>OY728127.1:1099699402-1104699402 GCA_963277665.1 Viscum album
CTGTATTTATAGCTTCATCCCAAAAATAAACAGGCAGGTCATACTCATTAAGCATGGTTCTTGCGATCTCTTGAAGGGTTCTATTTCTTCTTTCTACTACACCATTCTGTTGAGGTGTCCTAGGGGAAGAGAAATTGTGATTATAGCCATTGTGTGAGTAATAAGATTCAAACACATGATTTTTAAACTCACAACTTTGGTCACTTCTCAGGGTCTTAATATTAAGTCCACTAAGACATTCTACAGACTTGGAGTATTTAGTAAAGTAGGAACAAGCTTCACTTTTGTGAGCTAAGAAGTATAACCAAGTATATCTAGAAAATTCATCTACTAGAACATAGACATAGTTCTTCCCATTTAAACAAGAAACTCTAGAGGGTCCAAACAAATCCATGTGAACATACTCGAGAGGTTGATAAGTTGAAACTTATTTCTTTGATTTAAAAGAAACTTTATATTTCGTTCCCTTTTGACAGTGATTACAAACTTTGTCTGATGGGAATTCAATCTTAGGTAGGTATCTAACTATGTTCTTTCTAGTCAGTTTTCTAAGTTAATGAATGTTTTAGTGTCCTAATCTTCTATGCCAAAGCCAGGATTCTTTATGAAAAGCATTTAAACAAGTAACATTTTGCTTGGCTAAATAATTCAAATCAATAGCATACATATTTTAATTTCTTAAAGCAGAAAATACTGAAACATTTTTAGAATTAAACACATTACAAGAATCATTTTCCAAATTAACATTGAAACCATCATCACATAACTGAGAAATACTTAATAGATTATATTTAAGTCCATCAAAAAAATAAAACTTTAGAAATTAAAATTGAATTAGTGTTACCAATCAGTCCTAGGATGATGATCTTTCCTTTAAAATTATCACCAAAGGTGACATAGCCTCCATCCACCATTATTATTCTTTTGAAGCATGAGTAATCTACAGACATATGCCTTGAACATCCACTATACAAGTACCATGTTTTCCTACAGGAACTCTTTAAGCAGGTCTCCTACAAAATAGTTTTAGATAGAGAATGATTTTGGTACCCAGATTTTCTTGGGCTCAGACAGGTTAGAAAGTAAAGCTTTAGGTACCCAAATTTGTCTTACGAGTCTCTTATAATTTATAGAATCAATTGATTTTGAAATATAAACTTTGTTTGATCTATAACAATGTGAATAACTAGTTGAGGCATATGAATTTCCAGAACTAGAACTAGCAGAATTTTGCCCAGATTTAAGAATAAATCTATTATTGGTAAACTGTCTATGTCCAGGTTGGTATCCCAAACCAGTAGTATACTTTGGTGCCACTTGTTTACCTAGAATTTGAGTTATATTGCCTTTTCCATTTGTGAATTTTTCTATGCCCATCCTTAATTTCTCATTAGACATCTTCAGTTCAGTATTTTCCTTAAGTAACTGATCATTCTTTTCCTTCTCTACATCAAGAGCAGATTTTACAGAGCTGGTTAGAGATTGATGTTTCTTTAAAGCTTTATAATTGTCCTTGAATTCATTACATGTCTCTTATAGCATATTATAGTTTTCAAATAATTCTTCACTAGACATATTTTTAGATTCAGAATTAGAATCAACTCCAGAATAATATGAATTTAAAGCAGGAGGGTCCAGTGTTACCTCATATGTGTTTGTCATAAAACACATGTTAAATTTATGAGAATATTCATCCTTAGCAGAATTAGAATCACTTCAAGTGTCTTTTGAAGCACTCCATGTTGCTTTCATTTCTTTCTTATACTTACTATCCTTATAGTCATGTTTCTTTTTGAACTTCAATTTTGGACAGTCAAATTTAATGTGACCTTTTATCTTGAATTCATAGCAGATAACTTCATCACTCTTATCAGCTTTCTTCCAGTCCTTTTTCCAATAACCTTTGTTATCATATTTTCCTTTGTAGTTTGATTTTCTGAAGACTTTATTCATCCTGTAGAACTTCTTATATCTTCTCGCTATTTGATCCATGTCAGCATCACTATCAGAATCTGAACTTTCACTTGATAAGCTTTCAGTAGGTATGTGAAATTTTTCTTTTTCCTTGCTCCTTGAGGTAGTAGACTTAAAAGTCACTGAATTTATTTTTGGTTTATCATCATATTCCTTATTTACTTTAATATCTTCGTCATACATCATAATCTTACCTATTAATTCTTTAACAGGCAGTTTGCGGATGTCACACGATTCTCTAATGGAAACAGATGTGCATCTCCATCTTTCTGGCATACATCTTAATATTCTCATGATCTGCTCTTTTGCAGGAATAACTTTACAAAGAGAGCTCATGGTGTTGAAAATCTCATTGAACCTGAGATACATTTCATAAATGGGTTCATCAGGCTTCATTTTAAAATTATCATATTTAATAGTATAGGTATTTAGCCTCATTTCTTTAACATTGGTTGTTCCCTCATGAGAAACAGCCAAAGTGTCCCAGATTTCATAAGAAGTTTTGTAAACAGATATTCTATTAAACTCTTCATCTCCTAAAGTACAGTATAGGACATTCATTTCTTTACAGTTATTATTGTAAGAAGTTTTAGTAGGTTCATCCGAACTAGTTCTTTCAGACTCTGGAATCTTATATTGAGTTTCTATTGTAGTCTAGATATCAAATCCAATACTCTCTAAATGAATTTTCATTTTAAGCTTCCACTAAGCATAGTTTTTACCATTAAATAAAGGTGGTCGGTTGGTAGCAGCACCTTGAATTCTATTATCCATAGCTAGATTTTAGAAAAAAAATATATTTAAAGAGATAAAATTTAGAACTAACAAAAAATTAAGATCTTTAAATATGCAACTAAAATCACAGTTGAAAAACAGAGTGTTTCGAAAATATTTAATAATAAACAAACCTCTGATACCAAATATTGATCGGAGTGGATACTCAAGAGAGGGGGGGGGGGGTGAATTGAGTTCCAATTAAAATTTCTGTTAAAAATATTTCTCTTAAAATCCACTATTTAAAAACAAGTTAAACTGTAGTGAATTTATACAGATTGTAAATGTTCAATTAGTTTCTCAAAGATTGATTAGGTCTTAGTTAGTTTAATCCGAAGATTAAATTAAATTTTGGAACTGACTTACTGGTTCACAAATAATTATAAACACTTGTTAGTTTAACTATCAAAGTAACTTTAAAACAAATTGTATTTCAAAGTAATTAGCAGCGGAATATAAAATATATAGTATACTTTTGACTTAAACTAAAATGCACAACAGATGTAACCAAGAGGTTCAATCTCAAACTGGGACTTAGTCCTCTCAAACAATTTATATATATTTGATCCACACCCTGGATTGGAGTAAACAATAGTGAAAACACTTTCCAGGTACAAAGACCTCTACCACAGTTCTATGTGGGAAATCAAACAACCGCTCACAGGCTATCCAAGTCTTACGTGACCTCTACCACTACACACAGTGGGATACAAGGGAGTTATAGAGTTTGAATGAGGATTTAGAAATCCTCCAGCTTAGCACAAGAGACAATGTGTGTAAGAAATATAAAGAGTATACACACTACTCGAAATGTAAATAAAAGAATCACTAAGAAAGTATATAAGAGTTTAGAATGCTCTAGTGATGTGAAGTGTAGCTCTGGACACTTTTGATTAATCAGAAATGCTTCTGAGTTCTTCTCTGGTTTTTTTCTGAAAAATAGAGTGCCATTTTCTTCCTTGGTTTTCAGGTTCAGCTTTTTCAGCTTGAGTGTATAAGCAGCTTCTTGTAGTTCTTCATTCCTTGACTAAGGTGCATCTTGTGTTCTCCTTTAGAGAATGAAACAGCTTCGTGTATGTCCAGTGCTCTTCCAGTATGAATGTAGACTTTTCTTTTTGTGTGAATGTACCACATTTCAATGATGTTCAGCCCTTTCCTTTTACACCCTTCATGTTCCTTCTTAATTGATTTCTGCCCGGTATTTGTCCTTTCTTTTATAGCTTTCAGCTCTGGTAAAAATAATGATTACCTTTTTCATGGGTACTAGGTACAGTTCCCTAACATGCCAAAAAATATCATTAAATAACATTAATTACATTAAAAACATCAAATATGACCGTTGGATAATAAATAAATTATATTGAGAGTATAGAGTTTTACTAGTCAGTATTTCATTAGTAGAATTCTGTTGGTAGGTGTGTAACGGTGGACTTCGTATAGTAGTGACCTTCTATCGGTATCTCTTTGATCTTGTATCGGTAGCTCCTAGCCTTGGTAGCTGTTACTCTGTGTATCAGTAGCTCTATATACCGGTAACCCCTTCTATTGGTTGCTCTTGGACTATCGGTAGCTCGCTTTGTATCAGTAGCTTCATAGCTGTAGACTTGCTTATATTGGTAGACTTACTCTATCGGTAACTCTGGTGTCACAGTAGCTTGTATTAGTAGGATTTTAGTCCATGCATATTAGTAGCTCCGTTCGGTTCCAGTAAAGTATATATCGGTAGAATTATGCATACCGGTAGACTTGTTCTATCGGTAGATCAACTTCTATCGGTAGCTGTCTGTATCAGTGAAATTGTTCAATCGGTAGCTCTACATATCAGTGACATTAGCTTATCATTGACTATGTCTATCGGTAGAATAAGTACCGGTAGATCTATATCAGTAGCTATAAGCATATCAGTGACTTAATGCTTATCTGCTTTATGAAAAACATATCTGATTGAATTAGAATTACTTCAAAACTCATATAAACATAGCTAAACATTGATTAACATATTTCAAAGATTATTTTGATATAATTCTCAACTTGATAATATAATATCATAGATTAAAAGAATTAATATATAGATAAACATTAATTAGGATTATCAAAGTATGTAAAATCATAATTGGGATTATCAAAACAGGCGGGGTCAACAATTTTGAGGTAGTAGAGTAACGTAGGATGATACCTTCATAAGACTTCATATCAAACTTACCTAGATTATTCTTGGTGTTAAAATATAAACCTTGAATCCAAATACCTTAAAGTATGCTACATTTGGTTTTCTATTATTCTATAACTCATAGGGTGTTTTTAAGATATTTCTTGTTAGAGCTATGTTAATGACATAACATGATTTGTTAATAGCCTTATCCCATAAATTAATGGGCATGTCATATTCTCATAACATAGTTCTAGAAATTTATTGGAAAGTAATATTACTACTTTCAGTAAAACTATTCTATTGAGGTGCTTATGTTTAGAGAATATAGGGTTAATTAATTTCTTAGATATGTAAGAATTAAATTCATGATTCTCAAATTCACCTCTATGATCAATTCTCAAATACACAATTTTAAAACCTTTTATATTTTGTAAAAGTTTATAAAATTAAATAAAAACTGAACATGCTTCACTTTTGAGTATTAAAAAGTAAACCCAAGAAAATATTGACCAATCATCAAATATAACATAAAAAAATTATTTTACATCAAGGATTTCTATTTTATTAGGAAAAAATATATTTAATTGGATAAGCTTAAGAGGTCTAGATATAGAAACCTCTTTAATTGGTTTAAAAGATGACTTGTTCTTCTTGCCCTTTTGGCATGAATCACATAGATTATTTCTATCTAATTTTAGATTAAGAAAGTCATGAATTAAATGTTTTATATAAACATTGAAATGTCCCATACTTCTATGAAAAATCCATGATTCATCAATTTCAGAATTTAAACAATTTACATTCTATCCACAAATAGTTAAGATTCAATGTGTAAACATTGTCTGTTCTGAGTGCATTATACTTGAGTAAGTTATCTTTAAAAACTAAATAATAATTTTTAGAAAAATCAATAGAATATTTATCATCACAAAGTTGAGAAATACTTATCAGGTTTTTCTTTAATCCTTCAACATAATGTACTTTTTTTAATGAAAATTTACTAAGTATTTTCAACTAATCCAATACCAACCATCTTTCCTTTTACATTTTCCCCAAAAATGACATATCCTCTATCCATCTTCGATAGTGATTGAATGTTGGAGTAATTGTCACTCATACGACTTAAAAAACCACTTTCTATTTACTATTTCTTACTTTTATTCAAACAACTAATTCATTACAATGATAAATCATACAACATAATTCGTTGGTACCAAAATTATTTTGGGTCTAGAAATGTTATCATTAAGTGATATAGGCATCTAGATTTGTTTTTTATATCTAGAAAATGGTGCAAATTTTTTAAAAAATTATTCTGAAAGAAAGATATTTTTCCCACAAAATTGAGTATTTTTCAAATAACAAATAATGGAAAAATATCATACATCAACAAAATTAAAACAATTAACTCTTTGAAGGTCTTTATATTTAAAGCAAGGAAAAATGTTTTCTATAAATTTTGGGCCTCTTACCAAGTCTTCCAATTATAAATTTTTATTTTATATTTTGATACTGACTATGTATTCTGTTTAAATAATACTCTCATTTAGTAAAGACACTTGTAACATATTTGATGTTTTGAACCTACTTCTGTAGGTTATCAATTGTTTTGATTTGTTTAGTATTGGAGGTAGTTTATTTTTCAAAATAAATTTTAAGGTCTAAAATATGATTTTTTAGGTTTTCCTATTCACTAACAACTTTATTATAATAATTTCAAAGGTTTTTATTTTTATTTTTCAAGAATTCAAACCAGGTTCCCAAATTATTGTGGTACTCATTTAATTATTTGTAAGAGAAATTTTAATTTTATAATTAATTCTCATATCCAGAAGAGTAATAAGAATGTTCCCTTTATGACTATTCTATAAAGATAATCTTGTCCTTATGATAATTAGATTTGGATTCTGATTCTTATAATTCTCATTTTATAAATTCTTTAGAAGAACTAAGGGTGGACATCTTAGATTTCATAGATTTAATATAACTAGTATTCTTGAATTATTTCTATTCCATTTTCTTATTATATTTACTTTTTTGGAAATTTAGGCTTGATATGATCCTACATTTTACATTCATAGAATATCAACTATTTAGAGTTGTCATCATTATTCCTATTATTGTTGAAGGCTCTTTTGATTCCTCATATATTGGCATAGAAATTTTTTATAATACAAGAAAATTGAACAAGTTCATCATTTGATTTAGATTTTCATGAGGAGAATTCTTCTTCATATTCTTTAGATATTTGTATCCTTTTACAGTTTCTATTATCTTTTCAAGAAGAAACCTTAAAGCTATAATTTTCTTTCTTGATCATCTTATTATCTTTAGTTTCAGTTTCTATTTTAGCTTCATACATCATGAGTGTTATTATGATATATTTTATATTTGATATTTTTGACTTCTGTAGATTTTCTAATTGTTGCTTAGATTCCACTCCACTTGGGTGGTAATACTATAAGAAGTTTTAATACTTGTTCAAGATCAGTGATAGATGTTCCTTGAGTAGTAATGTTGTTCACAATCTCAGTGAGTATTTTATTTAGTTGAATAATTATCTCTCCTTTATCCATTTTTAATGTATCAAACATAAGCTTAGATGTGTAATATCTAAGAGATTTGATATTGTCTATACTTTCATCTGCAACTGCTATAGCGGTCAAGAATTCATGTGTTGTTTAATATTGATAGATTCTGTTAAAAACATCTTTTTCTATCCTGCTAATGATAGAATTAAAAATTTTGGAGTTAATATCATAATTTTCATTGTTTGAATCATCCCATGGTTCAGGTTCTGTCTTAGGAATTTTATAAGGATTAACTTCTTTTAGATACACTTTCAAGCCATGATTTTTTAGATAAATTATCCTGCGAGCTTTCTAGTAACTATATTTTTCACTATTGTAGTACGAATCTCTAAAAATTTACATACCTTATAGTTTTTCATGCATAAAATCCATTTGAAAAGAGATTAGGACTTTAGCCTTAGATATCTATGAACTCAAGAGTCACAAGCTCTAATACCAATTGTTTTCTTAGATGATGACTATTTTACAACTCAAGGGTGGTTGGGGTGAATAGAGTATATAGAAATATGAAAGAATACAAAAAGGAAATTGAATATAGAGATTTACAGTGGTTCGGGGAGTATAAATATTGTAGTCCACTCCACTAACAGTCAAATATATGAGTTTGATGATTTTAACTTGAACAACCCTTTTACTTGGGGATCCCAGATGAGTAGAAGAAGATACAACTTAATTAAATGGTTAAAGAGATTTCAACTAGGATATCCCTTTACAATACCAATCCACATTATTAAACACACTCTTACATTGAGTGTAAAAAAGATAGATTGAAACAAAAAATTAAGAGAGATGTTTGCAGAAAACATTTGCTTGAAGAAACTAATATTGGATAGAGATTCATTATAATAAGATGATAGTATTCAAGATTTAGATCTAAATGATCTTTAGATTATAGAGATAAACTTGTAATCAATATTCATCAAGAAATTTCCTAATGTTTTCTATATACAGAGTATATTTTATTTTTGATATTCAAAGAAAACACACACATTTTTGTTTTCCTTATTTTGTTATTTCTTTATGTAGCAGCTAAATTTGGTATTTATATCTCTTGTTCTTATTTTAAAATAAGATCTTTCAAGATAATCACAATGGTTGACTTGATAATATATTGATAGGGATAGAGAGAGAGGTGATAAGATAATTTTTTAATGATATGTATCAATTCATTCCAAATATAGAATATATATCTATAGTAGAAATTCCATAGTCCTTATTCTTATTTGGATATTTTTATTTATAGTAATATGAAATAGAATTTTCCTTAAATATAAAAACACTATCTAATAGACTGAAAGATAAAAAAACATATCACAATAAATATGAGGTAATAATATCTTCATAAGATGAATTTATAAAGAGTATTCATGATATAAAATATATCTCTAGTATTCAGTTCATAAGAGAAACAAAATTTAATGTTGGATAGAATAATTTTTTGCGTAAGATAAAAGGTTATGACATTTAATACTTGACTAAATGAAAACTTATTCTGATACATCGTAAGATAATATTTTACAAATGAATTTAATATACTTCACTCCATTCTTTATTCATATGGAAAAAGTTTTTCAGTACTAAATAAGATAATCCTTTACCATAAGATAAAACATTTAAAATTATCTCTGATTGTTGTAAGTTCACTTTTATCTCATAAGATAAACTTTTACCACAGAGCCTTTAGATTCTTAGAAGTAAGAAGATAATCTTTACTTCCCATAAGATAAATTAACTTTATCATAAAACAAATACTTTACACATCGTAAGATAAATATTTATAGAATCAATCATAAGATAAGATCTTTTGATGTGTTTGGAGATACTTATGAAAAACTTTTTAGAATAATTGTAGGGATTTTGTGAATCATCAAAACACATAAACTGAGATATGTTGGAACCACATAAGTCCGTCCAATAATAACATATCTAATTTTTTATTTAGTTTTTTTATTATTTATTAAATACCATTAAAATACAATTAATCACCTTAAAATTATATGAATAATATCCTTATTATTATGTAATAATTTTATTAGGCTCAAAATAAACCACTTTCATAAACATTATTAGCCTTTAATTATTATATGTTCATATTTGGGTTGGTCCAAACACCTAGTTGAAAAATGTTATAAAATTATATCATGGATGAATATGAGAAAATATTTAATGATAATATATTATTTGATAAGAAAATATTGATTTTTTTCTAGAATGGTTACATTAATTTTAAAATCATTAATTAAGACACCATCATCTGTTCGTACAAAATCAATTAAAGTTGGTCATTGTCGATTTTATCTTCAGGGATAGTAAGTGAAACTACCATAAAATGAAATTATAACATTATAAATAATTATAAAACATAAATTATTTTATTTTTAATGATTTGGGAATAATTAATTTTGGGTGAATAATGAATGAAAATATCTCTATTACAAAACTAGTTCAAAATAATCAAGATTAGAAATACTTGGTATCAAAAATAGATGACAACTAACTCATATAAATGTAGAAAATGCTTATAAATTAGGTTCATAAAAGGTTATATATATGAATAATGTTCTGAAATAGGTTATTAAGATGTTTAATTTAGTTATACAAGAGATTCAAGTGCTTTTGTGAAGTCAAGAATTAAGGTGAGGGCCTATGCAAACTAAATTTTCTTCAATTGTGTTACAAACATTCTCGTTGAACTCTATTATTCTATGTCTGATTTATTCTACCCAATTAATATTTTTTATTTTATTTCCTAATTATTTTATACGATTCTACAATTACTCCATATAACTTCATTATCAAATAATTCTTACCTCTAATATTATGTTATCTGAAAGTGGTTTCTTGGACTCAATTCATATTTCTTGAGATATGATTCTTGTTATGAATCAATTTAATTTTATAGAGTTTATATACTACATATTTGTTATATTATATCATGAATCATCTTTAATGGTATTTTAATTTTAATTTTATTCTCTTTATCCTTCAAGGGTACTGATTTAGATGATACTCAATCCATAAGGGCTTCTTTGTCTCATTTTTAAATCAATGTGACATTTTTGATATTGTGCACCATTATTTATTTTATATGGTGTATTAAATCAATCATTTAATATAATAATAATGAATATATTTCATTATATGATATTTTAATGTTCATTTCATGGTATCTATATTTTTTCTTTCGATTCTTATGTAACTATTACCAAAAGAATTTTTGATAATTCAACTCCATTCATTGAGTTATAATGATTATTTCTGAACTTCTTTCTCAAAATATTGGTTTATTCCACCCTAAATTTTATTTAATGGTACATTATCTTTCTATAAAGTAGAAAATTAATTTAAATTCATATATTTTATCTTGATAAAAATTTATTTCCCAAATAGCGTATCATTGTTGAAAATAATTCTCATTCTCTTTAATGATGGTTTCCCATACATATCCATATATTCTCTTCCTGTTAATTTTATAATACTTATTTGGAAACCTAGTTATGTATTATTTCATATGGTAATATTATTTATCTTTATTAAATTTTTAATGGAAGTTTTTTTAACTATTTTATGATATGGTTTTTTAATAACTGTATTTTGAAGTATTAAATACGTTTTTGCTACCATTTATTTATTATGGAAAATTATTGACTTAACCTTTTACCATTAATTCATATGATGTTCATATTAGGTATGATAACATAGTAATATATTCTATTTAATGATTGTGGAAATTTTAAAAGTATGTAAAATTTTTATTCCAATACAAATGTTTTTTGATTACTAGATCATGATATCTTGTCTTAGGGAATGTAATTATTTGTCCAATATTTTGAATTTATTCACTAAAGAATAAGTTATTGTAACCCATGTGATATTTTCATTTCAAATGTTATCCATAAGAATATTATACTTTCATTTTGATAATATTATGGAATTATTTTTGGTCATCTATTCTTGCCATATTATCTATGGTTATATTATGCTCACTCTTGATCTTTGATTGTTATCACTTATTTTTACCCTAACTAAGAATTTAATATCACCCCTTATTATGTTTCAAATTAACCAGGTTGGGAATAAAATTATTACACATTTTATATCTTGTATATTAGAATGTGTAGAGATTTTTTTGGGAGATATTGAAGATTTATTATAGTTCAAGTAGTTTCTTATATAGTAGAAAATTTTTCTATTTGATGAGAAAGACATGATATTTGTTAGTTAAAGTTATTTCCCAACTCTCTAAAACACTAAATCAAAAAGGTCATTTGAATGTATATACCATAATAATTTTTGGTGATTTTTTAATTATTGATGGTTAAAATTGCACCACATTAGTTCATTTCAAATATGATATGTAAAGAAGGTATTTATGAGAACTAGATATTGGAGTGTTGGTTCAGGGGATCATAAGAATAATGTTTCTAAAACTACACAACCGAATGGAGTGGATAAAAGAATAAACTAGACCCCAATAGAGAAATATTGGATTATGAGGTTTCACTTGGGAATGACTAAGTTTTATTTTGGAGATGGAACTCAATACAGAAACTTATCTTACTAATAGAAGTACAACATCATCAGTTGGGAAATAACTTTATATAACCATCCAACTTTTTCTTACATTACAATTATATCATTTTTAAGTTAAAAAGTTGGATATTAACACATTCTAGAATAAAAAAGCTTAGTATCATGGAAAAATTATGTTCCTAAATCCCTTATTCATAATAAAACCTAAACACTCTCAAATTTAATCTTCTTTATCCTTCTAAAATATCTCTTGTTACCCTTAGTACATGTATTCATTTGATGATAAGCATCAAATAAAGGGGTGAGAAAAAATCACAATAATGGGAGGAATAACATAGATGGAATAAGAGACATGAATCATTAGTAAATGGGTGAGAATAATAATAATAATCATATAAAGATGGGGTCATCATAATAAGTATGAGATAATAATTTAAAAAAAGAATGAAACTTTTTATATACATAATATTGAAACATCATAACATAGTTTTCAAATACAACACATAATTGTGAACAAATATAGAATCATATTCATGAATAGTATAAATAATATCACGAGATATATCACATTACCCAATTAATTATTTTGAAATATAATTATAGGCCCACCCATCCCATTATAAAATGATCATAATCTTGTATACCACATTGAAAGAGAACATATAAAATGCGTAGTCATGAAATAAACTAATTGAATAGAAATAATTTCAAAATGATTTCCCAAATAATTAATTAACAATTAACCTTTGGGGTTCAAAAATGAATATGAGATTTCATATTTTGGCATAAAATATTATTATTCTTTGAAGAAGAAATAACTCAAGAGGATTCAAAGAGATGTTTTGGAAAAATAATGCATTTTTGAAAAATATATATAGTTAGCTTATAAATCATTTCAAAAAGGTTGATATATGTATATCTATAGAGAATAAAAATTTAAATAAGAGTTAAATGATTTTTTAAGGACATTAAAGAAATAACCATAATAAAATAACATGAAAGAGGAGATAACCCAAAAAATAAAGAGTTGTACTGAAGAATATCATTACCTTAAATCCCATTATATATAATCTCATTTACACATCCCTTATAATAAACATATGTTTTTTAACACATTAAACCATGAGTGAATTATATTTATTTGTGTAAATATTGATTAATTACAATTATGGGATTCTATATTATAATAGTCTTTGTTAAATGTGAACTGTTTTAATGTCATTTTTTCATAAAATTATCCCATATTATTTTGTTTTAATTATATTTTTTCAAGTTTATTTATTCACAAGTAAAATTATTTCAAAAATTAATGTAATTAAATAGTTTTATATTATATATAATTCATACTAATCATATAGAAATGCAGTGATAAGAAAGTAGCTAGTAATGTCTTCATAGCTAGTTAACTAACCATTAGCATGACACTGTCAAATGAGGAGGAAATTGATGTATGAAATATAAATATGTCATAAATATCATAATTATATTAGTTTAAAAATTTTAATATAATTTTAACATGATACTTAATTTTACAAGTTTTGGGTTTTAAAGGAATATAGAAAATGAGGAATTGAAGAGGAAAATGAGAAGAAAAGTTAAACAAAACTTACCCTCTTCTTTTCTAAGGTCATATATCCTTAAATTATTAGACTTTAGTTACTATAGAACATATTTAAAGATTATATAGGGTTTAATATAAGGAGTTTATATATTGTTTTGGGTTTATTAAGTTAGATAGATGTAGTTTCCAAGGGGAGTGAGTGGGGTATTTATACTTGAGGAGAGGGGTATTTTTGAGTTAAAATAATGAATAAAATATAATTTCAATGGTAAACATTTCTAGATTTATATCCAATAAATTTAAAGTAATATTTTAATAAAATAAAATTATTTTAGGACTTTTAACGATTTATAAAATTGAAATAATTAATTTAATAAAAAGGAAAGTGTAAAAATGAAAAACTATCATTTTAATGGAATACTTTATACTCTAGGAATTGGAAAATAATTTTTATAGTTGGAAAATAAATTTATTGTATTTAAATTAATCATTTATCTTATCAAATATGTACTTGGTTGATCTAACATTTCAATAATATATGATGTGATAATTATATCATGAATTATGTAATTTAAAACACACTGATTATGAAAAAACCACATTTTTACTATTCACCTAAAAATGAATCTTTTAGAAATTTTTCCAAAAAATAACTATCATAACCCTTCCACCAAAAGATACACCCTAGGATGGAAATGATATAAAGTAGATAGTGGCATTATAATCCCACCTCCAATTTTCCATGGGTTGGTGATAAGAACGAAGGCTATATCACACACACTAATGAGAGGCATTACCCTCTAGGAAGAATAAGGAATGAGAGATAAGATAAGAACACAAAAATATACCACTCATAAAAGAATAAAATATCCCAATACATGAATGTAATTTCATATATATGAACAAACACAAAATAAACTACTAGTACAAAAAGATAATCATCAATAATGAACGTGAAGCTCAAATTGCTCCTGAATAACTCCAAGATCTTGTAATGTCTATCCAAATCACAAAATATCTCTTAAAGACCTAAAAAAAATTTATATATTAATAGTGTGGTAATATTAGGTATACTCAGTAAGATCCTCTCTGGAACCTCTCATGAAAAAGATAAAAAATTACACCAAATCTTAGTGACTAACAAGTGAAACTAACTCTTTACCTAAGAAGGTATGATAAATACATAGCCACACCAAGGTTATCTCACAAAGTATCAAATAAATGGTATAATATAACATCAACCATATATAATATGTGAAGAAACCTTGATACCACTTCCCCATTGGTTTTCCATTTTCCACCAACATCGCACATCCTGAGTCATCTCTCTCCAAATATAATATTACCCCAAACCACCTAGGAAATTATAAAATACCATTAAACCTATGTATTACATCAAAATTGTATCATAACTATACCCCATGCATCAAATCATCTCATCATTGACATCCACAATGATATATAGTAATCAAGTAGTTTTTGGGAGATATCATGTAACAAATATAATGTATTATATCTCAATCCATCACAAACCATAAAAAATATACCTATAATAATCTATAGGATACTATATTCTGTGCTAAATGTGTGTGAAATAACCATGATCCATTATATCCCTCTTGTAATGAACTGAACTATTATAATTAAAATTCCCCCTTTTTTAATTAAATGTCTTGTTACATAATATGGTAATAGAAAACACATGCACTTATTTTGATATATTATATACAGTTGGATTTAAAAGACCGTTAAGTATCATTACTGTTGATAATATAGAAATTGAGTAGTGATCACATGACTAGTATAAATATAAGGTTTTAACAAATCCAATTAACTCAGAAAAAGAAAGTGATGGACGAAAAAATTAGGATCATACCCTATAAAGCCCATTTATGAGAGCTTACAATGGATATAGTATCACTTGTTTTCCCTTGACTAATACCAAGTTGAGATCTAATAACTTATGGATGATCAAAACCATTTGCAGGAGATTGTCATGCTCATCGAGATCACGACCCAAACCTTGTTCACCAAACCACCCCATGAAATTATGACAACGACACACCTTATTCTTAGGGTTTTTTCTAGAATATTAAAGGGATATGTGTCAATACCCATGAAATATGAATATATACATTATTTTTTATATAATAATGGATATATTTTTATTTTATTATCATTACTTGGTAAATGATTTTTATACAATAATGTATAAATTTTATTTTAGTTAAAATTAATATTCAATTAATGAATTTAGGAATTAATATATTTTGAAATAAATAATATTTTAATATTATTAAGTAATTTTTATCAAATATAAATTATCATATACTTTTTAAAAATTCAAATATAATTTTTATAAGGGTTTGAAAACTTTTATTGTGAAAAAACCGTACATTTCTTAATAAATGTCTATATTATTTTTAAAGTGAAAATTCAAATATTTTGAAAATTATTTAGATAAAATTAATATTATTTTTGGAATCATTACATGAAAATTATCCAATAGTGAATTTTTTATAATTTTCTAACACAGTCGAGTTTTTGGGTAAAAATTAAATATTGTATAAATATACTATCTATTATGAAGTCATAATGACACAAAAGTGATGTAATAAATATTATAAAGGGTATCCAATAAAACATATGTGTCTTACCTTTAAGATAATGTAATTTTATGTTTATTTGGTTAATTTTATAATGCGTTTATGAATCATCCTCAAATATTAATATATTTTAAGTTTTTTCTTTAAGGGTTTTGACTCACATCCACATAAGAAAGGGAAAAAGTTTAATAAGTTTGGACCTAGGTCATATAAAATAATAAAAAACACTCCCATATATTAGAAACCATGGAAAAAACTGTGATATGGTTTGTGGTTTTGGATATTTTCTTATGTAGAGTCCAAAATCTAAATAATAATGAAATCCCCCTATTTTCAGATATAAATCCACCCAAGATCTAATTTATCTTCACTCAAGGTCTTCTAATAACAACCATACTCTTCCATACCCTATCTAGAGTCCTCCCGAGGCACCCCAAGCTCTTAAGAAATCCTTCCTAAGACTTTGGAGTAACACATTCATATAAGAGATGTTCCACTTTTCTTTTTTATCAAGAACTCATTTTATATTTTTTCTTGTAATATCCATTTGATTATGTTGGGATATGTTCTTATATATCCCTCTTACTTAATTTTTTATTTATAAAATATGATATCCCTATTAAATCTGATTTATCCATCCTATTAATGTTTAAGCACACCCGTCACCATGCTGAAACTTTGTAAGGGTTCTTTCCTTTCTCTTCTTTATTCATGTTTTTTTCTTATCTTATGGTCTATATTTCCAATTTATAATATTGTAATATGTATTTAAATATCCCTATTACTAACCATTTTATTTTTAAATGATTATATACCCCTTTCTCTCCCATCAAAACATTTTCGGAATTTTAATGTAACTTCGTTCTACTACTGAAATTTCACCGTGATTTTTCTATATCAAAAAAATGGGTAGTGAGTACCATATCCACTTCCTATCAAGGATGTTCACGTTTATGAAAATATACCTTTTTATTGGGGACCTACATGTTTTTCATCAAAACTCCATTTTCTTGGAATAAATTATGACAGTGAATGAATCTATTTTTTTATGATCAATGTGGAATACATAAGCATGAGAATGAAATGAATGTAACAAGTGCAAATAAAATTATATAGAACTCCAATGAATTGGTTTACGGTTAGTATCATGATAAATCGTGTTGGTACATGGAGGGAGCCTGATTCCTTTATGGTAATTTTTCCACCAAAAGTGTTGGCAGATTTAGCCTTGACCTATGTTTATGATGCTGTGTTTTATGTTTTTGCCAAATTTCCCTTGTTTCCTTTTTGACTATCATTCTATAACATGTCTCATTTTTCATGGTTATGATTTTTACTACCATTTTATATTCCTATTTCCTCATAGGTATCTTCATATTTAGGTTATTCCATGTTTATTCCCTTACCGTGATTTCTATATCACCCATTTCTTATGTATTTCCCAAAGTTATCCCATACAGTTTTTAGTATGAGCATGTTAAATAATTTTTCAAAAATAATAATGTATTTCCAGTTTTAAGTTTTTATGTAATGCACCAAATTCTCAAATACACTAGACTTCTCAATCCATTGGGCTATATTTAGAGTATTTTTATGTAATAATTCATGTATTAGTGTGATATTAAGAGCAAGGTTGTTATAGTTTGTACGAAAGAAAATGTATAGTTATTTTTGGGATTAGGATTATAAAACTCTAAAAAAATACTTAGGGATAAGATAATTATAATAAAAAACCATTATATTTTGGTAAGTATAGTGTAATAATTTTATCAAGGAAATACATCCCTATTTGGATACTACATGCAGACATGATTCTGGCACATATCTACTTTAGGGGTATTAACTCTGATAAAGTGTTTTGGGATTGACTCGGGATAACCTCGTACATGACAACACACCTTATTTCAAAATTGTTTTGAAACTCATGGGGGATATGATTTAATAAATTCATAAGATTATTATGGACCATTATTAATGGAATACAAAAATTTCATTAAGGGTAAATGATAGGAAATATATCATGGATAACATATATTGAAGTTGATAAATTCATAAGATAAAGAAGTATTTATAATTTATGAGTTATCCATTTAATTTCATTGGGTTCACCTTTATGTTTTAATAATTTAAAAATACTCATCTCTATTTCTACTCTTAGTCCAGATAATGGTCAGAAATAGGAGAAATTGGGAAAACAATCAATGTGATGGGAAATGTGATGAATATCCTAATGAGATACCCAAACTAATGAAAGTAGGAATCATAAACTTTTTCATGATACACTCTCAGCTGACTCAGGTTCTGAAGAGAAAAAAATATCTTGGGGAGTTTCCAAATCCCCTTAAGAGAGAGTATGTTGTGATTGAGAGCTTTACATGACAAATACCTCTAACTTTCAATGGATCATCTTATCCCTTAGTCTTGGAATAATGGATCAACTTCAACAAGAAGATATTCTCCATTATTCAATGTTTCAAACAAGAGAAAGTTTTACAAGCTATTTATCATACAGAGGGAGAATATTAGTGGGGGATATTGATCAATTTTATGAGGCATGAGGAAGAGATTAAAGAAATGTTGTGGAAGAAATTCTGGATTTTTTTTATAAATATATTCCTTGAACTCTCTGATTTAAAATGGAAAGAGACTTCCTTTTCCTAATGAAAATAGTTGATGAATCGATAAGGGTGTATATGGAAAACTTCACAAGACGTGCATTATACACCTTCAGTTTTGTCTTTACCCAATAATACAACGTTTACCACTTATTTGGTGGGCTAAAACCAAGTCTACAAAAAGACACGGGGATCTGTGACTTTGATGGATGTAAGGAAATTACCTGATATTCCCTTAAAGATGTAATGGAGATTTGTGAATCCCAATTGTATTATAGGGATAAAAATAATAAAATGGAGTTTAAATCTGGTGGTATGATGGATAAATCAAATGGTTCCAAGAAATTTAAACGTCACACTTGTAAAAGTTATGGGAAGAAGCACCCCAAAAATTTCCTAAGGGGAATGAATAAATGATTTAGGTACATAAAAAAAAGGAAACCTAGCTAGAAATTAAAAATAGGAGAATCCCACTAATACTATGGAGAAAAGGAGTCATATGGTCAACCCTCAATGCATTGGACATTGTTATAACTACAAGGAATCATGGAACTTTTCAAACCAATTAACTATGCCATGGGTTTTCAAAAACAAACACTAACCTACAAGGCACAATGGGTGGTCTTTTTTCAATCACTACCACCCAAGTAGATCCCAACAATGAAGTGATGAAAAGTACGCTAGTTTTTCATTCAATAAAAATGAGTGTAATTTTTTATTCTAGTTCTACACATTCCTTCATATCACTAAATTTTAGTATAACAATTCAAACAACACCACAAAGCATGGAAGTAAAGATGTAGGTGAAAATAGAAGATGGGGAAATTATTGCATCACAATTATATAACTCCTACCCTGTCACTGTTTTTGGGATAAAAATCCAGTGAACCTTTTCATACTCTCTTTGGTGGAATTTGATGCAATTCTAGGCATGGTTTTTCTTTACCTATATAGATCCAATATAAATTTCTATGATAAGGAAATCACTCTTCTTATTATGAATAGATCCCCAATTCTATAGATGCGCAAGGAGGGGGATGAATATTATTTATTACCATTATCTCAAGATTTTTTATTATTTCCATATGATCAAGCTTATCTAGATCAATTGATTTATTCTAAGAAAATGACCATCCTCGATGACATGCCTAATATGAGGGAATATACTTATATATTTCCCAGGGAATTTCCTTATATTCATCATAGATAAGAGTTTTAATTTTCAATAAAGATTATACCTGGGGTGCTTCCCTTATCCAAGACTCCATATAGAATGATTATTGTAGAACATGAGGAGATAAAGAAACAAATACAAGAGAATATGTATAAAGGATTCATATTCCCAAGTGCTTTACTATGGGGTGCACCAGTCCGATTCCTCAAGAAGAAGGATTGGACAATGTGCCTTTGAATTTATTATCGTGAGCTCAACAAGATCATGATAAAGAAAAAGTATTCCCTCTCATGGATTTATGATTTTTTCAATCAGCTATATGGATCACAATACATCTCTATGGTGGATCTATGGACGCGATATTACAATGTTAGGGTGAAGAAGGAGGATATCCCCAAGACATATTTTCATAAAAGGCATGGTCACTATGAGTTCATAGTAATTCCTTTCAAACCCACTAATTCTCTAGAAACATTCATGGAATTGATGAATATAATCGTTAGAGTTTAACTCTACAATTTTTGGTAGTCGTGATAGATGATATTATACTATACTCAAAAATAAAGGAGGATAATGAAGATCATCTGAGTACTATGCTAAATACCTAGTGAATGGATATGTTTTATGAAATGTAAAACAAATGCGAGTTCTGGTTGAAGGAAGTCTCTTTGTCAAATAATATCACCACACGCAGTGGGATATATATGGACCCTACAAAGATAGAATCAATTGAAGGATGTTCGAGGATAACATCTATGATATATATCCATAGTTTCCTTGGGTTATCTAGGTATTATCCCTAATTTGTGAGAAATTTCTCACAATATCCAAGTGATCTTACCCAGATAACTTGGAAGGGAGTAAAGTTTTTCTTAAATGCGGGAATTTGAAGAAATATTTAAGCATCTCAAAAGGGGGATTATTTCACCAATGCTCACACTACCAACTAGTGGGGAAGTATTTATAGTATATAGTGATGCCTCAAAGAATGGATTAGGATTTGTACTGATGTAAAATGATAAAGTGATAACATATGCATCAAGGAAGTTGAAAATTTACAAGATAAACTATCCAACACATAATTTGGAGTTGGTAGCCGTGATATTTTCATTAATAATATGGAAGAATTATCTTTATGGGGAGAAGTGTAAAACATATACTTATCACAAGATCCTAAAATATATATTCACATAGAAATAGATTAATATGCACCAATGAAGATGGTAAGATCTCATCAAGGATTATGATTTCTCAATCCAATACCATCCTGGAAAAGAAAATAAGGTAGAATATGCTCTGAGTAGAAAAGATCCCGCACCATTATAAATTATTATAATTGAGAAGGATCCAATCTTCTTAGACCTAAAAATGATGGAAATGGGAATCATTAATGAATGAATATCATAAATCCTTTCTCAAATGACTTCTTAACCATACCTCATTGAGAAAATAAAGAATGATCACATAAATAATGTGGAAATTATAAAGAAAGTGGAAGCCATGAGAAAGGAGAAATCCCCAGAGTTTAATATTGATGAAGAATGAATTTTGAGATTTGGATCAAGGCTACACATTCGATAAAATACTTCATTAAAAAAGTAACTATTGGATGATTCACGTAGTTCAACTTTATCCCTTCACCCAAGAAGCACAAAGATGTATCAAGTTCTCCGTAAAAACTATTGGTTAGACAATATGAAGTAAGAGATCACTAAATATAGACCATGGTTATTGGTATACCAGTAAGTGAAGGACTAAAGTTAGAAGTTTAAGGGGATGATGCAACCATTACCCATAGCAACATGGAAATGGGAGTATATAACAATGGACTTTATCACTATACATCCAAAGAAATATTGGGGAAACGATACTATATGGGTTTTTTGGATCTTCATACATAGACATCTCACTTTATCACAATCCAAGAATACTTTTCATTAAATCAAATTGCATAGATATACATTAGATAAATGGTAAGGATGCATGGAGTAACACTATCAATCTTATCCGATCGAGATCCAAGATTCGGCTGAATGTTCTTAAAAAAATACCCAACATGATCTAGGAACTGAGATGAACTTCAATACATCCTGTCATCCAAAAACTGATGGCCAATCTAATCATACTATTCAGACATTGGAATAAATGTTGTGAGCATGATCTATATACTTAAAAGTAGGATGGTACCAACATCTTCCTTTGGTTGATTTCTCTTACAAAAACAGTTTCCACATGAGCATCCAAATGGATCCCTATAAATCCCTTTATCCGAAGAGGTGTAGAACACTAGCATGTTTGGTTGAAGTTGGGGAACAAAACTGCTAGGTCCTAAAATGGTCGAGGAAATGGTGAAAAATGTTATAAGTATTCAGCAACACATCAAGGATGCTCATAGCCAATAGAAGAGCTATGCTGACAATTATTGATGAGACCTAGAGTTTGATGTGGGAGACATGGTATTCATCAAAAAATATCTATAGAAGAAAATAATAATATTTGGGAAGAAGGGAAAGAATAGTCCAGGATTTTTTGGTCCCTTTGAGATTCTTGATTGCATCAGAGTGGTGACAGATGATTAGAACTCCCGCCGAACCTATCTTAAGCACATGATGTATTTCATGTATCACTCTTGAGAATGTTCATACCAGAACCCTAAAATTTACTCAATCCAAATGTAGTACCATTAGATAATGACATTTTCTATGAATATAAGATGGTGAAGATCAAATATCATAGATAAAATTATCTACAAAATAAGACAATGCACCATGTTAAAGTTTTTTCGAGGAAACACAAGTTTGAGGCAGAAATGTGGTACTCAGAGGAGGTGATAAAGTAGAGTTAACCTCTTATCTTTTAGTGTGGGAAATAAAAATTTCAAGGGTGAAATTTCTTAAGGGGGGAAGATTGTAATGACTTGAACTGTTAAAAATAAAATTCTGCAATTTTTTTAATTAAACGTTATATTAAGTAATATGGTTATTGAAAACATGTACACTTATTTTTCTTTATTATATAAATTTGGATTTAATAGAATGTTATATTTCATTACCATTGATAACATATCTGTTGAACAATGATCACATGGTTAATATAAATATAGGGTTTTAACAAATAAAATTGACACAGATAAAGGAAATGATGGACTCATCCATTAGGATCATACCATATAAATACCATTTATTAAAGTTTCCAAGGGAAAAGAAACACTATGATTTTCCATTCCCCAATCCCATGATGAGATCCAATAACCTAATAATGAGTGAAACTGTTTATGGGATAATCTCAATCTCATCAAGATCCCAACCCAAACCCTGTTTTTCAAACCACCCCATGAAAGTACCACCATCACTCACCTTACTATTAGGGTGTTTACTATTGTATTAAAGGGATATGCAGCAAGAACCAAGAAATGTAAATATATACCTTATTTTGAATAGAGTAATGAATATATTTTCATCCTATTATTGTTACTTTATAAATTATTTTTATATAATAATGTAAAAATTTATTTTTTGTTTAATATTAAAATTCAATTAATGAATTAATGAATTAATTTATTTTTTAAGTAAATAATATTTTAATATTGTTAAATAATTTTTATCAAATAAAAATGATCATATAATTTTTAAAAACATAAATGTAATTTTTATAAGGGTTTAAAAACTCTTATTTGAAGAAAACCATAATTTTTTAATAAATGTACATTTTATTTTAAAAGTGAAAATTAAAATATATAGAAAACAATTTCGATAAAATGAATATTATTTTTGGAATAATAATATTGAAATTATACAATGATGAATGTTTCATAATTTTCTAGGATAGTCAAATTCTCAGGTAAAAATTAAATATCGTATAAATATACTTTGTGTATTATGACATCATAATGATCCAAAAGTTATTTAAAAAGTAATATAAATGGTATAGACCACCATATACATGTTTTAACTAAGTTAATTTATGTATATTTGGTTAATTTTATAAATCCTTTATGAATCCTCCAAAACAATAAATATATTTTAAGGTTTTAAAATCATTTCTTTAAGAACGTGGCTCACCTCCACATAAGTAGGGGAATTATTTTAACAATTTGAATCACCAGATATATAAAATAATAAAAACCACTCCTATTTGTTATGAATCATGGTAACAACCATGTTATGGTCTGTGGTTTTAGAAATATTATTATATAGAGTCCAAAACATAAATAAAAAAGAAATCCCCCTTATTCAATATATAAACCCACCCAAGATCCAATTTCACTTCACTAAAACTATTTGGAGCATGAATATACTATAACCTCTCCTCTATAGAGACCTATAAAGGTTTCCCCCATGCTCTTAGGAATTCCCTCCCAAGTCTTTGGTGTTACACATTCATGTAAGGGATCTTCCACTCTCCGCTTTTATCAAGCACTCATTTTATGTTATGTCATTGAATTTACTTTTCCTTATGTTGGGGTATGATCTTCCATATCCCACATACATTACATTTGATTTATAAATTATGATAACCCATTCACTTTTATTTATACATCCTATGAACCTTTAGTCACACATGTTACCATGCTGAAATTTTTAAGGGTTTTTTTCTTTCTCTTCTTTATTCATGTTTCTTTATTATATTATGCCTTCTATTTACAATTAATAATGATGAGATATTTATTTAAATTTCTATATTACTTCTAATTTTATTTCCAAATGTTGATAAACGCCCTTTTCTCTGATCAAACCATTTTATGAATTTTATGTAACACTGTTATGCTGCCAAAATTTCACCGCGATTTTTCCATTTAAAAATAATCATGTAGTGAATACCATACCCATTTCCTATCAAGGGTTTTCAAATTTTTTCATATATACCTTTTTATTAGGTAATTACCTATTTTTAGTCCACACTCCTTTACTATGGAATAATGTATTATGATGAATGAATCCATGTTTTATGATCTATATGGCACACATACGCAAGAGAATTTAGAGAATGTGATAGGTGAACCTATAATTATATAGTGCTCCAATACATGAAAAGTCATGTTAGGATTGGGAAAGAACCTAATTCATTTATGGGAATTTTTCCACCATGAACGCTTAGAGTATTTAACCATGACCTATGTTTATGATGCAATGTTTTAAGTTATTTCCATATTTCCCATATTTTATTTATGATTATCATGTTATATCACATCACAATGTTTATGTTTATGATTCTAAATCCCATTTAATATACCTATTATCTAATATGTAGGATCATCTTCATGTTATTCCATATTTCTTCCCTTACTGGGTTTTATAGTTAACCCATTTCATACGTATTTTCCCAGGTTATCCCATGTTGTTTTATGTATGAGTATTTTCAAGAATATTTCAATGAAGATCATATATTTCCTCTTTTATGTTGTTATGTAATGTTCCTAATTACCAAATAAACTAGACTTATCCATCCTTTGGGTTGAATTAAGAGTAATTTTATGTATTATATCATGTATTAATTTGAAATAAATACCAGTTTGGGTTTAACTATACCAAATATATATGGGTAAGGTAACCACCATGAATATTATCACACAATACTACCATAAGAATAGAGTGGAAAAAGGGGTAGTCAGCCATCCATTCCTTTCTAACCTAGATGTTGGTGAAAAAATCCTCTATATTCCACCGGTGTTAGTCTTCCAACCAAAAAGGGTGGTATAGTGTATAAAATCAAATAACATGAGAGTATATATTTCTCACAACCACACTATGGGAAATAATCTAGAATTAGAATAAACTGTATCTATCATCTGTCATAAAATCATCTTCCACTATTATGGACAAGATATCCTATAATAACACAAAAATTTCATGAAACGTTCATTTAATTCTTTCATAGAAACATATCATAACTATATTAATTATAAACAATTTCTATACCCTCCTAGAATAACCCAACTAATTCAATGGTTCCTCAAGATTTATTATCATTTAACATTCCATTCAAGTTACAACCCCATGGTTAAAAAATTCATCAACATACCATAATTCTAGGCACTCTAGGACTCATCATAATATACCCTAAGAGATGCATAAACCAAGCATAACAAGAAACATCAAGTAGTGGGGAATGGAATTTAGAAACAAGTAACCTATCAATATAACCCTTAAGAAAATTCATAATCAAGTAAGTATGCCAAATTTTGACATAATAATGGAAAATACCAACTTTATCCTACTCCACCAATCCCAGTGCCATCTCTAACATCACTATGAACATATCTATGAATCCCACTATCACAGGTTCTAACTTCTACCAAAAATCTAGGACCCCACACACATATCTTTCTAAACAATCATCCATCCAATTATCACATCAAGCCACATCACAAAGATCATATTGAATGAAATCACACAAGGAAGAAAGAAAATAATGAAAGTAAATAGAGACTCTAGGACCTAAAATTGAGGAATCAAACCATTTTAAGAAAACAAGATTGCATGACCCCAGATGATTTTTTAAAATAAATAATTCATTACTATCTTGAATTAACCAATTCATTTATGATAAGTTATAACCATTGGAATCTGAAGGCATAAACTATAAAAAAATATTTGATATTAAAACATGATTATAAGAAAAACATCCATTTTCATAAAACTATAAGGAAGAAAAATTTAAAATTGACATGACTCTTCATTATCCATCCAAATAGAATTAAAAAATTTATGTTCTTTATCCATTTCTAACAAAAATGTGTTATCTAACAAAAATCTATCTAAAAAAATAATATGTAAACCATTATCACGATGAAAACACATACAATAAATATAGAAAAAAACCCAATTCTTTATTATATTTTTAATATTAATTAATATTTATTAAAACATTACCCAATGAGATTAATCATGATAACATTATGATTTCACATAAAACATGAGAAAAAAATTCCCTACCTCAATTTAGAATTTATACATTATTTGTATAAGAATGAGTGATCAAGGATCAAGAATAACCAGAAGAAACACCATCTAGCCAAAGGAGACTAGAAACAACATAACATCCATAGGACACCTTAAAACCACACTTAGATATCAGCACAAAACAAATATTATTTCCTTAATGATCACTCAAGATGAATGAATAATAAAATGAGAAAGAGAAGAGAAGGTTACTTTGATAAAGATAACTTCATTACCTATGATAAGAGAGTTTTAACACACAAGAAGTAGATCATAGGGTCCCAAGGGGGTAGAACCAACACTTAACCATTGAAAATTATCTATCAATGGGGCCTCAATGTGAGAAAAAAACCAACCATTCCCCAAGTTCATCAGAGCATCTAAAAGATGATGGAATTCAATAGGAAAAGCGAGGATTAGTAAATAGAGGTGGATAATTGAATTAAAAATACATTTAAGACCCATTATTTATGAAAAACATTCCTTCCCTTTGAAATAGATGAGATCCATGATGAACGATAACGATTCTGGCCATTTCAAAATAAGCCTAACTACCACCATGTCTTCAACACTGCATGTAGTGTTCTTCTTCTTACCAACCCAAAACAACTTACTCTAGAGTATATTTACCATTATTTGGTCATATTCCCTTATCGATACCAAGGCCATGACATGGTGAGTTACTCTTCTTTATTTTGGATAAGGGGTCCCCCAAGGCACCGTTCTTGGGGCTACACCCTCACTGGGCATTTTAGTGATGGCTATTTCAGACAGGAGTACACCTCATCCAACAAAGCCTCCAAAATTTCTTGACAATCTGTTTTACTGATCATAGAGCTCCAAGAACCCTATTATTAGCCCAAAATGGATCACCGACACCCTCAACTATGAAATTACCTTTACCACTCCCTCTAAAAAAATACAGTGACACCTATAATTGCCAAGAGCACTTCCCTAGCCTAGAAAACACATCCAAACTTCCATTAAGCACCACCCAGCCTCATGAAAACACAAAGAAAAGGATGAGAAGGTATGAACTATTAAATTAGATATATCTCAAACAATTATCATCATTGAAAATTAAAACTAAATTCAGAGATAAGGGAAAGAAAATGGGTCATTCGAACAACCACACCATGAGATACATCTCACGAATATTTCCATCTTAATAGCATAACTATCTCACTTAGAGGAACAAGTTTCAAAGATAAAAAACACTAAAAACTAGATTTCAAACAGTATCCAAAGGGGAGATAACTATAAAAAATATAAAGTAAATTAAAAATGAATCAAAGAAGATAAAAAAAATCTCATAATCCACATCATCAAAACATAAATAAGTATAATTAAAAATTGAGAACTAAGAATCAAACATATCTGAATGATGAGAATGTATCTATAAATCACATTCCTAGGTGCTCTCTTTCATTACATGGTGCTACTAAAGGAAATGAGCTAACAAAATAACGCACCTACACAACACCTTCTCCTGGTGGTATTGGATCTCTACAGACTGCTACTCAATGGTCTCATCATCATCAATTTTGTTCTCACCCCAATCGATGACATGAGATTCAATATAGAGATGGTGGTGAAGAAGTAACATAATAAACACATAATGAATCTAGATTATTTTTGGGGGTTGTGATATTTGATATGCGACATATCTAACACATTACAACACATCAAATGTAAAAAAACAGAGATAAATCTTACTCCCATGACCAACCCTTCACTTTATACAATGTGGAGTCACCTTCAAGAATACAAGATCACTAATTTTTAACACCAAATATCTCCTTTTATCAGTGTTATTAGACTTGTTATGATCCTACAATCCCTTCATCCTCTCATAAATAACCTAAACTTCTTTGTCATTATTTGAACTATTTTTCGATCAAGAATTACTGAATCACTGACCATAGTACAATATAATAGAGAATGGTAAGGCCGGTCATACAAAGATTCAAATAGAGACATACCAATGGTGGGGTTCAGTCTATTATTGTATGAAAACTCAACCAAAGGTAGGTGTCTCGCCCATGAACCTATAAAATCCATAATATAAGATCAGAATATTCTTTTAAGAGTTTGGATGCTTATCTCTATATGACTTCTCATCTGCAGATGGAAAGTGGTGATAATGTACAGATGAGATCCAAAAACATGTTGGATACCTCTCCACACCATATAGGTGAAATGAGGATTACTATCAAATAGAATCACCCTCAGGACTCTACGGATCCTCACAAACTCCTCTAGATATGTCCTCAACCAAACCTCCACTGATCTTGACTCCTTAGTAGATAAGAAGTATATTGATTTCATCAAACTGACCACTATCACCCATATACCATCAAATATTCAGTGATCCCGAGGTAAATCGGTGATGAAGTCCCTCAAAATTTCCTCCCACTTTGAACAAGGAAGATCTAATAACTAGAGTAACCCATTGAGAACATGGTGTTCAACCTTCACCTTTTGACAAACTAAAAATCCTCACAAAAACTCTCTAAATGAAAACTTCATTCCAGAACACCAAAAATATCCTCTCCAAGCATGGTACATCTTTGTCACATGAGGATGTGATAATAAAGGCTATATATGGAACTCATGGAGAAAAACCTTGTGCATCAACACAAGAATAAAAATACCCCCTTGGAATAAAACTGTGTGATAATCATCCCCCAAGAAACTATTAGGGGAATCACCACAAAAAACCTAATCTCTCTAGACCTCCACCTAGGAATCTCTCTTCCGGTAATCCCCCACCCTTTTTATTAATGAAGACTAAACCTTCATATAATAAAGGCATCCCCTAATACCAATCTATCCCATAGATCTCTTCTATAACTCTCCAAGAATCTATAGATTCATTTATAGAATCACCGTGTGACTTCCTTCTTAGTACATCATCCAGAATATTACCCTTTCCCAAGATATATAAAATATCCAAGTCATAGTACTACAATAATTCCACCCATAATCACTATCATAGGATTAGTTCATTTTGGGATAAGACATACATCAAGATCTTGTGATCAGTGAAAACCCCAAAATGATCAATAATGTGGTAGTGCCACCACAAATTCAAGGAAAAAACAACTTGTGTCATCTTGAGATCAGGGGTGGAATAGTTACATTCATGGGGTCAAAGATTCCAAGAACTATAATAAAAAATGGATCTATATTATCTTAAAATGCTTCTTATGCCAAGATTTAAAGCATCACAGATGACCTCAAACTAAAATACTTCTTCTAGAAAATGAAGAACTAGATCATTAACTAAATTCTTCTTCAGATGCTTGAAAGTATCCTAAAACTTTTTGGTCTAAAATAATACAAATTCCTTTCTAGTCAAGGATATTAGATGTATTTCAATCCAAGAGAATTTTTGAACGATCTTACTATAATATCCATAAAAACCAATGAAAATCTATACTTTTGCAACATTACTAAGGGATTATGAAGATATAATGTAACGTCCCGGTTTTGGGTGCCACCTAAAGGTTCCCCAAAACCAGTTGGTCACATGGAATCAAGCATATTTCCCCAAATTATAGAGGCTAACGACTAGTAGTGAGGTCCATGGTGTGATAATGGGGAAACTATTCCCTCATTGGCAGAGTATACATAGTTGAAAGAAAATAGTAAACTATAGTGGATGTAGTAATACCATAAAAAAATAAATAGCAGAAGATTGACAGTAATATAACAACTGGATCATATATATAAATGATGCAAGTCAATGTGTCTAGGAACATATCCAAACAAGTCACAATGATGGAATAAAATACTAAATCCAATGTACAGAAAAGCAGTTACTCTAACAACATCACAAGCCTCAACTTGGTCCCAAGCTCTCTAGCTCCAACAATAATTAAGTACCTGATAAAGAATGAATCTTTCCCTTATCTATACATAAAACTATATAATCTGTTTGGGTACAAAAATAATGACCCAAATCGGGTGTGAGATGAATCACAGTAGGCAACCACCAAAATATCTGTGCATAACTGTCAGTGAATATATATAGAAGGTAATGTGAAGAAATAAAGTAATAAACTATGAAATACTCAAAAGTAAACAATACTATAGTTTTCAATTATATTAATTTTAATTTATGATTAAACCTTTGAATCATGTAATCTTAGGATCTAGCCTAAGCTCTATACCCCCTTTGTAATAGTTAAAAAAATATGTATCAGATGACCATCTAAAAAAATCAATTAAGACTAAGTCCTAGCTTGTTCTTTGGACTGGAAGACTCATCAAAATTATTCAATTATTAAATAATGACCCTTAGGAAAAGTTCTCATAGTCTAATCCCCTTGGTCTACAATAACAACAATTCATTTAATAATGACCCTCTGGGAAGATCCCACAATCTAATCCCTTTGGTCTAACTTAGTAATATCCTTTAAAAATGACCACCTGGTTAGCTCTCACGGTCAATAACCATTGGTCCACATAGTATCAGTAAAATCTAACGACCACCTAGAAGCTCTCACGGTCAATGCCCTAGGTTCCAACATATGATCAAACAATTACAAACAACCACATGGGAAAGCTCTCAATGTCCAAAACCCTGGGTAAATGACCTCCTAGAAGCTCTCACAGTCAATTCCCTTTGGTCACACAATAATAAAACATACATAAATGAATCTACCTCAGGAATCTCTCACAGTCAAATTCCCCTTGGTCAAAATTCCACAATGCATATCAAATGCATCTCATATAATCAGTATCTCCATCCTAGAAAACAAGGTATGGAAAATAAGGAAATCCCAATAATAATCCTAAACCAAATGGTCAAAAAATATTCAATAAGGGAAACACACCCATGGTGTCCCATAATCATAGTATACAACATTATGTGTAAGAAGTTACCCATTATCAATCTACCAAACCATAACAGGTAATAACACAGTCTAATTCCAAACACCCAATACCCCAAACATGGTTATATGACACTTTTAGCATATATAATCCAAATACAATCAATGAAAGGCACAAAAAACCTAAGCTAATGTCATACGATCAATACTATTGCACGCCGACCCTTGAATGAGACTAAAATAGAATATATCTACAAAAAGGTGAACACTTATCAACCTTCAATAACTCAAGAGAGAGAAGGAATCAAGAAGAAAGGCTCTAGGGGAATTTCGATCTCACTGGTGGGATTCCAACGCACCCAATGATGTCTCAATCTGAGGTCAGACGGATAATCAGGCGGGGTTAAAAGTTCGCAGCCATTTAGTCCCTCTCGTGTATGAACCATGGGAAGAAGAAGACCCTTACGAACGTAAAACCTGACCCTGATTTGATATATCAAATAAAAATAAAAGTACACGGTGTGTTCATTAAATGTACATGCTGTGTATTATACTCAACTGGTCGCCTAACTTAGGTGGGTCAGCCAGGTCATCCCACATCCATGTACTCAACTATCACATGACCAATGAGTTGTTGTACGTGGTACCCAGGTACACAACGTGTACTTATAAAATTCTCATTCCATCCTTTTTCCTCAAAACAACCCAAAATAAAGATCCTTACCTGAATGAATTTCTGGGTTCTTAAAAACTCCCCCCCAACCTTAATGAAATTCATCACCAAATTTCCTTTAAAAGGGTGGTGAATAAGAAACCTCAAACAACTCTGGCCATTGTGATCGAACATCAGCCCCACTCTACCACGTCTCATCCTATAGTCACATGTGCTACCATAGAACCCATACTAGAGGAACAAACCAGCCATGGATAAACTTCGTGCTGTGATCCAAAATCCTAATAGGGTGCTCCTCAAAGGATTCATCCACCTCCAACTTAATCTCCATGGGATGAAAAACATGAGATGAGCCTGAAAAGTAACACCATAGCTAAGAAACATGAAAGGTTTTATGCACAGCCCAATACCACTGAGGTGACTACAACCAATAGGCAAATGACCCAACGTATCTTGGTTAAAGTGTGCCCTATCTCCTAATCCTCCTGTGTGCAACCTCAATGTGACATTCAAGAAAACCTTATCTATGACCTCAAACTCCAAAGTTCATCTCTGTCAATAAGCATAAGATTTTTGTTGAGACTGTGCAGTAACCAACCTCTTATGAATCAACAACACCTTCTCAGTGGCCTCCTAGACAAGACAAGATCCTGGCATAGCTGCCTCTCTTGCCTCCATCCAACATAGGGGTGATCGGCATGGCTTATTGTATAAAGCCTCATAAGGTTCCATATGAATCTTTTCTTGAAAACTGTTATTGTAGGAAAAATCCACTAGGGGTATGTGTTTATCCTAAGAGCCCCAAAAATCCATGATGCGTACTCGAAGAATGTCCTCCAAAACAAGAATCATGCACTAGTACTAGCCACATGTCTGGGGGTGGTAAGCTGTACTCAGAAGTGCTTATGTACCCAGAGCCCTCTATAGTACCTTCCAAACATGAGAAGTAAACTGGGCACCCTTGTCTAAAATGATAGAGTGTAGAACCCCATGAAAATGTAAAATATCTCAGATGTATAACCTTGAAAGATCATCAACACTAAAGGTTTCCTCAATTAGAAGGAAATGTACAACCTTGATGAGTTTGTCAACCACAACCCAAACAATATCATTTCCTCTGGGTGACCTCAGTAAACCCATCACGAAATCCATCATGACATCATTCCAATTCTACTCAGGAATTAGTAACTGCTGTAAATGCCCTGTCAGTTTCTAATTCTCCACCTTTTCCTGCTGACAGGTAGAACATCTCATAACAAAACCAACTATATCCCTCTTTATACCTGGCCACCAATACTGACAGTGTAAATATCGGTACATCTTGGTGACACCAGGATGAACGACCTATACTGAGGCATGAAAGTATCAAATGAACTCCTCTTGTATGTATTCTAACACCCATATGTTCCTGTGAAAACACAATACCACATCATTTCCTACGGTCCACCCAGGAGTAGTGTCCTTTCCTCACACACTCTCCCACAATACTAGGCCTTCGGAATCTGATTGCTTCCTCATTCACACTCGATCCAGTAGAGTAGAAGTAACACCTATAGAGGAAAGAAATGTCTACCCATGTCTGTTGTGCACCTACAAATGAATCTCAGAGAATAGAGCCATAACATTCCACTCATTGATGGCCTCCTAAACTACATTTATCTAAGTCATCCATCTCAACACATCAGCCACTATGTTGCCTTTCACAGGTGTATAGGCAAGTTCAAAGTCAAAAGACTGAAGGTATTAAACCCACAATAACTATCTCAAATTCAGATATCACTAAGTTAATATATACTTAAGGATTGTATGGTCACTGAATACGAAAAAATGATCTCTTAAAATGTAACACCCCAAGCTTCCATGATACGCTTCTCTTTGAATAATACAATAGTGTGTCTTGTACGCAACATTGAGTTCTAAAACACCACAACCAATCAAACTAGCCATTATGAATAGTAATACCCACATTTTGAAACTTTATAAATTTTATCCTTCAAAATGGACTTCATTTTTGGATTCGGAATATCGAAATTAGCTTAGGGTGATTTTTTGGTATTTTTTTGAAAACTTTCAATTTTTGATGAATAGTGAAAAACACTAAGTTATTAGTTAAAACCGACTTTTTATTTAAATAATTATTTATTTTATTTAAATTTATTTTAGGTCAAAATAGATACATAATACCTATATAAGTTCAATTTAATTCATTGAGGTCATTTTATATTAATTTTAGATATATAAAATTTTATTGAACTTTTTACCGTCTTTTACCCACCTCCTAGGATCTTTTGCAATTTTGCATAAAACTTAATTTTACTGCTTCTGTGAATTGAATTTTGAAAATCTGAGAGACACAGTTGATATCAGTAATTAAAATTTGGTTCAATGAGATGAAAATAATTTTTGGTGAATAATAACTTTTTACTTTTATTTACCACGGTTAAAAGTAAATAGGGTAATTAAAGGTAAAAATGATATTATTTTTACCATAAAACATGTCCTAATTCTACTAGATAAGTATAATTCGACCAAAAAAACCTTACCAATAAAATATTAACCTCTTCGGTCCACTTGGATTAGAATAGGATATTTATTATTATTTAATTCAAAGAAGAGTAAAAAGAGTTAAAATAAATGTTTAATAACTAAAACATTTTTAATATAGGGTGATACATAAGATAAATTTGATTATAAATATTCATTAGAAATATAAAAATATTTCTACATAATGGTATTTTATTTATAATTTTTAGACATTAAATAATTTAATTTATTTATGACACAATGATGATGTAGTAATTTTTTTATTAATGAATGATTGAAATAATTGATATTATAAATATCAAAATAAATATAATTTGAGACTTTTAATGAATTAAACTAATTTTATAGGTTAATATGACATGTTATTTTTGATTAAATAAATTATTTTCAAAGTAATAATTCTATTATTAATTAAAAAAAACAAAATACCAAATAGTGTCAAAATTGACATAAAAGAGTTTTTAAATAACATATTATTTTATTAATTGATATTCAATTACTAAAAATATAAGGTAGGGGAAAATGAATTATATAAGGTTATATATATTAATAATTAACCACTTGGGGTTCTCTTGGATTGTTATAGTATGTTTATTAACCATATAATATAAAAATACAAAATGACATGGTAAATGTCAAACTAATTAAGTAAGAGTTAATTCTATAAGATAAGGTTAATATAGTGACTCAAACCTATCTAAAACCAATTGGTTGAGTGGGTTTTGACCCATAACCAAATTATCCTCAAACTAAGTCACTTTTAAGCCATTATAAACCGAAAATGATTCTATTATAAAATAATATTTCTAGCTTTTCCTAAGGTTCCCTTCACCCATCTTATAAACGGGCACTCCGCCTTCTCTCAATTTATCACCTTAAAATCCATTTGGCTCGGCCAAACCCTAACCAAATATCCTCCCAACTTCCATAAAATCAACTTAGAGGCCTTACCTTAGTCAAAAAGCCAACCTAAGGATCACTTTTTGATCAAATCAAAAGGAATAACCCAAAGAAAAGGTAATAATTTCACCACCCTCTTTCAAGTTCTTTTCTCCTTCCACTTCTTCTTTCCATGTTGTTTACATTATAAAATAATAACTTCAGTATATTATATATATTGTGATTTTATTTTAAATATGTTACAATCGAATTAGTTATTTTATCCATCCTATGAATGAAAAAGTCACCACACGTGCGTACGTACGGCTTACCGTCTCCACGTCGTGGTGAGGTTTGTTATTCAAACACTTCATCATTTGGATGGGTATAATAATGAGTATAACTAATGTAAATAATAAATATAACATGATAATGATTCTATATATATGATATTCCATTTAATTATATATGATTTTAATATCAAAAGAATGATATTGTCGTTCGTGCGTACGTACGGACTACCGTCTCCACGAATGCGATGAGATTCATTCCCCATCGTATCCATTCAAGACTAATTTTTATTTGATGATTAAAAATGATGTTTAAAGACTTGATATCATTCTATATATGAATACTATACAACCTATCCATAAAAAACACGACTTATGTAACAAAACATAAAAAATAAAACAAGTATGTTAACACCCGAAACGACGATAATACTAAAATATTATTAACAAAGCAATATTAGTAGTTAATATATTATATCATATTTATGTATATAATTCTTGTATAATTTAATAACAAGGATTTAACTATTATATAGGATGTCAACCTACCCTCAACCAAGGAAAAGTACTGGGTAAGGGTTTATTTCATAATCTCTTTATCCGAGGTGGTTTATACGTAATTATCTACTGGGACCTCTTTATCATCGACATCCATGTTTCTTAAAAATTCATTTAAAAACATTCTTACTATTTTATAGACTATGGGTTAAAGTCATTTATACCCTTGTTTGAATTTTATAAGATGTTTATAAAGGAATCTTTCTATTTTTTTCCAAACAAGGTCATTTATAACCTTTTCGACAAAATTAAGGTAAGAATGTCTTTTTTAACTTATACGGTAGGTGAGGCTATTTTCTGCTGTTATAAAATTGTCGAATATTACCTTACAATATTATAAAAATATTTCTAAAATAAATGTTTTCTTAAATTATTTCAAAATATAAAGAGATATTTCTCTAAAAAAAGGTTTTGATTTCATCTTTGTCAACATCTTTTGATGAATTTTAAGCTTATTTGAAGTTGTTTTGTTATGATACTAAACTTCCATATTGTATTAAAGGTTTTGTGATATGTGTGAATGTGGATATGTTATTTTTATACCATTAATAGTTTATGTATAATGTATTGACATTTCATATGCTAGTTTTAATATGAATGTTTATGTTATGTTTAAACCTGTTCATATGTGGAATGCATTGGACTTAGTAAGTGATGGGTGGAGCCCGCTATAGCTCCTCGATGTATCGGTAGGTCTCATGAGACAAACCAGTGTCTTGGTACAAGGCCTTAACAAAATCTTATTTTTATTATTGGCACAAGGCCTTGACTATGTGGTTATAAATTCTGGGATTATGCATTCCATTATTATGAAAGTGGTTATTGATATTGCATGTGATTATTCGACTAGTAGAATATCCATGTGAATAAGTAAATGGAATTATTTCATTTTATCATTGCCATATTATGCTGAAGTTCAAGTTTAAAAGGATTTTATTATAGTTATACATTTCCTTAAATGTTTATGCTTATTCATGAAATTTTCTGCTATATTGTTATCCTTATTGAGCATCTGAGCTCACCCCATTTTATGTTTTATTTTTCTCAGGATCTGAAGAAGTATTTTATGGCTGACCTGCAGGGATAGTCTGAGGGGATATGATTGTAGACTATGGAGACAAGATGTTTTTGTTTCCATTTTATGATGTAATGTAAACCTTATGAATGTATCTAGTACTTCCGAGGCTACTAAACTAATCAGTCTTTCGAGACTTGATCATTTGTGATCTTGGAAATTTTATGTAATAATGCTCCAACTCTGGGTAACTGGGGTCGGGGAATTACAGTTGGTATCAGAGGAAGTTTATTACAAACTTTGGGAACTAGATTTAGATAAACTCTTATTAGAGAATATATCCCTAAGATTGACATTGAGGATTAGTATAGAAGAACTTCCTAAAATTTTGGTAATGTAAAGATTTTGTGAGTTTTCTGAGAAATAAATCTCTGTCTGGATACAAGCAGGTAGAGGCGGCTCAGGCACAGATGTACCTAGGCATAAAACCTGAAAACACCACTTTGAGCTAGACTTGAATGAGAACTGGTGCACGACAACGGGCCTTGCTGCACTCTTGGTTATGACACTCCCTGGGGATATGCTTAGGATAATTCTCATTTTCTTTACAAAACTTTATGAAGGGTTTATGAGTATATACTTCCTCAATGAAAACATTTTTTATGATTATGGATTATATCCATAAACTATTCAATTTATGATAAGTGTTTTAAAAGTATGGAATTATGTACTTCAATTCATAAACTAATCTAGTTTATTCAATTGTTTAGAAATGACGCCTAGTGGAAGGAATCGAAACTGTATCAATTCATGCACTCCATGTTGGTATTTCCCTCATTCTCAAGATAATTATAGTGGAGCTGGAGATGCAACTAGTGCTGATCAGCTAATCACTATACTGGGATAGCTCACTCAGGTTATGAATAATAACCTTACCCATATGGAGCACCCAGATCTGCATCGTGGAGGATCAATGTTAGATCGCTTCATGAGGAAACAACCACCAACATTCTATGGGAGTACAAATCCATTGGTACCTGAGAAATTGATAAGTTCCCTAGAGAAAATATTTCAGGATTTGGGGAGTAGTGAAAGGGAAAAAGTAGTCATGGAAGTTTATTGCCTCACTGGAGATGCTGATCAATGGTGGTCATTGATACAAAACACAAAAGAAGATGAATAAGTATCAAGTATGGAATGGAGGGAGTTTAAAGAGATTTTCTTAGAAAAATACTTTCTTCTTGACCATCGAGAGGATATGGAAAGACAATTTCTGAGTTTAAGGCAAAAGGGGGATGAGAATGTTGCAATGTTTGAAGCTGGCTTTACAAGGTTAGAAAGGAATGTTGTAGATTATATACATAACCTAATAAGTAAGATTGATCATTTATTTTATGGGTTAAAACCATTTCTCCATAGATAATTAGTCTCACAATCCTTCACGTCATATGAAGATATTGTCTCATGTGCTATCAAGATAGAAAAAGAATTCTCTAAGTGTTACGACTTTAAGGAAAAACAGGAGAAGATGAGATCTGTTGATCACTCTGGAAATGGAAATAAGGAGAAGAAGGGAAAAGTTGAATATACTAACTATAGTAAATGTGGGAAGAAACACCTTGGTACTGGATTTAAGAAAATGATATTCTGTTACAAGTGTGGTGAAAAAGGCCACCAAGATCATTATTACAAGGGGAAGAAAGAAGCTACTGATGTTCAATGCTACAATTGCAGGGAGATCGGACATTATGCAAATGAATGAACTAAGCATCAGGAAAACTTACCTCAAAAAAGGCCAAGGGATCAAGGCCAAGCTTATGCTATCACTAATGCTGAGGTTTAAGCTCCTAAAAATGTGGTGGCAGGTAATTTAATGGTTTCCTCAAGTTTATAAAATGCATTATTTGATTCTGGATCATCGCATGGTTTCATATCTTCCGAGTTTGCTAAGAAAATTAGATATTTGCAATTTCATTTAACAAGGGAGTTGTTAGTCAAAACTCCTAAGGGAAGTATCATTACAACAATGTTTTGTGAATCAGTTCCCATTAAGGCATATAAACATTATTTATCTGCTGATCTCATCATCATACACATGATGGAATTTGATATAATCCTTGGTATGGATTGGATTTTGGACCATGATGCAAAAAAATTATTGTAAGAAGGAGGTTAAATTTTTTGATGATGATAAGGAGTACCTTATATTTAGATCAGAAATGTCACCACTTCTTATCTAGATCGACCCCCAGTAGCTCATCTAAATTCAATTATTGGAGTGGAAGAGAATGAAATAACTATGGGTGAGGAAAGGAATTTTCAAATAGAGTATGTACCTATTGTGCAAGAATATGTTGATGTTTTTCCAGAGGATTTACCTAGACATTTTTCAGAATGAGAATTTGAGTTTTCCATTGACTTATTTCTTAGTTCAAGGCCCAGATCGATGTCCCCTTATAGAATGGCCATTGTGGAGTTAGTGTAACTAAAGAAACAACTAGAGGAATTGAGTAATAAGAGATTTATTTTCCCTAGTGTTTCTCCATGGGGAGCCCATGTTCTTTTTTTAAGAAGAAAGATGGATCTATGTGGTTGTGCATTGACTACAGGGAGATCAATGCTATAAAAATAAAGAACAAGTATCCCCTACCTCACATTAATGATTTATTCGACCAACTTCATGGATCTCAATATTTTTCAAAGATTGACCTACGATCTGGATATCATCAATTGTGTGTGAAGAAGGAAGACATTCTGAAAAAATCATTTTGAACCAGGTACAAGCATTACGAGTTTATAGTAATTCATTTTGGATTGACTAATGCACCCTCTGTCTTCATGGATCTAATGAATAAAGTTTTTAAGGAATATCTTGATTACTTTGTAGTGGTATTTATTGATGATAGATTGGTATAATCCAAAATCTATAAAATCATGAAAATCACTTGCTCATTATTCTAAAGACTCTTAGAAGACATGAATTATATGGGAAGTTTAGCAAGTGTGGATTTTGGCTTTAGGAGATTTCATTTCATATCCATATTGTCTCTAACAATGGAATCTCTGTTGATCCTTATACGATAAGAGCAATCCAAGAATGGCCAGCACCAACGAGTATAACTGAGGTATACAGTTTTATTGGTTTAGCAAGTTATTATTGACGTTTCTTCCTGAATTTTTCCTAGTTGGCTAACCCATTAACAAAGATCACATGAAAAGGGGTTAAATTTGTTTGGACAAAATAATATGAAGAATGTTTCTAAGGACTGATGAGAATATTAGTCAATGCTCATATCTTGACTCTACCATCAAGGAATGATGTGTTTGTTATTTATAGTGATGCTTCTAAGAAAGGACCTAGTTGTGTCCTTATGCAAAATGATAGGGTTATTGCGTATGCATCACGAAAGCTCAAAATTCATGAGAAAAACTATCCCACTCAAGATCTTGAGTTAGCAGCTGTAATATTTTCTTTGAAGATACAGAGACATTATCTCTATAGTGAAAATGTAAGATATATACTAATCATAAGAGTATGGAGTATATTTTCTCACAGAAAGAACTCAACATGAGGAAAAGGAGATGGCTTGAACTACTCAAGGATTATGATTTCACGATACACTACCACCAGGGGAAGGAAAATAAGGTGGTAGATGCTTTGAGAAGAAAGGATCATGGAGTTTTGAACAAGATGATAGTTGAAAGGGATCCTATTTTCATGGATCAAGTAAAGATGGATATGGGAATAACCATGGAAGGTGAAACATCGAAACTTTTTCAAATGGTTTCCAAACCATCTTTACTAGAAAGAATAAAGAGTTCTCAGGCCGATGACGAGGAGTTTCAAAATAATATTAAAGCTGTGAATGATGGGAGATTGAGTAACTTAGTGTATGAAGATAGAATTTTGAAATTTGGGAAGATACTTTGTGTTCCCGAAATACTTGATCTAAAAAGGGAATTGTTGGATGATGCTCATAGTTCCAATTTCTCTATACACCCTGGGAGAACCAAGATGTATAGAGATTTAATGGAAATTTTTTGGTGGGACAACATGAAGAGGGAGATTGCCGATTATGTGTCAATATGTATGGTTTGTCAACAAGTGAAAGCTGGAATACAACAGCCTGGAGGAGTCATGCAACCACTTCCCATACCTGAGTGGAAATGGGATAATATTATGATGTAATTTGTCATGGGACTACCAAATACTCCTAGAAGGAAAGATGAAATATGGGTCATTATTGATCATCTTACCAAGTCAGCACATTTTCTTTCTATAAGAGAATATCTACCACTTTAACGTCTAGCAAGACTATATATTAATGAAGTTTTGAGTCTTTATAGAGTACCCCTATCGATTGTTTCTGACCATGATCCCCATTTCACATCAAGATTCTAGAAAAGTCTTCAGAAGGCCTTGGATACTGAACTTCGTTCGAGCACTGCCTACCACCCTCAAATAGATGGACAATTAGAACAAACTATTCAAACCATAGAATACATGTTGAGATCATACTCACTTTCCTTTCATGGTATATGGGATCGATATTTACATCTAGTATAATTTTCCTAAAAAAATATCTTCCATTCAGGTATTCAGATGGCACCATGTGAAGCATTATACGGAAAGAGATTTCGCAGACCAGCCTGTTTGAATGATGTTGGAAAAACAAAACTCATAGGCCTAGAACTTATGGAGGAAATTATGGAAAATGTGAAGTAAATCCAAACCAACATCAAAGCAGCTCAAAGTAGGCAAAAGAGCTATGCTGATAATCGAAGGAAGGATGTGGAATTTCAAGTCAGTGATCATGTTTTCTTGAAGGTATCTCCATGGAAGGGAGTTATATGTTTTAGTAAGAAAGGTAAATTGAGTCCCATGTACATCATACCATTCAAAATTCTAGAACGAATTGGGGTTGTAGCTTACCATTTGGAAATGCCTCCAAGTCTCTCCAAAGTTCATGATGTGTTCCATGTATCACAGTTGAGAAAATACATGCCTGACCCAACGCATGTACTCACCTATGAGGAATTAGAACAGGAACCCGATATGTCTTATTGCGAAGAGCCCGTCAGGATTCTTGATACAAGAGAACAAGTGCTGAAATTGGATGACTCATCTGGTAAAAGTTCTATGGAGAAACCATAAGACGGAAGAGGCAACGTGGGAACCTAAAGAACTTATGATGAAGAACCACCCGAGCCTTTTTATGCAGTAATATCCTAGAAATTTTGAGGATGAAATTATTTGAAGGAGGGGATTATTTAACACCCCAAGCTTCCACGATACGTTTCTCTTTGAATAATACAATAGTGTGTATTGTACGCAACTTCGAGTTCTAACACACCACAACCAATCAAACTAGACTTTATGAATAGTAATACCCACTTTTTAAAATTTCATAAATTTTATCGTTCAAAATGGACTTCATTTTTGGATTCGGAATATCGAAATTAGCCTAGAGTGAATTTTTTTGTAATTTTCTAGAAACTTTCAATTTTTGATGAATAATGAAAAACATTGAGTTATTAGTTAAAACAAAATTTTTATTTAAATAATTATTTATTTTATTTAAATTTATTTTAGGTCAAAATAGATACATAATACCTATATAAGTTCAATGTAATTCATTGGAGTCATTTTATATTAATTTTAGATATATAAATTTTTTTTTAACATTTTACCGTCTTTTACCCACCTCCAAGGAGCTTTTGCAAATTTGCATAAAACATAGTTTTACCACTTTTGTGAGTTGAATTTCAAAAATATGAGAGAAATGATTTATATTATTAAGTAAAATGTCTTTTAATGAGATGAAAATAATTTTTGGTGAATAGTAACTTTTTACTTTTATTTGCCTCGGTTAAAAGTAAATAGAGTAATTAAAGGTAAAAATGATATTATTTTTACCCTAACACTTGTCCTAATTCTATGGGGTAAGTATAATTCGACCAGAAACAACCTTAGGAATAAAATATGAACCTCTTTGGTCCACTTGGATTAGAATATGACATTTATTATTATTTAAATCAAAGAAGAGTTAAAAGAATTAAAATCAAAGTATAATAACTAAAACATTTTTAATATAGGGTTATACGTAAGATAAATTCAATTAAAATTATTCATTAGAAATATAAAAATATTTCCTACATAATGGTATTTTATTTATACTTTTTAGACATTAAATAATTTATTTTATTTATGACACAATGATGATGAAGTAATGATCTTATTAATGAAAGATTTAAATAATTGATATTATAAATATCCAAATAAATATAATTTGAAACTTTTAATGAATTATACTAAATTTATAGGTCAATATGACATTTTAGGGTCGATTAAATAAATTTTTTTTCGATGTAATAATGCTGTTATGAATTTAAAAGAAAATACCAAATAGTGTCAAAATTGACATAAAAGAGTTTTTAAAACAAATATTATATTATTAATTGATATTCTATTCCTAAAAATCCAAGGTTCGTCCAAATGACTTAGATAAGGTTATATATATTAATAATGAACCACTTGGGGTTCTCTTGTCTTGTTATAGTATGTTTATTAACCATATAATATAAAAATACAAAGAGACATGGTAAATGTCAATCTAATTAACTAAGAGTTAATTCTGAAAGATAAGGTTAATATAGTGACCCAAACCTATCTAAAACCTATTGGTTGAGTTGTTTTCAACCCATACCCACCTTAGACTAGAAATAAGTCACTTTTGAGACATTATAAACCGAAAATGATTTTATTATAAAATAATATTTCTAGATTTTCCTAAGGTGCCCCTCACCCCTCTTATAAAAGGGAACTCCCCCTTCTCTAAATATCACACCTTCAAAGCCATTTGTCTTGGCCAAACCCTACCCAAATATCCTCCCAAATTCTCTCAAATAAAATTAGAGGTATTCATTTAGTCATAAAGCCAATGTAAGGATCCATTTTGATCAAATCAAAAGAAAGAACCCCAAGAAGAGGTAATAATTTTACCACCCTCTTTCAAGTTCTTTTCTTCTTCCACTTATTCTTTCCTTGTTGTTTCCATTATAAAATAATAACTCCAATATCTTCTATATACTGTGATGTTATTATAAATATGGTACAATCATATTAGTTATTTTATCCATCCTATGAATGAAAAAGTCACCACACGTGCGTACGTACGACTTACCGTCTCCACGTCATGGTGAGGTTTGTTATTCAATCACTTCATCATTTGGCTGGGTATAATAATGAGTATAAATAATATAAATAATAAATATAAAATAATAATTATTCTTTATATATGATATAACATTCAATTATATACGAATTTAATATCAAAATAATGATATTGTCACTCGTGCGTACGTACAGACTACTATCTCCACGAACGTGATGAGATTCATTCCCCGTCATATCCATTCAACACTAATTTTCATTTTATGATTAAAAATTATGTTTAAGGACTTGATATCATTCTGGATATGAATAATATACAACCTAACCATAACAAATATGTCTTATGTAACAAAACATATAAAAGAAAATGAGTAAGTTAACACCCGAAACGACGATAATACTAAAATATTATTAACAAAGAAATATTTGAAGATCATATATGATATCATATTTATGTATATGATTCTTGTATAATTTAATAAAAATGATTTAACTATTATACATGAGGTTAACCTACCCTCAACCAAGCAAAAGTACAAGGTAAGGGTTTATTTCACAATCTCTTTATCCGAGGCTGTTTATACGCAATTATCTACTCGGACCTATTTATCACCCACATCCATGTTTCTTAAAAATGAATTTCAAAACATTATTACTATTTTATAGAATATGGGTTAAAGTCATTTATACCCTTGTTTGACTTTTATAAGATGTTTATAAAGGAATATTTCCATCGTTTTCCAAACAAGGTCCTTTATAACCTTTTTGAAAAAATTAAGGCAAGAATGTCTTTTTTAACTTATACGGTGGGTGTGGCTATTTTCTAACATTATAAAATAATCAAAGATTCCCTTACAATATTATAAGAAGATTTCCAAAATAATGTTTTTCTTAAATGATTTTAAAATAGAAAGCTATATTTCTCTAAAAAAGGTTTTGATTTCATTTATGTCAACATCCTTTGATGGATTTTAAGCTTTTTTGAAGTTGATTTATTATGATACAAAACGTCCATATTGTATTGAAGGTTTTGTGATATGTTTGACAGTGGATGTGTTATTTTTATACCGTTCATGGTTTCTGGATAAAGTATTGACATTTCTTCTTCTAGTTTTAATACGAATGTTTATGTTATGTTTAATCTGGTTCATATGAGGAATGAATTGGACTTAGTAAGTGATGGGTGGAGCTCGCTATAGCTCCTCAATGAATCGGTAGGTCTAATGAGACAAACTAGTGTCTTGGCACATGAACTTGAAAAAATCTTATTTGTAGTATTGGCACAAGGCCTTGACTATGTGGTTATGAAGTCTGGAATTTTGCATTCCATTATTATGAAAGTTGTTATTGATATTGCATGTGATTATTCGACTAGTAGAATATCCATGTGAATAAGTAAATGGAATTATTTCATTTTATCTTTGCCATATTATGATGAAGTTCAAGCTTAAAATGATTTTGTTTTAGTTATACATTGCCATAAATGTTTTTGATTATTCATGAAAGTTTTTGCTATATTGTTATCCTTACTGAGCATCTGAGCTCACCCCTTTCTATGTTTTATTTTTCCCAGGATGTAAAGAAGTATTTTATGACTGACCTACAGGGATAGTATATGGGGATATGAGTGTAGTATATGAAGACAAGATGTTGTTGTTGTTTCCATTTTATGATATAATTTAAACCTTATGAATGTATCTAGTAATTCCTAGGATACTAAACTATTCAGTCTTTTGAGAATTGATATTTTATGATCATGAGAATGTTATGTAATAATGCACCGACTCTCGGTAACTGGGGTTGGGGCATTACATAAAATATAATGTCTCCAAAAGCGCAATGGATGAAAAACTGCAACCCACTCGAGGTCATGTGTTGGGTAATTACTCTCATGTGGCCTTAACTACTGAGAACCATACACAATGAATCCTTCCCCCTACGTAAGAACAACTATCAGCCCATTACCTGATGAATCTCAGTAAATAGTGTTACTCTTACCTAGTTTCCGAAAAATTAGTACCGGTGCTGAATTCAATCTCCCTTTCAGCTTCTGAAAGGACAAATCACAGGAATCTGTCCACAAGTAATTTGAAAACTTCTTTGTCAGGACCATCAGTGGAACTGATAAGCGTGAAAAGTCTTAAATAAAGCACCTGTAGTAACCAGGTATCCCCAAAAAAACTATACACCTCAATGATGTTCTTCATCTGCTCCCAGGAAACCACTACTGTGACTTTCTTTGGTCTTCTATTACTCCTGTATCTAAGATGACATTACCCAATAGTTGAATCTGGTTGATCCAAAAGTGGCATTTTTAGAGCTTGTTATATAAATAATACTCGCTCAGTGTACTCAAAATGATCTCAAGATTGGTGGCATGGTCGTGTTAAGTGTGATAGTACACCAAGATATCGTCCACGAAGACAACCACAAAATAATCCAAGTAAGGATGGAACACTAGGTTCATCTGTTCCATGAAAAAAGCTGGCGTGTTAATGAGATTGAACAAAATAACCAAGTACTTGTATAGACCATACCTACTTCGAAAGGCTATAAGAGGTATATCTGATGGTATAACGTGCAAATGATGATAACTAGATCTCAATTCAATCTTTGAGAACACCCGGACTCCTTGAAGCTGATCAAAGAGATCATCAATCCTTGTTAAGGGATATCAGTTCTTGATTGTCAAATGATTCATCTTTCGATTAACCACACAAATTCTGTGGGAAACGTCCCTCTTCTTCGCAAAAAGGACAGGTGAACCCCAAGGAGAAGTATTGGTTCCTATGCAACCATTTTTATAAAACTCCTCTAACAACTTCTTGAGCTCCTATAACTCTAGTATATCTATCCTATATAGAGGAATAGACACCATCGATTCTCTTGGAATAAGAACAATAGAGAAATGTACCTCTCTATCTAGAGGTAAAATAAAAAAGACATCTGAAAAGACATCTCTGAAATAATCCACCACTGGAGGAAAGTCAATCTATGAAGTCCCATGGTCCTCCAAATATAAACTACCAATTTGGGATATAATTACTCCCAATACATGATTCTTGGGTCCCTCTATACTCTCTCGGACATCCCATTATCCTTTATGTAGAAAAGGCCCTCCCTCTGGTGACGTGAAACTTACCATGTGGTGATAGCTGTCAACAAAGGCCTAAATGCTGACCAACCATTCCATTCCAAGAATGACATCGAATCCCAATATCTCAAATACATAGAGGTCCCATATGAAGTGACACCACCAACATCAAAAGGTCACTCCTTTCATTGATGTACACTAACCATCTTAATACCCAACAAAACGTCTACCATTATAATATACTCAGAAGTAAAGATACAGAGCCCAAGGCTCTCCACAACGAAAACAAATATAAAACTATGAAAAGGATCTGTATCAAAAAGTGAAAAAGATAAAACTGAGGGAACTAAAATCATAACTCTTACCATAGAGGGTTTGGTATCCTACTACTTCTGGGGTTGTTCTATTGAAAAAATCTAACTTGTACCATGGACCTGCAACCCTACCTTGCTACCCTGAGTTGGTCCACCCAGCTGTCGCTGAGAACTTGTTGTCAAGCTATCATGGCTATAGCCACCTCTTCAGCCTGAAGAACCCCAATTCCTTGACTGATGAGAAAATGGTGGTCCTGATCCTTAACATGGAGTCATAATAGATATATTCTCACTCACTATTGGTGAGAACATCCTACAAAAATGCAAAATAAGACCCATCTTGCTGCAAGATAGACATTCAAATGGGTCCTTTGGGAAATGTGGTCTTGTATTCCCACTCCTTCTGAACTAGTAGCACACTACTTGGCTACAAAAAGTGGAATCCCTACGATGCTTCTTGCTTTCAGTCAAAGGAGTGCCACCTCTGGATGCTAAACTGCCCTATCTCATATCTACAAACTCTCTCAGATTACGCTCGGTAATCAGCCCCTGGTTTACTATAGAAGTCACCAAAGTCAACCTAAAAACATTCACCAGTGATTGGATGGCGTACCTAAGACCATCCTCAAATTACCTAGCTAGTGATAACTCTTCACCTCCGAAAATTGGTGTGAAGTGCTGAAGCTTAGTAAAATGAGAAGAGAAATCCATAATTGAAGGAGCGCCCTACTCCAAATGCATGAACTACTAGGACCGGTCGACCGTCAACGTCTTGGGGTAGAAGTAATCATATAAGGTCCTCTGAAACTCTTACCAAGACATATTCCGATGAAATCCATCCTATGATATAACATCCCACCATATCATGGCATAATCACATATCTTGTATGTCACGCGCTTCACCCTCCTCTTAGGAGGTGTCTTTAGATGCTCGAAGATATAAATCATGACCTCCAACCATGAATTTGTAGCTTGTGGTCCTCATTCTCCTAAAAAAATGGGAGGATACTTCTATTGGAACATCCTCGTCAACTCCGCCATAGCTAGGGCGGGATGTGGTGCCCCCTGAAAAGTCAACATTATCCTCATGAATAATTAATAGGATTGTGCCTAATCACTTACGTCTGGTATAACAGGTGGTTCCAAGATGAGAAAAATAAGAGGATCTGTTGGTAGTCCTTGATCTACCATTTTTATTGTCCGATCATCACCCTGCACCTGGCATACAACTAAAGGATGTTTTGGTGGCATGCCTCTACATTTCCAAGAATGCACCTCAGTTTAAGATTATCAAGGACAACAACTAGAAGTGAATGAACAGAATAGGAGAAAGAAATCATTCATGTTTTACAAAATTGGGTTACACAGTTTGTAGAAGCACTACATGACGTGTTCCATTATGCTTTTAACATGGGTGTATACCTCTTCCAACCTGGTCATGTAACACCCCATACACACAAAGTGCCCATCTTGCGACACAATGTGTACTTGAATTTTCCCTCTTGCCTTGGTTCTTCTACATGACTAGTACTACACGGTTCTCTCCCAGTGTAACTCTACACGGCATGTTCACCCTAGAAATGACATGTACTATAAGGTTTCCTCCACCCATGTCATTAGTCACAAAGCCAGACACTTGGTTGATTTCCACACGACATGTATAATATGGACACGACATGTAAAACCTAAGTTTCATCCACCCATGTCGTTAGTCACATGACCAGATACATGGTCTCTACAGAACGTTGTGTACTCCCAGTACATGGTGTGTTCTACAAATGTTTATCAACCCTATGTCCCTTCTCACACAGTTAGTCACATAGTCAAAAATTACATGAAGTATACATATGACACATGGTGTGTACTTAAGAATATTTTTTTCTTCTAGAACAGAAGAACAGATGGCATGTGTTCATAACATCAAATGCTATGTTGTATGGTTTTTTAGACAGTAAGACTGTTAAACTTCTCCTAAACCCTTAAAAACATCAAAATTTTACCAGGGCATGACAAATTCCGACCCTTGGGAGACCATACTCCCCACAAATCAAAGTTTGGTATCCTTATTCATGTTATATCATAACATTATTTAATTAAATTTCAAACATGATCCACCAAATTCTGATCCAAGAGGGTCCATAACACCATAGAGACTAATGATTGGCTTCCATACAAATGAAACTTTACATATACTAATACCTTATCAAAAATAGTAGGTATTATATCATGAAATCTATCACAAAAACACGGATATCTAGCACAACATCTATCACAATAGCATGAAATAAATAATTCACCCTAAATGGAATGACAAGAATGCATGGAATGTTATTTCTAACAAGTTCCTATATGATGAATGAGATGGAATACCCTCATCTCATTGGGTTTTAATAGAAATAGAACCATAATGGGTTCAATCATAATTGCAAAAAACTTGTGAATCACCCAATGGTGAAATCGAATCAACTGTAACAATTGAAATACCAGAAAATTGCAATATTCAAGGTAACATAGATTTTACCTATATACGGGTTAGCTAATCCAAATAACAGATTATTACCAACTACCTTTTCCATCCTATCCTGGTCTATAGTATCTAAATAGTAAGGAAAAGAAGAAAATAAAACTCCTTTGATACCACTTTTTAATGTCCCAGTTCTGGATGCCGCCTAAAGGTTCCCTAAACCTAGTTGGTCACATGATCGCAATAACATTTCCCCAAATGACAGAGGCTGGCTAATAGTAGTGGGTTCCATATTTGATAATGGGGAAACTATGCCCGCATTGGCAGTGTATACACAGCGGAAAGAAAATAGTAAACAATAGCGGAAGTAATAATACCATACAAAAAAATAAACAACGTAAGACAGATAGTAATATAACAATTGGAGAATATATATAAGTAATTCATGTCACATGTGTCTAGGAACGTATCCAAACAAGTTACAATGATGAAAATAAAATATTGAAACCAAAGTACATAAAATTAGTAACTCTAACAACATTGCAAGCCTTAGCTTGGTTCCATGTTCTCTATCTCCAACAGTAATCAAGTACCTGATGAAGAAAGGTGCTTTCCCTTATCTATACCTGAAACCATATAATATTTTTGGGTCCAAAAGCATGACCCAAATAGGGTGTGAGATGAATCCCAGTAGGCAACCACCAAAAGATCCGTGCCTAACTGTCAGTGAATATATATAGAAGGTAATGTGATGAAATGAAGTAATAAACTAGGAAATACTCAAAATTAAATAATCATAAAGTTTTCAATTACATTAATTTTAATTTATCATTCAATCATGGAATCATGTAATCTCATGATCTATCCTAGGATCTATATCCCCTTGTGTAATTCTAACAAACAGATGTCTCAGATGACCATCTAAACAAATCAAGTAAGACCAAGTCTAAGCTTGTGTTTCGGCTCGTCAGACTCTTGACAATCATTCAATTATTCTATAATGACCCTTAGGAAAAGTGTTCATAGTCTATTCCCCTTGGTTTACCATAAAAACAATTCATTTAATAATGACCATCTGGGAAGCTCTCACGGTCTAACCCCTTTTGTCTAATTTAGCACTATCATTTACAAAACACCACATGGGCAGCTCTCACGATCAATACCGCTTGGTCAAAATAGAGTCAATAAAATATAATGACCACATGGAAGCCTTCATGGTCAATTAACTAGGTTCCAACATACTATCAAACAATTATAAACAACCACATAGGAAATATCTAACAGTATACAACTTTGGGTTGACGACAAACTGGAAGCTCTCATGGTCAATTCCCTTTGATCACACAATAATAAAACATACATAAATGATCCAACCTCGAGAATCTCTCATAGTCAAATTCCCCATGGTCAAACATCCAAAATTCATATCATAGGCATATTATATAATCCGTAACTCCATCCGAACAAAAAAGTTATGGGAAAAAGGGAATCCTAACACGCATCCAAAACTAAACGGTCAGAAAGCAGTCAACAAGGGAAGCACACCCATGGTGTCCCATAATCAAGGTATAGAAACTTATGCATAAGCAGTTACCCATTATCAATCCACCAAACCATAACTGGTAATAACATGGTCTAATTCCAAACACGTAACACCCCAAATGTGTGTATATGACACTTTTTGCATATATAATCCAAACATAATCAACTAAAGGTACAAACCACCTATCATGATGTCATATGGTCAATATTCTTGAACTTAGGACCTTGATTTGGCCAAGAATGGTGTAGATCTACAAAAAGTTGAAAACATTTTGACCTAGAATAACTCACGAGAGAGTAGGAATCAGGAATAAAGGCTCTAGGGGAATTGGGAACTCACCGGTGGGATTCCAATGCCCTCGATGATGTCTCAATAAGAGGTTTGATGGAGAATCGAGAGGGGTTTGAAGTTCACAGCTGTTCCATTTCTCTCTTGTATGAAACATGGGAAGAAGAAGACCTTTATGAATGTAAGAGGCAACCCCACTACGATATATCAAATAAAAAGAAAAGTACACTTCATGTTCATTAAATGTACACGCCGTGTATTTTCCTCAACCGACCTATGACTTAAGTGGGTCAGCCAGGTCATCACATGACCATGTACTCGGCCGTTACATGATTAGTACATGACTATACGTGGTACCTGAGTACATGATGTGTACTCATAAGTACAAAGCGTGTAATTATAAAATTCGCATTCCTTCCTTTTTCCTAAAAAATCCTGAATTAAAGATCCATACCTGAACAAAGATCTATTTTCTTATAGATAACCACATTAAACTTAAAAGTATCTATGGATACACCACATTACTACATAACATTACCCATGAAACAAACATCATAGTCCTATAAATGACACTTTAACAGCTTCTTGAATAGCTACTTGTGATGATGAACTCCTAAAATAGCCTATAGATTGTCTACATGATCTTCCTTAGATGTAGATTAAACAAGGATTTTGTCAATGAAAACCACTACAAAGTAGTATAGAAACACTAATATCACTACAATAATCAATATCATGAGCATGACTAGAGAATTATTCACAATGGATAAAACTATAATGAAATCATAATTCCCATATTATCATCAGAATGAAGACTTTAGTATATCCTCATCCTTGAGCCACATCTAATGATATCCCAACAACAGATCAATCTTGGAGAACTACCTATTTCCCTTATACTAATTAAAGAAATCATCAATTCATTGAATAGGGTATCTATTCGTTATTTTCACTTAATTCAAGTGAATAAAACCGATACATAAATTATACTACCTTCGACCATATTTTCCAACAAAACCAGTGCACCCCAATGTGACACTTTTGGCTAAACCAAACCTTGCTAAAAAAATATCATCAAGATGAATATGTAGTTCCAATAACTTAGATGGTTCCTTATTATATAGAGATATTGAAACCGAGCAATCACTTAGTTAAAGCTATATCCCAAACTCAATATCCCATCAAGGGGGTAACAACACAACCTCCTCAGATAAGGAATCATGGTATTAATCTACAACCTTGGAAAACAATGATGGATAGACCTCCAATGAGCTCATCCTAAACTCAACTATCATGGAAGAAAAGGAAAAAACACACGTTTGACCCATTTTAGGTTCTCACATACCATAAAAAAGACAATCCATCAAAATAACAGAACATTATTTGCATCTTAGATAAATACATGAAAGCATACACCAAATAAAACATTTCCATGCTAAGGATGAATTCATATGTTTGTATCCATATAAATAAGAAGTATCCAAAATAATGGTGTTTTCCTATAACTAAATCATAGTCTCTATATAATTTATATAAATAAGATCGACCTGTAAATGGTATAGTCAATGGAATGGTAACTAGAAACCTCTCATCCTCAAGTCCCAAATAATGGACAAGGGTAGGTGATATGAAAGAGTGTGTAGATACTAAATCAAACAAAGAATAAACCAAGTATAAAATAAGCTAATAGAACCTTAAAAACATCTATTTCTTGGAACAAGAAACTCTAGAGAATATAGTTGTCCATGAACTTTTGTATGAACTATATATCCCAATGATGATTACCTCCATGAATTCACTGTACCCACAAAGGATGGAAAGAATCAAGGGACTATCCTCTACCTACCCCATCTCCCCTTGACTGATTAAGAGATGGAGCACCCTGGTACTATTTCCTCAACTAAAAATACAAAAATAGTAGAACCTAAAGTGTAAAACTAGTGACATTATTCCTAATCAAAAATTTCAAGCACTGTCTCTATTGATGATCATGGCCTCAAAAAGAAAAATATACATAGGATACCTTAGAAGGGGTCGAAGATCTACCACAATCATAAAAATAAGATGAAGAGAGATGGGACATACCCTAGTTTTCAAAATCCCTTTTGTCTAGAAAACTAGGAACCCTATACCATATCTCTAATACATAGAGAATATTAAATACTCTCCTATCATGAAAATAAATTATTGTTCATCATATGATAAACAACATCTACTCTCACTAGCACCTCAATATATGACAACAACATACATAGGGTAACATGGAACTGGATCTCAATATGAAAATCCTCCATGAAAATCCTCACCCTAGAATCCTCATCTCTAAATAGTTCTCAATCATATAAGATATGAGACAAAAAACGTATCCCAAACTCTTGTATACTGGAACTACCATATCAAAGGGTAACTAGCTCATGGGGAATGTCTACATTTACAGTTGAAGAATGTAACTTAGCTCATAATTGATCTCAGAACATGTCCATGAGATAATAGATTCCTTGCAACCCCTAAGGGAAATGAGTCACCACTACCTAGTTTACAACAAACATCATCCTCACTAATGAAACCAAGTACTCATTCTGAGCATAGAATGAACTGAAGGAAATCTGTACCTCCCACTATTAGTCCTTAGTCACTGAGTCTAATATAAAGCCCTTATTCTTATATAGAAATTTTCTCTAAAAATATTAGAGTTTCCTGCTTCATGTGTCATTATCATTAACTTTAACTCTATAGATGTCTTCTAGAACATCCCACTGAATATCATTAGCAAAATCCCAATGAGAACAAAAACATGGGGCTATACCTATAAAATATCACATGGCGGGGGAATCTTAAAAATAGAATATGGAATATTTAAAATCAATTGTTTAATTAAGGTTAAAACTAAACCCAAGGACTTAACATTTTAAGAATAATTTCAAATAAATGATAGATGGTTCTTTCCTAGGTCTTTACATTTCTACTATTATCACCTTACTAAGTATGCTCAATAAACATAAAGTACCTCACATCGGTTCAAAGGGGGGCATAAATTCCTATTTCAAATCTAGTCTCCACTATTTACATTACTTACTAAGATAACCTAGAACTGTTTCTCTACCAACCCTTATAGTCCTTACCAGTTCCTACCATATCCCTCAACCTAAACATTGATACAACTTTTCTGGAACCCCTCTAGCTAAAGGTACCCCCTATGCTAAAATTGAGTGAAGGGCGATAATGATGCCTGAATCCTGCTTCCAATTGGCCATAGGTTTTTTTAAAGACACTAAGGGTATATCAAACACACAAATGGGTTTCATTAACCTCTAAGAATAATGAGGAACATAAGATTAGATAATTACCCCAAACAATTTCTACTCATAAAAGAATAAAATATCCTAATATATGCATGTAATGTCATACAACTGAACATCTAGAAAAGAAACTACAAGTTTTAAAATATAATCTTTAGTAGTCGAATAAAATCCCAAACAACTCTTGAATAACTCCACAATATAGCAATGACCAAACCGATAACTAAACAATTATTGAGTTCATAAAAAACAATTTATATATACATTGGGTGAGTATAACAAGTATACTCAATAGGATCCTCCTCGAAGCCTCTTAGAAAAATGATAAAGAAATTATACTAAAGCCCAGTGAATAAACAAGTGAAACTAAATATTCATGTAAATTAGTATGAAAATTACTATCTTCACCAAGGACCTCTCATCATGTATAATGTAATACCTATATATTTTAAAACAAGAATATTGTGTTTGATATTGTATATGACACGCAACACTGAGCCAAAATGAATTGTGATATACTATTTAAATGAGACTATTATGACCTAAGCATTGAAATTTGTGAAATGAATTGGAATAATAACTTTTTAAAAATTATGTATAAATATTTTGGATAAATAAAATATATTCCTAAATAAGTACATATTTTTTTTGTAAATTCATTACATACTTAAAAAAATACACTTTTGATTAAAAAATGTTTTTATTTCATTATGCGAGTAAATAATATAATTATTTTTTTATAATTTTATGAATTGTATAATAAAAAATTAACTTCAATTTATAAATTATAATATGAAAATTAACTTTATTTGAAAATTTTCGATTTCTATAAAAATTGTAATTTTTTAGTAAAAGTTAAAAATACATTTTTTTGTAAAACTGTCAATTATTTTCAATAACTTATTTAATTTAAAATTTATATTTTTATTTGAATTTGAATTCAATTAATAATAGTATTTATTTATTTATATTTAATCTAATTAGTTATTTTTGAATCATGTTTATAACAGATTTTGTTATAAGTTTATTTTTAGGCTTCAAAAAACATTTTTATGAAAACTGTTTTTTTGTTCATAATGATTCTGCATTTCAATTAATTAAATTTAAAAAATGAGGAATAATTTAAATTATATATATATATATATATGAATCTAAATTTATATAATTAAAATCACTAGTCATTGAGTAATTGTGAAATCATATTTTTCCTGAATAATAGATTTCTTGGGAAACTGCATTTCAACAAATATTTTAGGTTCATATTTAAATTTAAAAGGCTAATATTATGTGAATTAAATTGGAAAAATTGTATTCCATGTCTAGAATAATCATAATTAATATTAGGTAATATTTTACTCTTATATTTTGGTCTTAATTTATATTGAAAGCATTAAAAATTAATTCCCACGGTCGAGTTTAAAATTGGGTTTGGTGTGTTATATATACTTATGTTAAAATTAATTTTCCACACATATAAAAAAATTTATTTGATAAATTTAATTTAATATTTAGAATAATTGTGCCTAAATAATCTTAAAATGATCGTTTTATTTTAGTTTTCAACGATAAATTTCTTAGGATAAAAAATTATTTACCATGGTGAAGACTAAAATAGTAAAAACGAGTAACCTTGGAGGTAAAGAGAATAAAATATAAAAACAAGTTTATTTTTAGTATTTTAGGTGTTTATAAACCTTATCATCCATACAAACCATTATTTATAAATTTATTAGGTACTTGGGATGAGAATGATATCCCATTATTGATTAGTTTTGGGTATTTACAACAATGTCACTCTTCCTCAATTATAAAAGGGAACTCACTCCCATAAATTATTCACATCTATCAATACATTTAACTTGTAAAACTATAAAAAATATCTCCTAAAAATAATTATCTGTGTTATAGAGGTTCTGGTCCTCCCAGAATACCAACCATGGTGTCCTTATAAGATATCCAAAGGAGTTTTTTCTAATTGAAGGAAACTAACTTCACTAAAATCCCTTTTTACATTTTTTTACACCTTAAATTATCTATTAAAAATTAAATATAATAACAAAATTAAATTCCATATAATGATATTTTTGTTATGATAATTGAAGAATATTTATCCATGTCCTTCACTATCAAATGAGAAACAAATCCATCCCTTATGTGTAGGGTGGACTACCATCTCGCTGACCGATGTTATTTATTTTCCATCACAGAATCGCATGGATAGTAATAATAATGGAAATAGTTTATATATATGATACATGATGTGATATTAATTATATAAAATTAATATGTCCTCTAATTACTTATACTCTCACCCATTAAGGGATTGATATCATCACATGTGTGTACCATTACCATGAAGTGATGCAATTCATTTATAATGTATAACTTTAAGGAATGGATCTAAAAATATATAAAATTAATAAATATTAAATTTACAATATTAATATCCTTATATATATGACATAATCATATAATATGTAGAATAACTGAAACTTCCATGAAAATGGATGCATGAGAAAATAAAGCAGTCCTGAAACAATGGTAATAACAAAATATTGTTAACAAACAGGTGATAATATGTCATAAGAAGATCATATATTATATTATAAATATTAATATGGTACTATAATAAATTAATAATATGTTTAAAAGAATTATACATTAGGTTAAATAATGTTAAACTAAAGGTGAATGTGAGGTAAGGGACCCCGTCCCCATTTCACTTCATTTAGGAATATTTTAATGTCATTCACCTAATTTATTTTATACAGTGTATATATTTCCCCCTTTAAGTTTAATAAAATTTATCAATAATATTTCATGGTATTTTAAATTTTAATTTCAATTATTTCATCTAATGGTATTTTACATGAATGTTACTAAGTTTTAAGGAATTTCAAAACTCAACATATTTTCAATGGGTTATACTACTTCTTCGTTTCTTTTTTTATTATAAAATTTCATGTGTAATGTATTTTTAATATTTTATATTATATTTCCACTTATTTTATGTTGATTTAAATTTGAAAAAAATAATCAATCTGGTGAATAATCCTCGCATCAACAGTATGATCATTGTAAGAGATTTTATATCAATTTTCACTCCATTGAGATACATTTGGTATTATGCACCTTTTAATTTTTATGAGGTATATATAATGAATTTTTTTAAATTTTATATTATTAATGTCATTTTATTTGTGATATTTTATGTTTCATTTGAATTTATCTCTTTAATGGGGGTTATTTTTCAAAAATTACCTAAGACATAATGGTTTATGCTTCAATCTCATTTTAATTGGGATTGTTTATGCTTGAATTTTCCATTGAAGGAAACTATTTGATCATCGACTAATTAACCACATATATTTTCTTATAATATATTTATTTATGAGATTTTAAAGTAATATTATCATTTTCTACTCTTTGGTAGATAAAATGGTTGATAAAATATTTTTACGAAAATCCAACTTTATTTCTCTTTTCAGTAAAAAATGTATTTTCTTACATAACCCTATCTTCTTTAAAATGTTTTAAAAAATATTTTAATAATATAAAATGATTATAAAATACATTTTTACCCATATTTTAATTTCATACAAATGGTTTCAAAATAATATTATTTATATTTTTCAATCAAGGTTCTTTTGGACTTTTAATGAAAATGTGAAAGGAATGTTTTTTAGCGTACTCGACATAAACAATTTTTTTTTTTCATTTATAACCACTCAAAAAATTTTATTTTACTTTACAAGTAAAAAAGGTTCTTACCATGTAAATTTTTTCCCTAATATTTTTTAATTTTTAATTTTGTAAAAGTTATTTATAAAGTGAAAAAAGGTATTTTTATCTAGAATGTTTTTTATGATCTTTTTATGGATTTCTTATTCATAAATGATAAAAACCTTTTATTTTAATTACACTCATTTGGGGATATATTGTAATGATACCATATTTATTATTTCCCTGGATGTTTTATAATCATTTTGACTAGAGAAAGTATTAGAAATCACATTCTTGATTATTTTTGTAGCCATTAACTTTTTCTGGAAGCATTCACTTTCTTGTAATCATTAGACATTACATTTATCTTAAATATCCATATTATTTAACATGGATGTTATTATTTCTTAAATGTTATATCATTTTTACATACAATGTTTTACTTGATGGTTATTTGATTGACTAGGTAAATATTATATTATATATTTTTTATTCAATATGAATATTTATTTATAAGGATTATTTTTCATGAATAAAATCAATCATTAAATTTATGAGGAATGATTTAGACATGCAAAAAGGGGTGGTGACCAGAATTATATACCCCCTTGATTCATTGATAGGTCTCATGAGACAAATCATTAAGCTAGTATTAAATGGGATTTATTGCATAGCTACCCATTGATTAAACTGTTTTGGAGAAAGGTCTTGAAGGTATAGATATCATGATTTCTTATATCTTGACAAAAAATGTTAAGAATTTCCTTCATTGAGAATTTAGTTCTTAATATCCATGATTTTAATACATTGATTTTTTCCATGAATTAATTTCAAGATCCTGGGATTATTTATATGGAATTATTTGATCATCATTTATTCATGTCATATTATTCATCATGATCATGTTATTGATTAAATTAAGTAATTCTTCCGTTATTTACCATGACATATTATTTTTTTAGATTGTTCATTCATGATAGATTCTAATGTATGTAATCTTTACTATACATTTGAGATAACCCTTATTTTTTCCCTTTCCATATGATATGATGAAGGAATCATTTAATGAGTTCAAGGATGATTAATATTTACTTTCACTATATTATAATTTATGTTTTCAAATAGAATGTGAGTCTTGAGTATGTATCTTTCTTTCCAAGACTACTAGACTATTCAGTCTTTTGGGATATGATCACTTGTGTCTAGCACCAATGTAATAAAGTAACCACTGATTCTAGGATACTAAGGTTAGGGTCGTTACATATCACATACATGAGATAATATAATATCTAATATATATCAAAAGTGAACGTATCCTACAACCACTTTCCTAATGGTTTTACTCTATGCCCTAATGTCCAACATCCCGATCCATCTCTCACTAAATATAACTTGTGTTAAAACATATGGGAAAATTTAAAATACCATGAACCCCATGCATCACATAAAAACTATATAATATCATGTACATCATGAATCACATAATCTCGTAATCAACATACACATATCCATATAGTTACTGAGTAGATTCCTGGATCCACTATAGACTGCATGTCATGTATTATACCTCAAGAAATCATATCCTATACAAACATACTTAAAAATTTCCTTAGGGTACCATATTTGGAGCTATATGTGCATGAAGTAACCAGAACGCATTAAATCTATTTACACACATATATATGGTAAAGGTAACATTTTTGAATATTATTATATAGTAAAACTGGAAGATGAGAGTGGGGAAAAGGGGGTAGTCAACCATCCATTATTCTCCAACCTAAATGTTGGGGAAAACACACCTAGAGTCCACTAGTTTTGGTAACCCCACTGAAATGGGTGGATTGGTATATGAAATTATATAACATAAGAATATATATAGCTCACAACCATATTAAGGACAATAACTTAGCCTTAGAATCAAATACAGTTACCATCTCTTGAACACCTAGCTACCACTATTAAGGACTAGATATTCTATAATCACACAGACAACTCAAGATACATTAATTTAATTAATTTTGAAAAAAAATTAATCATTGAATTAATTATCAACTGATTCACATTCCCTATTGAAATAATCCAACTAATTATATAGTTCCACAAGAGTTACCATCATTTATAATTTCATTCAAGAACCAACCACATAGTTAAAACAACCATTAACATTCAATAATTCCAAGTACTCTATGAGTCGTCCTAATCAACCAAAAATTATGTATAAACCATGAATAAATTGTTTCATAATGTAGTGTGGAAAGGAATGATGAAAAAAATATACCAAACTATTTAATTTAAATATATTCATTATAAACCAAGAATATGAATTTTCAGAAAAACAAGGGGAAAGACTAGCTTCAACCTGCTTTATCTATAACAATTCCATCTTTATCACGACTATGAATATCACCAGGAATACATCAATAATAAGAACCAACTACTAAAAAAACCTAGTTACTGATGCCCATATGTCACCAAACCATCATTCATCATACGTTCACATCACAACACATCACAAGGATCACATCCCAAGAAATTTCACATGGTAGCATGAAAATAATGAAATACAATAAGTTATATAGGCCCTAAAACCATCCTTCATAACCAATTGGGCTTGCTCAACCTCTAACAATTACATTTAAAACAACCAATTCCTTACCATCACGACTTGATGAATTCATTTATCATAGGTTACAAGCATATTCAACCTAAGGAATAATCTAACAACAACTATAATATATTAAAACATGCTTTTAAGTATAACTTCTAGTTTCATCAAACTATAAAGAAAGAAAATTAAAAATAAACATTGTTCTTTATTTTTAATCCAGAAATAATTTATATATGTTTTTCTTTATCCATTTCTAATAAAAAATGATAAACCATAGAATAAACATATATTTAACACTGTATAAAATAACATGAGGAAAACAATTATCATGATAGAAACACATGTGATCACTACAACTAAAAATCAATTCATTATTTATTCCTATTTATTCTTCATTATGGTTAGTTAAACCGTTACCAAATGAGATAAATCATGATACCTTTATGATTTTATATAAAATCATAGATGAAATGAATTCCCTACCTTGTTTTATAAGTTCAATTTATTGTACATAAGAATAGATGATTAATGATAAAACACCACAAGAAAAAAGATGACCTACCTGAAGGAGAATAGTTACAAAAAAACATGCACAAGAAGACAACAATCCATGCTCAGATCATTTCCCAAAATAGATAGTATGTTCACAATGGTCTCATAGGATAAATCAACAATGAATGGATAAAGAGAAGAGAAAGGTACCATGATCAAGAGAACTTGACCCTATATAATTCAAGGGTTGTAACTTGCATGAAACTTATCATAGGTTTTGAGGGGGGGGGGTAGAACAAAAACTTACCTAGCTACAATTTATATCAACAACAACATAGTGTGAGAGAAAAAACAAACAACACCCTAGGTTCACTGGAGTGTTTAGAAAATGAAGGAATTCAAGGGGAGAAGAACATATCAATTAATAGAGGGGAATAATTGAATTAAAAAATATTTATGACACATAATTTAAAATACATGTGATTGCCCTTTGAAATAGATGAAATCTATAGATAAAAATAATGATTTCAGCCATTTCAAAATAAAATTGGCCACCCCCATGGATTCTATAATTGTCTCCACCATTATTATGGTGTTTTTATCATACGAGTTCTAAATGGATTCTTCTAGAGAATATTTTCTTTTAGTTGGCCATTTTACATCACCATTCCAAAGGCCATGATGTTGTAAGGTATTCTTACCCATTTTGGATAAGTGTTCCCCCAAATCACTACACCCTTGTTGGGAATTTTAGTGCTGGATGTTTCAAACAGGAGGAACCCTCAAACAAAAAAAACTCTAAAATGGATCGAGAATCCATGTTATCATCCATAGTGCACCAAACACCACACATATAGTCCAAACCGAATTTTCAATACCCTTACATCCAACAAAACCTTCAAAATTCCCACTTTTTGAGTGTGGTGACCCCAAAAATATCTAGGATAACTCCCATAGATTTTGTAACTCCTCTAAGCTCCCTTTTATCACCACTGAGCCTCAAGGAAACAAAAAGGAATTTTTAGGAAGGTATGGACCATTATAATTACCCTTAAAATTTATTACATTCTAAATCTAGAAATTACATTCATTTTATTAAAATAATTTTATAAAAAGTATTTTTAATTATTAATATGAAAATTATGAAAATTATGTATTAATTAAAATATAGTTTATCAAAATAAGTTCTTATAATTTTATTGAGTTTTATATATTGATATTTATTTTATAGAATTAAATTATTAATATTTTCTTATTTTACTCATGATAAATATTATTTATATTACAATTTTTTTCATTTTGAGGTTAAATTACCATTCTAATAGTCAAATAACTATTCCAACTATCAATTTACTATTCCTAAAGGTCACATTACTAATACAATAATAATTTTCCTTCTATAAATACCTATTAATTATTTCATAATATGTTCACTATAATTTCTCCCATGTTTCTATATTTTTTTAATATTGATTTGTTTGTTAATATTTTGTTTCCTTTCCAGTATGTTGTTATTGGGAGTAAGAATTATAGAATATTGGGATGATAAAAATTTTCTTATTATAGTTTTTCTATTTTATATTATTTATCACATTAATTATTGACTAATGTAATGATATACATTAGTGATGTAAAGTGTTTTTTATTTTTTTCCATGTGTTATATGTATATAATAATATAAAATATAACAATCATTTATTCAGGAAAAAATTATCATTTTTAGATTCTGAGTCATCACATTCTTCCCACCTTTATAAATTTCATCTATGAAATTTCAAATAATATTCTTAGTTGAGAATATATTTGTGTACTTTTGTTTAATTTTTTCCCCAGGTTCTCTTGATTCCTCTTTATATTTTTGGTTTTTTCATGACACTTTTACACGGTGGGTTTTATTATAGTGTATCACTTTTTCTCTACTGTCTAAGATCTTCACCGGTTTCTCCATGTAGAAGATCAAACATTCTAGTAATAACATATCTATTTTTATTACATGTGATGTATCTAGTATGTACTTCCTCAAGAGAGATACATTCAACACATCCTGAACTTGAGCTAAGTTTGGGGGATGTGATAGATGATTAGTAACAAATCCTATGTGGTCAAGGATCTAAAAATATATAATTTAACTTAGGCTTAGATTTCACTTCTTCCCAAACCAAATAAATCTATTCCATGGTTTTATTCAAAGGAAATCCTTTTCTCCAACTTCAAAATCCATGACACTTCAATTATTTTCATCATAAATCCTTTACAAACTCTGAGAAAAAGTTAATGTTTTTTCGATTGGATTGAACCTTAGTTGTCATTTATTATATAAAAATGGGTCCATAAAGAATTCATTCCCCATCATTGTCCCAACATGTAAGAGTTCTACATCAATTCACATATTGAGAATTATATGGGGACAATCTAATACTTGAGTGGAATCTATTAGTGCATGAGAAGTCAAAAAATGAGAGATATTGACCCCATACTTCTTTAAATTTCATTGAGTGATTTATTAACATGTACTCAAGTGCTTAAATGAAACTTTTCGATTTGAAATCAGTTTGATGGTGATTGTATGTACTGATATTCAATTCAATATTCAGAGCATGTCAAATACTTCTCTATGATTTTGAAGTGAACCTTGGATCACAATGAGAAACAATAGAAAGTTGTAGCCCATGCAGCCTCACCAATTCCTTTACATATATCATGTAATGTTTGTTAAGTGAGAATTTTCCCATATATTAACGAATCAAGAAATATTAGTGATTTTATCCCTCATAACCCATTTCATATTTCTTCCTATTGATGTTTTTGGGAGAGCAATGAAAAACTCCCTTGTAATTTTATCCCATTACGATGTTGGTATGGGTAATGGTTTCATCAAACCTTTAGACTTTTGTCTTTATGCAGTGAATTGATGATATACCAAGAAATATGAGGTGTATTCAATAATATTATTATTCATGTTATCCTACCAGAAGTGATTTCAATGATCTCAGTACATCTGTTTTACTTCCTGTATGGATGGAGAAAGGTAACCAATGTGAATATCCAACAATTATTTCACTATATTATGTGATAAATTAACATAAATACTTGTTCCAAACCAAATGAAAACATCTTTATTAGTGTTTAATTCATTGAACTTCATTTCCTTTGTGCTTATCACCTTATTTGGAAGCTCCAAATCATCCCTTTGTTCTTTCTTGACCATCTATTAGAAATATATATGGAAAATAATTTGTGAAATATTGGATGTCTCACTTCCATTATGATTTCTAGATCCATGATTTTAATATCCATGATGTTAAGGTCTTTCTCAATATACATCATGAATATTATAAAGATATCATAATCCTTGATCATATATAACCATATTTGTTGATGTATAATGAGATCTTTTTATTTGAATATATTGTTTATAAACTTTTGATATGTAAATATGCTACACTTTTCAACATAGAGGTAGTACCTTAGAATCTTTAATGTAAAGATTATTATAGACGAATCCATGTCATGTTCTAGATATTTATGCTTATGGATATTCAATTATCATGTGGCATAAGTTATCAATTTATCATTCTTCATGTGTACATAGCACAATACTTTCTATGATGAATCACATTATATCTCAAAACTTTCCACACTTGAGGGTAGTGTGCTTATAGGTGCATTGATTAACCTCTTCTTGATATTCTTAAATCATCACTCACATTCTTTTATTCAAACATATGTTACCCCTTTCTATGTTAACATAGTTAATGGGCTAGATAATAATGAGAAGTTTCTCAAAAATATATGGTAGTACTTTGAGAACCTAGTAAAACTATAGATTTTTATGACACTTGAGATTTTGGTTCATTCCTCAATTTCATTTATATTTGAAGGGTCTATAGAAATTCCCTCACTTGCGATCACATACCCCAATAATGCGACTTGATTCATCCAAAAGTCAAATTTTTTATAACTCAAAATACATATTATCCTTTCCTAATGTCACCATCACAATCCTAATATGATATTCATAATCCACATTTATTTTGGAGTATATAAGACTTTCATCAATAATGACTACAAATTATTTTCCAGGATATTTAATAAATCATTCAGTATTCAAATCAATGAAAATTATATGATCATTATTAATACTAACTTACATAATTATAAACTCATAGTTTCCATATCTTATATAGAATTCTTTCTTATGAATATATTATTTATTCACCTTTAGTTGATGATATGTAGAACAAAGATCCACCTTTTAAAATTATTGATCACTTTTTAGTTGATAAAATAAGTAAAAAATACTTGGAATATGATACTTTTTATTTATAGTTATCATATTGATTAAATCGATGCACAACCACATTTATCCTTCCTTTTTCTTGACAAATAGCACCAATATACCCCAAGGTGATACACTAGGTCATATTAACCCTTTACCTAAATTATCCTTCACCTTATTTGTTACCAACTCTAATTTGTTTAGGGAAATTATATAGGGGCACTTAGTGATAAGAGTGGATTATGGTATGAGTTCTATTGGGAACTCTACCTCATGATCTAGATGAATGTCAAGAAACAATTTGCAAAATATATCTGTATTTCCCTTAAAATAATAATATCATCAAGGTTCACACATTCCATATAAACAACCATTTGGTAAAGAAATTATTCTTTATTGGGTATCATCACCAACAAAATTAATGGATTCTCTATAAAAGATTCACGATATTCCGTGAATTTATAAAGCAACATTGATGGTTACTGATATGGAAATATATTTCCTTTTCCTGATGGTTGATATGAGATCTATATAAAAATATCCAATCCATGACCGTTATATCATAAAATTTCACCAAGGGAAGGATTACATGATTTACTGGAAGAATTTTCCAAGAGATGGTAATAGGTGAGGTGTCCAACACTTTGGTTGCAATGATGACACCACTAGGTGTTTTTATGGATATCTATACTTCAAGGTATCTGGGATGTGATTCAATAGTTTTAGTAAAGATATAGGATATAAAGGATTGTATAGAATTATAATCAAATAAAACATTTTCCATTCTTGAGGGAATAATAAGTGTACCTTTTATGACTACATTTTCATATTATACCTCAATGGTAGTGATTTCATAAGATTTAGCTTTCTCCCTCAGTTTTGGTTGTAATTTATTTTTATTACCCTCGAATACTCATGGTTTAGTTCATTGGTTTCCATAGTTATCTTACTCTATATATTTGAAGCATTAAACCATGGGTGGTGCATTGGGGGTTTCCTTCCATTCCACTTTTGGTCAAGTTATTCTTGTCTCTTAAACATTAACGAGTTTAGTAGAATACTACTACACACTTAAAGATTTTCCTTATCCCTTTTAGAAAATTCCCATGATGCTTCTTTCCACATCATTGACATGTGGGTGGTTGGATCTTCTTTCCTCTATCCTTCAACCCCCCAGCTTGAAATTCCATTCTTTTCTTCTTATCTCTATATCCATGGTACCATTCTCTAAAATACACATCTACATTGATATCACATTAAAATACTTCTTCATAACTCCCAATGTCTTAGATATCTAGAGTATTTCAGAGGTGTGGTTATAAACGATTAAATAATAAATATATTTTTCTATCATTCTTAATAACAAAACCCAAGGCATGCCATTCAAGTCTTGTGAAATTTCCCTTATAAGTCGTGATAGTTTCACTATCCTTTTTCATAATATCTAGAAATTCAATATCCATCATTATTGAAGAGTTATAGAGAAATAATTGTTAAGAAATATATTCTTAATGTATTCCAAATCCATTTCTCCCATTTCATCTTTCTTATTTTTATTCTTTATAAATTTCCACCATTGATCATATTATCTATCTAAATAATATATGATCATAGTAACATTTACTTTCTCAAAACAATAAATCACGTAAAATATTTTTTAAAATGAGTTAACCCACTAATAAATGATAAGTGGATATAATGATCAACTAAATATTAGTGTTAGTTACCGCATAAAGTACTCAATAACTAGTTTCCCCTTTGTGAATGAAGGGAGAAATTCCATATGGTTAGGGATATTGTTCATATCACAAGATAAATAATTAAGAATTTCCATGATGTTTTTAATATCACCTCCTATTTAATAGGGAATATAGTTTTGGATAATTGTTGTATTTTCCCTAAATTGGATAGTTGGTATTGTTTCTCTTGGTTCCCACCATTCATTAAAATAAAAAAGTTTCGAACAAAAAATAAGTCAATAAAAAAAATATAATTTATTTTCATGGATAGATAAATTATAAAGTAATATATTTTTGTATCTATATGTTTATCATAACCTTATTATAAAATGATTCATCAAGAATCAGGTAATTTAATATGTTTTAGACTTTATGAATAATAATTACTTGGGTTATATATCATTTATAATTCTTTGTATATTGATTTTCATTAACTAGATAATATCTCCTAGGAGTGTCAAACTAGGTTTTCTATGAGGACTACTTATTATGTTTCATGTATAAGTCTAGTTAATACCCAAAAATACATTTTAGGGTTATTACCCCAAGGTATATTTGTCCTAGATCCACCTAAACTTTTAGTAATTTTACATGAATGTCATTTATTGGAATGTATGTTCTCTTATACTTTACCAAAATGATTGGATGTTTCCCTTAAAACTCATACTTATACCTAGGGATTTAAATAACATTTTCTTATCCCAAATCCTGAATTAACTAAATTGTTCTATGATACCAACTGCAGTGACCCATTTTTTTAATATATTATCACATCATTTTAAGATAAAAAACATGATATTAATACATTCTAGAGTCAAATGATTTAGTTTATGGGGAAAAAGTACGTCCATACATTACTTGTATATAATAAAACATAAAAATTATTTAATAATCATTCTTTATACTATTAAAATCTCTGAGTTTTTACATAGTAGATTTACTCACCAGAGGATATACATCAATGAAAGGGGTGATGTAAAATCCCTATAATGGGAGGAATAACATAGATGGAATAAGAGAAATGAATATGTAGTACAAGGGTGAGAATAACAATAATCATCATATCTTAATCATGGGATAAAAACCATTAAAATCAAGGAATAATTAAAAAAAATTCATGGAATTTTTCATATGCATAATATTGAAACATCATAACCTAGTGGTGAAATACCACGCATAGTTGTGGACAGATATATCATTATGTTCATGCATAACATGTGTCCATAAATCATAACATCTTAATTGTGAAAAAATATAGAACCATTTTTACACATAATACACACAATTTCATGAGATATATAACATTTCCAAATCAATTAGATGGATATATAATTTATGGACTACTTGTTATATCATAAAATGCTTGTAATCAAGCATGCCACATGAAAAGAGAATATATAACCATCATAGTCATGAAATAAACACATTGAAAGGAATGTGTTTAATAATGATTCCATAAATCATTATTTAAGTAATAAACTTTAGGGTTACCAAATGATTAAGGGAGATTATATATATTTTTTCATTTTAGATCACTATTATTTTAAGAATAATATACTCAAAGAGGAGTCAAAGTGATATTTTGGAAAAGTAATGACCTTTTTTAAAATATATTTTATTATATTATAAATAATTTAGAAAAAGTAGAAACATCTATATACCTTGAAAATAATAAGATAAAGAATATTGATAGAAATTTTTAATACATTAGATAAATATCTATACTTAAAATAATGTGAAAGAGGAGACAACTTAAATAGAAATAGTTAGGGTTAAGAATCCCCTTTCCTTAAGTATTGTTATGTTTCATATCATTTACAAATCCTGTATAATAAAATAATGTTTGATAACACATGAAAATAGAAGTGAATTATATTCATTTATGTCACTATTGATCCATTATAATTATTTTATTTTATTTTATAATAATATTTGTTAAATGTGAATTGTTTTGATGTTATGTTTTCATTAAAATATCTCATCCTCTTTGGTTTTAATTATTTTTCTAAAATTAAATTTATAAATAAGTAAAATTAATCTTAGAAAACATGTAATCACATGTATTTAAGTTATATATAATTCATGATAATCATATATAATGAAAGTGATAAGTATAGAGCTAGTTTTGTTCTTATTGGAGGTTAACCATCTATTGACGAGACATTATCAAAAGGGAAAGGAAAGAGAAGCATGAGATAGAAATATGTACAAAATATAATCATTATAGTAGATTAACATTATTAATAACATTTTATAATACTTATTAATTAATTTTAGAAGGTTTTATTTTGAAAGGAATAAAGATAATGAAGAAGAGAAGAGATAAATGATAAGAAAAGGTGACGAAACCCCACCCTATTTTTTGTGATTATTTTATTTCTATGACACTAAAATCCTTAAATTATGGAATTTTAGTGACAAAAAAATGTACCTAATGATTATAAGGATATTAATAGAGGTAATTTGTGTAGAGTTTTGGTTTTGGAAAGTGTGGGAGAAGTTTGTTTCCAAGGGGATGGAGAGGGGGTATTTATACTAGAGGAGAGTGATCTTTTTGAGTTAAAATATTGAATAAAATATAATTTTCATGGTGAATATTTTAAAAGTGATATTATTGAAATTTTAATCCATATCAAAATAAAATAAAATTATTTTAAAAATTTTTAATCCTTCTAAAACTATATTAACTAATTTCATAAAAAGGAAGGTGGGAAAATGACAAATTGTTATTTTAATGGAATACATTTGATATTAGACATTGGAAAATACTTTTAAGCTTTAGATAATAATTTTATTGAATTTAAATTATTCATTTATATTATTAAATGTTTTCTTGGTCGATCCAAAATTTATATAATTTATTAGGTCATTATTACATCATGGATGATGTATTTTAAAACACATAAGTTACAAAAAATACTTTTAATTTTACTATTCATAAAAAAATGATGTTTTAAAAAACATTCCACTAAATCAACCTTATAAAATTTCAACGTGATGATTAAAAAAAATAAAATTCATTATATCAAAAAAAAATCTAGTATATTTAACATAAATTATTAACATAAAAATAATATTTAAATGAAATACATTAAAATACAGCCTAATAAAGAGTGTGTATAGTTTGTTTGACTTTTTAATCTTGATATTTATTTTATGGAATTAAAATATTTTTATATTCTTAAATTAATCATGATAAATATTATTTAAATTACATTTTATTATTTTCATATCAAATTTATATGTCAATGGTCATGTTACTATTCCCAATAGGCAAGTTATTATTCCTAATATTCACATTACTATTCAAATGATCATATTACCTCATATAAGTACTTATTCATTCCTTCATACATAATTCACTATAATTACTCCCAAGATTAAATATTTCCTTTTAGAAAATACCAGTTTATTAATATTCTGTATCTTTTCCATAGTGTTTTTCATTGGAGTGATAATTTTCGGACATTGGGATTATTAAAATTTTTCCATTATATATTTTAAATTTTCTATTTTACAACCCATTATAATATATGTAATTTTAATTGTTTTAATTTTATACTATTATAATGATATCCATTAATTAAATAATATATTTTTGGTTTGTTTCTATGTGTTTTAAGTGTGTAATAGTATATAGTATAACACACATTTATTCAGAAAAATATTTTCATTTATAAGGTCTGTGTAATGAATTGTGTTTTAAGCCAAGGTAAAATTCTAGAGGAATTTCAATTTTGGAATTTAGTTGATGGGACATTATTTAAACTATGTTTTATAATGTAATTCTAAGAGTTATAACACTTGAAAGTGTTGTTTTAGAGTTGGGTTAAGGCCTGAGAGATTCTATGGGTGCTCTGTCAAGTTTCGAGAGCGTCAGGCTCTGAAAATAGAAAAATGGGAAGAAATGGATAGGGAGCATGATTTTTCTAAAACCATGCTACCAATCAATTCAAACCACGTGACATCTATATGTGAGAAAATGTGCCTCTAATGGGTTATGTCACGACCCGTTCCCCAGGACCCGTTCTGTGACCACCCCAAGCCCTCCTTCCATAGGCCAGGGGCTGGCGACTAGCACCAAAAGATGTAATCCCTAAAACTGGGAAGGCATTGGATTTATAACCTATAATACCACTCAACCAAGAACAGAACCAGATAATTACACAAGTGAATTGAATAGTAAATAGAGTGAGTACAGTATGTAAAAGGGGCCAAAATAGAAGCCCAACTATAAAGTACAATAAAATGAAAGTACAAGTAAACTGGAGAAAAAAGGAAGACAGTTAATGCGTCGTCCTATGAGGTTATTACCTAAAGGGTAGGTACAGATTTCCTCCTTAGCACTCCATGTCCTTCTGTCTCCTCCATGTACCTACTCGTCGTAAGGTCCTCCTCTTGGCATTGTCCGGTCCTAGTACCCTCAGTCTCGATCAACACTGTATGACTTCTGCACCAAACACAACAAGGTGCGGGCATAGACCATTCAGGGGTGAGTATAAAGATACTCGGAAGGGACCTCGAGACCCTAAAGGTCTCACAAAATTCACAAAGGATAAACCTCAAAGCATAAAGTCAACTATTATTAAGTTATATGCCCATACATATACCTAAGTTATAAAGTATACCCATATCAATCATGAGGAAACACAGGGTCCAACCCAAAATCCCAAAGCTCAAATGCTTCACAAAGGAAGGAAAACCACAAAAGCAAGTACCACATAGGTATGCCACATAGAAGAATACCACCAAGGTATTACTACAAAAGAAAGTACCACACATGTACGAACTCAGCAAACACTAGGTATAACTTTAGTACAATAGTAGAGATGATTAGATGCAACTACTGAATAATATTACTCTGTAAAGAAGCACTACTAGAAATAGATACTTTCCCAACGGTTTAGAACCGTTGGGAAAGGCTGCAGAACCGTTGGTATATGTTATACCAACGGTTCTGCAAACCATGGGGAAGTAAGCCATTGGGAAAGGCTTTTCCCAATGGTTTATAGAGAACTGTTGGGATAGGTTAGAAAAAATCAACCTATCCCAACGGTTCTGCCAAACTGTTGGGAAAAGCTTTTCCCAACGGTTTGGCCCATTGGGAAATTCAGACACACTTTTCTTTCCCAACGGTTTACAAACCGTTGGGAAATAGTTTTACCAACGGTTCATATAACCGTTGGTAAAAATAACCCATCAACAGGCTATACCAACGGTTTTGAAACCATTGGGAAAGTCTATTTTTACCAATGGTTCTATGAACCGTTGGTAGAAACAACTACAGAGGGCCTATGCCAATTGTTTGAAACCATTGGCATAGGCTTTGCTGTGAAAATTGCACAGGAGCCTGCAATTTTCACAGCAGGTATCATTTTGGGCATTCACCCACATTTTCAATCCAATTTTCAATCCAATTATTGCACCTATACCACATATAATTCATACATATAGAGAACAAACCGACACATACAAATAATGCAAATCAACCAACCAACACATATAATGCATCCTGGAAATATACACATCCATAATTAAATTAGAATTCATAACATAATTATAAACATAAATAATTCATTTAGAATTCAATTTAAAATTTAGATGACAATCATATGTGAAATCCAGAATTCAATTCATAATTTGATTGGTTTTTCGTATACCATATATTTTTACTAGAAATGATATCCATTTTAAACAAAATACATACACCTAGAATGATACCAGTCACACCGTGCTTCGGATTGAGGCGAGGTTAACTCGTACACGTCAAAAATGACTCATTGATCATTTTCCTAAAGTATCAACATATTCTGAAATTGTTTGGTCAGTTTTCCGTATGTCAGTTGTTGTTTTCACTTAAAATGAAGTGTTTTTTAAATAAAAGAGAGACACTTTGAATGGTGTCGGCCACACCGCGCCTCGGATTGACGCGAGGTTGACTCGTACAAATCACAAATGAACCATGGATTGTTGTGCTAAAATATAAACACAATCAGAATGCGTTTGGTTGGTTTTCTGTATGTATTTAAAATGTAGTCCATTTTAAAGAAAAGAGATACACTTAGAGTGGTCTCGTCCAAACTACGACTCGGATTGAGGTGCGGTTTCCTCGTACACGTAACATATGACCCATGGATCGTTGTCCTAAAATTTAAATAGATTCCGAATGCGTTTGGTCAGTTTTTCGTATACCAGTTGTTTATTTCACTTATAATCTTGTCCATTTCAAACAAAAGAGACATAGTTATAGTGGTACCGGCCAAACCGTGTCTTGGATTTAGGCGGGGTTGACTCGTACACATCTCAAATGACCCATGAATCATTGTCCTAAATTATCAACACAATCCAAATGCATTTGGCCGGTTTTCCGTATGCCAGTTGATGTTTTTCACTTAAAATGATGTCCTTTTGAAACAAAAGACAAACACTTTGAGTTGTGCCGGCCACACCACGCCTCGGATTGAGACGGGGTTGATTCGTACACGTCACATATGACCCATGGATCATTGTGCTAAAGTATCAACACAATCATAATCTGTTTGGTCAGTTTTCCGTATGTACTAAAAATGTTGTCCATTTTAAACAATGGAGAGCCACTTAGAGTTATCTTGGCCACACCATGCCTCAGATTTAGGCGGTATTGACTCGTACACATCACATATGACCCATGGATCGTTTTCCTAAAGTATCAACACATTTCTAATGCGTTTGGTCAATTTTTCATATGTCAGTTGTTGTTTTCACTTAAAATGATATCCATTTTAAACAAAAGAAAGACACTATGAATGGTGTTAGCCACAGTGCACCTCTAATTGAGGCAGGGTTGACTCTTACACGTCACATATGACCCATGGATAATTCTCCTAAAGTTTCAATAGAAACCGAATGCGTTTGGTCGGTTTTCCGTATGTACTTAAAATGTTGTCCATTTTAAACAAAATAAAGTCACTTAGAGTAGTCCCGACCACACTGTGACTCGGATTGAGCCCGGGTTGGCTTGTACACGTCACATATGACCCATGGATCATTGTCCTAAAATTTCAACAGATTCCGAATGCGCTTGGTTGGTTTTTCGTATTCCAGTTGTATATTTCACTTATAATCTTGTCCATTTTAAACAAAAGAGACACAATTAGAGTGGTACCAGCCACACCGCGTCTCGAATTTAGACGGGGTTGACTCGTACACGTCTCAAATGACCCATGGATCATTGTCCTAAATTATCAACACAATCTGAATTCATTTGGTCGGTTTTCCGTATGCCAGTTGATGTTTTTCACTTAAAATGATGTCCTTTTGAAACAAAAGACATACACTTTGAGTTGTACCAGCCACACCGCGCCTTGGATTGAGGCGAGGTTGACTCGTACATGTCACATATGACCCATGGATCATTGTGCCAAAGTATCAACACAATAATAATCCATTTGGTTGGTTTTCTGTATGTCACTTGTTGTTTTCACTAAAAATGAAGTCCATTTTAAACAAAATACGGACACTTTGAGTGGTGTCGGCCACAACACACCTTAGATTGAGGCAGGGATGAATCATACACGTCGCATATGACCCATGGATCATTATCCTAAAGTTTCAACAGATACCTAATGCGTTTGCTTGGTTTTCAGTATGTACTTAAAATGATTTCCATTTTAAACAAAAGAAAGTCACTTAGAGTGGTCCCAACCACACCGTGACTCAGATTGAGCCTGGTTTGGCTTGTACATGTCACATATGACCCATGGATCGTTGTCCAAAAATTTCAACAGATTCCGAATCCGTTTGGTCATTTTTTCATCTGCTAGTTGTTTATTTCACTTATAATCTTGTCCATTTTAAACAAAAGAGACACAGTTAGAGTGGTACCAGCCACACCATGTCTCGGATTTAGGCGAGTTTGACTCATACACGTCACATATGACCCATGGATCATTTTCCTAAAGTATCAACACATTTCGAATGCGTTTGGTCAATTTTTCGTATGTCAATTGTTGTTTTCACTTACAATGAAGTCCATTTAAAACAAAAGAAAGACACTATGATTGGTGTCGGACACAGCGTGCCTCGAATTGAGGCGGGGTTGACTCGTACACGTCACATATGAAGCACGAATCATTGTCCTAAAATTTCAACAGATTCTGAATGCGTTTGGTCGGTTTTTCGTCTGCCAGTTGTTTATTTCACTTATAATCTTATCCATTTGAAACAAAAGAGACACAATTAGAGTGGTACCGACCACACCGCATCTTGGATTTATGCGGGGTTGACTCGTACACGTCACATATGACCCATGGATCATTTTCCTAAAGCATCAACACATTTCGAATGCTTTTGGTCAATTTTTCGTATGTCAGTTGTTGTTTTCACTTAAAATGAAGTCCATTTTAAACAAAAGAAAGACACTATGAATGGTGTCAGCCACAGCGTGCCTCTAATTGAGGCGGAGTTGACTCCTACACATCACATATGACCCATTTATCATTCTCCTAAAGTTTTAACAGAAACCGAATGCGTTTGGTCGGTTTTCCGTATGTACTTAAAATGCTGTTCATTTTAAACAAAAGAAAGTCACTTAGAGTGGTCCCGACCACACCGTGACTCGGATTGAGCCCGGGTTTGATTGTACATGTCACATATGACCCATGGATTGTTGTCCTAAAATTTCAACAGATTCCGAATGCGTTTGGTCGATTTTTCGTATGTCAGTTGTTTATTTCACTTATAATCTTGTCCATTTTAAACAAAAGAAACATAGTTAGAGTGGTACCAGCCACACCGCGTCTCTGATTTAGATGGGGTTGACTCGTACACGTCTCAAATGACCCATGGATAATTTTCCTAAAGTATCAACACAATCCGAATGCGTTTGGTCGGTTTTCCGTATGCCAGTTGATGTTTTTCACTTAAAATGATGTCCTTTTGAAACAAAAGACATACACTTTGAGTTGTATCGGCCACACCATGCCTCATATTGAGGCGGGGTTGACTTTTACATGTTACATATGACCCATGGATTGTTGTGATAAAGTATGGACACAATCAGAATCAGTTTGGTCGATTTTCCGTATGTCACTTGTTGTTTTCACTAAAAATGAAGTCTATTTTAAACAAAATAGAGACACTTTGAGGGGTTTCGGCGACAAAGAACCTCAGACTGAGGCGGGGTTGACTCGTACACATCACATATGACCCATGGATCATTCTCCTAAATTTTAAATAGAAACTGAATGTGTTTGGTCGGTTTTCCATATGTACTTAAAATGCTGTCCATTTTAAACAAAAGAAAGTCACTTAGAGTGTTTCCGACCACACCGTGACTCTGATTGAGCCCAGGATGGCTCGTACACGTCACATATGACCCATGGATTGTTGTCCTAAAATTTCAACAGATTCCGAATGCATTTGGTCTGTTTTTCGTATGCCAGTTGTTTATTTCACTTATAATCTTGTCCATTTTAAACAAAAGAGACACTGTTAGAGTGGTACCAGCCACACCGCGTCTCGGATTTAGGCGGGGTTGACTCGTACACGTCACATATGACCCATGGATAATTAACCTAAAGCATCAACACATTTTGAATGCGTTTGGTCAATTTTTCGTATGTCAGTTGATGTTTTCACTTAAAATGAAGTCCATTTTAAACAAAAGAAAGACACTATGAATGGTGCCAGCCACAGTGCGCCTCAAATTGAGGAATGGTTGACTCGTACACGTCACATATGATCCATGGATCGTTTTCCTAAAGTTTCAACAGATTCCGAATGAGTTTGGTCGGTTTTTTGTCTTCCAGTTGTTTATTTCACTTATAATCTTGTCCATTTTAAACAAAATAGACACACTTTGAGTGGTTTCGGCCACACCGCACATCATACTGAGACGGGGTTGACTCGTACACGTCACATATGACCCATGGATCGTTCTCCTAAAGTTTCAATAGAAACCGAATGCGTTTGGTCAGTTTTCCGTATGTACTTAAAATGTTGTCCATTTTAAACAAAAGAAAGTCACTTAGAGTGGTCTCGACCACACCGTGACTCGGATTGAGCCCTGGTTGGATCTTAGACGTCACATATGACCCGTGGATTGTTGTCCTAAAATTTCAACAGATTCCAAATGCATTTGGTCGGTTTTTCGTATGCCAGTTGTTTATTTCACTTATAATCTTGTCCATTTTAAACAAAAGAGACACAGTTAGAGTGGTACTGGCCACACCGCATCTCGGATTTTGATGGGTTTGACACGTACACATCTAAAATGACCCATGGATAATTTTCCTAAAGTATCAACACAATCCGAATGCGTTTGGTCAGTTTTCTGTATGCCAGTTGATGTTTTTCACTTAAAATGATGTCCATTTGAAACAAAAGACATACACTTTGATTTGTACCGGCCACACCGCACCTCATATTGAGGCGAGGTTGACTCGTACACGTCACATATGACCCATGGATCATTGTTCTAAAGTATCAACACAATTAGAATCCGTTTGGTCAGTTTTCCGTATGTCACTTGTTGTTTTCACTAAAAATGAAGTCCATTTTAAACAAAATAGAGACACTTTGAGTGGTTTCGGCCACAACGCACCTTGAATTGAGTTGGGGATGAATCGTACACATCACATATGACCCATGGATCGTTCTCCTAATGTTTCAATAGAAACCAAATGCGTTTGCTCGGTTTTCCGTATGTACGTAAAATGCTGTCCATTTTAAACAAAAGAAAGTCACTTAGAGTGGTCCCGACCACACCGTGACTCGGATTGAGCCCGGGTTGGCTCGTACACGTCAAATATGACCCATGGATCATAGTCCTAAAATTTCAATAGATTCTGAATTCGTTTGGTCGGTTTTTCGTCTGCCAGTTGTTTATTTCACTTATAATCTTGTCCATTTTAAACAAAAGAGACACAGTTAGAGTGGTACCAGCCACACCGCGTCTCATATTTAGGCGAGGTTGACTTTTACACGTCACATATGACCCATGGATCATTTTCCTAAAGCATCAACACATTTCTAATGCGTTTGGTCAATTTTTTGTATGTCATTTGTTGTTTTCACTTAAAATGAAGTCCATTTTAAACAAAAGAAAGACACTATGAATGGTTTCGGACACAACGCACCTCAAATTGAGGAAGGGTTGACTCTTACACATCACATATGACCCATGGATCATTGTCCTAAAATTTAAATAGATTCTGAATGCGTTTGGTCAGTTTTTCGTCTGCCAGTTGTTTATTTCACTTATAATCTTATCCATTTTAAACAAAATAGAGACACTTTGAGTGGTGTCGACCCCACCGCACCTCGGACTGAGGCGGGATTGACTCGTACACATCACATATGACCCATGGATTGTTCTCCTAAAGTTTCAACAGAAACCGAATGCGTTTGGTCGGTTTTCTGTATGTACTTAAAATGTTGTCCATTTTAAACAAAAGAAAGTCACTTAGAGTGGTCCCAACCACACCGTGACTCGGATTGAGCCCGGGTTGGCTCGTACACGTCACATATGTCACATGGATCATTGTCCTAAAATTTCAACAGATTCTGAATGTGTTTGGTCAGTTTTTCGTATGCCTGTTTTTTATTTCACTTATAATCTTGTCCATTTTAAACAAAAGAGACATAGTTAGAGTGGTACCGGCCACACCGCGTCTCAGATTTTGACGGGGGGCTGTCCTGGGGGCTGTTTAGGGGGCTGTATAGGGGCTGTCCGAGGGGTGTTTAGGGGGTTGTCCGGGGTCCAAGGGGGAGGGTGGGTGGGGGGGGGGGGGGGGGGCTGTCCGTGGTCCAGGGAGGAGGGTGGGGGGCTGTACGGGGGGATGTCCAGGGGGCTGTCCGCGGGGTTGTCCGGGGGGTGTTTGGGGGGTGTTCGGGGTCCAAGGGGGAGGGTGGGGGGGCTGTCCGGGGGGGCTATCCGGGGGGTTGTCCGTGGTCCAGGGAGAAGGGTGGGGGGATGTACAGGGGGTTGTCCGAGGGGTGTCTGGGGGGCTATCTGGGGACCGAGGAGGATGGTGGGGGGGCTATCCGGGTGGCTGTCTGGGGGGTGTCCGGGGTCCAAGGAGGATGGTGGGGGGTTGTCTAGGGTCCAAGAATGAGGGGGGTTGTCCAGGGAGTTCTCAAACACACAACCACTAAAATACAACAACATCCATAAAAACAGACAATATATAAAAATAACTCAACTCCAATACTATACTACGGGTCTAGATAAAACCAACAACTAGAATAGATTAAACATCAAATATCAGTAATATAAGTCAAAAATGAAACGGATCAATATGTCCCACATCACCATCACCACCACCATCATCATCATCACCCTAGTCATCGTCCTCATCATCATCCTCGCCCTCCACAGCGCCCTCCTCCTCGCCCTCGCCCTCCTCCTCGCCCTCCTCATCTCCCTCCTCTTTCGCATCAGACTCCTCTCCATCATCATCTTCAAGCTGGACATCGGCCTGAACACCACTGGAACTGCCACCTGGTGCACCATATATAGAATGTATCGACGACATGTATTCATCAATCGTTGGGCAGTCCTCTGCTGGAAGTGTTGGACGTAGAACTTCAATAAATTTCATAAATGCATTGTTTGCCCTAGCAGACTGTTCTACCGTCTCTGTGGCCCTTTTCTCAGCCTGTTCTACCTGTGACCTAACTTGCTATAGCTCAGTGCCACTACAACTCGTACCTAAGGTGGGCCAATACCTCGTCGGGGTTATCCTAGGTCGGCAGCGTACTCTGCCAAAATGCTCCTCTCCCAACACCTGATGTAAGTGATCCGATGACCCAAAGTTGTCTGCTTCTTGGGCATAGAGGGCCTCTAAAGCATCCTGTTAAAAATATAAATATATTATTAAGTTACAAAATAGATATTAAAATATAAAATAAACAGATTAAAACTTACAATCTGCTGCTAAGTCGCTTCGTTGACAGCACTTCCATCATTTTTTCATCTACTCGAGAAAAACAGTTTTGCTCGAGGAACACGTCCTTCAATATTCTTTGTTTGCCTCTACAATGACATTGAAAACAAAAGTTATATAAAAACTTTATCAAAATATTAAATAATTGAGGAAACAAAATAAACTGTCAGTCGTAAAGAAAACTTACAAACAATTGTCATACCTGCTTTCTCTCATGATCCGACATCGTCGTGCGTCCTAGTGTATGGAGGTATTTTTTTGCATCAATGTTTTTTTATTTTTTCCAGATGATTCCTAAATAAAATTAGATAATTCAAAGGATAATATTAATGAAAAACTTGAAAGTTATTATTTAAATACCTCAAATATAATTCATACCTTAAACTGGGTACTTGTCCAATGAGTAATCATCTGACGATACTGCTCTATTGGACAATCATCCATGACTGGTACCGCCTCTAACTCAGTGCCAACTCTAGCATGCCAGCCAATATAAAACTCATGCTTGTAGGCTCTCCAAATCTTGCCTAAATCCTTTAGACGTTCCGGTCGTGCACCCTCACCATCATGAAAATTAAATCGAAGCTGAAATCAAAATATTAATTCTTATAAATACAAAAATAATTCATGGCATTAAATACAATATATTTTTTTACCCATATCTCTGCCCAAGCTCTATCCTTGACCTCATGTGGAAAATGTCTCCACAACAGCGGGCTGATGGGAATGATGTCGTAGTATTTGGAAAGCGTCACCAAAAAACTCCGACATTGCTGCCCTGTTTTCTCAACCATTTGATTGTCTTCATTATATTCCACCATAACCTGTGTGCGGCGGTTCCACACCAAACGCATGCGTGTATGACCCCGCCCCTGCCTCCTGTCAGTAGATGTATCTGTCATGAAAGAAAAACAAATATTTTATCAAAACATGTTATAATGAAAATAAATATTGCTATAAAAATTTGTTAGGGTTTTATAAATATACCTGCGCTAGTCTGAACAATCAGCGTCCCCAGATCCACAGAACCTGATGGAACACCCTCTGGTGGAACAGGAGTTGAAGACGATGGAATATAAAATCTCGGAGAGACAGAAGTAGAAGGAATAGAAGATGGAATAGCTGTATGACCGGATGCTGACTGGGGAGTGGGAATCATCATGGGATGTGAAAATGATGGGGTAGAAGATACAGAAGGTAGCGAAAACATGGGAGGCCTAAATACCCCGTGCGTCCCTAACGACACACTGGGATCAGAATGTGGGAAGGCTGAAATGTCAGTGGGAGGGGCAGAGTCTAGTCGGGCACGCGCTGCTCTTCGTCCACCTCTGGTACGAACCCTCCTCGTACCACCGTCCTGAGTACTAGGACCAGTACTAGGCTCCTCGTCGAATAACTGTCGACCTAATGGTGGATCCTACAAAAAAGTTTACAAAAAAATTAGTCACATGACATTATATATTCTGTATATATATATATATATTTGAAATAAAGTACTCACCATAGGCACTAATGGTGGAATGCCCATCTCCTCCATCTGAAGATTGTTATCCATCATTTTTTTTCTTTGTCTCTCTTCAATTGGCTGCATTTCCTGATTTTGAAAACAAATATGTAATTAATTATAAAAAGTAAACTAATGTGTAAACCAAAAAACTAAATATATGAGGGAATGAGGGGATTCATTGGTAATTTAGCTATAAATTGTTTTAGAATATCTTGAATGAATTTATTAAAACATACAAGTTGTAATGTTCACCAAGTTAGAAATATTGTTTGACTTGGTTTGAATACAGTTCAATTCCATATTAGAAAATGAAAGTCAAATAAAACAGCAACCAATAAACATTGAAAATTCACATAATGGTCAAGTCAACTAAAACATATTTGTGATCAATACTAAATCAATTTGAATATTACCAACCTTAACAACCCAACTCGAGGTAAACCAAAAGAATTGAGAACATGGATAAATGATTCTATATATTTCCAACCACAACTTCAGGTTCACAATCAACTCTGAAAATTTAGCTATTGGAGTCATCAAAAGAAATAAATGGATTGGTTCCAATGGCAATAGGGATAGTGTCAGTTCCATCATCACCATCATCAAAAATATGTCTTGAAATTACTTCAACTATGACACAAAATTCAGGTTGAAGTTGATCTTTGACATACAAAACTTGTTTAGCCATTAATGCCAACACATATGGTTCTTCGGTAGCAAGAGTGCGAGTTATATTAATTACTCGAAATCCACAATCATCAATAAATGTGCCATGTCTCATCATCGAATCAAACCAATGACAATTCATCATTGTGACTCGTCCATGAGAGTAATAATCCAATATTATTATTTTCTCAACGATTCCATAATAACCCACATTTTCAAGTCGCGGTCTACTATCTGATGTACTGGCATAACAATCTGTTGTGACAGTAACCATAATACCATCATGTTGTGTTCTCATGTTTTTGGCTCATTCAGTGACAATAAATTTGTACCCATTAACAATTGATTTACAGTGACAAACCACGGTATTTGGACCAAAAGTCAAAGCTCTTATTTCCTCAGAGACAGAGTCAGCAGACAAACTCAATACCCACAATATAAATGACTGTTAAACTTAAGTAAATATTGAAATAATTAATTTAAAAAGTAATATTTTTACCTTCAATTTTAACCAAGCAGAAAACTCTTTGCTATGCAAAGTCTCTCTCCTTCTCAAAGATAAAGAATGATTCTTCCTATTTATCATTGTTTTATGTTCCTTGTAGATAAAAAAATATGAATATTTTAATATATATATATGTAAGATATACATATTCAATTTAGTTACCTGATATAGTCATGGAACAAATCACAGTTGAACAAAACTGTGCGATGTGCCATCTCCCGCTCTTCATGGCTTAATGTCTTCAATTTATATGATCCAGGAATTCCTCCTGTTTGAGGAAGTGATGGAAAAATGGGTTCAATTTGCTCATAATGTTCTTCTTCATTTCTCATTGGTCTGTTCATTCATGTAGTAATATCAGACAAATACATCGAGCAAAAATCTATACATTCTTGTGCCAAGTAACCGTTCACGATAGAACCTTCGGGATGATTCTTGTTTTGAACATAATACTTTAATGTGAACATATTTCTTTCAGTTGGATACATCCAATGAAAATAAACAGGTCCTCCAAGAAGTATTTCAGTTGGAATATGGACAGTCAGATGCAGCATGCATGTGAAAATTGAAGGAGGAAATATTTTCTCCAACTCACACAAAAGTAATGGGGCATCTGTCAACATTTTTTCCAAGAAAGACTTAGACAACTTCTTAGCACAAAGATCTCTAAACAAATGGCACAACCGAATAACACCCACCCTTAAATTATTGGAAAAAAGATGACGGATTGCTATTGGAAGCAACTCATGCAGTAGAACGTGATAATCATGAGTCTTCAAAGATTTTAGCTTCAACTCTCTTATGTTGACCCGTTTAGATATGTTGCTTGAATAGCCATCAGGAACTCTAATAGTCTCTAATACTTCCAGAATTTTTTTTTTCCGTAGGTGTCATCACATAAGAAGCACATGGAAGTTGCCATTTATTTTCACTGATACGCACAAGATGCAATTCTGCTCTGATGCCCCAATCCACCAAGTCACATCGATATCGTAAATCATCTTTTGTCTTACCCTTGACATTTAGAAGAACCGAAAGCAATGTTTCACATATATTCTTTTCAATATGCATTTTTTCTAAGCAATGATGTAACAAATTGGTTGACCAATGAGGAAAATCAAAAAAGATACTCCTCTTCCTCCAATTGTAACAGGTTTCTGTGGAAACATTCTTTCTCTTTCCAGAATTAATTTGACCCTTCCCGAACGAAAAACTGAAATATTTCAATTCATTAAGTACATCAGTTCCAGACATACGCTGAGGTGGATCATCGGTCTCTATAGTATTATAAAATCTTCGATGATTCATTCTATATGGATCATCCTTTGGCAAAAATCGTCAATGTCCCATAAAACTGAAACTACAGCGATGTTTTAGTCTTCTAGATTGTGTATTCTGTTGTACCCCACTCTCTTGGATTTTAATGATCACAATCACTCTCATCGTGATCTAATATTGTTTCAAGTGTTTTTGATGATAGGAAATAGGGTGCCTAGAAGCTGGCCCAAGAAGTGGCAAAAAAAAAGTAAAAGTGGACTGTTTTCAAGTCCACCGGCCAGCCGGTGTAGGACCACCGGCCAGCCGGTAAGGGCACCGGCCAGCCGGATCCAGCCCATCGGCCAGCCGGTGGACCAGGCAGAAGGCCTTGCCCTCTGCCAGGTGCCACCGGTCAGCCGGTGTCTGGCCACCGGCCAACCGGTGGCCCCAGACAGAATGGGATGGCCTCTGTCCAGACCACCGGCCAGCCGGTGGCCTCCTCACCGGCCAGCCGGTGGAACTCCTTGGAATAGTGAGACCTACTGTCTCACCACCGGCCAGCCGGTGGCCTTCCCACCGGCCAGCCGGTGGCTCCTGGGCAGAAGCACTCTCCACCTACCAAGGCACCGGCCAGCCGGTGGACAAGCACCGGTCAGCCGGTAAGCAAAGTCAAACTAGCCGTTGGAGCTTGACCAGACTTGTCTACTTGATCCCCAACGGCTCCGAAAGCCCTCCAACGGCCATATTGAAGTATTTGGGAGTATTTCTCCTATAAATAGACATCCATGGATGCCGGGAAGACTACCGATCATATACCAAAGCATACCAAAGCTATTTTGATCATTTGAGACTCCTACGACAATTCTCAAAGGCCACTTGAGATCCAATTGCCATCCTTGAAGCTTGGGCTGCCTCTACATCAACTACACTCACCTCTTGGCGCTCAAGGCTTCCTCTAGTTTGTTCTAAATTATTTACTTCATTTGTTTAGTTCTTAATTGGGTTTGTATTAAAACAAATCACCCTTTTTCTTCCTTCTTTCAACTTGGGTTTCTTGCTACAACCATAATAAAAAAGCAAGCTGTAAGAAGGTGATCTAGCCTACCTTAAAACGGCCAGTGGATTTCTTGCTATAGCCATTAAAAAGCAAGCGGTCGTATAAATCTCCCAACGGTTGAGTTGGGAGCGGAGAGGTAGGCTTGAGTTTAAAGCCGAACTCCGTTATCAATTGTGTCTTGCCATTTTACTTTCCGCTGCATTTAAATTTGTTTTAAATTGTTAATTAATTTTAAAAAGGCAATTCACCCCCCCTCTTGCCATCACCTCCGACCCAACATTTGGTATCAGAGGGAGCGTTTTTGTAATACCTTAACCGGTTACAAACGAAAAATCCATAGTGATGGCTTCTTCCTCACAAGCACCCGAAGGGTATTCCATGACTCGGGCTCCATACTTCGATGGAACCGATTACACATATTGGAAAACACGAATGATTACTTTTCTTAGGAGTATTGGCTATCCTATATATAGAATTGTTATGCAAGGCTACACTCTTTCTAGTAAGGATGAATCTAATTGGACCCCCGAAGACATTGCCAATTTTGAGCTTGATGGCAAAGCCATGAATGCTCTTCATTGTGGGTTAGACCGTAATGAGTTTAATCGTATTTCTACTTGCACCACCTCACACGAAATTTGGAAACTTTTGGAAGTGACCCATGAGGGCACTAACAAAGTCAAAGACACTAGGTTAGATATGTATCGTCAAGACTTTGAGAGTTTCACAATGCACCCACACGAGTCAATCACTGAAATGTTTACTCGTTTTACTGATGTTTGCAATGGGAGAAAGTCCCTTGGTGATGATGTTTCAGCAGAAACAATGGTGAAGAAAATTCTTTGGGTCCTACCAAGCTCTTGGGCACCAAAGGTGACGGCAATCCAAGAAGCGAAAGATGTCAAGAAGATGCCGGTTGAAGAACTCATAGGGTCACTCATGACTTATGAGATTACCATGAAGAGGCAAGCCGATAAAGAAGGAAAGATCTTCAAGGAGAAAAAGAACATAGCTTTCAAGGCAAAGGAAGAAAGCTCCTCCGATGATAGTGAATCCGAGATGGCTCAACTAGCAAGAAAAATGAGCAAGTTCATGAAGAAAAAGAAGAAATTTCAAAAGGCACGAAAGGAAGATCCAAAGGCGGAGAAAGAAATCACTTGCTTTGAATGTGGAAAGAAAGGCCACATCAAACCGGAGTGCCCCATTTTCAAGAAAAGGTTAAAAGAAAAGAAAAACAAGAAGGCCTTCAAAGCATCAACATGGAGTGCAAGTGATGACTCCATGTCTTCAAGCGACTCAAGCGATGAAGATGGAAAATGCCTAATGGCATTTGATGAGGTATCCTCTTCTCACTCTTCTTCTCACTCTTCTTCCTCATCTTCTTCTTTTGATAATAATATGTCTTATGAAGAACTCCAAAATGCAAGAGATCAATTAGAGGAAGGTTTTCACGAACTTACCTCTAAATTTTTGACCTTGAAAAAGAAAAACAAAACTCTTATTTCCGAAAAAGACAAACTTCTCAAAGAGAATGAGGAGCTTGCCCTTAAAGTCAAAAATATTCCAAATGTAGATTCTTTAAATTCTACCATTAAGGATTTGAAGGAATCTCTTGCCAAGTTCACCCAAGGTGAACAAAACTTAACTAAATTACTAGGCTCTCAGCGTTCGGCTAGAACCACACATGGACTAGGCTATAACAAGCAATCCACTTTTACTAGGGCACCCACTACTTTTGTAAGGGGGAGCTCTAAATACAAATTTTGTAATTATTGTAAAAAGACCGGTCACATGATTTATGAATGTGATTGTAAAAATGCTAGGTATGGAAGACCCAAATCCATTACCTACTCGGATGAGTATCATAGAAGGAATCCCTCTAGAACATTATGGGTTCAAAAGTCTCTTTTTGCTAATCTTTCCGGACCCAAACTTATATGGGTACCAAAATCTCTTTCTTGATTTTGTAGGATAAACGCCAAAAGAGTAGGACCTCTAAAGGCTCATGGTATCTTGACAGCGGTTGCTCAAGGCACATGTGTGGCGACCCCTCCGAGTTCAACTCACTTGAAGAATTCGATGGAGGATATGTCACCTTTGGTGATAACTCAAAAAGCAAGATCGTCGGAATAGGTACCATTGGTTTTGGTAGCTCCTCTTTTATTAAAGATGTTTTATTAGTTAAAGGTTTAAAGCATAATTTAATTAGCATTAGTCAACTTTGTGATAGTGGTTTTTCAGTCAATTTTCAAAATGATTTATGCAATGTGTTAGATTTTCAAAACAAGTTGATATTTTCTGCTTCCCGTTTTCAAAATGTTTACATTATTGATTTAAAATCTCTAGCTAGCCAAAATGTTAAATGTTTAAGTGCTCTTGACAATGAGTCTTGGCTTTGGCATAGAAGATTGGGGCATTGTAGCTCTCATTCACTTCTAAAGCTTAATAAGAACAAGCTCATTCGTGACCTTCCTAAACTTAAATTTAAGAAAGATTTGATTTGTGAGCCATGCCAACTTGGTAAGCAACACAAGTCTTCTTTCAAATCTAAGAAGGAAGTGTCCACCTCAAAATCTCTTGAACTCCTTCATCTTGATCTTTTTGGTCCTACTCCCGTAGCAAGCTTAGGTGGAAAATCCTATACCTTAGTTATTGTTGATGACTTTTCTCGTTTTACTTGGGTTTTCTTTTTAGCCCATAAGAATGATGCTTGTAAAACCTTTTTGAAATTCTCTAGGAAAGTAGAAAACGAAAAAGGATATAAAATCATATCTCTTCGTAGTGATCATGGTGGTGAATTCGAGAACAAAGAATTCGATGAATTGTGTTCCTCTCAAGGATACAATCACACCTTCTCAGCCCCTAGGACTCCTCAACAAAATGGAGTGGTTGAAAGGAGAAACCGAACTATCCAAGAAATCGCTCGAACCCTCCTTAGTGAATTCGACCTCCCTCAATATTTTTGGGCCGAGGCGGTAAACACTGCTTGTTATACTATTAATAGAGTCCTTGTAAGACCCCTTCTTAAGAAAACCCCCTATGAACTTTGGAAAGGCAAATTGCCCAAAGTTGGTTATTTTAAAGTGTTTGGGTGTAAATGCTTTATCCTTAACACAAAAGATAACCTAGGGAAATTTGATGCCAAATCCGATGAAGGTATTTTTCTTGGGTACTCCAACTCAAGCAAAGCCTATCGTGTCTTCAATAAACGTTCTAAAACCATTGAAGAATCATCTCACGTCAAATTTGATGAAACTCTTCCAAAACCTCACCCGGTCATTGAGGATGTTGAAGATAAGCTTGATAAGCTTCATTTGGATGATTCCTCTTCTCCTCCCAAGGAGGATGACCATCAAGAACCCTCTTCACCTACTTCGCCTTCCACCTTGCCTAAGGCTTGGAAACCTTCTAGAGACCATCCTTTAGAAAATGTCATAGGTGACCTTCAAGCCGGTACTCGAACTAGAAGATCTATCCTCAATGAAGTTGAACATCAAGCCTTCATTTCTCACCTAGAACCTCAAACCGTTAATGATTCCATTAATGATGAGAATTGGGTTCTTGCAATGCAAGAGGAACTAAATCAATTCTCTAGAAATGATGTTTGGACTCTTGTTGAAAGACCCAATGATCATCCAATTATTGGCACTAAATGGGTTTTTAGGAACAAACTTGATGATCAAGGAAACATAACCCGGAACAAGGCTCGCCTAGTAGCTAAGGGCTATAATCAAGAAGAAGGAATCGATTATGGTGAAACCTTTTCCCCCGTTGCTAGGTTAGAATCCATTAGGATCTTGTTGGCATTCGCCGCCCACTTAAATTTTAAGCTTTTTCAAATGGATGTTAAAAGTGCTTTTTTAAATGGTTTTATTTCTGAAAAAATCTTTGTTGAACAACCTCCCGGTTTTGAAGATCCAAAATTTCCAAATCATGTTTTTAAGTTAACCAAGGCTCTTTATGGCTTAAAGCAAGCCCCTCGAGCCTGGTACGAGCGGTTAACAAAATTTCTTTTAGAAAATGATTTTAAAATGGGTCAAGCCGATTGTACCCTCTTTTTAAAACACACTTCAAAAGATCTTTTAATAGTCCAAATTTATGTTGATGATGTTATCTTTGGTTCTACCAAAGAATCTCTTTGTACTGATTTTTCAGATTTAATGAGAAAAGAATTTGAAATGAGTTTTATGGGAGAATTGAAATTTTTTCTTGGTTTTCAAATTTTTCAAAATTCAAAAGGTATTTCTCTAAGCCAAAGCAAATACACAAACGAGCTTCTAAGTCGTTTTGGTATGGATAAAGTAAAGGAAATTAGTACACCCATGAGTACTTCATGTAAGCTTACGTTAGACGAAGCCGGGAAACCAGTGGATAACAAGCTTTATAGGAGTATGATCGGGAGTCTACTTTACCTAACTGCGACCCGTCCTGACATCATGTTTAGTGTTTGCCTTTGTGCTCGTTTTCAAGCCAATCCTAAAGAATCCCATCTTAAATCGGTCAAAAGAATTTTCAAGTATTTAAAAGGATCCAAAAATCTTGGTTTATTTTATCCCTCAAATACTTCTTTTGAACTATCTTCTTATTCGGATGCTGATTTTGGCGGATGTCAATTAGATCGTAAGAGTACTAGTGGAACCTGTCATCTGCTAGGCAAGTCCCTTGTTTCGTGGAGTAGCAAGAAGCAAAATTGTGTTGCTCTTTCTACTGCCGAGGCCGAGTATGTAGCCGCTGGCAATTGTTGTGCCCAAATTATTTGGATGCAACACACTCTCTTGGATTATGGTCTTTCCTATGATCATGTCCCTATTCGGTGTGACAACACTAGTGCCATTAGTATCTCTAAGAATCCAATACAACATTCTAGGACAAAGCACATAGACTTAAGGCATCATTTCCTTCGTGACCATTTTCAAAAAGGAGATATCACTTTGGACTTCATTCCTACTGATTTCCAATTAGCTGATATTTTTACCAAACCGCTCCCAGTTGACCGTTTTGATTTTATTAAAGGGGAGTTAGGAATGATTCGTCAATGAGCACTATTAAATATTTGACTTTCTTGGCTTGCTTATATTTTATTTTTTATTAGAATTTTTTAAACATTTTTTCTTAATTCTGTTTTTTATATTTTTTATGACTTTTAGTGCCACCGGTCAACCGGTGGTACATCACCGGTTAACCGGTGGTGTCGGGTTTTGCTTAATGGGCCGGCCGAGGAAGGGTTAAAATTGATTTTAAAACCCTTCCTCCCTCATTTCTCTCTTCTCTCTCGGGCGGCTCCTCCTAAAACCTCAGCCCCTCCAAACCCTAGCCTCCCTTCTTGATTTTTTTCCTCTCAAAACTCCTTTGTTCACTCAATCTCTCTTTTTAGCTCCTTTTGCCATCATGGGACCTCAATCCACTCGCAAAGGCAAGGGAATCGCTCAAGAAGCTCCTCCTCCTCCTTCCATCCCTCAACTCCCGGACATTTGGCATGACAAAGTTATTCTGCCGGGTAGAGTTATTGACTATCCTTGGTTGTCTACTGCTCGTCTTGAGCTTTTCTCGATTATTGAGTATCAACATTGGCATTATTTCTTTGAACCCCCTGAAAAGGATGTCATTTATCCTCTTCTAGTCAAAGAGTTCTATGCTCATTTGACGTGGTCCGTTTCTGATGACATTGATACCATCTCCTCTACTGCTCTTGGGCAACCCATCACTATCACTTCGTTGGAGATTGCCCGGATGTTGGGGGTTCCTCATGTTGGACCCCATGCTTTTGCTCAGGGGGAGTTTCCACGGGACCGTGAGTTTGATGTAGCCGTAGCCCTTGAGCATCTCACAGGGCAGCCCTCAAATCCCATTGTCAAGCTCTCCCAGCTTTCTCCTAATCATCGTATTATTGAGCGCCTCATTCAAACTTCTCTTGCGCCCCGAATCGGGGATCATGATAATGTCAAATTCATTGATATTTATCTTCTCTCATTTATCACCCGAGGCATACACTTCAATTTGGTCCGGTTTCTGTTCCGGGCCATGACTTATGTGGCTGAGCACCCGCGCCGGTCCAAAACTCTACCCTACGGACGCTTCTTGACTAAAATCTTTTCCTTTCTTGATGTGCCTCTTCATACTACTTCCTTCGAGCAGCCAACGAAGGATAGCATAGTAAATTTTATGATGGTGCAACGAATGCACATCCGTTGGCACCCTTGGCGTCAGGAATGGATTGTCGACAAGGACGGTCTTCTCAAGGCCTACTCTCCTCAAACTCATTCCCATCCTCCTGCCAATTCCATGCCTCCTGCTATAGCCGCTGCCTATCCTCTTTCAGACAGTGAGGATAGTGATGATGATGAAGAGGAAGGAAGTGGTGACGGCGAAGGTGAGGCTGATACTGCTGCTGATGAGGAGGCTGGAGAGGGTGATGATGCACCTGAGCCTGCTGAGGCTGTGCCCCCTCCTGCTGATGCTGGTGGCTTGCCGGTGACGGCTGATCAGTTCCTACACTTCCAGGATCAGATCAAGACCCGGCTAGACTTGCAGTTTTCCTACATCAGCTCTCAGTTTGATCAGCTCCACTCACGGATTGATTCTCTAGATCGTCGCTTTGAGGCGGTCCAGGCTCCTCCGGCTCCTCAGACCTTCAGGCGCCGCCGTCACTCTCGGCCCTCTAGGAGTGAATAGAGCCGTTCCTGTTTTTTGGCTTGTATTTGTATTTGTATTTGTTTTTTGAACTTTCTTTGTATCGTTTCATCTTTTATGGAATTCAAGTTATCTTATCTATCCATCCTTTTTGTCATAACTTATTAGTATTTTTTCTTTCATAATTTTTCTCCTATTTTGATAATCCCAAAGGGGGAGAAAACCTCTCTATTACATAGTTATTTATTAAAATTCTCTTTTTACAAGTTCCATTTTAAGTTATTGATGTCATCAAAATCTGTTTTAAATGATTAAGTTATTGTTTTCATTTGATTTCTTTAAAAATGGCATTTGGTTGCAATTTCAAAAAATGACCATTTCTCAGTATTTCAATACTTTCAAGATCATTATATTTGGCACGTCTCTACGTTTTCCAAGTTCAAATTGTTTATTTAAGTTTTCAATTGACATACCTTTTTTAAAAGCTTTCATACCCTTTTTAAAGATTTCTTTTTTTGTGATTGTGATCATCAAAATAGGGGGAGATTGTTGTACCCCACTCTCTTGGATTTTAATGATCACAATCATTCTCATCGTGATCTAATATTGTTTCAAGTGTTTTTGATGATAGGAAATAGGGTGCCTAGAAGCTGGCCCAAGAAGTGGCAAAAAAAAAAGGAAAAGTGGACTGTTTTCAAGTCCACCGGCCAGCCGGTGTAGGACCACCGGCCAGCCGGATCCAGCCCATCGGCCAGCCGGTGGACCAGGCAGAAGGCCTTGCCCTCTGCCAGGTGCCACCGGTCAGCCGGTGTCTGGCCACCGGCCAACCGGTGGCCCCAGACAGAATGGGATGGCCTCTGTCCAGACCACCGGCCAGCCGGTGGAACTCCTTGGAATAGTGAGACCTACTGTCTCACCACCGGCCAGCCGGTGGCCTTCCCACCGGCCAGCCGGTGGCTCCTGGGCAGAAGCACTCTCCACCTACCAAGGCACCGGCCAGCCGGTGGACAAGCACCGGTCAGCCGGTAAGCAAAGTCAAACTAGCTGTTGGAGCTTGACCAGACTTGTCTACTTGATCCCCAACGGCTCCGAAAGCCCTCCAACGGCCATATTGAAGTATTTGGGAGTATTTCTCCTATAAATAGACATCCATGGATGCCGGGAAGACTACCGATCATATACCAAAGCATACCAAAGCTATTTTGATCATTTGAGACTCCTACGACAATTCTCAAAGGCCACTTGAGATCCAATTGCCATCCTTGAAGCTTGGGCTGCCTCTACATAAACTACACTCACCTCTTGGCGCTCAAGGCTTCCTCTAGTTTGTTCTAAATTATTTACTTCATTTGTTTAGTTCTTAATTGGGTTTGTATTAAAACAAACCACCCTTTTTCTTCCTTCTTTCAACTTGGGTTTCTTGCTACAACCATAATAAAAAAGCAAGCTGTAAGAAGGTGATCTAGCCTACCTTAAAACGGCTAGTGGGTTTCTTGCTATAGCCATTAAAAAGCAAGCGGTCGTATAAATCTCCCAACGGTTGAGTTGGGAGCGGAGACGTAGGCTTGAGTTTAAAGCCGAACTCCGTTATCAATTGTGTCTTGCCATTTTACTTTCCGCTGCATTTAAATTTGTTTTAAATTGTTAATTAATTTTAAAAAGGCAATTCACCCCCCCTCTTGACATCACCTCCGACCCAACATATTCTTCATACAAACTGGACATGACAGTTTTCCCTTCGTGCTCCATCCAGACATCATTGCATAATCCGGAAAATAATTGATTATCCACATAAGCGCAGCACGCATCTAAAATATGTCTTTCGAACATGCATTGTATGTGCGCACACCCACATCCCAAAGCAGTTTCAACTCTTTTATTAAAGTTTGCATGTATACATCAATATCAATGTCGGGATCAGAAGGACCAGATATGAGTATACTCATGAAAGTGAAAGATTTTTTCATACACAACCATGGGGGAAGATTATAATGTGTATAAAAACTGGCCATGTGCTGTGCGAAGTAAGCATCTGCCCAAACGGATTAAAACCATCGCATGAAAGACCCAGCCTCACATTACGCATGTCAGCTGCAAAATCAGGATGTTGAGCATCAAATCTCTTCCTTGCAAATCCATCTGCAGGATGAACCAACTCATCATTAGTCTTCTTTCTCTCGGTATTATTCCATCTCATTTTTATTGATATGTCATCAGACATAAAAAGATTCTAGAGTCTGGGGATCAATGGAAAGTGCCACATTACTTTCTGTGGAACACAGGATGGTGTTCCATCAGATTTTGACTTCCAGTGGGATGTGCCACATTTTATACAATCATTTCGTTCAGTGGTTTCTTCCCAGAATAAACTGCAATCTTTCGGGAAAGCATGAATTTTGTTTCGGGAAAATCCAAGTTCTTCAACTAACTTCCATGCCATATAGTGGTTTGAGGGAATATCTGCATCATCTGGAAGTAAATATTTCAAGAGGGTAAGAATGTAATCGATTGCTGTATTAGAAATCCCATACATAGTTTTCCCATGAAACAATCGGATTAAAAATTCCAACTTTTTCATTTTATCGCATTGTCGATATACTGGAGTCGTGGCAGCATCATTCAATTTTTTCACCCTATCAATATCATCATTTTCACTAGATGCATCAGTTGTCCTCATATCAAAGTCTTCTTGAGTCTAAATCCTTTCTTTTTCATGATGACGAATAAACAGAAACTGTTCATCTAACAAATTCTCCATTCCAGTCCTTTCATTTCGATCATCACCAATTTGAGATTTCATTTTCTCCCCATTGTGATACCACACAAAGTAGTTTTCTTGAAAACCATTTTTGGTTATGTGGTAACTGACTTCTTCATGGCTCAACCAAGGTCTACCAACACAATTGGAACATGGGAAGTGTATGCGACCACTATCTGAAGCATTGTGAAATGAAAAATCTATAAAGCTCTCCAAATTGTTTTGAAAATCGCGTGAGATCCGATCGGTTTCATACATCCAACTTCTGTCCATTCTGTAAAAAGAATGTATATAAGTCATTTTTTATAAACAATTCAATAGGATTGAACTTTAATAGAAAATACATTTAAGTAAATGATAAAGAAGAAAATAATCAAGGTATCAACTACACATGTGAAAAAAACATACTAATGTGTTATTGAAAAAATGTAAAACCAACAAGAACTTAATGTGTTATCACATCACAGCATGCCTCATCCCATAACCATATTAGTAGGGTATCATGAACATGAATAACATCAACCTTATGCCATCCTCCTACCCTACATGACCCCAAACACATGCCACATCTTATTATAGCCTTATCACATCGCACCTCACCTGAAAGTACTAGGGAAATAATTGTACATCACACCTAAAGACACATGGACAATCACATCGCATCTTGTCTAAAAACACATGGTCAATCACTTATGAAGGAAGAGTAGGGAAGACATGGTAGCTATCCAACCATATAACCACCATCCTAGATATTAGAAAAAATACTCATAACTCAAAACCTCTGATCGTTGGTAAATTTATCCAACTCTGGTTGGGAATGTGTAGAAATAACATAAAATACATGATATATAGATAGCACAAAATACCCAACCTATGGGTTCACATTAACTACATAATCACACACTTCACTACTACAATACAACACATAAACCATCACAACCAATTTCACCACTATATGCAACACACCACACCACCACCACACAAGACACATAGCATTTCCCACTTCCATTTATAAGCCACTTCATTCAAACTTACATTGTCCATTCATTTAATGTTAAATTAATTATATCCATTTACCACACATCCATTTCTATTCCATCTCATTTATTTACTATCTTGTTTTTTTTGTTTTAACAGCATAATTTATTCCATAGATAACAATGAAACTAATAAAACCACCGCACAACAACTCACCATCTCACAATAACCATCGTCACCATGTTACATCAGCCAACCATCTAACCAAATAGGATATTGTTGAGATCAAATAATACTTCTTCAACCACTATCTTTTAGTGAATGTTCAAATAATTCTCACCCACCACACTACTGATTTATATGAATCCTTTGTAAAAACCAATAGTTACTTTAACATAAGTCATATAGCACACCAAACATATCAAATTGGTTTGAAAAAAATCCATAATTCCCACAATCCATTATCCAAAACATGTAAACATTCATGATAGCCTCCCCCAACTCTGATTTACATGTTTTGAACACTCTCCTTCCAATCATAGAATATAAAAACATTAAAGAAGTATTCACAAACACAAACAATATCCTATTTAGATATTACTTTCAATAATCAAGTAAACCACCAACACCTGGAAAAAATATATTCATTAAAACAACTACAACAATATGGTTGAGATCAAATTTTACCTGTTCAGATGGGGGGTGTACCTGTTCGGATGGGGGTGATGCTGTTCGGACGGGGGGATGGCGAGAGCAGCGGAGCAAAATAGATTAGGGCTCTGTCGAATGGGGGAGAGGAGATCCTGATCTGCTATTTGGGGAAAACCTTTGCCAACGGTTCCAGTAAACCGTTGGGGAAGGGTCCACTGAAATGCCCTTTAACAACGGTTTACTTAAACCATTGGCAAAGGATCACTATACCAACAGTTTAAGTAAACCGTTGGTATACTACCGTTGGGAAAAGGCCAAATTCTAGTAGTGAAGCTAACCCAAATCGGATCACTAGGAGATAACCCACACAAGATCTCTAGGTGCTGACCCACATAATATCTTTAAGAGATGACCCACATTGGATCGCTAGGAGCATACCCACATAGGATCGCTAGGAGCTGACCCACACAAGATCGCTTGGAGCTGACCCACACCTGATTACTAGGAGCTGACCCACATAGGATCGCTAGGAGTGGACCCACATACGATCTCTAGATAATGACCCACAAAGGATCACTAGGAGCTGACCCTCATAGGATCCCTAGGAGCTAACACACACAGGATCACTCTTCATTCTTCTCATCTCATCCAGCTACTGGGTTCTCGCACTGAGCCTACTCTTCTCTGGGAGGATCTGCTCGAAAAGTCACTGGTTGATACTCCAACTGATAAAAATTCCCATGAGGAAGTATCCCAAAGGACTGCCTTGTCATAGGGGTCACAATGCAACAGATGGCACATCATTCAGACACCCGGTCTGTGAGTTATTAGCCTTTTTGTCCCGAGGGCCCGGTTGGATTCATGCTCGATCCAACCTGACTGTTCCCCAACTTTACCCTAAACTCTAGTGTGGTATACCAATGGGACCATCTCGCTCTAAGGGTTTTGGCGCTACTGACATTTTTTCAAACGGACATCCGGTTCCAAAGTTATGGCCCATGTAATGTATAGGGGTGTATTTGGTCCGGGTCTGTCCGACTTGGTCGGACCGACCTGGCCCAACTCATCATGGGTCAACCCGGTTCAGGTCGACCCCGACCCGACCCACTCGGTCCGGCCCAATAGGCTGCGAGGGCCACGAGGCTATGGAGGTGTCGTGAGGGCGCGGGTCGGCTCGGCCGCGGGGGTGCGGCGAGGGCGTGAGGCCACAGGGCGGCTTCGCCAAGAGGGTAGAGGTCATGGGGCGGCTCGGACAGAGTGGCTCGTCTGGGAGGGCAGAGGCTGTGGGGCTGCTCGGTTGGAGCACCTCGGTCAGGAGGGTGGAGGCTGCGGGGGAAGATCGGCCGGGGCGGTGCGGCCGGAAGGGCGAAGGCTGCGGGGCGGCTTGGCCGGGAGGGTGGAGGTCGTGGGGCGGCTTGGACGGAGTGGCTTGGCAGGGAGGGCGAAGGTCGTAGGGGTGGATCGGCGAGGCCATGGGGTGGCACGGTAAGGCCGTGGGGTGGCGATGGCTGCGGATGGCGGTGCGCCGTAGGGCACGGAGGTCGCGGGGTTCCCTACCTTCATTGGCAGTTCTTGAGTACCACCGGTGCCAACTGCCGACACCATTCACCATCACCAAAGTCACCTTCTTTCAATGTGAAGGATACACCATTCAAGAAGAATGACGGAGGGGTTGGGCCAGGTTTTTTTGGCCCGCACCCTCCATGTCAGAGAGGTAGAAAGAGGCTCAACAAGAACAAGGATATCAAGAATGGGTAAAGGAAAATAATTAAAACACCCTCCCTACAACCCTCATCAATCACTACTCCCAATCCCAAAAAATAATTATAAGGGGAGAACATGGGAAGTAATAATCATATAGAAGTAAACCCCTATTTCATTCATTTGATTCATTGAAGATTGTCCATGGGGAAGGAGACTATGTCATTGGATATAGACAAACATTGGTAATGTCGGTGTTTACTCTATCGTCGGTTCGTTGATGTTGAAGATGATCCTTATCAAAGAAGGTCTTGTGGAAGAAGTCGGAGTCAATGCCACCATTCTTCGCTGGCGTTCTTCGTTGGAGAGATTTCTCCCAATGCTGCTTCCACCCAATTCCACCCAAAATTCCAAATAGCCAACATTATAGAATATGTTGTCCATTTAGTTCATCAGAATAAATTAAAAAAGTATTAATTAATTAACTAGGTTGGCATAATAAATGTTGGAGGAGTTGAAGAGGCTCCCCCACATTTAATAGGAAGTTTTAGGTTATCTCCCATTAAAGGGGAGATTAAGGGGGTTTATACTCGGGTGGTCCCCACTACCATAACCTCTCAAGGGAGGTTTAGTTCAGGTTTTCCTCACCTGTGAAACATCCACAAGGAAGTTTCAAAATAAAATAAAATAAAATTTCACAAAAATTTTGTTTTATTTTATTCTTTCACAAAAATACCAAAAATTAACTTTCACCCTCGACCAACTATTGTCGAGGTGAAAGTATCCTTGATAGAATATCGGTACTTCGAGTTCAATGGTGTCCTCATTTTTCAATTCCGAGCACCGGTTCAAAAGTTACTAAAACCTGCTCGCACGTTTACTATACATACCTAAAAAAAGTTCAAAAATTCATTCCGATCACACCTCGGAATCACACGTGGTAAATTTTAACAGACTCACAAAATTCCCATTTAATTTAAAAAGATTTACATGGAATTTCCAGGTTTTTACATTCTCCCCACCTTATGGCTTTACATCCTCATAAGCCACAACTCAAAACTAGAAAAACAACTGGGGTTACTGAGAACGAATCTAAGCCTCCCTCTCCCATGTGCTCTCATGGAGGTTCCCGTGTTTCTAGTGAACGTGCACTAGAGGTATCGACCGTCCACAAAGGACCCGAACTTGTTGATCCTCAATCTCTACTGGAACCTCCGTAAAAGTTTCCCCATCATCGACATCCAAATCCCTATGGTCGATGATGTGAGGAGGGTCGTGCATGTATCTTCTCAGCTGGGATACGTGGAAGATGTCATGCACCCGGTGCAACTGTGGAAGAAGAGCTAAGAGATAAGCCACCTCACCAATTCTACTGAGGACCTGAAAAGGTATGATGAACATCGGAGATAACTTGCCACCTCATCCAAATCCCCACAAACCATGTCAAGGTGAGACCCATAGAAAGACATGGTCACCATCCTTGAACTCTAGAGGTCTTCATATCCTGTTGGCATAAAACTTTTTCCAACATTGTGTAGTCTTCATCCACTCCTGGATGATATGCACTTTCTCTGTGGTAGCCCCTACCATCTCTAATCCCACTAGTGCTGACTCCCCTGGGTCAGTCCAGCACAAAGGTGATCTGCAAGGTCTCCCGTACAATGCCTCAAAAGGTTCCATCCCAATGGTGGAGTGATAACTATTGTTTTTTGAAAACTCCACCAAAGGCAAGTGATCCTCCCATCTATGACCGAAGTCGAGGAAAAAATCATATAACATGTCCTCGAGGGTCTGAATGGTCTGATCAGTCTAGCCATCCATCTGATGATGGAAGGATATGCTCAAATGAAGCTACGTCCCGAAAGCCTCCTGCAACTCTTTCAATAACTGGGAAGTAAAATACGCATCACGATTGGAGACAATCATCGAGGGTACTCCATGTAGCCGCACAATCTCATGAATATAGAGGCATCCCAAGCTCTCTACTGAACCCTGATCTCTGATCGGTAGGAAGTGGGTCAACTTTGTGAGTTGGTCAACGATCACCCAGATTGAGTCATGACCTCTGAATGTATGTGGAAGTCCTATCACGAAGTCCATGGATATCCCATCCCACTTCCACTCTAGGACCTCTAAAGGCTGAACCAAGCCTATTGGTACCTGATGCTCTGGATTCACTTGCTGAAAAGTGAGGCATCGAGAGACAGACTCTACTACTGATTTCTTCATTCCTGACCACCATTGTTGTCATCGGAGATCCTGGTACATCTTTGACACTCCTAGATGTACTGCTGGAGGGGATGTGTGTAACTTCCTCAACACTTCCTCCCAAAGTGACACTGGTACCATGGTACGTCCTCTGAAGAGGATGACACGCTCCCCAACTTTAGAAAATCCATTAGGTGCCTATCCTATGGATATCATGGCACGTCGTGTCTTGTAGTCTGTGTCCCCATGATGCACCTCCCTAACTCGATGAAGAAGTGGGGGAATGACTGTAAGAGACTGAAGAGAAGCTACTCCATCTCTATCCATAAAGGATATCTTCAAAGCGTCAAGCTGCTCCGTCTTCTCTCCTAGCTGCTATATACCAGACCTCCTACTGAGTGCATCTGTTACAACATCCCCTTCCCTGAAGTATAGACTATCTCAAAGTCATAGTCCTGGAAGAACTCAAGACAACATCATTGTCTCAAGATCAGGTCCTTCTGAGAAAATATATACCTGAGACTCTTGTGATCGGAGTACACTGTAAAATGTTCACCCATTAGATAGTGTCTCCACATCTTCAAGGCGAAGACCACTACTGCTAACTGCAAGTCATGGGTAGCGTAGTTCTGCTCATGTTGTCTCAGCTGTCGAGAACTATATGCGATCATTGTTCTCTCCTGCATCAGGACACATCCAGGACTAGTCCCTGATGTGTCACAGTAGACTACATACCCTACAACCTCCTCTGGAAGCCTCAAGATGGGGTCACTAGTCATCCTTTGCCTCAGCAGCTGAAAAATGTGCTGGCATCTCTCCAACCACATGAAGGGTTTCCCCTTCTTCATCAACGCTGATAGAGGTGCTACAAATCTGGAGAAATATGGCACAAACATCTAGTTGTATCCAGCCAAACCCAGGAAACTCCATACCTCCATCACACTCCTGGGTGTCTCCCAAGAAAGGACTGCCTCAATCTACGCTGGATCCACTACAACTCCAGCCTCTGATATAACATGTCCTAGAAAGTGAACCTCTCGGATCTAGAACAAGCACTTCGAGAGCTTACCAAAAAGCTGGTTCTCTCGGAGTGTGTCCAGTACTACCAAAAAATGATAGGCATGATCCTCCTTAGTAGTCAAGTAGATCAAATGTCATCAATGAAGAATAATACAAAGCAATCAAGGTATGGATGAAAGATCCTGTTCATGAGTCCCATGAACACTGCTGTAGAATTAGTCACACCCAATGGAATAACCAGGAACTCTGAGTGGCCGTACCGACATCTGAAAGTCATCTTCTACACATCCCCATCTTGTACTTTGAGATGGTGATATCCTGATCTAAGGTCGATCATTGAGAAACCACCGTGATCCCTTCATCTGATCAAAGTGGTCATCAATCCTTGGGAGTGGGTACTTGTTCTTCACGATCACTTGGTTTAGGTGCCGGTAGTTGACACAAAGTCTCAAGCTCCCATTTGACTTCTTGGAGAACAAAATCAAGGTTTCCTAAGGAGAAACACTGGGCCAAATGAATCCCTTCAACTGGAAGTCCTACAGCTATACCTGCAGCTCACGAAGCTCCGTGAGAGCCATCTGATATGATGGTATAGATATCAGTGCCATCCTAGGGTACAATTCAATGTAAAAGTCCATCTCTCAACAAGAAGGTAGACCCGAAACATCATCAGGGAAGACATCCGCATACTGGTCCACCACTAGAGGATAATTTAGACTCTCCATATCAACCGCTATAAGGGTAAGGCTATCCAACTGATGTGTAATCGGCTGCACCCTCCTCCGGGTAAGTCCATCCTTTGTTGCAAAGTCTCCCTTTTTTCCGGTGAAGGTAAACCTAGTCCCATCCAAGAAGAGACACCGCATTTTGCACCTAATACAGTCAATCTGAGCATGGACTGTAGATAACCAGTCCATACCCAAGATGACATCGTAAGGCCTCGACGCCACTACTAAGAGATCCCAGCCAAATATCTCTTCTCCTAGAGTAAGCTCACACTACCGGAACTAGTGCATAATCATCAAATCCACTCCCATTGTAGTCTCTAGCCTTAAGGATCGAGCCAAAAGCTCCATCGGAATCTCTGAGCTCTGAACGAGGACAGTGGAAATAATAGAATGACTGACACCTGTGTCTTTAAGTACTGCAGCTAAGGTGGAGTAGACACATATCATACCTCATATCAACTTTGGAGCACCATGATTATAGGCCTCAGCTTCCTGGAGCTAAGCTCGCCCCTGTCCACCTACTCCCTGTGGTCAGGGTGGACCTCCTTGTGGGGGTCGCGGTAACATCTTGAATCGTCTCCCACCGCCAGCTGCACGACCAGCTCTTCTGCTACGTTCGCCTTCTCCCTGTGGACCTCCTCGGTGGTATCTCTGTCTCTTCCTGGGATGTCCTTCGACCATCTTCTGATCATCTGTACAGCAGGTCAAACAGTCACGGTCCATGTGACCCTGACCGCCATAGGCATAACACTACCATATCCTAGCATTACTGGATCTGCCTCGTATGTCTCACCCAACCGACCGTGAATCATGTGGTTGCCCACCTGTAGTTATGGTCCTCTTGGACCTCTGTGACATCTATCTACTTCCAGCTATAGAAGACTCTACTACATGATGACTAGTGGTGGGGATCACTATTGGTGACTACTCAGCAAGAAAACTCTCCACTAAGAGGGATCTATCTAACAACCCCTCCTGCGTCGGGATGCTGAGTGAGATCATTGAAGCTCTGATCTCTCACCTGATCCCATGCTCGAAGGTCTAGGTCCTAAAGAATGGTTCTTGCACCATATCTGTGGAGTAGCGTGAGAGGTCAGTGAACCTCATTGAGTATTGAGCTACAGTCATGTTTCCATATTGCAGATGAAGAATATCCTGAATGCGCACGGTATAAAGAGTCTCTAGGAAAAACTCTTCCCGAAATAGACCCTCGAAGTCTGGCCAGAGAAGCGTCACCTCATCATGAACATAGAGCTTGAAGATCCACCATCTGCCTACTCCTTCCTATAGAAGGCTGGCAGCAAGGATTACAATGAGATCGGCTCATGTCCCTACCAGTCGAAAGACTCTCACCATAACCTCCAAAAAATACTTATCTACCTGTGAGTCCATTTCTCCCCTAAACTGGGTGGCCTCTAGTGCTAGAACTTTTGCAAAGTGCTCAAGAGGCATGCACCATCTGCTACTGGGGCTGCTGGCATCGGTGGCCCAACAGATAATGGTACCGCTGGTGCATCTATTGGAAGAGGGCCCTGCACCGAGGCCTCATCGCTCGGTGGGATACCAGTGCATGCTACTCTCAGAACCCTAGCTGGTTGTCTGCATGGAGGCATCCTGGAAAGAAAAAGTTGTACCAGGGTCAATAAGTTATACCTGGTGAGCTGATTCAAAGAGATCACAAAGAAAACTCATGAAAACACACACGCAATCAGTGTTTTCATGCACTGAATTGGAAATCAGAAGTCAGGGTCCTGGTGTATGGATACATCGGCTGGTGCACCGACACTAGATTCCCTAAACTGATAACCACACTCACTACACTTAACACTATTGCCGTTAAAAATAAATATTAGTGTCTATGTTCTACGGTAGAACTGAATCCTCTGATACCAATTTGTCATGACCCGTTCCCCAGGGCCCGTGCCGTGACTACCCAAAGCCTGCGTTCCATAGGCCAGGGGCTGGAAACTAGCACCAAAAGGCATAATCCCTAAAACAAGGAAGGCATTTCCTTTATAACCTGTAAACACATGCAAACAAGAACACGACAATATATGAACACAAGTAAACTAAATAGTAAATAGAGTGGGTACAGTAAGTAAAATGGGCTAGAACACAAGCCCAACTAGAAAGTACAAGAAAATGAAAGTACAAGTAAACTGGAGAAAAAAGGAAGACCACTGTTGGGTCTTCCTCCAAGGTTCCTACCTGAAGTATAGGTACATATTGCTTCCTTAGCACTCCATGTCCGTTAGTCTCCTCCGTGTACCGACTCGTCGTAAAGTCCTCCTCCGGGCACCGTCCGGTCCTGGTACCCTCAGTCTCGATCAATGCTGTCTAACATCATCACCAGACACAACAAGGTGTGGGCGTAGCCTGTGTAGGGGTGAGTATAATGATACTCAGTAGGGACCCTGAGACCCTCAAGGTCTTACAAAATGCACAAAGGATAAACCTAGAATCATAAATTTGACTATCAAACCTACTTAGGTATATGCCCACACATATACCTAATTTATCAAGTGTACCCATATCAATTATGAAGAAGCACAGGGTCCAACCAAAAATCCCAAATATCAACTATTCCACAAAGGACGGAAAACCACAATGGCAAGTACCACAAAGGTACACCACATAGAAAAATACCACCAAGGTATTACCACAAAGGAAATTACCACATAGATATGAACTCAGGTCACACTAGGTATAACTTAAGTACAATATTAGAGATGATTAAATGTAACTAATGAGTCATCTTACTCTGTAAAGAAGCTGACCCGCACAAGATCGCTAGGAGCTAACCCACACAGGATTGCTAGGTGCTGACTGACATAGGATCTCTAGGAGCAGACCCACATAGGATGGCTAGGAGATGACCCACACATGATCTTTAATAGCTAACCCACATAGGATTTCTAAGAGCTGACCCACACTGGATTGATAGGAGCTGACCCACACAAGATCGCTAGGAGCTGACCCACACAGGATTACTAGGAGCTGACCCAAACCGGATCGCTAGGTGTTGACCCACACAAGATCACAAGGTGCTGAACCACATAGGATCCCTAGGTACTGACCCACATAGGATCTCTAGGATCTGACCGACACAGGATTTCTTGGAGCTGACCCACACAGGATCGCTCTTCATTCTCATCATCACATCTAGCTACTGGGTTCCCGCACTAAGACTGCTTGTCTCCAGGAGGATCCGCTCCACAAGTCACTGGTCGATACTCAAACTGCTACGAAGTCCCACGAGGAAGTATCCCAATGGACTTCCATGTCATAAGGGTCACAATTCAACAAATGGTGCGTCATTCATATGCCCGGTCTATGAGTTATTATCCTTTTCATCCCGAGGCCCTGTTTAGATTCGTGCTTGATCCAACCCGACTATTTCCCAACTTTACCCAAAACTATATTGGGGTAAACCAAAAGGACCTTATCACTCCAAGTTTTCTGGAACCGCTAATGGTTCGTCAAATGGATGTCTGTTGCCAAAGTTATGGCCTAAGTAATGTATAGGGTCGTATCCGGTCCGGGTCCGGTCCGACTCGGTTGGGCCGACCCGGCCCGACCTGGCCTGGGTCGACCTGGTTTGGGTCACCCAGGACTGAACCGCTGGGTCCATCCTAGCCCACTGGGTGGACCGACCTTCTGGGTCCAACTCGGAAGGTCACGAGGGCAGCGAGGCTACGGGGATGCCGCAAGGGCGCAGGGTGGCTCGACCGCGGGGGTGCCATGAGGGTGCGAGGCCACGGGGCTGCTAAGCTGGAGAATCTAGAATGGGAGGGCGAAGGCCATAGGGCAGCGTGGCTGGAGAAGCTCGGCTAGGAGAGTGGAGGCCGCGAGGTCGTCTCGGTCGACAGGGCAGAGGCCACATGGTTCTTGGCTGACACGACTTAGCCTGGAGGGCGGAGGCCGCGGGGTGGCTCGGCCGGAGCGGCTTGGCCGGGAGGGCGGAGGCCATAGGGGTGGCTTGGTCGAGGTAACTCAACAAGGCCACAGGGTGGCACAACAAGGTTGTGGGGCGGCGATGGACACAAATGATGGAGCGTCACAGGGGCGTGGAGGCCGCGGGGTGGCGGGACGCCATGCCTTCGTCGGCGGTTCTCGAGTTCCACCAGTGCCAACTGCCGGCACCAGTCGCCATCACCAAAGTCACCTTCTTTCATTATGAATGATTCACCATTCAAGAAGAATAGCGGAGGGTTCAGGCCGTGTTTGTTTCTCCCGCACCCTCCGCGTTAGAGCGGTAGAAAGCGGCTCCACAAGAACAAGGATATCAAGAACACGTAAAGGAAAATAATTCAAACACCCTCCCTACAACCCTCGTCAATCACTACTCCCAATCCCGAAAATGAATTAGAAGGGGATAACATGGGAATTGATAATCATATAGAAGTAAACCCATACCTCATTCATTTGATTCGTTGAATATTTTCCACGGGGAAGGAGACAATGTCATTTGGAATAGACGGACATTGGTGACGTCGGTGTTTCCTCGATCGTCGGTTCATTGACGTTGAAGATGTTCCTTGTCAAAGAATGTTCCATGAAAGAAGTTGGAGTCGAATTCAGCATTCTTCGTTTTTGTTCTTTGTTGGAGAGCTTTCTTCCAAGGCTCATTCCTCCCAATTCCACTAAAAATTCCATGTAGCCAACATAATAGATTATGTTTTCTATTTAGTTCCTTAGCATAAATTCAAAAAGGCTTAATTAATTAACTAGGTTGGAATAATAAATGTTGGAGGAGTTGAAGAGGCTCCCCCAAATTTAATAGGAAGTTTGAGGGTTTCTCCTATAAAAGGGGAGTTCAAGGGGGTTTATACTCAGGTGGTCCCCACCACCATAACCACTCAAGGGAGGATTAGTTCAGGTTGTCCCCACCTGTGAAACATCCATATTGGAGTTTCAAAATAAAGTAAAATAAAACATTACATAAATTTTATTTTATTTTATTCTTTCATAAAAAACCCAAAAATTAACTTTCACCCTTGACCCACTACTGTCAAGGTGAAAGTCTCATTAATTGAAGATCAGCGCTGTGAGTTCAACGATGTCCTCGAATTTCAATTCCGAGAACCAGTTCAAATGTTACAAAAACACACCCACAAATTTACTAAACGTACCTGAAAAAATGTTCAGAAATTAATTCTGGGCACACTGGGCCTCGGAATCACGCGCCGTCAATTTTCGCAGACCCAAAAAATTCACATATAATTTAAAAAAAGTACTTGAAAATTATAGGTCTTTATAGGTTAAGAATGTTTTCTCAAACTATGTTCCTATCCAAAATTATTAATACCAAATTGGAAGAATGATTGAACTATTAATCATATAGTTGGTGCACATTTAGTGAAAATCATGCTGCACAACCTTGTGAGGTACGTTTCCAAAGAACTGGGATCCCCACAGTTAGTGCATGGTTTATCCAAACCGAGCAGCCTAATTTTGAGGGTAAAATTACTCTTTTCCCATAATGAATATTTTAAACCTTATTTTCATTCTTCTATACTTTCCCTCCATCCATGGGGATCTCCTCTTTTCGTTGTGGCTTCCTCCTAAGGAATATTCTAGGCATGGTGAAAACTCCAACCTCCATCATCAAAATTGAGCATCATCCATCTCTATGGATTCATCTAAGTAATCTATTCATTACTTTTGAATATTTATCTATTTAACATCATTTTAACCAAGTTATCATGGAGATAGGTCATTTCCCCAATTTTTAGGAAGAATGTCATTTTCATAGATTTCATCCAAAATTGACCGAATCAAAGCTCGATATTGGAAGGGTAGAGAATCCTATGTGAGAGGTAGGTGGTCTATTTATTTATTTCAATGTTTTTTTTTGAATTATAAATGATTAAATTGTGCCTCAACTCATCATTTTCCAAGTTTCTATGTTCAATTTTTTCATTAATTTAAATTGGATTACACACCATTTATCACTCCTAATGATAAATTTTTAGTGTTTTGAGAATTAAAGCCTCGATCATAAACAACTCATGTGTGTAATGACATGATTCCCCCATTTATAAATAAACAATTAAATTCCTATAACTCCTTCTAAAAATTCATCTTGGATTAATAATAAAATTTACCCCTATAAGTATTTGTTCAATTGATAATGGAACCTCCTAAGTTCCAGGTTGAACCTTGTGTTGTTGTTCCATGTTTGGTAGTTTTTTCAATTATGTTTCCTTAAAGTGTATTGAGATATAACTCTTGTATTGTGTGATTGTTTATCCTCAATGATTGTTTTTGATTAAAAAAGTCATTTTTTTAATAAAACCCCTTATACGAGGTGCGATTTCTTTAAAATTACAAATTATTGATTTGTTATTCATATCATGCTTTGTTATGGCATTGAGTTTTCTATATGCCTTTATGGTGGAGATTATTTTGTGTAATTCTATTACATGGACACCTTGATATTCATAAATTGATTATTTCTCCTTTTATATAATAATTTAATGAACCAAGAACCTTCAATGTGCTTGGGTTGTCTTATAAATTGAATGGATTCACCCACTCTTATTTTGTGACCATTGATCCAAGCTCCTCCTAAGGTCTTGAATTTCTTTATAAATGGTATTACTCATACAGGTAGTTACTGAATTTGACCTATTACCCTCTATGTGCCTCTAGATCCTTGTAATATCAATTTCCATGTTGTTAAATTAAATGTAAGATATTAAATTGAATGACATGTTCATGATGGTTTTCCTACATAAATGAATTTAATGGTTTTATTGAAATGGAATTGAATTGGGAGGTATTACCATACCTTTGGTTATAATTAAATAATCATGATTTATGTGAATTGTTATAATTGTGAATCCCATAGTTATAATTGGGATTACAAAATGTAAAGAATGAGAGGTAATGCCTCATGGCTATTATTATAAATATTATTATGACTTGATATAGGCTATGGAGAAATTTTAAGAACTCTATTAAGAATGGAGGTATCACACTCCCTTACATTGGGTGTTGAGTATAGCGTCACACACCATTGACACTATGTGGATGGTGGGCATGACACACCATGTCCCTTGTTGAGTGTTGTCATGACGAAACACTCATGATTCTGAGTGTTGACATGATGTCACACTCACCACATAGAGTGATGAGCATGATGTCTCCCACTCATTATGAGATGTTCGGAATGCACTATTTTTATTGAGCTTACAATCTTTTTCAAACTGTTTATGGATGACCGAGTTATGCCTCAGTCCATCCGTCACCTAGTATTCTAGGTATATGGCCATTTACATCCATATGAACTAGATCTATATTGGTGAATGAAATATATAACTACACTATATATATATATATATTAATATATGTATATTTACTGATTAGATACTTATTCTTGATATAATTTTAAGTTTTTATGGTCGTCCCAGTGTGTTATTGGAATCTGAGCCAAAATTATTTATTTATCAAAATACTTATAATACTTTTAAACTGCACACTAATTTACTTATTATTCACAAACTAAATTCATTTTTAGAGACCATGGGAGGTAACCTACTATGATTTTATCACACACCCTACTCAGACTACCATTTCACTAGGGTACCCGAGTAAATGTCATGTTCATTGGACCATGGATTTTTTCTTGGGATGTATTTATTATACCTAGGAGTTAGGAGAAAATGATGGGGATAGAGCTCAGGGTTCCCAAGAAGGTCTCATTCAGGGTTTTTCTTTCCTTTTTTATTTTCCTTATTCTTATATCATACAATATCATTTTCATACTTTATTAATACTCTTTGAGTTATGTTTCATCATTTGGACATGCATGCGTCTTTGTATAATGGAATTGGCCATCATCACTTATTTAGTTTATATTATTCTTCCACTAATTTTTCATTATTTTATTACTGCTTCCACTACTATCTATTATATTTTTTACATTTTTCTATTGCACTACTCTAATAAAGAGTGTATAGTCTCCCCAATATCAGCTCCTTACACCCTCACATCTAGCCGAAAGCATCTATCATACATGGAGGCATGCCTGAGTCCTTATGACCCACTGGTCTAGCTACCAATTTAGTGTTCAGTAAGGACATGATGTTAGAAAGTGGTTTCTGAGCCTTATTTTCCTTTATCATACTATTTGAGATAGTAGAAAGGAGACTAGGAATGTGTCGACTCTTGGTAAATTGATGTTCTTGGGAGTGATCAACCCACATATGGGGAAAAATCCTAGTGGACAGGGATGGGATTGTTTTTCATGATATTCAATATTACAATTGGTTATGATTTCACCTCGAGTGAATGGTGTGTGTTATACTATTTATTGTTTTATGAAGTTTGTGGTATTTTTCTATTTTCATGGTATGAAAAGGAAGTATAATAACAAGCATCATTATAGGCACATAGAGATTCATATGTCATGCATATTCCATGCCATGTAGATGTATTTATAGGATGATTTATGATTCTAATTTTGTGCCTTGAGTGTTATTCTGTGCCTTCATTTTCTTCATCATTCATGCTTATATAACATGATTGGGTGAATTATTTAGCATTTATAGCCCATGTATCATGATTCTGCGCATATTAGCATCTTTCTATGTGTTTACTACTTATGATAACATGCATAGTTATGTTTTTGATATATAATAGGTTTCTTGGGATAAAACATATTGATTGTTATTAAACAGCAGCATGTTTTCTATTATATGGTGTATGGGTGTGTTATAAATGGGGAAATGTAACCAGTGGATTCAAACCATCCTTTGAGATTTGTATATATACTCATAGACACATCTTAAAATAAAAAAATCTACTAGAGTTCATAGTTTAAAGTGGATTGGTCTCAATTTAGTGGGAGCTACTCTATGTTCCATAATGTTCATGGGCACTTTATATATTGGTGGAAAAAACGCATATACTAAACCATTATGTATAAACATGGTATATTTTTAAATGGTCATAAATATAAAATTTTATTTATTTTGATCTCAAATTAATTTCTTTCCTCTATATAGGCTTGTGATTTTATCACACAGACATGGATATATATATAAATAACCACTAAAATGCACAACTAGACCCATGTAGGTCCATTGGGGAATATTTTATATGATATAACCCTCTATGGGTGTTTCCAAACTTGGTAATTAAACAACCACTATTGGGATACATTATGATGAAACATGGTTTGATTAACGGGGCCCTCTTAGGTCTCCTTATCTTTTGTTAGGTGTTTTTTTTATAATTGGTACTTGATTTTATGAGTTAAATATTTCAAATGTATAAATGTTGAATTAAATTCAGTGGCATGAAATAAAATCGAACCTTAGGTGGTATCCTTAGTTTAAAGCCTTATGTAATGTATTTTTATGTTTTTCTTTAAGTTTCAATGCAATGGAAACATGAGTATTTTCCTTAATCATTTATCCTTTTTAGAAATGAATTAAATGATAGGACCCTAAAAATTGTGGATTTCTTCTTGGAATGACCTAGTGATAGGTTTGAAAATTATTCTTTGTAAAGGTCTATCCTGAGGTAGGTTTCACTATTAAAGTTTAATTTCCATTATAAATGATGTGGGAATTCTTCCATATTGTACCATTTAGGTGTTGTCCCTAGAAGAACTCTTAGCTTCTAAATGAAACATTTTTCCAGATAGGTGGTCATGGGTTCCTTGATTTTTAAGGGAATGAGCATCTATTAATGATATGTTTTATAAGGTTAGATATTCTAAGGGCATGGTCCTCTTCTTAGTAGGTCTCATGACCTTGTTTCTATTTACTTGGGAAAATCAAGAGGTCATCGGTCTGTTTCAAAGTTGTATGAGATAATTCACCTTTAAGCTCGTTTTATGCAAGGAAAATATAATACTTGAATTAATATGGTAGAAATCCTATAGATAGTATCAATGTTGTGTTGTATTACTTAAAAAATATTAGGGTAGTATACGTTGATATACACAGTACCCATCTAGTTGCAAAGTGGTTTAATGAACCAGTTGAGTTTAGTGGAATTGTTCATCCTTGAGATGTTCAATATGTTCTTGTGTTATATTCAGTGTATAGTGAAATGGGTGTCAAAGAAGTCATATTAACTATATATCTTGGGATGGTTTTCAAAGAGGATTGGGTGTTTTGAAATACCAATCAGGTTAGTTTTCGATTCCATGCCAAATTTTTTGGTGATTGCGTCCATGACTTGGAGGAGTGTCATGCATGAATTTTTGGTGAATATGATCTAGAATGCTTGAGAGTGGGTAGCATATATATTCTTCTAACTATTTGGACACTACCGAGGTGGGGATTTTATTTTTAGTTTTAGTGAATTCATTCCCTTATAGTTATAAGGGACATGACCGTGGAATATCTTCTAAAAATAGTTGTCAATGTTGTTTTCAAATTCCTATATGTATTGTAATGGTTCAGTGCTTTCTTGGGAGCACTATATTGATGTGGTTGGATATGTATTCAACCATTGGAATCGCCATCAGTCTTGAATGGACTTTTGTGGTTAATCTTGGACGATCAAAAGATGCTTCTAGTGGTAAAATCTTGTGGTCGGTTAATGATGATGCATCGACAGTGATGTTGAGATTATTTTAAGGAGTCAACCTGTAGTGGCTTGACTAATCTTGTTTCTAGTTGTTGGGTATTTCTATTTGAAAGCCTCTTAAATAATATTAGTTCCCTATTTATTAGCGATGATCATGTTACAAATCTCGACATTTTCTTTGTACACTAAGAGAGCATCAATTATACATTGAGCTAAACGCTTTAAATTCCCCCCTTTGTTTCAATAAATAAGTTTTATCTATGTTTCACGCTAGAAGAGTTGTTTTAATCGAGGATTGGTTAGTTTTGATGATTCATATGTTCTTGTGTAGGAAAGCCTTGGATAGACCCATGGACAACAACTATTTTATTTGATTTGACTGCCAGGTGGATGCCACTATGGGATCAATCAATGAAATGATGTGGAAATCTTGGATTTTTACCAATGTCTCACTTGTAAGCACATGGTATATACTACCTGGGGTATATTCCATGGAATTTTGATTAATGAATCCAAGTTTATCATGTAATTGTTGTTGGGGTCAGAGATAATTGTTAATGGGTGACTATTCTAGTGGTTTGGATCTGGGTTTCACACTTGTTTCTACTAAGGCGCAAAGAATTAAATATTGGGGTGGTGGTTGATCTTGGAACATCACCAGAATCTAATTATGGGATTCAGTTAATGTGCTTTTGGTAAATGGTTGATTTATTAGAATACGGTGAAGTAGTTTTTTTGTTTTATACCAGTCGTCTAATCCGAACCTTTTGATCAGGGTTAGTTGGTAATGTCTTGACTTGTTTTCCTCATATTTCATGATATAGGGTTAATATGTAACCAATTTAGGTATGTCTTCAAGCTAAACGAGTGCAAGATAATATTCGACTACCGATTATTATGAAAATTCATCTTGAATAGACTAAATGAGGATGGTGGGGGATCTACCTTATGACCAAATCAAGTCATGAAAGATCATTTTTGGAATGCATCTGGCATTCTCAAATGGAAAATTCTGACAGTGGGGATATCATGCCATGGAATTGTTCCCTGAATGATAGAACCTATGTTGGGGAGCACCACTGGACATATGTTTAAAGAGATGATGGTATGGCCTTGTATCTAGAAAAAAACTTGTATAAACACCATCATGGCGTTTTAGTTAGAAAATGAGCATAGGAATGGGTTTTGAGGGGTTAAGTGTCATATGCTTAAGAAATGGTTGCGGATGCATTAGGAATTTAGAAATGAAATGAGACTGCTAGAATGTTAAGTTAATTTCATTTTATGTGGTTTGATGTTTCTTTGTTACCTCAAGGATCCTGGGGGATGAGAAGTTCTTTGGTGGGGAGGTTTTAATGACATCTACTTTGAGCCAAGGTATAATTCTAGGGGAATTTTAATTTTGGAATTTAGTGGATGGAACATTAATTAAATAGAGATTTAGAACATAATTACAAGATTTGGAATAATTAAAAGTTTTGTTTTTAGACTTGGGTAAAGGACCAAGATGTTTTATAGGTGCTCCATTGAGTATTGGGATCATCTTTATCCAAAAAAAAACAAAAACAAGAAGAAATATATAGGGAACAGATTTTGTTTTTGAAATTGTGCATCCCATCAGTGGAATCCATGTGACATCTGAAGGTGAGAAGATGTTCCTCATATTGGTTGAGTAATGTTTCCCAAACCATGTTTCTATCCCACATGCTTAGGGCCAAATAAACTGAATGATTACACTATTCAATACAACATATTCATTGTTATGTGACAGTTTTTTAGCGATAGTTCAGTAAACCGTTACTAAAAAAATTTAAATGATTTCAGCGCAGTTATTTATAAATCCCCATGAAATATGATGTTTTTATTAAAAAAATACACTTCTCCCCCATTCCCCATCCATATCCCCCAACTCCCTTCTTTCACCCCCATGCCCCCCCTAACCATGAGACATAGAACCACTATGGTTCTCTCATCACTGGTGCTCAGGTATCACCTGAGCCCTCAATTCCCACACCCCCCAACTCGTCAATGATGATACAATCAAAGCCCCCAACCCATTTCCCCCCACCCTTTCCCTCACCTGAGTTGTCACACAATCCTAAGACCTCTCCCACCATAGAGCTTTCACCTTCTCTTAAGCCCACACCTGAGCTAATGTCAACCCTATTCCCCCGATCCATCTCCCTAGACTTCTCCCATGACCATCCCTTCCAACCGCCCTTCTCCCCTTCCCCCTTGACTTCCACAAAGATAATCCCTTGTTCATTGGTATTTTTTAATCTCCCTTCTTCACTTTTCCAATGTCTCATATTTATTATTCCTATAATCTTTTAGGAATCTCTAATAATGTGGATTTTCGAAGAATATATAGAAGAGGTTGATTATTGGATTGATTGTGCAGTCACCTACTTGTATACATCACCTTGATCTAAAAGTATAATTTTAATATTCATGTTTAAGTTTCATATTATTATTGACTCATCTTAATTATAAGAAAAATATGAAATATGGTGTTTCCTAGAACGAATTCATCATATTTGTCTCTTTATAGTATTTAGGGGATCTATTTTTTTGAGTTGTTTATATTTCATTTACTTTCTTTTTAAATTGACTGTATGTTTTAAATACTATAAATTTTATAGAATTTTCTTATATTGAAGTTTTCTAAAACTGATGGTTGTATTTTAAAATGAGTATAGGCTTCTATTTTGGTGAGTTTTATAAATAGTTTGAAAATAAATATATTGTGTGTGTTCCCTTATATGTGTTTATTCTTTTTCTTTTATTGGAATACTTGGTATTATATCTTTTTATAGATTTTTTTAGAATTATTATTATAATTATGATTCTTTAAATTGAATAAAACATGTTTCATATACTCATTTTCTACTTTATTATTTACATTTATTTCTTATATGGTTTTTTATGGGAGTTTATCTTTTGCTTATATTAGGTAGACTATATATTTATGCCTTTCATCAGATGTTTTCCATGAATTTTTTTGGGATACTACTACTTTGATCATTAAATTCATTATATAAATGTTTCATTGCATATAAACTAATGTTCTAAAGAATTTTTTTTGAGTAGTTTCTTAATTTATTAGTTTGAACTACATGTTTTTTAGTTTAAAGTAGGTAGTTAATAAAATTTATAGTCTCTATATAAAATCATATGTAATATTAACCAAATTTCAATGTATATCATTTTTTTATACATCATAAAAATTATAATGAAATTTATGGATAGACATTAGTATTTCGAAATCATTATTGTTTTTATTTGATTAACATTACTTGGGAATATAATCTTTTAAAAAAGTGTTTTTACCAAACTATTTTTTTGGTTTCCTATAAATGATTTAGAAATATATATATATATATATTTAAAATTTTTAGGTGAAAAGTGTTTGAATGGGGTTAGGCTAAAGGTATAAATTCTTATTTGGGTTGAGTATAATCTTTTTGTTATCCTATATTGGTATGTTTCCAGATTATTTGGTTATCATTTATTTTCATATATGATGTTGAAAATATCACACCTCTATTTCATTATTAATTCACTTCCTATTATATATCTAACAAAATAAAAGTTAGAATTATATAAACATAATATAAAATATAAAATTTGTTTATAAAATTAATATAAAAATAAAATATTATATATATTTTATCTATCTCATTGATCAATATTTCTATTCATTTTATGGCTAACCACCTAAATGAATGATCATTATTCTTTAACTATCTCATTACATGTGGTTGTTAAAATTAATCGTGGAATTTCTATTAGTAATTAACTACATAAATAGGTATTCAACACCAATTTTGTATTTAAAAGTTGTGTTTGTTTTTAGAGGCATATTTTCGGAATTTATGGTAATTGTACATTAATCTTATTCTAAATGGTTTTGAGGCCATAAGCCTCATGGTTTCTTGAAATGTCTTAAAAAGGTGAAAGTTTTGTCTTGAAAAATGGGTGCTTTATAGAATTTTACATCCATTAAAGAGAGAAAAATTTACTTGAAAAGTGATTTTATGGAAAAAGATAGATTTCTAAATTGGTCTTCAATGTGCGGTTTGATAAGTGATTTTCAAAGAACATTTGAAATGTAGTTTTCAAATTGTGTGAAAATGGTTTGTATTTTGAATCTCTTTATGAAATATCTATTGAAACAATAAGAATTTTTTTTATAAATGTTTGAGATCCTCTTGAGCCTTGTGTGAATACAATTACGCCCATAGAGATTTATGATCCCATGAGAGGAATATTTTATTAATGCATGCCTATGGTTTTCTTAAGGATTGTAATATTTTTATCTCTCTTGAATTTTACATAATACAATCCATAATTTATTTCCTTTTTTTACTTTGAATTTTTTAATACTTATATCACACTTCTTATAACTACATGGGTTGTGTTTTTTTAACTTAAAATTATCGATTTTTTACTTAGTAATACTTATGTGTTTTCATTTTTTTAATAAACTATAGGCACATTGTGATATATATGGATAAAATTTGGATCACATTACTAAGGAACAAAACTCAGTATGCTATGTGTTTGGATATGTTTTTAGATTTTGAACATTCCAATCGATCATTTTATGGAAGAATAAGATGTCCATGTCATAAATGTAAATTTTTAATATGGTTGAAGAGAGATGTAGTTTATGAACACATGATATGGATGCAATTCCCTTCTAAATATTTTTTTTGTATTTAGCATGGAGTATATAACATTAAAATTTTGTTGATCACTAATGTTAATCGATAGAATCAGCTCTGAGCATTGTCGATAAGGACAATGAAATGAATAACATTATAAAATATGCATTCAACATTTCAAGACAACAACATCAACATCAAAACATATCTGAACAACCCGTTAAGGGTTCCATAAATAAAAACTTGATATGTGATGTTTTTGGGAATATAAGACTACCGGAATAGGATTATACCATATCATTGGATCCTCCACATGATTCTATAGAGACTAATGTAAGATGGGACTTTAATGGATATAAAAACATGTTTCATGGTTTATTTGATGACAAAAATCAATATTTTTATGATAAATGTTTGAAATATTCAAAAAATTATTTTCTACTAAAGTTGTACCATATAAATTTCCTATGTGGAATTACAAATAAGGTGATTCCTATGATATTGGAATTGTTGGGTGATTAATTTTCTGAATCTATGATCCCTGAGACTTTTTATGATATGAATATTTTTTACAATCTTGGTATGATTTATAAAAAAATAAACGCTAGTCCCAATGATTGTATGCTTTATTGGGGAGAGGATTCAAGAATACATGACTGAATTTTTATTATTATTATAGATGGAAATAAATGGGTGATTTTGGAAGTTATAATAAACATACTACTACAAATAAGAAGAAAAGGAACACACATGGAAAGGTTTTTCATTAATTTCCCTTAAAGCCTCATTTGGAAATATTTTTTAGTTCATCGAAATCTTCTGAACACATGTAGTGGAATTATATAGATAATAAAAATGACGGGATAATGTGACATTCAAGATATTCACAATCATGTAATACATTTAGTTCATTACATCCTAATTTCTTATCTGATTCTGGGAATATGCAATTGGGATTGATTAAGAATGGATTCAACCCATTTGGGACTTTAAGAACCAGTTATAACATTTTTCCTATAGTTTTGATCCCTTAATATTTGTCTATGTCAATGTGTATGCAAAAAAACATTTTATCATTTTGATGATTATTACTAGAAATAATACGTAGAAATGATATTGATGTATACTTGCAGCCTCTAATTGAATTATCATAGGAGTTATTGAGAAATGATGTATATTCTAGAACAATGATCCAAATGTGATCTTCTCTATTATAGACTATTATGAACTTCAATGGACTGGGAATTTAGCAGGTTGGAAAATGTACATGGGTCTGGATTATCTTTTTTGTAAATTTGATTTTGAACATGAGCGAATATCTTATAGTAAAAAATAATTCTCCCTTTATCATATTAGTTGAACAATTCAAAATCTAATGGTTCTATTGATTGTAGAACATCTCCAAAGTTATTGAAAGGTTCTTAAATATTGGATCAACTAAGAAATTTTGAAATAAAATATTGGAAGGAGGATCATTTGAATGATTTTGGGAAATTAGTTTAAAGTGCATCATAAACTGAAATCATAACATACCAATAGAATAAAAAAGGTATATTTTTCAACTTCCATATTGGAAATTTAATTTTTTTCAGAATAATCCTGATGTAATACATATTAAGAAGAATGTTTATGACAATTTGATCTTCACATTACTTAATGATAATGGAAAATAAAAGGACCATCTAAATTATTTTAAGGACTTTCAAAAAATGAATATAAAGTTTGATATTTGTCTAGATGAGAATGAAAAGTATGCTCCAACAATTTTTACAATGAAAAATTAGGATAAAGATATATTACATTGAATTTTAAAACATTTTAAGGTAACTTATGGGTATTCAAATAACATCTCATGGTATGTTAAGTAAAATAATCATAGGTTACATGGAATGAAAATTCATGATTCACATATTTTGTCACAGTATATACTACCATTGGAATTGAATACATTATTATTTGAAAAGTTTACTACTATTGTACTCGAATTTTTCACATTATTCAGAAAACTATTTGAAATGATTCTACAACCATTTTAGCTTGAAAACATTGAGGATAAAATTTTACTGAATCTTTGTGAAAGGGAGATGATATTTCCTATGTTTTTTTTAATTTCATGATTCATTTTACTATGAATTTGGTCAAGGATGCTAAATTAGAAGGCCTTGTACATTATTGATGGATGTATCCAATTGAGATGCACTTTTTTTATATGTTTTTTTATCTCATGTAAGAAATTATATCCCCATAATTATGTATAGAATTATGTTTTATATATTTTATTTCATAAATATATAATGTATTTAAAATCATACGTGAAAAATAAAGATCAACTGAAGGGATCTATTTTTTATGGCTATTTGGTAGATGAGTGTGTCACCTTTTTTTCAAGATACTAGGATGATATTGGGAAATGATTCAATCAAGTTGGATGTGTTGATTACACATCGTCTCAATCTCATCTACATGGGAAATAAAAAATCTTTCCTGCTAATGGCCGATCAGTTGGGAGGTGCTTGATTGCTACACTGACATAAATAGAATTTTTATAGGCACATAAATATGTGCTTCTAAATAGTGAAATTTCAGATCTATTTATTGAATATATCAGGATACAAACATAGAGATGAATGAGAATCCAAACATGAAATGATAATTATATAACAAACACTGTGAATAAAGAGCTTCTAGAGTGGTCTGCATGATGTGTATATTCCTAAATATTTCATTAAATACAAATATTAGGCAGAAAAGTATATTTTTTAAATCTAATATGTATATTATATTTTGTTATGTCATAAATAATGATACTTGAGATGATTGTTTAGAATATTTGATGTTTTTGGCTCTATGACCTCTAAAATAGGCTAGAATGGTTGACTCTTTCAATGTCAATGACTTTAAATTTGATACAGTCGATTGGGAAGGGGTTTTGAAAACATTCAATAATGGTATATTTACAGTTTTGGAATTGAGATACTATGGAATGATGAATGATATTATAGAATTAAACTACCACATGCCATTTTTTTGTAGTTTTATTCAAATGAAAGTGGGTTGATATTGTTATGGGTGTTAAAAGAGATTACTTTTAATTTACCTCTATGAACTTAAATTTCTTGATGGATGTCAGTGACCATGAATTAGAAGAACCATATATCTTATAATTATAATAGAAAATCGTATATTTGGATAAAGATTTCGTGGATGAGGGTCGAGTGAATTTTTTCAACTAAAACAAAGAGACTTGTATGATACGTGTGATAAAGTGAAATATTTGACCTTGGACATTGAATCTCTTCAATAGTGAGAATATAACTTATTTGTATATAATTGTATTAAAAATATTAGTGTTTCAATGGTGTATGAGGTAGATGAAGTAATGATGGAGCTGGAAAATGACATGATTGATCGAAAAAATGATTATATTTATAGTTATCCATTCATTTATCAACAACTGATGTTATATGTCTAGTCATTCATTATCATATCAATGTATATTTTGTTTGTCGTAATATATATCTTCCATCACTTATAATTTTTTTCTATATGATTTTTTTGAAATATACGTTCTGAAGTAAATTTTATTTTATTAAATGATAGGAATACCCAGGGGGAAACATTTTACTAATCCCATAGACAATTAAATGAATTTTTTGATTCAAATATAAAGATAAATTTAATAAATTATGGTGTAATTGAATGTCATTATATTATTATATTTAAATACTTTAAAAATGAATCTCTTTTTATAGATATTTTTTAACTTTCCATTGCTGATCTTATCACATGAATGTGGAAATTGAAATACTTTGGTAAAAAATGGAAGGATTTTAATTGGATATTATTGAATGAATTCAATGATACTTCATTGAGAACTTAGAAATTGTACGATAAGGTACCCAAAGGGGTACATAGAGAGTAATGAAAGGTTTTTGTTGATATTCATCTTCATGATAAGAACATGGTATTTAATTATATATTATTAAATTAATATCATTTTACATATATATGTGTATATGAAAAGGATATGAAATTGTATAAATTAGTATTGAATTATATGTTTATATTCCAGGATGTTTCAAGGATGAATGCATCGAGTTGCGCTAAGAAAACAATCCATCACATTATCAGATCAATGTTTTTTTTCTAGAAATCAATCAATGATTGGTAGTGAGTAGGTGTTTCTTCTGGAAACGGGGATGACCTTGTTTGTTTAAGGATCAAACTTTCTAATCGATTTCTAATGGGTTTATTCTTAGAACCAAAAAAACCTAATGATTCTATATCCATTTTGACCTACTTTCCAAAGGTAGGTTCTCCTTAGTTGTGGACCAATGAGGCTTGTGAATTTTCATTGGTCGAGAGGATGGGAGGTCAGGCTCATCACACCTATTTGGGGGGAATTATTGCCTACTCCGGGACTCTCTTATAGATTTATGATTTGTTCACGAATACTTATTAATTCACCAAGCATGAATATGAGTTTTCCTTTAGATTTGTTAATCAATTATTGATATGTATAGGGTTTAGAGAATCTTATATATGTATTTGAGGTTCTTCATTGATAGAGAATCATCCATATGTATTGGATATTCTTAGTCAATGGTATCCATCAATATATCATATTGAAATATCTTGGTTACTATGATTACCATACCGGTTTTAAACCCACTCATTGGGGAACTTGAAATTTATTATCATTCATAAAGATAGGGATTATTTTAGAGTTGGGATCGTACCTACAGATGGGCTACCTACGTATCCTTGTAAAAAAGGAATCAAAACCCACATTGTTCGATAAAAATGATATAGTTTACCATCATATAGGACAGAAAATAATTAATGAAATATGGGATTGATCCTTATAAAGTCTTCCTATGTACTATACTTTTAAAGTAGAAATCAAAGTCTACGTAGTTTGAGTAAAGAAAATATGGGGTTTATGCATAGTTAATGACCCAAAAATAGATGTCTTGATTACTTTTACACTCTAATACCATGTGAGTCATGCTCGGTGTGAGAAACAAGAGGTATCAAAAATCTTGACAATGGTGCCACGAAAGATGCAGTCATGAGAAATGATGTGGGGATTACGTATGTATGAAGTCCCAAGTAAATGAAGACCAGGACATAAGAAAGAAGCCTAAGAGCAGGGTCCATAACATTATTTTTACTTTATGAAGATTTGGAATTTTAACCTGGGACTTACTCCTAAAAAGGAAGCCCAAGGTTAAAAGAAATTATGACTGGGGCTTACTCCTGAAAAGGAAGCCCAATGTTAAAGGAAATTAGGACTGGGGCTTACTCTTGAGAAGGAGGCCCAGGTTTAGGAGAATTGAAACTTAGAGATTACTCCTTATAAGGAGGCCCAGGTTAAGGAGACTAAAATTAAAAGGGACTTATGATAGGGGTTTATTCCTTAGAAGGAAGCTGAAATCAAAAGAAATTATGATTGGGGATTACTCCTGAGAAGGAGGCCCATTGAATTCCTCTCAGATAAAAAAGCCAACAAAGGAACCATGCCATAAATGGCTTTGAAGAGGTTTTTGAAGGCCATGTATTGAATAATAGAGGTGGATTTGAGGAAATGAGGTGACTAGGAAGGAGGCGCACAAGTATTGTTCTGGCGTGCAAGTCCTGGTCTCACAAGTATACTTGCACGACATGAGTCACTTTGGGCGACGAAAAATCTGTAGGGTAATACTTGGGAGACTTTGAACTCAAGCCCTTAGTATCATCTCTAGAGGCTTTAAAAATGGTGGCGCACAAGTTCCCTTGAGAAGGCAAGGTGGCGCACAAGTGTCTTCATTTCCCTTAAGGGATGGAAACTTAGGCGCGCAAGTTTTAATGAGTTCTAATACTTATGTCTCATTATTCTCCTTTAGAGCTTCCCTTCTAGGTAAAAAAGTACCTTAGAAGTGTTTGGAAGATGTCAAACAAAGACTTGGGTGACCAGAGCATGAATCTGAGTTTTTAAAAATTCATCCCTTAAATGGGGGGCCAACAATTTCTATTTATAGGCCACTGGGCACCTTGGGTGAAAAAAAGGAACAGGGCGCACAAGTGACTTGCACGACCCCTATGCGGTCCGCAAGTGACTTGCGCGACGCGTGGGATACTTGCGCGACACCCTCCAAATGAGTTCCTCGTTAATACTTTTGTCAATTTTTGATGCACTTAAAAGGGTGACCCCATTGGGCTTAAGGTATTCCCCTTTGACATTCATTGGACTCTGTGATGGAAAGGAGCATAAACAAAATTCCCCCCTTAGAGTTGGATCCGAAAAAAGAAAAGAGGATTTGACTCTAAGGAAAATGAGAAACAAGGGTTCGGCGACGCGCAGGTGGTGGCGCGTGGGTTCTGGTGCACATGTTCCGGCACGCAAGGTTGCATGATCGCCTATATATATGGGTGTCACTTCATGAAAACCATCATGCTTTCAAATCTTTTGATCTCTCGCCATGCATGTGTCTTCATCTCCCCAGTTGATTGCTCTTTCGTGTGTTGCGCTTCTCCAGTAAATATTTTGACTTGTGTAACATTACTTGTGCGAAAATAATTGTGTAGCCAAACTTGTACGACCAAACTTGTGCACCTTAATTCTTTAGCCATATTTTTGTTTTCTTCACAAGTATTTCATAAAAAATAACTTACTTAAAAGTTAACTGTTAGATATTTGTGCAGATTCAATGGCTCCCAAAAGAAATGGATCGGTTGATGAGTTAGCCAACAATAGAATAGATGATACGATGAACATTGTTGGCCATGATTATTATGATATCTATGATAGAAATCTCTTAGATTTGGCTAAGTACTTGAGGAAATATCATGTCAATTTCCCCCAAATCATTTACATGTCTTTATATGGCCAAGGTCATCTTCAAGGAGTCAAAATTCCAGAGGCATAAAATTATATTCCTCATTCCTAGTTTCAGACTTACGGCAATTTCACTTAAGAAAATGTCCTAGTTGCAGGATCATTTGTCAAAATTGGAATAGTGAAGAAGGAATACATAATGCATCATAGCCCATGTACTCCATATTTGAAACCTCACAAGACTGAGCTGCAACCGCATTTTTATCCCTCTATTTTCCGAAATTCTCAGATTGATCAATCCAAGGGATGGAAAAAGAGTTGGGATTTCCATCCCGAAGGAGGTGTGAATCCAACTTGGAAGTGGGATTATTGGGTGCGACAAACCTATGCAGAGTTTTTCAAGGCTCTGAAGGGAGCTGTAATATATGAAGCTGTCTGGGCTGGGCAGACATATGTCTATGGGAATGATAATTTTGTGCCGGAGCTAATCAGCCGCAGGAGCCCAGAAACCAATTCTTTCCATCTGACTCATGGAGAAGTAGGCATCATCTTTTGGGATGTCTACAAGATCTCATGGGCTCCAATTTTTGGAGATATGTATGATGAATTCATTCCCCCCAAGGTAACCTGGAATGATTTAGAGAAGACTCTGGCTTTGGCTAGAGAGTTATTGAAAATTTTTCACAAGATCAATAATTCAAATTCAATTAAACTCATTCAAGAAAGGATATTAATCTAGAGGAGTGGATGGATATGTTTCTCATCAAGAATAAGGAGAAGGGGGACACCTGTACTTGTCCTAAAAGCTGTCATAGAACAGAGAAGAGGGGTTCTCTTGGCACATTCTGGCCAACTCTAGAAGATGAGAGTTTGAAAAGTGGGGGTATGAAGTGGATCAAATAATCCCAAAGAAGACCCATCTGGAAGGATTTTTAGCTTTGTGTCTTAGTGTTTATCTTCTACAAGTTAGGGATTCAAAGGGAGGCGTCAGAACATGGACCTTCGTTGTTGCAACCAAGTTGGCTAAGAGAAAAATGGTTTGGTTGGACACCCCGATTTTGGTGAAGATTCACAGGATCTTACTCTATGTCTATATGGATAAGTCTTCTTTGAGAATAGTGGGACCATTAAATGTTTTTGGGGGATGGATCGCAACACATTTCAGGACATACGCTGTATAGAGTGGAGTCCAGGTTCATAGAAGTTATTTTAGGTCATCGGTGTAGGAATTTTCTAGAATTTCTCTATTGCCCCTCAATTCCTATGATCTAAAGTTGAGGCTAAGCATGTTCATGGAATTTCATTTCTTTCCTTATTGAAACACACCAACTGGGTGGTTTGTTGATGATGGAACAGCTAGCCTAGAATTAAGGTCATATATGCTGGCTTATAGAGATGGTGTATTGGCCACCAAAATTAACAAAGAGATTATATGCGAGGCCTATGCTTCATATAGATTTTCACGCCAATTCAAGTGTCTGAAGCAGATTGTTGTATCCACTCCCATGCACGTCAGGTCAGAGCAGCATCTAATGGTTTCCCAACAACTATGGTTGGTGATAGCTATGGAGAAAACTGGGAAGTGTTTGATCTACCAGTTTCTAGAGAGGCAAGTCAATTGGCTACATGGTATGTCGAAAACTGGGTAGCATCATACCCTGAATGGGTACTGAATCATCCAGTCCCTCGGGTGGGGATGAAAAAGAGAACTATCAGGAACGAAACCTTTCATCAGGAAGGTGATTGTTCCTCACCCGGACCTGATTCACCGGGTTCCTCATCCAGGGCTGATTCACCGAATTCCCAGGATGGGGATGATGAGGCACGACATGTGTCAAAACGACCTCGTGCTAGATATAATCCTCCTGCCAGAGTTGAGAGACCTACTCTATCAACTCTTGGTGAGTTATATCATTGTTTCAATTTAGTCGCCATTATTTTATAGAGCAAAAAGTTTCATTTTCTTATCCTTTTTCTGTGATTGTAGGATCTAGAGAGAAGTTGAAGTCCTAGATTTTAGGACCCTCCTCACGGTCTTCTAGTGCACATACTGAATATTTACAACTAGAGGCTATCCAGACATGGTAGAGTTTATATTTTGATGCTGAAACCACCAGGATGGACTTATTCAAAGGGCTACATATCCCTAGAGTGGGGAATCTCCAATCTTCTGCTGATATCCGCTTCGAGGATAACCCTAATGAAGTGCGGGCTTGCATCAGAGAGCTATAAATGATCATATATTCCACTGATGATTCCATTCCTATTACCAAGCGGGTAAAGGAAATGATGAATCATGGCACAACTGAGGGGATTGGTGCTTCAGTAGATGAGGAGTGGGATGATTACATGGCTTCTGAAGATGTCAATTTCTTTCCTTATTTTCTTTGAAACTTAATTTCAGTCAAAGTTTTCTTACTCAAGGAAATTACTTTCTTTATCCTACAGCTTGTTAAGAAAGGAACTACTAAGGTCCCTTCACCGCTGTACAACACTGGTGGCAATGCTCTTGGAGCCGTTGAATCTCCTCGCGATCCGGGTGAGGTATCTCTAGGCCGACAAGCCATGAACGTGGAATTAGAATGGGATATTTACTCCCTAATACCTGTATTTAGAGGTGATGATGTCAACACACCCAAAATGTCAAATAAGAAAAGGCATCGAAGGAAGATGTCCACAGCTAGATGATTCATCAGTAGTGGTACGTCCTTCGGATAGTCATGAATCCTAACTCATGAAAAGATTTCTCATACTTCTTGGGATTGCAAGGTCTTATTTAAATTTCCCCTTTTAGTGAGAGGACTGACCCTCCACTGAGGATGATGGAGGGTGATAGTGAATAGTCGCAAATTCATGCTGACCTGGCTACTCCTGAAGAAACGAGGAGAGAAGAAGAGCCAACTTATGTTACCGGTACTTCTCCTGTTGCTACTGCAAGGAGAGAAGAGCCTACTTCTGGTAAATTAACAATACTTCATAGAATGTTTAATCAAGACATCAACTGACTTCCATTCTGTGATGCTTTAGGTTTAACAGTTGCACCAGAACATTTGGCGACCACTGCAACTGACTCCGTAATTTTCTCTGAGGAAGCTATTCGGGGTTGGAGGTCGCAGGAGGAGGGTCGCCAAGAGGACATGTCAAATGCTCCCACTGGTGATACTAACTAGGAATATGAGATATCATTGTATGAAATGATGAAACTTTGCACATCTTTTGAAAAGATTTTAGATCATGTTAAATTACCATGTGATTTAGAAGATTTTGGACGTGAGTGTTATCCTTCATCCTGTTAATTTTTTTATTACATCTCCAAACATGACTGGTTGAAGTGTGCAATTCTGTTTGAGAATGATGTTGATCTGCCGATGCCTGAAGAGGGTAGAGACAACCCTATCATTGTAGAGACACTAGCTCAAGTGGAGCTTAACCTGGAAGATCTTCCTAAAACCATTCTTGAAAATCCTGTTGAAGCTAGGAAAGATGGGGAGGATCCTTCTCATGCTATTGATCTACCATTGGGTAAAAGATGATAATATTTGTGCCTGTATTTAATTTTCAAGATAGCTAATAAATTTTTTTTATCCTTTGGAACTAACTAAAGCTTTCAATTTACTATGCAGGGCCGTCAATTTGAGTGGCTAGATCCGTAGGTGAAGCCTTAGCCTGAACCCCAACGGGAGTAGAAAGTGAAGTAACAAGGGTCAGGGGGAAGGTGTAAAAAATGTCACTTCCTTAAGTGCATTAATCCCGGACTATTTTCCCCCCTGTGATAGTGTTGCTGAATCAGACAAAGAGGTGAAAAAGGTGCTCCAATTATCACGTCTCATGGCATGACAGAATATATGGAAGATCATATCAGAAGTGCCTCTTGAACTGCTATCTTCAAAGATCCCGTGACTGTCATCCTTGTTTTTAATGCTGAGACTTGGTGGTTTTGGATATCAAGAGATCCATACTGTAGTAAAACAATTCATCTTATGGAGGGAGCAGGAGAAAAAGTGCCATCAAGATCTGACCAGAGTGAGGATGTTGACCAATATTGGTGAATTCAAGGCTGTGGTGTCCCAAGATGAGGCTGATCATGCTGTAAAGATGAAGTAACGGAATCATAAGATCAATGAGAAAGTTGTCCAGCAGATGCATCTTCAGCAACAGTTAGATGCTGTTACTCGGGAACTTGACCAGCTTAACAATTCATTGGAAGAAGTCCAAATGAATGGTATGAAAGCCATCACAGATGCCAAGAAGGCACTCAATTAAGATGAAAAGAGTGATGCTGGTCAAGTGAATGAACTTCAAGTGGCTACTAATGAAGCTCAGGATGCCATAAATCAAACGAAAAGTTATGTTGAAAGCCTCTTGTAATTCTCGAAAAATAGAAGATACTTCAATCTGTGGATGTTATTCAAATCTTGTGCATCAGTGAAAAAGAAATTTCATCTTCAATCATTTGTACCTGGATTATCTTTCTAATTACTTATACATATATATATACCTAAGACAATGGGCTTAGTAAGAATATTTTTATTTTTTCTAGGATTATACAAAGAACCCTACAAAATTTGCATCTTTTGTTGCTCAATATTGCCTGAATCTTACAATATGTATGTTTAGCGATCTGGGACTTGACTTTTGTTTATAGTTCCTTTTACAAGTTCTTAATTTAACGAGTACCCTATCTTTTGTTTGTAGTTTAAAGTCATGCATGTCAGACATAAAAAGGCTATTGTTTAAGGTCGAATAGCTTTAATCGAATGGATTAAAAAATCGACTCAATTCCTTGATAATTTGTTTGAAAACATATTACCACATTCAAGTATGGGGAAAAACATGTAAACTATTAATTAAGAAATTTTGAATATGAGGGATGATATGAAAAAGGGTTAAAAGGCATTAGAGGAAGTATTTCCTTAGAGTAAAGTTACCACAATTTAAAAAACCCATTAAGGGGTTGAATTATGCAGGTCCACTTAAGGGCATTGGCTATATAGTCAAATAATAACATCTTTTGGATGACATTTCCATTAAGTAGACTAATTTCTCAAGGCCACCTAGGGGCATGTGCTTCATAGTCAGGAAAAATAACTCTTAGAAATTTTACTTTTCTATTGCTAAAAAGCCAGAGGAAGTTTATGGAGATTCAATTTTTCCAAAGCACAAAGTCTACTGTATGGAGAGAGGTACTTGAATATGGAGAGGATACTCTCAATCAATATTGCCATAGAATTGGATGAATGTCACTTCTACGAAGGTTTGACCCAAACGTATGGAAGGGAAATATAATCCATAGACTTTAATACTTTCATATCCTGAAAAAGATAATAGGACAAATATGTTAAGGATGGCTGTTTTTGTGGATCCCTACATATCGTCGTTAAGACCAATAAGGAAAAAAAGTTTTTCTCCCTAAGAATGAAGTTACCACTATTTGAAAAACCCGTTAGGGGGTTTGAATTATGCAGGGCAACTTAAGGTAATTGGCTCCATAGTCAAATAATTGCATCTTTTGGTTGTCAGGTCCGTTATGTAGAGTACCTATGCAAGGCTGCCTAAGGGAACGCGCTGCATGGTCAGGGAAAAGAATTCCCGGGTATCAGAAATTTTGTGACCAGAAGTCAAGAAAATGGTTATGGAGATCTAGAAGTATTTAAGGTTAGGATTATGACACATAAAAATGGGTATTTTCCATTGCATTAAAGAGATACATAAACCAATGCTGACCATAATCATGTTGTGGTTGGGTCATGAATTGAGATGTTGGACTTCACTACAGATCTCATTAGGATGAGAATCAAGCCATATGTAGTTCTTGAAATATAGTTTAACGTCATGTGTGATGATAGAATAGGAGATCTTAATTTAGGGTCATAGAGTTTGGACAATAATGAGGGAGACACATTGTGTGTTTGTTATAAACCTAATTTGAATAAAGACCAGGATTTTCATACCAAATTCATGTGCTCATAGGGGGACTTTTCAGCCAAGGGACTGACAGTGGAGTTTGGGGTTAGGCCCAAAGACTTGGGGCTGGGTTCGAGGGATGCTCGAATGTTCCTATGTTTCCTATAAAGATGGGAATAGAGCCATACGTAGTTCTTGAAATACCCTTTGTACAGATTTGGTTCTTACATGTGAAGGGTGAAAGGGAACTTTAGTGCATTGACGGTTGGATCCAAGATTAAAGGTTTGGGAATTCCCATGTATGCACGTATTCCTTGGAATATAACATGATTAGAGATCAATGTCAATAATGATTCCCTCTCAGGTGAGGGTGTCAGAGACGATTGTAGTTTATTGTCATACATGACAAAAGTGAAAATATTTTAAGGTCATATGCATGGACCGGTGCTGCATAGTTTAGCGTCATGAAGCAAGGACATATTGCTATGAAGTTTAATGTCTTGAAGTGAGGACAATGGGGGACTATATAGTTTAACGTCATATAGAAAGGAATATGATGAACCAATGTGAATATATTTGTTTGGGGGGGGGGCTACACAGATAAAAATCATGTGAGATGGAGGTGAACCGATGTGAAGATATTGGTTTTGGGATTGAACCTCGGGAGGTTGCCTATGTACCTAGCCTAGAAGGCAAGGATCAAATTCCACGTAGTTCAATTGAGAATGAATTTTTGATCAAGTTGTACTTGTGACAACCTGAAGATGGTGTTGGGACTTACGCGTGGTTAGCGGCCCAGAGAGGGTGTTATGGTTGAGGCTTACTCTAAGCTCACGTGAGTCATGATCGGTAAGAGAAAAAATAGGTAACAAAAACTGTAATGATGCACAGTTTAACATCATGTTAGATGACAAATGGGACACAGTTTAATTTCATGTTGAATGATAGAGGGGCTATGTAGTTTAATTTCCGGTAGCAAGGATAAAAGGGACCATATAGTTTAAAGTCTTGCAGTGAGGACTAAAGGGTGTATTTTTGTTACAAAAAATTCTTCTTACAGAATCATGCATTGGTTGGAGTTGTAATGAGTTCTCTATTTATTGAGATTAAAGAATAAGATCCATTGGAGTAGACCTTATGTATCAAATAAGGTCCTTCCCACTTTGGCTCAAGATTTAGAGGTTTCTTTCCTGGTATCATTGGAGTTCTAAGGAACAATACCAATTCTCCTTAAATGAATGAACGAAGATGAACTTTTTTTTGAATGCTCGCGTTATTCGATTCTGATAGACTTCCAAGTGGTGTAGGGTGCACAATATTTTTTCATCTAATCATTAAAATTCATCAAATTGCTTCTGAGATTGTTTATCTGTGGATGACTGATCACAAATGGCTACTCTAAGTGAAGGTAATTGAACTTCAATGCGCAAGACTGCTTCTGTTCTATATACCAATAAATATGGAGTTGACCGCGTAGCAGTGCAGGTGGTTGTCCGATAAGCCCATAAAGCATGAAAAAGTTTATAAGGCCATGATTTCTTATCTTTATCCACCATGTTTTGCAGTATGTTTGAAAGAGTCTTATTGAATGTTTCTATTTGGCCGTTGGCTACTGTATGATACCGAGATGAATGGTTGGATTTGATGCTGTATTATTGATACAACTTTCTCACCTCGGATGAACAAAAATTGGTGCCATTTTCCGTCAATATGGTATGAGGGACACCAAATCTAGTAATGATGTTAGACTTGACGAAGCTAAAAATGAATTTAGAACTAACTTCTTTGAGAGGAATTTCATCTTCCCATTTGGAAAAGAAATCAGTAGCAGTAAGAATATACTTAAACTACTTGGATGTAGCTGAAGGATAAGGTCCTACTACATCCATTCCCCATGTGTAAAATGGAAATGAGTATTTAGATGTATGAAGAAAATCTGGGGGTTGATGAATAAAGTTGGTACATACTTGGAAAGAATGACAGTTCTTAGTGAAATTAACACAATCTTGCATCATTGAAGGCCAAAAGTATCCAAGCCTTCAGATTTGACCAGAAAGTCTATTTCCAGACTGCTGGGCACCACAAACTCCTGCATGTACTTCATTCATGACAGGCATTGTCTCTTCACCATCAATACATCTGAAGAGAATTCTATAAAATCCTTGCTTGTAGTGAATTTTTTGGTGATTTGGGCTATCATAAAGAGTAAAATTGACCACACGTCGCCAGACATGTTCTTTCCCAGCACTATCAGGTGGGAGTGTTCCATTTTGATGGTATTCCCTGATAGGTGTCATCCATCCTGTAGTATGACCATATGGTTCAGAAATGGGACTGATTTCATTGATTTCCTATGTTCTGATTTGAACAAAATGTGAAACTATAGGACGGTGGGCAATACTGATAATCATTTCGTCCCAATTTGGATCTTCCAGGGTTGTGGCTAGATTAGCTAGTGAATCATCTTGGGCATTTTGTGATCACGAGACATAAGAAAATTTTGGTTCCGAGGGAAATTCCACCATTAACTCTCTGACATAATCACACAAAGGGATTAACTTTTCTTTTCTGATGTAACAATCCCCATTTATTTGCTTGATTACTAAATCTGAATCTCCTTTTACCCTTAAGTGATTCACCTATGCCTGAAGCACCAATTCCAAGCCTGTGATGAGAGCTTGATATTCTGATTCATTATTTGTACCGCCATCCAAAAATAAGAAGGAATAGGGTAGCACTGCCTTTTCTAGGGAAATAAGAACGATTCCTAACCCAGATTTGTTGAATTTAGGATCTTCCATTTTCTTCCCTGTTGGACTTCTGGAGGCACCATCAAAGTACATTTTCCATGTTTGAGTATTATCTTGAATAGAGAAGACTTCCTCATCAGGAATTTACATTAATCAACAAGGAAATCGGCCAAAGGTTGGCCCTTTATTTCCTTTTATGACACATACTGGATATCAAACTCCTGCAAAATAACTGCACTCCTTGCCATACATCCTGTAAGCATTGGATGGCTAAGGATAAATTTGAGCGGGTTATTGCGAGATACCAATTGGACCTCATGATGTTGAAGGTAGTGTCTCAATTTCTGAACTGCAAAGATTAATGCAAGGTAGCACTTTTCAATACATGAATATTGAGTTTCTGCCTCAAGCATAGTCTTACTGAGATAATAAAGGCTGCTTTCATTCCCAGCATCATTCTTTTGGGCACGGAAGACACCCAATGATCACTTTAAAGTTGCCACATAGAGGATAAATGGTCTTCTTTCAACGGGTGGCATTAATACCGATAGACTCAAGATATATTTCTTGAGGATATCAAATGCCTCTTGCCAATATTTGGTCCATTGGTAGGTGACTCCCTTCTTCATTAATTTGGTGAAGGGTAAACACTTGCCTGCTAAATTGGTAATGAAACATCAAATATAGGCCAGGTTTCCTTGAAGTCCTCTTAATTATATCAAATTTTTAGGAAGTTACATACCAATGATTGATTTTTTTCTTTTCAGGATCAACTTTGATACCATGATGGCGTACAACAAAGTCGAGAAATTTTCCTGAGGTTACCCCAGAAGCACATTTCAAGGGGTTCATCTTCATATTGTGTTGTCGAAGTTTGTTGAATATGATTTCCAGATCATCCAAGTGATTAGAACGTTTTATGGATTTAACCACAAAATCATCCACATAAAATTCAACAAATTTTCCTAAAAAGGTTTTGAAGATATGGTGCATGGCACGTTGATACGTTGCACTTGCATTCCTTAGGCCAAAGGGCATTACCCGATAATAAAACACACCTTGAGGGGATCTGAAGGCTGTAGATTATTAATCTTCTAAAGCCATTCAGATTTGATTATACCTAGAAAATCCATCCATGAAGGAAAGTGCTTCGTAGCCTTCTGTTGCATCAATTAAGAGTTCTGTGATCAGAACTGGAAAATCATCCTTGGGACAATGCCGATTAAGATCTCTAAAGTCAATGCAAACTCTAATTTGTCCATTCTTCTTTTTCACAGGGAAAATATTAGCCATCCATTTGGGATACTGAACTTCTCTGATGAAGTTAGCTTTGATAAGATTATTAACTTCAGCTTCAATTTTGGAGGCATAAGTTGGGTGTGTTCTTCTTGCGGCTTGCTTCAATCCTGGATGTTCTTATGGAAAACCCAAATGATGAGTGGCAACATCGGGATCAAGACCTGGAATTCTTGTATAATTCCAAGAAAATACATCTCTATTTTGCTTTAAAAATGAAGTATACATTTATTGAGCTTCAAGAGTCATGGACGCACTAATTAAAGTGGGGCGTGGATCTTATTTTGTACCTAGATTTATTTCTCTAAGTTCATCCACAGTGGTAGAGATACACTCTTCAAATACTGATGGATCATCTTTGAGATCTTCCTCTTATTCTTCAATATGTGTTACTTCCTTTGTTTCTACTTTCTTAGTAGATGACGAAGTAGAAGTTCTATGGGCAAGGGAGAAGTTAAAACTTGATCATCTTGAAGAAGAGACTGCCATTTCCGACCCTATTGATGATGAAGGGTATTTTTGAGGCTATAGAGAGGAGATGACGGATTGGGAATCGACATCATTATTTTCCTATGGCATTGCTATAACATCTTCTATCTTGGTTGATGAAGTATAGAATTTCTGGATTTTAGAGTAAAAATGAAGACATCTCCATGTAATCTTTCATCATTGCTTGGCCAATCAACAATTTCTCCCATGTTGTCTGGCTCGATTACCGTAATTGACATTATGGAAGTGTCTATAAGAGTGTTTGCATTTGGGTCTATCCCGTCATTTCGACTGATAAGCAACACATAATCTGTACTCACATGTATGAATCTGTTTACTGGGATCTTTTCCAAGCCATATGGATCATTAATTTTGGTGACCTTCTTCATTGTGGATTTTTCCTTTCCCTCCATGTGATAAAATTCTGCCGCAATGTATTGAGATTCAAATGTTTTGAATGGGAATTTGTCACCAATAATGTCTCAGTTTTATGATTGAAAAATTATTTGAGACATTGATGGTATGAAAAAGGTATGGACACATGTTGATGTTACCATGGTCTTCCAAGAAAAATGTTGAAAGTTGTATCCTAACGAACAACCATGAAATATGAATTAGAAACAAGGTCTCCAAACTGAATTCTGAGTGTAATTTTGCCCAGAGGTTCTTTCTTATTCTTATCATATCCTTTCAACATCAAATTAGAAGGAGATAAATCATATTTGGTGAGGCCCAATCGATGGAGTGTATGAATAGGAATGAGATTGACTCCTGATCCATTATCAGTGAAATATTTTCAGATTTCTATATCATTGGCTTCGCCTGATAGATACAAAGGTCTGATATGTCCATTTACAACATCATATTCATCTTCATCTGTAAAATATATTTCTGCATGGAATTCTGCAGGATCATTTTCTATATGGTAAAACTTATCCACAACAATTTTAGTTTCGAATTCTTGAGGACCTGACAAAGCCTCAATAAGTTCATCCCGAAGATCATTTGATAGATTCAAGGCATCCAAAATAGATAACTTGGATGGTACTTGGGCCAAATGTTTCAATACATCATACTTTTGGTCCAAAGTTCTGCGTTTCCCATCCAGAAAATTTGGTTTTGCAGGTGCCTTGGATGTTGATGCTTTGGCAGTAGATGCATCCCGTATCGGTGTAGGAGTTGGAAATACTCCTCACTTCGGTAGATTAGACTGACTAGATCTATCTATTTGCTGAGAGGAAGAAGGTGTGACCTCTAACCAGTCTTCCAAAATAACTGCATCAGGACTGAATCTACCATGTGTGGAAGAACCTTGTTGTTTCTGTTGAGCTTGCTGAAGGGCTTTTCCATGATTTTCTGCCACATATACAGTTCTAGCAGGGGTAGGATTAAAATAGTGGCTTCTAGAATATCCACATATTCCCCTGTATCTTAAACCTCTGTCTCTTCCTCTAATTCCTCTATTATATACAAGGAACTTAGGCTCATCATAATCAAAATTTTCATTGCATAAGGATCTGTTAAATGAATCATGTTAATAGAACCAAATATTAATTCTTCATCTGATGAAGATTCTCCCTGATTAGCTAGTTCAGGCTGTGCTGTTTGGTAGGGTGGTGCCTGTGCTTTTCAAGAAGATGGCACAAAATCTTCCAGAGACAAAGACAATTTAGGCTTTGACACAAACTCTTCTTCTTCTGACTGCTCTTCTTTCTTCAAATTACGTTGCTTCTTTGGAGATTTTCCTTTTGATGAAGGGGGTTTTGCTATGGAATTCATACCAGAAGACACAATTGGTTGATTCAATTGTGTTCGTAAAATGGCATGAGTTCAGTTGATCATTGTTTTACCATCCAATCATCATATTTCTACACATTTTTACTTTTTTACTTCATTCCACTCGCCTTCTTCATCTGGATCAGTAGCTGTAACACATGCTACCTGGGCTGAAGAACCTTTCAGTTTTACCTATCCAGAGTCAACCATCTTTTGCAGGAGGTATTTAAGGAAAAAACAATCCTGAATGGGATGCCCCAACATCTGATAAAACAGTTGATAATTAGGTAGGTCTTCATATCCTTCCTTGTTTGGCCTTTTGGGCCTTGGCAACTGAACCAAGTTGTTTTTTAGAGCCGAGATGAAGTAACCCAGAACTTGTTCATTCTGAAAAGAATAAAATTTGTTCTCAAATTCTTCAAACTATTTCCTCCTTTGATCTTTTTGATTATCTTAATGAGGCGGCCATTGTTTTTTATGTTCATGAGGTGGAACCCTTCGATATGATGAAGTTTTTGAATTATAAGTAGGTACATGTGCTTCTTTAAGTGTAATTGTAGCACTCTCTGCTTTCACTATTCTCTTTCTTGGAACTGATGGAATTACATGAGTTTTAGCCTTATACTTCATAAGAGAGTACTCTATCTACTGAGCGATTGAAGTACGGTCTCGAAACCCTCCTGTGTATTTCACAGGGATCAATGGTGTGCGTAATTCATCATGAAAATTTTTCACCCAGATTGGCAACAATTCTTCTTGAGGGAGTGCTAAGCTTAAAGAATATGTTAATCCCTTCCAGTGAGCACTAAAATCTGAAACTATTTCATTTTCCCTTTTCTTACAATTGGTAAGATAAAAAACTATTGTCTTTGGCAACATTGAGCTAAATTGAAGAAGGAACCTTTGACGGAGATCTTCCCACTGAATAATTGATCGGGATTGCAAACTTGTATACCATACAAAAGAAGGACCTTGTAATGACTGTACAAAACACCCGATATTAACTGCTTCTTGTTGTCGATGAGTTCCCATCATAGGATAACAACAAGAAACAAAATGTGTTAAGTGTTGTTCTGGATCTCCCGAACCATTAAAAACTGGGAATGTAGTACTCGAAAAATTTGATGGGGGAGGAATTGCATCCACCCATTCAGGGTAAACTCTCATTTCTGGTTGAATTTGTGCATGATTTTCTTCCATATCTTCTAAACAAGATGCTAATGACTCAATGGTAGTCATTAATTTTTTAGAAACATATGGTTGAGCTTGGACCTAAGTAGGTGCAATAATTTGAGTTTGGATGGATGTAGCAACCGGTGCTGCCACTGATGGTAGTATTGCTGGTTGTTGTTGCGTATGACCCGTAAGATTGGACTTGTGAGGGTGTACTTGTAAAGGAGGATATTTTTGATCCATCTTAGCAGTTGCAACAAATTCCCTTGATTGATTAACTCTAGCATGATTAGGAGGAAGATTACCTTGAAGTAGTTCGACATTTATCCTCCTTAATTCCTTCATTTCGTCTTCTTTCCATGAGAACCTTTCCTCTAATGAGAGTGATTGGCCTTCTCCAGTGGTAGGGTGGGGTGTAACCTGGCTTTTACCCATTTCCTTGGCTTGTGACTTTCTGGAGTATGGAGGGGCATTACCTGAACGAAAATATTTCCCTTGGGAAACCCTCTGTCTTCTGGTATGCACATCTCCTTCATTCGTTTCTGTGTGCACAAGATCTTGAACATGAACTTCTTCATCTGATCCTTCTGAGTGAGGCTCATGTTTTGGGGGATCAGTGAAAATGGCATTGATGACATTTATTTATGCATAATGCATTGTATCCCTTCTGTCAGTGCTTCTGCAATACTGTCTTCTTCCATGTCCTTTATGCGACATTGCCTTTTTTTAGTTGATCCCTCAGGAACTTCTTGATGAACCATAATTTGGAGGGAATCTCCTGATAATTTGGCTCTACGTTCCTCTTGTGGCTTCTTCCCTAATAGAGAGAAGACTGACTTTCGCTGAGGAAGAGATTGAGAATTTGAAAACGTCCCCAGTCCGGTGGATTGGGGATGTTTATGTTTTTCCTACTCAACTCCTTGAATCCTATCTATTGATTCTGAGGGTTTTATTAAAAGAGTCCCCAGCCTGGCAAGCTGAGGTGGCTCTTGAGCTGCTACATTTGAAAATTTCTTAAAATCCCTACTGATTTTATGGATTTTAGTCTGGAAATTGGCCGGATGCATCAACCTACATCCACTCAAATTACCTAGCTCAGATGACCGTTGGATTATTTCTGACACCTCTATCACCTGATGATGTGCATGATCTAAATGATAATCCTTTTTGATATTCTCATTTGATTGATGCAAGAGTAATTTGACAGCTTGTTCTTTATATGCCTGACTTTAGGAAGAACTAGTTGAGACCTGTTTTTGGGAAAACCTTTGATTACACACAAAACCAGTTAGATGTGGCCAGCCATGGGTAATAGCATTGCATGAGACCACTTTTTGTGGGCTTTGTTGACTGGAGAGCATATTGAAATGAAATGCTCCATGAACACCCCATCCTCTGATATGAATACCAGATGGGGCATTGGTAATTAACCGACGCAACATTTTTAACATGCTAAGGCATGAATACTGAAGGGATCTCTACTGCTTTTGAACCATTGGATGTCTAGAAACTGAGAGATATTCCGATTCAATTTGGTGTTGTAACCCTTCTATTATCTTGACATGATTTTGATATTCATCAGAAGATAATATTTTATCTTTTAAGTGAAAAAGAGTTTTCCATATGTGGAGACAAATATCGTGAATACAATCTTCTATCAACGTTTCTAGAATAGCATACTGAGAGTCAGCCAAAGGCCAAAACAAGACTGGTATTTCACCTTCCACCAGTTGTTTTCTCATATTCATAACTTCTTCTTTGTCATTCGAGGATGATTCTTCTACCTGATTGGACCAAAGATGGTGCTTCTTTGTTTCTTCATGAGATTCAAAAATATTGGTAGAGAATTCATTTGTGAAATTAAAAGATGAATGACCTAGGGGTGGTTCGAAGAATGACCTACACCCCGTGATATCTTCTGATCGAGAAAGTATTTCACCTACTAGTGGTAAGGAATCAGACAAGACTGGCTTTACATTTGCAAGTGCGTCAAGATAAGAGGGCTTTCTCATTACTGCATTATCCATTGATGAATTTTCCAGGCCATGTGAATTACTACCGTGGAGAGGAATTTCATATCTAAATTCATCTTCATCATGGGGAGGACCACCATGGTGGGTTACAACAAAAGATGAAACCTCTTACTCCTTGGTTTTCTTGCCACATAGAGGGTTATCGTGGTATTCATCTGAAGATAATACTTCAATATTGATTGAATTATCATGAAGCAAGCCTTCATGAGGAAGTTTATGATGAAGAACTTCATAATTAATGATGTTACTTCCAAAATTTGGAAATGAGAGAGTAGAATCCTTAGTTTCAACAGGCAATTGTTTGAGGGCTTCAAGAACTCCAGTATTGAGCAAGGCTTTATTTCAGATTGGCTCTTGATCTTTCAATTGTACTAGATGGGTATTTTTCTTGGATTCCTTCTTACTCACTTTGGGAACCACTTGTTGTTGAAAGTGGTTATAATGGGTAGGTGTATGTGACTACTTAGAAGAAATGGTCAGGTTAAGCTGATTATCTCCATTTAAATCAGGTGTACGTACCCGACTTGATTATCTGTATGTTATGGGGGAGTATGCCCCATGACCTTCCTGGACTGGAACAAAGGTGCGTATCTGCTCTGGGGTGACATGCTGATGAGTCAATCCACTGATAGGGATAGATTTATGTTTCTTTCCCTTTGATGTTGCTGAAGTTGTTATAATATTCTGAAAGGTATCTAGAATATGGGCAAGGAATTTATTATGATCTTTCACCATTATCAGAATGAGCTTGGTGACTTCAGCCATCAGAACAAAAATATACATCCATTACATGCTTGGAGTAGGTGTGTGTTCCTGGTCCTGTCCTCTTTTTCATATCAGTGAATTCTGACAGTACTTAGGGGTGGGGGAAGAAAGTTGTGTCTGCCTTCTGCTTGTCATTGGAGCATTCCAATTGACATCTCTGGGTGATACCAAACGAGACTGTTGGTTAGCTTCATGAATCTTAGGTGTATGTGCGTGCTGATTTTTCTCCACTAAATATGATTGATGAACTTCTTTTAAGACTGGCAGATGAGCCTGCTGGCAGAATTTATGAGTGTAAGAAGGTGTATGTGCCTGTTTACAGGTGGTCACCACATTTTATTGGCAAGCTTCTTTGGTTGCAGTCAGACGAGTCTGCTGACTGGCTGATGAATTGTAAATAGTTGTTTGTGACTACCTATATTACCCCAACAGAATTTCCTAGCGGGATTGATGTGTTACTTCCAGACGAGTCTGCTGGGCAGTGAAATCAGGACGGACGGGTGTATATGCCCACTCATTGCTTGCCATAAAGTTAGGTTTATTGACTTCTCTAGAGTGAGTAGAGGTAAGAACCTGCTCCCTCTTGGCCGAATTTCGCCTCTGACGATTCATCTTGCGTGCTCAGGTCTGAGGGACCTGAACCAAACATCTAGAGGTGATACCCTCATCATGTTGAGGGTACTCTACTGCACGAGTCTGGCGACGATTGTTGGTGGGAGTCCTCCAGAAGGGCTCCTGTATTTTTGAATTGAGTACTTGAGTGACCTCTTCATTCACCTCCCTATAATATTGGAGGGACTGGTCGTTGAGTTCCGGGGATAACAACCCGAAATGGTTGGAAACGGTGGTTGGCACCACCTGCTTCTTGACCACTGGTCGTCGATGTCCGGACAACTAGGGTGAGTTGTTAACTTGGAGGTCCTATCGAGCAAACTCCAGAGTCGGGATAGTAACGTATTGATGGTATTCCCTCACCAATAAATTTGAGACCCAGCGTTGCAGATGCTGAGTAGGTGATATCGTCCTCAGAGCGGATGAGGATACTGCAGGAGTAGCAGTCGAGGCATTCATAGGTGTGAACTTTAAGGAAGCCATTTCTGTATTGCAGAGAGATCTTGGAAAAGAGTGCCTATTTGATATAACAGACATAATCAAGATAAGCTTAGCTATACTACATCTTTTGGATGATCACATATGTGTTTGATTGCTTTTTTGGACCTCATATTGAATTTAATAGGGTCCTAGCGAATAAGTAAAACATCATTTTAACTCGGTTATGGATTCACGTTGGGTTCACCATTTTTTGTTTCATATGGAAATGAGGATGACCTTGTTTTTTTAAGGTTCAAACTTTCCAATCGATTTCTAATGAATTTATTCATAGAACCAGAAACACCCAATGATTCTATATCCATTTGGATCTACTTTCCAAAGGTAGGTGCTCATTAGTTGTGGACCAATGAGTCTTGAGAATTTGCATTGGTCGAGAGGATAGGAGGTCAGGCTCATCACACCTTTTTGGGGGGAATAATTGCCTACTCTAGGACTCTCTTATAGATTTAAGTTATGTTCACAAATCCTTATTAATTCACCAAGCATGAAAATGAGTTTCCTTTAGATTTGGCAATAAATTATTGATATGTATAAGATTTAGAGAATCTTATATATATGTATTTGATGTTATTCATTTATAGAGAATCATCCATATGTATTGGAGATTCTTAGTCAATGGTATCCATCAATATATTACCTAGAAATATCTTGGTTACTATGATGACTATACTGGTTTTAAAGACACTAAGTAGGGCACTCGATGTTTATTGTCGTTCAGAAAGACAAGGATTATTTCAGAGTTGGGATCGAACTCGCAGATGGGCTACCTATGTATCCTTGTTAAAAATGAATCAGAACCCACATAGTTCGATAAAAAGGATATAGTTTAATGTCATATGGGATGGAAAATAATTAATGAAATATGGGCTTGAACCTTATAAAGGATTCCTAAGTACTCTACTTTTAATGTAGAGATCAAATTCCAAGTAGTTTGAGTAAAGAAAATACGGGGTTTATGCATAATTAATGACCCAAAAAAAGATGTCTTGATTACTTTTACACTCTAAGCCCATGTCGGTCATGCTCGGTGTGAGAAACAATAGGTATCCGAAAACTTGACAATGGTGCAACGAAAGATGCAATCATGAGAAATGATGTGAGGCTTGCCTATGTATGTTGGCCCAAGTAAATGAAGACCAGGACTTAAGAAAGAAGCCTAAGATCAGGGTCCACAAAAGTATTTGAACTTTATGGAGATTTGGAATTTTAACCCGGGAATTACTCCTGAAAAGGAATCCCAAGGTTAAAGGAAATTATGACTGGGGCTTACTCCTGATAAGGAGGCCCAGATTAAGGAGACTTGTAACTTAGATCTTACTCCTGAGAAGGAGGCCCAGGTTAAGGAGATTAAAATTAAAATTGAATTATGATCGGGGTTTAGTCTAGAGAAGGAAGCCCAAATCAAAAGAAATTATGATTGGGCCTAACTCCTGAGAAGGAGGACCAATGAATTCCTCTCAGACAAGTAATACTACAAAGGAACCATGCCATAAATGTATTTGAGGAAGGTTTTGAAGGACATGTCTTGAAGAAGAGAGGTGGATTTGAGTAAAGAAGGTGACTAGGAAGGAGGCAGGCAAGTATTGTTCTGGCGCACAAGTCCGGGTCGCGCAAGTATACTTGCACGACATGAGTCACCTTGGGCGATGAGTAATCTTTAGGGTAATACTTGGGCGACTTTGAACTCAAGCCCTTAGTATCATCCCTAGAGGCTTCAAAAAGGGTGGCGCGCAAGTTCCCTTGAAAAGGAAAGGCAGCGCGAAAGTGTCTTCATTTCCCTTAAGGGATGGAAATTTAGGCGCGCAAGTATTAATGAGTTCTAATACTTAGGCCTTATTATTCTCTTTTAGAGCTTCCCTTCTAGGTAAAAAATTACCTTAGAATTGTTCGGAAGATGTCAGACAAAGACTTGGGTGACAAGAGCTTGAATCTGAGTTTTTGAAAATTCATCCATTAAATGGGGGGCCCACAGGGGCAATTTATAGTCCACTGGGAACCTTGTGAAAAAAAAGGAATAGGGTGTTCAAGTGACTTGCATGACCCATATGTGACGCACAAGTGACTTGTGCGGCGCACAAGATACGTGCGCCACACCCTCCAAATTAGTTCCTGGTTCATCCCTTTGTCAATTTTTGATGTACTTCAAAGGGTGACCCCCATTGGGCTTAAGGTATTCCCCTTTTCCATTATTTGGACTCTGTGATGGAAATGAGCATCAACAGTAGGTAAAGCACACAACTTTAGAATCATTTAGTACAAAAAAAGTTTTTAGTTTTATTTTTAAATTTAAATATATAATGCTTTTAAATTTTCAATATAATTACCATGCAGGTGCCAATAACAGGAAGTGGAGATGGAAATCAAGTTCATATCAATTAAAATTCATTAGTTAATGATTAGGGTTCAATTTATATTTATATATTATGTGAAACTAAAATTATGAAAAACTAGACCAAGGTGTTTTGAAACAAACATGATTTATAGAGTTGTTCATTTAATTGATTAATAAGTTTTTGAGGTAATAAGGGGTGTGTTTGGTCTATGGGATTTATTTAGGGAATTCATTATAGGACTATGATTATGTTTTTATGTTACTTACATGTTCTTTAGATTTCTCTTTATTTTTAATGTGGTTTAAAAAATTAATTTTATAGTATATGATAAGATCCATAAAAAACCATCTCATTTTCCTCTATATGTATAATGATTTAAAAGGTTATGGTTACAACCTTTTTGATCCCCTTGATTATCTTTTTTTCTTGATCATGTATATTTTGATATTATTAAATAATGCATTTATTATTATGTACTTGAAATGGGATATTTGTTAATGAGTTTTGGAGGCTCGATGGATAAATTTTGTTATGATATATTTGTTTCTATTTTTCATTGGCTATTCTAGGGCTGAATTTTTTGCATCTGTATTTTTTTAATATGAAATATTTAGTTGTGGTTTAAACTATCACCATATAATGATGAAATTTTTTTAGTTGTAGTTTATTCTGTATTAAAATAATGTCAAAAAAATTTTAGTGGTGGTTTTTTTTTGTTTTAGCAGTGGTTTACCCTCTAAAAAATGCATGAGGATATAGTGTCGGTTAAAAATGCCACTATATACTTGACCTTTTTGGGAAGAAAATCCATCCCTAAAACCAAAAAACATCTTCTTAACAAATGTTCTATAATATTTCTTAGAAACTATCACTAAATGGAAGGAAACAATGCGAGTTGGATGCTGACACTAAATTTAGAGGTGGTTTTTGGAAACAGACACAAAATCATTTAGCGATGGTTTAAACTACCCTCAAATAAAAAACATCCATTAATATGTGATTTTTTTTGTAGTGAATCATAATATTATTGGCACACATTTAGGTAAAATTGTGAAGGCATAACTATGCGAGGATGGGTTCGAAAGTAGTGGGATCCACATAGTTGGTGCACAGTTTTTCCAAAACGTGTGGCCAAACCAGGCGACCCAGTTTTGAGGGTAAAATTACTCTTTTCTCTTAATGAAAAATTTAAACCTTATTTTTTTTATTCTTTTCTTCTCCTCTAGGTGTGGGTATCTCCTCTTAGGACCATGGGTTCCTCCTCAAGCTTATTCTAGGCATGGTGATAACTCTGCCATATCTCATCGGAATCAAGCACCACTAGTCATTATAGATTCCTCTCAGTATTTTATTCTTTCATTTTGATTCTTTTTTATATATAACTTTATCATGACCATGTTATCATGGTGTGAGATCATTTTCACTATTTTCAGGTTGAACATATGTTTCTTATATTTCTTTAAACCAGACCAAATTGAAGATCAATATTTGATGCGTGGAGTATCCCAATTTTGATGTAGCTAGTATATGGATTTTCCCAATGTTTTAATTGAATTATAAATGTTTCCATTGTGCCACATGTTGGATATTTCCATATGTATCTATTTAATTTTTTTCTTCCATATAAATTGACTTACGCACCACATATCACTCATAATTATCATTGTTTAGTGTTTTTAGGGTTCTAATGTTGATCATATACACCCCTTGGGTGTGCCGGCTTGATCTTCCCCTTTATAATTAAATGCTTAAATGCCCAAAACACCTTCTAATAGTTTTCTTGGATTACTAATAGAATTTGTCCATATATGTATTTATTCAATTGATAATGAAACATTCTAAGTTCCATTTTGAAACCTTGGGTTGTTTTTCTATGTTTGGTTGTATTTTCTCTCAATGGTTCAACTAAAGTGAATTGAGTTATGAATCCTTTATTTTATGATTCACTATAATCAATGAATTGGTTGACAAAAAAAGTCATGATTTTATAATAAAACCCCTTATATGAGGTGTGAAATATTCTAAATTCCAAAATGGTTTTTTATTTATGTCATGCTTGTTACTGGATTTGAGTTTTCCCAATTCCTTTATGGTAGTGTTTCTTATTTGTCATGCTAGTACATGGAAACCATGATATTAATAAATGTATTATTACATATTTTATATAATCTTTTAATGTACAAATCACCTTATATGTTCATGGATCATTTTATAAATTGAAGGGCTTGGCCCACTCCTATCTTGTGACCATTGAACCAAGCTCCTCATAAGGGCTTGGATTACATTATAAATGGGATCACCCATTTAGGTAATTGACCAATTTGATCATCGTAACCTCTAATTTTCTCCTTATGTTTTGAAAAATCGGTTTCCATTTAGTTAAATTAGAAAGAATTTATTAAATTAAATGATATATTCATGATTGTTTGTCCTCCATAAGTGAATTAGATGTTTTATTTGAAATGAAATTAAATTGGGTGGTATGGATATGCCTCTTATTATAATAAAATAAGCATGGATTATGAGATTTTTTATAATTATGAGTCCCAAAGATGAAAATGGTCTTACTAAATGTAAATAATGAGAGGTAATTCCTCATGGATATTATTATAAATATGATTATTCCTTGATATAGGATGTAGAGTGATAATAAGGGTTCTGTTGAGAACAAAAGTATCATGATTCCTTACATTATGTGCTAACCATGTCATATCACACCATTAACACTATGTGGATAGTAGGTATGACATACCATGTCCCTTGTTGAGTGTGGGAATGATAGCACACTCACGAATTTGATTGTAGACATAATGATACACTCACCATCTTGTGTGATGAGAATAACATCTCCCACTCATTATGATATGTATGAAATGTTACATTTTTCTTGAGATTATGTATTTTTCGGATTGGTTAAGGATGAATGAGTTACACCCCTATCTATCCATCACCTGTTATTCCATGTATATGTTCATTAACATCTGGACACACTTGGGACATATAGGAGGGAATAATATATAACTATACTATATATATTATTAATATATATATATATTTTTAAAAATTAGAAAATGATTTTGACGATGATCCAAATAAGGTAGATCCAGTTAGGTGTCTTATTAGAACTAGAGTCGAGAAGTATTTATTTATTAAAATTTTTTATTATTATTTTAAACTGAAAAATCTTTTACTTTATATTCACAGACTAGATCTAGTTTTAGACACTAGGTGTGGTAACCTAATAGGATTTTATCTCACACCCTACTCAATATTCCATTACACTAGAAAACCTTGTATATATCATGTTCATCGGACCATCAATTATTACATGTGTTGTCTTGCTTGTACCTTTGAGTTAAGAGCGCATGAATGAGGTGGAGCTCAGGATACACATGAAGATCGCCCTCAAGACTTTTCATTCCTTTTCTTTTCCTTGTTATTTTATTACTATATATCATTTTTCTACTTTATTTATACTATTTTAGTTATGTATCATCATCTAGACTTTCATGAATATTTGTATAAGGGCGTAGACCACAATCTCTTATTCAGTTTATATCATTCCTCCTCTACTCTGTATTTTTTTATCAATGCTTATAAAATTCTCTATTATTTAATTTTTGATTTTTTGATGTGACACTATGATTATGAGGGAATATTATCCCCACTATAACCTCATTACACCCTCATTTCTAGTTGACAGCCTCTAGCATAGTGGGAGGCCCCCTTGAGGCCGTGTGACCCACCAGTCTAGCTACCCATTTTGTGGTCAGTCGGTCTGGGATCTTACAGTCTAGGTCATTAAAATTTTGTGGGAGATATGGTCTATAAAATAATTAGAATATCATTACCCTTGAGACTTTAATAGTTTTCCCTATATACATATAAATTCAATTTATGGGGAGAAAGTTGAATCAAAATCCAAAATCTGTTTTGTTCTATTTTATGGAGTCAGAAATATTAATATCTCTTGAGGGATAGTGAATAAAAAAAAATTCAGAAGTTGGGATATTTAATTTGATGAAAAGTTTTTTTGGAAGGTTTGGAACATGGATGACAGGGAATTTATTGAAAAGTCATATATTGAAGTCTATGTTGATTAGAGTACCCGTAGCTCGCAAAAAATAGAGAACTCAAATATAGGTTATGAAGGCACTAGAAATACAGATGTAAGACAATAGAATCAATCATAAATTTCAATAGTAGTTAAATCTAGATTTAGAGTATTATAATTATATATCATAGTAGTACGTGTATAAAACTTTTAGGTTCTATCAGAAAGAGAATAACCAAGATATTTTTGGAAACTAATTATGTTTAGGAGATCAACTCAAATCACGAGACTAGTTTAAATGTATAGGGGTAATTTGAATTTCCTACTCCTAAAGGATGAATGTACACCTAAAAATATTGAAGAAGAATATTCTCTTTATGACTCTATGCAGTGGAAATCATCCGTGAAGGAGGATATGAATTCATTAATTGTCAATGAAACATGGGAGATGGATAAAATTCCAAAGGGTAAAAAAGGTTATTGAGAAAAAGTTGGTTTACCATATTAGGGAAGAAGATAATATAAATAAAAGGTATAAGTAATTTTTGGAAGTGAACTATTTTTAATAGAAGGATTATATTTATTAGAAATCATCTTACTGGTAGTTATAAATTCTACAATATGAATAGTTCTATGTATTTTGGTATTGGAAGATATATATCTATACAAGATAGATATAAATACTACATTCCTTTATCTTGAGTTATAGAAAGAAATATACTTGAAACAATTGATACCTTTTCTGATATATGGGGATTAGAATTTTGTTTGTAGATTGAAGAAAATTCTGTGTGGGATAATGAAAGCCCCTCAATAATGGAATCATATATTTGATACATTTATGTTTAATGAAGTGTTAAAAAAGTGGAGTATGTATTATTCTTGTTATTAGAAACAACTGGAAGATGGGAAATTAATTACATTAGTTATATTAGTGTATGAAATATTAAAAAACAAGACCAAATAATCAGAAAATTAAAAATTTTAAGTTTGATTTGTCTAGATTTTTGGAGAAGAAAGATATTGGTCAAAGAAGGAAGGTTTTTGGGATAAAGATAGAGAGATAGAGGAAAAATGAGACTCTGGTTCTATTTCATAAATAAAATATTTGAAAGATCGTGGAAAGCTTTGGGATTTCTAGAAGTAATCTAGTATCAACCACTCCTTTTACTCACTTTATGTTTTCCAAGTCACATGCACCAACAATTGACCTTGATGCAAATTACATGGAGAAAGTACCATTTGATTTAGTAGTTGTAAGTTTGATGCATAAAATGATTTCCAATTATCCAAAAATTTCTGATGTAGTGGGAGATATGGGTTGGTATGTGGAGAATATAGGGAAAATATATTGGGAGGTTGTGAAGTAGATTATACAATATCTTAAAGGATCATAAACTGAAGCCTTGTGTTATGGAATGGATGAACCATTGTTAGGATTCACGGGATTATACTTTGGGGGTTTCACTAACATAAGGGAAAGTAAAACTAAAGTTATGTTTAATTTTATATTAATTAAAATCATATGGTTTCGAACATAAGACTAAGATTTTTTGATAGATAAAATCTATGGTTGATAGCGTAAAAGACAAGGAACACAAAGATTAAATGAAACATGAAATATTATTATTTAATTATTAGTGTTATAAACAATCCATTACATTGGTGGGTATGAATAGGAATTACCATATTATAAAATATATTTATAAACATAACAATCAATAAAAATTTAATTATTAATTCTTTTGAAATAATCAGTCAATTTTAGTAGATATTGTATGTTTCAAAAATACGTTTTTCCACAAAATGGGTTTGATTATTTTTTTGAGAAGATTTTATAATTAATTTAAGAAAATTTTATTAATTAAATTTTAAAAAATAAAATTTATTTTTAAAATAATCATATCATAATTATATTATAGATATTTTTGAAAATTTACCAAAAAGGTTTATTTTTCAACAAATAGTGAAAAAATAAATATTTTTATTGAATATTTCCTTTTGTTTCATGAATTTACAAAGATATATTTTTTATAAAATGGTTTAAAAATAAAATAAAATCATTTATATTATACGCAATCCAATTAAGGTCTTCAAAATTAATTTTTTTTCTAGATTATTTTATAAAAACATGTTATACTTAAGAAGAAATTTTTCGAGAAATTTTTTTTCCATTGGGTTTATAGGTTTTTAATTTAATTAAACTCAATGGATTATAAAAATTGATTTTGATAAAATGGATTTAATATTTTTTATAATATTAATCAATATTATATAATAATTTTAACTTAATTTTTTGTCATATGAACAATAATAATGGTAAATAGTTATAATCAAAATTAAGTGTAAATCAGGTTAATAATGGCTAAAATAAATTTGAAAAGACCATAAAATGTTCCTGAAACTTTCCTTTATGCTATTTTATCAGTATATGAAATCTATAATAATATATGTTTTGAGTTTATGGACACTTGGATCCTATTTCTTTTAAAATAACCTATATAATTCTTTATGAAATAATAACTCAAAATGTTACTTAGTTGCTTTTAAATTTCTATTATATGTTTATATAAGAATAAAAATAATTTTTGAATGAATATTAAATTTAATTTTGAGAATAATGAAATTATTTTTATTATGTTAATTTATTTATAATTTTTAGTGAATATATAGTTTTCATAAATTCATATAAAACACCAACTCAACGCTTGTGCAAGAAGTAATAGAATTAGAGTGAATGATTCCAGAAATGAAAAGGTAACATTTTATGGATGAATTATGGTGTAACATGAATTTTATAGTTAATAATAATGTAAAATTTATGGTTATATAATTTTTATTTGAATTTTGTTATTTTCTTGATGATTTTAAATTCAAATCATGTGAATAGTTATTAAAATAAAATTTATGATATTTTATGTTATAAAATATTTTATAAAATTATTTAAAAATCATTAAAATACTATAATTGGAAAATTTGAATGAAAAATGTTAAAAAAATTTCTGTAGAACAATTATGAACCAATTATTACCATGGAGGTAAATTTATTACCCCTTAATGATTGAAAAATGTGTTACTGTGGTTAATAATTAAAAGTGGTAATAGGGGGTTAAACTAAATAAATAAGGGTTAAAATAACTTAAAAACATGTCTAAATCCTTTTTATAAGTTTATTTTAATCCTATATCATCTTAAATTAAAAAAAAATCTATTTTGAACCACTTTTCAAATAATGTGAATTTATTATATTCTAATGTTTTGGGAAATTAAAACAGTTCCCCACCCCTCACTTATAAGAGAACCACATCTCCTCTCTTTATAATAACTTTTTAGGACTCTATCTTGACCAAGCCCAAAAAAAGGCTCTCCCTAACATCCATTACTATTTCCTAGAAGCCATATTATCACAAGGATTCTTATTATGATGAATTTAATTCATATCTATGATATTAATAACACAATTATAATTATTTAAATGTAATATATTATCTATTTTCATACCATTCTATCCATTAAAAAATTATCACACCATTTTTTATTAGGTGTGGATTACCGTATCCATAATGTGATGTGATTTGTTTCATATCTAAATTTTATGGTTTGTTATAAAATTATATTTAATGTTTAAAAATTATAATTATGTTATTATTTTTGATCTTTAGATTATGAAATAATGTTCTCTTTGACCATAGTCAACCTACCAAAGTCATTTTGGACATATGAGTTGAATATCATAAAAATATCTAGCTTGAACTTAACCAATTAAGTAATTAAGTATAACTTGTTTATAGGTGAAATAATTGGAATAATGACCTTCAAAGAGGTTATTAATCAAGTGAAAAATTAATATATTTTTAAAATTTGGGAATATAAATAACTTATATGATAATTCAGATTCAGGGAAAGGTACAAATTAACTTAAAAATATTATTTTAAATTTATTAAAGATTTATTTCATATTTTTTTTATTTCATGTCCTAAACATAAAATTATTTTATGGATTTATATAAATTTAAATAAATGGATTATAAAGGAAATTTGTCACTTTTGAATTCCATTAAATATTTTTCAAAAGGAATATTTTTATGTATTTTATACATTTTTTTGAATAAACATAGATAAGGAATGTTCTATTTTAATGTACACAGCGTCAATGGTTTTTATTGACTCCATAACTATTATTTGTTTTTTGAATTCATTTACAAGATTTCATGTGTTATTAAAATAAAAACTCTCCTTCCCTTTGTTCTAGTTATTTTCTAAACGGGTTTTAAATGGAATGGATATTTTTATATTCAGAAATGTTTTTTATTGTTGAAAAGAACAATTTTGTGAGTATAGTGATGAAAATGAAAATTTTCATTTGTTATATTCAAGTTATGGTTCTTGGAAATTGGTTAGGATGATGGGGAGCTTGATATAGATCATTATTATAGGTGATTCTAATATAGATCATGATAATGGGGGAGCCTAATATAGCTCTCTTATGAATTGGGTAAAGGGATGGAGTTAATAAGTAATAAGTACCTTCTAAGAGTTTATCATAATTTTCCAGGTAGGTTATTACATTTTCAAGAGTGAATATAATTGAAATATGAAAACTTTTCCATATGTTACATACATGATTTATCTTTACCTACTATGTGTTTTTATATAAATTGTATGATCTCACAAGTTAATGTAACGAGCTTATGTTTAATGAAAATTATATGAAACTTATTAAGATAAAAATATATAACTTTGTGAAATATTTTTCATTAGTTTTTTAGGATAGAAAAGAAACATTTATGAGTTTTATTTTTATTCTAACATTTCTTATGAAATGTTTTAAAAAATAATTGGACTTTTATGCTTATTTCTTAGTTATGAAATTTTTTATATTTAGCTTAATGTTTACTTTGAAAAAGGTAAATTTTATAACAAGTATTCACAGACTAATGAGTCTATTTATTTATTTCTTCTTAGATTTACTTTTCTATTCTTTGTTTCTTCATCCTGTAGTTTCAAAATATTTTTGATAGGGATTAAGTTTTTGTAGAAAAGTTAATAATGTTAGAGTTCAAGCTGTGGACGATACCATAAATGAAGAAATTGTGTCTTTATAAAAAACTTATTTTGTGGTAAAAATGGATACTATGCAGAAATGTCCATGTTGTAAGAATTTTTCTTAATTCTATAAAACTATTATGAAAATTGATCCTTCGTTATTTAAGTGATCTTATATTACAATTTTATGTTTTATGTTTTTGATAGATAAAATTGGGTGACATTTTTCGGTATCAAATCTAGAAATATAATGATTATTTATTTAAAACCAAAACCAGGAGGGTGGGTTTGAGGTTGTTACAGTTAGTACGAGATAAGGGATAAGATAAATGTGTAGATTAAGATGTTTTCATTTTGGTTAAACTAATAGTTATATATACCATCATGGGTTTATAAGTTCATGTTTGATCATAAATTAAAAATCATAGACACCCATTTTTCAGTTTTAGGTGATGGTATTATAATATGATTAAGAGTATTTTGAAATAAATTTATGGTAATAAAACCCTTGGATTTAGTGGTTGTTTTAGTGAAAATTTTATTTACGGAATAATACTCTTATATTTTATAGACAAAAGTTGAAAGGTATTGTTAACCATTAGGTTTGTGATGATCTGTAATGTTGAGGTAATAATGGTTAATTAGGATAAATGCATTATTAAAATTGGGAACATATTTTTAATAATATAGATAACCATGGGATTGAAAAGATATTAGGTGACCAAGTTCTTAATGTTATTTTTATATAAGTTCCCTATTTTTTATGAACATTATATGGGTAAGTTATATTGAAATACTCTAGGCAAAGATGGGTTTTTACTTGAGGAATAAAGGTTGAATTCTATTTTGGAAGTATATATGATTTTATTTCAGATTTATGGTAATTATGGTTATTTATAAAAAATATATGCATATTTTATAGATTATATGTTTAAGACATAAAATTTTTTGGGTATATAAATTTTGAGTAACTAATATTAATTTGAGAAAAATGTTAAATTGATCTCGGAAGAATATACGATCAAATCATTATGTTATTTAGGTTTTAAACATGGTGAAAAATATGCGGAATTATTTTAAGGTTATTTTTTTATCAAATTATCAATATTGAACTTTGGGTTTTGTTTTTGAGGCTTTTGAATCTAATTTTTTATTTATTCATATGATTTTTATTCATTTTGGGAATTATCTTACCTTATACGTAAGATTTTGTTTTTTGGTTAATGTATAAAGATAGAAAAAATGACTTGATTCTTTTTTGGAATTATATGATTTGTTATAATATTATTTTAGTGATTTGTACATGAAATACTAATCATTAATACACATCATTAAAAGAAAACGATGGGTAGGTAGTTGAAATTGATAAAAGAATGAAATTCTACTTGTCACGTCAGTATATTTACTTATATTCTTACTTAATATAGTAAAAGAAATCATTAACTATAGTAAAAGGATCATGGAATAAAAATGTTATCATATTAAATTCAATTCTTATGAATATATTTTATTATTCACCCCTCATTAGTTTATAGTTTTATGGTGATTAAATTTATCATAATCATTTACTTTATTCTTACAAATGTTCTTTTTCACTCGGTAATATTATTTGTGTAACGCCCCGACCCCAGCTACCCAGAGTCGGTGCATTACTTCGTAACATTGGCATGATCACAAGAAAGATCAAATCTCGAAATACCGATTGGTTTAGTAGCCTTGGAAACACTAGATATATTCATAAGTTTTACATTACATCATAAAATGAAAAACTACTACAACAACATAATGTTTCCACAGTCCACACTATAATCCCCTCATAATATCCCTGAAGGTCATTCATAACTTACATCTTCACATCCTGGGAAAAATAAAACATAGAAAAGGGGTGATCTCAAATGCCCAGTAAGGATAACAATATAGCGGAAACTTTCATAAATAAGAATAAACATTTTAAGGCAACGTATAACTAAAACAAAAGCCTTTTAAACTTGAACAATTAATATAGTATGGCATAAATAAAATTAAGTAATTCCATTTACTTATTCACATGGATATTCTACTAATCGAATAATCACATGCAAAAATCAATAACCACTTTCATAATGTTGGAATGCATAATGCCAGACTGTCATAACCACATAGTCAAGGCCTCGTGCCAAGACTACAAATAAGATTTTGTCAAGGCCTTATGCCAAGACACTAGTTTTTCTCATGAGACCTACCGATGCATCGAGGAGCTATAGCGGGCTCCACCCGTCACATATTAAGTCCAATGCATTCCCATATGAAAAGGTTTAAACATAACAAAAACATTCGTATTAAAACTAGCATACGAAATGTCAATACTTTTACCATAAACCATGAATGGTATAAAAATAGCACATCCACAGTCAAACATATCACAAAACATTCAATACAATATAGAAGTTTTGTATCATAATAAATCAACTTCAAATAATCTTAAAATCCATCAAAGGATGTTGACATAGATGAAATCAAAATTCTTTTTAAAGAAATATCTCCTTTTATTTTGAAAGAATTTAAGATCCATATAAAATAAAAAATTTTCTTTGAAAATTTTCTTATAAGCTTGTAAGGGAAGCTTTGAAGATTTTATAACGGCGGAAAATAGCCGCACCCGCCGTATAAGTTAAAAAAACATTCTTACCTTAATTCTGTCGAAAAGGTTAAAAAGGACCTTGTTTTGAAAATGACCGAAAGATTCCTTTATAAAACACTTATAAAAGTCAAAAAGGGTATAAATGACTTTAACTCATATTCTAGTAAATAGTAAAAATGTTTTGAAATACATTTTTAAGAAACATGGATGTGGATGATAAAGAGATCCCAGTAGATTATTACGTATAAACAACCTCGGATAATGAAGAGATTGTGAAATAACCCTTACCTTGTACTTTTCCTTGGTTGGGGTAGTTTAACCTCCTGTATAATGGTGAAATAATTGTTATTAAATTACACAATAATCATATATATTAATATGATATCATATATGATCTTTTAACATTGATTTGTTAATAATATCTTAGAATTATCGTCGTTCCGGGTGTTAACTTACTCATTCTATTTTATATGTTTTGTTACATAAGCCATGTTTGTTGTATCTTATTCATATCCAGAATTATATAAAGTCCTTAAACATCATTTTTAAATCATCAAATGATAATTATACTTGAATGGATACGATGGAGAATGAATCTCATCGCGTTCGTGGAGACGGTAGTCCGTACGTACGCACGAGCGACAATATCATTCTTTTGATATTAAAATAATATATAAATGGATTTTATATCATATATACAGAATCATTAACATTTTATATTTATTATTTACATGAGTTATACATCATTATTATACCCATCCAAATAATAATATATTGAATAACAATTACACCACGACGTGGAGACGGTAAGCCGTACGTACGCACGTATGGTGACATGTTATTCAAATGGTGGATAGAATACTGAATATGGTTGTACCATATTTATAATAACATCATAGTATATGTGAGATACTGGAGTTATTATTTTAGAATGGTAAGAACAAAGGAAGAAGAAGTGGAAGAAGAAATGAACTTGGAAAAGGGTGGTGAAATCATTACCTCTTCTTCGGGTTCTTCCTTTTGATTTGATCAAAAGGGCTCCTTAGGTTGGCTTTTTGATCAAACTAAGGCCTCTAGGTTGTAGTGAGGGATGTTGGGAGAGTATTTGGGCAGAGTTTGGCCGAACCAAAAGTCTTTTATGGTGTGAAGAAATGAGAAGGAGGAGTGCCCTTTTATAAGAGGGGTGAGGGGCACCTTTGGAAAAGCTAGAGATATTAGTTTATAATAAATTCATAATCGGTTTCCAATGGCTCCAAAGTTGACTATTCAAAGGTTAAGGTGGGGATGGGTCGAAAACAACTCAACCAATAGAATTTAGACAGGTTTGTGTACTTATATTAACCTTATCTTTAAGTATTAACTCTAAGTTAATTAGTTTCACTTTTACAATGTCTCTTTGTATTTTTATATAATATGGTTAATAAACTTACCAAATACATCCAAGCGACCCCCAAGTGGTCCATTAATGATGAACCTATCATGATATAAGTCTCTTTGCCGAACCTTATATTTTTAGGGATTTAATATCAATTAATAATATAATATTTGTTTTAAGAACTCTTTTATGTCAATTTTGACACTATTCAATAGTTGATTTTTGTGAAACTCATAATAGATTGATTACTTCGAACAAAGTAAATTAAATAAATCCTAATATATCATATTATCCTAGAAAATTAGTTTAATGCATTAAAAGTTTCATATTATATTTATTTGGGTATTTTTAATATCAATTATTTTGATTTTTCACTATTATGGTAATTACTGCATCATCATTGTGTCATATATAAAATAAATTATTTAATGTCTAAAAATTATAAATAAACTATAAGTATGTGGGAAATCTCTTTAGCTTTCTAATGAATATTTATAATCTAAAATCCAACATATATAACCCTATGTAACAATTGTTTTGATAAAAGATATATGCTTGTGTCATTTTTGTATTCATTTTAACTTAATTAAAATAAAGTGTCATTATCACTTACAAGTGGATCCATGGGGTCCCAAAATTGACACAAAGATGCCCATGGTCGACCATGTATCAACCAATAGGGTTAAGACACGTTTTAGGGTAATTTAGTATTATTATAATATTATTTTTTAACCCTTATTTACTGGATTTACCCTTAACCATGGTAAATAAAATATTTACCGCAGTAATTATTCAAAATGTCTAAAAATAAAAGTTACCTATTTACACAATTTGAACATCCTGATTCCAAATATGGAATCCATTTTCCTAAATTCAAAACACATAAGTGGCAGAAATTAATTTAAAATTAATTCCCGCTGTCAAAACAAAAAGCGTGTTTTTAAGAGATAATAACTATCAAAAGATTGACACTTGTTTATGTTCGGTTTAATTGTAAAATTATGTCCAATGACCAACATTATATTAAATGGTGAAAATATATTCTAAATATACTTTAAAACCAGTCAAATTCATAATTTATCAATATTAATTATTTTGATTAAAAAAGTTGTTTTTAATTAAAATTTAGTAATTTTCACTATTCATCAAAGTATAAAAGTTATCCGAAAAGTACCAAAATTTCACCCTAGGCTAATTTCGATATTCCGAATCCAAAAATGAAGTCAATTTTTAAATATAAAATATATATAATTTCAAAAATTAGGTATTACTATTCATAACGGCTAGTTTGATTGGTTGTGGTGTGTGTTAAAACTCAAGGTTGCGTACAACACACGCTACTGTATTATTCAAAGAAAGCGTACCGTGGAAGCTTGGGATGCTTCATTTTAAATTTTTGATGTCCCCATTTAGTCAAAAAGTTTAAAATATTGTATTTAAAAAGTTTTCACTATTAAAAGTTGATAAAAGTGCAATACTGAAAATGAATCTGTTCTTGCATTATGACTAAGAAACTCATAATATGGATTATAAAATTATAAGGATTATATAAAGTTTAAAATGTAGTTAATGCTATTCATGACCTCTTTTAATGGATTTTTTTTTTGTAAGTCAAGGTGTGATTGAACTCGGTGTTGCGTGTAGTGCAAGTTATTGAATTATTTTGAAGAAATAACACACTATGAAATCTTGGGGTGTTACATTCTCCCCTCCTTCAATAAATTGCGTCCTCGCAATTTGAAATTGTTCTTTGAAAATAAAAGGTTGAAAGTAGAAAATATATTTGTGGGAAAACCCACATCGGAAATTGGATTACTAAAATTTAGTCTTAATATGAGGTAAAGAGAAATCAAAGGGTCACCACCAAATTATGATCTCGATTAGGAGAACATTGGTGGAAATTAGAGACATATAATTGGAGGGAAAACGTAAATATTTATAGGTAGTGATTGAGGTCATCAATCACAAACAAGTGTAAAATTGAGGTCCTTAAATTCATCAATCTATGATGATTTGAAATACCATCGGTTCAACAAAACATAGGGTATTAGGATAACACATTTTTGATGTTTCAAAATATCTTAGTTGAAATCCCATATCGAAAAATTAATTAGTGAGGCCTCTATTTAAAATAAAGAGTCTAAAGTATGAAGATTACCTAAAATAACGCATACTAGGGTTCCATGTAGGAAAATATGGATGTGGAAGAAAAATCTAACCATCAATTATCTCATGGAGAGTGGTAGAGAACATGGCTATGAAAAGGCCAACAATCCCAAAGCCATAAATTAGTGATGATTTAAGGTACCATCTAGGAAAACATTTTTATTCTAAGTTGCTTTTCTTAATGTTGAGGAATTTATTTATGAGATTGACTAAGATCATAAGGAGATATACTTACTTTATAATTAGAGTTTTATCCATTAATAAATTTCTACCACAAACTCATCTTTCACTCTAAAATATAATAGAATGTAAAAAAATTCTATTTACACTATTCGTATAGGGTTCCAAAATAAACAAATTTATAATTCATCTACAAGATCTTTTAATAAAAACTACATTATTTAATCCAGGACATCTCGTGGGCCAGTGGTAGGTGATACACCCTTGTCACCCTTCGGTTGCGGGTTCAAGTCTCGCAGCCTTGCCGGACGCGACGGGTTGCCGCCCGACCTCCGGGTTGTCCTTTTATGGCAATCCAAAATAATCCAAACAAGAACTATCCAAAATAATTCTATCCAAACTCACAGTCCAACATTTATAAGGAAGGTAAACATAATATAGATCCTTTTTACCCCGTAATAGCATATGAATACCTTCATCATGTATTACCATATTCCTTATTGATTACATTCATGCTCCCTTATTCCATATAGAATGCTGGATATACTTCATTAATCCAAAAAATGTTTTAAACCCCAACAATGATGGAATATACAAATCATTAATTAGTTCCAAGGTAGTCATGAATATCCAATATAATTTATCCAAAGCAATCATGTATTTTTCCAAAATCACTACCTCGGTATCAGAACTATATTATGGTTTATCATTCTCTCAACCATATATTTTCCAAAAATTTATCCTTCTATTGAGTCAATTTTCTTTGTTCCACACAATCTCAAGTCCTTAATGAAATAGTACTTCAGTACAATCCTTATATACTCCATAATTATTATAACAAGTACATTGTTGATACAACACTCAATTGACATAATCAACATAAGAACTCTAATCATTCCTCTTCATCTGTGGTAGTATCATAACTTGATTATTATCCAATAACATCATTTGCGGCATAGTCTGATGACTGGGACATAGGTTCGCGTAGTGTCCAAACTCCTTGCAAATGAAGCATTGTACATTTGAAACCATTTTCTTACCCTTGAAGTCATGTACTTTGTGCCCTTTTCCTCCACACTTATAACAAACTCCTATTCCTTTCAGGCAAGTTCCAGGGTGTTTCTTTCCACAGTTACCACATATGGGAAAATTCTTCTTTTCCCTCTTCCCTTTATCCATCTTTCTCTCTTCTATCCTTTTCTTCTCTTGCTTCCCTTCAAAGCCATAGGACTCAGTAAACTCTTTACTTATCTTATCAACACATGATATTATTTCTTCATATGATGATAATACATGGGAGACTATTTCTCTTATAAATTTTAGCTTAAGACCATGAAAGATATGATCCTTCCTTCTCTTTGGATCATGTGCATTTCTGGAGTTCTCATTCCTTCTACTAGGCGCCATTTCTAAACAATGGAATACACTAGATCAGTTTATGAATCAAAATACATAATCCCATACTTATAAAACACTTAACATAAATTGAACTATTTATGGATATAATCCATAATCATAAAAATGTCTCATATGTATATACTCATAAACCCTTCATAATGGTTTGTAATGAAAATGAGAATTATCCTAAGCATATCCCCCGGGAGTGTCGTAACCAAGAGTGCAGCAAGGCCCGTTGTCGTGCACCAGTTCCCGTTCGAGTCTAGCTCAAAGCGGTGTTTTCGGGTTTTACCCCTAGGTACATCTGTGCCAGAGCCGCCTCTACCTGCTCGTATCCAGACAGGGATGTATTTCTCGAAAAACTCACAAAATCTCTACAATACCAAAATTATAGGAAGTTCTTCTATACTAATCCTCAAAGTTCATCTTAGGTCTACGTGCTCTAATCAGAGTTTATCTAAATCTAGATTCCAAGGTTTGTACTAAACTTCCTCTGATACCAACTGTAACGCCCCGACCCCAGCTACCCAGAGTCGGTGCATTACTTCGTAACATTGGCATGATCACAAGAAAGATCAAATCTCGAAAGACCGATTGGTTTAGTAGCCTTGGAAACACTAGATATATTCATAAGTTTTACATTACATCATAAAATGAAAAACTACTACAACAACATAATGTTTCCACAGTCCACACTATAATCCCCTCATAATATCCCTGAAGGTCATTCACAACTTACATCTTCACATCCTGGGAAAAATAAAACATAGAAAAGGGGTGAGCTCAAATGCCCAGTAAGGATAACAATATAGCGGAAACTTTCATAAATAAGAATAAACATTTTAAGGCAATGTATAACTAAAACAAAAGCCTTTTAAACTTGAACATTTAATATAGTATGGTATAAATAAAATGAAGTAATGCCATTTACTTATTCACATGGATATTCTACTAATCGAATAATCACATGAAAAAATCAATAACCACTTTCATAATGTTGGAATGCATAATGCCAGACTATCATAACCACATAGTCAAGGCCTCGTGCCAAGACTACAAATAAGATTTTGTCAAGGCCTTGTGCCAAGACACTATTTTGTCTCATGAGACCTACCGATGCATCGAGGAGCTATAGTGGGCTCCACCCGTCACATATTAAGTCCAATGCATTCCCATATGAAAAGGTTTAAACATAACATAAACATTCGTATTAAAACTAGCATACGAAATGTCAATACTTTCACCATAAACCATGAATGGTATAAAAATAGAACATCCACAGTCAAACATATCACAAAACCTTCAATACAATATAGAAGTTTTGTATCATAATAAATCAACTTCAAATAATCTTAAAATCCATCAAAGGATGTTGACATAGATGAAATCAAAATTCTTTTTAAAGAAATATATCCTTTTATTTTGAAATCATTTAAGATCCATATAAAATAAAATATTTTCTTTGAAAATATTCTTATAAGCTTGTAAGGGAAGCTTTGAAGATTTTATAACGGCGGAAAATAGCCGCACCCTCCGTATAAGTTAAAAAAACATTCTTACCTTAATTCTGTCAAAAAGGTTAAAAAGGACCTTGTTTTGAAAACGACCGAAAGATTTATTTATAAACCACTTATAAAAGTCAAAAAGGGTATAAATGACTTTAACTCATATTCTAGTAAATAGTAAAAATGTTTTGAAATACATTTTTAAGAAACATGGATGTGGATGATAAAGAGATCCCAGTAGATTATTACGTATAAACAACCTCGGATAATGAAGAGATTGTGAAATAACCCTTACCTTGTAATTTTCCTTGGTTGGGGTAGTTTATCCTCCTGTATAATGGTGAAATAATTGTTATTAAATTACACAATAATCATATATATTAATATGATATCATATATGATCTTTTAACATTGATTTGTTAATAATATCTTAGAATTATCGTCGTTCCAGGTGTTAACTTACTCATTTTCTTTTATATGTTTTGTTACATAAGCCATGTTTGTTGTATCTGATTCATATCCATAATGATATAAAGTCCTTAAACATCATTTTTAAATCATCAAATGATAATTATACTTGAATGGATACGATGGAGAATGAATCTCATCGTGTTCGTGGAGACGGTAGTCCGTACGTACGCACGAGCGACAATATCATTCTTTTGATATTAAAATAATATATAAATGGATGGTATATCATATATACAGAATCATTAAAATGTTATATTTATTATTTACATGAGTTACACATCATTATTATACCCATCCAAATAATAATATATTTAATAACAATTACACCACGACGTGGAGACGGTAAGCCGTACGTACGCACGTATGGTGACATGTTATTCAAAGGGTGGATAGAATAATGAATATGGTTGTACCATATTTATAATAAAATCACAGTATATGTGAGATACGGGAGTTATTATTTTAGAATGGTAAGAACAAAGGAAGAAGAAGTGGAAGAAGAAATGAACTTGGAAAAGGGTGGTGAAATCATTACCTCTTCTTCGGGTTCTTCCTTTTGACGTGATCAAAAGGGATCCTTAGGTTGGCTTTCTGATCAAACTAAGGCCTCTAGGTTGTAGTGAGGGATGTTGGGAGAGTATTGGGGAAGAGTTTGGCCGAAACAAAAGGCTTTGAAGGTGTGAAGAAATGAGAAGGAGGAGTGCCCTTTTATAAGATGGGTGAGGGGCACCTTTGGAAAAGCTAGAGATATTAGTTTATAATAAATTCATAATCGGTTTCCAATGGCTCCAAAGTTGACTATTCAAAGGTTAAGGTGGGGATGGGTCGAAAACAACTCAACAATAGAATTTAGAGAGGTTTTTGTACTTATATTAACCTTATCTTTAAGTATTAACTCTAAGTTAATTAGTTTCACTTTTACAATGTCTCTTTGTATTTTTATATAATATGGTTAATAAACATACCACATACATCCATGAGACCCCCAAGTGTTCCATTAATGATGAACCTATCATGATATAAGTCTCTTGGCTGAACCTTAGATTTTTAGGGATTTAATATCAATTAATAATATAATATTTGTTTTAAGAACTCATTTATGTCAATTTTGACACTATTCAATAGTTGATTTTTGTGAAACTCATAACAGATTGATTACTTCGAACAAAGTCAATTAAATAAATCATAATATATCCTATTATCCTAGAAAATTAGTTTAATGCATTAAAAGTTTCATATTATATTTATTTGGGTATTTTTAATATCAATTATTTTGATTTTTCACTATTATAGTAATTACTGCATCATCATTGTGTCATAAATAAAATAAATTATTTAATGTCTAAAAATTATAACTAAAATATCATTATGTTGGAAATCTTTTTATATTTATAATTAATATTTATAATCTAAAATCCAACATATATAACCCTATGTAACAATTTTTTTGATAAAAGATATATGATTGTGTCATTTTTGTATTCATTTTAACTTAATTAAAATAAAGTGTCATTATCACTTACAAGTGGATCCATGGGGTCCCAAAATTGACACAAAGATGCCCATGGTCGACCATGTATCAACCAATAGGGTTAAGACACGTTTTAGGGTAATTTAGTATTATTATAATATTATTTTTTAACCCTTATTTATCGGATTTACCCTTAACCATGGTAAATAAAATATTTACCGCAGTAATTATTCAAAATGTCTAAAAATACAAGTTACCTATTTACACAATTTGAACATCCTGATTCAAAATATGGAATCCATTTTCCTAAATTCAAAACACAGAAGTGGCAGAAATTAATTTAAAATTAATTCCCGCTGTCAAAACAAAAAGCGTGTTTTTAAGAGATAATAACTATCAAAAGATTGACACTTGTTTATGTTCGGTTTAATTGTAAAATTATGTCCAATGACCAAAATTATATTAAATGGTAAAAATATATTCTAAATATACTTTAAAACCACTCAAATTCATAATTTATCAATATTAATTATTTTGATTAAAAAAGTTGTTTTTAATTAAAATTTAGTAATTTTCACTATTCATCAAAATATAAAAGTTATCCGAAAAGTACCAAAATTTCACCCTAGGCTAATTTAGATATTCCGAATCCAAAAATGAAGTCCATTTTTAAATATAAAATATATATAATTTCAAAAATTTGGTATTACTATTCATAACGGCTAGTTTGATTGGTTGTGGTGTGTGTTAAAACTCAAGGTTGCGTACAACACACGCTACTGTATTATCCAAAGAAAGCGTACCGTGGAAGATTGGGATGCTTCATTTTAAATTTTTGATGTCCCCATTTAGTCAAAAAGTTTAAAATATTGTATTTAAAAAGTTTTCACTATTAAAAGTTGATAAAAGTGCAATACTGAAAATGAATCTGTTCTTGCATTATGACTAAGAAACTCGTAATATGGATTCTAAAATTATAAGGATTATATAAAGTTTAAAATGTAGTTAATGCTATTCATGACCTCTTTTAATGGATTTTTTTTGTAAGTCAAGGTGTGATTGAACTCGGTGTTGCGTGTAGTGCAAGTTATTGAATTATTTTGAAGAAATAACACACTATGAAATCTTGGGGTGTTAAAATTTGGACATTGATTTTTCTTCTAGTTACATAGTTTCACTCTCTACTAATGTTATCATATTTTTAAACATAGTAATTTGTTATTCTAGTTTACTTTTATAATCTACATTCCCTCTTTAAAAATGGATGTTTTATTAACCTATTTTTGATGTGGGTTTCAAATAAAGGTATTTTCAAATGATAAAACCATGATTACTGAGCTCAAGATAAAATTATGAGGTTTTAATTAATTAGGGGGTGTGGGAGATAAGGTAACACCCTGTGATTTCAAAACACTTTCACTTTGTACGATATCATATAAAACACAGAACACCAAGATTAAATAAACAATTAAATATTACTTTTTAAATATAACTTCAATATCCTAGTCATTAAATTAAATGGTATGGATAGAAATAACTATATTAATAAATAAATTTATAAATTTACTTCTCAATATTAATTTATTGAATAAATATTATGAAATTAGCATTCATTTTTTATTAAAGTCATTTTATGCATCAAAAATAAATTTTCCTCAAACATGTTTTATTTTTTATGAGAAAATAGTATAAATAATTTATTCCAATTTTGTAAAATTTATTTGAAAAAATTGAACATAATTTTTGAAATTATATTTACAAATTAGATTAGAGTAAATTTTTAAGAATTTTCATAATTTTTTTATTTTTCAAAGAATAGTGAGAAATACTAATTTTTATTGAAACTTCTATTTTCATTCAAGTATTTACCAAGTTTCAAATTTTTAAATTGTTTAAAAAATAAATTAGTTCATTTACAATAATAATTATCCAATTATGGACTTTGGAATCAATTTTGGTATTTATTTTTGTATAAAAACCTTTTATACATAAGATGACATTTTTCTAGAAAATCAATTTTCCTTGCATTTTATAGTTTTTATTTTAAATTAAATTATATCAATTCTATAAATTTAATTTTATAAACTGTATTCCATATTTATAATCAACATAATGATTATTAGGTAATAATTTATAGTTAATTTTTGGTCATAAGAGTAGTAACTATGGTAAGTAGTTTTAAACACAGTAAAGGGAAAATCAAGTTAATTAAGGTTAAAACTAATGTAAAAAGGAATTAAAGTATACCAAAAACATTAATTTTACTTATTTTATGATTTTAGGTCATCCATAATCATTTATGTTCTTAATTTATGTCCAATTTTATCCTTTTCATTTGATAATGGTGAATATAATATTTTATGTAAAGAAAATTTCAAAATTTCACACTCTTGATTTTAAAATTTTATCGTATGTTCACAGAGGGATACAAATAAGTTGTGAAGAAAAATTAAATTTTAATTTTATTATAATTTAATTAATATTATAATTTTAATTTATTTCTATATTTTAGTTATTTATTTAACTTCCTTAAATGCTAATACAATGCTGACATAGTACTTGTGAAAGCAGGTGAAAAATTCAAGTAAATGATTTTGAAAACATCAAAGATAATATTTTTTGGATTAATTATAGTGGAATAATAATTTTATGGGTAAGAATATTGTAGAATTTGTATTTAAAGATTTTATATTTTAATTTTATATTTTTCTTTATGTTTTAAAATTCAAGATATGTGAATAGTTATTAAAATGACATTAATAATATTTTAAAATGTATATTTTTTTATTAATTTTTTTAAAAACAAAAAAAATATTGAAAGAGAATAATTATTATTATGAATATTTAAAAATTTCATCTATGGATCATTTATGAACCAATTTTTACATTATACCTAAATTTATAATCCTTAATTATTACAAAATGTGTTCCCATGGTTAAGGATAAAAAGGGGTATTCGAGGGATAATCTAAATAAATAAGGGTTTTGATTACCTATTTTTTTTAAAAAATTCTATTTTCTGAGTTTATTTAGATATTATACCATATTTACTTCTAAATTATTTTAATTTGGAACCAATTTTCCTTGAATGTGACTTTATAATATTTTAATGTTTTGAAATGTTACCAAAGTGCCCCTCCCCACAGTTTGAGGTGAACGTTTATGTACCCACTAGCCTATTTAATGTTTATTTCTTCTTATAATTCCCTAAAATATTAATTAAATATGATGGAATAATAATATCATTGTATTTTGTATACTAAAATTTTATTATTATTATGTTACAACCCTTATTAATCTCCTTTTAAATCCTATGGGAAATGAAAACATCACTCATGCGTATGTGTGGATTACCACCTCCATGAAGTGATATGTTTTTTTTCATCACCAACTCATAAGGATGGTTATTATGATGGATTAAATTTATATGTATTATATCCATAACATAATTACCATTATATAAAGGTAATATATTATCTATTTTCATACCATTCCCTACATTAAAAATGATAACATTGTTTGTATGTACGTGTAGATTACGACCTCCATGAATCGATATAATTAATTTCTCACATACAAGATTCATGGTTGGTTATAAAACTATATTTAATATATAATTTTTTTTATTAAATGTTTTTTATTCTATATATTATTTAATATTGAATTATTCTACCATAGTAAACCAACCAAATTTAATTTGGATATATGATCCAAATATCATCAAAATGTCTGATTCGAACTTAATCAATTAAGTAATTAATTATAAATTCGGTATAAGTGAAATAAAAGGAATAATGAGATTTAAAAAAGGTAATAGTCAAATAAATATTTGGTAAAATTTTATTATTTATGAAGATAAAAAATGTACATGATAAGTCAGACTTATTATATGGATCACTTTACCTTAAAAATGTCTTTTTTTTATGTTTTAAAGATTTATTTTCTAAATATTTTTCATCCAAGTAAATATTCTTAAAATTATTTTATTGATGTATTTATATGGGAAAATGGATTAAAAAGTACATTTTATGTCACCTATGACATTATTTCAAAGGTTTTCAAAATGAATCTTTTTATGTATTTTATAAAGAACATTATAAAAAAGGAAAAAAGGATGGTTCCTATTTAAAGTATAAAACATCAACAATATTTCTTGTTTCTATAATTTTTTTTTTATTTTTGGCATCCATTATAAGCTACCATGTTTTATTTAAGTAAAAGCCATCCTTCCCATTGTTTTGAGTATTTTAAAAAAGGGTTTTAATTGTAATGGATATTTTGATATTTGTAATTTTTTTCTTATGGGTGAAAATGATATTTTTATAAGTTTAGTGATTAATATTATAAATTTCATCAGTTATGTTCAAGTTATAGTTATTTATAATTTTTTAGGTTATGGTTGTTTCGGATATAGCTCATAATGATGGGTGGCCCTAATATACATTATGATGATGGGTGATCCTGATATAGCACTCCCATGCTTTGGGTAAAGGGATAGAGTTAACTTATTATAGGTTTATCCTAAGAGATTAATTGAATTTATCAAGTAGGTTATTCTATTTGTAGGAGTGATATGAAAATTATTTCTCACATTACCTACATGATTTATCTATTCCAATTATGGGATTTTATAAAAATCTAATGATTTAACAAGGTAGCCTAATGAGATTATGTTTAAAAGAAAGTTTATACTACTTCATAAGGGTGAAATGTATAATTTTTTTGAAAAGTTTTCATGTGGTTTTCATGATCCAAAAGAACCATTTATGAGGTTTATTTTTCCTCTAATATTTATTATGAAAAGTTTTATGAAAATATTTTTTTAGTAATGTTGATTTATTAGGATAAAAAATATTTATTTGCCTCTCAAATTTTATTATGAAAACTGAAAATCATTATAATAAGTTTTCATGAACTAATGGGATCATTATTTATTTATTCTTATATGTACCGTACTATGATTTTTTGATCATATCACATTTTCAATTTTTTTTTTCGTTGGGATTAACGATGCGTAGAGAAGTTACTAAAGTCAATGTTCCAGATATGGAAGTTACCTTGAACTAACTGTGTCATTACAGAGAATTTTATTGTGTGGAAAAAATAGTTAATGTGTGGAAATTAAAACATTTAATGGTTTTTTCCTAATTATCTACAATTATAGACCTAAAAGTTCCTTGGGTATGAATATGATCTAATATTTCCATTTGATGTTGTAAACATTTCAGGGATATAATTAGTCCCTATTTATCAGTATCAAATACAAGAATCTAAAGATTTAGTTTTGGCACTAGATCCAGGAGTATGGGTTCCTGATTTTTATAATAAAAGTCGTGAATTTTTTTTCTCTAAGTTCAGTATAAGATGATTATGTATCTTCAATAGAAGTTGTGAAGAAAATGTTATGGATGAAGAATTTACTAAAGGAGCTAAGAATGGTTTAGTCGAAAGTGGTACTTTACTGTGATATCCAAATTGTTATTCAATTGTCTAAATATCAGATGTTCTATACTTGAACAAAGATTATTGACTTTTAAGTATCATTTAATCATAAATATAATTGATAAAATTTAAGTGTAGCTTTGAATGATTTCATAAATCCAAAATTCAGAAGACATATTTACCAGGGTAGTGGTTTATGAAGGCCTAAGGAAACATCAATGCTCAATGCGACATTATTAAATTAATGAACAAAAAGAAATTTATAACGATGTTAAATACTTTTTTTTGAAGAGTTTCGAAGGATTTTTTAAAAACATCACATGTTATATTTTTTGGAGGTGATGTATATTTAAATTCACTATAAATTCATCCATCAAAATTACATTCATTTAATTTTTTTGTGAATGATGAATGGTTGAATGTGTGGTGTAGTTTGTCGAAACAGAACATACCCAATAAAAATAGGTTCTTAAATTTTTTAGATCTACCAATGGTTCTATAGTGAAGCGTTGTGAGGTCTATAAGTTAAAAAAAAGATGATAGTTCATTGAGTTGGTAACCAAGATCATACGATCATGTATTATGATCCAGGATATAAGGGGACCATGTTTAAAATGTTTGGATGGTTGTGTTTAGTATATAAGTGTGTTGAACCTTCAGTGAAAAGAGAGATTCAACTAATAATTTATTACAAATATCTTAATTTTGTGATGATTACTTATGTTCATAATATTTTTTAATCACATGTAATCTTTCAGGTACAAAAAAAGAAAATAGTAGTGTGTTTTCCCCAATCATGTAGGACATAGTTTTTTGAACATTTAATAATTTGTATTATTTATCTCATTTAGGTGTATATTTTTTCATGTTTTACTATTGAGTGTATTTCTATAACCTTATTTCTTATATTGAGATGTATATGAGGAAGAATTTGTGTGGTGATTTGGGTGAAGTGACTACCAAATTATGGTATACTCAATCATGGATGTAAACTTTTATGATTGGTTTTCAAATACACATGGCCTCCTTCATGTGATCTTCTCATGGAATAATGTGTGAATTTTTTTGGACTTACCAGAAGAAAATAAATTTTTTTCATGGACCATTTTGTTCCCCAACAACCACTTATAGTTTTTATATGTTTTGTTTGTTATATTGGTTGAGTAATCATAGATTTGTGAGGACATACTGGTCCTTGGGTGATATAGGATTAAAAAGAGTATAAGACCTACTTTTTCCCATCTAATTTAGAATTTAATAAACTATATTTAAGTACTATCGTCGCAAGTCACGATACATCTTGGTGACCCCGGGATGCACTGCCCAAGCTGAAACATGAAACTCCCACATCAACTCCTCACATATTTCCATTGAAACCTAGACACATCAATGGACAGATAAGATATCATCATCACCTAATGTCCAACAAAGAGTAGGGTCCTCACCTGCCACACCTTCCTAGAGAACTAGGCCTTCTGAATCTCATATCTACCTTATCCTAACTCTTTCTAGTAGGGTAGAGGTAATAGCTAAGGATGAAAGAAAATTATTCCCCTATCTATCTTGAACCTCTATATGCATATTATAAAACAACTCCATAATCTTCCACTCACGACTGGCCTGTTGAACTGCATGTATATGAGTCCTCAAGCTCAGTGCATTGGCTACTACATTTCCATTACTAGGCATGTAGGCAAGCTTGAAGTCAAAGCACTGTAGTTACTCTACCAACCTTCATTGCATCAAATTCAGTTCACACTACATAAAAATATACCTTAGGATTTTATGGTCTATCTACACCATAAAATTCTCTCCCAGTAAATAGTTCCTCGAACAACACAACACATGAACAACCACAGCTAACTCTAAATCGTGCGTAGGGTAATTCTTATCATGAGGCCTCAACTGTCAAGACCCATATGCCACTACTCGATATCCATGAATTATCACTACCCCCAGCCCAATACCTAAAGTTTCATAGTAAACTGTGTAACTCAACCCTACTCTTGTCGTATTAGGACTAGTGCTGATTTTAACCTCCCTTTCAGCTCCAGAAAGGCTATCTCACAAGATTCTAACCACACAAACATCACACCCTTCATAGTCAAGACCATAAAAGACCCTTCTAAGTGTAATAATTTTTCTATAAAATTCCTGTACCAACCAGCCATCCCCAAGAAACATTGTATGTAAAAAAATATCTTGGGTTGTTACCAGGAAACTATAGCTCTCACCTTCTCTAGGTCCACTGGCACTCCCACCTCAGAGATTATGTAACCTAAGAAGTGAATCTGATCCATCCAAAAGTGGCACTATACGAGCTTAGCATATAATTGATGCTCTCTCATTATATTCCAAACGATCTTAAGATGGTTGGCATGGTCATATCGATTGTGAGAATACACCATGATATCATTGATAAAAACCACAAAAAAAGAATCTAAGAAAGGATGGAACACTCAGTTTATCAAATCCATGAAAACCACTAGTGCCTTTGTGATACCGAACGACATTACCAAATAATCAAATAACCCATACTTTCTATCAAAGTCTATGTGAGGTATTTTTTTAGGTTAAATACGCACCTGGTGATATCCTAACCTCAATTCATTCATTGAGAATACTCAAGCTCCATGAAGTTGATCAAACAGGTCGTCTAGATGTGGAAAAGGATATCAATTTTTAACTATAAGATGGATCAGTTTCCAATAATCCACACATATCCTAAGGGTACCATTCACCTTTTTTTTATAAAAAGGACTGGAGAACCCGAAATAGAATTACTGGGTCTGATAAAATCCTTCACCTCAAAATCCTCTAGTTTCCTCTTGAGCTCCTGAAACTCCATCATATCCATCCTACAAAGAGTAATGGATACAAGATCTACTCCTAGAACTAGATTGATGGATAACTCTACCTCTCTCTCAGAAGGTTAACAAGAAAAGTCATTAGGAAATATGTCCCTAAAGTGTTCAGCCTCTTGTGGAAAGTCATCATGGCCCACTCCCTGGTCATCTAGAAACAAACTAGCAATTTGGGAGGTCATCCCACCAAGCCCACGATGCTCAGGTCCAAATCTACTCACCTGGACATCCCATTCACCGTTATTAATAAAAACTACACCCTATGGTGATGTCAAAGTAACCCTTTGGTGATAGCAGTCAATGTACACTTGATAAGCAACATGCTAGTCCCTTTTGAGAATGACATAAAACCTTGTCATATCTAGGAAATAAAGAACCTAGATAATGTGACACCCTCCGTACTCAAGGGGAATCTCCATAAACTAGCACTCATCACTTGTTCTAACTCCCAATGGTCTGTCTTGCATTAAATCACCCTCAAAATGAAAAACAACAACGTAAGGATCTTTAACACTCATGCAGAGTTAAAACTATGAGAGGAACCTGTATCCAAAAGAGAAGATTAAATATTATAATCTCTTAAGATTATAAATCTCACCGTATATAGTTTGATATCCTAATCCTATTTGTTATGTTTCACTACATAAGCCTAGCCTATACCATGGTCATGTGACCCTACATGGCTACCCTGAGCAGATCTGCCCTGATGCCTTAGAGAACCCAGTGTCTGGATACCTTGGACACGACCACCACTACCCTGGACTAACCGGCCTGTACTGCTCTAGATTCCAGCCTGACATAGAGAAGAATAATCTACTCCCAAACCCGATATCATAACTGACCCCAACCACTCATAGATGGAGGGAAGGTCTTGCGAAACTACTGCATGTGTCCCATCCTACTGTAATCTCAGCACTTGAATGGGTCGCAGTAGCACTAATTTTTCATGTGGCCATGCCGACCAAACTAATGTAAAAACACCAAGCTTCCTACACCCACAACCTAAATAGCACTCAAATTGCAGAAATCCTCAAAACAATACTTCTTCCCTGAATATGTAGATCCACTGGGGAGAGAAAAAACACCCCCATGTTCTGTACCCCCAACATCCCTTAGGTTCTACTATGTAATCAGTGTCTGATTATCAATCCCAGTGATAGAAGGAAACCTGAACACATTTACCTGAGAGATGATAGCATGTATGAGACCTTACTTGAATCACATCAACCATGGAAACTCATCAGTAAGATACATCAGTGAAAACACTGTATCTCTATAAAGCATGTTGAGTATTACATAACCATCATCGCGCCCTAATCCAGATGCATAAACTTAGTAGACCTCTCTTCTCATAGAGTCACGGTGTAAAAGTAGTCATAGAAGTGGGTTTGGAACTCATCCCAACCCAAATTATGCAGCCCATCAGCCTAGTTCAAAACATCACACTAGTGATTTTATGCTCCACATAGCATATAAGTCATGAGATTGACCATCTGCTCCGGAAGAATCTCCAGATGATCAAAAATTGCTAATGTTGTTTCTAGACATAGCTCCATTGTCTGTGGTATGCCATCCCCTGAGAACGTGGGAGGATTCTATTTCTGGAACACCTATGTCAGGTCATAAATAGTTAAGGCTGGCTATGATGCTCCCTAGAATGTCTGCATATAACAAAAGAAGCCCTCGTGGAACTGTACCTCTTCACCTATGTCTATAACAGCCTAATGTTCCGTATCAGGAACTATAGGAGGATCACGTGGTAGCCCATGGACCACTGTCTCTGAATTAGGGTAATCACCTCCATTGCGGTGTACCACTGGAGGTCATCATGGTCGCATGTCTTTACAATGATAAACGCATGCATCAAGAAATAAAAACATCAAATCACAATACTCAAAGAGTAGGACTTGTCAGAACCCTCCTAAAAATAAAGTAAAACCCACAACTTACTCCTAAATCCCTAATTGTATAAAGAAAACCAACTAACCACTAGAAACTATGCCTCTCCCCACTCAAAATCTGGGTTTAGGTTAAGTATCTATTCACTATTTTTCTTCCATTTCCATTTCACATTCAGGTATTTAGGAAATTCAACCAAGGGTTTATCAATTCTTTTATTCATGAGGGACCATAATACCTCATGAACCCAAAACATGATTCCCATTTAAAAAATAGATGTAACAAGTTCTTTTAGCATTTACATTTCACTGGTGTTTCATTTCCCAATTCATAAGGGCCCATACTCCTAATGGATTAAAATATAACATAACACCTTTATCAACTGCACCCAACTAACACAACAACAGGCACAACTACCACATCATCTATCACAACAACATGCAATGTCTAATGCATCATAGATTGCATGGAATAATGCATGAAATGAGATTCAAACAAGTGTATATATGATACATGAGATGGAACTCCCTCATCTCATTAGGTTGAAACTGAAATAGAACCCAAAATTGCATCAATAGTAATAACAGAAATCAAGTGTGTCACCCAACAATGAAACCAAATCAACTATAATATCAAAATCTAGAAAATTAGAACTCAATTCAAGAAAACATGGATTTTACCTATACATAGGGTAGCTACTCATTAGCACAATTTATTACCAAATTTCATTTCCTTCCGATCCCTATCTATTGTATCCAAATAGTAAGTCAAAAAAGAGATGAAAAAATCCATTGATACCACTTTGTAATGTACCAGACCTGAATTCCACCCTACGGTGCACCAAGCCTAGTTGGACACATGGCCTCAAGAGAATCTACCCAAACGCCCGATGCTTCCAACTAGTAGTGAGGGACTTGGTGAGTAAGTAGGGTGAAAATTCCATCATTACTAGAGTATCAAAACAATACTTAAACATATAGTAAATAGCAGAAGAAAATAAATAAGTAGTCAATTAAAGATAAGGAATGACAAGAATACATATGAATAGAAAGAAGTGTCTCATATAAAAAATGATGCAGATGGTACAAGTATCTAGAAAGAATCCAAAAAGGAACATGGAAATACAGTACAATACAAGTATCCTAAAAAATAAAAAAATTCTAGAAAGGTATCCCAGCATTGTAAGACTCAACTTGGTCTTATGATCCCCTGCTATGAGCCACAATCAATAAACATTAGTAGGGTTCCTTTCCTTATTATCACCAGCAATCAAATAATTTGTTTGGGTCTTCAAGGAGGCCCAAATAGGGTGTGAGATAAACATCCCAATAAGCAACCACCCAGGTTTATACAGTTCTAAAAGCAATTCTATAAAATTGCTAGAAAATGTAAACAACCATTTAAATAAGTGTGTATGCCCATGGCATAAGTCTACTATATCAAGAAAACTAAAAAGACCTCAAGGCTACCTGAAAAAGAGATTGAACTCCCAATACGGCTGTTATAAAAAGTAAACAGGCATGTCACACAACCACACCATACATCCATTAGTATCATGAAACCCACAACCACGCTGTATAAATAATTAAATTATCTCACAGCCATACCGTATAGTAAATGTATCATCCCAAGGCCACGTCATATAGTGAAGCATCATACCTCAAGGGCCAGATCCAAGGTTTCAGTAGAACAAGGCATCTGTGTAATAATATATAGACTATAGAGGGCCGGATCCAAGAAGCATGTCCAAGGCATCCCATCGAGTCCCATGGGAATCCATAATGAAAACTTGGTTAGGAACTGGTTGGGGTACATGGAGCATGAAAATAGAATGTCCCACGCGAGCCCAAGGAAGATATATCTAAGGGGTAGCAAGGCCCATGGCATCCCACGAAATCAAGACCCCGGGGGAAGAGTCAACCCAAGGCATCCACTACAACGTTCCAAATCCATGGAGGGTAGTCCATGGCATCTGTTAAACCATTCATTCAAACATTCAAGAATTCAAAAATAAACATTCATAACATGTGAGTATACCCACTCACATCACCAAGCATTATCCATGATTATACCCACTCATGAAAATCATTCTTCATTTACCAAGCATATGGGGATACCCTCAAATATAACCATTTAACAAGCCATTAGTCATTTTAAATATAGGTATACCAACCCATATAAACACTTTTTATTTAATCCAAGCTATCAAAATAGGCATGGAATCACAAGATATCAATATTAATGGAGGTAGTACATCTCCTAAACATAATAATCAAACTATCAAGTCATCTAATGGATTTCCCTAACTAGGAATGCACAAGAACACACCCCTTGGGTTGTTTAAACAGGTATAAAAAATTTATTTTCCTTAAATATCACCCCTTGGGTGACCCTGAAACATGTAAATGGTGTCAATGCACAAAAACCAGACCTATGATTATCCACACTAGGTCCGACTGTAGCTAAGACAAGCGACTTTCTCAAAAATGAGTCCTCGGAAGAAAGTCCAATGGATGGCATATCGGCCAGACGCCTGAAAATCATAACAAAATCCAAATGAAAGCATATACCACCTACATCACCTCAGAAGTAGACAACTCATCCAGTATCGTGTTTTGATTCATCCTGGTTTAGAAGAAATCTAAAGAACGAAAGAAGAATGGAAAATTGGGGCATATGATCCTAAATCCAAATAGTGTAGTCATTGTTCCAAAGAATCAATAATGACTAAAAAGGAATAGATTACTTACCTATGTGGTTCCAAAGTGATAGGTGGAAGTCTAATAAGAGTTTATACGACTTAAATATATGAAAATAATAGTTTAGATGGTTTTTGGGTTCAAAAATGAGAGAAAAAGATTTTTTCCAACAAATGTTAAGCTACTGGATCTTTTATAACCCCCCCCCCCCACTCGGCAAGTACACAACGTGTAACTCAAGTACATGGAGTGTACTCTAATTTATTTATTTTTTGAGCCAGACTGGTTACACGTCATGACAGTCCAGTACATGGCGTGTACTTGAAGTACATAATGTGTAAACCAATTACACGACTTAAACCTAGCCTATAGCCAGATTTCAGCTTGTTTTCCACTTTATTTCCAAAATAATAACCCAACCGTCCCATGGAATGACCTAGGGTCTAATACAAAAAAGTAATGTAAACACATTTAACCCAAAAATATATCTGTACATCAGGAAAACCTAGGATCCCACAAATACATAAAATTTCTTGGAAATAAAATGAATCTTGAAACATTATATAATTTGATAAACAACTTTTAAATGATTAATAAATTGATAATGAAAAAATGTGGTACATCCATAAACATAGGATAAATTGTGTGAGAAAACTAATTATTCCCACACCCATGTGAACAAACTCGTTATGTCTATGCTAGAAAATGTGATCAACCACATTATACCTATTAATATGTGAACAAACCCATAATATCCTTGCTTGAATAGCGCATGTGGTATAATATTATACCAATTAATTATAGGGTGATATAAGAACCCACCTATCATCACCCATACATTTGTGTTCTACTTAAAGAAATCATCATCTTAAATTATATGGGAAAAAGTGGGTTTCTCAAACATATTACATAACATAAACTTAACAAATCACAGGATTGTGAAATATCATTATCCCAAAGCGTTCATAATGTAATAAAATATAAAAAATAACTTAATTATAGAAATATCATTTGAATATATTAAAAAAAATCATGAAAATAGTTTTTTGAAAACAATTTGTATTCATCATTGTAAAAATATTTGTTACGAGTCATTTTTTCAGAAATTCCCCTTTATTTAAAAGAGAAATGAAAATAATAACTTATGTGAAATTGATTTTGGTTCAAAAAATATATTTACCTACAAATAAAGAAATCAAGTCATTAAAAATTAGAAAAATTATGTTCAATAATAAATTTTGTAACTCAAAGAGAAGCTTTTTAGTTACTAAGTCCTTTACCTTTACCCTTGATTTCCACAAAATGACTCAAAATTCATTATAATAATGATAAAAATATTAATTAATTATTTTATAATCTTATTCTCATATAATTATATTTACACACATAATTAATAATAATTTTATTCATGTATTAGATTGCTGTTATCTCTATTCAATATCTGGTGTTAATACTCTTAATTGTTTTTAACTAGGTTTGTAAAATTAGTGTTTTTATTTATTTTTCCCCAAAATATACTAATTTATAGACCATTAAAAGATATGTATTTTATTTTTTATACAGAATTATATAATTATAGTCCCATTACAAGGGGGTTTTAGTTGTGTTTCATGAAAACGAAAACGGTGAAGAACTAATTTCATGTTTTTTACTTATATCGATTGAAAACCTTATAACAATCATTAGATCATTTTAATTAAATAATAATCATATTAATAATACATGTTACTTATAAATTTCATATATAATTTTAAATTATAAATAATAACCATCGATTTCTGGAAGTGAAGTAAAAATGAAACACATTTACTCATGGGGGAGGTAGTCCATATAACACATGGTGCACATTTTATTTTTTCTTAATGGAATAGGGAAGGGTGATTGATGTAACACCCTGATATTTTTTTATATAGCTCTATAGTAATTAATCTTGTTTCTTTCATATATTGTCTCACACACATCTTTGAGTTTAGATGAATCCTGCTATACTATTTAAATATTATTATTTAATATGACAATTATCTCCCAGCCATTAGATTGATAACTATTAATATAAATAAATAAATTATGAGATATGTATAGTATAAACATATATAAAATGAATTCATTGATTTTAATTTTATTATAAATGAAAATAAAAAACATTAGAAAGTAGAAGAGATGTTTTTATTAAAAACATTTTTTATATGCACAATTTGTTTTCATTATAATAATTTAAATTAATCACTATCACTGAATCATTTTAATAAAATTTACATATTATATATTCAAAAAATTGTTTCAAAATTCATCTAAGTATTTTTAGAAGAATTAGATAAGAGTAAATTAATATTTATTATTAAAATAAAATTTTCTAAAAACTGTTTTACATTAGAGTTTATTCATTTATTTTAAAATTCATTTCTTACACTTTTATAGAATTAATATTGAAATATGAATACCATATTTTGTATCAGGAGTTTTAAATCTAGTTAATAATTACCTTTTATTTTTTATCAATTTGAATAGTAACCTTTCAAAAAATTTGACAGCTTAGTAAGGATAGACCATGTAAAATAGGGATAAAACCATGATATAAGGTTTTAAAATCAACCCAAAACTTCGATTTGTCCAATTTTATGGGCGTATTTCCGAAATTTCCATAACATTCTCAAATATATGACCACTTTTTTCCAGTTTTCTTTAATTATGACCATTATATTAAATTTAGGAAAGAATAAAGAAAAAATTTCACTCTTGAATTTCATATCTCTAAAAATTTTACATTTAAATAAAAGAGGACATGTTTGGTTAGAAAAATCTATTTGAAATAAAAATTAACTTTTTCCAAGTTAATTTATTTATAATTTTTTTGTAATTAAATAATTTCCTTTAATTATTATGCAATTTAAATATAGTATTTATTCAATTAATAGTAAAAAATTAAAAGATTTTAAAAAAATTAAAAGTAATACAATTTAGTTGAATTATTATGATCCAATAATTTCATGGAAAAAATAATATATTAGAGATGTATGGATGTTTAATATTCTAATTACATGTTTTATTTATGTCTTTAAATTCAAATTAAATGAATATTTTCAAAAATGACATTAATGATATTTTATGAAAAATAATATTCTTTTAAATTATTTAAAAATGATAAAAAAATTTAAATATGATAATTAGGATGTGTATTGGTTGAAAATTTCATCCCATCGTAATTTATGATGCAATTTTTTTATATTATAAATAAAATTATAACCCTTTAAAAAAATTAACAAGTAATTGTCATGGTTAATATTAAAATTTTTTAGCCGAGGGGTTAAACAAAAAAATTAGGTTTAAACTGAAACAAATTCATATGTAAATTTAATTTTATAATGATATATATAATTTATTCAAATTTTACATGAATATTTTCTTATTTTTAGGAGTTTTTCTTGAAAATGTATTAATTATATTTTAATCTTTTTTGTAATTCCATGTGTATCGTTTCCCTTCTTTGTAAATGGAAACCCCTTTTCTCTTTTCTTCATAGTAATTTGAGCAGTATTTCATGAAAAAATCCAACAAAAAAATCTATCCTAAATCCTTATCCACATTATATATGTTCTTATATTCCTAGACGTCTAACCATATGGTTTTTAAGAGGTGATCTAAAGGAGTTCTTTCAAAGAAGTGGTAATTACTCTAACTTATCACTCTATTTTTAGTTATTCTTTAACCTCATCTAGATATATGGTTTTTAAAATAAAATAATTAATATGGTATAATAATTATACTAAAATTTTGTTAATATTATTGAAACACCGTCTTTTCCCTCAAACGATAAATGATAATGATGCTCATGCGTATGTGTGGACTGCCACCTTTACGAAGATATGTGATTGGTTTTTTGTTTATTCTTTAAATGGATGGTAAAAAAGATATTTTTAATAAAAATATAGGATATATATGAAATGAAAATTATCCTATAAATGTGAATTATTATTTATCTTTTTTTATTCCATCTTTAGAAATATGAAAACAACGTTCATTTTTATATATCGTCTACCCTCTCCATGTATGGTGTAATTCATTTGTTCTATCTAAAATTTTTTGATGACTCTAAATATATATATAATTAATATATATGATATTTATATAATTATTAAAATTATTTATATTATTTATCCATGAGAAAATTGTAAGGATCAAAACTACCAAACCAAAATATACAAGAAAAATGAAGCATTTATCACCTGAAATAGTGATTTTAAAAAATAATTAACAATAAATTGGTGATAAAAAGTTATAAATATATCCAAAATGGAATGATATATATAATTTGGTTCAATAATATATTTATAATAAAATTATATTTATTTTATAGGATATTCAAACATATACAATGGGATTTGGACATGAACTAATGGTTTATTTCACAATCTCATCATTATTCAGGATCATTTATGTTTAAGTATATGTTTATGGAATTTTCTGATATTCCTATATTAACAAAATTATATATTATTCTAATATGGTTATTTCTATAAATTAAAAAATTTCCTTTCATTTTCTCATCTTTAAGTACTCATGACACTCCATTCATTTTCTCATTTCTAAGTACTCATGATACCTGAATAATGTTTTTAAGGGAAACTGACATTGTTTATCTACTAAATTAGGAATATTTTAATTCCATGTCCATATTTTTTTAATATATTTATATAATGTTTTTAATATTATCCAATTATTTATTATAGTTATTTTTACTAATGTTTTTACTATTTAAAAATTGGTTTAAAAAGAATCTTCTTGTCATTTTTCCAATGTGGCACTTTTTAATTTTTATTTAAAATGTGAAAAGCATATTCATTTTAACCTAAAAACATGAAAAGAATTTCCCACCATCATGACCAAAAAATTAATTGAATCTTTATTTGAATGTTTCAATGTTTTATTTCATGGAAAATTTCTTACTTAATATTTGGTAATTTTTTAGATTTTAAAAATGTGATTTCAATGTGAAAAGGTTATTTTCCTCTAGAAAACCTTTTAATGTATTTTCATCTATGTCAACATTATTTGTAGAATATTATAATTTATTGAGGATATAATCTAATTAAACCATCCACTATATTTTTATTTATGTTTTATGCTTAGTTTGACTCGGGAATGTATTGACATTCAGTACGCTAGTTCTTCCAAGAAAAATAGGTATTGATTTTAATGGCATGTTGATTATGTTGTATTATATATTAATATGATGAGTACATTAGTATTATTATGTTTTAGGTGTGTATTATAATTATAAGGTCCCTAGATGCACTAGGTGGTCTCATGAGACAGAACAAGTTAGGTATTTGGTTGAGTCCTTACCCATTTATGTAGATTTCATGGCATGAGGCATAAATATTGTGTTTAATATGACCGAAATTATGCATTATCACATTATAAAAGAAATTATTTCTTTCCAATAGATTATTTGAATGGATATTATATCCATAGAAAAGTTTCAAGATCAAGTAAGTATTTCTATATTATTATTTTATCACCACTAATTTATGCCATATTATATATTCCTTATTAGATTCCACTATACGGATACCCTTGATGAGTATATAAGCTCACCCCTTTATTATTATTTCATTCCAAAACATGTTAGAAAGTGAATTATGATTGATATATAGGGATATGATAGAGATAATAAAGGTGTTTTCAAATAAAATATTATGTTTTATTTTATGTTTTGAAATGTAATGTGGGATTCAAGTATTTATATAGTTTTTTAATACTATTAAACTATTCTATCCTTTGGGATGTGATAAAATATATCTAGTAATAATGTAATGAAGTATCCTATGGCTTAGGGATACTGAATTTTGGGCCATTATAGTTGGTATCTGATACACATTTAGTGGATACAGTAGCGACTAGATTTATGAAAACATAGATTAAGGAATACAACCATAGGAATGATTTTTAGGACAAGTATAAGTATAACATGACATCCTTAAGTTTTTGTAAGGTTTAGACTATATTTTATCCCTAGAAAAATATCTATTTATGTATATTACAAGTGTATATTGTTTTGTAATAGATGAATCTAGGTGTAATAACCCTGAGAAGAGTTGGTCGAGTATATATCAACCATCATTATGGTACACAATGTGTGTTACCCTACTATTTACATAGTTTAACACTACCAATTTATAATCTTCCATTAATTAAATTTATCATTTTTTAATTAATTGAAAATATTATTATGATATGATATTATTCCCATAGAAACAATGTTTATGATTCTAAGATGAGTTTTGATGAAATTTTTAGTTTAAGTTTAGTCTTTCACTAGTTTTAAAATTATACATTCTGATTCATATTTTTATTATCTAATCTAGTGTATTCCATTAATAAATATTTCCTAGTAAAAGTAATGTAGAATGCATCAATTCATGAAATATAAATATGGATTTCCCTCCTAGGAATGATAATAAATCTCAATATAGAGATAGAAATAAAAAAAATATAACTGTATTGGGGCTGATGACTTAGGTTATGACCAATAACCCTTCTCGTGTGGAGTATCCTAATAATCTAAAATGTAGTATAAAAATGTTAGAAAATTTTATGAGATGAAAACCTTTATCATTCAATGGAACCAAAAATCCATTCGTAGTTGAGAAATGGATAAATTAGTTATAGATGATATTTATTTCTTGGAGAGTAATGAAAGGGAGAAGGTTTTCATAAATATTTATCATTTAATGAGGGATTCATATAAATAATCTCCATTGATTCAAAACAATAAGTATGAATAGAAAATAAAAATAATGTATTGGATGTATTGTAAGGTACTTTTCTTGGAAAATTATTTTCCTCAAGAACAACTAGTGGATGTAAAGCGACGATTCTTGAGTATAATACAAATGGAAGAGTAAAATTTTATTAATTATAATGATAAATTCACATGGTTATAAAGACATAATATGTACTACTTACACAATATAGAGAGTAAAAATGACTATTTAATTGATGTAATGGAGACTATACTTCAATGGGAACTAGTCTCTCAAACAATTATCATCATATGAGGATATAATATCATGTGCTATCAAGATAGAAAAATAAGTCTCCAAGTCTTATGGATTTGATAGAAAGAAGTAGATAAATAGGATGACATAGTGAAAATAGATAAGGAAAATATGAGAAAAATGTATTTTACAACATTATAAACTTATAGAAGGAAACACCTTGGTACATGATTACATGGAAAATGATTTTGTGTTTAGAGCAGAGAAAAGGACATCAATAACATGAGTCAAAAGGTATGGGAAATGCATCACGATACAATGCTTTAACTGTAAAGGGATAGGTCACTATTATAACCATTTACCGAAACACCAAGGTATCATAACACAAAATAATCCCTGGGGGAGTAGTCAAAGATCTTGTAATTACAATAGTTGAAGTGGAAGTTCCATATGATGTTGTGAATGGTAAACCTATAATCCAATCCATGATTAAAAATATTTTATTTGATTTTAGTTATAACCACTCTTTTATATCTGATTAATTATTTAAGTGTATCTCATCACCTTTGTAATGATTATATATTATGTTGGTAGTGGAAACTTCTAATGGTAGGATAATCATATCATATGTCTATATCTCCTCACTGATAGAATATTTTGGTAATATTCTTTTTATTATCATGTTATTATTAATCTAATTGAATTTAATGTAATTTTGGGTATGGATTGTGTAACACCCCAAGATTTTATGAGAATTATTCTTTTTTAATTTCTTTGATGCCTTTTGTTATACGCTTCACCAAGATTAGCTTTCTCTATACCCAATACCATATTAGCTTGTAGTATACGCAACACTATTCTTGGCTTGTGATGCACAAAATTTCAAGTTCTTTTGAATAAAATTAATTTTACACAACACCAAGTATAGATTTGGATCAATCTATAACTGAACTATATTTTGAGTATGTTGTACGGAACACCAAAGGATTTTTTCCTTACACACAACCCTGACTTGGCTTATATTACACGGAAGCGCGACCTTCCTCAATAGTGTGTGTTGTATGCAATACCGAGTTTCACTAAACAATGATATATTATGAACTAGATGTTATGAATAGTATTAACCCCATTTTTAATTTTAAAACAATATAATTCATCTTACACATATTCTAGAACATGGTATGAAAGCAAAAAAAAATTCGGATAAAATGAGTATTTAAAAAAACAGTTTTGCCGCCTTTTGATGGCACACCAACTTTAAATATAGTTTTTGACACTTTTATAAGTTCAATTAGAAAAAATAAAATTATTAATTTCAATAAGGATATAAAAATTTACTCTGGATAATTTTTTTATATTTTTCTGTTAACTTTCATATTTTGATGAATAGTAAAAATACGCTAAATTTGAATTAAAAAAACATTCTTCATCTTGATAATTTATATGGTAAAAATATAATATTGTATGGTTTTAAAGTATAAATAGAATATAATTTTGTCATTTAATATAATTCAAGTCATTTCCATTAATTGTACGTTGAATTCATAGGAAAAAACATTTCAATCTTTGACAATGTTTTAACTTTTAAAACCCGTTTTCTTAACAATGAGATTAATTTTTAATTAATTACTGAAAATTCTGTGTTTTTAATTTTGAAAAATGGATTCCATATTTGGATTCATTGGGTCCAAATTATGTTAATAGGTTACTTTTATTTTTTTGATATTATCTATGATAATTTTTATTTACTACAGTTAAAGGTAAATCAGGTAATTAAGGGTAAAAAAAAGATTATAAAATTACCCTAACACCTAAAAAAATTATATTGGATGAATAAAAGTCTACCTATATCACCTAAGGGTCCGAATAGATTCATTTCATGGACTTTTAAACATGAAAATTATATAATTATTATTAAAACCAAAGAAAGTGACAACTTGTCACTCTCTTATATCTTATAAGTGTAATAATTTTAATTTATTGATAAAATTCATAAAAACTCGAACATGAATAGTCTTTATAAATATAATAAAATTATATACATCATTATAATTTATTTATAATTTTTAGGGATTAAATTAGTATCACTAATGATGACACAATAGTGATGTATAAATTATTTTATTGATTGAAATATCAAATAAATCGTTTTAAAAATATTAAAATAAATATTATATGAACTAATTAATGTTCTACACAAATTTTATAGATTAATATGATATGTTAGGATTCTATTAAATATTTTGGTTCGAATATATCCTATGTTTGGATTTTATTTAAATTCAAATAAATGAATAGTGTCAAAATTGACACTATTGTTATTTTATAAAAATAACATATTATAAAATCGTTTAAAAATCAAAAAAATATTTAAAAATTATAAATTGAAATTTATATCTTCTAAAATTTCATAAATTATCTAGTTATGGACAATTCAAAACACATAAGTAATTATTTATAACAATTTAAAATTTAGAATATCATTAAGGCAAATAAGATTAAATAAATTAAATAAGGATAAATCAAGTTGATAAGGTTTAAAATAAATTACCAGCATTTCTAAATATTATTGGCTGATGAGAGTACAACCCTATATCATCTAATATTCGTATTTGAGTCATTTTTTGAGGTTTTTAAGTGGGGATTGAGTTTATTATAAATTAATATTTTATATGTTTCCAAAAGTGCCCCTCTCCTCTCTTATAAAAGGGAACCTCCTCCCTCTCCTCCTCACACCACTTTGGGCCTTCAAGATCAGCCCAACCATGCCCGTTTATCTTCTACACTTTCCTATAAACATACTATAGGTCCTGGTCTTCTTCAAATACCAACTTTAGTGCCCTAAGAGAAGGTTTAGAGAAGAGGCGCGTCGAAGAAGAAGTAATATCCATTATCGATTCTTTCAAAATTCATTTCTTCTTCTACTTCCTCTTCTTTTTTTGTTTCATAATAAAGTAATAACATTAGTATCACTAATATACTCATATGTTATTATAAATATAAACCAACCTTATTTCACCTTTTATCCATCCTATGGAAAATGAAATCACCGCACATGCGTACGTACGGAATACCGTCTCCACGCCGTGGTGTAATCTATTTTTCCACCACCACCTTACTTGGATGGGTATAATGGTGTAAAGAATAACTATATATGGTAATTATTACATGATAATAATTATGATATATTATATCATCCACTCTAATTCCATTCAATAATTATGGGAATGATATCATCGCTCGTGCGTACGTACAAATTACCGTCTCCATGACGCGATGAGATTCATTCTCCAAGTTAACCACTCAAAAATGATTATAAAGCATATATAATAAATAATCATTAAATATGTGACATATTAATGATACTGTATTTATGTATATGTTATTTACTTACTTCCATTCAATTTAATAAGAAACAAAAACAGCGTTCATGTGTACGTACGACCTACCGTCTCCATGAACGGTGTATTTATTTCCATTTATCGATCTCTTATATATATGTATATTCTGAATATATATTATAATTAATTAATGTTTTACATTCTGGATGTAAATACCCTAAAATTTAAAGGAATTTTTTTTCTTAATTTCTTTGTAATTTTACAAGTTTGTGGCTTCTTACGTCACTTGATTCTGAGGCCCAGTGTGCCCGGAATCAATTTCCGAAGTTTATCTCGGGTACATTCAATAAATGAATGATCAGGTTTTTCTATATTTTCAACCGGTGCTCAGAATTGAAATCTGAGGTCACCGATGAACTCGCAGCGCCGATAATTGCTTAAGGGGACCTTTACCGTAGTTGTGTTTGCTCGGGGGGAGAAGTTAATTATTGGGGTTTATTTAAGAAGTAAATAAAAATTGTCGGAACAATTTTTATTTTATATCTAAGGAGGTTATTTCCTCCCATGGGTAGTTAATGGTGGGATCCACAATCACCTAACTATCCTAGTGTGGATGTTAGAGAAGTGGGGCCCACACGAACCCCAACCATTTAATTTCCTCTAAACTCCTTAAACCCCTCATTTAATTAGCAACCCCCATTAATTGCCAATCTCTCCACCTCCCTCTCTCTATTAATTCTTGAAAACTCACAAATTTATGAGGATCTTTCCACTCCCTTTACTTAATTAATTTCCAACATATTTAATTAATGAAGAGATTTGAGTTTTGAATTTTAAATTTCTTGTGTCAATAAAATAATAGTTGAGCCTATTATTTTATTTTGGAACACGTTGGGTTGGGAAAAGATTGGAGAGATATATTGTGTGAAGAAGAAGAGCACCATCCATCCACGAAGAACAGTTCTCCTTTCAACGGATCTCTAATGAATGCCGCTCGAGCCGGGATCGAGGGCCTTTGCATAAACGACGAACGCCAACGATCATCGTCACCTTCATCTCCTCACTTGCATCGACGTCAACGACCCGACGTCCACCCTTTCACGATATCGTCAACGAATGACGAACCTTGAAGTAGGGGTTTAATTTGAGTATTATTATATTTCCATGATTCTTCCCTTCTAAAACAAAGAACGTGGATCAACTCATTATAAAGATGATCTGCGAATATTTTCTTTGCGGGTTGGGTATAGTTATTTGCGGGGAAATTGTGGGATGGTTGGATTCAATTTTATATAAATAAAATTGTTTTTCATTCTTCATAAAACCATGTTTAACCTTGGACAATTGATAATTCCTAATGCGGAGGGAGTGGGCAGAACAAACACGGCCCAACGACCCTCCGCAGATTGTTTGTTGATGCGAGGATTGACGGGCGACGATGAAATGAGACCGCAATGACATTTGAAAGCCATCGTAGTGAAGAACGGGTCTCGGGAGAGCCGCAGGCACAATAAGTGGGAGAATCAGACCACCTGATCATGTATGGTGGTCCACGGAAGACCCTAACAGCACGACAGTGCTAGAGACTGAAGGTGGCGGCAGGAGCCGTCCGGCCGCCTGGGGGCGGCGGCGCCCTAGCGCGCTGCCGGAAAATTCTGCCGTAGCAACAGCCGCGGCAGCAGTGCGACGGATCCTGTGGCGACGCGGGATCCCGAGATGGTGGGGCAGTGCCAGCTAGTGCCGCTGACATCAATTAACGGTGTGGGGGGCTGCGCCCCCTGCTCCGTGCATTTCGCTCAGCCAAGCTGGCCGTGCCAGCTCCCCCGGCCAGGCCAGGGTTGGCCAAGCGGGCCGGGCTGCACCGTTTGGGCCGGACCACGCCAGCTGGGCTGGGCCGCGCCGACCGGGCTGGCCCGTGCCAACCGGGCTAGGCCACGGCCAACCAAGCCGGACACAGGCCCATTTTGGGTCGCCCGGTTCGGGCCGAACCATGAGGTGTTGGGCCGGGTCGGACCGTGCCCAGACCCCCTATTTTCCGACTATATTTACTTAATCACCCATAACATGAGTTGTGGACCTCCGATCGACACACCGTTAATTGAGTAGGATTTCTTGGATCGAGATAGTAATTTCGATATATTACACTCAAGGTTTCGGCGAAGTTTGGTTACGACCAGGTTGGTTCGAATTCGAAACCAACTGGACCCTCTCAACAGAAATGCTTATAACTTGAGGACTGGACGTCTGATTGACGTGTCGTCAACTATTTTGGGTTCGTCTTGATGAGTAGGTTCTTTTGGAATACTTCAAATGAGGTTTGGACATAGTTGGAGTAAGGCCGGGTTGGATCGTACCCGAAATCCAACCGGGCCCCTGGAATGACAACACAAATATCTCACAGGCCTGATGTCTATTTGACGAACCGTCAGTGGAATTGGTAATCACATTGAGAAACAGTTGATTTGTGTATACCCCATGAGAGTTCAGGGTACAGTTGAGATACGACCGGGTTGGTTCATTCACGAAACCAACCGGGCCCCTGAGACTAGAAGACTAATAACTCACAGACCAGGCATCCGATTGATGCGCCATCTATTGCGTTGAGACCCTTATGATGAGGAGGTACTTTGAGATACTTTCACGTGAGATTACATGACACTTGGATGTATTGAACAGTATCTCATGGAGCGGACCCTCCCGGAGACGAGCGTACAGAGTACAGAGACCTTGTAGTTGGATGAGACCTGGTTGTCCGATTCATTTCGGAGTGACTTGTATAGCCCAGTGGAAAGGAATACTGTGTTTTGGTGGCAGACCCACGGCGGGGAGCACTACTGTGTTTGGGTAGCAGACCCGCGGTACTCAACAGATGGAGTACCTCTGTAGGCTTTGAGGGGGAGCACTACATTTTGAGGTGGCAGACCCATGGCGGGGAGCACTACTGTGTTTGGGTGGCAGACCCGCGGTACTTGATAGGAGGAGTACCTCACTAGTCCAAGGTTATTGAGCAGTGCCGCAAAGTCGGGATAGGATCACTATACTCAACAGAGGATGAGCTCTTCAGCAGATGTGGTTTTGATATCATTAATGAAAATCCTGGTTTGAGCTGAGTCAATAACCATTGTGTTTACCTCATGATTGAGATGGGTTACTTGATAACTTAGGTATATGTATGGTCATATACCTAAATAAAGGTTATCTATTGAGATATTTATTTGTGGTTTATCCTTGTTGGATTTAGTGAGACCTTGAGGGTCTCGAGGTCTCTACTGAGTATCGTTATACTAACCCCTACACGGGCTATGCCCGCACATCATTATGTTGGATGCAGATGATGGACAACATTGATCGTGGTTGAGGCTTGTAGAGATGGACGGTACCCGGAGGTGGACTTCACGATGAGACGGTACCCAGAGGTGGACTTCACGATGAGATGGTACCCGGAGGTGACAGACGGACGTGGAGAGATGAGGTGGCCATCTGTACTTAACCTTTAGGTAGGAACTTGGAAGGACGATCCAGGGGTGGCTTGTCACCTTCATGTTGTTTTGTCTTTTCCTTGTAATTTCGGTTGGGCTTGTATTTCCGGCTCCTTTGTACATTCAGCACACCTGTTACTTCTTTACTTAGTGTTTACTTCTGCTTGTACTCTGGTAATGTGTGTGTTTACATTTTATAAAGGGAATGCCTTCCCAATTATAGGGATTCATGCCTTTGGTGCTAGTCGCCAGCCCCTTGCCTATGGAAGGCAGGCTTGTGGTAGTTACGACACGGGCCCCGGGGGACAGGTCGTGACAAATTGGTATAAGAGGAGTCGGTTCTACCACAGAACTTGGGACTCTGATATTTCCTTTTTGTGAAGCAATAGTGTTAAGGGTATTGAGTGTGGTTTTTAGTTCAGGGGGTCCAGTGTTGGTGTGGTGGCCGACATATCTATACACCAGGACCCTGAATACTGATTTCTGACTCAGTGCACGAAAACACTAATTGCGTGTGTGTTTCCAAAAGTTTTCTTTAAGTCAGCTCAACCATGTCATCTCACCAGGTTTAAATCATTTGATCGTGTCGCATATTTTTAGGATGCCTCCACACAGAGAGTCAGTTGGAGTTCCGATAGAGTACACGATGTCGTCATACCGAGCAACGAGGCTCTGGTGCGGGGCCCCCTTGCTATGTTGGCACCTTCAGGTGGTGTACCAGTAGCACCACCACCCATTGGACAACAGATGCCACCAGCCATACTAGCGGATGGTGCACGCTGATAGAGTGCATTGCACGAGTTCTAGTAGTAGAGGCCTCCGAGGTTACGAGGCGAGACAGATTCCTAGGCAGCAGTGGACTGGCTTTAGGCAATTGCTAGGGTTCTACACCTAGTTTAGAGACTAGTAGAGTAGATGGTGATCTTAGCTACTGGTGTTTCCCAGTGAGTGACCATGAGGATGGTCGCCATAGTGATGGTACTTTGGTATGTGGACCGATTCCTGAGATAGTACCTTCGCGTAGTGTTCCAGTTATATCACTACCTGTTGGTCAACAGTTTCAACTAGCGGTACTGGTAGATGACACATGTAGGTTCATTTCCTTACATGTGTTTCAGCATCAGATACACATCAGGTTCTGAGGTGAGCTTGACTCACAAGCAGCTGAGGACTGGCTTGAGGAGGTGGCTGAGAGTTTTCTAGACCTTATACAGCTTCGACAGGATGACATGTCGGTAGCTGGGTAGTCATTGAGGCGTACCGATCGTTCTTGGTACTTGACGACTATGATATGATCAGTGCTTTAGAGATTGGGCCTCAGAGAGAGGTGTGTTTAATGGACATCCGAGCCAACACCATTCCTCTATGCATTCCTACATATGTTAGGGTTCTAGAGAGAACCTTTGTGGTTGAGAATTATTGGGCTGAGCGGATATAACCAGGGATGGTTAGTAGTGGAAAATCAAGAAACTGGCGCCAGTCTTGGAGACTTGGGCATGTAAAATTTTTTAAGAAGAGGAAGTGTTAAGGAAAGATGAATCTGCAAAGAAGCAGACATGAAAGCCGAGCTAGGAGGCTAGCATGTGGTGATGTACATTTCGACTTGATACAACCAACCGGCTTTGTAGTCCCTGTCAGGCTCAGGGAGCAGGAGGGAAGGGGTAGAGAGTAGCTACATTCAGTCAAGGAGTGTGTCCCAATGGCTCTAGGAATGATTCTAGGTACTGTCTATGTCGACTACTAGCTACCGTAATAATAAACATTGATACAAATCGTTCCTTCCTTCAATGAATCTTGTACCAGACTTAGAGTTTCCAGTTAAAACCGTTTACTTGACCCTCACGTCTCGAGATACCTTTGGGAGGAGACTCGATAATCACACATACGCTGACGGTTTGATCTGACCCTTGAGGTGAGAGTTTCAGTTGTATCCTCTTGGTGGCAGCGCCGAGGCCTTACGACGTTGGTCTGGGTATGGATTGGATTCACAGTTCATACTCATATTGACTTTATTAGGCAAAAAGGTTGTGGTTTATCTACAACGTTGGGATGGAGTTTTCCCTAGGTCGGTGAAAAGAGAAACCCAGGCAGCACAGGATAAACTCTTGCATAGGAGGGTCACTACTGGAAATTGGACCATTTCCAATTCTTCTATACCAACGGTTTGGAAATACCATTGGTATAGGTCTCTTTTCCCAATGGTTTGGCCAAACCGTTGGGAAATTCCACTTTGTGGCCACCTTTCCCAATGGTTTGGCCAAACCGTTGGGAAAAGTCCACAAAGTGGCCACTTTTCCCAACAGTTTGGCCAAACCGTTGGGATAGATATACATTTCCCAAAGGCTTGGCCAAACCATTGGGAAAGGTGGAAAATATTTCAAACTCACATCCAGAATTAAAAACACAATCAAGATCTATACCAAAGGTTTTGACAACCATTGGTATAGGTCTATACCAATGGTTTTTGACAACCGTTGGTATAGATCCTTTGATTTTTTATCTGATCTTCTTACCGAGAACAATATATAAATCAAAATTTAAAATATTTATGAGAATACATATATATATTTATGTAATTATGTTCAAAAAAGTCATGTTAGGTTAGTGGTTAAGTCGTTCAATGATAAATGAGGGGTCTTGGGATCAAATCCCAACGGATTTTTTTTAAATTCATATACCAACGGTGCCATAACCATTGGTATAGATTTTCATATTACCTATACCAACTGTTTCCAAAACCATTGTTATAGTTCTATACCAACAGTTTTTGGAAAACAGTTTGTATAGACCTATCCCAATGGCTTACTTGGCAACGGTTCTCCAAACCATTGGTATAGGCTATACCAACGGTTTAAAAGCCTATACCAACAGTTCCAAACTGTTGGTAAAGGTTAGTTTTCCAGTAGTGGGTGCAGCCGATCATTTTTGAGTCGGCTAACCTTACCCTCGTGGTAGCATGAGTTTTGATTTTTCAGTTCCAAATAGGAAACAGAGGCCTCTACCGTTCGAAGATGGCGACAATGTCTTTATACGTGTCTCACCTCGACGAGGTCTACGGAGATGTGGCCGAGGTAGAAAGTTATCTCCATGATTCTTCCGACCTTACCAGGTCCTCAGAAAAGTAGGAAAGGGGGCTAACCACATGGCCTTTCCACCTCAGATGCACCGGGTGCACAACGTCATCCATGTATCTCAGCTGAGGAGATGTGTGCATGACCTATCTGTCATCATCGACCACAGAGAGCTGGACATCGATGATGGGGAGACTTTCATGGGGTTCTGTTAGAGGTTGGGGATCGACATGAGTGGGTCCTATGAGAATGGTTGATTAATCTTTTTCACATTCACTGGAAGCACGAGAACCTTTAGAAGAGCACATGGGAGCGGGAGGATCAGATGTGTGCTCAGTACCCTCTTTTGTTTCCCTAGTTTATGTTGTAGCTTTACGAGGACGTAAAGCCCTAAGGTGGGAGTAAAGTAATGACCCGGAAATTTCAAGGAAATATTTTTCCTAATTTCTTTGGAATTTTACGAGTCTGTGGCTTCTAACGGCACTTGATTCCGAGGCCCAGTGTGCCCGGGATCAATTTCATAAGTTTAGATCGGGTACGTTCAGTAAATGAACAAGTGAGTTTTTTATATCTTTTGAACCGGTGCTCGGAATTGAAATCCAAGGGCACTGATGAACTCACATCGCTAGTAATTTCTTAAGGGGACCTTTACAGTAGTTGCGTTTTCTTGGGAGGAGAAGTTAATTATTGAGGTTTATTTAAGAAGTAAATAAAAATTGTCAGAATAATTTTTATTTTATATCTAAGGAGTTTATTTCCTCCCATGGGTAGTTAAGGGTGTGATCCACAACTACCTATCTACCCAAGTGTAGATGTTATAGAGTTGGGGCCCACACGAGCCCCAACCATTTAATTTCCTCTAAACTCCATAAACCCCTCATTTAATTGGCAACCCCATTAATTTCCAATCTCTCCACCTCCCTCTCTCCATTAATTATTGACAACCTATAAATTTATGAGGATCTTTCCTCTCCATTTCCTTAATTAATTACTAACACATTTAATTAATGAAGGGATTTGAGTTTTGAATTTTAAATTGCTTGTTTCAATAAAATAATATACGAGCCTGTTATTTTATTTTGGCACACGTTGGGTTGGGAAAATATTAGAGAGATCTCTTATGTGAAGAAGAAGAGCTACCTCCCTCCATGAAGAACGGTTGTCATTTAGACAGATCTCCAACGAACGATGCTCGAGTCGGGATCGAGGGCCTTTGCGGAAGTGATGAACACCAACGATCATTGTCACCTTCATCTCCTCCATTGAGTCGACATCAACATGCCGACATCCACCCTTTCGCGATATCGTCAACGAACGACGAACCTTGAGGTATGGGTTTAATTTGAGTATGCTTATATTTCCATGATTCTTCCCTTCTAAAAAAAAGAACGCGGATCAACTTTTTATGATGTTGATCCACGAATGTTTTCTTTGCGGGTTGGGTATAGTTATTTGCTGGGATATTGTGGGATGGTTTGCTTCAATTTTATTTAAATAAAATTATTTTTCGTTCTTCGTAAAACCATGTTTATCCTTGGCCAATGGATAACGCCTAACGCGGAGGGCGTGGGATGAACAAACACAACCTAATGACCCTGTGCAAATTGTTTTTTGATGCATGGATTGATGGGTGATGATGAAACGGGACCGAAATGGCATTTCGATGATGTCGCAGTGAAGAACAGGTCCTGGGAGAGCCGTTGGCGCAAGCGGTGGGCGAATCGGACCACCAGAGTGTGTCCAGTGGTCCGTGGAAGAAGCTGCTGGTGCGACATGCTGACACGGCAGTACTAGAGGCCAGAGGAGGTGGCTGGAGCCGTCGGGCCGCCTGGAGGGTGCGGCGCCCTAGCGGGCCATCGGAGAAATTCCGCCGCGGCAACAGCCGCGGCGGCGGTGCGACGGATCCCGTGGCCGCACGGGATTCCGGGACGGCGGGGCAGCATCAACTGGCACCGCTGGCATCAATTAACGGCGGGGGTGGGGGGGGGGGGGGGGCGTGCCCCCCGCTCACCACATTTCTCTTAGCTAATCTAGCCAAGCCAGCTCCCCCGGCCGAGCCGGGCCGGGCCACGCGAGCGGGCCGGGTCGGACCGGGCCCAGACCCCCTATTTTCGGACCATCATCAGTTAAATTCCCATAACTTGAGTTGTGTACCTCCAATCGATGCACCGTCAGTTGCATAATATTCCTTTGATCAAGAATATCGTTTAGGTATATTACAGTAAAGGTTTTGGCGAAGTTTGTGTATGGAGAGGTTGGTTTGAATTTGAAACCAACTGGACCTCTGAGCGGAAACGCTTATAACATGAGGACTGGATGTCCGATTGACATGTCGTAGACTAAGTTGGACTCCTCTTTATGAGAAGGTTCTTTTGTAATACTTAACCTGAGGTTTCGATGTTGTTGGAGTAAGGACGGGTTGGATCGTAGCCAAAATCCAACCGGGCCCCGGGAACGGTAATACAAATATCTCTTAGACCGGATGTCTGTTTGACGAACCATTAGCGACGTTGGTAATCACATTGAGAAATAGTTCTTTTGAGTATACCCCATGAGAGTTTGGGGTACAGTTGAGATACGGCCAGGCTGGTTTGTACACAAAACCAACCGGGCCCCCGGGACTAAAAGGCTAATAACTCACACACCAGTTATCCAATTGACGCGATGTCTGTTTCGTTGAGTCCCCTATGTCGAGGCGGTCCTTTGAGATACTTCCACGTGGCGTTACATGACACTTGGAAGTATCGAATAGTAGCTCGTGGAGCAGACCCTCCCAGAGACGAGTGTACGGAGTACGGAGACCGTGTAGCTGGCTGAGACCCGATGACTGCTTGTCCGATTCGAGTCGGAGTGATTTGTATAGCCTAGTGGGGAGCACTATTGTGTTTGGGTGGCAGACCCACAGCGGGGAGCACTACTGTGTTTGGGTTGCAGACCTAGGATACTCGACAGAAGGAGTACCTCTGTAGGCTATGAGGGGGAGCACTACTTTGTGAGGTGGCAGACCCATGGCGGGGAGCACTACTGTGTTTGGGTGGCAGACCCGTGGTACTCGACAGGAGGAGTACCTCAATAGTCCATGGTTTGTGAGCAGCACCTCAGAGTCGTGATAGGATCACTGTGCTCGACAGAGGAGGAGCTCTTCAGCAGATTTGGTTTCGATATCATTAATTAAAATCTTGGTTTGAGCTGAGTCAATAACCTTTGTGTTTACCTCATGATTGAGACAGGTTACTTGATAACTTAGGTATATATATGGGAATATACCTAAGTAAAGGTTATCTATTGAGATATTTCTTTGTGGTTTATCCTAGTTGGATTTAGTGAGACCTTGAGGGTCTCAAGGTCTCTACTGAGTATCGTTATACTCACCCCTGCACGGGCTATGCCTGCACCTCTTGGTGTTGGATGTAGAGGACAGACAACACTGATCGGGGTTGAGGCTTATAGAGATGGACGATACCCAGAGGTGGACTTCACGACGATATGGTACCCAGAGGTGGACTTCATGACACGACGGTATCTAGAGGTGACAGACGGACATGGAGAGTTGAGGTGGACATCTGTACCTACCCTTCATGTAGGAACTTAGAAGGACAGTCCAGGGGTGGCTTGTCACATTCCTGTTGTTTTGTCTTTTCCTTGTACTTTCGGTTGGGATTGTATTTCTGACCCCTTTGTACTTTCAGCACACCCGTTACTACATTAAATAGTGGTTACTTCCTCTTGTCCTCTGGTTATCTGTGTGTTTATGTTTTAAAAAGGAAATGCCTTCCCAGTTATATGCATTTATGCCTTTGGTGCTAGTCACCAACCCCTGGCCTATAGAAGGCGGGCTTGGGGTAGTTACGACATGGGCCCTGGGTGACGGGTCATGATACTGGAAGTAATTAATCATGATCTATGTAATCATATGAATAATTACAAGTCAAAACATGAACGATAAATGAAATTATTTTACCTAAAACAGTGCTTTAACATGGAATTGACAAATGAACGGGTAATATAAAGTCGTATGTGAATCATATATGATATGATAAATATTATTATCGTTATGTTACAAGTTAATAATATGTTTAAACTCTCTATATAGAAGTCTCAGACACATACGTAAGAAATTGGACCTACGGTAAGGGATAATTATTCCAATCTCGTTCTTATCTGAGATTGTTTATTCATAAGTATTTTCTGGGGTTATGTTTATCATCCATGTCCATGTTTTCTAAAAATGTTTTCATAAAATGTTTACTATTCTTCCATGTATGTTTAAAGTCATTTGACCCTTTATTGAGTTTTACCACATTGTATGGAAAGAATCTTTCTTTTGTTTACCATATAAGGTACTTTTTGATTTTTTCGGTAAAAGTACGAGAAGAATGTTTTTTTAAATTATACGTAGAGAATATATTTTTACGGTTTCATAATGCCTTATTTCCATGAATCTTCCTCTACAAGATTTCATGATTATTTTCAACAAAATTATTTTCTTTTAAAATCGCATGACATTTTGAGAAAAGAAAATGATTTTGAAGAAGAAAGGATATTTTCCTCAAGAATTCATTTCAAGTGTTTATTCAAAACTATTTCCCATCTAAGATGAAATTATTTAGTATGATTATGTTTAAAGTATAATGTCTTAATTATTTACATGGTTTGACTTTTCTTATGATGAAATTATATCCATTTGTTTTATATGGATTATGTTAAGATGGGATCATGTTTATGAAACCCATTTTATTCTTTGGGTTATGATGCATGATTTATTATTGTGTTGTGGCACATGTAATAATGATTTCAATATGTGATGGGTGGTACCTATATCTACCTCTAATGCATTGGGTAAATATTTATATCTCATGAGATAGAAATGGTTGGAACGACAAGTGAATCCAATTCAGTAATATAGGGTTGGAACGAAAAGTAAACCCGGTTCAGTAATGGACTTTGTCCACTATGATGGTCTTGGCAGCAATGCCTTGACTACTATGAAAATAATAAAACGTGATTAATGGTTTCCACAATTACATGTTTTATTCCCATTCTATTTAATCATGGTTAATATTCCTTTATGATATATGCCTTATGCACTGCCAAGATTTATGTCCTTACTCGTGATTTTGATATTTTATGTACATGTTCTTAAGTTCAAATGTTTAGGGATTGTTTTATGTTCTCCATGTTTACCCTTACTGAGCATTTGAGCTCACCCTTTATATGTTTTCTTTTTCTCAGGATATAAAGAATGGTTTTAGGTAAGAAAATAGAAGGGTAATATCTTTATGGGGGATACTAAAGATCTTTCACCAGGATTAGAAGATTGTGTTCTAATTTTCCAAAGACACTAAAATAATACGGTCCTTGGGTGTTAGTTTTTTTATGTATTAAGTATTCCTCAAAAGTAATGTAATGTCCATGTACGTCAATTTTGGGTCTCTATAGTTGGTATCAGAGGAAAGGTTTAGTTAAACTTTGGAAACTAGGATGCGAAAACTTTAGTGAAATCCCTAGAGATATTTCTAAGGTATGTCTAGGGATGTCCCTAAGGTTATGTATACATATAGGTTATAGTCCTAGAATTATGGTAATGATATTAGAATTAAACCTAAGATGTTATATATTGAAGGTACTCCCCCTTTATTATGTTGTTTTCCTAGAATGATTTTTTCCTCTCACAGTATTCTATTTGGGTTTTAGACGATGGCTGGAACCCGAAAGAACCGTGTTGATCAATGTAATGGAAAATGCAATGATTTTCCTCCTGAACAAACCAATGTTATGGGAGATGGAGTGCAAAATATTATTTCTATACTTATATAAGCTATGAATCATTCTGGACGTTCAAATGAGCAGAGAAGGGGACAATATTTTATTGAGTCCTTCATGAGGCAACGTCTACCTTCATTCAATGGGTCTTCTAATCCACTTGTTGATGAAAAATGGACCAGTACCATTGAAAAGATATTTTCCATACATTGCTATTAGGAACATGAAAAATTCAATCTAGATATTTACTGTTTAGAAGGTGAAGTAGACCAGTGGTTCACTCTAATTAAGGAAACGTGGTCCCAAGATGAAATTGTATCCATGGAATGGAATGAGTTCAAGAACATAATTTTCATTAAGTAATTCCCTCGTATTCTTCAAACAAATATAGAAAAGGAGTGCCTTGAGCTTAATCAAACGGATGATGAATATGTTGGTATATATGAGGAAAATTTTACAAGGCTTGCAAGGTATGCATCTCGCTTTATTATCCAACCTGAAAGTAATGTTGATCGATTCATCTGTCGCTTAAAACCATGTCTTCGAATGGCATTAGCGATAAGAGACTTCAATAGGTATGAAGAAATTGTGAAATGTTCTATCAAGGTAAAACTGGAAATTGGTGTTACATATCAATCTCATGGTTTTAACAAGAAAGGAAAGATGGTGTTCAAGGAAAAATCTCAAAACAATGGTCAAAAGAAGACAAATGTTTCTTTATGCTCAATGTGTGGAAAGAAGCATGGTGGAGATTGTCTTAAATCGACTAGAAAATGTTTTAAGTGTGGAAAGGAAGGTCATCGAGTAGCTGAGTGTTGAAGTAATGGAAAAAGGGTAGCTAATGATGTGAATAGAGAAAAGACTACATAGAACACACCACTAACACTTCAATGCTACAAGTGCATGGAAATGGAGTATTATGCTAACCAATGCCCTAATCCAAGGGTTAATGATGATCGACATCAACAACCTCTTAAGGAAAAGTAAAAAGGGAAGTCACATTTGATCACTATTGGCGATTTTGAATATGACAACGAAGTGGTGGAGTGATTAAGTGTTTATGTAACGAGATTCCAAAATAGTGTTGTGGAATCTCATTTATAGTATTGTAAAATATTGGAATATATATGTATTGGTTTTTCTGTTGTTTTCAATAATTATATTGTACCGATAACCATGAAAAGTGATTGAAATATTTTTGGAAAGAAGAAGATATGTGCATAATGAAGGGATAAGGAGAAAATAATATGTTTGATAGTATTCATAAGCTCATGACTAATATAAGGACAAATTGATATCATGGTTTGAGTATATAGAATTTGTGGGATTTTGGTATGTGGAAAGAGTTAACTTTTGACAACATTAATGTTTTCACTAAGGTTCTATGGTAATTAAGGTTTCAAGAGAATACATGATTAAGGAATTCACATGTTTGGAATATAACCAACAAGATATATCTTATGATATACGGGGGATAAATGATGGTATTCACATGATTAGTTGATGACATTTCTAGTAGTCATTTTCTTTATACTATGAGAATGGACAGAAGTATTTTCAATAAGCCTAAAGGTTGGAATGCATTATGTTGGACAACATATAGTATTGTTTAAGGCTAGAAATTTTTGATATTATTTCTGCAATGTTGTAATAGTATAGTTTTAGAAAAAGGACAACCTGCAGGATGGGTGACAACCCGTCATGTCAGACAAGGTTTCGGGAGTCGAACCTACCACCGATGTGCGACATGCCTTTATCTCCTACCACAGGCCTACATGAAGTCCCTCGTTAGTAGAAACTAGTTATATTTCATTAAGCGGTATGATAAATGAAGTATAAGTCCATTTTTGAAACCATATATGATTAATCCAACCATAGATGGACTTATGTATATTAATTTTTTTAACCTTATGTTTGAGAAAGATGGAATGACCTATCATTCTATCACATGATTTGATCACACTTCACGGAAGACAAATTAAACTTCATTTCTTTAAGAGATGAAGTGGAAATTGTTCAAGGCACAAACAATAGTGAGATTGTACCAAAATGAAGAAAGTATTTATTTTAATTAAAAAATTATTCAACATTAGGGAAATGATCTCGAAAACCAAAACTTTTGTCCTAGTGCCCTCATATATGATTAATCAGATGGTACCTTAGATCATCACAAATTTATGGCTTTGTGATTGTTGGATTTTTCATATCCATGTTCTCTACCACTCTCCATCCAAACACGATGGTTAGATTTATCTTCTATATCCATGTTTAACCTATGTTCTCATATGAAGAAACCCAGTGATGAGTTACTTTGGGTGTCCATTATGTTTCTAACATTCCTTTTTAAAATAAAGTTTAAGTATTTCTTTTTACGATGTGGGGTTCTACTAAAAAAACTCTGAAGTAGAAAACCATTTATAATCTCGACGAATTTCGAGGGTGAAATTCATTTTAAGGGGGGTCGAATGTAACACCCTGAGATTTTATGAGAATTATTATTTTTTAATTTCTTTTATGCCTTTTGTTGTATGATTCACAAAGATTAGCTTTCACTATACGCAACATCGTATTAGCTTGTAGTATACGCAACACTATTCATGGCTTGTGATGCACAATGTTTCATGTTCTTTCGAATAAAATTAATTTCACACAACACCAAGTATAGATTTTGATCAATGTATAACTCAAATATATTTTTAGTATGTTGTATGCAACACCAAATGAAGCTTTCCCTACACGCAACCCTGACTTGTCATGCCTTACACGCAAGATCGACCTTCCTCAATAGTGTGTGTTGTACGCAATACCGAGTTTCACTAAACAACGATATATTATGAACTAGCTGTTATGAATATTATTTACCACATTTTGAATTTTAAAACAATATAATTCATCTTAAACATATTATAGAACATGGTATGAGAAGAAAATAAATATTTTGGGTAAAATGAGTATTTTTCAAAAAAATGTAGTTTGCCGCCTTTTGAAGGCGCACCCACTTTAAATCTTGTTTGTGACACGTTTATAAGTTCAATTAGACAAAATAAACTTATTCATTTCAATAAGGAAAATTTACTTCGGATAAATATTTTATATTGTTCTGTTAACTTTCATATTTTGATGAATAATACAAATACGAAAAGTTTTTAATTAAAAACAACTTTTTTCATCAAGATAATTTATATGGTTAAAATATAATATTGAATGGTTTTAAAGTATAAATATAATATATTTTTACTATTTAATATAATTAAAGTCATTTCAATTAATTTTACATTGAATTCATAGGAAAAAACATTTCAATCTTTGACAATGTTTTAACTTTTAAAACCCATTTTCTTAACAACGAGATTAATTTTAAATTAATTAATGAAACTTTTGTGTTTTGAATTTTGAAAAATGGATTCCATATTTGGATTAAGTGGGTCCAAATTATGTTAATAGGTTACTTTTATTTTTTTGATATTATGAATAGTAACAACAATAATTTTTATTTATTGCAGTTAAAGGTAAATCCGGTAATTAAGGGTAAAAATAAGATTATAAAATTACCCTAACACCTGCCAAAATTGTATTGGATGAATAAAAGTAGACCCATATCACCTATGTATAGGAATAGATTTATTTTAGGGACTTTTTACCATGAATATTATATAATTATTATTAAAACCAAAGAAAGTGACAACATGTCACTCTCTTATATCTTATAAGTGTAATAATTTTAATTTAGTGATAAAATTCATAAAACATCGAACATGAATAGTATCCAGAAATATAATATAATTATATACATCATTAGAATTTATTTATAATTTTTAATGATTAAATAAGTATCATTAATAATGACACAATAGTGATGTATAAATTATTTTATTGATTGAAATATCAAATAAATGGTATTAAAAATATTAAAATAAATATTATATGTACTAATTAATGTTCTACACAATTTTTATGGATGAATATGACATGTTAGTGGTATATTAAATTTTTTGGTTCGGATATATCCTTTGTGTGGATTTTATTTAAATTCAAATAAATGAATAGTGTCCAAATTGACACTATTGTTATTTTATAAAAATAACATATTATAAAATCGTATAAAAATCACATAAATATTTAAAAATTTTAATTTGAAATTTATATGGTCTAAAATATCATAAAGTATCCAATGATAGACAATTCATAACACGTATGTAATTATTTATAACAATTTAATATTTAGAATATAATTACCAAAAATAAAATCAAATAGATTAAATAAGGATAAATCAAGTTGATAAGGTTTAAAATAAATTACAAACATGTATAAATATTATTGGTTGATGATATTACAACACTATAACATCTAATATTTGGATTTGAGTCATTTTTAAAGGTTTTTAAGTGGGGATTGAGTTTATTATAAATTAATATTTTAGATGTTTCCAAAAGTGCCCCTCTCCTCTCATATAAATGGGCACCTCTTCCCTCTCCTCCTCACACTAATTTGAGCCTTAAATCTCGTCCAAACCCTACCAATTTATCTTATACACTTCCTTAGTAACATACTTGAGGTCCTGGTATTCTTCAAAGACAAACTTTAGTGCCCTAAGAGGAGGTTTATAAGAGGCGCGTTGAAGAAGAGGTAATATCCTTTACCAATTCTTTCAAATTAATTTCTTCTTATACTTCATCTTATTCAATTGTTTCATATTTAATTAATAAAATATATATCAGTCATATACAGATATTTTATTATAAATATGAACCAACCTTATTTCACCTTCTATCCATCCTACAGAAAACGAAATCATCGTGCGTGCGTACGTACAGAATACCGTCTCCGCGCCGTGGTGTAATATGTTTTTCCACCACCACCTTACTTGGATGGGTATAATGGTGTAAAGAATAACTATATATGGTTATTATAACACGATACTAATTCTGAGATATTATATCATCCACTCAAATTCCATTCAATAATTATGGGAATGATATCATTGCTCGTGCGTACATACGGATTATCGTCTCCACAACGTGATGAGATTCATTCTCCATGTTAACCATTCAAGAATGATTATAAAGTATATATAATAAATAATCATTAGATAAGTGACATATTAATGATACTGAATTTATGTATATGTTATTTACTTACTTCCATTCAATTTAATAAGGAAACTAAAATAGTGTTTTTGCGTACGTAAGACCTACCGTCTCCATGAACGGTGTATTTCTTCCCATTTATCGATCTATTATATATATGTATATTATGAATATATATATTTAATTTACTTAGAAACAAAAATATATACAAATTAAATATAAAAGTGATATTTTAATTTTTATACTCCCAAAGTCATTACGTATTATGAAATTAAATTATTTATGATAAATAAATGATATTATTAAAATACATATTATATATATATTTAATCAAATATTTTTATATTCATCCAATATATTTTATAGGCACAAGATAAGAATAATTCTAATTCTATCAACAAAAAGATATATTTTTCAAAAAGGTAATTATACAACCTTTTAATAGAGAACCCATTTTAAATAAAATTTGTGAAAATTTTATGTATTAATTTTGAATAAATAAACTTCTTCATTTGAATTAGTATATCTGAATTTACTTTGGTTGATTTTTTGGTATTAGTCTAATAAGTTTCATTTTTTGATAAATAGTGAAAATACTGTTTTTTATTGAAAACTTCATTTTCTTTTAACTTCATTAAAAAGTAAAATGATTTTTTATAATATTTTTAAATTTTAATTATTTAATTTTTTTGTCCAAATTATGGTTTTTAAAATTATTTAATAAGTAAAATTATTATAAAAACTATTTTTGTTTTAAAAATATCATTTTTCCGAAAAAAAAATTTTTTGTGAATTTTTACAAATTTTTATATTAAAAATAATTATATAACTTATGTGCTTTGAATTTTTAAAAATGGATATCAAATTTGGATTCTAGAGGTCTAAATTTTGAAATTATTTCCCTTTTATTATTGGCCAGTATGAATAATAACCATAGAAAATTTTCTGTCCACAGTAAATGGTAAATCGGGTCATTAAAGGTAAAAAAATATTATAAATAATATAAAATCACCCTAGAACATATGCTAATTTCATTTTATAAGTTTTTTTTGACCAAAATCATCTTTGGGTTGATGTTTTATCCTTTGTATGTAACTTTGGTATGAGTAAGAAATTTATAATATTATATTCAAAGAGAAGAAATTTTTTGTCACATCTTGGATTTTAACAAGTAAAATATTTTTAATATGGGTTTTTACTGGGGATATCATAAATTTTAAATTATTTTTATATTGATAACAACATTTAATAAATAATGGTAATTTATTTATAATTCTTTGGAGATAAATAATTAAATTAAATATTTATACGATGATGATGCATTAATTGAATTATTAAATAATGAATTAAATAAATGATATTAATAATATAAATATAAATATAAATTTACATAACTGATGTCATAAATGAATTTTATGGAAAACTCTGACATGTTAAAGATGTGTTAAAAGAGTTGGTTCTACTATATCTTAAAGTTATTATATTTTTTAAATGTCAACTAATGAATGGTGTCAAAATTGAAATTATGGATATTTTAAAATACATAATATTTTACTAAATGATATAAAATTAATAATAATACAATTTTTGACAAAATATTTTGGATTGGTCATGAGATTCCACTATGGAATTATTTTTTTTTCATTTTATAGTAATTATATTAACCCATAAGTTGTAAATTACTTGATATCACAGTAAGAGTTTGAAATGTAAAATATGGTTTGAAACAAAAAGATAGTGATCCAAAAAATGGAAAAATGTATAAATTTAATTGGATGAATATTATTTTACCCTTAAGACATATGGTTCAAAATTTATTCATTTAATGGCCACCTTTCATTGAAAATGGTATATATATTAATAAAACCAAACAAAGTGAAAAAACATAACTCTCATATTTCTTATAAGTATAATAATTTTTATATATGGATAACTATGATATATATTTGAAAATAAATTGTCGCTATAAATATAAAATATTTATATATATCATGGTGATTTATTTACAATTTTTTAGGTAAAAAATAATTACCTTTAATGCTAACACATGATGCAGTAATTATTCTACTAATAGAAATATCAAATAAATGAAACTAAAAATAAAAAAATAAATATAATTTGAATTAATGAAGGTTATAAACTAATATTATAGGTAACTATGATATTATCAGATTTTATTTAATAATTTGGTCTAAAGCTATCTTGTTTTTTTGGATTTTATTAAAATTCAAAGTAATGATTTTTTTCAAAATTGACACTAAGTATATTTTATGAAAATAATATATCATTAAATTATTTAAAATCATAAAAATAATAAAAATTAGAAATTTATTTTTATATGGTCTAATATATCATAAATTTCCTATTTAAGGACAATTTAAACCATATTAGTAAATAATTATAACCATTTAATATGTAAATATTTATTATCACAATTTAAAATTAAAATATATTTACTATGGGTTAATCAAAATGGTATGGTTTAAAATAAAAACAAACATATATAAGTTTTAATTGATGATGATATTAAGAACAAAAATCATATAATATTCCAATAATTTACTTTTGGTGGTATTTTTATATAAATAGAATTTGTTATAAATTAATATTTTGGAATTTACAGAAGTCCCTCTTACCTCAATTATAAAAGGGAACCTCCTACCTCACTTATTCACACCTCATAGAGCCATGAATATCGACCATAATCTACGCATTTCCTTTCTCAGAATATATATACAAATTCTAGAGGTACTGGTCTTCTCAAAAGGCCAACTCTACAGTTCCTAGGAGGAGATATATATGTTGATCATTGAAGAAGATGTAACATCATTGCCGACTCTTTCAAAACAGTTTTTTATTCTGCCTCATATTTCTATGTTGATTCCATAATAATATAATAAATATTTTGGTACCTAAATTCATAGATTTTATTATGAATAGGAAAAAACCATATTTTATATTCAATCCATCATATGAAAAATGAAATTAGCACACATGAATACATACGAACTACCATCTCCACATCGGGGTGTAATATTTTTTTATTACCACTTTATGCGATGTGTTTGATGATAGAATTTATAGATTTATATATAATGATTATAACATAATATTGATTCTGGAAAAAAAAATATACCATTCACTTATATAATTTTTTTACTATTAAGGAAATTATACCATCATTTGTGTGTACGTACGACTTACTGTCTCCATGACACCATGTGATTTACACAAACAAAATACATTTTATTTAATTTAATGAAAAAGGTTTAAAAGCACAAAAAAATACAATTAAAGAAGTCTAAAATAACTAATCCTAAGGGAATATTTCCATAAAATTTGATACCCAATGGGGTAAGGAACCGAGACCAGAGAAGATAAGGAACCGCTCATCTTGGGATGCTCTAGAGGCAAGGAAGGGAGACACATCATTTCCCTCATACCAGGTACAGAGGATGGTCATATAATTATTCATAAGTTACTTGCACCTTCTAATGGAGTATTCAATTGACCAAGAGAATATTCCCCTTACATGTAACTTCATTGTAGATTGTAAGTAAATCAGTCCCAATCTCCCTTATAGGAATACTCCTCCGATTTCTAAGAAGAAGGCATGCAAGGATAGCATGAGCCTCCACTTGAAGAGAGTCACTTTTTGCAATGAAATTAGAGAAATCCATAATTACTGATCCTTTGGGATATCTAATCACTAAAGCACCCTACATAGATCCAATATAGAACAAAATATAAGTGTTTAACTTATTCCTTGAGAGTGGGGGATGCCATTTGACACATTTTCTGGGCACAGTTGGGTCGAGGTGTGATGAGGGAAGGGTGGGATGTAGGGCCATGAGATAAGGATCATCCAAGGATTGTTTGCACAATATAAATAAGTCCAAAATAGGTTTTTTGATATTAAAAAGGATACCAATGATGGTCCTCATAGAGGACTGCTGCCGTATGTCAATTTTGGTTGTCCAGATAACCCAACACCTAGAAGTTAAAATTAAACTTTTTGATTTCTTATCAGGGTAGGGACATATTAAACCTCATAAAAATTGGTGGAGGAAGCTTTTTATGGAAGAAATATACTCAGAAACACTAGTAAAGTGGATGAAATCTCCCCGAACAACTTCTCCCACTCATTGTTGAAGAACAAATTCTTGGTGAAATCAGCACATGGTGCCCTACTATAGGGAAATTTAGAAGCCAAAATGAGTCCTTTCTGTTGGATTCTATCATCTATAGGGTGGGTATTATTCTAGACTCACCACAATAGGAAAAAGAATTTAAAAGGAAGCCCCTTCCACCATAAAATCACTCCCTAAAGGTCTTGAGGATTAATCTCTTGTTGGGTAATGTGTATGTCTCTACTTTTTAAAATACTTGAAACATATATAGTGAAGACACATCAGTCCCTATCATTAGTCAGAATAATGTAATCAAATATGCTTCTCCAATTCTCATCCAAAGTAGTCTGAATGAAAGTGGAATACATGTTGGTCTCCATGAATCTGATACCTTGGGTGAGGTATTAAGAGAATTTTAGGGGAGTCCCTGAGCAGTTGTGGAACCAATAGCTAATGTCACCCTTGCCAAATAACAATCTAGAATGTGGTTGAAAATAGTAACAATAAAATATTATTAAACATGTGATTATATGATCATAAATAATATCATTAAGAATAAATATAGTTCTGGAGTAATTCAATAACATTATTCAAAGCATTATACATGAGGGTAAAATATATTCAAAGGAATTGATCCTAAGGTAAGGGTTAATTTCATAATCTCATTATTATCCAAGATTTTTTATACATACGTTTTTACAAGGGAATATTTATCATCCATGTTAACATTTCATAAAATTGTTTTCCAAAATATTTTTTCCATTCTTATATAATGTTTTAAAGTAATTTTTCCCCATGTGTCAAAGAAATATTTTTGTCATTTTCCGAATGATGTGCTTTTTGAAAATTATGGGAAATGTACAAGGAGAATGTATTATTTTAACTTATATAGAATGAATCGATTTTTACATTTTCATATAAACTTATTTCCATGAAGATTATTTTACAAATTTTCAATGTTATTTTCAAAGAATTTATTTTATTTTAAAATTTCATGGAAGTTTTTATTAGAAAATTATTTCAAAGAAGAAATGATATTTTCCTTAGGAACTATTTTCAAGAGATTTATAAAAATTATATTCCATCAGCAATAATGTTTTCCAATGTTACTTATGATTTAATGGGAAAATTTTATTCATATAAATGGTTTATATTTATGATATTTCAAGCGGTTATGTTATGATCGAATGATGTTTATGATACCCATTTCATTTCATGAATTATGATATGATGGTTTATGATCTGTGAGACCCATGTATGTATGATTTTATTATGTGATGGGTGGGACCTATATCTCCCTCAAATACATTGGTTAAAGATTTATATCTAATGAGATAGTCGAATATGATCTTGGGAGTGAACCTTGACTACTAAGATGGACATGAGAGTGCACCAAGACTACCCAGATGGTACGAGGAGTGAGATCATACTAATAAGATGGCTATGGGAGTGAACAATGACTACCAATTTGGTATATGGTGTGAACTCATACTACTAAGATGGTATTGACAGAAATTCCTTTACTAAAATGGAAATAATATTATATGCTTATATGTCTTCCATAAATTCCATGTCTTGTCCCTATGTAATTATTTCAAGGATTATTTTATTTATTTTATTTTGATACAAGTCTCATGAAATACCAATATATATGCCATGTTTTCCATTTATGATTTTTGATAATTATGGTATAATTTTCATATCATTATACCATTATTTTTATTTTATGATTCATATATACATTTTTTACCCTTCCTAATCATCTGATGTCACCCCCTTTCTTATGTTTCTTTTCCCTAGGTTACAAGGAAATATGTTAATTGAGTTTTGTCTAGAAGTATTTCCCATGGATGATGTTGATGATTTATAGTGAAATTAGAAAGGATGAACATAGTAGTGGATAGTGGGATCCATTATTTCATTTTTATATTGTATGTTTTCGTGGGACAAAAATTGGGTCACATTACTAAAGATTATGTCTTTAGTACTAGATCAAGTTGTATGGATTTTGGGCTATAGCAATTGTAATACCCCAAGCTTCCACATTACGTTTCTCTTTGAATAATACAGTAGCGTGTGTTATACGCAACTTTGAGTTCTAACACACACCACAACCAATCGAGCTAGCCGTTATGAATAGTAATACCTACGTTTTAAAATTTTATAAAATATATCTTTCAAAATGGAGTTCATTTTTGGATTCGGAATATTGAATTTAGCCTACGGTGAAATTTTGGTTCTTTTCAGATAACTTTTATATTTTGATGAATAGTGAAAATAACTAAATTTTAATTAAAAACAACTTTTTTAATGAAAATAATTAAAAGTGATAAATTATGAATTTAAGTGGTTTTAAAGTATATTTAGAAAATATTTTTACCATTTAATACAATTTTGGTCATTGGACATAATTTCACATTTAAACCGGGCATAAACAAGTGCCAATCTTTTGATAGTTATTATCCCTTAAAAACACGTTTTTTGTTTTAACAACGAGAATTAATTTTAAAATAATTAATGCCACTTCTATGTTTTGAATTTGAAAAAATAGACTTTATTTTTGAATTTGGAATATCAAAATTATCTTAGGATGAATTTTTGGTATTTTTCTGAAAACTTTCAATTTTTGATGAATAGTGATAACACTAAGTTATTACTTAAAACCGACTTTTTATTTAAATAATTATTTATTTTATTTAAATTTATTTTAAGTTAAATTATATAGATAATACCTATATAAGTTCAATGTAATTCATTGAAGTCAATTTATATTAATTTTAGATATATAAAAATTTTATTGAACTTTTCACCGTATATTACACACCTCCTAGGAGAATTTGAAAATTCACATAAAACATAATTTTACTGCTTCTGTGAGTAGAATTTCAAAAATCCGAGAGACACGGTTGATATCAGTAAGTAAAATTTTGTTCAATGAGATGAAAAAAATATTTGGTGAATAGTAAATATTTATTTTTATTTACCACGGTTAAAAGTAAATATGGTAATTAAGGGTAAAAACGATATTAATATTACCCCAACACATGTACTAATTCAATTGGACAAGTGTATTTCGACCAAAAACAAACTTAGGAATAAAATATTATCATTTAGGTTCACATGGATTAGATTAGGACACATTATTATTTAATTCAAAGAAGAGTTAAAAGAGTTAAAATCATTGTTTTATAACTAAAATATTTTTAATATAGGGTTATACATAAGATAAATTATATTATACATATTCATTATGAAGCTAAAAATATTTCCTACATCATGGTATTTGATTTATAATTTTTAGAAATTATATAAATAAATTTATTTATGACACAATGATGATGCAGTAATTACCTTTTTCATGAAGGAATCAAATAAATGGTATTATAAATATTAAAATAAATATAATTTTAATGTTTTTATGACATACACGAATTTTCTAGGTGACTATGATATGTTATGGATTATTCAATGTATCTTGTTAAAAGTAACCAAGTTGTGATGACTTTCACAAAAAACAAAATACCAAATAGTGTCAAAATGGACATAAATTAATATTTAAAAACAATACTATATTATTGGTTGATATAATTTTCATAAATATGTAATATTCGGCCAAATGGCTTAAATATTATTATATATGTCATTAATGAGCCACTTGAGGTTTTATTGGACGTTTAGAGGAAGTTTATTAACCATACAGAGTAAGAATACAGGAAGACACGGTAAAAGTTAAACTATTTAACTAAGAGTTAAATCTAAAAGATAATGTTAAAATGGTAACCTAAACTTGTCTAAAATCTATTGGTTGAGAGGATTTCTACCAATAACCACCTAAGGATCGAAATAAATTCATTTGAACTATTATAAACCGAATATTATTGTATAATAAATTAATACTTTAATCTTTTCCTAAAGTGACCCTCACCCCTCTTATAAAAGGGCACTCCCCCTTCACTCTATTTCACACCTTCTCAGCCATTTGGTTCGGCCAACCTCTTCCCAAATATCCTCCTAACTTCCCTCAATTCATCCTAGAGGCCTTATTATGATCAGAAAGCCAACCTAAGGAGCCCTTTTGATCAAATCAAAAGGAAGAACCCGAAGAAGAGGTAACGCCTTCACCACCCTCTTTAAAGTCCATTTCTTCTTCAACTTTTTCTTTCCTTGTTATTTCCATTCTAAAATAATAAATCCAGTATATTCTATATAATATGATGTTATTATAAGTATGGAACAAACAAATTAATTATTCTATCCATCCCTTGAATGACATGTCACCATACGTGCGTACGTACGGCCTACCGTCTCCAGGTTGTGGTGTAATTGTTATTCAATATATTATTATTTATATGGGTATAATAATGATGTATAATTCATGTAAATAATAAATATAACATGATAATGATTTTGTCTATATGAAATACCATCCAATTATATTAAAAGAATGATATTTTCGCTCGTGCGTACGTACGGACTACCGTCTCCACGGCGCGATGAGATTCATTTCCATGTTCACCAATCATCGACGATTATAAAAATATATATATTACTAATAAGTATGTAATATATGACATAATAATGCTACCGGAGATATATATATATATATATATTTATATATATAAGTATTTATGTACTTACATATATCTTATTCACTTAATTCCGTTCAATACTATTTGAAAACGGAAACAACATTTATGCGTACGTACGGACTACCGTCTCCATAAACGGTGTTTTCCATTTCATATATGTGTCTATAATAAATATTTATATTCTAAATATATATGATATATAAATCATGTTTTATATTCTAGAAGTATTTAAATCATGATCTATGTGATACAATCAGGAGTAACAAGTTAAAACACGCATGATAAAGAAAGCAATTATTGCCCGAAATATTAATATAACATGAAAATTATTATTAATTGGGTAGTATAAAGTCATAAAATAATAGTGTATGATATCATAAATATTAATATCATTCTGGTATAATCTAATAACATACTATGGTCTTCATACAGGATGTTAAACATACCCTCGACTAAAGGAAATTTCAAGGTAAGGGGTTTTCATCTCACTCCTTATTCCAATGAGATTCATGCCATATTGCCTCTATTATCTTTTGTGTGGTGTATTTACTTCCCATAATTTTATTCTTTGTGTAATACAATTTAATTTATGTGTATTTATATATTCATTTTATGATACCTCTTTCATGGGTTGTATGTTTCGTAAGTTACCAAATTGGTAAGGGTTAATTTCACAATCTCTTTATTATCTGAGGTTGTTTTTACGTAAGTATCTACTGGGACATATTTATTACCCATGCCCATGTTTTATGAAAGAGTTTTCAAAGGGATTCTTTTAAGGGACTTTTTTTTTACTAAAACATCATTTTAAATGTTTTAAATATTTATCCTTCTAAATCTTTCTCATTAATGTCCATGTCTTCAAAATGGTTTTTAAGCATTTATTTATATGGACATGAATGTTTTTCAAAATGTTAATTCATTTAAAAAGTTTCAAAGTGGTATGGGACACTTTGATTCAAAAATTTCTATAAATGACTTCTTTTATAAATTGTGTGACTTTTAAATGTTTTCATGAAAGAGGCGTTTTTCTCTCAATTGGTTTTACAAGTCAGTTTCATCTATGGCAAAGTCCTTTAATGAATTTTAAAATTTTTTTGAAGTCGATTTATCATAATAAAAATCTTCCATATTGTGTTGAAGGTTTTGTGATATGTTTGACTGTGGATGTGTTATTTTCATACCATTCATGGTTTATGGGTAAAGTATTGACATTTCGTATGCTAGTTTTAATAAGAGTGTTTATGTTATGTATAGACCTTTTCATATGAGGAATGCATTGGACTTAGTAAGTGACGGGTGGAGCCCTCTATAGCTCCTCGATGCATCGGAAGGTATCATGAGACAAACTAGTGTCTTGGTAGGAGGCCTTGACAAAAATTTTATTTGTAGTCTTGGCACGAGGCCTTGGATACATGGTTATGATAGTCTGGCATTATGCATTCCATCATTATGAAAGTGGTTATTGATATTGCATGTGATTATTCGACTTATAGAATATCCATGTGAATAAGTAAATGGGATTATTTCATTTCATTTTTTCCATATGATACTGAAGTTCAAGATTAAAAGGCTTTTTTTTAGTTATACATTGCCTTAGATGTTTATGCTTATTTATGAAAGTTTCCAATGTATTGCTTACCCTTACTGAGCGTTTTAGATCACCCCTTTCAATGTTTTAATTTTTCCAGGATGTCAAGAATTATTTTATGAATGAACTGCAGGGATAGACTGAAGGGGATATGGGTGTGGACAATGACGACTATGTTATTGTAGTTTTTCACTTTATGATGTAATTTAACGTTTATGAATGTATCTTGTGTTTCCAAGGCTACTAAAATAATCGGTCATTCGAGACTTGATCTTTTGTGATCATGCCAATGTTACGTAATAATGAACCGGCTCTGGGTAACTAGGATCAGGGCGTTACAGTTGGTATCAGAGGAAGTTTAGCAATAATCTTGGAAACTAGATTTAGATAAACTCTGATTAGAGCACATTACCCTAAGATAGACTTTAAGGATTATTATAGAAAAACGTCCTAGAATTTCAGTATTGTCGAGATTTTGTGAGTTTTCCAAGCAATACATCCCTGTCTGGATATGAGCTGGTAGAGGCGGCTCTAGCACAGATTTACCTAGGGGTAAAACCCAAAAACACCGATTTGAGCTAGAGTCGAACTGGAACTGGTGCACGACAATGGGCCTTTCTGCACTCTTGGTTACGACACTCCCGGGGGATATTCTTAGGATTATTCTCATTTTATTTACAAACCATTATGAAGGGTTTATGAGTATATACTTCCTCAAATAAAACATTTGTATGATTATGGATGATATCCCTAAACTGTTTAATGTATGTTAAGTGTTTTACAAGTTTGGGATTAGGTATTTCTATTCATAAACTAATCTAGTGTATGCCATTGTTTAGAAATGGCTCCTAGTAGAAGGAATAAGAACTCCAGAAATACGCATGATCCATAGAGTAAGAAGGATCATATCTTTCAAGGTCTTAAGCTAGAATTTAGAAGGAAAATAGTCTCCCACATATTATCATCATATGAAGAAATGACATCATGTGTTATCTGAGTCCTATGACTTTGAAGGGAAGCTAGAGGAGAAAAGGATAGAAGAAAGAAATATGTATAAAGGGAATACGGGAAAGAAGGATTTTCCAATATGTGATAAATGTGGAATGAATCACCATGGTAAATTCTTGAAGGGAATGGAAGTTTGAAATAAGTGTGGAGAAAAAGGACACCAAGTACGTGATTAAAGGGTAAGAAAACGTTTTCAAATGTACAATGCTTCATCTGCAAGGAGTTGGGACACTACGCAAAATAATGTCCAAGTCATCAGAGTATGCACCAAATGATGTTATTGGATAATAATAAAGTTATGATACTACCTCAGATGAAGAGGAATGACTAGCACTCTTATGTTGTTATTATAGAATTATTTTATTTGAGTGTTGTATCAACAATATACTAGTTACATGAATTATGGAGACAAATAAGGATTGTACTACAGTACTATTTTACTGGGGATTTAAGATTATATGGTTCTAAGAAAAGTGACTTAATAGTAAGCTACATTTTTTTTGAAAATACATGGTTGAAGGAAAGGTAATCCTTAATATGGTCCAGATAATAAGGTAGTGATTTTGGAATAAGAGATGGTTGATTTGAATAAATTATATTGGATATTATTAACTACCTTTTTGGAGTATACAACATTTTTGGATAGAAGGAGTATATCCAGTATTATATAAAGAATAAGGGAGCATGAATGTAGTCAATATGATTTTATGGTAATTTAGGATGTTACCATGTTTTAAAATAACACATGACGAAGGTGTTCACATGTTATTGCATAAAAAAGGATCTTCATTGTGTTTACCTTAATTAGAAATTTTGGACTGTGAGTTTGGAAAAAAGTATTTTGGATAACTCTAGTTTGAGGTTATTTTTGATTACCATAAAAGGACAACCCGGAGGTCGGGCGGCAACCCGTCGCGACCGACAAGGCCGTGAGACTTGGACCCACAACCGATGGGAGACAAGGGTGTATCACCTACCACTGACCCACGTGACGTCCTGGATTGAATAATGCAGTTTTTTATGGTTATTCTAGATGAATTATAAATTCATTTTTCTTGAACTTTATACGAATAGGATAAATAAAATATTATTTTTTAGTTCTATTATCTTTTAGAGTGAAAGATGTGTTTGTGGTAAAAATTAGGATGAAACTATACATGTCAAGTATATATATATATATATATTATTCTATGAATAAATTTATTCTTATACATTATTGATAGGATATTAAAACCAAAAATGTGTCATCCAAATACCATATGTTTTATTGAACCGAAGGTATTTTAAATCCTCATAGATTGATGAATTTAAGGACCTCAATTTTACACTTGTTTGTGATTGATGACCTCAATCACTACCTATAAATATTTACGTTTTTCCTCCAATTATATGTCTCTAATTTCCACCAATGTTCTCCTAATCGAGATCATTATTTGGTGGTGACCCTTTCATTTCTCTTTTCCTCTTATTAAGACTAAATTTTATTAACCAAATTTTCGATGTGGGATTTCCCACAAAGATATTTTCTATTTTCAACATTTTATTTTCGAAAAACAATTTAAAATTGTGAGGAATCAATTTATTGAAGGAGGGGAGAATGTAACACCCCAAGCTTCCATGATACGTTTCTCTTTGAATAATACAGTAGCGTGTGTTGTACACAACTTTGAGTTCTAACACACACCACAACCAATCGAACTAGCTGTTACGAATAGTAATACCTACATTTTGAAATTTTATAAATTTTATCATTAAAAATGAACTTCATTTTTGGATTCAGAATATCGAATTTATCCTAGGGTAAAATTTTGGTACTTTTCATATAACTTTTATATTTTGATGAGTAGTGAAAATTACTAAATTTTAATTAAAAACAATTTTTTTAATCAAAATAATTAATAGTAAAAAATTATGAATTTAAGTGGTTTTAAAGTATATTTAGAATATATTTTTACCATTTAATACAATGTTGGTTATTGGACATAATTTCACATTTAAACCGGACATAAACAAGTGTCAATCTTTTGATAGTTATTATATCTTAAAAACACGCTTTTTGTTTTAACAACGGGAATTGATTTTAAATTAATTAATGCCACTTATTTGTTTTGAATTTTGTAAAATAGACTTTATTTTTGAATTTAGAATATCAAAATTATCTTAGGATAAATTTTTGGTATTTTTCTGAAAACTTTCAATTTTTGATGAATAGTGAAAAACACTGAGTTATTAGTTAAAACCGACTTTTTATTTAAATAATTATTTATTTTATTTAAATTTATTTTAGGTTAAATTAGATACATAATACCTATATAAGTTCAATGTAATTCACTGGAGTCAATTTATATTAATTTTAGATATATATAAATTTTATTGAACTTTTCACCGTCTTTTACCCACCTCCTAGGAGAATTTTCAAATTCACATAAAACATAATTTTACAGCTTCTGTGAGTGGAATTTCAAAAATCCAAGAAACACAGTTGATATCCGTAAGTAAAATGTGGTTCAATGAGATGAAAATAATTTTTGGTGAATAGTAATTTTTTATTTTTATTTACCACGATTAAAAGTAAATATGGTAATTAAGGGTAAAAACGATATTAATATTACCCCAACACATGTCCTAATTCTATTGGACAAGTGTATTTCGACCAAAAACAACCTTAGGAATAAAATATTATCATTTAGGTCCACATGGATTAGATTAGGACACTTATTATTATTTAATTCAAAGAAGAGTTAAAAGAGTTAAAATCAAATTTTTATAACTAAAATATTTTTAATATAGGGTTATACATAAGATAAATTAGATTATAAATATTCATTAAAAAGATAAAAAGATTTCATACATAATGTTATTTTATTTATAATTTTTAGACATTATATAAATAAATATATTTATGACACAATGATGATGCATTAATTACCTTATTCATGAACGAATCAAATAAATGGTATTATAAATATTAAAATAAATATAATTTCAAAGTTTTTATGACATAAAATAATTTTATAGGTGACTATGACATGTTAGGGATGATTCAATGTATCTTTTTCTAAGTAACCAAGTTGTGATGACTTTCAAAAAAACAAAATACTAAATCGTGTCAAAATTGACATAAATTAATATTTTAAAAAATACTATATTATTCGATGATATAATATTCATAAAAATGTGAGATTCGTCCAAAGGGATTAAATATTATTATATGTGTCATTAATGACCCACTTGAGGTTTTCGTGGAAGATCAGAGTATGTTTATTAACCATATAGAGTAAGAATACAAGAAGACACGGTAAAAGTTAAACTATTTAACTAAGAGTTAAATCTGAAAGATAAGGTTAAAATGGTAACCTAAGCTTGTCTAAAATCTATTGGTTGAGAGGATTTAGACCCATAACCACCTAAGTCTAGAAATAAATTCATTTGGAACCATTATAAACCGAATATTATTGTATAATAAATTAATACTTTAATCTTTTCCTAAAGTGACCCTCACCCCTCTTATAAAAGGGAACTCCCCCTTCACTCTATTTCACACCTTCTATGCCATTTGGTTCGGCCAAACACGGCCCAAATATACTCCAAACATTCCTCAATTCATCCTAGTGGCCTTAGTATGATCAGAAAGCCATCCTAAGGATCCCTTTTGATCAAATCAAAAGGAAGAACCCGAAGAAGAGGTAACGTCTTCACCACCCTCTTTAAAGTCCCTTTCTTATTAAACTTCTTCTTTCCTTGTTATTTCCATTCTAAAATAATAAATCCAGTATCTTATATATACTGTGATGTTATTATATGTATGTAACAAACAAATTCATTATTCTATTCATCCCTTGAATGACATGTCACCATACGTGCGTATATACGGCCTACCGTCTCCACGTTGTGGTTTAATTGTTATTCAATATATTATTATTTAGATGGGTATAATAATGATGTATAATTCATGTAAATAATAAATAAAAAATTATAATGATTCTATCTATATGAAATACCATCCAATTATATTAAACGAATGATATTGTCGCTCGTGCGTTCGTACGGACTACCGTCTCCACGGCGCGATGAGACTCATTTCCATGTTCACCAATCATCAACGATTATAAAAATATATATATTACTAATAAGTATGAAATATATGGCATAATAATGATACTGGAGATATATATATATTTATATATATAAGTATTTATGTACTTACATATATCTTATTCACTTAATTCCGTTCAATAATATATGAAAACGGAAACATCATTTATGCGTACGTACGGACTACCGTCTCCATAAAAGGTGTTTTCCATTTCTTATATGTGTCTATTATACATATTTATATTCTAAGTATATATGATATATAAATCATGTTTTATATTCTGGAAGTATTTAAATCATGATCTATGTGATACAATCAGGTGTAACAAGTTAAAACACGCATGATAAAGGAAGCGATTATTACCCGAAATATTAAAATACCATGAAAATTATTATTAATTGGGTAGTATAAAGTCATAAAATAATAATGTATGATATCATAAATATTAATATCATTCTGGTATTATCTAATAACATACTATAGTCTTCATATAGAAGGTTAAACGTACCCTCGAGTAAAGGAAAGTGCAAGGTAAGGGGTTTTCATCTCACTCCTTATTCCCATGAGATTCATGCCATATTGCCTCTATTACCTTTTGTGTGGTGTATGTACTTCCCATAATTGTATTATTTGTGTAATACACTTTAATTTATGTGTATTTACATATTCATTGTATGATACCTCTTTCAGGGGTTGTATGTTTCATAAGTTACCAAATTGGTAAGGGTTAATTTCACAATCTATTTATTATTCGAGGTTGTTTTTACGTAAGTATCTACTAGGACATATTTATTACCCATGTCCATGTTTTATGAAAGAGTTTTCAAAGGGATTATTTTAAGGGAATTATTTTTTACTAAAACATCATTTCAAATGTTTTAAATATTTATCCTTCTAAATCTTTCTCATTAATGTCCATGTCTTCAAAAGGGTTTTTAATAATTTATTTATATGGACATGAATGTTTTTCAAAATGTTAATTACTTTAAAATGATTCAAAGTGGTATGGGAAACTTTGATTCAAAAATGTCTTTAATTGACCTATTTTATAAATTGTGTGACTTTTAAATGTTTTCATGAAAAAGGGGTTTTTCTCTAAAAGAGTTTTACAAATCATTTTCATCTATGTCAAAGTCCTTTAATGAATTTTAAACTTTTTTTGAAGTTGATTTATCATAATACAAATCTTCCATTTTGTGTTGAAGGTTTTGTGATATGTTTGACTATGGATGTGTTATTTTTATACCATTCATGGTTTATGGGTAATGTATTGACATTTGGTATGCTAGTTTTAATACGAATGTTTATATTATGTATAGACCTTTTCATATGAGGAATGTATTGGACTTAGTAAGTGACGGGTGGAGCCCGCTATAGCTCCTCGAAGCATCAGTAGGTCTCATGAGACAAACTAGTGTCTTGGAACGAGGCCTTGAAAAAAAATTTATTTGTAGTCTTGGAACGAGGCCTCGGCTACGTGGTTATGATAGTCTGGAATTATGCATTCTATCATTATGAAAGTGGTTATTGATATTGCATGTGAATATTCGACTAGTAGAATATCCATGTGAATAAGTAAATGGCATTATTTCATTTCATTTTTTCCATATTATACTGAAGTTCAAGTTTAAACGGCTTTTGTTTTAGTTATACAATGCCTTAGATGTTTATGCTTATTTATGAATGTTTTTGCTGTATTGCTTACCCTTACTGAGCATTTGAGCTCACCCCTTTCAATGTTTTAATTTTTCCAGGATGTGAAGAAGTATTTTATGAATGACCTGCCGGGATAGACTGAAGGGGATATGGGTGTGGACTATGATGACTATGTTATTGTATTTTTTCACCTTATGATGTAATGTAACGTTTATGAATGTATCTAGTGTTTCCAAGGCTACTAAACTAATCGGTCTTTCGAGACTTGATCTTTTGTGATCATGCCAATGTTACATAATAATGCATCGGCTCTGGGTAACTGGGGTCGGGGCGTTACAACAATAAGTTTTGTTCTAAATGTTTATTTTAAATATAAATTTATTTTTTATCAAGTTAATATATTTATAATTTTTAGTAATTAAATAATAACATAAATTATTACTTAATTCCTAGAAAATAATTATTCAATAAATAGAAACATAAAATAAATTATTTTAAAAACATTAAAAGTAATTCAATTTAGGTGGATTATTATAATCTATAATTTTTTCAGAAAAACATAACCCTATATAGATTTGTAAAAGGGTTATATTCTAAATACAACTTTATATTAATGTATTTAATGTCAAATTAATTGAATAGGGTCAAAAATGACATTAATGATTTTTTATGACAAATAATATATTATGAAATTTTTTAAAAATAATAAAAAACATTGAAAGATTAAAATTGTAGTTATAATAGGTCTAAAATTTCATCCCTTGTTCATTAATTGGCCAATTGTTACCTTATAAGTTAAATTACTACACCTTTATATTAAAAAAGCATTACCATGATTAATATTTAAATTGGTTAACCAAGGGGTTAAACCAAAATATATGTTTTAAAATGACAAAAATGCTATCTAAATTTTATTTATAGATGATATTTAGAATTTATATTATTTTTATTATAATATATGGACATTTGGAAGAATTATTTGAGAAATAATTAGTTATATTTTAGCCTTGTTTGTAATTCCAAGTGTGTCCTTTACCTTCCTTATAAAAGGCCCCCATCTCTCTTTTCATCGCACCACATTGAGACATATAATTTGACCCAACACAACCAAAATCCCACTCCAAAATTATTAAAAATGTTATATAGGTTAATTTATTCCCAAAATACTAACCCTATGGTATTTAATAAGAGAACTAAAGGAGTTCATTCAATGGAAAGTTAACTGCATTATCCAATCATATTTTTTTGACTTATTATTTAAACTCCTCTAAATAGATAGTATTTTTCATAAAATAATGAATTAAATGGATTGGACTTTTTATGAGATAGGTTATTCCCAAAATTACATAGACCATTTATTCATTGGTTGGTCTCATGAGATAAAGATGGTTTTGTATTTGGCTGAGGCCTTACTCATTTATGTAGATGTCTTGAGATGAGGCATTGATGAAATATTTGAAATTCTTGAAACTATACATTCCATCATTATGAAATCATTTATTGATTTATATGTGGTTAATTAAATTGTAATGATATACATTAATAATTTTCATTATTGTGTAATTATTTATAAAATATTATTTGATTATTATTTATTCCATCTATATTAATCATTTATTATTAGATTTTGTTGTATGTATACCCTTACCGATCATCTTATCTCTACACTTTCTTATATTTCCATTTCCTTGGATTCCATGAAGTGTATTATTCTTGATATGTATAGATATTATAGAGGAAATAATAGTGTTCTAAAATAAAGTAATATTCTTTATTTTTTGTTTTTAAATATAACGTGAGATTCAAGTATATATCTAGTTTTTCAAGAATGTTAAACTTTTTATTCCTTTGGGATACGAACACTTGTTTCTAGTACCAATGTAATAAATCATCCACCAGATATTGGATATTGGATTTAGGGTACATAAAATTAATGAATGTACCATCATTAGAATAATATAATAATATAATTATGATACATATGTTATCATTTTAATATGTTGAAATTAAGTTTTAGGAAAAGGAAATGGGTAAAAGGAAATAGAAAAAGAAAGTGAAGTTTAAGAACTTATACCTCACTTCATGGATTATAATTTTTTGTGAAGGGGGTTATGGATTTTAGGGGTAGTATTTTGAGAATAAAAGAACCTACTTAAGGTGGATAAGAGTGAATAGAAGTGGTTTGGGAAGTGTATGGTCCAAATATTGGGTTTTCTGGAATGAGAGAAAGTGAGGAGAGGAGTACCCATTTTATAAGGGAAAACGGGTGATATTTTTTTATATACACAAAACTATTCAATAATGGGAATTAACTATCAAGTAAAGTGACACCAAAATTGGTAAATAATGAATGGGATGGAACATATGGTTGATCCAAACCTACACCATTATAAATTAAACATGTTGAAAAAATATTTTTCCCTTTACCTCAATGTTTACTCACTTTTACCATTTTTGTGACGACCCGTCCCCCGGGGCCCATATCGTGACAACCTCAAGCCCGACTTCCATAGGCCAGGGGTTGGCGACTAGCCCGAAAGGCGTAAATCCCTAAAATTGGGAATGAATTGCCTTTATAAAACATAAACACACCCAACCAAAGTACAAGAGGAAGCAAACACTATGTAAAATCTGTATAACAAGAGTACTGAAAGTAAATAGGGGCTAGAATACAAGCCCAACTATAAAGTACAAATACAATTGAAAACAAGTACAACTGAAAAATGGACAAATAGCTGAAATTATAAAGTAGATCCTGGATCATCCTCCGGGGTTCCTACCTGAAGGGTAGGTACAGATGGGATCCTCAGCACTCCATGCCCATTAAATTCTACCCTGTACTGATAGGTCGTAAGGTCCTCCTCCGGGTACCATCTAGTCCTGGTGCTCTCGGCCTCCGTCAGCATTGTCTTTCGTCTGCATCCAACACAACGAGGTGCGGGCATAGCCCATGCAGGGGTGAGTATAACGATACTCAATAGGGACCCTGAGACCCTCAAGGTCTCACAGAATCCAACAAAGACAAACCACAATGTATGATTTAAATGGATTACCATTACTTAGGTTTATGCCCATACATGTACCTAAGTTATCAAGTAACCCATCTTAATCATGAGGAAAATAGAAAGGTCATTGACTCAGCTCAAACCAGGATTTTTCATTATCGAAACCACGGATGTTGGAGAACTCCTCCTCTATCGAGTACAATGGGCTTGTCACAACTCCGAGGTGCTTCTCACTAACCTTGGACTACTGAGGTACTCCTCCTGTTGAGTACTGCAGCTTTGCTTCCAACTACCAGGCACTCCGTCCACTATGGGTCTGCCGCCAAATACGGGGCCCTTCTCCTAATAGCCTATAGAGGTACTCCACCTATGGAGTACTGCATGTCTACGGCCAACTACCAGGTACTACGTCCTCCATGTGTGTACCGCCAAATATCAGGAGCTCCCCACTAGGCTAGTCGAGTCTCTCCGAGTTGAATCGGTCAAGCAGTCATCAGGTCTACAACTACTAGGTCTCCGCACTCTGTCTGCTCGTCACCCAAAGGATCTACTCCAAGAGATATTGTTTGATATTCCAAGTGTCACTAAGTCTCACATAGAAGTATCTCAAAGGACTTCCATATCATAGGGGTCTCAATGCAACAGACAGCGCGTCAATCAAACGCTCGGTTTGTGAGTTATTAACATTTTAGTCCCTGGGGCCCGGTAGGATTCAAGCATGAACCATCGTGACCATGTCTCAACTATACCATGGACTCTAGTGGGGTACACTCAAAGGGATGTCTATTCTCCATGAATACTGGCACCACTGACGGTTTGTTGAAAGGACGTCCGGTGCCAATGATATGGCCCAAGAAGGTAATGGGTCAGTAATGGGCTTGGGTCCGGTCAGACCCAGTCGGACCGACTCATCCCAACCTAGTCTGGGTCAACCTGATTAGACTCGCTGGGTCTGACTCGGCCCATTGGGCGGGTGAGACCTCTAAGTTTTGACTCGACCCCCTTTGCCCGGCCCAGCAGACCGTGACAGTGGTTCGACCCGATAGTCGCCACGTAGGCGGCTCGGTAACTCGTCCCGGGAGAACGGGCAAGTTCGTCCATCGTTACCACAGGGGACACCGCGGGTCGGCTCTAGAGGCCGGTGGCCGGGAAGCCAGCAGGCAGGCCACGCGGGGCGTGGGCAGGCCCGCTGGGAATTGGCAGGTCGCGGGTGCACCGAGCAGGGCACCGGGCAACACGCTGGGGCAACGCGCTGGGGCGTGGGCAGCAAGCCAGGGCGCCGGGAAAACCGTGGCAGGGGGCTGTGGGGGGAACCAAGCAGGGTGCAGGGGTACCGGGAAGGCCGCCGAAAGGGCACGGGGGCATCGACAAGGCCGCCAGCGGGGCGCAGGGACGCTGGGAAGGCCATTGGCTGGGCACGGGGGCGCCGAGCAGCACGCTGGTGGGGCGCAGGGGTGTTGGGAAACGCACCGGGCAGGCGGGTAGCATTCCAGGGTAGCGTTCTGGGGCATTAAAAGCGCGTCGGGGCGCCGTGGGGGTGGAACGGTTTGCGGGAGCGGCACGGTTCACGGGGGCCGTGAGTAGTGCGACCCTTGTTCTCCGTCTTCATCGCTGTTGCCTCTTTGCCAAGCCGTCATCATCGAACAAGAACAAACAAGGGGAGGGTTGGACTGTGTTCGTGCGGCCCGAGCCCTCCTTGTTACCGTGATAAAAATTGGGTATTCTCATACCATATCTTTGTTCGAAGAAGAATGAGATTTAAAAACAAACTTAATATAACACAAAACTCCCTACCTTTGATTTGCCGGTAGTCGTTCATTGACGTCGCAGAAGGATGGTCGTCAATCTATCCATGTTGGATGAAGAATAACTCAAAGAAGACTAGTCGAGATGACGTTTCAGCATTCTTTGTGGGCGGCAATTCTTCATTGGAGGAATAATTCTCCAAGGGTTGGATGTCGCATCTCATTGCCAGCGTTTCGCTTCTTGAAGAAGTCGTCCCAAAACATTCCCCGAAGATTCCTTTATATAAGAGAGGGAGGGGTTGTCTAAAATTACGTTGGCATGTAATTCAAATTTGGGGAATTAAAAGAGTGGGCCCCATATAATTAAATTTGTGAGAGTTGTCACATTTAATTAGGTGGATTGGCAAGAGGATCTCTCTCATTAAAGAGGGAGAGGTGGGAGATTATATCCCCCACCATTAATAGGGGTTGGGTGGTCCCCACCCCTATCATTTAATAGAGAGGTTATGGGTCTCAGGTGGTCCCCACATCGTAACCTATCGTAGGAGGTTATGTGTGGGTGGCCCCCACCACCATAACCTCCAATGGGAGGTTCTAGTGTGGTGGCCCCCACCTCCAACCTCCCCTTGGAGGTTTTAACCACCCAAATAAAATAAAGTTAAAACATTATTTCATTAAATTTAATTAAAAACCCCCAAAAAATAACTTCTAAACTCATCAAAACACAACTGTGGGGAAGGAATCACTAAGCAATTATCGATGCTTTGAGTTCAACGGTGCCCTCAGATTTCAATTCCAAGAACCAATTCAAAAGTTATAAAAACCTCCTCATACGTTTACTGAATGTACCCAAACAAAATTCCTAAAATTGATTTTAGGCACACCGGTCCCCGGAATCAAGCGCCATCAGAAACTGTAGACTCATATAATTCCCATGTATTTAAAAAAATCACGAGAATTCTGTGTCTTTACATTCTCCCTACCTTAGGGATTTATGTACCTGCAAGCTAAAACTCGAACTAAGGGAACAAATGAGGGTACTGAGCACATATCTGAGCCTCTCACTCCCATGTGCTCTCCTGGAGGTTCCCGTGCTGCCAACGAATGCGCACCAGAGGTATCGACCATACACGTAGAACCCGCTCCTATCGATCATAAATATCTACTAGAATCTACATGAAATTCTCCCCATCCTCGATGTCCAGCTCTCTATGGTCGATGATGTGGGACAGGTCATGCACATATCCCCTCATCTAAGATATGTGGAAGACTTTGTGCATCTGATGCAGCTGAGGTGGATGTGCTAGGTGGTAAGCCACCTTGCCTACTCTGATGAGGACCTGGAAAGGTCTGATGAACCACAGAGATAACTTTCCTCCTCGGCCAAATCACTACAAACCCCGTCCAGGTGAGACCCGTTGAAAGACATGGTGGCCATCCTCGAACTCTAGAGGCCTCCATCTCCTATCAACATATGACTTCTGCCTGCTCTATACAGCCTTCATCCACTCCTGGATGATCTACATCATCTTGGTGGTATTCCATACCATCTCTAGTCCCACTAGTGCGGACTCCCTTGGGTCTATCCAGCACAATGTCAATCTGCAAGGTCTTATGTACAAAGCCTTAAAAGGTGCCATACCGATGGTGTAATGATAGCTATTGTTGTAGAAAAACTCCACCTAGGTTAAGTGGCCCCCCCAGCTACGACTGAAGTCGAGGACACATGTATGGAGCATATCCTCGAGGGTCTTAATGGTCCTCTCGGTCTGATTATCTGTCTGAGGATGGAAGGCGGTGCTCAAGCGAAGCTATGTCCCAAAAGCCTCCTTCAATCCCTTCCATAGTCAGTAAGTGAAGCATGGATCACGTTCAGAGACAATAGAAGAAGGTACTCCATGCAAACACACAAACTCCAACATGTAGAGGTGTCTCAATCTCTCTACTGAGCCCTGCTCTCTGATCGGTAGGAGGTGGGATGACTTAGTGAGTCGTTCAATAATCACCCTAATCGAATCGTGACCCATGTATGTACGTGGAAGAACCATCACTAAGTCCATGGATATCCAATACCACTTCCACTCTAGGACCTCTAAGGGCTGAACCAAGCTTTCTGGCACCTGGTGCTCTGCCTTCACTTGCTGACAAGTGAGGCACCGAGAGACAAACTCCACTACCGCCTTCTTCATACCTGGCCACCAGTGCTGTCATCTAAGGTATTGATACATATTCACCCAAACTGGATATACTGCAAAAGGGGATGTGTGGAACTCCCTAAACACTTCTTATTTAAGTGTAACTGGTACCATGGTACGTCCTTTGAAGATGATGACATGCCCCCCACTTTCATAAAATCCATCAGGTGCTTGCCCTGTGGATATCTGAACACGTCGCGTCTCGCAGTCAGTGTCCCCATGCTGCGCCTCGCTGACTCGCTGAAGAAGTGGGGGAGTGACTGTAAGAGACTGCAGATAGGCTGCTCCATCTCTATCCACAAAGGATATATGTAAGGAAGCCAGCTGCTCTGTCTCCTCCCATAGCAGCTATATACCAGTCCTCCTGCTGAGCGCATCCGCAACAACGTTCCCCTTCCCAAGAGTATAGACTGTATCGAAGTCATAGTCCTGGAGGAACTCAAGCCATCATAGCTATCTCAGGTTCAGGTCCTTCTAAAAGAATATATACCTGAGACTCTTGTGATCAGTGTACACGGTAAAACGTTCACCCATTATATAGTGCCGCCACATCCTCAAGGTGAAGACCGCTGCTGCTAACTACATGTCATGGGCAAAATTGTTCTTCTCGTGCTGTCTCAGCTGCCGAGAACCATATGCGATCATAGCTCTATCCTGCATCAGGACACACCCATGTCTAGTCCCTGATGCATCACAATAGACTATGTACCCAATCCATTCCTCTGGAAGCCTCAGGACAGGGGGCACTAGTCAGCCTCTGCCTCAGCTTCTGAAAGCTCTGCTGGAATCTCTCTGACAACATGAATGGTTTCCCCTTCATTGTCAAGGATGAAAGTAGTGCTGCAACTCTGGAGAAATCTGGAACGAATCTCTGGTAGTATCTAGAAAATCCCATGAAACTTCGTTCCTCCATCAAACTTTTGGGTGGCTCCCATGCAAGTACCGCCTCAATCTTTGCTGGATCCACTAAAAATCCAACCTCTGTGATGATGTGTCCCAAAAAGTGAAACTTTTGATTCCAAAATTAGAAGTTCGAGAGATTACCGTAATGAAGGTTCTCTCAGAGTGTGTCCAGTACTACCTGTAAACGGTAGGCATGCTCCTCCTCAGTAGTCGAGTAGATTAGTATGTTGTCGATGAAGACTATGACAAACCAATCGAGTTATGGCTGGAAGATCATGTTAATGAGACTCATGAACACTACTGGAGCGTTGGTTATGACGAATGGCATAACCAAGAACTCGTAGTGGCCGTACTGACATCTGAAGGCCGTCTTCTGCACATCCTTGTATAGAACTCTGAGCTGGTGATAGACTGATCTGAGGTCTATCTTCGAGAACCATCATGCTCCCTTGAGCTGATAAAAGAGGTATTCAATCCTTGGGAGTGGGTACTTGTTCTTTACGGTCACCTGTTTCAGGCGACGATAGTCGACACAGAGCCTCAATCTCCCATCTGCCATCTTGGAGAACAGAATCAGGGATGCCTAGGGGGAAACACTAGGTGGGATAAATCCCTTCCCCTACAAGTCCTCCAACTATACTCGCAGCTCACAAATCTCAGAGGGAGTCATCTGATATGATGGAGTATATATATATTCCATCCCAAGGTACATGTCAATGTATAAGTCCACCTCTTTGTGAGGGGGTAGTCCTGGAACATCTCCAGGGAAAATATCCGTGTACTGGTCCACCACTATAGGATAAGTCTGACTCTCCACATCTACTGGTCCGAGGGAAAGCCATGCCAACTGGTGAGTGACCAGCTACACCTTCCTCCGAGTATGTCTGTCATGTACTGCAATGGTTCCATTCTCGCCAGTGAAGGTGAACCTGGTCCCATCCGTGCAGACACACCACACTTTGCACCTAATATAGTCGATCTGAGCATGGACTATAGATAATCAGTCCATACCCCAGATGATGTCGTAAGGCCTCGACGCCTCTACAAGGAGATCCCAGCTGAAGCTCTCACCTCCTAGAGTAGTCTCACACTACTGTCACCAGTGTGTAATCGTCGAGTCTGCTCCCATAAGAGTCTCTAGCCGTAAGGATCAAACCAACAACTCTTTCAAAATATCCAAGCTCCGAACTAGAGAAGTGGAAATGAAAGAGTGACTGGCACCTATTTCTATATGAACTGTAGCTAATGTGGAATAGAACAATATCTTACCTTGATTCATCTCTGGATCATCATGATCATAGGCCTCAGATGCCTAATGTTGTGCTCTGCCCTATCCAGCCGCCTACGTCGGGATGCTATGGGAGATAACTAAAGCTATGATCTCTCACCTATGTCCCATCTCAAAGGTCTGGGCCCAGAAGAATGTGTACCGTACCATATTAGTGGAGTATCATGAGAGGTCGGTGAATCTCGCTGAGTACTGAGCTACACTCATGCTTCCTTGCTGCAGATGAAGTAACTCCTGTATCCGCACTGCTCGAAGGGTGGATGGTAAAAACTCCTCCTAGAACATGCTCTCAAAGTCTGCCCATAGAAGTGTCACCTCGTCATGCATCTGGAGCCTCAGGCTCCACCATCTGCCTACTGCTTCCTAAAGGAGGCTAGTAGCAAGGATCACCATGATATCGGCTGGTTTCCCTACCAGTCTAAAGACTCTCACCATATCCTCCAGCCAATCCTCAACCGCCTGCGGGTCCGTCTCTCCTCAAAACCTGGGTGGCCTCTAGCACTGGAACTCATGCAGCGCGCTCAAGTGGCGTGCACTCTCTGGTGCTGGTGTTGGTGGCATCGGTGGCCCAATGGGGAGTAGTACCAATGGTGCCTCCACTGGTGCCTCAACTAGAGGAAGGCTCGGTAATGAGGCCTCATCGCTTGGCGGGCTGTCAGTGCGTACAACTCTCGGGGCTCTAGCTCGTCATTAGCGGGGAGGCATCCTGAAAGAAATAGATGTGACACAGTTAAAATACTATACCTGGTGGGCTAACCTGGTTTGAGATGACTTTAAGAAAAAAATTGAAAACACACATGCAATCAGTGTTTTCATGCACTGAGTTGGAAATCAGATGTCAGGGTCCTGGTGTATGGATACATTGGTCGCCCGCACCAACACTGGACTCCCTGAACTGAAAACTACACTTAGTACCCTTAACACTATTGTTTCACAGAAATGAAATATCAGAGTCCTAAGTTCTGTGGTAGAACCAATGTCCTATGATACCAATTTGTCATGACTCGTCCCCTAGGGCCCGTTTCATGACTACCCCAAGCTCGCCTTCCATAGGCTAGGGGCTGGCGACTAGCACCAAAGGCATAAATCTCTAAAACTGGGAAGGAATTGCCTTTATAAAACATAAAAACACCCAACCAGAGTACAAGTGTAAGAAAACACTAAGTAAAATCTGTAAAACAAGAGTACTGTAAGTAAAGGGGGGCCAAAATACAAGCCCAACTGTAAAGTACAAATACAACTAAAAACAAGTATAAATAAAAAGGGACAAATAGGTGAAAGGTGAAATAAACTCCTAGATCATCCTACGGGGTTCCTACTCGAAGGGTAGGTACAGATGGACTCTTCAGCACTCCACATCCATCAGACTCCATTGTCTACCGATACGTCATAAGGTCCTCCTCTGGGTACCATCTAGTCCTGGTACTCTCGACCTCCAACATCGCTATCCGTTGTCTGCATCCAACACAACAAGGTGCGTGCATATCCCGTGCAGGGGTGATTATAACGATACTCAGTAGGGACCCCAAGACCTTCATGGTCTCACAAAATCCAACAATGATAAACAAAAAAGTATGATTTCAACGGATAACCATTACTTAGGTATATACCCATACATATACCTATGTTATCAAGTAACCCATCTCAACTATGAGGAAAACACAAAGTTAATTGACTCAGCTCAAACCAGGATTTTCATCATCAAAACCATGGATGCTAAAGAACTCATCCTCTATCGAGTATAGTGGGCCTGTCGCGACTCCGAGGCACTTCTCACTAACCTTCAACTACTAAGGTACTCCTCCTGTCCAGAACCGTGGTTCTGCTGCCAACTACCAGGCGCTACGTCCGCTATGGGTCTCCTGCCAAATACTGGGTGCTCCCCTTAATATCTTACAAACATACTCCTCCTATCGAGTACCGCGGGTCTGCTGCCAACTACCAGGCACTCCATTCTCCATGGGTCTGCCGCCAAATACCAGGTTCTCCCCACTAGTCTAGTCGAGTCTCTCTGAGTCAAATCAGTCAAGCAGTCATCAGGTGTACAACTACTAGGTCTCTGCACTCTGTCTTCTCATCACCAGAAGGATTTGCTCCTTGAGATACTATTAGACACTCCAAGTATCACAAAGTCTCATGTAGAAGTATCTGAAATGACCGCCACATCATAGGGGTCTCAACGTAACAGACATCGCATCAATCGGATGCCCGGTCTGTGAGTAATTATCATTTTATCCTCCACCATTAATAGGGGTCGGGTGGTCCCCACCACTATCATTTAATAGAGAGGTTATGGGTCTTTGGTGGTCCCCATGTCGTAAACTCTTGCAGGAGGTTATGTGCAGGTGGGCCCCACCACCATATCCTCCCATGGGAGGTTCGGGTGTGGTGTCCCCCACCTTTAAAGTCCCCTTGGAGGTTTTAACCACCCAAATAAAATAAAGTCGAATCTTTATTTTATTCGATTTAATTAAAAACCCCAAAAAACTAACTTCCAAACTCGTCAGAACGCAACTGCAGTGAAGGTATCACTATTTAATTACCGATGCTATGAGTTCAATGGTTCCCCAGATTTCAATTCTGAGCACCAGTTGAAAAGTTATAAAATCCCACTCGTACGTTTACTGAACGTACCCGAACAAAACATCAGAAATTGATTCTAGGCACATCGGACTTCAGAATCAAGCACCGTCAGAAACCACGAACTTGTAGAATTCCCATGTATTTAAATGATAATAATTTTCATGGTAATTTCTGGTCTTTACAATTTTAGTATTCACCATGTTAACTAGTTTATTTTTTACCTTGGAATTTTATCCCTTAAGTAAAAAAATAAAATTATCTTTAATAGATGGATTTTAATAACTCATTTAAAATATGAAATCAAATTTATCAAATAAAAATACTATGTGTGTGAAAAATTAATTTTAACACAAACTAATAAAAAACTATTTTTTTAAATCTTTATTTTTATGAAAAAATATTTATGATTAGGGTAGAATTGTCAATGCCATGGATTTCAATGAATTTTATAGAATTTTATAATTATTCAAATAGTATTTATTTAATAATAAATCAAATCCAAAAGATCATTGCATCATGATATAATTAATCAAACAAAATAGTTGAAAATATTTTTCATAAAAATACTACATATATTTTGAAAATGTTGAGTGCGGTTTAATAATCTCAAAATAGTATTTTTAAATGATTTATAATAATTTATTATATATAATTTAATATGAAAGTTTTAAATAATTTTAATATATTTATATAATAAAATAATTTTATAAAATAGATGGAAATAATATAATCGATATTTTCATTACTCGCATGAAAATAATTTATTTCTGAAAAATCTAAAAAACTCATCTTAAGAAAATATGTCATTGATAAATCAAAAACAAATGTTAATTTCTTCAAATTAATATCTTATAATCTATGAAATTGATATTTAAATAAATTCATAAAATATCAATAATTTTTTTATAAGAAATCATTTTTTTCATATTAACTATTCTTCTAAAGTAAGTTCTAATCATAAATATATAAAACATGAAAAATATCAATTTTATAAAATACAATTAATGTATAAGAAAATAACTTTTTTTTCTTATATATACTAATTATGATGATATTTACTGTGAATATTATTCTGTTTGGATTTGTTTTTTTTTAAATATTTTCATTTATTTATATTTTATAATTATGTTACTACTATTTATACATTCTAATTTTATAACAATATTTAATTAAGGAAGAAGTACCTGAGTCGTTATACTTAATAGCCTTTTTACCACATTTTTAATCAGATTATTGAAAGTGATTTGTTTATCTACTTTAACAAAAAATCACCAAATATTATGAAAATTATTTTCAATATTTTTATTATTATTTTCACATCTATTATTATCATGATTAATTTATAATGAGTTTATTTATATTAAATTTTTTAATCATTTTTAATTTTATGATATATGTTTTTTCTAAATTTTAATATCATTCATTAGAAATGAAATTTACCTTATTTATTTCACCATTATAAGAAAAATCATCTATTGTTTTATAAAAACATATTTAATTTACTATCTTACACTTATGTATTTTCATTCATTTCAAAACTATTTAACATTTGACACTTTTATAATTTCTTACATTTTATTTCTCTCATGGAATTTTTTCGCAAATGGATCATTTGTTAAAATAGTCTTTTGGTTCATCATCTAACTCCATTTTTTGTGGTGTGGTGGAAATGAAATCTATTTGAGAAGAATGATCTATAAATACATTTTTCTTTACATATAATCAACTAAGACAAACAATATAATTCCATCCAATAACATTCCAGTATGAAAACCCTATAATTTCCTCTTCTATTTAATGGGTGTTCACACAGACATAGAAAATTTTAATTAACTTGTAATGTTATTGACTTATATTTATAGCCTTTATTATATATATTGAGAATACCCTAATATTCACTATCTTTATTGTAAGTTATTTACCTATATTTCTTCGTTATTTCTTTGGATTCCCACCTTTTCATTGTTAAATGATGCTATGATTTTAAGGAGTTTATGATTCTTTTCACATTCATGTTTAACACATATACATGGATATATCATTATATAAAGTCTAAGATATGAATTATATATCCCTCCAATACATTTTTTAATGCTAACATATCATGAGATACTCTATGTGGTACATGAGGATTATCCATAGAAAAATATGTGATGTTTTTTATTGTGAGTTTTGAACTATATTTATGACAACTTGAATTATGTTTATGACACATTATTTTATCATGGGGAAAGGGATACCATTGGGGGTGGTGGTAAGAGACTTTCTCAAGAGTTTTAGTACCCTCTAAAGTTCCCTAGTAAGTGTATATCATATATTCAAGATCATTATTTTATTGAATTTTTCCAAAAAATTTTATTCTTCTATAATGCCTCATTTTTTTACATCATATGATTTTATAATCATGTGTTTTTAATCATGTAATTTCTCTCACGGTCAGGTATCAAAAATTTTATATTCCATTAATAACTCTTTTATATCTCATTGTTAATATTTTACCCCTTAACAAGTGTTTGATCTCACTCATTTATTTTATTTCTCCTTTCCCCAGGTGGTCATAGGTAATGAAGGACTATTGATCAGTTTATATATGGTATTTATTAAAGGGTTCAACAATATTTTATGGTGTTTTATAGGTTGAAGATTTATTATGTTCATATTTCCTAAAATAATTGAACTTATAATCTTAGAGTTGGTTAAAATAATTATGATGTGTGCAAAGGTATTAATGTTTAGCACTAGATCAACAAGTATGGGTTTAGGTTGTTATACTGATATTGGATTTGAGTATGATAATTATCTAATAAATGAGATCAAATTCAATGGGTCATAACATAATATGAAGATTCCACATTGTAAGGTGGTTCTTATTCTCATGATGGCTATGGCTATCAAAAGATAAAATATAGTCTATTGTTTATTAAAATGGTGGATCTAGAAATTCTTATAAAAATAAAAATTAGGTAAAATATTATGTACATAAAATAATTTAATTTTATTAAAATGTATACCTATTCTCAAAAGCTATAATTTTGTTGAGAAGTATTCAAATTTTATCCAAAAAATCTCTTAATTAGGGACACCATGGAATACATTGTTTAAAATTAGATACCTTTATATGAAGTAAAATTAACTTTTAACTCATTTTGACGTTTTAAGTTCCAAAGGTTTGTATACACATATAGAAATTAACATAATTATTGATTTAGAAATATTAAATAACATTTTAGTATAAAATGACACTTATGAATAAAAAATAATCAATCATAAACAAAAAAAATTTATTTTAAGTAAATTATTTCCATAGAATAAAAATAGGATAATACATTATTTCCATTAGTAAAATATTTTATCCTAAAAAATAAATAATAAATAATTAAATGTAAAATAATTTAGATACACGTATTATATAAAAAATGTAAATATATTGATCGTATATCCCTCCTCTAACTCACATGTAATATTTAATAATATTACAATATTTTATAAAACTCTTAATAAAGAGATCTTATTCCCAACAACATATTCCCCCAATGATCCTAAATCTCCACATGACCATAAAAATATATTTCATACTCTAAAAAAATCCAAATCTATCTGATCAATAACCTATTAAGGATTATGAATGTTTATTTTTAATTGTGATATATGAATTATATTTTTTTACTTACTCAAGTTGGGGTGGTAATGATAAATGATACACCTCCCTAATTTAAAACCTCAAAGTATTTTATGAATCTCTCTAATAACTTAATCCCTTAAACAAACTTCCAGGGACCAATATATAGAGAAAATTTCTTTATTACATTATCACCAACCTAAAACTTTTAAGGTGTCCTTTTTTGATCTACATATGAGTTATATTGATAAAAACTTATCCTCAGATGCTTTTAAATATGTTGAACCATCTCTTTAAAGCTTTGAACAAAGTCAAAAAAAATAAATGTCCAAATCTCACACCCTAAACCAATAGAAAGGAGATCTACATGGTCTCCCATATAGTGTGGTATTGGGTTCAATGTCAATAGTATAGTGATAACTATTATTTTAGGTGAACTTCACTAAGGGTAGGTGATATAAGAAAGCTCATTCGAAATACAAAACACTTTCCCTCAACATGTCCCTTAATGTTGGTATAGTCCCCTTTAACAACCGTTAATTCCATGGATATAAAGTTATACTCAAATACATATAAGTTTACCAAAATTATAATATATCCCATGCACTAATAATTAGGTAAATCAAATGTCATGATTTGACATGATAATCAAGGACACACCATAATGATTAACTATATCATTAATATAATGTTAGCCAAAATGATCTATTTTAAACTACTCTAATATCTTCAATAAATGTATAAATGTATAAATTTATTAATAAATATCTATATATCATAATGGAATCTAGTTATATAGGGTATATTAGTCATAAAACCATTGATATATCATTGAACATACACTATGAAATGATGTGAATATTCATTATGAATCTAGAGCATAATGTTCTCTCTTTACCTATAGAAAATTTAGAAATCATACCATGAACTAGACTATATCATATTTCTTATTAGACTACCAAACCCACCAATTCAAATCTTGGTACTTCTTCGCTACCCTAGGATAAACTATTAATGGTTTCTGAGAGCTGAGGGATCTAACAACTATCCCTAGAATAAAATGAGGTGCTCCCCTACTTCTAAATAACCTGTTGTCCAATTTATATCTCACACTGTTTTCAGGATAAAAAATTATTTTTTGTATCTAAAAATTTAATTTGGGTGAACTTTAGTATCAAGTTTACTTATTAGTAACATTTTTAAATAGGCCATTTGAAATAATTAAAAGGAATTTAAGGGTCTTTCTTGGTGACAATGAACCAGATTTGAAGATCTTGTTGAATTCTTTATGGATGTGATGAAATTATAGGAACAATTTGTTGAAACTTCTGAATAATTTAAAATAATATTGAAGGGAAAAAGTTAATAATGGATAAAATTGGTCCACACAAACAAGTCAGTGTAGAGAAACAAGTTGATGGCTCCATGTGGATAGAAGTACTAATGTTATAGTAGACCCACCAGCTACCCGGTGGAGGTCCAGTAGCCATCAAGTGCATATAGGAAAAAATAATAAACCTACAGGAGGACCAAAAACCATCCAATATATACTAGTGACTACTCAATGGATTTTGAGTAGAAGGGTTGATCTCGAGGAATCCCACAGACCAATCGGCGAGGTGCATTGGCAGGATGGTATAGTTTAAATAACATGTAAATGTTTTAATTATTGGTTGACCCTTCAACTCTTAATTGGTGTTTGATGTGCCTCAATGATATATATTGATTCAAAAATATTCTTTGTAATATTGGATTTTATAAATTGACACCCTAGCGGCTTGTAAAAATGAATATTAGATCATCAATGCATCAACACACAAATGAAAATGCTCTAGAGATTTATCTCCAATATCAAAATTCATTCAAGTACCAACTAAAATTGTTCATAAATCACTAAGGATATCTTCTTCCATCATTTCTCTATCTCTCATATCAATTGTAAAAATTGTTAAAATAAATTTTCGAGTGGATTAGTTATATTTTGGCTTCAATTAAAATCTTCTTCTTCTAATCTCTTCCTATAATGGGTGCTCACTCTCGCAAAAGTGATAGATAGGTTCCATGGATATCAATAAAGTTCAAGGGGGTGATCATAACCATATTTGTGAGGTTTTAGTTTCTTGATCATGGCCAATATCAAGGATTAATAACAAAAAACACTAAACCTGAGGGAATGAGATACAATGGCTCACACAAAGATTTTTTAAACACCATTATAAAAGAATGTTTTATTATTATTTTACTTTACGCATAAATTATTTATTTTCCACTCTGCCTCAAACCTAATATTCATAGCTTCATAAATTTGATACATCCATTTTCATTCTGAATACTATCTTATTTAATATTTAAATTAATATTTTAATATGCATCAAAAATATTTATTTATCATATCAATATCATTTAGTTTTGAATTTTTTTCATTATTATTATTTTTTAAAAAGGAAATTCACCCCCACACTTTCCATCATTTCCTAGGACAATGCAACCCATATGTGAATCCACTTGAATGTTTATGTCCTAAAAATACTCATACTCAAGAAATATATTTTTGTATCATAAATTGACTTTAAAATGTTAATATTCACTATTATTTGATGAAAAAATGCCTACCATGTGACCTGTCTAGCATGAAGATCTTATTGCTTGTGTCTTTCTCCTGTGAAATCTATGATAATCACTTCCAAATATATCTCCTTTATCTCTATAGAAACAAGTGTTGTAGGTGTAGAAATATCACTTTACATTCTTGGGAGTGTTCTTGTAGAGGGATCTATCTAGGTCTTGAAAGGATTCACTTTAGCTGTCATTGTTCACACCAAAAATGAATTATCTCTATTAAAAAAATAATGGGGTATAAATACCGCTTGGGTTTAGAAACAAATATTTACACAAGTTCCCTTTAATATTTATTTTATCTCTTGTGGAACTTAATGTCATAAAATAATAATAATATTATTATTTTATTTATATGAACTTAAATTGTGAAATAAAATTAATATTATTTAATCATATAATATTCAATATATAATATTTCTTACCAGACCAAACAACTCATTCCTCTATTCCTCCATAATAATTATTGGTCCTTAGATAATAACTATTTATCCTACAAATAAATATCACTAAATTATTATCCAATAAATAAATAAATATTATATTCACTAAATAGTGAATAAATATTTATTAAATAATCCACTCAGATAATATTAACTCAAATAACTCGTGATGGAATATACACAATCACGCATACATGAATAATTATTAAACCATGAGTGGCAATAATATTTATTCATCTTGATAAAAAATAAATAATAATATATTATTTAACTGAGATTCTTGATACACTTACTGTGTGAACCTCTAGGACTCTTTCTCAATTGAATTAGGCGAATCATCCTAATGTCCAATATTAGCATCTAGAAACATGCCAAGGCACCCATAGAGAAATAATTTAATTCCATAAAAAAATAATACCTCATTGAAATTATTGTTGCCTAATATAATCCCTTTAACACAATATCTCAAACTAAGAAAGTTTCATACTATTTCCATCAACTTATAGGCTTGATGTCTCTTTCTTTGACATTCTGGAAATAAAAAAAATCCTAAAAAATACCATTTCCATGGATTTATTTAGAGTATATAATTTCCATAAAAGGTCATGAGTTATAAACTTCCATTAAATAACATATGGAAAAAATAGATTATCAAATTACTAATTAATTTAATATTACCTGCGACATGCCCAAAAAATCTTTTCTCACCAAAAACATATGTCCTCATAGTTTTCATTAATAAATAAAAGTATAAAAACTTATTACACTTATTAGTAATAATCTTAATTTCTTATAATTAATAAATGTGTTCACAGTTGGGAACATCCAACGACACATATAAATGTGGATTTCTGACTGGAAATTCCCATTCTCATAATATCCAACACTAGATATTACCAAGGGAATACACCATGAGAAGGTGCCTCAAAGTACCATGAGTATCCACCCCTGATATCCTATATCATTTGTGTCCCTCAAATGATATCATATGAGTATATAACATTTATTTAATAATAGTGTCATAATACTTCTGGGTTATTATCATAGTGAGGAACTGTTATGACCTTTTATCATGAAATCTACTCTTAGGTTATTATCACATACTATGATATAGTGAAGAAAAATCATGATGTGGTAAAGAGTTTATTAATAATAAAAACATTGAATATAGGTTATCATAAAGTAAACAAAAGTTAGTTCAAGGGAGATAACTCCAATAGACTCCCACATTCACTAGAGTCTACTACTAACAACCCTCAATGCGCTACCTCTCACATGATACTCATTCTTATTTTGAGATAGGTATTTAGTCAATGGGTCCAACATGTCCTCTTATATGGGTATTATTCTTACTACAACTTCACCCTTAAAATAAAAATCCCTCAAGAGGTGATACATCTGGAGAATGTTTGTTTTTCTGTTGGCAGGACCTTGGATTTTTTGCAAGATCCATCACTAAAGTATTATGTCAACTAAATGTGATAATGTCTTTACTAATAATACGAACATAAGATTTGGGAAAAAGTTTCATATCCAAATAGATTACTTGGATAAATCCAAAGCCTTTATATACTCAGACTCCACTGTAGAATCAGAAAAAAAATGGCTGCTTTGAAATCTTATGGATCACAACTCCTCCATTGATATAGAAAACAAATCCTAATTTTGACTTTGAATCATTCAAATATTTTTGAAAACTACCATCGATATAAACCGTAATGAAGATCTCTTCGTCTCCTCTATACTCTCGAAAAATATCCTTAGTTCTTATCAAGTACTTATGGATATACTTAAATGAATACCAATGTATTTATCCTTGATTTATGTTGAATGATATTTATACCTAGAATATTTATTTCTTCACCTATTTCCTTAATAGAGAAACATTTCTTAAATAAGTACTTAATAGACTATAATACCGATATTTCATTTCCAATAATAAATATCTCATTAATATATACTTATAGGATAATGGCTGCATGTCCTCTAATCCTCTTGTAAAAATATGGATCACATTTATTCTTAATGAAATGAAATTGTTTTATATATTCATAAAATTTAATGTTCCATGACCTGGATGCTTGATTCGATCCATAAATTGATCTTTACAAATTAGAAATATTTTTGGAATAACTTAGAGTCAAAAACCATTCTGGTTGTGTCATATAAACATCTTCCTGAAGGTTACCATTAATGAATGAAGTTTTGACATCCATATTCCAAATGTAATAATCATCATAAGCTACTATTGTAGGTATAATTCTGATGGACTTAAACATGGAAAATAGTGAAATGTTTTCATCGAAAAAATTCCTTGATGTTGTTTAAACCCTTTATCCACTATCCATAATTTATAGGTATTTACTTTACCTTCCATTTCCAGTTTTCTCTTTAATACCCATTTTCATCCTATAGGACTTACATCAACTAATGCATGAAACATAATCCAAATTGGGTTCTGATACAAGTGGTTCATTTTAGAATCATGGATTCTTGCCATCTTATATATTTTAGCTATCTAATTTCTCTTTGTAAGGGATAGTTTCATCATTTTCAACCAATAATGAGTCACCATATTTATTGACTAGAAAACAATACTTATTTGGTTCTCTTATCTCTCTTGTGGTCACATGTAGTACTTGTGATTCAAGAACTACTTCTTCCATGGGGACCTATAGAATCTATTCCATTACCAACTCTTGTGTATCATGAGAATAAACTTCATCAAAGACAATATTTATCCCACTATCATTTTTGAGGATGTGTTCCCTCTCAAAAAATATAGCTTGTCTGGTGAAAAAAACATTCTTTTATAGTGTGTTGTATAGGTAGTATCACATTATTTCCTTGTGATACCCTATAAAGATAAACATTCTTCCCCGGGGTGCTAGTTTGTTGCTTGAAAATTCCTTAACAAATTTCTGGAAACCCCATATACATGTAGACGAAATTTTTTTATTCACACTCCATAAATTGAAGGGAATTTAATTTTCTACTTTACTTTGTACTTAGTTTAATGTGCATTCCACAGTTTGTAATGCATGTCCCAAAAAGGATAATGGAAGATCTACATGACTCATCATCTAAATTCCCATGTATAAAAAGCTAAATTTCCTCCTTCCACTAACACTATTACACTATGGTATGTAAGGTGGAGTGACTTGAGATAGAATCTCATACTCCCATAGAATGTTAATATAATCTTGGTTAAGATATTCAACACCTCAATCTGATTGAATATTTTTTATCTTATTTCCAAGATGGTTCTCTAATAAATTCTTGAATTCTATGTGTTTCTCAGGGGACATAGGATTATACCTCATCAGTTAGATATAAACATATATACTCAATTCATTAGTAAATTTCATGATGTAAAAATATCCACCTCTAGCTTCTACTGAAAATGTTCCACACACAATAATGGGTACCAATCCTTGAAGCTCTGTGGCCCATTCACCCTACCTACTGGATGAAGACTTGGTCAATTTTCCTTGTAAATGAGCATGATATAATTCATCTATTATTACCATAGAATATTTAAAAAAACTTGATAGATTTTTTCAAATGATTATTGTTTATATAACTAATATTGTGATATCATAACAGGGTGTTATATGAGTCATGTGAGCATGATTCGTTATCTATTGCAAATACTTGGTTTTCATAATTTAATTCATAAAGCCCATTATTTAAATGTTTCATACAATAAAATATTTTTTATTTATAAAATGTAGATTTTTTCCAAACATTAAAATAAATCCCTCTACATCTAGGAATGATACGAAAAATAAGTTCTTAGTAACTATTAGTACACAATAAAATTATTTTAATACCAAAATCTTGCCTATTGTAAATGAAAGGTGGTAGCCACCAATGGATTTATCATCTAGTATATAATAATTAAAAGCTCTCTAATCCACCTCTCCTCTTGAAATATTTCAAAATATACCGGGTTTTTAAATTTGGAAACAAATATGAGAACCATAAGAGGTATCTGATACTACATGTGTAGATATTGAATGATTGAAATTGATAATGAATGCACATTTAGCTTCTCCTTGCTTCTGGGTGCATTTATTCTTTCGGTGGTCTTAGTTGGAACATGAAAAACATAATGCCACATTCTCTTTATCATATTAATAGATCTTCCTCTTCTTGAAAGGATGATTCTCATGATCTTTATACTTGTTGTGAGTCTTGTGCCCCTTTTCTTTGTTATTCCATTCTATATTCACAATAAGGGCCATGTGTTTCTCATGAATCATTTCCTTATCCACTTGGTGAATCAAACTATGATGTTTTGAATGAATATTCTAATTATTTCTCATATTGTATTTAGAAATAAAACTATAGAAGGTTTTGGTAAGTGATTAATGTATGAGATCTATGAAAAATTCATCTAGGAATTTAATCCTAAATATTTCTAAGATTTAAATGTAGCCAATAAACATGAATTCATGAGTTCCACTAAGTGTATACACTCCAAGATTATTTTCAAACAAATCATTAAAGATCTCATATCACTCTTTTATATCCTTATCTTAAAATAGATCTTTAATGTGACACATCAAGATATATGCATACATGTACTCATGTTTCTTCAAAATATCATTGGTCATGGATGATAGAATAAAACATTTAATATCAAGGGAATCATTCAAAATTTTCTCAAACAGCTTTAACTCTTTTTCCCTAGAATTATTACCTTGGGCATCAGGAATAGGTTCTTCCAATACATACAATTTTCTTTCATTGTGAAGTATAACACATAAGAACCATTCCCTCCATAGAAAAAATTATCCAATTAGAAGGTTATCCTTCTCATGTATGGATTAAAATGATATGTTTAAAGTTATTTTGTTGTTGTTTCTACAATTTGACAAAATTTAGAGAAATAAATAAATATTATATTTGTTAATCTCCCAAAATTATATCGAAACCCAATATCCCTAACCATTGGATTTAAAATATCCTGTTTCTTGGACATTCAAGTTGAAAGGATACATATTCCTCTTCTCATTACCCAAACATTGATTATTCATGAAAATTTAATGGTTTTAGGTAGGCAATAAAAACTCCAATTACATTAACTTAGTGCTCCTTGATATATTGAGTGGACTCCCCTATCATGAAATCCTTAAATTATTTTTTCTCAAACCTTGTATCTTAGTTACAACAAGTCCAACTTTATAAGTCAACCCTTGATGTAAAAAAGTTAGTTCAACCCAAAAAATCATGTTAGAATTCCCCAATAATTGAAATCACCCCAAATTTTGCTGAAAAGGCACTGTGAATTTTGGTTCAATCTTAACTGAAGATGTGGAAGGTTATACCGACTTACTATATATAATTTGGGTTTTCGTATATTGTGAATTAATTTTTAATTATTATACTTATTACATGATTTATAATATTAACTACTTTTACTTAAGTGATTAAAAATATCCTAGATAATATTTATGCATAATCTAATTTATTTTAGTTCTATCTTGTATGATTTTTAATTAATTAATTCTTGTGATTGAAAAAAAAACATAATGAAATAATAGAGAAACTTGACAAAAATAAAATATTAATGATGTATGATCATGTTCTACTTCTAATTGTTAGTTTTTCTAAAAGTTCATAAAATAACCATTGACTTAGGGAAAAACACCTTAAACAAACTAAGCTTCATGTTATTTCTCTCCACCCATCCACCTTGGTATCTCTCTAGAATCGGTTTCTCCATTGATGCAAACATTAACCGCCTCCACTAGTTTGGTAGATCCATCCATTATATCTGATTTTTCTGACATGAAGGCGAGGAAAAAGTTTTTATATAAAAGAAACCATGGGAAGGTGGGACCTTTCATAATAAGAGGAGATAAGGCACACATACCAACAATTTAATTTAATATTAAATTAAATGGAACCGATCACATACAAAGATCAGGTTTATTCTCATGATCATTCATACACATTCAGTGAGTTACAGATTTAAAATAAAACTAGAATTAAATTCTTAATTCTTCATATTTTATATAAATCATGATCGAATAAATTAATTATATTCTTTAATTAATAAATTATTTTATCATAATTATCATCTGATTTTCCTTGAGATTCTCATCAATTATAATTTTTTTAAAAATTAAATAAATTTATTTAAAATTAAATATTTAAATAAATGTACCTTGGAGGAAATAGGGTGTATAACCATCTAAATATAATGAACATGTATTATAGTTGAATGTTATTTACTCTTGTGACAAATGGAATGCATGAATAATCACTTACTTTTATGAAATGTACTATCAAATTCATTATTACATGGATTACTTGATTTTTTTTAACATGCTATCCTTCAATGCATGTAGAGTAATATATGTCTTATGACTCACACATAATATACAGATCTGAATATTATATAAAAATTAATTAAACATTAATATATATATTAAAACCCATTACATAGTGTGTCTTATTCACTTAATAACCACATGCAAGCCCATATTGGTAAGGATTACACAATATAATAAATTAATTTTAATTATGTGTAATTTGGTATAAGTACATGATGTGTACAAGTGAGATACACAACTTTTTTTTCTTTCACCATCTATCATAGCCACATTACTAGAGTCATAACATGTAAAACATGCCTCGAAAAAATTGGTGTATATGGCCTGTACAAGGGATACACAACATGTGGTCTTCGAGTTACATAGTCACTATTCAGGTAGGCCATGTATGAAAATACACATCCAATATGTGACTTAAAGTACTACACAATGTGTATGTGTGCTACACGCTGTGTACTCCAACTGAATGGGTTCCCGTCTAGGCTAATCTACCCAGAGTGTAAGTAATTAAATAAACCATGTGTATTCAATGCACATGGTTTGAATTAAATCCAAATTAATTTTTGGTGGATTGAACACTAGTACATGGTGTGTAACTTTGGATACATAGAGTGTACTAATGTGTTATCTATATAAAATTTTTGGAAACTCTAAATGATATCTTTGATTATATTTGATTCATAAAATTTATTGTTTTTATTAGATATATGAGAAAGAAAAAGGAAGAATCTGAGCATGGAATTTAGTTTAAAGAATGAGTAAACATGAATTGAAAACCAAATAAAAAATGGATAAATCAATAAATGATATTTAAAACAATATAAATAATTATGTGACTACTTTGATATCACATAAAGGTTCTGAGAGTAGCAGAAGTGTGTGATGGGTCATACCAAAATTTTCTTTTTGTCATGATCGATGATCAATCAGAGATTTATATGATGATGAATGGCATAATCAACAGAATTGAATCAAAAAATGTAAATGGTATAGAACACTGGAACCCAGCATATAATCATCACATATTACTTATAATTTATTTATTTATTTAATGAATTACATTGTGTGAATTCTTTCTTCGTTGATGGATTATACAATATATCTATGTTTTACCATTGTTTTGTTATAGGAATCAAGAGTAGATTCATGCTAGCGTTGATCCACCCATGTCCCACAAATCCCCGAATCTCACTGTAGGAATCTTTAGGTGCTAGAATGGAAGATCCTATCACTTTCATCCTTCGTCTTTGATCATGATAAAATCATTTCCAAAGAATGATCCATGATCTCTCCAGACTCGAAGTGGTAGGAGGAGGAATATCACTCTCTATTAATGGGAGTTTTCTTGGTGATGGATATCTCTAGGTTTTGAGAGGATTCATTGCAACTATCATTACACACCACACAAATTAATTATCTCTCTAAAAAACAATATAATTGGGTTTAAATACTTCAAGGGTTTAAAAATAAATATTTTCTTATGTTTCCATTAATATATATTAAATTCCCTACAGAACCCTATGCCATAAAATTATAATAACAATATTATTTATTTCACACGCGCTTAACATGAAAATTAAATTAAATATTATTTAATCAAACAATATTCCATATATATTATTTATCACTAAACCAAAAAACTCAGTCCTCCATTACTCTACAAAATTTACCAGATCATGAATAATGACTATATAATTAATAAATAAATATCACTATATTATTCAATAATAAATAAATAAATATTATATTCACTAAATCGAAAATAAATATTAATTAAATATTTTACTCACATAATATTCTCTTGAAAAACTATCAAAGTAATATATGCAATAAATATTACATGAATAAATATTATAACATGTACAGGAATAATTTTTATTCAACTTATTAATAAATAAATAATAATATATTATTTAACCAAGATTCTAGATAAACATAGTGTGTCTCCCTCCCGATCTCTTTCTTAGTGGCATTAGGCAAATTGTGTAAAGTCTAAGGTTAGCATCTAGAAACATGCCAAGTCTCCCATAGAGAAATAAGTTAATGTCATAATAAAATAATACCTTATAAGGATATTTACTATTCAATATAATCCATTTAATTCAATATCTCTAATAAAATAGGTTACATGCTCGTGTCATCAACCTTTGTGCTCGATGCGTCTTTCTTTGACTTTTCAAAAATCAGACTCACTTATAGAACACCATGAATATATATTTATTTAGGATATATCATTTCCATCATAGGGCCTAAGATATAAAATTATTTTGAAGAATATAATTGAAAAATCCTTTCTCACTTTACTAATTAATAAAATGTTACTCAGGACACAGCCAACATATCCTACCTCACCGTGAACATATGTCATCATGGATTTTGTCTGTACTTAAAAGTATGAGACATATAATAATCGTCAACAATAATATTAAATTCTTAAAATCAATGAACATTTATGCAGATAAGAACATCAAAAATCTCTTATAAATGTGTATTTACTACTAGAGGGTCTTATTATCATAATATTATACACTGGATATTACCAAGGATGTACACCATGAGAAGGCTCCTCAATGTCCTATGAGTCTGCACCCATAATAGAAGGTATCATTTGATTCCCTCAAATGATATCATATGACTATAGAGCATATATTTAAGAATAGTGTCATAGTTATTCTCTGTTATCATCATAGTACGGAACTCTTATGACCTTTTATCATGAAAGATACTCTTAGGAAATTATCACATACTATGTTATAGAGAAGAAAAATCATGATGTGATAATATATTTATTAATATTCAAAACTATGAATAAATGTTATCATAAAGTACACAATATTTGGTTCAAGGGCACCAACTCCAACAATATTATGTTAATATTTCCCAATGTTATTGAACTTTTCATCATATAGTTGGTTATAATTCTTATGATGTGTGTAAAATTCTGTATGTTTATCACTAGGTCAAGAAGTCAGGGTTTATGTTGTTATAAGGATACTGGATTTTATGTAAATTCTTTCCTTAGAAAAAATAGGATACTACATTGTCTCCACCATTAAAAATTTTCAAACAAAAAACAAATAAGAATAACTAAATGTAAAATAATTTAGACACATGAATTATATAAATGTATAAGGATATTGAACTTAAATCTCTCCTATCACTCGCATGTTCCCTTTAATTATACTCCATAACTTTATAACACTCTTAATAATGCAATTGTCTACCCCAAAAAGATATTCCTCTAGTGATCCTACATCTTAACACGAATCTTAAAATATATTTCATAATCTTCTAAATAAAAATATGTCTGACCAATAACCTATAATTAATTATGAAAATATCTCTTTAACTATGATATAAGAATTATGCTATGTAATTACTCGAGTTGGGTTGGTAATGATAAATGATAAATATCCCAAATTAAAAACCTAAATGTAAATTATGAATCCCATTGATAACTTTACCCCTTTTACAAACCTCCAGTGATCACTCCATAGTGAAATCTTGAAGAAGAGATTATCATCAACCAAAAAATATTGAGGTCTTCTTCAATGATCTATATATGACTTCTATTTATTCTATGTTATCCTTATATTCTTTTAAATATGTTGAACCATCTCCTCCATGTTTGGAACTAATTCAAAACCAATAAAATGTCCAACTCTACCACCCTAGACTAATGGAAGGGAGATCTACATGGTCTCCCATATAATTATTAATAGGTTCTATTAAAATAGTATACTAATAACTATTATTTTAGGTGCAATCCACTAAATATAGGTGATTTGAGAAATATCCTATAAAATATACAACACATTCCCTCAACATGTCCCCTAAAGTCGGGATATTCCCCTTCATCTAACTTTAATACCATGGATAGAAAGTGGTTCCCAAATATCTAAGTTTACCAAAATCTTACTACATCCCACACACTAATATTGAAGTAAATTGAATGGAATTATTTCAAACAACCATAAATGGAACACCATGAAGCTTCATATTGTCATCAACGTAAAGTTACTCAACATTATCTATTCAACACTAATATCAAATCAGTAATAAATGTATATAATTTATCAATATAATAATAATAACCCACATATCATCATGGAATCTATTTATTTTTGGTAAATTAATCATGAAATACATTGATATATCATTTCATTTCCACTATGAAATGATGTGAGGAAGCATTAACCATCTAGAACATAATATTATTCCATTAATTATAGGTAATTATGCATCATTCCATGAACTCCACTATATTTTATTTCTTACCTACCTACTAAAACCACCAATTCCAATATTGATACATCTTCCCTACCCTAGGATAAGCTATGAATGGTTACATAGAGCCCATTGACTAGCAACTATCCCTGGAATAAAATCAGATTCACCCCTAATTCTAAATAATCAGTTATAGATATTTATATATATTAATGTCTTCATGATCAAAATCGTTATTTTGTTTCTCAAAAAAATTCATTTGAGTGAATTTTGGTCTCAAAATTTGGAATTTTATTTTTTTAAATAGGAATATTGATATAATTCAATGGAATTTAATGATCCTTCTTGATGACAATGAAGTGGAATTAAAGATGTTGTTGAAGTCTTGATGGATGTGATGAAATCATGGTAAGAATTTACTGAACCTATTGAAGACTTTGAAATAATATTTAATAGAAAATTTGAAGAATGCATAAATTTGGGCCACACCAACTAGGTTGTATAGGGATCCAAGTAGCTGATTCAATGTGGACAGAAGCATCGGGATTACAATAGTCCCACCGACTACCCGATGGAGGTCCACTGGCCATCTAGTGGAATCTGGAAAAAAGAGTTAACCTACAAGAGGACCATAAACCATCCAATCGACAACAGTGGCTTCCTAGAGGATTTTGGGTAGATGTTTTGAGCTCCATGCATCCCACATACTAATCGGTGATGTACAGTAGCCAGCTGGCATCGTTCAAATTGCATGTCAATGATTTAATTTTTGGTGGACCCTACAGCTCTTAATTGGTGTTTGAGGTGACTTAATGATTGAGATTAATTCAAAAATATTCATTGGAATACTAGAGTTTATAAATTGGGTAAAATAGTTTCTTGGACAAATAATTATCAGTTTATCAATGCATTAACACAAAAATTAAGAAGATCTAGTGATTTCTCTCCAATCAAAAAATTCTTTCAAGTTCCAACTAAAATTGTTCAATATCTTAGGCTGTCTTCTTCTATAATTTTTATATCTATAATTTCAATTGTAAAAATACTTATATGAATTTAGTGATTGGATTATAAATAAATTTTCACCAATTAAAACCTTCTTCTTATCATCTATTTCTATAATGGGTGTTCAGTTGTATAAAAGTGATAGATGGGTTAGTTAGCTACTAATAATGTTCATGTGGGTGAACATATCAATATTTGTCAGAGGTGGATTTATTAATCTTTTCCAAGATCAGTGAAGAAATTAAAAAAACTCTAAACCTTATGGAAAGATATATTGGGGCTCACTTCAAGATATTTTTAAACTCCATTATCAGGTTGTGTTTTCTTCTTATTTTACATTATGCATCCATTATTTATTTTCTACTACACATCAAAATAGGCATACATAATTTAATAAATTTTGATACATCCATTTTTACTATTCATAACCTCTTAATTAATATTTAAATTAATATTTTTAATATGTATCAAAATTATTTCTTTTTCAAATCAATATCATTTAATTTTAAATTTTATTTTTTCACTGATTTCTATTTTTAAAAAGGAAATTCAGCCCCCAAATTCCATATTTACCTAGGAAAACACAACCCATATGTAATTACACTTGGATGATAAGGTAATACAAACACTCATACTCAAGATATATTTTTTTTATCAAAAACTCACTTCAACAAGATAAACCTTAATATCATTTGAAGCAATAATGCTTATTACCTAACCTATACAACATTAATATATATTCTAGATAACTATTCCAACAATTTTAACTCCTATTTTACTTTCCAAACTAACTATTTATAAGTATTCATACTTAATTCATCCACTACTATATTACCCTCACTTGGGGTATGAAAAATCTAAAAATCATAGCCATAAAGAAACATTACCTAGCGAAACTACTATATGTTTATATAATTTTATGAAATTTTTTATCATAGAATCTTATGATATGTATAGAAAAATATATTCACATTGAGAAATTAATGTCCCAAATATTTTAAATAAGATATTATAGCTACCAAATATGACTATTGGGTATCATAAATGCATCCATGAACCCATACCTTCGTTAAAAAATAAGTAGTAACTGTATGATTTTTCACCAGAAAAAATCAATTTCCTCAACATTATGTATCACTATAAACCACATATAGAGTCCCCATATCTTGGAATATGAGAATAAGTTAAATGGTTAACTTATAATTTATATTATTAAAAACACTATGATAATAATGTATACAAATAAAATATTTCCCCCTCTTTATTAGTGTAGAAAAAGGAGTGGCTATCTTGGAAAAATTTTGGATTAATAAAAAATAGAACATAGAAACCCCAAGAAACAATTTAACATGAATTCACTTTAAGATATATCCTAATATAAGACTATGTCCATATTTCCTATATCAATTGATACTCCTTCAGCCTATATAAAATGGCTCAAGTAGAAAACATGTCAAATACAAAAAGTAGAATTTCTATTTTCTCTCAAAAACATAATGCTTTCGCAATGTCATCAACAACACTCATAAGTGATCAAATTTTCATTTATTATTAAAAGATTAAAATATTATTTAATTGATGAATACTATAAAAAAATCTATCTAGATATAGATGAAATACTCCATCCATGAAATTCATGTCCAATATTAAATCATTCTTCTCTCTAAAAATCATAAATATTAACATAAAATATTTGTATCTACATTATTGTACTATATTTTAGATATCCTTCTATAAAACTCAGAAATGTTGATAATTGAATAAAATATCAACTTTAAAAAATACTCATATTATTATAAGTTGATCAAATAAGTCCTTAATTTGTGGTAATGGGTACTTGTTCTTCACTATCACGTAATTTAGCCAATAATAATTGATATAAAGATGTAAGATCATTCTAGACTTATTATGAAATAAGACTAGGGCCACCCATATTGAAACAATAGGTTATATGGACACTCTATTTTTGAAATTATCAACATATATTATTAATTTTTAGAGATAATTTTGTGTCATATGGTATGGTTCCATAGAAATTAGAACTATACCAAGAAAATGTTTTATCATATACAGGATCTCTCACAAAAGAATTAAGCTTACTATCTCCTCAAGGAATATATATTTACATTCATCTTAGCTACATAATTTTATTATATTTTTTTATAAAACATATAAAACACATTAATAAATCTAGTGGTGCAATGTATTTGGGATATTGGTTAAATAATAAAAATTATTTAATATAACTATATATTATTTTATTTCTATATTATTAATGTGCTTAAATATCTCATCAAGCACTTATAATTACATGATATACCCTAGGGACATAATAAATTAAGGGGTGAGCTAAAAAACCAATCAGAGTAATCAGAATAACTGTAAGGGTGAGATATCAAATATTAATTGATCATAACATGATACAAAAATAGTTAAATATGATAAATAATATTATTGAAATATAGAATAAGATAAATTATATTATTATAACATAGAAAATAGAATAATGTATAAAAAGTATAAAACATATCACTATAAACATAAGTCATGGATCACTTGAATGATATCATAACATGATGTGATTGGGTAACTACCCTGTCACCATACAATATACCTCATGAGATATGATCTTTACTAATCAATTATAGAGGTATTTATAATTCTATGGAAACAAATTGAATTATAATATGTCATGAAAATGTGTTCCACATAGTAAGAATACATATATAAAGTATAAAAATGAAATAAACACATTAAAAGGGAATAGATAACATATTTATTTCACAATGCATATATCTATGAATATGAACATAGGTAAAAAAATAATACGGTAATACAAAATATTTACAATTCAAGGGATATGATAAATAGTTAATGAAATAATATAATCCATGAAGATAATAATTGAGGTGAAATAAATTAAATAAGAAGAATCAATAAGACATTGTTGATATAAAGATATTATAAAATCAATAACATGGTTGTTATTGTTAGTGGATATGTGGTATTCATTTTTTATTGATTTCATTATGTTATTTTTGATGATTTTTTAGAAGGGGTGATTGTTTACTTTTTTATTAATACAAATTTATATTGTGGAATTTGTTTTATTTAATTCATGTGGTAATTGAGGTTTAAGGGTGGTATAACATGGTATATAATGGTTTAAGGCTATTTTTCTTATAATTTGATGCCTAGGTTGTAATGTATTTAGGTTAGAGTGTTTATGATGTAGTTGTGATGTGATGCATGGTGGGTGACTTACATAGGTGGATTAGGGTACAAGGTCGATGTTATCTATGTTTATGTCACACTACAATGATAATAAGGATATGGACATGTATATATACTAATGGGAATGCATGGAAGGTGGGGAAAATTAAGTTCATTCCTTTCGGATTATATACCTTTCTTTTATGGGACCTTGAAAATGAGGATATGGTTATGGTACTATGGAATGTAATTTTGAAAATTAGATCTAGTAATGGATTTTGTAATGGATGGTTGTATAGTTATTAGAGAAAAATTATTATTTTGGTTGTTTTATTCATGATATGTTATTTAGGGGTTTACCTACTATGGGTTTCTACCTAATTGTGAGTTAAAGAATCCTATGAATTGATATGTAAGATCAATTAAAAACATTTCATCCATTTTTGGTTGTTGGATTTAGTATTGTTTATAAAGTTGGTGATATTATTAATTTTATGATTATTGATTACAATATTTCTAATATGTGGTTGGATGTGAATTCTTATTCGATGTTTGGTTTAGTTAATGTGGTTATTGGATATTTGTTAAATAAAGGAAGTTGTGGAATCAAAAGACAAAAATATAGAGTTGTGTGATATATAAATCCTACTATTTCTTATAATTATCTCGTTAATTTTTGTTTCTATTAATTTACATAGTGATAAAACCTAAGAATACTTTTTTATACTTATTTCACATGGATATTTATTTGTTTAGGGAGATGTTTTTAAAGAGTACCCCCAATTAGTCATACCTTTATTAGTTTTTTTTCAGTTTATTTTTTATGATAGGTTATTAGGGACATTGTGTTTGTAGCACCCATTTTTTGTAGTATGTAATATTTTTTGTTCTTTTTTTTGTGTGTTTAAAGTGTTTGGGATGAGTTGGGAAGATATTAGGAGAGTTTGTAATGGTTTTGAATAAGTTTGGAGGCTTTTATAAGGGAGCACAGTTAGAGAATAGTTGGGGAAAACCATGTGGGTCCTCTAGGTAACTGTGAAGGGGGAGATAGTGGGATTTACACGGTCTGTGCACAGTTTTCCAAATCGTGTGAGACAACCATGTAGGACCCCTAATTTTAATATTGTGGCAAGCACATGGTTAGCACGCAGTTTGACAAACTGTGTGGGCTACCTGTGCAGCCACTTAAAGAAGTTTTTTTTAATCCGAGTTCACTCAGGCTTGACCTATGTCGCTCCAAACTCTCTCCCACTCGAGCCTCACTCAAGATTTTTGGTTCTCAAGGGTCTGAGGGGCTCTCCCACTCATTTTTAAGCAATTCCAAGGGATTTAAAGGTGTTTTGAAGGTGATTTATTTTGGGTAAGTCCCTCCACTTGGTTTATTCCTCATTTTTCTATAAATCTATTATTCTATATTGGTTTTATATATCTACATTAGTTTCATGTATATTTGGTTTTTTAGCCCAAAATGATGATTTTAGGTCTTTTTGATGATAGAGAATAGGATCTAGTGCAGTTTTGGTGGTGCGTTCCTGAGATTTGGGTGCGGTTGTGTGTGGATCGAATTCACCAGATTCCTAAAGGTGGGTGGCTTATCTAGCGACTCCACATGGTTAGAATTAGTGACCTTGGTCGTATTTAATTTTTTTCCCTTGAAATTAGTTGTGATATTGTGGTGTGAACCTTGTTGGAAACCCATTTGGTGATGATTTGGGGGATTTTTGGGAAAATGGATTGTTGTTGCAAACAAGGGCTTTGTTATGTGATTTTATGATGTTGATTTTAAAATAGTTAGTGGTTAATTATGAAAATATTTTTGTGAATGTTGGTTTTCAATAAATATAATGTTTATAGAAATCATGTTTGGCATGAAAAGTTTTTTCAATGGTGTTTTAAATAAATGAGTGATTTCTTTAAGTGATTTGGAATGTTTCGGAAATGATGGTGTGCTTATTGTGCAACCTTGGTTATTTGTTCTTGTTGGTTGATATGGAATTGTCTTGTGTTGATTATGTGGATGTGGGTAGAAAGTATAACTGTAAAATGTTATGGATAGTGGATAGAAGAACCACCATCATGGATAGTGGTTGGAAATCAACTCTAATTAGAAATTTGGTGAATGGGTTGGATGGATGATCCACCATTTTGGTCACCTTGTTGTGTGTTTCCATGAAAGATGTAATTGGATGTGCTAATGTGAAATAGTGAAATGGCTTGTGGCATGGTTTTTTGGATTTCTTATGTGTTTCGGGCATTGGGGTGAAAATGGATTCGTAAGAGAGTGTTTGGATTGTTTTAAGTTGTTGTACTATTGAATGTTTAATATAAACTATTTTATATAAATGTGATAATGGTTTTATCCTAGTGGATTGTGTAGGGAAGTAATTTGGGTAAATCCAACTGGGTATTATTACTCACCACTGATTCGGCACTTGGGTGATTTTGCAGATTTTGTTTTCCAGTACACTTATAAGGGTAAATCTTCTCATTTCACCCTCGGTTCGACATGATGCTTTAGTGATGTTGTGGTGCATGGAGCATGGAGCTTATTGTGGAGCTATGAATTATGTCCTAGTTCTTTGGGTTATTTTTGTGAATCCTTCCTCTTGGTACTATGGTATTTTCCATGGTCATTTTTGGTATGTGGTATAGTTATGGAATAACTTGGTTGAATTTTGGTAATTTATGAGTTTGGTTGTTTTTTTGACATTCATCATGTAGTTTGTGGATTGTGCATTGTTTGGTTGGTTGGTTTGGTCTCAAGGGAAAATCATTCCCCAATTTATTATCAAAGCCCTCAGAATTAAATGCCATCATTTGGTGCCTTGGGAATGTTGCTTAAGGCCAAGTTTCATTCCTCCTTCCTCTCAATATAATGATATGTGGAGGGATTTTACAAGTGGTATCAGTTTGTTCAGTCCTTGTCTTTCATGTGAGAGTAGTTGTTCATTCCTTTGACATTTATTTTTGTGATGACATTTGATCTTGGCTAATTCCTTGAGTCGAGATGGCAGAAAGGCATAGGATTGTCGGAACATAGAATGTATATCATAATAGGATGTAGCTAACCATTTTATGATGAAATTGAAGTTACCAGGGATTTGGGTACATAAGTGTTTGGAGACACTTATAGGCATTAAAAATCTCATTGTCAGGGGTGTAGCCAATGAGATGAGCATGTAATTCATGGTAGAAATGAATTCCCAATAGGATGCATATTTTAGTGGGGTATAATGATTTATGGAATGATATGAATATGTGTATTTTGTAAAATCTGAATTGGATTTCAAAACGGAAGGATTCGAAACATGGAGACTTGTGGTATTTTGAAAATATGTGGATTTTCAAAACATGGTGGATTTTTCAAAATAGTGCAACATGGAAAATGTGAACTTGTGGAAAGACTTTTTGTGATTGTTATTATGAAATTGAATCTGAAAATTGTATACCATTTATTGTTAAGGGAGTGGTACATATAGTTGTGTTTGTGTTGATAGAAAATGCACCGAGTAGGCGTCGTAGAGACCAACCAAAGAAAGATGCTAAAAATGTGGTTGCACCTGAGCCTCTGGTGAACCAGAAGCTAGTGTAGAGTATATTGAATGATTTCCGAGCTATGGAAATTAAGAATAATGTGGATGAAACAAAGCCTGAGGATCATGCAGTTTAGTTTCAAAGGAAGAATCCACCCATGTTTTGGGTTGATTCAAAGACAAAATGGGTTGTAGCATGTTTGAAGAGAATGAATATGATATTTGACTTTTTGGGAACACCGGCAGAGCTAAAAGTGAAATTATCCATGTATATGTTAGAAGATACTGCCCTTCAGTGGTGGGACCTGGAAGTCCAAGATGGTATGGACCATGGTGTGACATGGGAGGGTTTTGAGGAATTGTTTAATAAAAAATTATAAATTCATACTTTTAGAATTCAGCATACAATAGATTTCATCAGTTTGAATCAAGGTAACATGGATATAACAAAATATGTGGCTATTCTTATGAACTTGGTGTGGTTTTCACTTTAGGTGGAAGTCAGTACATCATTGAAGGAAAACAATTGAAGCTGTGTTGAACCAGTAAATTTGTTCCAAGATTGCATTGTTGTGTATAAATGATTACACAGAAACTGCGAGTAGAGATAAGGTGGATGAGCAGGAACTTTTGGGGGCTACAGGCGGGGGAAGCATGTTGGTACCCATGGGAAATAGTGGGAACTTGAACATTGGGTTCAAGAGGAAGAGGGACACTTATTTCCAGGGTATGAGTATGGATCAGAATCTGACGGAAGGATTGTTGAATCTTCCTCCAAAGCCTCAGAGTAAGTCAGGATATTTTTAGTGTGGTTATATGTGCGCATCAAGAAGGATTATAATAAAAAACCTCAATCATGTCATAACTATAAGAGAAATAGGAATATTTAACGGTATTGTTTGAATTCTCCATGGTTTGGTGTTTGTAAAACTCTTTAAGGGTCGTAGAGGTCGTATTCCTCGATGGGATGGGGGAAAACATACCCCTCACTAGGAGAGTAAAGTGGGTCATGGTGATTCTTATAATACCATGGCGTCAAAATAGGGTAATAATGAGAAGAATGTGCCAAGAAAGAAGTTTTTTAGAGCTGAGAAGGTTGTGGTGGATGATTAGTCGGGACCATCCACGGTTTGAGGTATAGTTCTTTTAAATTACATATTGATGAATTATTTATTTGATATTATTTCTTCACATTATTTTATTACTTATTGCATCATCGACTCATTGGGATTAACAGTGGAAATTATTCCTTCTATTTTGAAACTACAAACTCTTCTAGGTCCAAGAGAGCATCAAGCTTTCCTCGGTAGATATTTTTTCTTATTTGTGGATGACATTAAATTGATGTGGGATTTCTCAATGCATTATGTGGATGCTTGTGATATAATATTGGGAATGGATTGGTTGGGGATGTTTAAGTCCAAAATCAATTTCTATGCACGAACGGTTAGTTTTACGATGTAGTATGGCATTGAACATCTCTTTAGAGGGGACAAAAATAAAAAGCTGGGTGCAATGGATTTGTTGGCACCAACTGTTGGCATAATCTAGAATCAGTTGGTGTCTTTGTATTTGGCATTGGTGGATGGAGTTGAGTATAGTGTTCTTTCAACATTTGTGAATCAGTTTATGGACATATTTCTAGTAGAATTAGCAAGGTTTCCACCCGTGAGAGAAGTGGAGTTTTTGATTGATCTCTTTCTGGGGACCATTAATATATCACTTTTATCTTACTAACTGGAACTAGAAGAATTGTGAGAATTAAAGGTGCAGTTGGAAGAGTTAAAAAAGAAGGGGTTCATCCAGCCTTGCACGTCTCCATGGGCAGCACCAGTTTTTTTTGTTAAAATGGTGAATAGATCATTATGGCTCTTCATATATTACTGTAGACTTAATTAGGTTATGATAAATAATAGATATCCACTTCCATGCATTGATGATTTATTTGACTAGTTGAGGGGATCTTAGTGGTTCTATAAGATTGACTTGAAGTCAGGATATCATCAATTGTGGGTAAGAAAGGAGGATATCCTAAAAATAACATTCAGAAGTAGATATGGCCATTACAAGTATGTGGTTATGACCTTTTGTCCAAAAACTTAACCATCAATATTCCTGGAATTGGTGAATCAGATATTTTAGAGATATCTAGATTCTTTTTTGGTGGTATTTTTGGATGATATACTAGTGTATTTAAGGACATGGGTAGAATATGAGAAGAACTTGGTGATAGTGCTGGGGATTTTGATGGATCATCAGTTTTAGACCAAATTTTCAAGGTGTGGCTTTTTGATATAAGAGGTTTGATTCCATGGAAATGTTATTTATGAGAGGGGTCTTTCAGTTGATCTGGAAAAGATAGAGGCTATTATCTCATTAAAACTACCAAGGAATGTTTTCGAAATACAGAGCTTCCTTGGTCTAGCTTGGTATTATCGACGTTTTTTGTGATTTATAATGATTGGTTTCCCAATGTATAGCTTTTAAAAGGAAGAATATCCCATTTATACGGGATGAGAAGTGCCATAAATTCTTTGAATAGTTAAAGGGTTTCCATACATCAGCACTGATCTTGGTTTTTCAAGAACTAGGGAAACGGTATGTGGTGTATTGTGACACATCAAGATCAGGGTTGGGGTGTGTTCTCATGATGGGGGATCATATTTTTACATATGGAACACAATAGTTGAGGTTTCATGAGAAGAACTATAGAACAGATGATTTGGAGTTGGCAGTAGTGGTTCATTCTTTAAAAATGTGGTGTCAATATCTCTTTGGTGGGAAATTTATAATGTTTACCAACTATAAGAGCTTAAAGCATATTTTCCCATAGATTGATTTGAACTTGAGGTAAAGGATATAGATGGAATATATCTAGATGATTTATTTTGACTTAATGTACACGCCGTGTAAGGGAAATTTGGTGGCATATTAATTAAGTCGATAATAATATGCTTAAGTGGTGAAACAGGAATCAGATCCATGGTATTTGATGTTGGTCATAGTTGACATGTGATTGGAATGCGAGGATAGGGGTGAGAGATTAGTCTTATTTCTAGTTTCATCGGTTTCTAACATGGCAGGTTTGGTTATAGAGGCAGACACATCTGATTCCAAGTGCATGGTGATGAGGTCAAAACTCAATGGTCGAGAGACCATTGAGAACTGGGAACTGAATGGGAACTCAGTCTTGTGTTTTCATAATCGGATAGTGGTACCAGTTTCTTTTTGGGAGGAACTTATTAGGGATTATCATAATTCTAGGTGGGCTGTCGATCCTAGAATTAAGAAGATCTATAAGGCATTGAAGTGAATTTTTGGTGGGATAGTATGAAAAGGGATGTGGCCAAGATTTTTTTGTGATGCTTGACCTCTCAGTAGGTCAAGGCCGAGCATCAACGTCAAACATGAATTTTGCAGCCCTTAGCCATTTCAGTGTGGAAATGGGACCAAAAAACAATGGATTTTGTGAGGGGTCTCTTAAGAATGGTCCGGAAGCCCAATTCCATAATGGTGATTTTGGATTGGCACACATAGTCGACCCATTTCATTCTGATTCGTGAATCCATTATGGTGGAAGATATATCCAAAATCTATATGTTAGAAGTGGTAAACATGAATGTTGTTCCAGTTTTGATTATATCAGATAGAGATCCAAAGTTCACATTTCGTTTCTAGAAATCCTTGAAGAAATCCCTTGGGACATAGTTGACAATGAGTATGACGTATAATCCTCAGAATGATGGCCAATCAGAGAGGATGATACAAACCATGGAGGATATGTTATTGGATTGTGTGATTGATTTTGGTGGTTTATGGGAGGATCACTTACAGTTGGTGGAGTTATCCTATAATAACAGTTATCAGGCTTCAATACATATGGCTCCATTTGAGACATTGTACGGGCGCCCGTTTCGTTCTCCGCTATGTTCGGTGGAAACAGGGAGACTTCGATGATTGGACCGAGCCATGTCCAAGATACTAAAAATAAGATCAAGTTGATTAGGAATAGTATGGATATGGATCAAGGTTGTCATAAATCATATGCAGACCATCTTAAAAATTGTTGTCATTTGAGGTGGGTGATCTTGTATTTTTGAAGATGTCTATTAGGTTGGGACATCATCATTTTGGGAAGTAGTGTATGTTATCTCTGGGGTATCTAGGGTCATTTGAGATACTTTAGAGGTTTGGAGATGTGGCTTGTCATTTGGATTTCCCAGTATGGTTTAGTGTAGTTCATAATGTATTTCATGTGCCATAGTTGAAAAAGTATCAGCAAGATCATGATAATGTGATTCGTTGGGACCATATTGAGCAAGAACTGGATGCATCCATGGTGCACATACTTGTGAGTATTATGGATAGGTAAGATAATGTATTGTGTGGAAAATAATCTATTTAGTTTGGGTTTTTTAGAAGCATGACCAGATTTAGGAGGAGAATTGGGAGAGGGAGAAAGGGATGGCTGAGGGATGGCCCGAGATCTTTCGGAAAAGCAATGGTTCTCTACTTTTTGTGGACAGAATGTCCAATAGTGGGGATATTATAACAACCCGAAATTTGAAGTATGTAACTGTCTTATGCCTTTTTATGTGTTTAATATTATTGGTATGATTTGGGAAGGGTATATGATATTTTGTAATGGTTTTGAATAAGTTTGGAGGCTTTTCTAAGGGCGTACGGTTTGAGCACGATTGGGGAAAATCATATGAGTTCTCTAGGTAACCGTACAGGGGGAGATAGTGGGATTTTCATTGTCTGTGCATAGTTTCTAAAACTCTGCGAGACAACCATCTGGGGACCCTCCTTTTCAGGTAGTGGCTTACGCATGATTAGCGCACAGTTTGAAAAATCGTTCGTGCTAACTATGTGGCCACTTAAAGAAGGTATTTTTTCAAATCTAAGTTCACTTGGGCTTGACCTATTTCACCACAAACTCTCTCCCACTCAAGCCACTCTCGTTATTTTTGGTTCTAAATGGTTTTAGGGTCTCTCTCACTCATTTTGAAGTCAATTAGAAGGGGTTTCAGGGCAGTTTCTTTCGTGTAAGCCCTTCCTATTGATTTATTCTTTGGGTTTCTCTAGATTTACTATTCTCCCTTTCATTGTTTTCAAGATACACATCCATTTAATCTAGATATAGAGTTTTTTTATCCAAAAGTGATTATTTTATGGATTGTTTATGATAAGAAAGTGGATCTAGAGCGGTTTCGGTGGTGCGTTTGCCGGATTTGGAGTGCAGTTGTGTGTGGGTCGAATTCACCAGAACCCTATAGGTAGGTGGCTTCTCTCTCAACTCCACTTAGTTAGAATTGGTGACCTTGGTTGCAAATAATTTTTTTCCCTTGAAATTAATTTCTATAATGATATGTTAATCTTGTTGGAAACCCATTTGGTGATGATTTTGGGGATTTTGGGGAAAATGGGTTATTCTAGTAAAATAGGGCATTGTTGTGTGATTTCTAAATGTTTATTTTAAAATCATTATTGGTTGATTATTAAATTCATTTTGTGATAGATGGTATTCAATAAAATTTTTTTATTGAAATTTGGTTTGGAATGAAATGTTGATTCAATGGTGTTTTCAATAAATGGGTTATTTATGGAAGTGAATTGCCATGTGTTGGAAATGATGGTGTAATTATTGTGAAGCCTTGTTGCGTTGTGATTATTTCTTGATATGGAATTATATTGTATTGATTGTGTGGAAGTGGGTGTGATGTCTCACTATAAAAGGTGATGGATAGTGGATGAAAGAACCACCATCATGGATAGTGGTCGAAAAGAACCACTTGTTGGAAATGTGGTGAATAGGTTGGATGGAAGCTCCATTGTTTTGGTCACCTTTTCGTGTGTTTCCTTGCAAGATGGAATTTGTTTTGCTAATTTGAAATGGTGAAGTGTCTTGTGGCATGGTTTTTTGGATTTCTTATGTGTTGCGGGAATTGGAGAGAAAATGGTTTGGTAAGGCAGTGTTTGGCTTGTTGTAAGTTGTTACACTATTGAATGTTTTATATAAACTATTTTCTATAAATGTGTTAAAGGTTTTATCCTAGTGGCGTGTGTAGGGAAGTAATTTGGGGAAATACTACTGAGTATTATTACCCAACCCTTATTTTTCACTTGGGTTATTTTGTAGATGTTGTCCTTTGAGACACAAATAAGGGTAAAGGTTCTCATTTTTCTAGGGGTTCGACATGATGCTTTGGTGATGTTATGGTGCATAGAGAATGGAGCTTGGCATGGAGATATGGATGATGTCCAAGTTCTTTATGGCCTTGTTGTGTATTCTTCCACTTGGTACTATGGTATTTGGCTTGGTTATTTTTGGTTTGTGGTATTACTATGTAATTGTTTTATTGTCTTTTGGAAATGTATGAGTTTGGTTGTTTTATTGACATGCATCATGTTGTTTATGGATAGCGGATTGTTTAGTTGGTAGGTTTTGTCTTAGAGGAAAATCATTCCCCAATTCATTCTTAAATCCCTATGAATTTATTACCAGCCTATGGCACCTTGGGATCATCTCTTAAGGCCAAGTAGCATTCATCTGCCCTCTTAATCCAATGAAATGGGGCAGGATGTTACATGGTTTCTATTCAGGAAGATCATGTGTAGTTTAATGGATTAGTTTTATTGAAAATATTTTTCTTATATACCTTGTTGTTGTTGTTGATATTATTTTTAAATTTAAATAACATTATAGGTTATGGTATTTGTTTACCCATATGAGATCTTAGGAGTTAGCTTGTGGTTTTATTTTATTTACTTCTGGTTTCATGAGGGTAATTCCTCCCATATGTGGGTATTTATATCATTGGGTATGGTCTTCACCCATTTACTATTTGAGGTGAGATTTAAGGGTCACTTGTTTCATCAAAACCAACCCATTAAGGTTTCTTATAGGGTTGGGAAATGATAGAGTTCTATCAGATATTTGGTGGAGATCTTGGATGAATTATGGAGTTAATCACATGTATTTATTTCACTAGTTTTTGTAACAAAATGGTTAAATATTATCTTATCACGTGATGTAGGCCATTTATATAAGCTAAGAAACATGTGTTTGGGTCCCCCTATGACTTGATGCAAGTACCTTCATTTCTCATTGAATATTTTATGTGAAAGTGAAATCATTACCTGGTTGAAATATTTAGAGAAATGCATACATCATTATCATTGGTTTGAATTTTGGATTAAGATTATTATTTTTATTATTTTTACAAATAATGGCGATGTTTTCTTATTAATTTTATTCATGTTAAGGTGATTAAGTCTATTGACTAAGAAATATTAATAGTATTATCTTAGAATACATGAAATATTCTAAGATTAATTATGATTTTCTACCTCCAAGAAACTTATGATATGGAATGATTTGAAATTTCAAGCATTTCCATGTTGTAAATTTTATTGATACATTATTGAAAATATAAAATGTTTAAGGAATTTATTTTTCAGTATTGAAATAATTTTCTAAATTTTATGCATCCATTATGTTTCATGTTATTAATATATCATGATTATGAAATTATTGTTAAGTGCCTTTCAATTAACTTAGGCCTTGATAGAAATAGTCTATATGATAGTAAGTAAGGATCTCCTTATCGTAAAATAAAGTGTTGTATTTGAATCATGTTTTAGGAGTTTTTATTTCCTAAACTAGTATTCCTTGTGTTATGAAAAATCTAAGTCTATTTATAGCATTGAATTTATTTAATTAATTAGAATATTATAATTATGAATTATTGCTACTCATTTAATTATGTATTTGAAAGGTTGGTATGCATGATTATAGATAAAATATTTTCTATAAGAAATTGAGTAATGTGAAATGTATAGATTTATTTTAAAATAAAACATGAAGAAAATTATGATATGTCAAGGGAACATTTGAATAATTTGTTTTGTAAGAATTTTAAGATGTATGATGTGTTACTTGAGTAATTATTGTATATGATCTAGTCTAATTATTTTTAACTTATTCTGTATGTGATAAACTAGATATATACCTCCCCTAGTATTTGAAACCTAAGACATAAAATCATGGAAATTTTCCTATTTTATAATTTAATAGCATCCTATATTGATAGAAATATAATTAAATACTGTTTGGTTAAAGCATGTTTATCATGATATATAAGAATTAAGCTTTCCTGGATCATTTTATGATTGTAAATATTGTATAAGTGGTGTTATTGAAGTGTTATTTGGTGTTTATTGATTTCATTTTCTATCATTCCATGTTCTTTGGGAGGAAATTTGTTAACATAGAAGGTTGACTAATGTAAAAAGGTTTGAATAATGAATGTTTACGTGTGAGAGTTTTTGTAACAACTCTGAAATTTCTATATATATATTTGTGGAATATTATATTGTATATTTTTGGAGGTAGGCATAGAGACTGTGTGATATTTTGAGGCCCGGTTTTCCCATAATTAATTTTTAAAATATATTAATCACATTAAATGTATGTATACATAGTTTCATAAAAAATTGTAATTAATTATAAATAGATGCTTAGATAAGAAATCTAAGGCCACCGTTGAGTTAAGAGCTTGAGTTCTACCCAAGCTAGGAAATAAATTTGGAGCGCATCAAATTTTCGGGTTGAGCATCGTAATGAGAGAAGTAATAAAATAAATAAATTACATTATTGATTTTATTTTAAGAAATAATGAAATAATAAATTTTCTATATAATAACTACTCTAGAATGTTTTATAGTGTTATCCGCTTAACCATATAAATCAATAGGATCTATTGGAGAGAGTTCTAGGAGCTTCTATTCATGAAAAGTGTTTAAATCATGGATCATCAATAGGTGTACAATGGAGCTCATGGATCACACCAACGACAATAGAAGAGAAATAGTATTCTTCATTTTTTGATCCAAATCAAATCAAGATATTGATTTAATTAGATCATTTTCTTGTTTTTTATTTCTACAAAAAAACACAAATCAATCAACTTATTGATTGATTTGCAGATCAGTCACATTGTGAGTATTGGTTTATCTATGTGGATTTATTGGGAGAATTTCTTAATTATTTTTGTTATTAATTCATTTTTATAATGAAAATGGATTGAGGACAACAAAAAATAGAAGAGGTTCTTTCCTCTTTGCTTGCTTCTTGGATTTATCTGACTGTTTTCCTTTGTTCATTGTCGATATTCATTTTTTAAGGAGGTTCAAAAAATACCAATAAATCAATCATTTCTCACCTATTTCGTGGAACAATGGATTAATTTTCTAGGTCCATGATTTGATCAATGATATTATCAAGCTATGATAATGGATGATTTATCATAGGTGGATTCGGGGATAACATTATCCATATGTTTGGAATTCGATAATAAATAATGTGTGCGGATATTTTTACAAAAGTATTCGAAGGCTAGAACTCTACGATCGATGATGGTAAGGGTCTACCGACATTCGATTAAATTTTTTTCAGTGAGGAGCATTGATTGATTGATGGCCAAATTAGTAGTTGAAAATGTTTGATATAGATCCAGGATTCAGGAAAATCCTGCATTACACAACATGTATTATGATGCTACAAGGTTTGGGAGTCCCTTTTGTTAGGTGTTAGGGTCCTATGGAGAAGAATTATATCAAACAACATGTTACCCCAATCCCAAGGAATGTTCCCCTTTCTTGGGGACTCAAAATGTACCTAGTAAGGTACATGAGAATGGTCATGGGAATGACTAGCCATACACGAACAGAACCAGCTGTACATGAACATGACCAGGAGTATACAGGCTTAGTCACACTATATAATCCGGCACATACATAGACAATGGAATAAGAAATAATACATTAGTAAGACCTAGTGATAAATGGACACATCATTTATCACCAAGACATGCTATTTACTACATTTAATATAGCTTAGATTCCTTTTACTCTTCATCTTGGACAAGTTTCATTAGGTAGAGTTCCATTGATCCATGCCATTATGGTTAGTATAGTGTCACATCCTACACATAGGATGGGGATCCCTTCAATGGGATTTATTAGATAGTGTTTTAGGAATTATTCTGTGAGGCCTCGAGTGAGATCCTCTTTCCTCATCTTTCCCAAGGTGGAGTTATTTCTATCATCGTGGCAGACACTATGTGGGTACAGATCCTCTAATTGGAATGTTATTATAGATTGGGTGGTTGGTATAACTCACGAACATTAGTGTGATCCTCATCTATGCATCATTATCCTTATACTTACATCATATACTTCTAATGGTGAGACCTGATGAGAATGACATCTCATATGGAAGCCATTAGTGCTATGTGGATTGTGGTGTGTGTTCTTCTGGATGAGTTCTATGTGAAACCTTCAAGAGGGATCCCTAAACTGGCATTTTGGTTGTAACATTACCTTGATATTTTTGATATTTATTTAGTATATCTATATATTCTTTTTTATGTATTGTAGACATATACCTATGTTTATTTTACTGTTATTCTTGTTGTTATATGCTTAGTGATTTTAGGGTGTCCTACTAGGTATTATTATAGTGACAATTGCATGGTCTTCTCCCGCACATGTCATTTCTTATATAGATGATAAACCTTTTGATAGAGCCATATAAAGACAAGGACTAGGAAAAACTTAGTGATCCAGACTGACTAAGGTGTGTTCTAGTAGTTACCTTGATAATAGTTCCCTTCTATAAATTGTGGTTCGAATTTTTTTAGACACACTATGTTTGGATTTTATTTAGCCCTTTTTTCTTCCAATACTTATTTTCATACTATTATAGTGGTATTTATATTTATTCATTAATGTTTTACTAGTTATTTTACATTTCCATATTGTATGGGATTGAGGATGTGTGTGTGTGTGTGCATATACCTTAGTCAAAGGCCTCCAATGTGAGTGATATGTTAAATCGGTGATAGTTGCTATCCCCTAGACTATTAGAGGTAGGTTTGGGGTAGTAGCAACACAACCCCCTGGGATAGGTCATGGAAGAGTGGTATGATAGTTTTTCAGTTTTACCTTCTGACCAGAGTGTGTGAGATTATTTTTGGGAAATTGTGTTATGTGCTTTGGGTTTTTCTTTAAATCCACAGACTCCAATGATGGTGTGGCGACCCAAATATCCATACACTAGGACTCTATTAAAATTCCCTTATACTTAGTACATGTTAACACTGGTTGGAGGTAAAACATTTGTACATGCATCATATATGAATGGGTTTTGGTTTCCATGTCCTTATTGAGTTAGCTCTCTAGTTATACTCATTGATCGTGGTAAACATTTCCTATCTAAGGAGGTCTCCATGATGTATGTGTAACAGTCCATGTCCTCCATGTCCGATAATTTGAGGGTTTTTTGTTGGAAGTGTACATAGAAGGACCATATGGAGTTAGGAAAAGTTTAGTTGGTGAAGTAATGAAGAAGGGGGATCACACATAGTGTAATGGGATTATATGATGTGAACTTCTGTTTCACGGGGTTTCCTTGGAGTTTCAAAAATTATAAACTTTTGGGGTTATAAAAATATAATAAATCAATAGGTGAAAAGTTTTCTGGTGGAAAAAAATTGAAGGCATTACACATCATGAATGTGTGTTACACATAGTGTAATACCCTACTTTTGTAACATTTTAAGTGTTCTCTTGCCGCTCAGGTTTTCAAACCCTATAGTTACAACATATTTTCTCTCGGTCCTCGGGGACCCTATGACAACTCTTCGGTGTATTGAGAATTTTCTCACCTAGGATCGATTCTTATATTGTATCCTTTGATCTATAGTAATCCATATTCAATATAAGGTGTGTTCTTCCCCCATTTTTAATGTTTCTTCCTAGATGATCATCTTCTTCCTTCTTTTATTCTTTCCATGTAATAGTGTTTGTTTTTCTTTTCTTCTAATGCATTTTTATTCGGTTGTTGTTGGTGAGGAGGTGCTGCTATATCCTCTGGTGGATGTAGCTTTTGAGGGAGAGGAAATAAGATGACTATTGTGTGGTCCGTTCTTGTGTGAAGAGTCATTTAACACCTTTGAGGCAGATTTTTACTTAGTTTCTATTTGATTTTACATCATGTTGGAGGGATCTACTTTTTTTTCCAATGTATTATATTTGTTCCACACTTAGTGAATATAAGAATTGGTAAAATGAAATTATAAGGGGTAGAGGGATCCGATTCGTATTTTTTACGGCTGTGATATTACTATGATGTTTTGAACATTATAGGCTAAATGCCCTTATGAAATTCATGGTTGTTAGTTGTCCTTGATTTCACACTAGAGGGATCACATGGTGTTTGGTTTCTATTGAACACTTGTTTATAAAATTTTTTCTTACCACGTATACTTAGCTAATGAATGGATTCCCCTAGATCATATGGTTTTTGGGATAACCCATGATTTAACAAGTGAAATTAAATAATTGATTCCTTGTTAAATATTGAATTGTGTTATGCAATGGTACATGGGATGGTGTGTCACGTGGGATGGTCTTGGTTGTTTGCACGAGATATATGGAATATGAAGTGGTTTGTGTTGTGATGTGTGGGTAAGCTCTGGCTTATAATGCGGTACATATATGAAGCATGGTTGTGTTTTATGGGTTGGTTTGGGTGGTGTTGTGGATGAACTTATAAAAGATACATATATCTAACAATGTAATGGAATATTAGGTTGAGAGATTTATTGATTTTGGAATGAATTGGTGTTTGATTTAAAAAATATATATAATGATATTGGTTGTGTTTCCTTTTGGGGATTTTGTTTTTTAGTTGTCTTGATAGTGATGGAATGGTTAAATAGATTGTTTAATAAAATAAATGGATGTGATAATGGAAGTAGTTAAAAAGGAATTGGTTGTAAAATTGAATTAGTTAGTGGAATGTTGTATGTTATTGTTCTTTTAGAGGAAGAAACAAAGGTGTTAGTTGTGAGTTAGTTGGTTTTTGAGAACCCATAGGTTGGGCTTGAGTGTCTTGTTGTGGCTCTATTTTTTCATAGCTTTGCCACACCTTTTTACTTTATTTTTAATTATTTAATTAATTATTTAATCACTTTATACTAAATAATTTTAATTTTGTATTTTTATTATTAGTTTTGTTAATTAATCATTTTTTATAATTAATTATGTATTATTAGTCCTTAAATTAACAATTTTAATCTTAATTAACTTTTCTAATTTAATTATGTCTTATTTAGTTTGGTTAATTTAAATCTTCCTGACTTTTTATTATACTACCATTTTTATAAAACAATTTTTAAATCGTTGTAATTCTATTTAATTAACATTCCCTTTATTTTAATGTTTTATCTTCTGATTTAGTTTCATTAGAATAGGTTAACAATTTTAAATAATTTTTATAATCATCCTGCTAATTACTTAAGTTAGGAATTTAAGATCAAACTAAATAAATTAGTTCACTTTTAGTTTTATGTGTTCACTTGGTTATTTAATTAATTTATTTTGAGTTTCAAAAAATTAATTATATAATCTTATGTATGCATTTTTATGATATATTCATTTTATTTTGGTTTTAGTCTACTAGTGAGGTAGAAAAGAACTATCAGTAACCTATTGGGTCACCGATACTCTTCATCTATACTCGCTGCTACTCTATAATTAATTTATATAGTTATTTTAATTTAATACTTTTATCAATTTAGTTAATAAATTATGTAGTTCTTAATTTAAATGTTATCTAATTCATAATTTTAGATGTGATTTTAATGTTTTATGTTTAATAAAAATCATGTTTTAAATTTATGGTGTTTAGCTTTCTTTTAATTAATTATTTTCAATCTATTTTTTTAGTTAACATAAATTTTTAATTTTAAGTTCATTATTTTTTAAGGTTACCATTAGTTATTTATTGATACTACTGGTGAAACTCCCATGCCACAACTCTATTTTTTAACTACCGGTTACCTTTAATTTAATTTGATCAGTGACCTTAATGTTTTATGTATTGATAATATGCTATGGTGAGTTTTTTTAATTATCGGTAATCCTCTATAACAGTGAACCCCCACGCCGCTGCATCACTTTATTATTAATCTAACAGTTACCCATCCTTTTACATTCTAATAGTGACCCATTGTTTTCTATAACTCACCATTAGAGTTTCTCCCCTTCACATCACCGTTGAACAACTCCCCTTCATCTCACCGTTTCCCTGCAATACCTATCATTCTTCACACCATCGCCATCGTTTCCACTGAATAAATCCACAACGATTCAAAACCAGCGAATCAAATCAACTCAAAACATTGAATCAAATCATACTCAAACCAAATTTAAAATTAACTTTGTTTCACCCCTAAATTCAGATCTTCACGTATATGACATCACTGAAACCATAGAACAAACCCGCCTTTGTTGTATAGGAGCCAGTCGCCTACCCCGCTAATGATCAAAACGAAGAATTCCATATGCCACTGAATTTGGTTGCAGAAGGCTCATAGCATGACAACATCAACTAGATTTTTTGTGCACACTGGATCTGAAAGAAGAGGAGCGTGCACTGATTTTCTTGTTTGCTGGACCATGAATCACCCGAGCTGCTGTTCGCTGCTGATATGGAGGAGAGGGTTGCGATGCAAGAGCTTCCACTGAAAAGGATGAGGTACTTCAACCTATTTCTGTGGCTAGAGAGAAGCCGCGTGAGGAGGTGTGTGCCGAGATGAAGAGCGATATGATGTGCCGTGTGGAGGTGGGATGTGCACTGTAGATCCGGTTTGAAGACCAGTCATCATCGCTGGAACAAGGAGTCGCAGACTGGCTTGGAAGAATAATACCAAAACCCTCCCTTTCCCGTGGTTGCATAGAGAATAATTAGGGGAGAAGATATATAAAAAAATAATAATAAATAACCCAAAATAAGACTTTAATAAACGCTAAAAAATAATAATAACTTTACTTAAATTAAAAAAAAACTTAACTAAAAATATTTAAGATAAAATATTAATAGAACATAAATATTGAATAGTAATAGTTATTAATTCAATTTGTTAGAAAATAAATCATTTACTAATTAACTAATTATAATTTACAAGAACTAAAATAATTGATAACAAGTTATAAATTAAAATATTTACTTAAATTTAATTATAAAAAACATTAAAATGGATTTATTTAAGAAACTAGAATTAACTTTTGTAATATTAATTCACAGATTACTCAATTAATTAATAACATTAAAATTAATTTTAATCATGTAAATTATTAGATTCAAAATAAAAATCTATAAAATTCATTAAACTAATTTGTTTAACTTATTGATACTTTAATACCCAACTTTTAAAATAATGATAATCATATTTAAAATCATTTAATTAAATATTAACTTATTATTAATTATGCTAATAAAATAATTTATTAAATATTTTCTAATTTAGAATGATTTTTTATGTTAAAGATTTCTTAATTAATTAATGACTATATTTATATTTTAATTAAACTGTCTTTGTGTTTTGACTGTTCTATTTTTCTCATTCTTGTGCGGGTCCACAGTCCAGTTGTAAACACGTCCAGGTTCACACCAGAGTCTAGAAAATGTCCAGGAGCTTTCAACTAACTCAGCGGGAGATAGTTATGTGAGAAAAATTAGTGCGACGTGCTAGTCGCCAAAAAAGCACACATTGTGCGGTGAATTTGTCAAGGGCTTTCAAGGTCAGTGGAAGATGTTTAGTGACATGAAACAGAAGACAATGACTACTTAAGATAGAGCAACCAGTAGAAAAAAAAAGAACACACTCGCTGAGAGGACTGTCATTTTCATTCCATGCCTTACTTTTTGAGAGCGGAACCTCCTAGGAGATGATAGGGAATACACAGAGGTGAAGGAGCCCGAGAATAGAGCATCATTAAGGGATTTATTCTTCCCTCTGTCCTTCATTTTGAACTCTGTTCTAGGAGGTTTTTCACTTCTTTAATCAATATGATCATAGGTTGAACATTCTCATCTCGGGAATTTAAAAAACCATCTGGTTATGATCTTTAAATCTTTATTTGCTTATTCTTATACAAAATTAAGAATCAATTGGCAAGATTGATTCTATTTCTAATCTTTGGATCATTCACACCAAAAAGTTTTCAATTTCAAACTTCAATATCGACTGGCGAGGTTGATCTTGAAAGCATTTTTCAAATATTTACCAACTTAAACATTGAAAATTTATGGAGAGTTCTTTTCCAAATGTTATCTTTTATAAACTTCTTGCAGTTCGATTAAGTTTTGGTGTGGTGAACTCCAAGGAATAATCCTTTGCCTGTTGAGTTTCCTAGAGAGGGAAATTCTTCAGTCCTTTTTGATGTGTGATTCGATTGTAAGCTGTGGAGAGAACATCCAATCATACCAATAGTTTAGAATTGTCGAGTACTATGTTGATCTCGCCTCTTTGTCTCGCTGCTTAATATTTGTATTCTATTTTCTCTAGTTTTTTTTTAGTACTTAGTGTAAACTTTAGTTTGTTTTAAAAAAAATCATGTTTCCTCATCCTGTTTCCACTTCATCATATAAATAAAAAATTATAAAAAGTAAGAAGATTTTTTACATACTGTTGACAACAGTGGGGGTTTAAAATTCAAAAACCTTACAATTCACTCACATACCTTCTCTATGGATCGACCCTACCCCACTGTGTTAGTGTAGGTTAATAAATGTAATTTTTATGGCCATGAAGACCTCCGGATTCATCAAAATATTGGCGTTATTGCCGGTAAAGGCATGCTTTGAGTGATCTATGTTTTAGAAAATTAAAAAAAAAATAAAAAAACATTGAAAAATCATTTAAAATGATTTTAATAAAAAAACTACTTTGAACTGTATCTTTTTCTTTTCCTATATTTGAAAAATCTTCTCAACTATGAAACATTGTGTGTTTAAACTCACTTGTTTTTAGTTTAAAAAAAATGCAAGTTCATGAAAACTTGGATCAACCGAGGCATCATTGAGTTTATTGTGACTGTTATGGACACACTGCCTTACAGTGTGCTTATAACAAGCCACAACATGATGTTTACATTGAATAAGATGAATATGTTGAATCTAATCCTGAACTCCTAGCTAAACTTGAATTAAGTGAAACCAAATTGGGTGTTAGGGAGAATAATTGGAACACCTGGTTTAACTACACCCATGAAATTCAAGCTAGAGATTATCAAGAGCAAGATAAAAGAAATAAAAGATTGGAAAACATTCTCTTGGAATTACAAAAAAAAGTTGAAGAACAAGATGAATTTTATGAAAAAGAAAGTGTTTATAAAAGATTTGAACATCAATTTGAAGAGGATAGTGATTGTGAAACTGGGAAACAGAACTATTATTTTTTAGAATCTGAAACTTTTGAACAAAACATGGAGATAACCAACTCACTTAATCAAGAACACATTAATGATGATCCCAAAAAGAAATTTAATGATGTTGATTTGGAAAATTCTAAAGATGAATTAAATAATATTGAAAAAAATTTCACAGTTCTTTTCATCATCCCTTCTTTTGAGAAAAATCACTTTTTTAGAAGTTTTGAGAATGAAGTTACTCGGGTTGAAGTCAAACATGAAAATAAAAACTTGAATGTTAAAAACTCTTCGCCCAATCTTTATCACATTGTGAATACTGAACCTGAACTAGAAATGGGGAAAACTTTATAAGATAACCTTAAGCTGGAAATCACAGAATCTCATATTTCTAAACATGAATTGAATACTTCTCTTCTTTATTTTGAACATATAAACCCAATAATTTCTGAAATGTTGTTTGATGATGAGGATGAATGAATGATACTTGAAGAAAGACTAACTGATGAGTTATTGTTTTTATATTCTCATAGTAATCACTTTTCTGAAACTTGTTGCAATTAAATGAAAATCAGTGTTGACCAACATGAGGAGAATTGTCTTAATTAGAAATTTCTAGAAACTGAATTTATTGAAATTGAATTGTACAATTATTCTTCTGAAATTGAATTTCAACACTCAAATGAAAAGGTTTTAGAAATTGAGACTTTCGAACTTTATCATGAAAGAGAGGTTGAACACACATTAGATGATGGTTGAAGAATTGATTTGATAGAAGCAGTAGATGTTTAGTGTGAGTTAATAGATGTGGATCTTTTGGAAGAGATTTACAATATTGTTAGACCTAAATCAATTTCTGATAAAATAAATTCACTTCCCTTTTTGTCACTTCTATACTCAACTGTGAAGGGTGCAAATCCTTCTCATGACACTGATAGTGGTCCAGAGGGGGAATCACACTTGAGTTCCATTGTCCATTATTCTGTTCAACGTGTTATTGAATCCCCTCTTGACCCTACTAATTAGTACTCACCAACGATCATCCTTGAAAATGAATATGTTAATGTTGAGGTTAATAGAGATAGCTCTGAGTTCAATGCCACACCTTTTGAAGCACCAAGTTCTATGTTGTCCCTTCTTGGGAATTCAAATCTTGAGAAATCTGAAACAAAACTAGATGTGGTCATCATTATGCTCACAATTGATAAAGGATGTTTCTTAGGGATTTTTATAAGCTATGATATTTTGGTTGTGTTTAGCTTGGGATCCCATAATTTTCATTGTTTTGTAAAAAATATTTGGGCTAAACACATGTGGTGGTTTCTATTAAAGAAACCACATCCACATAGTGATTAGGGTTAGTTGCTAGGTGAGTATGGCGTGGGACTTTAAACCTAGAGCTTCATGGGAGGCAACCCATGGTCTTTGTTTTGTTTTCAATAAAAAATTGTGATTAAATAAAGTCTAACTGAAAACTTTAAAATCAGTGCTTCATGGGAGTCAACCCATCCTCTTCCTTTGTCCTCATTTTTTGTACTGTTTAGTGTTAAATAAAGTGCTACTTTGTTGTCTTCCATGTGCGCTATCACTGCTTGATTTTTGTTCCAAGTTTACATGCTCTATGTTTGTAGGATGATGTTACAGTGTCATTTAAGGAGTGGAATTCCCATGATCATTTCTAGAAAAGAACCTAGTTAGATAAGTACTTTGATTTTATGCATTTATTTCTACTCTTGTTTTTGTAATAAAATTTAGCTCACTAAGAAATTCTTCTTGATTTAGAAAATTCTGCTACATGTGTACTGGAAATTTTGTTGCATGATTTGAACTTTAGCAAATTTTTCTGCTTGTCTTGGTACTGAAATAAAAATTCTGCTCGTATTGGAATTAAATTCCGCTGTATATCCCTGTGTAAACAAAAAATCTCCATGTACTTCAATGCTGGAAACTGAATTTCATAGTTATTAAAATCTTTTCACTACTTGAAACTAAGTGGGGGGTGGGTGGGTGGGTGGGTGGGTACATGTTACTGGTCTTCTAAATCGGATTTATGTTGGGGTGTTTAGAATGAATTTTTTCTGCTTTATTTAATATCTAACTGAATAAATTCTTCTTAACTTTGTATTTCACCCTAATTAATTTTACACCCACAAATTACATGTTATTTCATGAGATAAATTGAAAAAAATATTCACTGGACTAAGATGTTAATGTGTGTATTTGCTAATGAACCTACTGATAAGTTATTAATTATGGAGAATAATATTTGTGAACTTCATTGAAACCCTTTATATATGTTATAAATATACTTAATTGAAAATCTGTTTTGAACATTAAATGTTTAATTGTTCTTCTCCACTTTAGAACTCAACTTTGGGAAAAAAAAATTGGGATTTAAGTGTGGGGAAGGGGGTCAATTTTTTCATGTGATTTACCATGATTAAATGAAAGCCCATCAATCCCCACTGCAACTTCAATATTTTTCTCAAAAAGGGTAAGGTTTTTCAAAATTATTGCACAATTTTAGGCTTTACACTGTACTCAATTTAGTATTTCCTTTGAACAGTGCTTTGATTGGTAGTTAAGAATTGCTCTGAATATAAAATTAATGAGTTTTGATGATTTCTGAGTAATCTTACTTATTAATTTAATGGAAATATGGTTTAGGGACTACTTTTGAGAGTGATTTGGGTTACATTTTTGTGGAGTTATGATCATAAACCTTGAAACAGGAAGTTTGAATTGATCCTAGGAGCCTCATTGATCTTTTAACTATTAAAATTAATCATCTTAATGATCCAATATAAATGATTTTTGATATAAATCTTTTGTAACTGGAGTTGTCTGTGCATATGGGTTCCCCTGGTGAGTCTCTGAGACCCTAGATGCTGGGTACATTTCTGTTAACTTTAAGCCCTATGTTCATCTTGAATAAGTGCATTTCATAGTGCTTTGCACATGATACATGTCTTGGGATAAATAAATAAAGTGTTTAGGATCAAAAATGTGTTCATTAATGTGATGGGAATGATGAATGCCAAATGAGGAAGGGGTCAATTGGTTTTTATGGAAATCATTTAGGTTATATCAATAAGATGATTCGAAAAAAATTAATTATTTTTGGAACATAGGATTATGTCAAAGTACAAAGTTCCTTGGTTAATGTCTTAATTCCATTAATATTTTACCTCTTTTCGTTCTTGTACTTAGAACATCAACTTGGATTGAAATGATTCATTAATTTGTATCACATATGAGGCATGAAATCTTCATTGTTTTATGATTCATAGCTTTTTGGATTACTCATTGATTATTTGTTCTAGGCCAGACATCATTTGAAACATTTTCAAAAATCCTGTTGGCAGTTTTTGTCATCTATTTTAAGTGATGGACATGATATAGTTTAAGCTTAATAATAAACACTTTCTGTTTTTCACTAATAATAAAACGTGGGATTGTTTGAGAAAAAAACAATGCTTAAGTTTGGGAGAATTTGATGTGGCTCTATTTTTGCATAGTTTTTCCACATCTTTTTACTTTATTTTTAACTATTTAATTAATTATTTAATCAGTTTATACTAAATAATTGTACTTTTGTGTTTTTATTATTAGTTTTTTTAATTAATAAATTTTTACAATTAATTATGTATTCTTAGTCCTTAAATTAAAAATTTTAATCATACGTAACTTTTCTAATATAATTATATCTTATTTAGTTTGGTTAATTTAAATCAGCTTGACTTTTTATTAGACTCACATTTTTATAAAACAATTATGTAATCATTGTATTTCTATTTTATTAACTTTTCCTTTATTTTAATTTTTTATTTTCTAATTTAGTTTCATTATAATAGGTTAACAATGTTAAATAACTTGTCTAATCATCCCGCTAATTACTTAAGTTAGTAATTTAAGATAAAGCTAAATAAATTAATTCGCTTTTAGTTTTATGAGTTCAATTATTTATTTAATTAATTAATTTAGAGTTTTAAAACATTAATTATATAATCTTATGTATGCAGTTTTATGTTATATTCATTTTCTTTTGGTTTTACTCTACTGGTGAGGTAGACAAGAACTATCGGTAACCTACTGGGTCACCGATACTCTTTATCTTTACTCGCTGCTACTCTGTAATTAATTTATATAGTTATTTTAATTTAATCCTTTTAGTAATTTAATTTATCAATTATCCAGTTCATAATTTAAGTGTTATCTAATTAATAAATTTAGTTGTGGTTTTAAAGTTTTATGATTAATAAAAATCATGTTTTAAATTTATGGTTTTTAGCTTTCTTTTAATTAATTATTTTCAATATTTTAATTTAGTTAACATAAATTTTTAATTTTAAGTTCATTATTTTTTTAAGGTAACCGTTAGTTCTTTATTGTTTACTAACGATGACACCCCCGTACAACTGCTCTGTTTTTTATCTACCGGTGACCTTCATTTTAATTCTATCGGTGACCTTAAGGTTTTATGTACTGATAATATGCTATGGTGAGCTTTTATTTTAATTACTGGTAACTTTTATAATAGTAACCCCACACTGCTGCTTCCCTTTATTATTAAACTAATAGTGACCCATCCTTTTATAATCTAATAGTGACCCTTCGTTTTCTACACCTCACCGTTAGAGTTTCTCCCCTTCAACTCACTATTGCCCAACTCCCCTTCATTTCACTGTTTCGCTACAATACCTATCATTCTTCACACTGTCACCACCGTTGCCACCGAATAGCTCCACAACAATTCAAAACCATAGAATCAAATCAACTCATAACATTAAATCGAATCATACTCAAACCAGATTTAAAATTAATATTGCTTCACCCCTAAATCCATATCTTCGTGTATATGCCATCACCGCGACCATAGAACGAACCCACCTTTGATGAACATGAGACAGTTTCCTACCCTACTAATGATCAAAATGAAGAATTCCATTTGCCACTGATGTTGGTTAGAGAAGGCTCGTAGCAGAACAACAACAACTGGATTATCCGAGCACACTAGATCTGAAGGAAGAGGACCATGCACCGATTTTCTTGTTTGCTGGATGGGGAATCACTTGAGCCGCTGTTCGCCGCTGATCTGGAGGGGAGGGTTTTGATGAAAGAGTAGCCACTTAAAAGCCTGAGGTACTTCAACCTTTTGCTAGGGCTCGAGAGAAGCCGCTTAAGGAGGTGTACGCTGAGTTGAAGAGAGCTATGCTGCGTCGTGTGGAGGTGGGATGCGCGCTGTAAATCCGGTTTGAAGACCAATCATCATCACTGGAACAAGGATTCATAGACCGACTTAAAAGAAAAAGACCCAAACCCTCCCTTTCCTGTGGCTATGTATAGAAGAATTGCAGGAAATGATATATAAAATAATAATAATATATAACTCAAAAGAATACTTTAATAAAAGCTAAAAAATAATAATAATGTTACTTAAATAAAAAACTAAAACTTAAATAAAAAAATTTAAGATAAAATATTAATAGCACTTAAATATTAAATAGTAATAGTTATGAATTCAATTTTTTATCAAATAAATCATTTACTAATTAAAAAATTTTAATTTAAAAGAACTAAAATAATTGATTACAATTTATAAATTAAAATATTTACTTAAATTTAATTTTTTAAAAAATGTAAAATGGATTTATTTAAGAAAATAGAATTATCATTAGTAATATTAATTCATCAATTACTCAATTAATTAATAACATTAAAATTAATGTTAATCATGTAAATTATTAAATTCATAATGACAATCTATAAAATTTATTAAACTAATTTTTTTAACTTATTGATACTTTAATACTCAAATTTTAAAATAATGATAATCATATTAAAAATATTTTAATTCAATAGTAAATTATTATTAATTATGTTAAAAAATAATTTATTAAATAATTTAAAATTTAGAATTTTTTTTATTTTAAATATTTCTTAATTAATTAATGACTATATTTATATTTTAATTAAATTATATTGGTGTTTTTGACTGTTCTATTTGGCTCTTTCTTGGGAAGGTCCACAGTCGAGTCAGAAATACATCCAGGTTCACAATAATGTCTAGAAAATGTCCAGGAGCTTTCAACTAACTCAACGGGAGTCAGTTATGTGAGAAAAATTAGCACGACGTGCCCGTCGCGAAAAAGCACACGTTGTGTTATGCATTTGTGAAGGGCTTTCATGGTCAGTGGAAGATGTACGGTGACAAGCCGCAAAAGATAGTGACTACTTATGACAGAGAAACCAGCAGATAAAAAAAGAAGACACTCACTGAGAGGTCACTCATTCTCATTCCACGCCATACTTTTCATGAACGGAGCCTCTGAGGAGATGATAGAGCAGACATGGAGGTGAAGAAGCCTGAGAACAGAGCATCAATGAGGGAGTTATTATTCTCTCTGTCCTTAATTTTTGTACTCTGTTCTTGGATTTTTTTCACTTCTTCAATAAATATTATCATTTGTTGAACTTTCTCAACTCAGGAATTTAAAAAACCTTCTAGTTATGATCTTTAAATCTTAATTTTCTTATTCTTATACGAAATTAATAATCGGTTGGCGAGATTGATTCTGTTTCTAATATTTGGATTGTTCACACCTAAATGTTTTCAATTTCAAACTTCAATATCGACTGACAAGGTTGATATTTAATGCATTTTTCAAATCTTTAACAACATAAACTTTGGAAATTTATGGTGACTTCTTTTCCAAATTTTATCTTTTAAAAACTTCTTGCAGTTCAATTGTGTTTTGGTGTGGAGAACTCCAAGACTTAATCCTCTGTCTGTTGAGTTTCCTAGCGAGGGAAATTCTTCAATCTTTCTTGATGTGTGATTCGATTGAAAACTATGGAGAGAACATCCATTCATACCAGTAGTTTTGAATTAACAAGTACATTTTTGATCTCACTTCTTTATCTTGATGCTTAATATTAATATTATGTATTTCTCTAGTTTTTTAGTACATAGTGTAAACATTAGTTTCTTTGTAAAAAAATCATGTTTCCTCATCCTGTTTCCACTTTATCATATAAATAAAAAATTATAAAAATTAAGAAGATGTTTTCCCCACTACTGACAACAGTGGGGGTTTAGAATTCAAAAACCATAGAATTCACTCACCTGCCTTCTCTATGGATCGACCCTGCACCACTGTGCTAGTGTATGTTAATAAATGTAATTTTGAGGGTCATGACAACCTATGGCTTCATCATTTTTGGTACTGAATATGTATATAATTTTATTTTCCTAGTAATTCCTATATGCACCCACCCTAGTTTATCACTATGTGTTGAACACCACAATCGTCATGGGGTAGGGTGTCATTAATAAAAATCCCAGTGAGAGGATGGATGGATGACCACCCGCTCTTCCCTGCTCCCTCTTCCAGATGGTGATAGCCCAGGTTTCTTCAGGTAAGTTGTGGTTTTCGAGGCCCTAGTGTGTGTGTGTGGGGGGGGGGGTGATTTTTGGTTTCCTAAGTGTCTTTGGGATGAGATGAGTTTTTCTTTCCTAGGTGTCTTCGGGATGAGATGTGTTATTCCTTCCCATGTGTCTTTGGAATGAGATGTGTTGTGATTTCCTAGGTGTCTTCAGGATGAGACATATTTTGATTTCCCAGGTGTCTTCATGAGGATATGTGTTGAGATTTCATAGGTTTGATAAAGATGAGATGTGGTTTGCCTCCCTAGTGTCTGTAGGCGGGATGTGATGTGGCTCGGGCTCAAGTGACAGGTCGTGATGTGGTTTGTTTTCCTGGTGTACCTGTGAAGGTTGTAATAAGTCTTGGGATCAAGTGATGTGACGAGATGTGGTTTTTGGGGCCCAGGTGTGTGGGGGAGGGTTGTGATGTGGTTATTTTATAAGAGGTGGGAGCATTAGGACATTTGTCGATAGGAAAGAGAGGCTAAACCAATAATAATTAGTTTGAGGTACCCACATCATTGATTTTCTTACTATATTACTTTTCTTCACTTTAGTTACTTGGTGAGTGTGTCTTGGTGATGTTGGGATGGCTATTATACCTTTTTAGGTGCTGTTTGTTTCTACTATTTTCTCATAGGGGCATGAGTATGTTTATTTTAATTTGTGCACAAGAGACTTTGGATTTACTACTGAGTGTACTTGTTTTCTCACCCTACATATATGAAACATATTTTAGGTTTCTAGGAGGATTATGTGGACCGTGCTGGGTGTTTCTAGCCTAGACTTCTTGAGAGCATCTTTGTTGCTTCTTATCTTTAATTTTTGTATTTACTTTGGATTTTTCAATGTATCTATAACAGTTTTATTTTAAACATGCATGCAGGATGGATTTTGGATTTATTATATATATATATATAATGGACTTGTTTTGGGATGAACCATATTATCTCCCATTATTGTTTTTCTTAAAAAGGGAAATGTGTCCAATTTTTGAGAGTTTCTATACCCTTGGTTCTAGTCGCCACCCCACAAACTACTGGAGGAGGCACTTGGGGGGTCATTATCTCCCTTTCATCATTTCCAAATAGGGGGGGATCATTGGATGAAGGGGGTCATTACTGAATGGTATCAAAGCTAATGGTTGAGTGATACAATGGATTTTGGACTAAGGTAATATGAGGATTGAATGGGTTGGTAAGATGCCAGTTTTCGGTAATCTTGGTGTGATAAATAAGCCAGGTAAGACCTTATAGGACACACTATTATGGTTCCCCCTATGATCCAATATAAAGACTCTGAGTCCACCGAACAACCATGTGAAACTACACCATTTTTAGGGTAAAAACCCAATGAAATTAATATGCATCATAATTAATTATGTTCTTTTAATAATTGGGTTGTTTTGGTAAAATTGAAATGAATATAAAAAATGGTTTAAATGACTAAAAATGAATGTGAAGTAAAATTATATACTATTTGGGAATATGATTTTTTTCCTTTCAGATATGTCTCCCAGTCTCCATCCACATGTGGCTCAGGCAGTGGAGGATCAGTATGATAAACAAGTTGATTGGTGGAGGTTTGATCCAGTGGAAGAGGACAACTAGCGGTAGCGAATGTTACATGGATTCCAGCGGTAGGCCTATGTAAATTACAAGGGTTGTGTTTCAGACAAGAATATAGAGAGCTACCTTGAGAAGCCTGAGATCTCCTTCAATTTTATCTGAGCCCAGAAAATATACTAGGTTCTTTTGGTAGTGATTTAGATGAAGGGAGTATCAAATTAGTGGTGGAAATTGTACCTAGGAGAGAGGAAGGAGGTTGATGTTATTTGGGTCGATTTTGAGAAAGATTTATAAGAATAATTTCTTTCATTGACCATGAAGGCTGAGAGGAGGCATGAGGTACTCTCCCACCTACAGGGGAGTATGTCAGTGTGAGAATTGAGGATCATGTTCAGGTAACTCCTTTTTTTTAACCTGATCTCTTTTCGGATGAGATATCTCATGAAGGGTGACTAGAGGAGTAACATAATCCTTATACCCAGTATGTGGTTACCCCCATTACATTTCTGACGTTCTTGGAGGTTAAGAAGAAGGAAGAGGCGATTGACCAGATGCATTCATGAGAAGGTATAATGAAAGAGGATATCCATCATAGTTCTTCCAGTTTTAGGGTTTCCAGCATTAGGACTCAGACCCTAGGTCCATTGAGGTTTCAACTAGAAAGAATTCGACCTCAGCGGCATCCTTTCCAACCTTCCAGCCCTATAAGTTTATATTCCGTTCCTGTGGTTTTTGGATGGAGGAGTTTCATCTATATATTCCATGTAAATCTTTAGAATCAGTGCCCAGTGGCTGTTCAATATCATTATGGTGGAGGTGGATAGGTACAAAGCCAATATTAGTAGTAGTTTTTAACTAGGATGTTTCAGTGGCAAGGACAGTAGGCTCATGATCCAAAGAGGGTAGATGGAGTAGGTAGAGGCTGACCATAGGATGTTCCTCAGGGACCTTGAACTGGGCATGGTCATTGTGGTGTTCATTAGTATAGGGTAATAGGATCTGGTCATGGTCAGTTGCAGGCAAAAGAGGTGGTAGTTCTGGTGGGGTTAGAGATCGTAAGATGTACGATCAGTTTTTTAGTACCCCTTATTATGGTTTTTTTGATTTAGGTTCTTTTAAATCCTTTGTTACACCCATTCTATCCCAATCTATGGGACCTGAAAAAGAGATTCTTCCTGTGCCCCTGGTGTTGAGTATGCTAGTCGGAGGCCAGACTAGCCAGTTTGATGTGTGCTGGTGGTGTAGACTGATGATGGGACCACATCAGGACTGTGGGGATCTTTTCAGGCTAAATATGCAACCATACAATGTCATTCACAACATCGAATGGTTTTATTCTATATATTCCATTGTTGGATGATTTTGGAGGAGAGTCATGTTATATGATTTGGATGGCCAATATGTGGTTTTCTTTAGTGAGTGGAGTATCTAGTGGATTGTCAATGCGTACATCCTCTTTTTTATTTGTTAGATGATCTATTAGGGTAATTGGTAGATGTTTGGATGGTGGAGGCTCCCAGAGTTGTTGGGAATTCTTGTATGTCTTACCTTATGAGGTTGTGAACCTACCACCTCATTGAGATGTTGAGTTCTAGATAGAACTGTAGCCCGGGGCTTCTCTGATTTTTGTGGATCCTTATTAGATGGCACTTTCAATGTTGTGGGAGTTGTGGATCTAGGTAGGCGATCTGATGTAGAAGGGTTTTATCTGGCCTAGTGTTTTGATGTGGGGTTTTCCAGTCCTGTTTCTAAAGAATGTAGATGTTGGTCGGAGATTGTTTATAGACTATCAGAGGTTGAATCAGGTGATGGTAAAGAACTGTTACCCTCTTCAATGGATATATTATCTTTTCAAAGACCTGAGAGGGGGATTTTTTTCCTAAAGACGATATGCAGTTTGGGTATCACTAGTTAATGGTGAAGGAGGTAGATATCCTGATGACTACCGTTAGATTCATGTATAGGCACTTTGAGTTCGTAGTCATTCCATTCATTGTTACTAATTCACCAAACGTGATCATGTGACTTATGAACACAATTTTTAATGATATCATGGAATGGTTCATCATTTTATTCATCGATGATATATTGATCTACTCGAAGAAAGAGGATGAACATTTTGAGCACCCCGGGACTATCTTGTAGGTTCTTCGATGCCACTAACTCAACGTAATTTTGTCCAAGTTCCAGTTCTGGATGCAAGAGGATAATTTCCTTGGGCATGTGGTGTCTTAGCAGGGCGTATTAGTGGAACTGTCAAAGGTATAACTGGTTTTCTCTTTTTCAAAACCCAATAAAGTGGCAGATCTTCATAGTTTTCTTGGTATTTCAAGATATTATTGGATGTTTATACCCAATTTCTATCGTGTTTCATTACCATTGACATCTTGGACTATGAATGATAATTTTTTTTTTGGAGTGATCAGTGTCAAGAAGCATTCAACTATATGAAGGGGAAGTTGGTTAGTGATCCATTTATATGGTTAACAAAGAAAGGAGAGATGTTCTAGGTGTTCTATGATGCTTACCATATGGGATTGTGATACATATTAATGCAGTTTTGAGTAGTGATCTCTTATGAGACTAGGTTATAACTCCTCTAGGAGTGTAAGTATTCAATACATGAACTGAAGTTATCATTAGTCATGTTTTTTTTGAAGTTTTCATTGAATTACCTCATTAGGGAGTGCATTGTGGTCTTCATAGATCACATGAGTTTGAGATATATCTTTTGATAGTGAGATTTGAAGTTTCAACAGTGGAGGTGGATGGAGTTTCTTTAGGACAATGATTTTGAGATATCCTACAGATTAGGAAAGGGTAATGTCATTGTCGATGCTTTGAGTAGGAAGTTATAGAAGGAGGTTGTTCAGGAGTCCACATATACTTGGATACTACTGGGGGAATTAGAAGCCTTACACTTAGATGAAATAGTGGAAGGTGGTAGAGGCTATTTGTTTCAAATGATGGTGTTTTCTTCTCTGATACAGTAGTCGGTGGAGTCTTTATGGGGAGACTCCTAGGAATAGGTGTTGTGATATTGTGTTGATCATGGTGATACTTCATAGGGATAGATGAAGGATTGTCAGAATGGGAAGTTGTTAAATGGAAGGGTTTTTGGTTCGATGGTGATACATGAGGGTGTCCTCTGTGAGTTCCATATCTCACCATAAGAAGTAAAACTAGAATTTTCAAAGATTTATTGTGTCCTGAGAATACATTTTTTTGGATTTGGATGAATCATGCAGTGGTGAACTTTGTGGAAAAGTGATTCATTTTTTCAATAGGTGAAGGATGGGCATTATGTTCTTGGTGGTTTATTGCATCCCTTGGATATACCCAAGTGGAAATTAGATGATATCTTAATGGATTTTATCATAGGGTTTCCAAGAGTTCAGGGAGGCTAAAATGGTATCTCGGGGATACTGGGTTGATTGAAAACACCATCCCACTTGTTAGAAATTAAAGAGTCCGTCATAATGAATGATTTGGCTAAAAAAGTGCATGGATGAAGTGGTATGGATACATGGAGTTTTGAGATATGTTGTCTCGGATCGAAACACATGATTTCTTCCTGATTCTTGAGGAGATTACAATATGCTTTTGGAACCCAGTTACAACTCAACACTACCTTACACCATCAGAAAAATGGGAAGATGTAAGAGACTATCCAAACATCGGAGGATATGTTGCAAGCATGCATCTGGGACTTTGGTGGGTCTTGGGTATGATAGGTTCCTTTGGTTGAATTTTCTTACTATAGTAGTTATCACACTTCAATTTTAATGAATCCATTTGAATATTGTAAATAGGACTGTAATTTAACCTTTGTGATAGACAGAGGTTGGGAGAGAACTATTCTTTGTCCCAAGGTAGTGAAGAGCATGACAAAAGAAGGTTCAACTTGTTAATGAGAGGATGAAAGAAGTGTAGGACATACAGAGTCCTTATGTTGACTGTAAGAGGAGTAACTTGGAGTTTTAGGTTGGGTACAATGTGTTCATGATGGTTTCCCCTCGACATGGGCAGTAGAGGTTTTTCAGAGGGAGAAATCTTTCTCTTAGGTTTTTTGGACCCTTTTAGGTGTTGGGATGAGTTGGAAGGGTCGAATAACAGTTGGAATTACCATCAGGGTTAGAGATGATCCATGATGTGTTACACATCTCTAACCTTTGTTGGTATCTTAATTATGAATCCCATGCCCTTTACTGTTCATAGTTGGATATCCATGGTGGAATGAAATACATGGTGTGGTGAGTAAACATCCAGGATCATAAGGAGAAGGTTCTGCATTGATATACCATTCCTTCATTTTTTGTGTTGTGGAAGCATGGTGTCCTAGAGAAGAGTAAATGGGATTGAAAACCCAAGAATTGTGCCCAGTACCCAGATTTGTTATGATTTTTTATTTATTCTATTTTTCTTTATGATGTAATGTTAAATATTTTTTATGAAATGATCTATTGTCCATTATATTGATAAGTGTGTGGTGTAATCTATAATAAAATCCCTGACATGTTAAAAGGGAAGTCCAAATTCATAATTGAGATGCATTAATTATGATGTGATTAAACTCGTGTGGGCGAGTCAGTGCCACCCACATTAGATATTATCTTGACATGGATGATGGAATTCCTTTGTTCATATGTTTGGAAAATTGTTGTTGCGGTCAATTAGTTTGGTTTGTTTAGCTTGTGGTAGTGTTTCATGTGTAGAGAGATCAATGAGAGGTATCCCACATGGTTTCTGTTCGAACCCCATTTTCATTTGTGTTTGGATTTGGATTCTTAAGGGAAATAATCATTTGAGAGGTATTAGATATAACAGTCTGTGTCCTCTCGGTCAATTAATTTTTGGGTTTTGATCATTGGAAGTGTTTTGGGTAGGCATAGAGGGTGTTTAGAAAACATCAGTTGGTGAAGACTTGAAGAAGGGGGATTACCTATTGTGTAATTAGATAACATGATGTGAACTTCTATTTCAGGATTTTTGATATGAGTTTTATAGAGTGTAACATTTTTTGGTTAGAAAAATAAATTAAATAAAGAGGTAATTTGTTTTTTTTGTGTGGAAACCAACATCAATGCATTAAATGATATGAAATGGTATTACACATCATGTAATACCCTGCTACTACAAATTTTTAAGTGTTATCTAGAAACATAGGTTATCAAACCCTATGGATGTTGCTGCATTTATCTCAACCCCAGCTGACCAAGAAACCCCTATTTAGTATTTTGATTTTTTTTTCTAGGGATCGATTCCTAGAATCTCTCCTTTGATCTGTAGTGATCCGGCCTCAATCTAAGGTGCATTATTCCCCTATTTTTATAGTTTCTTCATGGTTTATCTTATTATTCCTTCTGTTACTCCTTTCATGTTATAGAAGATGTTTTTCGTACATTATAATGTGTTCTTATTCAATTTTTGTTGGTGTGGTGGTGTCTTAGAATGATTGAGTGGATATAGATCTTATGGGAGAGGAAATCAAAGGACGAATGTGGGGTCTTTTTTTGTGTTAATAATCATTAACACATTTTTTGGTAGGATAATCATTTGTTTTTCCTTGATTGTGCATGATGTGGGAGGGATCTACTTTTGTTTTCCTAAGGATTAGAGTTTTGAAGGATTAATCAAAGATAAGAATTGGTTAAATGAAACTGAAAGGGGGTTTAGGGATATGATTTTCATGTTTTTCGGCCTTGATATTACAATGATGTTGTGAATTTATAGGGATAAATGATCTACTGAAAATCTTGGTCCTTGGTTGTCTATTTTTTCACACTATATGGATCACAAGTTGTTTTGGTTTTGTTAAACACCTGGGTATGGAAATTTACCTAATCACATATACTTAGATAATGATTGGATTCCCTAGTATTGTACAGTTTCTATTATAACCTATGAATTAAAAAGTTAAATTAAAAAAGGGAAACCTTGTTAAATATGGAATTGTTTTATACCCTGGTATGCGGGATGGTGCGACATTTGGGATGGTCATGGCAATGTTCACGTGATAGATTTAATATGAAGAGGCTATATTATGATGTAAGGGTAAGTTCTGGCTTGTGTTGTTGTATGTATGTGAAGCACGAGGGTGCATTGTGGGTATATTTGGTGGTGTTGTGGATGAACATGTAGATGATACATCTACCTGACCATTTAATGGAACTATAGGTTTAGAGATTGATTGATTTCGGAATGAATATGTCTTTGATTAATGAAATATGGAATGACTTTGATTGTGTTTCTTATTGGGGATTGTGTTTAGTTTCTTTCCCGATAGTGATGTAATGGATAAATAAATTTTTTAATAAAAGGACTGAGGTGATTAAATGAACTATTACATAAAGAATGGATGCATTTAATAAGGAATTGGTTTGAAATGTGAATGTATTTTTGGCATGTTTTGTGTTGATTTGCTTTTAGATGTAGCAAGAAAGGTTGTAGTTGTGAGTTCGTTGTTTTTTGAGAACCCAGAGATTGGGATTGAGTGTTTGGTGTCATATATATATATATATATATATATAATTTTAGTTTCCTTGTGGTTCCTATAGACACCACAGCCTAGTTGATCACTGTATTATGAACACCCCCATCATTATATGGGAGGGTGTATTTCCCAAACCTCCAAGTGGGAGGATGGATAACTGGCCACCCACTCTGACCTACTCCCTCTTAAAGGTGGTGAAAAACCAAAGTTTCTTCACGAAGGATGTGGATTGTGGTGCCTGGGTGTGTGCGGGCATGTTGTGATTTCCCATCTATGTTCAGAATGAGATGAGTTGTGCTTTCCTGGGAGTCTTCTAGATGAGATGTGTTGTGATTTTATAGGTGTCTTTAGGATGATATGTGTCGTTCTTTACCAGTTGTCTTTGGGATGAGATGGGTTGGGATTTCCCAAGCTTCTTTAGGATGAGATGTGTTGTGATTTACTAGTTGTATTTCGGTAGAGATGTGGTTTGTGGCCCAAGTTTTTACTAGCGGGATGTGATGTGGATTGGGCTCAGGTGAAGGGACGATATGTGGATTGTGTCCTAGGTTCGTACTGGTAGGATGTGATGTGTTTCGGGCTCAGCTGATGGAAAAATATGTTGTTTTTATGGCCCAGGTGTGTGTGGGTGGGCTGTGATGTGGTTTATTTGGAAGAGGTGGGAGCATGATGATGTTTTATACTGGGAAAGAGTGGTTAAACCAATGGGAAGTGATGAGGGGTATCCAAATCATTGATGTTATTTCTAAATTTATTTACATGACTTGTTATAGTTGGTATTCATGCCTTAGTGAGGTTTGGATGGATAGTATACCTTGTTAGGTTCTATTTGGTTCAACTATATTCTCACAGGGAAATTAGTATACTTGTTTTCCTAGAGAGTGTAAATGAATTCTCACCCTTCTTATATAAATCTTCTATCAGGTTTCCAGGGGTATTATGTGGACAATTTTGGGCATTACTAGGTATTACTTTGGGACCTTTTTTGTGTCACTAATTAACATTACCTTGGGAATTTACATTGGATTTTTAATTTTATCTATAAAAATGTATTTAAACATTCATGTGGGTTGAATTTTATATTTCTTTTATATATATACCTTGAATTGTTTTGGGCTGAACTATATTATCTCCTGATCTGGTTTTTCTAAAATGGTAAATTCCCCCATTTTTGTGAGATTGTATACCTTTGTGCTAGTCTCTGACCTAGGGAATACTAGAGCTGGGACTCGGGGGCTCATTATCTACCTTTCTTCATTGCTAGCTCAGAAGGTGCGTCTTTAGAGGGAGGGGCTGTGATAGTACTCCATTTATGATTCATCATCATGATCATCATTATGATCCACTCAATGATGATGCATCAATATAGGGACCAGTTCAAGAGGTGTTACCTCTAGGTTGTGCACCATTTTTACCAGCACAAGTGGAAAAGTAGATGGTACTTGCAATGCTAAAAGATGAGGTATGAATGCTGAGTGCACTTCATGAGTTTCAGTGACATAGACCCATCATGTTTTGATTTGATATTGACCTACAGGTAGAAGAATAATTTCTTGCAATAGTGAATCATGTTTTCCATCTTGTTAGGACACCATAAGATCAGATGGTAGTTCTAGCTATTGGCCTTCTCCTTGGATCTATAGGATGGTGGTGGGGTTTAATGACCCAATATTATAATGAGTCAACTCTAGCATGATCATAGTTTGAGTGAATTTTCAATGTAGTTTCTTATCTATCAATGTTGAAGGATTTGTGCATCAAGGAGATTTTCCACCATCATTAGGGAATTAATATAGTGGCTGAGTATTTATCAAGGATCACATACCTCATAGAAACTCGATTTATATGGTTGTTCATAAGTTCTTTTAGTATTGGGAATTCAAATGAGTAATCTACAGAGAAATTTGGGCCATTATTTAAACTCTATTCATTCTTACCTATATTGGGGTGCTAGAGAGTGCTTTGGTGGTTAAGAGTTTACATACTGAGTAGATGCAGAAACTTTATCCTGGAAGAAGTTACTTAGGAGTAGAGACTTTATTAGAAGGGATATCACATCAATCATATGGACCTGGTCATGAAATACATTTTAGAATATGATCTTTGGATATAGGTTTTGTAGTTTAGTGCCCACATGATGGGTCTAGTCAGCCAAAGGAGAGGCAAAACTACTCATGTGATAGTAGGGGATATTTCATGATGGATTTTCCAAGCTACAATACGACTAACATAGATACAGTGGATGGGACAACTGGGATGAGGTAGAGATATGAAAATATAGGTACATAGGGTTGGAATATGTGACATAAGGGTTGGGAGAGAAGATAGTGGTGGAAGTGGTTTTGACTTATTGCAACCACCACCCCCAGGTGGTCCATGCCAAGCATAAAGAGCTAGTAGTTAGAGATGAGGGTATCTTCAGGAGGATAAGGCTTATGAACCAGTGGTTTAAGGGATTATACATGTTATTATATATGTATTTTCTTCCTTATCTTTAATACTGACTGTGTAATGTCTTGGACCTGGTTTCCACTCAATAGTTCCCTGAGTTTGGTTGGCCACATGACCTCAAAAACATTTCCCAAAATTCTAGAGGATTATGACTAGCAGTGAGGGCCTAATTGTGTCACTGAGGTGATTATTCCCCCATCACCAGAGTGTAGAATAAGAAAATATTAATAACATATAAATAACATAAAAATAAAAATAATCTCAAAATAAACACACATAAGTAATTTAAATAATATCAAAAGGATGATCATATACAATGATGATGATATATGTCACATGTCTCTACAAAATATCCAAAATAGTTAAACATGGAAGGTGTTCAATATTTGAAATAAAAGTAAAAAAAGCCAAAAACTTTTCAATCTAAATTCATGATCATCAACACTGTCTAATGATCCCCTACTCCTATGATGAAAATAATAATCTATAGTTTGGAACTTTCCCTTATCAATACCTGCAATCATATAGTCTGTTTGGGTAACCAAAGGCATCCCAAACAAGGTTTGAGACATAATCCTATCATACAACCTCAAAAGGTCTAGTAACATCATGTCAGTGAGTATATAATAATCAAAGTGTGCATATACGAATATAAAATGCAAGGAAGTACTAAAATTAAACATCATATAATGTCTAGGTTCTCATTTATAATCACTTCCATTTAATCATTAAATATAATTTAATTAATAAGTATTGATACCTAGAAAATATCCTAGTTCCCCCCATGATAGTATATAATTATATATTTCTAATGAGTTCATCAATATAGTATAAGGAAAGAACGAATCCAATCTTGTGATTTATCTTAGCAAATGCGTCATAAAATTCATTTCATTCATTTTTCAATTATGAACCTGATCCCTTACTTGGAATTCCAAATTTTGAATCCTGGTATCATTCCAGGTCTAATATAAACCAACACCCTATAATCCCATTTATTTCAATCCTCACAATAACCCAGGTATCGCTCTAGGTGTGGTATAAAATCTCTTCCACTCGAGTTTCGTCCATGTTATTTCATTAATGGATCCCCAGTATCACCCATGGCATATATGATCATATTCTTATGAGTCTATCCATGGAAATCCATATGTAGTTTAAGTATCACTCGGTATATAATCTTCATCCCCCATGAGTCAGTCCTTGGAAAACCATATAATGATTCCCAGTGTCACTCGGGCATATGTAAGGTCAAATCCAAATGAGTCTGTTCATAACATTCATCATTTTAATCCTTTTATCACAAAAGGAATAAATAATTCAGTACCATTTAATCAATTTTAATCAATTTATTTCATTTAAAGACGTCAAGTTCATAACCATATTCATTTCAATTCAATATCACCTCAGAAGGTGACTGAAGGAATTGTCCAAGCTTAGAATTCCTGCCTCTTAACTACTTCAGGGGAAATTTTGTTATAATGGAAACTCAATATTTAACAGTTTATTACATTTCCAAATCCAAGGGAATGGCCGTAAATCCCTTTCAATTAATCATCTGAATTCCCAATTCAAATTACACATCATTTTATAATTCCAATTCTAATTCATTAAAATTACAATTTCCAATTCAATATTAAACTTCACCCGATAAGGGATATAAGCAACACCTAAAAGGTATCAAAAATTTATATTCCATCATAATAGCCTATTTAAATACACAACACACCCAAAAGGGAATTTCCATTCATGTTTCTTAACCATTTAAAATTTATCGATGTTCCTCATAAATTTCATTGGTTATACCTATAAATTCCACTGATGGATTAAAATCCATTCATGGGTGTCACTCTGAAAATTAGGTGCACTGAACAAAGACATATAAAAAAAATTATTCAAAATAAATGAATGAGACTACCTATCGTAGGTCTGTAGTGGATATCTCACCATGTATCATCTCTTTATTCGGCTCAAGTTGGAAAAACATAACAATGGTAGAAGAATATAAAAATAAGTTATAATATCTCACATCTAAATAACATAATTGATACCCAGAAGACCGAAAAAACTAAAAATCAATTGAGATCTTACCGATGTATATCTAATGAGACTGATGATGTTCGATTCTAGTATCATATATATATGATTTCTTGATTCCTAGAATAGTCTCCAAAGGAGGCTTCAAAGGGAAGAGTTTTCTTTTCTTGAGGTGAATGAGAGAATTTGGGTTGAAATATATTTAGTTAGAAGAATTTTAGTAATTTCACAAAAATTATATGGTCACGTGGTTTGGTTGTATAGTTGAAAAAAATTTATGCCAACCATGTTCCTCCTACTTTATGAAGGGCTACCTCATATGATTTCCTTGCACGGTTTGTCTAACTGTGTGGAAACATTGAAAAAATCCGCCCATAGAAATTACAAACATGGTTGCAGAGTCATGTTCACAAAATCACATGATTTATCAAACCATTTATCATGTATCCTTCCTCTATCCAAATTATCATGGTTATAAATAACTATTCTGACTACACTAAACATTTTTTTCTAACTTTGTGTCGGACCATTTTCACCCAAAAGTAGGATTCTAGGATACAAACCAACCATGGACACCCCAGAAATCTTTGTGACCATAAAGAGCATTCACATTAGGCAACATTAAGTCATTTAAAATTAAATTTGATGGAAATAATGGGATCTATAGATAAATATGGAACTAGGTTCTTACACACTTCCCCCTTAAAACAATTCATCTCTGAATTTCCATTACAAGGGTGGTGAAGCATAATCTGAGAATAAATCAATCCAATGTGCTTGTACATCAGCCTCCCACTCCCAAGTATCATCCTATACATGACCTTACTACCATAGAACATACACTAGAAGAATAGACATACCATGGATAATCATCATTCTATGATCCGCAATATATATCAGATGCACCTCAAAGGATGCAAGTAATTTAACTCAGCCTCCTCAGGATGAAACGAATGAATATTGTTTGAATAAAAATGTTGCAGCTAAGATACATGGATGAAATCATACATGGACCAATACATTTGAGGTAACTACAACTGATATGATATTGGCCCAAATCTCTCTTGAATTTTTAACGGCATGACAAAACATGATGAAAACATACCCTATCATACGATTCTTCTGTGTCATAGCCTCGGTGAAACACATAAGAAGACACAATCCCAAACCTAAAATTGTAGCGGTCTTCTACATTGATTGGAATATGAATTATATTAAGATTGCACCGTACAAATCCACTTTCGAATCAACTACACCTACTTTGTAGTCTCTTGACGAATATGAGGCCCAAACAAAGCTACCTCTACTTCCTCAAACCAACACTAGGGTGATCGACATGAACTACCATAAAATTACCCATATGGAATAATAATTATAGTATCATAAAGGATATTTTTTTAAGAGAATTCAACCCAGGGTATATGTATCTCCTAAGAGCCCCTAAAATCTAGGTAAATTTCTCATAGATTTTCCTTAAGGACCTAAATAATATGCCCTGATTGGCCATCTATTTAAGGGTGGTATGTTATTCTCATATGTAGATATGTACCTAATTACCTCTATATCCCTTTCTAGAATCATGAAGTAAACTGGGAATACCTATCTGAAATAATGGTATGAGGGAACCCATGAAGTAATACTATCTCAAAGATATAAAACCATACAATATAAACAAATAAAAATGTCTCCTTGATAGGTATGAAATGAGAGACCTTGGTGAGAATGTCAACAAAAACCCTTACAACACCATTAAAATAAGGAAACCTCAGTAAACCTATAATGATATCCATCATGACATCATTCCGTTTTCATTAAAGAATGGGAAGCTACTTTAAAATTCTAAATGTTCACTGGTGTTTTGCATTCACCTACTAACAGGTGGAACATATCATGAATAAACTAGAGGGATATCTTTTCATAATTGTACAATAGTAATGGTGATGTAAATCCCAATACATCTAGGTGATTCCATGATGCACAATCCCTGATAAAGCATGAATGTCTCACATCAGCTCATCATGAATGACTTCTAAAACCCATACACGGACATGTATATGTATAATTTCATACTCACCTATGGTCCAACTAGGAGGAGTTTCCTCACCTACCTCAATCTCCCATGGAACTAGGAATTACATGTCTGATAGTTGGATCCTCATAACTCTATCTAGAATGTTCATTATAAAAAAAGTGACTTTTACCAATAGAAAATTACTGATAGATAATATATCTGTTAGTAATTTTTTTTAATTCCAACAGATATTAAATTTTGTTGATATTGATTATAGGTACCAAAAAATATTTTTTCAGAAAAACATATCTCTTTAATTTAGTAGTTCAATACCGACAATTCTTTTACATACATTTAAATCTATTGTCTTATCATATTAATACAAACAATTAATTTACCAATAAATGAGTCTTTTGTTCTTAGTTATTGTTACCAAAAAATCTTTTAACATTAAATATATTTAGTAACACTAAATTATTCAATAATATCAAATAACTTACCAAAAATTGAATATATATATATATTACCCATTACATGCATATCATTTTGATAATAAAAACTATATGATAAATTAAAATATCATTAATTTAGAAATAATTACACAATATAAGTGTTTTATATAAATTCATAGCTTTTATCTTTATATATGTAAATAAATAAATAAATAAGAAAAAAACGTAATATAACACAAAAGGACGCCCCAGTCGTGATATCCCCGCCACACCCTACCTCACAGTGTCCGACGTTCACCGTGGCTAGTGTTCCCCGCGGTAGGAGTTCCCCGCAGACCTCCTCGTAGGAAACCCTTCACTCTTCCTGGATGGTGTTCATCATTGAAAAATTCTCAAGAACACCCCTCCATGTTCCCAGCTGGCTCCACCCATGGACACATCGTGCTAACCTCGTCCCTATTCTCGATCAGCTTCCTCATGCAAAATCCCCCTGTAGGAATCACTCATCGGTAGGATACCCAATATCCCCATGTCAACATCGGTCATTCAACAGTTCTCTCTCGCATCTCACTTCTCTACTTCAGTTCCCTAATCATCCTCCAGTGGCATTTTGCAGTATCTTATTTCATTTTGGTTCTTCATGTTCATAATTTTATATCGTGTTCATATTTGGAATACAATCTATACTGATCTAGTTTTTTTCATCCTTTCCATGTTTTTTATGATCGATTTTGGTACTCTATTATGGGAATGGTTTCTTATGTTTATTTAACTTGATGCTTCAATTTGGAATTGCTTCACTTTAGGTGTTCTTTGTATTACCTCAAGAAGGGGCTAGCTGAAAGGAAATTGGGCAAGTGTCCTATGACTTTTGTTGTTCATGAGGACTGTACTATGTAGGAAACAATCTATCAGGGCTCTGTGGATTTGGGGTCGTTGCATGCGGGCCTTAGCATGTAGGATTTGAGAGGTCAGCAGAGGTACTCCCCAGGGTCAGCTAAGGATCTTTAGCCTTCTCAGGGATTAGTTATTGTGTTGTTTCTATTGAGACATGAGTAACTATGGGAACACAAGTTGGGGAGTATTGTTTTTGGGAACAAGGGAACCTCCTTGGTTATTTTTCTCATCTGTAGGAGGCTGATGATTCTAGCTATCATCCTGAAGAGTACGATTTTCAAGTGCGCTCATGTATGTGTGACTATAAATCTCTAGGTGATGTTTCTTTTAATTCAATGTAGTTTTTCTATACCCAGGAGAATATGATGCAAAAGATGTAGTTGTAACAAGAAGTTGTTTCTCAACAGGAAGTTGGTTTCATGGATGTTCATACTCAATAGGAAATTAGTTTATCTTATCTTGATGAGGGTAGAGGATGGTAATGATTGTAGGAGTGGATATGCTTATAGTGATGCATCTGCTAAAGGAAAGAGGTAGGATGACGAGTACTTCTTAGCTATTCCAAAAAAAATTCCAGATATAGGAAGGATTATTCTGACCTAAAGTACACTATGAGTGTGAGATCCTCCTATATATAAAGGGAGGATGACTAAACCTAAATAGTTCAACATTTTTAATAAAGGGGACTCTAATCTCAACCTTTTTCAATTATTATTATTTCATTTCTATAATTTTTTTATGAACTTTAGAACAATTACTATCGTTTTTTCTATTTGCAGTGCTGAATTGTTGGGGGTGGTCTTATATTTCATAGTTAAAATCTATCTTAGCTCCTTATATCCTATCCACGTTAGGAATAAATACTATAAATATATATTTTTATTCCACTACCAGTGTGGGTATAGTATGGATACATCATATAATTGGTAGATTATGGGGTTTGTAAGGAAGGCATAGAAGATTAAGAACCACCACACCAAAAGAAGTGTTATCATGTTATAAATACTATTATAGAGGAAAGGATGAAAATTTCACCATTTTATCTTAATTTTTTCTCTAATGAATAAAATTGGTGGCAAGATGCTACTGTGATGGCTGGAAAGGGACGATGACATTATTTGGATACGTGGTAAATGTTGACTGAAAGCACTTGTTCAGATGTTGAGCATTATGACAATGATCCATAAGAGACAAATCTAATATGTGAAATTGATGGTGATGTTTGATGGGTTTTTCTATCCAAGTGTGAAAAGAAATGATATTTTAGAGAAACTAATAAAATATTAGGAAATAAACCTTTTGAAGTAGCAACTACTATTAAAGAGGAATGTGATCTTCCTTGCACAACTACTGGACTTGACATGGAAATTTTTCCAACGGATACAATATTAAGGCCTTACACTGATCAGTGGTGCAACATTAATTCCCTTATGGGTGCTTACCAATTGATTAAATATTTCAGAAATCATGGTGTACTGGTGGAATTGAATCTGAACTCTTCAGAGGCTCGCATAAAATCAAAAATATATTATCATGAGGGTAAGAAGGAATTCTTCTCTACTGGAAGAAAATTTGTCGTGGGTTTATTTTTTCTGAATGAAAAGCTTCAACTTTTCTAGCCTTGGGAAAGAGAGTGCATGTGAATGCTATATTACACTATACATAAAATCTTATTATATTTAAACAACAAAAAATTTACATAAACTTGTACAACTTGAATATTCAATATAGAAAGACTGATGCGTAATGCACTTCATTCTTTACAATGATAATTACAGAGCATGTCCATATTGAAGATACATTATTATTTTTTACCTACACCTTTATCTTGTCTTTCGGACCACTGATTGGATTCTTTAAGGAACTTTTTATAAAAATCACATGTTCTATATTAATAGATGGTGATTCTTGGAGATGCATGGAATATGTTTTATTGATCTGACTGGTCATTAAAGATTGGTTTTTTATAATGTGTTTCCGATAGAAGAGTGTTTTTTGGATTAAAAAAATGATGGAAATTATTTCCTGATGACACTTTTTTATTTTCTTTATTTAATTAAGAAATATATGGAGTTCAATGTTACTTCACTTTGATTAGAAGATCTTTTATTCAATGCATTTCATCCATTTTTTTTCTGGACCGAGGTTCTTTACATGATGTGTGTTGGCTTTTTGCAGGCATTTTATCATTTAGTGTTTTTTCTGGGTAGTGTTGTCACTCGTGATGATTTCTATCCATCCTTACTAAGATGGAAAATACATGGATTTGACGATATCTTTGTTGATTTGGTTGATGCATCTCAGCACGTTGGGTTTTTTCCAAGAAATAGATATATGGAACAAGCTACATGAGCTTTGTGCATGGTTAGCTAAAGTGAAACATGCCGATCTTGAAAGCCTGCCCAACATAGATAAAAGTAGATGTTCAAGAAGTTTATGGATTATCATAACAAAACTACTTTTACTACATGAGCGATAATTATTTCTGGAAGGTTTGAAGCAATGTGAGATTTAGTTTGTGTTTCTTTTGTAATCTCGAAATGTATCTCCATCAATTACCTGATGGTGTATTCTCGTTACACCTTGTGCTTATATTGTAAAAAAAATTAATGGAAAAGGTGATTTTTTCTGTCTTAATCTTAGTTATGTGCTTCCACTTGTTGGGATTTTTGTCTCATTGATCTTGCACTGGATCTATCTAATTCACTATTCAAATATTAATTTTCCAAAGTTTTATCTTTATCTTTTTTAAATTCTTGAGATCTCAATAGATATGATGAAAAATTATCACTATGAAAGTCATTTTTTTATACATCTATTTTTTTTCTATTTTGGTTTCAATTTATGGAGATATTTTTTACTAATTTGTGGGTATTATTTTTGGTTGTTTGTGATGTAGATATTGGAGTTGAATAGTGTGGCATAACAGTGACATAAGGTTTCTCACTGGTATTGGAGCTGGCTCAATTTGATTCTCACTGGTATTGGAGATAACTTATTTTTTGTATGCTTTTTGGTTGTGTGTGGTAGAAGATCATGGAGCTGAAGGCTGTGGTGTAGCGGCTACTTGAGGTTTCTCGCCGGTGTCGGAGATGGCTCATTGGTCTTGGTGCATGGATGGGTTATTAGTTTTGGTGCATTGGTGCCGATGCGTTGAAGGTTGTGGTATATCTAGAGTTGGATCGCTAGTCTGGAGGCATGGATGAGTCATTGGTGTTGGAGTTGGCTCGCTGGTATTGAGGCCTGAATGGGTCTTGGGAATGGATGGGTGGTTGGCACTTTGTGGGGTGGATCTTGTTGGGTGATGAATCATTCATTTTTGTATCTATTTTTGTATTGAATTTCATTATTAATATAATTATTTTTTTCTAAGTTTTAACATTATTGTAAATCATCTTTGGTTTAATAATTAAACTACATTAATTAAATATTATAAATTAATAAATATAATATGAAAATTTTCTAGTAATAATTTTTTTAATTTTTCTTCAAATATAATTTATAAATAGATATTGTATGTTGGTAATATTATTACCAACAGAAATATTTGTCATAAGAATATATTGCTAAACACATTAACCAACATATATTTTATTTGTTGGTATTATTGTTATTATAACAAAACTATTTTATCTGTCACCAAAACATTTAGCGACATAGTTTTTTACAACAATTTAGTGATAATTACATATGTGTTGGAAAAATATTTAGCCAATAAAAAATGTACTTTACCAACAGATATGACCCTGTTGGAAAAAGTTAAATATTTTTTAGTTGGTAGAAAGAAAATATAAGGATTATTGAAAAGTCCACCCCTGACTGTCATGAACCTCCATGTGAATCTTAGATAACAAAGTCGTATTCTTCCACTCACTACTGGCTTACTGCACTACCTATATCTTATTCCTCCTACATAGTGAAATATCCACTGCATTTCCTTTTCCAGGAATATAGGGATGCTTGAAATCAAATTACTATAGGTACTCAACCCACATTCACTATCTCAAATTTAACTAATGATGCGAAAATATGTACATGAGGATTTTGTGGTCCATCCACAACAAAAAATTATCTCTATGTATGTAATGTATCAAATAGTGTAATGCAAGAACAACTATAGATAACATGAGATCATGTGTCGGGAAGTTCCATTCATGTGGCCTTAGCTACCGACACTCTTACACTATGAATCTATCTCCCTACATAAGAACTTATCCTTTACCAATAACTTATGCATCAAAGTAAATAGAGTAACTCCTACTTAGCTCTATAAAAATCAGTATCAACACTAAACTCATTCTCTCACTGAACTCCTAAAAGGTCATATTAGAGGAATATGACCATACAAACTTCACACCTTTTTTAGTTGAGCATGTAAATAGTGTTTTTAAGAGTGATAGATCCTATATAAAATGACTATATTATATGACTATACCTAAGAAAATTCATAGCTCAAAGGGGTTATTAGAATGCTCCCAAGAATCTATAGTTCTCACCTTCTCTATGTCAACTAATAATAATTTCTTTGAGATAATGTGACATAGGTTGTGAATATGATCAATCCAAAAGTGGAAGTTTGTGACCTTAGCATAAAATTGATTCCCCCTTAGTGAATCCAATATGATCTCATGAATTTTGTAATGGTTTTTTCACTTGTGATAATACTCCATGATAACATCAATGAAAATGTTCAAAAATGAATCCAGATAAGGATGTAAAACGTGGTTCATCACTTGAATAAATATTGATAGCACATTTTTGAGATCAAATGGCATAACCAAATATTCATATAAACCATAATTTCTAAAAAAGGATTTTTGAGGTATGTCTGATGGTCTAGCACATACCCGATGATAACAAAATCTCAAATCAATATTTGAGAAGTCCCATGATCCTTGGAGTTGCCTGGAGAGGTAATCTATCCACAATAGAGGATATAGTTTCTTAACCATTATCTATATCAATTTCTAGTCGTCCACACATTGATTAAGGTTACCATCATCCTTTTTCAAGAAATGGAATAGTGAACACCATGAAGAAGTGCTCGGTTAGATAAAACACTTTTATGTATCACTCAGTACTTGACAAGCTACCAAAAGGATCAGAATCATGATACCAAAATGAAAAAGTTTTTGAAACAACTTGTGTAATCTATCACCACTCAAAAAACAACAATAAACACTTATGGATCAATATTGAGAGAGAAGCAAGGAGTGTACAACAAGATTACAACTAACATCAATGACTTGAAGAATCATGAATTAGGTATGAATCCAATGAAATAAATTCTTAACTACAAGGTAAATTTTACTTAGATTACATTAAAGTGTGAAAATTATCATAGAAGTCGTGAATAATCATCATCTCAATAGGAATATGTATGTGGAAAACACATTGTACCCGATGAATCTACTAATGAAAATGAAACTGATGAACCTTTGGAAACACCACTGTGAGGAATGACCAAGGGAAATACCAAATATAGGATTCAAAATAATCCTAACCACTATTTTCTATAAATAATAAACCACCTGAGATACCTAGTAATGACATAATACAAAATGGGATGTTGGTGACATTAAAAAAGGGGATATTAATTTCCCGTTACTCGAGGTCATCTTCCAAATTCCATGGTATGAAAAATTCATTAAATACATATTCACCAAGAGGATATGATTACAATGTTATTAAAATTTATATCTAGGTAAAAAATATTATGTGATTTTAACTTTATAAATCCTCTAAAAATTCCAAGATTCAGTTACCTTCCATATTCAATGCACTATTAGTGAGATAAATTTTCACAATGTACTTTGTGGTTTAGGAGAATCAATAAATGTAATTCATTATTTTGTTTATTCATATTTATGTACTGTAGAACTCAAACCAACCTATGTAGCTATGATTCCTTCCAACTAAACCATTAATTACCCAGTAGGTGTTCTAGAAGATGTTCTAGTATGTGTACAAGTTTTTCTATTCCATTATGACTACTATATTATAAACATAGAGGAAGGAAAATCTAAATATCACTCTCCCATTATTCTTGGTATTACATTTATCAAGACTACTAAAATAATAATAGATATTAAAGAGGGAACACTTTCATTGAGTTTAATTATATAACCATTAATTTGAAAATCACGGACTTAATGAAATAACTATATGAAGATAAATCTGTTTTTTCAATAAATTATTTATAATTACCAAGTTATTATAGAGATTAAATTTAAATATAGGATTATATAATCATATTAGAAGAACCTTTAGAAAAATGAAACCTATTTGATGATTTTTTTTAAAATGAGTAAAATTTGGAAATAAATTTAAGTGTTGAAAATTTTGAAGAAATTAATAAAATTTACGTTGATGTTTTTCTCAAAACCACCACTAACAACTATTCCTTACTTATTATATTTTCTAACATAGAGGGATATAAAAAAGAAACATCACTATAAATCACCCTAATCATTAACTGACATCGATACAATGTAATTTCAAATATGGTTTTTTAAAAGAGAATGAAAAACTTCTTATGATTATTTCAAATAATTAAAAACAAAATAAAAATGTTCAACCTCAGGAATGTTTGATAGAAAAATATAGGGAAATAGTCTGGAAATTAGGAAACATACCATGGATTATCTCTATCACTTACATGCATAGGGGTTTTCTGAAAACATAATCCTAACTAGTGAGACAGACCCAAATAAGGCTCAACATAAATCTAATAAAAGTATTAAAAAATAAATTAATATAGTTTTAGGAGATTGAATAATACAACCCATCATGGAATCCCAATGGGTGAATCCCATCAAAATTTTCTAAAATAAAAATAGATAAAAAATTATTAAAAATATAAATAAGGATTTAGTGCTCAAAAGAATCCTGAATAGCAATAGGGCCTACATAGATTACCAATGCATGAACCATGTGACTAGAAAATACCATTTATCCATACCATTTGTTCAAAAAATATATGATAGATTATCTTTAATGGGTAATTATTTATTCCTTAATGTATTTTTGTGAATTGTTATGTTCTAATTTCACTAGAATACTAGGAAAAGACTACCTTCACATACCCCTTTCAGTATATTTTCCTACTAAAGGATGTCTTTCGATGTTTCCAATACTCTAGGTACCATTCAACATTTCATGGTAAGTATTTTATCAGAACTGATTGAAAACTACCTGGATGTATTTATAAATGACTTCACTATGTATGGGACATATTTTCAGAGTTTCCTTGAATGTTTTTAAAAGGTGTTAAAAATATGTATTCAAGAAAACATGGTGTTAAATTTTTTTAGAAAATGAAATTTTATAATAGTAAAATGAAAAAATTTTCCCAACATAATATATAAAAATGGAATTCATGTGGATATATCCAAAAAAGTATTGGTCTCCACCCTCCCTTACCCCACTACTTTGAGAAATGTTCGATCATTTTTTGGCTAGCTAGATTTTAATGAAGATTTATTAGGGACATTGGAAATATTTATTTTACTCTATATAAACTACTAAATAAATAAATTAGGTATTTGTTTGATAATTCATGCTAGATAGTTTTTGATAATCTAAAAGGGTGATTAACAACTACCCCATAATCTACCAACCAAATAGGTAAAACTCCCTTAGATATATTTGTCAAACTTCAAACAGAGATGGAGGAGTTGAACATTCCTAGAAGATTAAGGGACACTCACAAGTGATAACATATGATTTATAGGATGTAAGAATAGATCATATAAATTATATGATAACAATGCATGAGTTTTTATTTTATTATTTCTTTAGAAATATTTTTATCTTATTTTATAGGTTGTAATGTAACTATCTATTCTGATCATGCAACACTTGGGTACCTGATGAAGAAGTATAAAGAAAATATGATGCTATTGATATGGATGTCACCCATAAATAATTTAACTTAGAGATCATGAAAAATAATGGATATGAGAATTTTTTTATAATAGAAATGAGTAGAATACCCCACACTATCATGGTAGAACCCCCATCTGAAACAATATCGAATGAATAATCTAGGTGAGAAATATTATAATGCTACTCAAGTGCCATGGTATGCAAATTTGGTGAATTTACTTATCAAATCAAATTTATCTACCTAATTTTCCAATTAGTATGAACATAAATTGAAATATGATTAAAAATATTATATTTGGGGAGATCCATAATTATGGTAGATCTATAGGAATTAATTAATATGAAGATTTATCCCTAAAGAATATCATATTAATGTGATTTATTTTTTGCAGAAACTTATATATGGAGGAAATTTTTGATCTCAATGAATATTTCAGATGGATTTCGATGGTGGATTACTTTGACCCTTTATTTATAAATATTCACATGTTTTTTTGTAAAGAATTCCCAAACTTCCATTTTACTGATGGAATTTCCAAAAGTCAATAAATGAACCATAAATCAATCATTTATTTGAAATATTTCATATATAGGAATTATACTTCATAGTACCATATCCATTGTCATTATGTATTTTACTTCATGCTTTTAGAAATGAACTACTTTTTTAACTATATTAAAGAAAAATCAATAGAAACTGATGATTCAAAAACTGTGATTGAGTTTTTTGGAATAAAATAATTTATTAAGTTTAGAATTCCTCAAGATATAATCAGTGACCAAGGAACCCACTTCTTCAGAAATAACATAGATTCCCTCATGAAGAATTATGGAGTACATAACAAAAACATCAAAATCCAACCAACCCTAAAACAATGGGATATTAAAGGATTTTAATAAAGAGATAAAAATTATTTTTGAGAAGATAGTGCAACCCAACCATAAGGACTGGAGAAAAAAATATTAAATATGAATTATGGGCATACATAACATCCTATAAAACCCATTTAGGTATGTATCCTTATATATTAGATTATTGAAAACACTATCACTTATTGAGTTTAAGAATTGAGCCTACTAGGTAGATAAGATAGTAAAATTAGAATCTAGCAATGATGGAGAGAAGAGGAAGCTATAGATTATGGATCTTGAAGAGTAAATACGGGAAGTTTATGATAATTTCCTACCGTATAAGGAGAAATCCAGATATATCTATGAGAAACTCATCCAGAAAATTGATTTTAAATTTCTATAATGTTTTGTTATTTTCCTTAAGGATGAAAACCATTCAAGGGAAAATTCATTCAAAACAGATATTACCATACATATTGACTGACACATTCTTTTTTGGTGTAGTAGAGATCAAGGGAGATAAATTATAGATCCCCATCAATGTAAATTTCTAGAAAGTGAAGAACTACCATAAATATTTGTGTAATTTTTCATTAGGGGAGTTAAAAATCCTCCCATGTTTCATCTAATAAAGAACCATAGGTTATCTCTATCCTTCACACAAGTTTAGATGGTTTCATTTTTAATCTTTGTCACCTGGTTAAAAAATTAATACATTAAATTTTATGTAAGTCTTCCTAATCTATGTGTGGGGGAGAGAATAAAAAGTATTCTATGATGTAAATACTATTTTTCTATTTTAGTTTTATTCCCATTCTTAAGATAAAAAAATAAAAAATGAATAAAAGAAAACATATCCAAAAGGGATTCTCTTTTAAGTGTTTTAAATAGTTCTTCTGTATTGTTTTTATTTTTGATTTAAATTTCAATCATTAATTGAGGTGAATCATGCCATACCTATTTTATATTTCATGACTGAGTTAATAATTTCACTAGTTTTGAAATTGTTAGAGTTAGATGAATGCTAAGTGAAATTATCACATCCTTCAGGGATTATTTTTTTTCTGAGATATAGGAAAGGGAGTGTGTGTTAAATGATATTTGTGGAATCAAAATTATAACTTATGATTACTATAATTTTTGAACTTAATTTTAGATAACGTGTAATTAATGAAAATAAACACCTTAGAGATCCAACTAAAAATAAGAAATTTATAAAATTTATTTTCACAATTTTTTTTGAAAAAATTAAAATAAATAAATAAGATAATAATAGTCAAAAATGAATTCATTCGGGTGATGGTAATATTGATACAAGATGAAGAAGTATATAATTTAATTACCATTAATTCTTTTAAATTGTATCAATTGAGTGGTAAATCTAACTCTAGTTTAAAAAACATTGGATAAAAGAAAAAATTGGTGTGATTCTTATTAAAACATTGATTCTATATAAATCTAATTTTATCCACACATGAAATGATAACTTTTATTGGATTTAATTAAGAAGTGAATGGAAATCATAGAAGAGGCATGATAATTCAAATAATGGTGTATCCTATAGATTTTTTATTTTCTATCATGTTAATTATGGTCTATGTTGGAAATTCAAAATTTTAAATAAATGTAATTTAATGATAATATTTCTTTGGATTTCTATATTTCAATTAATAAGAAGTGATTTCAGACTAAATTTTGAATATTTTTGTCTATTTTTCAGTTAAACGTTCCCCTAAACTTATTCAATAACCTAAAAAATAATTATTTTTTATACTTTGGTAAAATTTGGACTTCATTGAAAATTACCTTAAATATTGATTTTTAGTTTATTATTAATTTTTTAATTTAATAAATCAATTCACACACAAATTTTTGGATACATTAAATTTCATTATTTAAAGACCATTAATATTTTTTGAAAATAAATTTGATCAATTTTGATTCGTCTTGGAAAATTCCGTTAATTTATTTTGAAATATAATTATTTTATATATTTGATTTTGGATAATGAATCTTTATATATATATATGGTAATTTATTTAGTTTTGATAATTATTTTTAATTATTTAATCAATTTTTATTGGACAGTCCAAAATATTGAAATTTGACAGATCATAAGATTTTTTATTTAATATTTAACTATTTAAACAATTTTTGAAATTAAATTGTAAAAAAAACTACTTATATATTTTATTTTAATTATTTGAAGAAATAAATTTAATTTCTAATTGAATATATAATTTTATAAATTATTTTAAAATTTTATTATATTTTAAATAAAAAATGATTTTACTAAAAAAATGTTCTTATGTGATTTGTAAGTCATAGAAGTTTTTTTGAGGTCCTGATGAGACCTCACAACATCCTCCAGAGTCTGATGAATAATTAGAATTTTTTCACTGTATTGAAGAAACTACAAAACCATCCTCATGAATTAGATCATGTAAAAAATGGGAAAATAAAGGATCGACAATGTCATATTTTCTGAAATGAATCCATGTCTACCGCATGAAGCAACAAAATTTTTCAAAGGTTTGAATTGACCATGAGCTCTAACCTCATCATCGACTGCACCCGTATCACCATTTTTATACTCAACCATAAGTAAAGCATAGTGATCAATCAGGGAATCTCATGAACAAACATGTGTTCCCAGCTCACAGTCGCTCAACCAACTAATCATAAGCACTCCACTGCATATTGACCCAGAATCATTTAAATTTGGAGGAAGAAAACTCTATATAGAGAGATGTTAGGCCCAAATGAAATATTACATGATGACAAAAACCAACACATTTTACCAAACTATATTTGATTTGACTAAGATACCAAGACCATGTGATTCCTGAAAAAGATATAGATCAATCATATGAGATTAATTATCAAGTTGACAAATGATGAAGAACCCTTGAGGTCGGCTGGCGACGAATACTGAGATTTGATGATGAAAAACGTAAATCAAAACATTCACCTGCAATATGAATATGAAGTAATGTCACTAGAGAGAAACAAAGATATGTGATATCCCTAAATTGAGGTTGTGTGACCAAACCCTAATGAATTCCTATTTGCAAAAGAATGATGAAACCATTGATAAAAAACTAATAGAAAACCCTTGTTGTGACCAAGTGATGTTATATTATTCCAAAGATAGAATGTATTAACTGAGAATGAGCTCTCTGGAACACTAGACATGAGAAATATGATCATTGGGAGTACCCAAGGACCCTACCTTTATCGATCACCACATGAATAAAGAAAGAATCTATAGTAATAAAACAAATATTTGTTGTGTCTTTACCATATATGATTAGTTCTGTTTTTTCAAACATGGAGCATTGAACTCTAAAATTTGGTGTTCCATAGAGCTCAATATCAATTAATACATTCTTTATTTGGAATCATCCAAGATCACATCGTCATGGTATGGTATTTCCTTTAGTTTTTTATTAATGGTGTCATCCTAATTTTGAAAAAACATCTTCATTAGAGTTTGGTCACACAACCTCAATTCAGGGATATCACAATTCTTGGTTTGTGTCTGGCGACATTCATTCAAGATCAAATTATGGGTGAATGTTTTGATTTTACTTGTTTTTACACAAATATTAGTATTATTCATCAGTCGATCTCAAGGGTTCTTCCTTATTGTTTAACTCAATAATTCATCTAGTGTGATCAATATGTATCTTTTTCATGATTCTCATGGTCTTGGTATCTTGGTTATATCTTATATGGTGAGGATACATGTAGTGGTTTTTATCATCATGTAATATTTCATTTGGTCCTAACATATTCTTAAATAGAGTTGTCTTCTTGAAAATTTAAATGAGTTAGGTTCAATATGAAGATTAGTGCTTATAATCATTTGGTTGAGTGACTATGAGTTGGGAACAAAAGTTTTTTCTTGAGATTCCATGGTTGATCACCATTCTTCACCTATGGTTTAATATAAAATGGTGATAATGGTTCCATAAATGATGAAGTTTTAACTCATGGTCAATTCAACCCTTCAAAAAAAATTTCCCCTTCATGTGGTAGATAAGGTTTTATTTCACAAAATATAACATGGTAAATCATTTATTTTTCCATTTTTTTACGTGATCGAATTCATGATAATGGTTGTGTTGTTTCTTCATGAGGTAGAAAATATTATATTTATTCATTAAAATCTGTTGAGGTTGTTGTGTGGTCTCCTTAGGACGTCTAAATGTTTTTCTCTAATCTGCACATCACATAAGCACACTTTTATTAGTCTAATAAATTTTCAATTTAAAATATAATAAAATTTAAAAATAGTTTCCAAAATTCTATTTTCAATTAAATATTTAATTTTTAAATTCAATTAAATCAAATAAAAAATATATATAGTGTTTTTAGCACTTTAGATTGAAAAATGGTTTTAACAGATAAATATTAAATAAAAAATATTATGATTAGTAAAATTTAAAAATTTTGGATTTTCCAATAAATTTTTTTTAATAATGAAAAATAGTTACCAAACACATTAATCACATTAACTAAAATTCCCATAAAATTAATCTGTCATTATCCAAATTCTAAACTATAAAATAATTAAATTTGAAAAATAAATAAATGGATATTTCCAAGATGAATCAAAACTGATCAAAACTATTTTTAAACAAAATTGATACTATTTAAAAAATGAAATTTAATTTATCCAAAAATTGGCGTATGTATTAAATAATTAAATTGAAAAAATAATAATCAACATAAAATAAATATTTAAGGCAATTTTCCATGAAGTGTAAAATTTCACAAAGTATAAAATAGAATTATTTTTCATGTATAGAATTAATTAGGGTGGACATTTCAATGAAAAATAGAAAAGAATTGAAAATTTGGGCTCAAATCACTTCTAAAGAATTGAAATATGGATCTCCCATGATATATTATCATTGAATCACATTTATTTAAAATTGTTAATTTTTTTCCTTAGACTATAATGAACAAGCTCTGGAATAAAAAATCCATAGGATCCTCCATTATTTTAATTATCATGCTTTTCCAATGATTTTCATTCACTCTTTAAAGAAATAAAATCAATGTTATGAGTTTAATACTGGATCAAATTAGATTTAATTGGAATCAACGTTTTAGTAAGAAACACAGCCAAATTCCACTCTATCCTTTGTTTCTTATTCTAGAGTTAAATTTCACACTTCATTGAAAGAATTTAAATGAATTAATTGTAACTGAATTGTCTCATTCTTCATCTAGGTGCAATATTACCCTTACATAAATGAATTCATATTTTATTAATAAGATCTTATTCATTTTTTTTAATTTTTCCCAACCATATTTGTGAAGTGAAATTTTCAAAAGTGATTATTTTGAGTTGGATGCCTAGGGTATTCTTTTTCATTAAGGAAAATTTTCCTCATATTAAGTTCAAAAATCATAGTAAACTTAAGTTATGATTCTGATTCCACAAAGATCATTTAACTGACACTCCCTTTCCTAGTCATAAGTATAAATCTTCCCTGAATGCAGTGATAATTTTATTAATCATTCATCTAACTCTAGTAATTTTAAAACCCATGAAATTATTAAAACTATATTGAAATCTAAACGAGGTAGGTCCGGATTAATCTTAATGAAAGTTTTAGAAAATAAAAAAAATCCATGGAGAAGGAATATTTACAACATTTAAAAGAGGATTGATTTTCTGATGTGTTTTCATTTATTAATTATTTATTTTTTTTATATTAGGAAGGTTACAAAAAGTAAAATAGAAATATATTATTTAAATCATAGAATAATTTTTCTTCTCTCCGCCACATATAGTTTATAAACACTTACATTAAATTTAAAGCACTGATTTTTTACTCAGGTGACATAGATTAAAAATAAAATCATCTAAACTTGTGATAAAGAAATAGACAACATGAGGTTATCTATTTAATGGAATTAGGGAGGATTTTTAACTCCCCTTTTGACAATTTTCACAAATATTTATGGTAGTTATTCACTTTCTGGACATTTACATTGAAGGGGATCTACAATTCAAACCCCTTCAACTCAATTACCCAAAAGGGGAAAGTGTTAGTCAATATGTATGGTCCTGTCCTTCTGGAATCAATTTTACCAGGAATTATTTTCAACCTTGAGGATAATAACAAAACATAATCTCAAATTTTAATATCACTTTTCTGGATGATTTTTTCAAAGATTCGTCTATATTTCTCTATTTAAATTATGAAATTATCATAAACATCTCTTCTTAGCTCTTCAAGATCCATCATCTATAACTTCCACTTCTCTCCATCTTTTATAGATTCCAAGTTTACTATCTTAACTACATAGTAGGATTATTTCTTCAACCCAATATGAATCCAATATTGAATCCAATATATTACTCTATAAGGATACATACCTAAATGAGTTTTATAGGAAGTTATGTATGCCCATAATGCATATTTCATATTTTTTTCACTAGCCCTTATTTTTGGGTTTAACTATATTCTCTGAAATCCTTTTTATATCCCTTTTGTAATCCCGGATAATCCCATTTATTTAGGGGTGGTAGGAAGTTGATGTTTTGTGATGTATTCCATTACTATTCATTAGGGTATCCCTGTTATTGTTGAAGAAGTGTGTTCCCTGGTCACTAATTATAGCTTGAGGTATTCCAAACCTAAAAAAAAATTAGTTTAGAAACTCAATCATAGTTTTTGAATCATTATTTTGTGTATATTTTACTTCAATATAGGTAAAAACATAGTACACTTCAAAAAGTATGAAGGAAAAATCCAAAATGGCATTGGAGATGGGACTATAAAATCGTATCGTTATGAATCAAATATTTCTTATAAATGAATGATTTTTTGGCCATTCAATGTATTTTGGAAATTCCACCGATAAACTAAAATTCTGGGATTTTTTTACAAAAAAATATCAATATTTATAAATTTAGGGCCAAATTAATCCACCATTTAAAACCGTACAAGATATTATTTGAGGTCCAAAATTTCCTCCATAGTTAAGTCTATGGAAAAAATAAATCACATACATAAGCTATTATTTAGGGATATATATTCTTATTACATAATCCCCACAGATCTACCATAATTATAGATGTCCCTAATATAATATTTTTATTCATATTTCAATTTATGTTCATACAATTTGTAAAATAACCTAGGTACCTTTTATGTGATATTTAAATTCACCAAATTGACATAACATGGCACTTGAGTAGCTTCATAAAACTGATCACTTGGAGGTTTCATCCTTGATTAGATCAGATTGGTGTTTTACCTTGATACTGTAGGGTAGCGAACTCATGTGTTATGTATCCATAGTCTCATATCCTCTATTTGCCATGATCTCTCACATAAATTCTTGGATCAGTGATATCCAACTCAATAGCCTCAATTTTTTTATTGTACTTCTTAATTAGGTACCCAAGTACTTCATGATCAGAATAGATAGTTACATTATTTCCTAACAATTAAGATCAATCAATTTCTAAGGAAATTATAATATAAAATATAATTCTTTTTTGTCATATAATTGATATGATATATGCCTAGATCCTATAAATCATCACTTGTAACTTGTGAGTGTCCATTAATATTCTAGAAAAGTAAAACTCCACCATCTATGTTTAAAGTATCACAAAGTATCTCAAAGGGTTCTTCCCTATCTAGTTGGTATATTATGGGGGTACTGGTTAATCTCACTTTATTATTATTAAAATATATCCAACAAAAATCATAAAAAAATACTAAATTTATTTTTTTAGGAGGGTAGGTAGAGGGAAATAAATATTTCCAAAGTCCCTAATAATGCTTTATTAAAATATAGTTAACCTAAAAATGATCTAATGTGTCTCACAATAGTGGGGTAAGGTAGGGTAGAGACAATTATTTTTGACTTATCTATGTGAATTCACTTTTTTATATAATGCGGCACAAAAAAATATTTTTATATTATAAAATTGATTTTTGTTCAAAATTTTAGACCATATTTTTATAAAAGAATATTTTTGACACATTTTACAAACATTCATTGAAGCACTGAAAATATGTCCAATACATAGTGAGGTCATCGAGAAATATATTCTGGTGGTTTTCAATCAGGTCTGATAAAATACTTACCGTACAATGTTGAAAGGTACTTGGTGCATTAGAAATATCAAAAGACATCCTTCAGTAGGAAAATATACCAGAAGGGGTATGTTATGGTTGTCTTTACCGAGTATTCCATAGAAATTTGAACATAAAAATTCCCAAAAATTCCATTAAGGATGAAATATTGACTATTACAAGATAATCTCTCACATATTTTATCAAAAAATGGTATAAGGAAATTGTGTTTTATAGCCGTATAGTTAATGCACTAGTAATCAATGCAGACCCTACAACTATTCGAGATTCTCATGAGAACAAATCATAATTTTTAATTTTCATAATTATGTATCTAGTTTTGTTTAGGGAAATTTGGATGGGATTCACACATTAAGAGTCCATGATGGGTTAGATTATTCCAGATCCCAAAACTCTATTAAATTAATTTTTAATACTTCTATTAGTATATTGAGCCTTCATTAGGTCTTCTTCACTAGTTTGGATTTATTTTTAAGCAAAACCATATTCAGGTTGGTGGTAGAGATAATCCATGGGACGTCTCCAAATTTCCAGACTATTTCCCTATAAGTTTCTTTCAAAAATTCTAGATGTTGATACTTTTTCATTGGTTTTAAATTATTTTAAATAATCACTATACGTTTTTCATTCAATTTTAAATAAACATATATTAAATTTGATGGTATTGTGTTCAGGTCAAGTTTAGGGGGCTTTATAGAGTTGTTTATAGTTTATATATTACTATATTAGAAACTTGAATAATGAAAGCATAGATGTTAGTGGCGATTTTGAGAAAAACATCAAAACAAATTTTATGAATTTCTTAAAATTTCTCAATACCTAAAACAATTTCCATATTTCACTCATTTTCAAAAAGAGAATCATCAATGAAGTTATGTGGTTCTAATGATTCTTCTAATATGATTCAGTCATCCAATACTTCAATTTCATCTCTATAAGAACTTGGTAATTATAAATAATTTATATTCAAAATATATTTTTATTACTGTAGTTATTTTATTGAGTCAATGATTCAAAAATTCTAGGTTTTTTTACCTAAACTCAATAAAAATGTTCCCTCATTAATATCTATTATGGTTTCAGTAATCTTGAGAAATGGAATACCTAGAATAATGGGAGAGTGATATTTAAATTTTCCTTCCTCCATGATTAGAATACAAGAGTCATAATGGAACAAGAAACCTTGTTCACTTACAAGAACATATTCTAGAACACCTAATGAGTATATATTTGTTCAGTTTGAAGGATGCATAACTACTTAGGTGGGTTTGAGTGCTACAGTCTATAAAGATGAATAAACATAATACAGAATTACATTAATTTATTATTCTAAATTACAAAGTACATTGTAAAAATTTATCTCACTAATATTGCATTGAATTGAGAAGATACCAAGATCTTGTAATTTTTAGAGGATTTATAAGGTTTAAATAAAAAAACTTTACCTAGAATTATTTTTTCATAGAATTCGAATAATATCCTCCTGATGTATATACCCTTAATGAATTTTTCATACCATGTAATTTGGAGGATTACCTCTAGTAAAGGAAAATTAATATACACTATTTGAATTTCTCCAACATCTCTTATTGTAGTGTGTCTTCACTAGGTATCTCGGGTGGTTTATTTATTGTAAAAAAGGGTACTTAGGTTTATTTTGAATCATATGTTTTTTATTTACCTTTCTCTGTATTCATAGGGTTAATTTGATAGGTTCTTTAGTTTATTTTTCATTATTATATTCAGAAGTTACAATGGGTTTCCCACTTCCACATTCCTATTGAGATGACGATTCTTCAGTACTTCTCAACCGATTTTTACACTTTAAAGTAATATAAATAAAATTTACCTTGGGGTTTAGAATTAATTACAAAGAATCTTACCAAATCCAAGATTCATCATGTCATTGATGACATTCATAATCTATTTATAGAGTGCTTATTTCTCTCTTAGTGTTGATCAATAAGTGTTGATAACATATGTTACACACAATACCGAGTTATCTTGAGTTACTCTTCATAATGAGTTTAGTTTATATTAAATGAAACATTGATTTTATCTTGTGTTATATGGAACAAAAAGTTCCTTAGATAGCTTTCTTTGCATTCAAGACTGAGTTTTACCGAACAGAAATATACTAATAACATTATTAATTAATATGATAGTTATTGGCTTACTATTGGAATGGATGGAATTAATATGACTAACAAAATTATGCATGCAAGATTAATTTTAAATTAAATTATGGAATTAATTTGAGATGAATTCGAAAAATGGATTCCATTTTTAAATTCCGAATAATTTATATTATCTAATAAGTTAAAAATTAATTTTTTATCACAATTATTAGTGAAAATAAATTATTTAATTACAGTGATTATTGTAAAAACAGGTTTACTTAGTGGTTAAACATAGAATATAAGGTGTATAATGACCAACCAACTTATCCAAAACCCATTGAATGGAAATATTTATACCCTTACCACCTTATTATATATTTTTATGAGCTATTGGTATCATATTCCATGCAAGTGAACTATATAATAAGTTAGGTAATGAAAAAGACGAAAAAGGTACCTTCCATGACATTAATATTTATAAATCTTTAAGATTGGTAAAATAACTACATTAGTTCAGTTATACATATTATTTTAAAAGATAAATGAATTTTTTTCATCATAATAAGTTATCTTTAATTTTTGGAGATGAATTAGTTTCTTAAAATTCTTAAGAAACAACAAGGTAGTAATTATTTAGTGTATAATTAATTAAAATAAATGATACTAAAAATATTAAAAGTGTAATAAAATGAATATATTTATGTCTCCATTTAATTTTTTAAAATAATATACCATGTTACAAAACATTTAATTTAATATATTAAAATTATTTCATTGGATTGATAGTTTTACATTTCAATTAAATAAATAATTCCAAAATTGATATTAATGTTATTTTACAATAAATGATATTTTATTAAATGATTAAAAATTACTAAAAACCTTATCATCTTCCATGTATTTTTTAGATTTTAATTATTATAAAATATGGTCCATTATTGGACCAATTTCCCTTTTTTTAGGAATACATTAAAATCTGAATAGTAATAACTTTTTTAGCGTGCTTAGGGTTAAAGAAGTGTTTTTGTGCATTGCGTGCTCTTCTGTTAAAATAAATTTCCAAAAAACATGTGATTTTAATTTTATAAATTACATATCATAATTATAGTTAGTGGGTATAAATTATATTATATTTATAACTTAAATTTCTCTTAATTGAAAAATTACCTAGTTTAGAAAATTAATTACCTTAATAAAAACCAATATGGTAAATGTGGTGAAACATAGAATTTATAAAACAAAATTATAAAAAATCTGTTATTTTTGTGTGGTAGAGGTTTTTATTAAAAAAATAAACCATCTACTCCATTATTATTTGGGAATTATTACACAACACATACCGTCATTCTTTCTATTTTGTGGGAATATGACAACATCACTCGTGTGTAAAGTGAACTACAACCTCACGTAGTGATGTGATTCATCCACGATTTACAAGGTATGTATTATGGATGTGTATAATAAATATATTTGATATATATGAAATAAAATTTTTTAGAATGGTATTATATATATATAATTTACTTTTATTTATTTAAATATGATAAGAAAATGGTAATAATGTTCATGCATATGTATAACCTACCTTTTCAATGAATGATGGATTTTATTTACTATAACCAAAATTTATGAATTAATATAAATAAAAATGTAATGAATATATATGATATTGAATTCATGTTTAATATTTTGGAGATTATGAAATCATGATGAAATTATGAGTAAAAAAATAACAATCTGAAATATACTCGAAAAATAGGGCAATTAACACCCGAAATAGTGAAAATAATTAAAGATTGATAAACAAATGGTGGTAAGATTATATAAAAGGACCAAATATGATATTATTAATATTAATATGGTTCTATTATAAGTTAATAACATCTCTAAAACCATTATATATGAGTTTTAATAGTTTTCACAAAAAGAGGAAGCATAAGGTACATGATTTCGTCTAAATTGACATTCTAGTGAGTGATATTTGATGTTATATAGTAATTCAATTTTATGTGGTGTACATGCTTCCCATATTTAGATTTAAAATCATGAATAATTTATAATTCATTGTATTTACATATCAAATTCAATTATATCATCCATGGGGACTCGAAATAATAATTACCAAGTAGTAAAGGTTATTTGGAAATATCACTTTGCTTTTTGATTATCAACATTCTCATAAAAACACTTTATTGTAATTATTATTCATTTTAAATTAAATTTATATTAAATATCCTTATTCTTTTGTGATGGATATTTTAATTTCCCAAATCTTATACCATTATTACATACAGTTTTTACTTGGAGTTTTATTTGATTAACTTAGGAAATATGGATAAATTCATATTCATTAATCAATACAGTTATTTGATTGGGCACATTTATTATATATTAAATTGATTTTATGGTAAATGATAAATTATTTAGATAATATTGTCATATATTGGGGACCATTTAATGTAATCCACTTGATGCATCAGTAGTCTAATGAGATGAATCATTTGGATAAATCAAATAGGATTCTACCCACAACTTAAATAGTGTTAAGGATAGACTATAACAGTAACTATCTTGAGAATAGATCTTAGTATTTTAGAAATTCATAATTCTTTATTCCATAATTATTTTTATTCCAAGTTATTATTCAATTAGTTTGAATATACATGGTCCATTTTCAAGCTCACGTGATTATTTATGTGGAATTTTATTATCAAGTTTTCTTCTTATACTATTATGCTCAAAATATTGAATAATTGTAATTTGGTTATGTTATTTACCTTATAATGATGATGATTTATTTATTTATGATATTTTATTCTATACTTAACCCTTACTCAGTATTTTATTCTCACCTTTATTTTGCTTCTGTTTCCCGGGATATGAAGATGAATTCAATGAATGAGTTATCAAGGATTATAGTCATTTTAATTTGTTATATATTGTGTCTCATAATATATTAAATGTTTAAAATATGGATCATTTATGTATATAGTTTCCAAAACTACTAAATATTTCAACCCTTCAGTAATTTATTACTTTTATATATGTCAATGTAATAAAATAAGGCACCATATTTGGGCTACTAGGGTCAAGGTCGCTACACTCAAAAACCAATATCTAGACAATTAAATCATAAAACTTCTTTCATAATAATTTATCAATTATTTTTCTCATTAATAATTAATATTTTTATCCTATAATCAGAAATATGAACAATTTCCTATGATTTATTGACCTAAATATAATCATGTTTCATATTTTTATCCCATAAAAATATTATAAATAAAATTCATACCTTGTATAGGTCAATAATGAATTCATCTTATTCATCTATGATAGAATATAAATTTTATAGAATATAATTTTTATGTTCCCACTGATCCTATTAGGATATCAATTTTCATAATTAAAAATTCCATTATAATTTAAACAGTTTACTACTGACTGAGCATCATGATAGGGGTTTGGTTCACCATTTTCACCTTATTGACATGTTCATTACTTACATATTTGAAATATCAATTAAAGTGTCCAAATTTAATATACTTATAATACATACCAAACCCCATAAGACACTCACCTAAATAATTTTTACAACATTTATGTGAATGGAATTTATGCCCTCTTACTATACTATTTTGTTACATCATATCCTTCTAAAAAAATTTAAATCATAAATTTATTATCATAAATAATTTGAGTTATATATGTTTAAATAAAATCTGTCTCCACCTTCTCCATGCATAATTTAATTTTACCATAACTTAAAAAATTCATAATCTACCAATTCCCTCTCTATAATTTGTTTTAAACATGTGTAAAATCTATCATTCTTAAATTAATGGTTGAAAAAATTCAGAGCATTCCTTTGTAATATGGTAAATGTTTCCTCATAAATATAAACTGATTCCTATTTCTTTTAAGAAACCCTTAGAAATTACCATACCATTCTAATTTAAAGATCTTTAGGAAAATATTTTCCTAAGGAAATGATATTTAAATACCATTCACTCTTTAGTATTGATATTATTCTTAATCATGGAACAATTAATCAATAACAACTACTAATCAGATTCACCTTTAAGATGATAAATAAAAAATTGTTTCCTTATAATTCACTGAATAACCCAAAATATTAGTTATATTCTCTAAATCGTCGATCCATCGTTCAGTTACCACTAGTTCCGATGTTCTATTATAGAAGAGAGGATGTTGTTATAGAAAACGATACATTATTTTCCTATGCCTTTATAGATGAATTTGGTCAATATCTTGCATGAATACCAGTATTTATATATATATTTTTTAACTATTTTAACACATAATAAAGGTTTAGCAACTCCAACTCCTACCATTTTGGGTTGATAATTGAAAAGGATATTGTCATTACATTAACCTACTACTTCATTCATCCTATTACCTCTATGGAAAACCATTATGAAATAGTCATACATTATATAAATTAATATGAAATCCCTTAGAGTAATAAAATACTATCACAAAATAATATAACCATAAATTATCATCCCAATGTTTTTCTTATAAACATCCCATCCTCTATAGTTATCTAAACCTTACACTATTACAAAGTATAACAACACAAAAATAACCATCCCCTGATTAAATGATTCGTATAAAATATTTAGTTACTTACATTATCATGACAATTTTTTGTTTTGGGTTTAAAAAAATTATATTTTTTTGGCTTTTAATGCAATTTAAAACTTAATGGATCATTATAGATACTCAATTAAAGGAAAATGAATAAAATAAAATTTTATTTTAATAAAATATAATGTAATTTTCAAAAGGGAAAGAATAGATTTATAATTTCAATATATTAATTTTAAATATATTATTTTACTCTTTAAATATTTTTCAATGTGAATAAAATTGTTTCATATATTTTTACGACATTTTAATATCATAATGGTGTCATAAAAGTTTCAATATTTCTAAAAAAACTATAGTTTTCACTATTAATCAAAAACTAACACTTTTTTGAAAAATCCCAAATATAAAATCACATATAATTTTGTTATTATGTATCCAAAATTGAATGTTATTTTTTCAAATTAAGTACTCAAAATATATAAATATAATTTTTTTTAAAAATCATAAAACACATAGAATACAATTTACTTTAAATTTAAATTACTTCCTTTTCCAAATAAAAATATTTATGTTCCTATAATTAATAAAATTAATTATAATATTATCATAATAATATGTATTAATATTTATACATATATTTAACGAAAATAACCATTTATAAAATATAAAAATATTAAATATTTAATTTAACATATAAAAAAATAATGTTAAGGAAAAGAATTTAATAACAAAATGAAAAATGTTTTTGTCTTGAAGTAGACATAATAATTTGAAATGCTAAATTTTTATCTAATTTATTATATAATATAATTTGAGACTTGATATAAATATATAAATTAATTAGCATGATTATTAATAAACCCTAGAAGATATATATGATTAAAAATACGAGGGTTGTAATATGGTTAAAGGATATTTCTCATAATAAGCCAATTGAATCTTTCAACGAAATTTATCTTTGGGATTTGTGAATATTATTAAACAAAAAAATAATCTATCACACACTTGTGTCCTACTTGAACCTTTGAGTGAAATAAAATAAAGAAATGAGATCTACTACTTGAGTTTTCATAGTGATTATATCACAACACACATTTGGTTTCACATGTTTTAAAACTTGTTAAGAGATCTCCAATAAATTTCCTTATATTCCCAAACAACTCATAAATATTTTTACATGAATAAAAAATTTCTGAAAATAATATTATTTTATAACTATTTACAAATATTTTTTCATCCTTGAATTAAAATATTACCATTTTAAAGATTCTATAAAAGGGAATAAAAATACTGTAAACATCATCACGTGCTATTATAAATAATATATGATATCTTAAGGTGGGAGATTATCAAGGCATGATTTACCACAAAACTCATGTACTACCATGTTCATATTAAGAAAATAATTTCCTTCATAGTGACATGGTTTTCTTTGGTAAACATAATTATTTGGTGAGATTTATAATGTCATGGTTTTGTTTTAATAAAAGAGTTTTCAAAAAATATATTATATTCTATAAACATATAATAAAATAAAATTATGGAAATTTATGGGTCCTTATTGAGTTCAATTTGTGTGAGTAAACATCTAAATGAGGGATTTTTTAAAACTACAATAGAGGAATAGTAGGTCTCAGTATCAACCATTTTATTGGAATTCGTAGACAAATTTGATGACTTGTATCCCCCTACAAACTGAAAATATATTTAAATAGATTAATTTTTTTTGTTATTAATAACCTTCAATTATTTTATTTTAATATATTTTTGGGTTTAATATTTATCTTTGAATATATTGGAGGTGTTTAGGAGGAGTAATAAATAAGTTGGACAGTTTCTAAGGGGTTGGGATATCACAAGGTACCTGATAATCATTTTCTAGTTATTTTGTGGTTCCTAGTGGACTGTATTAACACCATCAGCCCCATAAAGTACACAGTTTATAATACAAAAAACTTGATGAATTTATAGGTGTTTTTTTATATTATAGGTAAGATTAGTCATTTTACATAAAAATATAATCCCTAAATTTTTTTAACCTCTGTTTTCCATCATTTTCAACAATTCACCCATCTCATCGATTTTACCCCTCATTTCATTATCCTTAAAAAATATTACCATAAATCGTAGTCAGGGATCTCTTGAAGGTTCATGGATGCATTTATTTAGTAAAAGGTAAGTTTTTGATCCCTATAATATTCTCTTCTTTCTCTTCTATTCATGTAATCTTTCATAATATTCTAAAACCATATCCAAGGTATTGTAAAAGTCATAGATTCATTTCATCTTCCCTTAATCTAACAATTGTGAGATTTTATCCAAGGTAAATTGATGGTAAACATCTTAATTTTAACTATGAATTTATTATCCTATGTTAGAAGTAATAAAAACCCTAATATTTTCCCATGTTAGGAAATTTTTTAGTTACTAGTGGTAGTATATCAACTACCTCTTAACATAAATAGACCCATATACATTAATTTGGGAAGGTGAATCCTTATTACACTCATACTCATAGAAGGTTATTCTAGAAATAATTGTGGGTTTATTGAATTCTCATTAAAATAATGTTTTCTTAATTAATTCTGATTTTATAAATCATTTTATGAAAGATATAAATCATTTTGGTTGATTCATCTTGTGTTTATCAAGTTATAATTCCATGAAAATCAAATATATACATTTTTCCTTATATGTTACATGTTGATATTTCTTTTTCATAATAAACATGGTAGTGATATAAGTGAAGAATATACCCCATTTTAATGTATTTATTCCCACTATGTTTTTTAATGATATATTTGTTGTAGTATAAGTATGGACCTAACTTTAAAAATTAAATATTATATTAATTTTAAACTAGAAATCCATTTCATTTGGAAAATATATTTTAGGTTTTTAGTTTAAAAAATTAGGTCAGTAATATTACATAAAAATACATATATTACAAAGTGTATACTTTATCTTAGTATATGTTTTTTCCTTAAAACAAAACCTTTAAAAAGATACATTTTTTGTTTTTAGGACATATATTAAAATAATTTATCTTGAACTTATCCTTACTCTTACTCATCCTTAAATCCCTATGGAAAACATTTTAATTTGTGGGATGAACATAAAAATATCAATAAGGGACGAAAATAAGGAATGAAACTAATAGTCTATGAATACATAAAAAATTAATTCTTCAAAATAAAAATTGATTGAAAAACTATTTCTTACCCAATAAATCATATTCTCTTACCAACACTTTTCATTAAAAATTTCAACAGAAAACATTAAGGAAAAATATACACATAAAATATTCCTTGTAAACATGGAAATCAGAAGAAGTTTTTTCATAAAGTTATAATTTTAACAGTTATATTTAGTATACCCATCATGGTTAAACATGGAGTAACTATCACAGTAAATTATGTAAGAGTTTCACAAATAACTTTTGAATGTTACATTAGAGTAACCATCATATTTACTCATGTAATACCTTCATAGTTAGGTTATGAACATTAACTTATTGTATCTATCAAAGCTACTCATTGATTAAACATCACCGTTAATCTTGTAATAACAATAACTATCAAATTCAAAATAGTAAACAATGCTTGAGAGATAAATAATGGGGATAAAAAATCATATAATATATATTTGTCTCACTATTTCTAATATATAACTATCAAGTATCAGGATGAAAACATTTTATTCTTGTGTATTTTCATCATAAAACCAGTGATAAACTTTTTATACCCATATGATAAAAAAACATTAGGATATCCAAAATAACATTCTATTTAAAAATCAATTCTCAATAATATAATACCTAAAAAATAAATAGGGGTTTTTTTTGAAAAAATGATCATTAAAAACATCATTCAGGAAAATAACTTTTACATTTAAAATCACATATTTAAAAAAATGTACATGTACAAAGGAAAACACTTTCCTTTAAAGTAACCATATATACTTATAAAGTAACCATGAAAACAATAAGTCATCACAATGGTGGTAAATTCAGTTAATTCTATATATGTAAAAAAATACTTTACATTTGAACTTTGTAAAATGATTTTAAAAAGGAAATTTAAAAGAGTATTTTTAAGAGAAAGTCTCTTTCCTTGACTTTGAATCATCATATAAATTTTCTATAATCATGAATAATAAAATTCAGTTACTTAATTACTTCCTTAAGTAACGTTTTCAAGTTTATTATTCCATATATATCACTTATTAGGATGTTATATGAAATTAATAAATAATTTATGTCACCTATGAAATTTTGATGCTATTTGGTACTTAAGTCCAAAATGTCTTTGGTCAGTTGGATATGGTCAAAGAGGCAATTATTCCATAATATTTAGAATAATAATCTTGAAATATTTATCATTTTTATACATAAATTTTTCTTTTAAATCCAATCATTAAATATGGTTCTAAAAAAGGAACTATATTACAATCATGGAGATAGTATGTTATTCATACACAATATACCTATATATATAATCAATGTGTTGTGGTGAAGAAAAATGGATCATATAACTTCCTCAAGTTGGTAGTCCACACATATGCATGAACGATGTTATCATTTTATAGTTTATAGAAAGGTAAAGAGTAAAATAATATATTATATTTTAATAATGATAAATATTTCATGAATATCATATATGAATATTAATTCCATCATTATATCCTATCTTGAGATAAGGTGATGGAAAAAACCTTACATCAGTTTGTGAGGCGACAGTCTGTCATACACACAAAGGATAAATTTTTTCCATTTGAAGGAAAATGATATAAATATAGGTAATTAAAAAAATATTAAAATATAAATATATGGATTATAATTGATTTACTGTTTTATCATGTTTTAAAATAATTGAGCGGTGTAGAAGAGAAAAAACTAAAACATATAGATAAAGGCTATATATCTTCTATAAAAAGCCTACTTTTCTTAACACATTCAGTCCACTAATATGGGTACAAAATATAAACCCAGACCTATAGAATTAGGATATATATTCTAGGATGGTACTTGGTTAGGTATTTGATGAACCAAATATGTTTTTATTTTTAATGAAATGACTAGAAGATGTTACCTTTTATAAGTGAGGGGAGGGGCACTCTCAGAATTTCTCGAAACATTAAAATAATATAAATTAAATTTATGTTAAATTTTTTTAAAAAGTGTTTTACTTAGAAGATAAGATGAATATGGGTCTAAATAACCGAATAAAATAAAAAATAAACAATTTTTGGCTATATTTATAACCATATCTTCTCGATTTAACCCCATTAACTCTTACCATCATAACATGGATTTTTACACTTTGGTAGTCAATACAGTCATTATAAATGGAAAAAGTCCAATAAACCAACCATGGTAGAAATTATAAACCTCATCCTAATAAACATACAATATATAATATTTTTAGTAATTTTATATCATTTAATAAAATATTATTTTAAAAAATATCAATAATGTTAATTTTTAAAGCTATTCATTAGTTAGAATTTAATAATATAAATATAAAACATATAATTGTAAAAAAATTATTTTATTCCCTCACAAATATTTTATGTCCACATATAAAATTCATGGATTATATTAATTATTTTAGATTATATTTCTTTTTATATATTTAGTATCATATATTTTATTTTCCCATTAATTGAATAATTAATGCATCAGTGTTGTGTAAGAATTTAATATAATTATATCATCGATAAAACTTAATAATAAATTACCATGAGGAAAATAAATATTTAATATTTTAGAATAATATTTATAATTGAACTTATAATCCGGATAACACCATATTAATAATTTTACAATTATTAAAAACAAGAGTTTGAATGTGTGACTTTTCTTTAAATAAAATACAATAAATGTCATAATATCATCAAAGTAGCATAAAATTGTCCAAAATTAGACCCTTGGATTATTATAGTACTTATATACTTATAAAATATTATTTAGGCATGTTTTTGGATCATTTAACGGGTTTTATCATTTTTAACCTAAATTAACTAATTTACCCTTTATCATGGTAATAAATTTAATATGTTTACTATTCATGTTGAAAAAAAGTAAAAGGGAAATATTTAATAAATTTGGACCCAGTGATTCCAAACATATATTCTATTTTTCAAAATTCAAGACATAGAAGTTTCATAATTTAATTTAAAATTATACTGGGAAAACACAATGAAAAGCATCATTTTAGAAAAATAGACATTTAAAATATAAATTGATTTTATACTAAATTCATGTATCAAATCCTTTTCAAGAACCATTATTAAGTTATTTTAAATAATAACCAACAATTTAATATTTAAATTGAAAGAAAAATTTACACTTTAATTACTTTAAAATAAAATTCATTTTCAACAAAAATCAGTATTTTCACTATTACATCAAAAATCAATATATACATAAAATAATCCAAAAATTAATCCTCAGATATTTTTTTTCTTATAAAATTTAAAATGAAATTAATTATATCAAATAAAAAATTTATAACTATAAAACAAAACATTTAAATAAAATATTATAAAAAATTATTTTAATAAAACCATTTCATTTTTTGATTTTAAGAATTACTTAATATATTTATAATAAATATAACTACATAATTCAGGAATAATAATAAATATTAAAATGATTTATAATAATATCACCTGGGTTGTTATAGTATATATTTTAATTTTTAATCAGGTTTTTAATGTTTTTACTGTGTAGTATAAAAAATGGGATAATACCCTCTTGCAATGAATAGATTAATAAAATGGGATAGGTTTGAAATAACTTGACATTGTATAAAACTTGTTATATTACTAGAGATATGAGTTTCCTTATTTATAAAACTTTTTATATATGATTCCATTTCCCCTTATATGAGTGGTATGTACGTTGACTCATTTGTATTTTGTTTTCTCAAATTCCAATATTAGGTTTGAAGTATGTAGAACATGTGTAATGAACATGCCCAAGTAGAGCTGACACACAACTCACCCCAGCCTGACACTATGTTTAAAGAGCATTCCCAATCCCAATGGGTTTGAAATTGGTTCTTATTTATCTAGACCAAATTAATTGGAATGGCCTCACAATTTTATAATAAAAGTTAAACCATGTACTGTAATTTCTACCAAGAGACTCATATAAGGTGTTCATAAATCATAATTCCATGAATACACAATAAATAATTTATTTAAAAAATAACATGCCTAATGAGGCATAATTGAAATAATAATCAAAACGTTCAATAATCAATAATAGTAACTATTCTCATTAAAACACATAAAACATAAATAATTTAACATCACTCAACAATACACTGTGGATGCTAATATATAAAATAAATTAAAATTGAAAAGACTATAAATAAAGTAAAAAATGGATGAAATTGTTGATAAAAGAACATTTCACGAATAAACTATATGCCCAGAATATAGTGGGAATATATCTATGTGACCAACTATCCCCACCACATATCAACACATCCATCAAGGGACTATGATAAACATCAAAAAATAGGACCAATACTTTGGAACCTAAGAGAAATCATGAAATCTACATGCACACACACACACACACAAACCAGTATATAATCATGGTGTAACCTAAACATTCGAAATATTATTTCACCAAATTTTCTTTGAATTTTTTTGTATCAAACATTTCATTAATTCTAGTTATAAATTAATTTTTATCTATATAAAATTATGAATATGAAAAATCACCATATTTACACTTTTAAAATAAACATTTATCCCTTAAAAAAAGTGAAACCATCACATAGAATATATAATAATTAAAAATTAAAAATGATGACCTTTATATTTGAAAAAACAAAACCTAACTATAATAGTCATTTTAGAACCATTTCTTAAAACCCATTTAGTAACTCATGAGCCAAAACCATTTGAAAAGGGGACGCATACACCTCTATGTACTTTCTGTCAAAAATCACATTTAAAAATAATTTAAAATAAAAAGAAATCCTGAATTAATGGAAACAATGATCAATATGGATCATAATATCAAATAATCATTACAAAGGTAAAACAAAAATGATGTTATAGTTCCATAAAACATAAATGGGTTAAAGGGAATACAATCAAGAAAAATGTTGGTAATCCACTAGAATCATCAACGAAGGAGAAATCATCTTTGTAAACTCACTATAATCTAATATGAAATGATATTGTTCTTGGTTGTTGGACCACTAGGACCCTATATTAATCCTAACAAATACATTATTTAGCTTCTCATTATGGTCTTGTTGAGTAAAAATTCCTATAAGTGTGTCGTTATACTTAGGGAACTAGAAATTATTTGTAGACTAAGATAGTGTAATACATATCCATGATGAGAATTTATGTACCTAGAGTTCCCATAATATTACTAAAGTGTAAGTGACAAAATAAAAAAGATATAAAATCACCACATGATCAATAATAAAATGTGACAATGAATATCATCTTACCCATAACACCCTCACATTAAACAATTCCATTGTTTCTCAATTCAAGCATCTCATAATAACCCCATGGGGAAAAGGTCTACACAAGGGAAAACACAAATCCTTGGGCTCTATAACCACTTCAATATCAAGAAACAATCATTTTTAAAAAGTACCAAACATGCCTTTAATTTTTTCATGGAATGTTACGAAATGTTCCACTCATTGAAAAAACATATAAAAACATCCTTTAAAAATCGAATCATTGTAACAACAATTGAAATGAATTTATAAAATAACACTTACATTGAAACAATCAAATTTTTTTAAGGGAAATGATTCTTAAAAAAATTCTCTAAAAACCAAATTTCCCATTAAAAAAATCTACTATAAAACACCTCATTAGAATACCAAAATAATTTTAAACAAACTGTCATAAATTTAAGAAAACACTTTGAATTCATAAATTTTTACATTAAAAACCAAATATAAAAAATCATAAAAATCCCATTATACCAAGTATAAAAATTATATAAACCATTTCATAACTAAATAATGGGTATTACATATAGAATTAAATTTAAAGGAATATAATTAAAAAAAATCAATAATTATATGACATGTATAAAATTTAATTTTAAAAAAACACATACATCAACCATCAAAAAAAATTATCCTTTGATGGAGAAAGGATAAATAACAAAGATGTAGATCTTTATAAGCTCAAAACATCTAATGACCCATGGATAGATCAAACCAAGGAATTAATCCATCCCCCTTGGTTGTTAGGGTTCAGTAGAGGAGAAGGAAGAAAAAATGAATGGAGGAAGAAGAGGAATTTATAAAATAAGGGGACCTTCCTTCAATGTCAACTTAGATTTAATGAATAACATGGCTTCTAAGAATAAAGGATGAGGAAAAAATATCCCTTATTTTCTACCATTAGAAGATGATGTGAATGAAGTATGAGAGGATGGCCACAAACCTAAAAATAAAACATTGACGATGTTATAAAAGCATATAATTTTAAAATAGGAAAGGTAGGTCATGGTGTGACCATTCGTATCATGGAATGATGCACATACCCTTAAAATTATTCTCCACTAAAAAATTCTATGTCATAGTTTAACTTATCCTCATCACAATACAATTCACATCCCAATAAATAATCCCCTCTTTGTGGGTCTCATTATGATGTGATGACCCACCCCAAAAAAATGGCCACTCTGCCTAGGTCTAGTCATGATATAATATCCCTTGGTGACAAAATTACCCATGCAGTCTAGAACAATTGATTACCAAAACACACATGAAATAAAATAAATCAAATAAGAACAAAAAAATCCCAAATGGACCAACATTTTATAATAGAAAACAATATAGTGTCTTTTGGGATCCATAATTCTATCCACCTTTTTACTTTCCATCCAAAAAAACTTTAATAAATGTTTAAGAAATAAAAGTTCGAAACCTCTAGACGTGAACATAATAGGTGGGAGGGATATGAAAAAAAATCAACAAGGATTCTAGAAAAAGGAAATGTATTTCAAAAAGGAATTCCTCAACATCAATGAAATAATTCTTCAAAAATCATCATATATCCCCATTTATTAACAAATTCATAACCATAAAATATATAGATCTATGAAATTTAGACCTAATATAGCTCTCCCCATCATTTAGAATTCATCTAAAATGATAGAATAAAATATAAAAACACCATGATAAATGATATAACAAAAAAAACACGTATCCATAAAATATATAATTAAATGATAACACTCTACAAAAAAATAGTTATCTCAAACTACTAGCTTAGAATCTCTAAAATGAAATACAACCCAAGGAACACATAATCTGAAATATAATTTTGCCTCACATCCCATAATAATGTAAGAAAAAAACCATTCCAAAACATGCCTCAACATATAATAAAATTAATCTAACCTAAAGTCAAAATATTAAATGAAAGGCAATTTTGGACCTCACTTAAGGAACACCAACTCAAGGGGAACCTATAAAAAATTCAATGAAGAACCAGTAAGTATACAAACTAAACTGGTGAGGCATTCATCCTCGTTACCATTAAACCAATCCCAGTTTTCTCCCATGTTATATAAATCCAAAAAAAATCTCATCACAAAACAAATATCAAATATAAACCTCAATAAGCATCTAAAATTAACAAGAAATGCATATAACCAACCACAAACAATGTCTCTTAAAAGGATAAATCATAGAGGTACCCCATAGAATACACCAATAAATAATTACTTTAAAATATTCAATGATATATAAATTCATTGAGAATAAGTAAAAAATAAACATTTTTCCAAATAAAAGTTGTGTTTGAGACGTAAACTTATAATAACTCAACATCCAAAATATATTATGACAATCCATAAAACTATAAAAAACCAGTCCTTCAAAAAAATTTACAATAACCTTTACCTTTTATGTTTGATGATATTTTATAGAATTAAATATTTCAAAAATACTTCACAACCAATTAATCACTAAAAGCGTACATTGATCAGTATAGATATAATATGGTCAGAAATTAAATAATTCTTAGATAAGATCCTTGATCGGGGAATATGTCAGTCTACCAATATGTTTTATGTCTATTTAGGGACAAAAAATTAAATATTTATTCCAAGATGACAATAACAATCACTCAATGATTTATTCATAAAAATTGAATATCCAAAATCCATGAATAAATTAATGGGAGGTATATTATAATTAAAAAAACATGTTCATGATCAATACGTTATTTACAATAAAATAAAATGTTTCTAATAATAATGAAGGTATAAATTTACATAAACAAATCACCAAAGTAAAACCCTTTCAAAAACATCATTTTAAAACCCCAAGACTCTTGAAAAAATCTCCCCAAACCCCATTTAAAAAAGCATATGCACTTTCAAAATAGACCAAATATTTTACACATTCACAATCTGTTGGAAAACCAAATTAAATCTATTTCATAATCTCTGAAAAGTTAGGCCTCCAAATATATTTTCAAAAAAATTTCTAGAAAAATATCTATTATTTTTTAAATTACTTTTTGATCATCATTATGAAATCGCCTAATTTTGATTAAAACAGTAGAAAATGTGAATTTGTTTTAAAAAATTCATAAATACTAGTTTTAAATTCAAAAAATTTCATGAAATTCCCCCTTTTCACACAAAATCAATTGTATAATAGCCATATAAAAACATATATAACTAAATATTTAAATAAAACCTAACCCATCATGAATTAAAACATTATAAAACTCCTCTTAATTATCCAAAATTGAATGATAAAAATCATCATGATTAATTTAAGAGTGATATTAAGCTATGAAAATATAGGTGGAATGTATATTTATGCATGGATTGACCATATTATTTTATGAACCATGTTCTAATCATGAAACAAACTCTAAAATGTTTCCTGAATGAAACACCCAATCTCTCCATGGGTTTTCATATTATATGGGATAACCATGATCCTCTGATTATTTTTTTCATGTTCATAAAAATACTAAATAAAACCATATAAAGTATCTAATATAACTCAATCTGGATTAAACACTATCAATAATAAAAATACCAAACTCAAATTCAAGATTCAATGCCTAAAAACTCATGGTAACTTGTGAGTCATCCAGGGTAAGAACTAAAATACTCTCGTCACACCTTCCTCTCATGGACCAAAATTACTAGATTCATAATATTGGTCTTATATAATAAAAATAGGGAAATTTTAGAACCCTTTTATTTAAAAAACTATCCATTTTAACCATTTGTATCAAACCATGAATAACTAACTCTACAAATCCTTTGGCCCAACCAACCACTAGGCCCAAAGGGAGTTCCCGATCCACATGTGTTAGAAAATTGTTCTTGGGTATCAAGAGAAATTTTATAGAAATGGTTTCTCCCATGAATAACAATACTAAAATAACATATAAAAACCCTTACTAAGAATTTGGTATAAGATTCCTATGAATTGAAATTATATAAAAACACAATAAACATTTTAAAAAACAAGAAATCCAAAGCGGGAGTAAGTAAAATAAATATCAAAATGAGACATAATAAATAAATGTGAATATTTTAATATTTAAAAATAGAAAATTTAAATAACCAATCATCAGTTAATAATACATAGTAAAACAAATACATCACATAAACTAAAACATGAAATAGTAAAAATAAAGGAACAACTGGATAAATTGGTCCATATATGAACATCCTGAGAATAAACAATATGCTAGAATAAATATGGAAAGACTAACATATAACCAATGATTTCCACATAATCCCCTTAAATCTATGAATGATGTAAAATTAACCTCATTAAATGGGATCACTACAAGGGAACAGAAGCAAAATCATAAAATACACACATAAAAACATCGATGCATATATAGGTTGTGATCTAAACATGCCTTGTAATATTTCACTAAATATTCTATTGAATTACTTATATCAATTAATTTATAAATCATAGTTTAAAATAATATTTGAAATTATGTTTTTGATATAAAAAATTATAATGAAAACAAATCACCTATTTTACCCTTTTTAAAAACACATTCACCCCTTTGTCACAAAACTAAGATGGAATAATATCTTATAGTTTAAAATATTTAAAAAATAAAAATTGAGGAAATTTATGTTTTAATGAAAATAAAAGAAAAATATAATCCTCATTTTAGAACCATTTCTTAAAATTCATTTAGTACCCAATGAGGAAAAATCAACTTTAAATGGGACACTTTCACCTTTATGTTCATTATTTTCCAAACCAATTTCAGAACTATTTTAAAAGTATAAAAAATCCTAAAATAAAAAATACAAAAATAAATGAGTCACCATAATATAAAATAATCATTACAATGGTAAAAAAATAATAAATTCACGGTGCGATGAAATATGAATGGGTACAAGGTGATACAATTGAGAATAAAGTAGAAAATCCCCTGGAAGGATTCATCAAGGAAAATGGATCATGGGAAACTCACTCATATCAAACCTAAAATTATACATGAAATGGTTCTTAGATTACTAAGCACCTATGCGCACCTTAAAATTTTCATTAGTTGGTTCCCCATTCCATTCTTGTTGAGTATAAATCCCTTTGAGGATGTAGTCATACTTAATCCACTATCCAATATACATATACTAATATATTTAGTTTTCATAATTTTTTTACATAGATACCTTTTCTTCCCATGATATAAATCAAGTGCGGGTGAGAAAAATATCAGTACATAATATCATTTCAAGATCAATAATGATACATAGTGATAAATATCATCTTACCTCCAACACTGTTATACAAAACAACCCCGTTTTCATCAATTCAATCTTCACAAAAGAATATCCCATGGTATAAAATTACATAGAATCCATAATAAGCATTAAAGAGTCAGATTGTATCTCAATATCCATTAATACTCTTTTTTACAATATTCTAAATGAGACATTAAAATCATCTCAGAATGAAATTTCAATTTCCGATACTTCTAAAAACAAATAAGAATATATTTTGAAAAAAATCATGTTAAAAACATTTGAAATACATTTTTGGAATCAATACATTCCTTTAAATTTACATAAACCATTTAAATACAAATGAGTCTTAAATAAATTCCTTGAAAATGAAATTTTCCCCTTTAAAACTCAAATTGATGTAAAAACCTCTTTAAAATTCAAAAATCATTTAAATGATCCACTCAATAATTTAAGCAAACACTGGGCATGTCTAAATGTTAAACTTTGAATCCAAAGATAGAAAACCAAAAAAAATTGATTATGGAAAGTATGAAAATCATTGAAACCATTTCATAAAAAAATAATTGGTATCACATGTATGTTTAACTTTAAAGTAAAATATTTTGGAAAATACAAAACATTTAATGAAATATATAAAAAAAGAATTACAGTAAAACAATTACCTCAATCAAGTGGATACAAGTAACTTTCAATGGTGAAATAAAAAAATAGTGGGGTGATATCTTCTATAAGGCCTAAACATGCAACTCCCCATGGATTGAAAAACCCATGCTCTAAATTTTTCCCACATTGGTATTAAGGCTCATGGAATGAGATGGAACAAATTAGAAACTAAAGGAGGAAGGTATTAGAAAAAGAATAAGGGACCTATTTTGAAAATAGACTTGTAATCATTGATGAATGAAGATTGCAATCATGATGGAAGAGTGATGAAGCAACCATAACAAATCCAATTATTGGAATATGTGATTGAGGGAGGATATAAGGGTCTAGAAGCTAAAAAATATAGTTGGGAATTGATATAGAATCATAGAAATTGAATCTAGGAAAGGTAGGTTGCAACATGACCTTACCTTTCATGGCACGATTCACTTCCCCCCACCCAAAACCTACTCCACTAACCAATTCCATAATACAATGATGCCTCCTCTCATCTAAAAATTAAGGAAATCTATAGAAAAACTTCTCCTCTTCCCATGAATCCTCACAATATGGCCTCCACTAATCATTAACTAAATCCCCTACCTAAAAAACCTTCCCCTCAACCATTCTATAGTCACAAAATGTCATGAATTGGTCATGACATGACCCACGAAATCCAGTATAGTAGATTACCCCAAAACACTTAAAATTCTATAAAATAATGTAAAATCTCTAAATTTACCAAATAACCCAAAATTATACAATATAATATTCATCAATGTTATGGGTGTGTCACAATAGGTATGGACCCTCCCAATGTTGGGTATTACCTATTATTAATTTTTTTCTCATGAATCATTTTTTTATATTCCTTATTTACAATTATTTTCCAATTCCTCTACCTAATTTCTTTCATATACACTTTAGTTTATTAATAGATATAAGGGTTGGGGTAGTAACTACCTACTAGGTATGTTATTGTCACACAATGTACATGTTTTTAGGGGATGCATGTATAATTTTTTATATGTGATATGGGTAAGGTCTAGGCCTTGGGAATGGGAACTAGTCAGATGTGGAGTGTGATGCTTGGATGACCTCTTTTTAGATATTTTGATAATGGAACAACGATGGATGTTAGGGTTGTCATGTGATGTCTTCATGAGAGATATTAGTTATGGGACTCCCCATTTGGGTCATTTAGGGGAATTTTTCCTCGCATATTATTAATGTAAATTATTTCTACCAAGATACACCTAATTTAATAAATTTTATTGATTTTTTTGGAAAATGGTTTTATAATATTTATTGTTTATCTCATTTAATTCATTTATAATTTTTCTATTATTCATCTACATCAATTTATTAACTAATTACACACCTGGTTTACTTAGTGTTCAACTTTTTTATGCCAACTATAATTGTGAACCATATATAATTTAATATATTATTATAGGGGGGAAACTATCTCCCACTCATATTTCAGTAATCCAATAGAATTTACGCCAACCATTGCTAACTAGAAGGTATACCTAAGGTGTTTTGGAAACATGGTATGATGATGTTTGGGTATTTATTTTATAATCATAATAAAATAGTATTGTAGCTCACTAAGTTCATTTGTGTATGCGACCAGTAGTATCCAAGAGATAAGAACAATAGAAATCCATATATAACATATAAATATGCATTAAAAATACTATTATAGTTGAACCTTGATGTAAGATCAAATGATTTTATCTTATTATATTCTGAAAACTATACTTAAAATAAGGGTGAATTTTAATTTAAAAATGTAGTTTAAAAGAATTAAAATAAACAATACACAAACAAAATTAAGTAAAAACATCATATTCATACTTAGCCATAAGTCCAATTACCAAAAATATTATAATCAAGATTGATTTTTTTATATCAAATTTATCATAATTAACAAAATTGATTTAATTAGAGTGTAAAAAAATTCAATGCCATAGTAAAAAAGATTATATTAGGGTTAAGAGACTATAATCACTACAGATCAAATTAAAATGAATTATTATCACAATCAAATTAATTTTGATAAAAAAAATTATATATAAAGTATGAATATGATGATAAACCTTCCATTAGTAATGTAGTAGAAAATTTACATGAAAAGAAACATGTAATATAATAGCTCTTAGACAATAATAATGACACATATATATATTTAAAAAAATAAACCTATTTTAACCTTATGAGTAACATAGTAAATAACCTTGACTAATGGTTTCCTGTGTTTTATAATTATAATAGATCCATCCTTTCCTTAGTAAAGAAATCCTTTAATACAAAGATCGGCTCGGTCTTCATAGCCGCTTAATCGCTTGATATGATGATCTGATTATCTGTCAACCTAGCCTCAGTAGCCCTTGATGTAATGGATTCGATTCTCTATCTTCATATCCCCATAAGTTCTCAATCGTGATCACATATCAGATGAAGAAACAATTACAAAATAATTCCTAATTTTACATCATGAAAAGGTTTCATTAAGAAGACAAAACACCAAAACAATTACAAAAGACTAGGAACAAGTCATTCATACTTTGTAATCGTCAGAGCTCTCGGACAAGTGAGAATTTAAAAAATGGATCATATCTCTTATAAACTCCAAATTCTTCAAATGACCCAGTATCTATAGGTGAACCTCCAATGGTCAAATATATGTTCAAAAGCTCATATTTCTTCAAGTTTGTTGCAACAATTTGGAAACCCGACACTTCAACGTCTATATTGAAACAGAATGTCCAACGTCATATTGGGTTATCATCTTTAATATGTTAATAGTAATACATTATTATAGAAATATGTTCTCTCTATTCTAATTATAAAAATATATACTATGATGAAATTACTTAAGGTTTTAATTATGATAATATTTATGACTGTGATTCCGATGTTTTTCAGAACCAGTATCAGTAAGATTTCTAAGACTTTGTCATTATAAAAGATATAAAAAGTTATAATAAATTCAATGATAATGGTAAATCCAATTTTTATTGGATTAATTTCCCTTTTTTATAATATTATTGGTGATTAATATTTTTATAACCATAATAATTTAATACTTATTCTAAGTAAGTTAAAAGAAATAGTTTTCTACCAAAACATACTAAAACACTATAAATATAAAAAATTAGTGAAACATATTTTGATAAAGGTGTTTGTGATTTCCAAAATAAAATGTATGGAAAATTATGAATAAGCCTTCTGAATCAGTAATCTCCCACTTTTTGGAAAGCACAAAACCAATACATTAAAAGAAAAATAACATTAAAAAAACTCAAAGTCATTATCCTTTTAAATATTTTGTATTCATAGTTAAATTAGTATAACATTAACTCCTTACAAATACATTGAAGAGTATTAAGAATAATATGATAAATCCCCTTTAGGTTAAAGTATCCCCCTAAGCATTTTATTCTCCCTTATAATGAAATATCTCCCCATTTCTTATGTAATGATAACCTTTTGATATAACTCCCACAAATTTGAAAATTTCTCCCCCTTAGTAAAACTTCCTCCCTATTAAAAGAATATTCTCCCCTTTTTGATTTTTAAAAAACATAGGAAAAATTCATCAGTTACCTAAAATCATAGAGTGGGAAAAAAAATATAGAACAATATAATGAATTAACTAATCATCTGAAATAATAATAATAAACATTCAACCTATAAAAATTGGAAAAAATTAACAAAACTATATTTGGATGACAAGGATAATTAATTCAATAATTCAATAGTTTATATATAATAAAAAAGAGTTCAAAAAATAAAAGACTTAATCTTTCTTCTTTATCAATTTATTCACAATGGTTTTCATATTCTTGAACTCATTACGATCTTCCTCCAGTTTTGAAATTTTATCTTCTTAAGATAAGACATTCTATATCATCTATTTTTTCTCATTTCTCAAAACAAAAACATAATATCCATGAGAATTGAGGATAGTTATTTTTTTCTTGTTTGTATTAGGTTATCTCATTTATAACTTTAATTTCCTCATTATGATTGTTAATTATGCCTCTAAAATATTCAATAAACATTACCCTTTCTTCTCCATTCTTTATTAACTGGTCTTATGTTTCAGAAGATTCAAACATAACAATCGTAATATCATCAAAATTCTAATCATATAGATTTATATCAGTCTCAACCATGTGATTGCCCTTTACAACCTTATTGATATCCCTTTTTGTGACCTATAGAAATTTCTTATAAAAAATTGAAGTTTTCCTCTAACCAAATCATCCTCTCTGTTAAAATTTTGATTGATTCCAATTTATCAATCTAACTTTAATGAATTAATTCCACCTTAGATTCATGTATTGAAGAGTGTGGAATAATTCCTTTGAGTCTTTTTATATCTTGAAATGTATAATCCACTTTTTTCAGGGTAATTAAATTCATTGAATCTGATTCTTTTTCAATATCATGGATTTTTGAATCAAATAGTTCTAGATTCAGTAACTTTTCATTTCCCTTTTTCAACATTCATTGAAATTTTTTTCCAACTTATTTTTTATCATTCATTTAACCTGTATCTGTTTCACATTTGTTTTTGCTTTATTTCATTATGGCATAGAATTTTGGTCTTTATTATCTTTCTTAGATGATGATTTTGCTTCTACATTTAGTAATTTTTAATTCAATATAAGTACAAACTTATCATTCTAATTGGAATTGGATTTTAATTTTCATGATGATACCTCTGATGATCATAAAGAAATTTTATTGGATTGAGACATTTCTTTGGAATCTCCCCCATTTTCATCCTCTTGATTATCTTCTTCATTTTTATCCTTTTCATCCTTATTTTCTTCATTCATCCTAATTTTCATTATCCTCTATTTTATCCTCATTGTGATCATTCTATTATTCTTAGTCTTCAACTAATTATTGAATTTTTTAATATTCACTTAATTCTACAATTTATTCTCCATATTTTCTTAATTTCTCAATCCCTACAACACCATCATTTATTACATTAAAAAATTATTCCTCAAGCTATCATTATGCTTTTAAGTCAGCCTTTCTTGCTGGTAAAAATTATAATTATATTTCATTAACTGGTATTGATTCTTCATTAACTACTTTATCATTTCCCTTGTCCACTTCATAGAGAATATGAACATTAATATCTTCATTTTATTGAAACACTAAACTAGCATTTGGATTTGGTGGATTAGAATGATTAGATGGTAGAAAAGCATTTCTATAGTCTTCCTAAATGCCTTTCGTCAAACATTTTTCGGTTATTACACATGAGGTTTCTTCTTCTATTTTATTTTCTTTTTTTCTCTAAGGTATTGGTGACATGTATCTTCATAGTCTTAGCTTCATCTAGTTCAATTCCAATAACTAGTCTTTCATAAATATTTTTGTAACATCTTATGTAATTATATAATAACAATTTTATATATCTATTAATATTTATGATGTAGAAATTAATTTTTGTCTGAATGGGGCACTCTATGTGATATTATAATCCACACGTAACAATGGGTTTGTCCAAAATGTTATGATGCACACAAGCCTACGATATACCAAAAAATGCTACATTATTAATATTATTATTTTAAATGGTAGTTATTTCCTAGACACTGTATTGGTGGGAATGAACATAACTTACTATATTATGTTTTCACATGTTTATTAAATGTTTTTACTTTATTCTAATAAATTTTAGAGGCTTTAAATGAGAATAAATCAAATTTTATACATAAAATGCTCTAAATTTTTTAAAATATAGATTATTGCCTCTTAATGCAGAACCCTTTTTAAGTATATTTTAGTCACTTTTTTATGTCATATTTGAAAAAATAAACTTATTCTTTGGTAGAGGGACTTAAAAATTTACTTTGGTTAAATGTTTTTTATTTTTTGGGTTAAAAGTATTTTTTTAATGAATAGATAAAAATACTGCATTTTAATTAAAAATTTCTTTTTCGTCCCATTTATTTATATATTTATATTTTCATATTATTTGGTTTTAAAGTGTCATTGGATTTTTTTTCATTTAATAAAATTTGGAACATTTTTGTAATTTCTAATTGAAATTTGATATAAACGCATGTTAATCTTTTCATGGTTTTTACTTTTAATAAAATAGATTTCTTGTTTTGATAATGAGGATTAATTTTAAATTAATTACTAAATATTATGTGTTTTGAATTTTAAAAAATGGATTCCATATTTGTAATCATAGGGTATAAATTATTTAAGAGGTACCTTGTTTTCATGGACATTATAAATTGTATCTGTATTAATTATTTTCATTTACCACGGTTAAAGGGTAAATTAAGTAAATAAGGGTAAAATTAATACTGAAATAAAATAAAAAGAACCTAAAACTTTTCATAATATTATTGTATGATTTTTGGGAGACCAATGAAATCCTTTTTTAGAAAGTTTGGCCTTTTTAATCCACTTGGTTGTGATTATGAAATTTATAACATTTAATTTAAAGTAATGGAAAAAATGTCATAATAATGTATCTTCTTACTAACTCAATTTTAATATGGGTCATATAAATGATATGTTATAATATAAATAATCATTATAAATATAAAAAAATTATCTAAATCATTTTAAATTTTTATAATTTTTAAAAATTAAATTATTAACTTTTGGTATGACACAATGACGATAAAATAATAGTTTTATTAAAGGAAGAATCAAATAAATGGATTTAATTATATTAAAATAAATATAATTTGAAATATTTTATTCCATGACCTAGTTTTATGGATGAAAATGACATTTTATTATTTTTATAATGTATTATTTTCAAATGAATCAATTTTTTTATGAATTTTTAAAAAAGGAATGTATGAATAGTTGAAAAATTGTCATAAGTCATAACAAGAAATATAAAATAATTAATTAAATGTTATAAAATTAATAAAAATCCAATATTCAAAAAAATGGGTAGTATAAATCCTTATATTTCATAAATTAAACTTTTTTTTCATTTGACATGTTATGGTACGTACATTGACACACAAAGTATAAATAATATGATCTAATTTTAAGTTTAAAAAGGGTAAAATAGGTGTTAAACCAAAAAGATAAGGATTAAAAAATATAAAAAACTTTTATAATTTTAATTGGATGATGTTTATTTGATAAAAAATAATATTATATTATAAATAAATGGTTTTGGGACCAGTTACTACCAAAATTGAATTTATATTAATTTAATATTTTAAGAGTTTTGAAGGGTGCCCATCCCCCTCCTATAAAAAAAATACCAATATTCTCTAATTCTCAGACATAAAAAGTCTTTTTGTTCAGAAATTCTATGCCCAAAACATTTCCTATATTACCTCCACACATTTTTGAGGCCTTATTTTATAATGAACTCCCGTATTATAGGGTTTAAGGTGTTCTTCAAAGGTGATCAATTGAAAAAGAGGTATCATTTTTAAGTGTTTCAATATTATTTCTTATTTCAATTCCTTTAAATATCATTTATCTATGATGAACTAATAACTCCAATATCATAAATAAATTGAGATTTTATTATGTTAATATCATCACAAAAATCAATCTCCAATTTCATCAAATGGGAAATGAAGATTTCATTCGTATGTATGACGGGTTACCGCCTCATGAGCTGATATAGTTCGGTTTTCATTACCATCTATCAGGAATTGTCAAAATGATGGAATAAATTATTATATATTATATTCATGGAATAATTTTAATATTAAGATAATAATATTTTAATTATGTTATTACCTTCCATGAACATGAAAACAATAACTTCGTTCATGCGTGTGTGTGTAACTATCACCTCCACAAAGCAATGTGAATCGTTTTTATTCACCACATCACTTGTTTGATATATATAATTATATTTAAATGATTAATATGATTTTAATAATTTTAGTGGTCAGTTTAGAAATAAAAAATAATAACTAATTATTTCCATAATGATCAATGAAAAATGAAAATGTTATTCATGCGTACGTACGCCCTACCATCTCCATAAATATAATGTTGTCAATATTTCATACCATAAATAAATGGTTTGATTTAACAATATAATTGATATATAAAAGTAATTATTATTTCTTCAATATTTTTATTGAGATTATGGACTTATGAACATGTGGACATTTTACATCATAACATGTTCATTTTCAACTCAGGTACCAAATATCGTCAAAATTCCCGACATGAACTTAAATAATTATGTAATTGTTATAAAATTATAATAAGTGATATAAAATGAATAATAAACATGAAAAAGGTTCTCAAGAAATTTTAAATTATCTTATGTTTATTATTTAGGAATAACAAAGAACATATATGATGAATCAACTCAATGTAAGGGACTTTATCTCAATCCCAATATATTGAGGCATATTTTGATGTTATACACCAACTTCTTTTATAAGGTGTAAAATAAACCCCTATTAATTTTAATTTCATTAAATTGTTTTAAAAATAAATCATTATATAAGAAGAATTTTACTTTCTTTATAAAATGATAAAAATAATGTTTTTGATATATACAACAACAATGAATTCTCCATCACCATGAACATTATTTGATATTTGGCTTCGTCTACAAGACATAATGTTTTTAAAATAAAAATAAATCACTAATTAAAATTTATGGATATTTTTATATTTATTTTGTTTTGAAAATTAATTTCATATTTGAATATCTTGAAATTATTTATTGTGATTTCAAATGAATCTTTATGAGTGACATGTTTGATAATTGAAATCGTTTGTGTTTTATGATTATATAATGGTACTTGGACATTTGACGGTTGGTTTCATGATAAATCAATGATAGGTGGTTACATGATAAACCAAATATGGGTGGTTCTATGATAATCCATGTATTAGTGGTTATATTATGGCCTCCAATTCCTTGGGTATGGAAGTCGGTCGTATGGATATTCCATTTGTAAGAGTGATATGCATGGAAAAAGACCATTTGGTTATTCTCTTTAAGTATGATTATTTCTGAACTTACTATTTATATGTTATATGTGATTTATATGGGTTTTCTGGTACAATTTTGATTACAAAAAGGGTATTCAATGAGATTATATTAAGTGAATAATATTTACTACTTCATAATGGTAAAAAGTAATATTTTATAATAATGTATTGATGGCTAACATGTTTTCTCAAGGATAAAAATTTAACTTCATTATGTGTCCCATACTAGAAGTTTTATTCTCATCGCAAGATTTGAAATATTTTTCAAAGGATTTTAAAGGATAATAGAGTCATGGATGGTATCAAAGAAAAATCATGATTTTTAAACATGAAATTAAAATGTGTTTTATTTTAAAATTTTGTTTTATAAAAAAATTATAGTGAGTAGAAGTGTAAAATTTGTAATTTTTAAGTTGTTATGTATTAATATGGCCTAATTTTCTAACTTTATAAACCTAAAAATATACTCATTGTTAATTAAAGTCAAATTATTGACTTATGTAATGTTTAATATTGGGGCCATATAGTTGGTATTAAAGGTCGATGTAGATAAATTTAGAGGTTTGGGTGTTATTTAAGCATAAGGGTCAAGTTTTATATAACCAAAATTCTTATAATATTATAAAGATTCGTATTTATTTTTGATAAATTTAATGATTTTTAGATAAAATGAATAAAATTATCTTATTACTTATCTTCCTCATAAGATAGTATATGTTTATTTTATTTATATACTCACAGTACTCTTTTTGTTTTAGTAAATAGATGGATCCATTAGGCACCAATGTAATAATGGATGTGATGGAAAATGTGTTGGTTCTCTGAATAAGAAACCAAATGAAAGGTGGGGCAAAATGAGAACTCTTGTGGTTATTATAAACCAAATATTAGGAGTTATGATTGAAAACTAGAACCTTGGTAATTTTTCTAAGGTATCATATATGAGACAAACGAATCCCTGTGGAGGTTTAGTTAATAATCATGCAGGTAAGTATATTCAATGACATTTGTGTCAGGGATGTGGAACAAAACATCTAGGAAGATGTTTTAATTGGACGATAGGATGATATAGACGTGGTAATGAAGGTCATAAATAAATAACCTACCATATAAAAAAGGAAGCGTTCAATTGACTCCAAGAATGAGAAAGAAGTTCTTACTATGTTATAAATTAAATGTTTTAAATCTGAGGACTATGGTCATTATGAAAATAAATTCCCTCTGAAGAAGGTTCTTGAATGGGTTTAGGGGGACCGTGAAAATGTATGTTTAACAATACCCAATTCCATTCCAATCGAATATTATGAAATTTAAAATGAAAAATTGGGTATGGATTATTTTATGTATCATATTTTGACATTATTGATTCTTAGGACACGATTCATGTTTTTTTTTTGTATTAAATAAGTAATAAAAAAATCATAATTAAGTGATCATGAAGAATGGTGGATGATTATGGTGTCTACATTTTACCTATTTGAGAGTTATGATAGATCTATGGATGAGGAAATGTTTTAAAGTATTAATGAACCTTTTGATGATTGGATTACTTTGGTAGAATATTTTCTAGTATGTATAACATGAAATTTTCTTACTTGAAAATTATATTCGAGGAAGAATTATATTTCCTTTTGTGAGCATAATTATGGATAACTTTTAGGGTTTATATATTTTTGCAAAAATTATGGGTTATTACTTTTTGTATGTCAAATAAAAGGTATGAGATAAACATTGAGGTTAAAACATTATATGGTTATTTTTGAATATTTTATCTCATTATGGAAATTTTATAAAAATTATATAGTTTTAGAAAAGAGGGAAAATATCCAGACCATGTGACAACCCATCATGTTGGACAAGGATGCAGGAATTGAACCCAAAATCGAAGTGCAATAATGATTTATCGCCTACCACAAGCCTAAGTTAAGTGCCTAATTAGTATGAATTATTATTTTTAGGTAAATTATTTTATGGATTAAGAATAATTATAATTATGATACATATATTTTATTGAATAGATAATGATGGGATTGAAAAATGATTTTGGGATTAATTGAGAAATGTAATTTTGGTAGATGTTCAGTATTTTGGGAAATTTATATGATTAAGGTAAATAGAATAATATGGGATTTTAATTTACAAGTGATGGTTGAATTATATTATCAAATAATCTATGATTTTAATTGTGGAATTGTGGGGAATTAGTTTATTTATAGAAATGATTAACCTATCATGGATAACATGTGATTAGGTTAATTACTTTTTGGTATGAGACATTAAGAGTGATTGATGTTATTTAGAGATGAATGTTAAAATTTATCTTCGAAAAATATTTTATCAAATACATCTCAATTTTCTGTTTCAATATTAGTTTGGATTATTTGGAAGAATTTTGAGGATAATTATTTGCTTAATGATCTATGCTGAATGTTGGATATTACTATTGAATTATGGAGATTAAAAGTAGTCCTTATCATCATATTGGATTATTATTTTTGGGGGAATTATTGGATCATGTACTAACCATTTGGTTTTTATTAATGTTTAATGGTAGAAGAAATAGATATATAACCATTTTTCGATGATGTGAGTTTTTATAAATTGATTATAGTGCATCTGGCGTGAAAAACTCATCTTAAATAATCATTATTTGGAAAAAATATAATTTTTGGTGTAATTAGATTAATGGATGAAACTATAGATTTCAATTAAGAATATTTCATTATGTTCTCATTATATTTAGTAAAATAGTTCCCCAAAATAATGATAAGAATCTTAAAACCAAATCAATTTCTATTTAATTTTCTTAAAACATTGTAACAGAACGTTTAACCCATCACAAATTTATGGTTTTGAGATTGTTACCTTTTTCCTAGAAATGTTTTATATCACTCTTCAAAAGAACATGATATTTAGTTTTCCTTCCATATCCATGTTTTACTACATGGAATCCAAGTATGTGTTATCTTAAATGACCTTCATACTTCCCTTTCTCTATTTTAAAGTGTATGTTTAATTGACTCTTTATTGGATGTGGTATTTCAATAAATGTATATTAAAAATTCATATCTTAGATACCAACCCCGAATTAAAATGTTGAGGATGAAATTTCAAAAAGGGTGAGAGTGTACCATTCAAGGTAATTACAGAATAATAATTTTTACTATCTATTAATATTTATCAATTATATATTATATTTATTTTAAATGTGACACTTTGTGTGATAGCGTACCAGGCACACAATAATGGGTTTGTCTGAAATATTATGTTTCACACAAGAGTGTGATATATTGAAAAATAATACATTATTAATATTTTTATTCTATATGGTAGTTATCACCTAGCCTTTTTATTGGTGGGAATTAACATAACTAACCATATTATGTTTATGCATGTTTTTTAAATGTTTTCAATATTTTATAATAAATTTTATAAGCATAAAATTATAATAAATCCAATTTTAATCAAAAAATACTCTGATATTAATAAAAGGCAGTTTACCAAATTTTTATGGAGAACCATTTTTTTAATATAATTTTATCACCTTTATATGTTTTTATTTAACAAATAAACTTTTTCCTTGGATGTGGACATCAATATTTAATTTGGTTAAATTTTTGGTATTTTTCTGATAAATTTAATTTTAATTAATAATAAAAAATGTTGCATTATAATTTAAAAATGAATTTTCGTCTAATTTATTTATATTTTTAGTTTATCCTCTTAATTTGATTTAATGTGAGATTAGAGTTTTTTTATCAGTTAATAAAATTATGGTAATTAGATGTAATTCCGCATTTAAATTTGATATAAACACATGTAAATATTTTGATGGTTTTTACTTTTAAAAAACATATTTTCTTATTTCAACAACGAGGATTAATTTAAAATTAAATATTGAAAATTAAATGTTTTGAATTAAAAAAACAGATTCCTTATTTTGTATAATAAGGTCAGTTTTATGAAAGTAGTTCCCTTTTATTTTTGGATATTACATATAGTGTAATTATTTTTATTTACCATGGTTAAAGGGAAAAATCAAATAAATATGGGTAAAAATAATATTAAAATCATATTAAACTATCATAAATCTTGTACTAATCATATTATATGAATTATGGGAGACCAATAATAATCCATGGGTTGAAATGGTGGCCTTTGAAATCGACATGGGTGTGATTATGACATTTATAACATTTAATTTAATGTAAAGGAAAAAATGTCATAATCATGTATCTTCTTACTCAAAAAATTTTAATATGTGTTATATAAGTGACATCTTTGACTATAAAAATCATTAGAAATCTAAAAATAATACCTAAATAATTAATACTTAGTTATAATTTTTTGAAATTATTTAATTAAATTTAAGTATGACACAATCCTGGTGAAATAATAGATTTATTAAAGAAAGAATCAAATTAAATGCTATTAATAATATTAAAGTAAATATAATTTGAAATATTTTATTCCATACAGGAATTTTATATATGTCTATGATATTTTATGATTGATTATAGTTATTTTTATGAATGGACTCAAGTATTTATAAAATTTTAAAAAAAGTCATGAATGAATAGTGTCAAAATTGTTATAATTCCTAACTTAAAATATAAAATATTTTATTAAATGTTATAAAATTTCTAAAAATATAATATTCAAAAAAATGGTTAGGATATGTCCTAATATTTTCTAAATGACACTTTTCTCAGTCGTTTTACATGTTATGGTAATTACCTTAACACACAAAGTATAAATAACAATATATCACGGTATGATTTAAAAGGTTAAAATAAGGGTTAAACAAAAAAGATGAGGATTTTAAAATATTCAAAACTTGTCTAATTTTAATTTTACGAAATTTATTCATAGAAAAATCATATTATATTGTAAAAAAATATTTTGGGTCCATTTTTAACTGAAATTTAATTTATATTAATGAAATATTTTAAGAGTTTTCAAGGGTTCCCCTCCCCTCTCCTATAAAAAGGTACCCACTATTCTCTAATACTCACACTTACAAAGCCTTTCTTTTCATACTTTATCTATGAATAAAACTTACTATAATCCCTATCCAAATTCTTGAGGCCTTATATTAGACACAATATCGTTCTTAGTGGTGTTAAAAAATTCTTCAAATGCGATCAACCAAATAAGAGCTATTGTTTTTTAGGCGTTTCTATTATATTTGTTATTCCACTTCTATTAAATCTCTTTAATAATTGATGAACTAATAACTCTAATATAATAAATTTATGGAGAAGTTATTATGATAATTTCATCACCTAAATCCCTCTTGTAACACCCCAAGCTTCCACGGTACGATTCTCTTTGAATAATACAGTAGCGTGTGTTGTACGCAACTTCGAGATTCTAACACACCGTGACAAATCAAAATAGCCGTTATGAATAGTAATAACCACTTTTTGAAATTTTATAAATTTTATCTCTCAAAATTCACTTCATTTTTGGATTCTTAAAGTCGAAATTAGCCTAGGGTGAAGTTTTGGTACTTTTCGGATAACTTTTATATTTTGATGAATAGTGAAAATTACTAAATTTTAATTAAAAACAACTTTTTAAATAAAAATAATTAATAGTGATAAATTATGAATTTGAGTTGTTTTAAAGTATATTTTGAATATATTTTAACAATTTAATGCAATTTTGGTCATTGGACATAATTTCACATTTAAACCGGACATAAACAAGTATCAATCTTTTGATACTTAGTGTTTCTTAAAAACACGCTATTTGTTTTAACATTGGGAATTAATTTTAAAATAATTAATTCCACTTTAATGTTTTTAATTTGGTAAAATAGACTTCATTTTTGAATTCGTAATATCAAAATTATCTTAGGATGAATTTTTGTATTTTTCTGAAAACATTCAATTTTTGATGAATAGTGAAAAACAATGAGTTATTATTTAAAAATGACTTTTTATTTAAATAATTATTTATTTTATTTAAATTTATTTTAGGTAAAAATATATATATAATATATATATGTTTTCAATGAAATTCATTGGAGTCATTTTGTAATAATATTAGATATACAAAATTTTATTGAACTTTTCACCGTCTTTTACCCACCTCCTAGGAGAATTTGCAAATTCACATAAAATTTAATTTTACCACTTCTCTGAGTGAAATTTCAAAAATCCAAGAAACATAGTTGATATCATTAAGTAAAATTTGGTTCAATAAGATGAAAATAATTTTTGGTGAATAGTAACTTTTTACTTTTATTTACCACGGTTAAAAGTAAATAGGATAATTAAGGGAAAAATGATATTAATATTACCCTAACACATGTCCTAATTCTATTGGACAAGTGTATCTCGACCATAAACAACCTTAGGAATAAAATATTATCATTTAGGTCCACTTGGATTAGATTATGGCATTTATTATTTTTTGATTTAAAGATGAGTTAAAAGAGTTAAAATCAATGTTTAATTACTAAAATATTTTTAATATACGGTTATACATAAGATAATTTCGATTTTAAATATTAATTATAAATCTAAAAATATTTCCTACATAATAGTATTTTATTTATAATTTTTATACATTAAATAATTTAATTTATTTATGACACAATGGTGATGCATTAATTACCGAATTAATGAAATATTAAAATAATTGATATTATAAACATCCAAATAAATGTAATTTGAGACTTTTTATGAATTAAACTAATTTTATAGGTTAATATGACATATTAATATTGATTATATAAATTGTTTTCAAAGTAATAATGTTGTTATGAATTTATCAAAAACAAAATACCCAACAGTGTCAAAATTGACATAAAAGAATTTTTAAAACAAATATTATATTATTAAATAATATTCTATTCCTAAAAATCTATGATTCTGCCAAAGTACTAATATAATGATAGGTTTATCATTAGTGGACCACTTGGGGGTCTCTTGGATGTATATAGTATTTTTATTAACTATATATTATAAAATTACAAAGTGACATCGTAAGTGTGGAACTAATTAACCTAGAGTTAAAGCTAAAAGATAAGGTTAATGTAATGACCCAAACCTATCTGAAATATATTGTTTGAAAGGATTTAGACCCATTACCACCTTATACTTTTAATAATACACTTTGGAGACATTAGAAACCGAATATGAATTTATTATAAATTAATATTTTAAGTTTTTCCTAAAGAGCCCCTCACCATCTTATAAAAGGGAACTCCCCCTTATCATTAATTCACACCTTAAAAGCATTTTGGTTCGGCCAACCCCTACCCAAATACTCTATAAAATTCCCTCAATTCAACCTATAGGCCTTAGTTTGATCATAAAGCTAACATATGGAGCCCTTTTGATCAAATCAAAAGGAAGAACCCGAAAAAGAGGTAATGTTTTCACCACCCTCTTTCAAGTTCCTTTCTTCTTCCACTTCTTCTTTCTTTGTTATTTCTATTATAATATAATAAATCCAGTATCTCCTATATACTGTGATGTTATTATGAATATGGTACAACCATACTCAGTATTCTATCCGTCCTTTGAATGACATGTCACCATATGTGCGTACGTACGGCTTACCGTCTCCACGTCGTGGTGTAATTGTTATTCAATACATTATTATTTGGATGGGTATAATAATGATGTGTATTTGAAGAAAATAAAAAATATAAAATTATAAGGATTCTGTATATATGATATACCATCCAATTATATATTATTTTAATATCAAAATAATGTTATTTCACTCGTGCGTAGGTACGGATTGCCGTCTCCACGACGCGATGAGATTCATTTCCAAGTTCACCATTCATCGACGATTATAAAAATATTTATTACTAATATGTATGTAATAAATGAAATAATAATGCTACTGGAGATATATATTTATATATATTAGTTTTTATGTACTTACATATATCTTATTCACTTACTTCCGTTCAATACTATATGAAAACAGAAACATCGTTTATGCGTACGTAAGCACTAACGTCTCCATAAATGGTGTTTTCCATTTCATATATAACTCTATTATACATATTTATATTATAGATATATATGATATATTTATCATGTTTTATATTCTGGAAGTATTTAAATCATGATCAAAGTGATACAATCAAGAGTAACAAGTTAAAACATGTATGATAAAGAAAGCGATTATTATCCGAAATGTTAATTTAACATAGAAATTATTATTAAATGGGTAGTATAAAGTCATAAATGAATCATGTATGATATCATAAATATTAATATGGTTCTGGTATAATTTAATAACACACAACGATCTTCATACAGAAGGTCAAACATACCCTCAACTAAAGGAAAGTGCAAGGTAAGGGGTTTTCATCTCACTCTTTATTCCCGTGAGATTCATACCACATTGCCACTATTACCTTTTGTGTGGTGTATGTACTGCCCATAATTGTATTCTTTGTGTAATACACTTTAATTTAGGTGTATTTACATATACATTGTATGATACCTCTTTCATGGGTTGGCTGTTTTGTAAGTTACCAAATTGGTAAGGGTTTATTTCACAATCTCTTCATTATCCGAGGTTGTTTATATGTAATTATCTACTGGGACCACTTTATCATCCACATCCATGTTTCTTAAAAATGTATTTCAAATTTTTTTTACTATTTAATAAAAAATGGGTTAAATTCATTTATACCCTTATAAGTTTTTGAAAGGAATCTTTCTTTCGTTTTCCAAACAAGGTCTTTTTTATCCTTTTTGATAGAAGTAAGGTAAGAATGTCTTTTTAACTTATACAGTAGATGCAGCTATTTTATGCCATTATAAAATCGTCGAATCATCCCTTACAAGAATAAAAAAAAATTTAAAAGTAAATGTTTTATTTTACAATTATGTGACATTTAAATGATTTCAAAAAAAGAGATATTTCTCTCAAATAGTTTTGATTTCATCTATGTCAACATCCTTTGATAGATTTTAAGCTTATTTGAAGTTGATTCATTATGATAAAAAACTTCCATATTGTATTAAATGTTTTGGGGTATGTTTGACTGTGGATGTGTTATTTTTATACAATTCATGGTTTATGGAGAAAGTATTGATATTTCGTATGTTAGTTTTAATACGAATATTTATGTTATGTTTAAACCTGTTCATATGAGGAATGCATTGGACTTAATAAGTGACGGGTGGAGCCCGCTATAGCTCCTCGATGCATCGGTAGGTCTTATGAGACAAACTAGTGTCTCAGAATGAGGCCTTGACAAAATCTTATTTGTAGTCTTGGCACGAGGCCTTGTCTATGTGGTTATGATAGTCTGGCATTATGCATTCCATCATTATGAAAGTAGTTATTGATATTTCATGTGATTATTCGACTAGAAGAATATCCATGTGAATAAGTAAATGGCATTATTTCATTTCATTTTTTCCATATTATTCTGAAGTTCATGTTTAAAAGGATTTTTTTCTAGTTCTACATTGTCTTAAATGTTTATGCTCGTTTACGAAAGTTTCTGCTATATTATTATCCTTACTGAGCATCTGAGCACACCCCTTTCAATGTTTTATTTTTCCCAGGATTCCAAGAAGTGTATTGTGATTGATATGAAGGGATAAGACAAGGGAATAATGGCATTCATAAAGGATTATTTATGTTGTTTTGTATATTATGAAGTGTAATGTAACATCCATGTATGTAATCTATTTTTCAAGACTGCTAAACTATCGGTCCTTCTGGACTTGATTCCTTGTAATCATGCCAATGTATTAAAATAATGAACCGTCTATGGGTAACTAGGGTCCGGGCGTTATAGTTGGTATCAGAGGAATTTTACCAATAACCTTGGAAACTAGATTTAGATAAACTCTGATTAGAGCACATAGCCATAAGATAGACTTTGAGGATTAGTATAGAAGAACTTCCTAGAATTTTGGTATTGTAGATATTTTTTGAGTTTTCCAAGAAATACATCCCTGTCTGGATACGAGCTGGTAGAGGAGACTCTGGCACAGATGTACCAAGGGGTAAAACCCGAAAACACCGGTTTGAGGTAGACTCGAACGGGAATTGGTGCATGAAAATGGGCCTTGCTGCACTCTTGGTTACGACACTCCTGGGGGATATGCTTATGATAATTCTCATTTTATTTACAAACCATTATGAAGGGTTTATGAGTATATACTTTCACAATGAAAACATTTTTATGATTATGGATTATATCCATAAACTGTTTAATGTATGTTAAGTGTTTTAGAAGTTTGGGATTAGGTATTTCTATTCATAAACTAATTTAGTGTATGCCATTGTTTTGAAATGGCGTCTAGTAGAATGAATGAGAACTACCACAATACGCATGATCCATAGAGTAAGAAGGGTCATATCTTTCATGGTCTTAAGCCAGAATGTAGAAGGGAAATAGTCTCCCATAAATTATCAAAATATGAAGAAATACTATCATGTGTTGTCTATGTCCTATGACTTTGATGGAAAGCCAGAGGAGAAAAGGATGGTAGAAAGAAATATGGATAAAGGAAATAAGGGAAAGAAGGATTTTCTAATATGTGAAAAATGTGGAATGAAACACCATGGTAAATTCTTGAAGGGAATGAGAGTTTGTTATAAGTGTGGAGAAAAAGGACACCAAGTACGTGATTGTAAAGGTAAGAATTTTTTTTCAAATATACAATGCTCCATCTGCAAGGAGTTGGGACACTATGTAAACCAATGTCCAAATCATCAGAGTATGCACCAAATAATGCTATTGGATTATAATCAAGTTATGATACTACCTCAGATGACGAGGAATGACTAGTGTTCCTATGTTGTTATTATAGAATTATTTTATTTGAGTGTTGTATATACAGTATACTAGTTACATGATTTATGGAGATAAATAAGGATTGTACTGTAGTACTATTTTACTGAGGATTTGAGATTGTATGGTTCTAAGAAAAGTGACTTAATAGTAAGCTACACTTTTTTTGAAAATAGATGGTTGAAGGAAAGGTAATACTTAATATGGTCCCGATAATGAGGTAGTGATTTTGGAATAAGAGATGGTTGATTTGAATAAATTATATTGGATATTCATGACTACCTTGAAACTGATTAATGATTTTTCATTGTTGGAGTTTACAAAATTTTTGGATAGAAAGAGTATATACAGTATTCTATAAGGAATTAGGGAGCATGAATGTAATTAATAATGGTTTTATGGTAATTCAGGATGTTGCAGTGTTTTAAAAGAATACATGATGAAGGTGGTCACATGTTATTACGCGGAAAAAAGGATCTTCATTGTGTTTACCTTCCTTATAAATTTTGGACTTTGAGTTTGGACAGAAATATTTTAGATAATTCTAGTTTGGGATTATTTTTGGATTGCCATAAAAGGACAACCCAGAGGTCGGGCGGCAACCCGTCGCGTCTGGCAAGGCCGCGAGACTTGAACCCATAACATAAGGGCGGCAAGGGTGTATCACCTACCACTTACCCACATAATGTCTGGGATTGAATAATGTATTTTATTTTAAGGTCTAGTATATGAATTATAAATTAATTTTTTTAACCCCAAACGAGTAGGATAAATAGAATATTTTTTTAAGTTCTATTATCTTTTAGAGTGAAAGATGAGTTTGTGGTAGATATTAGTTAAAGGATGAAACTCTACCTTTCATGTATATATTTTTCTTCTCCTCTTATTCTATGAAGAAATTAATTCTTATACTTTATTGAAGGAATCTTAAAACCAAAAATGTGTTATTTTAATACCTTATGTTTTTTTGAACCGATGGTATTTTAAATCATCATAGATTGATGAATTTAAAATCCTCAATTTTAAACTTGTCTGTGATTGAGGATATCAATCACTACCTATAAATATTTAAGTTTTCCCTCCAATTATATGTCTCTAATTTCCACCAATGTTCTCATAATCGAGATCATAATTTGGTGGTGACACTTTCATTTCTCTTTTCCTCTTATTAAGACTAGATTTTATTTAACAAATTTACGATGTGGGTTTTCCCAAAAAGATATTTTCAATTTTCAACCTTTTATTTAGATTTTTTTTTCAAATTGTGAGGACGCAATTTATTGAAGTAGAGGAGAATGTAACACCCCAAGCATCCATGGTACGATTCTCTTTGAATAATACAGTAGCATGTGTTGTACGCAACTTCGAGATTATAACACACTGTGACCAATCAAAATAGACGTTATGAATAGTAACACTCACTTTTTGAAATTTTTTAAATTTTATCTCTCAAAATGGACTTCTTTTTTGGATTCATAATATCGAAATTATCCTAGGGTGAAGTTTTGGTACTTTTCAGATAACTTTTATATTTTGATGAATAGTGAAAATTACTAAATTTTAATTAATTTTTTTTAAAATCAAAATAATTAATTTTGATAAATTATGAATTTGAGTGGTTTTAAAGTATATTTTGAATATATTTTTACCATTTAATGCAATGTTAGTCATTGGACATAATTTCAAATTTAAACTGGACATAAACAAGTATCGATCTTTTGATAGTTATTGTTTCTTAAAAACACATTATTTGTTTTAACAATGGGAATTAATTTTAAATTAATTAATTCCACTTCAATGTTTTGAATTTTGTAAAATAGACTTCATTTTTGAATTCTTAATATCAAAATTATCTTCGAATGAATTTTTGGTATTTTTCTGAAAACATTCAATTTTTGAAGAATAGTGAATAACACTGAGTTATTATTTAAAACCGACTTTTTATTTAAATAATTATTTATTTTATTTAAATTTATTTTATGTAAATATATATATATATAATATCTATATGTGTTCAATGAAATTAATTGGAGTCATTTTGTAATAATATTAGATATACAAAATTTTATTGAACTTTTCACCGTCTTTTACCCACCTCCTAGGAGAATTTGAAAATTCACATAAAACTTAATTTTACCACTTCTGTGAGTGAAATTTCAAAAATATGAGAGACACAGTTGATATGAGTAAGTAAAATGTGGTTCAATAAGATGAAAATTATTTTTGGTGAATAGTAACTTTTTACTTTTATTTACCACGGTTAAAAGTGAATAGGATAATTAAGGGTAAAAAGGATATTAATATTACCCTAAAACATGTCCTAATTCTATTGGATAAGTTTATCTCAACCATAAACAACCTTAGGAATAAAATATTATCATTTAGGTCCACTTCGATTAGATTAGGACATTTATTATGATTTAATTTAAAGAAGAGTTAAAAGAGTTAAAATCAATGTTTAATTACTAAAACATTTTTAATATACGGTTATACATAATATAATTTTGATTTTAAATATTAATTAGAAATATAAAACAATTTCCTACATAATGGTATTTTATATATAATTTTTAGACATTATATAATTTAATTTATTTATGACACAATGGTGATGCATTAATTACCGAATTAATGAAATATTAAAATAATTGATATTATAAACATCCAAATAAATTTAATTTGAGACTTTTTACGGATTAAACTAATTTTATATATTAATAGGACATATTAAGATTGATTATATAAATTGTGTTCAAAGTAATAATGTTTTTATGAATATATCAAAAACAAAATACCCAATAGTTTCAAAATTGACATAAAAGAATTTTTAAAACAAATATTATCTTATTAAATGATATTATATTTTTAAAAATATAAGGTTCGGCCAAAAGGACTTATATAATGATAGGGGTATCATTAATGGACCACTTGGGGGTCAATTGGATGTATATAGTAAGTTTATTAACTATATATTATAAAATTACAAAGTGACATGGTAAGTGTTAAACTAATTAACCTAGAGTTAAAGCTAAAAGATAAGGTTAATGTAATGACCCAAACCTATCTAAAATCTATTGTTTGAAAGTATTTCGACCCATCCCCATCTTATACTTTGAATAATATACTTTTTAGCCATTAGAAACCGAATATGAATTTATTATAAATTAATACTTTAAGTTTTTCCTAAAGAGCCCCTCACCCCTCTTATAAAAGGGCACTCCCCCTTCTCATTAATTCAAACCTTCAAAGCCTTTTGGTTCGGAAAAACCCTGCCCAAATACTCTCTAAACTTCCCTCAATTCAACCTAGAGGCCTTAGTTTGATCATAAAGCTAACATAAGGATCCCTTTTGATCAAATCAAAAGGAAGAACCCGAAAAAGAGGTAATGTTTTCACCACCCTCTTTCATGTTCCTTTCTTCTTCAACTTATTCTTTCTTTGTTATTTCTATTATAAAATAATAAATCCAGTATCTCTTATATACTGTGATGTTATTATAAATATAGTACAACCATACTCAGTATTTTATCCATCCTTTGAATGAAATGTCACCATATGTGCGTACGTACGACTTACCGTCTCCACGTCGTGGTGTAATTGTTATTTAATACATTAATATTTGAATGGGTATAATAATGATGTGTATTTGAAGTAAATAATAAATATAAAATTATAAGGATTCTGTATATATGGTATACCATCCAATTATATATTATTTTAATATTAAAATAATGAAATTTTCACTTGTGCGTACGTACGGATTACCGTCTCCACGACGCGATGAGATTCATTTCCAAGTTCACCATTCATCGATGATTATAAAAATATGTATTACTAATATGTATGTAACATATGAAATAATAATTCTACTGGAGATATATATATATTTATATATATTAGTATTTATGTACTTACATATATCTTATTCACTTACTTCCGTTCAATACTATATTAAAACAGAAACATCGTTTATGTGTACGTACGGACTACCGTCTCCATAAACGGTGTTTTCCATTTCATATATAAGTATATTATACATATTTATATTCTAAATATATATGATATATTTATCATGTTTTATATTCTGGAAGTATTTAAATCATGATCTATGTGATACAATCAAGAGTAACAAGTTAAAACACGTACGATAAAGAAAGCGATTATTACCCGAAATGTTAATTTAACATGAAAATTATTATTAAATGGGTAGTATAAAGTCATAAATGAATCATGTATGATATCATAAATATTAATATGGTTCTGTTATAATTTAATAACATAATATGATCTTCGTACAAGAGGTTAAACATACCTTCGACTAAAGGAAAGTGCAAGGTAAGGGGTTTCCATCTCACTCTTTATTCCTGTGAGATTCGTGCCACATTGCCACTATTACCTTTTGTGTGGTGTATGTACTCCCCATAATTGTATTCTTTGTGTAATACACTTTAATTTATGTGTATTTACATATTCAGTGTATGATACCTCTTTCATGTGTTGTATGTTATGTAAGTTACCAAATTGGTAAGGGTTTATTTCACAATCTCTTCATTATCCGAGGTAGTTTATACATAATTATCTACCGGGACCACTTTATCATCCACATCCATGTTTCTTAAAAATGTCTTTCAAAACATTTTTTACTATTTAATAGAAAATGGGTTAAATTCATTTATACACTTATAATTTTTTGAAAGGAATATTTCTGTTGTTTTCCAAACAAGGTCCTTTTTAACCTTTTTGACAGAATTAAGGTAAGAATGTCTTTTTTAACTTATACGGCAGATGCGGCTATTTTATGCCGTTATAAAATCATCAAAGCTTCCCTTACAAGATTGAAAAAATATTTTCAAATTAAATGTTTTATTTTACAATTATGTGACTTTTAAATGATTTAAAAAAAAGAGATATTTCTCTCAAATAGTTTTGATTTCATCTATGTCAACATCCTTTATTGGATTTTAAGCTTATTTGAAGTTGATGCATTATGATACAAAACTTCCATATTGTATTGAATGTTTTGTGGTATGTTTGAATGTGGATGTGTTATTTTTATACAATTCATGGTTTAGGGAGAAAGTGTTTACATTTCGTATGCTAGTTTTAATACGAATGTTTATGTTATGTTTAAACCTGTTCGTATGAGGAATGCATTGGAAATAATAAGTGACAGGTGGTGCCCACTATATCTCCTCGATGCATTTTTAGGTCTTATGAGACAAACTAGTGTCTTGGAACGAGGCCTTGAAAAAACTTATTTGCAGTCTTGGCACGAGGCCTTGGCTACGTGGTTATGGTAGTCTGGCATTATGCATTCCATCATTATGAAAGTGGTTATTGATATTGAATGTGATTACTCCACTAGTTGAATATCCATGTGAATAAGTAAATTGAATTATTTCATTTCATTTTTTCCATATTATACTGAAGTTCAAGTTTAAAAGGCTTTTTTTCTAGTTCTACATTGCCTTAAATGATTATGCTCATTTACGAAAGTTTCCGCTGTATTATTATCCTTACTGAGCATCTGATCACGCCCCTTTCAATGTTTTATTTTTCCCAGGATTCCAAGAAGCGTATTTTGATTGATATGTAGGGATAAGACAAGGGAATAATGGTATTCATAAAGGATTATTTATGTTGTTTTGTATGTTATGAAGTGTAATGTAACATCCATGTATGTAATCTATTTTCCAAGACTGCTAAACTATCGGTCCTTCTGGACTTGATTCCTTGTAATCATGCCATTGTATTAAAATAATGCTCTGACTCTGGGTAACTAGGGTCGGGGCGTTACACCTCTCCAATTTCATTAAATTGGAAATGAACATTTCATTCTTGTGTACGGTGGAATACTACCTTGAGAACCGATATAGTTTTTTACATTATCGTCTATCAGGACATGTCATAAATATAGAATAAATGTTTATATATGATGTTAATGAAATAATTATGATTTTAAAAGAATTATATTTCAATTATGTTCTAACCTTTAATTCACATGAAAATGATAACATCGTTCATGCGTGCGAGTAAACTATCACGTCTATGAAGTGATTAGAATTGTTTTTATTCACAACATAACATTTATGATACATATAATTATATTTAACTTATTATTATGAATTTAGTAATATTATTATATTTCTGTAAAGATAAAATAACAATTACTTATTTCCAAAATGATCAATGAAAACTTAAAATGTTCTACATGCGTATATACGACCTACTGTCTCCATGAATACAATGTTGTTCATTTTTCATACCTTAAATAAACAGTTTGATTTAACAGTATAAATTACGTATAAAATTAATTAATATTTCATGAATGTTATTATAGATATAATGGACTTATGACCATGTGTTCCACTTACATCAAAACAAGTTCATTTTTTACTGAAGTACTGAATACCAAAAAAATGTCCAACATGAACATAAATAATTATGTAATTGTTATAACATGATTATAAGTGATACAAAAGAAATAATATAAATTAAAAAGGTTATAAAAAAAGTAAAAATTAAACTATGTTTATTATTTAGGAAGAACAATTAACATACATGAAGAATCCAACTCAAGTTAAGGGACTTCTTCCCAGTCTCCTTTCAATGAGGCATATTTTGAGGTTATAAATCACATTCTTTTAGAAGGAGTAAAATCAACCCATTTTAATTTTAGTTTAATTAAATATTTTTGAAAATAAATCTTTTTATATGAATCATTTTAATTTCCTTACAAAATTTAAAAAAAATGTTTTTAATATATATGATGATAACGACTTCTCCACTACCATGACCAATATTTGATATTTGGATTTCTCTAAAAGATTTAATATATTAAAAAGAAAAATAAATAACATATTAACATTATGGGTATTTTTCTACTGAAAATTTATTTGAAAATGGATTTAATACTTCAATATCTTGAAAATATTTCCTGTGATTGACAATGAAATTTTATGAGTGAAATGTTGATAATTGAAATCATTTGTCACGACCCGACCTCGGGGCCCGGGCCGTGACTACCCCAAGCCCGCCTTCCATAGGCCAGGGGCTGGCGACTAGCACCAAGGCGTAAAATCCCAGTAAATAGGGAAGGCGTTGCCTTTATAAGTAACAACCACACAGAGTCAGCAAGCGGAAAGTAAAGTGCAGAAAAGTAAAGGGGCCGGAAATACAAGCCCAACTGTAAAGTACAACTGAAAAGTAAAGTACAGCAACTGAAGAAAAGACGGCGGCCTCGTGTCCTCCACTGGCAATCCCACCTGAAGGGTGGGTACAGATAGCCTCCAGGCTCCTCGGGTCCCACGTCCGCTCCGAGCACGTCCCGCCCAGTGGTCCACCTCCAGGTACCGTCCTGCTCCACGCCCCAACCGTGATCAGCGCTGTCCGTCGTCTGCAACCAACAAAACAAGGTGCGGGCATAGCCCGTGCAGGGGTGAGTACAAGCTACTCAGTAAGGACCCCGAGACCCCCGAAGGTCTCCCGAAATCCACAAAGGATATAGCACAAAAGAAAGATGCAATCACGAAGTAACATCTGACACGACTTAGGTATATGCCCATACATATACCTAAGTCCCCATTTCTAGCTCTGCTCACGAGCTCAAGAACAACTCAATCCACAAAGGAAAGCAGGACTCAAATCCACAAGGAGAGTAAACAGTAAATCCACATAGGATAGTTCAACACAATCCACAAAGGAGAGTAACATAAGATTCAGCTCAACCAGGTATACTTTTTCAGATGACGCCAAAGATGATCACTGATCCATCTAAGTCGTCGGACCCACGAAGGATCGATAGGTACTAACCCCCGCAAAAGACCCACACAGGATCGGGCTCACACAGAACCTGTAGGCAGTGGCTCACACAGAACCGGTAGTAAGGACCCTCAAAGGACCGGGCTCACACAGAACCTGAAGGCAGTGGCTCACACAGAACCGGTAGCACTGATCCACGTAGGATCGCTGAGTGCAGTAGTCGACGTAGTCCACTGAGGATCTCTGCACAGTCGTCGTCGCAGTCCACGAAGGATCTCTGCTCTGCCGTCGTCGCAGTCCACGGAGGATATCTGCTCTGCCGTCGTCGCAGTCCACGGAGGATCTATGCTCTGTCGTCGTTGCAGTCCACGGAGGATCTCTGCTCTGTCGTCGAAGTCACAGCCAGCGCTAGGGTTCCCGCACATAGCGAGCTCGTTTAGGAGGGTCCGCTCCACGAGCCGAGAGGCTGATACATCAACTGACACGTAGTCTGAAGTTGATGTATCCAAAAGTTCCGTATCGACAACAGGATCTCAACGCGACAGACGGCGCGTCAATCGGACGCCCGGTCTGAGAGTTATTGGCAATTTCGTCCCAGGGGCCCGGTTGGTTTTTAGGGAAAAACCAACCCGACCGTACTCCGCCTGTATCCGATCCTCGGGCGGAGTATGCCAAAAGTTCCGTCTCACTTAGAGAAAACTACCACAGCTGACGGTACATCGATCGGACGTCCGTAGCTCAAGTTATGAGCGTTTCCGCTCCGAGGGCCCGGTTGGTTTCGTGTGCGAACCAACCCGGCCGAACCCAAAGTCTTCCGAAACCTTGAGTATAATATACCGAAACGACCGTCTCGATCCAAGGATCGCGTAGCCACTGACGGTTTGTCAATCGGAGGTCCCAGGCCCAAGATATGGGCGAAAGACCGAAGAGGGCCCGAAACGGGGGTTCTGGGCCCGGGGCGACCCGGCTAGACCGGGTCCGGTCCGGCCTGGGCGCGGCCCGGCCGACCGGACCGGCCGGCTCGGCCTCGGCCGAGCGGCCGAGGGAGCCGCCGCGGGTCAAACCCGCGGCTTTGGAGAAACGCGGCCCGCGCGGGCCGCGTGCTGGATGGCCGGACCGCAGACGCGGTCCGGCGGTTCGCCGCCGCCGCGGCTCGGCCGCGGCGGACTCCTCCGGCGGCGCGCCGGGCGCCGCCGCCTCCGGTCGCCGGCGCCGCCGGAGTTGCTCCGGTGGCCCGTTTTGCCTCCCGTCTGCGCCGATGCTCCTCCCGGGGGCCGATCTTCACTGCGGGATCAACAGATCGCCCCTGCCGCGCGGTTCGTCGTCGTCCGCCATATCCGCACAACAAAAGAGATCGGCGGAGGGTTGCCGGGTCTTGTTCGTTAGACCCGCACCCTCCGCGTTAGTCATAATCAACGGGAGGAAAGGTTACAACAATTTTTTTTAATCAAAGATAAAAAAATTGTTCACTCCTTTTCTTTTAAACGGCAAATCAATTTTTAATTAATTGAAATTATTCATGCCGGTTCTTTATTTAAAAGAAATAAGAACACGGGAATGAATCATCAAAGAAATAAACCCCTACCTTGTCGTCGTCGTCGGACGAGAGGTCGTCGCGGAATTGCTCGTCGCGGAAGAAGGGGGATCGTCGCGTCGTCGCGGTATCCGGCGTCGCGTCGCCAATCTCCGGATCAAGATCAAACAGATTTAATTAGTTTAAATCCGTTGATATTGAAATTAAAAAGGGAGAAGAAATGATCCGATTCTCACCTTAGTTGCCGAACGAGGATCGGCCGCGGAAGAAGAGGCGTCGCCGAAGAACGTCGCGGGTAAGGCTCGTCGACGTCGCAGATCACGGTGTGCGTCGTCGAATTCCGGTCGCCGGCGTTCTTCGCGTTCTTCGCGTTCTTCGCGTTCTTCGCGTTCTTCGCGGGGAGGGTGGAGGTTCAGAGGAATTGCACAACGATAGCAATCCTCCAAAATAGACAAGTTGTCTATTTTATTATTTTGCCAACAAACGTAAAACGCATAAGTAACGACCCATTTAATTCGTTGAATTAATTCAACGAATGAAACAGCCCATTTAATTCACGAAATAAACCGCCCAATTAAATGGTCTGTTAAGAATTAAAGAAAACGCGTCGGTTGACTTTTCAGTTACTTTGACGGGTTTTCGCGGGTGCGTTACTTAGCGAAAGAAACGGCGGGGCTCGTGCGGGCCCTGCCTCACAAATATCCTACCAAGGGGGTAGGATATTTCTGGATAGCATCCTATCCAGTTCAACTCAGTTCAAGCCGCCTTTAAGTGGCTTCAAGTGGCTTCCAAGCAGCTTAAGTGAAATAAAATAAAGTTGTCGCACAAACTTTATTTTATTTCTGACTTAAAGCCGCAAAATTTAAAAACCACGTCTGAGCAAACGCAACTCCGGAAGAGGCGTTTCTAAGCAAATACCGGCGCTGCGATTTCATCGGTGCCCTCAGAATTCGATTCCGGGCACCGGTTTCAAAGATAGAAAAACCCGCTCGTCCGTTCACTGAACGTACCCGAGCCAAACTTCGGAAATTGATACCGGGCACACCGGGCCTCGGAATCAGGTGTCGTCTGAAGCTGCGCTCTTGTAAAATTCCAAAGAAAATTAAGAGAAAAAAAATTCCTTGAAATTTGCGGGTCTTTACATTACTCCCACCTCAGGGCTTTACGTCCCCGTAAAGATACATCAAAAACTAGGGGAACAAATGGGGGTACTGAGCACGCATCTGAGCCTCCCGCTCCCAAGTGCTCTCCTGGAGGTTCCCGTGCTGCCATCTGACGCGCACAAGAGGAATCGACCGCCCACGTAGGACCCGCTCCTGTCGATCCTCGATCTCCACTGGGACCTCCGCAAAAGTCGCCCCATCGTCCACGTCCAGCTCCCCAAAGTCGATGATGTGCGTCGGGTCGTGCACGTATCTCCTCAGCTGAGACACGTGGAAGACGTCGTGCACCCGGTGCAACTGAGGTGGTAGAGCCAGGCGATAAGCCACCTCTCCTATCCTGCTGAGGACCTGGAAAGGCCCGATGAAGCGTGGAGACAACTTGCCGCCTCGGCCAAATCTCCGTAAACCACGTCGAGGTGAGACACGCAAAAAGACGAGGTCGCCATCCTCGAACTCTAGTGGCGTCCGCCTCCTGTCAGCATATGACTTCTGCCGGCTCTGAGCTGTCCTCATCCTCTCCTGGATGATCTGGACCTTCTCTGTCGTGGCTCGGACCATCTCTGGTCCCACGAGTGCTGACTCCCCAGGGTCTGTCCAGCACAACGGTGATCTGCAGGGTCTGCCGTACAACGCCTCGTATGGTGCCATCCCGATGGTGGAGTGGTAGCTGTTGTTGTACGCGAACTCCACCAAGGGTAGGTGGTCCTCCCAGCTGCGACCAAAGTCGAGAACACATGCACGGAGCATGTCCTCGAGTGTCTGTATAGTCCTCTCCGTCTGACCATCCGTCTGAGGGTGGAAGGCTGTGCTCAGATGGAGCCGCGTCCCAAACGCCTCCTGCAACCCCTTCCAAAGCCGGGAAGTGAAACGAGCATCTCGATCGGAGACGATAGACGATGGCACACCGTGAAGCCGTACGATCTCCTGGACGTAAAGACGTCCCAAGATCTCCACTGAGCCCTGCTCTCTGATGGGTAAGAAGTGTGCCGACTTGGTGAGTCGGTCGACAATCACCCAAATGGAGTCGTGACCTCTGGAAGTGCGTGGAAGTCCAATCACGAAGTCCATAGATATGCCATCCCACTTCCACTCCGGGACCTCCAAGGGCTGTACCAAGCCTGCTAGTACCTGATGCTCTGCCTTCACCTGCTGGCAGGTGAGGCATCGTGAAACGAACTCTGCCACAACTTTCTTCATGCCCGGCCACCAGTGCTGTCGTCTGAGATCCTGGTACATCTTCGCCACTCCGGGATGTACCGCTAAGGGAGAAGTGTGAAACTCTCTCAGCACCTCCTCTCGTAAAGCGACTGGTACGAAGGTACGTCCTCTGAAAAGGATGTCGTGCTCTGCTCCAAGGGAGAAACCATCAGGCGCCTGACCTGAGGATATCAGTGCACGCCGGGTCTCACAGTCAGCGTCCTCACGCTGAGCCTCTCTGACCCACTGTAGAAGTGGAGGAGAGACTGTGAGAGACTGAAGAAAGGCTGCTCCGTCTCTATCCACAAAGGATATCTGAAAGGAGGCTAGCTGCTCCGTCGCCTCCTCAAGTAGCTGAATGCCCGTCCTCCTGCTGAGGGCATCGGCTACCACGTTCCCCTTCCCAGGAGTATAGACTATCTCAAAGTCATAGTCCTGGAGGAACTCAAGCCATCTCCGCTGTCTCAGGTTCAGGTCCTTCTGAGAGAAGATATACCTGAGACTCTGGTGGTCAGAAAAGACTGTGAAGCGCTCGCCCATCAGATAGTGCCGCCAAGTCTTCAGAGCGAAGACCACTGCTGCTAACTCCAGGTCATGAGTGGCGTAGTTCTGCTCATGCGGCCTCAACTGTCGTGATCCGTAGGCGATCACGGCCCGCTCCTGCATCAGGACGCACCCGAGTCCAGTCCCAGATGCGTCGCAGTAAACTACGTACCCAACTCCCTCCTCAGGCAACCTCAAGATAGGTGCGCTGGTCAATCTCTGTCTCAGCTCCTGGAAGCTCTGCTGACATCTGTCTGACCACACGAAGGGTTTCCCCTTCTTAGTCAACGCTGAGAGTGGTGCCGCAACTCTGGAGAAGTCAGGCACGAATCTCCGATAGTATCCCGCTAGGCCCAAGAAGCTCCGCACCTCCGTCACGCTCCTGGGTGGCTCCCAAGCTAGCACTGCCTCGATCTTCGCGGGATCCACTGCAACTCCCGCCTCAGAAATGACGTGCCCCAAGAAATGGACCTCACGTAACCAGAAATGGCATTTTGAGAGCTTGCCATAAAGCTGGTGCTCTCGGAGTGTGTCTAGCACAACTCGCAGGTGGTAGGCATGCTCCTCCTCAGTCGTCGAGTATATCAAAATGTCGTCAATGAAGACCACGACAAATCGGTCGAGGTATGGCTGGAAGATCCTGTTCATGAGGCTCATGAACACTGCTGGAGCATTGGTTACGCCGAACGGCATAACCAAGAACTCATAATGGCCATACCGACACCTGAAGGCCGTCTTCTGCACGTCCTCGTCTCGAACTCTGAGCTGATGATAGCCTGACCGGAGGTCTATCTTCGAGAACCACCGCGCTCCCTTGAGCTGATCGAAGAGGTCATCAATCCGTGGCAGCGGATACTTGTTCCTCACTGTCACCTGGTTCAGGCGACGATAGTCGACACATAGTCGCAAGCTCCCGTCCGCCTTCTTGGCGAACAAAATCGGGGAAGCCCAGGGTGAAACACTGGGTCGGATAAACCCCTTGCTCTGCAAGTCCTCCAACTGTACCCGCAGCTCTCGAAGCTCGGCGGGGGCCATCCGATATGCTGGAGTAGATATCGGGGCTGTCCCGGGGTACAAGTCGATGTAAAAGTCTACCTCTCTATGAGGAGGTAGCCCTGGAACGTCGTCGGGAAAGACGTCCACGTACTGGTCCACCACTGCAGGAAAAGCTGGACTCCGCGTGTCCACTGCTCCTAGGATGAGGCTAGCCAACTGATGAGAGATGGGCTGCACTCTCCTCCGCGGAAGTCCATCCTGTGCTGCAAAGGTTCCCTTCTCGCCGGTGAAGGTAAACCTGCTCCCGTCGGTACGAACACATCGCACCTTGCGCCTAAAACAGTCGATCTGGGCATGAACCGTGGATAGCCAATCCATGCCCAAGATGACGTCGTAAGGCCTCGACGCCGCTACAAGGAGATCCCAGCCGAAGCTCTCGCCTCCTAGAGTAAGCTCACACTGCCGGCACCAGTGCGTAATCGTCGAGTCTGCTCCCGTAGGAGTCTCTAGCCGTAAGGATCGAGCCAACGGCTCAGTCGGAATCTCCGAGCTCCGAACAAGGGCAGAGGCTATGAAAGAGTGACTCGCTCCTGTGTCTATAAGTACTGCAGCAAGGGTGGAATAGACACAGATCGTACCTCGAATCATCTCTGGAAAGTCGGGGTCGTAGGCCTCCACTGCCTGGAGCTGGGCCTGTCCCTGCCCGCCAGCTCCATGTGGTCGAGGTGGCCCTCCTGGTGGTGGTGGGGGTAGAGCCTGGAAGCGTCGCCCACCACCCGCTGCTCGGCCAGCTCCTCTGCCTCGTCCGCCTCCTCCCTGCGGACCGCCATGGTCGACCCTCTGCCTCTGCCTGGGTGGCCCCTCCACCGTCTGCTGCTCCTCTGGTCGGCGAGTCGGGCAGTCACGAGCCATGTGACCCTACCCGCCGCAGGTGTAGCACAGCCTGCCTCTCGGAAGGCTGGCACTCCGCTGTGTGCCCCGCACCGCTGAGCCGGTGTCCTGAGGCCGTCTGCGTGGGGGTCTGGTCTGCCTGGACCCGAGAGTCATCCGTCGGCTACCTGCTGCCGAAGACTCAGCTACCTGCCGCCCTGCGCTAGGTCTCGCCGCTGAAGAAGGCTCTTCCAGGAAGCTCTCGATCAGGAGGGCTCGCTCCAGCACTCCCTCCTGGGTCGGAATGCTGAGGGAGATCAGCGACGCCCGAATCTCCTGTCGCAAGCCCTGCTCGAAGGTCCGGGCCCGGAAGAAGGGGTCCCGTACCATGTCGGTCGAGTAGCGAGATAGGTCAGTGAACCTCGCCGCGTACTGAGCGACCGTCATGCTGCCCTGGCGCAGCTGGAGAAGCTCCTGGATGCGCACCGCTCGGAGGGTGGCCGGGACGAACTCAGAGCGGAAGAGGCTCTCGAAGTCCGTCCAGAGCAAGGATGCCTCATCGTGAACCTGGAGCATCAGGCTCCACCATCGTCCTGCCGCTGCCTGCAGGAGGCTCGCTGCGAGAATCACCATGAGATCCGCTGGTGTCCTCACTAGCGTAAAGATCCGTACCACCGCCTCTAGCCAGTCCTCGGCGGCCTGGGGGTCCGCCTCACCGCGAAACCTGGGCGGTCGCTGGCTCTGAAACTCATGCAGTGCCCTGAGGCGACGTGCATCGTCAGCGTCTGGTACTGGCAGCATCGGTGGCTAGGCGGGTAAGGCTACCGCCGGTGCCACTGCTGGCAAAGGGCCCTGCACCGAGGCCTCGTCGCTCGGTGGGCTGCCGTCGCGCCCTACACTCGGAACCCTAGCTGGCTGTCGTCGCGGGGCCATCCTGAAAAGGAGAACAAGAGCACCACAGTCAGAACAGTATACCTGGTGAGCTGGCACAAGTAATCACAAGGAAAACTTGAGACTTTCATAAAGCAGATCAGTATACCCGATGAGCTGACACAAGTAATCACAAAGAAACTTGGGACACACACGCAATCAATGTTTTCATGCATTAAGTCGGAAATCAGGAGTCAGGGTCCTGGTGTATGGATACGTCGGCCGCCGCACCAACACTGGGCTCCCTGAACTGATAACCACACTCAATACACTAAACACTATTGCTTCATATAGAAAGAAAGGACGATCAGAGTCTGCGGTAGAACCGACCACCTCTGATACCAATTTGTCACGACCCGACCTCGGGGCCCGGGCCGTGACTACCCCAAGCCCGCCTTCCATAGGCCAGGGGCTGGCGACTAGCACCAAGGCGTAAAATCCCAGTAAACAGGGAAGGCATTGCCTTTATAAGTAACAACCACACAGAGTCAGCAAGCGGAAAGTAAAGTGCAGAAAAGTAAAGGGGCCGGAAATACAAGCCCAACTGTAAAGTACAACTGAAAAGTAAAGTACATCAACTGAAGAAAAGACGGCGGCCTCGTGTCGTCCACTGGCAATCCCACCTGAAGGGTGGGTACAGATAGCCTCCAGGCTCCTCGGGTCCCACGTCCGCTCCGAGCACGTCCCGCCCAGTGGTCCACCTCCAGGTACCGTCCTGCTCCACGCCCCAACCGCGATCAGCGCTGTCCGTCGTCTGCAACCAACACAACAAGGTGCGGGCATAGCCCGTGCAGGGGTGAGTACAAGCTACTCAGTAAGGACCCCGAGACCCCCGAAGGTCTCCCGAAATCCACAAAGGATATAGCACAAAAGAAAGATGCAATCACGAAGTAACATCTGACTCGACTTAGGTATATGCCCATACATATACCTAAGTCCCCATTTCTAGCTCTGCTCACGAGCTCAAGAACAACTCAATCCACAAAGGAAAGCAAGACTCAAATCCACAAGGAGAGTAAACAGTAAATCCACATAGGATAGTTCAACACAATCCACAAAGGAGAGTAACATAAGATTCAGCTCAACCAGGTATACTTTTTCAGATGATGCCAAAGATGATCACTGATCCATCTAAGTCGTCGGACCCACGAAGGATCGATAGGTACTAACCCCCGCAAAAGACCCACACAGGATCGGGCTCACACAGAACCTGTAGGCAGTGGCTCACACAGAACCGGTAGTAAGGACCCACAAAGGATCGGGCTCACACAGAACCTGAAGGCAGTGGCTCACACAGAACCGGTAGCACTGATCCACGTAGGATCGCTGAGTGCAGTAGTCGACGCAGTCCACTGAGGATCTCTGCACAGTCGTCGTCGCAGTCCACGAAGGATCTCTGCTCTGCCGTCGTCGCAGTCCACGGAGGATATCTGCTCTGCCGTCGTCGCAGTCCACGGAGGATCTCTGCTCTGTCGTCGTTGCAGTCCACGGAGGATCTCTGCTCTTTCGTCGAAGTCACAGCCAGCGCTAGGGTTCCCGCACATAGCGAGCTCGTTTAGGAGGGTCCGCTCTACGAGCCGAGAGGCTGATACATCAACTGACACGTAGTCCGAAGTTGATGTATCCAAAAGTTCCGTATCGACAACAGGATCTCAACGCGACAGACGGCGCGTCAATCAGACGCCCGGTCTGAGAGTTATTGGCAATTTCGTCCCAGGGGCCCGGTTGGTTTTTAGGGAAAAACCAACCCGACCGTACTCCGCCTGTATCCGATCCTCGGGCGGAGTATGCCAAAAGTTCCGTCTCACTTAGAGGAAACTACCACAGCTGACGGTACGTCGATCGGACGTCCGTAGCTCAAGTTATGAGCGTTTCCGCTCCGAGGGCCCGGTTGGTTTCGTGTGCGAACCAACCCGGCCGAACCCAAAGTCTTCCGAAACCTTGAGTATAATATACCGAAACGACCTTCTCGATCCAAGGATCGTGTAGCCGCTGACGGTTCGTCAATCGGAGGTCCCAGGCCCAAGATATGGGCGAAAGACCGAAGAGGGCCCGAAACGGGGGTTCTGGGCCCGGGGCGACCCGGCCCGAACCCCCCCCTGGGTCGGCCGAACCGGGTCGGCCCGAACCGGGGCGGCCCGACCCGGCCCGACCCGGCTAGACCGGGTCCGGTCCGGCCTGGGCGCGGCCCGACCGACCGGACTGGCCGGCTCGGCCTCGGCCGAGCGGCCGAGGGAGCCGTCGCGGGTCAAACCCGCGGCTTTGGAGAAACGCGGCCCGCGCGGGCCGCGTGCTGGAGGGCCGGACCGCGGACGCGGTCCGGCGGTTCGCCGCCGCCGCGGCTCGGCCGCGGCGGACTCCTCCGGTGGCCCGTTTTGCCTCCCGTCTGCGCCGATGCTCCTCCCGGGGGCCGATCTTCACTGCGGGATCAACAGATCGCCCCTGCCGTGCGGTTCGTCGTCGTCCGCCATATCCGCACAACAAAAGAGATCGGCGGAGGGTTGCCGGGTCTTGTTCGTTAGACCCGCACCCTCCGCGTTAGTCATAATCAACGGGAGGAAAGGTTACAACAATTTTTTTTAATCAAAGATAAAAAAATTGTTCACTCCTTTTCTTTTAAACGGCAAATCAATTTTTAATTAATTGAAATTATTCATGCCGGTCCTTTATTTAAAAGAAATAAGAACACGGGAATGAATCATCAAAGAAATAAACCCCTACCTTGTCGTCGTCGTCGGACGAGAGGTCGTCGCGGAATTGCTCGTCGCGGAAGAAGGGGGATCGTCGCGTCGTCGCGGTATCCGGCGTCGCGTCGCCAATCTCCGGATCAAGATCAAACGGATTTAATTAGTTTAAATCTGTTGATATTGAAATTAAAAAGGGAGAAGAAATGATCTGATTCTCACCTTAGTTGCCGAACGAGGATCGGCCGCGGAAGAAGAGGCGTCGCCGAAGAACGTCGCGGGTAAGGCTCGTCGACGTCGCAGATCACGGTGTGCGTCATCGAATTCTGGTCGCCGGCGTTCTTCGCGTTCTTCGCGTTCTTCGCGTTCTTCGCGTTCTTCGCGGGGAGGGTGGAGGTTCAGAGGAATTGCACAACGATAGCAATCCTCCAAAATAGACAAGTTGTCTATTTTATTATTTTGCCAACAAACGTAAAACGCATAAGTAACGACCCATTTAATTCGTTGAATTAATTCAACGAATGAAACAGCCCATTTAATTCACGAAATAAACCGCCCAATTAAATGGTCTGTTAAGAATTAAAGAAAACGCGTCGGTTGACTTTTCAGTTACTTTGACGGGTTTTCGCGGGTGCGTTACTTAGCGAAAGAAACGGCGGGGCTCGTGCGGGCCCTGCCTCACAAATATCCTACCAAGGGGGTAGGATATTTCTGGATAGCATCCTATCCAGTTCAATTCAGTTCAAGCCGCCTTTAAGTGGCTTCAAGTGGCTTCCAAGCAGCTTAAGTGAAATAAAATAAAGTTGTCGCACAAACTTTATTTTATTTCTGACTTAAAGCCGCAAAATTTAAAAACCACGTCTGAGCAAACGCAACTCCGGAAGAGGCGTTTCTAAGCAAATACCGGCGCTGCGATTTCATCGGTGCCCTCAGAATTCGATTCCGGGCACCGGTTTCAAAGATAGAAAAACCCGCTCGTCCGTTCACTGAACGTACCCGAGCCAAACTTCGGAAATTGATTCCGGGCACACCGGGCCTCGGAATCAGGTGCCGTCTGAAGCTGCGCTCTTGTAAAATTCCAAAGAAAATTATGAAAAAAAAAATTTCTTTGAAATATGCGGGTCTTTACATCATTTATGTGTTATGATTATATAATGGTACTTGGACATTTGAAGAGTGGTTAGGTGATAAACCAAAGATGGCGGTTTTGTGATAAAATAAATTTGGGTGGTTCCATGATTAACTAATAGTGGTTGGTTACATTATAACCTATAATGCATTGGATTTGGAAGTCCGCTGTATGACTATTCCACTTGTAAGAGTGATATGCATGGAAGACATCCATATGGTTTTTCCATTTATGTATGATTATGTCTGATTTTACCTTTTATATGTATTATGTTATTTCTTTGGGTTTTATGGTAATATTTTGATTACAAAAAGGTTAAGAAATGGAATGTTATTTAGTGAAAAGTATTTTATACTTCATAAAGGAGAAAAGTATTATTTTATAATAATATATCCATGGTTTACTTGTTTACGCAAGGCTAGTATATTTCCTTCATGGTGTATATCTTACTGAGATTTTTATATTCATCCCAAGTTTTGAATTTTTTATCACAAGATTTTAAATGATAATTGAGTCATTGATGGGATCAAGGATAAGTTATGTTGTTTAAACATGAAATGAGACCATGATTATTTTTAAAAGTTTTTATTTTATGAAAATAATGGATAGTGTGTATACGTGTCTACATCTTTAGGCATTAAATTCTTATTCTTTTCTTTTATTAGTGAGGATTTGTCTGCTTTCCTTTTATTTTTCTGATCACCCTGGTTAGATTTCTATTTCTTCTAAAGATCACCATCTCATCTTTCTTTCAGGGTCATGATTTTGAAACTTTATCAACAAACAACTTCAATTTAATATAGAAATGGCCTCATCCTCTTCAAGTTATCATTAGTAATGAATTAAATCTTCATATTCTTTGGATTTTTAATTATTTTCAATGTTGAAAAAAATTATGTACTCAACAATTAGCTTATTTATGATATCCAGAAACATAATAATATTTGATTTAATGGATTCAGTCTTATCATATTCAATGTTAAGAAAAATGAATCCCATAAGATCAATTTTTCTCATGTTGTTAAGGAAATCCAATATAAAAACATTTGAGACATTCAATATGTCACGATCACCCTTTTTTGGGAATAGAAACACTTATATCAAAGGAGATATAACCTAATAATCTAGAGTAATATGTTAATCTTTCCAAACCTTTTTAGATTGAATGACAAATCCTTTACTTTCTTCTTATAAAAATAACCAAGCTCATCCAATAATTTTTGAGGAGAATAAGCCTATCCTTCGGATGGAAATACTAAAAAACTAGAATCTTTATTATATGACATTATATATACTTTACCACAAATATTAATTTAAAACTTTTTTTCCATCCTATTTGAAAACAATGAATGAACTATAAAATTCTATAATAATAATAATAAGGTATAGTAAATCATAATATTAATTCGTGTTTTCTATGAACAAATATTCCAAACCATAGAATATTATAATATGCATTAGGGTAAAATAATATTTTCATAAAAGGATTTCATTATTTACCTTTCTAGGAAAATAAACCATTTGTTGAAATCTTTAGCACATGCCATCATATTTCGGGAAGAAATTGGTGATTCTGATATAATGAAAGCTTCGAAAATGGGGGATTTTGAAGGCATCATCTTCCCAATAAAATATTATTAGAATATACCTTGTAGCACATGGTGTTTCCCCCTTTATATTGGAAAACACTATGATGTTTCTTCTTTCGATATGAATAAAGTGTTTGAAATTTAAAATCCTTTGATCTAACGGTTCAAATTCATTCGAATGAATATTTTATTTTATAAAAAATAACTTCTTGAGGTTTTTAAAGAAATTATCATATCTATAATGAATACAATTAAAAAAATTAAAACATAACATAAAATTTATAAAAACTAAGGACAATAACGACAACAATAAAAAAAATAACCAGAATGAAGTCATGTAATGGAAAAAAATATATAAGGATACATTTCAATGTAAAATAAAATTATCAATGTAAATAACTTGTTCTTATTTATTTTAACATAATTACTATAGTTTTATATATAATACAACTAATACAAATATTTTTAATAAAAATATAAATACAATGGTTTCTATAAAACCAATTACAATGTTTATATGAAATGAAATATTAATAGCTATAATAGAAAAACATATTATAATATTTTTCATACACAAAAAAAATATAATAAAAGTTGAGTGTCAAATGTTTTATAAAATTTTAGGAGTCTTGAAATCCTTTAGATAATTTTGTCTTGGAAATGATTATAAATAAAAATGAGTCTATAAACTCTTTATGATAAAAATTCTAAGAAAACTAAAATTTTGAAAATGTAATAGTTTTTAAAAATCATCAAACATATGTACACTCAATATGAAAATTAGTAACATAATATAGGGATATGAATAAACAAGAAGTAAATATGAATTATTACATTATATTAATCATTCCCAGCTTCTATTTAATATATTCAAATTTATAAGAAGGAATAAGTTTTGTGAAAATATAAGCATGTTTTCCTTTCATTATAATGAATTATAAAATTTTATATCCTTTTTTTTGATCCTGAAGTAAATGATGTCCTATATCTATGTGTTTATTAAGTGGGTGATTCTCTGATTTTTAAATTAATAAAATGGAAATTGTGTTATTAAAAATTATTTTAATCATTTTAGAACACATTCCATAGTTAGTGACTATGTGTTGCATCCAGAGCACTAGAGCATAATAACTTCCAACTGTCACGTATTTGGCTTCGGTAGTGGAAACTGATATTAAGTGTTGTTTCTTAAAATTCTATGAAACTAATGAGTCTCCTAAAAAATGACATGTTTGGGATGTGTTTTACAATCCATATACAACAAAAAAGTAAGCATCTGAAAAACATTTTAATTTAAAAAACATTTCTAGAATAATATAAAAGTCCGAAATCCATAGTTCCCTTTAGATAATAAAAATTAATTTTACGGATTTTAAATGGGAATATTTTGTTTTTTCATAATAAGTTGAAAATAAGATTAAAGAAAATGTTATATTTGGATGAATAGAAGTTATGTTAAGTAAACATCTTATCATACCTCTAATTTTTTTGATAACTAGCTTCCCAAATTCATCCAGTTCAGAAGTATTTGATTTAACTATATATATAAATACCCATACTTTACAAACCATGATATTAATTTTGAGTTTAATCATATTAATTACAATATATCACAAAACCATAATAGGACTTTATAGGTATAGTGTCTTTAGAAACTGGGAAACATAAACAACTGGTTAATAAAAAACTACATCACCTCGAGTTTTATTCATCATAACTAGACTCCTTTTTGGAATATCACAATTAATACCTCTATTCATGACCTAGGGAAAAGAGACATATGAATGGGTGATCTCAAATTCTCTATGAGGATAAATAAAACAAATATCAATCATGTCATATTCATAAGAACGTAACACTTGAAAATATTAGCCTACTTTTAAAAGATTAGAATGTCATGTCATGGGAAAAGTCATAAAAGTAGAATGTAATCCAAATATTCATAACATAATACTTGAAATTTATTATCGTACACACATAATCATATAAAATAATTTAATATTATTCAAGGCTCATTGTCAAGATCATCATAGTGGACAATTTCTTCTATTAAACCGATTTCACTCCTCGTTCCAACCCTGTATTATTGACCAAGATTTAAATTCCATTCCAATCATGTCTATCTCAAGAGATATAAATATTTACCAAATTAATTTAAGGGAGTTATAGGCCCCCCATCTCATAATGAAACCATTCTTACATGTTCCATAGAAACATTAAAAACATTTACCCAAGCGTAAACCATGAAATAAAATGGGTTTCTTAAACATCATTCAATCATAATAGATATTAAACAAATAGATTTAATAAATATAATTCCATCATAACAAAATAATACTAATAAAAGTGTTATAAATATAACCCAATTTAAAAAGTTTCATCTTATATGGAAAATAAATTTGAGAAAACACTTGAAATTAATTCCTAAGAAAAATATCCTTTCTTCTTCAGAAAATTTTTATTCCTAAAAATTCCTCAAAATTTTAGAAGAAATAATTTTATTTGAAAATAACCTTATAATATTTTAGGGGAATCATCAAGTAAATAATGCGTTATAAAAGATTAAAAATTAAATCATTTCATAAAATTAAAAAAACATTCTTCTCATACTTTTGTGGGAAAAGTCAAAAAGTTGCTCGTACTGAAAATGACAAAAGATTTCATTCATACCATTTATAAATTTACCATTGGGTAAAATTGAATTTTAGAGATTATATAAGGATATAAATAATATTTTTAAATAAATATTTTGGAAACATGGATTTGGATGAAAATTATACCCCAGTGAATACTTACTAATAACCAATCTCTGATGAAAAAGAGATTTACAAAGTTATCCATTACCTCAGATCTGATATGTTTTATTTGTATCCTAAAATATTGTGTGATGATTTAAATAATGTAACTGATTTATTGAATAATAATAATCATTTTTATGATAACATTTATGATCACATTTTTATCTTTTTTTAGTAACATTTTATTCTTACTTGTTATTGAGGTATTAACTGGTTTATGTTCTTATGCATGTTTTGTCGGATAAGTTCTTATTCATCTTTTAAGGTTATAGTTATATAATTTAAAAAATGGAATTATTATAATATATATATATCATATTTATTCATTAAATTAATTTATATAATCATGGTTTAATGATGATTATGTAGAACAAATCACATCATACCTTGTAGAAGGTAAGTAGTACGTATGCACGAGTGATGATATCATTCCCATAATTTTTGAATGGTATTGAAGTGGATGGTTTAATTTATATCAGGATTACAATAAGGTTATAATGATCATATATAGTTAATTTTTTATACCATTATACCCATCCAGTTAAGGGGGTGATGAAAAAAAGATTGCACCACAGCATGGAGACGGTAAGCTGTATGTACGCACACGTGATGATTTCATTTTTTGTAGGATGGATAGAAGGTAAAATAGGATTGTTTCATATTTATATTAATATATCAGTATATTAGTGATACTGGTGTTATTAATTTATAATTAAACAACTAAAGAAGAGGAAGTATAAGAAGAATGAAACTCGAAAGAGTCGGTAGAAGAGATTACATCTTCCTCGACGTGCCTTCTTTAAATTTCCTCTTAGGGCACTAGAGTTGGTCTTTTGAGAAGAACATCACTTCTAGAATGTAACTAGTGAAGCTGATAATGGAAATTTGAAGAGGTTTTCCTATATTTAAGGCTCAAAATAGAGTGAAGAGGAGGAGGAGGATAACCTCCTCTTATAAGAGAGGAGAGGGGCACTTTGGGAAACTTTCAAAATATAAATTTATTATAATGTCAAACCCCACAGAAAAACCACCAAAATGTCTCAAAATTGAAGTGAGATGATATAGGGTTGTAATTTAATCAACCAATAAATTTTAGACATGTTTTTATGTCAATTTATGTATTATCATTTTAATTAACACTCTGTTATCCAATTTAACTTTAATTATGTCAATAACATTATTAATTTTTTATGTTTATAAATATTTACTTGTATGGTGTTAATTGACCATAAATGGATATTTTATGACATTTTTTAACTTATAATTATTAATTATTAATTTTTAAATATATTTATGATTTTCAAATAACTTAATAAATTATTATTTTTATAGAATGCGAATAGTGTCGATTTTGACACTATTTATTTATTTGGTTTTAAATAAAATTCAAATAGAAGATAAATTCGAACCAAAATATTTCATATAATTATAACATTTAATTTTCACCTAAATTTTTTTTGGATAAATTTAATTATTTCATATAAATTTTCTTTTAATATTTATAAAACCACTTATTTGATATTTCTATTAATAAAATAATTTTTACATTACTAATGTGTCATAATTAATGGTAAATATTTAATGTATAAAAATTATAAATAAATTTCTATGATGTGGGTAATTATGTTATATTTCTAGATACTATCTATAGTGGGTATTATCTCCTAGTTACCCATTTATTAAAATTAATATACTTATATAAAATGAGATAGTGACATTTTGTCACATTCATTAGTTTTTACCACATTCATGTCATATTCATAGATAAGTGGCCATTAAGTGATTACATTTCGAAAATAAGTATTATAAGGGTCTAATTTAGTCATCCAATAAAATTTTTACAGGTGTTCAGGTAATTGTATAATATTATTTTTACCCTTAATTACCTGATTTACCACTAACCATGGTAATAAAATAATTATCAATGTTACTATTCATAATTCCAAAAAATAAAATTATCCTATTAACAGAATTTGGACCAAATGATTCCAAATATGGAATTCATTTTCCAAATTTTAAAACACACTATTTTTTGTAAATAATTTAAAATTAATACCATTGTTGAAATTAGAAAACGGGTTTTAAAAGTTAAAACATTGTAAAAGATTGAAATGTTTTTAGCTATGAATTAAATATAAAATTAATTCTAATAAAAAAAATTATATTAAATGGTAAAAATATATTTTATTGATACTTTTTAACCATTAAATATTATAATTTAACCATATAAATTATCTTGATGGAAAAAGTTTTTTTTATTAAAATTTAGTGTATTTTTACTATTCATCAAAACATGAAAGTTATCAGATTAGTTTAAAAATTTTATCCAAAGTAAATTTTTATATCCGGCTTCAAAATAAATTTTTTTTGTTATCATATAGAAATTATCAATTTCTCAAAATACTAATTTAAAATGGGTTCCACATTTAAAGGAAAAAATTAACCTTAAATAAATAGATTCTTATACATAAAATAGGGGTTTATTCATGCCCTGTGACTAAAATATCCAATGGATGAATATCAAAAATATTTTATTAAGTATATAACACGTATATTTATCCTTAATTTCATTACCAAAATTAATTCAATCAAAAATTAAAATATCTAATTGATTTATATTTTTCATAAATAATTAATAGCCAATGAATTCATAATGTATTTTCATAAGTTAGTTATAATTATTCCCTATAACATAAATAATATGATATAATGGTAATTTTATATTAATGGATTCTCTTGGTTCGTTTAAAATAATGATTGTGTTAAAATTAATCAACTTATGAATAAAAATTTTTTATAGAAAATATTTCAAAAAAATATATGGGTGTTACAATAGGTGTACTAATACAATTAGTATTTTCATATTAAAAATTATTAAAAATATCATTAATTTACTTATATTGAGATATATATGTTATTTCCTATAATTTTGAAATTTTAAAACTAAGTAAATATGTTTTCTCACCCATCATACTCACCTCAAACTCATATTTCCTAAAATCCACAAAGGAATCTATTAAGAATTTTTTAGTTGTTATGAATATAATGTCCTCAACCTAGATTTGAACAGTCATTAAAGGTTTGTTAACATAATTTATGAAATGAGTAGGATCTTAAACTCCCTTAAAGAATTATTTTTTAATAAAAATGCTATTAATATATCAGAACAGGATCTAGGGGATTGTTTATGTCCATATAAAGCTATGGTAAATTAATAAATGTATTCAGGATGTTTTTTCTTTTCTAAAACTAGGGGTTGTACAACATAGACATCCACCTAAACATATATTTAAGACAATCAAACTTTATATTCATTTGAAAATTTTTGAAACAAAAAAATGTTTTAAAAGATAATATAATATGAATATCTTTTAATCTAGCTACTAATGAATAGGTTTGTTCATTGTTTATTCCATCTTGTTGATTATAACCCTAAGCAACAAGTCTATCTTTATTTCAAACAATTATTCCATTTCAATAATATTTGTTTCTAAAAACATGTTTTACTCAAATTATAGATGTTTATTTAGTCCACTTAACCAAGGTCCATACATTTTTCCTCTTAAATTGATTATGTCCATCTTGAATTACGTTATTCTAATCACCATTACCTAATGCCTGATTAGGGGTTTTTTGGTTCAAAATGGTAAAGGAAATATATATGATAAATTTTTTTCCTTAAGGAACTTCTGGTCCTAACTAATTGATCAACCACAATGAACATACAATCACTAGGATTATTTCTATGAAACAAAAAATTTCATGGATATTGAAAAAATGTTTCTTCAATATAAGATAAGAAAACATCTAAAGATGTAAATTCAGGAATTAATTCTGGATTTATTTCATTATAAGAGGATGAAAATTAATTTTATATATCATATAAAAAGATATTAGATGGGGTTTTCAAAAACACAAGGTTTGATTTCATAAAACATCACATGTACAGTTTCTCAAAGAGTACAAGAATTTTTATTAAAAACTCTACAATCCTTAGAAGCAGTGGAATAACCAAAAAAATTCCTTTATCAGATATGGGTGAAGATTTATGTAATTTAATATTTGTATTTTGAATGAATATTTTTCAACCAAAAACTATTAAATAATAAAACATAGGTTGTCGTCCTATCCACAACTCCTAAAGATTTTTATTATGAAAATATTGAATTAAAACTCAATTTATAGTATTGTAGGCAGTACTAACCACTTTGTCTCAAATGTGTTTAGCCACTGAGTATTCACACTCTATATGCTTTTTATAATTTATTAAAGGATTATATTCCTTCTTTCAACAGCACCAATTTTTTACAGGAGTTCTAGGAGTTGAAAAGTTATGTTCTGTAGCTTTTTTACTATAAAAAGTTTCAATATCAAAATTTTCAAATTCTCCATCCTTGTCACTATGATAGTTATCAAGGAGTGTTTTTTCTCATTTTTAACCCAGAAAATAAAAGTTTAAAAATAACTAATATCTTATAATTTCTTTGGGATAAAATAATCCCAATCATACCTATCGTAATCACCAACTAAAAAAAATACATAGTATCTTTCCCCAATAATCCATGTTTGCAAAGGACCAAATAAGTCCATGTGCACTAACTGTAAATTAGAAAATGTTTAGAATTCACTAATATATTTGAAACATGACATATGTTTCTCACTTTATTGAAAAGGATCGCATACTATTGAAGAATCAAACCTTAGCACTTTGAAATCCTTAACATGTCTTTTATTACTCATTTTGACATGTTTCTATGGTTCTAATGACCTAACATTCTATGCCATATCCAAGATTTATCTTCCATTTCACTAAGTCAAGGTAAGTCCTGGAACCTAATTTCTTCTATGTTAAGTGAGTAAACATTCTCATGTCGATGAGAAGAAATAAAAAATTCATCCATGGAACTATGAATACCGCATTTATCATTTCTGATGTTCATAAGGTAACATTAATAATATAATTGGATTATTCTTATAAGGTTGTTTTTTATTCCATTAACAAAAAAATTATTTTAATTAAGAGGTCTAATAAGATGAACAATGTTACCAATTTTGATAATCTATTTTTGAGCTTTATCTCAGAATGTGACTTTTCCACCATTCGACTTGATAATATTTTGAAAGAAGTATTTATTACTAGTAATATTCTAGGAACATCCAAATCTAATATACCATGAATTCTTGTTATTGGTACACTATTAGTTTTTTTTAAAATAAAAACATTAGACCTTTAGCACCCAACCCTTCTTGGTTTTGGTAATGTCAGAAAATAAAATATTAGGAATCTATATTTTTTTTATAAAAATTGTCTTCATGAAATCCTAGTGATTTTTTTATGTAACATTTTTCCTTCATATTCCCACCACATTGGAATTTGGTACAGAAGAGTTTACTCTTTAGAACAAAATAATTGTTACTTAAATTAAGTTTTTTATGTTTATAACCCATCTGAGAACTAGTACCATTGGGTATGATAAATTGTAATATTTTATAATAATTTTATTTTTAAAATAGTAATATTTGACAAATGTTTCTTCACGAATAAATTTCTCATTTTGGTTTCAAAATTAAATTTTTATCCCCATTAGTAGTTGTTTTAGAATCAAGTTAAACCAAACTAGTTTTAAGATATATTTTTTAGAAATAACATTTTCTAAATATTTATTAATAGTTTCTATTTTCTAAATTGTTCATATCAAGATCATTAGAAATATCTGATACGTATTTTATTAAAATATTTAATCGAGAACCATCCTTATCATTACTTTTAAAAACTATGCAATTTTCATTCTCAAGTAATTTACAGAATCTAAAAATTTCATCATATGAAGATAAATTATTTTCCTCTGTTGAGAAATATTCATCAGCCAATGATGAATAAATTTTTCTTCATGATAATTAGTATTTAAGGAAATATTTTTTTTAGATTACACTGTGTGTACCTATACATGAATCATTTATTTACAAGTGTTACATTGGAAAAGAGACCTATATTCCTCTATTTTGAACATTTATTCTCTAAAGTATTCTCTAAAAAATAATCTCCACTAGAACTCTAGGTTTCAATGAATTTTAGAAAATTATTTCTTTTGGATTTATAATACTTCTTTGAACTCCTTTATAAATTTTTATCCTTCATATCTATCTTCTTTATATTTGGATAGTATGGTCTAATATGTCCTGCTTTCTTACATTCATAGAAAGTTACTTCATCTTTTTATGACCTACATTCTTATGAGTTTTTTTAATGATTTTGAAAATATTTCATTCCAATAATATTATTCATCATTCTAGCCATATTTTAAAGCTCATTTCCATAATGATTAGAAACAATTGAATCTAATAGAATAATGACATTTTTATTTCTTGAATACTTCACAAATCTTTCCATAGATTTAACATTAGTAAGAAAGGTAGATGTTGTAGAAAAGGAAACACACCCATTTTTTTTATTTTTCTCAACATCTCTATTTAGTTTACTCTCATATTTCATAAGAGTTCCAATGATATCTTCTAATGTAAAACTATTCACTCTCCTTATTTCAAAAACTGTAGTCCTTTTGGATTCCTATTTGTTGGGAATGATATCAATAATCTTTTCAATGAAAATTTCTTCATCAAAACAGTTCTCATGAATATCTTACAGTCTATTTATGATAGTGATGAATCTCTAATGCATATTTATAACATTTTTTCCTAATAATTAATTAAATACCTGATAGTCATCATTGATCATAGCTCTTCGAGTTCCAACAACTCTAGACGTACTAAAATGTGTAACCTATAGCTTTTTCCAGTTAATATTTTCAACTTCACAAGATGATATTTGACTGTATATGCTTCTGTTCATTGATCATAAAAAATTATTCCTTACTTTTTATTTAAGTTGAATTTTCTATATATCTTTTTTATAAAATTAGTATCATCTTTATCATGAATTTTATATTTTCTAGACAACATTAAAATGTTGTCGAATATGGTGTTGATAACAAATGATTTTATCCTATTACTCTAGAATTCATAGTCATCACCATGAAATATAGGTGGTCTGGTAGTATTGAGATTCTATATTTATCCAATATCAATTCTTTTCATCTTTAAAACCAAATAAATTAATTTTCTACAAATATACATTTTTGTAACCCATGTTTTAAAAACATAAATATCATATCAATACATTATCAAAATTTCAATGGTGCTAAAAATTAATCTATCATCATGTATTTGAGTAATGATATTGTACCATGGTACCAATTGATAGATCATATGATATGTTCTTAATTGCTTGTGAAATAAATACTTATAAATGAGGGGTGAATTTTAATTTATAAAATTAATTTAATATAATTAAACTATGCAATATAAAAAAATATTTAAGTAAAAAGTTCAGATTCATACTTATCCCTAAGTCCAATTAACAAAATATTGTAATCAATATTGATTTCAATATATCAGAGTTATCGTAATTATAAATAATATTATTTAATCAGATTGTAAACAAATATGCATCACAGTAAAACTGATTATAATATTATTAAAATATTATAATCACTATGGATAAAATTAAACAAATTAAGTATCATGATCTAACTAATTAAAATAACAAAATAATATATAATTTATGAATACAATGATATACTTTATATTAGTAATGCATAGAAAAAAACATTTAAAGATATGAGTAATATAATAGCTCTAATAAATCAATAATGACTTAAATTTTTTTAAAAGAATAAACCTATTTTAAACATAAGATTAAGGTAGTCAATAACCCTGACTAAATGTATCCCTTGTTTTACACTTACAATAATATATGTCATTCCTTAGCCAGGAATTCCCTTGATACAAATATTGGCTCTGTCTTCCCAGTATCAATCCGATTGTGAATACATTTCCAGTAAAAAAGACAGGACAAAAGATAAAATACTTGAACTAATAAAGATAAATTTGATGTTTATCAGATCCATTTTCATTCTAATAATCATAATGGGTAATAATAATATTATAACCATACTACAAACAAACATATTCTATGTAAGGTATAATGTAAGGTTTTCTTCAAAAACATATAAAACAATTTAAATATAAAATGTCCGTGAAACATGTTTTAAAAAATCTGTTTGTGATTTCCAAAACAAGAGGTACAAAAAAGTATAAAGTAAAACTTCTGACTCAACACTTGAGTTATCATGGGTACTCAATGATTTATTCCTATTTCATTCTTTATTCAGTCCTAAATCCTTAAGTCCTATAAATCATGTTATGCATCAATTGGTAGGTACAAGTAGTATATCATTGAATGGAACATTCTTTATGGTTATTGATTATCTACTTTCATATTAAAACCAATTTATAAATCATATTAATCAAAAAATCATTAATAAATAAATATTTATTTCCAATATATTTATTATTGATTTTTTGTTTAATATGAAATCATAATTTATTCCATTGATTGAAAAACATTTCCTTGTTTATATTGATAAATAGTCATTTCTTTCTTATATTTAATGTACGACTTAAACTAATTTTAATTGATATTATAAAGCATTTAAAAAGTTTTTTTCTCGGGTTAAGATACTTAATGGTAATAATTTTTTGTTATGTTATAAAATGTTTTAATATATTTGTAAATTTTTGTTTAAATAAATGGAAGAAATATAAGGAGTGGAATGGAGTTATACCCAATGTTTATAGTGAGATTATGATATTTGAGTTATCTATACTTAGAGAGAATATCTTAATATCCATATCTACTTTATTTCAATGTATTCCACTGATAAAAATATCTTCATCCTTATATGAGATGGATAATTATTCACCAAAATCTTGAACTACAGTTGATCCTCATGTTTTAGAAGGTTTTTCTCAATTACATATATACATTGGTCAAGGATGTCCACAAAAGTATCCCATGATAATTGATCTCATGATGAATCTCTAATTTCATCATCCTTCTAACTTTTAGGGTGAAATATCTTCTCGAAAAACACAATAATAGAAGGATCATCTGTACCATATCTTTAAGAGCATAAATATATGGTAATAGTACTCAATAAGTATTTCCACCTTTATTCTATAAGGGTTAACTATATAGTAGTGAGAAATAATAATTAATTATATCAATTTTGATATACTTATTTAGATTAACTTTTATGATATATTATTTAACCACTTAACCCGAAAAACATGCATTTAGTGAAGGACTGAGAGTTCACAGACCTTAAGAAAGTCTCAATATTTATTTTGGAAAATGTATCCAAATTTATTTATTTTATTCACTTATCTACATACATAAGTGGAGATAATTAATGTTAAGTCACATTGAAGTAGATTTAAAAGATATATTATAGACGCAAGTAATTCTCTTTAATCATCCAACCTTCACTGAAGTAGTTTAAAAGTCCATCCTACCTTACAATTCTAATTTTTTAATTTTCTAAAAATAAAATTTTTGGTATAGTGGTAAACATAAGAATTATGAAAAAAATAATTAAGCTCTAGTTCAAAACCAAATACCAATAATCCAAATTTCAAATGGTTTATCAGATCAAATATTTCTCATTAGGGATGACTTGAACTCTAAAAAAAAGAAATCTATTGAAATTCAATGTTTATTTATAGAAAAACATAAGTTGAATTAAGTTAAGATTAATAATTTTTATCCTATGACAATTATTGATGATCCAATTGATCAATTAAAATATGTTAAGTTGTTTTTTCATATTGGCTTTTTCACTAGATATCACTAACTTTTAGTCTTATTATAAGATATTCCAAAAATAAATTTTCAATGAAGAAATGTACATTTTAAATATTGATTTATTCCTCATGTTCATGGAATTGATGAGTAGGATAATTCATAGATTATTAAAAACATTCCTTACAATATTTGTGGATGATATCTTGATATATTTCAAATATTGGGATGAGTATGGTTAATATCATTGAATTATGTCAGAGAATTTTCAGTTACACCAATGTTATATTATGTTATCAAAATTCTCATTCAAGATCTTTTAAGTCTTGTTTCTCAAGAATATAATTTATAAATGTGGTATCTTAGTGGATATTTAAAAATATGAATCAGTGATATCCTGAAAATTTCATTTAAATTTTATTAAAATAATATTTTTATTGGGGTTTTTGGATATTATTTTTATTTGATCCATATTTAATCCAAGATCACTACAATCATGATAGCTTTAGAAAAGAAGGTGGTAAAGATTATATGGTCTTACCATTGTGTGATATATTTTTAAGAGATGATGAATATTTTTATCATATGTCTAATTATAGTTTTACATCAACCACATAATGTATTTGAGGTGTGCTGAGATGCATCATTAGTTGACCTTGGTTTAATTTTTCCATTGGATCATCGAGTTTTCAGATATGATTATAAATATTTGTGAAATACTATATATAAATTCCATAAAAATTATTTAAAATTACCTATTATCATTTATACACTAAATTATTAGTGACATTAACTATTTGGTGGACACTTTAGAGTGTTTACTATCCGTAAAATCCCTAGATAAATCATTTCTAAAAGATATTTTAATTTGAGTTTGTGTAGTTTTTTAGAATATTTATAATCACATCATTTCAATATCTAATATTCTCTTAGGAAGGGAAATTTGTTTTCTAATTCTATCAGTTGTAGGTTTCACCCTCAAAAGTGTAAGATAAAAAATAATAATGGTTGTAGATGTATCTTATTCGAGAATCTCATTTATATGTGATTGAATATCATAGTAGGATACATTTATACTATTATAAAGGCACTAAAATGGGTATATAATATTTTAAGATATATTTTGAGTCGTATAATTTAATACACACACGACTCATTTTGTAGATTAAGATATCATGATATCATATTTATAAATTAATGCCTCTATCAAATATTATGGTAGGATTAGGATATGGTTGAATGTATTTGGATGCATCTTCCATAATATGTTCCATCATTTAATAATCAATGGGTTAATTTATTTATGTCTACATGTAGTTGTTAGAAATATTCAAATGATTATTAGTTTCAAATGGGCATGTGTTATAGATAACATGTGGTGTTTTCCATGCGATGGATGCCAATGTATGACTCCATTCATTGAATGGAGGGATCCAATGTAGGGATGTGACCCACTTGTTGGATAAATACAATTAATATTATCTATATAAAAAATCTCTTTATTTCTACCTATTGATTATTCAACTTCATGGACATAGTTCTAGCACACTTTTACTATCTAGGGATCCTCTCATTTGGAATGAGTATCCTAATGATCGATGTCATCCCTATTGAGGCAAGTGTGCAATAGTTGTTTCTTGATGGTCTCCCTAAATCAGGATCTGTCATATTAAATAGATATATGGATCCCAATAATAATGTTACATCTATTAGTTTATACTTTTCTTACTATATTTTTAATCATGAATATAATTCAAGAACATTAAATGGGTTTCTTCCACTTCCATGATCAATAAAAGATCTCCCAAAACCCATCAGTGTTAGCATAGAAAAGTTCATCAATGAATAAATATTATATTTTACTATTTTTAGTAATAAAATGAGTATCATATTCTATTGTAGTCCTATTAATTGTATATGATATTTAATAGATGAATTTTAGTCATTGAATTGCTAGATTAATATGCCTAACATTATTTCATATGATACATAATGTGTGTTTCAAATCATAGAGTTTGACCAGTGCATATCATATGGTACAATGCACTAAAACACATGGTTTTTTAATGATATATGCTATGATATGTGATATCATAGGGTGCATCTAAAACTTTTTTTTCAATAGTATAGCATTTATTGTGTTGTAACTACATCCCAATACACAAAATAGGGGTAAATTAGGTTGAATAAATTTTCCTTCACTTCTGATATTATTCTGTTTAGTTTTCTAGAGTGTGGTGAACTTCTTATTATTCAAAAAAAATATTAATCAAAGGTAGAAAAATAAATAGAAGGATATATAATTTAACTTGTTTCACCACTAAGTCATAGTTATGGTGAATACATTAATTGTTTAATATCCACTAATCTGACACTCTCTCATGTGGCTAAAAAGTGTTCGTTACAAGACATCAAGAGAGTCTCCCCATAAACTAGAGTCTTGAGACTCAAAGAGAGGGTGTTAAATATATATAAGGGAGACTATAACCCCTGGTATGAAGTGTCCTAAAAGTATAATGTAGTACATATAAATAAAATAAAATATTAGAAGAAAATAATAATAACCAACTGAATAATATAATAAATAATAAGGTATAATGTAATGACATGATGGAATTTAACAAAATATCATTATAGAAACAATATAATTAAAAGACTAGTAGACTCAAATAAAAACTCAAAATTATCATGTTCTGATCCCCACTTCAGTCCCCACTCCAAAACTCCAGCCCGTCCAGTAAACAGAAAATCAACACAAGGCCTTTCTCCCTTGTCCAAACTTGTATCCACCTAATATACATGTATAAAAATGATGTCCCAAATAGGGTTTGAATATAACTTATTAGTTTGATAGAACCCTGTCTAAACTAACTTGTATGACAAGAATTGTGTGAAATACAACAATATACATGTGTCCAAATTAATTAAAAAGTTAAATAAATAAAATAATAACCTGCTTCATCTCCCTACCATAATGTCTATAATAAAGTCTTACAACGATGAAAAACACAACCATATGACCGGGAAAAAATTTATACATAAACACAATAATATAAAATCTCAAAACATGTCCTATGACCATGCCAAACACTATCATATATCCATGGTGTTGTCACAATAATCATGGTCAACGTCCTATAAGCATTACATAAATTGGGTTAAAACCCTATAAGCATTACAACTTGGGACTGGGAATGGCCCACTCTCTATAAGCATCAAATCATGGGATTAGGATGATCCCACTCAATATCATCATTATAACATATTTGTGTGCATGTTCCTTGGATGGTCTTGATATATGTGCAATTCAGCATGGAACGAAATTCTGGTTAGACAACATGGATATCACAATATAACATCATATATCTCAAAGTATAGTTATAAAAATGGTCATTTAACACTAAAATACCAATTTCATTTTTATCACAATTAATTAATAGTTATATCAATAATAAAATAAGAAAAATTTAGGAATTATATTACAATAAATCACACAAGTTCACATGTCATGTTAAGCACACTTTAAACCATTATCTAATTCAATTATATCCAAGGTTTTCTCACCCAATAAGTATCCATAAGCTATTTCAGCATCCAATTAAACCCAAAAGACTTAATGTAATAATATATTTCATTATTTAATTGAATTAGGTGTGTGAAAGATCATCTTAATCACACTATTACATAAACATAAAATTTTCAAACCACAGGGATAATATTTAGATGCTAACCACTAACTGATGATCCAAAAATGCTTCCAATGGAAAATTCCCATAACGTAGAAGGTGTGGATGAACACTAACAGAAACCTAAATATAAAGTAATATATACCAAAATTAACCACACACACAGTCAAAGGATTAAACCACAATAGTTGGAGAACCATGAAAGATAAGGGAGAAACCTAACCCAAAAGAAATACCATGGATTGAAGGCATACATAGGATATCCAAAAGAGATTTTGACACTCAAAAGTAACTAAGAGAATTCCATAGGGTCAAGAGGAGAAGGTTGTATTTGAATAGAATGAATATTATTTCAGACAACATGTTTTAAATAACAGGTTGGGGAATTAAATTTTGTGTAATGTAGTTACAAATCATGTAAATCTTTTTAATGGAATATGCTAAAAAACCCACCACCTCATTTTTATTATATAAAAATACCTCAAAAATTACCTGATGTGAAATCACATTACATGGTGTGTAAATATTCTATAGAAGGGTTTTCATCCCATTTCCCTTTAAACAACACAACCCCATTTAGAGAATCTCAACTTACCATGAACCGATGTTAAAATTTATCCATTTTATACCTATAATCCATTAGGTAAAGAAAGAATAAATCCATAAACATTAGGTCATTTACCCTAAAAAATCTCCCCATTTGGGTCCTCTTTGGTTTTTTCATGTTTCCTTACTTACAAAGACTATCATTATTCAAACGACATGAATACATTATAGAATGAAAAACAAAATATAATATTAATGAAAAATTCAAAGAGTGACATATGTGGAAAAGATAGGATCATAAAACCTACACACCTTATACCAGCTCATCCCTGAGATTATCTAAGTAGCATAATGATGTCCTAGAAAAAAATTATAGCCACTATCTTTAGATATTAGACTCCCCCTCCTAGGTCTCCTCCAGAATTCCCCCATGCTATCACTACACTCAAACCAATTGTGCATTCCTACCCCATATATATTTCTCACTACGATCTATAACCTTTATCAAGTGCTCCTCAAAAGATGTATAAACATAAATCTTTATGTCTACTATGTTTATCACATGGGAAGGTTATGGATGGTATATCTATAGCTGTGACATGTGGATCATGTCATGCAATTCATTGTATCACAATGGAAGGTATAAATGGCATGCCAATAGACCAACCCTTTACACAATATCAAATGTCCCGACAAACCTGGGAGCTAGCATTCAATGTTTCCTGATAGGGCGTTTCCCCAAACTAGGAGACACCTAAAGGAAAAGAAAGATAACAAACCTAAAATTATAGAGGTAATGTATAATGGTTTGAATATATATTTTTAATGCTTTGTGTGATCAAAAATAGTTTTCCGATCAAATAAACATTCTCAGATGTCTCTTGTATGAGACTAGGCCCATAAAGTGTTAACTCACATGTCTCCATCCAATATAGTGGTGAATAGAAAATCCTACCATACAAATCCTCAAACAGATATATTTTTGTTGATTCCTTGACTATATTATTATATGAAAACTCTATGATTTTCATACATTTCTACCCTAAAACACAACAATCCTAAACCCAGGCTCATAACATATCCTTTAAGGATTGTTGTGAAGGTGTCCATGATAGGAAATAAGTGTGATACCTTAGTCATTAAATCCATGAAAACCCATAAAATCATAATTTTTATGGGTTTTCAACGGTAATCCTATCAAAAAATCCATTGTGACATCATCCCATTTAAAATAAAGAATGATAAAAAGCTGAATAATCCTTTCTGGACTCTGATACTTTGTTTTCACGAGAAGACATGTGAAACATCTATCCATGAATCATAGAACATTGTTCATTATTCTTGTCCACCATTATTTTATATGAATATCATGATAAATCATTGTTAAAATAGGTTTCACCACCCATCTATAAGCATTAAACTCCCTTGTTATCTCCTCACATAAGCCCATAGGAACATGTACTCAACCACAGAAAAGAAGATAATTTCTACTACTTAGAGGCCATAATGATGGTGTATCCCCACCTTATATTTTTTATCTTAGAACTAATCCCTCCATTTCAAAAAACTAGTCAGTCCTAATTTTCTCCAAAATCAGGGCTATAAAAGATTTGAAAGTTAGATATACTCATCCTAGAGACTACAAAACATATAGAAGCTTTTCTACTCTCATAATTCATCTATGTATGTCTTTTATATCAAACCGGTGATAATGAAATTTCCAATTTCTGGTGTAGAAACCAATTCAAAGTTGAAGACTGTAGATACTTGACCCACATCCTCTAGTGAAGGTTTAGCTCTCACATGGAAAAGATGTACTTGAGGCTCTTGCGGTCCACATATTCCAAAAACCTATGATCTTTGAAATAGTGTCTCCAACATCATAGGTAATGTACCACTACTACTAACTCTAGATCCTGAGTAGGATAATTCCTCTTATGTAGTATCAGCTTCTTGGATCCATAAGAAACAAATATATCCTCCATCATTAAAACTACCCCAAGTCCATCTCTCGATGTGTCACAGTACATGGTAAATTCTTTTCTCGGCATATGTAGAGTTAGGATATTTTCTAATGTCATTTTCCTTTTAACTTATGAAAACATTTCTCATAATAATCAGACCAAAAAAACTTCACCCCTATCTTGTTTAGCCCAGAAATTAAGGCTTACAAATGAGCGAAATCCTGGATAAAGCACTGATAATAACCTATGGATCCAAAACTATATGAATATCAAATATTTTATTAGGTTGTTTCCAATATACCACATATGTTACATTCCCAAGGACCACTGAAACTTTTGTAATTGAGATTAAATGTCCTAATAAGTGAAATTTATTAATCTAGAAATATCATTTGGTCATCATAGAGTAATTATAATTCTTTCTAAATGTACTCAAGATTATGTTAAGATGTTTAGTATGATAGGCAGCAGATTGGGAGTACACTAAGATTCCAAAGAAAAAAATCACCAAAAAATTGTCCAGAAAATTATTAAAGAACCTACTCATTAAGTCCATGAATACCTCTGGTGTGTTAGTCATCCTAAACGACATCACAATGAATTCATAAAAGTCATATCTACTCCTAGAAAAATTTTGAGGTTTGTCCAATGGAATCACCGACACCTAGTGTTAGCCTGATATCAAATCATTATTGGAGTATATCTTAGCACCTCTCAATTAATCGCAAATATCATCAATGTGTCGAAGAGGATACACATTCTTTACTATCACATGGTTTAACCTCTGATAATCCACACAAAAAACCAAAGATCCATTAGTATTTTTTGTGAAGAGAACTAGAGATCACCAAGGAGATATATTAACTCATATGAAGCTTTCGATTCAAGATATTCCAACTGAACTTTCAACTCTTAATGGTCTTCTAGTTCCATTTTGAATGGTTGGATAGAAATCAGCTCTGCTCCCAACAACAACTTGATTATGAACATGATCTATCACTCGGGTGGTAACCCATAGAACTCATTAGGGAAAACATCCTAAAAATAGTCCACCACTAGACGAAAATTATCATTCCACATTCCACCAGTATCTAGAGATATATCAGCTATCAGAGCTTTGAGAAAATCCAATCTACACTGATTTGGTCCTTCACATCCACTATAAAGATCCTACTCACCTTGGTCAAAATAATAGCCTCTATATGAAGATATGAAGGTAACTCTCACCCATTAATAGTTGATATGATCCTGGTATAGAACTAACTAATCCATACTAATAAACTAGTATAAGGTTATCATTTCCAACTTAATCAGTTCTAAAATGAAATGGTAATCACCAATCTCTAAAAAACAACTTGAAATGTTTGATATTGTCCAACCTCGCATCTAATGTTGTGTATATGGTGAAAACAACATCAATGATTCTAATATCCAAGAGAAAAGTTTTTTTTAAGAACAGAAGATACAAAATAATGCGATGATTTGTTATCAAAAAAATGACAGATGAGGTTGATGATAAAAGAATCACACCTCTGATGGTAGATGATCCTACATCCATTATAGCTAGAGTAGTATTCATAATGTTAAACTAAAATTTCTTTCTAACATGGGATCCAATGGTGTGTTAGTACTTCATTACACTCAAATAAGAACTCCCAGATAACCCTGCTAAAATAGTCTGACTGCTACTCAAGGACTCTCTCATATGCCCTTCCATGATGAGTGCTTGGTTCATCATGTCCCCAAAACTAATCAAGATAAAAATGTTTACCTATGAATTGTTCTCATAGAATATAATATCTGGAAAACATTCACTCCAAGATATCATATCATCTTCCATTGATAGTGAAAATCATTGTAGGATGTTGAAACATTCATCATAGTCTAGCACTGACATTCCCTTCTGTGTTCGATGCATGAAAACAGGAACTTTTTTCATCCCTCAATTTCTAATTATAGAAATAGATTAGCAATGTCATCTCAAATTCCTTCTTAGATAGCTTATCCTGACTTCTTGCTTCTTCAAAAATATCTCACCAATTCTTGAAAGGTCCAAAAATGCTATATAAAATAAGATTAACCCTTCAATTTATGGGTGTTTCAAGATTTTTGAAGATGTTCTAGACTAACTCGATATAGAACTCAGCTACCAAGGATCCTCTATTCCTAGTAAATGTTGGCTGATGTTGCCGGTGAAACTCTCTTGTCAGGTCATACGTTGATGAAATAGTATGAACAATCCCCTTTTCCATGTATCGCATGACCCTCATGAAACTATCATGAAGATGAGCATCTATATACTCCCCATGAACTATAGGACGTTCTGGTTTGGTAATGTTAAGAGTTTATTGATTTTTTCTCTCCTAATGCTCAAGTCTATTATGAGGATGATGAATTTTATCTACAAGAAAAATTCCCACCTTAGAGAACAAGATAACAACAAGGTCATCCTCTGTAGGTGACTGCAATGGAGAACCATTGGAACCTGATCTATCTAAACATGGATTTAATGTGTTTTATCATGACACATCAAATCATTTCATTTTCCCAGTGAAACATATATCTCCTATCATTGTTGAATAGGCAATTATATATCACATGAAAAATAGATATTCCCCAATCATGAACAATTCATGACAATATATCCCTATGTGCCTATTATGATGCAGTTATTCTCATATCACTCCATACCGGGACATGAGTAAAAATATCATAAAATATTAACATCATAAAATAATAACCTCACACAACATGTGAATTACACAAGGTGAAATAACTTCAGCTACAACAATCACCCAACACAAACAACAATTCCATACCTAAGTACATAGATTTTCCCTTGTATATAGGTTAGATACTATCATGCATAAGCTCATTACCATGTCCCAAAAAATCTAAGTCTTTTTTCTATCTTTCCCAAAAAGTAAAGTATAAGAAAAGAAAACCTACTCCTTTGATACCTCTTTGTAACCTTCTCTAATATGGCACTCTCTCACATGGCCAAAAAGGTTTGGTTACGATACTTGAAGAGCGCATCACTATATGAAAGAGGATTTGGAATAACAGCTTTGGTGTGAAATTTATATTTAGGAGACTCTACATATGGTATAAATTATCATAGTACTTTTAAATAAACCATATAAAAAACAAAAATCAATGTATAGATAATGAGAAAGACAATAACAAGAGACAACTAAATAATCTAATAAATAATATGGAATAATGTAATTATGTTCTAGAATGTAAATAAATGTCATTCTAGAATCAATATATGTAAGATAATATAAAACCCAAATAAAGACTCAAAATTCCCTGGTCCTAAACCCTATGTTAGACCCAACTCCAAAATCCAATTCGTTCAATAAACAAGAAATCAACAACATAGTCCTTTTCCCTTGTCCAAACCAGCATTCACAAAATCTTCTTGGGTACCAAATAGTGGCCCAAATAGGGTGTGAGTATAAATCAGTTGGTCTGAACCACTATGTACAAACTAGCCTATTTGATAAGAAGTGTGTGCAATAAAATGATAAATATGTGTATAAATACATTCAACAATTAAATAAATACAACAATAATGTGCTTCAGCTCTATGATGGAATATCTATAAGCATGTCTTATGACCAATCCAAACACAACCATATAACCAAGGTAAAATAACCTGCTTCGGCACCATAAAATAATTTCTCGGAGCATGTCTTACAACAATTACAACCACAACAAAAATAAAATTGTATAGTCAAACAAATCTGATTAATATGCCTATATGCATTAAAATATCTAGGTTAGAGACCTATAAGTATTACACCAAGGAGAAAACCCCACTCTGAATAACCATTACAACATGACACTTGGCCAAGACCACTCAATATCATCATTACATAAAATAAGTTTGCATGTCCCAAGGATGATAATGATATAAAATCATTTCAGTATAGAACGCAAGTCTTGTAATATAGCATGGATATCACAATATCACATCATATATCTCCATGGTTAATTAACAGAATTACCATTTAACTTTAAAAACCCAATTTCATTATTATCAAAATTGATTTATAGTGATATCAATTAGAAAATAAGATTCTATTTAGATATTCTATAATAAGAAATCCCCAAAGGTCATATGTCAGGCTAAACAGAAGATAAACTATTAGAAAATTCATCTATTTTCAGGGTTCTCTCATCCAATAGGTATCCATAAGCTAGGTAAAAATCCAATTAAAACCAATGGAATTCAAGGTAAAATATCAATCATTATTTAATTGATATGGGAACACACAACATTAGATGAATCAAAATATTTCCTAAACATTGTAATTATCAAACCATAGGGTTAAGATTTAGACCCCTACCTTTAATGGATGATCCTTTATTGCTTACAATGTAAAAAACCATGAGGAAGAAGGTAAGGATGAACTCCAAGAGAATAATTGATCAAAACTAATCAAGATCAAAACCAATAATTCACACATTCAATGTATTACACTGCAATAATTTGAGAACCATAGAAGAGAAGGAAAAAACCTAACTAGAAAGACTTACTAAGGATTAAAGGCATAAACAGGATGTATGAAATTATGGTAAGTACACCAAATTTTTTTGGATAATTCCCTAGTTTTAGTAGGAAAAGGATGTAGTATAATAGAATGAAAATTCATCTTCACAACATGTTTAAAATTGATGGTCAAGTAATTACATGAAGTGTTATGTAGTTACACATAGGTTGAATCTTCTTATTATAATACACCAAAAAACCTTCCAAATTAGATTTATTTAATAAAAACAATCAAACATTTACATGACATGAAATCCATTACATGGTGTGTAAATGTTCTACTTATGTTTTTTCATCCCATTTCCCTTTAAACAACCAAAAACCCTTTTAAATCTTGTCAACATACCAATAACATGTGTTAATGGTTAACCTATTTATACCGAGACTTCATTAACATAAACAAGCATACATCCCCATACATGAGGTTATTTTCCCTAACAAAAATCTCTATATGGACCCACTTCAGTTTTTCTCATGTTTCCTTGCAATCAAAAACTTTGTTTATTCAAACAACAAACATCCACTATTGAAAAAAATGAATGATAAGATTATCAAAAAACATAGAGAGTGACAGAAGTGTAAAAGACTATATCTTACAAATAGTGTGTCAACTTTCCAAGAGGTAATTCTAGGTTTATAAGGGTTTAAATAACATTTTTTTGACTAGTTGGAGAATAAGAAAACCTAAACCAAGAATCAAAATTCATAGGTAAATGAAAAGCATCCATAATAGAAAGGAAGAAGTATAAAATAGGAATACCATGAACCATATCCCCCGAACCTTCTTAATCACCAATGAATAGGATTAAACAAGACCACTAAGTGTAGAAAAATGTTATCCCCAATCTATTGAATATCCATAAGGAAGGAACACTAAATAGTTTTTTGTTTTGGAAAAGGATCCACTACCATATATAATTTTTTATCATCTCATTAGGCTAGGGTGACTGATGAATTGATATTTGGGATAGGGATAGTCTTGTGCAGGAATCAAGATTGTACCCCCACCAATATCATCACTTGGTTGATGTATTTAAACAACCCAAAGGATTCTTATTGGTTATTCATGAATTAACACATTTATTATAATTCATGAGTTAATTATTTATGAAGTTCATGAATCATGTAAATGAATTTCGAACCTCCCTCACATTAAATATTATATAACACATCATTAACTGATATCAATCATGGGTAGAGTTGTAAATGTTAATTCACCTCCATAATAAGAAACAATGAAACACTTTTATGAAATAAAATACATACATTAATACTCTATGATAGAATGGGAAATTAAATCAAATTTCATTGAAACTGTTATAATCTTTCTAAATTACCTTTTTCATAAAATATTATATAACGACCAATGGTATAAAATCATATTTCATTCCATATTATTAACAATTACATAGAAAAAAATATATAAGATAGTATCATGGTTTCTATAATATATTAATTAAAATTTCCCATGAATAATAGATTTTGATAGTTTGAAGAATATAACATGAGATCATATTTTAACTCTTCATGATATGCTCTAATGAAAGGATAGAACATAGTCTATATACATAACATGCATATGGCAATATGGAATATATCTTTCAGTTAATATTATATAATATAGATGTTATATGGATTTTTGATGTATGCACTGTTTATCCTAAGGGCACATCCTCTTCATGACTTATCATGCACTACTTTGAGACTAGTAATTAAAATGAGAATACAACATGAAGGGTTATTATAACATTTTTTCATGAAACAAATAATATGATCACTGATCCGGTGAGTCTGTTATCTTTATTCTCTATTTTCTTCTTCAATTTCAGATATCCACAAAATAGTAGTCCCTATTTTTCTGTATCAAACTTTAGATCACTAAAGTGATTCACATGTTGTAGTTTTTATCAGATTGACAAGATCATTGGTTTCAGTATCATCTTCCACTTTTAAATTCATCTTCCCCTTTTGTCCATGAATATCTACTAGAGATATTTCATCATATTTTTAATATGGAATAATCATAAATGCCACAACATGATGTTATCCTTTTTAATTCTCAAACCAAATATCATTAATTAATTCTTAATTCATGGTTATTTTATTCTCCCAATAAATTTGTAAGATTCCTAAATCATATGTGACCAAATTATCAATAATATATTAATATTGATAATTCAAATTTTATTACATGTGGCCCTCTCTCTCTCTAAAATATTCTATGTATGCATGTTTACATGAAAAGGTATTTTATGTTAATTATTTAAAAATATAACCATATACTCCTCCTTTAATATCAATATGATCTTCTATAATTATCCAAAGAGTTATAAATATGGTCATCAATTGGATAAACCATCACTAAAATCACTAATGAGAATGTTAGAAATTATGAATTCTTAACTTATTACATATGATACTAGGATTATGAAATATTATCTAAGATTTTACATATTAACTAGATACTTATGTTTGTGGCCGCTCTTCTTATATATCACTCGTACTCTTATGTATCATCTTACATATATAGAGATCATTTCCCTTGTTTAATTATATACTCTAATAGGTAAGAGGATGGAACTATTCTGTATAAAATAATCCATTATTTTTATAAATTTATAATTTTAGTATGTATGAGAAAGAACCTTTTATTTATAAATTTAACCTTCTACATTTCTCATTGGCCTCTTCAGAACATAATACTTATGTATCTTCCCAGATTTCCAATTCATTTTATTCCTTTTAAATATTTAACTACCAAATAAAAAATTTATATAATTATAAATTTATCTTTCATTTATTCATATCAAAATAACTCATTAAAATTTTATTAAACAACATACATATCTTTTGACCATACCTTTTTTATACCTCATTTTAGATGAACAATTTATTTATTAAAGTATACTTCCAATAAAATACACACACACACACAGATATATATATATATATATATATATATATTGAACTTTTGGTTCCCCATATGGAAGAATACTACAAACACTTAGTGAAGTCATCAAATATTCCCTATATAGATTGACAACAGTCCAACACATAATATAATATTTGGTTCGAAAAATCCAACCCATTATGATTTTGTTTTCATTTCTCAAATACTGACAATACAATCTCCTCCATATATGATTCCCCTCCACCTATAATCTCATTTTATTCATTCTCCCAAATAATATTTTCATTTATCCACTCACCAAATCTGTTTTTTCATCTCTAAGTATGCCCTCCATGTCCCCCCTATAACTATGCATTCTTTATCCCCCTTTTAAATAAAATTAAAAGGTAATATTCAAGAACATACACGATTCAAAAAAATGAGAAAATAATAATCAACTATGTTTATAAGAACATGAAATTCCATGCTCAATGTAGAAATTAAGAAACACAAGTTAGTGAATATAATCTTTTCTCAGAAAACTAGAATTATTTATAACTACATGACTATGTTTATGAAAATTATTCTAAAGAACCACTTTGATCAAATCACATTATAATTCTCATGTCTCTCCATAAGTTCCCAAATATTATTTTTTTCAATATGGTCTAGCTTCTCTTTCATGGTTCTTAACCAAAATTCATCCTTTGCATCTTCTTGAATATATGTTGGCTCCACAGTAGATAATAGAGAAACATGTTGTTCATTCATCATCTTATATGTTTGAGTTGGATAAAAAATATCTCTATTTATATTATAGGTGTAAAATTTTATCATTTAATGTCTTATTAAAGTTTTATAATGACTTTATTTATTGGTTTTTTATTCCTCTACTATAGCTTCCATGTATTTATATTTGGAATAATTTTGATCACTCTTCGAATTTTCACAAGATTCGTCTTGTTCTTCACATAATTTATTCAAGATTGAATTTTTAACATTCTTTCATTCTTTTTCCTCAATGAAATTAAAACCATTTATCTAAATAATTTTTCTTAAACTTTGGCTGTAACACTTTTAGGGTTTATTATTCCTTGAATAGCATAATGAAATTCATTTATTAGCTACATCACTATATTTTAATTGATTTACATATTTATTATTAATATATTATCCTCATCTAAACATGTGAAAGTGTTCCAGTGTTGGATTTGTTGCTTACCACATCTCATATGGTGTCAATTCTTATATAGCGCATAGAAATTCTGGATTTTGAGTGTAAATTGTTACTATAATTTCCCCCATCCAGTAATGTCGAGAGATGCAACTTTCAAAAGGAATCATATTAGCCATATTTTTCACCATTTGTTTTCATCGTTCTACAACATCAATTTTTTGTGGAGTTTTAACTGAGGATACATCATCTTTAAATCAATATTTATCCAAGTATTTCTCTACTTAAATAGACATATATTACATTCCATTATATGGTCATAGAATTTTTATAGTGTGTTCAGTTTCATTTTCAAATATCCTCTAATACTTCATCATGAACTCTAGAACCTCCTTCTTATTCTGTAAAAACATTATAAAAAATATACTCTATTCATTAAAATATATAATGAATTTATATTATCCAAATGAGAATAGTAAATTAATTGGGCCAAAATTTCAAAGTATTCTAAATCAAGCATGATGGATTCCCTTTTCTTCTTTTTTTTGTAAGGGCTGTGTACCATATTTCCTCACAAACATGTGTCAATAATTCATTCTCATTCACACTTTAGATTAGGTATATACATATTATCTCTTATGTTGGATATATTTTCCATAATTATTGTTGAATTTTCATAGGCTCTGTAGCCACAAAGTTTTCACATCTCACACCATAAGAAATCACATATTCTCCTTTTTAACCATCTGATAAAGGTTACTAGTTGTCTTTCAAACTTTTATAAGGGAGTTACCAACATTTATTTTGATCAATAATACTTTATAATTTATTATAACCTTAATCCTAAATCCATATAGTTGACTCAATCTTGATAGGTTATTCCACAACCCATCCATATGAGTAATTTAGTAATCATTTTTTATTACCATTAGAGCTGGTATTTATTTTTACATTAATATTAATGGGCCCATAATTTCCAAATTAGGTATTACAATCAAAACACTTATTCAAATTGTTCTTGGGGTTCATTTTTGTATTCATATAGGATGAACACCCACTTTCAAGGATTCATGTGCTATTATTCTTTATATCATTGAGAGAAACATCATATAGGTTTTCCCTATTTATCTTATTTGTTTCCTTCCAAAAGATAACCAATCTAGTTGAAATTTTAGATGAAATAGATATTTTATCTTAATCATAATATACACTATTATATCCATATTAGTATTCAAATTTAGTGTTTATATTAGTCATAGGAATGAAATTGAGATTCCTTTCATTAAATTTCATTTGATCTCTATGATTCATGTTTCCACATCTTCATTTCTGGAAATCAACATCATTATTCTCATAGTCCAATAATTTATAATAATAACAATAAAAATAATTTATTTCATGTGTTGGAGTGTATAGATTCATCATTCTTTTCCTATATCCTGGTCTTTCTCCCATTAAATAGCTCTTGGAATCTCTATAGTAAGATATGGAATGGCCAAAAATGATAAAAAACATACACTTTATAAGTGGAAATATATTTCCACTATAACCTCTAAAAACTCTCACCTATATTAGAAAATATTTTTGTTTTTTGATTATATCTCAAGGGACACCAATTATTCTTTACCTCATGATTCACTTTATATTGGGTTACTAAAGGTTTTACATTAGATATATCAGTTTCATACTCTATCTTCTACTTTCCATTATTATAAAAGAATATTGTTCCACTTCTATTTTCTATTCATCAAATCAAAATAATTTTTTTTTTCATGTTAATTGTTCATTTTTTATTCAGGATATTCCCAACAACTTTTGAGGCTCACTTTTCTCTTTATAACAGTTCTTCATATGAGAACCATTCAAACTATAGCTTCCTTTTTGATTTAGTTATTTTTTATAGTCTCAAGATTACCTATAAAGGTATGTAATAATTTTTCTATAAAACCTCTTAAATTTATACTTAATATATGAATTAAGGTTATCAATCTCTTTTAAATATTATTTAATATCCAGTTTGTAACCAACCAATTCTGTTGAGAATTCATTTCTCAAGAGATTATGTTCTAATTTTTTTAATATCCTGTCAAAAAAAACCAATTTGATTTACATATTAAAAGGATTAAATTAAAATAGGGAAAATTTTATTATTCTTAATTCTCTAAATATCATGTTCTTTAATAGATCCCTCAATTTCCACCTTGAGGTCAACACCACAATTAGGTTAGTTTTCATCTTCTGCTTCAGAAAACTCTACTTCAGCAGTGGATATAATAGTATCCTCCATATCAAATTTAAACATAGTTTCTTATTCCTCTTAGAAAAATTAATTATATTACAATTCCTTTTTCATAAGAAATTTTCAGTGGAACTTATTCAAATAATATCTTCCCAGTTTATATATTTTTTTCTATGAAATTTATTTCAAGAATTTTGTATTTCTTAAACCTTACCTTCATAACTATTAAATATATTAAGACACCATGTTGAAATGTGTATAATATTTACACATTGTGAATAAGGTAGTGGTAGTTGGGGTTCACGATAGTGGTAAGGCACCTCATCATCCTACATCAAATCCTAGGATAAAATAAAATCAGGACCCAAATTATTTAGGATAGTTAAATTTTTCTCATGCTAGAGGTTTTGTGTAAAAATTTTGTGGTTTTGTGGTGTATTCCCATAATGGAGAGAATTAGGGGGAAAGTAGGTCCACAAGAAAGGGATTCTATCATCTATGGATGCCTTGATGGTGAGGGTGGTGGGTCTCTGTCTTTGACAGTAGGCATGTGTCAAAAAATGGCGTTGCAGACGATTTCGTGGTGTGGGTCATCATGTGATGGGGATGGAGGGATGTCCTTATGGTTTTATCTGATAGTGATGGTGGTGGTCAACCTAGAGGGGGGTGTGATGTCTTCAATTGAAGCAGGATATGCTATAGTGGTATGAATCAATAGTGAAGTCTTAGAAAAAAATGTTCCTCATTAACAATGTGAAAACCCATGGGGATTTATAGTAGTAGGTCCCATATTTTCTGGGAGACCTTATTAGGATGAATGAAAAGTTATGAAATCTAACATCAGTATATGGCACCATTCATCTCATCATGGAGTATTTCTAGCCATGCATCTATGAATGTTTTGGAACCTAGTTAAAAATTGTATCAATTACAATGTGGAGGAAATGATCTATAGTATCTCATCTCTAAGGATTTAAGGGTCATGTACTTAGTTCATGGGCCTATTGGTCATGCAGTTCATGTAAGGGTCCTCCCATAAATAAATTGAAAATATATTATCCAAAAAATAAGTAAAAATTTATGGTTTTGGGTTTTTTAGGTAGGGAAAAAGGTAAGGGTATAATGATTTCAAATCAACTCTTTCCCTTTTGATTTTTATTACAACTAATGATAAAAACTCATAATATGCATTATCTTATTTATATCCACCTTTGGCTACATTAATATTATTCATGTATATGAATATTATTTCATTTTATTTTGATTTTAGCTTCCTATAACTTGACATACATTTCATAATACCCCAAACTACTGTGAAGTTTATCTTGATATAGATAACAAATATTTATTTCATCAAGAAAAGAAACTTTTTTGTTGTAAGGGGATGAAAACATCCCCAATATATTCTTCTCAAAATTTACATACTTTATTTTTCTCACCAAGACCATAGTTTGATCCTGCTTCATCAATGATACGATTCAAAAACCCCTCAATACTTTCTTCTCAGTATATCATTCGATCATCAAACTTATTGTGTAAAAAATAAATCTTTACTTCTTTAACCATGTTATCACCATCATGGATATTATCTGACTTGTCCCATAGAGATATTTTTATAGTTAAACTCATCATATTCATATATATATATATATATATATATTTGTGTGTGTGATTTTTCATATCACCAAAAAATCATTCTCAGATGTGGCATCAGCATCAAGAATAATTTTAACTCATTTAGTCATGGATAAATCTAATGTTTCATGCACATGAACTTCATAAATAGTGTTAGAGAAGACTTTAAGAATGAGAGAGCAATGTTGTGATATCATTATATTATTCTAGATTTGGTGGTTTCTACCATCAAATAAATGAGATGAAATAGTATTTATTTTGTTCTCCATAACATATTCTTCACCTAAAAACATATTGATTTTATAAAATTTGTTGAAGTCACATCCTAAAACATCCTAAAATTGGGATGAATTTGGGTCTATAAATTTTATTTTACTTCTTGTATATTTATCTCTGGTTATCAAGACTGATAAGAACCAATTAATATATACACATAAAAATTTATAAAATGTAAAAAAAATTAGAATACATGATTTTTTTGTTGACCACTAAGGGATAATCCATATAGTATTTTTCAATTGTGTCAGTATAACAACATAAAACACTATCCACCATAGGTGTTAAAAAATTTGAAAAATATTCACTATTGATCCCAATATCACTTAATCTTCTTGAATTCTCATGGACTACATTGAGCATAGGAACTACAAAGATAACGGAACATGTTTGTTTCTTAAAATATTCTTTCATTATGAATTAAAATAAAAACATCAATCCAAAAATGGTGTTATAATTATTCTTCTTTTTATTTTTTGAACTCAGATATCCAATGAAATAAAATATCATAGTATCCCCCAACATTATCTCTCAAAATATAGATATTCAAAGTGATTAATGTGTAATAGTTTTTCTCATATGTACTAGTTAACATATTTTAATATAATCTTCTTATATTCTACTCTTATTCCCTTTTTTGTTCATGAAATATCTACATGTCTTATGTTTCAGTAAATAAAATGTGAAAACTATTTAAAAGAAGAAACCTAATTTTATAATTTTTAATTCTATAACTATATATCACGAATCAATTCTATAATTCATGGTTCTTTCAACATCCTACAATGGTTGAATTTTTTTGTAACCATATTTGAATGAATTACCAATCATATATTATGATTAATAATGTGAATCATATTCAATGTAGTATTATCTATCTCTCCCACTATAATTTTTTTTATTAGTGTGTGTTGACTTGTAATAATATTTATATATTGATTCTCCAAAAATTTCTTAGTATATTCCTCCTTAAATATTATAAATATATTCTCTGTTATCCCACATACGACAACGATGATAATAATGAATTGAACCTCCACTGAAACCACCAATGGAAATGAATAAAATTAACAAATAATAACTTCATACTTGTGAAACTAGACATCATACATATTATCCATACTCTTATATATGAACCGACTTCTTATGTTTAAAATTTCCTCTTACTCATCACTTGGATTATAATGTACCCACTTATGTATATAAGGATTATTACTTTCATTCATCCTATACTATAGTTTAATGGGGATAGACCTATGATGTACACAAAGATGCTAATTTTTTCCAACTTTTGAATTAAAGTATATATGGGGATAGACTTCTTATGTATGAAGTAAACCTTTTCTATTTTTATCTACCACTACAGAACAAACATCAGACATAGCCACCCAAGATTCTTATATATCTCTACCACTTTCCACATTTTACTACCAAATCAACAACTTATGTAGTATTTGTGTTCTTTACCTTTTTCATATGTCATAATTATTCATACATAAGTTTTTGAACAATTTACTTATCACTTGGATTTTTCATTTTTCTATATAGACCCACATGAACAATATACATATTTAATATGACTACCAATAATGAAATTATATATAAATGAAAATTTTAAAATTTGAGTTCCATAAACAACTTATGTATTCAAGAAGAATACTAAAACATGAAAAAATATTCAAATCTTCATTGTATCTATTGAAATAAATCTAACACATAATATAAGTTGTGATTACAATAAATTCATATTTACAACATAGTGTATGTCATTAATATTGAGTGGACCATTTTTATGAAATTTAAAACATGTAAGGTTTTTTTTACTTTATGAGATAAAATAGATTACAAAAGGATTACCCCCCTCACCCCCCCGTATATAGGGTTTTTTGATTTGTGTGATAAAGTTTCCTTTTCATGGGTTAACTAATATAAAAGGGCTTTAATGATTATCTTATGTATGTGTTACCCCATAAATAAGGATTTACCCTTAGCTATAGAAATGATACATATGGGTTCTTGATAACATATATCATGGATTACAATTTATAATATTATTATTAATCATAAAATACAATATAATCCAATAATGATGGGAATTATTATTTTGGAATAAAACTATTGTATTTTATAAATATATTATGAAAGAGAAGTGTGAGGAATCATTAATAAGATATTTTAATCCCTAAATAATATATAAACTGTCCATATTAATATCACATATTTTGAATGGTGGTTTTAGGGTGTAGTGGAAACATAGTTGGGGCCCTTCTTGATAATTTTTGTTTCATTAGTTTATCTGAATAAATCCTCATAACTTGGAAAATACAAATCTTAGAATATTTTTGGGGAGGAAATATTCACACACAATTTAAAAATAATTTATAAAAAAGAAATAACTAAATTTAGTTTTATTTTTTTCAGTAATGAATATTTTTTTCACATCTTGTCTTACCATTGTTGCATTAAAGGATCCAATGTAGACTCCCAATAGAGGTATACACACACACACACAACATGAACCTCAATACATAATTGATGGATATCTGGGTTATAGTCCAGAGATACCAATCACCTAGTGTCATCCAACATTCATTGTAATAAGAATCTCTTCGAGGTGAAAGGATTCATATATTTTTATATAATTCTTGAGTGGGAATATGGGGTTATCACTTCTAATTATTGACAGAAATATTCAAGTGTTTATCAAACAACATTAGAGAATTATCTCTTGACATAATTTTGTTATGCATAATGATCCTCAATTCACTTTCCTTATTAAAGGATATAATTTTGGTTTATATATCTAGGTATACATAGTTGATAATTATGGTAAGGACATTATCTAAATGTTAACACTAAAGAAAATCCCATTTCAAATAATAATAATATAACCATTATGGTATTCCATTACATGCACCAACTCACATATATTTAAATATCATTTCTTAGATAAATAAAAAATATTATTTTTACGTGATATTAAATAATATATATAATTTCAACTAATCCCTGAACTCATCATGTCAATACTATTTAACATTTATTGAATCTTGACAAATAAAATACTTATTTAAGAAAATCAATGTCATTGTATTATTATTTCAAGAAAAAATTATATATTGTATTCATAAACTGGAGAATATTTTTTTTCAATATTCATATATATATATATAATAAATATATATATATATTTCATATATAAATATTTTTTAAGTAACCTATAAAAAGAAGAAATAAACAAATATTATATATTTGATTGATGATAAATAATATTTATTTAATATTCAACTCATATATATTCAAAATGAAATAACTAGTGATTAAATTTATGCGATCAATATAACCTAAATTAATATTAATTATTTGTTAGAGAATAATATTTATTCCTATATTAAATTAATATAGAATTTAACTTAGGTCATGGATGTACTTATTGTGTATCCTTCTAAGCCTCTTTCTTACTGGAATTTAGAAATATAGTATAATGTCCAAGATCTACTTCTTAAAACATTTTAATGTATCAATAGAGATAAAAGTTAATATTACAATGATAACAACCTCCTATGAAGGATCATTTAGCAATATAATCCATTTTTGTCAATATTTTTAGGACCAAGTTTTATTTTGGTTGTATTTTTTGTCAATATATCAAAATGAATAAAAGATGAATGTTCAATGTCAAAAGTGTTTTTTGAGAGGTTGCAGGAATATTTGCTGAAGAATGTATTTCTGTCAATGTTTTCTGATCGGACGTACCATCAAAATCATACCATTGGACTTTGTCCAATAACATGAGTCATTGGATACAATCCATAATATTGGGATTTCGAATGAATGTTAGAAGAAGTCGAAAATCGTATTGAGTATGAAATGAAAGTCTTGATCGTAATAAGAAGTTCTATCAGTGTCTTCATACAATACTAAATCTGAAGATGTTTTCTGATCCTAGAGTTCTCGTAAATCTTGATAATTTTTCATGATAAAATCTTTTGAATAATGGAGGATGTTGAAAAGGATATATTAGAGTTAGGAAAACATGATAACATAAAGATTTTGGTTTTCAGTTAGACCAATATGCCACATCAAATAGATCATTGAGAAATTATGGACAATGGATGAGAAACTAATACCGGTCCATCATTATAACACAGAAATTGATTCATCACACAAAGAATTGTATTTTCATATAGAATGATTTTTAAATTTTGAACTATTGAAAATAAAAAAACAAATTAAATCAAATAACCATGAACCATATGATGATCAATAGTGTATTTAACCATTTTTTATCATGTTACATTATATCCTAATTAGGTCAAGAGTAATGGGATAAAAGGTGGTTCTATTTTATCAGATGATCACAAACACCAATCCATCAGAGTGATATAAAGATCGATTTAAAAACAAATGATGACACTAATAGGTCATTAGACACAGTCTGTGAATGTTTTGGTGAATCAAAGAAAATTTTAAATATTGGGATGAAATTATCCAAGTGTCGATAAGAAGGATTGATACTGATGCTGTAATGTTTCTATGAGGTGTTGATATCTTTAGAATTTACTAAAATGTTTATAATAAATGAAAACAAAATAACCCTAATGAATTTGAAATAATTTTTATGAAATAATGGTTACCATGTTTTATCTTTAAACTGATATAGATCATTGTAATAAGAAGTCTTTAATTATGAAATTTTCAAGCATGTCAAGAAAATTAGAGTGATAAAGTGATTTTGTTGAAATGTTTAAATTGGCGTGATCTTGGTATATTATTAATGAATGGTTAGGAAGGTCTCATTGAGAAGATGTTTTGAGAATATTCAAGAAATTTCATTAAGCTCCCATAAGTATTAAAAATATTTTAATAAGTCAAAGATTAATTTGTATTTGAATGTGAAATTTGGGATAATTGTTTTTTAGTAGAAAGAAGAATTATTTTTTCCACCTTTTCTATTCTTGGATGGCTTTAAAAGGATTATAATATACATTGTACTTTACAACTGATGGTGTACTATTCCCATGTTCTCAATGCTGATGCATTGACATTAGTGGGACAATTATTGAGATTCTAACCAATCTTTTGGTTTTTTGGTTGATGTGGAAGAAGATACATTAGAGTGAGTCCATCATAGTAAGTTTCACGAGAAAAATATCCATCATAGTGAGCCCCATTGGATAGAGGTACACAATATGGAGTAATTGTGGGATACCAAATGAGTTCATTACATAGTTGATGGGGAAAGAGCAGAATAAATATCAGAAGAAGAAAATTGTATAGATACCAATGGACTACAATTACCAGATAGAGGCTGATCATACTACCTTTTTATAAGGATGTTTTCCAAACAATTTTTTCTAGAAATATTGATCATATTCAAAATTGTTGATGATATGAAGGATGTTTCAAGTTCAAAAAATTCCATAGATAATTGTGGAAGTTCATGATGATTCAAAATAGGTAAATTTTGATTCATATTTCTTGTGAAGAAAGTGAAGACCATTTTTAAGTGGATTAGGAAAGAATAATGAATGTGAAGCTTATAACTTTTGATACATACCAATTAATGAAAAGGCTTGATTTTTTTGGGGATATGCAATGATCTATAGGAAGTGGATATGAAAAAATATATTTTAGGGGTATAACCAACTACAATAATAAAGTTGATACTAGAACTGTAGAATTTTTCATTGCTTATGAATTTGTATTCCAAAAATACGTTAATGATAGAATCCATGTTGGTGGGATTATCCAACAAAAGAAGAAGTACGTATTTGTACCGATCCTTGAAAATACCATGTAATTCCTTCCCTTAGTATTATTTTTCATACGAAAGGTATGTTTGAGGGGTTATATTTGAGTGGATCACAACTCTATCATGTTTTAGAGGTTGAGAAATTTTAGTAAAGATGTGAAAAAACTTTATTATAATAATTAATCAAAACCACTAATTCACCCCCAGTGGTGTCAATCCTATTTGGAAACAACAATTTGTATCAAAGGATGTTCCCTCTAAAAAATCCTTCTCCAAAGATGGAGAATTTCAATTTTGTTAAAAATAGGGTTATTCATATTTTTATGGAAAAAACTATCACAATTGTAAGAATAGAATGATACCCTATCTTCAATATCTTGGACAAGAAGATAGAGATAAAAAAAGTGGTAATTCCACCATCAATGAGGTTTCTACGATATATTCTGATAAAATAATTGTTAAATATGATGGAAAATCCTAGAATTATTTGTTGATGGATGTTACTGATAATTTTTATGCAAATATTATTTGGTTACCAATAGTAATGGTAATTTTGGAGATGCTGGGAATTGGTTGTGAAGGGAATGATAATGGGAAGGGAGACATGTTACAAATCTATAAAAGTTGATTTGAGTATTTGAACATGTCTGTAGATGAACGTTTTGATATTAATTTTACATGGGTAAATGATATTTTGTTTAAAATCAGAATTTTTGGGGAAAATCTTGGAGTTACCATAAATCATCATTAGTTTATATGATAAAATATTCTTAAGAATAGAATATATTGAAAAGGATGTATTAGAGTTTGGAAAATTTGAGAACATTAATTTTCTATTTCTCAGTTAGAAATGTATTCTAAAACAAATAGATCCTTAGAAGAGTGTTGATACTAGATGAGTAACAAATACTAGTTTATTGGTATTAAATTTATACTAATTCATTAGATAAAAAATTCTATCAGAGGTATAATGCTTAAGAGAGTTTTAATTTTTGGAAACAATAAAAAAATGAAATCTCATACTGATCCACTAGATAATGATTAACAATATAGTCAAACATTTTTCATCGGGTCTCATTGCATCATAATTTGGAAAAGTTTAATGAGAAAAAATGTGGTTATGTTTCATTGGACCTTCACTTACACCAATACAATAGAGTGATATAGAGACTGATACAACAAATGTAGGATGACACTGATAGGTAATGCAATGGAGGTTAAGGAACTTACGAACAATTGAAAAAATGGTGGAATATTGTGAAGAAATTGTCTGGGTAATGATAATATGGTTCCAAACCTATGTTTAAGTACTACCAATAGGTTTTGATATCATTAGAAGTTGTGATTAATTTATTAGAAAAATAATACCAATTAATGTTCAATGAACTTGCAACAATTTTTATGGAAGAATGGATTCAATATTATATCTTCCAAATGATATGGATCACCATAATAAGAAGTCTTTAGTTATGCAATTTTCAAGTAGTTAAAGAAAATTAGAGTGATTAAATGTATTCATCATATTAATGAAATCAGAATAATAATGGAGTCAAATTAATGAATGTTATAAAGGCTGCTTTAAGATAGTGTTTTGAGAATAATTGATAAGTTTCATGGAGCTCTTAGATGTATTGGCATGAGGTAATGAATTGAAATATTAAGACATAAAATGAAAGTGTCATTTGAAATATATGAATATTTCTTAACAGAGAGAAGATTTATTTTTTCATCCATTACTATTCTAGGATGGCTATAAAATGGTAAGGAAGTACATTGTACTTCCCAACTAATGGAGTTGTGTTCACATGTGCTCAATGATAAAGCTCTGAAAATTAGTGGGACATGTATTAAGATTCCATCTATGGTATTTTTTCAGGAAGAAGATGAGTAAGGTATATCAATTTGAGTCCATAAACATAAGTTTGATAAGAAATAGATTCATCAGATTGAGCCCCATCATACCGATTTTCATTAGATGGTGGAAATATTTGAAATCAATTTAGTTATTTACATAGTTGATGGTGGAAGGGTAGCAGGAGAACCTGGTGGAGAAGATCATATAGAGACCATTAGACTGAGGTTACCATAGGGAGGTTGATCGAACTGACATTTTCTAAGGAATATTTCTAGACAAATATTATAGAAATATTGAGTATATTCATATTTTTTAATATTTGATATAAATTTCAATTCCAACATGTTCCTTATAAAATTGTTAGTGTTCATGAATATTGTACATAGTTAATGTATAATTAATATTACTAGTAGAGGAAGTGGAGATAATTCTAAAGTGGATTGGAAAAGAGGAAGGAAAGTGAAGCATGTAGCTAGGGATACGTACCAGTTACTGAAAAGGATTGATTGTTTTTTTGGGTGTATAAATAGATTTAGGAAGTGGAAACTGAGAGGATAGGTTTGTGGTATTACCAAATATAGTAGGAACGTATATATTGATATTATATAATTGTTCACTATTTTCCCTTTATATTCTAGAGAGAATATAGTGAAAGAATCCATGTTGTAGGGAAAATCCAACATGGCATGGAGTAAGTCTTTCTATCAAACCATATAAATACCATGTGTTTCCTTATCCTTATATTTGTTTCATTAAAATGGAATGGTTTATATGTTATATTTGAGTGGATTGTACCTTTAAAATGTTTCATAGGTTAAAAATGTTTACTAAATAATTTAAGAAAACAGTATTATAAAAAGAAAAAGGAATAGTAGATTCACCCCCCTTTCAGTGGTCTCGATCCTATTTGAAAAAAAATATCTCATAAACATAGTTTCATACTTGGGTCATCAACCTATTTTCTATATATATATATATATTTTATTATATTAAAACAACTTTTCTATAATCATCTATATCCCTAGACTTAATAAAATAGTTTAATTTTAATTCGATATTGTGAGATATGATATTCCAGTTTGTGAAGGTATACATACTTTATTGACTTATTCATAAATACCATATCACTTATAACACACCCAATATATCATATTTCACCAGGAGAAAATGTCATCATAATTTTCATCAATGCATAAATATACACAACCCTTGATTTGAATTAATAATAATATCATGTATAAGGACTAATACAAAAATAGTTATATCAAAATATCCATAGACACATGACATGTGAAACTCCTATTAATAAGTTTATCCTTATAAACTCCTCTATTATAGATTACCATGTATAAAAAATCATTACCCAAATCCTCATCTTCATACGAGAATATGGCACCTGATAGTCAAAATATCATTGATGTCTTGGTATATATATGTAATATAGACCATAGAAAATATGTTGAAGAGTATCATTATATCACATCATGGTTCTCAGTATAGTAGGAAACTACTATAACCATTCAATGTAATAAATTTTATACAAAGTAATTATACACAGAATAACACACATCAAGTGATAAGATATTTATTACTTTATGTAATTGAATATGCATGTAATTGAAAGTATAAAAGTAATTGGTTCTATTTCAACAACTCCAAAAGACCCCCATATATACTAGATCCTACTTTTAATGACTATTATTCCATTAGCTCTCCAAATTTATTTTTTACTTCTATTAAGATAGATCTTTAGTAAATGTTTCTTCCATATTTTCTTTAATAGAAAATATAATTATTGTCACCTTACCCCTTTGAGAATAATACCTCAAGAGATGATATATATAAATTATATGATTTAATAACTAATGTGGTCTTGGATTTTTGGAATGAACCAGCACTATAGTATTATCACAATACAGTGTGATAATATTATTATTTTTAGGAACTACATAATGATCTTGGAAAAAATTGTGTATCCCAATTAATTATTTAGATACATAAAAATACATAATATACTTGCAATTTTTCATATATTTGGTGAAAAATAGATTCTTTTTTCACTTACAACTGAAAAATCCTCCAATAAGGTAGAAGATATATCTTGACTGTGATTTTGAGATTATTATAGTTAGTTTGTAAAATAGAATATATATATATATATATATATCCTATGATTACTTACTCCCCATATCCTCCGAAAACAAAGAAAATATCTTTTTGTGAGCCACCTATAATTTAGGATTATTTTGATATCCACTAAATGGAATTCTTTAGGGTATTCTTGATATGTTTATACTATAATCAAGATGTAAGAAAAATCATGCCTGGTACATAGAATGATATACATGACAGATCCTATCACTAAAGTGTAAGGATTCATGATTTTCCTCTTCATCTCATATAGTAGATAAGGACATAGTTTCTTAGAGAGATTTATACAATATTACATTGGAAAAAATTCCATTTTGGATTTTTCTATAATAAATCTATTTAGTACCTTGTCGATGTATATATCCTAGATTAGTCTAAGTAGAAAATTGAATTCATCATGATAGATATTTATCCCAATAGTGTCTAATTGTTTACCTTAGTCCTTGATATATAATCATTCTTTAATCGAATATTAATAGAATATATGACTATTATCTCATTTCCCATCAATAATATATGATCTAAAAATATTACTAAAAATGATTGAACCTCCACTAAACCTCTTATAGGCATTAAAATAATATCCATTATGTATGAAACTAAATTGTCTTATGGATTAATAAAAATGAATGTTCTATGATCTCAATGATTTATTTAACCCATAAATCGATAACAATAACTTTTATATACTATTGGTATCCTTTGTATTAAAAACCCCATATAGTTGTGTCATATAGACATCTTCTACATGTTTCACATTAAGGAATTATATTTTATCATGCATTTATTAAAATTCATAATAATGGTGAGATGATATGGAATTAAAAATTATAATGGATTTCATTATAGAAATTGGTGAAATTTTTTTATCATAGTCAATTACTTGACATTAATTAAACCCTTTAGCAACCATATTAGCCTTATAGGTAACAACATTACCACACATTCCCTATTTCTTATTGAATACCCATTTAATTCAAACAAGCTATACATCCATTGTAGGATCTATCGAAATCAAAAGTTAGATTTGGTACATTGTATCTATATAAAATTGATTGGATTACTGGGACCATTAAACTTTTGAGCTATATGCTTCTTCCTTGTAGGATACAGGTTTATTATAGTTAACTGATAATTTTTATGAATCCATGGTGACATGATAAACTTATATCATTGGTCCTCTAACCTCTACAGTGGTCCTATATTGTTCTTGTGAATCTAGAACATCCTATTCTATGGAACTTTGTGGAATTTTTTTCTTATACCAACTTCTATATATATTGAGCCTCAAATTCATTAATGTTGATCTTTACCCCAATATCACTTGTAGATACACACTCCCTCTCAAGAAATTTGGGTCTATCTAAGTGTTCATATAGTTAATATCCATTAGTCTCATTAAGAGATCCTATTAAGATACACTTAATGCCTTAGGATTCGGTTTTTTCTAGATATAGCCTTAAAAATGCTTCCCATCCCCACACTCATATATGTGACAAAAAAATCTTACTCTAGTACTAATTTTATTATAGAATACCATTTTTTATTTTATTTATCACTCAATTTAGTATGCTTGTTATAGATTGTAATGTATAATTACAAAAGGATAGTGGAAGACTTTTATGATGCATAATTGATATCACTATTTCAAATAATGTGTGGTTCCTCCTTTAATTGACTCCATTCCACAATGGTGTATAACGAGTGATTTGAGATAGTATCTCCACCTCATTATATAATCAATGGAACTCTTGGTTAATATAATATCCACCATAGACTGAGTATAGTTTATGTATCATTTTATAAATACAATCATATACTTAATACTAATTTTCCTTAAAATTTTCGAAGGAATCAGTTTTATACACCCACTAGTAGATAAATTTTCATCTACTAAATCCATCAGTAAAAGTTGTGAAGTAAAAATATCCACCCATAGCTTCAACTACAAATTTTCCACACTCATATATATGATCTAATTCAAAAATATACATGGATCGTTCATTCATTCCACTAAATAGTGATTTCTTTATTTTACCATGTAAACAATCATGAAAAATATCATAGGTTTTTAATTTTAAAAGAATATAAATATACCTTTTAATATAATCGTGTCATGTATTCCTTGTTTACATGAACAAGGCTATAATTAAATAACTGGGTGTGATATGATTCATGTGAACTTGATTCATTATATATTTTCAACACATTAATTTCATATTCTTATATATAAAGACTATTATTCAAATTTTTTATAGTAACATATAAAGTATTTATAAAAGTAGAATATCTTATTTACAAACTAGAATATAAAGATATATTTGTCTAAAATGTACATGGAAATAGTATTTTGGTAACAATAAGAACATAATAAAAATTATTTTGAACTAAAATTTAACATGTTTTCAAAGAATTATGGTAGCCTTTGATATCCAATGTTCTTTTTATTTCTCATTTGAAAGATCAAATAATCTCCTCACCTTTATAAAAATTCGTAAATATACATTGTTCCTATTTTTGGATACAAATATGATCACTGGAAGCTATATATAATAACAAATTTCTAGAAATAGATAAACAATAAATATAAAACACATATAAATATTCCCCTTGATTTTTCACTGAGGTGTGTTTCTTATTTCAATGACCCTTCTTGGTATATGAAATTCAAACTACATCTTATTCCCTTTCCTACACCATGATCCTCCTCCTCTTAGATAGGTGGTGAAAAGTTACGTTAGTCATAATGTCAGTATTGGAGAAATTTTACTTTACCTTACACTTTTTTCACTATAAATAATGAAGTTTATTCCTACTTTTTGACCTTATCCTCATGAAAAATAAGAGTAATGATCTACTTGAGTGACTTCATTATATTATTGAAATTAAAATTTAGCATTAAATTAGAGAATCTTGGAGGGAGTGAGGAAGGTACAAAATATGGGCATAATTATTTAGAAAACATGAAACTCCAAATTTCATGATCCAAAATATATAAAATTATATTTAATACATAAATACTAGGTAGTTAAACTTTTATATGTTTTAATCTAAATAGTGAAATAGAGATTTTGTTTCTTTCATGTATATCATTCTCCAGATAATGATCATAGAGATGGGATAACATGGTGCATGCATCCTTGTTCTCATTTGGCTTCTTGAGATCTCTAGATAATGATTATAAAATTAGTAATTTGACATAAAATAAATCATCTACATGTTTCCAAAAAAATAATGTAAACCTACTCACTCACCTCTTTAAAATGGTCATTTGGAACTGGGGAATCCATGATGTCATACTTCAAATGTTTACATAATATAATACACAAGTGAATTTTCCACACCTAGAAGTTCATTTCATTCAAAATATTGTCTTCCCCAAATATCAATCATAAGTATAATTTCATAATTTATGAGCATGAAATTTTCTACAATAAAGAATCTAGTTTTTAGTACTTTATCTTAATTACCAAAATTATGAGATATAATAAATTTTTATCTTAATAGTATCCCACTATTTTATCAATTTCAATTATCCCTCACCATTAAATTTAGAATATATTGATTCATGCATATTTTAGTGTAATGGATTCATATATCCCATCTCATAACCTAGAATATTGTTATGAAAATAACTCAATGTTTTTTAGGTCAGAGGTCTTTCCAAATTTAATATTAGAAGATCCTTTATCCACTTAATATTCTCCCCAATCCTAAAAACATGGGAATTTTTTTCCTCAATAGTTTCCACTAAATTTTATTAAACAAACTATATCCATCACACTGAATAAAAATTTTATTAATTCAACCCATATTATTTTTTAATTCTTCTCTATTATTGAAAAGTGGACCCGATTATAGAATTATCAAAACAATAATTATAAATGTATCTTAACTCATTAAAATGGAAGGAATTTATGAATTATTATTCCATTGAGAGATTTTATCATATATATAAATATTTTTTATTTTATCCTCTTATTTTTTTGTTAATATATTGTGGATTTTACACAATAAATTACTAATGTATAATAAAATAATTTAGGAAAAATCAATTTATTTTATTCTATTGAGGGAATCTTTTCATTTAATTTACATTTATTTGATATTTATTACAAATAAAATAAAAATGCATCCCATAAATAAAAAAATAACCATAAACTTTATGAAAGAAAATAATTATGTGGTATGATCATGATCTTTTAACTTATAGTATTTTTATTAAGGAGATAATAAACAAACCATTAACCCCAAGGGAATGACTCTTTGATCTGGGCTTAGTTCAAGCCATAGAATTCCACCTTTGAGATTTGTTTCTCCTTAGTTAGTTTCACCTCAGCTAAGATTTTGAATGATGTCCTCTCCTTAGAGATCAAACCATTAAATGTGTTTACTCACTTATGGTTGGGGGGAACCAATGGTATAGGTTACATAAAATGAAAAATGGACACAAATTCCCTTATATAGTAAATATGTTAGAGATGATAAATATATCGTCATATTTAATTATATAAAATTTTATCAGATAAAATAACCCAGTAAATAAATATTAAATTAAATAGAAATAGAATTGATAAATTATTTTTTTATGATTATAATCATCCATTCATAAAATAACTATGAATCTAAATTAAGTAAAATCTATTTCAACTAATTCTTTATTAATATAAAATCACAAAAATTAATATTTAATCATTTTATTGGTAACATACCCACCCTATTTCACTATGAATAGTAATTATACTATGTTGTTATAGCACCTTAGGCATGCCTAGTATTCCACAGGCTACTGACTTAAAGAAGGAGTTTAGGGTAGTACCAAAGGAGAAAATACCCTCATATTATAATGTGTGATAATAGTAAAATAAACTGAGCATCAACCACAACATAAAACAAACTTCACAGAAACAATAAACATATCAAAAATGATAAATGAATACAATTGAATACTATCATACAAACTCACAATCTACCCATCAGGATGACCACATATATAAATAAAATAAGAATAAAAATATATTGAGGCCTCACTACATCCCTAAGACCTGCATCAATCCTAGATTCCAATCTAATTTGAGCTATCTTCCACGACTATGCAACCAATGAGTTAAAGACCCAAAAATCAATTAACCTAGATCTATTGTATACTTTATTACATTGGCATAAGATAAAAGGGATATCTTTCTAATAGAATGAACAGTTTAGTATTCTTTAAAAAACTAGATACATACAAGATTCCCATTATTATATTGGAAATAAAATAAAAAACATAACCAAAGAAAATAACCTCATGGATAATAATAGCTCAATTATAAATGAATTAAATAGTTAACATTGGTCATCATAATCCCAAATATCATTATATATTTACCATAAATACCTTGCACTAATACTTTTCAAACTAATGAGAGTCATACTCTAAAATCCCATTTAATAATTATAACCAATTCGTTTTTCTTAAAACACCTTTCATTTCATCGAGGGGATATTTAATTTTATGCCCCAACCATCACTACATGTCCAATGTATTCTTAAATTATTTAATAAACAATTTAATTCATGATTAATATTCCTTATAAAAAAATTTATGTATTCAATAAATAATACAAAATATCAATATTTTCACAATAAATCAAATAACATTAAAAGTAAAACACCATATATAGTAATGGAATATGGTTTAATAAATAAGAATATCCATGAATAAAAATAATATATATTTTAAAGATAAATGTAATGTTCAATTAAAAATGTTCACAATAAAGTGAATGTTACAAGAGAAATTTAATGACAAAAAAAAATTGTAAGAGATAAAATATGACCATCAATTCATTAGAAAAAGTATATTTTATATTAAAATAAAATCATTTAATGAATATAGGAAATTGGAAATAAAAAAATTAAAATATTTTTTCATGAATAGTTTTATTTTTAATATAATTGAAATTTTATAGAAGAAGCTAAATATCATGAAATGTTTATGGATGTGGGAAAGTTTGTTAATTTCATAAACGCTAAAAAGAAACATTCCTTTTTATTTTTTTGTAAAGAGAGTAAAAAATGAACCTTTCAAAAAAAAGGAAGATTCCTTTCAAAAAATTTAAAAATTTATAGATAACATGAAATTTATATTCATTTAATAAAGAATTACTTTTAAAAAAATTATTAATTTATCCATGGATGAAAAATATACCCGATCAAAAAGAGAATTATGTTTATATTTTCATTTAAATGATTCCTTTGTTGATTCAAGTGTAAATGAGAGGGGAATTTGGAATAAAATATAGAAAATTATTAAATATCTAGGTGATAGGAAAATAAATGGACATTATGATGGATATATTTTAATATTCCTCTAATAAAAATATGTTTAATACAAAAACATAGATTATAATATAAATTTATACCTATTTGGCACCTTTAAAATTATAACCCATTGAAATAAAAAACATAAATAAAAACATTAATCAAAATGAAAAAAATATATATTTATTTTATATAAATAAAATAGTTAGTATATAAAAATCATAAAATTCAATAGGTTCATAATAAAAAAAATACCCAAAAGTGTGGAAATTGAAATGAAATCCCTTACAATGATCATAACATAAATGTGAGAATTAATATATGAAGTGATTATGTGTTAAAAATATAAATCCCAAAATAATAATTGGAATTATAAAATAGTACAAAAAAATTTCATTTCACCCACACTCTTGTCATTATAAAGTTAATGAATAAGTGATTTAACTTAATGAATGGAGAGTGAGTTAATAAAATCCTTATGAGAAGTTCAGATTTCCCTATAAGATATTTTAACCACCTATATAATAAATTTAGATTTATTATACATAAATACATAATATAACCATCTAAATATATATAATAACATGTATTATCCATTTATAACATTTTATCACCTGTTTGTTTACAATATTTTATTATTATAGTTATTTTAGGTTTTAATTGCTTCATTTTTCACGTATATTTTGATTTGGTAGCTTTATCCATTGCATCTTGATAATGCGACCATCATATCCAAAAAATTATTCATTATAGAAATATCATATAAATTAAATATATATATATATATATATATATATTTAAAAGTCATCCATAAAATATATAGATTGAAATATGAGTTACATTATTCATGGAGATAGTAGGTCATACATATGCATGAGCACTATTTTCACTTTTCGGTGGATGAAATGATGTAAAGGTAAATAATAATTCAGTATTATATAATAATTATTATATCATATTTTTCATATCTATTGTTTATATTTATCATTATTACAAACCATGAAAAGTGGAAATGAAAACCAAATCACATTGCTTCGTGGAGGTGGTAGTTAACACATATAGATGAGCGATGTTATGATTTTCCAATGGACTAGGATGTAAGAAGTTGGATATGATATTATAATTTTAGAAGAATAATTATGTCATAAACATTAATTTTATTCATTAGTATAATATTTATAACCATACAATTAATTTTATGATGAATGAAATTGTATCTCTACGTGGAGACAGTAAGTCAAACATACGCAATAGTGATGTTTTCATTTTTCATATGATGGAAAAGAGATGGAATATGGATTAAAAATAATAATAATAACATATAATTATATCTATTATAATATATTTATTATTTTATAATGGGTATAATATGTTTAGATTAAGTATAAGAAGAATGAAAGTTTAATGATTCAGTACATATGATTACCTCTTCTTCAGTAGTCCTCCTTTAGATATCCTCTTAAGGGACCACGGGTTGGTCTTTTGGAAATAGAAGAACCTATAAAACATTTTTTAAAACATTATAAGAGAAAATTTTAAGGTTTTGTGAAGTTATTTTTCTCATTATTATTTAAATAAAAGAGACAAGTGGTGTCATTTTATAGTTGAGGGAGGAGAATTCTTATAATATCCTATAGTAATAAATTAATATAAATTAAATTTAAATTCCAAATGGATCCATATTAATATAATTAAAAAACTATGAGAATGAGTTTAAATCCTCTCATACAATTAAATTTTGAAAATATTTTTTTTTCTTTCAAACTTTTCTTTTAGTTTTAACCCTTGTTAAACCTTTTGAAAATTACCACAATAACAAATTTTCTACCCTTTACATTTCAAGAATGTTACCATAAAAAAGAAAAACAACCCATAAAGGTAACATGGTTTATATTTTCAACCATATCACACTTAATTGGAAAAATATATGATTTTTATGAATTTTATGTCATTTAATAAAATATTATTTGTTATAAAATATCCTTAATGTCATTTGGGTACTATTAATTTAATTTTTATTATAAAGGCATCATGAAAAATGAGGAATTTTAATATAACCATTCAACACGCCAATAATATTTAATATTTATCTAAAAAATTGGGAACATATTAATTTATTCAAATTAATTAATTTTAGAATTTTAAAAACCATTTATTTTATTTTTCTATTAATTGAATAAATAGTATGTCAGCGTTACATAAAAAGTTAAGATAATTATTAATAATTAAAAATTAAAAATAAATTGCCATGATAAAAAAATTGAATATTTTAGAAATAAAATTTTATATTCATTCGTAACATATTATTATCATTATGTGAACATAAAAATAAATTAAAATCAACAGAGTGACATTTTGGAATTTTCTTAAAATAATAAAAATGTCATTACCAAGGTCAAATAAAACCAAAATACCATATATTAAAATTTTGGAAGGATATGGTCAAATTAATCCCATAAAATTAAATTAAATAATTTTTCCATTGTTTTTAATGCCTTATCACCTTATTTTTAACCTTAAATACTCGATTTACACTTTACTAACGTAATAATTTTTACCATGGTCATTATTCATAATGAACAAAAATAAAATGGAAATATTTTTCTAAAATTAACCTTCTTAATTACAAATATAACATTAATTTTTCAAGATTCAATATCTATATGCGGAATAAACTGATTTTAATATAAAATTGTAAAATAAAAATAAAAAACTTTATTAGAAAAATGTGTTTTTATACATAAAAATCCACATATATCAAAATCATGAAACATTTCAATTAAAATTATATTCTTATAATTAAAATAGTTCATATTTCACTTTAATACCAAATTAGAAATATAATTATGCTTTAACATTACATTATTTAATTAAAATAAATGATTATTTGAAAAATTGGTATTTTTCACTACTCACTGAGAATTCAATCATTTCAAAAAAAATACAAAAAGGTCACCCTAAGATAAATATAACATGATTATTTCAAAAATTATGTTTATTTTAAAATATAAAATTCCCATAATTAAAAGAAATTAATTATAATTTCTATGCACAAGATTCAATAAAATTCTCTTTGATGAAAATTTATTTTTATAAAAATTGTGTACTTATTTACTCTTAATCAATAAATTAAATAAAACAATAATACATATTTTTAATAATGTTTTTATCCCTATTAATACCCATAAATATAATGGTTTTGTGATTACTGTTACATTACATATTAAAATATTAATACTATATCATGGTTTTCTTAAAACATGGTGTTGTGTGTTAAACAAGCTATCGCGCATAGTATTCTAAATTTTTGAGGTGTTACACATGCCACTCCCCAGCCCAAACCTATAATTAATATGGTTTTCTAAAGTTTGCAAGTTCCATGGTGGCCAGAGCAGGGTGTTAGTATAACTCAGTAAGGAACAAGAAACAAGGCCTCTTTTATAACCAGTAAATGCATCATGTATATGTGATATCATGATAATATAAAAACTAATCTATAGAAGCATAAATAAGTAATAAATATTCATCATACGGTCCTACATAACAAACTAGATCAACAAAAACCTACTTATTAAAGTGTTGGAGTGTCTATGATAATGTCACATGATCGTGTTGACCAAATATCATCCTTGTCAAAAGGAGTTTGTCCATGGTGACCAAAACTTATGGGTGAATCTATTTACAACCCCAGAACAGAAGAATACACTTGAATAAAAGGATCATAACCAAGTTAACACAAAACATGGTACTCTCAAATCCAATTCATGGAATCCCAAGTCATCGTAGATTATCTCAACACTGAGGATCAAATCCAATATATCCCAAACTACGGTACTCTTGGATCCAATACATAGAAACCCAAATATTGGCACATATTCTCAACTCTAATGATCAAATATAATGTATTCCAAACATGGTATACCCATCTCCAAAACATGGTTCCCCAAATCATTTTAAATCATCTTGACTCTCATAATAAAAACTAAGGAATTCCAATTCATGGTATCCCATATCAAAATCTGTGGTATACCAAAACATGAATGTAGGCCTCATCCAACTCCAAGTATCATCTCATATGTATCCCAAACCAGTTCCCATCTCAACACTATAGATCAATCCATGGTAGTCCAATACAAACTATTAGGCCTCACTCAACCCCAAGAGAATTTCCTTTGTATACCAAACCCAAATATTTCAGAAGAAGTTTGTTCCACCCAAATAATCTCATATAATGAATCTTGATGGGAGTTTCCTCCTTAAACCAATCTAAATCCATAGTTTGGCCACAACAGTGCATGAATTTTGATTATAATATCTATAACAATCTTAAATCATTGATTTGAGTTCTAAGTCTATAGTTACAATCATCTCTACCCATTTCCCATACTCACTCTCTCAATATGGTAAAAATGTCCCTAGGGAACCCACTACGGTCCTTTTGGTCTCAATATAACTTGGACACCCCTCATGGGTCCTCTTATCTAAAATATGTCTCTGAGGAAAACACCCATCCCTCAGATTCAATAGAATCTCTTAGCATATTCTACCAATCCCAAGGTCTCCTTGGACTCTTGGGAAAATCCACATAAGAATTTCACTAGACATAAGGCCCATATCCCTTATCAATACCCATGTCATCCCATGGTCAATCGAAAGACCTAACCTACCATCAAATGACCCAATGTTATTATTATCAATGCTCCTAAACTAGTGGGGAATGAATAATCCCCACACACTCTTCTCAACTACCCCAAAGGATCTAAGGCATCACAAGGTTACTGCATAGTCATCCACATGGCCATTTATCTCAATTCATCGCACACCTCTACCTAGAGGACACTATGGGTAACTACCGCTAAGGCCGCTCATCTAATTCATTACATTTCACATACATTACACACCTTAGGGTACAAGTTTCATAGAAAATATAAGTATAATAAAATCCTTACCCATATATGGATGAGGAAATTAATCTTGTTCTCTAGGGTCAATCATGGACCTTGGAACTTTGTTTAGTCTGAGCATATCATTTTAAAAAATCTTTTTTAAAAAATTCAAATAGTTAACCGCCCTCACTAGAAAGAACAAAAATCCCATGTGAAGAATAAATAATTAAATAAAAACACCATAGTGATTGTATTAGGTACCTCCCACCACAATCTTAAGCCATTTATTTTTTAAAACATATCCTAGAAGCCCTAACTTGGCTCGTTTAAGACCAAATGGGGACCATACATCATTATGAGGCCCTAACTCATGCCAATACATGAAATTTAATTAATTATTCTCAAATTATAGTTAATTATCCATTAAAATTAATTTTATAATTTAAAAATGTTATTCATGATAATTTAAAAAATCACCGGTCGACGTCATCACATAGATTCCACAACCAAAAAAATTCTAATACCCCGTACCGTACTTGTAACCTCATTCCTATCGAAATACATAACTCACAACATATAATATGTGGTAAAATTTGTTTCATTTAGTTTGAAACCCCAAAATTAAACTATGATACATCATACATAATCCTAAATAGTTCATGGTGGCATGAATACATCTTCTCGGTCCTCCTCTATGTAATTCGGGCAAAATCAAAAAACAAAATTGCTAATTCCACCATAATCTAGTGGGATTGGAAACATAACCAAAAACTAGAGAAACCAAATGAAGATAAAAATGAGAGGAAAAAAGAATAAAAATTATGGGATGAATAATATTACCTCTATCACTATGAATATGATACCAGAAATGCCCCAGATAAAGGGAAAGAAGAGTGGGGGAGGTGTGACAAAAACCTCCATGCATGCACATATCTGAACCAAAAAAATGGGGTTTTATCCCCCTTCATAAATTAAAAATAACAAACATCCCATTTGAAAATGCAAGAATATTTTTTACACCATGACCCACCTAGGAAGGGGGTTTTGACCTTTGTCATGAAAAAAATCATGTTATGAATGACCAATTTAGGTTGTGAAAGGATGTTGCTATTTTTCAGTAGTCCTGGCCACCCTTTCCTCCTCTAACACTCACCGAAATCCTAGGGTCACCACCCAATCCTTGAATCCTATCCAAAATAAATATTTAAGGATTTTAACACTCTCTTAATTATTTTAAAATTCTCATATATTGAAATAATATATCCACTATTCCAAAAAATCAAAATCCCTCATATTTTTATAACTCATCTGGACATGAGGTATTACAATCTCCCCATCATAGAACTTATCATCACTAATAATTATTTTCATAAATGTGACCAAAAAGCTATACCCACTCATGTATCCAACTAATAATCAACTCATCGCATTCTATCCCCAAATTTTGAAGGAGCTCCCATTACGTAACTCCAAACAAAAGGCTCATTATCCATCAAAATTCATTCCCATACTCACTATGATCACTAAAACATAGAAAATGTGACTAATTTAACTCATATTAGTTGTTAAACCATACATTCATTATTAAATCATCATCTACTTATGGTTCTATCAACCATACACCTCATCACATAACGGTCGATCCTGATCTGTAGTGCTCCCCACCATCAGAACCGCTTATTGAAATGTGTTTGGTAGTGGTCCAACATACCGTATTAGGCGTTTCCCATATCACCTCACCGAAATGTGTTTGCATAAACTAGTCATAATTTGATACTACCTATCATCAATGACTCTGAACTAAATAAGATGAATCTCCACTATCCATATATAGGGCCTATATACGTCGACCATTCCTCAAATGGTTATGGACAAACATTTCAATACCCCCATCATATGATAGAATACATACCTCGAACAAATCTACAAACTTATCTTACTTCCCTAAGCGTGTTTACCCCTAAATAACCCTTTTCTGTGTTTATTCACATTATTCACCCCCTAAATCAAGTCATGAATCATATTTCACCCCTGAAACATGTCTTAAACTGGTGGTTACCCCCTAAACCACGTCACGAACTTGAGTTCACCCTCCAAAACATGTTACAAACCATGGTTAACCCCCCAAAACATTTAATAAACTAAAATTCACCAAAAAAATCACAATCATATCACATAAATACCATCTTGATCTTTATTCCAACACATAGAATACTTCTAAAACCATATCTAAATCTCAAATATGATATTTACACATGACCATATAAATTGGATTTACCACTCATTTGTTTCCAAAACCACCTCATCCATCAAATGACATATCTATTTCCATTTATGACCCTTAAAAATAATATTCATGCCTCCAAAATCCACCCAATATCCATTATTTCATGTAATTATTGGATATGTTCATCTTGTTCATAAATGAGTTACAACAAAAATATCAACTACTAACCATTCTTGACTCACCAGAAACTCCATCATTGGAATCCACTATAACTACATATTTAATTAGGGTCACACCATAAAATGGCCAATGATTAACTTCCCACCGTATGGATTCCACTCTTCATGTGAAGCCACAATAGGTTCCATCATGAAATGTGTGTCAATCCTCCCGATCCATGCCCATCTATTCTAGAATACACATGTATGGTATCAAATCCAATATCTACTATACCTCCTCACCCAATAAATTTATGTTGTATCCTCCATGATTTAGAGAAATTTTTCATTACGATAAAATACCAAGAAATTTATCTCACAATCAATTTTTTAAATTCATTGGTCCCCATATCAAATATGGGCACTAACTTATTCAAAATTCAAAAGCGTCATGCATATCTTATGATCACTACTTAGATTACAACCAAAATCGATGGGAGTATACTCCCATAACACCAAGACACTTTTCTTGAATCATTCTCCCTATGTATAATCTCATCATATCTAGGATCATGTACCTAAACAACTAACCATGATCAATATCACCAAACCAAAATAATCCTCAATGATCTGAGTGAAAAATATATCATATCACCTATACAATGATTTATCACTTTATCACCCACCATCCAGGTGTCGTTCCGGAAATCCAATCATCCATACACACTCTAATAACACCAATATAGGAATTTCCCAAATACATAGTGACAGGGTTCCTACAAATCCTTCCATAAAATTCATACATTGATATCAAAAACACCCATGTTCTCTCATGTTCAATATCATTGAAGGAATCATCATACCTATACCATATCTCGGTTATCACTTTTCCTACACAGATATCAAGGCAAGGCATATAACTATTCCTTCTACATTCAAAATATGTAAGGCATCATCATTCATGAATCCCATAATAGGTATCCCTTACATGCATCTATCTCAACCTGATGCAACCAACCATGCTTCTATCTCTAATCGCACTTGAATACGGGAAAACCCCTTGAGAATTGAGAATGTATACAAACATATACACACTAAAATTATATGCTAGAAACATTCCCTAATAATGAAATATTTATCACCAATAATATGCATACGAGACTACCCCATTGATAATTGGTAATCTTATAAAAATCATCACTTAACCTCCACATATGGGAGTCACCCCAACAAGGATCATGTCTCATCTTTCTGCACATATATGTATAATGGAATCACCCTACCATGGTCCATGATGAGTATCCCATATTTATAGGTTTTTTATGTATAAAAGATCCACCATGATATATAGCATATAATCATGTAAGTTTTCACTTTCACATTAAATAAATAATACCATTTTCTCTTAAGAATCAACATCATAATAAAAATTCATCTATAAGGAGTTCATCACAAACCATAAAATTCATGTACTGGCCTACCATGGTCACTATAATTTCCCTACACTAAAGGATTTTATATCAATCATACTCAATAATATCACCATATATCCACATGAATTCTCATTACAAAGAAACTATATTTTGGTCCTTCTAATTTGAATTACACCAAGAATCTGTTTTGAAAAAACCATTGAGGTTTTTATTAACACTTTAAATGGATGAACCTTATTGGTAGTGATATTAATCTCACATAGACCTTTTAATATCATATAAATCCTACATGTTTAATGTGATTCACAGAAATGGAATCTTGTCATCAATTAAAGAAAAAATACCCACACATAACATAAATTTCATTAATCCAAATCATATGTGTGACACACTAGGTGAAAAGAATATAATTATAATACTTGAAACCAAACATAATAATTCCTTAACCCTAGTAACCTAAAAATCTAATAGAAAAAGGTTTTTAAATACACAAGTCTGATATTCCCCACATTCTCTAACACATCCTTATATCAACTATCTACCACCTCCATAGATAATATGATGAAATAAAAACAATGATACCACTTTACAACATCCCGAACCCAGTTCACTCTACACAATAACAGGACATATTCATCACAAGACCATAGGGATACCTCCCAATATTCTATAGGAATCCAATTAGCAATGGTGGTCTGTAGTAGTAGTGTGGAAAGACTATACCACCATATCAAATATCATAATATTATTAAAATAAACCAAGTATAATCTATAATATAAACCAAAGTACATAAAATTAATAAACATATATATCAATAAAAAATTAATGTGATGGTATACTATCACATAGACTCATTGTCCACCCATCATTCTTAATAGAAATTCAAACAATACATGAATAAAAAAACATTAAAGACCTACTATATCACTGAGCCCTACCTAGATCCATGTATCCAATCCCATATAAGCTATATGGCACAATCATGGAACCCTAGGCCTCAATCCAACCTGAAACTAAGATAACTGAGGTCTTCATAGGTACCCAAGTTCTATGGCCACCTGTACAAGGTGTGAGTACAGCTCAGTTGGGAACCAACAACACTGTCTCTACATATAACTAGTAAATTTAGATTATACGTGTGATATTCTTAGAAAATAAATATAGTGCTACATAATCATAAATAAATAATCATTATTGACTCTCATGTCCTGTGTAGTAGTCAAGATCGACCCATACTTGCTTCAACGAGTATTGGGGCATCTTTATGAATGTTGTAATATAAGACCAACCAAATATCATCTTGTTCCCATGGAACTATCCCATGGATACCAAATATTATAGTAAGAATATATTTCCAAACATGGAACTATTTTAACCTCTCAACTCCAAGGATCGTATCCAAAGAAGCCTAAATTGTGGTACTCCTAGCTTCAATGCATTATAGCACAAATCATGGTGCATTATACAAACATTAGGGATTATATACAAGGAAACCCAAAACATGGTACTCACAATCAAATACCTAGAAGCCCAAATTGTGGTACATCATCTCCACTCCAATGATCAAATCCATGGAAACATAAACCATGGTACTTTCGACTCTAGGAAATGGTAGCCCAAAACATGGTATATCATCTCAACTATAAGGATCCAAGCCAAGGAATCCCATAATGTGGAATCTTAGATCCAAATGAATGGAATCTGAAAATATTATTATAGTCTTCCCCCGAATCATAGGATCATTTCTTATGTATCCCGAACCAGTATTCATCCCAACTCCATGGATCAATCCATGGCAACCAGAAACATTCTTATAGGCCTCACTGGACTCCTAGGAGCATTTTCTAGGTATTCTAAACTCGTATGTATTAGTGGGTAATTAATACAAACCCAAATCATCTCATTTAACACAAATTGATGGGGGTAAGAATTTTTCATAAACCCATCCAAAATTTATGGTCATCCACACTTGTACACAGAATTCCATCATCAGAACTATATTAGTCTAAAATCATCGATTTGGGATCTAAGGTGGAACCCCCAATCAACAATACCCATTTCCATTATGTTAACTCTTTCTAGTGTCACCATTCTACTAGAGCACCAACTAGGGTCCCCAAGGTATCATCATTACTAAGACACCCTTTACGAGTCCTCTTATCTGAAACAGATCTCTTGAGTTAGCACCTATCACTTAAATAGAATAGAATACCTTATAATCATCAATCCATCCCCTGGCCTCTTTGGAATCCTAGGAAAATCCAAATAATAACCACACTAGAGAGAAGTCTCAAAGTCCTTGTCAATACCCAAGTCATCCAAAGGACAGTCTTAGTCCCTGACCTATAGTCACACTACCCAATGCATATCCACAAAGTTATAATTCAATGGTAGGGTAGGAATGATCACCATAAACTTTTCTCAATTAGTAATAATGCTCTAAGGCATCACAAGGTTCCCACATGCATAATCCCTTTTCCATTTATCTCATGTCATCGATGACCTCTACCTTGATGTCACTAAGAATACCTACCACAGGGGACACTAATATCATTTATTAAAATTCATATACTTTACACCCCTCAACATCTAATTGTATTAGATAATACAATTATAATCAAGGTGTTTTCCATCAGAGATCGAAGAAATCAAGACATTTACAAAGGGTATGTCATGTCCCTTAGTACTTTTTTCTAACTGAATACAACTTTAACCCCTTAAATTATTTAAATTTAATATGTAAATTTCCCATAGTGGTGAGGACACACATTACATTCCATGTATAAATAAATAAATTCAAATATGATGGGGTACGCATGAGAGACCACCTACCTCTATCTCATGCTATTTACTTTTTAAAACAAAACTCAATAACACTACCCAAGATCGTCTAAGTCCATATAGAAACCGAACATCATTATGTGGACCTACAAATTACCATAAAATCAATTTAATTAAAAACAATCAAATTATAAAGAATTTACAATTAAAATAAAATATTCCAATTTAATTCAATTTAGTATAATCACTGAAAAACACTATCACTGACCTAATCACCCCAAAACTGAAACTAATAACTTTCCAATTCCATGTGGCATACCTCCGACCTCATTCTAGGAAACATATCTGACACACAACATCAAATACATGGTCAAATTTATTTTATTTAATCCAGAACCCCAAAATTGAACTACAGAACAATATACCCCAACTAATACAGAACCTAGTGTCATGCAGACATTATATCGGGTGCTCCTCTACACAGGATGAGAAAAATCCCTCCCATAAAAGACGAATACACCATGATTTTGTAGAATAAAAAATTTAAACCCTGATCCAAGGAATCCAAATCAATAGAAAAATGAGAGAAACTAGAAATGGAGATAAATTAAAGAATAATCTTACCTACAATGTTGTTAAGACAATATCCAAAATGCCTTGGATAAAGGAGGAGTAAGAGTGGGGGAGTTCCTATTGAAGATTCCATATATGGGAATGTCCAAGTCAAAATAAAAAGGGGTTGATCCTCCTTATTAAATTTAAAAAAAAATTAGTCAACCTTGTTCATGGTGTTAACACCATGTTCATACTTTGAAACGTTATTATTACTATTTGTAGTAGTCTTGGGAGCATGTTCCTCCGCTGATACTCACCCTAACCCTTGGGTCACCACCCAAGCCTTGAATCATGTCCAAAGTAATCACTTATATATTATCAAACTTTCATAATCTCTTTCTGAACCTTCTTTTTGAAAAATTAATGTCAAACAAAAAAAATTCAAAATCCCTTGGAATTTTCTAACCCATCCAGACATAGTTTATTATATTATTATTTATTTATTTATCATATCTTAATTTTCCTTTAAAAAATTATTAGAGATTATTATCCTCTACAATTTTAAATAAATTAAATTAGTTAATTTTATTCAAAATTAAGTAGTAAATGACGTGTACTAATAAGGAAGACAAAATATACTTTTTAGTTAGTATTACACTCCCTATAGAATTTAATTTACATAGCTTGTATTAGAGGAAACACATTTTGTACCATTTTACTTTATATATATGATGTGTACTATCACATAACATAGCATGTGATATACAGAAATAGTAGTTTTGTGTTTTTATTTGGTACATTCATGGAATGTAATTATACAGAACATGTCATAATATTACATATCATGGTGTTATGTTGTTTAATCTATATAGTGTTCATAAATTGTATAACCACATGACACGCCAATAATTTTTTCACTATGTACTTATGGATAATCTAATGAAGAAAAAAATGTGTATGATACTTATATATGTTTTGAAATGGATGAATAATATATAAAATAGTTAATTATAAGTAACTAATTCTGTACATACCTCTAAGAATTACTTAGCGTATAATTTGTTGTAAAAAATATTTCACATGGTGTGCACACTAGATCCACATTATTAAGTTTCGTTTTCCTAAAAATTATTATTTATTTATATATGTTTAACTCATATGAAATTCCTATTTTTACATACACCTAGAATGACATGTAATTAATATCATGGTGTTCACACCGCCTATATGACATTTAATTCATTTATATCCTACCATTACTACACAACCGGGGGATTTCCATGTATTCCATATGAGTAATAAAGAGTTGCATGATGTATACAGCTAGTTATACACTATTTAATACCTTCAACCCCACATTACCTAGATATAAATAAATACATGGAATGTATTTTAGAATGTAACAAATTACACACCATGTATTTAGACCACGTGACTTTTGTAATTTACATGGGGGTCAATCCGTGTTGATTTACCAGATGTATACACCACCTAAACATCATGTGATCATATCATGTTTAGTCCCAACTAGCATTAGATATGTGGAATGTAATTATACTTGTTTTATAATTTCACCCACATGATGTTTTGTGAATATCAAGGTGTATCTTCGTGTGAATGAACTGATTGCATGGTCTGTAATTTATGTTACATAGAGTGTAATCATGTCATCTATCCAACATTGTTAGTACCTTAATATGTGTTTTTTGAATATTATCAATTTTAATTTAGCCTATTCTCGGTCACATGAAAATAAATTATTGTTATATACTAAATTTTGGATTAAATAACAATGAACAAGAAATAAAATACTGATATAAATATGTGTATTTATCATTGAATTGACAAAAAATTAAAATTCATTTGTGGACACTATGATACCACTTGAATGTTCCATGTTAGAGGAAAGTTAATTTGGGCCCACGAATAATAATATTTTTTTGGTTTCATCGAATAAATCCTCAAATTGGATGAATATAAACCTTATATGATTCATAGAGATGATCATTTCACAAGAAATTTATAGTTAATTTAAAAACAATAAATACCCTAACTTGGTTTTCTTTCTGTGTTGACAAATATGGTTGACCATTGTTGTTGTGTCATCATTTAATTAATGGATCCATTGTAGAATCCATCTAGAAATATTCCCACATGCTTTGAAAACCTCAAAACATCACCAATGGATCACTAGATTACAGCATAGGGGTACCAATTACATTTTATCATTCACAGTTGATCACACAAATATTCACTTCTAGGTAGAAGGATTCTTATCTTGTTCTCTCAGTATTGAGATAGAGGAGGAGTATTGTTACTTCTCATTATTGAGATAATTATTCAAGAGTTTCTCTACAGTCATGAGAGAATTCACACTCGAGAGAATTTTTTGGTGCATGATGATTCTCACTTCGCATTCCTTTTGAATGGATATAAATTTGGATTATATATCAATGGATAGATAATTGGTAAATTTTATGTCCCATATCTAATTGTTAACACTAAATAAAATCCCCTATAGAATAATAATAAAAATAACATTAGTATTATATTCCATTACATGTGCTATGTCACAGATATTTAAATATCATTTCTTAAATTAATAAATCAATATTTATTTAGATGATATTAAATAAAATATAACATTACCACTAAGAGCTTAACATTACCCGTCAATCCTCCGTGAAATTTACTGAACCTTTAATAATAAAATATGTATTTAAATTAATAAATATCATTTTATTAGTCATTCAATAAAATAATATTTATTAGATTTAGAAAAAAAATATTTACTAAAATATTTAGGAAACTAAATAAATATTTAATAAATAAATAAATATTTTTTATTATATTATAAGTAATAAAAAATATTTCATATTTAATATATTGAAAATATAATTTTTTTAATATTATATTCATATATATTCTAATTCAATTAACTCGTGATTGAATCTAATTGATCAACATAACCTCAACAAATATTTTTTAATAGTATAGAGAATAGTATTTATTTCATTATTAAATCAATATAGAATTTAACTATGATTTTGGACAAACATTATTACAGCTCGAACCCACTCTTCCTAATGTAGTGCTATAAACATAATAATTACATTTCTGACTTTGACGCCAATAAACATATCCTAATTTTTTCTATTTAATACATAAAACATAAAATAGAAATAATGTATCCCTTGCATACCCAATTACCTTTTAGGTAAATATTTTTAGATAATTTGGAAAAACTATTACATAACAATAACCATGTCCTCAAGTGTTCATTTTTCCTACTATACCCAATATTTATTATTCCACAGTTTTTCTTCATTATCTACCATTAGAAACACACAAATACATATCTTAAATAACATTAGTCTTTATAACATGGGGGAAATAAATATAATAGGGGTGAGATGGAATTCTTATTAAGGTTAAATATATGTATAAACAATAGAATATCTTCAGTGAGTAAAAGATGAGAATAACGGTATAATAGCATATACAAAGTGCATGATCATTAAATAAGAAAATTCATACCCATAAAACATGGATCATTATTTTTAATGGTATAAATCTTAAAATGGAAAGAGTAATAATAATCAATAAACATGACTCATGTGATGTAAATCTTGATCGAAGGAACAAAGAAAAAATTCATATAAATAATAGATAAAATCATTTTTTATCTCCATCATAACATGTAATTTTTTAATATAATGAAATAAAAGAAATATAGGTAAAAATGGGGTCCATATTGACAGACCGAGAGAGAAACACAATCATGGGTGTCTAAAATTGTGAAGACCCAAAGGGTCTCCTCTAATGATGTTGATACCTTCCAGCTTCCAACTATTCAAGTCATGAATAAGAAGATGACTTAGGCCAATAATATCCATAGATGCAAGGTAGTCTATAGCCTTATTACTTTCCCACCAAACATGGGATACTTTGATACCAGCCCCAATAATACTCCTACATTTTCAAATTACTTAAGAGATAGACCGGGGAATCATAACTTTCCCATGAATGGAATTGTAAAGAATCATAGAATCTATTTCAACCTTAGAAATCATCATATATCTTTGCATGCATATCTTACGTCCAGTGAACAATGACATTGCCTCATCATAGAAAGAACAACCGAGTCCTAGCCCTACAGAGAACACCAACACAGTAGACCCGTAGTTGTCATGTATTGTACCCTCACCGCAAATTTTTCCAGAAATACAAGAGCCATCACTATTTAATTTTAAGAATCTTATTGGATGTTTCAAACACATCTAATTACCTAGATGAGAAATATTTCTTCCTAATGAAAACTAAGGAGAAAAATGATCCTCTATATTGAAGGAACCTCCCTCTAGTTTCCTAAGGTCCTAATAGTGTCAATGAGAAGATTTCTGATCCTGTATATAATCACTCAACCATTAGAGACAATTCCCTCACTAATTCACTTATTTCAGGCCTTCCATATGCACCAAAACCCTTCCTATAAGATCACTGATTGAGTCGTTCTTTCAATTCCACCCATACCTGATCCATGAAACCAGTGATTAAGAAAAGGCTTGTAAATCAGAGTAGATGTAGAAATCGTAGTAAACTCACCAAAATAAATCCATACTTCTTGAGCCCATTCAATTTCAAAGAAAATATGAATAGATATTTATTTATTATGCCTATTTCAACAAACACATATAGAATAAATACTAATACCTCACTGTTTAACATTCTCATTAGTAGGAACAACTCCATTTTGAATCCTCTAGGTCAAAAAATTATATTTCATGGTAATATTCTTAACCCAGAGGGTATTGTTCCAAGCACTCTTGGAAATCTACATGTTATGGATCCTATGATAATCCCTCGTTGAAAAAGAGCTAGATGGAGAAAGAGTAAAGACCTTCTTATCTGAATCATAGGATAACTCAATAAGATTGCTAAAAGCCTACCGGTCACTATTCAAGATTGCATTTGTAAACACAGTATATTGATAAGCTTCCTTGAATGATATACTTATAACAGGACACCCTGGGTATCCAATTAAATAACCACTCCAGTTATGATGCTATAATAATATATCTACCTTCCTAATTACCTAATGAGAATAAGGCCCAAGGGTATCAATGATGGGACCAATACCATTCTAGAAAGGAGAACCATGTCTACATACCACATTAATATCTCCCATTGAGCTACCATGTATGGTACGACCCCATAGAGTTCGACATTCAAGAACCTCCCATGCCAGTCTTTCCTACAGATAGCTAAATGTATCTTCAAGGCTTCAGACATAAATTCCCCCTTCATGCACTGGATGAGCCATCATATCCCATGACACCCATTTTCTATTGGCCTGAGTCTTAGGATACCATATGAAATTATCAAGAATACTATCAATGTTCTTAACCACACCCTTAGTAACATTGACAGTAAATAAAACATGAATAGAAGAATCCAAAATCACACTATTTACCAGAGTTATTCTGCATCCAAAATAAAGGTAATTATTCTTCCAGTTAAAAATATGGGCCTTAATCTTGCTGATCTGGAAGTCAAAATCGTTGATCTGATGTCTCCCAGAAGTTGTTAGAGTCCCTATATATTCCATAGGAAATCTCCCTTTCTAGATGTCTAGAATATGTCCTATAGTATATAGTCGACCCATTGTACAGCTGCAAGATATATAGAAGAAACTTTTATCTTTGTTAATCACTTACCCACTCCAAATGAAATATTCATCCAATATCCTATTTAATCCCTGCAATGATCTACAAGAAGCAATCATAAAGATAAAAGTATCATTAATGAATATTATATGGGACACTAAAGGATATCCCATCCTACACCGATATGGAAGAATAACACCATTACTCAGATTCGTATGGATAAATTGGTTGAGAACATCCTGGACAATAATAAAAATACTTGGAGAGATCCGGTCTCCCTGTCGATGACCATGAGTAGACTTAAAGAAACATAAATTCTTACCCATAAATTAAACATCCATATAGGAAGAAAAAAATCAACGAAAGTTAATATCAATATTCTAGAGAGAAAAATCTAAACCTACCAAAACTCTATTGATAAAGCCCCATTCCACACGATCATAAGATTTATTCATGTCATGTTTAATGGACACATTAGAACCCCGAGTTTTGAAATTAATTTCCCTTATTATTTCTTGGTCTAAGGCTGTAACCCCCTGAATAGAATGTCCTTTCACAAAAGAATGTTGTTCCAAATAAATTAACTGAGGTATCTGAATAGAATGATGAATATTAATGATACTGATAAGGATCTTGTAAGTCACATTACACATACTTATAAGGCGATAATGAAGGATATATACGGGGTTTTTAGATTTACTAATAATCACCACAACAGTGGAATAAGAAGAATGAGTTAAAAATCCACCCTTGAAGAAATCACAAATCTGAATAACGATATCTCCCTTTATCACTTCCCACAAAGATATGTAAAAAGAAGTAGGAAAATTGTCTAGGCCAGCAAAACTATTCAGATCAAGATTCATCATATAATCAAATATTTATTTCTTCTAATGAAGGGAACCCATCAAATAATTATCATAGGCTGAGACACAGTTCGGAATAACATCAAAAAGATCTGTGAAATATCTCGAATATCATTTCGATAGCTTAACATTAGGGCCATCCAAAAGATCTTTAAGGTAGGAAAATACCTTGGGTCTAATAATCTCACTGTAATATGTATAAGAACCATCCTCAAGTAATATATTAGGTTTATTAAACCTTTTCCTTTACATAATACAGAAATGAAAGTACAAATTGTTTTGATCACCTTCCTTCAACAATTTTATCCTAGCCTTATCCCGGGATAAACTTTCCTGTCTTAGAAGCATGTTAGCTAAAATATCCTTTTTATAAACAAGTTTCTAAAAATATCGATCATCCCAATTATTCTCTAGACTCTATTCAAGATGATCAATATCTTGCGTGATATCATTTAGATATTTTCATGGAGGAGGAATATCCTTCGACCATGCTTGAATAATCTTCTTAATGCGTCTTAGCTTATTATGGAAAAAATTCCATGTATGACCCTAGATAGGATCTTCCCAGGATTTCCTCATGAAACCATTGAAAGGTGAATCATCCTCCCAATACCAATAATATCTGAATCTTTTTGAATTATAATTTCTAGTACAAACGTTGATCAGAAAAAGAGAATGGTTGGAAATACCACGAACTAAATGCTCCAATTTAGTATTAGAATATGTGAAGATAGCACGAATGTTACCCAATCATCGATCAAGACCACTCCATGAACATCAATCATTTTTTATATTATTACACCATGTAATCTTGCCTCTATGGTAGCCAAGATCCATAATCCCTTTTCTAGCCATAAATTGAGTAAATTAATTACTATCCAACCTGGGAAAAGGGCCTTTCCCCTTCTTTTCATTAGGATCAACAATAATATTGAAATCTCCTCCAACAAACCATGGAAGGTTACCAAGATTAAAAGAATTAAGACTATTCAATAGTAGCAATCTTTGTTAGGAATCACAATTCCCATTAATGAAAGATATATGGAAGGAATGAAATTCATGAGTCACCTTAATATTAATGAATTGATCTCCTGATTGAATCTAGTCCACACAGAAAATTTTGTTCCAAAAGATCCATATATAATGATTAACCGGGTCTGCATGCATATAACCATGCATCTTAATATTCCTAGAAAAATCACCAATTGTATCTGTATGCTGCTTGTGTTCCAGAATACCAACCAACGAAATCTTATGTTTAGCCACCTCAGATGCTATAAAGTCTATCTTAACTCGTGTTCCAATACCCCGTGCATTCCATATAAGTAATGAAATCATTAAAAAATAAGGGTTGTGGGATTAGCTCCAGAACTAGCCACCTTCTCATAGTGGGAGAGGGACCTCCTCTTTTGATAGTGAGACCATGATTTAGTACAACATTTATTAGCCTTGTGAGTATAACCCACTGGGGGATGGGAAGAGTTTGCTGCTCTCCCCATTTTATTTAGTGTAAATTTAACTTTCCCAACCACACCTGCTAAAGAAGAATATGAGTCTATTATTTTCATCAGAAAATATGTGACAAGATTTCTAGTGAAAACATCAGAAGATGATTCAGCCACTTGATGGACTAATCCATGAGGTTTATCATTTTTTTCAGAAACTTCTTGGGGACCAAAATGAGTTATCAACAATGGATGAGGGTAACTGGGTTCCAGGCTATGAATACAATCATTACAAAACTCTGTATTAAAAAGGGACCAAGGCAAAAATGAAAATACATCACTAAAATGGACCAGTAACATTGTTCCTATAATATACAAAATAGTCTCCCTACAATTCACCCCAACATCAGGTTTTTGATCTGTTGTTAGCATATAAGGAGGGGTAAGATCTTCCTCAATAGGGACTTGAACTTCATTCATAATTCCTCCAAAATAATTTTCAATATTCTAATCCATACCATCATCATTAATCTTTGTTTCTAGGATAATACTCCGAAATTTTCCATGATTCTTTCGACAAAAACATGAAATGGATGGCCTTAGAGACGATAATTAGACCAAAATCTTGGAAAAATAGGGCTCACTATATCATGATTCCATGAGAAATAATCTTTTACTCGAAGGGAAATTTTTTCTGGAACCTAAAAAGAAAGATTCAAATCTAAATATATTTCTGGCCATAGAAATATTTGTGCCTGATTTGGTCCAAAAATCCGTGCATAAGAATCCACTAAGAGAGTCACTAATCATCAGAAAAATACCTTCAATTTGGAAGGGAATAGGAAGACTTGGTAATGTGATCCAGACCACTTCCATCATGTTCTCTATACCACGATGATAATCCAAAGATCATTTGGTTAATCTAAAGTTCCACCGACCAACAAAAAAAGGTGTATAACACAACACTTGAACAAAATCCACCCAAGATCCTATAATAATACAAAATTATTTTCTATAGATCATAGAAATTTGAACTTTAAGATGGAGACTGTAACACCCGAGATTTTTATGAGTAATATTTTGTTTTTATATCATCAAAGGAATCTTTCACTACACACTTTCTTGGCTTACTTTACACGCAATCGCGACCTTCCTCGATAGCTTGTGTCGTACGCAATACTGAGTTTCACTAAACAACAATATGCTATTAAAACAAGCCGTTATGAATAGTAATAACCAATTTTTGAAATTTTATAAATTTTATTTTTCAAAATGGACTTCATTTTTGGACTCAGGATATCGAAATTAGCCTAGGGTGAAATTTTGGTATTTTTCTGAAAACTTTCATTTTTTGATGAATAGTGAAACCACTAAGTGGTAGGTTAAAAACTGAATTTTGCATAAAACATAATTTTACCGCTTCTGTGAATGGAATTTCAAAAATCCGACAGACACGGTTGATATCAGTAAGTAAAATGTGGTTCAATGAGATAATAATAATTTTTTGGTGAATAGTAACTTTTTACTATTTTTACCGCAGTTAATAGTAAATAGGGTAACTAAGGGTAAATATGATATTAATATTACCCTAACACATGTCCTAATTCTATTGCACAAGTGTAATTCGACCAAAAACAAACTTAGGAATAAAATATGACCATTTAGGCCCACTTGGATTAGATTAGGACATTTATTATTAATTTATTTAAAGAAGGGTTAAAATAGTTAAAATCGAAGTTTAATAAGTAAATCATTTTTAATATGGGGTTATAAATAAGATAAATTCGATTTTAAATATTAATTAGAAGGATAAAAAGATTTCCTACATGATGGTATTTTATTTGTAATTTTTAGAAATCAAATAATTTAATTTATTTATGACACAAAGATGATGCAGTAATTATCTTATTAATGAAATATTGACATAATTGATAATATAAATACCAAAATAAATGTAATTTAAGACTTTTTATGAATTACACTAATTTTATAGGTTACTATGATATATTAGTGTTGATTTAATCAACTTTCTTCGAACATATAATTCTGTTATGACTTTCACAAAAATCATATATCAAATAGTGTCAAAATTGACACAAAATAGTTTTTAAATAAAATATTATATTATTAATTGTTATTTTATTCCTAAAAATCTAAGGTTCAGCCAAATGACTTAGATAAGGATATATATATTAATAATAAACAATTTGGGGTTCGTTTGGCATGTTATAGTAAGTGTATTAACCATATAGTGAAAGAAAACAAAAAGACATGGTAAAAGTTAAATTATTTAACTTAGAGTTAAATCTAATTGATAAGGTTAAAATAATACCCTAAACTTGTCTAAATCCTATTGGTTGATAGGATTTCGACCCATACCCACTTTATCTTCGAAATAAGACCCTTTGGAACCATTATAAACCGATTTTGACTTTAATATAAAATAATATTTTGAGATATTCCTAAGGTGCCCCTCTCCTCCCTTATAAAAGGGCACCTCCTCCCCCTCCTCCTCACACCAAATTGAGCACTCAAGCTCGGCCACCCCCTGCCATTTTCTCCTCTCCACTTCCCTATAATAATCCTAGAGGTCCTGGGCTTCTTCAAAGACCAATATTAGTTCCCTAAGTGGAGGATTCAAAGAAGCATTCCAAAGAAGAGGTAATATCCATTACCGATCTTTTCAATTTCTTTCTTCTTCAACTTCTTCTTCTTTAGTTGTTTCATGATAAAGTAATAACATCATTATTACTTACATAATTATATGTTATTATAATTATGAAACAACTATAATTCACCTTCTATCCATCCCACGGAAAAATGAAATCACCGCGCGTGCGTACGTACGGAATACCGTCTCCACGCCGTGGTGTAATCTATTTTTACACCATCACTTTACAAGGATGGGTATAATGGTGTAATGAGTAACTATTTATGATTATTATAAAGTAATATTGATAATGAAATAATATATATATACTCCAATACAATTCCACGATCATAGGAACGATATCATCACTCGTGCGTACGTACGGAATACCGTCTCCACGATGTGATGCGACTCGTTCTACATGATCATCATTACATAGTAATTATATAAATGAATTAAATGAATAAATATGATATATGTTACACTAATACCATTCTGGATATAAGGTATCTATAACCTTAAAATAAGAATAATAATGTATTCGGAAAAACACGCATAAGAACAAAAGGCAATAAAGGCCCGAGTAACAAGTAACAATGAAATATTACTATCAAGAAGCTAAGAATATGACCATATATGATATCATATCAATATGTATGATTCTGTAATAAGTCAATAACATTATTTAAACCATTATACAGGAGCTTCAGACACGTACAAAGCAAATTGGACCTAAGGTAAGGGAAATATCACAATCTCATTTTTATCCGAGATTGTTTATTCGTAAGTATTTACTGGGGTGTATTTTATCATCCACATCCATGTTTCATTAATATGTAATATTATTTCCATCCACCTACAATTGTTTAAATCCATTTTTACCCTTCGGTGAGTTTTTAGTAATATCTATGAAAGGAATCTTTTGTCATACGAGGTACTTTTTGACTTTTCCGACAAAAGTGCGAAGAATGTTTTTTTTAACTTATACGGCATGAATGGATTTTTAAAACCTTATTTACAAGAAGCTTCCTTTACAAGTTTTCAAGTTTATTTTTAATCAACTTCTTTTAGTTTAAAATTGTATGACATGTTATGAAAGGATAAATGTTTTTGAAGAAGAAAGGATATTTTCCTCAAAAATGGAGTTAAAGTGTTTTATCAAAGTTATTTTCAATATAAGATAATAAAGGATTCTGTTTTTTCCCTATTATTACATTGATTTTATTATGTTGTGATGGAATTATTTTTATGAATTCGTTTATCTTATATGAATTGTATTATGATGTCATGATGTTTAAAATTCCCATTTGTATTACATGGGTTATGTAATGATGTATGATTTATGATTTTGTGGCACACATAAGAATGGTATCATTATGAGATGGGTGGGACCTATATCTCCCTCCAACGCATTGGGTAAAGATTTTATATCTCATGAGATAGACATGGCTGGAACGGAAGGTTATTTCGGTTCAGTGATACAGGACTGAAACGAGGAGTGAACTCGGTTCAGAAAGGGACTTTGTCCACTAAGATAGTCTTGGAAATGAGTCATGACTAACAAGAAATTATTTTCCATGATTATGTGTGCATGCCACAAAGTTTCAAGTTTTATGTTATGATTATGGGGATCTCATTTTCACTTCTATGATTTATTCCATGTTAAGATATTATGATCTCTTTTGAAGGTTTTGATTTTCAAAAAGATATGATATGATTTTTATTTCCTTTATTTTCCCTTGCTGAGCATTTGAGCTCACCCTTTTATGTTTTCTTTTCCCCAGGTCAGGAAGATGGATATTAAGTAGAATATGCTAAAAGGGACCCTAGATATGATGAAATAAATGGGAGACACTGTAGAAGATTTATGAACCAGTTGTTTATGTTTTCCAGTTTCTAAAGACACTATACCTATACGATACTTTGTGGTTTTGTCATATGTTGTAATAAGTGTGCTTCAATTTTGAAGTATTAACAATGTATGTAAAGTATGGGTCGCTATAGTTAGTATCAGAGGAAAGGTATAGTCAACCTTTGGAAACTAGGATGTGAAAGCCTTAGTAAGAACCCTAAGGATAAGTCTAAGCATAGAACATAATCTTAGTGTTTTAGAAATGGCCTTGAATAACCTAGGATAAGACCTTAAGCATGAAAATTTTATTCTTGAATTATGTGGTTTTCCTATTATAATTAGTGTTGCTCACACTATTCTTCTTGGTTTTAGTCAATGGCTGGAACCCGAAGGAACCGTGTTAATGCGGAATGCGATGGGCAATGCAATGATTGTCCCCCTGAGCAACCAAACGATATGGGAGATGGAATGAAAAATCTTGTAGCCATGCTCACACAACTTTCTCAAGCTATGAATCATGCAGGACTTCCAAACGAGAAAAGGAAGGAGCAACATTCTGTTGAATCCTTCATGAGGCAGCGTCCACCTTCTTTCAGTGGGTCTACTGATCCATTAGTTGCTGAATAATGGATTAGTACTACTGAAAAGATATTTTCAGTTCTTCAATGTTATGAACATGATAAAGTCATCCTATCAGTGTATCGTTTGTAAGGAGATGCTGATCAATGGTGGAATCTTATTAAGAATACGAGGCAAAGGGATGAAATTGAGTCTATGGAATGGGACGAGTTCAAGAACTTATTTTTCAATAAGTACTTCCCTCGTATTCTCCGAACAAAGATGGAGAAAGAGTTCCTTGAACTGAAGCAAAGGGATGATGAATCTGTTAGTACCTATGAAGCAAATTTTACAAGACTTGCAAGGTACGCTTCTGGTATTATTATCCAACCTGAGAGTAAGATCGATCGATTCTTTAGTGGCTTAAAACCAAGTCTTCGAAGGGCGTTATCCATAAGGGACTTCAATAGCTATGAGGAAATCGTTCGATGTGCTCTCAAAGTCGAGATGGATATTGGAATAACCCATCAGTCACATGGGTTTGATAAGAAGAGGAAGATGGAATTCAAAGAAAAATCTAAAGAGCACACGGAAAAGAAGATGAGCTTTTCCTTATGCTCAAAGTGTGGAAAGAAACATGGAGGGAGTTGTTTTAAAGGGACAAGTAAATGTTTTAAATGTGTAAAGGAAGGTCATCGGGCATTTGAATGCCGTGATAATGGGAAGAAGATGTCTAATGACGCAAACAAAGGAAGGGATACACAGAATGAACCTACGACACTTCAATGTTTCAAGTGCAAGGAGATGGGGCATTATGCCAATCAATGCCCAAATCCAAGGGTTGATGATGATGGTCGACGTCAACAAAATCTTAAGGCTAAAGACAAAGGAAAGTCACATGCAATTTCTATCAGCGATGTGGAGTACGATAAAGAAGTGGTGAAAGGTACACTTACCATCCACTCTAAAGTAGCAAATGTTTTATTTGATTCTGGATCCACCCACTCTTTTATTTCTAAAGAATTTTCTAAGGGTATCACCGTATTACCTCAACAATTAGATGTTGAGTTATCTGTGACAACACCTAATGGCACAACAGTCGCATCAAAAGTTTATAATTCTTCTCCGATCGAAGTTTGTGGGAAAGTGCTTCCTGCAAATCTAGTGATCCTTCCTTTAGTGGAATTTGATGTGATTCTTGGCATGGATTTGCTCTCTCTACATGGATCTCATATCAATTGCCAAAGAAGGGAAGTCACATTTCATATTCCAGATCAATCTACGATCGTATATCAATGCAAGGATGAACATAATCTTCCAGTGGAAATTTCTTCCATCTTATGGGTATTGATTCCACTAAATGAAGGTTATTTATCTCAAATGGTTGGTGAGAAACTCACGATTAAGAATATACCCATTGTACGGGAGTTTGATGATGTCTTTCTGGAGGAATTACCGGGTCTTCCACCAAATCGTGAAGTTGAGTTTTCAATAGAACTCGTACCGGGCGCTTTGCCAATTTCAAAGACACCATATAGAATGGCCCCAATTGAGTTGCAGGAATTGAAGAAGCAACTCCAAGAGAATCTTGATAAGGGATTCATACGCCCTAGTGCGTCACCTTGGGGTGCACCTGTTCTATTTGTTAAGAAGAAAGATGGATCAATGAGACTCTGCATTGATTATCGAGAACTTAACAAGATCACTATCAAGAACAAATATCCTCTCCCACGCATTGATGACTTATTTGACCAACTACGCGGAGCTCAATACTTTTCCAAGATTGATCTTCGTTCAGGGTATCATCAATTAAGGGTCAAAAGGGAGGATATACCAAAGACGGCTTTCCGTACAAGGTATGGACACTATGAATTTATAGTGATGCCATTTGGTCTTACTAATGCCCCTGCTATCTTCATGGATCTAATGAATAGAGTCTTTAGAGACTATCTTGATCAATTTGTGGTAGTCTTTATAGAAGATATTCTTGTCTATTCAAAGAGCAAGGAAGATCATGAAGATCACTTGAGAATTATATTGAAGACCCTAAGAAAGTAGAAGATTTATGCCAAATTTACCAAGTGTGAATTTTGGCTTCAAAAAGTTTCATTTTTGGGTCACATAATCTCAAAAGAGGGGATATCTGTGGATCCAGCAAAAACAGAGGTTATCAAAAGATGGTCGAGACCAACAACAGTAACTGAGATCTGAAGTTTTCTTGGTTTGGCTGGATATTATCGACGTTTTGTAAAAGATTTTTCACAATTATCTAATCCACTCACCAAGTTGACTCGGAAAGGAGTTAAGTTTGTCTGGACAGAGGAATGTGAAGAGAATTTCAAGGAGTTGAAAAGAAGGTTATCCAGTGCACCTGTGCTCACACTGCCTTGTAGTGGAGAAAGGTTTGTGATCTATAGTGATGCATCCAAGAAGGGATTGGGGTGTGTTCTTATGCAAAATGATATGGTGATAGCTTATGCCTCACGACAGTTGAAAATCCATGAGCAAAATTACCCAACACATGATTTGGAGTTGGCTGCGGTAATCTTTGCATTAAAGATTTGGAGGCATTACCTTTATGGTGAAAGGTGTGATATTTATATTGATCATAAAAGTTTAAAGTATATTTTCACACAAAAGGAGTTGAATATGCGTCAAAGAAGATGGTTGGAGCTGATTAAGGATTATGACTGCTCAATCCATTACCACCCTGGGAAAGCAAACAAGGTGGCAGATGCATTAAGTCGACAAGACCATGCTAGTTTATCCATGATGAGGATCACAAAAGATCCAATATTTATGGATTTACAAAGGATGGATCTTGGAATTATAATGGAAGGGGAAAAATCTTATCTTTCTCAAATGAATGTTCAACCATCTATACATGTGAAGATTAAAGAGGCACAGAAAGAAGATGTCGAGTTACAAAAGAAGGTGAGAAATGTTCCTGAATTCAACCTTGATTGTGATGGGATAATAAAGTTTAGGAATCGGTTTTGTGTTCCTTCCATCCCCGAATTAAAGAAGGAGCAGCTGGATGAGGCTCATAGTTCTTCATTCTCTATTCATCCTGGAAGCACGAAGATGTATAGGGACCTGAAAGAATACTTCTGGTGGGATGGCATGAAAAGTGATGTTGCTGAATATGTCTCTCGATGCTTGGTTTGTCAACAAGTTAAAGCTGAGAGACAGAAGTCTAAGGGGATGTTACAACCATTACCCATACCCGAATGGAAATGGGAAAACATCACTATGGACTTTGTCACAGGACTTCCTAAAACATCCAAAGGAAATAATGCTATTTGGGTCATAGTTGATCGTCTTACAAAGTCTGCACACTTCATTCCTATTAGAGAGGATTTCTCTCTAGATCAGCTTGCCAGGATATATGTAAAGGAAGTGGTAAGATTGCATGGAGTACCACTTTCTATTATATCTGATCGGGATCCGAGATTTACCTCGAAGTTCTGGCGAAGTCTTAAGCATACTCTGGATACAGAGTTGAGTTTCAGCACTGCTTATCATCCCTAGACAGACGGTCAGTCTGAGAGAACAATTCAAACCCTAGAAGATATGTTGAGAGCTTGCTCTATGGATTTCAAAGGAGGTTGGGATCAACACCTACCTTTGGTGGAATTTTCTTATAATAATAGCTTTCACTCCAGTATTCAGATGGCTCCTTATGAAGCTCTCTATGGAAAGAAATGCAGGACTCCAACTTACTGGGATGAAGTTGGGGAAAGAAAGCTATTAGGACCTGATCTCGTTGATGAAATGGCAGAAAAGGTCAGATCTATTCAACAACACATAAGAGCAGCTCAGAGTCGACAGAAAAGTTATGCCGACAACCGATGAAAAGATCTAGAGTTTGAAGTGGGTGATAAAGTGTTCTTACGAATATCTCCCTGGAAGAGGGTTATAAGATTTGGAAAGAAGGGGAAGTTGATCCCTAGATATATCGGTCCTTTCGAAATACTGGATCGTGTTGGGAAGGTAGCTTACCGATTGGCGCTTCCACCGAATCTCTCTCAAGTTCACGATGTGTTCCATGTATCTCTCCTGAGAAAGTACATACCAGATCCTTCACATGTACTCAGCTCAGAAGTTGTACCGCTGGAGCAAGATCTTTCTTATGAAGAACAGCCGATAGAGATTCTGAATCGTAGTGAAAAAGTCCTACGAAACAAGACCACTCGATTGGTGAAAGTTTTATGGAGGAACCACCAACTTGAAGAAGCTACATGGGAGCTTGAGGATATGATGAGGGAGAAGTATCCTCATCTGTTTGTTACAAAGTGATGAATTTCGAGGGCGAAATTCTTTTTAAGGGGGGTAGAATGTAACACCCGATATTTTTAGGAGTAATATTTTGTTTTTATATCATTAATGGAATCTTTCACTACACACTTGCTTGGCTTACTTTACACGCAATCGCGACCTTCCTCGATAGTTTGCGTCGTACGCAATACCGAGTTTCACTAAACAACAATATGCTATTAAAACTAGCCGTTATGAATAGTAATAACCACTTTTTGAAATTTTATAAATTTTATTTTTCAAAATGGACTTCATTTTTGGACTCAGAATATCGAAATTAGCCTAGGGAGAAATTTTGGTATTTTTCTGAAAACTTTCAATTTTTGATGAATAGTGAAACCACTAAGTGGTAGGATAAAAACTGAATTTTGCATAAAACTTAATTTTACCGCTTCTGTGAATGGAATTTCAAAAATCCGACAGACATGGTTGATATCAGTAAGTAAAATGTGGTTCAATGAGATAAAAATAATTTTTTGGTGAATAGTAACTTTTTACTATTTTTACCGCAGTTCATAGTAAATAGGGTAACTAAGGGTAAATATGATATTAATATTACCCTAACACATGTCCTAATTCTATTGGACAAGTGTAATTCGACCAAAAACAAACTTAGGAATAAAATATGACCATTTAGGCCCACTTGGATTAGATTAGGACGTTTATTATTAATTTATTTAAAGAAGGGTTAAAATAGTTAAAATCAAAGTTTAATAAGTAAATCATTTTTAATATGGGGTTATACATAAGATACATTCGATTGTAAATATTCATTAGAAAGATAAAAAGATTTCCTACATGATGGTATTTTATTTGTAATTTTTAGACATCAAATAATTTAATTTATTTATGACACAAAGATGATGCAGTAATTATCTTATTAATGAAATATTGACATAATTGATAATATAAATACAAAAATAAATGTAATTTAAGACTTTTTATGAATTCCACTAATTTTCTAGGTTACTATGATATATTATTGTTGATTTAATCAACTTGGTTCGAACATATAATTCTGTTATGACTTTCACAAAAATCATATATCAAATAGTGTGAAAATTGACACAAAATAGTTTTTAAATCAAATATTATATTATTAATTGTTATTTTATTCCTAAAAATCTAAGGTTCGGCCAAATGACTTAGATAAGGATATATATATTAATAATAAACAATTTGGGGTTCGTTTGGCATGTTAAAGTAAGTGTATTAACCATATAGTGAAAGAAAACAAAAAGACATGGTAAAAGTTAAATTATTTAACTTAGAGTTAAATCTAATTGATAAGGTTAAAATAATACCCTAAACTTGTCTAAATCCTATTGGTTGATAGGATTTAGACCCATACCCACTTTATCTTCGAAATAAGACCCTTTGGAACCATTATAAACCGATTTTGACTTTAATATAAAATAATATTTTGAGATATTCTTAAGGTGCCCCTCTCCTCCCTTATAAAAGGGCACCTCCTCCCCCTCCTCCTCACACCAAATTGAGCACTAAAGCTCGGACAACCCCTGACATTTTCTCCTCTCCACTTACCTAGAATAATCCTAGAGGTCCTGGTCTTCTTCAAAGACCAATATTAGTTCCCTAAGTGGAGGATTCAAAGAAGCGTTCCAAAGAAGAGGTAATATCCATTACCGATCTTTTCAATTTCTTTCTTCTTCAACTTCTTCTTCTTTAGTTGTTTCATGATAAAGTAATAACATCAGTATTACTTACATACTGATATGTTATTATAATTATGAAACAACTATAATTCACCTTCTATCCATCCCACGGAAAAATGAAATCACCGCGCGTGCGTACGTACGGAATACCGTCTCCACGCCGTGGTGTAATCTATTTTTCCACCATCACTTTACAAGGATGGGTATAATGGTGTAATGAGTAACTATTTATGATTATTATAAAGTAATATTGATAATGAAATAATATATATATACTCCAATACAATTCCACGATCATAGGAATGATATCATCACTCGTGCGTACGTACGGAATACCGTCTCCACGATGTGATGCGACTCGTTCTACATGATCATCATTACATAGTAATTATATAAATGAATTGAATGAATAAATATGATATATGTTACACTAATACCATTCTGGATATAAGGTATCTATAACCTTAAAAGAAGAATAAGAATGTATTCGGCAAAACACGCATAAGAACAAAAGGCAATAAAGACCCGAGTAACAAGTAACAATGAAATATTACTATCAAGAAGCTAAGAATATGACCATATATGATATCATATCAATATGTATGATTCTGGAATAAGTCAATAACATTATTTAAACCATTATACAGGAGCTTCGGACATGTACAAAGAAAATTGGACCTAAGGTAAGGGAAATATCACAATCTCATTTTTATCCGAGATTGTTTATTCGTAAGTATTTACTGGGGTGTATTTTATCATCCACATCCATGTTTCATCAATATGTAATATTATTTCCATCCACCTACAATTGTTTAAATCCATTTTTACCCTTCTGTGAGTTTTTAGTAATATCTATGAAAGGAATCTTTTGTCATACGAGGTACTTTTTGACTTTTCCGACAAAAGTGCGAAGAATGTTTTTTTAAATTATACGGCATGAATGGATTTTTAAAACCTTATTTACAAGAAGCTTCCTTTAAAAGTTTTCAAGTTTATTTTTAATCAACTTCTTTTAGTTTAAAATTGTATGACATGTTATGATAGGATAAATGTTTTTGAAGAAGAAAGGATATTTTCCTCAAAAATGGAGTTCAAGTGTTTTATCAAAGTTATTTTCAATATAAGATAATAAAGGGTTCTGTTTTTATCCCTATTATTACATTGATTTTATTATGTTGTGATGGAATTATTTTTATGAATTCGTTTATCTTATATGAATTGTATTATGATGTCATGATGTTTAAAATTCCCATTTGTATTACATGGGTTATGTAATGATGTATGATTTATGATTTTGTGGCACACATAAGAATGGTATCATTATGAGATGGGTGGGACCTATATCTCCCTCCAATGCATTGGGTAAAGATTTTATATCTCATGAGATAGACATGGCTGGAATGAAAGGTTATTTCGGTTCAGTGATACAGGACTGAAACGAGGAGTGAACTCGGTTCAGAAAGGGACTTTGTCCACTAAGATATTCTTGGCAATGAGTCATGACTAACAAGAAATGATTTTCCATGATTATGTGTGCATGCCACAAAGTTTCAAGTTTTATGTTATGATTATGGGGATCTCATTTTCACTTCTATGATTTATTCCATGTTAAGATATTATGATCTCTTTTGCAGGTTTTGATTTTCAAAAAGATATGATATGATTTTTATTTCCTTTATTTGCCCTTACTGAGCATTTGAGCTCACCCTTTTATGTTTTCTTTTCCCCAGGTCAGGAAGATGGATATTAAGTAGAATATGCTAAAAGGGACCCTAGATATGATGAAATAAATGGGAGACACTGTAGAAGATTTATGAACCAGTTGTTTATGTTTTCCAGTTTCTAAAGACACTATACCTATACGGTCCTTTGTGGTTTTGTCATATGTTGTAATAAGTGTGCTTCAATTTTGAATTATACACAATGTATGTAAAGTATGGGTCGCTATAGAGACCCCAAGAATCTACAAATCATTGTAAAATTGATAAATATGTCCTTACACCCCTAAATCGGGAACCCAACGTCCAATGCAAGTTGTTAGAAGCCTCTTCAAATGACGATGTGGGAATTTTCATAAAAATATTGGATCCTTCATGAAAAACACTTTAGTTTTCCACATGAATTGTTGGGAAGCACGGAAGAGGAGGCAAAGGAGCACCATTTCAAAGAGCATCCCAAAATGATTTTGAAAAAGGCACAATGGAAGTATCCAGATCCAGACATGGTAAATGATTTTGACATCATGAGATTTTAGCATGTGATGATCAGCTAAGAATCCAGGATCAAAGGCCACCAGAAATGAAGACAATTGAGATCCATCGTAAAAACCCTCCTTAGCAGTCGAGAAGGATTAAAAAGAAAATACCATCTCAAATTCCTTCATTCTCCTAATTGTGTTTCTAAATATTCAATTTAATGTCTTGTAAACCACACAAAAAACAATAGATAATGAATTGAAGAGCTATATCAGGCTCACTAATCATATAAACTATATCAGGCTCACCAATAATCATGATCTATATCAGGATAACCCATCATAATAAATAATTTACATGTAATGTACATGAATATAACACCTTAAATCATGAATCTTTATCATTAAAATGTTAAAAACAATGTCTATTCCTTTATAAATTGATTTACCTGTGGAAAATAAACGGGTTTCATGATAATCCCTTGAAAATAATCACCATTATCCAAATAGTGTTATAGTATGGATGGAATCATAAGATAATGTTTCTAGGGAAGTATAGGTATAATTTGAACATGATTTCATTAATGTAAATTCATTTAAAATAAAATATAAAACATTTCATTGAAAATAATTGAAAACACAGTTTTCTTATGTTAATATTTTATAAAAATTTATAGAATATTTGGAAAATATTTTCTCTAAAATTACCCTTGGCATATTGTAAATGAATCATCAATTAAAATAGAATTCATGATGGTAGGAAAATCTATTAATGTTGTAAATCTTAAAAATTGACATTCTTTTCAAACATTTATAAAGGGTGTCAAAAGTGACCCAGACATAAAATGTTATGAAACAACCTTTTAAATACTTTAAATTAAGGAATAATATCATGGAAAAACTTTAATATATCATTTATATTTTGAAAAGAATATTACTCAAATTAGATATAGAACAAGGATTGAAGCACCCCTGGATTGAGGTATGTAGCCTTTTTTATACCTTTTAATGTGTTTAAGGTGCATGGGATGAGTTAGGTAGAGGTTGGGATAGTTTGGAATTGTTTTCAATAAGTTGGTAGGCTTTTCTAGGGGTTCACGGTTTGAGCATGGTTAGGGGAAACCATGTGGATTCCCTATGAAACCATCCAGACCCTTTCTCTGGAGGTAGTAGCGTGTGCACGGTTGGCGCACAGTTTTTAAAACCGAGCTGACTAACCATGCGACCACTTAAAAGTAGGGATTTTTAAAACCCGAGGTCACTCGGGCTTTCCACATTCCTCTCCAAATTCTCTCCCACTAGAAGCTCACTTGGGTTCTTTGGTTTTCAAGGGATGGAGGTTCTCTCCCACACATTTTGGAAGCATTTTAAAGGGTTTTCAAGGTGTTTTGAAGGTGGTTTCTCCTGGTTAAGTCTCTCCTCTTGGTTCCCTTGTGTTTTCCACTAGATCTACATCCCTATCTTTCTTGGTTTTATAGATCTACACTTGTTCTGTGTAGATATAGGGATGTGGTTTCCTTTGATGATGTTTTTAAGGCTTTTTAATGTTAGGGAAAGGGATCTAGAGAGGTTTCGGTGGTGCGTTCGCTGAATTGGAGGTGCAATTGCTTGTGGGTCGATTTCTCAGGAACCTTAAAGGTATGTGGCTTCTCTATCGACTCCACTTGGTTAGATATAATGTTTTTGGTTACAATTAATTTAGATGGCATGAAATTAATTGCGTTTTGATGTGATAAAGTGTTTAAAAATCCCTTTAGTGATGTTTTGGGGATTTTTGGAAAAAAGGGGTTTTGTGGTGAAATTTTCTTATTGCGGATTTTAAAATAGAGATTTTAAAATGGGATTCTATGATTGATTTGTAAAAATTATTGAAATGGTTTTCAATAAAGAGGTTTTTTTATTGAAATGGGGTTTGTCATGGAAAATTATTACAGGTGTTTTTCAATAAATGGGTGATTTATTTATGTGGATTGGATTGTGTTGAAAATGGTTGTGTGCTTATTGAGCGGCCTTGGTGCTTTGTTCTTATTGGTTGATTGATTATTATGGCTTATGTCGGTTGAATGGAAGTGGGCGACAAGTCTCACTATAAAAGGTGATGGATAGTGGCTGGGAAGTACTAATATTTGAGAATGGGGGGTATGATATGGGTGGAACTACCACCATTTTGGTATGGGTAGTGGTCGAGAAGTATTTCTAGTTGTGAATGGGTGAATGGGATGGGAGGAAGTCCCACCATTTTGGTTGTTTTAGTTGTTTTAGTTGTTTTAGTTGTTTTGTTGTGCATTTCTTGAATGGTTGAAATTGTAGTTCAAATGTGTAAATGATGAAATGAAGTGTGGCATGTTTGTTTGGATTTATATTGGTTGCTTGGTTTGGGTGAGATGGCTTGGTAATGATGTGTTTGGATTATGGTAACAGTTTCACTTGTGATTAGTTTATATATAAACTGCTTAATATAGATGTGCTAATGGTTTTATCATAATGGTGTGTGTAGGGAATTCATTTGGGGAAAACCTACTGAGTATTGGTACTCACCCCTTTCTTTGAAACTTTGGTGTTTTTGTAGGTGTCATATTCCAGGACATAGGTAAAGGTAAAGCATCTCTTTTCTAGAGGTATGTTGTGATCCTGGGATCATGTGGTGGTTATTGGAGTATGGATCTTGGTGTGGAGATGTGGAGTGTGTGTTGATTTATTTTGGGTCTCTTGTTTAGTCTTCCTCATAGTACTCTGATATTGTGTCTGGTTGTTTGGAATGTGGGATCGTTATGGATTAGTTGGTTGTCTTGTGGTAATGTATGAGTTTGGTTTCTTTGTTGACATTCATCATATAGTTTGTTGATGGTTTGGTTGGTTTTATCTTAAGGGAAAATTGTTCTCCACTTTATTCTCGAAGCCCTCGGCATTTATTGCAAGCCTTTGGAATCTTGGGAACGTCTCTTAAGGACAAGTAACCCTCACCGCCTCCTCAAGCCAATCTGGTAGGGGTAGGGTGTTACATGGAGGAAGAGTTTGGTTATGAGCCTCTAAAAACATTAAAAATGTTTTTAAAGAAATCCCAATTTAGAGTCTTTAAAAACCAAAAACGATTTGAAATAAAGATAATAAAAAAACATAAAATACTATGATTATAAAAGGATTCATGTTCTTATATTTTATTATTCAACATATATAACATATAAATTAATATTGGTGAATCAATCAAAACATGTCTCAAGGATGGAATTTTGAGACGAGAAACCCTTGAAACTTAAGAAATGTTTTAATGAAAAAGTCATTAAATAAAAGAACATAAAATGATACTATAAATAAAATAATTTACATGAAATGATATATTAAATAAAATTTGGTGGAAATATTTATAGCATATAATATAACTCATATTTCATAACATAAATTATATCTTAAATAATTGAAATTGTGACCATGAAAACCCTTTGAAATTTTATAACATTTGAATCAATATCTCATGAAAGATATAACTATAAAGGAATCTTAAATAACATGATAAGTTTCATTCATGATATAATATCTCAATTAGTAGAATACACACCTTATAAAAATAAGTAGATTCATATTATAAGACATGTATTAAAGAAACAATATTGAGAGTTATAATCTGTATAGGTATTGTTACACTAATGTTAGAATTAATCAATGAGGTGATTATGTTTTAAAATTGTACAATCGTACGAAAAAAGTTGAAATAAAAAATAAATAATCAAATTTTATTTTACACATAATCTTGGAATAATATAGTCAATGTAGTAGAAACATAACCCAATTAATGTAAATTGAGTTAAGAAACCCCATACCTTTATTCTTAACTTGAAACCTATTTCTATTAAATTCATTATAATAATCATATTTTAATTATTCACTCATTTGTGAACATTTTGAAGTAATATTAGTTTATCATTAATCCATTTTTCTTTTATTTTTCTTTTTTTCAATGACATATTTAATTACTAAATTAGTTAATTCCACATTATGTGTTTTTAGGAAATTTGTTTCATAATTTCAAGATAGATTGGGTAGGTTGATAGTGGTCAAAGGATGAATTTTTACTTAGTATAAATAATAACCATCATGAAATAATTATATTTTTTATAAATAAAATCCAATTTTATAATATCCCATGAATGGTGGATGTGAAAATTGATTCACATTACTTCGTGGAAGTGGTATTCCACATTTATGGGTGAGTGGAACTATCTTTAATTAGTTGGTGGAAGGTTAAGAAGGTATGTAATATATTATATTTTCAAAATCATAAATATTTCATGAATATATTATATATTTATTAGATCCATAATAATAACTATCCTTGTGATGTGTTGATGAAAAACATAATATTTCACTTGATGAATAATGTAGTCCATACATACACTTGAAAAATGTTTGCATTACCCATTTGATGTAAAAGGATATGATAAAAAGGTTTACCATATTCATAATAACATTTAAATATAGTGGATACATTAATGTTTTTATATCATCATATTATAAGAATATATGGGTGAGGTAGAACTACAATTAAAATGAATATTTTTAGTGATGAGTTATAGATATTATTTAATAAAACCACCATTGGCTTACACATTCATCCTACTATGTTAGTATTTTTATAACAAATCTTCTCTTTATTACACACATAAAAATATTTTATTACATAAAATCTTCACTTGATACAACATAGAAGATCTTCAGGTCTAGTTTATTTCGGGATTAGGAACATTACATGACAACTTAAAACATGAAATACACATCTTTATTGAAAACTTATTTTACATGCCCATACACATTCCTTCATACTTAGCATTTCAAGGGATAACATGAGGACATTCATAATAAAAGGGTGAGTTATAAATCCCATTAATGGTCTAAAAAATCCAAAACATGAAGAATACAGTACATGTTAGTAAATAGGAATATTAATGGAGAATAAGAGAACATGAACATAAAGGCATGATATATCATGATTACCATAACATGGAAATGTTTTAACAACATTTAACATGATATTAGCATGATCCAAGGCTCATTGCACTTGGAGAATGAGTAAACGCTCATTTCACATGAATTATCATGAGAAAATCCTCATTTAACTGGATGTATCATGATACTAATCTTTACCCAATGCATTAGAGAGCTATCCGGGTGCACCATTCTAAAACATTTCATTTCATGCGTAAGTGTGCGACATGGATCATACAACATGGACTCATTACACATCATCATTTATTCCACGATAAAAAAATGTGGAATTAATACTTGAAAATCTATAATAAACAAGTAAATGTGAATAAAGGTAAACACCTTTGATAGAGAAATGAGCATGGTATTCACTATATAAGGACTTTGGCCTGGAAAATCGTGGCGCAATTTCGGCAGCATAACGTTGTGACATAAGAATTCATAAAAAACATTGATGAGAGATAAATTAGTGTCTCATCATATTTACATGTAATAGAATATAAGGTGGTCATATAGATACATTTTACAATATATATAATGGAATTTATATTCATAAAAAGATGAATTGCTTGAATGTAAATGATGAGAGAGAAGCTCCTTACAAAATTTCGGCATAGTAATGGGTGTACATAGGATGAATTAATGAGATAAAAGGGGTATCTCATAATTTAAACATAAATAGGTTACTATGGGGGAGGTGAAAAATCATACCCTAACATTTTTAATTGAAAATAGAATGGCATAACAATATATGGAATCTTGGACATAAATAAGGAATAATGAAATCTTTTACTCAGAAGTGTGATCCCAAAGACTTGGGAGAGGATTTAGAGAGGCTTCTTGGGAGACTGGGGAACCTTGGTAGAATTCTAGAGAGGGGAGGTAAGAGGTCGGTCAAGATCTAGAGGCTTTGAGTGAAGAGGAATTGGGAGCTTGGGTGGGTTTATATTAGAAAAGAGAGGGGATTCTTTATTATTTAGGTTTTGGACACAACACACTAAACTAATCAAAACCACAAACCAACCCATGAAATTTTCCAAAGGGAAGTGGAAACACTATTTTATAAGGCTAATGGGTGAACTTCTTAAAATATTAGGCTTTCTTATGTGGTGGTGAGTCACACACCCAAGGAAATAATTTTAAAAGTTAAAATATTTTATATGTTTTGAAGGGTTAACTAAATCTTTGTAAAAGAAATCAAACCAAACTAGAATCCCATTATTTTAAAGTTAAAACAAATATTGTCCGAACATCCCATTTATAGTTTTTTATTACATCACTATTGGGTCATTATGATGTCAAAAAACACATTATATGTTTAAAAGGTATTTAATTTTTACGCAAAAATACGACTCACTCGGAAAATTATGAAAATTCACCATTAGATAATTTCAACTTTCAGATTCCAAATATTATATTCATTTTATCTAAATAATTTATAAATATATGAATTTTTTACTTTTAAAATAAAAACGGACATTTATCGAAAATTCTAGGGTTTTGACAAAAATAGCTTTCAACCCATAATAAAAATTACCATTGTATTCATAAAAATTATATGATCATTTATATATAATAAGAACAAATTTAGTGATAATATTTTTTTTAAAATATTTTTTAATTCAAAAATCCATTAATCCATCAAAATATATTTCTTAATTGAATATTAACTAAAAATGATATTTTTTCATTAAAAACTGTTCACAAAGTAACAATAACAAAATGAATGTATATTCTCCATACAAAAAAAATACATAATCATACTGATAGGGTCTTGTTACATAACCCCTTATAACACTCATAATACCGAAGGGTAAGGTGTACGATGGTGACAAACTCTTGGGGAGGCTCCAATAACATCACTTTAGTGGTAATCTCTATCAACTTCCACTTCTCTCATAGGCGGTTCCATTAAAGATTAACATGTTGAAGCATGTCTTGGGCTTGGTCGGGAGTGATTCCCAATGACACCACCTCATTTCCGAGATTTGACAAATGGGCTTCATATGGAGCAATTCTACTGGAAGAGGCCATCACTTCCTTTTTTTGAGTAAATTGGATTTATTAATGCCCTATATTTATAATAATAATGTGATCATTGTTTGATGACTATATTTGCAACAGTCACAATTCTTATTGATATTTGAATATCCAAAAATATAAAACTAAGGAATTTCATATGTTTTATATAACAATTTTACATAATAAGACATTTAATCTGATCAAGAGAAATTATCATTAGTAAAAGTTTGGGTCATTAATATCTTCCTCCCTTAAGAAATTTCTCCCTCGAAATTTTCTTTTCCCGCACTAAAACAAATATGGGTAACTCTATTTCATCACTTCCTCTGATTGCCTTGTCGGTTCTTCAAACTCATGGTTTCGCCTCAACACCTTGATGAGGGGAAATGTCTTATTTCGTAAAACTTTTTCTCTACTATCTATGATCTTCACCGACTTATCTTCCTAAGAGAGGTCATTCTCTAATGGCACCACTGATGGATTGAGTACATGCGTTGGGTCAGGTATGTACTTCCTCAAGAGTGATACATGGAATACATCATGTACTTGAGATATGTTCAATGGGAGTACTAGTCGATATGCCACTTCTCCAATGCGATTAGGGATCTCAAAAGGGCTGATGTACATTGGACTATGCTTTCCCTTCTTCCCAAATCTCATAACTCTCATCCACACTGATATGGAAAGGAATACCATGTCTCTAAAATCAAACTCTAGGTCTCATTAACAATTATCATCATAACTCTTTTGTCGACTCTGAGAAACTTTAATGTGTTGTTGGATGGTCTTAACCTTCTCCACAATTTCATTAACCATTTCTAGACCTAGGTGTTTTCTCTTCCAAAATTCATCCCAACATGTCAGTGTTCTTCACCTCTTCCCACACATGGATTCATAAGGATCCATTTGGATGCTTGAGTGGAAACTATTGTTGTAAGAGAACTCAACTAGAAGAAAATGTTGATCTTATCCTCTTTTCAAGTGCATTGAGCATGATCCAAACATGTCCTCATGTTTTTGTATTTTCCGCTTAGATTGGTGATCAGTTTGAGGAAGATAAGTCACACTGATGTTTAGCTCAGTATTCAATGAATTTTGAAGACTCTTCCAAAAAATAGAGGTGAATCTTGGATCTCAGTCAGATACAATCGATAATGGTACTCCATTTAGCCTTACCACATCTTTGATGTATATCTATTCCACTTGATCCAGTGAGAAATCCTCCTGAATTTCAATGAAGTGTGAAGTATTTGTAAGATGATCCAAAACAACCCAGATAGAATTGTTTCCATTGGGTGTCTTTGGAAGTCTGGTGAAAATGTCCATGGTGATGTTTTCCCCCTTCCATACTAGTATGTGTAATGGTTTCATCGTCCCCTTAGACAGATGCCTCCCAACCTTCCCTTGCTGACACACCAGTTAAATTTATGTATACTCAACAATATCCTTATTCATGTTATCCAGCCAATAATTCTCTCAAATATCTTGACACATCTTTTTTTACCTGGTTAAATGACGAAATTTTAACTATGTGCATCATTTAAAAGATCTTTCTTTAACTCTGTATTTGATGGAAAACATAGTCTTGATCAAATTCTCACATTTCCTTCTTCATTAACATTGATCTCTGAGTATTTAACTTTTCTAATATTTTCCACTTTCTTCTGAATTCCCAAATCATCATTTTTAGCATCCTTAAACCATTCCATAAGATACAATTGATAAATAATTTGTGAAATGATTGATGATGTCCCCTTCTTTATGAATACCATTTCCATCTTTATCAAATCTAAGAAGATTGGAGCCTTTTCAATTATCATCAATGATAGAATTTCTAGGTCCTTTATACATAGAGAATATTCCACCTTGTTCACATTCCCAGGGTGGCAATGGATTGAACAGTCATAGTCTTTGATCAACTGTAATAATATTCATTGGTGCATGGTCATCACTTTCTATGTGAAAATATACTAGAAGCTTTTATGATCTATCTATATTTCACACTTCTCCCCAAAAAGGAAATTCTGAAAAATTTACAAAGATAAGATTAATATAGCTTACTTGAGATCATGTGTTGTATATTTTTTCTCATGAACTTTCAATTTCCTTGAATCATAGCCAATGACTTTTTCATTCTGTACCAACACACATCCCACGCCCTTCTTCGAAGCATCACTTAATACCACAAAAATTTATCCACTTTTGGTTAGTTTGAGCATGGGTATAGTGATATGACTCCTTTTTAACTCCTTGAATCTCTCTTCACATTCATCACTCCAAGAAAACATTACTCCCTTATGAGTTTCCTTGGTAAGAGGGTTGGAAAATCGTGAGAAATTTCTCACAAATCGGCGATAATATCCAGCTTACCCTAGAGAGCTATGGATATATATTATCGATGTTGGTCTCAGCTATCACTCAATTGCATTTGTCATGGAGGGATACATAGATATCCCAATGCTTGTGATGATATGTCCCATGAATGAAACTTCTTTCAACCAGAACACACACTAGTTGTACGTTTCATAGATCTTCTCCTTTTTCAAGGTCTCTAGTACAATTCTTAGATGCTCCTCTATGGTCATAGAGTATATTATAACACAGTATATAAAGACATCCAAGTATTTTTTGAGTTAATATATAAAGACTCTATTCATCATGTCCATGAATATTTTTGGAGCATTATTGAGTCTGAAAGGCATTGCTATGAATTCGTTTTTCCAATAACTTGTATGAAAAGTATTCTTCGGGATATCCTGCTTCTTCACCCATACTTGGTAATATCCTAACCGCAAATCCACCTTGGAGAAGTATTGTTCTCCACATAACTAATCAAACAAGTCATCAATTCAGGGAAGAGGATATTTTTTCTTTATAAGGATTTTATTGAGCTCATGATAATAAATTAAAAGGTGCATTGACCCATCCTTCTTCTTGACAAAGAGGACTGGTGGACCCCATAGTGAAGCACATGGGCATATAAACCCTTTATCCAGATTCTCCGATAGTTGATTCTTTATCTCCTCAAGCTCCAATACATCCAATATATATGGAGTCTAGGATATTGGCAATGCCCTAGGTATAATATCAACTAGGAATCCAACATCTCTTCTACGATGATAAGGAAATTCATCGGGAAACACGTTAGTGAATTCCCTCACAATAGGATTGTCTTCAAGGATGATTTCTTCCTTAGACACAATCATCTATGCCAGATATGTGTGCTCATAGGTCAGTTAAATCCGCACTTGAGATGATGGTGCTATAGAAGATTCATACTCCCCCATGCACTTGTACAGAATCAGGGGTCGATTTTCCATATGAATAGTGATTTCTCTCTCATGGAAATTTATGTTGGCTCTATAAAAGGAAATCTAATCCATGCTGAGAGTTGAATCAAATTCCACCAGAGATAGTATGAAAAGGTTTTCCAGAATGTTCATACCACAAATTGTGATAGGAGAGGAGTTATATTCATGGGTTTCAATGATTTCCCCATTTTTCGTACTCATCAACATCTTTAATGAAATGATTATTGTTGGTGTTGGGATTGTTCTACTACACTTTCAAGATAAAAAAGAATTCATAGAACCAGAATAAAAAATTTCATTCTCTATTATTGAATGAATAAATAGTGTATCTATCACCACTTCGTTTTCAGGGTTCACTTCAGCGGTTGTGATGGGAAAAGCTTACCCTTGCTGCCTTGGAGGCTGTTGGTTGCCTCTGAAAACCCTTCTCTTAGGGAACTGGTTTGCAAAGTGCCCTGGTTCATTGAAGTTGAATTAATGAACAATGCATTGAGGGTTGAACAGAGAGGTCCTCTCCTCTATCGTAGCCATGGGTTTTTCATGTCGGTAGTTAATGATTAGGTGACCTTCTCTTCCAAACATAATGCATTTATTCATCCCCTTCAGGAAATTTGTTGGATGCTTCTTTTCACACCTTTGGAAAATGGGGTTTTGGATTTATCCATAGGATCACAAGAATTTAGGTCCACCATATTCTTCTTATCCCCATGATACACCTGAGATTATCTGATCTCCATTTTGACTTTTAGGGCACATCAGAAAATTTTCTAATAGCTCTTAAATTCATGGATCGTTAGGGCATTCCGTAGGCTAGGTTTTATCCCAATAACAAAGCAGTCAACCGTGAATTCTGGGGTAACGAAAAATCTAGAGGAATATTGTGAAAGCCTTGTTACGTTTTCTTCATACACTCTTATGTATTCATCATATTTTTTAATGATGGAAAAATTCTCGTTCCATCTTAAGTCATAGGGTGTGAGGAAATTATTTTTCGAAAAACATTTTCTAGATATCCTTCCATTCCAACGCCTTAATATCCTCCTCAGACTTCATATTTTTGATCAATGTCCACCATTGATCAGCTTCACCCTCCATACGATAATCATCTAGTATAACCATTTCTTGTTACGAACATTGAAGGATAAAGAATATATTTTCAATGGTGTTGATCCTTTTTTTAGAAATTAATGGATCAGATGATCCATTAAAAGTTGGAGGAATTTGTCTCATAAAGCTCTCAATTTTGACTTGTTATTTATTAGGGGGGTTAAATGTTCCTCTTGACCAATGTTTCTATTAAACACTTGATTTAACTGAGATAGTATCATGACAAAGTTCATAATTCCTTCTCCCATCACATTGGGTATCTCATTAGAACTGTCATCACATTGATCTTAGCATTAGTTTTTAACCTACATACTCATTTTTCCATCCATTAGATGGACTAAATTGAAAGTTAGGGGTAAAACATAAAGTCTAATTCAATGAAAAAATGGATAACTGACAAATTACAATTATTTCCATAACATACAAATTCCTAGGCTTCAATGTATGTTATCCATGATCTACTTCTCATCTTATATTCTTAGGGGGAATTTGTTTTATTCCCTTAACAATGGATCATAATAATCTTTTGAATTTTCCAAATAATATCCCCTAGCAGTTTCATAATTGATAGTGTAGCAAGTCTTGTTGTCATGCACCAATTCCTGTTTGAGTCCAGCTCAAGGTGGAGTTTTCGAGTTTTACCCCTTGATAAATCTGTTCCAGATCCACCTGTACCTACTCATATCCAGAAAAGATGGTATTTTCTTGATCAAACACTTACTCAATACTAACCCAAATTTAGGTACATTTTTATTATAATTAGTCTTATCCCTAAGGCTTTAACTATGGTTTTTTAATCCTAATCCCAAAAAATAACTAAACCTATCCTCTAATACCAACTATAACAACCCTACTATTTATTTCACACATAAAAATATTTTATTACAAAAATAATTTACATGATACAACATATAATATCGACAGGTATAGTGTCTTTGGGTCTTAAGAACATTACATAACAACTCAAAACATTAAATACACATCTTTATTGAAAACATATTTTACATGACCATATTCATTCCATAACACTTAGCATTGCATGGGATAACCCGAGGACATGAATAAGAAAAAGGTGATCTATAAACCCATTAATGGAGTAAAATAAGGAATAACACAAAGAATAAAACTCATGTTAGGCAATAGGAATATCAATGGATCATAAGAGAACATGAACATAAAAACATGATATATCATCATTAATATAACATAGAAATGTGGAAACAACATTATCCTGATATTAGCATGAGCCAAGGCCCATTGCACATAGAGAATGAGTAAACCCTCATTGAAATTGAATTATAATGTGTAAAACCTCATTTCACTTGAAGTATCATTATACTAATCTTTACCCAATGCATTGGACTTCCATCAGGGCACACCCTTCTTAAACATTTCATTTCATGCGTAAGTGTGCCACATGAATCATACAACATGGACTCATTAAACAACAACATTTATTCCACGATAATGAAATTTTGAATTCATACTTGAAACTATATAATTAAAAAGTAAATGTGCATAATGTTGAATATCTCTGGTAGAGAAATGTGGATGGTATTCACTACACAATGTCTTTGTCTTGGAAAATCGTGGTGCAATTTCAGCAGCATAACGACGTGAAATAAGAATTCATAAAAATAGATTATGATAGAGAAAGGGGTGTCTAATAGTATGTAAATGAAATTTACAGTAAGGGGGTCATATAGATTCATGTCCCAACATACGTTATATAATTTATGTTCATAATACAAAATAATTGCTTGAATGTAAATGGGGGGAGAGAAATTTTTTATGGAATTTCAGCATGGTAATGGGTGTACATGAGAGGTATAAATGAGATATAAATGGGTATATCATCAATAAAAAATAAATAGGGAAGTATGTGGGAGGTTTGAAATCATACCCCAACATTTGTAATTGAAAATAAAAGGGCATAACAATATATGGAATATTGGACATAAATAAGGAAGAAAGAAATTCCTCACATAGAAGTGTAATCCCAAAGGCTTATGGAAGGATTTAGAGCTGCTTATAAGAAGCATGAAGCACCTTGGGAGGATTATAGAGAGATTAGGTCATATATTGGTAGAGATCCAAAGGCTTTTAGTGAAGAGGAAGTGGAATCTTGTGTGGGTTTATATATGAAAAGATAGAGAATTCTTTATTATTTTGGTTCTGGACACCACACATTAAATTATCAAAACCACAAACCAACCCATTGTTTTTCCAATGGTCTTTTCCAAAGGGGTGTGAAAAACACTATTTTATATGTCCAATGGTATAAATTCATAAAATATTAGTCTTTTTTATGTGGAGGTGAGTCACACACTCATGGAAATCATTTTAAAAGTTAAAATGTTTTATAAGTCTTGAAGGGTCCACTAATGCTTTGTAAAATAAATAAAACAAACCTAAAATCACATTATATTAAAGGTAAAACATATATTTTCGAACATACCATTTATAGTATTTTATTACATCACTATTTGTTCATTATGATTTCATAAATCACATTATATATTTAAACATGAGTTAATTTTTACCCAAAAATTCGACTGCCTCATAAAATTATGAAAAATTTACATTAAGATAATTTTGAAATTATAATTAAAAAACTAATATTTATTTTATATAAATAATTTTTTACATATTTTAATTTTTCCTTTTAAAATAAAAACTAACAATTATCTAAAATTCATGGGTTTTGAAAAAAACTACTTTCAGACCTTAGTAAAAATTACAATTGTGTTCATAAAAATTCTATGATAATTTATTTTTAATTTGAAATAATTTAGTGATAATATTTTAAAAAAATTATTTAATTAAAATATCCATTAATTAATTAAAATTTATTTCTTAATTTAATATTAACTAAAAATGATATTTTTTCATTAAAACTCTATTTACAATGTAACAATAATAAAATGAATATATATTATTTATCCAAAAATAATGTACATAATCATAGTTATAGGGTCTTGTTAAATAACCCTTTATAACACCCACATAATATAGAAGGGTAAAGTGTGTGATAGTGATAGAATGTTGGGGAGAATTATATAACATCACTCTAGTGGTAATCTCTATCAACTTCCACGTCTCCTGTAGGCAGTTCTGTTCGAGCTTAACGTGTTGAAGCTCGACTTGGGATTGGTCAAGAGAGAAGACCAATGACACCACCTCCTTTCCGAGCTCTGAAAAATGGGCTTCGTTGGGATCAATTCTACTGGATGAATCCATCGCTTACTTTGTCTGAGTAAATTTGATTTGTTAAAGCCTAATATTTATACTAATCATGTGATCACTATTCAATGACTATATTAGCAATGGTGAAAATTCTTAACGATATTTTAAAATAAAGAAACATTAAACCAAGTATGTTAATTTTTTTAATATAACCATTTTACATAATATTACATTTAATCTGATAGAGGAATTTTCATTAGAAAAATTTTGTGTCATTACAATTTTGATTAGGAAAAATCCTATACGTCATGAAGAGGATGTTTAGTATGGGAATTTTAATTGTATTTCTTATCTAGAGTAGTCAAAAATTGTGAGTAATATAGGATAGGATATTACATTTTAATAGTGAGGGGAGGGGAACCCTTGGAATTATATAATGTATTAAAGATAAATAAGATAATTTTCAAAGAAAAATGGCTTAAAGATTCAATATATTTGAATATTAGATGATTATGTTCAAAATAAACTCATACAATATAAATAATTTAGTATTTAAATATATTTTTAAATCCTTATCATATTATTTAAAACCAAAATTGTTCTATTTACCCTTACCTATGTGCCAAATATTTTCCACATTTACTATTCATTGTGACTAAAAAAGTTGAACAATTTAAAAAAAATTGAAATTTTAATCCCAATTATGGAATCTATTTTATTGAATTAATTACTAATAATATATATAAATTAATTTTAATATAAACTTTTAAAACACAAAGAAAAATACTTTTCCAAAAAAATATATTTTTATGTATTAAAATGTCTTCATTCCTTAATGAGGCATAATGTCCGTTTAGATGACTATAATTGGATTATGATTAATAAAAATTAATTAATTAAATTTTAAAATTGGTAATTTTAAAATAAATGAATTGAAAAGACTATTTTCTATAAAATCCATATGTTATAACTATTCACTAAAAAATTAATATTTTCAAAAAAATATAAAAAAATAATCCTAATATAATTTTCAAATGTTAATTTTAAAAAATAAATATATTTTATCGAATACATTGTATAATAGTGGTACAAATTAATTATTTTTTTTTATGAAAAAATGAAATAAAATCCATATTTGAAGAAATAATATGTTATAAACATAAAATGAATTTAATAAAAATTGATTTCTTATTTCAAAATAATTAATCAATAAATTTTTACATATTAATATTTTTACATATATATTTCAAATTATAGTTAATTCTATTTATACACATGAAATTAATATCTAGGTAATAATGAACATATTTAAATAATAATATTTTTTATTTGTTAAAGATCGACGTTGTGTGTCTTGTATGCTATCAAACAAAGTCTTCATTCAGAATCACAGGGTATTAAATTATTATCCTTTTAATAAATGACATATTCTTTATTTTATCTTGGGCACAATAATCAAGGTTTAACAATTGAAAATAACTTTTTTGATATCTCACATCGTAAAAGGGGTTAAAAAAACATCTTTTTAAAAAGAGGGAAAGACTAATATGAAGTTCATCTAGAATAACACATAACTATGTTTTCAAAAAGGATAACATTATTGGGTTGTGGAAATATAGACATGGAGAAAAAAATTAATGTCTAAATAATGACGAAGAGTGATAGAAAACATTCAGCATAAGAAATTGAAAGATCATAATAAAATCAATAAATATAAAACTATAATCCAATGAGGTGTGAAAAAGACGATAAATTCATTAGAAATAATGGAAACAATATAACAAATGTATTTCAAAATCTTTTTCATAGAGATGATGAAATTATTTTCCATATAGACTAAGAACATAATGAAATATTCTTACATTATTTTATTCCATTTCAAAAGAAAAATTTCATTCATTGGTTTTTCTTCAATTAATTTTCACTTATATTTCATCTTTTATTCCAGGAAATTATATTCAATATGAAATTTTCATTTTTGAAGCACTAAAATCATCTTCAAAGGATCACATGATCCATAAAAGGATAACTTTTTATTCCTATTATATTTACTAAATCCAAAATAGTTATCACATGATAATATAACAACCAATATTAATACACATTTATATGAATAAATAATATATTAAACTCCAAAAGTTCTATAGTAATACTAAATGTTAAACATAGATCATTCCATAAATAAATAACTATATATACCAATTAACCAAAAACATATTAATATTAAAGAATGTTTTAAAGTCAATGGTTGTCTCATACCTTTTTGTTCACAATCCAAATAATTTAATAAGATTATTATAAAATAATCCTTCTCATTAAAACTAATGGTTATATATTCCTCAACACAAAAAATGCCTCTGAAAATACCATTAGTCACTTTAAAATCTCATCACATAAAACCTAAAGGGGTGTATATTCCTTTTAACTTTTTATAAAACTTATAGTTATAAAATGATGATGGTATTCATAAGTATTATATTAACCTCACAAGAAAAAATCATCCTCAATAAAGTTATTTAATCCCTTTTCTGATACCAACTATAACAGCCTTGAACCTGCACTTCTGTATGCAGTGCTTAAACAATAATATTTACATTTATAGATTTGATACTAATAAATTTGAAACAATTTTATCCATCAAAATCAAAAACATCAAAAGAAAATATTCGATCACTCATATACCCATGGGACTTTTGAGTTTAGAGTTTTAGATAATTATAAAAAACTCATACGTAATAATACCCATGTCCTCAAATGAGAATTTTTCTAGATATAACCAGAATTTTTTTTTCTAAAAAAAATTCATCATCTCCCACAAGAATCCAATCTTTTAATATCTAACTTAAAATAATTTCTTAGGAGAAATAGAAAATTAACATAATAAGGTTGAGCTCAAATCCTTAGTAAGAATAAACATAGGCATGAATAATTAAATATCGTTAGTGAGTAAAAGATGAGCACAACAGTATGAGATCATACTCAATGTGCATGATAATTAAATTAAGGAATGTGTACCTTTAAAACCAATATCATTAGTCAAGTGACATGGAATTAATCTTTAATAAAGGAAAGGGTCATAATAATCAATAATCACGAGCCATTTGATGTCAATATTGATTAAATGAACCATTGAAAACTCATAAAATGAATAAAGAAAAAATGTTTTTATCTTGGAACAATATCTCCATCACTCGTTTTCACTCAATTCAGAAATTATTAGAACCCAATTAAATATAATGGAGAAATCTCCCCATTTGACTCCCTCCTTCATACCTTTACAAATAAAGAACATTACCCAAATCATTGGATAGATATATCTGGCACACCCATCATATAATATTTATCATAATCACCCATAATCATCAAAAATTTAAAATTACCATACATTAATAAAGCACATTGAATCAAAATTAAAAAATGACCTTATTTCCATGGTGGAAAACCATGGCTATATCCTACAACCATAGTTTTCTAAACTATAACCTCTATGGTCGTTGTAATAGTTTTTGACCTATTTCCAAGATTTAAAATATGGTAATAGGTGGATATTTACATGGTGTACACCATGTCAATTGGTTTATTTATCAATTATTGAAACCATTTAGATAGGTGGTTATAGCCATGGATTAAACTGTGGTAATAGGTTGATATGGAAATGGTTTTACCATGGAAATTGGTTGATTTAGCCATAGTTTAACCTATACAAATAGTTGGTTATTTACATAATTTATAACTACGACCTTATATGGAAATTTATATGGTTTGATACTGTGGAAATATACTTAAATAAATAAATCCTTCATGTGAGGTTTGATCCTCTATCGTCTTCTATATTTTCTCCAAGAATTTAACACTACACTGATCACTATTATAAGTACATATATATAAATATATTTATATATATACTGATAAATTTATAGTTAATTATATATAATTAAAATTATTAATCATTTATAAAATAAAAAATCATATTTCCATGGGTTAAAACATGGAAATAAATTGATATTATCATAGTTTCAAACCATTCTAGTAACTAGATACCACCATGGTTTACACATTGGATATAGCTTGAAATTTATAGGGTTTAAACCATGGAAATTGGAGGATATTTTTATGGTTTAAACTGTAAGAATATAATGTTATGGTCACGGTATAAACTCTCAAAATAGACAGCAAGGATAAACATTTAAAATGTGGGAATAGGCAACTCTGGAAATTCTTTAAACACTGAAAATAGGTAGTTATGGCCATGGTTTAAACTGTGGAAATTAGTTCATATTTCCATGGTTTTATAGTCTATGGCAGTAGCTCCTTCCCACCAATTTCCTTCATTTTTTTCCTTTTCCCATTAAACCTATCCTCGTGGTTTCATATAGCCTTGGTTATATATTGGCATATAGAGACTATTTTCACAAACTATTGCTATAGGATTCCTATGGACATGATTTTACCATCCTTTGAAATAAAAAATGTTGTTGTAGCCTAATTTTCAATTTGCGAATATTTCATTCTTTTCATCAAAATTTCATTCCTTTACTTCTTGATTTACCCTTAAAAAAGAAATGGGTTTCATGAAAATATATTTAAAAAATCAACCTATGTCATCTAGAGAAAGAATATGGATGGTATCATAATATCATATTCCTAGTGAAGAATTGTTATAATTAAAGGATGTTTTCAATGTAGAAAATTCTTTTAAATGAGCATTTAAAAATTTCTTTTAAAATATGGTAAAATAATTTATTATTTTTTTAAAATTACACAAAATTTTACAGAATATTAGGGAAACTTTTATCTTTTAAAATAACCATATAAAATTATAAAATAATACTAAAATAAAATAACATTTATGATGGCATGAAAATCCATTCATATCTTTAATTTTATAATTAAACATTTTATTCATCTTTTGTAATGAGTGTCAAATGTGTCCCATGAAAAAAAACATTAATAAATTTCCATTTAAATATTTTAAAATATGTACAAAGATTATAAAAAATAATATCTTGAAGTCATTTATTTTTAGAAAAAAAATTATATAAAAAATATAATGAACATGGAGGAATAGTTTTGTTAAAACCCTCTAAAAACATTAAAACAAAGGTTTTAAAGAAGAACCCCATTTACAATATATTAAAACCATTTTTAAAGAATAAATATAATAAAGATCATAAAATATCATGAGTATAAAATGGTTCATGATATTATATGTCAAGAGTAAGTGTATACACCCTAGAAATTAATATAGGTTCATCAATCAAAACATTTCGGAAGAAAGAATGTTTGAAATGAAAAACCATTAAAACATAAGTAATGATTAAAAAATCCATTGAATGAAGGAACATAACATGATTATGTAAACCAATAACTTATATGAAATAATAATTTATAATTAATTAAAGTTGAATTAATTACACCATATAAAGCAATTATTGTTGCATAACATGAATTATGTCTCAAATAATTGAAACTGAGATAATGAAAACCCAAAAAAAATTTATAATAATTAAATGAATATATCATGAAAGAGATAAATTAAAAGTAACATTAAATATCATGAGAATATTTTAATTCGTGATATAATATCTCAATTAGGAGAATTCACATCTTATAAAATAAGTGTGCATATATTACAAGACATCTCTCAAAGAAACAATATTGAGATGAACAATCCTTACAAAGATCATATCATTGAATTTAGAATTAATAATTTATGTTATTATTTGTAACAATTATAAAACCCAAAATACAATTGTAAAAAAAAATATTACAATTATGGTCCATTTTACACATAATCTTCACAAAAAATAGTCAACGATGTAAAGGAATAAACCAATGTATGAAAATTGAGTTAAGAAACCCCCTACCTCAAGTCCCGACTCACTTTGTATGTTCTTTAACTACTATATGAATAACATATATTTATTTTTTACTTTATTAATAACCTTTTAAATATTTAATAGTTCATAATTAATGATTTTTTATTTATTTTAATGTCATTCTTAATTACTTAATCTGTTAAGTCCAAATCTGGTGTTTTGAGGATGATCGGTTCATAATTGGAAAATGAATTTTCTAGTTTGACTGTGATCAAATGGGTCATTGTTCAATAATATAAAGAATAATAATCATGATATAATTATAATTTTTATACATCAAATACAATTTTACAATCACCAATGAAATGTGGATGTAATTAATGAATCACATCACTTTGAGGAGGTAATATTCCACATGTAAATACGAGTGGTATTATCATGTTTTAATGGGTGGATGGGTAAGAAGGTAAGTGATATATTATATTTATAAATTAATAATTATTTCATTAATATCATATATATTCTTTCAATCCATCATAATGACTATACTTGTGAAGTGTTGATGAAAAATGAAAGACATCTCTTTATGGAGGTTATTGTTTAGAAAAATATGTAGATGACGTTTTCATTTCCAATTTGATAAAAAATGAGATGAAAAAGGTTGTAGTATAGTAATAAAAACCTGAATTATATTTTTGATACTTAATTTATTATATAATTGTGATTTAAGAATATTTGAATGTCTTATAAGAAGAATAAAAATGAATGTTCTCAGTTAAAAGTTATACCTCATCTTTAGAAAACTACATTTATATTACACCATAAGACTTCCAGGTTGGAATTTTGATGACACTATAGCCTCTAGGTCATGGTTAAGAAGGTTTCAAAGGTATATTATTATGTATTGGCTATGATATAAGGCTAAAAATGTGTGAGTAATGGAGGAGATGAGGTACCAATTTATATTTTAGGGGAGGGGAACCCATAGAATTACTTAAAGAATTAAACTAATATAAATTAATTTACACTGAAAAGTGGATAAAAATTGATGAATATAGAATATAGGAGGATAATGATTTGAAATTCTTATATCAAATAATATTTATATACCTTTAGGTGATTTTAAACCATTATATCATAGTTTTAACCATGTTAACCCTTTTGATCACTACCACAATATCTATGTTATTTCTTTTTAGGGTTCAAGAACGTACCAATAAAAAAATTGACACATTAAAAGAAAATGGATGATATTCTAGGCCATGTCCCTTTAATTTGGCCAAATATTGTATTTTTATTAATTTTAAATCATTAATAAAATATTATTTAACATAAGATACCATTAAAGTCATTTTCAAAACTATTCGCATTGATTGACTTTAAATACATAAATATTGCAATGTAATTCAAATGTAAAATTTTAACACGTCAATCATATGTTTTTTTACTAAAAATTTTAGGGAATGAAAAAAAATCAATAAAAAAACTACTTTTTAGTTTTTTAAAATCATTTACTTGATTTTCATAATTCTTATACAGGAATCATGTCAACGTTGTGTAATCATTTAAGTTAATTATTTCATCACTGAAAATAAAAAAACCATCATAACATTTAATATTTAAAATAACATTTTAGAAATTAATATAACCTTCTTTTATCCCTATAACATGATATTGGAGATATTAAAACAAATAGAGTGAAATTTTATATTTATTCTTTTGTTAAAATTATATTAAGGTCATTATCAAATAAAATTCCATCATGTTGTCATATATTAAAATAATTTTTGAGGAATTTAAAGCTAAATTCATATAATAGAACTAATTTAGTTTTCATATAGATTTTTAAATCCTTATATCATTATTTGTAATATTAGTTACCAGATTTACCCTTTCTGAAGTGAAAAATAATTACCACTATTACTATTCACTGTGAGTAAAAACAATGTTGTCCTCTTTACCATTTTTTTAATGCTGATACCAAATATGAAATGAATTTTATCAAATAAATTCCCTATAATTTTTATAAATTATTTTTAAAATAATATTGAAAAATTTTATTAGAAATAATTTTCTAGAAATATCTATTTTTAAGTATAAATATATTTTCATTTCAAAATTAAGCATAATATCATTTATAGTAAAAATAGTTGGATTATGTTTAATAAAAATAAACTAATTTTTTTTCAATTAACACAAAAGATACATGGATATTTTATTAAAAATCACTGCAAAATTAATTTTTTAAGAAAAATAACAAAATATCATTGTAAAAATAATTTTTATATAATTTTTTTATAAATGAGATCGTTTTTATCAAAGAAAATTAAAAAAATTAGAATAAATATAATATAATATTCTCTCACAGAAGTCAATAAAATCAATTTTTGATGAAAACATATTTTTAAAACACAAAATGACTACGAAAAATGGAGTTCTTATTTCGTATGTCACAACCCCCCAGGGGCCCGAGTCGTAACTACCCCATGCCCGCCTTCCATAGGCCAGGGGCTGGCGACTAGCACCAAAGGCGTGAATCCCGATAAAAAGGGGAGTCATTGCCTTTAGGAAACGAAAACACATACACAACCAGAGTACAAACAGAAGCAAACACTAAGTAAGCAGTATAACAAGTGTGCTGAAAGTTCAAAGGGGACAGAATACAAGCCCAACTGTAAAGTACAAGGAAAAGACAAAACAACATGAAGGTGTCGAGCTACTCCTGGATCATCCTCCGGAGTTCCTACCTGAAGGGTAGGTACAGATGGCCACCTCAGCTCTCCACGTCCGTCTGTCACGTCTGGGTACCGTCTCGTCGTGAAGTCCATCTACGGGTACCGTGTCATCGTGAAGTCCTCCTCTGGGTACCGTCTAGCACTACAAGCCACAACCACATTCAGTGTTGTCCATCATCTACATCCAACACCATGAGGTGTGGGCATAGCCCGTGTAGGGGTGAGTATAACGATACATAGTAGGGACCCCCAGACCCTAAAGGTCTCACTAAAACCAACAAGGACAAACCACAAAGAAAGATCTCAACATATAACCTTTACTTAGTTATATGCCCATACATATACCTAAGTTATCAAGTAACCCATCTTAATCATGATTTAAACACAAATGACATTGACTCATCTCAAACCAAGATTTTCATTAATGATATCGAAACCACAACGGCTTAAGAGCTCCTCCACTGTCGAGTACAATGATCCTGTCATGACTTCGAGGTGCTGCTCACTACCCTTAGACTGCTGAGGTACTCCTACTGTCGAGTACCGCGGATCTGCCACCCAAACACAGTAGTGCTCCCTGTCATGGGTCTGCCACCCCAACATAGTAGTGCTCCCCCTAATAGCCTACAGAGGAACTCCTTCAGTCGAGTACCGTGGGTCTGCCACCCAAACACAGTAGTGCTCCCCGCCATGGGTCTACCACCCCAACACAGTAGTGCTCCCCACTAGGCTATACAAGTCACTCTGACTCAAATCAGACAAGCCGTCATCAGGTCTCAGCCAGCTACAAGGTCTCTGTACTCCGTACGCTCATCTTCGAGAGGATCCGCTCCCCGAGCTACTGGTTGATACTCAATTTATCATAGTGTCCCACAAAAAAGTATCTCAAAGGATTGTCTCATCATAAGAGTCTCAACGGAAGAGACAACGCGTCAATCGGATGCCCAGTCTGTGAGTTATTAGCCTTTTAGTCCCGGGGGCCCGCTTGGTTTCATGTACGAACCAACCCAGCTGTATCTCAACTGTACCCTGAACTCCTATGGGGTATAATCAAAGGAACTGTTTCCCAATGTAATTACCAAATCTGGTGATGGTTCGTTAAACGGATGTCTGGTCTGAGAGTTATTAGTATTTCTGTTCTAGGGGCCAGGTTGGATTTCAGGTAGAAACCAACCCTGCGATACTCCAACTGCATCCAAACCTCAGGTGAATTATGGAAAAGGAACCATCTCATCAAGAGGAATCCAACAAAGTCTATGGCATGTCAATCGAACGTCCGAAGCTCAAGTTAAAATTGTTTCCACACTAGGGACCCGGTTGGTTTTGGGTTCGAACCAACCCATTCGTACCCAATTTTCACCTAAACCTTGAGTGTAATATACTTAAACGACCGTCTCTATCCAAGGAATCCTACACAACTGACGGTGTGTCGAACAGAGGTCTGTAGCTCTAGACATGTCTGTTTAACCGAAAACGGTTCGAAAATTGGGGGTCTGGGCCCGGTCCGACCCGACCCAACACCCCCTGGGTCGGTCCGAACCAGGTCGACCAGAACCAGGTTTGGGTTTGGCTCGGTTGGGCGCGACCCAGGCCGACTGGAGCGGCCCGGTCCCACCGGCGCGACCCAGCCCAACTGGCGTGGCCCGGTCCGGATGGCCCGCCCTGACTCGGCCGGGGGAGGCTGGATTGGTCGGTCGGCCGAGCGTGTTGCACCAAGTGGGGGGCACCTCCCCCACTGATTGATACCGGCGACACCCAATGGTGTCGCGCCACCTCCCGGATCCTGTATGGTCGTGGGGTCTGTCGCACTGCTGCCACGGCTGTTTCCGCGACGGGTTTCCTCCGACGGCGTGCCGCCACCGCCGGATGCCTACACTGCTATGCCAGCAGGGTGCACTGCCAGCGGCTTCCGTGGACCACCAGACACGCTCCGGTGGTCCGATTCGCCCACCGCTTGAGCCTGTAGCTCTCCCAGGGCCCGTTCTTCACTACGACAGCTTCCAAATGCCGTTGCAGTCCCATTTCAATGTCACTCGTCAATCCGCACACCAACAAACAAACTGCGGAGGATCATCGAGCCATGTTTGTTCCACCCGAGTCCTCCATGTTAGTCGATTGCAATAGGTCGAACAACAATGATTTTCAACGACAAACGATGCACAATTTTAATCAATTAAAATTGAACTTAATTCCATACAATTTCACCACAAACTATTTTTCCCAACCCGCAAGTAAAATCATTTGCGGATCAACTTGATAATGAGTTGATCCGCGTTCTTTGTTTTAGAAGGGAAGAATCATGGGAATATAAACATACTCAAATTAAACACCTACCGCAATAATTGACGTCGCACGTCGGGCATCACGGAAGACGACATCACAGGGTGAAATTTCGTAGACGACATCAGTGTGCATCATCGTTCTTCGTGGAAATGGAATTATTAGTTGAAGAGGCGTCATTTTTCATCAGAGGGAAGTTCTCTTCTTCTTCACACAAGAGTTCTATCAAAATAATTCAAGAACTTCACCAATTTTTCTCCACACACCAAAATCTCCAACTCAAAATAATATCTGATGATATTATTTTTATTCACATCCCAATGATTTTAAAATTCAAAATCAAACCACTTAATTAATAAAATGAAGTGAATCATCTCATTAATTAGGGAATGCTGTAAAGAATTTAAGAGGGAGAGAGGAGGAGGTGAGAGGTCTTTTAAATGGCAGAGTTGTCAACATTAACATGGGAGTTTAATGGGGGAGTTTAAAGAGGGTTAAGGAGTTTAGGGGGAGGTGGAAGGTTGGGGCTCTTGTGGGCCCTACCATTCAATTATCCACACATGGGAAGTTGGGTGGGTGTGGGGCCCACCAACAACTTCTCATGGGAGGTATTAACCTCCTTAGATAAAGAATAAATTTGTACAACAATTTTATTTACTTCTTTAATTAAACCCCAATAAATAAATTCTCCCCCTGCACAAACGTGACTACGGTAAATGTTCCCTTAAGAAATTACTGGCGTTGCGAGTTCAACGTTTCCCTCGTATTTCAATTCCGAGCACCGATTCAAAAGATAGAAAAACCCACTCGTTTGATTACTGAACGTACCCGTGCTAAACTTTAGAAATTGATTATGGACACACCGGGCCTCGGAATCAAGTGATGTTAGAAGCCAATGACTCGTAAAATTTCAAATAAATTGGGAAAAAAATTCCTTTAAATTTCAGGGTCTTTACAGTACTCCCACCTCAGGGATTTACATCCCTGTAAAGATATAACACAAACTAGGGATACTAAAGGAGGTATCGAGCACGCATCTGAGCCTCCCACTCCCATGTGCTGTCCTGGAGGTTCCTGTGTGAACAACGAAAGTGCATAAGTGGAATCGACTATCCTCATATGACCCACTCTTATCCATCATCAATCTCTACTGGAACCTCCGTGAACGTCGCCGCTGTCATCGATATCAAGCTCTCCATGGTCAATAATGATAGATAGGTCATGTACAAATCTCCTCAACTGAGATATGTGGATGACGTTGTGCACCCGGTGCATCCGAGGTAGAAATGAAAGGCAGTGAGCCACCTTTCCTACTCTGCTGGGGACCAGTAAACATCCGATGAAATGAGGAGATAACTTGCCTCCTCGGCCAAATCTCTATAGACCTCATCGCGGTGAGACCTGTAAGAAAACGTGATCTCCATCTCCAATCAGCACAGGATTTCTGCCTGCTCTTTGCAGTCTTCATCCGATCCTGGATGATCTGTACCTTCTCGGGTAGCCTCAAGATGAGCGCACAGGTCAACCTCTACCTCAGCTCCTAAAAATCTCTACTGGCATCTCTCTAACCACATGAAGGTTTTCTACTTCTTCGTCAATGCTAAAAGTAGTTTAGAAATTCTAGAGAAGTCTAGCACAAATCTAAGTCTGGCCACATCATGAGTGATTGGTTGCACCCACTTATGCATGATTCCATCCTGTACTGCTTGGGTTTTCCTTTTCATGGACCAAGGAAAACCCATCCCAATGTTGTAGGTAAACCACAACCTTTTTTCCCAATACATTCAATTTGTGTATGAAGTGTGGTTGCCCAGTCCATACCCAAACTAACGTCGTAAGGCCTCGATGCTTCCACCAAGTGTTTCCAAACGAAACTCTCACCTCAAAGGTCATATCGCACCATCGGCATAAGCATGATTATCGAGTCTCCTCCCAAAGGTATCTCCAGACGTGAGGGTCAATTCAACGGCTTAACCAGAAACACTAGGTATGGGAAAAGATTCATGGAAGCAAAATATGATTCATATCAATGTCTATTGTTATGACAGATAGTAGTAGACACAGACCATACTTCGAATCATTCCTAGAGCCCTTGGGTCACACTCTTTGACCGCATGCAGCTACTCTCTTCCCCTACCCTCTTTTTTCCTGTGCCTGGAGGGGACTACAAAGGTTGATGGTTTTAACATGTTGAAATGTACACCACCTCATGCTGCTCTCCCATCTCGGATTCTACATCTGCTGCTCTGCAGCTTCATTTTCCCTTAACACTTCCTCTTCTTGGAACATTTTACATGCCCAAGTCTCTGATACTGGCGCTGGTTTCCTGCTTTCCCACTGCTAACATTCACTATCTATATACTCTTAACCAAAGATGATTCAACCACAAAAGGTTCTCTCTAGCATCCTAACATAAGTAAAAATGCATAGAGGAATTGTGATGGCTCGGATGTCCTTTAAACACACCTCGCTTTGAGGCTCGAGCTCTAATGCATTGATCGTATCGTAGTCCTCAAGTACCAGTAACAATCGGTATGCCTTGATGAATACTCAGCTACTGACATGTCATCCTGCTGAAGTTGTATAAGCTCCAGGAAACTCTTAGCCACCTCCTCAAGCCAGTCCTTAGCCTCCTGTGACTCGGGCTCTCCACGAAACCTGAGGGGTATCTGATTTTGAAACTCGTGTAAGGCATTAAGTCTATATGTGTCATCTACCGGTACCGTCAGTTGAAACTGTTGACCAACAGGTAGTGATATAGCTGGAACACTACCCGAAGGTACTATCTCAGCCATCGGTCCATGTACCAAAGCCTCATCACTATGCAGACCAACCTCATGGTCACTCAATACAAAACACTAGTAGCTAAGATTACCATCTGCTCTACTAGTTTCTAAACTAGGTGTAGAACTCTAGAAATCACCTCGAGCCAGTCCACTACTGCCTGGAAATTTTTCTTGCCTTGTAACCTATGAGGCCTCTGCTGCTGGAACTCGTGCAACAAGCTCTGTTAGCGTACATTTTCTGCTAGTATGGCTGGTGGCATCTACTTCCCAACAGGTGGTGGTGTTGTTGGTGCACCACCCAAATGTACCATCATAGTAAGACGGTCCTGCACCGGAGCCTTGTCGCTCGGTGGGCCATCATCGGGTACTCTCTTGAAACTCTAACTGACTGTCTGCGTGGTGGCATCCTGAACAAATGTTACACGGTCAAACGAAAATTCCTAGTAAGCTGACCTGGTTTGAGATGACTTAAAACAAACTTTTGGAAACACACACACAATCAATTTTTTCATGAACTGAGTCAGAAATTAGAAGTCAGGGTCCTGGTGTATGGATATGTTAGCCGTCCACCAACACTGGACTCCCTGAATTGAAAACCACACTCGGTACCCTTAACACTATTGCTTCATATAAAGGAAATATTAGAGTCCTAAGTTCTACGGTAGAACCGACTCCTCTGATACCAATTTGTCACGACCCATCCCCCGGGGCCCAATTCATAACTACCACAAGCCCGCCTTCCATAGGCCAAGGGCTGGTGACTAGTACCAAAGTCATAAATCTCAATAAAAAGGGGACTCATTGCCTTTAGAAAACGAAATCACATACACAACCAGAGTACAAACGGAAGCAAACACTAAGTAGGCAGTATAACAAGTGCGCTGAAAGAACAAATGGGCCGGAATAAAAGCCCAACAGTAAAGTAAAAGGAAAAGACAAAACAATAGGAAGGTGTTGAGATACTCCTGGATCATCCTCCGGAGTTCCTAGCAGAAGGGTTTGTACAGATTGCCACCTTAGCTCTCCACGTCTGTTTGTCAACTCTGAGTACCGTCTCGTCGTGAAGTCCATCTATGGGTACCGTCTCGTCATGAATTCCACCTCCGGGTACCGTCTAGCTCTACAAGCCTCAACTAAGTTCAGTGTTGTCTGTCTTCTTCATCTAACACAACGAGGTGTGGGCATAGCTCATCCAGGGGTGACTATAATGATACTTAGTAGGGACCCCGAGACCCTCAAGGTCTCACTAAAACCAAAAAGGATAAACCACAAAGAAAGATCTCAACAGATAACCTTTACTTAGGTATATACCCATACATATACCTAAGTTATCAAGTAACCCATATCAATCATGAGGTAAACACAAAGTTCATTGATTCAGCTCAAACCAATATTTTCATTAATGATATCAAAACCACAATTGCTGAATAGATCCTCCACTATCGAGTACAGTGATACTGTCACGACTTTGAGGTACAACTCACTAACCTTAGACTGCTGAGTTACTCCTCCTGTCGATTACCACGGGTCTTCCACCCAAACACAGTAGTGCTCCCCACCATGGGTCTGCCTCCCCAACATAGTAGTGCTCCCCCTAATAGTATACAGAGGTACTCCTTCGGTCGAGTACAATGGGTCTACCACCCAAACATAGTAGTGCTCCCCGCCATGGGTCTGCCACCCCAACACATTAGTGCTCCCACTGGGCTATACAAGTCACTTTGACTCAAATCGGACAAGCAGTCATCAGGTCTCAGCCAACTACACGGTCTTTGTACTTCGTACGCTCATCTCTGGGAGGATCCGCTCATCTCTGGGAGGATCCACTCCCTGAGCTACTGGTCGATACTCCAAGTATCACAATTTCCCAAGAAGAAGTATCTCAATGGACAATCTCGTTAAAGGGGTCTCAACGCAACAGACGACACGCCAATCGGACGCCCCGTCTGTGAGTTACTAGCCATTTAGTCTAAGGGGCCCGGTTGGTTTTGTGTACGAACCAACCCAGACGTATCTCAATTGTACCCTGAACTCCCATTGGGTATACTCAAAGTAACAGTTTCTCAATGTGATTACCAATGCCCCTAATTGTTCGTCAAACGACGTTCGGTCTGAGAGTTATTAGTATTTCTGTTCTAGGGGCCCTGTTAGATTTCAGGTAGAATCCAAAATGGCCATACTCCAACTATGTCCAAACCTCAGGTGAGGTATGCCAAAATAACTGTCTCATCAAGAGGAATCCAACAATGTCGACGGCACGTCAATCGGACGTCCGAAGCTCAAGTTATAAGTGTTTCTGCTCCGAGGGCCCGGTTATTTTCAGGTTCAAACCAACCTGGACATACCCAATAATCACATAAACCTTGAGTGTAATATAACTAAACGACCTTCTCGATCCAAGAAATCCTACGCAATTGACGATGCGTTGATCGAAGGTCTGTAGCTTAAGATATGTCTGTTTAACCGAAAACAGTATGAAAATAGGGGGTCTGGGCCCGGTTCGACCCGGCCCAATCCCCCTGGGTTGGTCTGAACTGGGTCGACCGGACCCGGGTCCGGGTCTAGCCCAGTTGGCCGCGGCCTGGCCTGGCGGGTGTGGCCCGGCCCTACTAGCGCAGCCCGGCCTGGCAGGCACGGTCCGGCCCAACTGGCGCAGCCTAGTCCACATAGCCCTCCCTGGCCCGCCCGGGGGAGGCTAGCTCAGCCAATCGGTCGAGCGTGTTGAACCGACCGTGGGGCGAAACACCCACTGATTGATACCAGTGACACCCAATAGTGACGCCCCACCTCCCGGATCCCGCGCGGCCACGGGTTCCGTCGCACCGCCGCTGTGGCTGTTGCCGCGGCGGGTTTCCTTCGGCGGCGCGCCGGTGGTCCGCTTCGCCCACTGCTTGCGCCTGCAGCTCTCCCGGGGCCCATTCTTCACTGAAACAACTTCCAAAATCCATTGAGGTTCTGTTTCATTGTTTCCCGTCAATCCAAACACCAACAAAAAAACTATGAAGGGTCATCGGGCCGTGTTTTTTCAACCCGCGGCCTCCGTGTTAGTCGATAGCAATAGGTCGGACAAAAATGATGTTCAACGAAAAACGAGGCACAATTTTAATCAATTAAAATTGAACATAATTCCCTACAATTTCCATGCAAACAATTATTCCCAACCCGCAAATAGAATCATTCGCGGATCAACTTGATAATGAGTTGATCCACGTTCTTTGTTTTAGAAGGGAAGAATCATGTGAATATAAACATACTCAAATTAAACCCCTACCTCAATAATTGACATCATACACCAGGCGTCGCAGAAGACGGCGTCACGGGTTGAGGTTTCTTAGACAACATCGGTGTGCGTCGTCGTTCTTCGTGGAAGTGTCGTTCTTCGTTGAAGAGGCGCCATTCTTCGTCGGAGGGAAGTTCATTTCTTCTTCACACAAGAGTTCTCTCCAAAGAATTCAAGAACATCACCAAAGTTTCTCCACACACCAAAATATCCAACTCAAAATAATATCTCATGATATTATTTTTCTTCACATCCCAAAGATTTTAAAATTCAAAATCAAACCACTTAATAAATTAAATGAAGTGACTCATCTCATTAATTAGGGCATGTTGGCCCGAATTTAAGAGGGGGAGAGGAGGAGTTGAGAGGTCTCATAAATGGGAGAGTTGTCAAAATTAACAGGGGAGTTTAATGGGATAGTTTAAAGAGGGTTAAGGTGTTTAGAGGGAGGTGGAAGGTTGGGGATCATGTGTCCCCCACCTTTCAATTATCCACACATGGGATGTTGGTTGGGTGTGGGCCCCACCAACAACTTCCCATGGGAGTTATTAACATCCTTAGATATAGAATAAAATTGTACAACAATTTTTATTTTGTCCATTAATTAAACCCCAATAAATAACTTCTCCCCCTGCACAAATGTGACTATGGTAAAGGTTCCCATAAGCAATTACCGGCGTTGTGAGTTCATCAGTGCCCTCAAATTTCAATTCCGAGCACCGGTTAAAAAGATAGAAAAACTCGCTCATTCGTTTACTAAATGTACCTGATCTAAACTTCAGAAATCGATTCCGGACGCACTCGGCCTTGGAATCAAGTGCCTTTAGAAGCCACAAACTTGTAAAATTCCAAAGAAATTGAAAAAAAAATCCTTCAAATTTCCGGGTTTTACATCGTACTAATTAATAAATACATTTTTATTAAGTAGGACCATTAAATATATTTCATAATGTGTTTACTCCTATTAATATTTTCTAATTTAAATTCCATGTTATAGTAATCATATTTAAATAATAATATTTTTTGGTTGTTAAAGCATGGTGTTTCATGTCTTTTATATTATTGAACATATTCTTATTTTATAATTTTATGATATTACACTCTTAGTGTATGAACCATGAAAAATCTTAATTAGTTGTATTAGGAATGTTTTCCTAATGTTCTAGACCATCATATATAAATACTTCAAGGAATTTAAAAGTGTAGAAGTTATTGTTGCAATGAAAATAGCCTCTTATGAATGCTCATTATGTCATGTAATCATTTTGTACCAATATCTAATCAAGAAGGTTGCATGATTACTTCATCATCATATAGTCGTGATATATATTTCATTGAATTACTAAAATAAACTTCTCTATAAACCTCAATTTACATTGGATTAATCAATTGGTAATATTATAATAATAGAGTACAAGATATCATCTTCTTGCCTGGGATGGGATAAATCCTTTATTAACTGATCCATTAATACCATAAATCTTGTGTCCTGAGCAATGTGCACTACCTCATCATTGGAATATGTCATAACCATTTTCATGAATATATAAAATTACATGACTCCTGCTATCTATTAATAATAATACCAAGTATAAGGACCAATACATGTGCCCATTGATAGGAATATACAGTGACAAATAACACGTGGAATTCCTTTAAGAATTTTTATCCTTATAACCTAATCTCTTTGAGATTACCAAGTTAAAAAACCTCATGAGTCAAAGCCTCATGTTCTTATGAGTATAAAACACCTAATAGTCAAAACATCATATGAATCCTATCAGATGAATTTAATTTAGAAAACAGGACATATATTAAAGAATAATATCATAATACTTTGAGGTACTCTTTATAGTAGGGAATTCCTCTAATAATTCAATGTGAAAAATATTATAAGGACATAAATACATTAATATTACACAAAATAACACACATCATTCGATATGATTTTTATTAATATTTATTTATTTTAAAATACAAGTAAATGAAAGTACATAAGTTGTTGATTCTATGGAACAAACTCCAACATTGAAATACAATAAATTCTTTATTTCTTCATTTTGAATATTCATGTTTATAATTTTTTTATGAAATTCGAATATTTTATTGCATTTATTTAAGTGATAAATTTATTCTTATAATTTTTTATATTATATATTTGATTTTATGTTTGAAAATATAAGATGGAGTTTTCATCCACCATGAGCTTGGGTTATAATAAAGGTTATTAGCTTAAATTTAGTTATTTAATATTTTTTATACATATTAGGTATTTGAGTTATGATGAATTAGAATCCCCCTTGAGAATGGTATGTCAAGGTATAGGGATTTTGAGTAGGACCTTCCACTTTCCTAGAATCTTATACTTTCTTCTAAAAATATGGGGGTTGGCCCTTGTGGAATGAATCTTAATTTTGTGGGGATTATCAATTTCATGAAATTATAAATGCTTACCTGAAAATTTCATATACGTTATGGATATGATTCATTTGGTTATGTATAAATATATCCGTGACTTTTTTTACAATTTAAATTTCTTTAAGTCTTTCCCTATTATCTATGTAATTATAAAGTTGAATGGATCGCTTATTACTTCTTATCTTAATCTTTTCATGAAAAATATCCAAAAATTCACAAAATGGAGGTGAAAAAAATATTTAAAAGGCTCAAATTTCGAACCGAAATGTTATCCCTGTTGTGATCTGAGAAAAACCAGGATCACATAACCCACTAGTTTCTATCAATGAGCTACAAATGTGAAACGATTATCCAACACTCTTGTTACACATATACTGATAGTTTACAGTGTGACCTACATGTTAACATCATCCTGACGGGTCATTATATTATTTTACAATAGTGTTGAATTATGTATGCGTAACAAAAAGATAGACGATCACTAATTTAGAAACTTCCATGTTATTGATTTTCTCTTTGGTCATCTTATTCTTCTCTTACTTGCATGCCATAATGCATGAAACACATATTATTATTCACAATAGAAAACCGAAGTGTCTAGTATGAGCTCATATTCTCTTTCATAAGCGAAAGACTTTTTTTCCTTCTACAAACTGTACTACATAGGTTTCCTTATTCTCCTTCACTCTTTTTCTTCTACTTAAATACAAGAAACTAGATTGGATCTCTAATCTCTTATCTTGTATAAAAAAGGTACTTAGATTATATGTTCTGTAATTTATTTTATCCACTATCTTTGATAACCAATGTTATACATAATAGAGATAAGTATCGAGTATTTACTCAATTAAAACAAGGATTTTATTTATCAGAATAATAATTTTTGAGCTCCTGTCTTCTTTATAGAAAAAATAGTTTTTTATAGTATTTATTGTCAGATATCTCTATGTCTCTCAATTTTTTCTTTTCCAATATGCTAAATATATAAAAATATAGATACAATTTTAGTTAAACCAAATTATTCTTCATTATACATATTTTCTATTCACTAAACACCATGAATATATTAATTCAAAATCTTTTTGAATATGGACATTTAAAATCCCTGAATCATTTTCCTTTAAGAAATACCCCACCCTTTTAAAAGTTCCTAAATACATGGTTTCATTAATCCTACATAGATACTATATTTTTCTACAAACATTTGTAACACTATTTAGACATGGAAATAATATATAATGATCTTCTCTATTTGAACGAGTTTTCATTCCTAAAATATTATCTTTATTCGTAAACCTTCACATTCTAGAACAATGATTTTTGTTAAATATTATATATTTATGATCATCTTACTTACAAGTATGTGATCTATGATAGTGTAGAAAATATGAGGGTTTGATTTCGACAAAACATTTGTCCATTAATAAAATAATATGATACTAAACGAAAAGAAAAATCTCATATCCTTTCCCAAGATTTGTCTAAGTATTTTGAATCTAAGAAAAAAAATTGATAGAATTTGATATAAAAAACCTCATGAAATATATTAACCTTGATTTCAAAAATCACTTCAACACACATGTCAAAAATATTCTGTTATAAATTATAGGATTTTAAACATTATAAAACAACCTCAATACACTTAAATATTTCCCTTTCATATCATGGATAAAAATAAATTTCTACCCATTAATATTAAAATATGATATTTTTCCAAGGTTTATAGAATAATAAATCCAATATTTTTAAAAAAAATATGATCAATCACCTTCCGGAATAGTCATATTTGTATAAATGTATAATTATGACTACTTCATCATGATATTCTTTACTTGTCTCTCGATAAAATAGATATTCCATAGAATCTTTCTCATTATGGCCCTCATTCATTGATATATTAAAGGATATTTCAAGTATAGAATATATAAAAAGGGATTATTTCATCTGGATGTCCAAATTTGAAAACATCGAAATATTCACAAAGGATGGATTTCTTCATTAAATACTCTTTAAAATAGAATATTTGAGATCAATATAGGATGGTATATTCTTCATTTTGTTTTTCTAATATTGAAAAAATAATCTTATCATATAGTTCTCCTATAAATAAAATTTTCACCCTAAATTATCTATATTGTAATTAAAAATAAAACGCATATAGATAACTAAAAAATATCGATCTCCTTTCTCATCAATGTCAATAGGAAGGTTGAGAGGATTTTCACAAAAAAGTTGCTTCATTCAACATGCTTCCACATATGGTTTTCAAATTTTATTAAGATATGGGTAACATAAATCCATTATTAACCTATTTATATTGGATACTTATCTTTTCTTTGGACATCAAGCCAAAACTATAGTGTGTTACAACTTTTAGCTTCTTAATAAATTCTTTTTATTCTATAATCAGTTTTGATCAATATTTAATAGTATGAATAGCCTCATTATACCTCCCATATGGTTCATTAGAACCTCTTCAGTTGTTATTTATTAACAAAATATCACAGAACATGGATTATTTTTATAGAATCTATTATTTTCTATTTATAAACTGTTTTCCTTGTGATTCCTTTATCATTATATACTTCTCAAAATATTTTATAAAAATAACCATACAATATTTGGGTATACTATAATCCTTTTTGTAACTTCCACATGGATTATTTTAAGTTATTTCTACCACATCAATACATTTTCATGTATTAGTCCAATTGAAATTATTGATTCAACATTGAATCTGATTTTCCATCAACTATTTATCCAATAATTTTTCACCACAATTCATTTAAAACTTAATTATATTATTGTTTTCTTATTCATTCATTTGAAATATATTCAAGGATAAATTAAATTATTTCATCTCCTTTAGTAGAATTTTTTATTATTTCCATTTGATCCATTCTATGTTGAGTTGATAAAAAATGATTCACCTTTGAGACCACACTCATTAAAAATATCATAGTGAACATCAAGAATTTGAAATATGTTAGTGGAAAAAATTATACTTCATAGCTTGTGGATGTTTCAACATATTATAATTCATAAACAATAAAATAGGATTCATTTATACTTATGAAATTTATGGATTATAAAAAAATCCAATTCCCTATGCATACACATGTAACAACAATGATAATTTCCTACAAATAATGATCTTCATTTCAATACCATTTGTTGTATGAATTTGATAACATGATATTATTAGTACTTATTTTCCTATGGTTGGGATACTTTTTGGTAACCAACACTTATACTAATTTAAAAAAACCATTAAAATGGTATTTGGATTCTCTTCAATTTTATCCATTCATTTTACATGGATTTTGTTTTGATACATTCACTATTTATGAATATAGATTTATAATTAATAATATATTTTAGCATAGATAGTAGCTTCTTCATTTAGGTTTTTATTGATTATTCATTATATGATACAATATTTTTCATACCAAGTAGTAGTGGTCGTTTAACACCCATATACTCTATATAATAGTGTATTGAGCCATCTTGTTTCTTCTTCAATTATGAAAACTCAATATGTGTCATGTCTAGGTTAGTCAGTTTTACTTCCAATAATGGAAATATCATATTGAGCATATTCTTATGATATTTAAAAATACTAAACTTATATTCACTTTACTCCATGATTCATCCAACTTCATCATCATTTGTTCTATTATATTTTTAAATAAATGTACCAATATCCAAGATTATTTTTTATCAGGCCTCAAATTGTGTATTTTTTACATCGATGTAATTATTCAATGAATCCTCCATTTAATGAATATTTTAATCAATATATCTAGTGTAATCATCATATTTATGGACTATTTTGAGACAAATTTTATAATATTAGGGGAACATTTCTTTTAGTAGTGAAATTATAGCTTTGTTGGCTCTAAAAGGTTGGTAAATATTTAAACAATATATAATCTTCTCTTCTAAATCCTTTTCCAATTTTTTTGAATCCTCCAAAAGAGGGGTGATGTATTTTTGTTGTCATCCAAATATATAAAAAATCCAAGTAACTATTTTTTTGTGAAAATGGTGTACAATATTGCAACACCCCAAGCATCCACGGTACGCTTCTGTTTGAATAATACCGTAGCGTGTGTTGTACGCAACTTCGAGTTCTAACACACACCACAACCAATCAAACTAGAAGTTACGAATAGCAATACCCACTTTTTGAAATTTTATAAATACTATCTTTCAAAATGGGCTTCATTTTTGGATTCGGAATATCGAAATTAGCTTAGGGTGAATTTTTGGTATTTTTTTTTGAAAACATTCAATTTTTGATGAATAGTTAAAAACGCTAAGTTATAGTTTAAAACCAAATTTTTTATTTAAATAATTATTTATATCATTTAAATTTATTTTAGGTCAAAATAGATACATAATACCTATATAATTTCAATGTAATTCATTGGAGTCAGTTTATAATAATTTTAGATATATAAAAATTTTATTGAACTTTTCACCGTCTTTTTTACCCATCTTTTAGGAGAATTTGAAAATTCACATAAAACATAATTTTACCATTTTTTTTAGTGGAATTTCAAAAATCCGAGAGACATGGTTAATATAAAGGAGTAATATGTGGTTCAATAAGATAAAAATAATTTTTGGTGAATAGTAACTTTTTACTTTTATTTGCCACGGTTAAAAGTAAATAGGGTAATTAAGGGTAATAAAGATATTATTATTACCCAAACACATGTCCTAATTCTATTTTATAAGTATAATTAGACCAAAAACAAATTTAGGAATAAAATATGAACCTCTTTGTTCCACTTGGATTAGATTAGGACATTTATTATTATTTAATTAAAAGAAGAGTTAAAAGAGTTAAAATCAATGTTTAATAACTAAAACATTTTTAAGATAGGGTTACACATAAGATAAATTATATTATAAATATTAATTAGAAATATAAATATATTTCATAAATAATGTGTTTTTATTTATAATTTTGATACCTTAAATAATTTAATTTATTTATGACACAATGATGATGCAGTAATTACCTTAATAGTGAAATATTAAAATAATTGATATTAAAAAATACCCAAATAAATATAATTTGATACATTTAATGAATTAAATGAATTTTATAGGTTAATATGACATGTTATGGTTGATTAAATGAATTAGGTGAAAAGTAATATTTCTGTTATGAATTTAGAAAAAACAAAATACCAAATAGTGTGAAAATTGACATAAAAGAGTTTTTTAAAAAATATTATATTATTAATTGATATTCAATTACTAAAAATCCAATGATAGGCCAAGAGACTTATATAATTATAGGTTTATCATTAATGAAACACTTGGGGTTCTCTTGGATGTATATAGTATGTTTGTTAACCATATAATATAAAAATACAATGAAACATGGTAAATGTCAAACTATTTAACAAAGAGTTAAATATAAATGATAAGGTTAGTTTAGTGACACGAACCTCTCTAAAATATATTGGTTGAATGGATTTAGACGCATCCCCACCTAAAATACTAAATAAGTCACTTTGGAGCCATTATAAACCGAATATGAATTTATTATAAATTAATAGTTTATGTTTTTTATAAGGTTCCCCGTACCCCTCTTATAAAAGGGCACCCCCTTCTCTCAAATCAATACCTTCAAAGCCTTTTGGCTCGGACAAACCCTACCCAAATCTTCTCTCAAATTCTTTCACTTCAACCTAGAGGCCTTATTTTGATCATAAATCAATCTTAAGGATCCCTTTTGATCAAATCCAAAGGAAGAACCCAAAGAAGAGGTAATGTTTTCACCCCCCCTATTTTAAGTTCCTTTCTTCTTAAACTTCTTCTTTCTTTGTTATTTCCATTATAAAATAATAAATCCAGTATCATCTATATTTTGGGTTGTTATTATAAATATGGAACAACCATATTCAGTATTCAATTCATCCTTTGAATGACATGTCACCATACGTGCGTACGTACGGTTTACCGTCTCCACGTCGTGGTGTAATTGTTATTCAAAACATTATTGTTTGGATAGTATGATAATGAAGTGTAATTGAAGTAAATAATAAAGACAAAATTATAATGATTTTTTATATATGATATACCATCCATTATATATGATTTTAATATCAAAAGAATGATATTGTCGCTCGTGCGTACGTACGGACTACCGTCTCCACGAACGCGATGAGATTCATTCACCATAATATCCATTCAAGAATAATTTCCATTTGATGAATAAAAATAATATTTATGGACATTATATCATTCTGTATATGAATATGATGCAACCTATGGATAATAAACATATCTTATGTAAAAAAACATATAAAAAAACGAGTAAGTGAACACCCAAAACGACAATAATACTAAAATATTATTAACAAAGAAATATTAAAAGATCTTATATGATATCATATTTATGCATATGATTCATGTATAATTTAATAACAATTATTTAACTATTATACAAGAGTTTAATCTACCCTCAACCAAGGAAAAGTACAATGTAAGGGTTTATTTCATAATCTCTTCATTATCCTAGGATGTTTATACGCAATTATCTAGTGGGACCTCTTTATCATCCACATACATGTTTCTTAACAATTTATTTCAAAACATTCTAAATATTTTACAGAATATGGGTTAAAGTCCTTTATACCCTTATTTTACTTTTTATAAGAATTTTATAAAGGAATCTTTCCGTCGTTTTCCAAACAAGGTCCTTTTTAACCTTTTAGACAGAATTAAGGTAAGAATGTCTTTTTTTAACTTATACAGTGGGTGCGTCTATTTTCCAACATTATAAAATCGTCGAAGCATCTGTTTCAAGCTTATAGGAATATTTTCAAAGTAAATGTTTTCTTTTATAATTATGTTACTTTTAATTGATTTCAAAAAAGAGATATTTCTCCCAAATAGTTTTGATTTCATCTATGTCAACATCCTTTGATGGATTATAAGCTTATTTGAAGTTGATTTTCTATGATACAAAACATCCATATTGTATTGAAGGTTTTGTGATATGTTTGACTGTAGATGTGTTATTTTTATACCATTCATGGTTTATGGATAAAGTATTGAAATTTCGTATGCGAGTTTTAATACGAATGTTTATGGTATGTTTAAACCTGTTCATATGAGGAATGCATTGGACTTAGTAATTGACAGGTGGAGCCCGCTATAGCTCCTCGATGCATCAGAATGTCTCATGAGACAAACTAGTGTCTTTTCACATGGCCTTGACAAAATCTTATTTGTATTCATGGCACAAGGCCTTGACTATGTGGTTATGATAGTCTGGCATTATGCATTCAATCATTATGAAAGTGGTTATTTATATTGCATGTGATTATTCGACTAGTAGAATATCCATGTGAATAAGTAAATGGAATTATTTCATTTTATCTTTTCCATATTATGTTGATGTTCAAGTTTAAAAGGCTTTTGTTTTAGTTAAACATTTCCTTGAATGTTTATGTTTATTTATCAATGTTTCTGTTATATTTTTATCCTTACTGAGCATCTGAGCTCAAGTCATTCAATGTTTTAATTCTTCCTAGGATGTGAAGAAGTATTTATGAATGACCTACATGGAATGTATGAGGTGATATGAAGACAAGATGTTGTTGTAGTTTTTTTTTACTTTATGATGTAATGTAAGACTTATTAATTTATCTAGTGTTTCCAAGGCTACTAAACTAATCGGTCTTTTGAGACTTGATCTTTTGTGATCATGCCAATGTTATGAAATAATGCACCGAATCTGGGTAACTAGGGTTAGGGTGTTATAGTTGGTATTAGAGGAAGTTTAGTAAAAACCATGGGAGCTAGATTTAGATAAACTCTGATTAGATCACATAGCCCTAAGATAGAGTTTGAGGATTAGTATCGAATAACATTCTAGAATTTTTTTATTGTAGATATTTTGTGATTTTTCTGAGAAATACATATCTGTCTGCATAAGAGTAGGTAGAGGTGGCTCCGGAACCTATGTACGTAGGGGTAAAACTCGAAAAAACCATTTTGAGCTAGACTTGAACAGGAACTGGTGCACGACAACGGACCTTACTGCACTCTTGGTTACAACAGTCCCGAGGGATATGCTTAGGATAATTCTCATTTTCTTTACAAACCATTATGAAGGGTTTATGAGTATATACATCCACAAAGAAATCAATTTTATGATTATAGATTACATCCATTAACTGTTCAATTTATGTTAATTTTTTTACAAGTTTAGAATTATGTATTTCGATTCATAAACTGATCTAGTGTCTTCCATTGTTTAGAAATCGTGCCTAGTGGAAGGAATGGAAACTGTATCAATGCACACACTCCATGTAGGGATTTCCCTCCTTCTCAAGATAATTATAGTGGAGTTGGTGATGCAACTGGTTCTGATCAGCTAACCACCATACTAGGACAAGTCACTCAGGTTATGAATAATAATCTTACCCGTATGGAGCACCCTGATCTGCAGTGTGGAGGATCAATGTTAGATCGCTTCATGAGGTAAAAACCACCAAAATTAAATGGGGATACAAATCCACTGGTATCTAAGAAATGGATAAATTCATTATAGAAAATAGTCCACACCTTGGGGAGTAGCAAAAGGGAAAAAGTTGTCATGGAAGTTTACCGCCTCACTGGAGATGCTGATCAATGGTGGTCATTGATTCAAAACACGAAGGAAGATGATGAATTATCAAATTTAGAATGGATGGAGTTTAAAGGTATTTTCTTAGAAAAATACTTTCCTCATGACGATCGAGCGGATATGGACAGACAATTTCTGATTCTGAGGCAAAAGGAGGAAGAGAATGTTGCCAATTATTAGTCTAACTTTACAAGGATCGCAAGGAATGCTGCTTATTATATACGAAACCCAAGAAGTAAGATTTATTGTTTCTTTGATGGGTTAAAACTATTTCTCCATCGATCATTAGTCTCACAATCCTTCTCGTCGTACGAAGATATTTTCTCGTGTGTAATCAAGAAAGAAAAATAATTCTTTAAGTCTTATGACTTTAATGTAAAGCAAGAGAAGAAGAGATCTTATGATCACTCTAGGAATGGAAATAAGGGGATGAATGGAAAATTTCAATATCTATCTTGCAGTAAATGTGGAAGAAACACCCAGGAACTTTCTTGAAGGGAATGGGAGTCTGTTACAAGTGAGGTGAAAAAGGCCACTAAGATCGTGATTGCAAGGGGAAGAAAGAAGCTATAGATGTTCAATGCTACAATTGCAGGGAGATGGGACATTATGAAAATGAATTCCCTAAGCATCAGGGGAATTTACCTCATAAAAGGCCAAGGGATCAAGGCTAAGCTTATACTATCTCTTCTGCTGAGGTAGAAGCTCTGAAAGACATGGTGGCAGGTAATTTAATGGTTTCCTCAAGTTTAGAAAATTCTTTATTTGATTCTGGATCATCACGTTGTTTCATATCTTCCCAGTTTTCTAAGAAAATTAGATATTTCCAATTTGATTTAACATGGGAGTTGTTATTTAAAACTCCTAAGAGAAGTATCATCACAACAATGTTTTGTGAATATGTTCCCTTTAGAGAATATAAATGTTCTTTATCTCCTGATCTCATCATCATACCTATGATTGAGTTTGATATAATCCTTTGTATGGATTGGATTTCAGACTATGATGTGAAAATTTATTGTAATAAGAAGGAGGTTACGATTATTGATGAAGATGATAAGGAACACCTTATCTTTAGAGCAGAATAACCACCACTTGATTCTTATCTAGATCCACCCCCAATAGCTCAACTAAATCCAATTATCGGGGAGGAAGAGAATGAAATAATTTTGGGTGTGGAAAGGAATGTACAAATAGAGGATGTACCTATTGTGAAAGAATATGTAGATGTGTTTCCAAAGGATTTACCTAGACATCCTCAAAAATGATAAATTGAGTTTTCCATGGATTTGATTCCTGGTTCAAGGCCCATATAGAAGACCCCATAGAGAATTTCCACAGTGGAATTAGTGGAACTAAAGAAACAATTATAGTAATTGAGTAATAAATGACTTATTCGCCCTAGTGTTTCTCAATGGGGAGCCCCTTTCCTTTTTGTTAAGAAGAAAGATGGATCTATGAGGTTATGTATCGACTAATGGGATATCCATGCTATAAAAATAAAGAACAAGTATCCCCTACCTCACATTGATGATTTATTTGACCTACTGCATGGAGCTCAACACTATTCAAAGATTGACCTTCGATCTAGATATCATCAGTTGTGTGTGAAGAAGGAAGACATTCCGAAGATAGCATTTCAAACCAGGTACGAGCATTATAAGTTTACAGTAATGCCTTTTGGGCTGACTAATACACCCTCTGTTTTCATGGATCTAATGAACAAAGTTTTCAAGGAATATCTTGATGACTTTTTAGTGGTATTTATTGATGATATCTTGGTATAATCCAAAATCTATGAAGATCATAATCACTTGCACATTATATTGATGACTCTGAGAAAACATGAATTATATGGGAAGTTTAGAAAGTGTGAATTCTAGATTTAGGAGATTTATCTTCTTAGACATATTGTCTCTAAGGATGTAATTTCCGTTGATCCTTCTAAAACAAGAGAAATCCAAGAATGTCCAACACCGATGAGTTTAACTGAGGTACGCAGTTTTATTTGTTTAGCAGGTTATTATCGACGTTTCGCCTAGAATTATGCCTGGTTGGCTAACCCATTAAAAAATCTTACAAAAAAAGGGGTTAAATTTGTTTGGACAAAAGAGTGTGAAGAATGTTTTGAATAAATGAAGAGAATATTAGTCAAGTCCCCTATATTGACTCTACCATTAGGGAATAATGGGATCGTTATTTATAGTGGTGCATCGAAGAAAGGAAATGGTTGTGTCCTTATACATAATGATAGGGTAATTGCCTATTCATCACGATAGCTAAAAATTCCTGAGAAAAAACTATCATACTCATGATATTGAGTTAGCAGTCATAATCGTTTCTTTGAAGATTTGGAGACACTATCTCTATGGTAATAAATGTGAGATTTATACTGATCACAAGAGTTTGATGTATATTTTCTAACAGAAATAACTCAACATGAGGTAAAGGAGATGGCTTGAACTACTCCAAAATTATGATTGCATGATACACTCCCACTAGAGGAAGGAAAATAAGGTGGCAGTTGATTTGAGCAGAAAGGATCATGGAGTTTTGAACAATATGCGAATTGAAAGGGATCTTATTTTTATGGATCTAGTGAAGATGGACATGGGAATAACCATGGAAGGTGAAACATCTATACTCTTTCAAATGGTTTCCAAAACATATTTACTAGAAAGGATAAAGAGTTCTTAGACCAATGATGAAGAGTTTCAGAAGAAGATTAAATCTGTGAATGATGGGAGATTGAGTGACTTTGTGTATGAAGATGAAATTTTGAAATTTGGGAAAAGACTTTTTGTTCCCGATATACCTGATTAAAAAGAAAATTGTAGGATGATTCTCTTAGTTCCAATTTCACTATACACCATGGGAGCACCAAAATGTATAGTGATTTGAAGGATCATTTTTTGTGGGACAAAATGAAGAGGGAAATTGTTGATTTTGTTTCATGATGTATAGTTTTTCAACAAGTGAAAGTTGGAAGGAAACAACCTGGAAGAGTATTGCAACCTCTTCGCATACCTAAGTGGAAATGGGATAATATTGCGATGGAATTTTTCATGGGACTACCAAAGACTCCTAGAAGGAACGATGCAATATGGGTCATTGTTGATCGTCTTACCAAGTAAGCACATTTTCTTGCTATAAGGGAAGAATTTCCACTTGAATGTCTCGAAAGACTATATAATAATGAAGATGTGAGGCTTTATGGAGTACCCCTATCGATTTTTTATGATCTTGATCCCCATTTTACTTCTAGATTCCGGAAGAGTCTTCAGAAGGCCTTGGATACTGAATATCATTGGGCACTGCCTACTGCCCTCAAACAGATGGACAATCAGAACGGACTATTCAATCCTTAGAAGACATGTTAAGATCTTGCTCACTTGACTTTCAGGGTATGTGGGATCAATATTTACCTCTAGTATAATTTTCTGATAACAATAGCTTCCATTCGAGTATTCAGATGGAACCATATGAAGCGTTATACAGAAAGAGATGTCGTACACTAACCTGTTGGGATGACATTGGTGAATGAAAACTTGTAGGCCCATAACTGGTGGAGGAAACGATGGAAATGGTGAAGATAATCCAAAACCACATCAAAGCAGCTCAAAAGTAGGCAGAAGAGCTATGCCGATAACCGAAGGAAGGATTTGGAATTTTAGGTAGGAGATCATGTTTTCTTGAAGGTATCAACATGGATGGGTGTTATACGTTTCGGTAAGAAGGGAAAATTGAGTCCCAGGTACATCAGACCTTTCGAAATACTAGAACGAATTGGGGTTGTAGTTTATCGTTTGGAAATGCAGCCAAACCTCTCCAAAGTTCATGATGTGTTCCACGTATCACTATTGAGAAAATATATGCCTGACCCAATGCATGTACTCACCTCTGAGGAATTAGAACTGGAACCTGATCTGTCTTATTGCAAAGAGCATGTCATGATTCTTGATAAAAGAGAACAAGTGCTGAGAAACCAGACGACTCATCTGGTAAAAGTTCTATGGAGAAACCATAAGATGGAAGAGGCAACGTGGGAACCCAGGGAAATTATAATGAAGAACCACCCGAGTCTTTTTATGTAGTAATATTATAGAAATTTCGAGGAAAAAATTATTTGAAGGATGGGAGAATGTAACACCCCAATATTCCATGGTAACTTCTCTATGAATAATACTGTAGCGTTTGTTGTACACAACTTCGAGTTCTAACAGACACCACAACCAATCAAACTAGCCATTATGAATTGTAATATGAACTTTTTGAAATTTTATAAATATTAAATTTCAAAATGGACTTCATTTTTGGGTTTAGAATATCAAAATTAGCTTAGGGTTAATTTTTGGTATTTTTTTGAAAACATTCAATTTTTGATGAATAGTGAAAATCACTGAGTTATAGTTTAAAACCGAATTTTTTAATTAAATAATTATTTATTTTATTTAAATTTATTTTAGGTCAAAATAGATACATAATACCTCTATATGTTCAATTTAATTCATTGGAGTTAGTTTATAATAATTTTAGATATATAAAAATTTTATTGAACTTTTCACCGTCTTTTTTACCCATTTCCTAGGAGAATTTTCAAATTCACATAAAACATAATTTTACCACTTCTGTGAGTGAAATTTCAAAAATCCAAGAGACATGGTTAATATCAAGGATTAAAATGTGGTTCAATAAGATAAAAATATTTTTTGGTGAATTGTAACTTTTTACTTTTATTGACCATAGTTAAAAGTAAATAGGGTAATTAAAGGTAAAAATGATATTATCATGACCCTAATTCTATTGTCTAAGTATAATTTGACCAAAAACAACCTTAGGAATAAAACATGAACCTCTATTGTCCACTTGTATTATATTAGGACATTTATTATTATTTAATTGAAAGAAGGGTTAAAAGAGTTAAAATCAATGTTTAATAACTAAAACATTTCTAATATAGGGTTATACATAAGTTAAATTCTATTATAAATATTCATTAGAAATAAACAATTATTTACATCATAATTTTATTTTATTTATAATTTTTAGTCATTAAATAATTAAATTTATTTATGATACAATGATGTTGTGGTAATTACCATATTAGTGAAATATTAAAATAATTGACATTATAAATACCCAAATAAATATAATTTGAGACTTTTAATGAATTAAACAAATTTTATAGGTTACTATGACATTTTAGTATTGATTAAATGAATTAGTTTTGAAGTAATAATTCTGTTATGAATATAGAAAAAAAAATACCAAATAGTGTCAAAATTGACATAAAAGAGTTTTTAAAACAAATATTATATTATTAATTGATATTCAATTCCTAAAAATATATGGATCGGCCAAAAGACTTATATAATGATAGTTGTATCATTAATTAACCACTTGGGGTTCTCTTTGATATATATGGTATGTTTATTAACCATATAATATAAAAATTCAATGAAACATGGTAAATGTCAAACTATTTAACTAAGAGTTAAATATAAATGATAAGTTTATTTTAGTGACACAAACCTCTCTAAAAACTATTGGTTGAAAGGATTTCAACCCAGCCTCACCTTATACATGAAATAAGTCACTTTTTATCCATTTTAAACTGAATATGAATTTATTATAAAATAGTATTTTAAGTTTTTTCCAAGGTGCCCCTCACCCCTCTTATAAAAGGGCACTACCCATTCTCTCAAATTAATACCTTCAAATCCTTTTGGATCATCCAACCCCTGACCAATTAGTCTATCCACTTATGTCACTTCAACCTAGAGTCCTTAGTTTGATCATAAAGCCAACCTAAATATCCCTTTTGATCAAATCAAAAGGAACAACCTGAAGAAGAGGTAATGTTTTCACCACCCTCCTTCAAGTTCCTTTCATATTCCACTTCTTATTTCATTGTTATTTCCATTATAAAATAATTACTCCAATATATTATATATATTGTGATGTTATTATAAATATGGTACAACCATATTCAGTATTTTTTCCATCATTTGAATGAAAATGTCACCATACGTGCGTACGTACGGCTTACCGTCTCCACGTCGTGGTGTAATTTTTATTTAAAACATTATTATTTGGATGGGTATGATAATGATGTGTAATTGAAGTAAATAATAAATATATAATTATAATGATTATTTATATATGATATAACATCCATTTTATATGGTTTTAATATCAAAATAATTATATATTTACTCGTTCGTACGTATAAACTACCATCTCCACAAACGCGATGAGATTCATTCACCATCGTATCCATTCAAGGATAATTTTCATTTGATTATTAAAAATAATTTTTAAGTACTTGATATCATTATGGATATGAATAATATACACCCTATGGATAACAAACACGGCTTATGTAACAAAACATATAAAAGAAAACGAGTAAGTGAACTCCAGAAATGACGATAATACTAAAATATTATTAACAAAGCATTATTAAAAGATCATATATGAAATCATATTTATGTGTATGATTCTTGTATAATTTAATAAAAATGATTTAACAATTATATAATAGTTTAACCTACCCTTGACCAAGGAAAAGTACAAGGTAATGGTTTATTTCACAATCTCTTCATTATCCGAGGTTGTTTATACGTAATTATCTACTGGGACCTCTTTATCATCCACATCCATGTTTCTTAAAAATGTATTTCAAAACATTATTACTATTTTACCTAATATGGGTTAAAGTCATTTATACCCTTGTTTTACTTTTTATAAGAAATTTATAAAGGAATCTTTCCTTCGTTTTCCAAACAAGGTCTCTTTTATCCTTTTCGATAGAATTAACGTAAGAATGTATTTTTTTAACTTATATGGTGGGTGAGGATATTTTACGCAGTTATAAAATTGTCAAAGCTTCCCCTAAAATCTTATAATAATATTTTCAAAGTAAATTTTTTCTTTTATAATTATGTGACTTTTAAATGATTTCAAAAAAGATATATTTCTCTCAAAGAGTTTTGATTTCATCTATGTCAATTTCATTTGATTGATTTTATGCTTTTTTGAAGTTGATTTATTTTGATACAAAACTTCCCTATTGTATTGAAGGTTTTGTGATATGTTTGACTAAGGATGTGTTATTTTTATACCATTAATGGTTTATGGAGAATGTTTTTACATTTCGAATGCGAGTTTTAATATGAATGTTTATGTTATGTTTAAACCTGTTAATATGAGGAATGAATTGTACTTAGTAAGTGACGGGTGGATCCTGCTATAGCTCCTCAGTGCATCGGTAGGTCTTTTGAGACAAACTAGTGTATTGGAACAAGGCCATGACAAAATCTTATTTGTAGTCTTGTCACAATTCCTTGACTACGTGGTTATGATAGTCTCGCATTATGCCTTCCATCATTATGAATGTGGTTATTGATATTGCATGTGATTATTATACTAGTAGAAAATCAATGTGAATAACTAAATGGAATTATTTCATTTTATATTTTCCATATTATGTTGAAGATCAATTTTAAATGGCTTTTGTTTTAGTTATACATTTCTTTAAATGTTTATGTTTATTTATGAATGTTTCTGCTATATTGTTATCCTTAATGAGCATCTGAGCGCACCCCTTTCAATGTTTTAATTTTTCCTAGCATGTGAAGAAGTATTTATGAATGAGTTGAAGGGAATGTATGAGGGGATCTGAAGACAATATGTTCTTGTAGTTTTTTTACTTTATGATGTATTGTAAGACTTATGAATATATCTAGTGTTTACATGGCTACTAAACTAATCAGTCTTTAGAGACTTGATCTTTTGTGATCATGCCAATGTTATGTAATAATGCACCAACTCTAGGTAATTGGGGTCGGGGTATTACAGTTGGTATCATAGGAAGTTTAGTACAATCATTGGAAGCTAGATTTAGATAAACTCTGATTAGAGTACATAGCCCTAAGATAGACATTTGGGATTAGTATAGAAGAACATCCTAGAATTTTGGTATTGTAGAGATTTTGTGATTTTTCTAAGAAATACATCCCTGTCTAGATACGAGCAGGTAGAGGTGGCTCTGGAATAGATGTACCTAGGGGTAAAACCTGAAAACACCACTTTGAGCTTGATTCAAACGGGAACTGGTGTACGACAACGGTACTTGTTGCACTCTTGGTTACGACACTTCTGGGAGATATGCTTAGGATAATTCTAATTTTCATTACAAACCATTATGAAGGGTTTATGGGTATATATTTCCTAAAAGAAATCATTTTTATGATTATGTATTATATCCATAAACTGTTCAATTTATGTTAATTTTTTCACAAGTTTGGAATTATGTATTTCGATTCATAAACTGATCTAATTTATGCCATTTTTTAGACATGGCGCCTAGTGGAAGGAATGGAAACGGTATCAATGCACACACTCCATATAGGGATTTCCCTCCTGCTCAAGTTAATTATAGTGGAGGTGTTGATGCAACCGGTGCTGATCACCTAATCACTATACTGGGACAAGTCACTCAGGTTATGAATAATAACCTTACTCGTATGGAGCACCCTAATGCATAGTGTGGAGGATCAATTTTAGATCACTTCATGAGGTAACAAGCACCAAAATTCAATGGGGGTAAAAATCCACTAGTAGCTGAGCAATGGATAAATTCCTTAGAGAAAATATTTCATGCCTTGGGGAGTAGCGAAATGGAAAAAGTTGTCATGGAAGTTTACCGCCTCACTATAGATCTTGATCAGTGGAGGTCATTGATTCAAAACACGAAAGAAGATAATGGAGTATAAAATATGGAATTGGTGTAGTTTAAAGATATTTTCTTAGAAAAATACTTTCCTCATGACCATCGAGCAGATATGGAAAGACAATTTCTGAGTCAGAGGAAAAAGGAGGATGAGAATGTTGCAAAGTATGATTCTACCTTTACAAGGTTAGAAAGGCATGCTGCAGATTGTATACATAACCCAAGAAGTACGATTGATCATTTCTTTGATGGGTTAAAACAGTTTCTCTATCGAACATTAGTCTCATAATCATTCTCGTCATACGAAGATATTGTCTCATGTGAAATCAAGACAGAAAAAGGAATCTCTATGTCTTATGACTTTAAATCAAAGCAACAGAAGACGAGATCTTTTGATCACTCTGGGAATGGAAATAAGGGGAAGAAGGGAAAAGTTAAATATCCATCTTGCAGTAAATGTGGAAAGAAATAGCTTGGTACTTTCTTGAAGGGAATGGGAGTCTGTTACAAGTGTGGTGAAAAGGCCACCATGCTCATGATTGCAAGGGGAAGAAAGAAGCTACCAATGTTCAATGCTACAATTGCAAGGAGATGGGACATTATGAAAATGAATTCCCTAAGCATCTGGGGAACTTACCTCAAAAAAGGCCAAGGGATCAAGGCCAATCTTATGCTATCACTACTGCAGAGGTACAAGCTCTGATAGACGTGGTGGTAGGTAATTTAATGGTTTACTCAAGTTTAGAAAATGATTTATTTGATTCTGGATCATCACATTGTTTAATTTATTCCCAATTTTCTAAGAAAATTAGATATTTCCAATTTGATTTAATAAGGGAGTTTTCAGTTAAAAATCCTAAGGGAAGTATCATCGCAAAAAAGTTTTGGGAATCCATTCCCATTAGAGAATATAAATGTTCTTTATCTGCTGATCTCATAATCATACCTATGATTGAGTTTTATATAATCCTCAGTATGGATTGGCTTTTGGAATATGATACGAAGATTTATTTTAAGAAGAAGGAGGTTACAATTTTTGATCATGATGATAAGTAACACCTTATCTTTAGAGAAGAATCGTCACCACTTGATTATTATCTAGATCCACCCCCTATAGCTCAACTAAATTCAATTATCAGGGAGGAATAGAATGAAATAACAGTGGTTGAGGAAAGGAATTTCCAAATTGAGGATGTACCTATTGTGAAAGAATATGTAGATGTGTTTCTAGAGGATTTACCTGGACATCCTCTAGAATGAGAAATTGAGTTTTCCATGGATTTAATTCCTGGTTCAAGGCCCATATCGAAGACCCCTTATTGAATGGCCACTGTGGAATTAGTGGAACTAAAGAAACAATTAGAGGAATTGAGTAATAAGGGATTTATTTTCCCTAGTGTTTCTCCATGGGGAGCCCCTGTCCTTTTTGTTAAGAAGAAAGATGGATCTATGAGGTTATGTATCGACTACAGGGAGATCAATGCTATAACAATAAAGAACAAGTATCGCCTACCTCGCATTGATGATTTATTTGACCTACTTCATGGAGATCAATACTTTTCAAAGATTGGCCTTCGATCTGGATATCATCAGTTGTGTGTGAAGAAGGAAGACATTCCGAAAACAACATTTCGAACCAGGTACAGGCATTATGAGTTTAAAGTAATGCCTTTTGGGCTAACTAATTCACCCTCTATTTTCTTGGATCTAATGAACATATTTTTCATGGAATATATTGATGAATTTTTAGTGGTATTTATTGATGATATCTTGGTATACTCAAAAATCTACGAAGATCATGAAAATAACTTATGTATTATATTGAAGTCTCTAAGAAGACATGAATTATATGGGAAGTTTAGCAAGTGTGAATTCTTGCTTCAGAAGATTTCTTTTATTGTCCATATTGTCTCTAAGGATGGAATTTCCATTGATCCTTATAAAACTAGAGCAATCCATGAATGGGAAGCACCAACGAGTATAACGGAGGTACGCAGTTTTATTGGTTTAGCTGGTTATTATCGACGTTTCGTCCTGAATTTTGCCCAATTGGATAACCCATTAACAAAGCTAGCACAAAAGGGGATAAATTTTTTTGGACAAAAGAGTGTGAAGAATTTATTGACTAACTGAAGAGAAGATTATTCAATGCACCTATATTAACTCTACCATCGGGGAATGATGGGTTCATTATTTATAGTGATGCATCGAAGAAAGGACATGGTTGTGTCCTTATGCATAATGATAGGGTAATTGCCTATGCATCACGATAGCTAAAAATTCATTAGCAAAACTATCCTACTCATGATCTTAAGTTATCAGCTGTAATCTTTTCTTTGAAGATTTGGAGACACTATCTCTATGGTGAGAAATGTGTGATTTATACCGATCACAAGAGTTTGAAGCATACTTTCTCATAGAAAGAACACAACATGAGGAAAATAGATGGATTAAACTACTCAAGGATTATGATTTCACGATACACTACCACCCAGGGAAGGCAAATAAGGTGGAAGATGCTTTGAGCAGAAAGGATCAGGGAGTTTTTAACAATATGAGATTTGAAAAGGATAATATTTTCATGGATCTAGTGAATATGGACATGGGAATAACCATGGAAGGTGAAACATCCATACTTTTTCAAATGGTTTCCAAAATATCTTTACTAGAAAGGATAAAGAGTTCTTTGACCGGTGATGAAGAGTTTCAAAAAAATATTAATACCCTGAATGATGGGAGATTGAGTGACTTTGTGTATGAAGATGGAATTTGGAAATTTGGGAAGAGATTTTGTGTTCCCAATATACCTAATCTAAAAAGGGAATTGCTGGATGATGCTCATAGTTCCAATTTCTCTATACATCTTGGGAGCACCAAAATGTATAGAGATTTTAAGGAACATCTTTTGTGGGAAAAAATGAAGAGGGAAATTGCTGATTTTGTGTCAAGATGTATGGTTTTTCAACAAGTGAAATCTGGAAGGCAATAGCCCGAAAGAGTATTGAAACCTCTTACCATACTTGAGTGGAAATGGTATAATATTAAGATGGACTTTGTTGTGCGACTAACAAAGACTCCTAGAAGGAACGATGCAATATAGGTCATTGTTTATCATCTTACCAAGTCAGCACATTTTCTTGCTATAAGGAAAGATTTACCACTTGAACGTCTAGAAAGACTATATATTATTGAAGTTTTCCGGCTTCAGGGAGTACCCCTATCGATTGATTCTGATCAGGATCCCCATTTTACTTCAAGATTCTGGAAGAGTCTTCAGAAGGCCTTGGATACTAAACTTTGTTTGAGCACTGCCAACCACACTCAAATAGATGGACAATCAAAACGGACTATTCAAACTGTAGAAGACATGTTGGGATCTTTCTCACTTGACTTTCAGGGTATATGGGATCAATATTTACCTCTGGTAGAATTTTCCTATAACAATAGCTTCCATTCGAATATTCAGATGACACTAAATGAAGCATTATATGGAAAGAGATGTCGCACACCAACCTTTTGGGATGACGTTGGTGAAAGAAAACTTGTAGGCCCGGAACTGATGGAGGAAACGATGGAAAACGTAATGGTAATCCAAAACCACATCAAAGTAACTCAAAGTAGGAAGAAGAGATATGCCGATAACCGAAGGATTTGGAATTTCAGGTAGGAGATCATGTTTTCTTGAAGGTATCACCATGGAAGGGTGTTATACATTTCAGTAAGAAGGTAAAATTGAGTCCTAGGTACATCGGACCTTTCGAAATTCTAGAATGAATTGGGGTTGTAGCTTATCGTTGGGAAATGCCGCCAAACCTCTCCAAAGTTCACGATGTGTTCCATGTATCACTATTGAGAAAATACATGCCAGACCCAATGCATGTACTCACCTCTGAGGAATTAGAATTGGAACTCGATATGTCTTATTCCAAAGATCACGTCAAGATTATTTATACAAGAGAACAAGTGCTGAGAAACCAGACGACTCATCTGATAATAGTTCTATAGAGAAACCATAAGATGGAAGAGGCAACGTGGGAACCCAAGGAACTTATGATAATGAACCACCCGAGTCTTTTTATGAAGTAATATTCTAGAAATGTTGAGGATTGAATTATTTGATGGAGGGGAGAATGTAACACCCCTAGCTTCCACGGTACGCTTCTCTTTGAATAATACAATAGCGTGTGTTTTACGCAACTTCGAGTTCTAACACACACCACAACCAATCAGTCCAGCCATTACAAATAGTAATACCCACTTTTTTAAACTTTATGAATATTATTTTCCAAAATGGGATTTATTTTTGGATTTGGAATATCAAAATTAGCTTAGGGTGAATTTTTGGTTTTTTTCTGAACACATTCAATTTTTGATGAATAGTGAAAAATGTTGAGTTATAGTTTAAAACCGAATTTCTTATTTAAATAATTATTTATTTTATTTAAATTTATTTTAGGTAAAAAATAGATACATAATACCTATATAATTTCAATGTAATTCATTGGAGTCAGTTTATAATAATTTTAGATATATAAAAATTTTATTGAACTGGTCACCGTCTTTTTTACCCATCTCCTTGGAAAATTTGCAAATTCACATAAAACTTCATTTTACTGCATCTGTGAGTGGAATTTAGAAAATCCAAGAGAAATAGTTAATATCAAGGAGTAAAATGTGTTTCAATAAGATAAATATAATTTTTGGTGAATAGTAACTTTTACTTTTATTTACCTCGGTTAAAAGTAAATAGGGTAATTAAGGGTAAAAATGATATTATGATTACCCTAACACATGTCCTAATTCTATTGGATAAGTATAATTCGACCAAAAAAACCTTAGGAATAAAATATGAACCTCTTCGGTCAACTTGGATTATATTAGGACAATTATTATTATTTAATTCAAAGAAGAGTTAAAAGAGTTAAAATCGAAGTTTAATTAACAAAACATTTTTAATATATGGTTATATGTAAGATAAATTCGATTATAAATATTCATTAGAAATATATGAATATTTCCTACATAATGGTATTTTATTTATTATTTTTAGATATTAAATATTTTAATTTATTTATGACACAATGATGATACAGTAATTACCTTATTAGTGAAATATTAAAATAATTGATATTATAAATACCCAAATAAATATAATTTGAGACTTTTAATGAATTCCACGATTTTTATATGTTAATATGACATTTTAGGGTTGATTAAATGAATATTTTTAGAAGTAATAATTCTGTTATGAATTTATAAAAAACAAAATACCAAATAGTGTCAAAATTGACATAAAAGAGTTTTTAAACAAATATTATATTATTAATTGATATTGAATTACTAAAAATATAATTTTGCGGACAATAGACCTATATATTTATAGATGTATCATTAATGAACCACTTGGGGTTCACTTGGATGTATATAATAAGTTTATTATCCATATAATATAAAAATACAAAGAGACATGGTAAATGTCAAAACTATTTAACTAAGAGTTAAATATAAATGATAAGGTTAGTTTAGTGACACAAACCAGTCTAAAATCTATTGGATTAAAGGATTTAGACTCATCCCCACCTTAACCACGAAATAAGTCACTTTGGAGCCATTATACACCGAATATAAATTTATTATAAAATAATATTTTATGTTTTTCCTAAGGTGCCCCTCAACCCTCTTATAAAAGGGCACTCCCCCTTCTCTCAAATTCATACCATCAAAGCCTTTTGGTTCGGCCAACCCCTGACCAAATATTCTCTCAACTTCTCTCAATTCAACCTAGACTCCTTATTTTGATCAGAAATCCAACCTAAGGATCTCTTTTGATCAAATCAAAGGAAGAACCTGAAGAAGAGGTAACGTTTTCACCACCCTCTTTCAAGTTCCTTTCTTCTTCCACTTCTTATTTCTTTGTTATTTCCATTCAAAAATAATAAATCCAGTATCTTCTATATATTTTGATGTTATTATAAATATGGTACAACCATATTCAGTATTCTATCCATCCTTTGAATGACATGTCACCATACGTGCGTACGTACGGCTTACCGTCTCCACGTCGTGGGGTAATTGTTATTCAAAACATTATTATTTGGTTGGGTATGATAATGATGTGTAATTAAAGTAAATAATAAATGAAACATTATAATTATTCTTTATATATGATATACATTATGTTATATATGATTTTAATATCAAAATAATGATATTGTCGATCGTGCGTACGTACGGACTACCGTCTCCACGAACCCGATGAGATTCATTCTCCATCATATCCATTAAAGACTAATTTTCATTTGATAATTAAAAATAATTTTTAAGGACTTGATATCATTCTCGATATGAATAAGATACAACCTATGGATAAAAACACGTCTTATTTAACAAAACATGTAATTGAAAATAAGTAAGTGAACACCCGAAACGACAATAATACTAAAATATTATTAACAGAGAAATATTAAAAGATCATATATGATATAATATTTATGTATATTATTATTGTATAATTTAATAACAATGATTTAACTACTATAAATGAGTTTAACCTACCCTATATCAATTAAAAGTACAAGGTAAGGGTTTATTTCACAATATCTTCATTATCCGAGGTTGTTTATACGTAATTATCTACTGGGACCTCTTTATCATCCACATCCATGATTCTTAAAAATGTATTTCAAAACATTCTTACTATTTTACAGAATATGGGTTAAAGTCATTTATACCCATGTTTTACTTTTTATAATAATTTTATTAAGGAATCATTCCATCATTTTCCAAACAAGGTCCTTTTTAACCTTTTCAACAGAATTAAGGTACGAATGTCTTTTTTTAACCTATACGGAGGGTGTGGCTATTTTTCGGTGATATAAAATCATCAAAGCTTCCCTTTCTATCTTATAAGAAGATTTTCAAAGTAAATGTATTCTTTTATAATTATGTGACTTTTAAATGATTTCAAAAAAGAGATATTTCTCTCAAATAGTTTTGATTTCATCTATGTCAACATCCTTTGATGGATTTTTAGCTTATTTGAAGTTGATTTATTATGATTCAAAACTTCCATATTGTATTGAAGGTTTTGTGATATGTTTTAATTTGGATGTGTTATTTTTATACCATTCATGGGTAATGGAGTATTGACATTTTGTATGCAAGTTTTAATACGAATGTTTATGTCATGTTTAAACCTGTTCATATGAGGAATGCATTGGACTAAGTAAGTTACGGGTGGAGCCCGCTATAGCTCCTCGATGCATCAGTAGGTCTCATTAGACAAAATAGTGTCTGGGCACAAAGCCTTGATAAAATATTATTTGTAGTCTTGGCACAAGGCCTTGACTATGTGGTTATGATAGTCTGGCATTATGCATTCCATCATTATGTAAGTGGTTATTGATATTGCATGTGATTATTAGACAAGTAGAATATCCATGTGAATATGTAAATTGCATTATTTCATTTTATCTTTTTCATATTATGCTTAAGTTTAAGTTTAAAAATATTTGTTTTAGTTATACATTGCCTTAAATGTTTGTGTTTATTTATGAAAGTTTTCGCTATATTGTTATCCTTATTGAGAATCTGAGCTCACCCCTTTCAATGTTTTATTTTTTTCCAGGATGTGAAGAAGTATTTATGAATGACCTGTAGGGAATGTATGAGGGGATATGAAGACAAGATGTTGTTGTAGTTTTTTTTACTTTATTATGTAATGTAAGACTTATGAATATATCTAGTGTTTCCAAGGCTACTAAACTAATCAGTCTTTTGAGACTTGATCTTTTGTAATCATGCCAATGTTATGTAATAATGCACTAACTCTGGGTAACTGGGCTCGGGGTGTTACAAATATACTATTATCTAACAACTAATATTCTTAAAACATTAATTTATGTGATCATCCCCAAAATTTCAGGGAAATTATTGATGGTGGTTTCAATATGAATTTTTACTTAGCTCATGACCACTTGAATGTCTTGATTATTTTAAGGTAGAAATTTTGTATGTCACATGGTATAGATGTTTAAACACCATTTCTTCACCATTGACATCATATTTGTATTCTTTTTTATAATTTTATAGAGTTACTTATTATTATTCCATTTTATATTAGAGGGATTCCTTCTTCATTTTTCTTATTCATCTACTCCAATGTAATTATATATTCTTAAAAACTAGACTTCATTAGTAATTATGAAATAGTCATGATATTGTAAAAAAATAATAAATTAAAATATAGATAATCTTATCAGTGGTGAATTCATATTTAATACAAATTTAGTGGACTAGTTTAGGTTATGTTCAACACTGAGGGTGGGAGAATCAGTGTTAGTGACTTTTTATCTTATTTAAAAACTTTTTGTCCCTTTACATTTTCTTATAAACTTATTAAGATGAATTCATTTCTTTTTTTCTATTATCACATTTATCTCTAAATGGAACACATTTTAAATAACATAAGTAATAGAGGAACATCATATTTACAAGATTAAAATTTAAAAATGAAAGCTTAATCCTTGGTGCGATCAAAGAAAACCCACAATCAGAAGACCCAATAGTATCAATCTGTGAGAAAAAAATGAGCACAGATAATACAAAAGTCCAATTACATGTCTATAAATATTTTATAGTGAATCTATAACTTTAACATCATCTCACTATTCCTTTATACTAATTTATAATAGTGTTCAATCAAGTATGGGTGATAAAAAATAGTTTATCCTCAATTTTGTCTGTGATAACTTTTCAATGTTCTACTTCAACTTCTTCTTATATTAAATCCATAGTAGCATGTGATATATGATTATCCTTATTTAGATAATAAAACTAAATAGGTTACTATAAACTCTTATTCTCTTGGATTTGTGAAAGATTCTTCTTCTCTGTGGGAACATGACTACACATAACTATTTCTTCTTTATCCCTTTTCCTCTTCTAATTTATTGAAATATAAGTACACTATATATCTTTTCATTTATATTCAATAAACATATTTCTAAAATTAAATGTTATGTCATTTTTTCTATAAATATTCTTCAATACCTAATGATATACATAGCATAAAACAGAATCAAATCATCAATCTACAACACATGGATTTTCATTCTTAGAATAATCAGTGCCATGATCAAATATCCTTCGATTCAGAGGGGTTTTTATATAATATTCAATATCAAATACTTCTCTCTATTTATTATTCTTCTAATTATAGAATATTTAAAAAAAATTTGTATCATCAATTACATCATGTCTTTCTTCATTCTTTTTTTACTATATTCACTGAACCCTATAAATATAGCAATTAAAAATCACCATAAATATCACCGTTTAAAATCCATGAATCTTCAACCTTTATGAAAAAAATCACAATTTTGAAAGTTCCCAAGGACATGGATTTTTCAAACATTCATAGAAACAAATTTTCATTAAAATAATTTGTAACTGTATGCAAATATATAGGTAAACCATCACAATCTTCTCCATTAATACATACCATCATTCTTGGAACCTTATCCTTATTTATAAATCATCACCAGTTAGAATCATAAAAAACATCTCTATGATATTTGATACATTGAATATTATATTACATGGAATTTAAAATTTTAGTTCTTAAGAATATATTATTCTAGATCTTCTTCTATTAGTATTAACGTTAAATGTATCGTAATGTTAGATGAACCCTATGAGCTTCCCAAGGTTAGATGAAGCTTATAAAAAATATCATTAAAAAATAACTATATGGACTCATTATACCTTATGGTGTATATTACCCATTCAATGATACTTATATAGATACTCAACTATATAATGACCTTTATGAAGTTAGGTATTTTTATATGAGGTCCTTTCTTATGAAGTTGTTTCATATAACCATGTTCTTTTCAAATTATATTTTCTATTTTATGATTTTCATCTCTCATATGAATGATTTCTTTCGTATAAGCTTCTCTTTCATAAAAATAATTCATTACATGTTAATTTCAATGCTATATCATATGAAATTTTATCAAATTTTAGTGTAAAATTCATGAATTAATATTTACCATCCCCAAATAATTGAAATTTTCTGGACCTCACTCTTATTATTCTATCATATGCATCTTTTGGTGTATTTATCAAGATTTATCCTGTTAATTGACACAAGATTCTGTCATTGACCATTCAACGTAAAGGACTGGTGCAACATGACCGTTTGGTAATAAAAAAAATCTTGATCAACTTCTAGGATCACAAGTATCATTCATTTAATTATTATAAGCTTCTTTAAATAATATTTTCTTTGAATCCATTCCATTTTCAATGATATTTCACAGTGAAAAATGAAAAGTAATCTTGGATGTTTCATGAGGGTGATAGTGTAAATGACCATATATCTTCCAAAAATACATGTTAAATAAAATGATGAATTGTAGATTTCTTCACCGATCAATCTTCATAATATCTAAGAGGAGAATATTTTATTTGTACCTGAGCACTCCATAGAAGCTCGTTTAAATTACTTAAGGCCTCCCTATTTAGAGGGACTACTATACCACCTCACATAGTAGTTATTCTCTACTCCTCCAGGCTTGTGTTGACCCATGTTGGCCTCCATGCCACACATTTTTTCCTTTAGTTACATCATATTTAAGCTTAGTTTGTTGTCTCTAAAAGATTAATTGGTATATTAGTAGTTTTATTGGACTTGATTTGTTATTATTTTTTCACTCACCTTCTTCACAACTACATTTAAAAATAACAAATAAATCATGTAATTCCAAAATACACAAGAATGACTTCTATACTTATATATTATCCTTTTATTTTAATATCCTCAACATCATTCCAATTATTTCCAATATAATATGATTTTATCATTCATAAATATGGAACTAAAAATAATTCACACACTTTTTTCTTGAGTAAAAATAAATCTTTAAAACCTTCCAAGGTAGAAACTTCAAGAAAAATTCCAAGATGTGTATTTGAATCATTATTCACTTAGAAGAAGTGGATACCTTATTGGGAACTTATTTTTCTCTAACTTCCAAGAACATTATCTTTACTACATTTCTCATCAAAAGTATTGAAAAAATGGATACTTCATTCTTATTGACAAAAAATAAAACACACACAAAGTGGGATCAGAACACATTAATATGCTTTGAACGTACTTATTTGGAGGATAAAATGTGGACTCTAAAACTAAATATCTAGAAACATCAATATATAAATGAATAAATAATGGCATAATTTTTAATTCATGGGATGTAATAGTATTGAATATAATATGTTGGTGATGAATGCTAAATTAGTGAGACATTGAAAGAAAACCCCTCAAATATTATGTGTGAGATTCCATCCAAAGCATTGTTTTTCAATGCCTCTATCATTCATTATGGGTGACCCTAACCATTAGGTGCCCTTGGATTATATTGTGTGAGGAAATAAATTAATATGTGACCCTAACTATTAGGTTCTTTATTCTATGAGTTTTATTTTATTTACACTATGGTGGGAAACCCTAATCATTAGGATACATGAGTAAAATAGTTTACTGAATCCATATAATGGATTTAGATAAATAATTAACCTCATTATTATCAAATATTGATATACGATATAATTTACAATAGTTTTCAACTAGATACAGTCATGGGTTATTTACATGCTCTACTAGTGTGGGTCGTGAAGAAATTTGGGTCTTGGATCACTAAATGGATATGATGTATGTGGTTATCATTTTTAATGGGAGTTATTTCATTAAAATTAATTGATCAAAAGATATAAATCATGATACTCAAAAATAGGTATATTTTTTTATATATTATAGCATGCACCATTTTCATGATTTTGAGATCTTTATTAGGTATTACTTATATAACAATTCTAGATTGGTATCTAATGTTGAGAAGTTTTCTCAATGAAAAACATTCTTAGAATATGAATGTAAATGTTAGAAATATCAGATTCTCTAAATCTAATTCATGGGTATTAGATGTTGATTCTCCATCACACAATTTAATCATAAAAAACATTCAAATATATGACAAAATTAAATAATGTTAAAGTAGATCTATGTGTGGGTATATGGTAAAAAAAATTCATTGTAGGTTCGCACATATGATTTAAGTCAAACAAGTTGATTAGACCTAGAATAGAAATACTTTTATTATATTCCCATCATAAATATAAATTTGATTTATGTATCATATTTGGAGAAGATGAGATTTTCACTCATTGTTAAGATCATATATTTCTCTATATATGTAAATGAAATGTTTTATGGTATTGGAAATATGATAAATGGTTTACACAGTCTAGATTTAAAAATTCTATCATTAACATTTAGAATATGAATGTCAGGGATGATTTTACACCCACATACCTTTGGAATTGTGGGATTTGACATAAAAACAAGAAATGATTTCAAAGACACCGTAAATATGAACTATAAAAATAATTCGATTATGAATCATTTGATAATTTTGTGTCTTTTTTATTATTAAAATGGAACAATTAACATTTTAGTGGAAATAAATAATAGGTAAATAAACTATTGGATATTATAAATAGTGATGTATGAATATTAATAAGTACTTAATAATGTGGTGGGTTACTTTGTAAACCTTATGGATGACGTTAGTAACTATGGTTATGTGATTATGATGAGACACATATATGAAAATCTTGAATAGTTAAAGTAGTTTTAGAAAAAAAAGTATAGAATTAGAGAAGAAATTGTACTAGGATTATATGGTCAGATTGGATTGGTGAATACATAAGCTAATAATTCACTAATCATCTGAAATACTGCATAATGTTTCCACAACTATCTCCCCCTGAAACACCATAGTGGAATGATTTTTCAATGTGGTGGAATTATTCCCTATTTTCTATGGTTTTATTGATGATGATTCAATGTGATATTTATATTTCATTATAAGGATTTTCTAAATAATATTTTCCATTCCTACATAACTAAGATCCATCTAAAGAATACATAATGAAAATATTTGATATATGACATAGGAATAGTATCAATATGTATTCTATGGGGATTTGGGTATGTAAATTATATGTAAAACATTTATCATCTAATAAACTCAATACGAAATCAAATAAATGTTTATTTATTGGATATTCTAAAGAGATTTTGAGATATTACTTTTATAGTCTTATGAATTCAAAATATTTATCACTCAATGTGGTTTTTTCCTTAAGAATGTACTGGTTTATGAGTTATTGGGTGAAAATTGAACTTATAGAAGTTTAAAACCAATAAGCATGATGTTTTACTGAGTTATAATTTTAGTTAGATCCACAAAAGTTTGTCGAAAAAGATTTGACATAGGTTACATAAGTACGTTGAAGGTATTATAAGATTTTTCAGGATCCAAAGAGATATGGATTTTGTGTGTTAAACTATGTTAGGTTAATTATCATAGGTTATTAACCCACTACCTATTCAGAGAATATTTATATTTATAATTTAGAGAGATGGATAAAATATATTGAATTTGAAATGGAGTCTATGTACACTAACCATGTTTTTAATTTAGTGGATGCATATAAAGGGGTGATAATCAAAGGTTATACTTTAGTTTTCTATAATAAAAATAAAAATAATTCTTGAGTTTCTACCAAAAAATAATTCCTAGTGGATAAGTGTTTTGAAAAATCAGGGTGTTGACTTTGAGAAAACCTTTTCCGTAGTTTTGATAATAAAGTAAATTTGTATATTTATTTCCATGGTGGGACATTATGATTATAAGATATATCAAATGGATGTGAAAATAATTTTCATTTATGTCAATTTAGTAATTTATGTGTATATGATAAAATCCATTGGTTTTAATGTTCCAAATGTGTATGATGTGGTGTGTAAATTGCAATGGTCCATTTATGGACTCGATAAAAGATCTCAAAGATTAAATATTTTATTTGATAGTTAAATCAAAGAGTTTTTTTTCATTTAGAATACTGATGATTATTGTGTATACTAGAGGGCTTGTTAGAGTGTGGTGGGTTTTTTGATATTATATGTGAATGATCTAATTTTTATCAAAAATTATATCCCAACTATACACTATTAATATGGGTTTGGGAAAATTCATCTTGATGAAAGACATGGGTAAAGTAGAATACATACTAGGTTTGATGATCTATAGAAATAGATCTAAGAGGGTTGTTACACTTATTCAGAACACATATACTATTTAATTGATAAAGTTGATTTGCATTGAAAACTCCAAAAGTGGTTTTTACCTATATTTCCAGGCACAATCATTCGGAGGATTAAAGATCCTTATAAAGAGTTATAAAGTTTGATATTATTTCTTATGCATTTACCATTGGATTTATTAGGTATTCCATGTTGTGTAATAAACTCGATGTCTCTTATACATTCATAATTACAAGCATAAGTGAGTCTAATCCTGATGAGATTCTATGGATTGTTTTTAAGAACATCCTTAAGTAGTAAAGAATATTAAGGATATGCTATGAATATTTCTAGGTGAGGATAATCTGAATGTAAAGGGTTACATTGATGTTAGTTATTCAATCCAAAAGGATGAAATAAGATTAAAATATGGATTTTTTCCCATAAGTAGTGGAGATATCAGTTGGAAGAGTTCCAAATAAGGCAATATAGCAGACTCGGCTACAAAGGTGGATTACATTATTGTATAAAATATCATGAAATAATATATTTTAATTTAAAATTTATCCCTGAATGTGGGGTGGTTGTTAGTATTGGATGGGAAATCATTATTTACTCTGACAATAATGGAGTTATTTCCTACTCAATGGAACCTCGATCTCACAAAAGAAACAACACATCCTTGTCAAGTACAATATTATTCAATAGATTGATAATAGGGGTGATGTACAGGTCTATTCGGTGGGAATATAGGATAATGTAGTGGATCCATTGAAAAAACATTATCACAATGAATAAATTCATTAGAAAATATTAGCATTAAAATAATATTTTACATAATAATTAGATTCATATGAGATACAATGAATAAATTCATGAGGTAATAATTTAAGACTTATTATTTTGACTAGCCTATGAAATTATATCACATGGAATGTCATTCATTCTATTATATACTTAGGGTTGTAAACTTATGATGAATCCCCATAACCAGAGGTTAGTGAGATACCAAGAATAAGAACCATTATACTTTTATACCCAATATATGCAAGCCTTAAGGAATGAATAATTATGGATTAGTTAGGTATTTTTATAATAATGACATCAATTGGAGATCATCCAAGATAGTATTTATCTACTCTTATTATGAGTTTAATATATATGGTCATTGGATTGAATTAGGGTAAATAAATTCATGAACATTCTTTGTTGAGTGACATGTGATTTTCTCAGCTGCATGGATGAGGGACATGTGATTTTATCATCTTCAAGATGAATGACATGTGATGTATTCATTAACATATTCAGTCTATTTAGGAGAATCCTGAATGTATGAGATAACCTATACTTTATTGACATGATACATACCTAGTGGTCACTCAATGTCATGGGAAAATGGATTATTTTTCCATACATATGACATATGTGATATATCTTATCTTGATATGTTCATATAGAGATATGAGTATTTTTTATTTATATCAATTAAAACCCCTTTATGGATTGATAAGAACTAATGTTTTCAGAGAGGCCAATATTTTCTATCATATATGAAATTGGGATGAAATGTTTTTTTTTCAATGCTACAAATTCATGTAGGGTCACATAGTTGCTCCTTAGGAAAAGGATTAAATTTTTGTAAAAATGGTTAATTCCAAAATGAACAGATTTTAATAAATCCTATCCCAAAGGGTTTGTATGGATTCACAAAGAGTTATTATGTTTTTCATGATGTGATTGTGGTATTTTAGTGTAAATGGGTGATTTTTGGAAATACATTAAAATGGGTATATTATATTTTTCAACTTAACATGAGTTGTATCTAATGATATGCATGTGATTTATATTATAGATCATGATATCCTGATATCATATAAGGCATTTTATTCCATTATCATAGATTATGATGGGATTAAAATATGGGTTTGAGCCTTTAGTAAGGTCTTACATGTGATTTATCATTGGTTATGAATCAACAGGTTGATTCATTTACTGTTACACATCATCAATTTAAATGATAAAATTTTTATGAGGTTATACCAGGCATGAGTTATGGGTAACACATGATGATTGTTATGTGATGATAAGTGACACACAAATACCCTAATTTAAGGATGTTATTATATATAAATGGATGTGATCCCTTGTTAGAGATACATGACACATACTCGGAATAAATAAAGCTCTCTCATCCCACTAATTCACCATTCATCTTTATAGAGAAGGTTTTAGCACAAAATTGGGGTCTAGGGATCCTCTCATTATGAATGAGGATTTCAATGGCTAGAGTTATCCCTATAGAGGAAAGGGGAAAATATTTGTTACTTAGTGATCTATACCAAGAAAAATCTATCGTGTTCAATAGTCAAGGATCTCTATGTAATAAAGGTGTGTCTAATATTTTATGTTCTTCAAACCATATGTTGATTTGTGATGATAAATAAGTCACTTTAAATGGGTTTCTCTCTCTACAATGATCATCAGATAATCCCTTAAAACCCACCATATACCGAATTAATCTTATTTCTTCTATAATGTATCATGTCAAGGACTCTTAGATATATTATATCAATTGCATCATTATTCAGGAGAAACGTGATGAGTGGAGACCCTCAATGGATGGTTTCAAGACACCACTTCAATCTTATATATCCATCAAATACTTACAGTCACAACTAGTATGGTGAAAAATTAATAGAATAGTAGTATACTTCTTAATAATATGTATATCATATATTTGTGAAGATGTATCATGATATTAATCACCAATTTTGCTGTCTTGGTATAAAGAAGGGAATTTAAGGGATAATTTATTGATAATTTATCTTCAGATGAGTAAAATAAAAGAATCAATGAACTATTTTTGTACATTAACCACTTCGTATACCAATATAGAAATATTATGGAATTTCTATGGAATTTGTATCTAGTCTACCAAGATCCTCTGGAGGAGGTGATATGGTTTTGGTGATCATGGATTGTCAAACTAAGATAAATAATTTTCTACTAGTAATGCAAACCTCTTATGTTTATGGTCTCAATAAGATATATTTTAGAGATATCATAATGATTTATAGTGTAACAAATAATATCTTCTCTAAATTGAATCTGAGGTTTGTGTATTGATTTTGTAAATGGTAACAATGATCCTCAGGCTCTCAAGTAAATGTGATTACAACTTCTCATCCTCAAATAAATGGATTATTTAGATGAACCATCTATATCCTAGAGGATATGTTGTGATCTAATATCTTTTATTCTAGTGGATTATTGAAGTATTACCTATTATTGGTGGAATATTCATATGAAAATAGATTTGAATCATTGATTTATATGGCTCTATTACACGAACTTTATGAAATAAATTTCAATATCCAATTTAATCGATAGAAATAGGTAAACCATCCATGATCAGGCCTATCATTGTTTAGGAAAATTTAAAATATAATAAATTGAATATAAAATGATTAGAAGCAATTTGTAATTGAAAAATATCCTATACAAATCATTGAAAGAAACTCTAGGGATTTAAAATTGTTGATCAAGTGTTTTTATAGGTTTCACTAATGTTAGGTCACCAACATATGGGAAAATATGGGAAGTCAATGCTAATATTTCCAAACATTTATAAATCATAAAGAGAGAAAGAGAGTGACAGGACTCGGTTTATCAGTGCCTTCCTGGACAACAATAATCTAAGTGTGACAACCCCAAGCCTACCACCAATAGTCCAGAGAATAAAAACCACACAAAGTGGGAATATCCCACATATTGGAGGCATTTTCCTAAGATACCAGTATACACACATACATCTCTAAACCCATACAATTCTATAACAAAATAAAATTAAAACCAATTAATGCCTACATCTAAACCCCCAATTAGAGTATGACTACAAAAATAGAAAGAATATAGGGACAAATACAAGCCCTTTAAACACATAAAAGAAGTCTAACCTGCTAGAGTAAGGGGACTCCAGTCAATTGTGACACCAAAAATGAACCACAGTCTCTCTAGAAAAGTTATTCATTTTATGCTTCTAATCCTCCACAGACCCCATTGAATAACATGTCATATTCATAAGACATGAAATGTGTGGGTAGATTCCTTAAAGGGGTGATTATAATAATAACAAGCAAGACACTCTAAAATAACCAAACATAAGAATTAATAGAGCAGTCATCTCAGCACAAGGGTATGAAAATTATAATATCACATATACTATAATCACATCCAAATATAGTCATGATAGAGCCTAATTCTCAAGGAATGATCACAACCATAAAGGTAACCTATTACTCCTACTAGAGAAACAATATAACACTATTCTTGGGTTGGAATTTATTAGTGGTCAATACATAGATTAGAGATCACACCTAAGGTCATGGGGGACAACACAAACCCTAACTGGATTTACCAACTAAGTAGGGGATCAATGACCATGTATGTTGGTCTCACACATTCCAATAACCCCACCTAGGGAAAAGGATATGATAAAGGATTGTTCCCTAGGCCTAATGGGGGATTCCAAAATCTCTATCTAAGAATAATCTTACAAAAGATATCACATCCTATTCTTAGGACATGATGCCTCATTCTAACCCCATGGGGGATGAACTGATGGAATACACCCTATATAAACTAGTATATACTAAAGAGAGAAAGGTTTTATATCCATTCTATGTAAATTATACAATGGGTAATAGAATTAAACAACATGTACTTCCTACCATAGGTCTACCCATGTTCTTCAGCCCATGTTTTTGTATCCTAGGCTATGAATATGTACTTTGGTTGTACCCATGTACCAAGTTGTGTCCAGGTACTTGGCCATATATGAGTATAGGGATGTGCCTGTATACTTTGGTCATACTGGTGTATATATTCATATTAGTGTATGTGTACCTAAGGGTTCACATTCTATTTCCAATTCATGTCATATAGTTATTGAATCATTTCACATAACATGTGATACGTTATTTCACAAGTAAACCCTAGTTGTAGTAGTTGGTTCTACACATCATGTGTTCTTCCATTATATGTCATGTAAAGCCGTATTTTACATTACCATTAGGCATTTATGCATAATACCCTAATGATTTTTATACTTCTATTTCCATTGTGTATTATATTTATAACCACAAATATGTTGTTTTCAAGCAAGACCATTGTCGGTGGCTACATCTTGACCAACTGAATCCATTTAAAAACCAACCAACACTGCATCATTCTGTCAAAGAACACCAAAATGAGAAATTAAAAACAATGATTTGATATTGATCTATCTTCATAACCATTGCATTTTTGATCTTTAACATGAACCTATAGATTCAATCCAATGTGACAAATAACGGTTGTGTAATGATTTATTTCTAGGTATATTTAAAAATTCAATCAAAACCAAATATTAATGAATAATTCATGATGAATGGTAATTGAAATTCATAATAAAAAACACATGGAATAAAATTTGGCCAATGTTCAGGTTTGAATCAATTTTTGTCATTTTAATGATGAAAAAAGGCAAAAATAAATAAAAAATAAATAATGTCAATTCCTATTATTCTAGAAAGATATATCATCAATTATAGTTTATCTATTGAGCCACAAATCAATGTAGTAGAAGAATTTATGTGTGTTTTATTTGGTATAATTGAATATAGTAATAACACACAATGAAACATCCTTCCTTGTGTTTGGATCAATTGTTGATGAAGAAAGATTTTGTTCCATTGGAATTGGCATGATCCAAAAAAAATTTGGTGCTCTAATTTCCAAAGTATGATCAGATGTTGTTCTTGCACGAATGGTACTCCAATGACTCCACTATCAATTTGTAGGGCTAGGAAGCTAACCCTAGGTATTTTTTATAAAAAAATTTATTTATAGGAGTCTAGGTAATTTCTATATAATATGTAATAAATTTATTGATTAAATAATTAAATTACCAATCCATCCATGATTGCACTTTTACAAAAAATACAACATTGAAAGAGGTTATTACCGGCCCAATGTAAAAACTGCAATCTAGACTCAACAATAGTCTAAGATTTCACATATGAATCCCCATTTACAATTTATTCCACTATATTAGGAATAATCATGAAAATTTGAAATTAATTAATTTAATATTTTTATAATATCAACATCGAGATCACAAATCATTATAATCTCATTCCATCTCAATGACGAGCTTCAAAAATATTATTAGATATATTGAAAATCCTTAGAAGGAAAAAGATATTATATTTACTACACCTTAGGTATTTCTATCCTAAAAATAAATAAATATTACTCAAAAATTTAGGGAACTGAGATCTTATATTGGTCCCACACCTCTTTGTTATCTCATAGAAATTCTTGTGTTGACACCTGACACATGCTATGGGAATCACTAACCCATGAAAAAAATTCTCCTAGAAATCCTTGATCTCAACCTCATAATATAAAAAATTTATATCAATCCTTGATGACAAACATACCCCATTCGATAACATGTGGTTTTTCATGTACGTACCTTCTCAGATACAATACAAGGAAGTTGTTGTGTACCCAATTAAATTGTGATAGTAATGCGAAGTAGTATTCCACCTTAAAGACTTTGTGTGGTGTCTAAGAAGGGATAAGGAATCTTGGAGTTACATTGTTAACCCATCCAAATCTCCGCAATCCATGTTAAGGGGAGACCTTCATGAACACTTGGTCTCCCTCATTAAAATCTAAAGGCCTTCTTTTTAAATCCACATATGAATCATAATGGCTCTAGATAGTCTCCATCCACTCCTGGATGATCAGCACCATCTATTCCATGTCCAACACCAACTTTAGGCCCATTTGAGCTTAATTTCATGGATCATCCCAACAAAATAGTGACCTACTAGGTCTCCCATATGAGGCCTCAAATGGTTCTATACAGATGATGGAATGGTAGATATTATTGTTTCGAAATTTCACCATGGGTATGTGATCCACCCAACTATGACCAAATCCAAATGTGAAATCCCACAACATATCCCCAAAATATTGAATGGTGTGTTTAGTATGGATATTAGTCTAGAGGTAAAACATCATGGTCAAAGAAATGAGTCCCAAAGGCCACCTGAAATCCCCTCCCAAATCCTGACAAGAAGTGATAATCATGGTCTAAAAATGATTATCAAGGGATGTTCCTGAATTTGGGATATCTCATTCATGTATTGGCATCCTGAAATTTCTACTGAACTCTACTCTCGTATTGCTAGGAAGTGCGATTTCATGGTGATCATTACTATATTAATCCTGATGGAATAATTTTCTCCTATAAGTTCATCTATTCCCTTTCACAATGTCCATAGATAAAACATATCACGTCTACTATGAATCCCCATGGGGGGTTGATCTAAACCTATTGGGACCTCATGTTTTGCCTTCACCTTCTTACAAGTGAGTCATCGATAGAAAAAATCCTACACACACATCACCATACCTAGCCACCAAAACATACATCAAAAATCCTGGTACATTTTCACCACAACAGAATTTACTACTAAACGGGGTGAATGAAATACCATTAGGACATAATCATGCAAAATAATTGGAACAATCATCCATCCTATGAAAGTGATGATGTTCTACCCACCTTAATAAAATCTATTAGGAGCATTTCTAGTGGAAATCTATGTTTACAAAGTCTCTCCATCAGTATCTCCATATTGAGACTCCCTAACACATTGTAGAAGTGGTGGGGTAACAACTATTTATTGTATATATTTCTCACTATCCTCTTCCAATATGGACAACTAAAACATGGAAAACATCTCTGATTCCTCACTTAGTAACTAAAAACAAGATCCCTAGTTGAGAGCATATGCCACCGTGTTCCACTTCTTGTTAGTATATACAATCTCAACGTTATAATCCTAGTGGAACTCTAGCCATTTCATGTATCTCATGTTTATATAAATATACAAGAAGATATACTTGAGAATATTTTGTTTAGAATAGATGATAAACTACTCACCCATATGGTGGTTCTTCCACATCTTCAGGGTGAATACTACTACTACTAAATATTGGTCATGGGTCATGAAGTTCTTATTTTGTGCTCTCAACTATCAGGACTCATAGGTAAGAACTGCCTTTAATTGTATTAGGGAATCTAATTTCAATCCCTATGGAATCACATAATACAAAATACTTTATACCCTACTCTAGTAATCTAAATATAGGAGTTCCTATCAACCTTTGTTGTAACTCCTAAAAAATCGTTTGGAACCTCTCCATCCACATGAAAGGATACCCATTCTTAGTCAAGGTAGTTGATGAAGATAATATTCTAGAGAAATAAAGGATGAATATATCATGATAGTCTACCAAGAAAAGGAAAATTCACACCTCTGTGATGCTCTTGGGTGGATGTCAAACAAAAACAGCCTCAACCTTCACGAAGTCCACTACTACACCCTATGCATAGATGAAATGTCCTAGAAAGTGGACCTCTTAAATCCATAATTGACACTTAGAGAGATTCACGTAAAGGTAGTTCTCTCAGATTATGCCTAGGACCATTCTCAAGTGTCTAACATGCTCTTCCTTGGACTCTGAGTACACTAATATTTCGTCAATGAAGATAACTATAAACCAACATAATAAAGGTTATAAGAGATGGTATATGAGTACCATGAAATATAACAGCCCACATTTTTATAAATAAAATTACCACTTTTTAAATTTAATTAAATTTTTGTTAGGTAATATGGTTTTGGAAAACAATTGCACTTCTCTTGAATTGTTATATGCAATTTCATTTTAAAGATAGTTAATTATCATTACAATCGATAATGTAGTCGTTGAGTAGTGATCACATGATTAGTATAAATATAGGGTTTTACGAATTCCGATTGATAAGGACAAAAAAGTGATGGCCTAAACTAGTGGGATCACACCTTATGACCACATTTTTCAAATCATCCATGGGAGATAGAATTTTTGGGATTTTCCCTAGACCAAGACCAAGGTGAGATCCAACAACATATGAATGAGTGAAACCATTTATTGGAGAAGTTCAAGTTCATCAAGATCACGACCTAAACAATGTTCACTTAATGACCCCATGAAAGGACCACCATCGAACACCATACTCATAGGGAGTATGCTGGTGTATTAAAGGTATATGTAACAAGGCACTAGTAATATTAATATGTACATTATTTTTGGATATATTTTAATGCTACTATAATTACTTTGTATATGATTTTTATTTCGATACTTTAAAACAAATATTGTATTTTTGGTTAATTTTCAAATTAAATTAATGAATTTATGAATTAATTCACGTTTAAAATAAATTATATTTTAATGGAAAATAATTATTTATCAAATATAATTGATCATATAATTTTTATGATGTCAAATGTAATTTCTATTGCTGTTTGAAAACTATTATCGTATAAATGCCATTATTTTCTATAAATATTGATTTTTTATTTTAAAATTTAAAATTCACATATTTGAATAATTATTTTAATAAAATATATATTATTTTGGGAATCATGATGCCAAATTTTCCATTTGTGAATTTTATATAATTTTCTAATACATTTGAATTTTTGCGTAAAAATTAAATAACATATAATTATTCTTTGTGTACAATGACATCATGATGACCCAAATGTTGATTTCTTATGCACCATAAATGGTATAAAAGGTCAAATATTTGATTTTATATTAAAATAATTTTATTTTATGTTTATTTGGTTTGTTTTATAAAACCATTATGACTCCTCCAAAACATGTAATATATTTTAGGGTTTTAAAATCATTTCATTAAGAGTGTGACTCGCCTCCATATCACAAAGCTCGATATTTTAAGATGTTCGTCCCTTGGCCATATAAAATAATTTATAACACTCATATTTGGTATAAACCATGGGAAAAATATTTTTATGGATTGTGGTATTGAATATTTTATTATATAGTGTCCAAAACCTAAATATTAATGAATCCCTACTCTTTTCCTATATAAACCCACCCAAGATCCCATTTAGCTTCACTAAAACCAATTTTATCATTTAAAAACTCTTAAATATACTCTTGATATTACTCCCAAGGTTCCACAAGCTTTCAAGAAGCCCCGCCCAAGCCTTTGGAGTCATATAATCAATCAATGGTTCTTTCATTTATCATCTTTATTAACTATTATTTATCATGTTATTCCTTATTCTTTTAAATTAATAATGTTGTGGTTTGATTTATCAACTTCCACGTAATTTCATTATCAATTTTAAATAATTATAGACCTCATTACCTCTCATAGTCCTCCAATGATTTTTTAGGTAAATCCATTACCATGCTGAAATTTTGTAAGAATCCATTCCTTTTTTCTCTTACATCAAGTTTATTATTTATATTATACCTTATAAATATAATTACATATGATGGTACAAGTCTTTAAATTTCCAAAATACTGACCAATTCGTATTTGAATAATGAGATACATCATTTTCTCTCATCAACCTAATTAATGAATTCTTATGTAAATCTATTAGGCTGCCAAAATTTCACCACCATTTTACATGCCAAAATATTAGTGTAGTGAATAACATACCCATTTTTCTATAAAGGGTACTCACAAATATAAACATATAATTTTTTATTTGGAACATATAAGTATTTATTCCCTATTTATTTATCATGGATTAAATTGCGTTGATGAATGTATTCATATTGTATGATCTATGTGGTACACTTATGAAAGAGAATGAAATGATTATGAACAGTGCGCCCTGATAGTGCTTGAATGCATTGAGTAATGTTTAGTATCATTATAAATCATGTTGGGATGGGGATTCACCTGATTCCTTTGTGGGAATTTTTTCCTCTATGAGGTTTTTTAGAGTTTAATCCTTGACCTATGTTCACGATGTTGTGTTTTTAGTTTTTTCCACATTTCCCATGTTTTGATTATCATGATATGTCATTCCTTATTGTTAACATTCCTTTTATTCCATATTGATATGCCTATTGTCTAACATGTACTATCTTCTTCATGTTTTCCCCTGTTTTTCACCTAACTGGGATTTATAGGTAACCCATTTATCATATGTATGTCCCCAGGATATCCCATGTCATTTTCAGTATGGTGGATTATCATGATATTTTCATGGAAATTTTCAATAATGTTATTTTATTCCATGTTATTAGTATACTATATAATGCTCATAATTCCCAAATACACAATACTTCTTAAACTTTTGGGGTTTTATAAAGTACCATATCATGTAATAAATCTTGTATTAATCTTCATAAATGTGGTTATAGTAGGTATCAAAGAAAAGTATACTTATTTTTGGTATTGGGATTAGAAACCCCTAGTGAAAAACCATAGGGATAATACTATGTATATGAAAACATCCCTAAAGTTTTGTAATTGTAGAGTTTTTCATTTATAATGAAAATAAATCCATTTTTGGATACTATAAGTGGATGTGGTTCTACCAAAAATATATCTAGGATTAACAACTATGATAGGATGTTTCACGCTTGACTCAGGGTAATCTGGTACATGAAAGTAGGACATACTGTGTACGAATTTTGACACTCTCTATGGATGTGATTTGGTAAATTCCTAAGCTAATTATGAATCATTATTAGTGGAAGAAAAAAAATAAAAAATCTATTTAATTCTTTTTAAGAAATAGATCATGGATAATTTAGATTGAAGCCTAGAAAAATACAAGTTAAGGAAATAAGTTTAATTTTTATGTTATCCCTTTTATTTCATTGGATTTCACTTTTTCTATTTAATAGTTTCAATATAATCCTCCCTAAATTTTATCTATTCAATCCAATGATTTTTAATTGGAGGAATCAAGTTAACAATCAATGTGATGAGTATTTTGATGACTTCTCTAATGAGATGTGGACCCGATGGGAGTGGGAATTGAAAACATCTTGGGGATACTCTCTCATGCGACTCAGGTTTTGAATAGAAACCACAATAAGGAGGAGAACCTAAATCCCCCTAAGAGATAACAAGTTGTGATTGATTACTTTATGCAACAAAGTCCACTTACTTTCAATGGATCAACTGATCCTATAATCACATAACAATGGATCAACTCCCCTGAGAAGATGTTCTACATCGTTCAACGTTTCGAAGAAGACATGGTTCTACTATATGTTTTTAAAATGGAGGTTTAATATGATTAGTGATGTACAATGATCAGGAATATGATGGGTGAGGGAGAGATCTAAGCAATGGAGTTGAAGGAATTCCAAAAAAAATCGATATATCTTTTCCCCACACCCTCCATCTTAAAATGGAATGAGATTTCCTTACACTCAAGAATGATGATGATGAATATATCAGAGAATATGAGGTAAACATTAAAATACATTCAAGATACATCTCTGGTTTTTCCATTACCCTCGAATGTAAGTTTCGCTACTTCCCTAGTGGGCTAATTCCTAGTCTAACAAAGGATTTGGTTATCCACGACATTGATAGATATGAAGAAATTTCCCTATGTGACCAAAAAGCTGAAATAGAGATTATTGAATCCTAGGGGTATCATGGTTATATGAAGAGTAATGTGGAGTTCAATGATGGAATTCTTATAGATAGATCTAATGCTACCAAGAAGTTTCAGCAGCCCACTTGTCAAGGGTGTGAGATAAAGAACCCTAAAAATATCCTCATGCATAAAATGATATGCTTTAGGTTTGGGATGGAATCACACTTATAAAATAATTTCTGATAGGAGAAACCCACTATTGTTATGAAGGAATGGAACCCTCTAGTCAACACTCAGTGAATTATCCATTTATACCACCACATAGAACCAAGTCACTTTGCGAATCACTATCCTATGCCAAGTGGTTTTTAAGGCAACCAAAAACCTCTATGGAATGAAGGGAATGATTTTCACATGACTACTATTAAGGTGAATCCCAATAATTAAGTGGAGAATTGTATTCTAGTTATTCATTCAAGAATAGAAAATTACTTATTGACTATGCTTCTACACATTCCTACATATCACAAATGTTTAGTAGAACTATTTTAACACCACCACAAATAATGAAGATAGGGATGCCAGTGAAGACAGAAAATCAGTCAATTATTTCATCTCAAGTACATAGATCCTCCCCTGTCATAATTTGTGCGATGAAATTCTTAGAAAACCTTTTCATATTCACTTTGGTGGAAGTTGTTGAAATTCTGGGCATGGATTGGCTTTCCCTGTATAAATAAAACATAAACATTCATGAGAAGGAACTCACACTCTATATTGTTAATCGTACTTTTGTTTTGTACAAATACAAGCAGATAGATGAATCTTCTTTAGCATAATCATCTCAAAAATGGAATTTATTTCCCTATGAGAAAGAATATCTAGCTAAATTGATTGATTCTAAGGGCGGAATAATCCATTAAGACATTCCCATTGTGAGTTAATATGATGATGTGTTTCTTGAGGAATTTCATAGTCTTTCTCCTAGTCGAGATGTTGAATTTTATATCAAGATTATACCTTGGGAATTACTAATATCTAAGACTCCATATAGAATAGTTGTTGTAGAACATGAGGATCTAAAGAAAAAACTATAGGAGAATCTAGATAAAGGGTTCATATTCCCAAGTGCTTCACCATGAGTTGCACCAATACATTTCACCAAGAATAAGGATGGGTCAATTTTCGTTTACATTGATTATAGTGAGCTCAACAAGATCTCGATAAAGAACAATTATCATCTTCCATAGATTTATGACTTGTTTGATAATATCAATGGAGCACAATACTTCTCCAGGGTGGATCTCAAGTTGGGATATTATCATGTAAGGGTGAAGAATGAATATATCCCTAGGACCGCCTTTTATACAAGGTATGGGAACTAAATGTGCATAGGGATTCCATTCATACTCACTAATGATCTAAAAATATTCACGGATTTGATGAATAGAATCTTTAGATATTTCCTAAACAAGTTTTTTGTAGTATTTATAGATAATATCCTAATATACTACAAAAGTAAGGGGGAGCTTGAGAAGAATATTTGTACTGTTCTAGAGACCTTTAAATGGATAATCTTAATGAAAAGTATAGAAAATAATATTTATAGTTGAAGGATGTCTCTTTCTTGGGACACACAATCACAAGAAATGGGTTATCTGTGGAACCTTCTAAGACAAAATCAATTCAATGATTACTGGGGCCAACATCTATAAAAGAGATCCAATGTTTCCATAGGTTAGTTTGGTGTTATCACTGATTTTTTTGAGATTTCTCATGATTTTCAAACCCTCTTACCAAGAGAACGTGGGAGGAAGTCATGTTTTCTGGGAATGATGAATTTGAAGAGAGATTGAATGATATGAGGAGGAGGATTATCAATACTCTTTTTCTCACACTACCCATAAGTGTATATCTTTTCGTGATAATTAATGGTGCCTCAATGAAATTATTAGGGTGGGTGTTGATGAAAAATGATGAATTAATTGCCTATGCCTCAAGACTGTTGAAATTTTTTGAGAAAAACTATCCTATGTCCGATATAGAGTTGGAAGTTGTGATCTTTGTTTTGAAATTCTTGCAGAATTACCTCTATGGGGAGAAGTGTGAGATGTATAATGATCATAATAGCCTAAAATATATATTCACAGAGAAATTTCGTAATATTCTCTAGTGAATATGGTTATAAATCATTATAAATTACAACTTCTAAATACACTACCATCCTTGTAATGAAAATATTGTAGTGGATTCTCTAAGTAGAAAGGACCCAGTAATTATATCATTGATGATAATTTATAAGGATTCAATATTCATGGATTTGAATGGGGTGTACATGGGAATCATCAAGGAAGGAACATCATCAATCCTTTCAAAAATTATTTCTCAACCATCTTTTCATGGAAAGGTTAAACGATGCTAAAAGAACTGATGTAGGAATTTAGAAGAAAGTGGAAAGTATATGAAAGGGTAAATCCTCATAGTTCAATGTTGATGAAGATGTAATTGGGAGATTTGGGTCAATAATATGTGTTCCTTCAAATCCTATGTTAAAGAAGGTAATCGTGGATGGTGCACATAGTTTGAATCTCTTCATTCACGCAAGATGTATAATGATGTATCAAGATATCTGTGTAAACAATGGTGGGACAATATGGAGAAGGATATATCTGAATACACATCACGGTGCCTATGATTCCAACAATTGAGGGCTGATAGATAAAACTATAAGGGGATGATAAAACCATTACCCATACAATCATGGAAATGGGAGAACATAACTATGGACTTTTTCACTAAGATTTTGAAGAAATCCACGTGACACAATGCTATATGGTTTGTAGTAGATCATCTTACAATGACAAATCACTTTATTGAAACTATAGAGGACTTCTAACTAGACCAAACTGCATGGATATATATCACAGAAGTGATAAGGCTTTAAAGAGTACCAATTCCCATTTTATCCAATAAATATACAAGATTCACCTCAAAGATCTAGAAAGGTATCTAATATTCTCTCAACAGTGTGTTAAACTTCAGTATTGCCTATCATCCTAAAATATATGGCCAATATGAGTAGACAATTTAGACACTGGAGGACATGTTGTGAGACTGTTCTAAGGGCATCAAAGGAGTATGGGACCAACAACTTTCTTTGGTTGAGTTCTCTTACAACAATAGTTTCCACTAGTGAATCCAAACGGATCTCTATAAAGATCTTTATGGAAAGAGGTTTTGAACACCGGCATTCTAGAATGTAGTTGAAAAAACACAGATAACTCCTAAAACAATTGAGAAAATAGTAGATAAGCTTAAGTCCATTCAACGACACATCAAGGCTACTCAATGTTGATAGAACAACTATACTAAAAATCATCAATGTGACCTAGAGTTCTATATCGGAGACATGGTATTTCTACTCATATATCCATGGAATAAATTTATGTGACTTGGGAAGAATGGAAACCTTAGTCCATGATTTATCAGCCCCTATAAGATCCTTGATTTCATCAGAGTGGTGACCTATTGACTAGCACTCCCACCAAACCTATCTCAAGTACATGATGTATTCCATGTATCCCTCATGAGGAATTACATACCATAACCCTCACACATACTCAATAAATAGGTGGTACCATCGGAGAATGACCATTCCTATGAGGAGTATTTAGTGAAGATCATAGATTTTAGGGAAAAAGTTTTATAAAATTGGAGAATTCCACTTGTTAATGTTTCATGGAGAAACCACAAGTTTGAAGAAGGAACATGGGAACTAAAGGAGGTGATGAAGAATATTTACCTTCATCAATTTTTGTGTGGGAAATAAAATTTCTAAGGTGATATTTCTAAAGAGGGGAAGAATATAACAACACAAATTGTTATAAATAAAATTCCTATCATGATCCCCTCTACAAATTGTGTACCACTACAGGGTCGACAATGGGAGAAGAAATATTGTGACACCGGATCCATGCATCTAATAGGACTTGGTTTGGAGACTAGAACTGAGGGTATAGTAAAAACACATTGGGAAGACATTAACCTCTATGAGAAAACACGTGAATGAGAGAGATAAGAAATATACCAACCAAAAACATAACAGACAACAATTTAAATGAAAAATCTAATTACACATATGTAATATCATGAAAGAACAACTATAACTAAAAGGAAAACTACCTGTATGAAATGAAAGTAAAGATGAAAGTGACCCTGATGCCCAAATAGATCTTCCAAAACCCCAAGCAAGTAGAAACCAGCCTGATCTCCAAATTTCTCAAACTGACATAAATAATTGTTTATATATACATAGGGTGAGTATAAAAATATACTCAGTAGGATCCACCTCAAAGCATCTCATGAAAAAAGGTAAAGAAATAATGATAAAGAACATTGAACAACAAGTGAAACTATCTCATCACCTAAATAGGTATAATAAGATCCCAGCCTCACCATTGATACTCCCACCAAGTATTTCATACAAGATCATATTATATAATAATCAATGTCAAGGAAACCCTACTATCACTTCCCCACTAGTTTTCCACTTTGCCTCAATGACGCATGTCCGGAGATTATTTCTCTAAAAGGATAACCTAGAGAAACATGTTATAAGCTCCAAAACCTTCACCTTGTGAAACACACCACCACATCCACATAACTAAAATTAACCAAGTGGTTTATGGGAGACACAATTACTCGTATAACATGTATCATCTGTTAGGTATTATACCTCAATCTATCATATCCTCGAAATCGAGTAATGCTCTCTGATCCATCACAACATATATATATATATATATATATATGTTATACCTATAGTAGACCTTAAGAAATTACATCTAGACTATATTTGTGTGAAATAACCAAAATCAATTACATCCTTCTACACACATATATGAAGAAAACTAAATGTAATGTATAGAAGAACAAGTAACTACCATGAGAGTAGAGAAAGGCCAAAGAGTGTAGTTATCCATCCATCATCCCATCGGGATGTTGGAGAAAACACCCCTAGGAATCAAAATACCTAGGGTTTTAGTTTCCATAACTGATTCGGTGGAGTATCATATAGAATCACAAAAATTAAATTAAATAATATAGGTAACAAAAACACTATGGGAATAACCTAGTCTCTTACAAAATTGCACCTAACATCTCTTGAACTCCATACTCCCATTTCTATGACCAAATTTCCTATAAGAACAAAACCATTTAAAGTGATACATTAAATTATATTATTCATATTTATGAGTTTCACTTTATGTTAATTAATTATTTAACCATTAATGACTCTATATTACATTAAATTATCCTTTCTACAAGGATCAATTCCCTTCAGTCATAATAAAACGGAGTCCATAGTTCCCGAAAATTTCAACCTTAGCATTTCATGCAAGAAATCTCCATCCCCTTGGATTAAATATTTATTCATTTATTTAACTAAATTATTGTCCATATCACCAGGTGCTCAAGGATAAAATTCTATGCTCTCCAAACATGTGGGGCTCAACATGGTGAGTACATCAACAACCCATAGAGTCTTTTCCACTAATAGAAGGAGAGTAAACTTTTCCAACTATGAGGATCTAAACCTGGAAAGAACATGTCATACCTAGTGCATCTTCATATTTCATAAATAGTGAGTAACCAATAACATCCATATTCCTTTAGTGGGGGAATAAAATCACATAAATAAACAAGTGCTTTAACAGGCATCCACCTTTCATAAAAATGGGTTATCCAAGCTTGGACTCTTTATATAATCTCTGATGTCCTACCAAACATCTCTGTGCATAAACCTATGAATCTCCCCGCTAAAAGAATCAACTACTACCACAAAAATAGAACTTCCCTGCCCTACATACTAAAATATCATTATAGGATCATCCATCCTAGGATGACTTTACATCTGGGCCTTCCAACCCACCCAACCACAACAAAAGTAGCAATAAACAAGCATGAAACCAGTAACTTGTCCCTAAAACAAGGTATTTTTCCTTTATGCATAATGAGATCTCATGGATACAACACAAGGTATATTTCCTTTAAATAAAATGGGAAACTTAGCCCCCTCAAAGTAATTAACATTTATTACACAACCAATTCTTATTTCATCTTGAATTAACTGGTTCATTATTCACAAGTTCCAAAAATGTGAATCCTAAGGAACAACCTATCACAACCCATAAAAATTAATTAAAAAATTAATATAACATGACAATATTTCCTTTATCAAGAATAATCAACATTCTTAAAAGTTTATTAACCAATTCAACTATAAACTTATATATCAATCCATTTTATTATCACAAAAAAACAACAACAGGATTCATTAAACATGCCTATTTAGTATTTTAGCCAATAAATTAACAATTAATTCCAAATTTACATTATTTACCAATTTCCATCATGAAAAAAATGGTAAACCATAAAATTAATAGATGTTGCACTATCTCGAAAATGAATAGGCAGCGATTATCATAATGGAATGACGTGTAATAGTTGTGGGGGGATTTTCGGGTCACCTAGGACTAGAGAAAGTGAATCTTAAGACATAGGGTTTGACAAACCTGAGTGGTTGAAATGTTTTAAAACATAATAGTTGTGGGGGGATTAAATGACGTGTAATCCAATTTTATGTCGTGTAATTACCATAGTTCAAATCCTCTAAAAAGGCATCACCTTTCGATTTTATTTTATTTTTTAAACCCTAAATTATTACACTCCATGAAACCCTCTTTCAGATCATGTAACCTTCTTTCATGATTTGAATTTCCCTACATCCAGCTTCTAGAAACCAAACTACTAATGACTTCCAATGAGCCTCCTTTGAGAACCATGGTCTCCAAAAACATGGAATGGGTCAATTCATGTGGATCTGGGCCCTTACATTAGATCCCTCTCAAAAAATTATCATGATTGAGAGTCCAAAACCAAACTATAGAGGAAATGGGAAAGGGTTAGTCTGAAAATCCACCTCATGAGATACCTCGCAAAGAGAGTAATACATAACAAGAAACAATATAAATCTATCTTATAGACCAGAAAAGGTCTACAACCACAAAACAAACAATGTTAGAAGAGAAGTGGCTAGACAAAAATAGCTCAGGTTACTAAGCATGTATCTCTGACGCACGTTCCAAGGAACTCTGCTTCATGCCACCATGAAACCATTAGACATGAACCAAGGGGATATCATTATCGTACAACACTATCTCCTAGAGGACCTGGATCTCTAATGCCCACCTCTCGAAGGTCACATCATCACCAACATTGAACTCCCCTTAATCGATGATGTGAGAGTCATCATGTAGATAACAACAAAGATACGACAGGTGAAAAAAAATCAGTTACCCGACTCATCTATGGGAGAATCTATATATGATATTCCACTTCTCCGACAGAAGGTAACACTTAAAAAGGCCCAACAAACATGGGAGAATGCTTACATGGATGGCAAAGCTTTTCTACCCACGATGGGGAGTCATCTTCGAAAACACATGATCCCCATTTTTAAAACCCATAGATATAATCCTATGAATGGAATAGGATTTATAAGGATCCTACACATCATTCATCCTCTCATGAATCACCTGACCCATTTCTATTTTATTATTAACCAATTTGGTCTTGATAATTTATGACTCTCTGAAACCAATCCTATCTAATATAGAATGGAATGGTCAACCATAAAATGCTTAAAATGTCACTATGCCAATGGTGAAGTGGAAAATATTATTTTAAGAAAACTCTACCTAGTTAAAGTACCTCATTCACTAACCTCCCAAATCTATGACATAAGACCGCAATATGTATTCAAGAGTCTGGATGTTCTGTTCTGTCTGGTCTTCCTTATGTTGATGAAAAGTAGTTCTAAGACATATCAGAGACCCAAAATCATCCTCAAGAGATCTCCACATCAATAAGGTAAAATGAGGATCTCAAGGGGAAATTATTATCATAGGGACTCCATAGAGTCTCACCAACTCCTCCAAATACTAACTTTACAAAACCTCCACTAAGATCGACTCTAGGATCACTATAAAGTAGGATGATTTCAACAAATGACCCAATAAAAATGATATAGTGTTATAGAAACCCTGAGCATGAGGTAAAATTGCAACAAAGTCCATAATTATGTCCTCCCACTTCCCCTAATGATCATCTAATGGATAGGGAAAACCACATGGAACATGGAACTCTGCCTTCACCTTCTGGAAGACCAAGCATCGAGACACATCTCTACAACTGCGCACATCAACCCAAGCCACCAAAAATGAAATCCCTAATCTTGGTACATCTTTTTCACACCAGGATGTATTGATGAGATTGAAATATGGAATTCCATGAGAACCATCTCACACATCTCTATAGGAACAAAAATCCTTCCCTAAAACAACACTCAATGTTGCTAATTCTTAGACCAACCATCAAGGGCCTTACATCAAATAAATTGGTCTCTTCAGACCTCCACCTCCAGATCCCCAAAATGGTATTCCTCCACCTAATTATCTATAGATGACTACGTCGTCATCTCAAAAATGCATCCTCTTCCCCCAAATTCTCCCATATCTAGAGGTAATGCTGTAAGATATTCCATCACTCTCCATGAATGACATGATTCCAATGCTTCATCACTATATGAATTTCAGTCAACATATTGTCCATGAAGTTCCCCTTTCCTTAAGTATAGTAAATAATGATGTCCTATTCCAATAATAACTACATCCAATCACACTAAGGTAGGCCCAAATCATACTTATAGAAAACATACATTATGATTTTATGATCAGCAAAGAACAAAAAATTCTCGCTGATGAGGTAATGTATCCAAAACATCAGGGAAAACACCACCACTGCTAGCTCATAAATTTGGGTGGAATAGTTAGTCTTATTGTGAAATAACTACTGATACCAACAAGAAATTAATGTTCTCTACTTCATAATAACATAGACCAACCCAAGATGTGATGTGTCAAATAAAAACTCAAACTGAACACTTTATATTAGAAGAAAATGAACTGGATCACTAACCAACATCTCATTTAGATACTCCAAATCTATCTAACACTGATTAGTCCACAAGAATTCTTGATCATTTCTGGTCAATGATGTTAGATGAGTCATAGTCTGAGAGAAATAGGCTACGATCCTCCTGTAATAGCTTGCAAGACCTTGGAAACTCCACACTTCCGCTACTGTCTTGGGGGATTCTCAAGACACAACTGCTTCTACTATCAACAGATCCACATCTTGTCCATGATGGGATATAACATACCCCAATAAATGGACTTCTTTATCCCAAAAATCTTACTTTGGTATCTTCCCAAACAACTACGAATGATGAAGAACTACCAAAATGGAATGTAGATGCTCTGGATGTCCTCATTTGAAACAGATTACTTAAAGATGTCATCAATGAAAACCTTGAATAAATTATCCAAGAACTCATGAAACACCGTGTTCATTACCCCATGAACACAACTAAAATATTTATCCCACTGATTGACATAACAATGAACTCATAATTCTCCTAATGATAATATAATGTAGTCTTTGGAATATCCTCATCCTCCACTCACATATGATGATATCCTAACCAAAAATATATCGTTATGAACAATATTTAACCCTTAATTTGATTAAATGAATCATCAATATGGGGAAGACGATGGTGGTTCTTTACGGTCACTTAGTTCAAGAACTGATAATCAATAAAAACTAGAAACTAAAATTAACCATTTTACAAAAAAATAGGTTCACTCCACGGTGACACACTTGGCCAAACAAAACTACAATATAGTAGATCGTTGAGCTATACATGTAGCTCCCACAACTCAGAAGGAATCATCTAATATGGTGACATCGAGATAGGAGACACGCCTATCTATAGTTTGATCCCAAAATTGATCTCACATCGTGGGGGTATTGATACAACCTCATCTAAAATGACATCTGGGTACTATTATAAAACCCTAGGAAATTCCAAAAACTAAACCACTAATAAACTTAGAGTCAGTTTATCCATTAAGGATGATAATGGAGGAACATTCCTTTGACCCATATGAGAGTCTATCTCACCAAAAAACATTGTTGGCGCACCATCCACATCAAAGAACAATACCTACCTCCTGAAGAAATCCAATACATCCAACATTGAATAAAAACAATACTTCCATAGGATGACATCTTATGGTTTTATCAAAAAAACATAGTAAATTTTCCCTATAGTTGTGTTTCGCCATCACTATCTCATAGTTTCTACATATTTCAAACAAGTCATCTCGACCTCCAACGAGAATGGGAAATGCCAATGGAACTAGAGGTCTCCCTATCTAAAATACCAAAGCCTGGATAAGGGAAGGTGATATGAAGGAGTGTGTTGATCCTAAATCAAACAAGGAACTCGGCCAAGAAAAAACAAGAATTGAGTACCTTGAATGATGTTTGGATTTCCTGGTGTTTGTAATGCTAATGAATGAATCTAACCATGACCTACTCCATGAACAAAATGACCATGCTAACGACCACCTCCATGGACACAATCTTCTCTCTGAAGATGGAGAGTATCCCAGGGCTGACCTCTACCAACCTCATATTCTATTTTCCAATCCCAAACTGGAGTAACATGGTTCTACTAACTTGGCTAGAACTACCTCAATGTTGGAACCTAATTCATAACATCTGACACACACTGACTACTCAGTAAGGTTGGGAACTCTCGTTGCTAATGACCTCGGACTCCATAAAGAAAACAATTGTCTGGTCCCTTGTAGTAGGTATGAGACACGCTTCCCCCAGACAAATGAGATATTGAGGGATGGGACCTACCCACAGCTGGTCTAAATCTCTTTTATCCTTTCCAATTGGGAACTATAAACAATAGTTCTTCTTAATGAGTAATCCTAAATAAACCCCTCTTCTGACGATCCAGTCCTAGATAACATCTTCTTGATGACCTTTTCACTTGCTAGCACCCTAAGATACTTCTTCATCACAAACATGGTGACCTGGTTCCGGATCTCTAGGTACAAAGCCTCCTAAAAATCCTCTCACCAGACTCCTTATATGGAAATAAGTCCAAAAAAATATTGCAAAAGGTTCTTCAAATGGATCCCGAACACTCTCACACTTGAGGTCCACTATCGATGGGTAAGTAGCTCCGGGTGATTAAATGACTTCATTGATAAAGAGAGAAACCTGGCCCTAAACTGGTCTCGAAACTCCCCCTTGATACTATCAACTCCTCGTGATCCTAGAGGAATAAGAAAAACCACTACCTTAGTACCCCATGTAGCATCATCAAATCCAATGACACCCCAATGCTACATCCGAGCATGGATCAAATTGAAATCTATTTCAACCCCCTCAAAAAAGTATTTAATTACTACATCTACAATGGTTCCCTCTCTCCGCAGTAGATTTTTTTGCAAAAAATCTCAGAGTGTCCCCATCCAAGTGTCGTTGAAATCAAACTCTACCATATAGCGATCTACTTTCACAAACTGCTAAACATATTCCTTGTGAACCTGATGAGGGCATCGATCAGGGGCCATGCCAAGAAAAGAATAAATAGTTAGAGTTCGTAAACCTAGTATATAGAATACTTCAACATTAATTAATTAATTTGATTTATTATTTTTAGTTCACGTAGCACAAGGTCTACCCATTGAAACACTGTTGCCATGAAGAATGATGCATGATCATTTCCTAGGTCTCTACCATAAAACTAGTATCACCTCATTTAGTAGCCACTATAAGAATAATGATCCGTGTTTCAGATCACAGGGTTCCCTAAATATCCACGTCTCATCTTGTATCTGATATTTTAGAAGGATTTTTAACAATAGCTGACATTGTTTCCATACCAACCCATGCAACCTCACCTATTCCTAACTCCAAACTCCATCATATCCCATAAACTGGATCCTTTGAAACCACTCTATCATGATCCCCTCTCCACAAAGGGTACCCCTCTTGGGCCAGCAATGGGAGAAGAGAGATAGTGACACCTAAGTCCCACCTCTAATAGGACCCGGGTTGGCGACTAGCACTGAGGGTAAATTAATCACACATATGGGAGGCATTACCCTCTAACAGAACACATGATAAAGAAAGAGATAAGATAAACACCAATCAAAACATGATCATACTACAATGTAAAAGATAAACCATAGGGAGCGTATGTAATTTCATGCAATAACTATAACAACTAAATGGAAAATTGCAAGTACCAAAGGAAATTAAAGTCAACAGTGACCATGAATCCCAAATAGCTCCTAAAAAACCCCATGCTAGTAGTAACCATCAAGATATCCAACCTACTCCAATAAATCTGAAAAATATTTTATATATACAGTGTGTGTGTATAATAGTATACTCAGTTGGATCCTCCCTAGAGCCTCTCATTCAAAAAGGTAATGAACACATGCTAAATCATAGTGAAGAACAAGTGGAAATAACTCATAACATAAATAGGTATACTATGTTCCTAGCCTCACCCTGGATACTCTCACCATGTATCGCATATAAAATCATCTTATAAAATAAATAATACTAAGGGAATCCCGCTACAAGTTCCCTACTGGATTAATGCTCTACCCCAACATCGCACGTCCTGAGAATATCCCTCCAAAAAGGCTAGCCTAAAGAAACCTCAGCAAAGCTCCACATCGTGAACCTCGCCAAAAAACACCACATCTCTAGAAGCAAAAAGTAACCAGTTGGTTTCTAGGAGACTACTTAACTTGTATAATATATATCATACGTCTAGTATTATACCTCATTCCATCACAACCAATACACCATGTAAGTATCATCAATCCATCAAAGCCTATACACATTATACATATAGTTGCCCTTAAGAAACAATATCCAGAATATGTGTGTGTGATATAACCACAAACTATTACAACACTCTACACACATATATGGGGAAAACTAATTTTCATTCATAACAATACATGTAACTACCAAGATAAGAGTGTGTACCGAAAGGGGGTAGTCATCCATCCATCTTTTCATCGAGATGTTGGGGAAAACACCCCACATGGATCAGAATCCATGGGGTTCCAGTTGGCCTAACTAAAAGGGTGAAGTAGGATATAGAAACAAAAAATGTAAATGACATAATATATCTTACAACCACAATATGGGCATAACCTAGTCTCATAAAAAGACCATCTTTTGTCTATAAAAATCTCAACGACTACTACTAAGTCCAAAAATCCAATAAGAACATAACCATTTAACTGGATACATTATATTACCTTATCAATTTTTTCCAGTTTCAATTTACATTAATTAATTCATTAAACATTAACAAACCATTAATGATTTTACATTAAATTACATTATAATTTCAAAAAGGATCCATTCCATCACTCTTCCTCAATATTTTATCCTCAACATTTAATCCTATAAATAATCAACTCGATGGAATAAACATTTATTCATTTATTTGAAATCATTAATTTCCATATCATCAGGTTGTCTATAAATAAATTCAAATCTCTTCAAGCATAAGGGGATCAACATGGGGATAAGATGAACTACCTATTGGGTCTTTGTCAGCTATAGCAGGAGAGTAGACTCATCCAATCAAAAGGTGAAAAACGTTGAAACCACATGGCATACCTCACACATCTTTGAATCCCATGGAATGAGAGTAACTAAACACATTTTTCTTTCTTAAGTAGTGGGGAAAGGAATGAAAATAAAAAAACAATAGATTCAACAAGAATTCATCTTTCATAAAATAGATAATCCTAGCTTCTACTTATTCCGTCAACTCTAATTTCCTCCCCAAATATCCACCTTCATAAACCTATGCATCTTGCTACTTCAAGAATCATCTAATTCCACAACAACTGGGCCACCCTACCCCATATAGAATAGTATCCTTGTAGGATTGGCCATCATAGGATGACTTCACATGTTATCCTCCCTACCCCCACAACCACAACATAAGCAGTAGGAAACAAACAAGAAACCATGATAGTGGTCCTATAATAAGGCATTTAGCATTCACACATAACAATATCTCATAGATCCAATATAAGTCACATTTCCTTTATAAGAAAACAAAAATCTTAGGACATTAAAAGGTATTAAATTTTATTATAAACCTAATTATTATTCCATCTTGAATTAAACGATTCCTTATTCATAGGTTCTAGATATGGGTATCCAAAGAAAAATGATGTCACAAGACATCAAAAGTAAATTAAAAAATTAATTCAACACTACTTGAATTCCATTATCAACAAGAATAAATATGATTCATGTTGATTATCCAATTCAATTATACCTACATACATCATTAATTTGATTATCATCAAAATAAAATAAAATAAATAGATTCATTAAACATGCATCTTTATTATTTTATCCAATTAATTAAAAATTAATTCCAAAATTTCATTATTTATTAATTTTCATCAATGAAAACATGATATATAAATAAAATCATAGATATCACACTATCTATAAAATAATGAGGCAACTATTACCACAATACAAAGAAATAACACCACAACATGATCCATGCCAATTATTTAATCTAGTCAATATATTTAATTAGGTAAATTTCATTAAGATACAAGGGGATAAAACATTCTAACATTACAATTTAAGGTAAATAAATAGAGAAGAAATTAATCCCCTACCAGAAAATGTCGTCGACATTTTTCACACAAGAACAGACCACACAATGATATATGATCACCTCTCCCATAACAATTGGATGGACCTGAGGATGATGTGGTACCACTACACAGACCAAAAACTGAGAAAACACCATTAGAAACATGGAGATCAAGTGACATCATATGGAAAAGAGAAACAGGAGGAAACAAATCGATGAACCCTAAAAATGGAGGTAGAACCTACCTTAGATCGAAGACATATTTCTATGGATCGAAGATGGAAGCCCAAAATCAATTCGTGTCAATGGAAAATCCAAAACTCCAAGGAGAGGATTATCCAGTATCCTTGGATAAGAGAGAGGGAAGCTTCAATAGCAGGGTTTGGAAAACCTAAGTGGACGAAATGTTTTAAAACATAACATCAGTGGGGGATTACAAAACATGTAATCCCATTTCTTTTCATGTAATTCTTAGGGTTCAGATCTGCCAAAAAACACATCACCATTTGATTTTCGTTTATTTTTCAAACCCTAAAATATTACACCTCATGAAACCAAAATTCACATCATTTAACCTTCTTTCATGATGTGAAACTCCCTGTATCTAGATTCCAGAAAGTAAAATAGTAAAGACTTCATATGAGCCTCCTTCGAGCACCTCAGACTTCAGAAACATGAAAAGGGTTGATCCATATGGATTTAGGCCCTTATAATTCCCCTTTTATAATTGAATTAAATTTTTTATTATGAATTGTGGTTTTATAAAACACACACACTTAGCTTTAATTGTTATATACAATTGAATTTAAAATACCGATATGTATCATTTCTATTGATAGTGTATCCATTTAACAGTGATCACATGATTAGTATAAATATAGGGTTTTTAGAAATCCAATTGATACAGAAAAAGGAATTGATGGCCACAACCAGTATGATCATACCTTATGAATCCCATTTTTATAAGATTCTGTGAGAGATATAATTTCTAGGATTTTCCCTAGACTATTCCCAAGAAGAGATCCAAAAACATAATCATGAGAAAAAATGGATACAAGAGAAGTTCAAGCTCATCGAGATCACGACTGAAACCATGTTCACGAAACGACACCCTAAAAGCCCCACCATTGCATACCTCACTCTATGTGTGTATGATGATGTATTAAAAGGATTTTAACAAGACCCTAGTAAAATGAATAAGTACATTATTTTTGGATATATTTTCATCCTATTATTTTTACATTATATATGATTTTTATTTTGATACTTTAAAACACATATTTTATATTTGGTTAATTTTAAAATTGAATTTATGAATTTATGAATTAATGTATCTTTGGAATAAATTATTTTTTAATGGAATATTATTTTTTTTAGAAAATATAAATGATTTTATAATTTTTAAGATTTAAAATTTAATTCTTATTGTGGTTTGAAAACTCTTGTTGTAAAAAACCCATCATTTTCAATAACTGTTGTTTTTTATTTTAAAAGTGAAAAGTTGCATATTTATAAATGTATTTAGATAAAATGAATATTATTTTTGGAATCAATACATTAAAATTATCCAATGATAAATTTTTTCTAATTTTCTGAGATAGTTTAATTTTCGGGTAAAAATAAAATACCATATAATTATACTTTGTATAGTATGACATCATAATGATCTAAAAGGTGATGTCATAAACACCATAAAAGCTATAAACTATAAAATATATGTTTTTTAATTAAAATAATATGATTTTATGTCGATTTTTTAATTTATAAAACCATTATGAATCCTAAAAAACATATAATATATTTTATGGTTTTAAAATCCTTTCTTTAAAATTGTGACTCACCTCCATATCACCAAGGGTAATAATTTAAGAATTTCATACCTTGAACTTATAGTATAATTTATACCACTTATATTTGGAAAAAATGACTAGAAAAAATTCTGGGATGTTTGTGGTATTGAAAACTTTATTATGTAGTGTCCAACCCCAATATATGAAAGAATTCTCCCTCTCTTCTAATATAAACCTACACAAAATCCCATTTATCATCACTAAAACCTATTAGAGCACTTCAAAACTCCTAAATATACTCTCTATAGTCCTCACAAGGTTCCCCAAGCTTTAAATAAGTCCCTCTGAAGCATTTGGAGTCATATACTTGAGTAATGGTTCTTTCCATTATCCTCTTTAATCCAGTTTATTTATCATGTTATACCCTCTTGATTTTAATTAATAATGTTCAGGTATAATTTAACACTATCCCCATACTGTCCTTAACATTTTTAAATAATTTTATAGCTCATTACATATCATTAATCCCCTATAATACTTTTTGTACACCCATTACCTTGCTGAAATTTCATAACAGTTCTTTCCTTTCTTCTCTTACTTCAATTTATGTTATGTTACACCTTATATATGTAATACTATGTTATGAGTAATGTTTTTAAATGTCAATATTACTAACCAATTTCTATTTAGATTATGATATACTCTTTTCTCTCTCATCAAACAGTTTTACTAATTTTTATGTAATGTCGTTTGGCTTCAAAAATTTCACTATGATTTTTCATGCCAAAATATTTGTGTAGTGAATACCATACCCATTTTTCAATCAAGATTATTCACCTCTATGAACAGATACATATATATTTGGTACATAAAAGTGTGTATTCCACATTTTTGGATCATGGAACAAATCACATTTATGAATTAATTCAAGTTATATGATCTATGTGGGACACTTGAGCATGATAATGAAATGATTATGAAGGTTGTGCCCTGATAGTGTTCCAATACATTGAGTAATGTTTAGTATCATGATACATCAAGTCGGGATAGGATTTTACCTGAGTCTGTTATGGTAATTATTTCAACCTGAAGTTTTTGGTCGGTTTAGCCTTGACATGTGTTCATGGTTGTGTGTTTATAGTTGTCACTATATTCCACATGTTTTTATTATCATGATATTTCATGACTTATTATTCATGTTATTTTTATTACATATTTATATGACTATTATCTAACATGTACTATCTTATTCATTTTTTCTATGTGTATTCCCTTACTGGGATTTATACATCACCCCCTTTTCTTATGTATGTCCCTAGTATATCCCATGTAGTTTTATGTATGTTGTATTATCAAGGTATTGTCAAGGATATTTTCAATAATGCTTTTATATGCCATGTAATAATTTTGTTATGTAATGGTCTTAATTCCCCAAGAAACTATACATCTCGATATTTTGGGGTTGTATTAAGTGTAATATCATGTAACAAATCATGCATAAATGTGTAATAAAGAGGTGGGTTGTTATATGAACACTAATATGATATTTTTTATGTTGAACAGAATCCCAAATTACTCATAATGATTGTAGTGGAATCATAATTTTGTCTTCAATATATCCACATCTCATACTCAAATCTAGAGATAACCTGATATGAGGTATATGTTCATGAACCATCTCACCCCTCTCAATTGATCATAGATTCAATCGAATCGCGGTGTTGGATATTAAATTTATATGGTAAATTGGTTTGGGTGATGGTAATACACACATAAACACAAGATACCACTTTTCTTATTGTAGAATATCACTAAGGATTCCAAGGGGAAACACTAGGTTTGAAAAACACCTTCCGTTACAAGTCTTTAGATTGAACCTTTTGCTCACAAGGCTCAACGGGAGGCATCTGATATGCTGGCAGAGATGTGGTGGAAATCCATTGGTGAATGTCAATAGAGAATTATATCTCTCAATGGAAAGGTATGCTGGAAATGTACACTTATCCAAAACTATAGGGAGATGAAATCCCATAGCATCCACTACTCCTGGGTAAATATTATCCAACTGAAGAGTCAATCAGGTGTATCCTCCTATATATGAGAACAAAAAAATCATCTTAGTTTTATTCTCACCCATGAATGAAAACCTCATTCAATTATCATGGTACGAAACATACTCCACCTAAAATAGAAATTATGGGCATGAATTGTGGATAGAAAGTACATACCTATGATGAAATCATAAGGGATCATCACTACTAAAAGGAGATCCCATAGAAATTTTTATCTTCTGAGAGTCTAGTCCCACTTTTGGATGTTGTGTGTTATCACGAAATCCCCATCAGTCAATGTCTCTACGTTAAAGGGTCAGGCCTAGAGTTCATCCAGATTCATTGAGTCAAGAACTAGGTATGTATTAATAAAATAATGTCTCACACCTATGTTTATCACTACTACAACTATGGTAGAAAATAAATTGGTCATATTTATAATTATCCTTGAGCCTTTGGGTTATATGTATCCACTTCCAATGGTTGTCCACACCCTTTATAATCAGTTCCCTAAGAATATTGGAGACTACATAGGGTTGCGATGGTAATAGTTCAAGCCATCAGCCACCTCTAGTATCACTCCCTACTTCTCTTCCACATTTCCACCCTATTAACCTCCTTGTTAATATTGCTACCGTTTCCAAGGTGGTCTATCCACTTTCTCCCTATCATGTGTATAATAGGTTGGACAATTTCACATGATATGTCTTTAGACATCACCAAAGTAGAACCACTTATCCTTAGGATGGATAAAACCATCTTGTGATCCATGAACCCAAAACCATCTGTAAATACATTACCTCCAAAAACATATCACATGTTTGAATCCCTATGTTTTCCATTTTCCAACCACTACTGAAGTATTAGATTGTGTGTTCCCACCACTAGAACCAACTACTAGTTTCTACTCTAACAAAACTCGCTCCACACTATGTCATTCTCCAACACCCTATCATAGTTATAAATGAAAATAAATATCATGTTGGCCCAAATATCTTTGTGTAGTCCCCTCTTGAAGGTCTGTTCCTAGAAGAACTAATCACCATAAATTTCAACCAAGTATCATGAAAGGTTATTAAACTTAGATGAATGATCATGCACAATCATGATACCTTATTGAAGATAAAAAAGATTATATATGCACAAATCACACGATATATGTTGACATTGACCCCTCTTTGAAAATTAAATAAAAATCTATCAAGGAAATAGTCATATCATCAGTCAATAATGTCACTAGACCCCGCCACTTCCCTTTGGATCCATGTAGAATGCTCATTTTTAGGACCACCATTTGGTTTACAGTTGTCCTTACGAGGTGAAAGACTTGAATAACTACCTCGAGTGAGTACTTAGGTTTTTGGAGGTCCAGATCACCATGAATCCAGATAAGTCATTGCCCCAGAAACACATAATGAGTGCTCGACCTATGAACCTCATCATTTAGTACTACTACTAAAACCTTCTTCTCAATGGGTGGAGGTATGAATAGCACACCAATAGGAGGTACCACCTTATAAATAGGTCCCTATATCAAATCATCAGTTATAAGTGGATCATCATCATGATCCTATTGTAGAATACTAACTACAAATCATCATTGAGGCATCCTGAAATATACAATATGTACCATGACCAATAGTATATCTAGATTTCTAACTCAATGACATAGTGTATACATTGTATACCACACCAAAATTGCATTCTCTATCCCAAGATCCAAACTCAAAACACTTTAACACTATTTCTATAAATCCCCAACTGAAACTCACAGCTTGAAGAATATCCAAAATCTAGTTCTAAGATGAACATTCTAATACAACTATATTATTACCAAAACTACTAGGTCCCACCTGGTCCACAATAATCTGAGTTTTCATACCCAAACCCACCTATAATTGGCTAGGGGATGGTGACCAGCACTGAGTAGGCATCTCCCACATATGGGAGGCGTTAACCTAAAGTATATGTAATGATATAGGCACACATATTTTATCCCAAATTTTTTTTAAAGTAAACACAATTGAAATCAATGCATTCATACATCAAAAACCTACAATTTGAGAACAACAATAATACTGAAAATCATAAATGTATAAATACAATATTTAAAAAAAACTAAAATGATATACAATCTATTAGAATGAGGTGACTATAGTCAAATATGACATCTCATCTGAACCACAATCTTTTAAGCCCAACTATGCCTCATTTTCTCCTGGTCCTCAAAAGACCCCATTGAATAACCTGTCATCTGCATAAGACATGACATGTGTAAGTAGATACAATGCATGGGTGAGTATAATAACACTGAATTGGACACACCAAAATAAACAAACTTAATAATAAATAGATTTTTCAGATTATCACAAGGATATGTCAATAATAATATGATACATACTATAATCACATCTAGATATACTCATGATAGAAACGATGTATTAGGGTATGGTCACAACCACAAATATAGCCTATGATTCTTGATAGAGATATAAGATAATAATCATTAGGGGGGACTCACTATAAGGTAGAAGTGATGGATCTCATTATAGATTTCATTCTTGTTTTTTCCATCTAGTAATATGTACATGATGGATGTTAGAAGATATTGATGAACGAATGAGGGATCACACCCAAGGTTGTGGGGTACACCACAAACCCTATCTAGATTAACCACTAAGTAGGGGATCAATACTTGTTTATGTTGGTCACATTGATTCCAATAACCCCACTTATAGCAGAATATATGACAGATGATTCCACCGTGGGCATCATGGGGGATTCCTACAACACAAACTAAGACTAATCCCATAGAGGGGATCACATCATATTCTTAGGACATTATTCCTCACTATACCTTCATGGGGGTGAATGGAGGGAATGTTTTCTAAGGAAACAGGTCCATACTGAAGAGAGAAAGTTCCTAAATCCATCTTTGATGAAGTATATGAGGTTTTATTGTGGCACGTGGTGTGTCTTTCGTACCCCATTTCCACATGTGTGCTCGATCCCAATCTAATTATCTTTTACCCTAGGTTGTGACCATATACTTTAGTTGTGCCCATGTACCAAGTTATGTATGGGTACCTGGTCGTGTCCATGTACTAGGTTGTGAATTTGTACTCTGGTTGTGCTCATGTATCGGTTTGGGTCCATGCCAATATACCTCAAGGGTACACACTGAGTCTCGAGTTTAAGTCACATGGAGTGTGACATATGTCACATGGTGTATGATACTTTATTTTAAACATAAACCCTAGTTGTTTCAACTTATTACACATGACCTATGTTCTTTCAATACACACAATGTTATACAAGATTTTTAAAAACTTTTGGGTATTCACTCATTATCCACTTGATCTATTGACACCATAATTTTTTCCACCTATTCCAACCATTAACCATAGATATGAGGTCTTAAAGACTTGCCATTTTTTATGGTCATATTCTAAACACCTGAAACCATTCACAAGCCAACTGATTCCACATTGTGCCATTACTACAATCAAACCGAGAAACATGAAACGTCAATAAGATCATAATCCTTCTTCATAGAAATCAAATCTTGATCACATCTCTAATATTTAACTAAAATCCATTGAGTCAATCTAGTACTCTAATGAATGGTTGTGAAATGATTTATTTATTAGTATATGTCATACAACTAGCCAAATCAACTATCGACAATGAACACATGAAGAATGGGGAGATAAATGAATGAAAAAAACAACATCAAAAAACCTTGAACAATGATCTTGATAGCCTCAATTCATTATTGTTGGAATAAAGGAAAAAGTGTAAAAGATGAAGTAAGAAGAAATAATTTTGATTCATAATATTCTATAAAGATAAATTATCAACCACAATTTATTCATCAACACAAAAATCAAAATATTACAATAATTGACTTGTGTTTGATGTGGGATAATTTAATATGATAAAATATCCTTAAATAAACATACTAGCATGAGTTTAGATCAATAATTGATGAAGAATGGTTTGTCATCATCGTCAATGGTGAGATCCACAAACTTTTTTAGCACATCGATCGCCAGAATTTTATCTCATGTCAGTTGCCCACGAATGATCATCCAATGACTCATCTCTCAATCCCTAGGGTTATGTATCTAACCCTAAGGATTTTTAATAATAATGTTTATATAGATTAGTTTAGTTCATTGAGATATAATAAGTAATAAATAAATTATTTTATTTATTAAATTACAAATTTGTCCATGACTGCACTTTTACGAAAATCCTAACATTGACAATGTTTATTTTATACATTGGGTAAAACCTCTATTTTAGACTCAAAAGTTGTCTAAGATTTCCAATACAAGTCCCTATTTGATATATATCCCAATATTTAATGAAGAACTATGAACATGTGATGTTAATATATCTAATATTTTTATAATATCAACACCAAACACACCAGGCCTCAAAATCTCACATCATCTTAGTGCCTAGCTTTGAAATCATTTTTAGATATATTCCAAAGCATTACCTGGATAAATATTGATGTTATAGAGAGACTTCCTATCATATTTCCTTACCTATAAACTTTAGTACCATGAATAACACATTACATTTCTTACAAAGTAAGTATTTACTGATCATATGCAATGTAACACCTAAGATTAAATTATAATAAGCTTTGATTTCTAATGAAATAATAGTATAATTTACATAGCATTATTAAATAATTTCATTAAACATTACTTAACATTTTATATATTTTTAATTTGATGAAGTGATTTTTTTTCGAATTCATCATATCAAAATTATCTTAGTCTGAATTATAAATATTTTTTATAAATTCTTGATTTCTTGGTGAATAGTGACCAATACTAATTTCACAAAAAACTGTCACTTTTATTACATTATAATGATATAAGAATAACTTGAAATTTTATGAAACCTTTTTTAAAATCCATATATATATTAAATAAGTAATATAATCTATATAAAAATATAATGGTGAGCTTAGATATATATTCTTGTCATTTTGAAATCTAAATAATGTTTTTGTATAGATAAAAATTATTTTTACTTCTTTTCTTTTAATAATGTATTTTCAAGGTGAATTTCAATTTTAGTTTGGTTTGAAATAAAAATGATAATCCTTATATTTATAATAATTTAATTAATCCCATTATATTCAAAATTACTCTACATTTCTTTTTATAAAATCAATTTTTCACTTTATGTAAAAAAAAATTTAAAAACAGTTTTCATTTCATTTTGTGATCTTATATTAAAAAACATTACTTCTAGTTATAGGAGTTAAATCATTTAAAATGGATTAAATATTTTAATCATCATATTTAATATTATTTAATTAGTTAAACATAATTTTTGTTAATGATGAATAATAATAGTGGTAAATATTTATCAACTTGGTTAAAGGTAAAATGGGTTAAAATGTTTAAAAATAAATATTCAAGGCTTCAAGATAACACATAACACTTAATTAAACATAATTTTTTAGTTTTATTTTGACCTTAATCTTTTCATATTTGAATCTATGATTATTTTTAGCCACTTTCACTAGAAAATGGATTTATATTATGAGATATTTTAAATATTTTTTTTTTCTGCTCATCCCATCTTTTATAAAATAGTACATCTCCTCCTCCATTATTCAAAAACATTTACCACTCTATATCAACCAATACCTACCCAAAAAAATTCATATATTCCTTCCCTTGCTTCTTGATTTTATTTTCTTATCATGGACCGATCCTCGTAAGGATTAAGGTGTAATCCAAAGGAGGTCTCTCAAGAAGAGGTAATTGTATTTACCAACTCTTTCATAGATTATTTCTTCTTATTCCTTATCAAAATATACTGTTTCCATATTAATATTATGACTCCATTACAATAAATATACTTATTTTTTATTATGATTATGTTGAAACCATTTTCCACATATTTTATATCCTACGGAAAATGAAAACATTGCTCCAGGGTATATATAGCTTATTGTCTCCGCTTAGTGATGTAATTCGTTCTTCATTGCCTCATTACTCAGATGCATATAAAGATGGAAAAAAGGAATATATATATAATTTTTATGAAATATTTTTATTCTATAAATAAAATATTTCATTTAACTTCTTACCATTTCACCCGTTAAAAATTCATAATGTCGCTCATGTGTACATGTAGACTACCACCTCCACAAAGTGTTTTTATTTCTTCATAATGTCCCTCATTCATGTAGACTTATAAATATGTATATAATGAATATTTATGATTTTTATATCTTAATTAAAATTATTTATATGATTTAACCATGAAAAATATGAAAATACGGAAACTACTGACTGAAACATACATGAAAAATGAAAGAGTTAATACTAAGAAACGATTATTATAATAAATAATAATTAACAAATAGGTGTTTAAATGTTATGATTGGATCATATAAGATATTATAAGTAGGTATATGTTTCTGATATTGAAATATAAATAATTTAAATTTATTATTTATGAGGTTAAAATCACTTATGAAGTAAGTCGGACATGAGATACTTTTTTATTTCACAATCATATCCTTATTCGGGATTGTTTTTGTTCTAGTTTCTTTTAGGGGGATTATATGATCATATATATTAAACCCCACATATTTTCTTATCCCATGTTTATTTTTAAATATTATATATTTTTGGTTCATTTTCCTCTCTCTATGTACTTAAATGTCTGAAATATTATTTTTAATGAAGATTGGATTCCTTTTTCTATTTGTTCAAGAATCATTTTGTTACATGTCCAAATTTTTAATAAAATTTTTTAAAAAATATTTTAAATATTATAAAATATTTTATTAAAGTAATTTTAAACCATTTTTTAATTTTTATAAATTTTTTTAAAAGGAATCTTCTTTTCATTTTCAAAATAAGACACTTTTTATCAAAGGTGTGAATGTAATCTTAGTTTCAACACTTATCACATGAACATCTTTTCAGAACATTATAAATATTATTTACCTTGAAGATTCAAGAACAATTTTCCATCATTATTTTTAATAATTTTTTTCTAATACTTTCTAATAATTTTAGATTTTAATATAATTTATTTTAAAATGAAAAATGTATTTTCCTCAAGAAATATTTCACTGATATTTTTAAAATATTTTCATCCATGTCAATATACATTGTTAAATCTTATAAATTACTAGGTATATACTATATTTATATCATATACCATTTTACTTTAAATGTATAATGATCATGTTGTTCTATTTAATAAATGGGGGAAATATTAACATTTTGTTTTCATGTTTTTCAATATGAGTGTTTATGCCTATTATTTATTTAATTATTATTCATTTATTTGATATGATTAATGGATTGAATTTAGAATGTGAAGGGAGAGGCCTATTATTTCTCTTTTATAAATCAATATGTCTCGTGATACAAGCTAGTTTGGGTATTTTTCAAATGTATTAGCTATTTATCTATAATGTCTTGGAACAAGGCCTTTATTGTAATATTATGATGTCAAATATTATGTATTATATCATTAAAAAACTATTTTTTAATCCATGTGATTATTTATGTTGTTATTTCATCCCTAGAGTTATGAACCTTTTTATGATATTAGTTATATTCCATATTTAATTATTGTTTATCTCTAACATATTATTCATTATTTATTTATTTTATGATATCTTCCATTATATGCTATCCATTGCTAAGAATTTTAGCTCTCTATTTATTATTTAATACATTTCCTAGGATATTAATAAGGGTTATATGAATGATTTTTGGGATTAAATAGAATAATTAATAAATTTTCACCATAATTTTTATGTTTTATATCTTGTTTTTATATGTATGGTTAGAATCATATGTGTATGTAGTCTCCCAAGACTACTAAACTATTCTATCCTTTTGGATTTAATCCACTGTATTTTATGATATTGTTATAAAATAACTACTAAATCCCTATTGCTGGAGTTTGTGTGTTTGAGTTGGTATCAAAGGAATTTTATTATAAAATATTGGAACTAGATTTTGAAAAATTTAGATTAGAGAACATAAACCTTTGAAATACCTTGAGGATAAATCTTTATATAAGATAATATTATAAGGTTTAATAAACTAGATATTGTGTGGTTTTCCATGAAAATACATCCCTATATGGATACTGGTATATGGATGTGGTTGTGGGATAGATGCACCAAGGGATAAAAAATAAGAAATGTGTAAATTGGGAATCAACACGATCATCACTGGTGTGCTATAAGTGGGCCTAAAGCTACACACATAACTATACACTCATTGGGGATATTATTCATTATATATATATATATATATATATATTCTATTTTCAAACCATTAATAAAAGTTGAAAATAATTTTATATATTTAATATATTACCCATGAAACTAATATTATGATTCTAAGATTAGTTTTTCATAAATTCTACATTTATGTTATGTGTTGAACTAGATTTTGAAGCATATACTATGGTTTAAATTTTTTAATATTATGAGTTCATTCCTTATATTCCATTTTTTTGAAATTATGACTATTGGATGAAACTGAAACTATATAAATGAACACAATATATGTAGGGATTTAAAAATTGGGAAAGATAATGATGTTGGAGTTTCATATAGAGCTAGAGATATAGTTTAACAAATTTAAACTATATTAGGACAGATAACTCAGGTTTTGACTAATAAACATTCCCCTATAGAGTACAATGGTGATATATAATATTGTGTGACAATGTTGGACCACATTATATAATAGAAACATCTATCATTCAATGGGGCTACTAGTCTATTATTATTTGATCAATGGATCAAGTCCTTGGAGAATATATTTCTCAAATCAGAATGAATAAAAAGAGAGAAAGTTATCATTATATTTTTTCATATTAAAGGAGTCACTAATCAATAGTGGTTATTGATTCAGAAAAATAATGATTCAAAGGAAATAAGTAATATGGTTTGAAATAATTTCAAGTAGATATTCATCAAAAAATACTTTACTCCTGAGTAGTGATATGATATGGGGACACAATTCCTCAATATATGGAAAAAATGAAATATAAAATGTTATTAAATATGAATATATATTTACAAGGCTAGAAACTCATGTTTTGGATTTTGTACATAATCTATAGAGTAGGATTGATCATTTATTTGATGGGATAAATACTATCCTTTGAAGGGAATTATTTTCTTGTACATTTTACGTATATGAGGATATAATAATAATTAAAATCAAGATAGAGAAAGAATTTTCCATGTATTAGTTTTTTCAATGAAAATAAGAAATTAACTGGGAGTATGAGCACTCAAGAAAAAAAAATACAGAAAAAGGGAATAAGGTAATGGTAGAATTTCTAACTTGTATTAATCATGGAAAGAAACATCACGGAACATGCTTGATGGGAATGAGTGTTTTGTTTAAATATGTACACAAATTACATCAGGCTCATTATTATAAGGGTATGAAATATATTGACAATGTTCATTTCCTTTACTATAAGGAGATGGAGAAATATGTGTATAAATACCCCATAAATCAATGGTATTTAGATCAAGAAAATTCCAAGGTAATAAGACCAAGCTTATGTGGTCACTAAAGGTGAGGTTGAAATTCATAATGATATAGTAATATTTATATTGATCATAGCCTCAGATTTAGATAATGATTTATTTGATTTTATATCTTTACACTATTTTATATCTTACACGTTTTCAAATAAAATTAGATACTTCCATATCATATTAAGAAGGTAATTTTCAATACAAACTCTAAATAGAAATATTATGGAAATAAGGTTATGTTAGTTTGTTCTATTTATGACACATAGAGATAAGTTATTAGAAAATATGATTATTATACATATGGTTGGAATTTATATAATCCATATAATGGATTATATTTCAAATTATACTTTGAAAAATTATTAGATTTTACCATTTTTTATGTTGATATGGAATTACCTTATTTTCATAGGGGATAACAAATAATATAAATCATGTTTGAATCAAACATAAGTGACTCTCTCTAAGGATATCTACGGAGAAGAAGAGTAGAAACAACCTATTAATGTAAATGGTATCCATAGAATAGAGTATGTATCTACTTGGTATGAATAAATTGATGTATTTAATGAATAACTATATATATAGTCACCTGACCATGAAGTTAAGTTTTCCATTGATCTCATACTTGATGAAAAACATATACCTAAGACTCCATATAGGATGGACACAATTAAATTAGTGGGACTGAAGAAACATTTGTTAGAGTTGTGAGATAATGGATTTATCTTCCCTAGTGTCTCACCAAACGGATACCCTATTCATTTTTTCTGAATGATGATAGCTCTATGGGGTTATTAATTAATTATAATGAAATAAATTTCATTACTATAAATTAAATTTATTGTTTTCCCCATATTTAGGACTTATTTAATCAAATTCATGGAGAATAATATTTTTAAAATATTTATCTTTATTATGGGTATCATAAACTGTAAGTAAAAAATAAATATATTTAAAATGTTGAATTTTTATATGAGGTATGTATATTTTTAATTTATAGTAATGATCTTTGTATTAACTATTTCACCCATGTTTCTACAGATTTAATAAATAGTGTATTAAAAGAATATCTCATAAATTTTTTGGTGACATTTATTGATGATATATTAATTTACTATAAAATATTTGAGGATTATTAGATTCATTTTTTAATTATTCTTAATACATTTTGAGAAAAAGAGCGGTATAAAAAATTAGTAAATGTGATTTCTAACTTAAAGAGAATTCCTTTCCTGGATATATTATCCCATCGATTGTAATGATAGTTGATCGTTTTAATAAAAATATATTGATAGAATGGTCGGTGTCAATGAATATAACTGGGGTATGTGGTTTCTTTGAATTTGAAGGTTTATTTCGAATATTTAATGAAAAAATTTCTCGATTATCTAACCTGATAATCAAGTTGACACATAAAGGGGATATGTTTATATTGTTAAAATAATGTATGGAATGTTTTGAATAATTAAAAATGAGATTGTTCAATACACCAATATTGAATAACCATCATGAAGGTATGGATTTGTCACATGAAGTGATAGAGAAATGAAAGTATGTGTTTGTATCCTAATGTAAAACGATAAATTTTTAATATATGCATCAATGAAATTGATGATTTATGAACCGAATTATCCAACCCATGATCCTTAATTGGATGTTATAATCCTTTCATTGAAGATATGGAATCTTTAACATTATAGTGAAAGATATAAAATATATATAGTTTATTAAATGTCGAAATACATATTCTCATGAAAAGGTCTTAACATTAGACAAATGTAATGGTTGAGACTTCCCAATGATTATGACTTCTCAATACACTACCACCATGGAATGGAAAATAATACAGATGTCATATTGAGTAGGAATTATCATGGATTTGGGACTAAATTGAATACTATAAAAGAACCTACATTCATGGATTTAGTAAAGTTGGATATGAGAATTTTTTAGGATGGGAAAACATAACATCTATTCTGAATGATTTCTAAACCATCTTTATTAGAGAAAAAATTTATTATATTGATAATAAGAATATTCAAAATAAAATAAAATATGTGAATGATGGGAAGTTGGTATACTTAATCTATGAAGATGTTATTTCGAAATATGGATATATTTTATGTGTTCCATACATACATGAGCAGAAAAGTTAATTTTTAAATGAATCTCATATCTCATATTTCTCTATACACCCTAATAGAACAAATATTTAACTAAATTTAAAGGGCCCTTTTTGGTGGGATAATATAAAACATTAAATTGTAAAAAATGTTTAAAAATGCTTAGTTTTTCAATATCCAAAGGATGAAATGTGACATCCTATAGGAGTCATGAAACCTTTACAAATTCTTATATGTAAATGGGATGATTTTACTTTGTAATTTTTCACTATATTTCTAAATACTACTAGAAAGAATTAGTTTATAGAGGTTATTATAGACCATCTTACCAATTACACATGTTTCCTCACTATAAGGTAATATCTTCCTATTAACCACATTTCATGGATCAATATTAATGAAGTTATGAAGCTTTATTGTGTATCTATTTTGAAAAAATTTAATCACGATCTATGGATTACATAAAATATTTGGAAGGGGTTTTTTATGGATCCTGACACTAAGCTACATTTTTGTAATTTCTATCTTCCTCAACTTATTGGGTGGTCTCAAAAGGACTTTTCATACAATATAAGATATGTTTTGATTATTCTCAATTGACATTCAAGGTATATGGGTTCTGAATTTGACTTTCATATAATTATCATATAAGTATTTCTTCTGTTCAAGAATTGAAATAGCCCAATATAAAGAGTCTTATGACAATAGTTTTTATACTCCAACTTGTTAAGATAATTTTTTTCAATGGAAACCTTTATGCCAAGATATCCTGGAGGAGACAAGAATTAAATTGATGAACAATAATAATCATATTAAGGAAGAAAAAAGTAAACACAAATGTTATGTCGATATCACATGTAAGAATTTATATTTTCCTGTGGGAAATCATTATTTTTTGAAGGTATCTCCGTGGAAGTAGTTTATAATTTTTAGTAATAATAGGTAACTAATTCCTAGGTATATCAGAACTTTTGAAATTCTACAAATAAATGGAGTTTTGGATTTTTTTTCAAATCCCAACCAGCCTCACTAATGTTCTTGATGTGTTGAATTTATCTTTATTAAGGAAGTACATGCTAGAACCAATACATGTGATCACCTCTATGGAATTAGAAGTGAGTCCATATATATCTTTCTTTAAAGAGACTGTCCATATTATCAACACTATATAACAAGTGTAGTGGAATCAAATGACTAATCTAGTAAATGTACATTCAAAAATAATAAAATAGAAGATGCAATATAGTGATCTATGATTAACATACATGGATATTAAATAGTTTTATATGAATATTTAGTACATTGAAAAAATACATTCCTGAGGAAAGTAATAGTTTAGTGTCATTGTAAACATGGAAAAAAATTCTATCTTGAAGAAAGCTCTTCAATATCTCCCATAATAATCTATACCATTAGTACTTCTACCTAAAACATTTTTTCATATCCTAGAGAAATGAAACATAAGAAAGGGGTGAGCTCAGATGGTAAGTAAGAGTAAATAATGAAAATGCATTATAATAACATGAAAAAAAGGTATTGGACATGATCATAAAATTTGAAGATCTGACCCTACATAAAAATGATCATAAACTTGAGTTATAGGATCACATTTGGTTGTTATTAAGACAAGAATCATTAGGAAATAAAAATCATGATCAATGTATTAATAACTAAGGAATAAGAAATAGATTTTTTTCTTGCATATAAGTATATAAAATCATATGCCAAGCCTACATACCAAGACCTTTATAATATGTTAGTATTGGGCTACGACATGTGAACCTGCATTGGGATTGTGATAGAAACCCGTGTATCCTATTTATTTTAGGCTTGGGCTATAACCCATGTACCTTATTGTTTTGGGGCTTGGGCTACTACTAGTGTACCATATTTTTTTAGGCTTTGGATAAAACCAATTTACCCTATTTCTTTTATGCTAGGTCTATAACCCGTGTACCTTTGTGTTTTCAATATTAGGCTAAAAATAGTGTACCCACTTTCTTTTAGTCTTGGGATACAACCCATGTACCATATTTTTTCAGGCTTGGGTTACAACCCATGTAACCTATTTCTTTTAGGCTTTAGCTACAAACTGTGTACCCATTGAGATCATTTAAAACAAATCATTACATAATGAATTAGAGGTAGATATATGTCCTACCAATCACATAATTAAATCATACATGTATGTGCCACAAAAAATTCATCATGTTATGTACCATGAAAATATATGGGTTCTATAAACACTAAATCATTACACATGAAATGAAATGGTGATCATTAAAACATCATCTCATCATAACCTATAAATAAATATAGGTTTAATATTAACTTCATGAATTCATAACCCATGAAAAGAAGCTTGTTTCAATATCATAGTAATATTGGAAGTGAAATGGGTGTCTTAAGCATCACTCTATTGGAACATAAACCACTAAAGAAAGAATTATGAATGGAACATTTGGATTATTTCCTATAAGGGAATTAGAAAAAAAATGAATGTTATCTTTTATGGAAATTAAATTTTGTAATATCATTAAAAAAATTTTCCTATGGAAAATATATTTTCTTCATTGGAAAATTATTTTTAATACATAAAACCATTTAAAAAAATTATCAGAAAATAAATTGATAAATTTTAAAGAAGTATTGAAATAATTTTGAAATCCTATTTACTTTAAAATTCAATTTAAAAACATTCTTAGTGATTAACCTGTTAAAAATTAAAAGGAATCCTCAATTAAATAATGGTGTGTAAATCTGTATATGTCATATGAGGTAGAAATAATATTCATCTTTCATGGTAAAAGGTTAGAAGATTGACTTGTTTTGAAAGTCCCAAGAATATTCCTTTGAATATATTGGTAAAATACAAAAGGGGTCAAATTTTTTTAAAATATTATAGGTGAAAGGTATATCATTCATGGAAACCCTTTTTAGAACACATAGATTTCCAACCAAAGAGGGAGTAAAGTGAGGCTTCCTTAAAAACCTATTAGCAATATTATGTAATAATTAGTAGAAAACAGTACCAATAAATGAATATACTCTGAATAAACATAGTATAAGTAAACTCATGCATTTCCTTGAGTAATGGACAACACGATTTCAAAAAACAAGCACAATCATTTACAATCTCGAGAAGTGATGAGATTGTTTCAATAAACTCTTACCACATTGTTACATGGGATCATACTCTATATGTAAGAAAATGAAATTAAATGAAACATAAAAATTCATTAAAAGAATTATTTTTATGGTATAATGTTTAAAATGAAACTATGTACACCTCCAAAAATAATCTAGGTGCATAACAAATCATTATCTCAAGGAAGGAAAATTGAGACTAAACTATTTGACTGATTTGGTATCTTTTGGAACTTAAGCCCCATAAACAAGGTTCATAAAATATTTATGTGAATACCAAAAAATTTAAATATATAATATATATAATACAATCAGGATCATTACATACACCACACAAAAGGAAAGAGTAGCAAACATAAGATGAATATCACAGAAATTAAAAGTGAGATGAAATCCCCTTACCTTGTTTCTGGACTCCCTTCATAGTCATACAAGAATCCTATATAATAAAAATAAGTTTATTATAAAACGTTTACAGAAGAATATTGTTATATATAGTACCATATATGGTATTATTATGACCATATATTTCTTTCTTGTTAATGAAACTATGTTAAGGTTTCACTTCGGATAATATTTGATTTGTGTCATAATTTGTTATGTCATTGGTCCTTATAATTATATCATGATTAAAAATTTTAAATGATGATATAAATATAATTTATATATATTATATGTATATTTTTATAATTTATATCATATAATATTAAAAAATGGAATATACCGTTCTTTGATACAGTAAGTCGTACGTACGAATGAACGATGTGTCCATTTTAATTTTCATATTGAAAGAAAGGATGAAAATGAAATATAATTAATATGTATATAATATTATTATAATATCATTATAATTTCATATAAAATGTATAATTTTACTAAGCCCGTCCTTAATTATTTCCATGTTGTGTGTCAATAAATCACCTCGCCTTTGAGGGGGCGATAGTCCAGACTTCCTCAAACAAAATTATTGTAATTACACCAAATGGAAATTAAAAAAGGTGTGTGTTGTAAAATAAATACATAATATTAATGAAATAATAAATATAATATATTAAATATATAAATATAGCATTGATCATAATGGCCACTATGATTTGTGGTAAAGGATAAACGAACAATCATCGTTTCCTGAGGCAGTAGTTCGACGTATAGAGAAATTGTATACTCAATATACATTAGATTGAGGTGTGTGTGAGTGTAGGTAAAATAATAGTTATAAAAACATCCTATTATTTTTAGGATAATATTTTTTCACACAATAATGGAATAAAGAGAATAGAGGTGGTGAATAGAGAAAATAAAGGTAATGAGCTTAAGAGAAGACGTTACCTCTAAATCAGGTAACTCCTTTTGGTTTGTGCCAAAAGGCTTTTTGAGAGGCTTCATGCTATAATATGGGATTCATGGTCTATGGGAGGGATTTTGGTAGTCTAATGTTTTAGATATTGGCCTAACCTAAAAGTATTTAAAGGTGTGATTAATGGGTAGAAGTGGTAACCTTTTATAGTGGAGGAGAAGTGACACTCTTGTAAATATTTGAAGAGAAAATTTCACCCACATTTTTCATGTTGTAATAGGATAATATAATGGAAAAATGTGGATCCAATTGATTTTAGGGGATAAATATGGAAATCCAATGGGGTTTGAACAAGTTTCAAGGTTGTTTTGGGTCTTAAATTTAAGGTTTAATACATTATTAACTTATTTTTTCTCTTAAATTATGTAATTAATTTTAATAACTTTCGCTATTATTTTTGGTAAAAAAAAGTTAACCATATAAGGAATTATAAATTATTATAATTCCAAATATGGAATTAATTTTTTCAAATTCTAAACAAAGAAGTGTCAAAAATTAATTTAAAATTAATCCCGCTGACGGGACCACACTATAGGTTTTAAAAGTAAAAGCATGAAAAGTTTTCTATGTTTCTATATTCAATTTCAAAGTTCAATTAGATACAATTAATTTATTTGGAAGAATTCATAAAAATATTCTCTAACTAAACTATTAAATAAATTAAAATATAATTTATCCTTATAAATAAATAAGATGAAAAAGTAGTTTTGATTGAAAATCCATTATTTTTAACAGTTCATTAAAAGATGAAACCTTACATAAAATACCCAAAAATTCATAATAACAAAAAATTTATATTTCAAATCCAAATATAATGTTAAATTTCAAATATTAAATCTATAAAAATTATAAAAATTTATTTAAAATGGGTTCCCCATTAAAATGTAGTAAAAACACCTTATAAAAAATATAGTTTTTTAAGCATAAAATTGGGTTTGTTCTTATCTTATGCCTATCAAATCTATTGGATGAATATAAAAAATATTTTATTGACTATATATGATATTTAATAAATTAATATCACTTACGAATTGTAATTAATTTAACTCATTAGCTTAAAATAGCTTTGTGACTCTAATAATATATTTCTTCATATGTAATCGGGTTTTAGATTCACTTCTAATTAATTTGTAACCTAAGAATTAATATTATATTCGTGAAAACCACATAATTTAATAATTTAGTAATATCCCTATATTTTATGTCTAGGTTATATTATAATAATATTTTTAATAATATATTATAGTTAGGTAACACTCAGTCTTCCATGTTAAATAAGCCATCGAGGAAGGTCAATCTTGCATGTAATGTACGCTAGGCTTATTAATATGTGCAATATATGCCATGTTAGTGTTTAGTGTAAAATATTACATGTTGGTTCCATGTGAATGGAATGTGTGAGTTCGTGATCAACTATTTCTAGTGGTTTAGGAAATGAAAAATATAAAAAGATTAAATTATTTTGAAAAAATATATTTCACCAAATCTTTGGGTGTTACATTATACCCCCTCTCAAAATAAATTTCACTCATGAAATTCATCAAGGTTATAAATGTTTTTAATGCTTGAAATTTTCATTCATATAAATTCATATCATAAAAATGGATATTAAATTACGTAAAAAATGAAATGTTGAAACCATAACGGTTACCCAAAGTAACATATAAATGGGTTTTCCACATAGAAAAACATAGGTTGGAAGTAAAGATTTGACATGGAGGAAAAGTGTAAATAATTATTGGGATTTATTGCGGTCATCAATCACATAAAATTGAATGATCATTGAAATTTTGAGGGCCTCAATGTCATAAAACTATAATGATTTCAAAAACCATCGTTTCAATAGAACTTATTGGATTTGGGGAACACATTTTGTTTATCATTATCCTATCATTGATTAATCATTTTTATTGACCAATAACATAAGTAAATATACTTACATGGTGTTATTATATTACATATACAAAATCCAAAACTTTGGTTATGCATTGATAGATTTCCACTTAATCTCTTACCCTATGAAATGAATGAGAATTATTTTTTTATTTCTAGAGTACCAATAAATCATTACATCCATGATATTTCATCTCATATATCATTAGTTTTTATCGACACCATGTTTTTATAACCGTTTATCCAATATAAATAAATCCTCATGTGGTAAGATAATACTTTTTCTCAAAAACACCATAAAAAATATAACTTAATCATTCCATTAATGGGTAACATTATATCCCTTCCTAAAGATAAAAATAAAATACTTTTTAAAGAATTCACAAATATAGAATAACATTGATCCTCCTCATATATCAAAAACTGACCCTTAGTTGTCACATTCCAAACATGTGAATACCCACATCAAATTTTCTCTTAAAACATGGTAATAACCTTAATTACCATACACACTTTTAGAAAACATGCATAATTCCTCATCCCATAGATTAATAGATATATTCCATAATTCCACTAAGTTTAAACTTCGTCCTTGTTGATATAGAACATTTTTTCAATAATCATTTTTAGGGTAATCCATACTATCAAATTTAATTATTCATATACAACATATCATTATCCAAATAACATTATCTCAATCTCAGACATTAATTAAGGGATACCTTCCATTAATCAAAAAAAATCCTTCCATGAAATTACTTTTATGTGAATTCATCACCATTAATCAAGTTCTTTTCAATCCATAATGAAATCTTATTCTGAAAACACTTTTACATTTCAAGAATTTTATAACATAGTCTTTGAATTATAAAACATAGATACTTCCTTCATCCAATGTTATTCTTAAACCATTACTCATTCTTAAACAACTTAATCCTTAATACTTCCTTCCTAGTATATAAAATTTTAATCATATCATAAGGTTACTCAACCTAAATATAATAATTCTTTTTATGTTTAACGTAATCAATACTTTAACAACCTCACATACCTTTCATATGTTGTATGAGGTCTCCTTATCATCAGAAGTATGACCAATACTCATATCAAATTCCAGATTATATTTTTGATATTTCCATTTGGGAAATATATTTTCACAATTCCCATACTTTAATCATTTGAAACATTCAATGTTAACAAAGTTCCTTCTAGTTTGATTCATTGACTAAATCCAGAAATACTAGGGTGAGAAACAGATATCATATAATAAGTTCACATATCATTTAAAATTACTTATAGGATTTCTAAATTATGACAACTTAATTAATCTATGAAACCTTAGGATTATCCTAGGTGATTATTACCTAATGTTTAATTATATCCTTCTTGATGGTTCATGAGGTGTTTGAGAATTCCCAAATTGTATCCCCCAGGAGTATCAAACCAAGTGTGCAGCAAGGCATGTTGTTGTGTACCATATTACCATGAGTTTGGCCTAGAAAAAATTGTCATATTTGTTACTCTTAGGTTCATTTGTACCAGATACAGATCTACTTGTAGTATCCAGATATGGATGTATTACTAGGAAACAACTTACTCTATCCTTTCACAAAATTCCAGGACATTTTCTTGAATGCTAACTCATCCTTTTATTTATCCTTAGAGACATCCCAAGAAACATCCCTAGAAATATACATAGGGATCAACCTAATGTTTTTCCATCCTAGTTTCCATATATTGACTGACCCTATCCATTGATACAAACTATAGAGACCCAGGCATAACATACATGGATACTACATCATTTTAGATTAATATTTAGCACAATGAAAAAATACATGCCTGAGGACAATAATAGTTTATTGTATTTTGAAACATGGAATCACAATCTCCTATCTTTGTGAACGATCTTCAATATCTCCCATAATGATCTAAACCTTCAGTACTTCTACCTATAACCATTCTTCTTAACATAGAGAAAGGAATTGTAAGAAAGGGGTGAGATCAGATGCTCAGTAAGGGTAAATAAATATAATTTGTAATCATAACATGAAAAAAATTATAGGTTACATGATCATAACATTTTAAGATATTACCCTACATAATAAATATCATAAACATGAGTTATAGGATAAAGATTGTTTATTATTAAGAATAATAAGAAAATAAATATCATAATCCATGAAATAATAACCTTGGAATAAGACATAGATTTTTTTATTGCTTATAAAATGTAAAATCATACACCAAGGATACCTATGAAGACCATTATAACATTTCAAAATTAGACTATGACCCATGAACCAGCATCGAGCTTAGGCTAGAAACCATTGTACTGACTATATTCTAGGATTGGGCTCAATCTATGAACCTTATTGTTTTAAAGCTTAGGATACAACATGTGTACCCTCTTTCTTTTAGTCTTGTCCTACAATCCATGTACCATTTTCTTTTCAGGATTGGGCTACAACCCATGTACACTCTTTATTTTAGGCTCGGAGTACAACACATGTACCATCTCATTTTTTGGATTGGGTTATAACCCTTGTACCCTCTTCCTTTTAGGTTTCATCTACAACTCCTGTATATTCTTGTTTTTGGTCTTAGTCTACAACCCATGTACCCACATTCTTTTAGGCTTGGGATACAACCCATGTGCCTTCTTGTTTTCAGTCATGGGCTATAACCTGTGTACGCTCTTTCTTTTAGGCTTGGGATAAAACCCATGTACCATTTGAGATAACATAAAACATATCATTACTCATTTAATTGTAGGTAGATATAGGTCCCACAAGTCATATAATTAAATCATACATGCATGTTCCAAAAAACATTCATCATGTCATGTACCATGAAAAGAGATGGGTCCTATAAACATAAAATGAGAACCCCTAAAATGAAATGGGGATAATTAAAAATTCATTACATCAGAATATATGATAATAGATAGGTTTCATAATCACTTCATGAATTCATAACATGGGAAAATAAGTGGGTTTCAAAATCATAGATCCCATGGATGTGAAATGGGTGTAATAAGAATCATTCCATACGAATATAAACCACTCAATAACTAATTATGAATGGAAATTTTGGATCATTTCCTATAAGGGAATGAGTAAAAACAATAAATTTCATCTTAAATGGAAATTATTTTTGAAATATCTTCCAAAAACCATTTTTTACAAAAACTCGTTTCTTCATTGAAAAGAGATTTTTAATAAATAAAACAATATTAAAATAATGTTATTAGAAAATAAATTTAAAACATTTAAAGACGGATTTAAATAATATAGAAATCATTTTTTACATTAATATTTCTTTTAAAAATATTTTCTTAAATATTAACCTTTTAAAAATGAAATGTAAGATTTAAAGAAATAACAGTGGGTGAATTTTTTCATGTCGTACGAGGTGGAAAGAAAATTTCATTTGGATGATAAGAATGTTAGAAAAAATAATTTTTAAAATAGAAACTATAAAATTATTCTGAAGAGATTGGTAAAATAAAAAAAATTATTTAAAATGTCTTTTAAATATTATAGGGGAAAAGAACAAATTTCTTGAAACCCCTTCTTAGAACACATTTATTTCCAACTGAAGATAGAGTAATGTGAGGCTTCCTTAAAAAATTATTGACTATATTATGTACCAAAGAGTAGAAAATCATATCAATAAATGAATATATCATGAATAAATAGAGAATTATGAACTCATGAGTATTATTCAGATATAGACCATAATAGTTAATAAAACAATCATAATCATTAAAAATCTTGAGAAGTGATGATATTGTTTCAATAAACTCTTAGCACTTGGTTACTTGGGATAATACTCTCTATGTAAGAGAAGTAAATTACATGAATATTATAATATCATTAAATGAATTATATTAATTATATTACATGTAAAATGGAATTATATACACCTTGGAAAAGAATCCAAGTGCATAACTAATCATGAGTCTCAAAGAAGGAAAATTGAGGCAATACTATTTTACGGGCTTATAACTTTTGAAACATGATCCCCATGAAACAAAGGTCATAAAATTGAAATATGAAAACCCATAAATTTAAATTTAAGACACTTAATTACCATCAAGTGTAGTACATACACCACTCAAAAGGAAAGAGCAGCAAATATAATATGTATCTCACAGAAATTAAATGTGAGATGAAATCCCCTTACCTTGTGTCTTGACTCTCTTCATACTTTAAAAAATATCTGGTATAATAAATATACATTTAATATAAAAATTTTATTGAATCATATTATTATATAAAATATCATATATGGTTTTATTATGAGTTTATATTACCCGCACATTAACGATCATATGTTAAGGATTCACTTAGGGTAATATTTACTTTTTGTCTTAATTTGTTATATCATTGGTCCTTATACTTATATCATGATTAAAAAATTTAAATCGGGATATAAATATTATTTATTTAGATTATATGTATATTATAATAATTTATATCATAAATAAGTAGAAAATGGAAAACATTGTTCATAGAGATGGTTCATCATATGTACATATGAACGCTCATACTATTTTTATTATTGTATTGAAAGAAAGAAAGAAAATTAAATATAAGTATATATGTATATAATATGATTAATGTATAATTATAATGTTATATATATAATAAAATTTCACTAATCACATCTTTAATACATTCCATGTTGTGTGTGAACGAATCACATTACTTTGACTGGGTAGTAGTCCACATTTCCTCAAACGAAATCATCATAATTACAAAATGGGAAGTAAAATGATGCATGCTGTAAAAGGAATAAAGAATATTAAATATATAATAAATATAATATATGACATATATAAATAGAGTTTTTATCATAATGGCCACCAGGATTGGTGGTAAAATAGAAGTTATCAATCATCATTTCGCGAGACAATAGTTCGCCATACACCGAAATATTATGTTCGATATCCATAAGATTGATGTGTTTATGTGTAGGTTAAACCCCTAGAATAAAAAATCCAAGTATATTTATTTTATTGGTTTTTAAAACAATAAATTAATAAATATATTTTAGAGGGTGATTATGGAAAATAAATTAATTTATTTTGAGAGAAGATGTTACCTCTTAATCGGGTAAATCCTTTTTGTTTCTAATAAAAGGCTACTTCCTTGAGAGGATTTTTGTCCAAAGGGTGGATTCAAGGTCAAGGGGAGGGATTTTAGAAGTCTAATTGGATAGATATTATCCAAACCTAAGTGGTTTTTTTGGTGTGATGATTGGATATATTTTTTTGGCTTTTTATGGTGGAGGAGGAGTGGAACTCTTGTAAATATTGGAGAGATAATTCCCCCATGATTTTCATGTTGAAAAACAGATCTAAAAATAGAAAAGGGCATATAAAGATGATTATAGGGTCCAAAAATATCCATCCAATTGGTATTGGACATTTTTATAGGTCTTTTTGAGTCTTCAATTTAACGATTGTTACTTTATTAAGCTAATTATTCACCCAACCGATTTAATTATTTTTAATCACTTTCACTAATATTTTTGGTCAAAAAAATTTAACATTAGTAGAAATAATAAATAATGATAATTAAAAATATTTATTCCATTTTTTCAAATTATTAACATATAATTAGACTAAATTAATTAAAAATTAATCCCCCTAATGTGATGATACTGTAGGTTTTTAATGTAAAAACGTCAAAAGATTGATAAGTTTTTATAACCAATTTCAATATGAAATTGGTTACAATGATAGCCATTGGATTAATTGGTAAAAATATTATCTAACTAAACTATTAAACAAATTTAAAATATAATTTAACAATATATATAATTTATATGAAAAAAGTAGTTTTGAATTGAAATCCCGTTTTTTTACCTATTCATTAAAAGATGAAACATTTCATAAAAAATATCCATAAATTTATCCTAAGATAATTTTATATTTCACTAACAAATATAATTTTTATGTTCAGATATGAAATATATAAAATTTATAAAAATTGTTTTTAAAATGGGTTCTCCATTAAAAGGATATAAAAATACAGAAATAAAAATATAAAATTTTATGCATAAAATTGGGTTTGTTTTTATATTATGTCTGTAAAATCTATTGCATGAATATAAAAAATATTTTATTGAATATATAACATATTTAATAAATTAATATCACTTAAAAATTGTAATTACTTTAATTTACTAGTTTAAAATATCCCTGTGGAAATAATAATATTTTCTTGTATATTCAATCGGATTTAATATTTGCTTCTAATTAATTGGTAACCTATGAATTCATCTTATATTTGTGTAAACCACATATTTTAATAATTTATTTATATCCATTAAATTAATGGCTTGTTTATATTATAATAATATTTTTTAATAATATATTATGGTTAGGTAACACTTGGTCTTGCGTGTTATGCAAATCATCGGGGAAAGTCAATCTTGTGTGTAATGTATGCTAACCTTGTTGTTTTGTTGAATGTTCACAAATCTAGTGTTGTGTGTAACATATGCCAAGTCAATTCCATGTGAAAGGAATGTTTGAATTAGTAAAAATATTTTTAGCATTTTGTAAAATGAGAAATATAAAATGATTAAATTAATTCAATATATATATATATTTCACAAAATCTCGTGGTGTTATAGGAAATGTGGTAACCTGATGAATATATGATGAATAAATACCCTCATAAATTAATGAGGTTATTTTCTAACAATTTTGATGATGAAAGTTTTTAAGGGGGGAATATTGTAACACCCAAGATTCTATAATAGTATAAATCTTTTCAACCTAATGAAAGAATATAATAATGTAAATAAATTTACTAAAGAGTGTTATTAAAACCAAAATTGCTAATTTTTAAAACATTTATTTTAGGAAGTTATTTTTAATTTTTAATTTATCATGTATTAATTATCTAATGGTGATCTTTTTAATGTTTCCAACAATAGTTGATTTTTGGGTGAATAGTGAAACTATCAATTTCACAAACAATAATAATTTTATACATTATAATTATATACGAATAAATTTAAAATTTATGAAATGACTTTTCTATAAATAATATATCTTTAATGATTAATATATTGTACTTAATAAATATAATTTTGATCTTATAATTATATGATTAACATTTTGGAAATCTAAATAACGTATTTGTTCAAATAAAACTATTTTAAGTTCTTTTATTTTAATTCCATATTTATAAGGTATCATTTGGTTTTGGTTTGTTTTAAAAGAAAAATTAGCCTACATTTATTTTAATTAATATAATTAATCAAAATTTAATCAATATAATACTTTATTTTTTCATAATATAATTTTATGTTTAAAACAAATATTTTTCTAAAAATAACAATTGTTGAATTTTAAAAAATATAAGTAATTTATAAAACTTCTCGGATATTAATAATGTAAAATGGATTTCATATTTAGAATCATTATAATTATAATTTTTTAATAAATTAAAATTTTTATTTTATCATAATGAATAGTAATCAAGGTAAATATTTATCACCTATATTAAGAGTAAAATTGTCTAAAAGAGGTAAAAAATAATGGGGTAAGGAGTCAATATAAAACAAAAGACATTATTAAAACTTATTTCTTGGTTTAGTTTTGAAATTAAACTTATCCTATTATTATCTATGACAATATAGAGCCACTTACACAGTAAAGATGCTTAATATTATTAAAATATTTTAAATAATTACATGTGTGTCCCTCCACGCACTTATAAAATGGAACATCTTATCCTACCATATTCACATCCTTAGAGAACTATAACTTAGAAAATAACTTCCAAAAATATTTTATAACATAATTTACATTATTATTGAGCTTATTCTATTGTTCTATGTCCATCGTATGAAGTATTTATGTGTAAGCCAAGGGAGGTCTATGAAGAATAGGTAATAATTTTTACCGTATCATTCAAGGATTATTTATTCTTCTACATTATATTAATATTTGGTATCCAAAATAGAAAAATTAATCCAGTGACATAAATATAATAAGTTTTTATTATGATAGTGGTAAAACCATTTCCACCTATTTTTCATGAAATAGAAAACAAAATCATCGCTTGTCTATTCATGATACATTTCATCTCTACATTGCGGCGTAATTTTTTTGATCAATAATTTACATTGATGGTTTTAAGATGAAAATGATGATTAAACATGATATTTATAACAAAATTATGATTATAGAAATATAATATATCGTTTACCTTCTTACCCTTCAACCAATTAAAAAATCATTACATCGCTCGTGCGTATGTGTGGACTACCACCACCATAAAGCGATGTGCTTCATTTTTCATGTCTGTATTTCATTTATTATTCTAATTATATATATATGTTCAATATATGTGATATTTTTATAATTATTAAGATTATTTATATTGTTTAACCATGAGTAGGATGCATGTACCAAGACAACCAACCAAAACATACATGAAAAATGAAATATTTGACACTATAAATGGTGATTTTAATAAATAAGTATTAATAAACTAGTGTTTAAATGATATAATTGGATAATTTATGATATTATATGATTGGAAATTTTTTTATAGAATTATAATAAATTTAAATTTTTCATATGGGAGATTAAAATCACTTATGAAGTATGTTGGGCATGATGTAAGGATTTATTTCATAATCTCATCCTTATTCGAGATTTTTTATGTTGAAATTTTAATTTGGGGAATTATAAGATAATTACTCCTAAAACCAAATATATTTTAATATAATAATTATATTAATGTAAATTATAATTTTTCATTTCATTTTCCTCTCTCTATATACTCAAAAGTCTAAAAGAATCTTTTTAAAGAAAGATGACATTATTTTTTATTCGATCGGGAATAGTTTTTGTCAATATCCATATTTTGTTTAAAAAAAATCAATAATGTTTTATATATTATACTATTATTGATCAATTTAATATGTTTTCCATTTTTGACGTTATATAAAAAAATAAATGTAATCTTCTTGTTGTTTTTCGAATGAGGTTGTTTTTACCAAATGTGTGAATGGAATCATTATTTTACCACTTACTACATGATAATTTTTCCCACCATCATGAATATTACATTAATTAATGATTTAGTTACTGGTTTTTATGGTTATATTAAATTAAAATTATTTTCAGGATATTATGAAAATGTTTAGTTGTTAATATATGTGATTTCAAAATTAAAAAGGTATATTCATTAAGAAATGTTCCAGTTATTTGTTTAATGTATTTTAAACATTATCAATATACATGATTAATCTTATTATTTACTAGGAATATAATATATTTATACAATCTATAATATTACTGAATATTTTTTATGATCTTGTTGTTCAATTTACTAGATCTGAGAATAATTAACATTTTGTATGTTTTATTTTCAATATGAATGTTTATGTTGATTATGTATTAAATCTTTATTCATTTAATTTATACGATTAATGAATTTGACATAGTATATGATGAGAAGATCCCATTATAGACCCTAAATGTATTGTTAGGTCTCACGAGACAATCTAGTTTGGGTATTTGTCTTAATCATTAACTATTAATGTATGATGTCTTGGCACATGACATTGAGCATAAGATTTTGATGTACGACATTGTGCATTATATCATTTTGAAACAATTTTTTATTATCCAAGTTATTATTTAAGTTCTTATTTCATCCTTGGAGTTATTACCCTTTTATAATATTATTTATATTGAATATTTGATTATTAATTTCTCTTCCATATTATTCAATATTTATTTATTTTATGATGGTTTTTGTTGTATGATTTACCTTACTAAGAATCTAATATCACCCTTTATTAAGTTTTGCATTCCCCAAGATAACAATAAAGGATATATAAATGATTTTATGGATTATTATAGTAAATAATAATTTTATCATTGAAAAATATATATTTTATTTCATTTTTTTCAAATTTAATGTGATAATCATATTTGCATCTTGTCTCCAAGACTACTAAAATATTTGATCCTTTGATTTATGATCCATTATATTTTGTGCCAAGGTAGTAAAATAACCAATAGCTCTAGGTTACTATAGTTGGGTTGGTATATTAAAGTAAACTGATATAATGGAATTGATCTTGAAATTTTTGCATCTTTTGTGGATCATCCCATTCATATAATTAATCAGAGTGAAATGTTATTATGGAGAAATGTTATTACTCTTGTTCAAGTTAGGTTCCAGCATGGAAATCTTCATGAATAAATATGGGATATAGAAGTTCAGATGATAATTTAGGGAATGATCTTATTACAAAAAATATATAGTTAAATCTTCTTGGGTATGAGAATTTTTATTGTGGGGAGGCTACAAATACCCTTATATTTACATGTTAGAGGAGTTTAGGAGATTAATAATAGATGGAAATTTACTAATGTGTTGGGATAACACTATGTATCTGGTATACATGTACCATTTGTCGGGTGGTGCATGGTGGATTGTTGTAACATTATTAGCCCCACCAGATACTCGATGGATTTTTCCATGTTCTGGGTGGAGATTTAGGTGTTTTTTACATTTGAGGGAAAATTGTTCTTTTTTACTAAAAAATATTTCCCCTAAAATTCAATTGAGTTAGGGTATCCCTCATTTCATGTCCTAAACCCATATCTTCCAATCTCTCCTCTGATTTTCCATTCCTATTATGTTATTCTACCATCAATCCAAGCTTGACATGTCTTCAATGGGATTTAAAAACTCGTATACAGTAAGAGGTAGGTTGAGGATCTCTCTAATATTATCTTCTAACTCTTCTCTGCATAGTAGTAAATGTATTATTCTAATATCCCTCCCTATTTATTTTAAATATCATTAATTCCTTATATATTCTATTCATTAATCTATTTTTTGGGTTTAAAAAATGAAAATTATATATAATCATGTTACTTTTTTTTCAAAATTTACTCTCTTATGTTGGTAGTGATAAAAAACTGTAACATTATCTTATATTATTTTTTTTTCAGTTATAATGGTGATAAAATCTAAATTATAAAATCAAATAATAAATTTTCATTGATTTTTTTATGTGGCCCATTCTTTCTGTGATAATAATAATTATTTTTTATGTAAATAGATTAGGTGTGACTAAATTTAATCTTAATATTGTGATTTTGATTAATAGATTTTTCATAAATAATTTTATGAATTATTATTTTTTATTTATTTGGATTATGTTCATTATTTTGGCATTCCATGATTATAAAATATAATCATTGTTCGTTATTTTTAACCTGATTGGATTATTTTATGATCTATAGATACTAGTGGTATATGTCACCCCCTTTTATTATATAGATTTCCATTATGGATTTAAATGATATGTTGATTGTAATATATGATTAATTTTTCAATATTGTTTTTATAATATGGTCAATTGACTAGTTATTCATGTTGTTTTATTATCCAAATCATTTAATATATGCTTGAAAATTATAGAAAGTGTCTACTATGTTACATAAATCATATGAAAGATCCCTTTATGTTAGACGGATTAATTGAATGTGTTGGGTTTGTAACCCCATAACATTGTATGTCCCTTCCCCTATTCCCTAAGGGACATGCTTTAAGATTAACCCAACATTGTATACATGATTCCTTTTCTCCACAATGGAAACCATATTTTACCATAATATGGTTGTATTTGGTTGCCTCATATTCAAATGTAATGGTTGAACCAGGTAGATCGGTAATGGACCCCACATATATTTGTTGTTATTAGTTATTAGCTATACTGATGCCCTATTTTTTGAATATACCACATTTATTATTGTTTTTTAATTCCTCTATCTTTTTATTTTTTTTATAAAAACATTATTTTCTTAAAATTTGTATGGGGTTGGGTGGTGAGAACCCACTTATTTTGTTATTATCATTCCCTAGATATGTTTTTATGGGACACATATAGATTCTTTGTATGATATAAATGTATTGGGAAGATCTTGGAAAATGAAAACTATTTATACATGAAGTGTGATGTTCAGGTTGTCTTTTTTTGAATATTTTGATTTAAGGACCAACCATTGACATTGGGGTTATCCTATAGAAAGATAATTTTTCCATACATGATTATTACATAATTTTTATGATAAAAATTATAGTAGTAGTATAATTTAGGATCCAAAGGATTAATGTCCTGAAGATATTATTCTCATACATCAATTTTACATAATAAAACATAAATTTTATTTAAATTTTTCTTACTTATACTTATAAATATATCATTATATGCTTATTATATGTACTCACATGAGGATATACATTAAAGAAATTAGTGATCTAAAAGCCCAGTATGGGGTTTAATATGGGATATCAATCAATAGTACATGGGTGAGCCTAACCAACATCATCTTATATTAATAATATATTCATCATTATAATCATTAGTGATTCATTTTATAAGGACATGGAATGTGGAATATGTATAATAATGAAGCATCATGACATAGTGTTAAAATATAACACATAGTTGTGAACAAAGCTTACATCAGGTTCATACATAACATATGTGCCTAAATAATAACATCATAAATGTGAAAAAAGATTGTTTCATGATCATAAATAATTCACATTATATAATTACATATATCGCATTACTCAATTAATTTTAGGGATATATATTTTCAATCCCACCCATAACATTATAGAATGCTCATAATCATGCATGCCACAGGGATAGAAAACAATTGTAGTCATGAAATAACCCATGGAAGGGAATGTGTTTTGTAAATTATATCTCATATAATAATTAATGGAATTAAATTTAGAATTACCAAATGAATAAGTTTGAACATAATTTGTTATAAAAGATGATTTTATTTTTTTAAAGTAGAATCAACTCAAGAGGATTCTGGAGATATTTTATAAATTTAAGTCTTTTTAAAAAGGAATTGTAAATGGCATAAAAAACACATTAGAAGGATATTAACATGTATATCCCTGAAGGAAAATAGAAAGAATATTTAAATTACATATTTTTTATATTATAGGAACATTCATACTAAAATAAATATGAAATTGTAGATAACCCCAAAGAAAATGATTGGGTTTGAGAATCCCCTTAGCATAATTCCACTTTATTTCGTAATTTTTTCACATCATGAATAATAATAAAAAGTTCATTAAAGTGAAGCATAAATAAATTATTTTATTTTTTATCACTACTTATCAATTATAATAATTTTAATATATTTAATAATTCTATTCATTAAAGTGGAAATATTTTGATATAATGTTTTTCATAAAAATTTCTCATTTTAATTTTATTTCAATATTTTTTTCATGGTCATTTCTATATAAGTAGAATTGATTTCCAAAAGACTAAAATAAAAATATTTATATACTTATATATCATAAATATGTTTTTATAACCATCCATATTGTTGGTGATATGAAAAAATTGAAAATTTCCTTGTTAGTAGTTAATTGATTGTTAATGGGACATTTTCTAAAGGGGATGATTAAGATATATAATATTTTTTATATTAAAAATAATTTTTTTATAGTATATTAAAAGTATAAAAAAAATTAACATACTATATAATTGTTTTAATAAGGATTAAATTAGAAAATAGATGGATTATATTAAATTAGAAAAATAAAATAAAATAAAAGTACAAAAGTATGTTTCCTCTTTCATTATTTTGTTCCTTTTCTACGACCCTTGATGTTATGATATATTACAGTTCAATTACTCCAGAAAATCCCTATGTATTTTAAGGGGCGTAAGGGAGGATATTTTGGTAGTGTTTTGGCTTTGGTATGTTAGGGAGGAGTGGTTTTCTAAAGGGCAGAAGAGGGTTTATTTATGCTTAAAGGGAGGGTTATTTTTTAGTAAAATATTATATCAAAGTTAAACCCTTTAATAATAATTTTTACACTATGAATCATATATAAATTAAATATAATTTCTATAGGAATTAAAACACCTTTATAAACCACATTCACTAATTTACTAAAAATGAAAGTGGAATAAATGAAAAATTATTATTTTAATGGAACACTTTGGACAATATGCTTTGGAAAATATTTTTTTGTTTTGAAAACTTGTTTATTTTATTTAAATATATCATTTATCAATTTTATTATATTCCTGGTTGACACCACTTTTTTAAATTGATTAATTCATTATTACATCATGAATTATGTAATTTAAAATACACTAATTATAAAAAGTGAATTTTTATTATTCACATAAAAACAGAAATATTTCATAAAATTACCAAAAAGTCACCCTTAGAAAGTTTTGATGTCATTATCTAAAAAATGAAATTAATTTTGTAAAAATAATATTCAAAATATATTAATTAAATTTTAATATAAAAATTATTATTTTTATAAAATACCTTAAAATATAGTTTATAAAATATATGATAATATTTGTTTTTGGGTTTTTAATATTAATTTTTTTTTGAAATTATAGTGTTTACATTTACTTGAATTACTCATGATAAATATTATTTATATAAACTTTTAGTATTTTCAGGCAAAATTACTTTGCCAAGAGTTAGGTTATTATCCCCAATGGTAAGGTTAGTATTCACAACTGTCATATTACTATTAAAATTTTCACATTCCTATTCCATTATGTGTTTTATGTGTATAATACTATATAATATTTTGTAATGTACATTTACTACAGGAAAAAAATATAATTTATAAAATTTGTTTTGTTACATTCTTCCCCCTTTAGAAATTTCATCCCTAAAATTTCACCTCATGTTCTCAAATGATAATAGATGATGGTTCTTTTGTTTCATTCTTTACTTGGGTTCCCTTGTAACCTCTTCATATATATGGTTATGTCATATCACTTTGATAAGGTGATTTATCATGGTACGTATAACTTTTTCTATAGGGTCTAATATCTTCACTGGTTTCTCCCCATATGCGAGGTCATTCTCCTGTTATACAACCTCTGAATTCTATACATGTGAGGGATCAGATGTTTAATTTATTAGGAGAGATAAATGAAACACATCATAGACATGATCGATATTTGTTTTATGTTCATGATGATAGGCCACTGATCCTATATGACCAAGGATCTCAAAAGCGGCCAATGTACCTAGGGTGAAGCTTCCCTTTCATTATAAACCACATGACTCTCTTCCATGATGATATTTGAAGGCAAATTTTATCTCCATCATCAAAATCAAATACCCATCGATGGTTTTCAGCATATATATTCTAAGGACATGAATCAAATTTTAGATATTTTTGGGTGGCTTGATCCTTCTTTGTCATCTCTTTCAGAAGATCAAGCCCGTGAAGTATTCATTCACCAAATTCATCCCTACAAGTAAGAGTTCGACACTTCATCCCATAAAGAGACCCATATAGATCCATATTAATACTTTAGTGAATGTTTTTTTATTATAACTCAACTAATGGAATATATTTACCCCATACATCATTAAATTCCATTTATTAGGCTCTCAATAGGCCATCAAGTGTGTATGTGTTCCTTTCAAATTAAACATCAGTTTGGGGGTGATAGGTAGTTTTAAAATTCATTTCAATATTCAGATCATATTAATGAATTCTAAAAAATTTATATGTGCACCTTGGATCATGGTCAATGTTGATCATAAGTGAAACCCCATGCACCCCCATTACTTTTATTACATATATTATGACCTTTTTTCAAGAAATAAATCTTCTTGAATAGTAGTGAAGTGGGGGTCTAGGTGAGTTGATCCACCACAACCCTTATTGTGTTTCTTCCATTGTATGTCTTCGGGATACCATTGGAAAATAAAATGGTGATGTTTTTCCATTTCCATGTGTAAATGTGAAATAGTTTCCTCATTACCTTGGACTTATGTCTCTTTACTTTAACTTGTTGACATACCATGCACTTTGAGGTGTACTCGGTGATCTCCTTCTTTATGTTGTCCTATCAACAGTTTGATCGAATATCATAGTATATATTTATGCTTCTATAATTAATATAGAAACTCTAGTTTTTCAAATTATCCAACATCTCATTCTATATCTCTAGTAATGAAGGCGGAAAAGTTCTAAATCCAAATCAAATTACACCATCTTCATCAACATGTAACTCATGAAGCTTCCCTTATTTTACTATTTCGCCCAGTTTTGACATACAAAATCTTCCCTTTATGCCTAATTTATGTTATATTGTATTGAGGGTTGGTAAATAATTTGAGAAATGTTGGATGTATTACATACTGTTATGATTTTTAAATCCATCACATTCATATCAATGAAGATAATGTCTTTCTCAATCCACTTCATGGAAAATGTACTGTGTTATTTTATTTCTAAGAGCATCAGAACCCTTTTTCATCTTTTCTTGACGGTAATTATTAATGAAAATGTAGAATTTGATTAGATCTAACTATTTTCTCTAACTCATTTTGTCCTCCTTATATTTGAATATATATTTTAGAATCTTATGATATGTATATGTGACACACTTCTCACAATAGAAGTGGTTACACCAAATCATTAGAGAAAAGATCACAAATTCTAACTCAATATCATGTGTTAGGTAGTTCAGTTCATGGACCTTCAATTGTTGTGAGGTAGATTCTATCACTTTTTTATTCTCTATGAGTACACAACTGAAGCCTTTATTTGAAGCATAATTTTATATATCAAAACGTTCTCCACTTGATGGTAGTGTGAGTATATACATGGTGATTATCCTCTTATTAAGATCCTTAATGATTTCATCACATTATTCCATATAGAAAAACTTTACCTCTTTAAATATTAACATAGTCATTGGGATAGAAAATCTTTGGAAATTTCTCAAAGAACATTTATAATACCCTACTAGGGTAATAAAACAAGATATTTTCATAACACCAATGGGTATAGGTCATTCCTCAATTATATTTGTATTTGAAGGATCCAAAAAACATCCCTCACTTATGATCACATGCCCAAAAATGTGACTTTATGCATCCAAAAGTCACACTTACTAATGTTACGGTAGGTTTTCTCCTTCCTTGATGTTATGCATACAATCCTTAGATACTCTTCATTTTCTTCCTTACTCTTGGAGTAAATAATAATATCAATGACAAAGACTAATTTTTTTTAAGTGGTCTCTAAATAATATATTCATCAAATCCATGAATATTATATGGGTATTAGTAAGTCTGAATAGAATCATTATGAAGTCATAGCGTCTATACATTGTATGGATGGATGTCTTTTAAATATATTACTTATTTACTTTTATCTAATGATATCAAGAATGAAGATCCACTTATGGGAAGTACTTATATCTTCTTAGTTTATTGAAAAATTAATACATTCTTGGGAGGGGATACTTATTCTTTATGATGATCTTGTTGAGCTCTTGGTAACCTATACACAGTTGTATTGATCAATCTTTTTTCTTTTCAAAGTGTACTTGTGCACCTCAAGGAAATTCACTAGGGTGTATAAACCCTTTGTTAAAATGCACTTATAGTTTCATATTTAACTCATTTAGTTTGACCAAGGTCACTCTATATGGTAATTTGGAGATGGGATTGGCTCTAGGTATAGGATATATTGAGAACATTACCTCATGATCTGGTGAATGTATTGGTAATCCTTTGGAAAATACATTAATGTATTCACTAAAAATGAAAACTTCTTTATAGATGACACATTCATTTGAATCAACCCGTTGGGAAAGGTATGATTATTTGTAGGGTTTCATCGTCCATTCCATAAAGGTATTCTTTATATGAGATTCATGAAATTCCGTTCAATTGTATTGGAGCACGGGGTGGTTTAGAATAAGAAAAAATATTTTCTTTTCTTAATGGTTGATGTGTTCTCTATATAACAAGATCCAATCCATGCCTAGTATATAATCAAATTACACCAAAGGATGGGTTAAGAGAATCTATGGAATAATTTTCCCACATATGATAATATGATAAGAGACCAACTATTATTATGCATTGATTTAACCACTATGTGTTTTTATGGAAATATTTACTTTTAGGTATCGGCTTTTAGATTCAACATTTCTAGTAAAATTGTATGATATAGTCAAATTAATAGAACTAGAATAAAATAAAAACTTTTACATTATTGAGCGAATAGGAAGTGTACCTTTTACAACTTCATTTTTCATGTTTCACCTCAACTGTGGTGATAGAATAGGATTTCCTTTACTCCTTCGTCTTGGGTGGTTACTAATGCATATTACCATCGATGACCCATGGATTGGTGCACTGTCTTTCATAGTGTCATTTATTCCTACATTTGAAGCATTTATCCAGGGGTAGTGCCTTCCATTCCTCTTTAATATTGGTCATATTTGTCTTGTCTCTTCCATATTCATGATATTGGTGTCCTTATCTTCCACACTTGAATAGTTTACCTATTCCATTGAGGAAATTACCATGAGGTTTCTTCCCAAATGATTGACATGTGGGTGGTTGGATCTTATTTACCCCTTTTTCATTTGATCCTCTATTATGAAACTCCATCATTTGTTTCAAATCTCCATAACCATGGGACCATTCACCAAGCTCAATCCCAAAATTGAAATCACATCGAACTAATTCCTCAAAACTACTAATGTCATCGATTGATAGTGCCTTTTGGAAGTGTGGTTTTAAACCACTAAATAATATCTCTATTTTTCTATCATCTTTGATAAAAAAACCTATGTCATATCTTGAAATACTTTTGAATTTTACCTCATAATAAGTGACTAATTTTCCCTCTTTTTTACTTAATATATAGTAATTTTATCTCCATATTTTTTAGAGAGTTTGAGGGAAATACATATTATGAAAAAAATTCATGGCGTCTTCTCACTCTATCTTTTCCATTTCATCCTTTATATTGGTATTCATTATCAATTACAACAATTGTCTGACCTCTCCATCAAAACCATTGATGTCCATAGTTACCTTCTCCTTATTAGGATAGTGGAGTACAAATAAGATATTCTCCATTAAGTTAACCCATTATTCATTTACATGTGGATCAGAAGACTACTGAATGTCGATGGTCATTTCCAATTAAATGTCTCAATAGCTGGTTCCTCCTTGATAGGTGAAGGTAGGAATTACACATGGTTCAGGTTATTATTCATATCCTAAGACATGTGGGTATGAATCACCATGAACTTAAAAATAGCACCTACCATGGAATTAGGGGTGTCATTTGAACAATCATTTCATTTTACATCACACTTGTTATTGGACAAGTTTCTCTGAGTTCCCACCATTTTATAAAATAAAAAAGATTTTTTAAAATCATAAGTCAAAACTGAATGAATAAATAATTTATTCTAATGTTCCAATTTAATCTAAAATCATATCTTATGGGATATCAATGTTTATAATTTCACTAAAATCATTTTTCAAGGATGTTTAACCCAACATACACTTATACATTGGGTTTTCACAATTTTTTTATAATACTATTCACAAATTAACAAAATCATTCTATGGTACCAACTATAGAAAGATAATTATTCTTACATTTCTATTACATCATTATTAAAGATAAACAATATAATAGTAATACAATTTAGGAACCAAAGGTTTAGTGTGTTGGTAAAATTAAACTCATACATCAATTCTACATAATAAAAATTAATTATTATTTAAAACCTTATTATTTACCCTTATAAATATCTCATGATCTCCTTATCACATGTAGTCACCTGAGGATATATATCAAAGAAAGGTGTAATCTAAATCCATGTAGGAGGGGGAATAATGGACATGAATCAATAGTAAATAGGTGAGATTAATCGACGTCATCATTTCCTAAGCATAAGATCATCATAATAATCATGTGGGAATTTTTTGTATAAATCCATGGAATGTGTTATATTCATAATAATAAAACATCATAACATAATAGTCAACCACCACACATAGTTATGAACAAATCTAGTATTATTTTAATTTTTAAAATAGGTTCATAAATTGTAACGTAATAAATGTGAAGAAATATAGCATAATTTTCATGCATAATAATCATTATCTCAGGTAATATATCACATTAATCAATGAATTGTAGGTTTATATAATTATGATACTACCTCTCACATTATAAAATACTCATAATCACGCATGCCACAAGGAAGGACAACAATCATGATCATGAAATAACCCATGGAATGGAATGAGTTTTGTAAAATATTTCACATATCAAACTTCTTGAAATTAACATTATGATTACCAAATGAAAAAGTTAGAACATAATTTGGCATAAAAGGTCATTTTTTATTTGAAATGAGAAACAACAAAATATGATTCAAGAGATGTTTCAGAAATTGAGATCTTTTTGAAAAAAACAATGTTAATGGAATAATTTTTTTCCAAGGGTAAGGACATGTATATCCCTGAAGGAAAAGAGAAAGAATGATGAAATTACATATTATGGATATTATAAGTACATTGATACAGAAATCAATGTGGAAATAAGAGATAACCTAAGTTAAAGATCTTGAGTTTGAGAATCCCCTTACTGAAAATCTCACATTAGTTTGTTATTATTCCATCTTCTAAATAAAAAAATAGTTTCATTAAAGCATTGAACCAAAATTTTATTACTTTAATTTTACCAATATTTATCAATTATAATCATATTTTTATATTTCATAATTCATGTTGTTAAAGGGGAAGCTATTTTGATATCATGTTTTCCTTAAAATTTTCTCATTTAACATTGATTTCACGATTTTGTTCATGGACATTTATAAATAAGTAGAATTAATTTCCATAATATTAAAAAAAATATGTATATATTTATATATCATAAATAGTTTATTATAATCATCTATATGTTTGGTTATATGAAAATAATTAGAAACATTTGTATTGGAGGTTAACTGACCATTAACGAGACATTTTCGAAAGAGGATGCATGAGATGTGTAATATGTTTTTATATTAAAAAGAACATTTTTATTGTATATTAAAATTATCCAAATCATGTTAAAATAGTTCATAATTGGATTAATAAAGTTTATATTTGAAAATATATGGATAATATTAAATTATAAAAGGAAAATTAAATAAAATAACAAAAGCGCATTGCCTCTTTATTTTAGTGGTTCCTTTTCTAAATCCCTTAACATCTTAAAATATTGGATTTTGATTATTTAAGAATATCCCTAAGGATTATAAGGGTCTTAATAGAGGGGATTTGGGAAGAATGTTGGAATTTTTAAGTGAGGGTGGAGTGGTTTTCCAAGGGGAGGGAGAGGGGTTACTTATACATGAGGAAATGGGTATTTTTAGAATAAAACATTATATCAAAGGTAAACATTGTAATAGTGAATGTTTGAGAATATGAATCGAATATAAATAAAATAAAATGGTTCTAGGACATTAAAACCCATTATAAAATGTATTCACTAATCTATATTTATTCTAATATTGTCTTGTTTCTTTTTTATCTGTCACTCTTTCCTTAATTCAACTCAACAGACTACCTATATGCACTCTCATTCAACAACCCCCACCCCCACCCCTATTGATCTTTCCCTCTCCCTATCATAGGGTTATGGGTAAAAATCATATCCTCCTTCATATATATCAGGTGTGTTCATGACTCGCTACTTCATCAACCATCATTGACTCCATCTACCACAACGATCACTCTCTCAAATCCCTACTCATCCAGCTTATGAGTTCTATTTCCTCCTCCATATATTCCCTATTAATTTTTACTCCTCTATACTTTACCACTAGCAATCTAATTAACATATTATCCATTGATCACCACCTTCAAGGACACCCAATGAGGTTTGTTGCCTCCTACTTAGGTTCCCTGTTAATTTCTTCTCCTCTGTACTCTTCCTCCGAGAATCCATTCAACTTATCCTTTACCATTCACCACTATAGAGGATTCCCAACAATAACTTCATGAATCCCTTCACCGTCTATGATACCTTATGTTTCAATCCAACACTTATCATCGTCTTGAAATAGATATTTTCATTATATATTGACCTATGGATTTAGCTAAGATTCAACTAACTCTAAACAAATCCACTATTCAGTAATATTTCATTGAAAACCACTTTGTTTTAAAAAATTCAGATTTGAATTCATTCATTTAGCTGTTTCTAATACATCAATTTTCACAAAAAAAATTAGGGCTACAATAACAATGGTAGACCATATTATCAGTACCTCATTATTTATTCAAAGATCATAAAGATCCATAATTATGAAAAGGGTTTGTTTTTACAATTTCATAGAAATATTCTCCCTTCTCTCCATGAGTTAGTAATTTCAATTAAAAAAAATTTCATCTAACATTCAAACAATACATTACTTATTTTAATACTCCAACTATGACTTGTCCTTCATCATCTTGTACAATGTATATTAAACTATATTTTATATTAGGTTTTTTATTCATTTCTTCTATCATTAGGTATAAACACAAATATGTTCTTCGTATGAAACATGTAGGATTTCCAATCAATAAAAAAAATTATATGTATACATATGACATCAAGGGTTGGTGTATATGGAAGTAATAGAGCTCTCCTACTATGTATGGTAAAAATTAAATCTTAGAAATTAAATTCCTAGAGAATGATTAGAATATATTATTTTTTTCCAAGATAAATCATTAATTTTAATGTGTTTTAATTACAATAAAATACATTCCTATTGTGATTTTATAATATATTGTGGTTCTTTTGGGTGATAAAAAAACATTGGGAGTTAAAATAATAGAGTCTTATGGGTTCTTTTATGATTCATACTAGTATTTGTTTGGTGTATGATTCCAATCGATTTTTTCTACATCGTGTCTCTTACTCTTTTTAATTATGAGTCTCTAAAATTTATAATTTGTGAAAATGGATTTCATGACAGGTTGATATGTGTTGGTATTTATAAATTGTAAAAACATTTTAAAACCCTCAGGCTGTCATTCCCAAATAATTCATATATAAGTTCATACATTCAATATGTTTGAACCCTTATAACATCATGGTTCTATATGTGTCTTTGTATTTATTTACGATCATAATTTACTTGATAAATGTCATGGAGGCAACGAAGATGAAGTGAGGAGCATCTCATCTAGGGAATCCTATGCAAGAACTGAACCCTCCACCAAGGTGTGTAATTATTTATTCTATGTTTCTTTTTCACATTAATTAATAAATCTTATCCCATTATTTTTTTCATTCATTTTTCTATGATTATGGTTATTAAATATGATAAAAAATTAAACGATTTCTGAATATCATGTCTTTTAATCTCATCCTCGATGATCTGATCAAGTGTAGTAATAAAAAATGCACTATATAATAGTATATTTTCAATACAAATTCATATTGTATCACATTGAATTTATATGAAGTCTCAACGTACATTAAATATTCATTATTTTTTATAATATAAAAGCAAAAATGTTATTATATGTTGGATTCAATAGTTGTTATCATTTATAGTATCATGTACCATAGAAATTTCAAGCATTAAACTCATGTAAAATATGAATTATCATAAACATTATTATTTATTAGTTAATAATAATGTAATATACAGTTTTAATCTAACTACTTCGATATATTATGCCATTAGTATCCTTCATAATGGGATGTTTCAGTATATCTATATAAAACTATACAGTTTTACAAAGCATTTCTACATTATTCTTCATAATATGCATTGAAAAAAACATCAGCATAGATTCAATAGATTTTCAAAGGTTCTGTATCCAATACTATATACATTCATCATCATAATCAAATAATTTTTTTTTCAATGGAAGTAAATTATATGATGGAAGATTATCCCTAATATGATGGAATTATTATAGATTTATATTAAACTAATTGATGTAGATGATATTGTTTCACAACCTCTAGTTTTTTTAAGATGTATTGAAAAATTTACTACTATAAAAAAACAAAATCCTTATGTGTAGCATTGTGTTATGTTAAAAAATATTTTATGACCTTTTCATGGTTTTGAACTATCTATTTTATGTTAACATCCAAAATTTCTTTTTTCAGATTTAAATATTAATTAATATCTATTCTTATTTTTAAATATTATTGTGCATGAAGAAAGACATAGTAGAATGATTTTAAGTAGAAGATTCAAAACAAAGTGACATCATCATTACATCATTCTATAACATCAACTTATATTAAATGAATGAAAACTACATCAAATAGAATTGTCAACAATTATGATCTAATTATTGAATGACTTTTTTTGATTGTCTATTAAAATTTCTTATTTTATTATTTATTTTATTGATTATTTAAACCTTTTTATTCTCTTTATGTTGTGAATTTTAGTATAAAAAAATATTCAGTGAATTTAATTTGAAATTTAGGTTCATTCATGTAATGGAATGATCCATGATCATAATAAATTTTCATTTCATTAAATTTATGCTTAATGGTTTCTACTATATTGATAATGTTTCCATAGTTTAGCCACATGTATTCCAATATTATCTGCCATTTAGCAGTGATTTAAATATATTTAATATTAATGTTCATTATTATCTTTTTAAAATATTAATCTATTATTGAAAATAAGCTGTGTAGGCTTGTGTCATTCAAACTCATGGGTGAGTACAATTTTATTAAAAAGGGAAGTTGAATAAACAAAAAATTGTGATTTTGAGGGAACACTTTTGACATTAGGCTTCAGAAATTACATTTTAGGTTTGGAAAACATTTTTATTTTATGTAAATGACACATTCATAAAATTTAATATATTCTGGCTCGATCCAAATTTTCTAGAATTTATTAGGTCATTATTACTTCATTAATGATGTAATTTAAAATACAACGATTATGAGAAAAAATTGTATTTTTACTATTCACATAAAAATTAATGTAATTCAAAAAATTACCAAAAAAATTACTCGTGAACAAATTGGACATAATGATTTTAAAAATGAAATTAATTCTATCAAAATAATTTTACAGCACTCGTTATTTTAATTTTTAATATAAAAATTGTGATTTTTACCAAAATACTTAAAAAATAGTTTGTTAAAAACATTTTTATATCTTATTTTATTTTTTAATATTTATACTTATTTTATCACATTATAATATTTATATTTAATTAAATTACTCATGAAAAATATTATTTATATAATATTTTATTAATTATAGGTCAAATTACTATTCGAAAGGTTGGGTTACTATTCCTAATAGTCAGGTAACTATTCTCAAAAGTCAGGTTACTATTCCAAATATCATTTATAAACTCTAGGTTATTACATATCCTATAATGTCTTCAAGGGGTTTTTCACTTGTGGGACTCCCAACTCTGGTACATGGGGGACTATTTGGCTTTGGTTCTATGTACATAAATAGTTTATACATGGATACACATAACTTCAAAACCATTATGTATTTTTTGGAATATGATTGTATAATATTTAATGTTTATTTCATTTAATTTATTTATAAATGTTATATTATTAACTTTTATCTATCGATTAACTAATTACACATTTGTGTACTTAGTGTTCAAATAGGTTAGGCAAACTATAGGCGTAAACTGTATATAGTTTAACATATTATTCTAAGGGATAAAAAAATATCCCACACATATTATGTTCAACTCATGGAGTTTATGCTAGCCTCTGGAAATCGGGAGGTTCACCTAATGTGTTATGGAATCTTGGTTCGATAGTGTTTCAGTATTTATATCACATTTATTACACAATATTCCTTAAAAAGAGGCATCCTCTAACCTAATTGATTTTATGTGGTGTATTTTTTAATAATCATAATATTTCTTTCTTTCTCTCACATCTCCCGTATATATATAAATATATATATATATCATAGATCAATAATTTTATTTTTACAGTTTCATAATATTAGTCACTTTATATATTACTGTCATTAATTTTATTTCCTTTACTTTTATGTTTTTTCTTATAAAAATATTGGTTTTTCCTAATTTCTAATGTAAATTAAAAAATTTATAACTTTGGGTCACTATTATTAACCACATGTTTCTTCTAATACATTATATAATAATAAGTACATTTAATCATCATATTCAGCCACTTCCTAAGGTTGGGTTTCATCATCATGAAAACTTTTTCATGTATTAGGGTAACTCATCAAAACAATTGAACTAGCATTTATTATAATGTTTAAAATAAAGAACCATAGAAAATTATATCACAATATCATTCATATTTATTACAAGATGACCTAATTATGTTTTTGACCCAGTTAGGTTTCCAAATATCAAATGTTATATTGTGGTTGTTACTAATATTAGATTTTTTCTTTTTAATATTAGATATTGTTCACTATCAATCATTGAAAAATTCTATTCATCGTAATATATAATTTTTATTTTTAACATAAAGATCACAACCATTAATTTAATCAAGTAGATTAAATATGATTATTTAACATTGGATAAACCTATTGTGGTTAGTTTGGTCGTACTTGTCAAAGACACATTGAGGTGAGTGCTTCAGTTCAAGGTGATGTGAGGTGCACCCTATGTAGTTTCCCATAGATGAGGTAGGGAGACCAATTTGAGGAGCATTTCTTTTTCAGAGGTATGGAGGAGTCAGGAGATAATCATGAATAAATTGGGTTTTTAGAAAAAAATGATCAATACCTTTCAAAATTAAAATATGAAATATAAAAATAGGATAAGAGGGTCATATCTCCATGATGGTCCAAAAGACTCCACCAGTTATGGGATGATCAGTCACCAAGTATTAATCAAATGAATTTTCTTCAAACTACATTACACTGATCACCTCTAACTCTCGCTATTTTTGTGATCATCAAACTCCACATTTCATTACACCCATATCCTCTTTTATTTTATTTTTTATCACTTTCATTGAATTAACTTCAATTATAAATTTATCAAAATTCTTGTATGATATCACTATCCTTCAACACCAAGATAAACAAAAAATGTGTAAGGAAAAATTTGAGGCACCAATTAGTGATGATCGAAGTGGTTCATGAAAAGGTGCATCTGGGAAGTATTCATATCCAGAAATACAAGTAACAAAATTTCAATAACATTCAATTTACTTTTATAAATAAAGGAGGAATTAGTCAAATAAAACATAACTTGGGTAAAGGATAAAAAAATTATTGAACATATAAGATATTTTCGAATATCAGTAAATAGGTTATAAAATAGTATGTAATACAAAATGAAGAAGATAATGATCAGGGAAATCGACTTCAACATGTTAATGAATTGTATAATGGTGGTGATGATGATTATGATTACATTGAGGAAATCAATATGAAGGTTTGGAGACCCAAAATTCTGTCCGTAATGGAAAATCTAACAACTCAGCAATCAAATAATATTATAACAATGTATACCTACATTAAGCATGATCCAAAATAAATTGTTCATGGTTGGAATGGAAAGAAACAAATAATCATAGATGCATATAAAAATATCGAGTACAATAAATGTGGGGGAGAGCATGAACATAAATAACATGATAGATATATTATGGGGGAATAGCCTTCATTATTGTTATATGTGGTAGTTTTCACTGTATGATTTTGGAAATTGAGTAATTTGGTTTTGGAAAGAACCCAAAATTGATAACTATGTTAAAGTTCATTTTCTAAATAAGGAATTTGGTAACGCAAATAAAATGATGGAAGAACATGAACATGATTGTGAAAAAATTGATTAACAATTATGTATGATGGATGGATGATCATGAATAAAATAACATTGATTAAATTCCTAGTGAATTTTTGTAAGGGGATTGTGTTTGTTGATTCAATTGATAGTTGGTCATTTTGAAAAAATGGAGACTAAATATTTGATTTTCGATGAAAATATTTGGAGCATTTTGGACTAAAAATTATAGTCCATGTTTTCATGGACAGTGCCATAAAATTTTGTAACTAGTATTATTTATATCTATATTATTAGTATTTTAGTTTACATATGTTATAAATTTTTTCTGTGTTTCTTTTCTTTTTAAAATCAATTTATTTTGGGGAAATAGTTTGATATTAGTACTGAAATTTTCATTGTACATAATGTGTGGATAATTGTCTATATTAGATATTGAAAGAAATAGTTAAACTCAATATTATCATGTTAAAATTTAAATAGGTGAATTTCTCATGTTCTTTCATATATAATCATCTAGTTGTGTTTTATATGTTGAGTCAATTAACTTGGAATAAAGATTTAATTTTACATAAAAAAATAGATTTGATACTTTTTTCCTCACAATTAAAAAAAATATAATCAAAGGGAGAATTAAAAAAGTAATCAAAGAAGTGGGAAAAATAGGTGATAATTAAACAAGTTTATAAAATTGTATGTAGTAATTTTGGATACCATTATGTTTATAATACACATATAATTTTTTTTAAATTGGTAGACATAGAAGAAATAACACTAATGCAATACATTTATGAATGCAAGGATGGGACTAAAACACTCACCATGATTATTTTCAATAAAGGAAAAAAAAATATATAAATTTTTTTACCATTATTGATCGTGGGTCAAAGATTAGACTTCATCATCTTTTTTTCATGGGCTGAGTATCTCAACACAGTAGTTCACCCATGTGGCACCCCATCCCCCTCCTCAAAAGAAAAGATTCAACCATCCTGATATTCAAATGATGTGAGGTTTACTTGTTTCATCCTTCCATTTTATCATCAAGAGAGTGGACCCAACTCCTAAACATGGTGGTGTTGGGACTTACATGCACCATCCCCCCCATTTTTGGGGCGACTTCCATCTCTTTGATGAGGAAAAACCACATGAACTGCAGTCTTGATGTTTTCACTGTCGTGGGATAAGGCCACCATGATTTGGAATTGATATTCTCTCACTATTATTCAATGTATTACCCCATCCATGAAAGATCATGTCCTTGAGTTTGTTTTTTAAATTATATTCTTCCAACAAGTTGGTTTCCATGTGTGTCCAAGAGGATTCTCACTACTCGTCGTCGACTTTGTAGCCCCTAAAATTTCTAGGTCACAAACCAACTCCTCAAAACCAACCCTCCAAAGTGGTGTCTCTTCCACTAAAATTTACATGAGCATGACCATCTCTATCATGTCACCTTTACCATGACACTCTGAGAGTTTTATACAACCCTGAAGGCCCAACCAGCAACATACATCGAACCACATGAGACACATATCTTCTGTTATCACATGTCATGTAATGAGAATCTCGGCACAATGGTTCACTCATGTGGAACTCCAACACCCTCCTCTCTGGGCTAGGTTCAGACCTCTATCTCTTCAAATGATGTGAGGTTCAATGGTTTCATCCTGTAATGAAATAATCAAAAGAGTGGAACCAACTCCCAACTAGGGAGATTTCAGGACTGATATGCACCATCCTCCACATTATCATAGTGACATCCATCTATTTCATAAGTACAAAAAACATGAACCACAACCCCAATGTTATTCATGGTGTGGGAAGATACCCATATAATTAGATCATGAATGTTTTCATAATACCTTAATTGTAATGTTTACAGAGGTCATGAGCCTCACGTACAAGAGATAAGAGATATATCACAATCATTCAACATGTACATCATTATCATTTTAGAAAAAATTAATGTGTTACATTAAAAATCAATTTAGGAACATTACTTCCAAATTAAAAATGATCTATAGAGAATTAAAATAAAGGTCACATAACAACTAAATATTCAAATAGAATACAAATTATTTTTTTATCATTAAAAGGACAATTACATTATACTTCACTAATAATAAAAACAAAGAAGATATAGAGGCTAGAAGTACAAATATCACATTTAAAACTATAAACAACATGAAACATTGATACAGGAGTAATAATTTTGATGTACAATGGATGGTTCATTGCTATAACCCACCAAAATTACAGATGACAAAAATTTTAATCCAAAAAAAATGAAATAATGTCCCCAAATACAAAAATCGATATCAATTGCGGTGTGTGAACATGCATTTTTCAAAAAAATCTTATTCCACATCCCAAGCTTCAGTTTCAAATAATTGACTGATCTTGTAAATCATTTTGGAAAAAAGGATAATAAATGGAGCTCTGATCACCACCTTCATCAGAGGAATTCATTGTTTTCACTAAAAATGGGATGTTTAAATCACCAGTTGGGAACATAATCTACAAAACCACACCCTTCAATGGGTTGGAACAGAAAAAAATAATAATTAGAATATTATTAAGAGGCATTTCATTATTCTTAATAAATAGGTTACCCATTTTCACTCTTTATTCATAATGAATTGATCATATAAATTTATGAAAATGGGGTAACAATGTATATAATGTAATTGTTTAATATAATGTTTGTGGCAACTTAACATATGTTTTGTAACTCTTCTAAGGATTCCAAGAAGCCACAACCAGTAGAACAACATGATAATGGTGAATGGACCTATATCCATTTTCATTATGATGCCTCTCATTGAATTTAATATTTTCCTTAAACCTATGTTTCTTATTCATGCATGGAATTTGGACATATTCAAGGACCCTCTAGATGGTCGGGCAATGATTATAGCCAATGGTGTGATTTCACAAGGCACATTTATTTTATAAAATAAGTAGCATAGAGAGAATATTGTATTTCAAATCTCAGACTAATTGACAAAGAGCAATTAGTTATGTATATCATGCCATGAAATGAGACAAAATTATATCTATGAATTATGGGATTAAAAATAGTACTTATCTAAAATATTAAGAGCCATTTATTAAAATGTTGCATATAAAATGAAAACATAAAATTATTTCAACTGAAAACTGTTATGCCCAATTAAAATAGGCCATATTATCAATCTCTCTCTCTTCATCCCTCTTCCTATGTATATATCAAAACTAAAGAAATATATACATATAAATTTTCACAGGTTTCATAAAACCAATAAGTACAGTCAACAAGTCCATAATTTTTGAAAATAATCAACACAAATGTCCACTTATCCAAGGATTATTCATTCAGAAACTATGTCATGCTACATTCTATCTACGCAACAAGGTCATTGAACCCCTATGGTCAAAGATTTCATTGGAGTAGTGAAAACATGATATTACCAAAAATATGATAAAATGTAACCCAATGGTGTTTTCAGTTTTACCAAATGACATATGTTAAAGGATGCAAGTTTGGAAACAACATTATTCAAAAAAAAACTTATGCCTAAATATTCAAGCGATGAGAAATAATGAAAGAAGATGAGTTAAGTATCATCTGAATAAAGGATCCTGGTAGAATAGGAGGCTTAAATGATCCAAACAGATATAGAAAGAACTTCAAGATCAGCGAGGAAGATAAAAAAGGAACCATCCCTGATTCCATTCTAAAAAGTAGAGGAAGCCTCGATTCATGTTAGAACCGGCTTGTGGTCCCAAAATCTGTCAGACAAAATCCTCATGTGGGCTTCTCGACTGTTAATAAATGTGGTATATGATGTCATAACTAAATCATGCATTGTATGATATGTGTTTCTTTTTCTCTAATACATTTTTGATTATTCTATGTTAACTATATAAGAGTTTCTAATGTGAACATAGAATAGAGGGACCTAAGGTAAAATAATTATTTTTGAATCATATTTTAATGGTGAATTATTATGATTTAATTTATATTAAAGAAATATAGGATCCATATCTGTTATGTCAAATTATATTTCTCCTAATCTAGTTATTTATTTTTAATTTATTTTTTTATTTAATTTTCCTTACATCATTTAATCATAAGATCAAATGTGTTTTTTCATGGAAAACAAAATTTATTTACCTCTTCAGTCTAAATTCCTTTTTCTCATAGATTAAAAAATACATAAAAAATTGTTTTTTGGATTGATTTTTTTATTTCCCTATTAATTATTAATTAATTATTAACTATGATCAAATTTATTCATAATTTTTTGAAAAAAAACGTCTTCTAGATTTCTAAACAAGGTTCCTTTTCTATTTTTCTACAAAATTATGAAATGAATGTTTTTATTTAACATATACAACATTAATGGAATTTCTCACCATTATTAACACACAAAAAATCAAATATTAACTTACATGCTTCAGTTATAATTTTTATATCAAATTTCCCCATTATATTATTAAAAAAAAAATATTTATGAAAATTATTTTGAAATTTGAATGTATATTTTACCCAAGAACTGCCAGATCGGTGAGTGAAACAAAAAAGGAATACTCCCTCCTTCTTTTCGGAATAGCCAGAAAAGCATTGTTGCTAGATACCATGGGTATGCAGTCCTGAATTATTTCATATGACATCCTCATGTTGGCTTATTAACTGCCATTTTCTAGATATTCCTCTCTTATGTAATCTTTCTATGCAATAACATGGTTAATTTCTTGTTCCTCGAATCCATGTTTTTCTTCTTTGAGACTATGATCATTTCTTTGATATCGACATCAAGGTGGGATCCTTCGCCGATTAGAATTTCATGATTATCCATTGTCATATTTACCCAAAGTAAAACACCTCACCATCTAGTGGGGAAGGGAAAAAACCCAAAATTTAATGTTATCCTCATTCAGTCAACCATTCTGCATATGGAAAAACCAATAACTGAGAAACCCTAGGAGGGTTCACTGATCGTCCATAGATTTCATATATGAAGTTCTATTAAAATAAGGCTTTCCACACACCCCGTACGATAAGGGTGCCCATGGAAAACCTCAGCCCAACCTATTCTGGTTGGAATGATGTGGTTTAATTCTATTCTTTTTTGACTTATTTGATAGTATTTCTGACACATACCATCAAATTTAAAAGGATCATGATCTATTAGTAAAATATTATTTAAATTTGATCATTATAAAATGATCCTTAAAATTAATAGGTGTGAAAAAAATAATTAAATTGGGAAATATATATGGTTTTTACATGTATAAAATTAATTCATTAGATTAGAAATTGAATTAAAATTCATTTGAAGATAAAAGAGAAATTTTATGAAAAACTGTTTTCACATACGTAATGTGTTTTTATCTTAATAAATTAAATTGATCACTATTAATGAATGATTGTAAAGAAATATGTATATATTATATATTAAATATTTTTTTTTAAAAATTCATCTAGAGTTTTTACTAGGCATGAGAAAATAATAAATTCATTTTAATGTTTTACAACAAATTTTTTCTAAAAACTGTCTTTTGTTGATTGTTATGTATTTATATGATAATTTACATATACCACTTTTAAATATAGAGAATTGAAAAATTAATAACATATTTAGTACTAGGGGGTTCAAATTTGTTAAATAGATACCTTTAATTTTTTTTCATTGTGAATAGTAACTTTTGTAAAACATTGATAAATGAATTTAAAATTTCACTAACACTGAACATTAGCCTATTGGATAAAATATGTTATGCCATATCCACCAAAGCCACTAAAATATGGTCATTTGAGGTCATTTTTCTTTTATTAAAATATTTTGATTAATTTAAAAAATAATAATTAATACAAAATATCACTCTCTATACATTAATAATGATAAATTTTTATTAGAAAGATAAAAAAGATAAGGTCGGTTCATAATGTTTATTTGAAATATAATCGATCTGTTTTTATCATTTTAACTTATTTCTAATTTTTAGTGGTTAAATTATTATCTTAAATGCTCATGTGATGGAGATATAGTGTTTATTCAATTTAAAAAATATATGTTTTTAAAGAGATTTACAGAAATAGATCTGGATGAATTCTTGTATAAATTTTTTTTTAAAGAATTCTAAAAAATTAGAGATGTGTGAAAGGGATAGATTCAAATTTAATCTTTTTATTGATGTAGTTGAAGTCATATTAAATGAAAACTGTCAAAAATAAAATAAATTGTTTTTATGAAAATAATATTTAAAAAAAATATTTAAAAATCATAAAAAAATATAAATGATAGATAGGGGATACTTTGAGGATGAAAATGTCAACTCTTAACCATTTATGATCCAATTATCACCTTATATAATAAATTACACCACTTTAATATTAAAGTTATAAGCACATAATGGATTAAAATTAGTTAACCAATGGGTTAAACCAAAAGATAAAATTTAAAATAGAAACTAAACATATCTAATTTCCTAGGATGGTAATATTTTCACCTTAAAAACTTTCTATTCGAATATTTTTCCACTTAATAGGTTTCGGGTTGAGAATGAATTAGTTATATTTTAATCTATTTTGTAATTCTATGTGTGTCTTTTTCATCCCTTATAAAAGTATGCAACATCCCTATCTTCTTTAAACATCTTTGAGGGACATATCATGACCAATCATTTCCCATTTACCTTCTCAATATACTTATACAAGATATAAAGGTTCTTATCCTCTTAAAAACCCAACCCTAGGTTCCAAAAGAAAGGATCTAAAGGAGGTCTCTCGAATAATAGGTAATTGTCTTACCCAATATCATTCAATTTATTTATTCTTTTACCTCCAATAAATCTTTGGTATTTACCATAAAATAATAAATTTAGTATCCCAAATACTCTAAAATGTTATTATTACTATAAAACAATCATTATCCACAATATTTTCCATTAAATGAGAAGTGAAAATTATCATTTTGTGAATGTATGACATACCATCTCCACATAGTGATATAATTCATTTTTCCTCACTATGTTTTATGGATGGTTATTATGATGGGTTTAATATTAATATATTATATTTATGAAATGATCATACTTATGTAATTATAATATCAAATCTACCTTCTTACCATACAATATATTTGAAAACGATAATGTTGCTTGTGCGTACGTGTGGACTACCAACTCCACAATGCGATTTGATTTGTTTTTTATTTTGATTTTACATAGATGTTAATAAGGATAAATTTAATGAATATATTATATAAATGATATTAAATGATTCATAAAAGTTAAATTAACTCTATTTTTTTCATATGTCAAAAAGTAAAAAAAGTGTTCATTCATTTGCACGTCTTACTGCGTCCTTGAACAAACTAATTCATTTTTTATATCACTCTATTTTTTGGATGATTATAAATAAATATATAATAAATATATATGAGATTAAAATGATGATCAAAATTCTGGATATGATATAATCATGAAAAAAATCAAGGACTGAAACCACCGAACCAAAACATACAATAAAAATAAAGCAGTTATCACCCATAACTGTGATTTTGACAATGAATTATTAATAAATGGGTTATAAAATAATAGAAATAAATCATATAATGTATTATTTATATTATTATGGGTTTTGAATATATTTATAAAAAATCTATATTTATTATATAGATAGTTTGAACACATATAAAGAAAATCAGACCCGAGGTAAGAGTCTATTTCACAATCTCATCATCTTTCAGGATTGTTTATGCTTAAGTCTCTGATGAAGGAGTAATTTAATCTTTATATATATATATATATCCTCAATTTATTTATGTAAATTAATATTTCTCCTTTCATTTTCATCTCTTTAAGTACCCAAGTTATAGAAATAATCTTTTTATGGAAAATCAACATTGTTTTTCTACCCGGATGAAAATATTTTCCTTTAATGTCCATTAGTTCCTTAAAATGTTTTAATGAATATTTTTACTCTTTTCCAATGATTTATTAGAGAAATTTTTTGATTTTTTTTTCTTTTTTATGAATGGTTCGTTGGAAATCATTTTTTCATTTTTTTAAACGAGGTACTTTTTGTCCATTTTTATAAATGTGTGATATGAATGTTTTTTTATATTATTTATAATGAAAAAAATCTATAATAATAAATAATTAGTAATTTGGAGATTCCTTTACATTTTCATAGGTTTATTTTAGAATAAAATTTTATTTGTGGAATTTTTAGATTTTAAATAACTGATTTCAAAGTGTAAAGGGTATTTTCCTTAAAAAAAATTCAGTGTACTTTTAATGTAATTTTTACTATATTAAACTCCATTAATGATTATTCTTCTTTAATAAGGATATAATACAATTATACCATCCAGAATTTTACTATATATGGTTTATCATTAGTTTTACTAAGCAACGTATTGATACTATAAATTTTAGTTCCTCTAATATGGGAATTTATTGATTTTAATAGAATATTGATTAAGTTGTATTATTTATTCATATGATGAATGAAATGGACTTATTAATTAAAAGGTGGGGATCAAAATTATATATCCCCTCAATGTATCATAAAGTATCATGAGACAAATGTTGTACCTCTCGTACCCCTTGTGGTTTAATTTTCATGATCACAATCACTCTCTTATTTATCTAATCTTGTTTAAAGTGTTTTTGGATGATAGGCATGATTTCAGGTTTCCAAGGAATTGGGCCAAGAAAGCCAGAAGGCAAAAGTGGACTGATTTCAGTCCACCGGCCAACCGGTGGATGACCATCGGCCAGCCGGTAAAATCTTGACAGAAGGCATCCCCTCTGTCCAGACCACCGGCCAACTGGTGTCCCATCACCGGCCAGCCGGTGGAACCCAGATAGAAGGGACACCTACTATCTCACCACCGGCAAACCGGTGGCCTCCTCACCGGCCAGCCGGTGGTGCCTGGGCAGAAGGCCTCTCCATTTTCCAAAGCACCGGCCAACCGGTGGCCAAGCACCGGTCAGCCGGTGGAGCCAGTCAAACTAGCCGTTGGGCTTTGACCAGCCTGCTCCCAACGGCTCCGAAGACTTTTCCAACGGCTCCGAAGACCCCGAACGGCCATATGAGGGTTCCCCCTCTATAAATAAATAACTAGGAAGCCCCGAAACAGTAGTGGAATAATAACAAAGCCAACGGAAGCCAACGGACACATTTTTCATCATTTGGCAAACCTCCGGCGGATTCCTTCAAAGAACCTCAATTGCTCCAACCCATTTCCACATCCAAGGAGCATCACCATAGAAGCTTGGGAGCGCTCTTCATCAACTCCAATCAATACATTGGCGCCCAAGACTTCTCCACATTACGGTTTTTCTTGTTTTATTATTTTCAGCATCAATTTGGGTTTGTGCCTATAAACCCCTCTTTCTCTAATCTTCCTTTTGTTTGGGTTTTCACACCACCTTCAAGGTGTGAAGAGGTTAGTCAAGCCTTCCCTTTAAAAGGCTTGAGTCATAGGTGAGCTAGCCTTCACCTGTAAGAAGGCTAGTGGGTTCTTTCTCAACCATTAAAAGCAAGCTGTAATAGGTTCTATACTACCTTAAAGTCTAGTGGGTTTCTTGCTAAAACCAATAAAAAGCAAGCGGTAGTAAATCTATCAACGGTTGAGTTGGGAGCGGAGACGTAGGCTTTGGTTTAAGCCGAACTCCGTTATCAAGTTTTGTGTCTTGCCTCTTTTATTTCCGCTGCACTTTTTACTTTGATTTTAAATTGTTAATTTTTTTAAAAGTCAATTCACCCCCCTCTTTCCATCACTCTCCTCCCCAACATTTGGTATCAGAGGGAAAATTTGAGTAATACCTTCACCGGTTTCAAATTCAAGATCCTTTGTGATGGCTTCAACTTCTTTTTCCCCCGAAGGCTATTCTTTGGGTCGTGCTCCATTCTTTGATGGAGCCGACTATACTTATTGGAAAACCCGTATGACCACTTTTCTTAGAAGTATAGGTTATCCTATTTATAAAATTGTCATGAATGTTTATTCTCTTTCTTCTCCCGATGAATTCAGATGGACTCAAGCCGATATTAAAAATTTCGAGCTTGATGGCAAAGCCATGAACGCTCTTCATTGTGGCCTTGATCGTAATGAATTCAATCGAGTTTCCACATGCACTTCATCTCATGAAATATGGAAACTATTGGAGGTTACCCATGAGGGGACCAACAAAGTTAAGGATACTCGATTGGATATGTACCGTCAAGATTTTGAGTCTTTTACCATGCATCCATCTGAAAATATAACTGAAATGTTTACACGATTTACTGATGTTTTCAATGGGATAAAGTCCCTTGGTGATGATGTTTCTGCAGAAACGATGGTCAAGAAGATCTTTTGGATCTTACCAAGCACATGGGCACCGAAAGTCACGGTAATCCAAGAAGCAAAAGACATCAAGAACATGCCGGTCGAAGAGCTCATCGGATCCCTCATGACCTACGAGATCACCATGAGGAGGCAAGCTGAAAAGGAAGGCAAACCGATCAAAGTTCCAAAGAACATCGCCTTCAAAGTTCAAAAAGAAGAAAGCTCATCCTCCTCATCGTCTTCATCTTCAAGCAGCGATTCAGAAATGGAGAATCTTGCCCGCAAAATGCACAAATTCATGAAGAAGCACAAGAAGAAGAAATCCCGCAAGGCTCAACCCAACGAAAAATCTGAGCCCGAGGTAAAATGTTATGGGTGTGGCAAGAAAGGCCATTACAAGCCCGATTGTCCACTCAACAAGAAAAAGGCCAAGTAAAAGGAATAGAAGAAGGCATTCAAGGCCACATGGAGTGATATCTCCACATCCTCCTCCTCCTCCTCCTCAAGTGACAACGGTAAAAAATGCCTAATGGCATTTCATGAGGTATCCTCTTCCGACTCCTCATCCTCTAGTTCTTCAAATTCTTTCAATCATTTATCTTATGAGGATCTCCAACATGCTAGAGATCAATTGGAGGAAGGCTTTCACGAACATTTTCCAAATTTATTGCTTTAAAAAAGAATTTCAAAAAACTTTCTTCCGAAAAGGAACAACTTCTCAAAGAAAAGGAGGAGTTGTCCCTCAAGATCCAAAATCTTCCCGATGTTGATTTTATGGAATTAACAATCAAGGATTTAAGGAAATCCCTAGCTAAGTTCACCGAAGGTGAACATAACATTTCGAAGCTCCTTGGTTCCCAATGCATATCTAGAACCACCCAAGGGCTTGACTATTCCAAGAAAGCTTCCTCTTCCCATGCTCCTACTATTTTTGTAAGGGGGAGCTCCCAATATAAATTTTGCAACTATTGTAAAAAACCCGGGCACTTAATTTATGAGTGCGATTGCAAAAATGCCCAGTATGGAAGGCCCAAAACCATTTCCTTTAATGATGAATTTCATAGGAGAAGACCCACCACTAGACAAGTTTGGGTTGAAAAATCCCTTTTAGCGAGTCTCACCGGACCAAAATTTGTCTCGGTTCTAAAATCCTCTCCCCGGTGATTTGTTGTTTTTATTTAGGGGGAGTTAGGATCGTTTAAGCCTTTTTTCTTTATATTCAAAACTTTCAATTCAAAACCTTCAATTCAAAACTTTCAATTCAAAACCTTCAATTCAAATCTCAAAAATTTCAATTGGTTTAAAAACTCTATCTTTTTTTTAACCTTTCCCTCAATCAAGTTTTATGCCCCGTGCTATTTTGATAATTACAAAGGGGGAGAAATTCTTGGTTGATTGGGGGACAAATCTTTCTCTCATGCTTTTCTTTATCCTTTAAAGCATGCCTTTCATTTCATTCTTTTACATTGCTTGTTTTGGTGATTATGATCATCAAAATAGGGGGAGATTAATTTACCTCTCGTACCCCTTGTGGTTTAATTTTCATGATCACAATCACTCTCTTATTTATCTAATCTTGTTTAAAGTGTTTTTGGATGATAGGCGTGATTTCAGGTTTCCAAGGAATTGGGCCAAGAAAGCCATAAGGCAAAAGTGGACTGATTTCAGTCCACCGGCCAACCGGTGGATGACCACCGGCCAGCCGGTAAAATCTTGACAGAAGGCATCCCCTCTGTCCAGACCACCGGCCAACTGGTGTCCCATCACCGGCCAGCCGGTGGAACCCAGATAGAAGGGACACCTACTGTCTCACCACCGGCAAACCGGTGGCCTCCTCACCGGCCAGCCGGTGGTGCCTGGGCAGAAGGCCTCTCCATTTTCCAAAGCACCGGCCAACCGGTGGCCAAGCACCGGTCAGCCGGTGGAGCCAGTCAAACTAGCCGTTGGGCTTTGACCAGCCTGCTCCCAACGGCTCCGAAGACTTTTCCAACGGCTCCGAAGACCCCGAACGGCCATATGAGGGTTCCCCCTCTATAAATAAAGGACTAGGAAGCCCCGGAACAGTAGTGGAATAATAACAAAGCCAACGGAAGCCAACGGACACATTTTTCATCATTTGGAAAACCTCCGGCGGATTCCTTCAAGGAACCTCAATTGCTCCAACCCATTTCCACATCCAAGGAGCATCACCATAGAAGCTTGGGAGCGCTCTTCATCAACTCCAATCAATCCATTGGCGCCCTTAAGGTTTTTCTTGTTTTATTATTTTGAGCATCAATTTGGGTTTGTGCCTACAAACCCCTCTTTCTCTAATCTTCCTTTTGTTTGGGTTTTCACACCACCTTCAAGGTGTGAAGAGGTTAGTCAATCCTTCCCTTTAAAAGGCTTGAGTCATAGGTGAGCTAGCCTTCACCTGTAAGAAGGCTAGTGGGTTCTTGCTCAACCATTAAAAGCAAGCTATAATAGGTTCTAGACTACCTTAAAGTCTAGTGGGTTTCTTTCTAAAACCATTAAAAAGCAAGCGGTAGTAAATCTCTCAACGGTTGAGTTGGGAGCGGAGATGTAGGCTTTGGTTTAAGCCGAACTCCGTTATCAAGTTTTGTGTCTTGCCTCTTTTATTTCCGCTGCACTTTTTACTTTGATTTTAAATTGTTAATTTTTTTTAAAGGCAATTCACCCCCCTCTTTCCATCACTCTCCTCCCCAACAACAAAATAGATCAATTATTATTTATAGGCATTACCCATCTTTGTAAGAAGTCATGGAATGAGGCCCTGACAATATGTTTTAGAAGTCTTGGAATGAGACATTGATAGTATTTTTTAGATGTTCTTCATTATTCATTCCATCAGTTTGAAATAATATTTTGATGACCATGTAATTATTTTAACTGTTATTATATTCATATATATGTTTTTAACTCATGTGATTATTTTAATGACATTATTTGATCATTTATTATTTTTATATAATTCATTCTTAGTTAGGTTCTACTATAAGTATACACTTACTGAGCATTTGATCTCACACATTTTTGTTCCTAATTTCCCCATGATGTTAGGGAGTGTATGATGAACGATATTTAGGGATATAATAATGGTAATAATTGTGTTATCAAAGAAAATACTTTTTTGAACTTATTTTTTCAAATGAATGTGAGATTTCATGTATGTATCTAGTTTACCAATTATACTAAACTATACGATCCTTTTTGATGTTATCACTGGTTTCTAGTAATAATTTAATGAATTACCTAATGACTTAGGGCTACTGGGGTCATGGTCATTATAGTTGGTATCAAAGGAAGTTTAGTATAAATATTGGGAACTATATTAAAGAAAGCATAAATTATGGAAAATAACCCTATGACTAACATTGATGTTATGTGTTTGTATAGGATAACATCCTAATGTTTTCGAAGGGAAATTATTATGTGTATTTCATAGTAATACAACCTTGTCTGGATTGTACTAGCAGATATAATTTTGGCATAAATGTTCTTATTGGTAATAACCTTGAAATGAGTTGGTTGAGTATTTCTTTTCCATAATTCTCGTTCACGATGAGTGTGACATTATTGTGAACCAATTTTGATAATCCTGAGTGAAATTATTTGATTAATTAACATTTTCACTACAATCCATTATGAAATATTTTAATGTTTTTTATGATTCATGTACATTATCAAAAAAACCTGTTTGTGATTATGAGATTATTTGGGAATAAATTTTCAATTTATATTAAGTGTTTCGCTATTTTCAACCTTATAGATTATGTTTAATTTTGTTATAATTTATTCTAGTGTATTCCTTTATTTAGAAATGGAACATATTAAAACTATTGAGTACTATATCAATGCACGTTATCCATATAAGTATATCCCTCCTCGGAATGATAATAAAGATAGAACTAGAGATATAGCTAGTGTAGAGAAAATTTTAACTATATTGAGGTTGATAACCCTACTTATGACCAATAACCTTGATCGTATGGAGTAAACTATTGATACAAAATGTATTGTATCTTATTTAAACTGATTCGTGTGTTCTCTATCTTCATCATTCAATGAGACAACAAATCCATTTATAGTTGTGCAATGGGTAAGTCCCTTAGTGAAAGTATTTCTCACTTTTGGAATTATTTAATGGGACAAGGTTGTCATGATAGTTTATCATCTCTGATGGAATGTATATTAATGGTGTTAATTTATTCAAAATACTAAAGATGAGGATAAAATAATGAGCATGGAATCAAAGGATTTTTGGATGTTTTTATTTCCAAAATAATTTCTACATGAACAACAAGTGGATATAGAGAGAAAATTCTCAAGTCTAAGACAAAAGGAAGAGGAAAATGTTACTATGTGTGAAGAAAAAATTACAAGGCTTACAGGGAATGTTTTGGACTATGTACATAATCTAAAGGGAAATATTGATTGTTTATTTGATGAGATTAGGATAATCATTCAAAGAGAAGTAGTCTACCAAATAATCTCATTATATAAGGAAATAATATCATGTGATACTAAGACATAGATTGAATTATCAAAGTCTTATGGATTTGAAGGAAATAAAGAGAATAAGATTACGAAAGAGATGAAAATGGATAAGGGGAAGTAGATAAACATTAATTTTCCAATATGTGATACTTATGGAAGGAAACACATCGATACACACATAAAAGGAAACAAGGTTTTCTATAATTATGGAGAAAAAGACCATCATGCTCATGAATGAAATGATAAGTGAGAAGCTATCAATTTATAGTGCATTAAATTTAAGGATGTGGGGAAAAATTCTAACCAATGCCCCAAATGTTATGGGAACATATCATAAAATAAGACAAGTTGAGAAGGCCAAGATCATGCAATTAAAATAGTTGACATGGATGTTTCTAATGATGTAGTGAACGGAACCATAATCATCCACTCCAAGATTGAAAATGATTTCTTTGATTATGGTTCTACACACTCTTTGTATATGAAAAAATTTCTAATGGTATTATATAACCACCTCAATGATTAGATGTTGAGTTGGTAGTAAAAAATCTAAATTGTAATATGACAACATCATGAGCCTATAACTCTTCTCTTGTAGAAGTTTTTTGGAATATTCTTCCTCTAGTTGAGTCTTCTGTAATTTTGAATATGTATTGACTCTCTTATTATATATACCATATAAATTATCTAGGATGTGAAGTTATATTCGATATTATGAATCAACCTTCAATTGTTTATTAGTGTGAGGATGAACCCGAATTCCTAATGAAAATTACATCCATCATATAGGTGTTTATACCTATGAATGTGGAATATTTATCTCAAATGTTTTGGGAGAAACTGAACATTGAAAATGTTCCTATTTTTTGGTAATATGTTGATATTTTTACTAAGGACATGAATTGTCATTCCCCAAATTTCAAAGTCATGTTTTCAATAGATTTCATAACTTTTTCCATGCCTATATCAAAGGATTCATAAATAATGGACTATATTGAGTTTCTAGAATTGAAGATGAAATAATATGAGAACCTAGATAAGTGATACATTTATTATAGTACTTTTCTATAGGTTTCACTAGTTTTTTTGTTAGGAATAAATATGGTTCAATGGGTATTTTTATTGATTATCAAGAACATAACAAGATCACTATTATGGTCATGTATCCTCTTCACCATGTTGGAAATCTATTTGAACAATTATGAGGAGATCTCTATTTTTCCAAAATTGATATTTTATCTTGATATAATTAGTTGAGGATCAAGGAGATGGATATACCCATGACATCCTTTTGTATGAGTTGTGGTCGTTAGGAATTTATAGTATTTCCTTTCGGACTTACCATTTACATGGCTATTTTCATGGATTTAATGAATAAATTATCTATATATTACCTTGATTAATTTTTGATAGTCTCTATAGATTATTTTCTTATATATTCTAAGAGAAAGTAACAACATGATGAACATTTGATCATTTTGATAAAGACCCTGAGTAAGGAGAATTTGTATTCTAAATTTACCGAGTATGAATTTTGGATTCATAATGTTTCATTATTGGGTCATATAATCTCAAGTTAGGGTATATTGTTGGATCCTTCAAAGACATGTGATATTGAGTAATGACCTATATAAAACACAGTAATAAAAATCCATATTTCTATTAGGTTGGATAGATACTACTTATTCTTTGGGAGATATTTTTCATGAAAATATAATACACTCACTATATTGATTTGGAATGGGGTTAAGTATTTATGGGAAGGTGAATCTAAAATGAGTTTCAAAGAACCGTAGATAAGGATACTTAGTGCCCCTATTATTACACCACTTTGTAGTGGAGAAGGTTTTGAAATTTATAGTGATGCAACAAATAATGAACTACAATTTTTCCTCATGTACAATGACATGGTAATAGTACATTCCACAATCTAATTAAAAACACATATGAAAATTTACCCAACTCATGATTTGGAGTTGGTAGTAGTAATTTTTGCATTAAAGATATCGAGGAATTATCTATATGGAGAAATGTTTGATATATATAGATATATATTGATCATAAAATCTTGAAGTATATATTTATAACTAATTATTTTAATATGTTCTAGAGAATATGGTTCTAGATGGATAATGATTATGATTTCTCAATACATTACCACCCTGGGAAGGTGAACAAGGTGGCTAATGCTCTGATTCAGATATTCCATGCTATTTTTTCCATGATGAGGATTTAAAGTGATCCAATATTTAAGGATTTTCAAAAGATATATCCTAAAATCATGAGTAAAGGGGAATGATCATATCATTCTCATATGAATGTTCAACCATCAATCCATGAGATGATTAATATAGAACAAAAGGAAGACGTGGAATTATAGATGAATGTGAGGAATTTCTCTGAGTTAAACCATTTTAATTCTTGAATGATAATGTTACATAACAATGTATGTGTCCCATATATACCATAATTTAAGAAGTATTTATTAGATGAAGCTCATAGTTCATCATTGTCTATTTATCCTGGAAGTAAAAATATGTATAAAAACCTGAAAGAGTATTTGTTGTGGGATAATATGAAACGGTATGTTTTAGAGAATGTATCATGAAGTATGGTGCATTATAAAGTTAATACTGAGAGATATATGTCTAAGGGGATGTTATAACCATCACCTATGCCAGAATGGAAATTGGAAAACATCCCCATATAATTATATTTAGACTCCCCAAAACCTGTAAAGGGCATAATTCTATAGGGGTTATAGTCAATCGCCTTATGAAATTAGTGCCCTTTATTTTTATCAAAGATGATTTATTGCTTGATCATATTTCTAGAGTTTACATTAAGGATGTTTTAAGGTTACATGATGTACTACATTCTATTGTATCTGATTAGGATCTTAGGTTAAAATCAATGTTTTGGTGAAGTCTTCAGCAAGCTCTGGATACAGAGCTGAGTTTCAAAATATCTTATTATCCTATGATAGATGACTTATCTGGGAGAACCATTAAAACTCTAGAGTACATGTTGAGATCTTTCTCTATGGATTTCAATGTTGGATGATATCAACACCTTCCATTGGTGGATTTTTCATACAACAATATATTCTAATTGAGAACTCAAATGGATCCTTATGAATCCCTCTATATTAAGAAGTATAGAACTCCAATGTCCTAGAATAAATTTACAAAAAAATGCAATTCAGACCCAATATAGATTAGGAAATGGCATATAATTATAGATTCATTTAGTACAACATAAGTGAAGCTCAAATTCGTCATACAAATTATGAAAACAATAATATATGAGATCCCAAGCATGAAGTTGGTAATAAGGTATTCCTATGAATATCTACCTTGAAGAAGTTAATTAGAGTATGAAATAAGGGAAATCTATGCCCTACATATATTTTCCCATTTGATATTCTTGGTCATGTCGGGATGGTGGCTTATTTCTTGGCACTTCAACCAAATCTCTATCAAGGTCATGATGTGATCCATGTATCTCTCCTGAGGAAGTACATACTTTAATGCCCCGGAATATTCATGTATATATTTTTAAAAATATATAGATTTATTTCGAGACCAAGCACTAAGACGGTGTGTGATTCCAAGTCCCGGAGAACCCGTAATGATGTATAAAAAAATATTAAGCTTTAAATAGAGTGTGTCAGCAGTTTTCCTAAAAAAGTGTAAAAACTCTTAAATAGGTGATCATATCAGAATTTGGAGGTCACTTTTATGTTCAGGATGGTGGTTTTACACTAGATATGACATATGTTTAGTTGGTGCATCCCTCCAATGAGAAAACCCAAATATGGTATAACCGTAAATAAAATTATTTTATTTTTCAAATGCTTATAACTCTTGAACGGTGACATCAATTAAAATTTTGAGACCACAGTTAATCCCTTAAGGGTATAATTTCCTCAGGAAAATCCTAACACTGGCCGGCATGGGCCAATAGTGGAAGTTAGTTTTTCACTAGAAATAAAATAATTAAGCAACAAATATTTTCTTTTGAAATACTTATAACTCCTAAACAGTAACTTGGATTGAAAATCTGAGAGTAGTGTTGAGCTCGTGTGGGTGTGTTACCATTAGGAAGATTCTAACCTCGACCAGCTCAGGTCGAGGGTGAGAGTAAATTTTGATCATTTTTTAAGGTACGTTTAGTAAACGTGTGAGTGCGAGTTTCTACCTTTTAAACTAGTGGTCTAATTTGAAATTCGAGGGGACCGTCGAACATGAATAGCCAAGATTCTCCTAGAAAGAAGTTCACTATGACCGACAAGGGTCAGAGGGAAAAGTTAATTTTTGGTACTTTCCAGAAAAAATAAACATAAAAAATTATTTTATTTTTCTTTCGCACCATTCAGTGGCAGACAGTGACGCTGTGATGCAGCGACGAGGTGACAACGAGGCAAAATTAAAGAAGACCCTTAATGGCTCATTATGCATGTGTAACGATGCAATGTCATAGTGTAATAGAAGTGTTGCAACATGTTTCTTTTAATTAAAAAAACATGTTGGAGAGTGAGAAATTAAACTATGGGGATTCCCTAACGAACCTCCAGAAGACATTCTATCTCCAATGAAGAGAGAAGAATGAAGAAACATACTTTGGAGGATAATATCTAGAGTATGAAATGTGGCAACGAATGCCAATGATTGAAAACCAACGATGATGCGAATTACATCTTTCGTCATCAGCGGACCCAAAGAATCCTGCTAGGGTTTTTTCATTCTATATATTTAATGAACTCTTCCTTGTTCATGAAAATTAATGACAATTGCGGATCAACGGACTAATGGGTTGATCCATGAATCACTCCTTCTGGTGGGTGGATATTCTACGAAGATTTTATTTGTAGGTTTTCAATATGTGTGGTTATCCTTATGTGTATCCCCGTGATTAAACCCTGACGTAGAGGGAACAAACCAACCAAAAAAGGCCTGGTCCCTCCTCCATAGTTGTTCTTGGTGTGTTCTTCAAATTTCACTAATCAAAATGTATGAAATGAATTTATGAGGGCTTCACAATGAAGGTGAAATCCTATGAATCCTGTAGAGGCAAGCGGTTCAAAAAACAGACCACTAAAGAAACTATGGTGGCCCGTAAAAGGCACCACCGCTACACTGGCGGCCAGTGGTGAGGGTGGCCGCATGCCACGATTGCAGGAAGCAACAGCCAGACAGTCTCGACAGTGAGGAGGCACAGCTCCCGTTGGTGCTGCGTGGTGGGATGAACCACATCTGGGCCGTCTGGGGAAAGGTGAGTTGTGGTCTATCGACCACGGCTGGAGGAGGCCCCAAATCTGTAGGTCTAGCGAGGGAGTCAGATGAGGCACAACTGCCACATCCTAGCTGGTCGGTGCCCCATCGGACGCATCGTTTGGCCGGTCTTTGGTGGGCGGGCCATGCCCCAACCAGCAGTCTGGGCCAACGGGCCGAACCTGTGGCAGCGGGCCGGACCCATACCGGCAAGCCTAACTCATACCAGTAGTCCAGATACGAGCCCTTCGGGCATAGTCGGATGAGACAGGGTCAACGAGTGAGCGGGCAGGGTGGACCCTCAGCCAAACCGTGTCGGGTCCCACGATGTCCCTTGGGCCCGGCCCATTAGCCAGGCCGGACTGGACCGACCCCAACCCAAATCAAGATAGGTTGATTCCTTATTTTTAAACAGGGGTATGTGGGACCCCCGATCTAATTTGGTTGGGTTGGTCCAAATGGGTTAGACCCGGACCAGACACAATCATCCCTTTTTTACTAAAATGAATGTATCCATCATATCGGGTGTCTGATTGATGTGTCATTAGTGGCGTTGGGATACTTTTGATGGGGCAGTCCTTTGGATATACTCCACTTCAGTTTTGGCAGAAGTTGGAGTACTTCCAGGTTGTATCAGACTCGAATCCAATCAGGCACTTTTTACAAATAATGACCATATCTTATAGACTGGGAATCTGAATAATGCAACGTCAATTATGTTAGGACCCTTACAATGAGACAATCATTTGTGTTACTCTATGGGGAATTCTTAGGGGTTGAGGTATAAACTATGGATAAAGGATCAGATCCTCCCAGTATCAAGCATTCAATGTGTGGGAATCCAATGGCTGGTTGTAACGTGATGAAGGAATAGTGATCTGGTATGGATCAACACCTAGTGATCCTGATTGGGTCAGAACCTAGAGGTCTTATGTCGGTCAGCACCAAGTAATCCTCAATGGGATAGCACCTAGCGATCCTCTGTGGGTCAGAACCTAGTGATCCTTTGTGGGTCAGCAGCTAGAGACCTTATACGGGTTAGCAGCAATGCCTCTTGACCAAATAAGATGATCTAGATTTATAAATAATCATCTTTACTTATTTAATTATGTTATACCAAGTGTGAGATGCACCTTTTAAATTTTTCTATGTGTTTCAGATCTTTCTTAGTGGTTTTAACTCTTTAATATTATCCTTTGTGGTGGTTTCCATTGTGGATTACTGGGAGACCTTTGGGGGTCTTGAGTTCCCTACTTATTATTGCTATACTCACCCATTCACGGGCTTTACCTGCACATGTTGTGCCTAGTGAAGACGATCAACATTTTGATAGAGTTTCTCAGGGGGGATGGGATGGACGGACGCTATGATGGTGGACATTGTGGCATAGTACTAGGTGGCTCCCAATAGTACTGGGCGGACATGACATACTACTTTGACTTCCAGTAGCTTCACTACTATCACGATCTGGTGGGTTTTTTCACAGATGGACATCGTAGTTTCCTTCTGTACATTTCTATTTTTATTTCCTTGTTGGGTTTGTATTCCACCCTAGTTACATTCTATTGTATTTACATTCAACCTTATTTTATTGGTATAATTTTCCTCCTTTTAGTGTGTTGGGATGTCGTTGGGTGTGTGTGTGTGTATAGGTTTATTGTAAATGCCTTCCCATTTGGGGATATGCCTTTTTGGTGCATGTCACATGCCCCTGGCCTATGGAAGATGGGCTTGGGTAGTCATATCATGGTCCCCAGGGGACGAGTCATGACAAAGTGGTATCAGAGGGAGATCGGTTCTACCAGAATAAATAAGAGTCTGTATTCCCAATGATGGCAATAGTTTTAAGTGTCTTGAGAATGGATTTCAGTCTGGGGAGTCCATTGTTGGTGCAACGACTGACATATCCATACTCTAGGACCCTAGATTATGTTTTTTGACTCAGTACACAAAAACACTGGTTGCATTTGTTTTGGAAATGTTTTTTTCCACTTGATCTCTTTTGAGTTAGCTCACCAGGTATAACTTATTGAATGTTATACATCTTGATTCTCTTTCAAGATTCCTCCATGTAGACAACCATCCAAGATTCCAATATGTGACCACGAGGATGGTCCACCAAGTGATGAGGCTTTGATACAAGAATCGTTGCCCGAGATGGTACCATCAGGATGTGTCCCACCAATACCACTTCTTATTGGTCAGCAGTTACTACCGATGCTACCGGTAGTGGACACATTTAGGCTCAATTCCTTACATGGGTATCAGCAACAGAAACCCCTCAGGTTCTAAGGAGATCCCAACTCACAGGCATCTAAGGACTATCTTGACGTAGTGATCGAGTTTCCATCATGTCAGGGCACCATTAGATTAGATGGAGGACCTGGCAGTGAGCCTTCTATGTGTCTAATCAGGGTGATGACAAGGTTTAGATTTCCCCTATCTTACAATGAGATAAATATTCCATGGATAGAGCTTGAGAACCTTTCACATAGAAGGGGTCTTTTACCATTAAAAATCTAAGGGGTATGTGTTCCCAGGAGGTTCAATAGCTTCGGAGGGATGACAAGTTAGTAGCTGGGTATTCATCAACGAGTACCGACCATTCCATTTACTCGATGAATGTGATATGAACAATGATTCATGGGTCTAACCTCTAAAAAAGATGTGTTTAAGGACATCAGAGCTACCACTATTCCTTTGTGAATTCCTACTTATATTATGGTGCTAGAGATAACCTTTATAGTTGAAAGTTCCTTGGCTGAGAAGATATAGCCATTGAATTTCTGCAGTGGGAAAGCAGGAAACTAAAGTCAGTATTAGAGACTTGGATATGTAAAATGTTTCGAGACGAGGAAGTGACTTGGATAGATGAATCTACAATGTAGAAGATGTGGAAGAGGATCTAGGATAGTTTTAGGAGGTGGTATACATTTTGACATGTTACAACCACCACACCAATGTGGTCCCCACCATGCTCTGGGATTTGGAGGGAAGGAGAAGGGAGAAGCTGAATGCAGTCAAGGAGAATGACCCATGGGATCTGGGAATGATTCGAGGTACGGTCTAGGTTTACTAATATTTTTTGTATTAATAGACATAGGTACTAATCATTCCTTCTTATCAAGAATCTTGTTCATGACCTAGAGTTTCTGGTTAAACCATTGACTTTATCCTTATTTCATGAGATACCTATGGGAGGAGACTCGATAATCACACTTATGACGATGGTGTGATCTGACTCTTGAGGAAAGACTTTAATTTGGAACATCTTGGTGGTAGCATTGAGGCCTTACGATGTTAGTTTTGGTAAGGAGTATTCATCCACAGTTCTTTCTCAGATTGATTGTTTTAGGCAAAAGGATGTGTTATACCTGTAGTGTTGGAATGGGTTTTTCCTTAGATGGTGAAAAAGGAAACCCAAGAAGCATGGGATAAACACATTCATATAAGGGAGAAGTTGATCACTCTTGAGTATTCCATCCTTTCTTTCTTGGCAGTGGATGTTTTGAGTTTTCAGCTCCGAATAGAAGTGGCAGTGTGTGGGAACATCCTTTCAAAAGGTGCTTTTAGGATTACCTCTCCATAGGGAGGGGGTCTTATATATCATTTAAAACTCGATATGGAATCGATATTAGCATTAGTATATATTTAGTCTTTTGTCGAGCTTCGCGAGTAGGGGGGTAGGTGGGGAACTTACAGAAGAAGGTCTTAATAAGAACCAGTGTTCACGGTATTGAGTGTATTACCGACACTTTAACCAAGTGGCTGTGGATAATGAGTACCCACTACCAAAGGGTCGATTGGAAAATCATTAAATTAAAGGGGGTAGCCTTTATTGTGAATGGGAAGGTGGCCATAAGATTTTTAGTAGTTGAGACAACGACGGTGGATGGAGTTCCTTTAGGAATATAACTTTCAGATAGTCTACTCTTTTTGGAAGGGGAATGTGGTGGTAGAAGCACTAAGTAGAAGGTTTGGTTTGCAGCTAGTGAGTGAGGCAATAGAGCATCTAGCCATGATGCAGATATCATTCGTGGATTGTGCTGGAGCATCTTACCTCCAGTCTATGATTGTCACTCCTCCACTCTTAAAATGAGTTTGGGAGGCACAACTTGTGGATGTGGACTACAAGGCCCGACATGCTCAGATATCCTCAGTACATGCTCCTATATATATTTTTGATAGGTGTGGAGCACATCATCCTCTTCATAGGGTGTACCATTGTACCAGGGATGTTGTCGGAGGAGGTGTTTCGGGAGTTCCATACATCTCATTTTGCGGTACATCATGGAGTGGTGATGATGTACAAGGACCTTGAAAATTAGTACTGGTGGCCAGGAATGAAGAAAGCGTTGTTCTAGTACATTTTTTAATGCCTCAATTGTCAGCATGTGAAGGCCGAGCATGAGGTTCCAGTAGGCATGGACCAACCACTCGATGTACCAAAGTAGAAATGGGATGGAATCTCAATAGACTTTGTGATGGGGTTAAAATGTACATTCAGTGTCTATGATTACATTTGGGTGATTATTGACCAACTCACCAAGTCGGCTCACTTCTTACCCATCCAAGAGTAGGGACCGATAGAGATCCCGGGACTCCTCTTTATCTAGGAGATAGTGTGGCTCCATGGGGTGCCTTCTGTGATTGTATTAGACCATGATGAGAATTTTACATCTTGATTGTGGAAGGGGTTGCATGAGGCATTCAAGACTCAGATGCGTTTGAGCACTGCTTTTCATCTCCAAATAGATGGTCAAATGGAGCAGACCATACAGACCTTGGAGGAAATACTCTGTGCTTTTGTCCTACATTTTGGTCATTGTTGGGAGGAACACCTTCCACTGGTGGAGTTTTTATACAACAATAGATATCACTCCACCATTGGCATTACACCATTTGAGACCTTGTATGAGAGTCCTTGCAGATCACCCCTATGCTAGAAAGACCTAGGGGAGTCAGCATTCATGGGTCCAGAGTTGGTACAAGCTACCACTGAGAAGGTGAAGATCAACTAGGAGAATATGAGGACTACAAAGAGTATGAATAATTATTATACTGGTAGGAGACCGAGACCCTTGGAGTTTGAGGAGGGATACCTTGTAATCCTTTGAATCTCACCCAAGTGGGGATTGCGAAGATTTGGTCAGGGCGAAAAGCTATCTCCGAGGTTAGTCAGACCTTTCCGAAGTCTTAGTAGAGTTGGCAAGGTGGTGTGCCACCTATCTCTTCCCCCACCGATGCAATGGATTCATGTTGTTTTTTTATGTCTCATAGCTGAGGAGGCATGTGCTTCATCCATCGCACGTTATCGACTTGGGAGAGGTGGAAATTGATTATGGGTCAATGTTTATGGAGTTCCTGGTGGAGATAGAGGATAAACAACATTGAGACCTTCGTGGATGGACAATTACTCTGGTGCACATTCGGTGGTATCACAGGAATCACAAGGAGAGAACATGGGAGTGGGAGGCCCAGATTAATGCTCAATACCCCCACTTGTTTGATTAGCCTTTGTTTTATCATTTGGAGATATAAATCCCTAAGGTGGGGAGAATGTAATATCTGGGAATTTCTATGTAATTTTTTTTAAAATTATATAGTTTTATTTCGAGACCAGGAACAAAGATGACATAATATTCTGAGGTCTGAACTTCTCAAAATGATCGATTGAAAAATATTTAGCTTTAAATAACACGCATAAGCGGCTTTCCAGAAGAAGTTGAATAACTCTTAAATGGGTGCCTGAATCAAAAATATGAGGTCTCTATTGCATTTACGATGGTGCGTTTACCCTAGGTGCAACTTAAGTTTAGTTAGCACAACCCTCCAATGAGAAAACCCAAAAATGGTAGAACCATAAATAAAATTATTAATTAAAATTATTATATTTTTCAAATGCTTATAACTCACATACAGTGACTCAGATTAAAAATCTGAGACCACCACTGAGCTGTTGAGGGTATGATTTCCTTTGGAAGATCATAACATTGGCTGGTGTGATCCAATGGTGGAAGTTAGTTTTTTCCTGTAAATAAAATAATTAAGTAACAATTATTTTATTGTTAAATCCTTATAACTCCTAAACAAAAACTCATATTGAAAATTTGAGAGTACCATTGATCTCAAGAGAGTTTTTTCCCCTCATGAGGAACCTAACCTCGACCGGAACTGGTCAATGGTGAAAGTTAATTTTTTAAAATTCTTTTTAAGGTACGTTCATTAAACTTGTGAGCAGGATTTCAATATTTTGAACTGGTTCTTGGATTTGAAATCTGAGAGCACCATTGAACTCACTACACTGAGATTCTCTTAGAATGGACTTAACTTTGACTACTAAGGGCCAGACGAAAAATTTAATTTTTTGGACTTTCTGGAAAAATAACTAAATAAATTCAAAAAGTTATTTTGTTTTTCCTTCACACCATTGAGTGGCAGAAGTCAAAACTGTGATGTGAAGATGAGGTGATGATGAGGCACAATTAAGGAAACCCATTAATTGCTCATTGACCAAGCATAACTACTACGCTATTTCAAAAATGAAACAACATAACGATGGAACGTTGCAGCGTAACAAAAACATTATGATGTATTTATCTTTATTAAGCCAACATATTGGAGACTGGGAAATTGAACTGTGGGGATTCAATGAGGATCCTCCAGTAGACTTCCTCTACCATGAAGAATGAAGAAAGAAGCAAAAAACATTGGAGGATCGGATCTTGATGATGATAAATGGTTATGAATTCCAATGATCACGGACCGACGACAATGTGAATCACATCCGCCATCATCAGTGGACCCAATGAATCCAGGTAGGGGTTTACCCATTCTATGTATTTGAAGAAATATTCCTCATTCTTGAAAATTAATGATGAATGTGGATCATCCGACTAACAGTTTGATCCGTAAATCGCTCATTCTTGCGGGTGGATATTGTGTGGGGATTTGATTTGGGGTTTTTAAGCTGTATAGTTATCCTCATGTTTATCCACATGATTAAACTCTAACATGTATGGCGTGAACTGACCGAACAAGGACTAGTTCCTCTACCATAGTTGTTCTTTGTGTGTTCTTAGAAGTAGACTGGTCAACATGTAAGCAATGTGTTTCCAAGGGCTTCACAGTGAAGGCGGAATCCTATAGATCCCATAGATGCAAGAGATTCAGGAAACGGAACGTCGAAGAAACTCTAGTGGCCCATAAAAGGTGTCACTTCCATGATGGATCTGCAGGTGGAGGGTGGTGGTGTGCCGCGGTGGCAGGAAGTCGTCGCCAGATGGCAGTAATGACGAGGAGGTTGGGCGCCTGTCAGCGCCGCGTGAAGGGACGACCCGTGTTTGGGTTGTCCGGTGGCTAGTGACCTACGGTCTGTCCTCCATGGATGGAGGAGTCCCCACATCTGTGGGGCTAGCCGGGGAGTCGAATGCCTCACAGCTACCACATCATGGCTTTATGGTTCCCCACCGGATGCACCATGCGGCCAATCTTTGGTTGGTGGGCTGCGCCCCAGCCAGCGGGCTAGGCCGAACCCACACCGAACGGTCCAGACCCGAACCAAGTGGGCAGGACCCACGCCGATAGACTAGAACTATTCCCTTCTGTTCGGGCTATATGATACCGGGTTTTCGAGTGATCGGGCGGGCTGGACCCACAACCAAACTAGGTCGGGTCTAGCGAGGCCCATTGGGTCTGGCCCACTGGCCAGGTCGGACTAGACCGACCCAAACCTAAACTATTTTAGTTCAAGCCCATATTTTTAAATCATGGTATGTGGGACCCCCAAGCCATGTTTTTTGAGTTGGTTGACCAGGTCATACCGAGCCCAGGTGCAACCATCCCTTGTTTAATAAAATGCACGTATCTCTTAAAGAGGGCATCTGATTGATGCATTGTTATTGGCGTCCAGACCCTTACGATGGGAAAATCCATTTGAGATACTCCACTTGAATTTTGGTGTAAGTTTATGAATGGACGGGTTGGATTGAAATCAAATCCAACTGGGCCCTTTTTACTAAAAATGCCCATATCTTATAGATTGGTCATCCGAACGATGCACCGTTTGTTGCGTTGGGACCCTTAGTATGAGATGGTTCTTTGAGTTACTCTATGTTGGACTTTGTGGTAGTTGAGGTACGACCAATGGCCTGAGAATCATATCCTCATAGAATCAAGCATGCTATACGAGGGAATCCAATGGCTGGTTGTGATGTGAAGAAGGAATACTGATCCAGCGTGATTTATCACTTAACGATCCTAAGTGGGTCAGCACCTAACGATCCTGTGTGGGTTAGCACCTAGCGATCTTCAGTGGGTCAACACCTAGTGATACTCTGGGGGTCATCACCTAGAGATCCTCTGTGGGTCATCACCTAGAGTTCCTCTATGGTTCACCACCTAGCAACCCTATATAGTTCAACAACATAGCCTCTCGATAGAATAAGATGATCCAGCTTTACGAATAATCATCTTTACTTATGTACAAAAGTTATACCTGGTGTGAGATGCAACGTTTACATTGTGCTATGTGTTTGAGATCATTCTTAGTAGCTTTTCCTCTATGGTATTCTCCTTTGTAGTTGCTCAGGGGGATGGGACTGACGGACGCCATAATGGTGGACTTGGTGACCTAGGACCAGTTGGGGGCTAGTAGGACTGGGAGGACATGACATACTACTTAGGCTTCATGTATCTTCACTACTCTCACGATCAAGTGGGGTTTTCCATGGATGTCCATCAGAGTTTCTTTTTGTACTTTGCAGTTTTCGGTTCCTTGTTGGGTTTGTATTCTGGCCAACATACACTCACTTGTACTTGCCCTCAACCTTGTTTTAGTGGCATAATTTTCCCCCTTTCAGTGTTTTGGGATGTGGTTGGGTGTGTGTGTGTATAGGTTTAAGGGAAATGCCTTCTCTTTTTTGGATATGCCTTTTTAGTGCTAGTCACCAGCCCCTGGCCTATGGAATGTGGGCTTGGGGTAGTCATGGGAATGTGCCTCAAGGGGACGGGTCGTGACACATACCCAATCCTTTAAATGTATTGAACTGAATGATCATACTAATAGATAAATATCTTTGTTATGAGGAATAAATTGTGGAGATTCTGGATCATAGAGAAAATGTTTGTTTAATCAAGACCACTCAAATAGTTAATTTTTTGTGGTGAAATCATAAAATTGAGGATGTTATGTGGGAACCTGATCATGTTATGATGCATAAATATTATTAGTGGACTGTATTGTATTGAAAAAAAATTAGTGTGAAATTCTATGATGGGGGTAGAATGTAACACCCTTTGTTTTTATGAAATATTTCTTTAATTTATTCGTTAACTTATGTGACATGCAACACAGAGTTTAAATGATTTGCGATATACTATTAGAATATTATTTAAGAGTGATCATTACAACCTAGAAATTAAAATTGGAAGCTATGAATAGGAATAAATAAATTATGTAATATTTATGGTTTATAAATATATAAAATGGATTAATAAGATTATAAATGAAAATAAAAATTATCTAAAGTCAAAAGATATGTTTTCTGAAAATCTATTTTTATGTGCGCGGTGTGTTTTAACCTTAATAAATTAAATAGATCTCTATTGGTGAATTATTTTAATGAAATAAATTTATTATATATTATATAAAAAAATCAATATTAATATATAGTTTTTACAAGAATGGAATATGAATAATTCTTTTTATATTCTTAAAACAAATCTTTATAAAATACATTCTTTCATTGTGTTTAATACATTTTTATTAAAATTTATTACATCAAATTTTAGTGATTGAATCTTAAAAATTGATAAAATGTTTCTAATTAGAAGTTTTAGATTTGAAAAATATTTCACTTTTTATTGTTGGTCATTAGGAAAAGTAACCTTGGTAATGTTTTATCACCCCAGTAAGGATGGGTAAAATAGGGTTAAAAGTTTGGGATACAGATTCCAAATCTCACTAACATAGGAATTTTTCCAATTAAATGAATTTGTTTTACACATTTCCATCCAATTTCTAAAAATATTGTCACATGTTTCAATTTTTCTTTTATTATAACCTTTATATTAATTTATGGAATGAATAAATACAAAATGAAAATCTCATGAATTTAATAACTCTAAATTTTTATTATAAGGATACCAATAGGTTATGTTAGGTTATAATTGTTTTTTGATATATCATTTCATTTATCATTATAATTTATTTATAATTTTAGTGATTAAATAATTACGTTAAGTTATTATGCAATGATGATATTTTATTTTTTTTAATTAATAGAAAAATAAAAAAATGATTTTAAAAATATTAAAAGTATTATAATTTGGATGAATTTTTTATTTTCCATGATTTTTTTAGATAAATATAACATATTATAGATGTTTGTACTTTTTATATTCAAATTCCATTATTTTATTGATGTATTTGAAGTCAAATTAAATGAATAGTGTTAAAAATTAAATTAATGATGTTATATAAAAGAAATATTTTATTAAATTAATTAAAAATTAATTAAATAGGAAAATAGGAGAATAAGAAAAGATATGGTGTAAAATTTCATCCGTTGACAGTTTATGAGCCAATTGGCACCTTCTAAGTTCAATTTAAACCCTTTAATATTAACAAAGTCATTACTATGGTAAACATAAAATTAGTCAACCAAGGGGTTAAACCAAAACATAATATTTTAATGACACCAAAACCTGTGTAAATTTATTTCATGATGATATATATAACATATCCACTTTTTTATAAAATCAATATAAAATTGAAAATGACACCAAAACCTATCTATATTTCAATCCTTTTACTAATTCCAATTGTGTCTTTTCCCTCCCTTATAATAGGACACCACTTAATTCTCTTATTTAAACAACATTGTGAAACATAGATTTTATAATACATAATAATTTATCATCTCAACATCCTTATCAATGGTATATAGGTGCTAGTGTTTTCAAAATACCAACTGTACGGTCTATACGAAATGATCTAAAGTTGGCCTTCGCAAGAAGAGGTAATCATCTTACTCGACCACATTGAATTTATTTCTTCATTTAACACTTATAAATCTTTGGTATTCATCATAAAATAATATCCTTATTATCCTCAATGTACTAAAATTTTATTATTATTATTAAATCATTATCATCCACCCTCTTTTCTATCAAATGGGAAGAGAAATGAATCGCTGATGCATACATGCAACATAGCTTCTCCATGTATAAATACAATTCATTTTCCATGAAAATATTTTATGGATGGGTATTATGATTGGACTAATTTTTATATATGAAATTTTTTTACATTATTATCCTTTTATAATTATAATATAATATTTAACTTTTTTACCTTCCAATATATTGGAAAATGATAACATCTCTCATGCGTACTTCTGGACTATGGCCTCCATGAAATGTTGTGATTCATTTTTCATTTCCACATTATATAGATGATAATAAGGAAGGATTTGATGAATATATATAAAATAAAAATTATTCTCTATGGGGAAATTATTATTTACCTTTATTTTTTTATCCATTTAAAAGTGAAAACAACATTCATGAATACATACAGATTAACATATCTATGAATGGTGTAATTAATTTTTCTATATATATCATTTATGGAAGAATATAAGTAAATATATAATAGATATAAATTTTATTTATAAAATTACAAAAATTTGGAATTTTATGGAACCATGATCAAAGTACAAGGACCGAAACCACAAAACTAAAACATATATAAAAAATGAAGCAGTATAACCTATAACTATAATTTTGCCAAATAATTATAATTAAATGTGTGATAAAATATTATAAGTAAATAATATATGGTATTATATATATGAGTATAGTTATATAATATATTTTCAATAAATCTATATTTATTATATATGACATAAGAAGAAATTATGACATGAGGTAATTGTTTATCTCACGATCACATCATTATTTTAGATTGATTATGTTTAAGTATTGGTTGGGGGAATTATTTTATATTTCTATCTTAAACCCAATATATTAATATATAATCTTGTTATTTATATAAATTGAAATTTTTTCTTCAATGTTTCAGTCTTTATGTACTCAATATTCTGAAATAATTGTTTTTTAGGACAATCAATTTTGTTTTTCTACTCAGTCAAAAATATTTTTCTTCCATGACCATATTTTCCTTAAAATGTTTTAAAGAATAGTTTTACTATTCTTAAACGATTTATTAAATATATTTTTTCTCATGTTTTTATTTTTACAAGTAATTTTACATGTAATCTTCATTTCATTTTCTAAATGATATTCTATTTCCCTTTTTTTACAAATTGTGAAATGAATGCTTTTTAAGTTATATGGAATGAATATAATTTACCATTTTTATGACCAATAAATAATTAGGGGATTAGTTAAAAATTTTAAAATCATATTATCAATGAAAATTGATTCCTTAATATTTGGGAAATTTTTATATTTAAAATAAGTGATTTCAATTTCTAAAGAATATTTTTCTCAATTAAATTTCCAGTAATCTTTTTAAAGTAGTTTTATCTATGTCAAAATCCATTAATTAATCATATGATTTATTGAGGATATAATATAATGATACCATACACCATATTTATATGGATGGTTTATTATTATTTTTATTAGGGAAATTATTGACATGTTGAATTCTAGTTCTTCAAATAGATATAGTTATTGATTTTTAAGGCATATTGATTATGTTTTATTGTCTATGAATATAAGGAATAAATTATACATATTATGTTTTTGGTGGGTTTGAGAATTATATATCCCATAAATGAATTAGTTTGAATATTGATATAAAATATTGTAGGTTATTATCTACGTTATTACCCATTTATGTAAGATTTCTTATCATGATAACATGATGATATGTTTTAGATGTTTTAGCAAGATTCCATAATGGTATGTTTCATATGTCCAACATTGTGCATTCCATAATTATGAAACTAGATTTTCATGATCATGTGACTATTTTTATAGTTATTATTTCAGTGGATATGTTTGAATCCTTTTATTATTTTTGTGTCATTATTTCATCATTTATTCATTCCATATTATTTCGGGCTTAGTAGATTCCACTATATATATACTTATTGATAATTTGAACCCACCTCTTTCATATTTCTCTTTTCCCTAGTATTCTATAATTTGTAATATGATTGAAATTCAGGGATATGAAAATGTTAATAATGGTGTTAACAAATAAAATACTTTTTTATTATTTTATGTTTTCAAATGTATGTGATGTTTAAAGTATATATCTAGTTTACGAAGACTACTAAACTATTCGGCAATTTTGGAGGCAATCCTTTGCCTCTAGTACCAATATAATAATGTAACCAATGAATCTGGGCTACTAGGATTCGGGTGTTTACAGTTTGGGATTCATATCATATATTTTTTAGAAATATATATTATGCTTAAATTTTAGAGAAACCATTTTTTTTTAAATTGTAGCCTACCATGACTGATTGTATTACATGGGTCCAAGTAAAAAAATTATGATATGAGACTCCAACACCTATTAAAATCAATAGGTATTTCAAAATTTGAACCAACTGGTTATTTATGGATGAATTACAAGTCCAATTATAGTTGAAATAATGATGAAACAGTTAAAATACAATGTTTAAAAACATGAATAAGACATAAGAATACTATATTGGTGAAAAGTATAATTTTATTACCATATCATGTATTATTTATAATTTTATATAATTAAACATAAAGGATACATATTCATACATATCTTTCATGTCAAATATAATAGTAGGAATATGAAATGTGTTGATATAAAAGATCTAAATATCAAAAAATTGAGTTTGGAAGTTATATCTATGAGAATTATAAATGTTGTAAATTGTGTCATTCATAATTATTTACATATATCCCTATTATATGTTATCAATTTATTATAATATTGTTAATCTTTACATATAAAACTTTATAGAAAAAAAATCTTGAACAATTGATTTTGATGTCATTTTTAGGTTGTATTATTAAAAACCATATCCTAAAAACTCTATGAGAAAAACCTTGCTTTAGTAAAATCCATGAAATATTGTCAAATTACCCTGATTAAATCATGATATATATTGTAGTATTTACATACCAATTTTATAAATATGTTCCCATAAGGTTGATGTTGGTAATTACATTGTTGAATAACTCAACAATACTATGAATTAATTTATTGGATATCAATATCATCATTCTTGTGAAGGTCATGGGTAAAAAATTAATAGCATATTATGTTTTTTTCTATTACCTTTGATATAACCAATATTAAATTACATGGTATAAACAACATTATCTACATATAATGTAGTCAGAACATCAATGTTTTTAGTTTGACCATAATTTTTTATATGATAAATTATTTATCTCAATCAAAACATTTTTACCATCCTTAATGAATAAAAATTAACTAATAATGACTCGTTGATGACCTAGAAATAGTTTATTTTATATAATAACTTTGATTTTCAACCATATGTGAATAAATATCTAATTTGAGATCTATTCCCCTATTGTATAAAAAATATCAGTCTTGAATGTATGAGATTTAATTATTTATGAAGTGTATTTTCCTGAATATATAAAATCTTTTCAAAAAATTATGATTTCATCTTCCGAATGAATAATTTAAAATAAATATACATTCCTTAAAATTTTATGGTCAAAAATCTGTTATCATTAGAAAATAATTATTTTTTTAATGTTATTAAAAACATCATGATATATATTATGATTAATGTATATACATCAATTTATAAAAACTATGGGATGATAAAATAAATTACACATTCTTATTAATGGATTTTTTTCACTAAATAAACCACCACAACATGGTAGTTTGGACCACATCATGGTTGATTCCAGAGTGCACAACAGAATGGTGAATATCACCCTACCATGGTGTATTTTATTATGTTTCCAACTATCACAACCACATGTTGTGATTTGATTTGTTGTTAACTATCAAAATATAATATATTGTAAAGGAGGAAGTATTATCTAGGATTTTTTGTGAAATTAATGAAAGATGGTGAAAATTTGGTTAAGGAAGAAATAGTACATTGTGGTGATACCTGTGGTGGACATGGAAACAATTGGAGTGAAGTATTTGTGAGTGTTTTGGAATCCATTTTAATATGTAATACTTTCAATAAGAAACTATAAGGCCACCCATACCATGATGAAAACCATAGTGGATATGGTGGACATAAGAAATAAGTGAGACCTGTAAATATAGAAACAACATGCAAGTTTTTTCCATAGATTTTTAGAAGATTTTGGTGATTAATAAGTGAAGAGAATATTCATAACACATCGTAGAAGTTAACGATTTGTTATAATGTGATTACTATAGAAATATTGATGGAAACCACACTAAAGAACTAAGACCTTTTCATTGAAAAAATCCCAATTGAAAATGGGTATCCTCTAAAATGGGAATATAGGAGGAATTTTTCCAATTATTATGTTGCATCCCACCCTGGAATCCACTCAGTGTTTCTCTAAGACTATAGACCACATGACCTCAACCACTCTTCCACGAACACCAGAGGTTTTCCAACTAGAAACGAGGGTATATGATGGTATAGTGAGAATATAATACCCTCATGATCATATTAGGCCATAATGGTAACTAAAAATTAATGTTATCATAAACAATAATAAATAACCAATATCTAAATAATAAATCATCCTATTAATAATAAATAGGCAAAATATGAATCATAAATAATTACTAAAATGGTGATTATCATGTCTTGTAGCCATAAAAAATGATTTAACCATGATATTATACAAACATTAATATATTACATACTAAACAAAAATACAAATAACAAAAATTAAAAAATTATATCCACTAGAATCATGGGCATATGCACAGTCATCTACCCCAAAGTCCATCCATTTATTGAAAATCAACAATCAGAAGCTGGGAACTTCCCTTTATCTATATTCGTAATCATGATTTTTATATGGGTACCATAGCTAGTCCAAAAAGGGTGTGAGATATACTCAACAGGATACCACCAATGGTGTCTAGAACTATCTAACCTATGCATATAAAATGAGTAGTTTTCTGGTAGATAATAAATTCAAAGCAATAAATAAATAAAAAATATCAGTCTGGCTTCCTCATCGATACCCGACTGAAACTAATTTCTTCGAACTAAGCCTTATGTATCTAAAATATGGTGAACCTATAAAGATATGATCTAGGTGTAATGATGGGTCATTATAAGACAATTATCAAGAATAGACCAAAACCAATCAGGTTACTAGTCATAGAGGACATGCCCTTTATTACAAAAAATTATAATTCTTGGAAATATATATAAGGCATCTCTAGAATTTAACAAATATTCTCCCATGACTATCTAAAGAAAACCGTATAGTGGAACCATATTATCACACCTGGAGCACTAAAAATACCTAATAATATAACATTTAATCCAAGGATACTAAATAAGGAATCCCAAATATCACCCACGACATGGTGTAAAACATTACCTTTTAAGCCCATCTCAGGTATCTCACATAAGGGATTGAGTATCACTCATTGCATGGTATAACAATCATTCCACGAAGACTATCCAAGGTGACTCCCCTTGGGAGGCATCATTTCTCATGGATAGCTCAATATTCCATGTGGTGATCCCATCCAAGTAATTATATAGCAATCCATTTATCACACCTGATGTAAAATTAATAATTCCCATTTCTAACCATGAAGCAGGATGAGATCGTTAAAGGAGTCCTTATGTTGGGACGCTTGTATTTCCATCATCCTAAGTTAAAGGGAAACTAATGTATAGCACTAACTCATACCATACCCCCCAAGAATTGTTAACAATTTGTTCAATTCACTTAATTGAAGAAATTCAAACTTTTACATTAAGTATAGGGTCCTAAACACTTGGACTATCATTTTTATTATGAAATCCTAATTCTATTTCATTTATTAGAAGGTAATTCATGCACCACAAATAATACTAAAGAACTCATTACCAAATCATAAGGATCTAAGACTTTAAATATGGTCACACTTGTAAGGGTGGCTCATGTCGAGTTAAATGCCTCACAATATTGATTTGAGGGAAACTAGGGTCCAGTTCAACATAAGAATAAACTTTAAATTAATTAATTAAAAATTATGTTGGTCAATTTAATAAATCCTATGAGAGGCATAGTAATTCATAATAAAATACAATTTAACTTTTAGGTAAAATAACTAGACCACCTACCATAGGATTATTGGTGACTACTTGTCTTTTTTTATCCTTTGAATCAAGCTAGAATGGATGAATTTGAAATAACATAAAAAATCCCTGAAAATAGGGCATATGAGCACACACAAAAATAAAACAAAATATAGAAATATAAATGATTAAATGAAGGAATATTATGAAGGATCACACCACTATGTATCCAATGCACCTAATAGTGATTAAAATAAAGTGTATATAGAGGAGAACATGAGGAAACTAGGTTAGGAATCGAGGAGATATCTTACACAGATTTACTTCTATATGGGAGAATAAATGAATACCTTGAAAGGAATAAGGGGTTCTTCCCATTTTTTTAATGTATCCATAGAATTTACATGGTGTTTAAATTATTTACACATCATTTAATTATCTAGTCTTTTACCATGAGAAAAATAAAGTACATGGTGTGTAAATGCATTACACATCATATAATGCTTGTGGAATTCCCTCCTAAGGAAAATCCAATTAATGATGTCCAAGGGTTCTAGTTAGACCATCACAAGTTGTGTATTTATATGCCACTTATTTGGCCTAAATAAAACCAACAAAATTTACACATAATCCTTTCTAGTAGAAATTTACAGGCCTAAGGGCCCAATCACCAGGGTGTAAGCCAAATGATGAACTCAACAACGGTTTAGCAAAAAATAAAGGAAAATGTACCTCACTAAAAATATGGGATGTTACAACCCACCCTCATAAATTTAACTCATCCTATACTTCCTCTTATGAGGGTGTTAATGCATATTTTGAGAATAGTTTTTTCCACTAAGCATGTACACCAGCCTCTCTATCTAAAATATTGTACTACACATGGCCATGTAGCCATAGCGCCCACACTAGAGGGATTGACCTAACATGGAGAGCCTTCATGCTCTAATAAATAATATATATTAGATACTCTTTAAAATATATATATATCTCCATATCTATATCCTTAGGATCAAATTAATAATGTAGGATGGAGTAATAATAGATATGATGTGATATGTGGAAGATGTCATGTCTGTCTTGATACTTATTGGGTAAAGCCAACTGATAGGCTATCGGCCCAACTCTATCTATGTTCTCAAAACTCCGAATGTAATAAGGTGATAACATTCACTATATCCAAATACATCTATGAACTAATCTAGGTGAAACCTTTAGTAATACATGATTTCCAATCTCAAACTCTAGAGGTTGACGACGACGATCAATATAAGACTTCATCTAGGAAAATATTATATCAATACAAATCTGAATCATCTATAACCACTATGAAGACTCATAAAATATATGAGGAAATAGTGGAGTTTCCTCACCTACCTTTAATAGTCACAGGGGTGAATGAAACAACCTTCTATATAAGGACTCATAATAATCAATCTAAATCATTTCTAGAAAGCTGTTATTGTAAGAAAACTCAAGGTGAGGTAGGTGATTCTCCCAAGAGGATCTAAAATCTAGGTTGCATGCCTATATCATGCCCTCTAACACATGTATCATCCATTCAGAATTCCCATCAATATGAGGGTTATATGTTATACTAAATTCCACCTATAAACTCAATTATTTGTATAAACCCTCTATAACCAAGCTATAAAATTAGTGTCTCGGTCAAATAAAATACATTTGGGAAAAAAATGCATATTATCTCCCAAAAATAAATGATCCCAATATCTTGGATAAGTATGAAATTTGAGTCCTTGGTCAACCTATTGAATATCACCCATACTACATCACTACCTCAAGGGGTTAGGGAAATCCTTTCACAAAATCCATGGAAACATTATCTCACTTCCAATGAGGAATAGACATAGTCTATAGAAGCCCTATAGGTCTTTAGCGCTCTACCATCACTTGATGATAAGTGAAACACCTAGTGATAAAACCTGAAATCTTACTCTTCATAGCTAGAAAAAAATACAAATTAATTATGTCTCGGTACATATTGGTAAGACCAGGGTGTACAACACATAGTGAGGCATGATAATTCCATATCAACTCTTCTTATATGTCAAAAGGAACTCAAATACACCCCTATAAGTGAAACAAATCATCCACATCGATAACCCAACTGGGTGGTGGGTCCTCACCTAAAACATATTTCCTTAGGACTACATGTTCAATATATGAATGCTTCCACATCCTTACCCATTATAGAAGGGAGGAAGTCACTGCCATATCTACAAAAACATGCTTCCCATCATATTGCTAAACCTCTAGTTGAATCTCATCAAATAGGGCCATTAACAACCACTCATAAATGGACTCCTAGATGACCTATGTTTGAATCTATTGTCTTGGGGAATCTGCTACAAAATTCCCCTTCATAGATATATAAGCAAGATCAATGTGAAAAGATTGTAGGTATTCTACCCACCCGTGCTTCTTGAGATTCATGTTACACTGTATGGGAATTTACATGAGAATTTTATGGTCCATGTAAATAAGGAAATTATCCCCCAATTAGTATTGTCTCTAATAGTGTAAAGCATGAACCCCTATTTCAAACTTGAGGTCACGCGTATGGTAATTTCCCTCATGGGTTTTAAAACTTGTAGGATCCATATGCTACAACCCAATCCCCCCGCATTAGAATTTCCTCTATCATCATTCCTGAAGAATCATAAAAACTATTTAACTTCCTCCTAGATTTGGAAGAATTAGGAGCAGGGCTGATGTCATTCTCCCTTTTAACTATGGAATGTTAGTCTCGCAGGCTGCATACCACAAGAACATCACACCCTTCTTAGTCAATCTATTGAGAGGTATTCCAAGGTGTGATTAGTCTTTAATAAATCAATTGTTATAGAAAACCATACAAAAGAAACTATTTTTTTAAAAGACATTCAGGGTATTCTCCAAGTAAACTACACTACTCACCTTTAATGGTTCAGTAGACACTTCAACCTTAGAGATAATATGACCCAAGAATTGTACCTTATCAATCGAAAAGTAGTATCAGTGATATTTTCATAAAAATAGTTCTCTCTCAATTTATTCATCATTATCTCATTATGTTTGGCATGTTCATGTCAAGTATGAGAATACCTAAAGATATATTCAATGAATACTACAACAATGGAATCTAGGTACGAGTGGAAAACCCGATTCATTAAAGTGTATAGTCCTATGGAACATTTATAAGGCCAAATTAAATAAATAAGTACTCATATAATTTGTATCTACTATAGAAGGATATATGTGGTATGTCTAATAGAATCACATGCACCTAATGGAAGGTTGATCTTAAATTGATCATAGAGAAAATTGGTTCTCCTCAGAGCTGATCAAAGAGGTATTCTATACAGGGTAGTGGATATCAGTTCTTAACCATATACAGGTTCAACCAATGGTCATCCATACTCAACCTGAGGGCACCATCCACCTTCTTGAAAAAAAGGATAGATGAACCCCATGGATAAGTACTAGGTTCTATAAAACGCTTTTATTTTAATTCTTCAAATAGGTTATTGAGTTCCTAGAACTCTGTAGGTTCCATATTACAAGGATTAATGGACATTTGAACCATTCTTGGAACTAGCTAGATGGTGAACTCCACCTCTCTCATATAAGGTAGTATATAGAATTTTTTGGGGAATACATACCTAAAATGAGTGAATTATATACAGTATTTTCCATGATTCCTTATAAAGAGTCTACACATATTGGTTGTCACTCCTCCTAGCCCATGATTTCTAAGGATTAGATCGACTTCTTAGACATCCCATCCACTCTTGTAATCATAATAATTACCCTTGGGTTATATAAAAGACACCATATGGTGATATAAATAAACATGGTCATGGTATGGAAACAACCATTCCATCCCAGGAATGATGTCAAAGTTGGTTATCTCGAAGACAAAGAAATTCCACATGAATCGATACCCACCTATCTCAATGGGTCACACCTTATACTAGAATATAATATCTAATCAAACCCATAACAGTGCATTGAGAGTCATAATTCCACATAATTACTCCATATCTACACCTATAATTTCCACAATTTTTATATATATAAAATAGTGTGAAGAACTTGTATAAATAAGGAAAAATCTAAAGTAGTGGCTACTATAATAAAACATCATACTGTAGAAGTTCCTAGAAACTACTCATTCAGAGTAACCTATATTAAATATATATGGATAGATCTATAACCCTAAGATGCAACCTGACTAACTTGGGTGGTTTCAATCTTTTGGTACTGAAACTTTGAAGTCTGGATACCTCGACCATGACCACCTCCTTGGCCTAATGGATAACTAATAGACTAGCTTCTAGCCTAATGCATAGCTAATGATCATGTACATAAATGATATGTTGGTACAGATCCCTTATCACTAGGTACTAGGGGAAAACTCAAAAAAATGTTTAAGGTGACCCATCCTACCATATTATTAGCACATTATTGGGTTCATCGTACATTGGGGATTATTATGGACTATTCTACCACACTGGTGACACACCAAATAACTATTGGTGCATGTCATCTATATGGAACTACCCCCAAGAGCAACCTCAAAACAACATTTTCCTCCACTTGAAAAACAATCTCCCTACCTCAAAGTTGAACCTCACATGATCACATAGCCAACTTCCCTCAGGTCACAGTCTATGATGAGGGCCTGGTTCACTATCTAGAAAATGGTGGTTATCTTGAAAAAAATACCTATGATCATATGGCATGCAATATCCCATCCTAAAATCATCTCACGTACATCAACTCATCACTAGTTAGTGTCAGCACATAACACTAAATATTAGTGAATCCATATGAATACTTCATCATGAAAATTTCACCCTACTATAAGTTCATGAACTCTCTGGTATAGTCCACTCTCATCATGTGTGGAAAAAAGTGTTAATAGAAGGTTTTCTGGAAGTCTACCCAGACCATACCCTAACAATGATCAACCTAAGAGATAACATCCCACCAATTAATTGTGGAGTCATGGATCATATAGGTGGTGATCTTGACCCTCCACTCTAGGTAATCTTATATATTCTCAAAGATTGATAATGTGGCCTCTAATAAAGACTCAGTATCTTGAGTTCCTCCATCCCTCGATAAGGTGGGGATATGTTGCTGTTGGAATTCTCACATCAACATTACCGTAGTAGGGGAATGTCATAGATATCACTATATGAATTTCATCAAATATAAAATTTTATTCTAGAACAAATCAAAATCACCCAGTGTAAGATCAAAAGGACATGCCTGAGGTGGAATTATAGGAGGAAATATATGTGTCTTAGGTCCCAAAACCATCAGAGAATATTCATCACCACCTTCTTGGTGAAAAACATGGGGATGTCATTGAATAAAAACTCTATAATTTCCAAACACATGTCTTAGGTAAGATTTAAAAATAGATAGGATCAATGATAATAGAAAAGTACAACTATAAATCCAACCTATAAACAATTCAAACCTCTCAGTATGATCTTAAATCCATGTCTAGGTGATAAGAATGATCATAATAGACCACATGAGACCCTACCTACTACCCACTACTAAGATGGGGTCGAGGTCAAGGTCTCACATAAAACAATAAAGGTTCTAGTATATGGTCTTTCAATAATAAGTTATAAATGAAAACCCCCTTTACATTACATTTGGAATCCCCATTTAGGAATAAAAAATTTCATTTAAATTTTAAATATACTTATGTTCATAATTATTCATATACATATAGAAATCATAGTACACTTATATGCATCACCATTCCAAATTTATAATGGCTCATGTTCCATATAAATTTAAATTGGTATATCATGTAATGACAACCTAACCTATACATCTAATATAAGGATTTAATAGGGCACGTATGATGATATTATTGAATGAACTTCCATTCCCAATTTATAGAATCCCATGCATAATAAATTTTAACTAGTATTCCTCTAATCATAATCATATAATGTTTCAGACCACATAACTAGTGGTTCATGGGTCAATCATGGAATAATTGGTTAATTAATGTGGCAACATCAATCAATATTTGAAAACACCATTTATATTGATGTAGAAACCTTAATTAATACAATAATGTCTTCCATGGAAGAGGAATTAACACACATTCATATATAATAATCAAGGCACTCACAACAGTTATAGGAAACATAGGAAATGCTCACATTAATATTAATATGTCACAACATAATGCATAATAAGTGAATTATCATGTGCCTAGTATGATGCATGAGATGATACCTCCTTAATATAAATGAAAAAAATGAAAATCCATAATAATAATATCTTCAATAACAACACCACAAAACATGTCTGTCACCCAATAGAGAAATTAGTTCAATTATAACTGGAAAATATGAAAACAACAATAACCCATCCTAGGTAATTTATGTTTCCCCTATCCATTGGTTAGATACTCTAAGAAATAAGCTCATTTCTAAATTCCATAATTTTCCTTGTATTATTTCTAATACCCAAAAAAATAAGACAAAGGGAAAAAATATTACTCTAATACCACTTTTGTAAGAACCCGGATCTTCATTTCTGGTATGGATCATCATTTTGGGTTTTTTTATTAGGAAAATTTAAGAGTTAGGAAATTTTATAATTACATTTTATGTAGTTTTGAGTATATGTTGTGTACCCAGTTTTTTTGTGTGGTTGAGTACTAGTCATGTAACGGCCTTGTACGTGGCCATGTAGGTGACCTGGAAGATAGCCTAAAGAAGGGGATGATTGAGACTATTATATGGCATGAAGAATAAATGAACACATAGTGTACTTTTATTTTTAATTCACTAATTGGATAAGGGTCACCTATCATCTCCAGAAATACCTTTTTCTAACCATGGTTTATCTATGAGTTACTGGGAGTGATGATCAAAGCACAAGCCACTGATTCTCTATCCAAGGTTCGATCCGAACTCCGGTGAGTGCGTTGTAATCCCACCAGTGTGTTCTTCCTTCTTATTTATCATCTCTTCATGATTCCTCCTCTCTCGTGATTATTTGAAGGTAGAATTTTTTAACTATTTAGTAGATCTACATCGTTCTAGGCCAAGTCAATGGATGACATTCAAGACTGTTCTTTGTACACTATCAAGGTAGGTGTTTTGTTCTTTTATTGATTATCTTTGTTATATATATACTTAAAGAGTCGAATAACAATGTTTTGGTTTTTGTGTGTTTTGGAATTTGACCTTGTTTTTTACCTATTATTATTTTTTATATTGATAAAAGTGAAATTGTTTATGCATGAGTTTTATACCTTGATTATGGGTGTGTTTACCATGTTTGACTGATTATGGACGTTTGTTCTAGAAATTCCTCTTAGGATTTCTTTGATTCCATGAATTGTGTTGTTAGGATGGAGTTACAATTTATTTGAGATGCATGTGTTTCACATTGTGAAATTTTAAAAAGGGTAATTGACCATGAGAGATTCCTATGGTTGGGTCATTTATGTATAATTGTTGTTATATTAACCTAGAGGTATTAACTATGAGAGATGTCAGGTGGTCATAGACTAGAGGGGTTAGACTGTGAGATCTACCTAGAAGTTCATTGTTAAATGAATGTTGTACCAAAGGTTATTGACTGTGAGAGCTTCAGAGGATCATTATATTATATTATGTTATGCAGAACAAGGGGGTATTGACTGTAAGAGCTGCCTAGGTGGTCTTTTGAAAATGAATAATTCTATGTAGGAAAAAAGGGGTTATACTATTTGATATTTCTCAGAGGTTCATTTTTTATTTATTAAACTGATGATATGTTGAACCAGAGGAGTAAGACTATGAGAAAATTCCTAGAGGGTTATGAATGTTGGAAAGACTGTGAAGAGTCTTGAAAGCCAAATCAAAATCTTGGACTCAATCTTACATGTTTCTTTAGATGGTCTTCTAAGATGTCTGTTGTTACTATTATACAAGGGGATACAAATCTTAGGCTAGATCCTGAGGTTATATTATTCAATGGTTTGAATAATTAATTAATTTTAATGAATATAATTGAAAAATATAAGATTGTTTACATTTGAGTATTTCCTTGTTTATTACATAATTTCAGAATATTACCTGATATAAATATATATATATATTCACTAAGAGTTAGGCATAGATGTTTTCTTGGTTTCCTACTGGGATTCATCTCACACCCAGTTTGGGTTATTCTTTTTGTCCCAAAAAAATTATATAGTTTCATTTATAGATAAGGGAAAGCTCCCTTCTTAATCAGATACTTAATTGTTGTTGGAGTTAGAGAGAATGGGACCAAGATGAAGCTTGTGATGCTGTTGGAGTTTAATATTTTTCTCTACATAGTTTTTAGTATTGTTTTTCCATAATTTTGAATTGTTTGTCTTCATTCCTAGATACACGCGACATACATCATTTATTTATATATTCTACAGTTGTTTATATTATCTGTATCGCACAATTTATGTTGTATTTTATTACTACTTCTGATATTATTTACTATTTGTTTCCACTGTGTTACTCATCCAATGAGGGCATAGTTTCCAAACTATCACACCCAAGTCCCTCACTACTAATTGGAAGCCTCTTCCATTTAGTGAAATGTGCTTGAGGCCATGTGACCAACCATGTAAGGCGCGCCTTTGGGTGGCACCTGGAACCGGGACGTTACAAAGTGGTATCAGAGGAGTTATTTTACTCTTTATCTTACTATTTTGAGATTATAGAAAATGATAAGAAGGAATGGGTAGTTAGTAATAAGCTATTCCCAGGAGTATCTAACCCGTGTATAGGGAAAAATTTAAGTTACCTAAAATATTGTAATTTTTATTATTTTTTCAATAATTACATTTGATTTGATTTCAATATTGGGTGACACACTTTATTTGTGTTGTAATGATTTATTTCATTATGGTTCTATTTTTGGTGCAACCCAATGAGATGAGGGTATTCCATCTCATGCATCATATAGACACTTTCTAGATATCGCATGCCATGTATTCTTGTCATTTCATTTAGGGTGTAGTACTGATTGTATGCTATTGTGATAGATATTGTGCTAGATATGCATGTTGTTGTGATAGATTACTTGATATAATGCCGACTATTTTGCTAGGGTATTGGTATATGTAATGTTTTATTTGTATGGACACAAAACTTTGGTCTCTGAGGTGTTATAGGCCCTCTTGGATCAGAATTTGGTGGATTATATTTGAACTTTAATTGAATTTTTACAAGTTATGATATGAATAAGGATGCCAAACTTTGATTTGTTGGAGTACAGGCTCTCATAGTTCATATTTTGTCATGACTTGGGAAATAAATTAATTTTTTAAGGGTTTTAGAGATGTTTCAGAGGACTACTCTCTAGAAACCTAGAAAACATGGAATGTGGTGTTATGAACACATTCCATATCTTCTTTGCTTCTAGAAGAAATAAATTTTATTCTGTACACACCGTGTACCATATGTACATGACGTGTAGCCTTTACTCATGTGACTGATTGTGTGAGTAGAGACATGGGGTTGGTAAACATTTTTGTAGAACATGATATATACTGGGAGTATAAGCCAAGCCGTGAAGGACCATGTATCTGGCCGTGTGAAGAATGACACAGGTGGATGAAACATCAGTAGTACATGCCATGTATTTATGAAACACGTCCTGTAGAAGTCAACCGTTTATCTGACAGTTTGACTGACGACACAGGTGGTTGGAGTATTAGTGGTACACACTGTGTCTTGGGTAAACACAACGTTTAGTGTTATGATGGTATACCCCATGTGATTTAGCCTTGTAGAGGAACCTGGGAATGAGGAAAAATTCAAGTACAAGATATGTATTAGGGGGAACAGGATGTATATATGGGTGTTACATGACCAGGTTTGGAATAGGTACACTCTATGTTAAAGGATTATGGTAACATGATATGTAGTGGTTATACACACCGTGTGACCCTATTTTTTGAAACATGAATGCTTTTTATCTTGTTCCTTTCTTGAACTTCTATATTTTGTTCCTTGTTAATCTTGAACTGAGGTGTGCGCTTGATCTTGCGGAGTCATGCCACCAAGATGTTCCCGAGTTTTACACCAGATATAGGGTCATGGTCATACACCAGAAATATTAGATTAATGACTACTAGTAGATCCACCCATCATGCCAGTATTGACACCATCATTTATACCAGACCCAGGCGTTGACTCACAATTCAATGAAGGCTTTTTGAGGATGTTTCATACTTTTCAGGGAGCTTTGGATCCTATCCCATATATGGAAAAGTTGATGTGGGTGTTCCAGTAGAATCATCCTTCAATTTTTTATGGGGATAGAGGACCACAGGTTCTAGAGTCGTGGTTGGAGGCCATGCTTGCTATATTTGAGCATCTAGAGACTCCTCCTAAAAGGAGGGTGAATTCTGCAACGTTCATGTTACCTTATTCTACCAAGAGATTGTGGGATTTTATCTGACATGTAGGACATCATCAGGATATGTCTTAGGAAGAGTTTTAGAGGACCTTCTATAACTACTTCTATCCCGAGACATTGAGGGATGATCGATCCTGGGAGTTCATGCACTTGCAGAGGAGAGATCTTTTAGTGATGCAATAATCTTCCCATTTTATAGAACTTCAACACTTCACTCCTATTCTGGGAGGTGAAGAGTTATATTTGGCAATGAAATTTGGGGATGGTCTTAGGTATGATATCTAATCACATGTGAGTGTCTTTAGGATGAATTCAGTGATGGCTATAGTGAAGCAGGAACTGATTATTGAGTGCAATCTGAGGGAGTTGGGATTTGCGATCCAAGGAGGTTCAACATCCAGGAATGGTACTCCTTTGTCAAATAGTAGGAAGCATCATAGAGAGATTTCATGCGATGTTTCTTCATGTATCTAGGTGGTACGCTACCAGTGCGGGAAGAGTGGGACTATGAGACCACATTTCCTAAAAGCCCCAGTTGATTACTGGTCTTGCAGCAAGATGGGTCACCTTCAACATTTTTGCCAGGTGTTATCACTAACAGTGAGTGATAGGGGTTCTGTTATGACTCCACGTTCCGGTGTAGGACAACCAGTTTCTCATCAGTCGGGGAACTAGAGTTCTTCAAGTCATTTAGGATGAGGAGGTGGACATGGTCGTGGTAATTAGGCTACAAGTTCTCAGCGATAGTAGGGTGGATCATCTTAGGGTAGTCAGGCAGGGTCGCAGGGCCACAGAATAGGTTAGATTTTTGCAATGGAGTAGACCCAGCAGGATTAGGATCTCAGACCCTCTACAGTTAGAGGTATGATTCTTGTTGCCTTAGTTTAACCTTCTTCTATTTTTTATATAGGGTATTACCATAGTTATATATTATTTTACATTGTGGAGATCCTTGGGAACTATATCTCTAATTCTGAGGATGTTATGATGTTAGACACTCCATTGGGAATTAGGATGACTATTGTACATCAGTGCAAGGAGTTCCCTCTTGAGGTTGGCTGGTGTCACTTCTTATGGGACCTCTTCATCTTAGAGATGATATAATTAGATTTAATTCTCATAATGGACTAGTTAGTCTCCTTTCAGACCATTTTTGACATCTATTTCTACAAGGTGAGTTTCATGTCACCATAGGGTAGGTCATTTATACACAAGGCTGAATGGGAAGTTCAGGATAGCAGAGATGGGCCCGAGAATCTTGGATTGGGAGGAATCACAACCCAGATTACTAGTTTATATATTGATGAACATGGTACTTTACAAATGGACATTCCTCCAAAGGTGGAACATTTCAGAGATATTAATATAAATGAATTTTCAGTATTACCATTGGAGAGGTATATAGATTTCTCTATTGATATTATGACAAGAGTGGTACCGGTGTATATTCCTCTGTATAGTATGGATACACCAGAGTTACAGGATCTCAAGAAGTAGTTAAGGGAATTGCAGGTGAAGGGTTTCATCCGACCCAGTACTTCCCTTTAGGGTTCCGTTGTCCTTTTTTCAAAGAAGGTAGATGGTACCCTTAGACTTTGTGTGGATTATCAGATGATGAACTAGTTGATGGTCAAGAACTGATATCCCATGTCGAGGATTGATTATCTCTTTAATAAGGATTGAGGATCCTGGGTGTTATCAAAGATTGAATTGAGATCCGGATATCATCAATTGCACATTAGACCATCAAATATACCTCTTATAGCCTATTCGAGAATGTATGGTCTATACGATTATTTGGTTATGTTGTTCGGTCTCACGAATGCACCGGAAGTTTTTATGGAACTAATGAACAGAGTGTTACATCCTTACTCGGATTATTTCATTTTATTATTTGTGGAAGATATCATGGTATACTGTCACACTCGAAACAACAATGCCACCAATTTTGAGATCATATTGAGTACACTGAGGGAGAATTAGTTATATTCCAAGCTCTCAAGATGCCACTTTTTGATGGTCCTGATTCACTTCTTGGGCCATGTTATCTCACAGACAAGTGTAGTAGTAAACCTAGAGAAAGTAAGAGTGGTAGTTTCCTATGAGCATTTGAAGAACGTATTTGATGTATGGATTTTTGTAGGGCTGGCTGATTACTACAGACGCTTTATACAGGTCTTTTAATTCTTAGAATTGACACTAATATGCCTAACTATGAAGGGTGAAAAGTACTTGTGGACAAATTCATGTGATTCATCCTTTCATGAGATAAAAGGGAGAATGATTTCAGCACTGATGCTGATTTTTCTAGAGTCAAGAATGATTTAATCCTTTCACTATGATCTGTTGGGTATCAAGCTAGGAGCAGTGGTTATTCAGGGGGAAGTATTCCTTGCATATGGGTCTCAGAAGTTGAGGTCACATGAGAGGAACTACCTGATGCACGATCTCGAGTTAGCTTCATTTGTGCATGATTTGTGCTATTATAGACATTATCTTTTGGGAGAGCATTTTGTGGTGTACACTACCAGAAAACCCTCAAGTATATGTTTACTCAGAGTGATCTGAATTTGAGATAGTGAAGGTGGGTTGAGTACCTTTAGTATTTTTATTTTGAGCTTTCCTACACACTTGGTATGGGAAACACAGTGGTTGGTGTGTTGAGTAGGAGGACATAGATACAGGATGTTCAGGAGGCCAATAGTGAGTGGAAGCTTATGAATTTGTTCTCTGAGATGCATTTGGAGGTGCACAATAGATAAGGGAAGATGTTTATTTCTTATATAGTTGTTACCCATACTCTACAGGATAGAGTGAAAATGATGTAGCTAACATATTCTAAAGGCCTAGTCCTATGAGAGAGTGTGTTAGGTGAGGACCCTACACTTTAGTGGACTATAGGAGATGGAGAGGTCTTTAATTTTCATGTATGTGTATGGGTGTCAGCAGGCATACGTGAGGAGTTGACGCAAGATTTTCATGCCTAAGCATGGGAAGTTAATCCTGGTGTCACCAAGATTTTCCAAGATCTACATCATCAATATTGGTGGCTAGGTATGAAGAAGGATGTTTCTAGTTTTTTTGTGATATGTTCCACCAGTAAGAAGGTAAGGTTAGAGCATCAGTGACTATATGAGCTTTTATAGTAGTTACTAGTTCCTGAGTGGAAGTGGAATGATGACATGATGATCTTCATGATGGGTTTACCAAGGTCTCATCAAGGGAATGATGCAGATTGGGTTGTAATAGATAGGATCATGAAGGTTGAACACTTTCTTCCAATTAAGGAAACCTTCACTTTAGATGAGCTGGAAAGGTTATACATCTGAGAGATTCTACATTTTCAAGTGGTTCCTCACACGATAATTTTAGATAGGGATGCCTAGTTTACTTCATGTGTCTGGAAGGGACTATAGAGGGATTTGGGTGCACAGGTACATTTGCGTATAGCTTACCATCCCCGGAAAGATGGCCAGTCTTAGTGCGTGATTAAGGTTTTTGAGGACATGCAATGAGCATGTGTCCTAGATTTTGGGGGCTCTTGGGAAATACACATACCCCTAGTGGATTTTTCCTATAATAGTAGTTTTTAGGAAATGATTCTGATGGAACATTATGTAGATTTGTACTGTAGTCCATTCTGATCACCCCTATGTTGGATGGAGGTAGGAGATTCAGCTATGCTGGGACCTTGTCTTGTCCAAGAGACCACCGAGCAGGTGGAATTGATTCGGAAGAGGATGGATACTACACAATCACAGTAGAAATCATATGTTAATCGATGGAGGTGATGTCTGGAGTTAGAGGTTGGAGATTAGGTTTTCTTATGTTTCAAACTGAGGATGAGACACAGGGGGATTAAGATATAGGGAAAGCATTCACCGAGATACGTTGGGCCATTTGAGGTTTTTGAGAGAGTCGATTGGTTGCCGATTAGTTGTAGTTACCTCAGCGGTACCAGCATATGCAATATGTCTTTCATTTTTCTTAGCTACAAAGTTATTTTCAGACCAGTCTCATATTTTTAAACCCAATGTGGTTGAGTTAGAGGTGGATTCATCCTTTGAGAAGTACCCTATTCGGATTGTGGATTGTAGCATGAAAGTTATTTGTGGCTAGTCTGTTTATATTGTATTAGTGTTATGGAAGCACAGATGAGTAAAATATGAGACATGGGATAGGGAGGCCAATGTATGATCATAATGGCTAGAGTTTTTTGACTTTTCTTCTTCACTACCCTTGTAAGGGAAATTCAGGTATGAATTACTTTAAGGGGGATGTTTGTAAGAACCTGGATCTTCATTTCGGGTTGTTTTTTGGATGAAAAATTAAGAGTTGGGAACTTTTCTAAGTACACGTAGTGTACTTTTGAGTACTCACTGTATTCCTAGTTGCCACGTGTAGCCATGTACTAGACAAGTAAAGGCAGAGTACATGGCCATGTAGGTGACCTAGAATACAGCCTCAATTCGGGGGTGGTATAGGCTAGTACACAACATGCACATCAAATGAACAATCTGTGTACTTTTCCTTTTAATATATTAATCAGAGTGGGGTCACATCACATCTCCAGAAATACCTTCTTTTAAATTTGGTTTTCCCAGGAGTGACCGGGAGTGATGATCAAATCTCGAGCCACCAATTATCCATCCAAGTTTTGATCCAAAATCTGGTGAGTGCATTAGAATCCCACTACTAAGTTCTTTGTTCTTCTTAATCCTCACTTACTGATTCATCCTCTCCTTTATATATTTCAAGGATGAAAATTTTTAAACTTTTTGTAGATCTACATCATTCTTGTCTTATTCAGGGGCTGATGTTTAAGAGTGATCATCGTAAAACATCAAGGTAGGTTATTTTTTTCCATTCTTTGTTTTTCTTTGGAATATATATTCTTAAAGTGTTGAATACCCATGTTTTGGGTATTGAGTGTTTTGGGATTAAACCCTATTTATTACATATTATGATTTGGTAGATTAATAAAAATGAAATTGTTTATGCATAAGGTTTATACATTGATTATGGTTTTGTTTCCCATGTTTGATTGATCATGATCGTTTGTTATAGAAATTCCAGTTAGGGTTTCTTTGTGTCAATGCCACATGTTGTTAGGATGGAGTTACTGTTTATTTGAGATGCATGTGATTCACATTGTGAAAGTTGATCAAGGGGAATTGTACATGAGAGAATCCTAAGTTAGGGTCATTTATGTATAATTATTATTAAGTTGAACTAGAGGTATTAGATGTGAGAGTTTTTGGGTGGTCATAAATCAGAGGGGTTAGACTATGAGAGCTACCTAGAGGGTCATTATTAAATGAATGTTGGACTATAGGGCATTGACTGTGAGAGATTACATGGGTCAATATATTTTATTTTCACTATGAACACTAAGGGGGTATTGACTTTGAGAGCTACCCCCAAGTGGTCATTTGTAAATGATTAGTGCCATGTAGGACCAATAAGGTTAGATTGTGTGAGCTTTCCCAAAGGGTATTTTGTTATTTATTGAATAGATGAGATGTTGAACCAGAGGTGTTAGAATCTGAGAACATTTCTGGATCATTTCTTATAAATGTTTGAAAGACATTGATGAGTCTTCTAATCAAAAGCACAAGCTTTTACTCGGTCATACATGGTTGTTTATATAGTCTTCTGAGATTTCAATTGTTACTATTATACAGGGGGATATAGAGCTCTGGCTTGACCACAAGGTTAAATTATTCAAAAGCATGAACAATTAATAAATGTAAATGAATGTAATTAAATATTGTAGGATTGTTTACTTTTCTGTACTTCATTGTTTATTACTTCATTTTGGCATTATAACTGATATATATATATATATTCTATAATAGTTTGGTACAAATATTTTGATGGATTCGTTCTGGGATCCATCTCACACACTTTTTGGGTCATTATTTCAAACCCAAACGGATTATATGGTTTTAGTTATAGATAAGGGAAAGTTCTATTCTTTTTCCGGTGCTTGATTGCTGTTAGAGCTGGAGAACATGGGACCAAGCTGAGGCTTATGATGCTGTTAGAGTTTTCTAGTTTTATATAATTGGTTTTCCATATTGTATTTCTAGCATTGTTACTTGTTTGGATAATTTACTAGATACATGTGACATGCATCATTTATTTATATATTCTATAGTTGTATATACAGTTAGTCTTCTACTATTTACTTCTGTTGTATGGGATTACTACTTCCGCTACTGTTTAATATTTTTTCCTCTGTGTTACTCTAACAATGAGGGAATAATTTCCCCACTATCACACCCAAGGACCTCACTGCAAGTTAAAAGCCTCTGGCAATTAGGTAAATTTGCTTGAGGCCACTTGACTTACTGGGTAAGGGGCACCTTTTGGCAGAACCTAGAAACATGATGTTACATCTTTCTAGCATCCCACCCAAAAATCCAGGAAGTGAAGCTCTGAGATGTTTGGCCACATAAACTCAAAAAAACCTCCCCAAAAACTAGAGTATTCAGACTATTAGTGAGGTTTTTTGATGGTTTGGTGAGGAGACTATATGCTCCTAATCAATGTAGGCCAAATGGTAAATAATAATAGAAAGAAGCAGAAACAGTCATAAATAACAAGTAGTAGAATAATAAATCATCTATAATAATAAATTGGTGGAAGCTAAATCATCAATATATAAAAAAATGATGATGATAATTTCCTATAGCTATACAAAAAATGATTACATAAGAAATTGGGGAAACTATCATACCATATGCTAAAAAATACAAAAAAATGTCTCCACTAGAATCATGTGCATATACTCGGTTCTCTGCTCCCAAACATCATACTAATATAGAAAATCACACATTGTAAGATAGAAACATCCCTTTATATACACATAAAATCATGATGTTTATTTTGGTACCATAAGAGGCCCTAATGTTGTGTGAGATATACACAACATTCCACCACCAATGGTGTTTAGAATTTTCTATTATATGTATATAAAATTACGAGTCTCCTAGTAAATAATAAATGTAAAAAAAACATATCAGTATAGGTTCACATGTATTCCTAACTAAAACTACCTTATTCAAACAAAGATGAATGTCTCTGAATGTAGGTGAAATAGTAAAAATATGACATGGGTGTAATAATGGGTTATCATAAAATAATTATGAAGAATATACCACACCTGAGAATATTATTTGGCTTGCTAGATGAGTTCTTTAATTCAATAAATTGGCATTATTCTCATTATATATAGGGTATCTATTGAATTTCATAAATTATCATCTTATGCACATCCAAGGTGAACCATGAAATAGAACCCAGGTATCGCACCAGGAGAACTAAAAATACACAACAACATATCCTTTTTTCCATGGTGACCCAATAAGTCATCACAACCATCACTCTCGGTGTGGACTAAATCATGAACCTATGTGCATGTCCTAGGAATCTCATGTAGGGGACTGATTATCCCTCAGGGCATGGTATTACCACATTTCCATTGATCCTATCCAAGCTGAATCCCCTAGGGAATCGGTATCGCTCATTGTTAGGTAATTAATCTTCCTGGGGAGCCTGTCTAAGGCATTCAATAAGATTCCATGTATTTCACCCAGTGTAAAGATAATCAATCCCATTTCTAACTATGAAGCATGATGAGCACATACATGGAATACTTAGGTCTAAAACCTTGTATTTACCTCATCATAAAGTGAAGGGAAGGTTATGGAAAATAGTAACTCATACCAGACACCTAATAATTGTAAACAAGTTGGCCAATTCACTTAATTCAAGAAATTAAAACATTATCATAAAACACAGTGGGATCAAAACTTGAAATATCATTCATCAAATGAAATTATCATTACATTTAATTTAAAACAAGGTAATTCAGGCACCCCAATTAATAATAAATAAATCATTGAAAAATCATAAGGCTCTTAATACTTAAAATAGTGAAACACCCATAGGGGTGTCTCTTGTTGAGTTAAAATCCTCTAAACATTGATTCACGAGTAGCTTGGGCCCCGTTAAACATAAGAGTAACATTTAATTTTATTAGTTAAACATTATGGAGGTGATTCCAAATATTCTGGCATTTAGAACAATGGAACATGATAAAATATAACTAGCCATTGAGGGAAAATAACTAGACTACATACATTAGGTTTGTATATGACCCCATCCATTTTTTTTAATTGAGATATAATAGAATAAGTATGAAGAATGGAAAAAACATAAAATAGTGTTGATGAGATTACACCAATGTATCACAAAATATGGAAAGATAAATGATGAAAGAAAGTAAGAATTTTGAGGAGCTTGACATTCCAGATCAAATGCACTCAATGGTGATGAAAAAAGAGATCACACAGAAGAAAACTAGAAGAACCTAGGTTTGGAATGGAAGATCTCTCTCACGTGTTTTTTCTCTAGTGTGGGAGAAGAAATTAACTCCTATAATAAAATAACAGATCCTAGACCATTTTTTGGAAAACATTCCTAAAATTTACATGGAGTGTAAAGGTATTACACATCTTGTAATGTTCAGGCCCTTTCCCTTGGGAAAAATAAATTTCACGATGGCTAAATTCATTACATTTCATATAATGCTTAGAGTTTTACCTGCAATGGAAAAAACTCATTCATGATGTGTTATGGGTCTAACCGTACCCTTACACATCAGATATTTGTAATGTTGCCATCCTCCATCCTTTCTAACTCTTACTTTCCAAAAAAAAGTCGATCGACCTAATGTCTTGGTTTCCAGGGTCTAATTGGTAAGATAAACTATACAAGGGTTTAGTAGAAACTAAAAAAACTCAATAATAATCTGGGACATTAAATATTATATCCATCCATAAAATAGGTAGCTGAAGAGGAACACACCATGGAGGAAGACATGATTTATATTGGGTTTCCTATGGTTAGTGTAATATAGGTCAGTGGTCATATAACACGAGATTTTTCTAGATGTTTTTTACTTTAAAAACCCTATTTCTTGGTAGGTGGTGTATCGTGTTGGGAATATTTATATGATATTACCAAAATAGATATTTTGAGAAATGAACACACTGTGGTATTTAAAAAACCAATGGTAATGCCCAAATTTCCCATTTTTGTGCATATATAGTTATCTTACAATCATGAAATTGAAACAATAATAGTTGGAAGTTTAATAGATTTATATATTTAATTTTAAATTAAAATTTTATATAATTATTCTTAGAGTTTTATGTTAATATGAATAAATAATTATACGGAGAAAAAGGGAGAGAGGAATCATAAAGATCTGGAATTAGAGGATCTATAGTGAGGATCATTGAATATATATAGTGTTTAAAGGTGAAGAATAGTCCATTAGAGTTTCATTTTTTACTATACATGAAATATTATTCTTATGTTAATTCCTTTGATAATATGAAAGTAAATATCAGAGAATCACAAAAGACACCTTTCTTATTTGGTGTTGATTTCTGATTGATATCTTTTGAGTTCGACCATCATGTTAACTATATCCTTGTATCCCTCTTAGAAATAGTTGGAGTAAAAGGGTATGAGGTTGTAGACCTTGGATGTTAAGTGATATCATCCTAATTTTTTAATAGCTTTATAGTGATTTAGTGATTTGTTATCATATCAACTCACTGTTGATATGTGTTTCTTAGATGCACCCCATTACCGGTGAACTTAGTAAAAATAATTATTTTTCATCCTCTTTTAATTTCCTCGTTATTTTTTTATATTTGAATGTGAACTTAATATTAAATTCATGGAGTATTTTTCAACATAAATATATGATTTAGGTTTTTTATAAAAGAATTAATTTAAAGACACTATTATTTACCCCCAGGTGTAGTGGTACTTGTGGTAACAACACTTACATTTTGTAATAATTCTTAATTTAATGGGATTATTCTACTCCAAATATCACATATAAGTTATAATAGTGATAATATAATGATTACATGAGTTTTAGTGTTTAGAATAATGAATTAATCATTAAACAATTATTATGAGAATTGAGTTTTACATTACAATGTGTTGTAACGTTTGAGCATTTGTGAAACACCACATTAATATAGAAAAATGGATTTGTTCAAATGATGGTATTTGGGTGACTATATAAATAGGATCAATCCTTGGGATTGGGTTTTGGTCTATAATAGAGAAACTCCTCAGATGAATCTCTACCTTTCTTTCTTGTTCTCTTATCACTTAACTCGGATGTTCTAGTAGATTGTGCATAATAGAGGATCCTTCCAAATCATTAGGATATTCATATAACTCAAGGATATATTATGAGGGGGGAACCATTAGTTTATCCTCAATGATTGGTATTTTAAAAAAATTAAAATTTTATCTAAATTTCCCTTTTAATATACCCTTATATTCTTTATAATTTAATACAATCAACATAGTTTTTATATTTTTTGAATAAATTGTAGTTGTATCATAAAAGGATTTATTTCAAGATTTTTATTTTTTTATTATTTTTGAATTTAATTTTGGAAGATATCCAACAAAATAAATTAGAATTTAAATTCTTAATAGGTGTTGCAGAATAATTTAAAGTATTTTAGAGGCTCAAGTGTGATTAAATCTCATTTATGTTAAATAGTAAGAGATTAAAATTATGAATATTTCATTACTAGGAACATATAGTTCAATTGGTTTTAAAATATGTTCACTATGTATAGGATCCCTTACGTAAATAGAAGTAGATGCTTATGGATGTGATAAGATATCTGGAAATATATTTAGGACTATTATAATTGATCAAATTTATTTTATAATCACATTTTCTCTATGAAATGATGAAAAATCATTTGATCAAATTATATGATTTATCAAATATATAAATATGTGAACTAAAAATTTTATAATATTTTCCATATAATAATTTAATTCACTTAAAGGAATGAAATATATATATATTATAATAAAAATCACATGGAATAATTAATAGGATAAATCATCCATTAAAATTCCTGATAACAGAATTATTGGTCATTAATTATTAACAATGACCATATCAAGAAAGATTACTATTTTTTTATAATTATGATTTTTATTTGACTACATTGTTTAAAAATGTTATTTTCATAAATTATATTTGACCATATATTTTATAATTACACTATAAACTCAAATTAAAATAATATCCATTTTAGGGGGTGATATCGAGTAAATTAAATCACATTATATTGTTCATTAATAATGACACAATAAATTATATATTTTTTACATTTCCATCATAGGAAAAAAAGTAACAATAATAAATATTCTTCAAAATAATATTAAAATCCATTATTTTCATATTATCCTTTATTGGAAAAATATTTCATAAATATAAATAAAATATATTTACATTCACTTTATGGAAAGAAATAAATTTTTACTAAATATTCATATTCACTTTAGAGAATGGAAGAAAATTATATGATTTTTATCTTAGGTATTTGTGAAAAATACATAGATATTGAATTCAAAATTTATATACACACTAAAAGATATATTTATCCATATTTTGAATTATTTTTTATTAACATACCTAATGTAAAATTATAGTATTCCAGTGGTCCTTAATGGATAATTCATTTATTTTATATATTTTTCATATAAGATTCATAAAAATTATAATGAATCTTGATATTTAATAAAAATTAATAAATATATTTTCAATAAATTACCTAAGTAAAATGCATAAAAAAATTTGTGTACCTTGTTACCAATAATTAGAAAATACACCTGGTTTTTGTAGAGAGAATTCATATATAGTCTCCTGTTCATGAGGGTAATACTTCATGTCAATGATAGTGATAGATGCAACAATTTCAAGAAGCTCACTATGGATAATATATTAATATCACTATGGCCATTAGAACCCAAATTCAACTCAACGTCTATAATAACTAATTGGTAGTTTTTTTTAATTTTGTGAAGGAGGATTTGAGTTTAGAAATATTTTCCAAAAAAAATTAATATTACCCATTGAGAAATAACGTTTTAGATATTAATTTTTTTTCAGATAACATGTCATAAAATGGGATTGTATCCACTAATTAAAAACCTGAGGTATTTCAAAATCAAAATCATGTGATAAATTTTAAATAAATCATAATATTGATCATAGTATACATGATGGAGAAAAAAATAATAAAATATTTATACAGTGTTAAAAGAATGTAAATGATATAGAGAGAAAGTATATAGACAAAAACACCAATTTAATTACCATGTATGTTCTATTTATAGGATTATAAAATTAAAGATCAAGGATATATCCCTAAAAATATTTTTAGATCTAATGGTTTTAATATAAAATTTGTGAATATAAAAGGTTGGAATGTAAAATATTGGAGTTGGGAATTTAAATCCATGTGAATCATAAAAGTTAAATATTATGTCACCCATAATCATTTATTTATAATATTCAAAACAGTATTCATTTTTTGGTTGCGCTCTAAAAAAATTTAGTCATGTTATCCCATGATCTAGATTTTGTAGAGCGGGATGACCCAATATACACAGAATGTTGGATGATAAAATAAATGTGTTAACCCTACATTCATGGAACATAATGACACTAAAAACTACCTATAAATATAAATGTATATATTCTATAGTACTTTTTATAATGTTTTATAAATATAAGAATATGAAAACTAGTATCATAAATAAAATTTAATAATAAAAATAAATCTAAAAAAATATTTGAAAACTGTTAAGAAAAATCAAAAATACATCCAAAAAAGGATATCCAATAAAAACCATACAAATTAATTTTCCAAAGAATTATTTAAAATAAATTATTCTCAATAGAAAGAAAATAAATAAATAATAAACAATATATTTAGAATATTATTATGAAATAATTCATATATTTAATGCATAAATATAGAACATGATCCTCAGTTAGTTGGTGAGGTCTCTCTAAGTGCATCCACTAGACCCAAGTTTAAAACCAGGTGGAGGAATGATTCTTGGTACTATAGTAATTATTGTAGCAGGTATTGTTTGGTACTGTAGTAAATAGAACTATTCACCTTGGGCCACTGGTTTGGGCTTGGAGTCGTTAAGGCCTTCATCCCACCCAGGTCTTTGGGTCATTAATGCTTTAAGGCCACCATTAAGTCTTCTGGGCTACCTCAAGGCCTTAGGGACAACTCAAGGCCTTCAGTCCACATGATCAGTGCAGTTTCCCTAGAAAAACTCTTCAAAAAAGGAGCAACTCCAGAGGAGGATTCATAGTAGGTACACTCAATATAGCAGAACCAATGGACGTGGAAGAATGATAGGGTATGGTTACACCAACAGAACCAACCTATGCTTGCACAGGAAGCTTATCTAGATGGCCATTCGAAGGTGGAGGGAAACCAACATAATGTCGATGCTGGGGAGGGGTAGTTCCATGTAGTTATAGTCTGGTTGAATTACCTAATACCTTTGGGTCATGTAATGTCTCTTAATCCTATGGGCCATGTAATCTCTAAGCCTACGGGCCTTGTAAGGGTTCCCCCACATCCCTTTAAAGGAGGGTTATCAAAAATCAATAAAAATGAAGGCCTTCAGGACATTCGGGTAATGCATCAATATGTATATAATTATAATCACCAAGATAAAATCAAGATACATAAATTAGGTTATTAGATTATATTAAATATATGAAATTTAAATTGAAAAAAGACATTAATGCCACATTTTTAGGACATATGATCCATGATAATTAATAAAGAGAAAAAATTCATTATAATTATGACATAAGGAAGTGAAGGTATGGACTTCTTAAAGTCAAAAAGAGTATATAAGTACATTATCCTATATTAAAGGTATTATAAAATCTCATACATAAAAATGATTAAATACAAATCTTTTTATAGGAGTTCATTAAGCTCAAAATAAATAGTGGGAGAGAGATAATGACAGGGGAATTATAAATTTTGAGAGGATGTTGATGAACTAGATGGTCTATGTATTTAGAATAAATAAACAAAATATAATAATGAGAGAAGGTTGATGATCATATATCTTAGATAAAGGAGTTAAAAATGTGAAGGATGGTCAATATATTAAAATCATAGAGAGATAAGAGTTTATGAGAGAGTTGGTTAAATAATAGATAATTTTATATTTTATTGAAATATGTAAGATCAATAAAGTTATATCACAACCTATAATATGTTTATGTCATTATAGGTGATATGGAGGTCGTGAAATGTGATATAAATATATATATTAAATGGAGTGATATTTGTGAAATTACATAAAATATAGGAAAATTCATAATAAAACGTTATTTTTTCCCCTGTGTTATCATATATTCATTATAAACATTTTTAGATGATTTTTTAGGTTCTTTTAACACATTTTTTTAATATTAAATATTCATGATTGGTTTAATATTAGTAATGTTGTGTATGTTATGAAAGTTGTAATGCATGGAATGCTTTTGAAATGTTTGAGATACATAGTACTTGGAGAATCTATAGATGAACGTATAAAGAGGACCATACTAATATGATTTAAGTTTGAATTATAGTTTTTTCTTAGTGCACTATCATACCATATAAGAAAGAATATCCTTCCAAAATATTTTAATGATTCAAATGTTTGGTGAGAACATACCGAGACAAGAGAGTTTCATTTTTTATTTAAGGATCATAGCAATGTAGTAGTTAATAGTGAATATTCAATACTGATGGTTTATTATTTATTTATACTATTATTATAAACACCTAAAATTCATATTTTTTTACATTATAAAATTTTTTAGGAGAAAAATAAATGTATATGAGAGAGACTCATTAGGATGGAGTTTGAAGTAGTAATATGTGAGGTTGTTTAATGAATTGGTATATTAAATGAATAATATATTGTCAATGTGGTATGAATATAGGTATGGAGTTTGGTAGAGTATATATAAATCATTATTATTTTATATGTTTTTATGTGGATCATTGGTAGTAAACAAGGAATGATCATAATTTCATGTGGAAAACCTAGGTAATAAGAAAATAGTACAAAAGATAAGTTTTTTGGAAGTTTATTTAGTAGTATTTTTATGGATATAAATTTATTGATACTTAAAAATTAAACAATAAATATATTAGATTAAAATATTTATATAAGAAGCTCAATTTTCTTGGCGAATATCTGGGAAATTATGATTTAGTTGGGTTGTTTCAATTTTTATTTATCAATCTAGAAGGATTAATATTAATGATAGAATTCATGCATCATGAACAATCCTACAAGAATCATTTCATTGATGTGTTTATAAGTTGTATTAATGAAATATTAAATTTATGTATATTTAGAAAAACAAGTGGAAATTGTTTCCAATTAATTGAAACATAATTTAAATGCATCTATTTTATCTAAATAGTTATTAGTTTTGACTTAATAAAAGATATTTAAAGGATTAAAATAGATGTATGGTTTATTTAATTTAAATGTTATATAATATAATTTTAAATTCATTTTTTTGGGTTTCTTGAGTGTTTGTGTGGTATTAGTGATATTAATTTTTTATTTTTGTTTTCTAGTGGAAAATATTGTTTTTATATTGTATATGAAAATAATTGTTATAAGTGTTATGTTAATTAATAAAAAAATTTAAATGAGGAATTTATATTTTAAATTTATATTGAGTTAAATACATGATATCATTGATATTATGCAATAATATGTTAATCATGTTTTTAAATTTGGAGATATAAATGATTTGTAGGTAGATTGTTTTAGTTGGATAGATAAGAATTTTTTAAATTAAATTTATGATATACTGAATCATTATGTAATATTTTATGATTTAAGAATTTTATTTTATTACTTTTTTAACATATTATTTTGGGTATTCATGAAATTGTTAAAATGACCATTGAAATTTATTTTTTTAATAAATTGGATGTAATTACATGAGGTTGGGGGCTGGGAAATTAGATTGTTGAAGGAGATTAAATGTCATGATTTAATTCTAAGGATATTGAATTTTTTAAAAAAATGTACATAAATTCTTAACAAACACATAAAATGTTTTGAATGATTAAATGTTATTATAAATAATAAAAAATAAAGTGTGTTAATTTTTAAAATAATAACATTAGATAAATATTTATATACAAATAATTTGGATAAATATTACTCTATGATTATTTTAGAAATATGTATAAATTTAATAAATGAAGGATTTTAAAAAAAACTTTGTTGTATATAGATAATTTTTATTTATTTAAATTTAATGTATTATGTTAAAAACATATCATATAATATTTACATTTGGTTAATTGAGATGTATTTGAATTTTTTTTTTGGAAAAAAATAACATTATTATTTGTATCATATGTTCCTTTATTGTTGTCATAATTTTTTTAACAGAGCACTTGATAAAATAAGAATGAACATGCATTAATTAAAAGCTTCTAGTTAACATTTAATGATGTATTAACTATATAAGTAGTGTCAAGTTAATAAATTTGATTTTTTATCACGTGAAGTTGTTGAAAATTAATTTAAAATCACTTATGAACCTTTGATGGTATATTTTATGAGTTCTATGGTGGTTAGTTAATGATAAATTATAGTTTTATTGTTTTATGAACTGATCTATTAATTTTTTTTGATTTTATTGTGATTTTTATTTATTTTGAGTACATGTTATATAGAATTTTAAATTTATAATATTAATTTAAATATGTATTAAAATTAATTATTTTGGTTTTTACTTGGTTGTTTGGTGATTAAATTAAGAAATTAATAGTATGGAAAATTATGGAAAATTATTATTTTTGATGGAGGATTGATGTGGTGGATTTTATTTTGGTAAATTATTTTTTTATTGTGATTTCATTAATAAAAATTTAAAATCATATTTATTTAACCAGTGAAAAATAAATAAATTAAATGAAAAAAATATATTATTGTAGAAATTATGAGTTAAAGTATTTATAATTTTGAGGATGAATTTTTTTAGGGGAAATTAAAGTTTAGAATTATAATTATACATTACTAGTAGAATTGATTTTGTAAATTTGTAAATAATTTTTAAGGAATCATGTTTTTAAATAGATGGGTAATATAGAGACCTAAAAATTCAAATTTTTTATTTTTTAAAATTTTTTAGAGAAAGATGCATGCTATCAAGGGAAGGTTCAATAGAAAGAAGGTTTGAGTAAGATCATAATAGATTGTGTAAGGTTATTGTATAACTGAGAGAGTGGTATATTATCTATGAGGGATGTAAATTAGAAAGGGATCATTGACTTTTCATCTATTTCCTTATATTTTCTTTTATTATTTTTTAGATAATTTATAGTGTCCAATTAATAGTCATTATTGCGGGTTTCAGAACTAGGTTGTGATAATTATAATTTTAAACCTCTCATGGAATGATCTAGTGGAAAAGCGTTTTGTTTTTTTCTATTGTATTTTGTCATGTTTGGTGACAAAAAAACATGGTAGTAAAATTCGTTTAAGATTCATTATGTTTAAAAGAATTCGAATTTGGATAAAATTATTGAAATTCTTAAGACAATAAATATCGTTGACAATAGTATAGAGTATAATTGGATCTAATTTCCATTTTACTATAATGATCAAATCTTAAAAATTTATTATGATATCACATATAATGATAAGATAAATTATCCTCTATTATAGTCTATGAAGTGTTATTCTAAAAATAGAGTGTCATAATTAAGTAGGTTTGGAATAATATAGGGACAAATGTGATGTTATCACCATTTTTAATTAAAGGCATAACCAATTATAGTTATCTGATATCTGTGAATCAATATATTATAATTTATAATATATGAGATCATAGAATGTTTAATGATCTAACTTCTCAGTAAGTGATCTTTATAAGTACCAATCAACTGAGCCAGTGGTTAATGATTAATATTATGGTATGCAATCCTAATTGTGAGGTGCTTCCTTGATAAATGACATATCACCTACTAACATGATAACCTACAACAATATAAATAATACAAGAAACCGTCCAAATATAAAAAATGTGGAAATATCCATGTTTGACACAGGCCACCCCTTAGAACCAAAAAATATTATATCTCATCTTAAAACAAAACATTAAATCAAAAAATACCAAAAGTACATCTAAAATTAGCATGAAATCCAAAAAATCTTAATCTAATTTCATCTCACATCACATCAAATCTATAACTACAAATTTGTATGGACACATGGGAAAAATACACTCGTGCACATGAAATATTGACTAATAATAATATGTATGGTCATCCCATCTAGTGAATTAAACTTTATCAACAAATAAATGTGAATTAATATCAATAACATATGGAATAAAAATAGACTCTTAAACACATAAGGGATAATTTTAGTACTGTACTTATTATATCATCACAATTTATATTTTTATATTATCCAAATAACAAGGCATACATGAACACACACACACACTCATATATTTTTAGATATATCAAGAATCCACCCTAACCAGTGATCTATGTCATGTTAGAGGTCCCTATAAACCCAATCACTTAGCTTGTTCCTCAATTCACCCCTTATTAACCATAGAGGTGTAATAATTGTAACTATTTATCCATATAAATAATTCACCATATATCACCTCCTAGAAACTATATTAAAACTCACCGACACCACACATAGATAGTAGTTAAATATAATAGGAGTAATAGACTTGAATAAAAAAAACTTAATATCAGTAGTATTTCACCCCATCAGAAATCCTATTTTTAATGAAAATCACAAAGGTGCATTTTATCTTCATTATAGAGCAACAACACTATGAATAGTTTTCCTCAAACTTAGATCCATGAATGATCTAAAGAGTAAATTATAATTTATATAATAATCTAACTCAATGATTTATTGTAACGATATTTGAGTTTCTAATAATTTCAGTATCATCCTAAAGACTCAAATCATCCAAATCACTTTGAGACAATCCAATTCACCCAAAACATCTACACATGAATTCCCCAAACACTTAACATGTAATTTTTCAAATTTACAACAATAACTAGTCAACATGTCATAAATATTCTTCATCATCATTGTGAGGATTCAAAGTCTACACTATAAAAAGTATACATCCCTAAGGAAAATATTTCATTGAATTCCAGTAAAAAATCAATATACTATCATGAGTCCTATTAGATGAAAATGAGTGAAATTGAATAAATAAACATCAAAAAAATGTTTTGGATAATGTTTTATAAATAGTGGGAGGTCAATAGAAGGAAAAAAGAGTTCTTGATTATAAAATCAGATACCCTAGGTGCTCTTAAGAACGTTTCACCGTTTCTATTAGTCAGGGGGCATCACATAGATACCAAACATGTGACTCAAGTCCTAATAAATTTCATTAAATTCTCAACATTTTTATATAGGATCATTTTACTTTGATCAATCTATTTTTTTCCTCCGCATGCTTTTTCCCCTTCATCTTATTATAATATTTTTTTACCATTAATTACCTTATCTAACTTTAATTATGGTAAATAAAATTCAAAATATACTATTCAAAAAAATTTATTTCGATCCCATCAGACATTATTTTTTACCCTAATTACAACCATTTATGTCATATTTTCAAAATTCAATTCGGATAAGTGGTAAAATTACGTTTAATGCTAATCTGCAAATGTGGCTAGAAGGCGGGTGAAAGATATGTTAAGATGTTCTATTTTTTTAATATCGTACTCTATTATAAAAATGAATTTGATGAACTGAATTGGATTAATATGTGTTTTATTTATCTATTATTACTATAAAATAAATTTAAATTAAAATAAATATTTGAATAAAAAAGTTAGTTTTTTTAACAATAATGCAGTGTTTTCCCTTATTCATCAAAAATTGAATGTTTTCAGAAAAATACCAAAAAGTCACCCTAATATGATTTTGATATTCTAAATTAAAAAGTGATTTTTATTTTATCAAAATGAATTTATCTATGTGTCTAAAATTAATTTTATTATAAGACCACTAAAAACAGTTCATTCAAGAAAACAATATTTTAAATATAGAAGGACTTTACCAAGAATAATATTTTTTATTATAAATATGTTATATTTATATAAAAAAAATTTAAAAACATTTTAAAATTAGTTATTACTATTCGTATATCTATTTTTAACGACTAGGTTATATTTATATTATTTAAAAAATTAAAAAAATAAAAAGGGATGTTTTGTAGAAACTCAATGTTGTGTGTTTCCTATGCCAACTCAATGTTAGGTGCATTGTACTCCAACTCGGTGTTTTATGTAATGTACAACATGTCATTTTACAATCAAATGAATATTTGACATAGTTAATTGCAAGATATAAATGAAAATTTTAATTTTTATAAATAATGGTCTATAAAAACTCAGGGTGTTACATTCTACCACACTTAAAATGAAATTTATCCCTCAAAATTAATCTAGTTTATCAAATTTTTAATACTTGAATGTTTCATTTGTAGAAACCCACATCATAAAAATGGATACTAATACATCACTTAAAAAGGTAAATTTTGGAACCATAATATTTTCCCAATGTAACATATAACTGGGTTTCCATATATGAGAACATAGGTTGTGAGTGAATATTGGATATGAATGAAAAGAATAAATATTTATATGGGGAGATTGAGGTAATCAATCACAAACAATTGAATGATCAAAGTAAAGGGGAAGGCCTAAAATTCATAAATCTAAATTGATTTCAAAAGCTATTGGTTAAATATATTTTATGGAATAAAAACAACATATTTTTTATCATATTCAAAACGTTGAGTAATTATTGATATATTTCTATAAATTAATATCATTCTTCTGTGAAGATTTGAAGAATTTATAATACATACATTACCTTAAGGAATTAATTTCCCTAAATAAAATTTAATTTCTAATGAACTAAAATACATTTTTAACATATCTTAATGCCTATAAAAGAATGAAAAGTCTAAATATTTGTCTCTAAAATATAAATATGCATTAATATATAAACATAAAAAGTATCACTACTGGTTCTTCATAAATATTTATTTAATAAAAATAATTATACATTAACAAAGACATCATGTAGGTTAGCTGTAAGTGTAAAACCCATATCTTCCTTCGGTCATGGGTTCAAGACCCACGTTCTTTTTGGAATTCATTTTTTTCACCCAATATAAATGATGTCCTTTTCTAAAACAACATGAACATAATTTCTAAAACATAAAAGATGGACATACTTGGAATAATTTATTCACTAAATTTACTTTTAACCAAGGTTTTCAAACCTAACTCAAGGCTCAAATACTTCCTCTAAATTTTAGCTTCAAATTTTCATAGATGTTTAACCTTATAAACCTTATCAAATATGAAAATAAAAAACACTAGAAGAAAAATAAAGAAATATTTTGAACTTTTATTCCCCTATATAAATAAATTATATCTTGTTTGTCACATTTCAAACAAGTGAATACCCTCATTATATATTTCCATGAAACATGGTAATAACATAAATTACCATAAATAATTTTGGAAAACATTTATGCTTCTTTATTACAATGTATATTGGATATATTCCTTAAATCTAATAAAAATGTAGTAAACTTCATTACTGATAGCATAAACCACCTATCAACAAGTCCTTAAATGGTTACACATTAATCAATACTATCCAATTTACTTATTTATATACCACGTATATTCATACATAAAACATTATCATAACATAAAGAACATATTAATGGTTACCTTCCCTTAGTCAAAATGTTACCTTTCATAAAATCACCATTTGAGTAGAACTGTACAATTCAATATTTTCTTGTAAATCTTTAGAACGGCATAAACTGAACAATCCATACATAATTCATCATTCATAATTATAAAATTAAAATACATAAATACTTCAATCTTTCATCATTAATTATTGGTATGGAATGGGTCCTTACTTGGTTTAGAATTAAATTCTTTTCTCATGTAATTGAGTTGCGAAATTTTCATGTTATCTACAGACATGACATTGAACTCCATGACAATTCGTCACTCTATGATGCTTTTTTCTACACAAATTAAATCTTCCCCTCCATTTAAGGAATCCCACAGGTTATTTACCCCTTCTTCTTGACATATAAGAATATTAATCGTCTTTCCTCAATGTTACTCAACATGTGAACATGCATGAAATTCCATATTAATCTTTTTTTATGACTTAAGAGAAACAATAAAGTTAACCTTGTTAATCATACATCACACTAACTTATTAGGTATAATCACAATATCTTTTTCTCTACTGATCATCCCATTTTACTGCTCATCAGAAAATCATCCATCACACTCAGCATTAATTGAGTTCTTTTTGGTTCCCGCTATCAACTAAAACTAGAAGCATAGTGTGGGAATTATATAATATAGAATAAAACTAGATATTCATGAAAATAATTACTTATAGCATATCTAAATCATGTAACCTTCCTTAATTTATAACATCTTAGGTTTATCCTTGGTTATTCATAGTCAGCTTATATTTAAATCCTTCATAATGGTTCGTGAAGATTTTTTGAATTTCCCAAAGCATATCCCCACGAAGTGTCAAACCAGGTGTGAAGGAAGGCTCATTATCATGTACTAGATTACCCTGACTCAATCCCAGAACATCCGTACAGAGTTATTACCCTAAGGATCTTTTTTTAGAGCTACATCTCATTTTAATATCAATGTAGGGATGTATTTCTAGGAAACCACTCACTCTTTCCTTCACCAAAATTCCAGGACATCCTCATAAATGTTATTTCATCCTTATACATATCCATAGTTTTTCAGAATACTTAAAAATTATTCAATAAGAATCCCAAAGTCTGTAGTTATTATAGTTCTCTTGGAAACTTGGAACTATAACACTGGTAAATATGTGAACTACATTATCTAATACTAGGGTATTCTTGGCTATAACCCTCTCTAGACACTTCAAACATAATACATATCTACAAAAACTGGGGAAGGAAACTTAAAAATGGTGAGCTCAATTTCTCAATAAGTGTAATTAATGGAAACATGTAATCATAAAAATGATAAAAAGGGTTTGATAATGTGATCATGGGAATAGAAAATCATACCCTACAAATCAAAGGTCATATACATGAATCATTGCATAAATCTTGGCAGTTCATAAGACATGAATAAAAATGAAGTAGAGGGCATATGCCATGAAATCATAACATATGAGTAATAAATGGAATTGTGGGAAGAATATTTTCATATAATGATTTACATATTATCCTAGGAATCCCAACCAATACCATCTTAGTAGTCATGGTTCATTCACATGGCCATACTAGTTGCATGATCTTACTCTTTATACCATCAAAGTAATCATGATTCACTTTCATGGGAATATTAGTAGTCAAGTTTCATTCACAATACCATATTAGTATCATCTGTTAACTCCTCATACTATATTATTCTATCTTGTGAGATATAAAACTTTACACAATTCCTTGGAGGGGGATATCAGTCCCACCAGTCAAATAATAAAATCATACAACCATGTACCACCAGATCATAAATAATCATATCATAACCCATGAAATGAAATGGTTGTTGTAAAAATGTAAACATATCATGACCTATGGAAAGATAAATGTTTCATAATAATTTCCTCATAAACATAACTTGTGAATAGAAATGGGTTTCAAAAAACATATAACCTGTGTAAAATAAACAATTTTTATAAACATGATTCCATAAAAACACAATCCATTCAAAGAAATAATATGAATTGATACATTAAATAATTTAACAATAATGTTATGATTAACTCCAATGTATATTATCTTAGATGTGAAATAATTTTGAAAGATATTTTAAAAAATAGTTCTTGAGAAAAATATCCTTTCTTATTTGAAAATTCCCTTTATAACATAAAATCTTTTGATAAACTTTTCCTTTAAAAATATCTAAGAAAAAATATAAAAGAATCTTGGAAAACAATAAAAATATTAAATTTCATTTTCCTTGAAAATTATCTTCAAGGAAATATTGAAATCATTTTTGAAAACATTTTTGAAAACATGGTTTGGAATACATAAGATTTTTTACCGAAGAGAGAGACCATCGTATTTTATAAAAAACATTATTTTAATTAACAAAAAGTGTAAAAATAGTACTAAAAATGATAATATAATGAATAAAAATAGTATAGGTAAACTCATTTTTATTATTCCGATATGGATCATAATATTTCACCTTTGTAAGCAAAAAAATAAAAATCTTTAAAAGCGGTGATATTTTCACAATAAAATCTTAAAACGTGGTAAGCTAGGATCATACTCTCCATGTGACCGAGGAAATTACATGAATCTTAAAATATCATAAATATATTTACATTCATGATACTAAATGTAAAATTTAATAAAATACACCTTGAAAAATAGTTTAGGTGCCTAACAAAACATGAATCACAAAGAAGGAAAATTGTGATAAATATGTTTTACCAATTTGGTAACTCTTAAAATATAGACCCATGAAATAAGGATCATAAAATGGACATATTAATATCCATAAATTTATGTATAAGGTACATATAATAAAAAAATGGTTATTACATACATCACACAAAAGTAATGAGTGGCGGACAAAACATGTATCTCATGGAAATTAAAAGTGAGATGAAATCCCCTTACATTGTGTCTTGACTCTCTTCGTAATAATAAAATATTATGGTATAATAAATATAATTTTATTACAAATATCTTATATAACTATATTATTATATATAATTCCATATATGGATTTATTATGACCTTATATTACCCAATTTTTATTGATCCTATGTTAAGGTTTCCCATCGGGTAATATTTCCTTTATTCTTCGCATGGGTCTTAATTTGTTATATCATTGGTTCTTATACAAATATCACAATTCCAGAATGTGAATAATGATATTATTATCATGTATATCCAGTATATTTATATTATAATAATCTATATCATATATAGGTATAAAATGGAATACACCATTCATAGAGACAGTAGGTCATACGTATGCATGAACGTTGTTTTCGTTTTTATTGTTGAATTAAAAAAATTTGTAATGACATGTGTATATGTATATATATATATCATTATTAATTTAACTTGATTATATTACAAATAACATATAATTTCATTAAACCCATCTTTAATACATTCCATGTCATGAGTGAATGAACCATATCGCTTTGAGGGGGCGGTAGTCCACACATCTCAAACGATATTATCATATTAACACAAAAATTTAATGTAAGGGGATGTGTTTTAAAACAAAATAAAGAAGATTAAAAACATAATAAATATAATATATCATAAATATAAATAAATTTTATATCATAATGGCCCCCATGGTTTGTGGTAAAAGAAATAATTAACAATCATTGTTTCATGAGGTAGTAGTTCACTGTCTATAGAAATAGTATGTTCGATATCCATTAGATGGAGGTGTGTGTAATATTAGGTATAACTCTTATAAGAAAATACCCGTATAGTTATGATATTTTTTGTCATAAAATAATGGAATAAACAGATATTAGTTGGTGGAGAAGGAAAATAATGGAAAGGATCTTGAAAGAGACCCTACCTTTAAATTGGGTAACCCATTTTGGTTTGTGCCAAAAGGCTTCCTTTAGTATCCTTATGCCCAAGGGAAGGATTATAAGAGGATGAGAGGGAATTTGGGAGCTTATTTTATCAGATTATGAGTGAACTAAGTGGCTAAAGAGGTGTGAGGAAGTGAGTAGAGGTGGTTTCCTTTTATAAGTGGGAGTAAGGGCACTTTTGGAATCTCCAAAACTATTAATATATTATAAATTAATTTTTTGTTTAAAATAGTTCCAATGTTATTTATTTATAATTTTAAATTATTATGTGTCGAAATACACTGATCCAAAAAACAATAGGCATGTTTAGGTCCCAAACATAACCCTATCTTTTAGCTTTAACCCTTAGTTAAACAATTTAACTCTTATCGCGACAACTTGTCTTTTTACACCATAGGGTTAATATAGTTACTATAAAATGACAAAAGAACCACAATTGTATAATTTACGAAATATGTGACACTATAAGTGTAATTTGGACAAACCTTATGGTTTTATTATTTTTATACCATTTTATAAAATATTATTTATTTTAAACTATCATTTATGTCAATTTTAATACTATTCAATGATTGAATTTTTAAAAATATCAAAGAAACATGATAACTTCTAAAAAAAATTAAATTATTTCATTAAAAATTCTAAGTTATTTAAAAAATAAATTTATGTAATTAAATAAGTCAACTTATATTTATTATAATGTTATTAATATCTTTTATTTGATTCTTCCTTTAGTAAATCATTTACTACATCATCATTGTGTCATAATTAAATTTATTTATTTAATGTCTAAAAATTAAAAAGAAATTATCATGATGTAGATATATTTATAATATGTCTAATTAATATTTATATTATAATATATATTATGTATAACCCTATAATAAATACGATTTATTTATCAAAAATTGAATACAACAGTTTTAACTCTTCTTGGAATAAACTATATTAAATGTCTTAGTCTAAACAAAGTGTGTTAAAAATGATCATATTTTCTAAAAAGGGATTATTTTGGTAGAAATATACTTATATAATGAAATTAGGAAAATTGATATGTTAATTTTATATTACTATAACAACATCTTTAGCATTAATTACCATATTTCCTTTAACAGTGGTAAATAAAATTTAAAAGTTACTATTCACCAAAAATTATTTGGATCCTATTAGACAAAATTTTTCACCCTGATTACAACCTTTCATGTTTTATTTTCAAAATTCAATTCATAGAAGTGGTAATATTAAATTTACTATTAATCTGCAAATGTGGTTAGTAGGCAGGTAAAAGAGACGTTCAAAAGTTCAATCTAGACATAAAAAACTCTAGAAATACCTTGGGTTATTCACACACCTCCTCGCAAAGTGGACTTCTTAAAAAACGTTCGACGACATCTAGGAACATTTTTAAAAACTAATAATTTATCACCTTAGCATAAGGAACAACAAGCCCCGCTCTCCCAGACCTAGAATCTGACTCACCCAGAAATACATGAGTGATTCCATCTAGACATAAAAACAAAAGTAGATGGATATAATAAATTATCTAGGCCTATATCATGATCATCCAATCCATGTCAACAATCTGGTCGAAGATATTAAGATCAAGAAAAAGGAATTCCCACTCCACCTCATGTTTGGCTATCATCAATCAACATAATAGGCACTATAAAACTTAATAAACCTTTTTTCTATAGGTACGTAAAGATTTAACTAGAACCACATAAGCTCTAAAGGAAAGAAAAACAATTTAATGAACTTTAAATATATAAAAGAATGAGTAACACCTATATCAAATAAATCTATCACCATTGAAGATTAAATAATCATTGTACCACTAATAGTAGCTAGTAATACTTTACATTTATCTAGTTCATACTTCACCACATAAAGAAATATAGTCTCAACTCCTCCCTATTCTTTACTACCCACATGAATATCCCCATTATCAAGAGGATAAAACCCACCACCCTTAGAATCATCGATACAATCCTATGAACACTCAGTGAATATGGATCCATCCCACTTACATGGGACACACATTCACAAAAGTGCCTCAGATGGATATATTTTTCAAAATGATGACATGTATTGGGAGCCTCCATTAAATTAGGCTTGGTATGATTACGTATTCCACATTGATAGAAAAAATATATATATTGTCCTAATGAATCCCCAAAAAGAGGTCCTGAAGAAAACTAGTTACCATTATGAATTATCATTTGGACGTAAGATACACCATGGACAACAACAATACCAACTGAAGCTCCACCCAACCCATTTTCCAGCTATGTTAGCCTTTGAAAATTATTACTTATCGACTACCTCCACAAACGATGAAAAGAATATGGGAATCATTATTGACAGAAAATCATCCCCCAATAAAAACATCAATTTCTAAGATTTTAGATCATCCTTGGTGACTAGATCTAGTAACAAATTCATCAACTCAACAAAATTTGTGGAATACTCTATAATAAAACAATACCATTACTCTAAGGTAACTAAATCTTTGTTCTTTTATACACGCAACATATCAAGAATAAATCTTGGTTGAATATTTTCATGAAATAATCCTTCGTAATATCCTTCTAAATCTTAGCTTGTACAATATAGTCCCACAAACTTCTTCCCAATTCCTCAATCACATACATAAGAAGAAGCACCTTAAAGTCATTAGGAGTTTTCAAAATGTTGAAGATCCTCTCAATATTCTCAATCCATTTTTTAGTTTCACGGGGTCCTTGGTCACTATAGAAGATAGGTAGTTACTTCTTAATAAATTCAAATCCATAATCCATTACTCATCCCGAGTTCCCAACACCTATTTGACCCAATGTATGAATAGTGTAGATTATATCTTCCACCAAAGAAGGTTCCACTAAGGTATTTTACTATGAAATCTTTGTCATGGATTCCTCTCCCAAATTAAGAAGATATCTTCTTGGAGTAATTATCTAACATACAGAAGAGAAAACCCCATCATTCATGATAATTTTAACAAATAATAGGACTAACTTAAGGTATCAATATCAATTCATTAAAATGAAATGTATTTAAATTATTTATGGATTTTATGAATAAAATACTGAATAAAAAAATGTAATGGGTCCATTTAAATATGTACCATATCTAGTTCAATCAAATGAACTCAACCACCAAATAGAAATATTGAAAAAAACACTTGACAACCCATGTTAACTCAGTTTCAATCATGTAAGTGAGTTGTACATGAATCTTTTCCACAGTTTCTAAAAAAATTCCAACAGCCCTAAATTTGGTCTACTGAGACCCTACTCCAAACCCAAGAAATGTGACAAATCTTCATGCTAGTAACTTAGTTATGATTCCAATTTATAATAATCCATCCCAAGAAAATTAGAAATTTTACCCAAGATATACAACCATGTGATAAAGTAAAATAATACCAAAGAAACATGTCACATAATAAAGATGAATATAGAAAATCAATAGGGTATAATGTGGGAGCAAGATGACATATAAATGTGACAAACAAAGTTAAGACAAATAAGAAAAACCAAAATGATATAACATGATGAGTCTAAACAAGTCCCTATCTGACCATCCATCACCATCAAACCATCCCTATTTGAAGACGATAATAACAAGAGAAACTAAAATGATACATACTTCTCTTCCCTTTATTATGGTCCTGAAAAACAATATCTACAACATCCCAAAGGAAAAAGTAATTTCTGAGAAAACATCCCAGTAGGATACTACCTAAGAACATATATTTGTTCTATCTCAATAATTTACTACATTTATCTTCAAAACAAATGAAGTTAACAATGAATTTGAATAATGTAAAAACCATTTCATAAAAACATTCCATTAATTTTCATAAAAGCATACCATATTCACCAAATCATGGAATATTTAAAGTACCAAATAATATAGGTAAATATAGATATTTCATAAGATATGTATGTGAGAAAATATCCATGAAATGTACCATCATGTGATAAATAATCCATAAATGACAATGTGAACCATTTCGGCTCTAACCTATTGGTATACATGCTATACATGAAAGAAAATCTCGAATATAAACCTATGGTGGATCTAAAAAATATAACCTCTAGTGACATTACATACACTAATGTGACATAAAAAAATTTATGACATTACACACATAATGTGGGAAAATTATATCCCCAAGCCACCCATGGTTAAACAATTTTATGAGTTTTCAAAAAACCACTTAAAATCATTACTCACATATATTTCAACATTTTCACATTTAATCCTTTCCATTTTTTGAACATTAGACCCATTTCAAAACCAAAACCAACATTTAGAAATTTACTACAACAATTGGTGTGCAAAACCCTATTTTTAAAGATATCCCCATTAAAACATGAATATCATTCAACCAAACCATTGCAATGTAAAATCATGAATTTAAATTGGATAACTAAAAATAATTTTCAATAACATTTAACAATTCAATAATTGACCACTTTTATAGAGACAATTATTTCAAGAATGGAGGAAACCTAATCACCATAAATAATAGAGTTTATAATTAATAAAATCAGCATATAAAAGAAAAGGAATGAAGGAGAACTATAATGGATTGATAGAAAACCCAAAATAATCAAAACACGGTCCATAAAAACAAACAATATCGTTGCCACAACAAATGAAAACAAAGAAATGGAAAGACCACTTACAATGGAGAAGCAATAAAACCGTTAATGGGACCGAATTACCAATGAAGAAATCCATAAGAATAGAGATCACCCAAGATCTCCCAAAATCACCCTAGGTTTTGAGAGGAATTCTTACACATTGAATTAAAAAATATCAACGTGTGTCCTGGGATTAAATAGCTGGACTCGAACAATTCACACCGTGAACTCCTTTCATGATGTGAATCCCACTAGTTTTCTTATACACTAAAAAGAAGTCTCTCAATGTTAAAAATCATGATCTTGATTATCTCATGAAATTTAATGGTTTCATGGATTTTAATTTTTAACACTTTGAAATCAACTCAAGGCATTTTCCCTACAAAGGATTCACATTGCAGAAAAATATGATGATGTGAATGATTCAAGTAGGCCATCCACTACGCAGATCCGAAAGAAAACCCCCAATCCAGCCCCAAATCCCTCCAAAACCTTTGACACATTTATACCCATAGTATATTAATTCAAATAAACACACATCCATGATCTATAGATCAAAAAATGGTTAAGATATAACTAAAATAATGATATGTTACATAGATAAAGGGTTCCATTTAATGAAACTTATCTCTTTAATAAATTTTAGTCTATATGTTTGATCTATGTGTTCTCAATCACATTATATTATCTTCTTCATGAACTAAATAGTGATATATTATTTATAATATTAATTATAAAGTATTTAAGTAATTCATAATTTTATAAGAAATAATGTTTAGAAAACTTTTTAACAAATATATAAATTTTTAATTCAAAAAATCAAAATTTTACCTAATTAGAATCATCATAAGATAAGGAATTAATATATTTAAATGAATTTTCATGGTTTTTAGGTTTATAAATCCAAATATTAGGTATAAGTTTAGTAAAATATATATTTTCTATAAGAATAACCTCAATCCATAGATCATATTGATATGATTTCAATATCATTATCTTATTTGTTTTTTAATAATTATAATATGTGAATTACATGACATAAATCAAACCATATATAAAGAATAATAGTGCAACATTCAAAATTTTTTATGAATATTTTTACATTTTCACACTTAAATTATATATAAGAATGTTAAATTATTTAATTTTCTTTTGTATTTGAAGATATGAATATATAATATTTATAAATTTATTAATATCCTTGAAATTCTTAAATATAAGTTTATTTAATGAATATTAGTTGAAGTAAATAAAAATACTACCAAAAATTATTTGAAGGAAATAATTAAAAAGAAAACATCAATTTATTTCATAGACATAAAACATTACATTTGTTATATAATTATACTCTACAATATTAAATAATAATATAATGGGATAATAATCACATGTAATTAATATAACTAGAATGGAAAATTCTATTGTGTTGTGGTCTCCTATAATTATCATACATCAAAAAAACACTAAAAAAGAGATAAATCAGTAGATATATAATTTGAATTTAATAAATAACAAATTGATAAACATGAGTTGAATAATAGTGAATGATGAATAAAGGGGATGAGTGTTGTTTACAGAGACTATAATAATTATATGAATATTAGAATACCAATATGAGCATTGGGAATAATAACAGACTGATGGGAATAGTAATTAACCATTTAATATAGAAAAATACTACATAAAAAATATTTAAACTTTAATGGAAAAAGTAAATATAAATATTATAATTATATAATATTATTTCTCAAATTATATAAATCAATATATATATATAAGTGTAAATTTGTTATAAATCAATTTTTATGTATTTAGTAAAAACATTAAATTTTATGTTAAAATTTATATAATAGAATTACCTAATATAGAAATTTAGTTTCATAAAATCGATATATTTTTATAATATTCATGTAATAATAAATTTTTGGTAAATTTTTTGTATTTTGGAGAAAAAGGTGAATTTTTATGATTAGTAAAAATACTATTTTTTCTTATTCTGTAAGTTTTATTACATCGCAATGATGTCAAAATAACTCAATAAATTCTAAAACATTAATAATGAATTAAAATGTACTTAATTAGAAAAATTATTTATTTAAAAATAATAAAATTAATATCGAATCATATAAATGAATTTATAAACTCTTAATTATATTTTTCTCTAATAAAAATTAATTTTTGATTATTTACTTTGAAAATAAATATAAAAATGATAAATTTGGTTTTTTATGTGTTTAATCTTGACTAAGATATATATTTTGTAACCAGCAATATTATTATTAACATTAATCTATACAATTCATATCCTTGACAAATAATAATAAATCCATCAATATTTTATTCAAAAACTCTCTTCTCATTCACCTCTAAATACTCCCCCTATTCCAACAATTTCTATACTCCTAAAAACCCCATTCCAAACCAAATATCTACCAAAATATCCTTCCAAACATTACATAAAATGTTTTAAAGGCTTAATCTTATGAAAAAAGTCTCCTTGAACCCATAATGTGAATACTAAAGGAGGATTCTTGAAGTTCAATGTAATGGTTCCTTGTCTTACACCATTCTTCTGAAACACTTTTGTTATAATATATTTTTTATATATTCTTTATATACTGAATTTCTAATAATTACCAATTAATAAAATCCTTTTGATTTAGTATTAATGATATGTTACACATTCCCTCTCATTAATCCAATTTTATAAGCTATTACCATACCAAAGTAAATACTTCAAAACATATGAATTTTCATTTCAATTATCCTCTTTCTCGTTATAAAATTTAATTGATAATTAAAAGTAAAATTAGGATGATAGTTTAACTATAATTTATTGTTTTATTAAACTAAACTATTTAATTTCTTCGACTTTTTAAAACTCTTTTAAAAAAAATCATTCATTATGATGGTTTTATGTTACCTAATTCAATAATGATGTTTTATTTTCATGTATTCATTTTATAGATATTTTAAAAAAATTATTTAATTATTGAATACAATTATAATAATAAAATAATATCATTTTATTCATTTTTATTGACAATATATAAATGATATTAATGATATTAAATGTAAACAATCAATGCTATTTCAAAATGCTTAAAAGAATATTAGAAAGAAGCACTTATTGAGTTGGTTATTCCTTATTGAATAAATTAAACCCTGAAAATATTTTACATTTAGTTTGACATGAAAACTGTACCTTTACACTTATATAGTGTATAATTATATTTTACAGTTACCATATATTAATACCATTACATTTACAATGATTTGGAATCAAGAATGGAAATACCTCAAAAGTACCGAAAGAAGAATAATTAATCGAATAAATAAATTATAAAATATTAATAGATGAATTGAAAAGGAATAATAATGATTCTATACACATGATTAAGATTATAATATATGTAATTTTTTAAAATAATTTAACTTTTTTGGATGTTAGAAGATATAAAAAGAAATCCGAGATTTTGGTTAAGAGATTTTATCATCAAAAGCCTCTTTCTTCTCTAGTATTATCCCCCTATTGTCTATCATATATTCTAATTTTTATCAACAAAGTATTAAAATTTTATCTTAATTTATCCCATTTATTTTTTAATTACAAATTTTATTTTTACCACTCATACTTATTAAATGTTCATATCATACATTGTTTATAAAGGTTCTTTCCCATTATTACACGGCCTTATTGTAGTATTCTCTATTACCCTATATCTTCATCTATTTTTTAAACTTTTTTCTAATATGATTCTTTTATGTAATTTATGATTCATTATCCTTATTTTTTTTTCAAGGGACTTTCAGGTCTTCATTCTTTTGTTACTCTTATTTCTCCATTCCAAAAATTATGAAGATTATAGGATAATATTTTCTAATATCTATCTTGCACTATAAATTTATTCTCATTTCAGGGTTCCATCATTGGGAATTTTTTTTATTAAAATAAATATTCAAATCCATTTTATCAATTTTTAAAACAATTATTGAAATTCACTTATTTTTATGTTTTCATGACAATGTCACCAAATTTTATGAAAAGTATTTTCAAGAAATATCTTCCATTTTACTCTCTATTCTTGTCAATATTATTTTATAATTACTTTAATTATATTTAATTTTTAATCATCATTCATTTTTGAAAATATATTTTCTTTTCATTTATTCCATTTTTTAATGTTTACTTTATTTATTTTAATGTCACATGAAAACTAAGCTATTGTTTTCTTAAAACCTATTAAAATTTTTATCTTTCACTGATGTATTTTAATTTAGGTCAATAATATTTTATATTTAATTATATAACTTTATTTTCTTTTATTACTCTAATGGAATATTTTTTATCCAATTTATTTTATGTTAAAATAATATTATAGTTCATAATCTATGTTCTTATATATATGTTAAATTGTGGAAATGAGATCTCGATAAGAAGAATGATCTATCAATACCTTTTTCATCACCTATCATAAACATATCATAAATATATCCTTTCTTACAATTTATTTCCATTATTAATACCCTATAATTTCTTCTACTAATCGAAGGGCTTTAACTTAGATAGTGATACATTCGATTGAAAAGGTAAATTATTGACATTTGATTATACCATTATTTTATATAATTCTAATACCTTAAGATTTATTGTCTTTAATTTTGAGAATTAACTTTGATTAATACTTTATTTCAATGGGATTTAATTTTTTCATGAGTTTACCATGATATGATTTTTATAGATTTTTTCTGAATTAATATCAATTGGATAAAATATGTATGGATATATCATTATTTGATGGAAGAGATCAAAATTATACAGTCATTCAATGCATTGGTAAATGCTTATATCTATTGAGATATCATATATAGTGCATAGGTAGTGATCCTAGAACATTATGTTATATTGTACTAATAGTGACCATTGGATTATGTTTATGATAAAATACCTTCTATTTATACTACATTCCTATTTCATGAGGAAATTGATGCCTCTAGAGATGAATGTATGATTCCCACATAAGATATATAGCCACTCATTAAATTATCTAGTATGTATATTACATTCTTTAAAGATAATTATTTTATAAAATTTATGACATGATTTATGATATCATGCCCCATTTTTACTTATTATGATTTCATGTTCTCATCCGATTAATCTAGACATTTCTCTCATGGTCACATATTTTAATTTTTATAATCCATTAAAAATACTTTATAGATCATTATTAATGTTTTACTCATTGCCAATAATTTTATATCAATCATTTATTATGTGTCCCCATTCAACCAATTTATTGTAAGTTTGAATGAGATTTTTATTAGATTATAAGTGGTATATAATGAAGGATTCAATTATATTTTATACTATTGAATTGGTTGATGTAATATGTTACTAGTTCCCAATGACACCAAAAACTAAATCTTATGGGTTGGTTGTAATTATTATGATATTTGAAAAAGTATTAGTGTTTAGTACAAAATCTACAAGTTCAGGATTGAGGCATTACAAAGATATTTGATTTAAAGGTTGAAAATTATCTAATAAATGGTGTAATATTTAAAAGGTCATAGATTAATAAAAAAAATCACATTCTTTGGTGGTTTTTCTACTTTTATTGTCTTCCTCCATCTAGAGATATACTATAATTAAATGTATATGATATTTGAGGCTATAAAAAATATCAAATATGAAAAAAAAACTAGGATAAATATTATTTACTTAAAAATCATTTAATTTTAATAAAAGTTTCATCAATTCTAAAAAATACAATGGTGTTAGAGAAATTTCAATATTTCACCAAAATAAAAAAATATTCATTTCAGACACAATATATTAGTCTATTTTTAAATTTAACACCTACATAAGAAGTAAAATCACGTTTCTACTAATTTTTGCGTTTTAGATTCCAAAGGTCGGTATATCATTTAAAAAATTCTTATAATTAATAATTTAATCATATGAAATCAATTTTCAATATAAGAGGATACTAATGAATAAAAAATGATTTATAAACTAAAACATCAATTTTAATAAAAATATATTCGTAATAGAAACTCATGATACTACGTTACAACCACTTTTAAAATATTTAATTAAAAAAATAAATAATCATAACTAAATCTAATGTAATTCAGTAACATAACTAAAATATAAATATAAGGATACATATCTAATATCTGATCCTCTAACTCTCAGGTACTCTTTTAAAATATTTTATGTTTGAATAACACTCTCACTAAAAAAATAGTCTTCAAATATATGAAATAACCCATATCATCCTAATTATTAAAAGGACTCTAAAAAATTTAACAAACTCCTAGAAATAAAAATCTATCCAAACCAGAACATTTGAAGGTATTGAAAATATCTTTGGAATTATGATATAAGAATTACACTATCTACTCACATGATCTGGGTTGGTAATTATAATTAATAAACCACCTCACCGCTCTAAAAGTCTCAAAGGATTTCTTAAATATTAATGATAGTTTACTTCCCTTAAAAATCCACTAATTACCCATCCATGAAGAAACCTTCATGAAGATATAATCACCTAATTCAATCTTTAGAGATCTTGTTTTATGATCAATATATGAATTCTATTCACTTTGTGCTATCCTTAGAATATTTGAATTCTTTTAACATTTTATTTCATGATTGGAACTAAATTGAAACCAACCATAGTATAAGAATAAAAACACTATTTGAAAAAAATTTATATAACATGAATATGGATGGGAAGAAATTTTTGACTGTAATGAGAAATAAGTTGGATTTTATTAAAAAAAATACTAATCATTTTAATTTCCAAAGAGAGGAAAATGGTACTATTACATGAAAATTTCATGAATATCCAGATAGGAATAAAACATTATGGGCTTATAAGATATATATAATATAATTTCATTTAATGGAAATTCATTCATAAAAAAATTCAGATTAAAATGTTATTGAATAATAAATAACTTACCATTTTTGTGACTTTTAAATAATAATCCCCATGAAAGAAAAAACATCAAATAAAACATTAAATACAATGAATATATGGAGATTAATTATATAAAATAACATTTGGTTTATAGATACACCATATAAAAAATAGGAGTATAACATAACATATCTTCTAAAGAAGATAATTTAATATGAAGAACCCTTAGAATTATCATAAAGTTGAATTGAGATTAATTAATAAATCGATTATGTGGATCATATTTAACCATGTAAAATAAGTGTAAATATGACATAAAATTATAAAAATTCTTTAAAAACCTAATTTTAGAATATCAAAGACAATTAAGAAGTAATATAATTTAATGAAAAGAAATTGAGTAATGAAACCACTTACCAACTGGTAACATTCTAGTAAAATTTCCTTAGATGATATAATTTTAAATGTAACATAAAATGACATGAATTATTAAGGGTACATGATATAACATGTGAAATGTCAATGTATACACCATATAAAATAAATTAGGTTCCTAACAATACAATATTCTTTAATGAATAAAAATTAAGATAATGTCCCTTACCTTAGATATGAAACATCACGTACATTCTTTATCTTCTAAAATAATAAGCATATGTTAATTATTTACTTGGTTAAGAACCTTTTTCATGTTTATTATTATTTTAGTAATATTTAATAAATTTATATATTTAATTACTTATTTAATTAAGGTCATGTAATATGTTTTGACGATATTTAATTCTTATATTAAAAATGTCTTCTCTATGTTGAAAATGGTAAAAGGCGTCATTGTTCCATCATATCCAAAATAATAATAATTAATTAATTATAATTTTTTACATTAAATATAATTTTTAGACCAGCCATGAATTATGGTTTTCACACCTAATGCTTTTAATTATTTAATTTTATTAATTTTCTTAGCGTCGGTCATCCTTTTTGATGTTCGGGTTGATGCCCAGTTTAAATTTTTGTGTTATTATTGAAAAATATGTATTTTGGGCATGGTAACATAGGGCACATGAGCAGAGCACAGTCTGGTAAATCTCACGTCTTTTCCAAGTTACCATGCGTTCTACCCAATGTTAAAAATAAAATAAGAAAATAAAATTAAATGAAAAATGAAATGAGAATAAAATAAAAAGAAGATGATTTAAAAATAATGATGATAATTATGTTATTATTTTTAATATTAATGTTATTATTATTATTAAGTTTATTATTATAAATTTTAGTATTATTTTTTCATTAAGTATATTATAATGTTTATTATGTTTATTATCATATTATTATCATATTATTATCATATTAAATTTATTATTATTATCATATTATTATTAGTTTGTTTTTTTGTTTAATTTTTACTTTTTCTGTTAGGGTTTGGTCTCTTATCCCTTTTATTCTATCGCATTACACCCCCCTCCCCTCATGAAACTGTGCACGCCACTCTTGGAATAACATACCCTTCTAGCACCTCACACTACTAGCCGACCTTCACTGACATGGCCTTCTCCAGTGCCCCAACCACCATTGCATCTCCCCCGAACCACATCACACACCCATGTGCTTCCCTCCGACATGATTCCCCCTACTAGTGAAGCCAATTCCTATGAAACTCCCTTGGTCACCCTCTCTCTGGAACGATGGTCCTCTGGCATGATCATTGTGCTGGCTAATAGATTTTTAATGCACCCACTGTTGGTAGGCCATGTCCAATGTGCCCCACTTTTGATGTTGGTGCCTCTTTGGTGACTGCGATCCCGCCGACTCCTCCTTCTGTGACCATGACCCCTTCCAGCACCCATCTTTCCTTTCTCTCATGTGGTTCTCCTTGGGGTAAACCCCTCCCTTTTTATGGGGGTTTTTATAAATTTAATGAGGTTTGGTTAGGGTCTAATCTTGCTTTCAGGTAAATGTTTCTTAATTAGGGTTAAATTTAGCTTGAATGAGGTGTGGTTGTGCTGTAGATTAGCTTCACTTTGTCTTTCTGGAAATTTTCCCACTTGAGGTAGGTGGTTCCATGACCAATCATTCATAGATGATTTAATTTTTTTTATTTAAGTAAGTTTTACATGTTCTATAGTTAAATTTGGTGATGTGAAATTTGTTTTGAAAATATTTTGACATGCATGTGAGATGAAATTGGTTTTTTTAAATTTCATTTTTTTCATATGGTTTTGGTTGTGAAAATTCATGTAAGTGTTCAATTAATTTTTTAAGGTGTGAGAATTATTTTTTTATAATTCTATAATATGTATTAGTGTTATGAAATAACATTTCTTCAAAATAAATGGTTTTTATAGTGCGTATTTTATTGTAACATTTCATAAAAATGGTTTCATGCCTTGTTTGGAAAGTTTGAAATGTCTTCTAAGGCACTTAAGGTGAAACTATATTGAAAATGTTATTTTAAGGGAAAATGCATTATTTTTTCATTTTTAACTTTTTTTCACACCACTGAACATAAATTGTTAATAGTTTGAGTAATGAAAAGTGTGTTTTAATGTTAATCTTGGTTTAAGTATAATTTTATTATTGGGCTTGGCCCATGACATTAGTTGAAAAATGGTGTGTTTTTATTATGTTTTATAAAAGAGGGTATGTGTGAACTATTAACGTGGTGGTAAATTTAATGAAAAATTATTTTTGTGTGTGTAAAACGGAAAATATATTATTTTGATGTGTTATCCTTGTTTTGAACCTTTAAAATTGTTCTTTGAATTATTTGAATAATGGGATGCATGTTTTAAATGTGGACCCGATGTGTGTTTGGTTTTAAAGTGGAATTTCAATGTGATTTTGAGTGTGTTATGGGTGAAAGCCCTAAAGTTTTGTTTAGAAATATTTTATAAATTTTAAAAGTGATTTATTAATTACACATGTGATGAAATTTGGTTTTTGAAATGATAATGTAATGTAAAATGTATTTTTAAAGGTTCTTTGGTGTGCATTTGATTTTAAAAGAAGATTTCAGAATGAAAGTGGTGTATTTTGTGTGTGAAATGCCTTTTTTGGCTTATGATATGTGAAATTAATATATCTTGTTAATTTGAAACGTGGTTGAGAAGAAAATGGAATCCTGGGTAACAAGGGGAAAGACTAGGACTAGCGAGTTAGTGATTCAGATGTGGCTACAGTCGAATTTCACTTAGTGGGATTGATGACCGAAACAATTACTAAAAATCTGGATGATGTTTGGAGACCAATAGTGTTACATTGATGTCCCATACTTCTAGCCCAAGCATGAAAACACAGGTTGTTGTGGATCATATACCACTTTTCATTGAGATGAGAGGTTCCTAGAATCCAACTTATGTTATTTTAACCCTAGCGATTTACCCATGTTGCTCTACCTTATATGAGGGGGTACCATCCATAAGCATATGGTGTACCTATTATGTGTGAATGTATGTGTGTGTGTTTTTGTACTTTTAGAATCCCTTTTTCTTTTTGGAAAGTGGTTGTAAAATGGTTTTCCCTTAAAAATGTTCCATCAAGAATGGTTTTCTAGAATCGGTTTTCTTGAAAATGTTTTAAAATATTTTACATAAATATCCACACTATATTGTCTTTAAATGATATGTAATGGAATATGTTTACCTGGTTGGAGTCTTACTGAGCTTTATATCACACCCTATATACACCCTTAGGTGTATATATATCTTGTTTCATGTTTGTTTTAGGTTAAGCTCAGACATGTAGTGGTGGCAGTTTGGGTCCTTTTGGTATATCCTTGGGGATGTTGGTTATGGTGGATTGAGGTTTTGGCCCTCTTGTTGGGTGGAGACTTGGTATAGAGTTTTTTTCCTTCTATTATAGTCCTTTAGAGGTTTTTTCTAAAAGTTGTAAACCATTAAATATGCAAATTATCAAGGGGTTTTTTGGTTGTGTAATTTAAACTTTATCTTTTATAAATTTTTAGTTGTATCATGAATAATTATTTGGGTAAATCATTCCAAAACATTTATTTGATACTAAGGTAGTTGTGCCATCCCATAGGGATCATGAATGCCCTTCAGGCCTTTCTGTAGACCAGGTTGGGCATCTGTTTGGTTGGCGACCCATCTTTATTATTATCAAAATCATATCAGAGCCATGTTATGTTCTTTAAATTCTTGTTCCTTGGGGAAGTGTCTGGGTAGATAGGAGCTAGCATATTTTGGAATTGACATTCTAGTCCTTAGTGGAGTACATGGCCAGCGCACATTATGATGAGACCCAAGTCACCAGGGGATGTTGGGTTTCATTTGAGTCTGTTGGTCCTTATAGTTATTCATTATTTGGGAAGTGGGATAGAAGTTGGGATAATGGATTAGTGAGAATGTAGGGCCTGGAAAGCAATGTGGATTTGGGGAAATTTTCCTAGAACACTCTTATTGATGGTGTTGTGACTAGAATATGGCCTTGAACCATATATCGGAGTCACCAATCAGAACTAATTTTCCCTTTTTTTGATCGGTATCTTTATGGTTTTTGGAAAATAATTTTAAAAACTATAGATTAAAAATTAAATAAACTAGATATTAAATAGAAATGGGTTTTATCAAATGGTGTTGAGTTTACCAGCAGTGGATTTTCATAATTTAAACATGTTGCATACAGAAATTAATTAGCAGGAAAGCATGAAATATGTTGAAGAGGGTTTTGAAAATCTTTTTTAAAATGGATTTGTTGAACTATTGAATAATTTTTGGAATGAAATGAAATGTTTTGAAATTAATTTGTTTGATTTTAAAGTTAATTCTCATTAAAATGATTGGTGTTTTTATAAAAATATTTTCTGAGATTCAAAATATATCTTGATTTTTTGAGTAGTGTTTTTGAAAAAGTTAAGGACATCGGTTTAATGTTTTCTTGGAATGTGAAAAAAAATTTGTCTTAACCTTTGGTATTTTCAGGGGTGACCATACGCATGGGTTATATATGGAAGGTGAATTAGTGCCTAGTTGGCATGATAACATGTATTTGTAAGGCTCATGAATTACTTTTGTTAAATATGAAACCCACCAATACAGTTTTATTCTCAAAAGTGTTTTAAAGAAAGGATGGAGTGTTTGATAACCCCTAGCTATGTGGAATATATTTTGTACCTTTGGGAATTTTTTGGTGGGGTGTTTTGTGATTTAAAACCATTTGTTAGAATGATTTTTTTGGTTTGTGTTTTATTTGTATGTTGGTTTAATGTAATGATTTTTTGTCTCTTTTCAGATGTTTTTTTGGAAGCCTTTGTAGTGGCTCCCATCGTGTGTTTGGTTTGGGTCTGTGGCATATTTTTTCCAATGTATCAATTTGATTGGGCCCTTTGTTCTCACTCATTGGCTAGTGTATACCCCCATAAAGAGTTAATTCATGATTTAAGTGTAGTCACAAATGATTCTCTGTTGGTAGATCCTTCGGTTGATTAATGTAAGGATTTATTTTTAAAAAATCACAATTGAATCCACCTCTCCTTTTTTGGTTAAGTGAATCCTCTCATAGTATAAGAGAGAGAAGTTGAGAAAATATTTAGTTTCCTTGAGTCTCTTGATGGTCAAAGGTGAAGTTTGACATTGTTAAATCTAAGGTTTCTGCATGGGAGAGGGGAAATGAATTCTAGAGGGATGCGCAATAAGCGGTATGGGTTTTGGAGTTGTAAAATATATTAAAACGTTATTTGGACCTTTCATTGGTTCTTTTTAAGAAAGAGATCATGTTAGGCCACCCATTTAGACGATCGGGTCGTAAGAGGCTATTATGGACATGTGCATGATTTGACTGTTTCTAGAGACTTGGTTTAAATTCCCTTTCTTTGTAAGGCCTCTTGTGTTGTAGTGATTATGTTTGGTGGCATTCTAAAGTTTCATGTTCTTTCCCAAATGAGAAGGTGGGTGTTGTGAGATCTTTATACATCCCCTATTTTACCAAAATTATTTGATTCATTTAGGGAATTCTGAGTTTTTATATTTAAGGTGAAAGCACTTATTATGTCCCTTTCTTTTGAAGTTTCACATTCGAACTCAAAAGGGATGATACATGGGCATCTTCAAACTCTGTATAATGATGAATTTCCATGTTGATGGAAAGTAGGTTGTGGGGTGTGTTGTGTTTTTTAATGTTTTTGGATTGTGGTGTGGTTTCTTTTGGAACAAGAAGAAGAAGTTTTGATCAATGTTTTTTAGTTCCTCGCTATGAGGCAAGAGATGATTCAATCATTAGAGCTCCCGCCATAGGTCATGGAGTGAATCTGGAATGTAGTCTGGAACCCCCAGGGTTGTAAGGGACCTCCAGTCTAGTTTCTATCTTCAGTTTGGGAAATGGAGCTAGTTTATGGTTTTTTTACATCTGTTCCATTCCGAATTCTCCCATTGGATAGAGGTATTGGGGGGAATTAATTTATTTGTGGGGTTTTTAAAAAAAGGTAATCAAGAAAGTCTCAAATAAATAAGGCAAATTACAAGAGTCTGAAGGAGGAAATTTAACAATTGTCTCTACTAAGAAAAATGAGAAAATCCTCAACAAGTTTTGTCAAATGTACTCCAGAGGCTTCAGAAATACCTTTATTTGAAAGTATGACAGCAAGAGAGTTGGCTTCATGGTAGACATGTGTGATTATAAAGCTCTTGGAGGCAAGAATGTCAAGGCATTTGATCCATTTCAATGTAAGTTTCTAGGCATGGTGAATTTGATTCTTTCTAACATCTTGCACAATAGTAGAGGAATCACTTTCGAACCAAATATTATTCCAATTTCTTTGGTGGGCCATTTACACTGCATTTATAAGAGCCATCATCTCAGCTTCAAGGGCAGTGACATGACCACAAGAGTCGTAGGAACCTTCAAGCAAGTCACTATTGTGGTCTCGGAAAACAAATCCATATCCAGCTGGTCCATGATTACCCTTTAGGGAACCATCAAGATTTCATTTGATCCAACCTTCAAAGGGAGGGATCCATAAAATTTCTATAGTGCCCATAGGTTTGGGAAAATTACCTAACAGATGAAGCATTCTTAAGACTGCAAAGTCTTTGATGGAATTGTGACATTGTCCAATGTGAAACTGATTTGCATTTCGAGTCATTGCAAGAATGCTGCAAATGGAAAGATTGTGGTTGAATGATGACCCGTCATGCCTAGAATTGTTCCTTCCTCTATAAAGAATGTGGAAAGTTTCAGCACATGCAACAAGGAAGAGATATGGATCTTCTTGGAGAGCTGTTCTGCTGCAATAAAGTGCAGAAAATCTACTATGTTATCAACATGAGGTATTGAGTTGTCAAAGAGGTCAAAGATAAATATCCAGATTAGTGCAGCGGTTTTACAAGAGAGGAATAAATGATCTAGGTCATCTCTATGTTGGTGGCACAAGTCGAATCTTGTGCAAAGAGAGATGCCAACTTTTTGAAGATTGCTGTCCACTGGCAGTTTTTTCATTTGAATTCTCCAGAGAAGGGTAAACTAAGAGGGTTATATCCATCTTCTGAAATTTTGGACAGAATTCGAGTGAGTTCCCTGTATAGAATGATGGTATAAACTTTTAGAGTCAAGCATTCCATTTGTAGTTGGTTCCCATACCATGATATCATCAGAATTTATAATATCATTTGAGTTAACAATTCCCTGAATATGAGTAGGCAGATTGTTGTTCAGCTCAAGTTGATCACAAATAGAGGCATCAAGATCAACATCCAAAGAATCAGCATTTATACCCTCAATTAAAGGTGTCCCTATCTAGTTATCTCTCCATAATTTCATCTTGGAGGAGACATTCACCAACCAATGGGAATGATTATTTATCTTTTGATAAATATTTTTCAAACCAGGCCATACAGAAGAGTTCATGTATGAAAACATTCCAGCAATCAATCTAGTAAGGATTCTTGTTCTAAGAAAGTCAAGAGATGCTGATTTTCCATTAATATGTCTCAAAATAAATTGATCTTAAAGGAAATGATTTAAGATATTGATATTCTTAATCCCAAGTCCCCCCATAGTGAGAGGTAAACAACATTTGGTCCATGGAGCAGTGATAATTTTCCTTTCCAGAATACTGCCACCCCAAACAAAATTCCTTATAAGGGAGTTAAGAATCTTAAATATAGAAGTAGGCCAGCAGTATACCATAAATGAATAAACATGTTTTTAAATGATCACATGTTTAACTAAGAAGATTCTTCCCGCCATAGAAAGAGATTTTCCATTCCAATTGGAGAGAGTTCTTCTAACTTGACAAACCACTTCAGTAAAATAGGTGGATCTCGGTCTACCTAAAAACATTTCGACTCCAAGATATGTGAAAGGGAAGGATCCTTCTCTAATACCAAGGCTCTAAATCATACAATACCTCCTGGAATCTAAAATGTTCTTCCCAATAAAAATTAAGGATTTATTCCAGCTAACCTCTTGTCCCGAGACAAGCTCATAGTGATGGAGGATGGATTTGAGATTCGGAATGTTTATTTTTCCCCTTCAGTAAAAATAATAATGTCATCAGTAAAGAGAAGATGTGAGAGGGCATAGTTACCTCTTTTAGCTTGAAGAACATTCAGGTTTCCGCTATCGACATTGTAAGTAATCAGTTTGATGAGGTAATCATCTACAATGGAAAAGATAATGGAAGACAAGGGGTCTCCTTGCCTTACCCCTCTAGAGCACTTAAAAAATCCTTCAGGTGATCCATTGATAAGAATGGAAATATAGGCCAAGCTAATCAAGGTGTAAGACCACTAAATAAAAGTCAGATGAAAAGAAAACTTCTGCATAATGTTACCAATGAAGTCCTAATAAATAGTGTCAAAAGCCATTCTGATGTCCAATTTAAGGGAAATACTCCCTCCTCTTGTTGGTTTTTGGGGAAGATTCACACATTCAGATGCATTGAGAAGACAGTATTGTATTCTTCTCCCTTTAACATAACCAAACTGATTCCAGGAAATTATTTTATCAGATATACAGGCAAGCATGTTATCCAAGTTCTTCATGAGAATTTTCTGAATAGTATTGATCAGGGCAACATGTATGAATTGATTAATATCACTAGCATTGTCAACCTTTGGAATTAGGGAAATGAATTGTGCATTGATTCCAAGAACTTTTGATCCATTAGTAAAGAAATACTTGACCAGACTGCAAACATAAACCTGTATAATATCCCAATTGCATTGGAAGAAGTGATTTGTGAATCCATCAAGCCCAGGAGAGCTGTCTTTCTTAAGCCCAAAAACAGCATTCTTTATTTAAATATCAGAGGGTACTCTGATTAGTATTGAATTGTCATCATCACTAACAAGGGTAGGTATAATTCCATCCAGGAGTTCCCCATTTCTTTTGGGACCATTGAAGAGGTTCTAATAGAAAGAGACAATGTGATTTGAGAGACTCTGATGGTCATCAAGAATAACATCTTTGTCTTTGAGAAGAGAGAGTGGCCTGGATGCTTTTTTACTCCTCTATAAGGCATAAAAAACATAGTATTTCTATCACCATCTGTAAGCCACATAACATTATACACCTTTTATGAATATTATCCCTAAGATTGAGCAGATTTTTTAGGTCACAGGAGATCTTAGCTTCCTATCCACCAAGGCATGAGAAATCAGAGTCAGTCATTGATTGTTGAATGCCATGTAAGGAATTCTCAAGAGAATAAATTTCCTGGTCCAAGAGTCTGAATCTTTCTTTGCTCCAAAGTTTCATTTTTATCTTGAGACATCGAAGCTTAAAAACACAAGATAAAGGATGATTATTTTCTTCTATACTCCATGTGTCTCTTACTAGTGTGAAACATTCAGAGAGAGTAGTCCAAGCATTGTTAAACCTTAAGGGGAGAGGGTGTCTCTCACATTTTCCAGTAAAATTAGACATGATTGGATGATGGTCGGAATTATGTTTGGCAAGAGTCACAGAAGAAATTATCCTCCAGTTTTCCAGCACTTTATCATTGACAAAGGCACGATCAATTCTACTAGACCTCATGCCATTTAGATGTTTCTTATACTATGTGTATTTGGATCCAAGCAGATTAACCTCAATCAGGTTTTATTTTTCAACACATAGCTGAAATTCATCCATAGAAAAGATGATAGGAGAGTGTCCCAGCTTTTTATCAGCCTGAAGAATAGCATTAATGTCCCCTATGATCATCCAAGAGTCACCAATGTTGTGTGACAGATTAGAAATATGATTCCATAAGGCCCTTCAGACCATATAATTATTGGAAGCATAAATAATTGACTAGAATAAATCTTGAGCATGGAAAGTAAATTTGAAGGTAATAATATGTGCATGAACAGATGCAAGAGTGAGATTGGAAACTATGCTATGCACCAGGATCCAGAGCCGATCATGATGGTCATCGTGTACAGAATAGAATAGATTATAACTGAATTTATCCAGAAGAGAAACATCACTTGTATCATTTGTCATTGTTTTAGCTCGTCCAATGACTTCAGGTTTGTGTTTAGACACAAGAAGCCGAAGGGAACTCAAAGTTCCAGAGTTGTCTATGCCCTGGCAGTTCTAGAAAAGAGTCCTCATTATAGATTTTTATTGGGGTTAAACCCCTTTTTCTGCAGGTTGTCACCAACCTTGATCCTAAGGGATCTTCTTGGTTCGATGATTTTGGAGGTACTTGTTGAAGCAGAATTTTCTGGAGTGATTTCATCATGAACGATAGCAACATTGATAGAGTCTCCTCTGAGTTTTGCAGCCATGTGCATATCTGAGTGGATCTGGGAGACAACCTGCTCAGAATTCGGCTTAGAATGAAATGAGATATCCTCAACCTGCATTAAATTATTCTTAGACAGGAGTGAAATGTCTTGTTTTCTCAGAGTAAATTCATTCATAGAAGTGTCCCTGGATGTTTGATCAATTTCGATTTCAATTTGGGAAGTGTCAGGAATTTGATCAAAGGATAAAGAAATATTCTCTAGCTCAGATTGACAAAAGTACAACACTTAGATGAGTCTTAAATTGATCAGATCAAGAGTCATTTCCTCAAATTGCAGGTTAACAATAGTGTTAAACATATCATTTGAGAATTCAAGCTGTTCTTCCTGGGAATTTCTGTCCACATCCTGTAACTGGGTAGAGTCTCCAGTATCCAATTTGTCTGCCAGTGGATTAGGACAGTTTTCCTCTTCATCCATGTCAGCCCAGGCCTTTCTAGGTCTTGAATTCTATGTAAATACATGCTTGACAGTATTAGAGTCCTTTTTAACATATTGTTTGGTAGGAGCAAGTTTCTTTCTAGGAGCATCCTTCCAGACATTCCTGCATGAATCTACCTTTGTGGGTCTTTGAACATTACTACATTGATCAATGAAATGTCCTGCCTTCCTACAATGTTCAAAAAACATAGGCAGATTCTCAAATTCAAGGAATATGTAAATGAAATGAACGTTAACATCCAGTAGAACACATTCAGGAGGCAAAGGCTCCATGTCAATTTCAATCAGCACTCTGGGAAAGAAGTCGAGATCTCCATTGATAGTCCTACGATCAATTTTCAAAGGCGTTCCAATTTCTGAAGCAATATCATTCAGGATTTTTTGATGCCATCAAATCCAAGGAAGGCCATGGATTTTTTTTCCAAACCTGAGAAATTTTCTGCTTCTGTGTGAATGGGTTAAAGTTTGGATCCCATTCAGAGAGGCGAATGAAGCCTATCTTCAAATTGAGAGATCTAATTCGCCGGACTTGATTTAGATCATCTTGTTGCTGTAGAATAATATGGAAAAAACCTCTTCCAATTGGAATTAATCTCCAGAAAGAGAAATTCCAAAAAGTCAAGATTCTCTGCATAAGATCACTATAAGACCAAGGCTTCGTTCCCTTCTCATAAGAAATGCATCCAAGAATAAAAAATTTTCATACCTCCAATCGCTGCTTGACAGCATCAGGGTCTACAGTAATCATGATTTCCCCCTCTCTAGTCCTCTTAACCATTGGAGACCTAATCTAGATATTCTCAAGATGAGAAGACCCCGTAAGTGCCTCAGAAAAAGAAATTCCCTTATTTTCATGAGCTTTCGTACCTGGGGCATTCACACTCGTTTTGCGTGGAGGAATAGGTAACTCCCAGTCAGGGTTAAACGATTCCATTGCACAGGATTGAAACTAGATCTCAATTTGTAGCCACATCTACATCTTATGATCTTTGTGGGGTATTATGTTGTGTGGGAAGATCTTAGGTTAGCTCTGGTCATACTCTCTGTGTCATTCCATGCTAGTAAGTTAAGCTAGTTGGTCTTTCTGGGGGGGGAGACCCACTATGGGTATCACTGAAATTCCCTTAAATTAAATCAATGTTTTCCTTTTATTTATGGTGGGGAGTCTATTTGGGCCTCCCCATTTTGGTATCATAGTTTTGTATTGGGTGTTAGTTTCCTCTTATGGTGGGTAGTCTTCTCGAACCTCCCAATGTCAATATTCCAATATCTTCTCATGTTTTTTTGGCAGTTTGTAGTCTTGTTCGGATTAATCTAACCCTGTGCCCCTCTCATGGGTAAATTTTGGGGTCGACGTGCACCCAATGACAATGTCAAGTAAGTTCATGGTTGCCTCATTTTGTTTGTTGTTTGTTTTTGGTATAATACATGATATTATTCAGGAATTCTTATGGTGTTTTTTTCTTCAGATGTTGAAATGGTGCATTGTGAAAGTTCCTATCTTTTGATTATCAAATGGATGTGTCTTTGTTTTGTGGGGTGGGTGACACTTGTTAGATATTACTTTCTGAATATATAGAGTCTGATTTCTAAGTCTCTTCCATTGTTGATAGTTTTCTAGCCTTATCCTATTTTTGGTTCACTCAGAACCCCCCTTGGAGAGTGAAAAGGTATTTTTTCCTACATTGGGGTTAAGACTTGTTGTATCTTTCTTGGGGAGGAAATCATTCCAATGGAAAGAATTGTCACACCTAGCCCTTTTAATTATTTATTTTTTTAATTTTCTTGGAATCAGGTATCCTTGTTGATGTTTAGGTTGAAGCTAGGTTTAATATTTTGTGTTTTTATTGACAAATGTGAATTTTGGGCATGGAAACACCGAACATATAAGAATATCATGGTCTGGGAAACCACATGGCTTCTACCATGTTACTATGTCGCATGCCCAATGTTCAAAATAAAATAAATATATATAAAGAAATAAAAATTCAAATAAGAATACAATTAAAAGACATGAGTCAAAAATAATGATAATAATAATGTTATTATTATAAATAATAATGATATTATTATTATGTTAATTATTATATGTTTTTGTGTTATTATGTTCAATAAGTTTATTAGTATTTTTATTATGTTTATTATCATATTATTATCATATTATTGTGATATTATTATCATATTAATATCAAATTAAGTGTATTATTATTATCATATTATTATTAGTTTATTTTTTTATATTTTTTTTTATTTGTTAGGGTTTGGTCTCTTCTCCCTCCCCCCTTATTCCATTGCATCGCACCTCCTCCCCTCACCTCACTACACACACCACTCCTGGCCAACCCACTCCTTCCAGCACCTCACACTATTGGACAACCGTCACTGGAATAGACTTCTCTAGTGCCCCAACATCCCTCATGCCTCCCTTAGGCCACCCCACTCACCCTTGTGATTCCCTCCAGTGTGATTCCCCCTAATTAAGAAGCCACTCCTGTGAACCACCATTGTCTAGCCACTCTCTAGAATGGCGGTTCTTCAGTTTGATCCAATTGATAGATAGTAGATTTCTGGAACACCCCCTACTGTATGGCCCTATCCGGTATGCCCCACCATTGATTTCAGCACCTCTCTGGTGACTTCCACCCCACGGGCACCTAGATTTCTTTTCTCACACACAGATTTCCTCTGGATAAACCACTCCCTTTTTCAAGAGATTTTCCCTTAAATTTTATGAGGTTTGATTAGGTATTAATATTTTTTTCATGTAAATTATTTCTTGTAAGTGTCCAATTTAGATTTCCTGAAGTGCGGTTTAGGTGCGTATGGACTTCACACCGTCATTCTAATAATTTCCCCACCTGAGGTTGTTAGTTCCATGACATAGCATAATTAGATGATTTAATTTTTTTATTTAATTAATTTTAACATGTTTTATAGTTACATTGGGTGTTGAAAATGTGTTATTGAAATATTTTGACATGTATGAGTAATGAAATTTGTTTTTCTTAGAAATGGTAATGTTATTAATATGGGTCTTGTGGCGAAAATTTGTATAAGCATTCAATTAATTTTTTAAGGTGTGAAAAGCATGTTTTGGTAATGATTGAACATGTATTTCAGTTAAAAATGAAATTTTCTACAAAATAAATGGTTGTGTATAATGTGTATCATATTATAATATTTCTTTAAAAGGTTTTCATTCCTTGTTTGTAAAGTGATAAATTTTTTCTATGGTACTTAAGGTGAGAGTGTGTTGAAAATGTGATTTGAATTAAAATTTTATTATTTTGGCATGTTGAACAGGTTTCACACCCTAGAATTTAAATTTTGAATTGTATGAGTAATGAAAAGTTCGTTTTAAAGATGATCTTGGTTTAATTAAAATTTTAATAAAGGGTTTGGCTGATGACATTGGTTGAACAAATTGTGTGTTTTTCATGTGTTTTACAAAAACGACAATTTTTGAATTGTGGAAGTGATGATAAATGCATTGAAAATATGTATTGGTCTATGTAAAATTCGAAATGGATTGTTTGGATGTGTTAGGATTGTCGAAAAACATTTAAAACTGAATGAAAATTATTTTAATAATGGGATGAAATATTTAAATTTGGCCTTACTAGGTATTCAATTTTAAAGTGGAATTTCTACATTATGTTGAGTGTGTTGTGGCTGCAATCCATAAAGTGCTATTTAGATATATTTTGTAAATTTTTTAAGTGATTAATTAATTAAATATGTGATGAAAACATTTTTTGAAATGATTATTTATTGTAAAATGTATTTTGAAAGGTGATTTTATGTGGATTTGATTTTAAAAGGATATCGGGGTATCCAAGTGGTGACGTTTATGTGTGTAATGCCTTATTTGACTTGTGAAATATGAAAGTGATATATTATGTGAATCTGGAATATAATTGATCACAAAACAAATACTCAGATAATTTGGTAGATGGAGTTGGACTAGAAATCTAGTGATTCATTAGTGTCTATGGCTCGGTTTCACTGCTCGGGATTGATGACTACAATGCTAAAAAATATTTGGAGGATGATTGGAGGCCACTAGGGTTATGAGGATGTCCCCTACAAGTGTATTGTGCATAGTAACATGGGTTTTCATTATTATTATACCACATTTCACCGATATTCGAGGTTCCTAGAATACCACATGATCTTTTTGGACCCTAGGGATTTACCAATGGTGCTCTACATTATATGATGTGGTTCCATCCATTAGCATACGATGGACCTATTTTGTGTGAATGTGTGTGTGTTTATGTACTTTTAGAATCCCTTTTCCTTTTTAGAATGTTGTTTTGAATTGTTTTTCCATTAAAAATGTTCCCATCAATAATGGTTTTCTACAATGTGTTTTCTAGAAAAATATTTAAAATATTTTACATAAATATGAACATAAGATTGCCATTAAATGATATGGAATGGAATCTTTTTACCTAGGTGGAATCCTAATGGGATTTATCTCACACCTTATATACACCCCTTGTTGTATTTATATCTTATTTCATGTTTGTTTCTAGTTATGGTGATACATGTAGTGGTGTTTTTGGGGTCCTAGTCGTATCTCCTTGTGGATCATGGTGGTGTCGACTTAAGGTTTTGGCCCTCTTGTTACATGGAGTTTTGTTATAGAGTTTTTTTCCTTATGTAGTAGTCCTTTTGAGGTTTTTTATAAAAAAATTAAACATTTAAATATGAAAATTGTTATGTGCTTTTTTTGTTGTGTAATTTCAGCTTCGGCTTATTTATATTGTTACTTGTTTCAGGACTATTTAGTTGGGTAAATCATTCACAGATGTTTATTTCATACCCAAGTACTTGTGTCAGCCGGTGGAGATTGGAAATGCCCTTTAGGACTTACTTTGGATTGGGTCAAGAATCAGGACTATTGGAAACCTATCATGGTTCATGAAAATGGTTATGAAAAATGAACTACATTACAATCATCGAGATGCTAAGTCATACATACGAATGAGTAACATTTCCATTTTTTAATGATCATGATGGAAACATCATATGGATTATTTTACCTTTATAGAATGATAATTATAATATAAATATCATATTTTTTATTCAAATAAACACATATATATATATATATCATCCATGTGATGTGGTGATGATAAATGAAACACATCATTTCCTAGAGGCGGTAGTCCTCACATACACACAAATGACATTATCATTTTTCAGTGAGTGGAATGGTAGGAAATTAAATGATGTATTATCTTTTAAGAATGGTAAATATGTCATTAATATAATATATTTATATTAAATCCATTATTAAAACCATTCGTAATAGTAGGTTATAGAAAACAAATTATATCGATTCGTGAGGTGGAACTCAACCACACACATGAACAATAGTTTTGTTTCCTATTTGATGAAAGAGGAGATGGATAAAAGGTATGGAATTAACATAAAAATATATAATTATATGGTATAATTTTAGGTTATTATATGATCATGGTTGAATAATATTTGAAGTATGTGGGATAAGAAATAAAACAAAAATGCTCGTTTAGGAATGATACATCTTCTTCGGACAACCTCTTTAGGATTGCACCAAAAGCCTCTCTATGGGTATTTTATAATAAAAAAAGGCCTCTAGTATGTGTAGTGTGAAGTAATGAATGTATTTAGGTTAGTATTCGACAAACAAAATGGTTCTTTTATGTTTGGATAATAGAGGATAAGGGGTTCCCTATTATAAGTGAGGGGAGGGCACTTTTGGACTTTCTTAAATTATTAAATAATAATAACATCTTATTCAAAAAAATACTTCCAAATTGAATGGAATTAGATTTTGGGATTTTATAAGGTTGAAATATTTCCATAAAATAGGATTTATAAATTTTTAAATAAAAAATAACCTTTATCTATTGGTTTAACCCATGACAAACCCATTTTAACCATAACTGTGGTAGAACAATTTTCAAAATGAAAGGGTTTTAATTTTACTTTTAAGTTAAAAATTGGATCATTAAAAAAAATGGATTATATTTTTGAAAATATTTCATCCAAATTTTCCAATTTAATTGTTTTTAGTATATTTAAATAGTATAATAAAATATTATTAAATGTAAAATATCATTAATTCCATTTTGAACACTGGTTATTTAATTTGAATTTGAAGACATAAAGATGACAACGAGTTATGAATATAAAATCCTAAACCATAAATAATACATTATAATTATTTATGAAATTATTTTTAATAATAAATTATCACAAATACAATAGTTTTAATATTTTTAAAATTATTTAACTTGAGTTTTCATCAATTTTAATAAGCATTGTTTTATCATTATATAAGAATTTATGTTGACTATATAATCACTATAAATTAAAAATAAAATACCATAATGAAAAAAACATCATTATACTTAAAAGAAACATTAATAATCATTCACCAGTTTTTTTTATTCATATGTGTACATATAAGTGATATGTAAAGGAAAGAGGGAGATATTTTGTCCCTTTACTTAAATTATTATTTGAGTTTGTTTCATGGAATAGACTCCCATAAATAAATGAATCTCAAGAAAAAGGTGTTAATGGTAGAAATAAATTCATAAAATAAAAATTTATATGAGAAATGGGGGTCATATCACTTAGTATTAACCTAGGTTAACATGATTTAGCCTTTTACCATGGGGAAATTTTTTTACAATTTATACTATTCATTTTGAAAAAAATTAAGTTGGCCTTATTAACAAATATATTTTATGATGATTAAAAATATCTAATACATATTATCAAATTTAATGCCCAAAAGTGGAATAATTTAATTTTAAAATAACCCACAAAACATGTTGAAAAATGATATTTCAAGAAATGTATTTTTCAAGCATAAGATGATCTTACTTTAACTCTATGATTAGTAATAATCATTATATGAATTTAAACTAATATATATATATATATATAATATTATATTCATTTATATTATTCCTCGTTGGGGGTTATTCATTAACTAATTAATATGAAGAATCATTGTGCACTTGAATATGGTTTTCAGATAAATGTGTTTTCAAAAAAAATGATAAACTTATAACGAAATGCGATATAAATAGGATTAAAATATAACTAATTGAATTAAATATAACTACATAATAATTATGTTACTTCTAAATATAATTAAATTCATAATGGGACTTTTAAATTATTTAATTTATTAAAAAGAAATGGTAGTTTTTCAAAATGGTTTGTTTTTCACTATTCGTTGAAAAATAACTCTTTTTAGAAAAATCCAAAAAATTCCGGATAAGTTAATTTTTATATGTTGTCTTAAACAAATATGAAAATTTTTTCAAATAAAAATTCTAAATTTCATTGAAACTAATTATATAAATTTCTCACGTAAAATAATAAAAAACATTTTTGTTGAAATTTTTATTTGATGTAGACAATGATTTTTTTAAAAATTAAGTCCTCATTTACAAATTTATTTGTTTCATATAGAATATTTATAAATTATTACAAAAAAATTTATTTCTAATCATAACACCAATTCAATGGTTAGGCTATAATGGTCATTTTTAAATAATATATTTAATGTGTCGTTTAAGCTTAGTGTGATCTGTTATATATGTTATTGAGTATAATGTTCTTATTTTAAAATATTAGTGTGTCACATTATCCCCGTATTTAATAAATTTTATCCTCACAATATGTACTTTTCCTTGGAAATCAAGGGTTTGACATTTTGAAATTCCATTGTCCAAAACAAACATCATAAAAGATTTAATAAAACATTCTTTTAAAAGGAGTGAATGGAAAATATGAAATCCAAATAGAATAACAAAAAACTATGTTTCCAAATATGATAAAATTAATAAGAAGTAAAAAATATGGATATGGTGGAGAAAACTATCACCCATGGACTAATAGAGAGAAATAAAAAACATGTTCAGATTAAGGATATCAACCAAAAATCCCTAAACCTATGATGGATGAAAAGACTATAAACTCATTGAAATTGGTTTTAATAGGATAAATTTTTTATTTCATGATTATATTAAATGTGTTGGGGAATTCCTTTACCTCTGGAGTAAGAAGATAAGGAAATGTAACTACTTTATATCATTGTTTTTTAGAAACACAAATTTATCCTTGTTTTTGTTTCAATAAATTTCTAATTCATCTCTAACTCCAAGAAATTACATTTAAAAAATGAAATTTTTATGCATTCATCACTAAAATGAACTTTTAATAGATCATAAGTTCTAAAAAACAGTGAAAATTCTTTCAATCTATCTCAAAATATTTAGTAGAACCAAAATGTTAAGAAAAAGTTATCTAAAACCCACATTAATCACTAAAACGTCAAAAATAACACCCAATGTACAACTTAATTCATTAATTAGGTATTCATCCATAAAAAAATTTAATTAAAAACAATTTCATATTATCCTGGACATCACATAGGATAGTGGAAGGAACTGGACCATTATGGCCCTTCAGTTTTGGGTTCAAACCCCGCGACCTTTCCAGATGTGATGGGTTATCACTCACCATGTGGGTTTCCCTATTTTATAATACTATATTAATATAATTCTTATATCTTTCCCAAAAATATGATGAATTTCCTCAAAACAACTTTTTTTTCATAAAATTCACAAAGCGTTTATATATAATATTTTTTTTATAAAACCAAATAATATTAATAGACTATTATTAACTTAACATCAATGATCATATTAACCCTAAAGTTTATCAATAACATTACACCAATTACCACAAAATATAAAGGTATTATTCCTCAAATAACATTATCATTAGAACAAAAGCTATATATAAGTGTTACATATAACTCAGACATATATTAAAACTCAATAAATGTCCCCAAGGTACTCCCATCACATAAAAACTCATGAGGGTTATATATGACTCTAACGTATAATATTCCTTTGAATTTTTAACAAATGTTGGCACATAAAAATATTAAGATATCCTCATATGAATCATGAAATTAGTATCTTTTGGTATGGAGTGTCCTGAACCAAGATGTACTAAAACATTCCCTAAGCCCAGTTGGCCACATGACCTCAAACACGTCTCCCCAAATGCCAGAGGATGACAACTAGAAGAGAGGGCCTAGGGCGAGTCTATGGGGAGATTATGCCCTCATAGATTCATCATTCATAGTGATAAACAATATATATATTAAATTACAGATGCATCATAATAAGTATACAATAGTATAATTAAATAAATAAGCAATAAAATACAATAAACAACTGATAGAAGCTGAATATAAATAATAAATAGAAAATAATAATGTATATAACCATGATGATATACACACTAGAAGCATATGGGAAAAAGGGTACATTAATATACTACAAACTAAACATATCTAAAAAATCCCAAAAACTATTACACGACTTCTTGAGCATAGGTCTGGTCCTCTTCCACCAAACCTCTATCATAAATGGCTATGTAATCAACAATTAGAATCAGAACACATTCCTTTATCCATACCTACAGGAATAAATTATACATTTGTACCAAATGGTGCATGATCAGGGTGTGAGATATAAATCTCAGTAGGCTGGAACACATGGTGTCCAGAACTTTCCATTTCATGCTATAAATAGATAATAATGTCCAAATATAAAAAATTTAGACCAACAAATAATTAAAACATGTAAACCATGGTATGGGTTCCTAAGTGGAAACATGTCCCATAACACATGGATTATCCTAAGATGAAATTATGAATAATGGTACATATCTAAAGAATAAAATGGATACAAGGACCAATAGTAATCATGGAAATCCTAGGAAGGCATGCCCCCATAATTGTACTTTGGATTAGGGTACAATTAACCTATCACCATACAAGTATTATAGAAATCAAGGGAGTAGAATCAAAAATGCATAAACATTCTCATTAATATTAAAGATTCATCTCATGTAATTAAATAATCAATCCAATAAATCCATCACACCTTGATGTGGAGTCTTATGCCCCTCCATAACGATCTATAATGAATCCCAATTATCAAAACTAGAACATATGATATAATAAAATACCACTGATTCCATCTAAGGTAATCTATACTGAATCCCAAGTATCACTCAGGGCTTAGTAAACTCTAATTTTGTCCTAGTCATCTCACCTAGGTGAATGAGTGTCACCCATGTTATGGCATATCCATTATTCTAATGGGTCTATCCATGGTTGATCCACTAGGAAAATAGTATCACTTAGGTGTAAAATAAACCACCCAAAAATCCCGTTTCTAGAAATCCAAATCATCGCCCCTTGTGTGCCATGTTGTAACCCAACGAGCAAAGTGATTCCATACATGAGTGCTTATTTTGGAACCCACATTCCCTCCTGACCTCTATCAAGGGAACCAAGTTGCCAAGAACATCTCAAGAAAGGCATATATCAAGGAAAGTAATATATAATCACAACCCATCAATTTTTCATCTCAATACAATATTCTCACCATTTAATAAAACCATGCATTATACTCCAACAACCATGGCGCATTTCATATAGAAATTTTCCAAACATTAAATTGGAGAGATCATGGAATGAGTCATATTTAACAGGTCATAACATGTATACACAGAAATATAACTTTAGGAATAATTAAATATCATTCCTCTTAATATATTCCATCAATAACATCTCAATATCCCAATAAATCAAGCTTGACCAAACACCTCATTCCATTCAAACCAAATCAAGTGATCATGCAATAATCATTTTACAAGGCAAGGCACATGATGTAAAATAATGTATCAAGAATACAACATAAACCAAAGTATTTATCTAACATTCGATGGAAAAATGATAGATAAGGAATGAAACATGAATCTTAAGCATTAACCAACGTTCATAGACATTTTATATAAGGCTCAATGATTTAATTATGAAGGATCCATCATGTCAATTTGAATATAAAGTGAAAGGGATGTAGTTTAAGGACATATCTCATAGTTTACCTCTTATATCATCATGATTAATCAATTAATACATCTAGACATGGGAACCACACACATATACAAGGTTTTATCCAATTTTACAATATGGTCAAAAGCATTCCATTTAGGATGGAACACCCAATGGGGTGGCCAATGTCAAGACAGACACTCATGGTAGGGTTTCTCTATAAGAAATTGTCACTAAGGATATGGAAATACATTTCAAATAATTTTATATGTGAGAAAAATTCTTCAATATAAGTTTTTGGTGATAAGAATCAAGGCATGATATAAAAAATCGATTAAATTGATGGGAGAAAGAGTAATCACCTATCCTCATAGTCATAGTACTCCACATGTCTGTAAGAAAATATTGATTCATCCTAAAATAGAATAAATAAAGAGATTTTGAAAAATCACAAAAATGGAGCATAAATCTATTGCACTAAAATACTGCATTGGATGATGGAGATCTTTTAAAATAAATGAGTTTGGATGAGAAAGCTTACTAAGAGGAGTTTGTAGCTTCTGATGGTGATGGAAATAGATTAAGATTTGCAGGAGATCTCTATAAGCCCCATAAGAGGAGGGGGGTGAGTTTTCACACCTAGAGTAGAATAAATTTTCAAGTGTAAGAGGAGGGGGAGAGAAAATTTGGTAAAATACATCATTAAGGGAAATTCAGTAAATTCATCCCCCATTTGCTCTACACACAGTTTGGTCATAGGGTTTGGCCAAACCGTGCACCAACCATGTGGATGGTTCTGCTTCACTGGGCATACCACACAGGTAAGGGGCATTGTTTCACTAGCCATGTGAAAACCTTGAATTTACCCACTTTCAAAAACCTACCACATGGAACATGTCCACATACCCTAGATCGAATAGTTTTAGACAAACCATGTGTCCTAGTCTGTTTTTCTATATTTTGGTGCTCCAAGATTCAAACAAGCCCCAGATTCCCCTAGAACATCCTCTAACCTCTTAAGAATATATTCAAGGGATGTTTTAAAAAACAAAAACTAAAACATAATGGTATATACCTTTGGATAAATCCAAGGAATTGCAACCTCACCTCCTTAAAACAAATCATCCTCAATATTCCATTCCAATGGTGGAAGAAAATATTGTAAGTAAAACTCAAGCCACTGAGCACACACATTGGCCTCCCACCCCCAGGTCTCATCCTATTCAAATATTTGATACCATAGCACCCTAACTAAAAGAACTGACCTTCCTCAGAAAATAATTATGCTATGATCAATGATATGAATTAGACGCTCCTCAAAGAACACATCCACTTCAAACTCGATATCATCAGGGTCAAACCAATTATATGGTTTTGGATGATACTATAAAAAAAATGAGATACATGGAAGACATCATGAATGAAATTATACCTCTGAGGTAACAGACAATGATAGGTTGTTGGCCCAACTCTCTCCACTATCTCAAAAGGCTTGATATATCAAAGTGATAACTTTCCCTATCTCCTGATTCATTTATAAAAAATCATAGTTGAAACACGTAGAAAGACCTGATGACCTATCTTGAACTATAGAAGTATACGGTGATGATTGGTATAATAATTGTTCCTATACTGAGTTATATCCATACCCTTTTGAATTAGTTGGACTATCTCTGAAGTCTCCTAAATGAGACGAGTACCCAGTAGAGCTGCCTCGCCTTCCTTAATCAAGCATTGAGGTGAATGGAATGGTCTACCATAGAGATCTACATACAGATCCATACTAATTCTTTCTTCAAAGATGTTATTGTAATAAAACTCAAATAGAGTAAAATTCCTTTCCCATGATCCTCCAAAATCAAGGATACATACCTGAAGCATATCCTTTAACACTAGAATTTTCCACTTAGATTGACCATCAGTCTAAGGGTGAAATGCAATACTCAAGAGAAACTATGAAACCAATTCCCTCGGCAACCATTGACATATCTATGATGTGAAATGGGAATATTTGTCCAAAATAATAGAATAGAGCACACCATGTAGTCACTCTATCTCTTATATGTATAACCTTCCTAACTCATCAATAGAGGACTCCAAGATTTGTAGGAAGTGTGGTACCATGGTCAACCTATTGACAATCACCCTTACTACATTGTTTCCTTAAGGAGATCATATCAATCCTATCACAAAATCCATTTGGACGTTATTCCATTTTCATTTAGGAATGGAAAGAGTATGTAGAGGTCTAACATGTCGTTGGTTCTCTGCCTTTACCTACTGACAGATGGGGCATAGTGTGATAAACCATTATATCTGCCTCTTTATACCTAGACACCAGTACTGATGATTCATATCTTAGTATGTCATGTTAATACTAGGATAAACCACCCAAATAGAGGCATGTGATCCCTTCATCAGCTTCCCATATATTTGAAGTCACCCATTCATGGCCACGGTTGATCAACCCCTCACTTCCATAAACAACCCAACCATGAGGGGGGTTATCTCATTTGATACTCTCCCTTAGAATAAGGAACTTAGAGTCTAATAATGGGTTTTCCCTTACCCAGTTTAAAAGGGGTTTCTGTTGTCTTTTTTTCTTTTTAATAAAGGGGCTTGACCCCAATACTTATGGTAAAAAAAAGGAACTCAGAGTCTAATAATTGACTCATCTAAACCTATTCTAGAATATAGGAAATAAATGCTAGAGCTATTAGAACTGGTTTCTTATTTTGTTCCTGAACCTCAATATGAAACTAAAAAAACAAATCCATCATTTCTCACTCACTACTGGCTACCTAAAAAACTTCGGTTTTAGTCTTCTAGCTCAAGGAATCAACCAATGAATTTCCCTTACCAGGGGTAAAAGTAAGATCAACTCTGAAGGATTTTAGGTAGTCCTCTCAACTATGTTGCATCATATTTATGTCTTGCTATGTGCAGATTTATTTCATGATTTTATGATCTATGTAAACAATGAATCTCTCACCCAATAGATAGTGTCTCCAACAAAATAGAGCATGAACCATTGCTGCTAACTCAAGGTCATGCATATGATATTTCCACTCATGTGTCCACAACTAGAAGGATCTATATGACAAGACTCGATCACCTTACATCATAACTACACCCAACATGTTTCCTGAATCATAAAAGTAGACCATATATCTTCTACTGGACTTAGGATGATTCTGAATTAGAGTTGAAGTGATTCTTACTTTTAAATATATAAAATCATTATCACAAGATTCAGACCAAAAAAATTACACACCTTTTTTTTCTAGGCCATAAGAGGTGATGTTAAGGAGGGGATGTCCTGAATGAACTATCTATAATATCCATAAACTCCAAAGAAGCTGCATATGTCAACAACAATTTGGGATGCTCCTAGGAAACCATGGTAGTCACCTTCTATGGCTTAACGGATACTCCTACCAAAGATTTCATATGACCTAAGAAGTGAATCTTAACAATCTAAATGTGGCATTAACTGAGCATTTCATATAGCTAGTGCTCTATTATTTTACCCAACATGATCTCAATATAGTTGGAATTGTTGTGTTTGGAGTGGAAATACCCCCAATATAAAATCTATGATGCCTAAATTGAAGGAATCAAGATACATGTGGAAAACCCAATTCATTTGAGCCATAAAGACTTTCAGCGCATTCATCAGACCGAACGAAATATCAAAATTCTCATATAATCAATACTAGCTTTATAACATTTTACGGGGTATATCTGATAGTCACACACACAAATGATGATTGCTCAACATCAAATTGATATTAGTAAAAATAGTCAATCCTTAGAGCTAGTCGAAGAGGTCATCAATACGATATAAATGATAATGGTTCTTCACTGTAAGCTAGTTCAACCATCTATAATCCATGAAAAATATATGGGTACCCTCCACCTTCATGGTGAAGTGGAAATGTGATCCCCATGGGGATGTGTTGGTTCTAATAAAACCTTTAGCCTCAAGATCTTCAAGATACTTCTTGAGTTCCAGGATCTCTGTAAGTGCCATCCAATAAGGAGGAATAGACAACGGTGCCACACCTTGGAGTATCTATATAGTGAACTCAAACTCTCTCACTTTAGTTAGATAGGGAAATCATTAGGGAATATTTCACTGAAATGATCCACAACTATGGGGAATTCTGTCAACTACATCCCCCGATCACTCATAAAGAGACTCGCTCGCTGATATGTCACTCTAACTTTCCTAGTATTCTTGGTTCTAGCTTATTCATCCAAGATATCACATTTGACCTTTTTCATATATGATCTACCAATAGTTAATGTAAAGGACACTCGATGGAGATTTAAATCAACTTGGTCATGATAATGCATGAGTCGGTCCATACCATGAATGACATCGAAGCTAGTCATCTTGAGGATAAATAAATATATAAAAAATGATACCCACCTATCTCATGGGTGAACTTCTGGAACTAGATTATTCCATTTAATCAAACCCCTAGTGGAATGTCTAGGGACATAACACCACATAAGTACTTGATTTCTAAACCAATACTTTCCACACACATAGCATATATAAAAGAGTGTGATGTACTTATATAGAAAAGGGAATAAACTAAAGTAGATGTCACAAAAATAGTACCTCTAATAGTATATGGACCTATAATGAACTTTGTAGGTGTTGGTTTCACTACATACAACTACAATGAACATTTTCCTTGTGATGCCACCGACTTGCATAAGCAGATCCACTCTGCTGACACTGATGTTCTGAAGCCTGACTGCCTCGACCACAATAATTACCACCTCAACCAAATCATCTGGTAGAATAAGACACCCATCCTAATATGGAGTTATAAATCCCATACCAAATATAGGTGCTGGTATGGATCCCCTTACATTGGATGATAGAGGAATATAATGGAAGAAGCACTGAAGGTAATCCATCCTTCCTCGAGCTTGACATTCTAATGGGTTCATTATGCATTGGAGTCTCTTATGACATATCTTCCCACACTTTGACACAATACAGAGTTGTCATTACATTTAATATGTCTTTAAATTCCCCCACACACAACCTTGAATCAGCTCTTCCTACTACAAGATGAACCACCTCATTGTCTCGTAACTGAACAACACTAGCTCACAGGATCAACTTCACAATGATTTTTTTTCGTAATTATGGTATGGTTCACTATCTCTATAATGGTATTCAATAAAAATTAATTTACCTATTATTGTGAAGCATACCCAATCTATTCCTCAAAATATCTCACAGTCACCAATTCATCACCAATCTGTGATAGAGAAAAACATTGTAGCTTGGTAAAACAAGAATAATATTAAATAAATGAATTAGTTCTCTACTGAATATGCATAAACTACCTGTGAAAATCCTTCCAAATAGTTTTTGGGAAAAAATATCATATAAATCCATCTAGATGTCTCCCTAGACAATTTCTCTATAACACTCTAACTAAGAAGCGGCATTCAACCAATGATTGGTAGAGTCCCATAACTTATAGGTAGAAATATTGACCCTCCATTATGGAGGAGTCTCGAGATGGTTGAAGATGGATATCATAGATTTTATCCATGATTTTCAAAATGAGTATTGTCATCCCCAAGAAGGTAGGAGGATGATGCTGCTAAATGTCTCATGTAAGATCTGCCATAGTCAGGGTAGGCCTAGAAGCACCCTTAAAAGACTGTATAAATCTATGAAAACTATCCCTAAACTGAGCATCAGTGCCCAGTTTAGGTTAATCAAGAGGACCCACATGAATATTTACATGAGGTATAATAGGTGGCTTAGGGACCACCACCTCTAAAGTGTACTCATCTCCAATATATGGTTGTACAACATAGGAATGCCATGGTAACATAACTCATCAATTTCCATGCAATATCACTTTTGAAATGATCTTATAAAATATATGGAAAGATGATAAGAAATTTGAAAGAAAGGGCAGGAATAAGGACTCCCTAAATACAAAATATGAGATAAGGAAAGTGGTAATAAAGATATGTGCATGGCCTGCCTCTTAGCACAACAGACTAATAGCCTACTTAAAGAGGCAGTTCTGGACAAGAAGGTAGAGATACCAAAAATATCACTAAGACACACTTCTTATATCTTATTTATAAGGTATATAAAATCATTGTCTCATATTCCTACATATAAAGAAATTTCATTTTTTAAAGGTGGTATTTTTTATTAATTTAAGCATTTAATTCACCCTTCAAAAAATTGAATTAAGTGGATTAGTATTCCAATTTATTAGGGACCATATAGCTTATAAATTGAAATTTGATGTCCATGGAATATAATTCATATCATATTCGTAAAAGTTTAAGTGGCATAATTATTTATTTAAAATAAAATAGGCATTGTGGGATATAACATCTAGGCACAATATCAATCACATGAAAATAGCCAGATGCATGCTAAAATTAGACTTGAGATGGTAATATGAATGAAATTTTAATTTTTATGGTGTCATGTATGATGTATGTAATTCCATGGTCTCATTTCATTGGGCCTGAAGTAATTTAAATATTAATCTAAATAATACCAATTTCAATAACAACACAAAGAAAGTGTTTCACCAAATAGTGAAGTCATATCAACAATAAATGGTATAATAAATAACCCAAATTCCCATCCCATGTTATTTGGGTTTCCCATATACATGGGTTTGGTATATCCAAGAACAGGTTCAATTCCAAATTCCTTGTCATAGTCTCCTTTCTAAACCCAAATAGTATGAGAAAGGAAACAAGGGCTCTGATATAGCATTGTAGCATTCGAAACCCAGATTCCACTGAAACATTCCCTGAACCATGTTGTCCATAGGACCTCGAGCATATATCCCTGAATTCCAAAGGTTTCCAACTAGCAGTAAGGGCCTTAGTGTTGTCCATGGGGAGATTATTACCTCATAGATCTATCATGAATATTATTAAACAATATATATATATTAAATATTTGAAGCATTAGAATATGAAGACATTAGTGAAAGTAATGAAATAAGCAATGCAATATAAAAAGAAACTAGAAGAATCTGAATAATAACAATAGATAAAAAATGATCACTTTTATGACCATGATGATATAAAAAATAGTATTATATGGGAATAGGTGTACAAGAATATACTACATACAACACAAAGCTACGAAAATCCCAAATACTACTTCATAGCATCTCAATAATTGGCCTGATCCTCTACCCCAAAGCTCCATACTAAATGACTAGGAAATCAAGCATCTGAAGAAGAAAACTTCCCATTATGAATACAAACAAGCATAAAGTGTACTTGGATACCAAATGGTTCCTAAGAAGTGTGTGATATATAAATATGAGTAGGCCAACAACCATAGTTCCTATAACTTTCCATTATGTGTTTTAAATAGATAAAAATATACCAGATATGATAAATACGGAACAAAAAATAAATAAAACATATAAACCATAGTTTGAGTTCCTATGTTGTAACCCATCCTATACCACCTACACTGTATTAAGTTGTAAATATAAGTAGTGCTACCTGTACAAAGTATAAAATGGATATAAGTACCAATAGTAAGAAAGGCATGTCAAGGAAGGCATACCCCCAATCATGGGCTTTTTCTTGGGGTCTAATTCACCTATCACCTTACCAGTATGCTAGTAATCAAGGGAGAAGCATAAAAAATTACTATTCGAGATCAATAACAATAATGATTCATCTCATGTAATTAAAAAATAAATCCAATAAAACTGTAAAATCTAGAGGTGGATTCGAGTTCCTTTCCAAGACGGTCTATAAGGAATCCCATTTATCACAATGGGAACAATTGATAAAATCCAATACCACTAAGTTAATAAATGAATATCCATATAGAATCCCAAGTATCACTTGAGGCATGGTAAACTCTAAGTCTATCCCAGGTATCTCATACTAGGGACTAAGTATAAATCATAGCCTAGTTTAGTAATCTTGCCAATGCTTCCATCCACAGTTTCTCCCTAGGGAACTAGTATCACATTGGAGTAGAAGAAACTGTCTAGGAATCCCTTGTTTGGTAAGCCAAAGCATCTCCCTTGGTGTGTTGGGTCGTATCCCAACAAACATGGTGAGCTTATCCTTGAGTCCTTAATATGAAACCCATATTCTTTCACAACCCATATCAAGAAAACCAAGTATCCAAGAAAATAATAATCAATGTATATATAAATGGAAGGTATATACAACAACAATCAATTTTGTAGTTATCTAAATAACACATTATCACCATTTAATCAAACCATGCATTTCAAGATTACTACCATGGAACATTAAATAAGGAAGGGCAACAATTGTTAAATAGGATTGGGCATTGAATGAGTCATATGTAATATGTAATAACATGTAAACAATGAAATATATCCTTAGGCATAATGAAATGTCATGCCTATTACCATATGTCATCAATGACATCTCCATATATCAAGCTTTCAAGCATGACCAAACACTGCATTTGATTTGAACCAAATCATGGGCTCACAAATAAGCACTTAACAAGTAAGGGTACATGGAATAATAGAAGGTATCAAGAATATGTCATAAAATAAGGTATTTTCCAACATCCAATGAGAAATTTTATAGATAAGTCATGATACATGAAGAAAAAACATTAACCAACTTACATAGCCATTTTACTTAAGGTTTGTTATGAAGCATTCATCATGTGCATTTGAATATAAAGTATAAAGAGAGAAGTACAAATACAAGTCACATATTTCACCTCTTATATCATATTGAATCATAAATTAAGGAATTAATATATGGTAAACACACACACATAATTTTTTCACTTCTTCTAAATCATGGTCATTATAAGTCCATTTAGGATGGAACACCCAAAGGGTTTTCCAAAGTCAAGGCGAACACATATGGATGGTTTTCATTATAATAAATGGTCACTATGGACATGTAAAGACATTTCAATTAATTTAATATGTGGGTTTCAAGCCTCATCAGAAGGTTCCAATGAGTGGCACCACAACGAGATACAAAAAGGCAATGAAATTGATGGAAAAAAGAGTAGACACCCTACCTTGTAGTCATAGTACTCCACATGTCTGATGGAAAGGCTTGATTCAAACTGAAATGTAAGTCATAAATATATTTTTCAATTCCCCCAAAATATGGAATAAAGTTGTTTCACCAAAATAGAAAAATGGATGACATAGATTCTTCGAAATAGATGAGTACGAATGGGATACCTTACTAAGGGGAGTATGTAGCTCCTAAAAGTGACGGAAACAGACTATGATTTGAAAGAGATCTCTCTAAACCCCATAAGAGTAGCATGGATGAGTTCGTGCACCTTGAGTACGAGAAAATCATGAGTGGAGGAGGTGGTATGAGATAAAAAGGTGTAAAACATTATTATGGGAAATTTAGTAAATTCACATCCCATTTTAACTATGCACAGTTTGGCCAAATTGTGTGCCAACTATGTGCATGGTTCTGCTTCACTGGGAATACTATATGGGAAAGGTGTAAAATTTTACTAACCATGCCTAAACTATTCATTTTCACACTTTCCAAAACCCGCAAAATGGTTCACAGTTGTGCAACCAGGGTCACACGGTTTCAGACAAACAATGTCGCCCAACCTATTTTCCTCTTTTTCAATACTTTTGGATTCAAATGAGCCTTGGAAACCCCCAAGACCCCTATTAACGATATTTTTATCTTTTCAAGGGTAGTTGTATTTAAATTAACCAATAATTTAATTTTCCATACCTTTGGATAATGATTGGAAGCTATAGGGTAATGTCCTAAAAGTTAATCATAGGGTTGTGCTTCCTAATCAATGTTTTCCTAAATCTACTTCCTACAATTTCTATTAAACATTCTCAAACCCCAATTATAAAGAATCCATCCTCAGTATCCTAGAGTTTTTGGTTACATTGTTACATTAACACAAGATACATATGAAAACATACCAAATTACCAAATATTTTAGTGGTCTTGGTAAACTAGATACATACTTGAGTCTTGCATTAAATTTGAAATCATAAATTACAACATGGTGAATGTAAATATTCTAAATCCTTGAACTCATATAAAGGTTATTTATTTATATCGTTTGGAAATGAAATAAATGAAGAGAAAGCTCATATTTCTATTAAGGGTTATGTACAATTGATGCTATCATGAGTAAATTTGGAACATTCAAAATGAAAAATGTAAATAGCTTAAAAATAAAGCATAATAAATATGGAAAGTTAATTAAATAAAAACCAATTCTATATAATAAATAACCTAAGTATGAAATTAATCCATGGATAATATAATTTAGTGATCTCATGGGTAATAATAAATTAATTTTCAGTGATGAAAATGCTTAATATTGGATGTCATGATCTAAGACATCATGATATCTATACTTTCTAGACCTTTCACTAAGATAGTTGATTATATGGGTGGGAATACACTAGAAACCCATTTAATTCTAGCTTATTTCTTTTTATCATGAGACCAATCGATTCATTTTAGGGATATCGTAACTGGGGCCCACCTTTCATTTCATATATAATTTATTCCTCTTATATTTAATTATCATCTCAATTAATAAAAAATATTCCTTATCAATAAATATTCACATTGATTGAAGAATATGAATCTTCCTGATTTCTCCCAATTAATAAAATAACATTTTAAGTAAAACACTATATGTATAAATGGTATACAGATTAGGTAATAATTATATCAATAATAAAAATAATATGTATATTCAAGGGAAATGTAATGTTCAATGATCATAACAATTTGAATGTTTCAAGAGAAATTTAATGAATATAAAATTAATCAAGAATGTGAATGTCCATACTTTCCTTAATCAAAATGATTATTACTATTCATATAAAGAACAATCAGGGTATCATTACAATATATCCCCAATTGATTATAATTAAAATAAAGGGTTTTTTTATTGATGAATTAAATATATTATAAAAATATCATTAAAAACATTATTGAAAAAAATCCATTTTCTCAATGAATGTATTTTTAAAAAAACTAAAAAATCCCAGAATATTAGGAAAACCCATTTCTTTAGAAATTAAATTTTATAAATAAAAATTAATATTCAAATCAATTAGTGGTTGTGATAGTGGGGAAATTTAATTCATACTGATTATGTTAAAAAATATCCACATCACATTTTCAGTAAAAAGTAGAAAAGTACCTTGTTAAAAAGGATACATGATGATTCCTTTTAAACCATTTAATAAAAATTAAAACATGGGTAATTATGAATTTATACAATCATATGATAATATTAAAACTAATCTTGAAAAATATTTTAGAAAACATGGATATATAAGAAATGGAATTTACAATAGAAAAGTGAAATAAATATGGATTTTCATAAAATGAATTCTCAATCATTTTAAGTATCAAAGTGAGGAAAATTATACCATTACATGAAAACTTCATGAATTACTAGATGATAAGAAAATAAAATAGGTTTACAATATAATGATATTATAATTCATTTCAATGGAAATTAAATCATAAAAAATCCTACATAAAATGAGATTGAAACATAAATCTCTTACCACTTTGGTAACTTTTGAATCTTAATCCACATGAAATAAATAAATTCAATTGAAAATTAAATACCATGAATCTAAATACATTCATTATATAAAATTTAAATGGGGTAGTATATAAATCACATTAAATAAATAGTTTTAGAGCATAAAATATGTCCCAAAGAAGATAATTTGAGGTGAAGAACCATTACAATGATCATAAAAATGATGTGAGAATAAATCAATGAATTTATTTTGTGTATAAAATTTACATAAAGATAAATATATATATATATACAACTTAAAATTATAAAAATTCATTCACATAAAATATTAGAATATCAAAGACAATGAATAATTAATATAACTCAATGAAAAGAAATTGAGTAATGAAACCACTAACCACTTGGTAACTTTAAATTCAAATATAATTGGATGAAATAAATTGAAATGAACCATAAAATAAAATTTAGTATGAATTATTCATGATATCACTTGTAAAATTTTAGTGTAGGCACTATATAAAATAAATTAGGTTCATAATAATAAAATATTCCTCAATGATGGAAAATTAAGACGAAGTCCCTTACCCCATGCCTGAATTGTTATATACGTTCTTTATCATCCTAATTAATAAAATTTTATTTATTATTTAATTAATAAATAAAAAAATTATTTTTATCATTTCTTTAATTTTATTTTATTTCATTTTATACTTAATTACTTATTCATTTAAGTACACGATGGATGTTTTGATGATATTCAATCCATATGCCCAAAATGACCTTGGTAGTTTGATTATGGTAAAAGAAATAATTATTAAATCATATAAAGAATAATAATCATGATATAATTATAAATTTTATTCATTGATTATACCTTTAAAACCAATCATTAAATATGGTTATGAAAAATGAACTACATTATAATCATGGAGATGGTAAGTTGTACACACACATGAGTAACGTATCCATTTTTCAATGATCATGATGGAAAGAACATAAGTGTTATTTAATCATTCCATAATTATAATTATAAAATAAAGACAAACTTATTTATTTCAACACTCTTATATATATCATCTGTTTGATGCGGTGATAAGAAACAAATCAAATCATTTCACAGAGGTGATATGCACAAATTCTGTTATCATTTTTCAATGAATGGATAGGTAAGGAAGTAAATGATATATCTTATTTTAAGATTGATAAAAAAATTAATTAATTTAATATATATACTTTAAATTCATCATTACAACCATCTGTAAGAGTAGGTGATGGATAATGAATTACATTGATTTGTGGGGGGGTACTCCTCTGTACACACGGACGACAATTTTATTTCCAATTTAATGGAAGATGGGAAAAATATATTGTATGAAATTAATATAAAAACATATTATTATATGGGTGACAATGATTTTATTATATAATCATGTCAAAATAATATATAAATGAGTTTGAAAAATAAATAAAATAAAAAAAAACTAGGTTAATAATGATACCTCTTCTTCGAACAACATCATTAGGTTGACTTCAAAAGCCTCCATAAGATTATTTTATTAAAAAAAATGTAACATACGGATGTTTTTATGAAATATTTTCATTAAATAATTTTAATTATTTAGTAACTTGAATTGGATGCAATGTTTATTTTAAATGAATAGTGTCACACCCTTTGTATAAAATTACCTTTACAGCCTAGCCATTATGTTAACAGGAATAAGTACAACTAACATATGAAAATACATTGTGAATTAATTGGATACCAATTATTTATGAAAAATATAAATCAATTAGATATTTTTATTTTTGAGTGAATTACTATTGATATTTAAATTACTGAGATATATATGTTATATACTTAAAAAGTAGTTTTTATATTCATCCAATAGATATTTTAGTCATAGCGTACAAATAAAACCTATTTGATGTATAAAAACCTATATTTTTTAAATGGGTAATTTTATTCCTGTGAATGGAGAAACCATTTTAAATTAAGATTTTGAAATATTAATAATTTTTATATTTCAACATAAACAATTTATTTTGAATTTTGATATAAAAATTTACTTTGGATGAATTTTTGATATTATTTTGATAACTTTCAAGTTTTGATGAATAGTAAAAATACACTAAACTTAAAGTGAGAACAATTTTTTTCATTAAAATAATTTATATGGTTAATTTATAATATTGAATTTTTTTAATGTATAAAAATAATATATTTTTATAATTCAATATAATGAATTCCATTAGCATCAATTTTATATTTAATTAATATGAAAAAACATTTCAATCTTTGGTAATGTTTTAACTTTAAAAAACATGTTCTCTCATTGAGTAAACGGGAGAAACTTCTAATTTGGTAATTTTAAAAAAACGAATCCAAATATGGAATTAGTAGTTCTAGATTATGTAAATATATTTATTTTATTTTTAGGCATTATGAGTAGTAACTTTGGAAATTTTTATTAATATAGTAAAAGGGTAAACTGAGTAATTAATAGTAATAATAATATTACAAAATTTCCCTAACAATTTTATTTATATCATTATATTTGTGTGTTTAGACCTAGATCATCCTTGGGTAGAAATGGTATCCATGTTTAATCCACTTGGATGAGATTAAGACATTTAATTTATTTAATTTAAAGAAAATTTGTGTATGTCTCACACAAATTTTAATAACTAAATAATTTTCTATATAATGTTATACTAAAGATAAATGCGATTATAAATACTAATTTTAAATTTAATATGATTTCATTTATCATGGTAATTTACTATTAATTTTTAGTTAATGAATAATTACCTTAAAATCTTATACATTAATGATGTAGAAATTATTTAATTGATGAAAAATAAATAATATAGTTATTATTAAAATAATGATACCCATTAAAAGATCAAAAAAATTACCAAATCATATTGGTCGAGTATATCTCTACCATAATCATCCTAGGGTCTATTTATTGACCATTTTGAGTCTTATAGAAGGGATTATGAAACTTATAATATTTCATTTAAATAAATGTTAAAGTTGTCACCTTCATAATTTAACTAGTATAACATTTTATGTATTTGATTTTCCAAAATAAAAATTCGAATAAAATTATTATTTTTAAATATAGTAGATTTATATTCATCATAGTATTTTATTTTTAATTTTTATTCAACAAATATTCAGTTTAAATAATATCCCAAAAATGTTGTAGTAATTATTTTATTAAGAGAAATATGAAATAAATGTTATTAAAAATATTAAAGTAAATACAATTTAGAATAATTAACATGTATAATGAATTTTATATATTACATTTACCTCCAAGTAATATAAAAAAATTTGGTTTGAAGTTATCCTATTGTATTAATATTGATAAAAATCAATGAATTGAATAGTGTCAAAATTGATACTATTGATTGTTTATCCAAATAATATATTATTAAATTATTTAAAAATCATTATGATTTTTAAGAAAATATATAATAAATATTATATTGTATAAAATGATCTAATGTATTTAATTAATGTCTATTTTACATTAAATAAGTAAATATTTCACACTTTTAATATTGAATTATTTGTTACCCTAGTTCAAAACTAAGTAGAATAAATTAGTGCTAATTAAAATGATAAGTTTTAAATTGACAAAACTAATTGTTGAAAATTTATTGTATGATGATATTACATCCCTATATAATCGCATCTTAGAAATTGGGACATTTTGGAGGTTTTTGGGTAGGGTTTGAATTTATTTTAAATTATTATTTATGGAATTTCCAAAGTTCCCCTCACCTCAATTATAAAAGGGCACATCATCCATCACCTATTCACTTAATTTTGAGCCTTCAAGAACATCCACACCCTTCCCTTTCTCCTTATCTACTTCCCTATTTACATTATATAGGTTTTGGTCATCTCGGAAGACCAACTCTATAGCTCTATAAAGAGATTTAGTGGAAGAAAATCAAGGAATAATTAATATCTCACTACTAGAAAATTGGTTTATACCCATTACCCACAGTTTTAAAATCCATGGGTATAAGTGGTATATTTTTAACTATTCCCACGTTTTTGTTAAAACTGTGGGTATATGAACCCCAATTTTATGTTTTAATTGGGTTTCACCTCTCGATTCACCACTTCTTCCCCCACATCTCCACCAAGCCCTAGCCTCTCTACTTTCTCATCCCCTCTCCAACCTCAACCTCCTACCCAAGACTCTGCCTCTCGGACCCGTCTCCCTCCCTCTGCCTTCTTACCTCTTTCTTTTCATACATAGCAACTTCTGAATCTGCCTCCTGGCCCCCGCCTCAATGTGTCGAACCTCGCCTCTGCCTCCCTGGTCAACAACCCATTTGCCGTCTGTCGGACTCCACCTCCTCCCGGCCTCTGCCTCCTTGTGTCAAAATTTATTCCACATATTCTCCTCACCCCTTCCTTTTTATCATTTCTTTTAATCTCTATCAATGAATTAAATATTTTTATGTGAATACCACCTAAGCATGGTGGAATTCATCTTGGTTTTGGGGTCTATCTATTATCTTGTGTAATGGAGGCTGTTGTGGGTATCCTAGAAACCATTTTTTACTATTTCTATGGATGTTTTACAAGGTATGTTGTGTCCTAGGGTTTTCTATATTTTAGGGTGAAATCATGGGATAATTTATTGAAATTAATTGGTACTTTAGGCTTGTGGAACATTGGGTTAATTTTTTGGAAGTTGATTTCATTGGTTTTCCATATGTATTAGTTATTCTTTGATTTTAGTTATTACATAATTGAGTTTATTTATTTATCGACCATGGTTTTTTAATTTTTAAGTGATTCTTGAAGTGTTTTTGGAGTATGAAAGCTCACCTATGATCATGGTCTGTTATCTTAACATTTTTTATGATAAATGCAGAGGACACATTATGACTCATTGGGATTAGGTAAGTGATTTTTTCATATAGTTCATGTATATTGATAATGGAATGCTTATGATATATATATATATATATATATTTCAAAGGGTTTTTTTGATTTTTTAAAAACCTCGATAGTGACTGATATTCATTTGCAGTAATTAATAATATATTATATGTTCTCTAAAATAGAGAATTTTGTGTGACATAATTACAATGATTTGAAGAAGATTTTTAGTTTACAATGATTTTTTTGTGACATTATATGATTTATGATGAAATGATTTATAAAAATATTGATTTGAAAGGGAAAAAATAACTCCTCCCTTCATTTAGGCATTTTATCAAAATGTTTTTATAAATGAACTCATTATTTTTCCCTTTTTATCTTTTATTTTTTATCTTCAAAACCAATGTATTCTAAATTATGAGTTTTATCACAATATTGAAATAGTTATTGAGGAAGTTGGATTCAAAATTTTCTCTTAGGTCATGGGAACTTATAACTTAAAAAATAATTTACTTACATGTTCTATAGGAGATACTTTTTCCCTCAAAGATGAAGTCTTATATTAATGAAGTGGTGATTTTAAATATATTAGTATGGATTAACATTTATGAACAAACCATTACTCATAAATAATACCTTACGACCGTATAATTTTTATTGTTGGTAATGTTTTGATACTTTTCCAAACACGATAGCTGGTCTCTAGTTTATGCCTCATTTTTTTGTCTATACCATGTGCGATATTGTTGTGCATGGCATGACTATAGCTTTATTTGACATCTCCCTAGTATGTATTAAATATTTAAAATCGCATACCCATTATTTATTTGGATTGATATTATCATGTTTTATTATAGTATTATTATATTTTATTTATTGATATTTTAATATAATTTTTATAGATAACCATCATTGTTATTATTATCATACTATCCTGGTGTTATAATAGTATATAGTGATCATGTGCAATATGTTTTACTTTTTTCATGTTTATTTACTTTAGAAAAAACCTAGTCTACTATTTTCCAACAAGATATGTTTACATCTTTAACATATAACATGTCTATTTTTATAATGTGAAATAATTATATTGTTTTATATAGAGAACATTTTGTTGGTTTTTCTTTATGTTGGTTCTTGATTTTTAGGGATCTTGGGTCTGATTGGACTTTATATGCAAATTTTTCCATTTAGAAAGAAAAAAACCAAACCAAATCAAACAAAACTCTTACCTCTCCAAACAGAACTAACATGTATAAACCCATACTAACCCGACATGATATGATTAGAACCAAACTTTATTGAATTGAATCAAATCGAATCAAAGTAACCTAATCCATAATGGATAGTATAAAACCAAATAAAAAATATAATGAAACATTTTAAAAAAATATGTCATGTTGTAACTAGTGACATGGTTGGTTAGACATTATAATACCAATTTTTTACTAAATTTGGTCTTAATGTTATTATTCATAGCTTATTTGAATCTCATTATACTTTATAATAGTTAATTTTGGATATAAAATCATGACTGTCATTTGTAATATTGAACATAAAAATTGCTATAATTGAATATTATTTGAGAATAGAATATATTTATATATTTATAGCATGATTTCACCCTATTTTATTGAGAATTATAGTTGATACAATTTGTATTGTTTTCCTAAGAATGGATACTATTTCAATAGATTTGTGACTACATTAAAAAGGGTGTATATATTTATGTTATATAAAATATAAAATGGTGTGTTATCCAATGATGTATATGGTTGAATGGGATATGTCTTACACCATATCTACATATACCCCTTTCCCCTATCCACCAATGGGATGGGACCCTACAGCACTGAATCTAGTATACACTTTCACCTTTCCATTTGGTGGAGGTATTCTCCTAACCACCATTGGTAGAAAATACATACACATGGTTTGTGGGGATGGGTCATTGATTGGCCCTACCCCACTCATTTCATATTACATGTGTTAGCCTAAATCAGATAATAATGGTGGGGACCCTCTCAGTATTGTGTAGTATTATTTATAACTTATTTTTGATATATAAATACCTTTATTGGTTACCATTATTATTATATCATTGTAAACTTCTATATTATATTTATATAACTGAGTAGACATGTGCATGCATACACTTGTTTATTCACCACTATGTTAATACATCGTATGTAGTTCCCTACTGACCATGTATATACTCACACCCTTTATTGGCACTCTAGTATACATACATCATTACATGCAGCACTTCATATTTAGATAGGTATGTTGTTATGAATTAGATATATGTATCTTAATTGATCTTGGTAGTTGATAGGTTCGTATTTTATGGATTTCATTGGGGATATTTTTGATTCCATGATAGTCACATAGAACAAGTGCAATGGGGCTATCCTGGGTTGATCCAGAGGTGTCTCCAAAGGTTAGACATGACTTTTTATATTTTTATGTCCTATTTGGTTTATTAATTTCTTATACATGTGGAGTTTAATTAGTTTTTCATATTTTATATATTTTTAAATTATTTGAATCTTGGTTTAAGTTCCATGAATGCTTATATAGATTATATATTTATTATAGTAGAGAAATTCTACTAAATGATTATATTGGTAGTGACCTACTTCTCTGGGGGACTTGTTGAATTACTGTCATGGATTCTATTTTTTATTTCAAAATCATACTAGGTAAACCATCTCCCACTATTTAGTTTTAAACCCTTTTAATATATTCCAACCTGTAGCAATCCAAAGGTGTTCCTAATGTGATTTGATGTATCTTTTGGGAATTAGAATCTGGGGATTTGGGAGATAGTCATTCTTTTGGGGTTTATATATAGGGTATAGTGAATTCCTAGAAGATGTTTGATATGTTGCTGCATCCTTTGTGTAGAAAGATATCTAGGTGGTCGGTGACATTTATTAGTTTGGAATTCATATTGTGGAACATGGTGGGGTCTTTGGTTTGTATTGGTATGTTAGTTGTCTATGTGTTTAGAAAGACTAATATTTTTTGGAATTTTATGTGTCAATATGGTGTTGGGTGTTTTTCATTATAGGTCTATACCGATGACTCAACCTCGACCTCGAAATCCCACACTATGCCAACAACTAGCAAGGGAAGTGCTACCCCTTTATCAGCACTCAAAAAAAAAAGCGATGATAAAGGGGGCCTTTATCAGCGCTCAACAAAAGTGCTGATAAAGGGTGCCCTTTATCAGCGATCAACAAAAGCGCTCATAAAGGGGGGGCCTTTATCAGTGCATTTTTTAGTGCGGATAAAGGACCCCCCTTTATCAGCACTTTTTTTAAGCACTGATAAAGGGGACCCCTTTATCAGCGCTTCTTTTTTGAGCGCTGATAAAATCCCCCTTTATCAGCGCTTTTTTTAGGGCTGATAAAGGGAGCGCTGATAAAGGCCCCCCTTTATCAGCGCATCGTTTAGTAGCACTGATAAAGGAGGGCTTTATCAACGCTGAAAAATTTTATATTTCAAAAAAGAATCTAGAAAAATAAATTATTCTTATATAAGTATATTTATATTGATATAAATACAATATATATTTTTTAAATTTGTTCTAGATACGTATAAATAGACTATTACAATTAATATATAAGAAATTTAGTGAAAATGGCATCAAAATATTTGAAAAAAATATTATTAATTAATAATTTTCTATTTATTATCGATTAAAATCATTTAATAACAATTTTAGGACACAAAAAAATCAAAACAATTAATAAAAGATCTAAAATGTGTTGAAAATGTAACTCAAACTTCAAACGACCATAACTTTTGATCCGGGTGTCCGTTTGAGCTCTACCACATATCAAATCGAAGCCTGCGATGATCTCTACATCGTTGTTACCCAGGGTCACCCCAAGAAAAGGGTTTTTCAAGGCCAAAATAGGCTCATAAGGCCTCCAAAACTGAGTTTTTAGTCTGGGTACCCCAATTTTTTAACATTCAAACAGGTATAACTTCTGATCTTGATGTCTGTTTGGCCTGTACCACATATCATATCGAAGATTGTTTCATTTTCTTCGATTTTAAAAGTTGTGGCATTGAAACGAAATTCTAGATTATAAGTTATAGTCATTTTAACATTTTATGGGTTTTCAAATACACATATATATGTATTTATTCGCAAATATATATGTGTCTGTGTGGGTGTGGGTGTCTTTGTGTGTGTCTGTGTGTTCCCTATATGAATGTATGTATGTATGTATGTATGTATGTATGTATTTATTTATTTATTTACTTATAAACACACATCAAAAACATATTTTTTAATCTTATAAGCACATTCTATGGCTTTTCAAATACACATATATATGTGTTTATTCGTAAATATATATGTGTTTGTGTGTGTGTGTGTGTCTCTGTGTGTTGTATATATCTATGTATGTTTGTATGTATTTATTTAATTATTTATAAACACACATAAAAACCTATTTTTTCATAAATATATTTAAAACTAATATTATAAGTATATATTAATATACAAATAAATATACTTATAAAACATTATAACTAAAAATATATATATAAATATATTAATATATGAATAAATATATATATACTAATATATGAATAAATATATTTATATTAATATGAATCTATATCAATATATGAATATATAACTATATATATATAGATATATCATTAAATAGAGAATAAAATGAAATGGCTTAGTGGTAAAGGTGCAGTTGGGAAAGGGGGAGGTCCCGTGTTCGAGTTCAGGTGGAAGCGAAAGGGTTGAACGTGTATGAGGATGCGCGGGAAGGGCAGTGCGTGGGAGACCACCTAGCGCTCATAAAGGGGGTGTGAAGCACTGATAAAAGTACTCCCGGAATTATTTTTAAATTTTATTTTATTTTATTTTATTTTATTTAAATTTTTTTTACCTTTATCAGTGATTTTCGAAGCACTGATAAAGGCCCCTTTTATCAGCGATGAGCTTTAAAATGCTTTTTTAGCATTGTTAAAGCCCTTTTTGAGTGCTGATATAGGCCGTTTTTGTAGTAGTGTCGGCCTCTGACTCTACCTCTACCTCAACCTCAACCTCCCGACCTCTGCATCCCAACCTGCATGTCTCTCCCTTTGCATCCCCCCCAACCCCCTCCCTCCCTCCACCTCAACTTCCAAGACTTTGAATCCCGACCCCCCCTTCACTCATTAGACCACCCCCCCCCCCCCCTCCTCGAAGGTCTATTTCCCTCTCCCCCATAGGTCAAGCGATTTTCTCACCCGATCGATGACCAGACTTCTTACCCTCCAGCATTATCCCCTAATCTTATTTATTGATTCACTTCTCATCCAGAATCTCATATTCGTCAAGTATAACCCCTCTATGTTGAGGAGTGTTTCTGTTCATCAAGGGGAATCTGATATTTTTCAAGTATTCTCCTCTGATTGGGTTTTTTTATTCCATTCTTGTTTGATATTGAGTTCCTAATCCTTCTATATCTAGTATTTTGAATACAATGGTACACTTTAATTTGATTCAAATTAACATGATGTTTGTTTTTAAGATCCTTATGTTAACACTATAATTTCTGATTCAATGTTCTATTGAACTATAAGATTCATGTATTTTATAGAGAATCATGAAATTGAGCTAAATTTATTTCATAAAAAATTAATAACTACTTAAAATGTGCGTACAAATATGTCTTATATATGTTTCACTAAATTTATCTTAGGGAAATATTTAGTTATGATTTTCTATTCTAATGATGTATCATCTAAACTTGATGTTCTGAGAATAAAATGGTTGTATATTGTTATGAATTCAATTTGAAATTAAAAAATGGAATTGAGTATTATGAGTTTTTATAAAATATGAAAGTGATGAAGCATAGTTTTAAATTTTATTGAAGCCTAAATTATCTCTTGACTAGTGTGGTTGTGATTGAATTTTTAAAATTTATTGTATTTTTAAAAGAGATTCCATTATCTGAATTATCACTATAAAATCACTTAGTTTTTCATTTGTATTAACATTTTATGATCCTACATGATTGAAGAGTTTGTAAGGCTAGGAAACTGAATCTTATAAATGTTTATTGATGATGTCTAGTGTTGGAAATTATAGATGATATAGAAAGAAGATGAGTACTAGATGATGCAGGACGTCATGGATGCCACCCTGCCCCACCCTATTTCCTGGACTACGATCCAAGTATCACCGATCATCAACTGTGGTCCTGTCTATGTATTTATTTTTTGTTTCTTAACTATTTGGTCATGATTAGATGTAATTGAATTATTATTTAATTGTTTTTTTTTTCAACTTTCCACATTTAATTATAATTTTTCAGATTTAATTGTACTATATTTCATGTTTAAGTAAAATGACTATTGAGAGTGGAATTTGAGCATCTAATGTGGTAGAATCTATAACACATGACTATTTTGATTGCAATTTTTGATCACATTCTCAATTTTTACATTCAAAAAACCACTTTTATTCTAGTCCTATTGAATTTAATTTTACTACTACTTGTGAATATCACATTATATAAAATAATAGTTATTTGGGTATAACTTTTTTAAAAACTAATATATAAATAAGCTCTAGGTATTGCATGTTTGAAACATTATTAATTTTTTTGGGTAATGATTTTTTCCTTTGAATTTCTTTAGTGTTGGATAATAGTTTTTGTAAAAAAATTACAGGTACCAACCCTTTTGATTTATCTTTGCATGTGCTCTCCTATGCTCATTTATGTTTTTGGCTTGCTTCATTTGTACAGTTTTCTTAATATCTAAATAATGGTATTTTTCCTATTCATTCTTCTCACATTTTCTGCAGATTAAGGTAATCACTCTGATCATAATTTTTTCATCGTGAATATGAATATTTAGGCTATTTTATATTTTTATAATTCATTAATCTTTTTGTAAAAATAATTACTCTAAAATGATTTCTTTGATGATATGATGTGAATTTCTTCCTACAATGTCATTTATTTTGATTATGTTTTCATCAAGGGTGTTAAATGGGAATTATTTAGTATGTTCTACCACTCTGAAAATTAATGTTATGGTATGAATTTACTCTATTATGCAATGAAATGAATTTTGAGTGTTTGAAATCATCATCAATTAGAATTTTTAAGACATGTGGTTTGATTCTATCTAGATACCATTGTTTGAAAAAATCATAAAATCAAACATAATTTATGTAATTATAAACTCATCTAAACATATTAAATTGTATGCCTAAAGGATCCCATTTTTCTACTATGACACATATTTATTACATTCAGAAATTTTCGTATTCATTTCTATTCTGAATAGGAGGATGTCTACAATCTCATGGTAGTGGTATGATGTGAATTTTTATTCTTCTAAACAGTCCTTCCAAACTGATTATTATACTGCAATGTTGTGTTATCATATGGGGTGTTTTTTATTCCAATTCTACTCTGACCTGTATCCATTGGTCTTTATCAGTATTTGAATCCATCTATTGGATTTCTCTTCAAAATCGTTTTTATCTCCTGTTTTATTCCCTTATTCTATGGATGGCTAACCAAGCTCCTCTAATCTACTGCGGGCAACATTATTGTATTATGGTTCATGTCGGTGCTCGCATCAACCCTCACCTTCAGAACTGTGATCATTTTGAGGATGCCACTCAATGTGAGTATGGTTTTCACAACCACAATGGTCTTAAATATTTTGAGGGAACCCATTTAGACCTACAATAAAATCATGATATCGATGTCCCAAGCCATGATCACCCCTGAGATATTATATCATTACATGACCAAAGCTGAATTGTCTATAGATTCAATAGAGAGAGTGGAGCATTGGGATGCTTTCATCACCATTGAGGTCAAGAACATATTTTTATCTTCGATGACGATGATGAAGAACCTTGTTTGAGGAATTTGAACCTAGAGATTCATAGGGGAGCTTGTAGACATAGTTGGGAATGTTGGATTATGGAATTCTTCTCTCTTGGATTAAATTCATGGTGAAATTCACAAAATAAATGGTATGTATTGAACTTGGAGAGTGACTAATTTTTTATTTATTAGTTCAACACTTGAATGTATTGATTATTCTGTAGATTTGAATGATTTATTTCATTTCATCAGGTTAGGATTTTTGGAACAACTATATACATTTCCCAAACATCATGGATTCGAAGTGGTACCATACAAGAAAACATCATGTTTGTCTTGAAGATCAACCTGGAATGATACCGGGAAGTCATTTGGGCATGTTGTTTGGATAAATACTTGTAAATGATGGAATCTAGGGACTAGAATGAAATTGGGGAGTGGGGAATCAACCTTATTGGTGTCCAAAAATAGTGCATACATCATTCCAGAGCTGTTTATCAAGATCTTGATATTTACCTTCTTGATGAATTTTTTTGTGCAGTAGATGCCCGCACTATAATTCTAAAAATATTTCATAGAATTTCTGATACATTCCATTCATTTTATAGGAATGTGTGACAATTATTTTCAAATTCATGTACATTTAATGGTTACCCATCACGTTTAATTCTTGTATAATTTTGATAGCATATATGTGAGTTTCCATCAGTCCATTTTATTGTTTGTGAAGTGGTTCTTTACTGAGTTGACATTGAAAATAATTTATAAGAGATGGGACGGTAGTGAAATCTGGGAAGTACAGAGATATACATGAATTTGGCATGGATTTAATGATTTTTTTATGGTCAATGATTGCTCGATGGAACTGGAAGAAATGGGCTACAATGTGCCTACCATGAGTTTCCCTAAAACAACAAACTCACCAGAAGCCTTGTTGGAACATTCAGAATCCACCAGTGAAGTCTTGTATCTCAAATATGTTTTGTCACCTGATGTACCATATAAACCGCGTGATTATGTTTAGTCTTAATTTGTACTTTAAAATATGTTGTGTCAAGTATATTTTCATTCATATTCAACTGTCTTCATATGTCTTCTAATCCATTTTTTTATTTTTTCCACTTGTCAAGATCTATACCCACATTTCATTGAACCATGGGTATATTATTTGTGATGTGATAATCTATACCCAGAGTTTTGTAAACCATGGGTATAGATATATATCCATGGTTTAACATAAACTATGGGTATTATGGAATTTTTTAGGCATATACCCATGGTTCTATAGAACCATGGGTATAGATCTATCTCAACACCTCAGTAGCCCATGGTTCATGGAATCGTGGGTAGAGCCTATAACAACAGTTCCAAATTTTTGGTATAGATGATATTTCTAGTATTGTCTTCTACCAATTCTTTCAAAATTCTTTCCTCTTCTACTTTCACTTCATTAATTGTTTCATTATAATGTAATAAAATTAGAATAAATCATGTTCTGATATTTTATTATAATTGTGAAACAACCATATTACACCTTCTATCTATCATATGAAATATGAAATCACCACACGTGTGTACGTACGACCTACCGTCTCCACGTCGTGGTGTAATTTTTTTTCACCATCACCTTACGTGGATGGGTATAGTGATGGAAATTATAACTATATATTATTATTATAACATGATACTAATTATAAAATATTATACACCATCCCATTCAATACCATTCAGCAATTATGTGAATGATATCATCGCTTGTGCGTATGTATGACCTACCATCTCCATAATGCGATGTGATTCATTTAACATGATCATCATTAAACCACGATTATATACATTAGTGGAATGAATAAATATGATATATATTAAACTTATATCATTCTTTAAATGATATAACTATAAACTAAGAAGTTTAACATGAACTTATCTGATAAAACTTGCATAAGAACATAAAGCATTTAATATCTGAATAACGGTTGACAATGAAATGTTTCTAGAAAAAGAATGATAATATAATCATATATGATATATTAAATAAGAATATTATTATTTAATAAGTCACTAACATTATTTAAATCATTATAAAGGAGTTCCAGATACATACGAATCATATCATACCTATGGTAAGAGATAATTTTGCAATCTCATTGTTATCTAATATTGTTTATACGTATGTATTTACTGGGGTATATTTATCATTGATGACTATGTTTCCTAAGTATGTAATATTATTTCTATTATTCTACAACTTTTTAAAGATAATTTTACCCTTTGGTGAATTTTAATTAAATGTTATGAAAGGAATCTTTTGTCGTTATTCGATTTGAGGTACTTTTGACTTTTTTTTCAAAAATGTACGTGGACAATGATTTTTAACTTATAAAACATGAATGGATTTGTATGCATTCATAACACTTTATTTCCATGAATCATCATTTAAATGGTAATGATGAAATTATATTTATGAAATCCATTTGTTTTACATGGATTATGTTATGAAGAAATGATGTTTAAAACCCTCCATTTATTCTTTAGGTTATGCTATAATGAATGATTTTGTTTTTTGGAACACGTAAGCATGATTTAATTATGAGATTTGTGGGACCTATATCTACCTCCACTGCATTGGGTAATTATTCATATCTCATGAGATAGACATGACTAGAAAGGAATGTAAATATGGTTCAGTAATATAGGTGTGGAACGGCAAGTAAAAATGGTTTATTAATGGACATTATCTGCTATGATGGTCTTGGAAATGAGCCTTGACTAATATGAAATTATTTTATAAGATTATTTGTATGCCACAAAACTTCATGTCTTATGTTATAACTTTTGGGATTATTTCCATTAATTCATATGAACTTTTATACCATGACATGATATCACAATCTTTCATATGTGGGATAAGACTTTTAAATGTTATGTTCTTATGTATTAAGATCATAATATGATTGATATTTCTATTTTTACCCTTAATGATAATTTTCACTCACCCTTTCATATGTTTCTTTTCTCCAGATCATGAACAATGGTATTATGTAATATATGTAAAAATAAGTATAGTTTTGAAGAAATAAGAGGGAGATAATGTAGATATTTTAAGAACAAGTTGTTTATTTTTCCCAGTTTCTAAAGTCACTATACCTATACAGTCATGTTGTGTCTTTATTATATTTCGTAATGAATATACATAAATTTTGAAGTGATATCAATTTAAGTAATGTATGGTTCATTATAGTTGGTATCAGAGGAAATGTATAGTTAACCTTTGGAAACTAGGATGAAAAATCCTTAGTAAGAACCCTAAGGTTATGTTTATGTATATGTTAAAATACTTGTGTTTTAGAAATGGCCATGAATAACCTAGGATAATACCAAAATTTTCCAAAATTAAAATTTCATTCTGGATTATGTGGTTTTCCTGTTATGATTATTGTTGATCACACTATGCCTCTTGGTTTATTCAATGGATAAAACCTAAAGGAACTACATTAATGTTGAATATTATGGGAAATGAAATGATTTTTCCACTAAGAAACCATATGTTATAGGATATAGAATGAAAAATCATATAGCTATTCTCACACAACTTTCTCAAGCTATGAATCATGCAGGACATCCAAATGAGAAATGGAGGGAGCAAAATTCTGTTGAGTCCATGAGACAGTGTCCACCTTCTTTCAGCGGGTCGCCCGATCCATTAGTGGTTGCGCAATGGATCAGTACCACTGAAAATATATTTTTCATTCTAAAATGTTCTAAACATGATAATGGCATCTTAGTAGTGTATCATTTAGAAGGTTAAGATGATCAATTGTGGAATCTTATCAAGAATATGATACAAAGAGATGAAATTGATTCCATGGAATGGGACAAGTTCAATAACATATTTTTCAATAATTACTTTGCTCATATTTTTAAATCAATGAAGTTGAAGGAGTTCCTTTAACTTAATATAAAATATGATGAATCTATTGGTACCTATGAAGAAAATTTTACAGGACTTGGAAGGTATGTTTCTAGAATTTTTATCCATCCTTAGAGAAAAATTGATCGATTCTTTAGTAGCTTAAAACCATGTCTCCAAAGGGCATTATACATAAGAGACTTTAATAGATTCAAGTAATTTTTTTAATGTGCTATCAAGGTTTAGAAAGAGATTGGAGTACACCATCAGTCTTATGGGCCTTATATGAAGAGAAAAATGTAATTCAATGGAAAATATAAATACCACACTAGAAAGAAGATGAGTTTTCCCTTATCTTCAATGTGTGGAAAGAAACATCATGGAAATTGTCTTAAAGGGACTATTAAATTATTTAAGTGTGGAAAAGAAGGTCATTGGGTATTTGAATGCTAAAATGATTGGAAAAAGATGTCTAATGCTGCAAACATAGAAAATACTATAGAGAATTCACCTCTTACACTTCAATGATACAAGTGAAAGTAAATTGGTGACTTATTCCATTCAATTCCCTAAACCAATGGTTATTTATGATGATCAACATCAATAAACTCTTAAGGACAATGACAAAAGAAATTCACCTGCAATAACTATCAGTGATGTGGAATGTGATAATGATATATTAGCTATACATATCATCCACTCTAAAGTAGAAAATGTTTTATTTAATTTTGGATCAACGCACTCTTTTATTTCTGAATAATTTTCTAAGGGTATCGTCGTATTACCTCAATAATTAGATTTTGAGTAATCTATTACTACTCCTAATGGCACAAAGGTCACATCAAAAGTTTATATTTCTTCTCTGGTTGATGTTTGAGGGAAATTTCTTCCTAAAAATATTATGATCCTTACTATAGTGGAATTTGATCTCATACATAGCATGGATTGGATTTCTCTATATAGATCTCATATCAATTTCCTAGGAAGGGAAGTCATATTTCAAATTCCAAATAAATTTATGATCGTCTATCAATGCATGCATGAATATAACCTTTCAATATAAATTTCTTACATCTTATGGGTCTTGATTCTTATAATTGAAAATTATGTATCACAAATGGTTAGGGAGAAACTCATGATTAAAAATACACTCATTCTATTGAACTTTAAATATGTCTTTTTGTTGGAATTTCTAGGACTTCCAAGAAATCGTGAAGTTGACTTTTCAAATGAACACTTATTGTGTGATATGCAGTTTTCAAATAAACCTTATATAATAGCCTCAATTGAGTTGCATGAATTGAGGAAGAAACTCCATGAAATCTTGATAAGGGATTCATATGACCTAGTGCATCACCTTGGGGTGCACCTGTTCTATTTGTTTAAAAGAAATATGGATTAACGAGACTCTATTGATTATCGAAAACTTAAGTAGATCAATATCAAGAAAAAATATCCTCCTCCCTTCATTGATGACTTATTAGAACAACTACGTGGAGCTCAATACTATTCCAATACTTATATTCATTCTGGATATCATCAATTATGGGTTAGGAAGGAGGATATACCAAATACGACATTCCGTACAATGTATGTAATCTATGAATTTATAGTGATGAAATTCGGTCTTACTAATTCCCTAGCTATCTTCATGTATCTAATAAATATATTCTTGTGTTAATCTTTATAAATGATATTTTTTTTATTCAATGACAAAGGAAAAACATCAAGATCACTTGGGAATTGTATTGAAGATCCTAAGAAAGGATAAGATTTATGAAATATTTTCCAAGTGTGGATTTTGGTTTCTGAATGTTTCATTTTTTGGGTTCTATAATCTCAAGTTAAATGATATATATGGATCCATAAAACATAGAAGATATTAAAAGTTAGCTAAGGACAAAAATGGTAACTGAAATCTGAAGTTTTCTTATTTTGGATGTATATTATCGAAATTTTTTGAATGATTTTTCACTATTATCTAATCCACTTTCCAAGTTGGCTTGGAAGAGAGTTAAGTTCATAAAGATTGAGGAATTTGAAGATAATTTCAAAGATCTAAAAATAATGTTAGCCAGTGCACCTGTGCTAACAATACCTTGTAGTGGAGAAAGGTTTGTGACCTACAATGATGCATCTAAGAAGGGGTTGGGATGTGTTCCCATGAAAAATGATATGTTGATATCTTATGACTCACATTAGTTGAAAATACATGAGAAAATTACCCAACACATTATTTGGATTTATCTACAATAATCATTACATTAAAGATATTGAGGAATTATCTTTATGGTGAAAGGTGTGATATTTATACTGATCATAAAAGTTTGAAGTATATTTTCACACAAAAGTACATGAATATTACCAAAAGAATATGGTTTAATTTTATTAATGATTATGAATTATCAATAAATTACCACCCTAGGAATGATAACAAGGTGTAAGATGCTTTGAGTTGAATATACCATGTTATCCTATCCATGATGAGGATGAAAAATGATCCAATATTTATGGATTTTCAAGGGATGGATCTTGAAATTTTAAATTAAGGGAAGAAATATTTGATTTATCAAATGAATGTCCAACCATATATACATGTTATGATTAAGTAGATGCATAAGAAAGATGTAGTGCTACAAAAGAAGGTGAGAAATGTTCTTGAATTCAACCTTGATGGATGTGGAGTAATAAGGTTCCCGAACCGGGTTTGTATTCCTCCTATATCAGAAATAAAGAAGAAGCTATTGGATGATTCTCGTAGTGATTCATTCTATATTCACCACAGAAGAACAAATATGTATAGGGACATGAAAGATTATTTCTGTTGGGATGGTATAAAAAGAGATTTTGTCAAATATATCTCTTGATTTTTGGGTTTTCATAAGGTTAATGTTGATAGATAGAAGTCTAAGGGGATGTTACAACCATTTCCCTTACAATAATTGGAATGGGAAAACCTAACAATGAACAATGTCATTATACATCCCAAATCATCCAAATTATATAATGTTATTTGGGTTTTAGTTAATCACCTTATGAAGTCAGCACACTTCATTTCTATTAGAGAGGATTTATATCTTAATCATATCTCCAGGATATATGTAAAAGAAGTGGTAAGATTGTATGGAGTACCACTTTCCATTGTATCTGATTGGGATCCGAAGTTTACCTTGAATTTATGGTGAATTTATCATCATGCTTTGGATACAGAGTTAAGTTTCATCATTGTTTATCATCCTCAGACAGATGGTTAGTATGAGGGGACAATTCAATCTCTGGGAGACATGTTGAGGGATTGATCTATGGATTTAAAAGGTGGTTGGGATCAACACCTACAACTAGTGAAATTTTATTACAATATACTATGGAAAGAAGTTCATAACTCTAACTTTTTGGGATGAATTTGGGAAAATAAAGCTATTGGGACATGATCTTTCTCATGAAATGGAAGAAAAGGTTAGATCTATTCAACAACACATAAGAAAAGATCAGAGTCGACAAAAATGTTTTGATAAAAACCAAAGAAAATACCAATAGTTTTAAGGGGTGATAAGGTGTTTCAACAAATATATTCCTAGAATAGGGTATTGATATTTTCATAAAAATATCAAGCTGAGCCCTAAGAATATCATTCCTTTTGAAATTCCAGGTCGTGTTGGGAAGGTAGCTTACTGATTGGGGCGTCCACTGAATCTCTCTAAAGTTCATGATGTCTTCCATGTATCTCTCCTGAGAAATTACATACTTGATCCTTCACATGTACTAATGTCAGAAGTCGTACCACTGGTGCCAGATCTTTCTTATGAAGAACAACTGATAGAGATTCTAGATTGTAGAGAAAAAGTTCTGTGAAATAAGACCGCTCTCTTTGTTAAATTTTATAGAAAAACCACAAATTTGGAGAAGCAACGTGGGAACTCAAGGATATGATGAAGGATAGGTATCCTCATATATTGAATTCAATGTGATGAATTTTGAGGGTGAAATTCAGATTAATGGGGGTAGAATGAAACACATGTATGTTTTACTGAAATATTTTCTTTAAATAATTTTAATTCTACAATAGCTTGCATTACCTGAAATAGTGAGTTTAAACTAAAGACGAGGTGCCCTTATTATAAAATTACTATTATATCCTAGTCATTTGGTTAGCGGGAATAAGTACAAATAACATATGAAAATTCATTGTGAATTCGCTGGCTATCAATATTTTATGAAAAAATTAAATCAATTAGATATTTTTTATTTTTTAGTGAATTACTATTGGTAATGAAATTAATGAAATATATATGTTATATACTTAATAAAATATTTTTAAATTCATCCAATTGATATTTTATTCATAGGGTATGAATAAACACTATTTGATGTCTAAAAACGTATATTTTTTAAAAGCATATTTTTACACATGTGAATGGCCAACACCTTTTAAATTAAGATATTGAAATATTAATAATTTTTATACTACAACATAAAAATTTTATTTTGATTCATGATATAAAAATTTAAATTGGATTAATTTCTTGTATTATTCTGATTACTTTCAAGTTTTGATGAACAATAAAAATACACTGAATTTTAAGTGAAAACAACTTTTTTCATCGAAATATTTTATATGGATAAATCATAATATTTAATGGTTTTAAAGTATTAATATAATAAAAAATTTTCATTCAATATAATTTATATCATTATCATAAATTTTACATTTAATTCTTATGTATAAACATTTCATTCTTTTGCAATGTTTAAACTTTTATAAACTTGTTCTCTCATTTCGACAACAGGATTGATTTTAAATTAATTAATGTGACATATATTTTTATAATTTTGAAAAATTGACACCAAATTTGGAATCAGAAGTTCTAAATTATGTAAACATATTTATTTCATTTTTGGGAATTATGAATAGTAACTTCGGTAATTTTTATTAATACTATAAATGGTTAAACCTGGTAATTAAGGTTAAGAATGCTATTATAAAATTACCCTAACACTTTTATTTATATAATTATATGAGTTTATTTTGACCAAAAGCATCCTCGGTTCGAAATTGTTTCTATTTTAATCCACTTGGATGAGATTAGGACATTTAATTTATTTTATTTAATGAAAAGTTAAATATGTCTCACTCTAATTTTAATAAATAAATAATTTTTTATATTTTGTTATACAAAAGATAAATTTGATTATAAAATCTAATTTTAATTCTAATATGTTTCCTTTGTCATGGTAATTTATTTTTAGTTTTTAGGAAATAAATAATTTCCTTAATAGCTTATACATTAATGATCCAGAAATTACTTAATTGATGAAAAATCAATAATATAGTTTTTATTTAAATAATAATACCCATTAAAAGAACCACACAGTTTACCATATCTTATTGTTTGAGTATATATCGACCATAATCATCCAATAGTCGAGTTATGGACCATTTGGAGCCTTATAGAAGGGATTATGACACTTATATCATTTTATTTAAAGTGATGTTAAAGTTGTCACCATCATAAGTTAATAAGTATATCATTTTAAATATTTTATTTTCCAGGATATAAATTCTACTAAAAGTATTTTTCAGAAGGATATTATATTTATCTTTATCATACTATATTATTTTTAATTTTTATTTTACAAATAAGAATAATAAATAATTACACAAAACTATTGTCGTAATTATTTTTTTAAGAGAAATATCCAATAAATGTTATTAAAAATATTAAAGTAAATATAATTTGTATTAATTAACATTACTAATGAATTTTATAGATTACCTTAAAATCATTGGTATATAATATAACTGTTGGTTCGAAGTTATCTTTTTGTGTTAATATTTTTAAAAATCAATGAATTGAATCGTGTTAAAATTGATACTATTGATTGTTTATAAAAATAATTTATTATTAAATTATTTAAAAATCAGTAATTTTTTTAAAACAAAATCTATAATAATTATTATATGGTATAAAATTATATAATTTATTTATTTATGATCTATTTTACATAAAATAAGTAAATATTTCACCCTTTTAATATTGAATTATTTGTTATCTAAGTTGAAAATTAAATAGAGTGACTAAGTGTTAATTAAAAATAAAAGGTTTAAATTCACAGAAATACTTGTCCAAATTTTATTTCTTGATGATATTACAACACTATCTCATCTCATATTTTAAATCAGGAAATTTTGGAGTTTTCTGGGAAGTTTTTTATTTTATTATATATTATTATTTATGGAATTTTCAAAAGTACACCTCACCTCAATTATAAAAGGGCACCTCCTCCCTCACCACTTCACCTAATTTTGAGCATTAAATCTCAGACATCCCTTGAATATTTTCTTTATAAACATCCCTATTTACATTCTAGAGTCTCTAGTAATCTCCAATGACCAACTCTAGTGCTCTATGAAGATATTTAGAAGAAGCGCCTCAAGGAAGAGGTAATCTCTTCTACCGATTCTTTAAAACTTTTTTCTTCTTATAATTTCCCTTAATTAGTTGTTTCTTTATAAATAAATAACATCATTATCAATAATATAATTAAATTTTATTATAATCATGAAATAATCATATTCTACCTTCTATATATCTTACAAAAAACATAATCACCACGCGTGCGTACGTACAGTTTACCATCTCCATGTTGTGGTGTAATCTATTTTTCACCATCACCTTACCTGGATAGGTATAATGATGTAAATAATACATATATATGATTATTATAACATGATACTTATTATGATATATTATACACCATCTAATTCAATACCATTTAATAATAATGGGAATGACATCATCACTCGTGCGTACGTATGACCTACTGTCTCCACGATGCGATGTGATTCATTCTACATGGTCTTCCTTAAACCATGATTATATAAAATATGTAATGAATAAATATTATATATATTATACTTATATCATTCTTTAAATGATATAACTGTAACCTAAGAAGTGGAACATGAACATATCAGACAAAACATGTATAAGAACATAAAGCAGTTAATATCTGAATAACGAGTGACAATGAAATGTTACTAAAAAATAGATGATAGTATAATAATATATGATATCATAAAAATTACTATGATTCTGGAATAAGTAAATACCATTATTTAATATCATTATACAGGCTGTTTCGATACATATGAAAGATATTGCACCAAAGGTAAGGGATAATTTTTCATTTCCATTATTATCTGAGATTGTTTATACATAAGTATCTAATAGGGTATATTGATCACCCATGAACATGTTTCCTTAATATGTTATATTATTTATATTATTATACAATATTTTAAAGTTAATTTCAAATATGGTGAATTTTTATTAAATGGTATGAAATGAATATTTTTTCATTATTCGATTCGAGGTACTTTTTGACTTTTATAAAAAAATTACAAGGAGAATGTTTTTATTAACTTATACAGCATGAATAGATTTTTACGGTTTCATAATGCCTTGTTTCTATGAAGATTACTTTATAATATTTCATCTTTATTTTTAATTAAATTATTTTGTTTAATGGTTGTGTGGACTTTTGAGAAAATAAAATATTTTTGATGATCAAAGGATATTTTCCTCAAGAATTAATTTCATGTGTTTTATCAAAATAATTCTCTATATAATATTAAGGATATGTTTCAAGTATATTTTTCCTATTATTCATATGGTTTATTATGTTTATTATGGAATTCTATTTATGAAATCCATTTGTTTTACATTTATTATGTTATGTAGAAATGATGTTTAAGAAACCCATTTTATTCCTTGGGTTATGATATGATAAATGATTCTGTTTTTGTGTCACACATAAGAATAATTTCATTATGAGATTGGTGGGACCTATATCTCCATCCAATGCATTGAGTAATGATTTATATCTCTTGAGATATACATGAATGGAATGATAAGTAAATCTGGTTTATTAATACATGTCTATAACGAGAAGTAAACCTAGTTCAGTAATGGACTCTATCATATTTGATTGTCTTGGAAATGAGCCTTGACTAATATGAAATGATTTTCTAATCTTATGTGTAAGACAAAAAACATCTTGTCTTATGTTATGAATTTTGGTATTATTTTTATTAATTCATATGAAATTTTATGCCATTATATGATATCATGATCTTTTATATGTTGGATAAGACTTCCAATTATAATGTTATTATGTAATATGATTATGTTATGATTTATATTTTCCTTGTTTTCCCTTACTGGGAATTTGATCTCACCCTTTCATATGTTTCTTTTACCCAGGTCAGGAAGAATGGTATTAAGTTAGATATGTCAAAAGAAGTCTAGTTATGAAGAAATAAGCAGGAGACAATGTACATATTTTACGAACCAGCTGTTTATGTCTCCTAGTTTTTAAATACATTATACCTATATAGTCCAGTCATGGTGTTATTATATGTTGTAAAGAATATACTTCAATATTTAGGTAATATAAATGTATGTAAATTATATTTCATTATAAAGAAGGCATCTAGTTCATGTATAGGTATGTAAGGAAGGTATTTAGGTAGGTCATGGATAAACCAAATATTTTTTTATGTGTGGAGAGAAGATGATAAGGTGTTCCCATTTATAAGTGAGGGGATGTCACATTTGGAATTACTTAATGTATTAAATTATAATAAGGTAATATTAAATTAAAATACTTACAAATGGCCATGTATTATAATTTGGGATAGTATAAGGCTGAAATATGTCCATAAGGTATGATTTATACAATATTAACAAGATAAATAACTCTCATATTTTTTATCCCCCCTCAAAACACCCGTTTTAACATTAACCGTGGTAAACACTTCTTAAAAATTAAAGGATTATAATTTTACTTATAAGTATGATATCGGATCATAAATGGAAATGGGATGAAATTTTAGACCATTTATCATCATAATTTTAATATTTTATAATTATTTGTATTTTTAAATAATTTAATAAAATATTATTTAACATAAAATATCGTTTATGTCATTTTTGACACTATTCATTTAATTTAACTTTGAAGACATTAATATGAAAATAAATTTTGAATATAATCCATTTCAATATCAATAATACATAATTATAAACTGTAATGTTATTTTTTAACCATAAATCATACTAAATACATTACATCTAAGGTTTTAAAACTCATTTACCTTGAGTTCTCCACTATTTTCACAAGTGTTGTGTCAGCATTGTATAAGTGTTTAAGGAAAATATATTATCACTAAAAATGTAAAATAAAATAATTTCATTAAAATAATTTCATTAAACTCCAAATAACAATTAATATTAATTCATAACTTATTTTTTCCCCTGTGTGAACATATAAGAGTTGTTTAAAGGAATAAGGGTGACATTTTGTCTTTTTCTTTCTGTAAATTATTATATAGGACAGTTTCATGGAAGTGTCCCATAAATAATTTAATCCTAATAATAATGTTATAAGGGTATAAATTGTTTTTAAAATAATAATTAAGATGAAAAATAGTTCCTTATCATTTAGTTTTAACATTATCCATCCTGATTTATCTTTTTATCATGATATTTTTTTATTTCTATTTTTACTATTCAAGATGAAAATAATTATTCTTAAAATATTAAACAATATTAATTAAATTTATTCAAAATATTGAATCAATTTTATCAAATTAAATTAATATAAGTTTTATAATATAATTTTAAAAACGAACCAGCAAAAAATGTCAAAAAAATATTTTTCAAGAAAGGTATTCTTCAAGAATTAGATGACCTTACATTAACTATTTGACTATAAATTATAATTATATGAAATAAAATTAATATATATATATATATAATTTATATCATCCCTCATTATGGTTTATTTTAACTATTTAAAAAGGATAAACATTATTCACTTAAAAACTATTTTTAGAAAAATGTGTTTTAAGCATGAAAATGCACTTATAAAAAAACCTGTTTAAAAATGATTCAAATATAATTAATTATATTAAATATAAATAAATAATAATTCTTTTAAATTGAAATAACATCTAAAGAAAAATGGTATATTTAAATTATTTAATTTATTGAAAAGAAATGGCAGTTTTACAAAAAGTTTTATTATTCACTATTTAGAGAAAAAACACTATTTTTAGAAAAATCCAAAAATTTCACCATATGCTAATATTAAGATGATAATTTCAAAAATTAATTTCATTTTATATTATCATATTTTGAAAAAAATTATTAATTAATTATATTATTTTCACACAAAAAATAATAAAAACATCTTTTATGAAAATTATATTTTTGAAGCATGTAAACATTTTACTAAAAATTGAGACCTTATTTACAAATATATTTTCTTCCTATAAAATTTTTATACATTATTTTAAAAAAATGGTTATTTGTATTCATACTTCTAATTCAATGTCCATGTTGTAAAATTAATATTTAAATAATATATTTTGTGTATTTTTTATGCTTAGTGTTTCAGGCCGTATATGCTATTGAAAATAATTTTCTTCTTTTAAAATATTAGTGTGTTAAAAATCCATAATATCATATATTATAATTGACTAAAAAATTTATCTTCATATTCTAATACATCTTCCACACCTTAGGATGAACTATTAATGGTGAGTAATAAGACCTTTATAGAACTTCCATATTTAGATCCCAGGTTACTAAACACATTCACAGAAATAGAATATGGTTCTAACCACCTTCTAAACAACATAATGTGAATCCATGAACCCAAGATCTCTTATTTTTTACTTCATATACAAACATTATAGTATTAAAATTCATTTTAATTTGAAATATAAATTCATAACCACTAAATTATACAACATTAATGTATAAGGAAACTAATTTCTCCCTAAATTTTAACTCCCATTTTAATTTCTAAAGTATCCTTCAATAAAAATTCCCATATAATGAATCTTACACTGTATTACCCTTACCCTAGGTACAAGAGGTCTCAAAATCATATTCATAAAGAAACTATACCCAACTACATGACTATAAGTTTAGATCTCTGAGAAAATGTCTATCATGGGATCATATGGTGTCCCCTCATTTGGAAATAAAATTTCAATGTTTAAATTCTCTTTTATAAGAGCGTAGACTTTATGATACAAATATATCTAAATTAAATCGTCCCCCTTCATTATTAAAGTAAAAAAGGAGAAAAAATCTTGGGGAAATTTGTGATAATGAAAAATTAGTACCCAAAAAACCCCAAAAATTTTCTAACCTTGAATAAACTCATAGTTAGATCCCAATATAAAAATACCAATAACATTCCTATATAAATTGATAATACTTCATCCCATATACAATTCCTATTGTAGAGAATGTGTTGAATCTAAAACTAGAATTTCTATTACATATCTAGAAGTTAATTCTCTATCAATGTCTCCAACACCAATTATAAGTGATAAAAATATCCTACCATATATTGAGAGTAAAATATAATTTCATTAATGAATGAAATAAAAAATATATCCAGATAAGGAGGAAATACAATATTTTTCAATGTGAGGAATATGATTCATGCATTCATCCCCCCAAAATAAATACCTATGAAATTATAACGTTTATATTTTAATTAGAATAATATCATTGAAAATATACTTCAATAAAATTCAAAAATTATGATAGCCAGATCAAATATTCTTCTTAGAGAATACTTGAGATCTTATATGTTGATTAAAAAATTCATCAATAAGGGGTAATGGGTATTTGTTCTTCACCATCACTGAATTTAATAAATGAAAAATTAAACAATGTTTTGAACTCCCACCAACCTTATTAATGAATAAGACTATAAAACCCCATAGGGAAATACCAGGTTATATGAGTAACCACTATATAAAATCATCAGGAAAATATATTGAATCTCAGATAGCAGTTGATGTTATATTGTATGATTCCATAGAAATAAGAAATGTTCCCAAAATATTCTCAATGTTAAACTTGAGATATTACTAAATTAGCATTTTAACTAACACTATATAAAATAGGTAATGGATTTAATTGAATACACATAATTTTAATATAGTTTTATTATTAAATCTATAAAAACGTAATGAAATATTAAGGTAAAGTTTAATTGGGATATTAGCTATATAATTAGGCATTTTAAAATTAAATCTAAAATCTATTTTTTTTACGTATAATGAACTTCGTGATCCCATTGTTCACTTATTATTTTTGGACATACAATAGGTACATATAAAAATGATTCGTTGAGCTAAAAACCTAGTAAGGGGACAATCAATATAATCACAAGGGAGAGATATCAAATGATTCAATAATCATAACATGAAATCATAAAATAGAGGTATCATAAAGAATCATATGGAAACATGGAATAATAGAAATGATATCTTAAGAACATAAAAATTAGAAGAATGTGACATAAGCACAAACCATGTTACCATAAACACATGTTGACGCCTTCTACTAATATATCATAACATGATGTTCTAGGATAACTACCCATATTCCATACATTTAATCTCATGAGATATAAGCAATAAACAATCTATCAGGGGGGTTATATTTCAATTTCAACACATGAAATCATAGTATATCACGCATATGTATTCTATATTCTAGATAAATATACTTAAAGTATAAACATGAAATAAACCTCTAAGAAGTAAATGTGTTATATGTTATTTTCCCGAAACATATATCAGTGATTAATAATTTAGGTATAAAAAATAAAAATGGATTACAATATATTAAATTTTAATGGACAATATAAACATGTAATGAAAGATTATATTCTATGGAGAGAATAATAGAAATGAAAAAAACTAAATTAGAAAAATCAATGATATGTTTTGGAAATAATGTTATTACTAAAATAAGTGACGGTGGATTTGTATTCATTAAAATTTAATAGTTGTATGAATATCAAATTAATAAATAATGAAAAAAATTAAATAAACTATATTAATAAAGTACGAATAAAAATATATAAAAAATAGATGGGAAAGAGAGATAACAAGAGTTTATAAACCCAAAATAATAAGAAAGAGTTTGAGATTTCCCTTATATAGATTTGGAAATTTATTTACATACTCCTATAACGTCCTAAACAATAAAACATATTCTATAAATTACATGATTTAGAACATTATTCAAGTTTTTTTCATCTATTATATTCCATTTATTATCATATACTATTTATTTATTAAATTAATTTTATTTACTTCAATCATTTTGAGGTTCCTCGGTACACAGTTCCAAAACTAATTCAGTGCAATAGTAACTATATCTGCCCCATGTCCCCATCATGGGTTATTTTTTATAATTTTATATTATCATGGATTAATTCAAATTTTTGAGATTTATCAGTTTGAATGTTTAAAATATGGATTTTTTCCTTTGTTGTACAGTTAAAGAACATGATTTAAGGGAAACGATGTGGTGAACCATGCACATCGGGGATTTATTTAATTTTATTATTTCATGTTTTATATTTTCATGAAGCACATATTTGGTTCTATACCACGAAAAATCTAGTTGATAATATGTGATCCCTCTTTAGCTTGGAGTTTGTAAGAACAGTTTCTACTTATTTAGGGGAAACCATGTGTGTTACAGTATGACTGGTCTATTTTTTAATATTAGGTTTTTCCTAGCTGGTACATGGTTTAAAAATCCATTTTCCCAATCCATATAGGTAACCTATGATTTTTTTAGTTATAGATTCAGATTTAGAATATGGTTTACTATACTATTCAGCAAAACAATATGAGCATCCTGGTTTAGTTAAAAATTTGTTTTCAACTTTATCCCCCCTGTTATTTAAAGGACCAACCCTTTATTGTGTTCTCACTATCACTCAAAAAAACATTATATGCAATATAGGGGGTCTCTCTTTAACATTCCTTCAATATTGATCCTCCTTTATTTATAATACATGTACGTTTCAAGAGGTAATAATTTTATTTCTTCCTTGTTCCTATTCCTCGATTATTCCTTTTCTTTCCCATTTTAATTTCCTTTATTCCACAAACCCAAACCATTTTTATGGTTAGTATCATGGTATGTGATCATTATAATGATGTGTTTTCATGTTACTTAATGTTAAGGATTATTTATATTGGTTCAGTTGACCATTCACCATCAAAGGTGATGCATTGTAATGGGTTTGTATTTAACGAGGTCAGTGTTTTTATAAAAGCACCCTTATAGTTCATATAAATAAATTCATAGTGATTTAAAATGTCATTCTATAAACTCTTATGCATATTTTATACCCATGTATAGTTTAAAATATCTTTCAAATTATTGTATATACTTATCATGGATGTTTTTTCTTTAAATTTCTTATGTATTTTTTTGAAACATTTTGATCCCTTTTGAAGTGTTTGATAACAAAACATAATGTCTCTTCAAAACATTTTCAGGTGTTTAAAAGTGGTTATTGGAATCAATTTTTATGTAAAAAAAGTATTAAAACTTATAAAATGGGATGTGTGGAGATTAATGAAATGGTTCCTTAGGATTTATACCATATCCAATCAATTTAAAATGTTTTTTGAAAATTGTATGTTTTTAAGGCCTTTCAAGTGTGATTTATAAAATTATCTACAAATAATATTTGAAAATGCATCATGAATGGTGGTAACTTTATTTTCATTATAAAATTACTTTCTAAATAAAAATTTTAATATTCATATAAATTAATGTCTAAAATGTGTGAGACCATCAATGAAACCCCTTATAATTGATATGATGTTGTAGATTGTGACCCCATTAGGGGAGGTGGTGTTTAAAATTATTATATACTAATTGATTCTTATACGCAATTAAAAAAGGTTTTCATTCTTGTAATGGTGTAGGAGATGATATTAGGTTTATTTTAAATGCTTTACACTTGTTTCTTGTTCTATTCTTATTTTCTCACTTTTTATTGATATTTCATGGGAATCCCAAGAAGATAGTAGATGACATCGATGAGTGAAAACTCTACTTTATCTTTCGTTATAGATATAGTTGGAACCATGGTAGCTGATTACACCAAAATGGATGGTTCCCCATGATAGATTCACTTTTATAGGATTGTTATAGAGATTTACTAGTTTGATGGGACTATCCAGATATAGAAATTGTTTATCATATCACCTTTTTCATTATGGTTCTAAATAAAAAATGTTTAAAAATCAATTTCTATGGTTTTTTACATCAATAATAAAATAACTATAATTATATACCTTTTAGAATTTTATGAATTGTCATGTGGATTCATTTAGATGTCTTTCGTTCCTGTGATAATAGTCTTGTTTCTTTCACATGGAAGCACTAACACTCGTTTCATTGATTTGGTGGACTATAAACTTGCATTATGATATTCATATGCCATCAAGATTCATCTGCCTCATTATTGTGTTTCAAATATTAATCTTTTTATATCTCAAGTAAGCCTCATTCATTTTTGTTTCTCACTTTTCTTCTATTCCATGGTGTGGAAGCCCAAACCCTTGTTTGTTCGATCTGATGGAATCCAACCTCACATTAACATCTTCAGACACCCTAAGGTTTCATCTACCCTATCATGACATGATATAATATAGATCTACTCACCTCAAACTAGCTCTGATAAGGGTTTGAATATATTTTAAAAAATATTTTAAATTCATTAATTCTACATTCAATAAATTTTGTAAAGGAATTGAATTAATTGATGAATTTGCCTCTTGAATTGACATAAAAAAGTGAAAATGTATATTTTTTGTTTAGTTATTAATTATTTTTATCTTTATCACCTTTAATTATTCAGGTTTTGTGGTTATTTTTAACCAAATAAAAAATCATGTAGAAAAAATAAGAGTTTTATTTATTAATGAGTCCACACAACCTTCTTGGAAATTTTTTATGGATTTACATGAATAAGAATTAACTTTAAACCGAGTATTGTTTACTATTATATTTTATATTCTACTTTTATTATCACTAGTTCAATAATACTGAACTATCATTTTATTATGAGACATAATAATTAATATTCATTCGAAAATGAAATGTTATATCACAGTGTCCAATGGAAACTTGAGAATAATTTTTTAATATACTGAAAAATAATAATTTGTTCAACTAGAATCATTAATTTTATATCCAATATGTCAAATACCTTGAGGGGGTGAATTAGGGTATGTTGGATTAAAACTTATTCACCTTTGGATCTTCAATTATCATAAAAAAAATATCTCTTCTCTCTTATTCTTGTTGCAATGTATGTATAGAATTGAAATCATGCACAAGAAACACCAATTTTTACTTGGTTCGCCCTCATTGGACTATGTTAATTGAGCATCGAATTAGTGAAGTGATGTTGTACCAAATCCACTAAAGCTGACTTCCAATTACAAGATTTGTTCTAGATAACTTCTATGCCCAGGTTCACTGCCTTTTCATGATTTAGGGAATTCTCTCTCATTTCCCAAGGGTCACTCCCTAAATCCCTTCCTCTGGATCACTACCTATGGGAGGGATCACCGTTTTCATCTTCGTTCACTCAATTCTCTTGGAAGGGATCCAATCATAGTTTATAGACTCATAGGTCCCTTAATTTTCACAAAATTATTCATCCATAACTATAGATAGATGCTCTATTGAATCCCCTTTTTCACTCGTAAATGAAATCAAATATTTTGCGTACTGTTTGGTTAGTAAAAATTACTTTCATGAACTTTTTTAATGCTTTTAAAAGCTTCCTTGTGTCCTCCATGATCCACCTTTCCAATTATGTGAACCACCTTTCTTCCTCCACGCACTGCATAACGGGTATTCTATACGTATAGCCACTCCTCTGCATACTACACCAGCTCCCAAAAACTACACTTTGTATGTGAATGACCTCCTCTTAAGTATATATTCTCTCGTTCATGGTCCAAATCTTTCTCCACTGTAGACTGATTCTGCTTCCACATACTATCTCCACTTCAGAAGAATACATCCTTCCATTGACTGTTTCTTCCTTTGCGGGCTATAGTGGCTCATAAAATCCTTCACATAATTTCTTCGACAAACTGCATCACCCTTTGCAGAATCACTTCTTGTAAACCACTTCTCCATTACAGAATCTTCCACGTGAACCACTTTCAGACTTCCCTGAATTCTCAAAGAAAAAATATATTCCCTAATGGTATTCACTCTCACTTCTAATGATGGTATTATTGATCATTATATAGGAAAATGTATTCTAAAAATCATCGATTGTTAGATTTTCCAAATCCTTGATTCGGTATAGCCATCACCATGTACTAGGTGTCTCCCACGAACAAAAACTATCTTGAAAACCACTTTTCATACCTAGTCCACTAACTACCTTTGATCCTTCATAGTAGTTGTTTCCTTATAAAATTGACACCCTTCAAAACTCAATAAAGTACCACCTCATTTATTCATCCTATGAACCTCAAGAATTCTGCATATCTCAATGCTTCACCACAAACCATTTTTAGTTTTGGGAACCATTCCAAGAACCATTATTACTGCCTCATATATGATCCACAAACCCATCCCAAAAATGTTATGCATTCTATGTCCCAAGATACATGGTTTCCTTTGAATATTTTCTTCGCCATTCTGCATATTGTTTACTTCTATTAAGAAAAACCTTCCATTTACAAAAAAATCATGATTTCGAGGCGCAAAAATTTGGCAAAAACTGGGAAACTGTGTCACCATAGAATCTTGTCTTCAGAAAACACAAACCATACACATTCATAGTCATCTAACTTATTCAACAAACACAATCACACCCAAAACATACTGAGAAGATTCTTTGAGGTATTTTTTCTCAATAATATCCCTCTTTGGGTTTTTGGACAACACATTCATAAAAATTCATCTCATTTTGATTACTTGTTAAATATCCTTCCATCTTATATTAGTATTCACTTCTTATGAATAATATTTCATTCAATTATTTACTCAACCTATACTCTTAGACCACATGAGAAAAACACAGCGTGGGAAACAAGAGTAATATGAAAAGTTCATCAATGAATCACATAATTCTTTACATTGATTCTTGGAATCAAAAAAGTCTTCTACATTCAACACGAACATCAGATGTCATGATATAAACACATAATTCCTGAAAACAATTCTTAGAATCAAAAAAATCTTCTAATTTCATCACAACCCTTATATATTGTGATATATATCATTTTATCAATCACTTCTAGCATCATCTAATTTGATACTCCCCCTAACTTATTGATTCCCCTATCTCACTACTTTACCTATAAACTTCTCCCCATGTCTTGACAAAGACATTTTTCCCTTGAATAGTCACACTTTCTCCTCCTTTTATAATACATTTGAAGGGAACTTCATGGTTGTCTATAATAGGGTAATGAACACACATCAGTAAATTAGGTAAAAACACCTAATACCATGGGGAGAGGGGGTCCCACATCCACAGTTTTTCAAGTTTAGAGAGTATAATGGAATCCCAGATCCAGTTCATACCATTTAAATGATTCATTGGGTAAGTCCACTATTAGAATACCTAGAACCTATTGTTCTTTAGGCACATAATGAATCTTCAAATTCCTTACTCCACCTCCCCCATGATAAAGTTATATTTGATTTCAAAGTGAATCATCCTTGAATGATGGAATATAATTTTGCTATGAGTTATAGAACTTCAATTATCACAATGGATTCTAATAGGATACTTAATTTCAACTCTCATATCCTCAAGCTGTTGCTTTATCCATAATAACTATGTGCATGCTTCAGTGGCCACAATATACTAAGCTTCTATGATTCTTAAGGAAATTCATTCTTATTATCTACTAAACTGGACCAATCTACATCTGTATATCCTAATAACTTTTGAGTAAATTTCTCTTTTTTACATTATCCCAAAATCTATTTTAACCTTGGTATATCAAAGTATTCTTTTCCCTTCTTGAATGTGACTTTATTTGGTATTAATTTGATACAGTGCTACTTGACATGTCGAAAAAACAATATCTTGTCATTTTGCTATTAAGTACAACATGTTTCCAATGATATGGAAATATTCTGTGACATTTTCCATTTTTCCTTCATCATCCTAAGAGAATTTCTTCTATATTTCCACTGAAGCCTTCAACACCTTCTAATTATACATTCCAAACCTTATCAAAACATCCTTAGTATATTTGGATTAAGAAATTAATGGTCCATTCTTTCCTTCTGTTACTTTATTTGATCCACCAAAGATTATTTCATCGATATAAACCAACACTATCATCCATTGATCACTATCATTATTGACATAGAGATTGTAATCAACTCCACCACACTGAAATCCAAGATTCTTCAAAAACTAATCTAGGCTTGAATACCATTATCATGGTGCTAGCTTCAAACCGTATATATCTTTCTTCAGCCGACAAACTCTGTTCTCATCCTCATGAATTAGAAAACCATCTTGTTGATCGATGTAGAATTCTTCTTCTAGAAATCCATTCCAAAATGAGGACTTGAAATCCATATGGAAAACCTTGAACATTCCTTTCACTACTATGTCCAGGAATAATCTGATTGTCTCCATCCTTGAAACAGATGAAAATGTCTCATAAACATCAATACCTTCTATCTGGGAGTACCCTTTAAATAGTAGTCATTCTTTGTTTCAAATAAAAACACCATATTCATTTGTTTTGTTGTGAAAGACCCATTTTTTCCTAATTATTTTCTTATATTTTGGCCTTGAAAAAATCCCCCACGTTTAATTCTTCTCAATTTGGTAAATATCTTCATTCATATCCTTAACCCAATTCTCATCTACAACTACTTCATCAAAACATTTAGGCTCTACATGTGATAAGTATGATTCCTGTTGTAGAGTCTTTATCCTTCTTGTCTACACTAGTGCTCTATGATCACCAATTTTGTTCTGCACATCAATTTCAGATCTTATTTTGGGTTTATATGAAGGCACTGATTTATTCTCATCATATGATTCTTTTTTGAATTAGCCTCTGGAACTTTAGAATTTTTCGATATTCTTATCTCTTCATCACTATCTTCCAAATACTGATCATATATATGCTAAATATTCCACTCATTCTATACTATAGTTACATCATGTGTTTCAAACATCCATCTAATATTCTTATTGAAAAATTTATATTCTTTTTTTTTCATCGAGTATCCAAGAAATATCGCTTTATCTCAACCAGATTCAGACTTCCTATGTTTCTACTTATTCAGAATGAAACACTTACTTCCAATGAATCAAAAGTACTTCAATGACGGTTTATTTCCATACCATATCTCAGATGAACTCTTCTCTTCTTTCAGATATAGTATTACTCTATTTTAATTGTATAATACTATCATCACCACATCATTCCAAAATTACTCTGGTTGGTCTTTCTAAATGAGAATTTTTCTGGCCATGTTGTTGATAATATGATATCTTCTCTAAAATAATCCATTATTTTGTAGGGTTATTACCACTAAAACATGATTCCTTATCACATTTTTCTCATCATAATCATCCATTCTATATTTTTTTAAATCTATTCCATTATCAGTTTGGATATTATGGATTTTCATACCCAACATGTTTTCAACATCCCTTAGGTATCTTGTAATGCAGCTGAACACTTCATACTTGTTGGTAAGGATTGAAGCCCATACAATTCTACTATAATCATCAATTAAAATAACATAATATCTCCTCCCATCAATATCTCTTGGTGAAATTGGTCTTATAATATTAATATGAACCAATTAAAGAAATCTTTTTGACCTTTTCTATTTTTTTCGGTAAGTCTTTTGAAGTATCATCCCTTGTTTGAAATCATCACACGTATGAGTATGATCATGTGATAATATAGGGAGAACTTATATAGTGTCATGTTTCACCAAATCATCTATGGACATTTGGATCAAATGGCCAAGATTTTTATTCCACAACTTGTTTTCTTCTTCCTTGGATAAAAAGGAAAAATCTTCTTCTCCCCTCATAAGGTAGAGATTCCCTTTTGTAAACATTCCCTATAACATATTCCTTAGAATTCTTCTGGAAACCTCCATCAATGCATAAGCTTCATGATCCATATAGTCCTCCAATATTTCTACACCACATTCTTTAGAAATTTCATCTTCTCTTAATAGTAGATTCTTATTTTTGATGAAATTTTACTTAAAATTTTTCTTTCCATTCACGTAGGTTGAAGCTTTCTTCATGGGAATTTCAAAATCAACCTCATCAACTTAATGAATCTTATTTGGGTACCTTACAACAATATGTATAACATTTCCACATCAAAAACATGCATGCGGAAGTTTTGATGTGAATATTACATCTTCTCTTTGAAAACTTGAGTAATGGAATGAAATCACTTCATCTTTCTCTTCATCTTCATTTTCATAATCAATGGTGAGCTTCTTCATGTCCTTGAATGCCACCTATTTGGATTTTCCATATTCCATAGCATCATTATCATCATTTCTCATTTAGTAAGCAACAAGGGTATTATGCTGGTTATCTAATGTGTACTCTTTCAGATCATTATATTCTTATACTGAGGCCTTGGGATTAAACTGAGGTGGAAGTTATATTAAGATAGGTTTAACAATATTTATATGATCAATTATTTCTCTAAGACCACACATGTCTTCTACCACCACATTTACCCAGTCAAATAATGTATCAACAGACTCATTAGGGTAGATTCTAAGATCCTCATATTTGTTCAATAGAACATGCATCTTTGCTTCTCTAAAATTTGAGTCACCCTCATAAATATTCATTAACTACCCATGTATAATGTGATGTTTTTCATAACATCACCTTCATATAAATTGCATTGAATAGAGCTCCCCCTAATGCATTAATCCCTTTAACATGAATATCTAGTTCCATTTTATCAACTTCTGATAAAGCACCGCTATTGATATCAGCTAATATACCATGCATAGTTGTTGTGAAGGCATTCATTCCTAATGATCATAGGTAGTACTTCATTCAATTCTTCTATATTTGAAAATTATTTCCATCAAAGATCAGAATTCCTTTGTTATTAACCACTTATATTTATTCTACTAAGAGAGAACCACTTAATTTCAACATTTGAATCAGATTACAATTGTTAGGTCAAAAATGTCGAATACCCAGAGAGGGGGGGATGAGTTTGGGTATGGTGTATTAAAATATCTTCCCATTTGGATATTCTCTCATCATTAAACAAAAATATCTTTTCTCTCATTCTCATTTAAATGTCTGAACAAAATTGAAATCATGAATGAGACATAACAATTTTTAATTGGTTCACCCTCACTTGGCTGTGTCCAATGAGCATATAATTTGTGATTTGTCATTATACCAAGTACACTAAATCTCACTATCAATTAAAAGAAGTTAGGTCCACAAGGCTGTATACCCTGAGATGGGGGTGAATCGGGGTATGACTAATTTGAAAATTAAGCATGTTCTGATCTTGTTTCGCTGTTAGGAAAAACGCTCTTCTCTCTCTTTCCCATTGCATAGTATAAATAGAAAGTAACACATGCATAGGACACAGTGATTTTTACTTAGTTCACCCGCACTGGGCTACGTCCAAAAAGAATATGCCGACAAGTTGTCGGTCATACCAAATTCCACTATTCTTTAATTGATGTGGATATAGGTATTTGGGATAGGTCACTTCTATTCCCAAACACACTGCCTTTTAAATGTTTAGGGTCATATTACTGATTTCCCAAGGGTCACTCCCTATGTCTCTCTCTCTGGCTCACTGCCGGTGGAGAGGATCACCTTTTTCCTCTTTTGATGCTCACTGCACTTGGAAGGGATTCACTCATAGTATAGACCTGTAGGTCTCTTCATTTTCATGAAGTAATGCATCATCAACTGTAGATAGATGCTCTGTTGAAGTCCAAATTTCATCCACTGATAAATACCCCTTTTCCTCTAAACACTAGGCAATTCCCTTTGGAAACACCTTTGCAAAGCACCTGACTTCGCTAGGCTCCCAATTTCGCGAAGCTCAAACAAGCCTTCGCGAAGCTCCTTCCTTTTCGCGAAGCTCTATTGCGAAGCACTCTCGCGAAGCTCAAGCCTTCGTAATTCTTGGCCATCGCGGAGCTCCTGCCTCTTCACGAAGAACACTCTTAAGAGCATGCGGCCTCGTGAAGTGCACTGCCTTTCGCAGAGCTTGGTTAGCCGCCGCGAAGCACCTATATTTCGTGAAGTTCACTTGCTTTATGAACCACCTTCGCAATCCGAGAGCAAAATATTTTCTCTGAAACTCTCTCGGCTTCTCTCAGAGAGGTCGGCCTCTATTTATAGGAGATTCCACCGAACCTCAAACTTTCCACGTGAAGTCAATGTCACGTCATCTCAAATCACGAATCTCTAAAGTTCCTGCCGAAATTCTCTCAAAATCGCGAAGCACCTTGGAAATTTTCAGATCATAGAGCTCTTCGTAATTGTGGAGTGTTCCATCATTTCCAAAGCCCCTTCACCGCAAAGCACCTCCCGCGCACCGCGAAGCTCCCTCGCAAAGCCCTTCACCATCGCGATGTGGTTCAACCTCTGCCATTCGCGAAGCATGTCGTAATCGTGAAGAATCATCGCCTTCATTCTTCTGGTCTTCGCGATTTCCAAACCATGCATCCTCTCTTCACGAAATTCATGCCATTTCCATATTAAAATATGCACTTCATGGAAATCACCTTTTCGTGATGCTCACCATTCTCCAAATTTTGGACAACAAAAATTTGGCAAACATTGGAAAACGGCGCCACCTTGTACTGCTCTTTTGTACCACCTCCAGATCGTCCTTTCCTTTGTCATAATTCATTTTCAACATGGATTGTCAACAAATTTCTCTTGAACTTGACAATTTTCCATGGAAACCTGCTTTGTCAACAAACACAATCAACCCAAAATTGCTGCAATGTTACCTTGAGTGATTTTTGTCCAACAATCTCCCCCTTTGGGTTTGTTGACAACTCTTCACAAAACTTCTCAGAATGATTTTATGCATTTTGATACCTCACTGAGTCATCTACCAGCTACTACCACCATCCGCCTCTTGCGATTATGATAGCATTCAAGGATTCACTTAACATGTACTCTAATCCCACATGAGCAATGATCGCCATGAGAAAACAGAGTAGTATGAAAAGTTCATCAATGAATCACTTCATGTCAGACCCCAATTGTCGATTCCAAACTGATACCAATTGCTAAATTGATACTAATTGTTGAGCCACAATGATACCAATTTGTGATAGCTGGACATCTTCTCACACCATTCCAACATCACTGTTCTGCTTTTATCACGATCCTCAGCTGTCGTGATATCTATACTTTGATCGATCACTTCTAGCATCATCAGATTTAACACACTCCCACTATGTCATTTCACTCCCCCTATCTCGCTACTCCACCTGTCAGCTTCTCCCCCTGTCTTTGAAAAAGGCATTTTATCCCTTTATTGGCCACAATTTCTCCCCCTTGAGGAGTCACTATTTCTCCCCCTTTGTCAACGAACCCAAAGGACACTCCTCTGTGGTCTGAGACATTGGTAAGAAAACACATTAGCACAGTAGATAAAAACACACCATACCTCGGGGAGAAGGGAGGGGGTCTCTCATCCACAATCTTACAATTGCGGGGAGTCGAATGAACTCTCAGAGCCAGTTGATGCCTCTCAAACTCTTCCTTGGGTAAGGCCTTTGTCAGAATGTCTGCAACTTGTTGCTCTGTAGGCATATACTCCAACTTCACGATTCCCTGCTCAACCTTCTCCTTGATAAAATGATATTTGATCTCAATGTGCTTTGTCCTTGAGTGATGTATGGGATTTTTGCTGAGATTAATAGCACTTGAGTTATCACACTGGATTCTGATTGGAGACATTACTTCAACTCCCATATCTTCAAGATGATGCTTCATCCACAATAACTTTGTGCATGCTTGAGTGGACGCAATATACTCAGCTTCCGTAGTGCTCAATGAAATGCAATCTTGCTTCTTGCTTAGCCAAGAAATACACAATCCACCAAGATAGAATGGACCACCTAATGTGGATTTTCTGTCATCTACTGATCCGGCCCAGTCTGCATCAGTATATCCCAATAACTCTGTCTGATATTTGTCATTATATGTCAAGCCGAAATCCACCGTGCCTTTGATATACCGAAGTATTATTTTCACTGTAAACATGTGGATTTCCTTGGGATTACTCTGATATCTCACTTCTTGGCATGTGTAGAAAACAATATCAGGCCATGTTGTGGTTAAGTACAACAAAATTCCAATAATCTGCCTGTATTCTGTGATATTAACTGCCTTGCCATCCTCATCTTTTGATAATTTCATCCGGGTAGCAACCAGATTCTTCATCTCCTTGGAATTCTCCATGCTGAACCTTCTAAAATCCTCCTTGGCATATTTAGATTGAGAAATGAATGTTCCATTCCTTCCTTGTGTCACCTATAGACCAAGGAAAAATGTTATCTCACCAATAATTGACATTTCAAACTCATTTTTCATGAATTCAGAAAATTGTCTGCACTGAGCCTCATCTGATCCGCCAAAAATTATGTCATCGAAATAAACCAACACCATAATCCTTTGATTACTGTCATTACTGAAATAGATATGGTAATCAACTCCCCCATGATGGAAACTAAGCTTCTTCAAGTACTGATCAAGCCTTGAGTACCATGCTCTTGGTGCTTGTTTCAGCCCATACAACTCCTTCTTCAGCCTGCAAACTTTGTTCTCATCCTCATGAATGAGAAAACCATCTGGTTTCTCATTATACACCTCCTCTTCTAGAACTCCATTAAAGAATGCAGATTTTACATCCATCTGGAACACTTTGAACTTTCTTTGCACTATTATGGCAAAAAATAATCTGATTCTCTCCAGCCTTGAAACCGGTGAAAATGTTTCATAAACATCAATACCCTCTATTTGGGAGTATCCTTTACACACCAGTCGTGCTTTGTTTCGAATAACTATACCATCTTTGTTCATATTGTTGCGAAAGACCCATTTAGTCCTGATGATGTTCTTATCAGCTGGCCTTGAAACAATCTCTCATGTCTGGTTCTTCTCAATGTGGTCAAGCTCTTCGTTCATAGCCTGAACCCAGTTTTCATCTTCAGCTGCATCGAAAAAACATTTCGGCTCCACCTGAGATAAAAATGATGTTTGCTATAATGATTTCATTCTTCAAGTCTGAACTGGAGCTGTCTAATCACCAATGATATTTTTCCTATCAATTTCAGCTCGACTCTTTGGCTTCTTTGCAGACACAGACTTGACATTTTCTTGTTCATCATCAGTATCTTCTTCTGAGTCAGCCTCTGCCACTTCTGCTCCCCCTGTGTTTCTTACCTCATCATCACTTTCATCCAAAAACTATTCACTGGGTTGTTGATTATTCTGTTCATTTTCAACTATAGTGATATCATTGCTCTCAACAATTTTTCCCAGCCTTTTGTTGAAACACTTATATACTTTGATTTTCCCTGAGTAGACAAGGAATATCCCCTCATCTCCTCGTGACTCAAACTTCCTGTGATTTTCTTTGTTAAGAATGAAGCACTTACTCCCAAAGATTCGAAAGTATTTCAGCATTGGCTTCTTTCCGTACCACATTTCATACGGAGTCTTCCCTTTCTTCGGACACAACAATGACCTATTCAAAATGTAGACCGATGTCAAAACTACTTCCTTCCAAAATTTCTCTGGTAGGTCCTTTTCAATAAGCATTGTTCTGGCCATGTTGTTGATGATCCGATTTCTCCTCTCAACCACTCCATTCTGCTAGGGAGTTCTCACTGATGAAACTTGATGCCTTATCCCGTGTTTCTTGAGATAGTCTTCAACTTGACTGTTTGTGAATTCCGTACCGTTATCAGTACGAAACTTCAGAATTTTCTACCCAAGCATCCTTTCTAATTATCTCCTATAGTGCCTTATGAAACTCAACACCTCTGTCTTATGGGTAATAACAAATGCCCAGGCCATCCTTCTATAATCATCAATGAAAAGAACATAGTACCTTTGCCCATTTATAGCTCTATGTGAGATAGGTCCACATACATCAGCATGCACCAATTCGAGAACTCTAGTGGATTTCTGTTCCTTTGGCATGTATGTCTTTCTGATGATCTTCCCTTATTGGTAAGCATCACACGTATGAGTGTGATCACGTGAAAGTTTGGGAAGGTCTCTAGCAACATCACACTTTACCAGATCTTCCATAGATGGTTGGCATAGATGACCAAGTCACTTATGCCACAACAGGTTTTCTTCGTCTCTGGATAAAAGGCATGTATCTTCTTCCCCACCTACAAGGTAAAGATTTCCCTTTGACCTTTTTCCCTATATAACAACTGCTCCATCTTTTCCTTTTGCAACACACATCTTCTTGGTAAAACGGATTGAGTGCCCAGAGTAACATAATTGACTGGAACTGAGTAAATTATGACTGAGGCCCTATACTACCAAGACATCATCACGTCTCATCTCTTTTCCCCCAAACTTGTCCTTCCCTGAGCCAACAATCTTCAGGCCTTCATCATTTCCAAATTTGAAAACTCCTTTGTTATATTTTATGCCTGTAACAAGATCCTTATTGCCTATCATATGAGATATGAAACCACTATCAAGGATCCATGCACTAGAGTGATCTGATGCTTTAAGGGCAATCTCTTCCACCACAGCCTTCTCATTTTTCTTCTTCTTGGCCCATACTTTTTCTTTCACACACGGCAAGGCTTGAGATTTCTGTTCTATCTCAGAGTGTGATGGAACAACTTCATCTTGCAAAGTCGTAAATCTATTCTGCATTTTTAATTCACTTATCGGTTTATTGATCTGCTGCTTTCGAACGTTTTGATTTTTCTTTGGCACATTTCTCTAAATAGTTGAAGTGCAGTACTTAGCTATGTGCCCAAATCCTCCGAACCAAAAATAGTGTCCTTCAAAATATGTTCTGGAAAACCATTCTCTATCTTGTTTCCACCTCTGTTCTTATTCCCTTATTTGTCTCTTAGATATGGATCACACATACTGTGAATGTCCCATCTTCCCACAACAATAACACCTGATATAAGGTGCATTCTTTCGTGTAACTTCAGAACTATGAGTTTTCCCTTCGGATTTCTGAATATTCTGATTATGCTTTGTGCCCAGATAAACCTTCAACTTTGGGACGGGTTCTTGTGGTCTGACTTCAACTGTCAGAAATTTTTGGTTCTTATCAGGCCCTAAATCAGCCTTAGCATTTGAACTCAATTTCTTCTTCTTTCCTGCTGAACAACTAGGCTCTTCTTTCACTTGTTTAGTCTTCAGAATGACCTGCTTTCCTGACATCACATTAGAGGTCAAGATTTTTTCTTGATCCTTCATTTTTCATCACAGACTAACCACTTCTTCTTCAAGATCTTTGATACGTCTGACCTGCTCCTTTCCTATGTTAGTCAAACAATCAATTTCCTTCTTTTGTTCCTCAATTTTAAGCTTATGCTCAACAATATTTTCTGAGCTCTCTGGTGTTAAGGATTTTAGTCTTTTAATTTCTTCTAACATCTTAGAATTTTCTTCATCCTGTTGTTGCATATAGATTTTGGAATCATGAACCACATTATTGGCTTTCTTCGTTTTGGATCTCCAAACGTCTATCTCCTCAAGTGCTTCTTCCAATTCGGCTTCCATATCAACTCTTCCTTCAACTTCTTCTTCTTCTTATCCAGCATCAGTTTCTTCCTTTCCCTAAGAACTATCGACGACCGCTACCATAGCATTTTGTCCTCGATCTTTTCAGTTCTCTATTTTCTCAACCTCTTCAACCTCAGACTCATATGAACTGTCTATTTCTTGTGAAAGAGGATTCTTCTTCTTGAAGAAATTTCTCTTGAACTGCTTCTTGCCTTTCACATAGGCTGAAGACTTCTTCTTGGGAATTTCAATATCATCTTCATCATTTTCTTCTTGAAACGTTTTGGGGCACCTTGCCGCAAGATGTCCAACCTTTCCACATCGAAAGCAAGAAAGTGGAAGCTTCCCTTTAAACATTTGTTTTCCTCTTTGACGATTTGAGGAGAGGAATGACATCACCTCATCTTTCTCTTCTTATTCTTGAGAATCCTCAATGGTAAGATTCTTCATGGCCTTAAATACCACCTCTTTGGATTTACCTATTTCCACAGCATCGTTATAATCATTCCTCATTTCATATTCAACAAGGGTAATGTGCAGGTTATCCAATGTCAGCTCTTTTTGATCTTTATCTTCCAAGACTGAGACTTTTGGATTAAACCGAGGTGGAAGTTTTCTCAAGATACACTTCACAATATTTATATCTTTGATGACTTCTCCCAAACCTCGCATGTCTTCCACAACAGCATTTACCCTGTCAAAAAATGCATCAACAGACTCATTCGGGTTCATTCTCAGATCTTCATACTTATTCCACAATAGTTGCAGCTTTGCCTCTCTGACCTTTGTATCCCCTTCATATATATTCAAAAGCTTTTCCCACATGGCATGTGACATTTTGAATGACATCACCTTTGTGTAGATGGGATTGGAAAGGTCTCCCCCTAAGGCATTTATTTCTTTGGCATCAGCATCCAATTCTCTATTCTCATCTTCTGATAATGCACCACTAGTAATATCAGTTGTGATACCATGCATAGCTGCTGAAAATACATCCATTCCCAAAGATCGGAAATAGTGTTGCATTAGATTCTTCCATATCTGAAAATTACATCCATCGAAGATTGGAATCACTTTATGATTAGTGACCTCCATTGAAAGAAGAACAAATATCAACCTCCCTCTGATACCAATTGTTAGGTCCACAAGGCTATATACCCTGAGAGGGAGGGTAAATCAGGGTATGACTAATTTGAAAATTAAGCTTGTTCTGATCATGGTTTGCTGTTAGGGAAAACGCTCTTCTCTCTCTTTCACATTGCACAGTATAAATAGAAAGTAATGCATGCATAGGACACAGTGATTTTTACTTGGTTCACTCGCACTAGGCTACGTCCAAGGAGCATACGCCAACAAGTTTTCGGTCGTACGAAATTCCACTATTCTTTAATTTATGTGGATACAAGGATTCAGGATATATCACTTCTATTCCCAGGTACACTTCCTTTTAAAGGTTTAGGGTCAGATCACTAATTTCCCAAGGTTCACTCCCTATGTCTCTCTCTCTGGCTCACTGCCGATGGAGAGGATCACCTTTTTCCTCTTCATATTCTCACTACACTTGGAAGGGATCCACTCACAGTTTGTGGACCTGTAGGTCTCTTCATTTTCATGAAGGAATTCATCCTCAATTGTAGATAGATGCTCTATTGAAGTCCAAATTTCATCCACTGATGAATACCCCTTTTCCTCTAAACACTAGGCAATTCCCTTTGGAAACACCTTCGCAAAGCACCCGACTTCGCTAGGCTCCCAATTTCGTGTAGCTCAAACAAGAATTCACGAAGCTCCTGCCATTTTGTGAAGCTCTATCGTGAAGCACTCTCGTGAAGCTCAAGAATTCACAATGCTTGGTCGTCGCAGAGCTCCTGTCTCATCGCAAAGCACACTCTTAAGAGAATGCGGCCTCGCGAAGTGTACTGCCTTTCGCGGAGCTAGGTTAGATGTCGTGAAGCACCTATATTTCGCAAAGTTCACTTCCTTCGTGAACCACCTTCGCGATCCGAGAGCAAAATATTTTCTCTGAAAATCTCTCTACTTCTCCCAGAGGGGTCGGCCTATATTTATAGGCGGTTCCACCGACCCTAAAACTTTCCACGTGAAGTCAACGCCACATCATCTCAGATCATGAAGCTCCGAAGTTCCTGCCGAAATTCTCTCAAAATCGCGAAGCACCTCAGAAATTTTCGGATCATAGAGCTTGTCATAATTGCAGAGAGTTCCATCATTTCCTTCATGCCTTCACCACGAAGCACCCCCCGCTCGCCGAGAAGCTCTGTCGAAAATCCCTTTACCGCCGCGATGCGCTTCAACCTCTGCCATTCGCGAAGAATGTCATAATCGTGAAGAATCACCACCTTCATTCTTCTGGTCTTCGTGATTTCCAAACCATGCAGCCTCTCTTCGCGAAATTCATGCCTTTTCCATATTAAAATTTGCTCTTCATGGAAATCACCTTTTCACAATGCTCACCATTCACCAAATTTTGGACCCCAAAAATTTTGGCAAACACTGGAAAACAGAGCCACCTTGTACTGCTCTTTTGTACCACCTCCAGATCATTCTTTCCTTTGTCATAATTCTTTTTCAACATTGATTGTAAACAAATTTCTCTTGAACTCAACAATTCTCCATTGAAACCTGCTTTGTCAACAAACACAATCAACCCAAATATGCCACAATGTTACCTTGAGGTATTTTTTTCCAACAAAAGATTTGGGCTACATCACTTCAATGCCTAGGATCTCTACCTTTAAAAGATTTAGGGTCTACTCAAAGCATTCCCAATGATCACTCCCTATGTATCTTCCTCTGGCTCACTGCCAATGGGAAGGATCACCTTTTTCATATTCCTTTTCTCACTGCTCATGGTAGGGATCCACTCACAGTTTATGGACTTGTAGGTCCCTTCATTTTAATTAAATCATGTATCCTTAACTATATATTGATGATCTGTTGAAGCACCTTTTTCACCGGTATGAAAAATAAACTTTTCTGCATACTATTAGGTTATAAAAAATTTCTTTATCAAACTTTCTTAATGCTTTTGAAATCTTCCTTAAGTCCTCCATGAACCACGTTTCCTATTCTCTAAACCAACTTGGTTCCTCTCCACACTGCATAGAGGGTATGAAATATCGGTCGCCTCACTTACACATATTGAACCATCTATCATAAACCACCCTTCATCAACTAATGGCATGAACTTCCATATACCATATCCCATTCATCGTCCAACTCCTTATTCTTGGTCCAACTCTCCTCCGCAGACTACTTCTCCTTCCATTTAATGTCTCTGCTTTTATAGATTGCCTCCTTCCACGGACTACATCTTCAATTGCGGTCTAAAGTGCCTCATAAAATACTTTTTTCTAATTTCTTCCACGAACTGCTTCACCATTTGTGTAATCACTTCCCACAAACCACTTCTGCTTCTCTGAATCCTCCACGCGAACCACTTTTGGACCTCACCGAATTCCTGAATGAAAAATATTTTCCCTAATTGTATTCACTATCACATAAAATGATGGTATTATAGATCATTATATAGGAAAATAGATCAGTAAGATCCCCTAATTCAAGATTTACCAAATCTTTGTTTCAGTACTGCCTTCACCGCATACTGAGAATCTCCTATGAACCTCGACTATCCTACAAACCATTTTCCCTACCTGGTCTGTGTAATACCTTTGATACTTAGCAGTGGAAATTTACTTCTTCAAAGGGAACCCTTCTACACTCAACAAATCACCACCTTGTTTATCTATCCCACGAACCTCTAGCCTTCCATGTATCACAATCCTTCGTTGTGAACCCTTCTCAGTTACATGAACTATTCCAAGAACTATTCAAGTTGCCTCATATGTGGTCTGAACACTATTCCTAGACATGATACAAATTCCATGTTTTGAGTTACGTGGTTTCCTTACTTTTCCAATTTTCTTCACTGTTCTACATATTGATCACTCTTATGAGGAAAAACCATCCTTTTCCAAAAACAAATTCCTTATTTTGAGGCCAAAAAATTGGAAAACACTATGAAACTACGCCAACTTAAAAGACTTCCTTCCAAAAACACCAACTATACTCATATGTGGTCATCTTGCATTTTCAACAAACAAAATCACACTTAAAACATACCGAGCGGTTTCCATGAGGTATTTTTTCCCAAAAAAATAAACATTGGAAAATGTATATTACATTTCTCTCGCTACTAATGCAATAATAAACCATGTTCAATATTGGGAGAATACACCTTACTTTTTCTAATGATTCAGAACATATGGTTACATTGTTTGTATACTATTTTGGGTCTCACATAGAGTATCCAATACACTAATTAAAATTACAAATATTTAATATAGTGATTAATATCCATGAAGATAATGATTATTTATGATTATAGTTCAATTAAATGTAGTTTTTTCTTCTAAAAATTATTATTTCGAAATGAGATACAAATAAAATCATGTTCAATGCTATCCATCCTTAGATTTTGTTTTGAAGAAATACAATATAGGAGATCCATTACCTTAGAGATAGTCATTGTTTATTGAACCATTCCTTTCAATTTGTTCCTCATAAGAATAAATTTAATAAGCATGTTTTGTTTCTTATCAATATGTAGAACCATTCCTAAAATATATTAACATGGTTTCTACATATTGATTATAATTTAATGATAAATAAACCAGGGTAAGTAGGTGATAAGGATGAAATAATGGGATTTATTGAATGATACAATTTCATATTTCAATTTACCCTTGTTCAAGGTAATAATTTTATTTTGTTTTTATATCTCATCTTGTCATTTGGCATCCCCTTGTTTAAGAACTAAAATTAATTTTTTCATGATTGTTACCCCTTCTTAATCCTGTTTTCTCCAATGAGAATCATTCTCCTCCATGTTAATGTCCTATATAATTTTTTATGGATATTATTGTATATATTTTTATAATTTCAAAAGGTTTTATTGTTTTAATTTTTTATAACTTTATAAATATTTTAAATTAATATATTTTTTAATTCCTTTTTCATGAATAAATATTCTAATAATTTTTTTTTCAATTTTCCTTATAATATTTCCGTATTTTGTATTCTTTATTTTTCAATGTAATTTCAATTGTCAATATTTTATAAATTTCTTAATTTAAAATTATCGTTAATAAAAAATTTAAATATAATATCTTATTATTTTAATATTTAATTTTATAATGTTATTATAATGAACTTTTCATCTCCGTTAACAACATTTTATGTTTTAGTTTCATACAGGGTTTTTCCAAGAAAGAGTTTGGAATATTCATATTAATATTTCTAGATTAATGTGCTGAGACAATGTGCAATTAAATGGCCCGATGTGCCCAAAATAAATTTAATAAAAATATTAAATATTTTTATACTATGAACACAGAGGAAATAAGTTATCTTTTATATGGTAGATCAGACAAAAAATATCAGCCATGGTTGAGTCTGGACTAGGCCATTTTCCCTAGGTGGGGTATAACTATAGAAACCCATGTTTTGGGTTGGGTGGATTTCTGAGGGAATTTGAAGATTCAATAATTATTGGATTGGTCATTTTTCAAACATAAATTCAGAATTGAATTTCAAGAGTTGGTATGTTTAAAGGTGTTGTCTTTGTACTTGGGTGAAGGTTTAAGAACATTCTAGGGAAACTTGAGGAGTTTTGGGAGTGTCATACTAGGGAAATATAGAGTTTTTAACGAACTTGTAGTGGGTGCACAGTCTACGCACAGTCACAAAAACGATGAAGCCTACTTCTAGAAACTGTGTGGCTTATTTCTGGGGGAAATTGGCTTCTTCATGGTCTTCTCATGGTTATGGAAACTGTGTAGGACAAACCTTAATAATGGGGTTTCTTAAATAGAGTGGTACCTCATGTTTGGAACATGGTTAGTCAAACCGTGCGGCTTAAACCTAGTGTGGTGTATTTATTTTAAAAAAAACTTTAGTTTAAATAAATTTAAAATAAAAGAAATTAATATAAAAACTCTCACATCAACCCCACTCTTGCTCGATCCACAATGCACCAGCACCCCAATGGGTTCTCCCCCTTCGATTCACAACGACCCTCCCTGAATCCCTCTGTTCTTCAATTTTTCGGTTGATTCTCTTGTGGCTTCAACTTTGGATCATCAAGGTAGGTTATCTTCCCCCTCATCTCTTCATTTCCATCTTCGATTCGGCCTAGCTATGACCCGATGATGTGCATCCAAAACCCTAGTGTTGGGTTTGAATGGGTTTTCAATTTTCTTTTGGTTATAGGTTGTGCAAATAGTGTCACTAGACCCATTGTTCTGGATTCTGGAAACCACTGCCGAAGGCGAGGTGGTTTGGGTGATTTTGGTCAATAGTCATCGATTTGGGGTAATTTTTTAAACCTGTGTTTTTTCTCACACCTATTGTTAAAATTTTAGTGGTGCATACGAGACCCGGTGAACTTGTTATAGGAGGTTTCTACCAATTTCCATGTGCGTGCATGCATTTTTTCATGTATGAGTATATATAGATTTATATGTCTTATATGTGCATCCTCCCTCATGGCTCGGTAAACATGCGAATCAGTTTATATATATATATACATGGAAGTGTGGGTGTGCGAGCAAGCTGCCGCTTAAGTTAGAAGGTTTGGTTGGGCCTTCCTTTGAGGTAGGGTCCCTAACCTTACCATGTTAAATTAATAATGCATTAGTTGGTTGTTTAATGCTTATTGATTAGTTGAATTGAAAATTCGGGAATGAACTTCCATTTTGAAAAATGATTTTTTAGATTACAAAATCATATTTTCAAAATAAATACCCTCAATTGTGGTGCATTACCTTCATGCTAAATACATAGTGAGTAGACAGTTATGTTAGCTTGGCTTGTTGATATGTGTTTTTCTATGATTTCCTAGCTATTTGAAGCATGTTTAAATTAATGGGATATGGTTTTTTATCTAGGATATTTCTTTCCTCCTTTTAATGTTAAAACCCTTCGTTTAAATGGTTACAATGAACTACAATGTGATTTAGGGGTTGGAAAGCCTGTGTGGTAAGCTTGAGGGTAGTTGACTAATTGGGAGGGAATACTGAATAGGTTGTCTTGTTTTGATCAAATGAGTTAATGAAACAATTATGGATAAATGACTAGTAAACCTGTAGGATGTATTTAATTATGTAATGGTGGGATATGGGTGGGTATACCCATATGACTAGGTTAAACGGAAATGAAACACATGAGTGGTATACTAAGGTTGTGTGTGATGATTATGAGTGGGTGAGCTCACTAAATGAAATGATGTTGTTATATGGGTGGGTATACCTTTATGCTTTTTTAAAATCTTTGTTTTGAATTGTGATGAATTAGTGGGTAGACCCATGTCTATATGTAAATTTTGAATGATTTATATGGGTGGGTATACTCATATGTAAATGATTAATGGATGATATGAGTGGGAATACTCATATGTAAGTGATGGAATTGTTAAATGGTTTATATGTGTGGGTATACTCATATGTTTGATTTGATAAATGGTTTAAAAGGAATTAATGGTTTGATAGATGTCATGGACTACTCTCCATGGGTCAGGAATGCGGTAGTGGATGCCTTGGGTTGATTATACCCCTTGGGTATTTATTTCATTGGATTATTAAAACCTTGATACCCTGAGGATATGACTTTCTTGGGATCACATAGGAAAAGGGTTATTGACATGATCTTAGGACCCCAACCAATTACTAGACTGAGTTTCCACTAGTATGCCCATGGAACTTGATGCGCATGCCTTGAACAAGTTCCATGGATCCATCCCATTGTGGTATACATATCTTACTTGAATGCCTTCGATCAGTTCCTTTGATCCAGCCCTTCAAGGTCTACATTTATTATGTGTATTCCTTGGATGATATCCCTAGATCCAACCCTTCATTGTCTACACTTATTTATACGGAGAGGCCTTGGGTTTTAGATATGGGTGGATAAACGGTAAGGACATTTTATTTATTTGTGTATTACTTGTAGCTTCTTTATCATAGGAGCTTGACTATATTATATAAGGTGCCTTGAGGGGTTTTTTGTATTAATATTAGCAGTTTACTTATTGTGGGATTTTCTTGTTTGTATTTACTACTTTACTATCTACCTGTACACTACCTATTTACATAATGCACATATTGGTTAGGTCTTGATATTATGGGTGTCAGCCTATTGAGATGTTTAACTCACACCCTACTTGGGTACAATTGGTTCCCAAGTAGAATCTTCCTGATTACAATATTGTGGACCTATGCTTGTGATGTTTTCACTTGTACCTCGGTGTTAAGATCAAAGGATTGAGTGGGAGATCAGGATTCTTAGAGAGATATCCCTTGGGGATTTGGGTCTTTTTTTAACTAAGATGTGAAGCTTGAAAATATATTTACTACTTTAGAATAATGTATCATCATTGTAATGGATTCATTGTATAAAATGAAATTGGCCATTTTCTATATTCAGTTGTTATTTCAATTTTCTTCAACTGCTTATTTACTTCTTCCGCTGATATATGTTTTCTTCTATTAATCTCGGTTTACCATTTTTCACTCTAAATATGAGTGTATAGTAACCCCATTTACTGTCATTACACCCTCGCTACTAGTCAGTAGCCTCTTGAATATGAAGATCCACACATGAGGTCATGTGGCAACCGGTCTGGAAACTAGTTTGGTGGTCAATCGGACTGGGAAATTACAAAGTGTTATCAGAGCTTTTTTTTTCCTTTGTATTACTATTTTTGGTAGGAATACATGAGACTGGGAATGTGTATGCGTTTGGTAGATAACTTTTATTGGGACAGATCACCCCAGGTATGGGGAACTACCATGTGTCCATGGTTGAGAATTGTAGTTTATGTTGTTTGATGACATAGTTGATGTGATTTCACCTTTGGGGACTCGTTTATTTTTTACTACTTATTGATTTAGGAATTTTGGAAAATTTTCCCTTAGATGGAATGGAAAGGAACTAACATAACATGAATCATATTAGGCACTTACAAATTCACATTCCATGCATATATACTATGCCATTTAGTGAAATTAGTGGGTTTTATACTAACTATGATTGGGTTCCTTGAGAGATGTCATGCTTGTTTTGTATATATTGATGTAATCAATGAGAATTTCTATTTATTTAACTTTTCTTTCTTATGGTGTACATTCTTAGATATTATATTCCATGACACAATTTTTTTAGAAATTTTTTATGTTAATCCATTATTCTGTGTTATAGCATGTTTTTGTGCTACTACTTTTTATAACATGTCTAAGATGTTTTGATAAGTAAATGGTTTCATGGTATAAATTTGATGGTTGCGGTTACGATGAGAGATGTTTCAGTTATATAGTTTATTGGGTGCATTATAACTATGAAAAGGGTGACCGTGTATTCGAACCATTGAAAAATGAATATTAAAGTTTAACCATTAAATGGAATTGATTGATTAATTGGATCCAAATTCCAGCGGTAAGATGTATGGGCACCTTATAGATTGGTATATGGCCACTCGTGTGATTGATCCATTTTATAACCTTGGTGTGTTTTAGAGTGGTCATAAATGTAAAAGTGTTGAGTTTTTATTTGAAATCATATAATGTAAAGGTTGTTATGTTTTGAACATAAATTAAATTATTTTACTAAATGGGATACCAATTCCACTTATAATGTGTATGGGAACTTTATGGATTGGTAGATGGACACTCATATAACTGGATAGTTATGCATGTGAGCATGTGATATTATAAAATGATTTTTTAATTCACAAAATGCTCAACTTTACCCAAGTAGGTCATTTGGGTAATGTTTTTATGAAATGAACTATTATGGGGTTACTTTTTGAAGAACCTGAGCTGAATAAATGGGACCCTCGGAGATCTCCATTCAGTTTAAATGAATTTAGATGCTAAATTTCCTAGTTAGGAGAAAATGTCCCTGAATGTTAAATTATTAAAGTGGAAGTTTGATATAACATGCCTAAGTTGCCTATGGGGAATTGTTTAAAACCAAGTGCCTTTTTTGTGAAATGGTACTTGGGGGTTTGTTAAAATTCTATAAAATTGTCTAAGGTTGAAATGAATTAATGAAATGGCTTAAAATTGGAACCCGAAGTGGTTTCCATGCTTGAATCCTCGTGGAAGGGTAGTTTTAAATGTTTTGATGAAATGCCTTGGAACGAAGACATGAGAAATCATCTATAGGTAGTTTCTTTTAGTTTTGGATTAAATAAAAAAGGGGATCTTAAGCCGAGGGAAATTTTTGTTACGTTAAAAAGGGATAGGGTCGATCTGTTTTCTTAATAAGAAGATATCTCATGGTAGGCATCACACATAGATAATGATTCCTTTCTTCCACTATGATATTTTGGTGTTGGTGTCGTTTTAGTGTCATTTTCCCTAATAGTACTTTGGGGTTTTCAAAAAAGACACCATTTTTTGGAGGGGGGTCATTGTACCTTGAATTTTGATATAGAAATAAGCATCGAGGAATTCTTGGTTCAGCAGGTCAGACATGCCTCGGGTATGGTCAGTCATTTTGGAGGTCAGGTGAACCCCTCTTTTCTTTATTGGTGTCTGACTTGATACATTTTCATCAGAGTTGATTTTTATATGAGATGATGTTTCATTGGATTTTGTGAACATAGGGTTGTATTTGTTGACATACACAGTACCCATCAAGTGATTAATGATGTAATGAACTGTTTGATTTTAGTTTGGGTAATTTCGGTCTATCGGGTTCAAATAGAGGTATGTTTCTAAACATTTATTTTGTTTCGCAAACATTTTTTAGGGTTTAGTGGTGTTTATGAGACCCAGGGAACTTTTTTGTAGGATGTTACAACCAATTTCCAAGTGCTCACACACATTCTTCCCAGGTATGAATATATATAGATATATATGTATTCCATTTGTGTGCTCCATCATGGAAAGGGGAACACGTGGATCAGTTTAGATATATATATATATATATATATATATATATAAGTTCGGGCCTGTGATAAGGCTACCACTTATGTTAGAAATCATGGTTTGGCCATCCTTTGAGGTAGGTTCTCCAACCTTACCCTGTTAAATTAATAATGCATTAGTTGGTTGTTTAATACTTCTTGATTAGTTGAATTGAAAATTATATTGTGAACTATCCTTGTGATAAATGATTTTTTAGATTTCAAAATCATTTTTTTCTAATAAACCTCTCAATCGAGGTGTGTTTCCTTAAATCTAAAAATGTAGTGACTAGACTGCTATGTTTTCTTATCTTTTTTATATGTGTTTTCTTATGATTTATTGGTTAGATAAAGCTTATGTAAATTAAAGGGATATGTGTTGCTTATATAGGAGATGTATTTCCTCCTTTTCGTGTTAACACCTTTGGTTTTAATGGTTAGAATGAACTGGAATGGGATTCAGGGGTGGGAAATCTTATTTCATAAGCTTAAGGGTAGTTATTAAATTGAGTGGGAATACTCAATAGGTTGGCTTGTTTTGTTCAATGGGGTTAATAAAACAATGATGGATAATTGAGTGGTAAACTCATAGGATTTATTTAATAATGAAATAGTGGGATGTGGGTGGGTATACGCATATAAATTGGTTAAATGAAAATAGAACACATGAGTGGTATCCTCAGGATGTGTCTGATAAATGTGAGTGGATAATCTCACTAACTGATGTGATGTGGTTATAAGGGTGGGTATACCCATATACATTGTTGAAATACTTTTTTTAATTATTATGAATGGGTTGGTATACCCATGGTTTATATGTAAATGTTTAATGGTTGATATGAGTGGGTGTACTAATATATAAATGATGAATGGTTGATATGAGTGGGTATACTAATATGTAAGTTATGGAATTATTAAATGGTGTATATGAGTGGGTATACTCATATTTTTGATTTGATAAATGGTTTCAAATGAATGAATGGTTTGATAGATTCCACAGAGTTCTCTCCATGGGTCTGGAATGTGGTAGTGGACACCTTGGTTTTTTTATTCCCTGAAGGACTTAATTCCATGGGATGCCTCATTCCTTGCTATATCGGGGATTTGGATTGATTGGTCTCACATAGGATATGTGCTGTTGACATGTTCCTAGCACCCCAACCAGTGCTAAGACCGATTTTCCACTAGGACGACTATGGGACTCACTATGGATTCCTTGGATGAGTTACTTGGATCTAACCTATTGTGGTATAGATATCTTATTTTGATGCCTTGGATGATTTCCTTAGATTCAAGCCTACGTGGTTGAAATTTATTATGTGGATACCTTGTATGAGATCCTTCATTTTGACCCATCTTGGTCTACACTTATTTATACGACGAGGCATTGGGTTTTAGATATGGGTTGATGAATGGAAATGTCGGGTTATTTATTGGTTCTTTACATGTAGCTGCCTTATTATAGAGGCTTTACTATCTTATATATGGAGAATTGTTGGGGGGGCTATTTCGGTATCATTGTTAGAATTTTACATGCCCTGAGATTTTATTATTTGTATTTACTACTTTAGTATTTACCTGCACACTTCCTATTTACATAATGAACATATTGGTTAGGGATTGACACTGTGGGTGATGAACTACTAAGATATTTATCTCACACCCTGCTTGGGTACCAAGGGTGCCCGAGTATAATCTTCTTGTATACAGGACTCTAGATCTACACTTTTTCTATATTCACTTGTACCTAGGAGTTAGGAGAAAAAGACTGAGTGGGAGCTCGAGATGATGAGGGGGGTCACCCTAGGGGTTTGGGGTCTTTTCTTTATTTATATGCTAAGATGTAAAGCATTATGAACTTTTAACATCTTTTGAATTATGTATCATCATTGTCATGCATAAATTGCATAAACTAGAATTAGCCATTTTATTTATTCAAGTGTTGTTACAATTTTCTTCTTATGCTTATTTTCTGCTTCCACCGATGTTTGTTACTTGTCATTACTCACTAATTACTATTTTTCACTCTGGATATGAGGGTATAGTCATTCCACTAACTATCCTTACAACATCTCTACTAGTCGGTAGCCTTTGAAATATATGGAGATGCGCATGAAGTCATGTGGTGACCAGTCCGACTAATGGTTTACCGGTAAGTTGGGCTGGGACGTTACAATAACTTTTGTAGGTGAGGACCTTTTTTGGAAAAAGCTATCGAGGGCCTTCTCATAAATAAATTAAATAAATTTATTTTGGATGATGGATCGAATGACTCATAAAAATAGTCTCAGAAGACCGCGGTTTATTCTGGAACACTGTGTTTACCCTATGCATGACCTAATATTTTTCAGCACTGGGTATCAGGTTGGGGGTGTGTTGGGGGCCAGGAAGTTAATTGGAGAGGATAAAATTAAAATTAAATCCCTTACCCTACCTTCTCCCATTGTGAACATGCATGAATCTATCAACATTCTCTCCGCTATTCCTCTTAATTGATGAACAGCCCAAAGGCTGAATTGACAGAATGAAGCACCACCGATCACCAATAATGACGGCGATCATTCCCATATCGTGAAACAGATGCATTAGAGTGTGGATCTGACCACAAAGTGTCGAAGTTTCAGCTAGAGGTAGGTGAATTTGGGTTTTAATTATGATCCACTTTTTTATGATATGTTTTAGTTTGAATTGTCAATGAGTCTATGTAGATCAGGATCCAAGGATCCAAGATCTAGTCTCAGTTTTGTTTTTCGACCACTGGAGTGTTCCCGGTGATCTGCGTAATGTGTTGGAAATATGGGTTCAGTGAGGGTGGATTCGATTAGAAGGCATAGTGGAGGACGATGGGAGACATGATGGAGGATGCTGGGTGGCACAAAAGTACAGTGTGTGGGCATAGTGGAGGCCACAGGGTAGCAAGGACACTAACGCAGTGGAGGTCACTAGGTAGCGGTAGTGAAGATCCCCAGAGGGTAGAGGTCGGCGGCACGTTGGGTGCGCAGGCCAGCCGGGGCCGGTCTGTAGGATAGATGGGTTTGGTTCATAATACTAATGTGTCTAGGCCAATTTTTGGTGGTCTAGGCCAATGGAGTGCACCGGGCCAACCAGAGCAAGTCGGCCCAGGTGGGGTGGACCGGCATGTGTGGGATGGTCTATCCAGAATAGGCCTTCAAGCCTGGGTAGACCTTATCCCCCATGACTTTCAAACCGGACGTCCGATTGATGTGTCTTCTATGGAAACATGTTCTTATCAACAATACGGACCTTTTGGGGAATGTTGGATAACACTATGCTTAGGATCAATGCTCAATGGACCGAAATATTCAATGAAAATAATAATATTATAATAATTACTATTTTGTGATTCTTCTATCAGTCGTATCTCTTGTGTTCGATGTCCGATTGATGTGCCTTTAGTGGAATTGTGACCCTGAATATAATGTGATCATTTTAAAATATATTTTAGGGGGGTATTAAGTGAAATAATGTATTAGGCCCTATGAGGCTTGGTTGGGGTGTTTGTGGTGAAATATAACCTTTTCACCAGGTGTCCATTTTGGACGAATGAGTTGTCAACCCCATGTGTTTTTTCGTGAGGATCATAATGGTACAGTCCATTTTATGTGTTCTAGGATCATGTTTTAGGCCCCCATAAAGACCCATTCGGGATTGTTGTATAGAAAATTTCCCATTTGACCAGTTATCCATTTTGTGCAAGTTAGTATCCTATCCTGCATGTTTTTTAGTGTAGAATACTATGTTGGCCACAGTTTGAACCTAGGAGGTGTGGTTTGTTGGTGAAATCATAAGGGTCACTTGGGTCAGCAATTCCTTAACCAACATGGTTGAGTGGGTCCCCCTAGTCCTTACACTATGTGGGTGTTTGGTATTTCATCTTGGGTATAAGATTGAGATCCCCTTAATAGTATGATCTCAGATAGATTTTTTATCTCTCTCTAGTGAGGTTGGGGTTGGATCTCGTAGCTTATTGTTTCCCTAGATCAGGTTCTTGGTATCATTATGACCAACACTACAGGGGTAGTGATCTCCAATCTAACAGGACGACCCTATAGTGTTATGGCATCTTTGGGTATATAATCCCCTACGTAGTGGGTGATTATATTAGGGTTTTTATATCATTGTTTATACAATCCCCTACTCGGTGGGTGGTTTAAATTGGTTTTTTTGTATTGTCAATATGATCCCCTACTTTGATAGTTATACTAGATGGGGTTTTTAGCATAATCGTGACCACCATTACCTGGGTTCCGATCCTCTATCTTAGTGATGTGATCTATAGAACGTCAGATCGAGTTATAGTATCCCCCAGCGGATCATGGGAGTGATCCCATATCTATGAGATCATTGAGTAACCTGACCAGGTTCTTGTATCCCCTAGAGGACCCTATGATTGATCCCCTATCCATGGATTTTGGTATTTCTAGAGTGTTTTAGCATGACGTTCTTAGCGGCGATAATAGACTTGCATGTTCTCCCAGATCGGCCATCTGCGGTGGTGGTGTGTGACCCGATGGAGTGTATCTCTCAGATGAGTGTCATCTAGGATGATAGATATTTTTGAGTGTGTTCTCCTAGTTATTTTTTTCCTTATATCCTATAGTATATTCCATTATTGGAAATGTGGTCAGATCCTCCTAAGTCATGGTGCATGAGATGAGCATATCTACTATTCTTTATCGGTTTTCATTATGGTGTTGTCACATCTTAAATGACACACCCTATGGGTTGAGATGACTATTTCCTTTCAATTTCTCTTTTTTTTGGGGGGGGGGGGGGTTGGCTGCCTACTAAGTATCATTATGCTCACCCTTTCATGGTCATTGGTCATACATGTATTATGTCTTGTGCATACCACAGGTCTTTTGAAAAATTCCCATGAGGATCTATAAAAGGTTGAGATTAGTGATCTAGATCAACCGAGGGGTTTACTAGAGATTGGAGAAAGAGATTTATGGTGGGTGATTTTGACAATGATCAATAGGAACAGGTTGGTTTCATTTTTCGATTCATTTTGGTGGGATCAGTATTTTTCCATTTTATGCACTTATGTTGAACTATGGATATGGTTTGAGATATGTTCTATAGATAATGGACCATCTATCATGGCTCATGTTCAGATATATAGGCGTTAGTGGTTTTGTTTTACATTTCCATATATGCTACAGTGATATAGAAGTCCTTGGTGGTGGAGGGCATTCTGGCTGAGAGGATTCTGACCATCAGTGCTGGGAATGTGGGAGCTGAGACCTTGGAAGCTGGTTTGATAGCTTTTATCTAACGACAGGCTCAGGGGTATGCATTTGTGCAATGTTTCAGGAGGAGACAACAGAATGGAGGCTCTGAGGCTCAATGCTCTTAGGCTAGTTTCGGTCAGCCGAAAGAGTGGAAGTGTTATGATTCTGAAAGCTAGGGACATCTATCTAAATATTTTCTGACCTTCCCTAATGCTTAGAGTGAGATGGTCGACAGACCGCATCGGTAGAGGAATCATTACAAGAACAGAGGTCTGTAGGGCAGTAGACGTGGTAGAGAAGCTAGTATAGCGATGGTAGGTGGTAGAAGTTGATTGTTTCTAACACTACCACCCCAGGTGGTCCTTTTCATTGTTAGGGAGCTGGAGGATGGGGGTGAAGAATATAGTAGGCTATAGAGACCTTTGACCCAAAGACTATGCAAATGGATAGAGGTAAGATTTATGTCCTTTCAAAATTCTATAGTATCTTTGATAGACACTATTATGTGGTACTCTTTCCTTTTCATTTCTTTCTCGAGGTTTGTTTAGGGTGTTTTTAAGACCATGTGTTGGTGTTTTTTGATTTAGCTTTGCATACATAAGAAAGCAGTATCCTTCCCCCACCAATACATGTTTTTTTGGCATGATCAAAAACCATGTGGGGGAGTCATTTTATCTGAAATTGGATAGTGTCGAGGTGTGGTGGACAAGTCCCTTTGGCTTCTATGTTTGGGGCAGGGTTGTGTGTTATGACGATTTCGTGAAGGGCCTGGTAAGACCCAGGGTGTGTTCCTGGGAAGCCATGTTTGGTTCATTTATACACTCACATTTTTGGAATCATCTTGGTATGTGAGTCACTTGAGAATTTTGTGGTGCGATTTGTCATGTCTTTGGACTCACAAGAATGGGGGAAACTTTTCCCAATAAGTTTTGTTCCTGAGACGCGTTGCAAAACCATGTGGGCGAGTCAGTGACACCCAAATCGGATAGTATCGAGGTGTGGTGGATGAGACACTTTGAATTGTGAGTCATGAGTATATTTTTTGTCTCTACATCAGGTTATGGGTGGCGTACCACTAGACCCTATGACTCTCAGAGACCAGGAGCTTTGTGTTTCTCACTAATCACAATAGAGGATACATGTGCCCAGTAGCACAAAGTTGACTCTGAATGAACTATAAAAGTATATAGCCAAGGTTTCCCCTATGAGTGTTCATGTGGGAAGCATGGGAACACTTGGTATCTTTTATGGTGGCTTGGGTGAGCCCTTTAGTTTGGGAGTCCCATTTAATTTCTCTGCTTTTTTCCATGAGCCTATCCTTTTTATTTTCAGGGATGAAAAGTATTAAGGTGGGGATGATGTTGTAAATCGGGTTTTCCTAGAAAATATTTGGATTAATCCTATGAATATTTCCAAAGTAAGGTGCTAAGACAGTGTGTGATTCAGTGTCCTAGTGTGCCAGAAATAAATTTTATAAAAATATTAATTATTATTATACTATTCACATAGAGGAAACAAGTTATCTCTTAATCGGTAGCTCGAATAAGAAAACTAAGTTCGTGACTGAGTCCAGAGCATGTTGTTTACCATTGGAGGGGTACAAATTTTATGGTTGTGGACCTTCCAATGAAAATGATATCGATGGAGTTTTTTGTAAATAAAATAAAATAATTTATTTTGGACTCCAGATCAAATAACTTCTGAATGGAGTCTCAGATTGGATTCTTAAGACTCCGGTTGAGTCCAAAACGTTGAGTTTACCCTAGGCACGACTTAATATTTTTCGTTTCTAGATGTTCAGTCGGGGAAAATCCCAGGGATGAGTATTTAATTTGAGAGTATTTAATTAAAATTAAATAACTTCCCCACCCTTATCCCCTTGTTCACATGCGTGAAGGAAGAAACAACCCCCTCCCCTCATCCTCTTCCCTAAAGAACAACCTAGAGGCCGAATCAATAGAACAAAGCACAGTCAATCTACAATATTTATGGAGATCACTCGTGGATCATGATGCAGCATCTTCATAGCCTAAATGTGACCCTGAAGCATTATTGTTTCCCCCAAGGTATGTGGATTTGATTTTTAATTTTTATACCCTTGTTTGTACTTCATTTTTGTTCAAATCATCACCATGTCTGTGTAGATCGGGATGTGAGGATCCCAGATATGGCCTCAGTTTTATTTTCTAACCAATGTATTGTTCTCAGTGGTTTGCATAAGGTTTTAGTGGTGAGGGTCTAGAAAGGGAGGCTTCAGTAAGGCATGGAGGTGTAGCGGAGGTCTATAGCATCGTAGAGGAGGCTGCTGGGTGGCATTGGCATAGATCACATGAGGGGACAGGTCGGCGTCGTGCTAGGATTGTGGGGAAGAAATGGCTGGTCCATGGGCTGGACATAGTTGGGTCAGGGGCCAAACACGGAAGGTCCATAGTTCGATGGTCCAGTATGGAAGCTAGGCCATGGTCTAGCTAAGGTGAGGAGGACCGGCCTGAGCCGGCTGGTCCATCCAAAACGAGCCTTCGGGCCCAGGGTAAACATTAAGCCCCTATAACATTCAAACATGAAATCTAATCAACATTCCATCTCTGGAAAAACATTCCTATCAACAAGGAGGAACTTTTGGGTAATGTTTTAGAACATTATTTTATTGATCAATGCTCAGTGGCATGAAATTTATAATTAAAATAATAATATTATAAATATTATTATTTGATGATTCTTGTATCATACGTATATCCCACATCAAATGTCTTATTGATGTGACATTAGCAACATTTCAACACTAAATTTACTGTGTTCATTGAAAATATAACTTTTGGGGAAGAAAAATAAATTGATTAGTGGTCCCATGAGGGCCGGATTGAGAATTTGCTGCAAAATGTGAGTTTTTCACCAGGTGCCCATTTAGAATGAATGAATAGTTGATATAATATGTTTTTGTCATGAGGATCATAATAGTGAGATCTTTTTTATGTGTTCCAAGATTGAGGCATGGTCCCCACAATGACATGTTCAGGCTTGTAGCCTATCTGCGTGTTTTTCCTCACAGAACACAATTTTGTCCATGGTGTGAGCCTAGGGGGTGTGGTGTACATATGAAACCATAAGGGTTTCTTGGATAAGCGATAACATGAACAACAGGGTTGAGTGGGTCCCCCTATCCCTTATTCTATGAGGGTTTTCAGTATTATTTCCTCGATATAAGATTGAGATCCCCCTTGATAGGATGAGATCAGATATAGTTGTTTCTTCCCTCTAGTGAGGTTAGGTGGGATCCACTAGCTTATCGTTTACCCGATATTGGGTTCTTGGTACAGTTGTGACCAACACTATACGAGTAGTGATACACTATCTAGAAGGAAAACCTTGTAGGATTTTGGTGTCATCTTTGGGTATATGATCTCATATACAGCGTGCAATGATAATAGGGTTGCAGTATTGTCGGTTATATGACTCCCTATTCAGTGGGTGGTTTTGATAGTGTTTTTGGTATCATCAGTATGATCCCCTACATCATGAGTTATACTTAATGGTGTTTTTGGAATCTTCATGACAAAAATTAAATGGGAGATGGTCCTCTATCTGAGTGTTGTGATCTATAGAACACTATATCGGTTTTTAGTATCCCTCAGCGGATCTTGGGAGTGATCCACTATCTGAGAGATCATCGAGTTATCATATCGGGCTCTATTATCCCCTAGAATACCATAGGAGTGATCCCATGTCTGATGAGTTTTGTGTTTCTACTAAGTTTCAATGTGATATTCTTAGTGGTGATAGTCGATGAGTATGTTCTCTCAGATGGGCCATCTAGGATGGAGGTATTAGACCAGATGAAGTGTATCTCTCTAATGAGTTTCATTTGGGATGATAGAGATCCTCGAGTTTGTTGTCATGTTTATGTGTTTCCTTGTAGCCTCAAGTAGAATCTATCATTGGCGATGAGGTATGAACCTCAAGAGGCATGGTTTCTAATATGACTATACCTAGTTTTCTTTCTAGGTTTTCCTTGTGGTGTTGTCAAATCTTGGATGTCACACCCAATGAGTTGAGATGACTATTTCCTTTTAATTTCTTCTTTTTTTGTGGGGTTTTGGGTCACCTACTGAGTATCTTTATACTCACCACTAAACAATAAATACTTTCACATGTCTTGTGACTTATTCAGACCACATGCCTTTCAACGTATTCCAATAAGGACCAGTAATTGGTAGAGATTTGAGATATATACTAACCAGGGTGTTTACCAGAGCTTGGATAAGGATCATTCCTGTGGGTGCTTTTGACAGCAATCCATCAGATCATGTCGGACAGTTTGACATTCCCTTTTTGTGGTCCCTATATTATCTTTTTTTACTTCTGTTGTTCTCTACTTTGGGATAGATGTATGAATGATTTTTTCAGTTTTTATATATCTCTGCATTGTTTCATGGAGGTGTATGTGGATACATGTGTACAAGTACTTTAATCTAAATCCTCCTTGTGTGTGATAGCCTACTCAGTGATGGACACCGGCCCCTAGCCTATGGAGACGAGTATGGGGAGTCATGGATCAAGCCACGTTGGTTCAGGTCATGATAGTTTATTATTCTCCACTGGATATATATTTCAATTACACTACCCAAATTATTTTTTTATTATAAATTATGATAAATTTTTGGAAATCCCTTTTAATTAGATTTATATTATCGTGTGTTCAATATGATATAATGTGATTATTCGGTATGATTTTTTTTTGACATTTCATCATATTTACTATTACTGTAAGAAATGTATTCTCAGTTAGTTCCTTAACTTCAATACCCATATTATTTTGACGGAAATTACTATATCTTACAATATTTCTATACATACTCTATTATATTAAACAAATTCATTCTGGTCAATAATTATCTTAAATTATTGTTCAATTTGGTGTGCTTTCAACTTAATCAAATCTTCGCATGATATTTCAAGATATTTAGTCCCTCTTATATACTTTTCAATTATTATTTTATTTTCCAATAAGACCCTATTTTTCACTCCACATATATAAATTTATTTTCTTTATTTTATATTTTATTTCTTAATCATTCCAATTAACATTTAATTTCATCTTTAATGTTATTACCTTTGTAAATATTATTTTCAATATCATTAAAAATCATGAATAAAAATTTCTAATTAATTATACCATAAGAGTGTCTTCTTGATTATCGTTGGATTAGTCTAATTTTTCTCCCTATAACACAATTTTATCACCACTATATTCATTTTAATAGATATTCATTTTTGATAGTTTTTATAGATAAAAATTATTCGAATCTAGGTTACTACACTTATAAAAAGTGATGAATATGAGGTATGTGTTGATGTGTTTTTGGAATTTTCTAATTGAAATGTTCCAAACAATGACATGTTTTTCTGTCCATGCTTGAAATTATTATGTATAAAAAATTAAAATGTATAGAGACCAAAGATCACATATTTTTTCATGGTTTTAATCTAAGTTACATCCCTTGTATTTGGTATTGTTAAACTAAGAACAATTTTGGATCTATTGATAGTGATGCTTTGAAAGATGATAAGTCTAATAAAATTGATGAAACTATTCATGATATTAAATTAGAAGAACTTGAGAAATAACTATCAATTGAGATTCTATATACTGATGCTAAAAAAGATATTATATCCAACTTGTACAGAATTTATGGTTTTATCAATGGTGTTAAGATTGATTAACTTGAAGGAGAAGCATGAAGGGAGTTGAAATAGTTTTACAGAGTTCCTAAAATTATTAAAAAACATTATTCTTAAAGACAATTTTCTTCCAGATTCACATTATAAAATGATGAAAATATAATACCTGATGGGATTGTGGTAAAAGAAAATACATAACTATCTGAATGACTATGTGCCATATAGGAAGAAATATGAATTTATGTCAGGGTGTCTTAAATGTGGGATTCCACGGAATAAGATGAAAAAAATCAATGGATGATTTAATAGTTATAGAGACCCCTACCAAGGTATTTTGGTATCTTCATATAATTTCTCATTTGAAATTTATATTTTCAAATACACTTGATGAAAATGGTTAATAGGAATGAAAATGAGTGGATACATGACGAATAATTATGGAATCTAGCTGATTATCCATAGCAGAAGAAAATTATTCACCAGTTTACTACATTCTGAATGGAAGTAAGAAATATCAAATGTGGACATTTCATGGATGGAATGCATCCATATCGAATCCTTAATATCACAATAGTCCATTGCCTATTTTATTTTCAATTTAAAACTTATATTCTCATTTTTTTTATTAAGTGAAAACAGTTCAGGTTGAGATTAATGATATCTATACCAAAATAGTTTGGAAATTATATTGATTTTTTCTTATCACCATTAATTGATGATTTGAAATTTTTATATAAGTAAGGTATTAGGGTGTTTTATTCTTATAAAATGGAATATTTTCAACTTCATTTAACGATTAATTTCACTATAAATTCATTCCTAGCCTATGGATATTTGAATGGATATAGTGTTAAGGGGAATAAATATTGTTTAATTTGTTAACAACATAATTCATGTTATCAATTGCATCCTTGGGGGAAAACAGTATACATGGGTAATTTAAAGTTTTTTCTTATGGATCACTTGTATCCAAGATTAAAAAAGGAATTCAAAGGCTCGCAAGAATTTGATATTTCTCAAAAACCTATGTCCACTGATCATTATTTTGATAGTATAAAAATATTGATGTGACATTCCAAAAGACACAAAAATATTGTTATGATAGAAATATTTTAAAGAAAAGGTCAATATTTTTTTAGGTTCCATTTTGAATATATCATGATGTAAAACATAACATTTATGTAAAACACATGGAGAAGAATATATGTATCAAATTGATCGGAAGAGCGCTATATATTAAAGGAATAATTAAATATGGGTTGAACGCAATATTGGAAAAAATCTCAATAGGAACATGTTTGGAGTTAGATCCCACTAATGAGGGAAGGTGAAAATTCCTACCCCAGCTATTCATATATTATCCAAGAGGGAAAAATTATCTTATGTTGTCTTATTCATGATATCAAATTGATGAATGGATATTATTAAAATGTAAAAAAAAATTGCGTCTTTAAAGGATTTGAAGTTGATAGGTATGAAATATCATGATTGTCACATCATGATGAAAAATCTCCTACTAGTTGAAATGAATGGAATATTTCCCATCCATGCTGGAATGATTATTAAGAAGGTGTGTTATTTTTTCAATTCAATTTTTAATAAGTTTGTTGATCTAAATTTTTTGAAAGATTTGGAGAACAAAGCAGTTTCTATAATTCTTCAATTGGAAATTTATTTTCCTCCATATGTTTTGGTATCATGGTGCATTTGATAGTTTATTTAATGTGATAAATAAAAATTTAACAACTTGTATTTCTACATGGGATGTATCCTTTTGGGAGGTATATGAAGATATTGAAGTGGTATCTTTAGAATACATATCAACCTAAAGCCTACATTGTTAAAAAGTATATTTTTGAGGATGTTTCAGAGTTTTGTACAAGGTACTTGTCAGTAGTAGAGCACATCAGTATTCTTACATATCATCATGAACCAGTAAATTACAGGGGAAAGGGGATCTATGTCATGAATGTAAAATTATTGATAGGTGAATAGATAAAAAAGGTATAATTATAAATATTGAATAACATAGATGATTATCAACCATATATAACATTCCATATTAATGTGTTGAAATTTTTTTATCCAAATAAGAATGATTTGAATGAGAATAACAAAACTTTTTTTCCATGGTTTAAAGAGACTGTGCTTGGTATATTAGATGCAACTTTTTTTCCATGGTTTAAAGAGACTATGCTTGGTATATTAGATGCATCAGAAACAATGAGATTGTTAGTGGGTGGTTTAAGTTTAAATTTGATAACATGGTTTACGTATGACATTAATGGCTATACATTTCATTTGAAGGATTTGGAAAATATAATTGTAGTTCAGAATAGTAGATTATTTCTATTTATAGAAGCAATTCATTTTTTGAGTACTAAATACAAAAACCCAATATCCATATCATGTTCATATTATGGAGTCATTGAAGAAAAATGGGAGGTCAATTACATCAAATTTCAAGTTCAATATTTAAACTTCAAATGGTTTATTAGTAAAATCATTGTTCGACAAAATTAATTTGGAATGGAACTAGATAATATAAATATATTTGAATAAACTAATGATCCCATTAAATGGAAACACCTGAAAAACAATTTTTCAATATTTTCAATCAATCCATCATGCAGTGGTTTGTTGTTCTACAAGGAAAGAACAGTATGTTGGTGATGATAAACTTGATAAAGATGCTGATTTATGTGAGATTTCAACTTCCATGGAATGTTTAAAAGATAATATTGCTGAGCACATCATAGAAATGGTTCATTCCATACAGAACGATCAAGATGAAGGAATTTGGGAAAAAATATTTTGTACATTCTTATTAATATAGGTAACATATGTTTATTTCTAGTTTACTATTTTCAAATACACAAAATTTTAGATATTTTAATTTTATTCTCTTTATTAAAACACATATTAAAAATAATAAGTTATTTTTTATATTTATATTAGATTATTTTTGTTTTGTTTACCTTGTTTACCCTTATCTAACTTATATATTAATTGATTTTGTTAGAAAACAGTTATTTAAAACCTAATATATTATATAAAAACAAAAATGTTGTTTAAAATAGTATATTCATGTAATATTATATTTGGTGTAAAAATGATTTATTACATTGGAGCATTTTTACTATTACATACCATTTTGGATTGGTTTTCATTCTTTTATATATTTTATTCTCTTATTAATTTTGTTATAACTTTAACTAACTACTCTAACAAATGTGAATTAAAATCTCATTATTTTCTTTTAATTTATATTGGATCATTTTTCATATATTCAATGCATATTATTTTTGATGGGAAAAATGGTGTTATACATTGGATGAATTTGATTATTCACACACCATATTGGGATATTTTATTATTCTTTTGTAAGTCTCATTAATGTTTTTTTTTAATTTTAGTTAACTATAACAAATATGAATAAAAAGGTGTTAATTTTTTTTATTTTTTGTTTGATAATTTTTCATTATTTATTTACATTTTTTTGTAATAGCTTTATTTTTATATTTTTGTAGTAATTATTTGTTACTTTGATTTTTAAATTAATAAAAAATTAATCATCAGATCTACCACATAAATATGGATAGTATCATACACATACATTTGGGGAGGAATGTTCATATGCACATATTTATGATCCTCCTCATCCTTCATCATAAGAGATATCTACTTCCATGGGTGTAAAAATAGTTAGAGGGTTGTTAAATCTGACAACACACATTATCCAAAATTATCAATTTCTCTTAGCTAGTACTAGAGGATACCAGTAGACTTTGATGATAATGATATTCCATGAGGTCAAAATTCATAACAAATTAGGACTTTTATAGTAGTGAAGGCCAAAAGAAAAGATAGTATTTTGACTGATGATTGGATCACTGTTGAAAAACTAATAATATATCACTTTTGGGAGACCCTTTTGGTAATCTTGTTTTTTATTATTTAACTTATCAATAAATATTTACAGTAATATATGTTTTACCCCTTCTTTTTCAATGACATATGATATACCTGATATTGGAGGAGTCAAGAAAAAATGTTTATCATTGGTTGTTTGGATATGAAGGGGTTTTAAATCAACTATCAAATTAGATTTAATTTTTGGGAATAGAAAACATCACAATCCATGAGATATATATATATTTATATATGAAGATATAGTGAATAAATTTGTTGAAAGTAGATGATGATAAGAATTTTTGGTAAGTTAAATGTTACCTATTATATGTTTTTTATGATATTATTGATCATATTAATGATTTCGTTATTCTTAATTTATAAATATCTAGGAGATATCATTAGGAGATCCTTTCTAAAAATTTATACCCTCATATTTTATCTCAAAGAGGGTATATATTATTATAAGAACAAATGTTTGCTCAAAAAAATCAAAAGTTGAGAGATGAGACTTCAGGTTCTGTAGATGATCACTCCCTTCCCCTCCTGCTAGAGATGAAAAATGGAAGAAGGATCATTTGAGAAAAATATATTATAAAGACTTGACAGTCCTAGATGATAGGATTGTAAGATTTTTAATATATTTATTTAAGTTAAATCGATATGTTATATATTTTGATTCATTTTGGATATTTTAAAATATTTATTTCTATGTTTTTGGTATGTTACTTAAAAAAGTTATTTCCAATTGAAAAATTATTTTAAGAAAAAATATCATAGACAATGAGTAATTTAATGTGTCAATTTTGTATTAAGATTTAATTATGAAATAATTTTAAATAGGGATGTTACAAAGCTTCACAAGTTTAGATCTATTTATAAGATTTTCATTAATATTTTTTTCACAATACATATTAAATGACTAATTTTTAATTGTATCTATTTTTAGAGCCTTAAAATTATACTATAAAATATATAACAAATTTAAATAATGAATAGGTGAACCATTTCATATGTTTGACTGATTTTTTGTTTATTTGAAACATTTATTGTAAACTTGGAAGTTTAAATTGTAAGTGTTTGTGTTGTTGATTTGGTTTGTTTTCAAATATTCTGTGCTATTTTTTTGTTGTTGTTTGTTGGGGATGTGAATACATAGTATAAATTTATTAAAAGAACTATTTTTCTCATCAGTTATTTAATAATTGATTTGAAAAATGTTTGATAACTTTTTACCATGTCACATTTATAAAAACCAATGTGGAAAATGATAGTTCATGTCAATTATCAAATAACCGACATGAAAAGTCTTTTAAGAATTTATTATACACATTGGTTATTTGAAAAAGACATGAAAAATAAATTATTATAGTATTTTCATGTTATTTCTCTAATAACTGACATGAAAAAAAATACTTAGAGGATTTTCAAGTGATTTATGTGAAAACCAACATGAATAAATTTGATAAAAAAACTAGTCACAACATCTATTTTTATTTACTCACATGAAAATAAAATTTACAATATCTCTTTTAATAACTTCATGCACTAAACAACATTAAAAAGAAAAAAATCGACATGAAAAAGTTTTTTTGAACTATGTCTAGTTCAAATCATTTTACATGAGTCTTAGGGGGTTTCTAATGATTCTTATGTTCATTTAAATACATTTTAGGTGATAGAATAATATAATTTGTTTGTATCCCCTTGTTCTTGGTTTCATACCACTAATACTTGGTTGATTTTATTTTTTACTTTATAATCTCGATACCTTGGTTCCTGATTGTGATTACATATTACTTTTGTTGTGTTTTTAGTTATTTTTCAAACTGATTTCAATAATTATTTACAAGGAATAGTTGTTAAAGTAATAGTGTAGTGGGTTATGGAAAATGATATATTTTTTGGAAACGTTATGGATAGAGGGATAAATGGTGAACATTTATTTGTTTCAATGATATTAAAAGACTAATTTCCATGATTTTATAATTCTTAGCCAAATGGGTTATCTTACCCTTATTTTACTTACTAAAAGGGAGGTGTTATATAAACCTGATGGGACTTATTACATTATATGATTTATCATTGTATGTGAAAAATATATTTTTATAAATTAAATTCAAAATAGAATTTATGAAATGTTTTATGAATTGAATTTCATAGAATAATTGGTGAGTTACTACCTAGATTTTGTAGCTCAGACCCTATATATCCATTGGTGTATGGGCATGTATACCGTTTACTTATTTTCTATCATGAGACCATTCCTTGGTTTTAGTTATTTGGATGTTCATGGTTACATGGATATGGATAAGTGGTATATGGGGAGTGAATTTGGGTAACTAGTGGTGATGTTAGAGTTGTTTGGGTTCTTTTTTCCCTAGGATGATACTGTATCAGCCTATTTTTTCTATTGTATATTTTGTTGTTTTCTACATGGATTGTATCTATATAAACTATGATTATTTGTATCTTGTTTGCTTATATAATTTATTTATGGATGCTTAATTCATTATGACATGTCTAGTTGGTATATTTATTTTTTCAACTTATTTGGGTAGGCATGGATTCCCAACATATAAGTGATGCATTCCATATTCATAGTATTTTTCAAAAAAATTTGTTGTTTTTATGAGGGTTAAACCATTCCAATGTTTTTATTTGTGCTACTTAGGAACTAGTTCCTATACAAATGGGATTTATAATCCCTTAGGTCCCAGTGGTGGACCGAGTAGGGTGATGTGTCAGGTTAACCCATGCCAATTCTTTACAAAAGGTATTAGATCCTAAGTTCTCAGTAGGTACCAAGGTTTTGGAAGAAATCTATTATTATCTAGGAGTTTCATGGTATAATGGAGATTGGATTGTTTTTCGAACTTTATAGGTTGGTCATGAATGTGTGACTAATCACCAACTATTATGATGGCACTTGAGTTACCATGTGTAGTGGCGGTTTTGTTTTGATTTTGATTATTCTTTTTGGATTAATGTTTGTGATGGTGGTTTTTTTATCATTATTAGAATTATATAAGTTTTCTTTGGTTTTTTTTAATCTTGGGGAGAAAATATAAAATATATTAGTGGTGTGAGGATGTATTGACTGTCTTGATAAACCAAGTAGTGACTAAACCCACCAAATTTAAAATCTCATAGGAATTTTCATATGATTTATCCTTGCTCTATCAAACCATGTGGTTTATTCAAGAATAGTTATGCATCCCATTTGGTTTTTTTATTCTGACTCATTATTCCTTGGACTATTCTTGAGTGATTCTTAGTATTATAAAATGAATCAAGTTGGGTCTTGTGATATTTTTATGTAGGTGTATTGGATTTTGGGTGGAAATTTATGGTGTGCATCATTTTTATGAGTTGTTTACATAGATAGTTTTGTGTTGAGGAGGGGGAATTTTATGATTTTTTTTCATTTTGAAACTAACTCCAATGGATTGGTTGTAAAGTCATTTTAGTTTTCATGAAATTTATACCATTTTATTTGGATTATTTTTTTATAAAACCCAAATAGAATTTTTATTTTAAAAATATTTCATGGTTCATTTATAAAAGGGGTTGACCCTCTTTGAGTACATTTTTAAGAGTGCTTAGTTTTAAAAATGAAAATATTTTTTTTATGAAATATTAATATGAGTGAAGGGTTATAATAAATTATAAATCTATAGAGGTTGTTTTATTTTATTATTTAAATATTAAAATTGTATATTTAGTTTTCTAAACGTTGTTAAATGTTTATAAAAGATGTTATCCTTTTTTAAAATTTTGATCATTTTAATATGAAATATTTTCAAAGAAACATGATTATTTTAATGAATTATGTATTTATCATTTTCCCTTCAGTTTTATATGGAATATTTTTCTTGGGATGCATGATTAGATTAGGATCAGTGTCATCTTAGTTTATACCCCCCAAAAAAGGTCTTGAGTAAAAGTAGAGTGTCTCTCTCTAGGGGGTTCACTTTCTTATAATTGGCTCTGCCTAGACTCTGAATGGGGTGGTAGTGTGTTTCATAGAAAATTATTTGGAAACATAATATGTTTTTTGGGTATGTTTTTTTAGAGATCTTTGGTTGAGGATCAATCTTCTTGGGTGTTAGGGTGATGATCAATTTTTGGATTTCTTGTTCAATAAGTTTAGCACATTTTTGGTTTTGAGATGGTTCTTATTTGATATGATCTTTTGGTCATTATTATAAGTGTGGTGGTCTATTTGGAATGTTCATGCCTTATGTTTATTATGTCTTATGCGGCCTCACATGTGATTCTAGAATAATACTTAGGGAAACACATGAGTTTCAGCTTAGTGGATTCACCATGAGGTTGCCTAGGGTTTGTGCATGGGTCACTAGGGGGTGTTCTTGATGCATGTTGGGATTTGGGTAACATCATGTTCACATTACTACTATTAGGATCACCATGAGCCAATTCTCCATGGTTTAGCACTTAGATACCCTATAATTTTTGTACATGCCCTAGAGATAGAACCATATTATTCTATATTAATGTATAATCTTGGTTGATATATGTTTGTAATATCAATGGGTTGTAATGGATTTTTAGGGTCATCTAGTTGGATTTGGGGTTTACATTCTCCTTGGGATTTGAACTAGTTCTTTAGGTATGGTGTATTTTTGTGGTTTCCATAAGGATGATTGTAATCATGGTTGTTTTTTCATCTCTATCAATAAATGAATTAATGCCTTTAAATTTTTGAAAGAAAATAGCATATAATAGGGGAAAAAGAAAAACTAGAAAACAAAGCCCACAGGAACTAGGAAACTATAGAGGTTCATAGTAATGAAACCTAAGAGAATCCCCTCTTATAAGATTCTCACATTCAATGGAAAATGAGTGAATATCCTAGGGGAGGATGATATTGAGACAATGTATGTCCATGGAGGTGAGATGATCAACTGCCTTGTATCCCACTCTCCATGTGTGTAAGATGTATTTGTTGTTGTTGATAAGACCCCTAAACCTTCTCATAACATAGGAAATAGACCATGGAGTATTGAGATTTCCTTGCATGTATTAATGTATAATGCTAGAATACATTTTGACCATATCTAGGTAAATATTCCATTTCCTACAGATATGATGGCCAGTAAGGAGAGCCATAGCATCAACCATTTGGGAGTGACCACTACCAAAGTGAGAAGCAAATGCAAGTAGAACTTGACCCATTGATTCACACACCATACCACCACCATTCATGTCATTCATTATACATGATCCATCAATATTATGTTTAGGGCCAAGAGGATGAGGAAGACAACAAACCTAGTGCCCATGGTTATTAATGGATACTGCAACATTATCCACCTGAATCGGTCTAAGAGAGGGAGCTTCGAGCCATTTTTTGTTAATACAGACAATGTCAACTTGTATAAACTTAGTTCAGGCAACCAGGTACTTCTCTGAGTAGAGAATACCCTCATATATGGCCTGGTTCCCTAAACACCAAATACACCAACTTTTAGTACCTAGCATCATTCCCTAAGCTTTCCTCTTCGGGCCAACATGCCCTTCACCATGAAACAATCGCTCGATGAAAGAGGATATCATTACCAATGAGGATGAAATTCTATGGAAAAATCTAAAGGTACCCCGCACATTGCAATCTCAGTCACTAGAAAAGAATATGTGCTCTTAGCTTTCCTCCATACTCTCCTTGCAATAGAAACATCTAGATACAAGATTTAAACTAGTTATTTTAATATTCTCATCTGTGGGTAAAGCACGATTTAAAATCCTCCAAATAAGGAAGTATAGTTTAACTGAAATTTATTTAACCCACATAGACGAACTCCAAGTATCCAAATGAGCCATGATAGTCGTCACCCTCTGATAATACTTTGTTGAAAAGGATCTGGACCCCGACACAGTAAACACAAATTTATCCACTTCATCCATAAGATCAGTGAGATCAACCATCGCATGTTGGTTACTATCCAGCACTACATTAATTAGCGTTAGATACATAATTTCTTGTCTGAAAGAGATGTCTATGCCAGGACGGCCCATAAAACCAAATATCACAACTGTCGAGTTGTGATGCCAGAATAATAGTTCCCCTCTTTCCACGATCCATTTGGTAAGAGTTTTAAGTTATTGAATGTTGGGAGAAATAGTAGACCATAGATACCCTTCGATCCCATTAGTTCCATTCTGATGAAATTTTTACTTGGTTGCCATAAATTTCCCTCTATAGTGTATGTTCCTCAATAAACTCCTATGCTAGCTTTGCCCGCAAGCCATGAAGCATAACAGATATACTCCTTAATCCAATACCACCCTCTTGGATAGGGTTCGTGAGCATATTCTAAGAGACCCAATGCATCCTAACATCCCCATGGTCATTCTATATGTAAGAAGTTAGAACAATGCCAATATATTATTATCAATACCTTAGTAACTTATGTGGTAGAGAGAGAATGGATCGTGATGGATGATAGTATGATGTTATCCAAAGTGATTCTTCCACCGAAAGATAGAAAGTAGTTTTTCCAGTTCAGAATGAGGCCAGTTATTGTTCCTATAATGTGGCTGAAATGTTGTATGCACATTCTTCCAAAAGAGATCGGGGTTCCAAGGGAATCCATGGGGAAATACCCTATCTTCATTCCCAGCCTTTAGCTAGGGGATCTTTTCCTCCTGTTCATGCATTTATTGGAGATGAAGTGGTGACTCTTATTCATGTTAATAACCTGACCACTCCAGTGGCAGAAATGTTGGAGGATTTTCTTAATACCCTGAATAGACCTCATACCAGTATTCATGAAAATGATTAGGTTGCCAACAAACATTAGATGAGAGATACCCTAAAGACTGGATTTGCATCAATAAGGAAGGATTGTAATGCCCTGACCCCAGTTATCCAGAGTCGGTGCATTATTTTAATACATTGGCATGATTACAAGGAATCAAGTCCCAAAGGATTGATCAGTTTAGCAGTCTTGGAAAATAGATTACATACATGAATGTTACATTGCACATTAAGACAAACAAAACAACATAAATAAACTTTATGAATTCCATTATTCCCTTGGATTAACCCTACATATCAATCACAATACACTTCTTGGAATCCTGGGTAAAATAAATCATAGAAAGGGGTGAGCTCAAACGCTCAGTAAGGGTAAGCAATACAGCGGAAACTTTCATAAATAAGCATAAACATTTAAGTCAATGTTTAATTAAAAGAAAAGCCTTTTAAACATGAACTTCAGCATAATATGGCTAATATAAAATGAAAAAATTCCATTTAATTATTCACATGGATACTCTACTAGTCGAATAATCACATGCAACATCAATAACCACTTTTATAATGACTGAATGCATAATCCCAGACTATCATAACCACATAGCAAAGGCCTCCTGCCAAGACTACAAATAAGATTTTGTCAATGCCTCATTCCAAGACAATAGTTTGTCTCATGAGACCTACCGATGCAACGAGGAGCTATAGCGGGCTCCACCCGTCACTTACTAAGTCCAATGCATTCCTTATATGAAAAGGTATAAACATAACATAAAAATTCATATTAAATCTAGCATACGAAATGTCAATACTTTACCCATAAACCATGAATGGTATAAAAATAACACATCCACAGTCAAACATATCACAAAACCTTCAACACAATATGGATGATTTGTATCATGATAAATCAACTTTAAAAAAAGTTTAAAAATCATTAAAGGATTTTGACATAGATGAAAATGATCTGTAAAACTCTTTGAGATAAATACCCCTTTTTCAGGAAAACATTTAAAAGTCGCATAATTTATAAAAGAATTCATTTAAAGGCATTTTTGAATCAAAGTGTCTCATACCACTTTGAAACTTTTGAAAGGAATTAACATTTTAAAAAACATTAATGTCCATATAAATAAATCCTTAAAACCCATTTTGAAGACATGGACATTAATGAGAAATATTTAGAAGAATAAATATATAAAACATTTGAAATGATGTTTTAGTAAAAAAATCCCTTAAAAATCCCTTTGAAAACTCTTTCATAAAACATGGACATGGATAATAAATATGTCCCAGTAGATACTTACGTAAAAACAACCTCGGATAATAAAGAGATTGTGAAATTAACCCTTACCAATTTGGTAACTTACGAAACATACAACCCATGAAAGAGGTATCAAATAATGAATATGTAAATACACATAAATTAAATTTTATTTCACAAAGAATACAATTATGTGCAGTACATACACTACACAAAAGGTAATAGTAGCAATATGGCATGAATCTCACTAGAATTAGGAGTGAGATGAAAACCTCATACCTTGCACTTTCCTTTAGTCGAGGGTAAGTTTAACCTCATGTACGAAGGTCTTAGTATGTTATTAAATTATACTAGAACCATATTAATATTTATGATATCATACATGATCTTTTAACATTGATTTGTTAATAATATCTTAGTATTATCGTCGTTTCAGGTGTTAAGGGATTCGTTTTCCTTTATATTCCTTGTTATGTGAGCCATATTTGTTAAGGATGGGATGTATCTTATTCATATACAGAATGATATCATTTAAATAAACATTATTTTTAATCATCAAATTAAATTTAGTCTTGAATGGATACGATGGGGAATGAATCTCATCGCGTTCGTGGAGACGGTAGTCCTTACGTACGCACGAGCGACAATATCATTCTTTTGATATTAAAATAATATATAATTGGATGGTATATCATATATACAGAATCATTATCATGTTATACTTATTATTTACATGAATTACACATCATTATTATACTCATCCAAATAATAAGATATTGAATAACTATTACACCACGACGTGGAGACGGTAATCCGTACGTACGCACGTATGGTGACATGTCATTCAAAGGATGGATAGAATAATGATGATGGATGTACCATATTTATAATGAAATCACAGTATATATTAGATACTGGAGTTATTATTTTACAATGAAAATAAAAAAGAAAGAATAAGTGGAAGAAGAAAAGAACTTGAAAGAGGGTGGTGAAGACGTTACCTCTTCTTCAGGTTCTTCCTTTTGATTTGATCAAAAGGGCTCCTTAAGTTGGCTTTATGATCAAAATAAGGCCTCTAGGTTGAATTTATGGAAGTTGAGAGAGTATTTGGTCAGGGTTTGGCCGAAAAAAAAGGCTTTGATCGTGTGAAGAATTGGTTAGAAGTGGTGTCCTTTTATAAGGGGGAGGAGGGGTTCTTTAGGAAAAACATAAAGTATTAATTTATAATAAATTCATATTTAGTTTCTAATGGATCCAAAGTTGATTATTCAATGTCTAATTTGGGGATAGGTCAAAATCCATTCAACCAATATATTTTAGACAGGTTTGGTTCATTATATTAACTTTATCATTTAGTTTTAACTCTTAGTTAATTAGTTTGACAATTACCATCTCACTTTGTATTTTTATATTATATAGTTAATAAACATACTATATACATCCAAAAAACCGCAAAGTGATCCATTAATAATACACCTATCATTATATAAGTCCTTTGGTTGAACCTCTTATTTTTATGAATAGAATATCATTTAATAATATAATATTTTTTTGAAAAACTCTTTTATGTCAATTTTGATACTATTTGGGAATTGATTTTTGTAAAGATCATAACAGCATGATTACTTCAAAAAAAATTCATATAACCAATCTTAATATGTCATGTTAACCTATAAAATTATTTTAATTCATAAAAAGTCTCAAATTACATTTATTTTGGTATTTATAATATCAAATATTTTAGTATTTCATTAATTAGGTAATTACTGCATCACCATTGGGACATAAATAAATTAAATTATTTAATGTCTAAAAAATATAAATAAAATACCATTATGTAGGAAATATTTTTATCTTTCTAATTAATATTTAAAATAGAAATTATCTTATGTATAACCCTATATTAAAAATGTTTTAGTAATTAAACTTTTATTTTAACTCTTTTAACTCTTCTTTGAATTAAATAATAATAAATGTCCTAATCTAATCCAAGTGGACTAAATGATAATATTTTATTTCTAATGTTGTTTTTGGTCGAGATACATGTGTCCAATAGAATTAGGACATGTGTTAGGGTAATATTAATATCATTTTTACCCTTAATTACCCTATTTACTTTTAATTGTGGTAAATAAAAGTAAAAAGTTACTATTCACCAAAAATTATTTTCATCTTATTAAACCACATTTTACTTACTTATATCAACCGTGTCTCTCGGATTTTTGAAATTCCATTCACAGAAGCGGTAAAATTAAGTTTTATGTAAATTTGCAAATTCTCCTAGGAGGTGGGTAAAAGACGGTGAAAAGTTCAATAAAATTTTTATATATCTAAAATTAATATAAATTGACTCCAATAAATTAAATTGAACTTATATAAGTATTATATATCTATTTTAACCAAAAATAAATTTAAATAAAAATTCGGTTTTAACTAATAACTTAGTGTTTTTCACTACTCATCAAAAATTGAAAGTTTTTAGAAAAAATACCAAAAATTCATCCTAAGCTAATTTTGATATTCCAAATTCAAAAATGAAGTCTATTTTACCAAATTTGAAACATATAAGGGGCATTAATTAATTTAAAATTAACTCTCATTGTTAAACAAAAAGCGTGTTTTAAAGAGATAATAACTATCAAAAGATTGACACGTGTTTTTGTCTAGTTTAAATGTGAAAATATGTCCAATGACCAACATTATATTAAATCGTAAAAATATATTCTAAATATACTTTAAAATAACTCAAATCCATAATTTATCACTATTAATTATTTTGATTTAAAAAGTTGTTTTTAATTAAAATTTAGTAATTTTCACTATTCATCAAAATATAAAAGTTATCCAAAAAAACCAAAATTTCACCCTTGGATAATTTCGATATTCTAAATCCAAAAATGTAGTCCATTTTGAAAGATAAAATTTTTAAAATTTCAAAAAGTAAGTATTACTATTCATAACGGCTAGTTCGAATGGTTGTGGTGTACATTAGAACTCGAAGTTGCGTACAACACACGCTACTGTATTATTCAAAGAGAAACGTACCATGGAAGCTTGGGGTGTTACATTATCCCCTCCTTCAATAAATTGAATCCTCGCAATTTCAAATTGTTTTTCGAAAATCAAAATGTTGAAAATAGAAAATATCTTTGTGGGAAAGCCCACATTAGAATTTGGGTTAATAAAATTTTGTCTTAATAAGAGGAAAAGTGAAATGAAAGGGTCACCACCAAATAATGATCTCGATTAGGAAAACATTGGTGGAAATTAGAGACATGTAATTGGAGGAAAAACGTAAATATTTATAGGTAGTGATTGAGGTCATCAATCACAAACAAGTGTAAAAATTGAGGTCCTTAAATTCATCAATCTATGATGATTTAAAATACCATTGGTTCAACAAAACATAAGGTATTAGGATAACACATTTTTGGTTTTAAGATCCCTTAAATAAATTATAAGAATTAATTTCTTCATTGAATAAGAGAAATATATATATATATATATATATATATATACTTGACAAGTAGAGTTTCATCCTAATTTTTACCACAAACTCATCTTTCACTCTAAAAGATAATAGAACTAAAAAATATTATATTTATCTTAATTATATAAGGATCCAAACATTAATTTATAATTCATCAATTGGAACTAAAAAAAACTACATAATATACTCCAGGGACTTCACGTAGTCTAGTGGTAGGCGATAAATCCCAATCACACTATGGTTGTGGGTTCGATTCCCGCAGCTTTGTCCGACACGACGGGTTGTCACATGGTCTGTGTGTTATCCTTTTTATACATATCCAAAAATAATCTCAAACTAGAATTATCCAAAATACTTCTGACCAAGTCCAAAATTTATAAGGAAGGTAAACACATTGAAGATCCTTTTTCTGCATAATAACATGTGAACACTCTAATCATGTATTCTTTTAAAACACTGCAACATCCTGAATTACAATAAAACCTTATTGATTACATTCATTCTCCCTTATTCCTTATAGAATACTGGATATACTTCTTCCATCCAAAAATGTAGTAAACTCCAACAATGATGGAATATAAAAATCATTAATTAGTTTCAAGGTATTCAAGGATATCCAATATAATTTAACCAAATCAATCATGTAATATTCCAAAATCACTACCTCATTATCGGGACCATATTAAGGATTACCTTTCCTTAAACCATGTATTTTACAAAACATTTAGCTTACTATTAAGTCGCTTTTATTAGTTCCACGCAATCTCAAGTCCTTAATAAAATAGTACTGTAGTACAATCAATATTTACTTCATAATTATTATAACCAGTACATCATTGATACAATAGTCAAATGACATAAATCTTTAATAACAACATAAGAACTCTAATCATTCCTTCACATATGTGGTAGTATCATAACTTGATTATTATCCTATAGCATCATTTGGAGCATAATCTGATGATTTGGACATTGGTTTGAATAGTGTCCCAACTCCTTGTAGATGAAGCATTGTACATTTTAAACCTTTTTCTTACCCTTGCAGTCACGTACATGGTGTCCTTTTTCTCCATACTTATAACAAATGCTCATTCCCTTTAGGAAAGTTCCAGAATGTTTCTTCCCACAGTTATCACATATGGGAAAATTCTTCTTTTCCCTCTTCCTTTTATCCATCTTTCTCTCTTCCGTCCTTTTCTTCTCTTGCTTCCCTTCAAATCCATAGGACTCATAGAATTCTTTACAGATCTTATTAACACATGATATTATTTCTTCATATGTTGAGAATACATGGGAGACTATTTCCCTTCTAAATGATGGCTTAATACCGTGAAATATATGATCCTTATTACTATTTGGATCATACGTATTTCTGGAGTCCACATTCCTTCTACAGGGGGTCATTTATATACAATAGCATAAACTAGGTTAGTTTATTAATTGCAATGAATAATTACAAACTCATAAAATACCTAACATAAATTGAACAGTTTATGGATATAATCCATATTCATAAATATGTTTTCATTGAGAAAGTATATACTCATAAACCCCTCATAATGATTTGTAATGAAAATGAGAATTATCCTAAACAAATCCGCCGAGAGTGTCGTAACCAAGAGTGCAGAAAGGCCCGTTATTGTGCACCAGTTCCCGTTCGAGTCTATCTCAAAACGGTGTTTTCGAGTTTTACCCCTAAGTACATCTGTGTCAGAGCCGCCTCTACCTGCTCGTATCCAAACAGGCATGTATTGCTTGGAAGACTCACAAAATCTCTACAATACCAAAATTCTAGGAAGTTCTTCTATACTAATCCTCAAAGTCTATATTAGGGTAATGTGCTCTAATCAGAGTTTATATAAATCTAGTTTCCAAGGTTATTGCTAAACTTCATCTAATACCAACTGTAACAGTCTGACCCCAGTTACCCAGAGTCGGTGCATTATTTTAATACATTGGCATGATTACAAGGAATCAAGTCTCAAAGGACCGATCAATTTAGCAGTCTTGGAAAATAGATTACATACATGAATGTTACATTGCACTTTAAGACAAAAAAACAATATAAATAAACTTTATGAATGCCATTATTCCATTGGCTTAACCCTGCATATCAATCACAATACTCTTCTTGGAATCCTGGGAAAAATAAAACATAGAAAGTGGTGAGCTCAAATGCTCAGTAAGGGAAAACAATACAGCGGAAACTTTCATAAATAAACATAAACATTTAAGGCAATATATAACTAAAACAAAAGTCGTTTAAACTTGAACTTCAGCATAATATGGAAAATATAAAATGAAATAATGGCATTTACTTATTAACATGGATATTCTACTTGTCGAATAATCACATGCAACATCAATAACCACTTTCATAATGACGGAATGCATAATGACATACTATCATAACCACGTAGAAAAGGCCTCCTATCAAGACTACAAATAAGATTTTGTCAAGGCCTCATGCCAAGACACTAGTTTTTCTCATGAGACCTACCGATGCATCGAGGAGCTATAGCGGGATCCACTTGTCACTTACTAAGTCCAATGCATTCCTCATATGAAAAGGTCTAAACATAACATAAAAATTCTTATTAAATCTAGCATACGAAATGTCAATACTTTACCCATAAACCATGACTGGTATAAAAATAACACATCCACAGTCAAACATATCACAAAACCTTCAACACAATAGGGACGATTTGTATCATGATAAATCAACTTCAAAAAAAGTTTAAAATTCATTAAATGATTTTGACATAGATGAAAATTATTTGCAAAACTCTTTGAGAGATATATCCATTTTTTATGAAAACATTTAAAAGTCACACAATTTAGAAAAAAGTCAATTAACGGTATTTTTGAATCAAAGTGTCACATACCACTTTGAAACTTTTGATTGGAATTAACATTTTAAAAACATTCATGTCCATATAAATAAATCCTTAAAAACCATTTTGAAGACATGGAAATTAATGAGAAATATTTAGAAGAATAAATATTTAAATCATTTGAAATGATGTTTTAGTAAAAAAACTCCCTTAAAATAATCCCTTTGAAAACTATTTCATAAAACATAGACATGGATAATAAATATGTCCCAGTATATACTTACATAATAACAACCTCGGATAATAAAGAGATTGTGAAATTAACCCTTACCAATTTGGTAACTTACGAAACATACAACCCATGAAAGAGGTATCATACAATGAATATGTAAATACACATAAATTAAAGTGTATTACACAAATAATACAATTATGGTTAGTACATACACCACACAAAAGGTAATAGTAGCAATATGGCACGAATCTCACTGGAATTAGGAGTGAGATGAAAACCACATACCTTGCACTTTCCTTTAGTCGAGGGTACATTTAACCTCCTGTACGAATATCGTAGTATGTTATTAAATTATACTAGAACCATATTAATATTTATGATATCATGCATCATCTTTTAACATTGATTTGTTAATAATATCTTAGTATTATCGTCATTTCGGGTGTTAAGGGATTCGTTTTCCTTTATATTCCTTGTTATGTGAGCCATATTTGTTAAGGATGGGATGTATCTTATTCATATACAGAATGATATCATTTAAATAAACATTATTTTTAATCATAAAAATTAAATTTAGTCTTGAATGGATAAGATGGGGAATGAATCTCATCACGTTCGTGGAGATAGTAGTCCTTACGTACGCAAGAGCAAAAATATCATTATTTTGATATTAAAATAATATATAATTGGATGGTATATTATATATACAGAATCATTATCATTTTATATTTATTATTTACATGAATTACACATCATTATTATACTCATCCAAATAATAAGGTATTGAATAACTATTACACCACGACGTGGAGACGGTAATCCGTACGTACGCACGTATGGTGACATGTCATTCAAAGGATGGATAGAATAATGATGATGGATGTACCATATTTATAATGACATCAAAGTATATATTAGATACTAGAGTTATTATTTTAGAATGAAAATAAAAAAGAAAGAATAAGTGGAAGAAGAAAAGAACTTGAAAGAGGGTGGTGAAGACGTTACCTCTTCTTCGGGTTCTTCCTTTTGATTTGATCAAAAGGGCTCCTTAAGTTGGCTTTCTGATCAAAATAACGCCTCTAGGTTGAATTTATGTAAATTGAGAGAGTATTTGGGTAGGGTTTGGCCAAAGAAAAAGGCTTTGATGTTGTGAATAATTGGTTAGAAGTGGTGTCCTTTTATAAGGGGGAGGAGGGGCTCTTTAGGAAAAACATAAAGTATTAATTTATAATAAATTAATATTCGGTTTCTAATGGCTCAAAAGTTGATTATTCAATGTCTAATTTTGGGATGGGTCGAAATCCTTTCAACCAATAGATTTTAGACAGGTTTGGGTCATTATATTAACCTTATCATTTAGTTTTAACTCTTAGTTAATTAGTTTGACAATTACCATCTCACTTTGTATTTTTATATTATATAGTTAATAAACTTACTATATACATCCAAGTAACCCCCAAGTTGTTCATTAATAATACACCTATCATTATATAAGTCTTTTGGCCGAACCTCTTATTTTTAGGAATAGAATATCATTTAATAATATAATATTTGTTTTAAAAACTCTTTTATGTCAATTTTGGCACTATTTGAGAATTGATTTTTGTAAAGATCATAACTACATGATTACTTCAAACAAAATTCATATAACCAATCTTAATATGTCATGTTAACCTATAAAATTAATGGAATTAATAAAAAGTCTCAAATTACATTTATTTTGGTATTTATAATATCAATTATTTTAATATTTCAATAATTAGGTAATTACTACTGCATCACCATTGTGTCATAAATAAATTAAATTATTTAATGTCGAAAAATTATAAATAGAATACCATTATGTAGGAAAGCTTTTTAGATTTCTAATGAATATTTACAATCAAAATTATCTTATGTATAACCATATATTAAAAATGTTTTAAAATTAAACTTTGATTTTAACTCTTTTAACTCATCTTTGAATTAAATAATAAAAAATATCCTAATATAATCCAAGTGGACCTAAATGGTAATATTTTATTCCTAAGGTTGTTTTTGGTCGAGATACACTTGTCCAACAGAATTAGGACATGTGTTAGGGTAATATTAATATCATTTTTACCCTTAATTACCATATTTACTTTTAACCGTGGTAAATAAAAGTAAAAATTTACTATTCACCAAAAATTATTTTCATCTCATTGAACCACATTTTACTTTCTAATATTAACTGTGTCTCTTGGATTTTTGAAATTCCACTCACAGAAGTGGTAAAATTATGTTTTATGTGAATTTGCAAATTCTCCTAGGAGGTGGGTAAAAGACAGTGAAAAGTTCAATAAAATTTTTATATATCTAAAATTAATATAAATTGACTCCAATAGATTAAATTTAACTTATATAGGTATTATGTATCTATTTTAACCTAAAATAAATTTAAATAAAAAAATAGTTATTTAAATAAAAAGTCGGTTTTAACTAATAACTTAGTGTTTTTCACTATTCATCAAAAATTGAAAGTTTTCAGAAAAATACCAAAAATTTATCCTAAGCTAATTTTGATATTCCAAATTCAAAAATGAAGTCTATTTTACCAAATTCGAAACATAGAAGTGACATTAATTAATTTAAAATTAACTCTCGTTGTTAAAACAAAAAACGTGTTTTTAAGAGATAATAACTATCAAAAGATTGACACCTGTTTATGTCCAGTTTAAATGTGAAATTATGTCCAATCACCAAAATTGTATTAAATGGTAAAAATATATTCTAAATATACTTTAAAACCACTCAAATTCATAATTTATCACTATTAATTATTTTGATTAAAAAAGTTGTTTTTAATTAAAATTTAGTAATTTTCACTATTCATCAAAATATAAATGTTATCCAAAAAGAACCAAAATTTCACCCTAGGTTAATTTCGATATTCCGAATCCCAAAATGAAGTCCATTTTGAAAGATAAAATTTTAAATTTTCAAAAAGTAGTAATTACTTTTCATAACGGCTAGTTCGATTGGTTGTGGTGTGAGTTAAAACTTGAAATTGCATACAACACACGCTACTGTATTATTCAAATAGAAACATACCGTGGAAACTTGGGATGTTACATGGATATTATAGTGTATTATATCCTTGAAAATTAGCCGACCTAGAATATCTTGAGAGATTAATAAAAGGCATAGGAATAGAGGGTCCCCTTATCTTATCCCTCAAACATCCTTAAGAAACCATGATTCTTGCCCATGAAGAGAACAATTATACATGATGAGCTGAAACATATAAAGAGAAAATATGTGGCTCGGGCCAAGAAACCTATACCTGTCAATCCATTGATGATGAATCTCCATTCGATCTTATCATAGGCCTTATCCACAACTATCTTAAGGGCCATATCAGAACCCAGAACTTTAGTGTTAAGGGTGCCTATGATTTCTTGTGAAAGGGCAATGACCCCTAGAATAGATCTGTCTTTAATAAGACCATGTTATTCTATGGAAATCTAGTGAGTAAGATGAATGGACAATCATTTTCTAAGGATAGAGGAAATCACCTTGTAGGTGAAATTGCACATAATCACAGGGCGATAGTGTTAATGGAGGGGGGGGGTTTATTTTTTTTATGAGAATTGTGGTGGTTGCATAGAATGCACAATGAAGAAAACCCACGTGAAAGAAATCATCTATAGCCATCACCATAATGCTTTGATTGTACTCCAAGAAGATCTAAAAAGAACCCAAGGAACCCATTTGGGCCTGGGGAACTTTCTGGAATGAGACTCTTTGTTTCCTAAAAAATTTCTTCCCCATGTGGCATAAAATCAAGCCTCTCAATATGAAGCCCAGACAACATAGAAATAATAACATTAGTATTGTCTCTGTGTCCCCTTGGATATCCTTTAGTCATCTTGGGATTTCGGCCCGTAAGAAGGTCCTTGAAAAATGCCTCATCCATTCCTCCAACAACAAAATATTCATCAGTGTAAGAACCATCCTCAGTCCGGATGTTGGGTTGAATCGTCCTCCATTTTTCATTAATGCATGCATGGAAGAAAGCCATGTTTCCATCACTCTCGTGTTTCCATTTGACACTCGAATAATCCTGAGGAATACACACCTATCTCAGTAGCACTCGGGCTAGTTGTTCCATCTGGATCAATTGCTCCCAAAACACATGCCCACTCCAGTTCAATTCCAAGTTGGATTCCAAACATTCTATATCTTGTTTAGATACATCCAAGTCTTGGGTGGGATGAGTTAGTTTACTAAACACACCTGAAGGTCTTCCCTGAGACGCCTTAGTTTGTTCTGGAATCTTTCCCAAGCAATTCTATCCACTGGCTTACTCCATGAGTCATTCACTATTTACAGATATCTCAAGTAACTTATCCACAAATTAGAGAAGCTAAGAGACTCCCACCTCTTCTGTCTGTTAGAGAGATTGACGAGAAGGGTGGAGTGGTCTGAGAAATTTCGAACCAAGTGAGACACTTTAGAATTCTTGAATGTAGAGATTACATGAACATTTTCAAGACAGTGGTCCAGTGTACACCATGTATGGCGATTTTCCCTTTGATTATTACACCAGGTGGAGTTGCTTCTAGAATATTTGACGCCCAACAGTCCTTTGCGAGACATGAATTTAGTGAAGTCTTGACTTTCTTTGCAAAGGAAAGGGCCCCCTACATTTTGTTGCACTTAGGTCTACCACCACATTAAAATCTCCACCCACTAACCAAGAGGATCCCATCAAATCAAAGGACTAGAGATCTTTCCATAATGAAACCCTTTTTTGATAATCACAGCTATCATAAACAAAGGAGAGGCAAATGAATTCATAGTTAGTCATAATATTCATGGTGATGCACTAATTCGAATCTTGGACCTAATTCACAATGATGGTCGAATTCCATAAGATCTGTATGTTTGGATTTAGAGAATTGGCATGCAAGAAACCTCTCATATTTATTCTTTTAGAAAATTCTTTAATCATAGAAGTAGTTTTATTGGGTTCCATCAATGTAGCAAGAGAAACCATTTTGGGGCAAACCTCAGTAACAATGAGGTCAGTTTTGACCTGAGCACCCAGGCCTTGGGCATTCCAGACGAGGAGGGAGGTTATTAGAAATGGTGGTTCTTAGCTTTGTCCCCAGGTTGTTCGGCGTCAATCTCTTGAAGAGTGAAGTACCCACAGTTATGTTTCATTTGGGATATTGTCCTCACTCTGATAAAGTCTACAGAGGTGGTAGATGCAGAGGGGTGTAGAAGCTCTCAAAATGACTTTGTGCCTGGATGGACCATTGCATGAGATTGGTGACATATTAGCCAGAATGTCCCCTTCTATATTTAGAGACAGACCTACTGATGTAGGTAGGGGGCAGACTTTCCTTGAAGGAATGACTTCCAACGTAGCTGGGAGGGGTTCATCTTTGGTACACATGCGCCATGAAGGGATCTCGGGAAGGAGAAAGATACCCCAAACATCCGTTAGGACATGAGAGCTTTTAATGGGAGAAAGAACATCCGCATCTCAGTCTGATAGATGATGCGTCCGGGGAACCTTCAACTGGTGAGCTTCCATATGTGGTGAGGGCAAAGGAAGGACCGCCTAAGAGGCAAGAGACAGGAAAACACGCACTGGAGCATAGTTGAGGTATTGGTAAGGAAGAAATGATTGCGCAGAGGGGCCCGGATCACGCAGGGAGGGGGTATGAAAGGAGGGGGAGCTTGAAATAACTTTACCACGAGCATCACAAAGGGGTAAAGAGGGAACTGCCTAGGGGGAAACGATGGTAATGAAAGAGTGAGTCGGCGGGGTGAACGGTACTAAAGCCATGCTGGGGAAACATGCGGGGGGCAAGGAGCAGAGAGCTGAGGGCTGAGGACCGGATCCTCCTTAGTTGGAGGAAGAATTAGAAATCACCGCTAGCGCATTAGACAAAGCCGGATCATCAGGAGAGTGAGATGGAAAACCTGACGAGGAGTTGAGAACCACGCCAGCATGGGTCTTAGGCTTACGAGCGCTAAGAACACTCTGACGGCGCCTTCTGCATACCAGTAACAAATGACCTTGGAGATGGTAGAAGGAGTAGAACCTGGGAGGCGAAGAAAAAACAGGATCTTGGTTCCAATCAAATGAGTCTTTCACACGAACACTGACACGGTCTGGAAGTTCCTGAGAGATGTCCAGTTCAACAGAAATCCGAGCTATCGAGGGGTCTTCAAGAAACAGAGTATGAGAATCCTAAAAGAGAAAAACACCGATGGAATCACCAATGGACAGCCAGAGGGAGGAATTCTAGGATGGCGGTGGAAGGCCTGGGAGGCTGATCCATACTGCCGCAAGAGGGGACTCTCATCTCTGATTGACCGCCATCTCCCAACACGAAATATCGAAGCTCCATTGACCAACGGATCCGGGAGATTGGCAGCAAGCTAGAATGAAGTCATCCTTCGATGCTAGCACAGCAGAAAAGGCTTTCCTGTTCATAGATGAGACCCGCGCTGGAGATGAGAGGCCCTAAGAATCCAAAATTCTTTGACAAAGGGAAGGAGGTGGTTTTTCAGCACCAAACCTCCCCACAAGGGTCCACTGAAGGCACTCTGGGGCTTCTGAAAAGGCCGCAACAGGGACGTCCACATCTGGCCTGGAATCCGGGGAAACTACCATCGGAGCCAAAAGATCCCAAAAGCAAGGAGGGGGAGCTAGAGAAGAGCGGCCATGAGCCTCCTTGAACGAGGCAAAGGGTCATAGAGAGAGGTCGGGAGTAGAAGAGACACCAGGCCACGACAGACCAGGATCGAAGGGCGCCGGAGAGGAGAGCACCTCCTGAGGGGACCAACGGAGGATGCAATAACGGTCAAATGATTTTTGAATAGAAGGCAGTGTGTGGGACGCATTCGGTTGATCGGGATAAGCCTTCTATTCCTATCATCTAATATTCATTTGGTATCTCTCTATTTTTTCAAGTGGGTTTCCAATGCTTCACAGTTTTATATTGTTTCTAAATGGTGGGGAGACACTTTTTGTGTCTCTATTTTCTTCAAGTTCTTATTAAATAATTGTGTATTGGTTTCCTTCTTGAGGTTTATTAATGCCTGATAGGGGATTTTGATATATTTTTAGAGGATGGGTCTTGCTTCGTGTTTTCTTATTTTTTGTGTCACCTTGAGTTTTCCCTGACCCTCCCCCATATCAATGTTAGTTGTTGATATTATCCCTTTTTCTGTTATTTTACTTGATTGAGGACTTTCCTGATGTCATGAAGTGACATGGTGGGAAGAATTATGACATCCTTAAGCCACTATTTTATTTTATTTAATATTATCATAGAGTAATTCAGGATTTTGATAAGTTTCAGTTTGATGTTTCAAAATATATAATTTTTTATCTATTAAATGATTAGAGAATAGTATTTATGGGAAACCATCAGATGATCCATAAGTAAAGAGTGTTCTCCGATCATTTTGTTCTTACATGGTCTTTCCCTATGAGTAGTGTATATTTATTTCAAAACCATGTGAAATCTAGTGAAAATCATGTGAGCCTTTTCTGGATTGTAGTTTGGGTGAATGGATTGCACCTAGTTGAGGGAAACCATGAATGTGGTCGTGCGATATGTTTTTAGTTTTTAATAGTGGTTTGTGCACAGTTGCCACATGGTTTGGAAAACCATGCGACAATGCTATACAGATTCCTAATGATTTTCTAGTTCCAGCTGCACGATAGGCATACAATTTACAAAACATTGCACAAAAATATTTTGAGGTACCCTGTTTTTTTTAAAAACTAATTTTTTTCATTCCCCACCCTCAAATTAATGGGGTATCCCATTCTATCCTCCCATTATCACTCATAAGAACAAAGGGTATGACAAAGGTGGCCTCTCCCTCGCTTTCCATCAATTCTAAGGCTCCGTTATTCGTATTTCAGGTGGTTTTCATGTGGTAATCCCATCTTTATTCCTTATTCAAATTTCTCATGTCTTCAACTTTTCCCAATTCTATTATATTTCTTGAAAGATTAAAGACTTCTATGTATGTCGAGATTAGGATTTGGGATGGTTTAAATGATGGGGTTTGGGGTTGGTTATTATTGAGAATGGTTTCTCTAGGCTTTGATGAAAATTCTCTATCTAATGTGACATATTGCAATGGGTTTCCACTTGATTAGGTGGGTATTTCTATGAAACTCCATTATAATTCATATTATGTTATTCTTAGTGATTTTAATTTCCTTTTTATAAATTATTATGAATATGGAATACCCATGGTGGATATTAAGTAGATTTCAAAGGATTTTATGTTCTTCGCATGGAGGGGTTTTCTATAAATTTCTTATGTATTGTTCTAAAAGGTTTTGATCCCATTCGAAGTGTTTGATGAAAGGCCTGAGTGGATATTTAAAATAATTAAAAGGGTTTTAATGTGGTTCTTAAGGGTAGTGGGTTTTTATTGAAATCATTTAATCTTTTAATAAGGAATGTGTTGAGCCTAGTGAAATAGTTCCTTGGACTAGCTAGCCTATGTGATCATTTTAAAATGTTTTTTTGAAAATTATTAATTTTTAAAGGAATTTCATGTGTGCGTTGGAAAGTGGTTTTGAATGAATTTTTTAGATGAGATTTTAAATGGTGTGAAACAACATTCCATAATGAGATTATTTTGGAAATAATGATTGGAATTTTTAGATAATTCTTTTTCTAAATAGCAATATACCCTTAATTGATCCCCCTTATATTTGATATACCATTATTGATTGTGAACCCCTTTGTGGGGATGTTTCATATTGGCATGTCGTTGATGCTTATACACAATTGAAAAATGGGATGTCACTTATGAGAGCTTTGGAGGTGAGATAAAATTTATTTTAAATTCTTTACAATTGTTTCTTGTGCCTTTCTTGTCTACTCACCTAAGTTTGATATGTCATGTGAATCGAAGGAAGATTGTAAATGACTTGGATGAGTGAAAACTCTAGTTAAGATTGTGTTCTATATAGATTTGTAACCATTGTATATGTGTGATCCCAAAGGGATGGTTCCCCATGGAAACTTTATGTCCCTATGATTGTTATCAAGATTGACTAGTTTGATGAGACTACCGAGACATACTGATTCTTGTAGGGTGGACTAGAGTTTGTGTTTCTAGTTTAGATTTTGTTACATGATTCTTAGGGCGTTGAAAATGATGCTTAAGTCCTTTTTAGGATGCCTTAGGGTATCAAATCCTATAATTTTTTTGTGTACCCTAGTTATTGATTACGTGGAACCAATTCTTGGTTGTTTTTTATTTTTTCATATATTCTTGTTAGCTTGGTGCCTAATTGTTATTGAATTTAACAGTGGGTGTATTTTTGGTTTATTTTAAAACTGAGTTCTAAAATGGTTTGGATGTTGTGGTTTTAAAGGAAGATAATAGTGGGTTATAGAAAATAAGGTTTTTAGGAAATGTTAGGGAAGGAGGGATGAATGGTGAAAATGGTTTTGTTTTTAATGATTTTAGAATTCTACATTCCATGGTTTGAAAATTCTTAATCATAGGGTTTCTCCTACCCTTTTTTTACTTAAAAAAAGGATGGGACTTATTACTTGATTCCCAATATACTCTCATTTAAAAAATATATTTTTACAGATTGTGTTAAAACTAAAAATCATGAACTTTTTTATGAAGGGAATTGCATGGACTCCTTGGTGATATCCTACTAGTCATGTTTATCTTACACTCACAATATGCATTGGTGTATGAGAGTGTATGCACATTCCTTATTTCTTATTGAGATACTAGTCTTTGATTTTAGTTTGTGTGTTGTTCATGGGTTTTTTGATTGATTAGTAGGATATGGTGATTGATTTTGGGTCACTAGTAGTATTTCGAGCTCTATTTTCTATTTTTTTGGGATGTTATATCAACTAGTTTTTATTATTGTATTTTATTCCTATTTTCTACCTAGACAGTATCTACTTCCATTAATTTAATTTCTATTCATTTAGTTGTATATTTTTTGGTGGATTTTTATTTCATTATGTCATGTTTGGTTGGTTTATTTATTTTGTTCTTCTTATTTGTGTATGCATTCACACCCAACTTATAAGTAAGACATACAGGTATTTAGTAGTTCCTACTACATATTTACTTGATTTTATAATGGTGAAACCATTCATAAGTGTTCATTCATAAAAACTAGGTACTTTTCATCATCCCATGGCTATTTCAAATTCCCTTCTGGAATAGTTGCAGACCATGTCTGGTGATGAGTCGTGTCAGCCTGGGCCTATTAATTATAGTAACAATAAATGGTTTATATATAATGGTTCTATAATATGTTAAATCTGAAAACTATAATATTCATTTCATTCCATTTTAATTAGAATTTAATAGTTCAATAGATAGTTAATTCATAAAATGTTTCCCAGTATGTTCATCCTAGACAATTAAATCGACCATGATGATTTATCTTTCATATTATTAATTTACTTCCCCTTTTATCATTATAGATGCTTAAATAAGAAATAAAATTATCATTAATATTTTATTTATTCACTGAAATAATTTTTAAATTATGCATCAAGGGAAAAAGTGGAATTAGAACATAATCATTATGTAAAAAGTATAAACCTATCATGGGTGAATGATATTTTTTTATTAGAAAAAATATATATATATTCATTATATAGTTTTCAAAACTATATTAGAGTAGAATTATAATATTTTTTTAATGTTACTATAAGGAATTTTTATGTTATAAAAGGGGTAATAGGATAATTGAAAAAAATGGGATTTTAATCTCTTACCTTGGTCTATAAGACATCTCCATTAAAAAGAGACTTTAGCCTTCAGAAGTGGGTCTTTTAGTTATAAAAGTTCCTAAAACATGTTTAAGTAAATTTTAGGATAGAATTCGGAAGATATTTGGATAATGAAGAAGATTTGAAAATGATGAGAGACGGTTGGAGAGGATATGTATTTATATGTGAATGAGATAGATATTTTTGAATGAAATATTGAATAATTTATTATTTTGGCTCAAGACCAGAAATAGTATGGGTTCTTATTACAATTAATAGTTTTTGATTAAAAAAATATATAGTTCCTTGACATTTAAACACATCCAAAATTGAATGGTATCATTTTAATATTTAATTCAATATAAAGAATCAAAAATAGTTTTTTAATAAAATATAATATAATTCTTACTTTTGAAACTGATTTTTAAAAGTGGAAGTTAAATTTTAATTTTTTAAATATAAATTTTTCTCATAAAATACATTTTATGTTTTTTAAAAAAATTTATAATTTGTTGAGTCATTATTCCATCGTAATTATGTCATAAAACTTATCATACAAAATTGTATTTTTATATTCACCTATGATTCATTTTTTTGAATAATACAAACATTCACCCTTAGTTAATTTGATAAAATGATTCCAAAAATGAGAACCCTTTTTTCTAAATAAATTTCCAAATTACGTAATTCTAATAATTAAATTTTAACATCAACATTAATATTTTACTAAATAAGATAAAATATTCCTTCGTATACATACTTCATGTTAATTAATTAAAAAAAATCCATTTATGATAAATTATTATTTATTTATGTTATCTCTGATAAATATTATGAAATATACATTTAAGTATTACCAATGGTCAATTTACAATTTTAACAACTAGGTTATTATTACAAAGGTATTTTATTGTTCCAATGATCATATAATCCTTATATTTTCTATAAATTCCTATTATTTTCTTCTATATTCATTTAAAAAAAGTTATTATGGTTATTTTATTTAGTTCACCAAATTTTAACCTTATTCATTATGTTTTTTTTTGTTTTAATAGTGGTGTTCATGGTGGAGGTATTTTTGGACAGAATGACTGGTTGTATTTCTAAATTTTTATTATGTTATTGACTTATTTTTATTATCTTATTATACTTATATTAATCCTATGGAAAAGTTTATCCTTTTATTGTAATGTTACATTATGAAATAAAATGATGTTTACGTTGTTACTAAGACATTTCTAGGGATTGAGCAATACCTACTCAAGGAAGAAAAGGTAAATAGAAACCACAAATTCTTAAGATCTCCATGCCTACAATTTAGAACCATGAAACTATAAAATTAACAAACATATATTTCTTTAATCAATGAATATCATTTAAACTATCTCTAATCTTAGTTATCTATGAATATTCCTAAGAGGCATCCAACAGACTCCCTCCTCCATGGTTTATCCATGGTTTGAACTGAATTACCCAATACATGGGAGAAACCCTATAAAATTACAATGGTAAGCTAATACCAATCATTGGTAAAGGGAGGATGTGAAAGAAATATTTAGAGAGTGAGTGAACTAGTAATAATTATGTAATAAATTGGATTATCAATAATAATTGAGTTTTCTTCCTTGTATGGGCCTTAGATAATCTCCTTGATCCTCTCAAGCATTTACTCATGCATTCATGACATATGAGTAAATACCATATGGTTACAACAGTTGTAACATACTATAAAGACGAATCCCCTATGATTAAAATTTTGAAAACGTTACTATTAATGATATCACTTCATGTAATATGATTTAAATATTAATTATTTACATTTTAAATCATTTGATAATCATCTAATAGGATTCATGTATATCAATGTACTATTATAACAACATATCAAATTCCATGATATGATAAATATTAAAATGATATGGTATCATATATCATATCCAAAATATACCCTCAAGGAATAAAATATGAATTTTCATTGAACATATCATATAATGAAATATCTATTATACTAACCCATATGATATATACCAAATAAATCATATGAATATAGGCTTTAGCCATATCTCCATCAATCACACACTTTCTCTAAAGCCTCATATACATAGTTTCATTTCACCTTATATTGAATCATATTTAATAACTAGTGAAACTATATGTAATAACTCTTTTGGACATATTTTAAAGAAATTTTGGAATGATATAATTAACTTCACTAAAATCATATGTAATTATTTCTGAATATCCCTAAAAAATCCTTTTTTTGCATAACCACTAAAATTATTTTATAAGTGCTCTCTGATTTATATAAACATATTCATAATTAAATTAACCATAATGTTTGACCCCATGGGCCATTGTAGCTTCAACAACCCACATCGTTATAAATTTTGAAATTCAGTTGAAATTTGAATTTTTGTTCTTGGAGTTGGTGAGATTTCAAGAATCAAGATTCAGATCAAGATTCCAAGAGTTAGAACGTCTCAAGAAGACATTTTTACACATGGATAGAGGCTCAAAAGGCTTTTTGATTACTCGAGTAGATGTAGATGCTAAAGATACTTATGAGGTGAAATTGTGATTTAATTATAAAATGATCTCAAAATGATTTTCAGATGGGTTTTTTGATCTATGTTTGGGATGTTTTCCTTTGTGCTAGAATTTTGAGATATTTCTTACTGGATTTATTTTTTAGAATATTTTAATATTTATTATGACAATATTTTTTTGTCAATATTTATATATCCTAAATAGATGTTTATATGGAAGTAAAACCTTCACAACCGAGTCTTGGATGGACGGTTTTCCATGTGAGGTATAAAATTTGATCATGTTTTGTGACTTGGGTAATGCCTTAAACAGATATTTTATGTTAATTGATTTTTAGTTTAAATTTACCCTCCCCTATTTGCTCCCATACTTTCATGATATGTAGGGGATTCCTTCACACGTCACTGAGTTGAGAGAGGGGGAAAAGGGAGTGGGAGTCACTTTGAGCTTCATTTGAGGAGACAATCAGAGATGAATTGGGATAAAGTAGCAATTGAGCATGGATCCATGATAAAATATTTGACATTTTACCTTGAAGTTGACCATTATTTTAATTTTCACCACTCCGCAACATAATTGACTATTTTCAATTGTTTTTATGATATATGGACTACTAGGAAGGGATAAAATCCCATATAGGGATGATTTTTAATTAAATAGTGGTTTTCAGTGATTTAAAAAGGTTTTTTATTTGAAAACCCCAATCAAACAGTGTGCATTTCAATAATTCACACAACGTAGTTTGTTGGAAGGCTTTGAAAAAACCCAAACTTTCAATCCTGTATTTTGTTCAAAAAACATATTCCTTATACATAGTCTTTGATACCAAGTGATATGACTCAAGCCAAGCATATATATTTTCTATATTTTAAACACTTCACCTCACAAATGATTATACAATTTGAGAACTATAATGGTCTAATTTATATGGTGATTAGATTTATATAAATACCACATCACATATTTTTAATCATTTCTCCATAATCACACTATATTATACCCCTTCTAGACATCTATTAGGCTATACTCATCTTCATAAACTGGGGAATATAAAACATTAGAAAGGTATGAGCTCAATATCTTAGTAAGTGAAAAACTTATCAACATATCATCAAGAATATAATGTAGAAATATGTCATAGGAATAAGTATAGGAAATAATAAAATTGTGAACATAGTTAACCACATAGAGTTTACTCTCAATCTTTTGAACCAAGCCAAAAACATTGAGTTCACACTTAAAATTGGGAACATAGTTAGCCATATCTACTTCAATATCAATCTTTTCAACATAACTAACCATATAATGTTCATGATTAATTTTCCAAACATTGCTAAACATATTGAGTTAAAATCTAATCTTGAGAACATACATTACTACATCGGGTTCACATTCCACCTGTTGAACATAGACAACCATATCAAGTTCACTCTAAATTCTATGAACAAAAAGAACCACATTGAGTTCACTCTTAATCTTAATAACATAGCTAACCACATTGATTTCATCCTCATTCTTTTGAACTTAAGTAACCACAGGAAGTTCATGCTCAACATAATTATCTCATGAGGTATAAAAAGTTTACCAATAAATTGGAGGGTTTTAACTGACCCACCTATCTCAAATTAATCATACAGAACTATCGCATATAAAATATTATCAGGAAAACAATAAAAATTTATTCATAGATTAATTAACCTATGGGATGAAATAATTTTCATGATAAATTCCTTAAAAATTCATCATCTTTATCCATATATAGACTGAACTTTTATGGTATCATTAGATAATATCCTAATTGATGTTTAAAAATCACAAAAGGGTTTTGACATAGAAGAAAAACACATTTGTAAATGATTTATAAATATGATTTGAAAAATAAGGGGAAATATAATTTTTTTGTAAATTTTATAAATTAAAAATTTATAGAATAATGGGAATTTGATTGTAATTTAAAAAACATTAAATATATTAAAAGATGTAAAATAATTAAAAATACTAGATTGTTTGAAAATATTTTCATGTTTTATACACAAAATTATATTCTTTTTAGACTTTTGCAATGAAACAAAAAGGATAACAGTAAAAAAAATTAAAAAACATTCCTTTTATTAATTTCATAAGAGATTAAAAGGTATTATAAATGAACTTTATCAAACATTTATGTGTAGATAAAAACATACATAAAGTAATTTTTAACAATAAATATATAGTGGAAAACGATTCCTGGCCAAAAAGGAGAAATAAGGTCTATATTTCATAAAAATATTATTTAAAAAATTTTGAGTCCAAAAGTTTGGAAAATCAATAAAAATACTTGAAAACTAGAAATATAAAAGTATGAGAAGAATATGGATTGGGTTTAATGTATAAATAACGTATAACATCCCACAATGGAAATTGAAAATAAATAATCTCGATAAAATTTCATATTATATCATAAGCCCTTATTAAATTAATAAACATTTAATTAAAAATCATGAAAGAGAGAAAAATAGATGAAATAGTAAATACACACAATTTCTATGAAAATTATCATAAAATAATTTCATGGGTAGTATATACACAACACAAAAGAATTAATCTGGTGAATATAAAACATATCTCAATGAAGGGAATTTGAGATGAGGAAACACATACAACATTCTAATATTTTGAATGAAAATACCATGAAATATAAAACCATATATGAATTATTAAATAAATATTAATTTATTAAATTATGATAAAATAATATGTATGCCATTATATGCACTACAAAATATAAAACTAGTGGTGAATATCTCATATGTCTCAATGAAATAAAGTCACGATGAAAATACCTTAGTAATTTTATAATAATAGATTCAAAACCTTTAGAATATAGAACATGGAATTGAAATTTAATTACCATGATCTAAGAGTATATCATGATACAAAATTTCAAAGAGGTATCATATACACCATGTAACGGAAATAGGTGCATAATTCCAAACATGTCAAAAAGAAGGATGTTGGAGATGAAACCCTTACCTTTACTCTAGACTTCCATGAAATAAATTTAAAATCCCATATAATAAACATAACTACACTAATAATTTATTTAATTACATTATTATCCACCATTACCTTTTAAATTATTTAATTATAATCATTTTTTAAACATTTATTGTCTAGTTACTGTTTATTTTCATCATCTGATGTTAGTAATTTCAATTTTCAACACATGTTTCATAATAGTGATGTGAGAACCCATTATTGGATAACAAGTTCAACATTAAAAATTATTTAAGTTTATATAATATATTTTACATAATTATTTATAATTATATAATATCATTCCCTGGGAGTTTTATTTAGGATTCATGAAGATGAAATCTATGATGAGCTTGTTTCAGGTAATTTATCGAGATCAGCTGATTGCATTATAATGATTATCAATTATTATATTATTCTTATATAATCATATTAATGTCATATATTACTCTTTAATAAAAGTATATAATCATCACATACATTTTTAAATCTATCCATGTAAGGTGGTGATGAAAAATGAAACATTTCATCCGTGAAGGTGGTAGTCCACACGTACACATAAGAGGTGTTTCATTTTTCAATGGATGAATGATAAGAAAGGTAAATAAGGATCTATATTTATAGAATCATAAATATCCTATAAGTATAAAATATATTAATTTAATGGATCTTCATAACTATATACCGGTAGTAGTGATGAAAAATGAAATATGTCTCTTCATGGAGGTAGTATTCCTCATGTATGCATGGGTGAGGTTTTCATTTTACATTGGATGGAAATAAGATATAGAATTATTGTATCATTAACATAAAAAAATATAATTATAATAAATATACTGATACAATTATATTAATATGGTTATATAATATTTTTAGGACATTTCAGAAGAATGAAACATGAAACAGATCGATATGAACATATACCACTTCATTAGATAATCACCTTAAGGATAATTAGATGGATTTTTTGGGAATAACATAACCTATAGGTAATGTATAAGGGTGTTAGTAAGGTATTTTTTTATATATTGGGAAATTTAATGAAGTTTTTAGTCTGTTCATATGTTAGTACAATAGTTTACATTTTATAAGTGAAGGGAGTGGAACCCTTATAAATACCCTTAAATTTAAAGTAATATAAAGTCATTTTCATGACAAAAATGAACCAAATAAGATAGAATTTAAATATAATATAATTTATGGTTTAAATAAACTAAAATAAAAAATCATATTTATACAAGTTATAGTGATATTATAAGTCTTATCTCTTAGGTTAACTCTTCCTTTTTGACCCCCTTTACCCTTTATCATGCTCGAAAGCATATACTGTGGTAACTTATTTTTTTCCAAAAAATTATATTGAAATTATCACATAATATTGAGTATTCTAATTTCAAATATTTAATCCATTTTTAAAACCTTAATTTCTATAGGTGGTAAAAATTAATTTTAACATAAGTACAAAAAACAGAGCGAATTTCACTTTTTTTAAAGTATCTTTTTAATAATAAAAAATTATTTTACACCAAAATAATGTATGTATTTAATTATAACAACACTTATTTTTTATTAAAAAATAAGGGGTATTTATATGACTATAAAATCAATCAATTAATAAATATAAACTTGTAAATACTTAATTAAAAAGATAAAAAATTGTTCTTTTATTAGAATTAAATACCACCGATGATCCAAAGTGTTAAACATAGATTTATAAATAAAAAATAATTTTTTAAATAATTCATTTCACTTTTTTGAATATAAGGGTTTTGCAAACCTTTAATTAATTATTATTTCATCATAAGTTTTTAAAATTGAATTTATTTGTGAAACATTATTTTATACTAACCAAAAAAATCTACCATTATTAAAAATATTCAAAAAATTCAAGCCATGATAATTTTATATTAAAAATTAAAAAAATTAAGCTCATTTCATTAATTTAATATTATAAAAGTCATAAATTTATCTTTTTGGTGAATACAAAAAATATGAATAAAAACTCATTTTATAGATTAAGGACCCTTATGATTTTAGTGTTCTTAACCTTATATAAAATAATTTCAAAATTAAACAAATATTAACATATTAGTTAATATATTGAAATATTACATATTATTTTATATATTTTTGAAAGGCGATAAATTAAATATTTAGAAAAAATACCCAAGGCATAAAAAATGCCCTTTAAAAAACCTTTTAAGAATGAATTTTATTATTTTTTTATCCTCAATATATTATAATTTTTAATTAATTAATATATTTAGTTACCAGAGTTTTTATTCTTATTTTAATATGAATATTTCATGGCTCGTTTCATCTCAGATTTGTGTGTAGAGAATGATTATTCAAATTATTATTTAATTACAAAAAATGATTTTCTAAAATCTTAGGTTGTTACATTCTGCCCCAATAAATGAATTACATCCTCACAATTTTAATTACTAACGATTAATGAAAAATATCTATGAGTTTGAATCACAATATAATTTATAACTCTCTATCATTATTAAGAATAAGAAATACATATTTTTCTCTACAATATGCATATGTTGATATTCTCATCCATTTGTTCCCAATACGACTCATTAGCTGACAATATATCTTATGAGTTTCTTGAGGTATACCATTCATAACATCAATTTCATGATCCTATTTACAACCAAATACAAAAAAAAATGGTTATGATAATATACAATAAAATCAGAGTGAATATCCCTATAAATATAACAAATCAATTTAAAGGTATCCTCTCCAATGAATCCTTTATTTCAACCTATGATACTCTTGATTCAAATAGATATAATTGGATCAACTTATAACTCCTCCAGTTTAACCTAGGTTTTCCATGATAATTTTATTATTAGTTTATCTAACATGACTAGATATATTTTATATCCTTGTATTCTATTTAAAACCTAAATAATGGTTTGTAACGAACATTTGAATCAACCAAATTATAACCCTAGAGATTGTTAAACTGTCTATGTATTTAAGCCTCTTTTTTGAAAACCAAGTGATGATGGATCTAATACCTAACCTACCTTTTTTAGGTTTATTACCCCAAGGTGAATTTTTTCCAGAGTTTGTACCACTTTTTGTATCCAAATAGGGATTTCATTTCTAGGGAAACACAAAATCTCTACTTAACCAAAATTTTAGGATTTCATCCTATATTTAGACTTATCCCTTGATTTTCCATTGATTTTCCTCATTCTAATCCCAAAAAATAGCTAAAATAATCCCCAAAAACAATTATATCATATTCTGATACAGACTATGATACCCTGAACCAAACCTCCCTGGTCCAGTGGTAAAAAATAATTTTTTACACAAAGGATTCTATAGATACCCTATAATCATAGAAATATTATTTCTTGATATTTATCAGTAAGATCTAGAAAACACAACCCAAGGATCTATGCATCTAGTGTTTTTAAGACTAGGTTCATAAATAATCAAAATGGCACTAAACACAAAATCTTTATTTTAATCCCCATAATGGGATACTAAATCAATTTAAATCCTAAAACTAAATAAGAAAACTAGGGGAATACATAAATAAAAGGAGTAATAAAAATAGCTCAAAAAGGGAATAAATGAGATAAAGAATCATAACATGTGAATCAAATGACATATCAAGATACCATGAGAGGAATGGTACGTGAATGATTACATGGATTAATGATATAAGTATAAAGGAAACATACATTCAAGAAATTGTAGGAATTTGGTAACAACATAGAACATGAAATAATCATAATTCAAGGATAAAAACCAAGAAAATGTCACAATATGGATGACATCCCATCATAGAATATTCATTTTTATAGGGTTTTAAGGAAAAACGGAAGGAATCAGTAAATAGGGTAAGGGAATAATATTTTAAATAATGTTAGAAATGAAATTAAATGGGTTTCCTTAATAACGTTAGTTTTTTTAAAATCCATTTAAGGTTAAAAACATTTCATTAAGTGGTACTAAAATGTGGTAAATAAAACAGATAATTTCTTTTTAATCTACTTTGATTACTGAAAGAAATTGAGAAGGAAAACTTAATGAAATATATATAACCATCAAGTAAAGACTAATTAAACTAGTTATATATGTGTGGTACATATATGAAAAATATTAAAATAATTAAATAATATTTAAAGAGAGAGAATGTGAGGTAAAGAGAGAGAAAACAAAACCCAAAGGAAATAGTGTGGCTAAGAGTGATCCTTTACCTTGTGTCCAATTTCATTATGCACTTTCACATAAACTCCCAAATAACAAAATTATATTTATTAAATACATATTGTAGAAACTTATATAAATATATTTTATTTCTCACCATGATTTTATGTTATTGAATAATTATTCAATTATGATATTATTTTTGTTACTATTGTCCCAAGGTTGTTCATTTCACGATTCCAATGTTAGATTAATTAGTAGGAAATTATGATAGTTCTTATGGAATGATCCCACAACTCTATAAGTGTAATGAAATGAAATTAAATTCATTAAATAATATGAAATTGTATTAATTATCCATATTTTTTCTAGATATATTTATAATTTATTTAGCATAAATGATATCTCTATATGGTAGTTCAATTAAGCGGTTTTATTGAACATTATGAACTAAATTCATTTTATTTAATTAAATGAAAATTATTATATTCGAGAACATAAAATAAGTTCTAATATACTTATTATCATCATATTTAACCATAATATTAGTTTTATAATCATCCATTAATGTAGTGGAGAAAAATGAAGTAGGTTGATTATGGAAGTGGCGAACATTCAACATTATGAACAACATTTTAATTTTTGAATGAAACAAGAAGAGGTTGAATGATCTATATTTCATTAAAATAATAAAATTATTGTATATATGTATATGATAATTTAGTCATCTATACATGTTGTATTGAATTTTTTGGGTGGGATTTGGAGGAAGAAAAATTAAAATGATCGATTGAGAGAATTACCTTATCCTTTATATGTCATCTCCAAGGTTTCCCCTTTAGGCACATTATATTGGTCATTTGATGAGAAAAAGGATTCTAGGGACATGGGGGATATATGGAAAGATAATTTGAAAGATATTTGTTGTGGTAAGGATGTTATAATGTGTGAGGAAAAGAGGAGGTGAGGGGTGGTATTTATAAAGGGTAGAGAGGTGTATTTTTTTAAATATTATATCATTAGTTTAATATTTTGGTTCAAGCCTATAAATATTGATGAATTTTATGACTTTATACATTAATTTGGGGATTTTATTTCTAAATAATGGTATCTTACAACATACATGACTTATTTCTACTTGTATATAGCTTATAATATAAAATATAATCTTTTAGCACATTTATTCACTAAAACTTCAACTATTTTACGAAAATATAAAACATTAAATCTAACCATTTTTATTGATGTATATTCCAAAAATTAAATCCATTTTATGAAAATAATCATCTAAATATGAGAAATTAAATTACTAAATAAAATCATTATTTATTCGAAAGTCACCAATTATAATATTATAATTAATTTTCTAACCCTTTGAATAAATAATTATGGTATCATAATATTATATTATAATTATAACGGGACATAATATTATTTTATAATATATTTTTTATGAAAATATAATTTATTTCAAATATATATATTTTTTATAAAAATAAAAATAAACTATATATGTTTTACAAAAATACAAAGACATATTTTACCATTTTTAAAACATTTATTTTCTTGTATAATGATATAAATATATAATATTTTTATTTTATAAGGTACCTAAATATTATTTTACAATTACATTGGTTAGTTTACTATTTTAACTATCATGTTACTATTCCAAATAGTCATATTACTATTCTAATTGTTAGATACCAATTCTAAGAGACATATTTATAATGGTTGTATGAGTTCCCTATATTCTATAAATACATATTATTTCATTCATTCTTCTTTAACATATATTTTCTTTCAAGGTTTAATGTATTTTTACCTTCAAAATTAAAATTTCATTATCAATATTTTTTTTAATTTCTTTTGTGTTGTTCATGAGTGTAATCATTATATGGGATCAAGAAGATCCAAATTTTCATATTATACTTTTATTATTTTCAATTTTTCCCATTATAATACGTTAAAATTGTATGTCCATATTTATTCATTAAATTTAATGTTAAAATTAATGTAATAAAATATTGTTTGTTTCTACATGTGGTTCATGTGAAGTATATAATTTTTTATTACTATATATGACACATTTTTATAATTAAAATGGTAAATTCCATTGATAAGATTCTATGTCGTTATATTCTTTACCCCATAAGAAATTTCATCCTTGAAATATAATTTTAAATACTAAGGTTAAAAAATATGAGGTTAATTATTATTTAGTACTTCCAATAGTTCCTATGATAACTCCACATACATATAGTTTTTATATAATAAATTAAATTCATGAGTAGTTTTTTATGTAGAACATTCTCTCTATGGTTTAATATTTTCAATGGATTCTCCTCATAAGATGGTTTATTTTCTTGATGTTCCACCTAGGAATTCAATACATGTGAGTGATCTCATATGTACTTACTTAAGATGGATATGTGGAATATGTCATGTACTTGAGATAGGGTTGGTGGGAGTTATAATAAAAAATCCACAACTTCAATGCAATTGATAATCTCAAAGGGTGTAATGTATATAGGTCTTAGATTTCCCTTCTTTTCAATTATCATGACTCTCTTCTAAGTAGATATGTTGAGGAACACATTTTATCAGACCTCAAAATATAGGTCTCTATTAATTTTATCAACATAGTTCTTTTTTTTACTTTCAATTTACCTTATGTGCTTCTAAATAGTCTTGAATTTTTCAACAATTTCATTGACCATTTAAGGTCCCAATAGCTTGTTTTCACCAACTTTATCTTAACACATAGGTTCTCTATATCTCTTCCCATAAAGGGATTCATATGGATCCATTTTTATTTATTAGTGGAATCTATTATTATATGAGAAGTCAACCATAGGAAGATATTGATCTCATCCTCCACGGAAGTCCATCGAGAAGGCTCCCAACATATCCTCAAGTGTTTGGATAGTTTTATCAGATTGCCCATAAATTTGGGGTTCATAAGCCATACTAACATTCAACTCAGTTTATAAGGCATGCTGGAGACTTTTTGATAACATAGTTGTTATCCTTGGATCTTGATATGATACAATCAATAGTTGTGTTCTATCATGAGCCAACCTACATCAGTCCATGAACATAGGAAACTTACACTATGAGCCCAATTAGAAACTTCCATGGATGAAATTATTGTATGAGAACTCAACAAGAGGATAATATTGATCTCATCCTCATTTTAAGTCTATTAAACATGCTCTCAACATATCCTAAATTGTTTGGATAGTCCATTAACATTGCCCATTAATTTGGGGATGATAAGCCATACCAAAATTTAACTCAGTGTTTATAGCATACTAGAGACTTTTCATGAACATGGAGGTAAAACATAGATCTTGATTAGATACAATCTATATTGGTGTTCTATCATAACTAGACCTACGTCAAGCAATGAACCCAGTCGACTAACCTTATGGGTCTCCAATAATTCCTTGGTGACCTTTACTCCACACCACGTGCTATTACCCACCGGGGTCACTTAACAGAATAATGACTATCCCCACAAGCCAAAACATGTTCTTCCATTGTGCTTTGTAATCACGTACACACACTATAGGAAACTTCCTAGGAGTTCACCCATCCTGATCACTACTCTGAGCTAGGTCACCCATCCTGATCACTACTCCGAGCCTAGAACGCTTAACTGTGGAACTCTAACTAGAAATTCTTCTAACATGAAATGTTCACCATATTGACTTGGGTATTAATATTTATCGTTTTAAGCCTCAATTTTTCATAAGTGTTACACACTCTCTCTCTTTAATGCATGATTCCCTAATTATGGACCCCACATATCAATCCTATGAAGCGCCTCTACAGCACACCACAAGCTATTACCCACCAGGGTCACTTATCAAACAAATGATTTTCCCCACATGCAAACTCATTTTCTTCAAGTGTTTTTTTTGTACCCATCCCGATCACTACTCTAAGAAAACCATTCTTAACTATTGAGTTCTAATTAGGTAGGATTCTGAAAAGAATGGTTCACCATGTTGACTTGGCTAGTAACATTTATTATTTTATGTATTAATTTTACAAGGGTTTTACAATCTCTCTTATGATTATTAATATAGTTATTTTTTCGATATTTAATTGCCCTGATGTGCTACTGAATGGTCTTGGAATTTTTTACAATTTCTTTGACCATTTTAGGTCCCAAATTTTTTCCCCAACATTATTCCAACACAAAGTTATTCTACATATCTTTCCACAAAGGGATTCAAATGGAACTATTTGGATACATTATTAGAAGATATTATTGTAAGAGAACTCAACCAAAGAATATATTGATCCCATCTTCCATTGAAATCCATTAATAATTCAATCAACATATCCTCAAGTAATTGGATAGTATTATCAAATTTTCTATCAATTTAGGGGTGATATTCATTACTAATGTTTAACTAAGTGTTTATAGAATGTTTGATACTTTTATGGAACTTGTAGGTAATCCTTGGTTCTTGATCTGATACAATTGATAGCGGCATTCTATCCTGAACTGGCCCACCTCATGCCATGAACATAGTCAAATAACTCTATGGGTATCTTGTAATGACTTGGTTACATTCATATAACACCAAATACTATTAAAAACCGAGGTTAAATATCAGATTAATGAGTTTCCCCATAGGCCAACACATGTTCTTCAAGTATGATTTGTACATCCTCACACAAAACCATGGAAACATCCCAAGAGGTAACCCATCCCAATCACTACTCCTGGATAATCAGGATTAAATATGGATCTCTAATCTGTGAGGCTTGTAAAATTAAAGGTGCACCTTATTAATAATGGTAGTAACATTTTTCCTTTTATGCCTCACTTTTACAAGGGTGTTACACTCTATTACTTTAAATCACAACACCCTCATTATGGAACCCATAACTCAAAACTAGGTAGTTCCTCTACAGTACACCACAGTGCCATGAACCAATCATGGTCTCTTATCCCACAAAGGTAAGAACATCATGGTTGTGGTTCATGTGTGTTGTCATTATTGAAGATATGTAAGTCGCCAAAACAATGTGGAGGATGGTTTGTGTAAGTCCTGAAACCACCTTGGTTGGGAGTTGCGGACACTCTCTTAATGACTCCATATAAATAAGAAACCAATTAACCTCCCATCATTTGAAGAGATGGATAGCTTAACCCCATCCACTAAGGAGGGGGATGAGGTGCTTCATGAGAAAACTTCTGTGTTAAGACGCTCATGTCGTGACCAGCGGTATCAGAGGGACTATACACCATGATATTTGTGTAATGATGTCGTTTGGACCTTGGTGGTGGGAGAGGACTCATAGGGTGTCATGAAAGATGTCACATTATATAGATGGTCACACTCATGTGAATATTAGAGGTAGAGACACCACTTTGGAGTGTTAGTTTTGAGGAGGTGGTTTTTTACCCTGTAAGAGTGTGGACCATGGTTGTTTTCCACCTAGAAAGTGGGAGTTCCATGAAACTGAAAATAATGAGAGTATCCCTTTTTACACACATGTTCTATGGTTAGTTATAAGATGATAATTTTTCAGACATATTTAATTCCAGAATCCAACATGCACAAGGGCATGCATGGAATACTGGTGGGATAATGTCCTAACCTAATACTAGGGGTCTTGTCCCACATCTATAAGAACATCAGGGTTATAGTTCATGTGATTTTTCCTTATCAAATAGATTTAAGTATCCAAAATAATGGGGAGGATGGTGCATGTCTGTCTCAACACCATCTTGGTTGGGAGATGGGGCCACTCTCTTGATGAGTCGATGGAAGGATTAAACAAGTGAAACTCACATCATTTGAAGAGATGGATGACTGAACCCCACCAACTGAGGAGGGATCTGGGGTGTTAGATTGTAAAAAAACTATTTTGAGATTCATAGCTCATGAAATGTGTTATTTGAGAGAATGTGCCTCTTGATATTTATTGAATTCTTATGAATGGGCATTGGTGGTGGGAGTGGAGTCCCAAGGTGTCATTTTGCAGGTGACACAATAGATATGGTCATGTTGGTATGAATTTATGAATTAGAAATTCCACTATGAAGGGTTGGTTTCTAAGAGGTGGGTTTCAAACCCCAAGGAGTTGGTGGACCACAGTGGTCTATGACCTAGAGAAGTTAGTGGACCACGAAGCCGATGACAAGGAAAGGGAATCACCTTCGCCATGCATGCCAGTTGGTTAGATGGAAGAATACTATTTCATAGACACACTCAAGGCCACAATCCTTCACGTAAGTGGTTGTTCTTGAAATGGTGGGGGAGAATATCACGACACAATCATGGGGGTCTCATCCCATACCAGAAAGAACATAAAGACAGTGGTTCATGCAGTTTATCCTTATCATAGGAATGTATTTTGGAATGGAATTATGGAGTATGATGTGTTTAAATCCCAAAAATACCTTATTTTGGAGTTGGGGAAACTTTTATGATTAGCCCATGGGAGGAATAAATCAATAAACCGCCCAACATTTGAAGAGTTTGAATGTTGAACCCCACCCAATGAGAAGGGGGATGGGGTGCCGAATGGGAGAATCAGTATTCTTATAACCTCATCCTTTGATAAGTGGTATCAAAGAAGAAATTCCACATGATGTCTATGGAATGATGCTGGTAGGGACTTGGAGGCGGGAGTGGTGTCCCAAGGTGTCATGGTAGTGTTGACATGACATAGATAGTTGCGCTCATGTGAATTTGAAAGGCAGAGATGCCACTTTTGAGGGTGGGTTTCTATTAGATAATTTGTTACTTAGAGAGAGGCTAGACCACAGTGGTTTGTAGCTCAAGAATTTTGAAAAACCATGGAGATGATGATGAGTAAAGAGAATCACCTTCCCTATGAATAGTATTTGGTTAGATAGAAGCAGAAAATTTTGTAGACACACTCAAGGACATGATCCTTCTTGCAAGAGAGAGTATAGGGAATGGTGGTGGGAGAATGTCATGAATCAATCCTGAGTCTCTCTTCCTACATAATCTATAACCTCAAGGTAGTGGTTCATGTTGTTTGTCCTTATCAATAATATGGATATTTCCATGAAAATGTGGAGGATGGTGCGTGTTAGTTTAGACACCACCAAAGTTGGGAGTTGGGGATACTCTCCCGATGTGTCCCTTATAAGATGAAATGAGTGAACCTGAAATCAATTAATGAGTTGGAAAACTAAACACAACTCACCAATGAGGGGATGGGGTGCTGTATAGGTGAAACACTATATTGAGATACTTAGACCTTGATAATTGGTATCAGGGAAGATGTTCCTCATGATATTTGTAGAATGATTTCGGTTGGGCCTTGGTGGTGGGAGAGGAATCCCAAGGTATCATGGTGGCAGTGACATGATAGATATGGTTGTGATCATGTGAATGTCAAGGGAAGAGAGGCCACTTTTGTTGGTGGGTTGCAAGGATGTGTTTTGTGACCCAAAAGAGGGTGGACAAAGGTGGGTTTTGACCCTAATATAGTGTAGACCAAAGATATGACAATGAGGAAGGATAGTACCTTTGGAAACACATGAAATCTAGATTTATGGAAACATACCATTTTGTAGACACATTGAGGGCCATGATCCTGCATGTGTGAGGGCATGCATGGAATGGTTGTGGGAGAATATCATCCCCTAGTTATGGGGAGGGGGGGCTCTCATCCCACACCAGCAAGAACATCAAGGACGTGGTTCTTCTGGGTTGTCCTTATAAAATATATGAAATTCACCCTAACAATGTGGAGGATGGTGCTTGTTAATCCCAACACCACCCTGGCTAAGAGTTAGGGCCACACTCCTAATGAGTCCATGGAATAAAGAAACCAATGAAACTCAAATCATTTGAGGAGCTGAATAGCTGAACCCCACCCATCGAGGAGAGGGATTGGGTGCCTCATGGGCGAACCACTATATTGATATGCTCAGACCATTATAAGTGGTATTAGAGGCAATGTTTCTTGTGATGTTTTTTGGAATTATTTTGGTTGGGCCTTGGGGGTGGATGTGGAGTCCCCGAGTGTCATTATGGAGGTAAAATGATAGATATGGTCTCACTAAAGTGAATTTCATAGTTAGAGACTCCATTACGAAGGGTGGGTTTCCAGGAGGTGATTTTCAACCTTGAGAGAGTGGGTGGACCATGAAGGCTTGTGACCTATAGAAGAGGGAAGAAAAAAGTTGATAATGAGGAAAGAGAGTACACTTGGAAATGCATGGCATCCATTTAGTTAGAAGTAGACCATTCTTTAGAAACATTCATTTCCATGATCCTACATGTTTGAGGGTATGCATATCTATGATAATGATTGAAAAACACAATCCTCCACATAGACAAGGTTGAGTGTCTCTCATAGTGGTTCAACTGTGTGACACCCCAACACCCTCCTTGGTGGTTGGAGCTCAACCATCTTGCTCTTTAATTGATGTTAGGTTCAGTGGTTTTATCCAACCATGGAATCATCATGAGAGTGGCCCCAACTCCAAACTAGGGTGGTGTCGAGACTGACACACACCATCCTCCACATTTTCAAGGAAAATTACATATCTTTAATAAGGGAAACCCACATAAACAGCTGCCTTAGTGTTATTTATCAAATGGGACGAGACGCCAATGATTAGGTCATGAAATTCTCCCACCACCATTCCATGCACACCCTCGGGCATGTAGGATCATGCCCATGAGTAGTTCTGTGAAATAGTATACTTCAAATTAACTGGATTCCATGCGTGGCCAAGGGGATGCTCTCTCCTCATCATAGGCTTCATGGCTCACCCTATTTCGTGCCTTCAAACCACTATGATCTTCCCTCTAATTGGGTTTCAAACCACATCCTAAAAACACTCTCACCAAAACTACCTATATAACTCTGACATTCACAAGAGTGTGATAATATCTATTGTGTCATCTCCACCATGACACATTAGGAGTGTGCTCCCACCACCAAGGTCTAACTGGTAGCATTATACAAAAATCACGAGGTACATTTCTACTGATACAAATTATCAGAGACTGAGCATCTCATCATAGCAGTTCTCCCATGCAGCACCACAACCCCTTCCTCGGTGGATGTATTTTAACCTTTCAACTCTTCAAATGAAGTTAGAATCAGTAGTTTGTTCCTTCCATGTAATCTTTATGATAGAATCCCAAATAACAACCAGATTTGTTTTAGGACTGACACGAACCATTACCCAATTTGTCAAGGAAGTATCTATCTATTTGATAAGAAAAAACCACATGAACCACATCATTGATGTACATACTGGTGTGGGTTGAGACCTTCATGATTTGGTCATGAAAGAGGACTATTACCCACCAGTGTCACTTATCTAACTAATGACTATCCCCACATTTTAACAAATGTTATTTATGTTTTATTTGTTCCCATCACAATAAATACTCCATCAATGCATTCTTAACAATGAATCTCTAATTAGGTAGTTTTCTAATATGAATGGTGGACCTTGTTGACATGAGTAGTAATATATGGTATTTTAAGTCTCACTTTTCCAAAGGTGCTACACTCACTCCCTTTAAATCACAACACTCTCATTGTGGACCCTAGACCTAAAACCCAGGTAGTGCCTCTATGACACAACATAGACTTTTAGATACACTCCTAGAAACATCCAAGGAGGTCACCCCTCCCAATCACTACACCATGACAAGCATGATTAAATATGGATCTCTAATCAGGAAGACTCCAAAAATGAATGGTGAACCTTTTTGACATGGATAATAAAATTTATCCTCTTAAGTCTCCCTTATCTAAGGGTGTTACATTATCTCCCTTTAATGGAAAATTACCTCATTATAGACACCACACTTCAAACCCAAGAAATGCCTCTACAACACACCATATGCTTTTACCCACTGAGGAAAATAATCAGATTAATCAATATCCCCAAAATTCCATGCATGTTCTCTAATTGTTTGTTGTACCCATCCCGATCACTACTCTATACCAAGTATGTTTAACTATGGATCTATAATCAGGAAGTCTACTGAAAAGAAAGGTTCACTATATTGACATAGTTAGAAACATTTAGTCTTTTAAGTATCACCTTTCCAAGCATGTTAAACTCTTGTTCATTAAAGAAAAACACCATTGTTATGGACCCCACACCAAAAACCCATGTAGTTCTAATATATCACCCCAATGGCTATTACCCACTGGGGTAACTTATCAAACTAATGACTCCCCACATAGGCCAACACATGTTCTTCAAGTGTCCTTTGTACTCACTCACACACACCCTATGAAACTTATTAGGATTTCTCCCACACTGATCACTACAGTACTCGCACAAACCCTAAAATACTTCCTAGGAGGTCACTAATACTGATCACTAATCTAGGTCAAACATTCTTAACTATGAATCTCTAATTAAGAAATCTTCTGAAAATAAGGTGCATATTATTAAAAAGGGTAAAAATATTTTTCCCTTAAAGGATGACTTCTTCAAGAGTGTTACACTCTCTCCCATTAGAAGCACAATGCCCTCATTATCTACCCTATACCTCAAACCCAAGAATTTCCTATATAACACACCATTGGATATTACCCAGTTGGGTCCTCTATCAGATTAATGAATATCCCCATATTCCAATACATGTTTTTTCACACACACGCACACCCTAGAAAACATACCATGAGGAACCCATCTCGATCACTACTCCAGGCCAAGCACACTTAATTGCGGAGCTCTAATCAGGAAGAATCCTGAAAGGAAAGGTGCGCCTTGTTGACATGGGTAGTAACATTTAGTCTTTTAAGTCTCACTTTTCCAAGGGTGTTATTCCCTCTCACATTAAAGAACAATTCCCACACTGGGGACCCCATACCTCAAACCTAGGTAGTGCCTCCACAACACACCACAAACAATTACCCATAGAGTTAACTTATTAGACTAATGAAAATACACACATGCTAACACATGTTATTTAAGTGTGATTTTTCCTCAATCACACACACCACAAGAAACCTTCCAGGATGTTACCCATCCTATTCACTACTCCATACTAAGAATGATTAATTTTGGATCTCTAATTAAAAAGGATCCAAAAAAATAAATGTGAACCTTGTTGTCATGGGTAGTAACATTTATACTTTAATGTCTCACTTTTCCAAGGGTGTTGAACTCTCTCCCTTTAAAATAAAATGCTCTCATTTTTGACCCCACAGCTCAATCCCATTTTGTGCCTCTACAACATACCACATTCTATTATGCATTTAGGTCATTTATAATACTAATTACTATACCCAAATGCTAACACATGTTCATTATGTGTTATTTTTCCACACTCACAAATGCCATAGGATACTTCCCACGTGATCACCCTTCCTGATCACTACTCCTATAGAATCATGCAAATTTGTAGAGTTCTAACTAGGTAGCCTCCTTAAATTAAAGTTTCACCATGTTCACATGGGTAAAAAAATGTAGTCTATTAATCTCACTTTTCAAAGGGTGTTACACTCTTCACCATTAAATAACAATGCCCTAGTTGTGATCCCACACCTAAAACATAGGAAGTGCCTCTAAAATTATGGATGTCTATTGGCTCTGATACCATTTTTCATGACATGACCTTCCTTAGTACATAGAACTAGTCAACTGACCCCACAAGTTTCTTGTAATACTTTGGATTCCTTCACAGCACACCACAAGCTATTTCCCACGAGGTCCACTTATTAGACTAATGAATTTTCATACTCACCACCACATGTTCTTCTAGTATGATTTTTACGCACTCACACACAACATGAGAAATTTCCTAGGCATTCACCCATCATAATAACTACTCTAGGAAAAGAACACTTAACTGTGGTGTTATAATTGGGTTGGTTCCCAAAATGAAAGTTAAATCTTGTTAACAAAGGTAGTAACATTTACCATTTCACATTTCACTGTTTTCAGCGTGCTTTATGTTCCATGTAGCATAAAATATTCTATGATGTATATCCTTTAAATTTGATTGAGTTATGTGTCCTATAAAATGGTAATGAAATGATAATTCATTATAACATAGTATACCCCAACCCATATGACATTATTACCTTGGTATGTGTTCATAAGAAATATGAAAAAATATATAGATATGCTCTCCCATTTCCATCTAGTTATGGAAAACCATTGTATCATCCACTTAGTATTTTTGTTTTCATCCTTCTATTGAAAAAATTATAGGGACAATGATGTATATTTTTTGATAAACTTTTTCATGTTAATTGACTAATTATATTCTAGAATATCGTGATACATCTTTATACTCCTTTAGTGGACATATAATGTTGAGATATGTGTATCATTTAATTACTCTCAATATTAGGATTTGATGTTACACATAGTCCTGACTAAAATTAAACAACTCTTTCTTCATCAATTTTGATATTTGATAATTTCCCTATTCTTATAGAATCCACTTTCTTTTTTTTTCAACATCATCTGTTTAAGAATATTTTATCTTCTCTTAAATGGTGGTTGAGAAATAATTGGAGAAACTAATGATTATGTTACTTCTTTTATGATTCATATGTATCTCTTTTTCATTTCTAATATGATTATATCCCTATAAATAATCATCGTGGATATGGTTTTAGGTTCCTCTATACTTATAACATCTTCCCCTTTGTTTTATTTCATAATATGGTACTGAATTGAGAATTCATAGTCCTTCATTAACTATTATAATCTTTTTTTGAGTTTATTAATTTATTTTGGTATTAATATATTTAAAGATGTTATGATCTGTATATATTTCACACCTCTCCCCATATAGATAATGTAGAAAATTTTTAAATTAAAAGATTAATGTAGCCAAATCGAGATCATTTTTTGGATACTTCTACTCAATAAATTCAAACTATATTTAATATAATGATATCTTTTTATCATTTTTCATCAGTACACATCCCAATACCTTCTTTGATACATCAATGTATACTAATAAAAGTTCTCCACTTGAGGGTTGTGTTATTATTTGTGTAGTGATAAGCACCTTTTTCATTTTCTTGATGCTCTGTTCACATTCATTGGTCTAGAGAAACATTAATTCCTTCCAAGTTAGTTTGATCAAAGGGTTTTAAAATCATGAAAATTTTATCAAAAATAATAAATAGTACTCATATAGTTCAAAACTATTGATCCCTATTACAGATATTGTTTGGGACACTATTCAATTTAATTTTTCTTATAAGGGTCCATTAATATCACATTGCTTATGAAAAAATTCCAAAAGGATGAAACCTCTTATATAAAAAAATAATACAATGTATATAGCTTATCTATTTATAGTGTATTTAACATAATACTCAAATTCTTCTCACACTCATCCTCACTTTTTAAGTATATCATAATATCAATAATAAATTCTACAAAAAAAATTCTAACATAATCTATAATGTGTCTATTCATTATGTCCATGAAGCTTTTCAGACCATTAGAAAGTTTGAAGGACATCACTTTATACTCATGGTATTTTTATGATATTTTAAAGTAATTATTTGAAATATCTTCCTTATTCATCTTTAATTGATGATATCCTGACCATAGGTAAACCTTCTAGAAATACTATGACCCACATAGTTTAACAGATAAGTTATTAATCCATGGAAGGGGATACTTGTTATTTATCATGATTTTTTGAGTTCATGATTTTCATGATCCTATCCACTGAGTCTTACATGGTTGGTGGTATGCTGAGAATTATAGCCATTGACCATATCCAATAGGCTAGAGGCCAATGACTACTGACATGTAGGCATGTCACTCACATGAGAGGCCTTAGAAAAAAGTACATGTATACACATAAACATCTCCGTAAATCAGTTTAATGAAGATAAATAAGCAACTGATACTCTAGGAGAATTCATAGAAACTATCCCACATTAGTGTACAATAAGTAGTATAACAAAAGAGAAAAAAATGAAAATATAATCCCACCAAAATTACTAAGGTCCCAAATCACTGAAAATATGGTGGAAGAAACCCAAAAGTAACTCATGGATCTATATGAGGAATTTATAACACAACTAAGGTTCAAATAAGATCCATATACTTATGGTCCACATAGGACTCTAAAAAAAGGGTTCTCATATGTATAAGACATGAAATGTGTGTGAAGATACCATGTATGGGTGAGTATATACATACCTAGAAGGACATCATGAAATCAATAAACATAAATCATCAGAGAGAGAGAGAGAGTAGTCATCTCATCACCCTTGAAAAATGACAATTAGAATATGGGAAAACAACCAAAATCACCATGTTATTATAAAAAATAATCCCAATTGAATAGAGAAAGGGGATATCCCTATTCATGTATTGTATAAGAATTATGAGTCTATCCACAACTCTAAAGGTCCCATCACATTTTTCGAATGTCGTCTTAACTGTATAAGATCTAGAGTGGAGGGTCCTCTCCTTGCCAAATTGTGAACTAACCAAAGGGCACTATATCCTAACCTAAAACCTCTCATAAACTCACCAGAATCAATTTGGGGGGCCCAAACCTCACCACTATGCACCTAAACTGGCGGGTAATAGTCTCTAGTAGAAGACCCGCTCCCCACATGATCTTGAAGATGGGGGGCTTCACTAAAAATATACAGGACCCACACCCAATCAAGTATGGGGGTTTCCAACACTACATGTTTAAAGAGTATAGGGGAACCATTAACTAGTGATATATGGGGTTTCTAACACAAGTAACACTATTGTGATCTCACCAGATCACTACAATCATCTATGAATTGTTAAGAAAAGTTACCTACTATATTCATATCATATCGTATGATTTCAATTGAAACAAAGGTCACATCCATGTTATATAAGGAAAAATCCTTTGGATAGTCAACTCAAGGTCCCAAATATGTGTTTTTATGAGGGATATACATAAGCTAGAAGTATCATAGAAATGTACATGGCATGTGACCTTTCATGGAAACCTAAGCATATCCTCACCTAGACATGACTTTGAAAGCAATATGAAACTACATTGTGTGTACAAGGGGTACACGGTGTGTCATTCCTACTTGGGGGGATACCTTTGTACTCCAATATATTCTTATATACTTTATCCTATGACTATGTACCAAATACAATGTCTGAGTGCACTAGTAAATGTACCCAAAGTACCCATATCATTTAGCCATGTACATATACATTCTGTGTCCCCTAGGGTACACAAAATTTATAACTTCACATGGTTATGGGTATGTGAATGTGAAAGATGTCATGGATGATTGACTAGCTTCTCACGATGTGTGTGGTCCATCAACATGGTTGGTTATATTCATATCGAATGAAACCCAAGACACTATGTCCAAGAGACTTCATAGTTTGTGTTTTAAGAATACACAACATATATGTCATGACTGCCCAAAAATCCTAGACTATTCATTCATCTTATTCAACATGACACCACATTCTTCTGAACTATCAAAAAACACACTAGAATTCCTAGATTTGGGTTGTTCACCCACAATGGCTAGTTGGAAGTCATATTCCAACCATTATTCTCTGTAAAAAATAGTCCTTGTCACTATTTTAAGAGCCACAAAAACTGAATCTCATGAAACCACCCACCCATAAAACCGTTGGACCACCCCTATAACCAATGTCTAGATTTTATCGAACTATGGCACAAAATTGGCCATCACCACTCCTTCAGAGAGATCAACTCAATCACAAGAAAAGATCCACCATTACCCAATTCATTATCATATTTTCATTACTACCACTACACCTCTATTATGTCTACAACACCCAAAATTGAAAATGTGACCACTATATATTTCTCCAAAGAATTAATTTACAATGATAAATACTTCTAGGTATCATCTACTAACTAAAAAACTGACTATCTATGATGAACATCATGAATAGAGAGTGAAAGGCACAGAATACAAAGTGAGACTTGACCAATGACCATGTTTGTTTTCACATCATCACCAAAATCTGAATATTGGAGATCATCAAAGTAACAAGAACCATCGAGAAACAAATTTCAAATTCCTAGATAGAAGAGGAGAAAGAAAATGTGGCACAACCAATAGAGATCAATCCATGAATTAATTTGGTAATGTATTAATTATTGTTTGACTCAAAATTTAAATGGGGATGAAACTACAAAAAAACTCACTACCTTAGGTTTTGATCAATCAATGATGAAGAATATTCATGTATTGATGTTGTTGGTGTGATCCAATTTCTCTTTCATTGAAAAAAATTCTCACAGTACCTGATCCTTGATTCAGTGATCATCCACCAACATGCTCACCATCAGAGTTCTCTCTCCATTATCCATTCAAATCCTTAGTGTAATGACCCAGTTGTTATAAATTATTTCGTTTTCATATATAAATTTTTTATATATTACAATATATAATTTTTATACGCATTGAAAACAAATTGAAACCAACAAAACTTTAATTTGTTAATAAATATTAATATATTAGTCGAATATGAAACTAATGAAATTTCAATCAATTAAAATTGGACAAAAAAATATAAAATAGAAAACAAGAAATAGGAAAATACAGATCACCCCATTCTTCTAGATTCATCACCCCATAGAAAAACAAAAGAAATGAAACAAAATATAAGTAAACAAATTCAAATTTTAGAAAATGGAAATATAAAACCATGATAGGAACTGAATTGAACAATTAATAAAGGAATGTAGAGGTATTTAAAGGAAGTTTATATAATAATTTGACCATTGTGAATATTAACCAGACCATTGAGAATAGTAACCTGACCATCAGAATAGTAATATGTTCTCAAAATAATAAATTATGTTATAAATAATATTTAGCATCATTTATTAAAATAAATATGGATTTTATAAATGCAAAAATTTATATTTACTAAAAATTCAGAGAATATATAAGCACATTTTTAATAAACTGTATTTTAAAGTATTTCATCAAAATAATAATTTTCATATAAAAATTTTAAATTATATATGTTAGAATTTTTTACAAAATGAATATATTTTTTCATATTATCACATAGAAACTTTCTAAGGGTTATTTTTTGGTAATTTTCTTGAATAATTCAATTTTTAGGTAAATAGAAAAAAAAGTTTTTTTCATAATTTGTGTATCTTAAATTACATTATTCATGATGTAATAATGAAATAATATTTATATAATGTAAGTTTTGGAAAAAATATATTTAATTTCATAAATGAGTCATTTAAATACAATAAACTTTATTTCCAAACCTAAAAAGAATTTTCCATAACTAAATGTCAAAAGCGATCCCTTAAAATAACAATCTTCCTTTTTTCATATTTTATAATTAATAAACTACGTGAATTAGAATTATTGGTGTTTCTAAAGTCATAAAACCATTATATTATATTTATATAACATTTATATTGTAAAAACTTCACTATTACTTGTCTTAAATTGAATTTAATATTTCATTTAATATTTTATTCTAAAATACAACTCTCCTAATGTACAAATAACCCCACTCTATCCCCTAGGAAAACCAATCATCTCTAACTTTACAAAGACAATTTTCTACCAAAATCCTCTCTCTTATAACCTTTTCAACATTATGGATGTTTTGGAGTAACCCAAATTCATTTATCAAAGAATTCTAGTGCTCTACAAGACAAGCCACACTAAAGAAAGAGTATGAATTTTTTCAAATACTTCCCCCATTTTCTTCTTATTATCTCACTTTTCCCAATTTATTTCAAAATAAAATACTCTTATGATTTATTAAATAATTATTTTAATTTTATATTAATTATTTAGACATAGCTTAAAAATTCTATTTTTGATGTATTTATATTTTATACCTCATTTTCCTCATTTTTGGACAATGTCCTTGTTAATAGTTGATTAAACACCAACGAAGAATTTTCCAACATATTTATTATCACCAACCTAATGTATGATAATAACACATTATTTATAATATATAAAGGTATAAAAATATTTTTAAGCGTCTGTAATTAATTCATATAATGTATAAATAACCTTGAATAAAAATAGAAAAATCCGAGAAAATGGGGAATTTTTTATGAAAACATGTTGTAAAGATGACCTCCCTTTATCCAAAGAAATTAAGAAATTTAATAGAATTATTTCAATTGATACAGAGAGGTAAAAATGAAAATAATATACTTTTAGATCAATGTTTTAATAAACCAATGTTTATTATTTAGGAGGTAGAAAAATGTTGAAATAATGTTGGATTAATGGTAATGGTATTCTCAAACCCAACTCACTTTTTTTAGGTTATCCATCACTCAAGTCATTCATAGTATGGGTATTGCTATAATTTTTCTTAAATATCCATTCACTACCATTATTTAAAGTATATAAATTTTATCACCTTTATTTATAATCCAAATAAAAATATTTTCCAAAAACCCTTTTCTTTAGAAAACTCATATTTTATCCCGCTTGAGTTTTTTATACATTCAAGAATGATGATGGTTATACAAAATATGTTTTCATTTTCCATGTGGGAACCCTCAGTTTATTCATAAAGTCGTTCTTTATAAATTTGTTATGAAATCCAATCATTTCCTTGAGTTATCTCATGACTATGATTTTTATACATTCTTTATGGAATGCATGATTATGTAAATATTATGATTTGATGGTTGTGAAGATAATTATATATCCCTCAAATGTGTTGTGAAATTCGATTTATCTCATAATATTATGTGTATTATTCATGAACATGATGTTATATTTGTTCAGAATGATTATTATATGATTTATTCATTTATGTTACATTTGAACATGATGATAGCTTTTTCCACAACTATTTGTGGTATTTTACCACAATGAAAAGATGTTTCATTTTTATGAATCACCACATTTCAAGAATTTTTCAAATATCTTACTCAAGATCATGATGGTGATCCTCTGCTTATGAAATGATTCTGATGATTATACTCACCCATGTTCTGTTGATTCAATTCACTCACATTTTACTTATTTTATATCCCCTTACTAGGATTTTACATCACCCATTTAATTTAAATATATCCTTAGTTGACTACATGTATAAGGAGAATGTGAGAGATTATAATTGGATAGTGAATAAGTATTTAAATAATTTTTATTTTTATTTAAGTATATGTGATGTATGATGCTAATTTTCCCAAGAAACCAAACCTCTAGACACTTGAATATATAACTATTATGGTTTTTATCATTAAAATTATTTAATAGTCATGTAAGAAAATGTATGGTCAGTATAATTCATATTAGAGTTGTGGTTTATCTAATATTGTAATTAGTATTATAAATCATTAGAGATAAACCATATGATATTTCTATGTTTATGTAAACATCCAAAGAAATTTATTTTAGGAAATGGGAAAACATGGTAATCATATAATGTATACCATAGAGTTAATTGTGATAAAGAAAAAATTATTTATTCATACTATTTTGACTTATGTTTTTGTTCTAAAGTTTTCATTTTAAGAAAATGGTGGTAACGAGGATAAAAATGGAAAAAAATCCATGTGAGGGAAAATACAATGATTGTCCAAACAATATCCCCAATGCCATGGTATGTGGAGTTCAAAACATTATGGAAACTCTTACAAAACTATCTTAATCTTTGAAACTAACCTGAATAGAGAAGATATCCTGACCCACTTTTCATGGAACAATTTTTTAACTCAATGGATATAGTTTTTCTATTATCCACTATTATATAAAGCAGAAGGAGAATTTTTTTTCAGTCATTTAGATGGAGAAGCTTATCAGTGGTGACAATTGATAAAAAACAATGAAAAATGATTAAATGGAAGAGATGGTGGGGGAATACATTAATAAAATATTTCAAAATAAGTATTTCCCAAAAAAATATTTAAACAAAGATGGATATAGAATTCATTGAGTTCATGTAAATGTAATGTGAATCTGTCATGAATTATGAGGAAAATATTATAAGGATTGAAATATATTCCTTGGTTTTTTATTATTGATGATAGAAAAATAGATAGATACTTTTGTGGTTTAAAACAACCCCTTCAAAATATTTAACTCTACAAGACTTCATAAGTTATGAAGAAATGTTTTTTATTTGATCTCAATACAGAGACTAATATTTGATATTATACCTTTATACAGGGGTATAACAATATTAAAATAGAGTTTCAAGATGGTGTGTCAAATCAAAAAGGAGTGAAGAGGATCCAACCACCCATGTGACAAAAATGTTGGAAGAATAATCATGGTAATTTCTTCAAAGAAAGAGGTAAATGCTTCAAGTGTGGGAGAGAAGGAAACCAAGATCCTGAATTTCAAAGAGACATAAAGAAGCCGACCAAAATGATGGAGGAATGGAAGGCTCCTCCTAATGAACCACCGATGGTTCAATGATTCAACTGAATGGATCAAGAGAACAATGCAATCTAGTTCATGAAACCATGGTTCCTTGCGGCTAATCAACATCAATAACCACAAAATCAAAAGGATCAAGGAAAATTGTATTCCATCACAAATACTATAGTTGAGTGTGAAAATGAATTCTTAAATGGTAAAATTCATATTTACTCCATAATGTAATAATTATTATTTGATTCAAGTTCTACACATTCATTTATATCCCTTAATTTTGTTATAACTATTGAATTGAATCCTTGAAACATTGATGTAGAGATATCTATATAAACACCAAGTGGGGTGATTGTTATAATCCAAGTGTTGGTTTCTTCTCCTCTAAGTATATGTGGTATTATTCTTCTTGTGATTCTCATAATCCTTCCCTTAGTGAAATTTTATTCTTTACTATGCATGGACTATATCTTATTATATAGATCACACAACAACTATCATGAAAAGGAAATCTATTTTCCTATTCCAAACCATCCCATGATCCAATAAAAATTCATGGAAGATAATGAATCACCTATATAAAATCCATATATGGTGTGGGTAATGATACCTTGTAAATAAGAATACATTTCCCAAATGGTTGAGTTAAAGTAAAGCATCAACCATGAGTATGTTCCCATTTTAATGGAATACACTAATGTATTTATTGAAGAGTTACTTGGAAATCCCCTAGATCCTGAGGTAGATCTCTCAATAGAACTTATACCTAGATCAACTCTTATATCTAAATTCCCCTACAGGATGGCCCTGATCGAACATTAGGAGTTAAAGAAATAGCTACAAGATCATTTGGAAAAAGGGTTCATACACCCTAGAGAATCACCTTGGGGTGATCCAGTGGTCTTTTCAAAGAAAATGGATGGATCAATGTGGACCTGTATCAATTATCAGGATCTTAACAAGATAACCATAAATAACATGTATCCCTTTCCAAGTATTGATGCCATTTTTGACCAACTGCAAAGAGATAATTACATATAAATGTTGGATCATTATTTTGGATATGATTAGCAGAAGGTGAAGAAGGAATATATTTTGAAGAAAACCATCCATATAAGGTATAGGTACTATGAGTTCATAGTGATTCCCATCAGACTTACTAATTCCACTAAAATCTCCATGGATTTGATCAATAGAATCTTTAAATACAATCTTGACAAAATTATTTTAGTTTTTACCAATGATATTTTCATTTACTCCACGATCAGTGAGAAACATTAAAAGAATCTAAGGATTGTGATAGTGACATTATCGAATGAGAAAATTAATGATAATTTCCTGAAAGTGTGACTTTTGGATGAAACAAGTCACATTATTAGGGAACATGATCAAAATTGAGGTAATTTATGTGGACCCTTAAATGAAAAATATAATTTAGTAATATACTATACCCACTAGTATCATAAAAATCCATTGTTTTCTTGTATTAATTGGGTATTATCAATGATTTGTGCGAAATTTCTCATGATTTTCTATCCCAAAAAATAAGTTAACATGGAATGGTATAATGTATTTTTGGATAAAATAATGTGAGGAATGATTTGAGGAAATAAATAAAAGGATAGTCACTAAAAATATACACACAATACCCATATGTTTAGAAGGTTTTTTTATATACAGTGATTCTTAGAAAAAGTCTTGGTGTGTATACTCATTAATAATTATAATGTGATAGCCTATGCCTCAAAATAGTTTATGATCCAAGAGAAAAACTACCTGATGCATGATATTGAGTTAGGAGTTGTGATCTACTCTGAGAATATTTGGTGGAACTACCTCTACAGAGAAAACATGAAATTTAGATGTATCATAAGAATCTAACATATATTCTCACTTACATGGAGCACAATATGAATCAAATAAGATCTTTAGAGCTAATCAAGGACTATGATTGATCTATTCACAAAAATATAGGAAATGTAAATAAGTAAGATGATCCTATTAGTATAAAATATCCTAATTATATATCAATAAAGTAGATTTAGAAATATATTATCCTCATGCATATGAAAAGGATAGATCTAGAAATCATTATTCTAGTAAATAAATCATACATTTCCTAAATGATTTCAAAACTATCTATATTATAGAAGATCAAGGAGGAAGAAAGGGGTGATCTGTAGATCCTGAAGAATATGAATGTGGTAAAGAAAGGGAAGCTACATGAGTTCCACATCATTGATGATGACATGATTCTTTTTGGAATTTGTGTAAATTTTTCACATGATCAATATAAGTAGAAATTGGACAATTCACATAGATCACCTTTCTCCATACATCATATAAGTACCAAGAAGTAAAAAAGATGTACCATGATCTTCGAGAACACTTCTAGAGGATTAACATGAATAAGGATATTGCAGAGTATATCTCAAGGTACATGTTATGTCAACAAGTTAAAGTAGAGTGACAAAAGTCCAAAGGGATGATTCAACCATTTGAAATAACCATATGGAAATGGAAGAATGTCACAATAGAAATTGTCAATAGTCTCCTAATGATATCCAAGGGAAATAATGTGATATGGGATTTGGTGGATTTTCACACAACGACTACCCAATTTATTTCTATTTATAAAAATTTATTCATTAAGAAACTTCCCATAATATTTGTAAATGATGTGGTTAAGCTACATGGGGTGCCACTTTCAATCGTCACTGATTATGATCCAAGGATCAAATATAAACCTTGGAGATATATTTAATATGATTTGAATAATGAATTGAATTTTTGTATGGCATAGCACCCCAAAAGTGATGGCCAATATGAAAAGACCATTCAGACACTTGAGAGATTATAGGATCTTACTCAATGGAATTTAAAGGAATATGGGATTAACATATCCCATTCATCGAGTTCTCATATAAAAACTTCTTCCAATAAAGTATTGAAATGGATCCATATGAAGCTTTGTATGGGGAGTGATGTAGAACTCCAAATTATTGGGATGAATTTGGAAACAAAAGCTACATGGACTTGATATTTTTTAAGAGATGATAGGGAAAGTTAAATCTATACAAAAATATATAAGATATTCTCAGAGTAGGTAAATGATCTATTCTAACAACCGCCCAATGAAAATGGAGTTTGATGTTTGAGAAAATATTTTCCACTGAATATCCCAATGGAATAAGGATATTTATATTGGAAAGAAAGGGAATCTTAGCCCTAGGTACATTAACTCCTTTCATATTCTTGATCGCATAGTAGTAGTGGCCTATCGAATTACAATTCAACCATATATGGCTCATGTTCATGATGTGTTACATGTATCACTCCTATGGAATTACATAACCAATCCCTCACATGTATTTTTCCATAAGTGCTACAATAGAAGAATGATCACTCTTATGATGAGCATCTAGTGAATATCGTACACAATAGGGACAAAGTTATACTCAACAAGACCACTGACCATGTTAATGTTCCATGGAAAAAACAAAAGCATGAATAAGTGACAAGGAAACTAGAGGAAACAATGAAATATAATTACCCTCAGTTATTAAAAATAGATGACATGCATTGAAATTTAGGGGATGAAATTTAAAAAGGTGGAATAATGTAATGAGGAAGAATTTTAAAATGATATTTTTTTCATAAATAAATGATTATTATATTATATCATATAAGTATTATACATATAGAGCACATAGAGAAATGGAAAAAACATTTATTAATTAATTAAGATCATTAAATTAGTTCTCTAAGAGTATAATGAAAAGATCCAAAATTACAATTGGAAAAAACATATAATATAGAAATGCTAGAATGGGAAAATATGAATCACCCAAATCTACTAGAATCATCGCCCCCATAACCAATAGTATTGAAAAGAAACAAAATATTAGTAAAACAATCAACATTGTAGAAAATAGAAATATAGAAAAATGATATGAATTGAGTTTAATAAGGAATAAAGTAATATAGAGGTATTGATAGGATGTTATTTGATTGATGGAATAGTAATGTGACCATATTGAATAGTAATCTGACCGTTGAGATTAGTAACATGGCCATGGGAATAATAATTTAACCACCAAATAATAAATATTAATATAAATAATATTTACCATGATTAATTTACGTAAATATAAATTTTATAATTAAAAAAATATCTGGATTAAAAAAATCAAATAAAATATTATAAAATTTTAAATAAACTATATTTTAAATTATTTTGTCAAAATCATAATTTATATATAAAAAATTATAACTAGCCATGTTTAAAATTTATTTGGATAAAATGAAATATTATTTTTGGAATAATAATGTCTAAATTGTCCATGGGTTATCTTATGGTAATTTACTAAAATACTTTAATTTTCATGTAAATAGTAAAAATACAGTTTTCTCATAACCGGTGTATCTTAAATTAGATAATTTTGGACATAATAATGACCTAATCATTACTATAACATGATATTAAACAAAAATATATTTAATTTAAATAATTTTTCTTAAATTAATTCACATAATTTCTAAATGTAAAAATCATTTTCCAAAACATAATGTCAAAATTCATCCCCTAAAAAAAATTTATTTTTTCCACATTCATTTTTAGTAAACTAAGTGAATTCCAGTTATAAAGGGGTTTAAAGTTATAAAAACAATTATATTTATATAATAAATATTATGAAAAAGATTTCCATTAAAAAATTTACATTTGATATAGTATTTTATTTAATATTTTACTCTAAAAATTCCCTTCTCCAAAAGTATAAATAACCCCTTTACCTCCCCTTAGAAAACTACTCCTCTCTCAAACTTGAAAACCAAATTTTCTCTCTTATAAAATATCTTAATCTCTTATAAACGATAGGTATGTGCTATAGTAAACCAACTCCATTCATCACAAAAGTTTAGTTCCATACAAGAGGAGTCAAAATAAGGAATGAGTATGTTTTTTTTTCAACATCTTATATTGTTTTATTCGTTTTCTCCCTCTTTTCCTAATATATGTAAAAATAAAATTTTAATTTATATAATTAATACTAATTATAAAATTATATTAATTATGTTAATAAACATTAAAAATTATATTTTTTATTTATTTATATTTTATAACTAGTTCTCTTCATATTTGGAAATTTTCACCATTAAGAGTCTTTTAACCACCAGTGAGGAAATTTTAAACTTATTCCTTATCACAAACCTAATAAATGGTAATAATGAATTATTTATAATATATAAAGGTATAAATAATTTTTTTTGAGATGTTGGAATTAATTATACTAATTTATCAATGGAAATGACCAAAAATATCAAAATCAAAGAAAAACTGATTTTTTTTTTTGAAAACATGATATCAAAATGACAACCCATTAACTAAGGAAATTAAGATATATAATAAAATGATGAAATTGATGAATAGTGGTAATAATTTCCATAATTCATTTTTTATCAATGTTTTAATAATCCAAAGATTATTATTTAGGAGGCAGAAAAGCGACGCAATAAAGCAGGATTTAAGGTAAGGTGATTCTCGAACCGAACTCCCTTTATTTTTGTTATACCTCTTTCACATCATTTTATGTAGGGATATTCCAAAATTATTTCAAAAATTTCTTTTAAAGATTGTTCCATTTTATTTTGGGGATATAAATGTTACCACCATGTTTTATAATCCAAATACAAATACTTTACAGAAAAAAACTATTTTATTTCCAAAAAATAAAATTTTACTATTCTTGTGTTGTTTGTTATTCACTCAATAATGATGATGTTTACTCTAATTTTTTTCCATTTTTTCTTTAGGAACCCCATGTTTATTCATAAAATCTTAATTTATGAAATCCTTTGGAATCCCATTCCTTTACATGGGTTAATTCATGACTATGATTTTTATACATTCTATGTGGGATGCATGATTATTTATATATTATGATGTGATGGGTGGTACTAGCATTAAATATCCCTCCAAATAATTGGGTAATGTGATGTAGTTCATGATATTAGGTGCATTATGTGTAAACATTATTCTATCATTGGGTTTAATTATGATGTTATGATTTATGCACATATGTTATGCATGAACATGATAGTAGATTTGTTCACAACTACATGTGTTATTTTATTACCATGACATAATGTTTCATTTTTAATTCATTACTAAATTCCTTGAATTTTTCATAATTTTTACCCAATATTATGATGATGATACAATTCATATGACATGATTATGGTTATTATGATAACCAATTTTCTATTGATTCAAGTCTCTTACTTAGGCTATATTTTTCTTCCCCTTACATGGATTTTAGCGCACCCCTTTCATTGATATATATACTTAGGTGACCACATATACTAAGGATAATATAAGAGAATCTATATAGATAATGGAGAAGTATTTTAATAATTTTTATGTTTTTATATATATAAGTGATGTATGATCCAAATTTTCCAATGATACAAGACCTATAAATCATTGAATGTATAATTATTATGTTTTTTATTTAAAATTATGTAATATTCATGTATGAAATTGTAAGGTTGATATACCTAAGGTTATGCAGCTAAACTTAGTATTTTTTCAATTACTGGGTTTAAATAGAGTGGGGATAGTTCTTGGTCATTCAATAAATTAATATATAAATTTATTTAATAATCATTCCATGATTTCACATAAGAAAAAATGACTAATGTGCATAAAGGTTATGTTTTGAAAAATGTTAAAATCACATTCCTTATTTAATGAAGGTCTCAGATTTCCCATATGGGAAATTATTTGGGAGATATTTTGTTAGTTAAAAAACATGTATATAATATAATATATTTAATATTATTGTAATGAGGCTCTCTAAGCCATGTAATTCCATTCTGACCCAACACCTAACTTCCAAAAAATTCCTTAGAATATTCCGATTTTCTACAGAGAGAAAATAGTTTCATTACACACCCCCACCTTTAAGGATTTTCATTTGGAAAAGAGAAAACCTTTTTATATAGGTGAGGATAGTGAGCATGTATCTGATTCCCCCACTCCCATGATATCTTCTAGAGGTTCATATTCTACAAATAAGAAAACAACAATGTAAAACACTTTCTCATAAAGTGATTTCTCCCACTAATTCTAAAATTCCATCAGGAACCTCAAAAAAGTAACTCCACCCTTATTTCTGGTTCACCCAAGTAAAAAGAATTCAAGGATTACAAAACATATATACTTAGAAATAATTCGTAGAATACGTCATGTGCCTGGTCTAACTATGACTATAGGGTCATGTGGTATACTACCTATCCAACCCAACACAGTATCTAGAAAAAAGGACTATAAACCTTAAATGTGGAATGATACCCTAGAAAAAACTCTCTAATCCACATTGAGGTGAGTTATCTTGAATCAAATTACATCCTCATAAAACTATAGTATCTTCTATCATTACCCATAAAAGGTTTCTAGTATCTCTGGGAATTCATCATTTTTTCCTGAAAATACTAGAACTTTTTTCAACCATCAATCACACAAACTCTATACCCATAAAACTGCCTCCCACTAGTTCTTACCGGTATAATGCTTACCTGAAGGGTCCCCTATAAATGGCCCCGAATGGTGACACACCAATGTTAGAGTGGTAATTATTATGATATGAAGATCCAATTGTTATAGATTTTCCTACAAAAAGTGTCCAAAATAAATATAGAATCCCAAAGTATGTTCTCCATAACATAAGTTGTCTAATTACTTGGGTATCTTCAAGGGTTATAAACACCATGCTCCACCGATACTGAGTCTCAAAGGCCTCCTTCATCCTCTCCATAATCATTATGTGAAGTGAGAATCATGGAATGGAATTATTTTCAGGGGAATTATTTGAATCCAAACATCTTCTTACATGCCCATGAATCCCAAACCCTCTACAAAGATCTGCCTTTATTGGTTAGAAAGTGGTCCAACTAGGTGAGTTAGAATTTGATCACTCATATATTATCATAACCTCTCGCTAATTGTGGAATAAAAAACATGAAAACAAAAAATATACCATCCCATATACACTTCCATCTGGGAACCACAACCTTCACCTACATTCATGTGATTCGACATTATTTTAACTCATAAAAATATTACTACATCATTGACCTCTCAAATTAATCCTTAAGGATCTTGATACATCCTCACCTCTATAGGATGTACTATTAAGGTAAAGCATGAAATATTCTCAACACCTTATCTCAAATCATGATAGAAATCCCCATATATTCTTGAACAATGATGAAATTCTCACAACCATCACTTTATCCATCACGAACATGTATTGTAGATATCTTGTCTCACAAGATTGCACAATCGATATCCCTAGGCTGTTCTTCCCTAAAATTATGAAGAAGTGAAGGAGAAATATCCCTCTACTAGAGGTATACTACACCATAATCACCTTCATGGTCCAGTAGTAATGAGATATACTCCTGCATCACCTGACACAAAAATAATGAATAGAAAACCTTAATTTGAGCACCTAATACCACCGCCATTCGTTATAGTGACTTCCAAGATAACACTAAAAGAACCTTTTACTAGGTATGCTGTCACTTGTATATTTGAGAGAACTCATCATAATATATTTACATTTGTAAAACAAAAATAACACTTCAGGATCTTCCTATAAATCTATAACTCTTGTAGCCTATCCTGAACCATCATCATATTTATCATATTCTCTATCACTGACATCAAGTACATGAGCATTCCATTGAATAGGTTTTACATGATATAATCCAATAAGTGTAAAATAATATAGTCTATAATTCCCAAAATCACTTTTGGAGCATCCAATACACTAAAATTATCACTATGAACTCATGGAATGTGTAGAGGCCCAAGGAATCCACCATTGATATATCCTCATCTCACACCGAGAGCTAGTGATAACCTAAAAGGAGGTAAAAACCTAAGAACCACTTCACCCCAAACCATTGATCAAAGAATTCATTGATATTTGGGGGTGGAAAATACTTCCCAATAGTCAAATAGTATAGGTAATTTTAATCCATACTTAACCTCAAACTATCATCTTCCTCCTAGGTGAACAACACTCAGATTCCTAAGGAATCATAATAGTTTAAAAAATCCCATATTTAGTATATTTAACCAACCACACTTTTAACTCGCACAACCACACATGATTATCTAATATCATAGGGAAGATATTGGGCCATCCCTGGGTGTGGTTCTACGAATACAACTACTTTCAAGGGGGAGGTAATCATGGAACATCATCATGGGATACACCCACATACTCCTAAAATACCATAAGAAACTAAAAGATCATAGAATCAGATGCTCCAAGGGTCATACAAGACAAATGATAATAATTCAACTGTATCCTCCTACACATAATCTCATCCTACCCTTCTGAGGAATGATTCTCAACAAGAAATGAAAATTATTTCCCACTAAATTAGGTACACATAAAACCTGAATCGTAAAATTCAACTAACCATGGATGGTTGAAAACTAATCCATAATAAGGAAAATGTCAAAGGGTATCACTATCACCACATAAAAATTTCACACGAGTCTCTCTCTCCTACCAAAGATTGTTCACACTATCAGTATAAGTGTGTGATCACTAAACCACCTCTATTGGGGCCTCCAAACATAAGGGTTGAAAAATAAGGGTTGAGAAATAATGTTTTCACTGAAACCACTAGGTCGTAGATAATTGATGCATTCATATATAATATTTTTAGCTGTGTGCTAAAATTACATCTAGATTATAGATAAAACATGTTGTACCTAAGACTACATTTGAATCCTTTGGGTCATAATCCCCTACTTCCAGAAGCAAAAATTCCCTTTTTCTACCTGTTATTTAAAACCAAGGATTTCTCTAACACATTATCATAACAAAATGACATCAAATGTACAAGTTAAATGAACTTATCCCTCACACCTTGATACTATCTGTTTTGTATAGAACTAACTCCCCTTCACAGCTATAAATCATGTCACAAGAATGAATCTTGGTGTGGAAGTTCCCATATTCCATGTGGACCTAAAGACATATCAAAATCACTAATACGGGGCTCTAAGGATTCCATACATTTCCATATATAAGTCTTATAACCAGATACACAAAAAGAGGGTTCTTAAACAACCAGGACCATTGCACTATAGGATTTTTCCAGTACTCTACCACTAGATAAGGGATCTACTTTACCTTGAAACTATATAAATATCAATCATTGAATCTCAGGATGTGCACTCAGTATATGTGAATCATTTTCAAATTCCATCAGAACTAATTTATACTTCATGATGAATACTAAAAACCTAGAAAACCCATATCAACCTAAAGAATCATATCAACATCATAGAATCATCTCGACCCAATAAAAAACACCAAATAATCATCTCAAAGGATAAATAAACCATTCGATCAGTCAGAGTTTTCACAAGATAGAAAACCCAAAGAATCATATCGACCCAATCCTCCATTACCTGAGAATTTGGATTGCCAAAAAACATGAGTGGTATCTATAATTGGAACTCACACAATATATTAAGCCCACCTTCACCATAATTCAATCAAAATGGAGCCATATTTGATTCATTATGTGGATGATCGTCCACCTGAACCACTAGCGGTGAGTCCATGCACTGGTCAAAAGGTGGTTGTATTTCTTGTTTCCTACCTGGATGTAACCCCTCATGATTTGGTCCCTGAACAGAGGCCTCATCTCTCAACTATTCTTCATCATGACAGTATATCTAAATCCTAGATGGATTTCATGGAAGATACTTCATGAAAATTATCAAGACATAACACGCTCAAACAATATATCCAAGGAGTAAACTCAAGAAGGACATGAAAGCCACAACTCATTCCTATGTGATACATGTACCAATGTTTTCTCTATAACTAGTGCCTATATGTTATGATTCAACAAGAAGTTTATTAGAGTTTTGGTAAATGGATACATCAGCTAAGACCTGAAAACTGAGTTCCATGTCCTTAGTGACAATCTGAAGACACTTTACCACTATTTACCAAGTTCCCAAACTAAAACCTAACAATGATAAAACTCTAATATCTAGTCATAAGATGGCCTCCTTTAATACCACTATGTCATGACCCAACCCATTGGGGCCTTACTGGCTATCGATAAGTCAGGAATGACACCCCACCCATGCCTCTAATAAGCTAGGGGTTTGAAACTAGCACTGAGTAGGAATATCACAAACATGAGAGGTGTTAGGATAATGCACCTGTATACATGCAATCATCTCTAAACACTAGTGTAAATTGTAAATATAAACAACAGATACTACAAATGAAATACTAAAAACTATCCCATATTAAAGTATTATAAGTAGTAAAAAAACATGGAAATGGAGAAATAAAAGACCACAAAAATTGGAAAAGTTACCAACATGCTAACAAAACGGGGGAAGCTACCCAAAAACAACTATAACACTGCATGCTTCCAAGGTATGCTTCTTTTTAACAAACCAATAGTTTGAGTTGCACGCAATACCATGTTCGAGTACACCACAACTAGAAATTTAACAAGCATTTATGAATAATATTAAATACATATTGAATTTTATATATTCTATAGAATTTTTGTATTCATATCATATGATTCATAGATATTATATAAGGAAAAATTCAATTTTTTGAATAAAAACAATATTTTTCAAAAAATATTGTTTTATCGTCTTTTAATGGAGAAACATTTTTTAAATCCAATATTTGAAACTTTTATATGTTGAAAATGAAAAAAATAAAATTATAGGGACATAAAAATTTAGTTTGGACAAATTTCTTGGGTATTTCTAATAAATTTCATATTTTAATCAAATGTAAAAAATACAGCATTTTAATTCTAAACTACTTTTTCACCTAATTAATTTATATTATTTGATTGTACTTTTAAATTTTTTAAAGTATAATTAGATGATTTTTTAACATTTAATATAATTCAATAAATTATAATTATTTTCACATTAAAATTGGATATAAACACTTGACAATCTTTTGATGGGTTTTACTTTTAAAAAACCCGTTTTCTCGTTTTGACAACAAGAATTAATTTTAAATTAATTAATGCAACTTATGTGTTACAAATATTGAAAAATGGATTCAAAATTCAGAATCAATGGGTCCAAATTATGTTAATAGGGTAATTTTATTTTTGGGAAGTATGAATAGTAACATTTATAATTATTTTTATTACCATGGTTAAAGGTAAATCAAGTAATTAGATTTAAAAATAATTTTATAAAATTACCTTAACACCTATAAAATTATATTGGATGAATTAATTCAACCCTTATCATATATTGATAGAAATGGAATCACTGAATTTCCACTTTCCCATGAATATGACATGAATATAATAAAAATTAATGAATGTGACAAAATGTCACAATATCATATTATATAATTATATTAATATTAATATAGGGATTACCAGGAGATAAAATAGACTATTAGTAGTCTATATAAATATAATAGAAATACCTATATCATATAAATTTATTTATAATTTTTATAGATTAAATAATTACCATTAACAATGACTCAATAATGATGAATAAATTATTTAATGTCAAATAAATGATATTAAAAATATTAAAATAAATATAATTTTAGTGAATTAATGCCATACACTAATTTTTTGGATGACATTGACATGTTATTTATATTTTAAAAAAGTTTTTTCGAACATATAAATTTTTTATGATATTTTTAGGAAGTCAACTAATCAATTGTGTCAAAATTGGCACTATTGATATTTTAAAATAAATAATAATTTATTAAATTATAAAAAATTCATAAAAATCTAAACATAAACCCAAAAATTTGGACGAAGATAAATATGTCACCAATGTTCCATTTATGACTTTTTTGTATTTTTTAGTGACTATATTAACCCTTATTAATAAAAATACATGTATCCATGGTATGAGTTAAAGAAATTAATTAAGGGAAAATCAAAATTATAAGGTTTAAAATAAAACAAAAACATGTAAAATAAATTATTGGATAAATTAGATTCAATAATTATTACATTTTGATCTATTTTTATTTGTTTAATGGACACTTGTACATGAAAATAAATTATATATTATTTAAATCAAGGATTGTTACAAAATATCCCTATCTTGTTTTTTAATATATTTTATGTGTCCACATAGGGAAAAATCAATATATGAATGAATATAAATATATATTTTGATATAAATGAAATTAATTTCATTATATAAGTTTATTTTTAATTTTTATAGGTTATATAATTACCTTAAAAGTATCTTTAATTCTAAGACAACATTTATTCAATTAACATAAAAATAGAATAAATGCTTTTAATAATATTAGTATTGTTATATTCTGGATTATTGAATGTGTATAAAAAGTTTCATAGATCTATGTGATATATTATAAATGTTTTAAAGAATTATATTCAAATTATCACTTTTTTATTGTATTTTAAGTTAAATTAGATGAATAGTATTAAATTTGGTAATAATAATATCTTATTGAATTAATATAGTATTAAATTATTTAAAAATCAAAAAAAATGTTAAATAATCCCAAAGGGGATAAGATATGGTAAAAAATTTATTATAAATTTCATTCATTGTAAATTTTTAATTATTTAGTTCTAGAATAGTCTTATTATATTTTCATATTTTGAGTGTTTCCAAAAGTTCCCATCCCCTCTCTTATAAAAAGTCATCTCCTCCCACACCACCTCACATCTCTATGAGCCTTCTATCTCGACCAATTACAGCAAAATTTTCCTAAATAAATTTTTATTTATCTTATGGAGGTCCTGGTTATCCTAAAATACCATCCCTAGTGTCCCTAAGAGGATATCCAAATGAAGTCTATTGAAGATGAGGTAATTGTTTTATCACCTCTTTCTTTTATTCTTAAACGTCCTATTTCTATGTTTATTCCATATTATAGTAATAAATATAGTATCATCTAAATTCTGAGATGTTATTATAATTATTGGTAAACCTTATTCCTCATTTTATCCATCAAATGAATAATAATATTACCATGCATGCGTATGTAAGACTTACTGTCTCCACATCAGGGTGTAATTTGTTATTCAAAACTATTTTAATTGGATAGATATAATTATAACTATAATGGATATAAATAATGAATAAAACATGATAATTATTCTATATAACTAATATAACATTAAACTTCATACCATTTAACCATCAAGGGAATGATATCGTCGCTCGTGTGTATGTACGACCTACCATCTCCATGACGCAATGAGATTTATTCTCAACGTTAACAATTAAAGAATGATTCTATAATTTATAAGATGAGTAAAAATAATAATTATGAAATTAATTTTATTGTTTACTTGTATAAAATAAATCCTAATCATAACAAACATGACTTCCATAACAACATAGGAATGGGAAAATGAAGCAGTTAACACCTACAATAATGGTAATATTGAAACACTATGATATAAAAAAACATATTTGATATCATAAATATGTATATAGTTCTGGTATAATTTAATAACATGATTTAACCATTTTACTGGAGGCTAACACAATCTCTATTAATGTAAAGTACAAGGTAATGGAAAGTTTCGAAATCTAATTATTATCCGAGATTGTTTATGCGTAAGTTTTTACAGGGACATATTTATCATTCAAGTTCATGTTTCTTAAAAAAATCAAAAGGAATATTTTATGGTTTTATGTAAGGGTCTCTTTAACTAATTTTTTTTATAAATTTTTTTATGATTTATACTTCTAAACCACTCTCATTAATATCCATGTTTTGAAAATTATTTTAACAATTTATTTATATAGACATAAATGTCATAAAATGTTAATTCAATTCAAATGTTTCAAAGTGGTATGGGACACTTTGATTCAAAAATCTATTTTAAATGTCATATAATTTAAATTGTGTGATTTTTAATGTTTTCACAGTAAAAAAATAAAATTTCTCTAAAAGATTTTTAAGGATTTTATTAGATTATTTTCATCTATGTCAACATCCATTGTAGGATATTATGCTTAATTGAGATTTATTTATTACGATAATCTCTTCCAAGTTATATTGAAAGGTTTATGATATGTTTGACTGTGGGTGTGCTATTTTATTTCCATTTATGGTTTATGGTTGAAGTATTAAATTTAATTTTCTACTTTTAATATGAGTGTTTATGTTATATTTTACCCTTTTCATATGAGGAATGTATTGGACATGGTAAGTGAATGGTGAGGCCCGCTATAGCCCCAAGATGCATCTGTAGGTCTCATGAGACAAACTAGTGTCTTGGCATAAGGACTTGAAAGTATGGTAATGTTCCTAGTGTGATACATTGATGGTGTGGTTATGATGTCTAACATTATGAATTTCCTTATTATGATATTAGTTATTGATGTTACATGTGATTATTTGACTAGTAGAATATCCATGTGAATGTTAAAATGACATTATTTGATTTATTATTACAATATTAAGTTGAAGATAATGTTTTAAAAGGCTTTTGATTTAGTTATATACTATTACTTATGATTTTATGCTTATTTATGATATCCTCCTCTCTATTGTTTATTCTTAGTGAGCATCTGTTCTCACCCCTTTCTTATGTTTTATTTTTCTAGAATTCTAAGCACTGTATTATGATTTATATGTATGGTTAATCTTTGATAATAATGGTGTTCTCAAAGAATTATCAATGTTTAATTTTATCATTTTAATTTTAATATAAATTTCAGGTATGTAATCTATTTTCTAATATTATTAAACTAATTGGTCCTTCGGTTTTTGATTCCTAGTAATCATGAAAATATAATGTAATAATGCACAGAATCTGGGAAAATAGGGTCAGGGTAATATAGTTGGTATTATAGGATTTTTAGAAAAAACCTTGTAAATAGATTAATAAAACATAGATTAGGGATCGTAACTCTAAGATAGACTTTGAGGATAAGTAAAGAGGAATATCCAAAAATTATTGAAATGTAGGGATTATGTGGGTATTCCTAGAAAATATATCAATTTTTGGATACTACAAGTGTATTTGGTTCTAGAATAGATATACATATGAGTAATAATTCTGATAAGGTTTTTCGGCCTTGACTCAGGGTAACCTGGTACACAACAACGTGGCTTACTGTGCACCTGGTTTGACACTCCCATGGGATATGATTAGGACAACTTACATTTTATTTACAAATAGTTATAAAGGAATTGTGAGTAAATATTTCCACCAATAAACCATTTTTATTATTATGATACTGGATGCATGTAAATATTCAAATAATGATGAGAATTTTTCTAGTTTTTAGATTAAACATTACGGTATAATCTAACCTAGTGTATGTCGTCATTTAGAAATGGTGCCCAGTATAAGGAATGAAAACTCCAACAACAAACATGATCCTAAGAGTAAGAAGGATTATATCATTCATGGTCATAAGCCAACATTTTGAAGGGAAATAGTCTCCCACATATTATCATCATATGATGAAATAATATCATGTGTCAATTAGACAAGTATATAATTCTACAAGTCCTATGGATTTGATGGGATGTTAGAGAAGAAAGGTATGGAAGATAAAAATATGGATAAAGGGAATAAGGGAAATTAGGATTTTCCCTCCTGTGATAACTATGGAAAAAATAACCTTAGTAAATGATTGAAGGGAATGAGAGTTTTGTATAGGTGTGGAGAAAAAGGACACCAAGATCATGATTTAAAGGGTAAGTGAAATCTTTTCAATGTACAATGCTACATTTGTAAGGAGATGGGACAATATGTGAATCAATGTCCTGATCATTAGAGTATACCCCAAATGATGTTAGTGGATAATAATCAAGTTATGATACTACCAAATATGAAGAGTAATGATTAATTTTATTATATTTTTATTGAATAATTTTTTCATTTGAGTATTGTATCAATGATATAACTGTTATATGAATTATGAAAATAAATAATTATTTTACTGTAGTACTATTTCATTATGGATTTGAGATTGTGTGGTACCAAGTAAAGTGATAGAGTTGCAAGTTCAACTTTTTTGAAAATATATAGTTGAGGGAAAGATAACTATTAATATGTTTCTGATACTGAGAAAATTATTTTGGAATAAAGTGATGATTGATTTGGATAAAGTATATTCGATATTATTGAATACATTGTAACTGATTAATAGTTTGTTTATTCAATAATTATTGGTGTTCACAACATTTTTTTCATTTAAAAAATATATCCAATATTCTATAATTTACAAGGATTTATGATAATTTTGGATATTTCCATGTTTTAAGGGAATACATGATGAAGGTACAGTCATGCTAGGTCTGTGACAAAAAGGGATCTACATTATGTTATTTTAAAAAATTTAGTGACCTGACTTATAAATTTTTATACTGTGAGCATGGACATGAGTATTTTGGATAAATCTAAAGGTTGGACTGGATTAATTTATAGATTGGATAGTATTGTTTGAGTTTAAATGGTTTCTTAAGGTTAGTTTAGTAATTATATAATGATATATATTTAGAAAAAATACAACTCACTGTTCGGACGACAACCTGTTGTGTTGAACAAGGATGCGATAATCGAACCCACAAAGTAAGTGCGACAAGGATTTATCCCCTACCATTGGCCTACAGAAAATACCTAGTTAGAATAACATAGTTTTCTTTATTTAAATTGTATAATTTTATATTTGGAAATATATAATATTAATATAAATATAATATTTTTCTATTTTACTCTTTTTTGAATAGAAAGATGAGTTTCTACATGTTAATTATGTATGCTTCCTTGTGTTATTAGTCTATGAAGTAAATTAATTCTACAACACTAGGGAAAAGATCATAAACCAAAAAATATTTCCTAGTGCTTTGTTTTGTGATGAATCATATGGTCCCTTAAATCATCAAAAATTTATATCTGTATGGTTGTTAACATTATTCTAATAATTTTCTCTATCACTCTCCATCAGAACTTGATTGTTACATTTTCTTTCATGTCCATGTTTTGTTATATGGAACTCTAGTATGCGCAATTTATGGTAACCGTCATACATCAATTTATTTATTTTAAAATAGATGTACCATTAATCTATTTTTCGATATGGGATTTCAAATAAGATATTTTGAAATATCAAATCCCTAGTTTTCAATCCTGAGTTTAAATTGAGAGGATGCAATTTATTGAAGGATGGGAGAATGTAACACCCCGTGTTTCTAATATATGATTCTTTTTAATAACTCAATAGCTTTTGTTGTATGCAACACCGAGTTTGACCACATCATGACTAGCCTCTTAAGAAGAAGTTATGAATAATATTAACTTTATTTTGAATTTTATATATTCTGTATAATTTTAATATTCACCTCATTTTTTTCTTAGACATTATAGAGTAATAAATTCATTTTTTTGAATAAAAAATTATTTATAAAAATATAGTTTTACTTCATTTTAATGGAGAAACCTTTTTTAAATCTAATATTTGACAATTTTATAGAATAAATTTTAAAAAAATAAACATAATTATAAATACAGGACAATAAAAATTTAGTTTGTAATTTTTTTGGTGTTTTACTAATAACTTTTATATTTTAATAAATATTGGAAAAACTGCCTTTTAATTAAAAAATATTTTTCATCTAATTTATTTATATTTTTTTGATTATCCTTTAAATTTGGTTTAAAGTATAGATAAATTAATTTTTTATAATTTAATATAATTCAGGTCATTGGAAATATTTTCACATTAAAATTGGATATAAACCCATGTCAATATTTTGATGATTTTTACTTTTAAAAACCTCATTTTCTAATTTTATCAATGTGAATTAATTTTAAATTAAATATTGAAAATTCAATGTTATAAATATTTAAAAATGGATTCCTTATTTTTAATCAGTGGGTCCAAATTTTGTTAATAGGATACTTTTATTTTTGGGCATTATAAATAGTAACTTTTGTAAATTTTTTATTACCATGTTTAAAGGTAAATTGGTTAATTATAGGTAAAAATAATATTATAAAATTACCTTAATAGCTGTCAAAATACTATTGGATGCCTAAATTATACACTTATAATTTATGGTTCGAAATGGAATCACTTAATGGACACTTTCACATGAATATGACATAAATATAATAAAAATTAATAAATGGGAAAAAATGTCACACTCATTTTATATAAGCATATTTATTTTAATATAGGGATTACCTAGAGATAAAATCAACTATTTATAATCTAGGGACAACTAATATAATTACATATATCATAGAAATTTATTTATAATTTTTATAGATTGAATAATTACAATTAACAATGACTGAATAGTGATGAAAATATTAATTTTTTTCAAATAAATGATATTAAAAATATGATAAAAATATAATTTTAGTGAATTAATGTCATACAATAATTTTATGGATTAATTTGATATGTTATTTATTTTTTAAAGTAGTTTCTTATAACATATACTTATGTTATGATATTTTTAAAAATTCACCTAATGAATAGTGTCAAATTGACACTATTGATATTTAAAAATAAATAATAGTTTATTAAATTATTTAAAATTCCTAAAAATCATAACCTCAGAAAACTAATTGGTATGAAGTTAAATATTTCACAAATGTTCCATTTATGAATCCTTTTGCCTTTTAGAGTTACTTTATTAACCCTTCATAATAAAAATACATGTTTCTATGGTAAGAGATAAATAAATTAATTAAGGGTAAATAAAAATTATATTGTTGAAAATAAAACAAAAACACGCCCAAAAATTATTTGATGAATAAGAATCAATAGGTATTAAATTATGATAAAATTTGAGTTGTTTAATGGGAAAATTTATATTAAAAAAATTATATATTATTTAAAAGAAATATAGTTACAAAATATAACAATCTTGTTTTTAATATCGTGTATGTGTCCACATATGGCCAAAATCATGATATAAAAGAATATATATGTCTATTTTGATATAAATGAAGTTAATTTAATTATATAGATTTATTTTTATTTTTATATGTCATATAATAACCTGAAAATTCTCTTCAATTCTAAAACAATATTTATTCAATTAACAATAAAATAGAATAAATTATTTTACCAATATTAATTTTGTTATATTAGGGATTATTTATTGTGTCTAATAAATCTCCCATATATATGTGATATATAATAGATGTGTGAAATTTTTATATTTGAATTAAAATTTTTTATTATTGTATTGGAATTCAAATTAGATAAATAGTATTAAATTTCTTAATTATAATTTCTTCTTGAATTAATATATTATTAAATTATTTAAAAATAAGAAAAATGTTAAATAATTATAATGGTATAAGATATTGTCGAACATGTATTATATTTTTATTTATGGTCCATTTTTAATTATTTTTATAAAAAATAGTCTTTTTATATTTTAATATTTAGTAACTTTCCTAAAGTGCCCCTCCCCTCTCTTATAAAAAGGATTATCCTCCCAAATATTCTCACACCTCCTTAAGCCTTATAGCTCCACAAAAACATGCCCAATTCTCAGATAAAAATTCTTAGTTAACTTCTGGAGGTCATGTTTTTCCGAAAATACCATCTCTAGTGTCCCTAAGAGAAGATCCAAAGGATGTACAATGAAGAAGAGGTAATTGTTTTATCACCTCTTTCAAAGTTGTTTTATTCTTCTACTTACTATTTATATATTGATTCCAAATTATTGAAATAAATATAGTATATTCTACATTATTATACATTATTATAATTGTGGTATAACCTTATTCCTTATTTTATCCATCATATGAACAACAATATTACCATGCGTGCGTACGTACGACTTACCGTTTCAACATCGTGGTGTAATATTATATTCAAAACTACATTAATTAGATGTATATAATGATAATTATATTTTATATATATAATTAATATAACATTATAATTATTCTTTATAATTAATATTCCATCCTATTCCATACTGTTTAACCATCAAGGAAATGATATCATCCCTCGTGCATACGAACAACCTACCGTCTCCACGACACGACATGATTCATTATCCCTGTTAAAAATTAGTGAATGATTTTAAAATTTATAATATGAGTAAAAATAATATTTTTTAACTTTATTTAATTATTTAAAATAGTAAAATAAATTATATAAACAACAAATCTGACTTCCATGGAAAAACAGGAATTGGAAAACAATGCAGTTAACACCCAAAATAATGGTCATATTCAAATACTATGATATAATATGATCATATATGATATCATAAATATGTATATTGTTATGGTATAATTTGATAACATTATTTAACCATTATACAAGAGGTTAACACACTCTCTACTAAAGGAATGTACAAGGTAAGGGTTAATTTTAAAATCTCATTATTATACAAGATTGTTTATGAATAAGTGTTTAATCGGACATATTTATCATTCATGTACATTCTTGTAAGAAATGTTTTCAAAAAAATATCTATTAAGATTTTATCTAATGGAATATTTAACTAAAACATTATTATAAATGTTCTATTGATTTATAATTCTAATCCTTTCTCATTAATGTTTGTGTTTTCAAAATGGTTTTAATGATTTATTTATATGAAAATAAATGTTGTAAAAGGTTAATTCCTTTAAAAAAATTCAACGTGGTATGTGACACTTTGATTCAAAAATCTCATTTAAATGTATTCTTTTATAAATTGTGCAACTTTTAATGTAAATACCTGACCCAGTTAGCCAGAGCCGATGTTTTATTCCATTATATTGGCACGATTACAAGAAAGTCGTATCGCAAAGGAATGAATAGTTTAGTAGATTTGGAAAGTTAGATACATAAATATGTTCAACATTAAAACTTTAAATCTAAAAAGAGTTCCATTTGGAACATCCACCACTCTAAGATTATACCTGAAATTAAATCATAATATACCTCTTCATGTCCTGGAAAAAATGAAGCATAAGAAAGGGTAAGATCAGATGCTAAATAAGGGAAATAAATACCATAGAAGATTTCATAAACATAAAAATTAGGCATGGTGAATAATTGAAAACACCTGAATTTAAAAATATTAAACATGACCATATTATGGTAGGAATATGAGCTGAGTAATTATTTCCATAATAAAACAAAATCATAGGTATTCTACTAGTCAAATAACCACACGAACAATGCATTTATAGCTTCATAATGAGGTAAAAATCATGTTCCAAACATTCTGAAATAGATCTTAAAGGCCTCATCCAAGACATCTAAAAATGTTTAAGGCCTCGGCCAAAACCATATCTAAAAATAAGAAATGCCTCGGCTGGGTCTATATCTATTTTGTCTCATGAGACCTAATGATGCATCGAGGTGCTATATAGGTCCCCCACCCATCACATAATAAGCCCAATTAATTCCTCATATGAATGAGATAAACATAAACAACATATAAATTCATATTGAAACTAACATATGAAAGCTAAATAACATTCCCTAAACATTAAGCATAAAAACAAACCATTCAGAGAAAATTAGTGAATGATTTTAAGATAGAACAACCACAGTAAAAATAATCATAAACCATTATATTAAATATGTTAGATGATATCATATGGATTAATCCCAATAATACATAATAATCAACAGGAGTTTTGAAACAGATGAAGATAGTCTTATAAAATCATCGAGTAATTCTTGAGATAAATACTCTTTTACTTTGAAAATAAGAGTTCATTTGGAAAAGTGTATTTATAAAATTATAAATGTTGTAAAATAATATTTTCATAATAAAATTATTGATTTTAGAATGATAATGTTTTTTATAAATAGAATATATATTTCCCTTGAAAATATGTAAGAATTTGAGAAATTCCCTTGAGTTGGACTTCTATTTCGGGAAGAATTATTGAAAGATCTATTTAAAACATATAATTACCTAGAAATGAAGGTAAGATCCTGGTTTGTACACATATATATAAAATTCACACATAATTTATGAGGATTAAATATTAAGTAATAATAATTTAACTGAGGTATCTAGATAATAAAATTAACCTGAATGAAAATAGTGGTTCAGGTGGAAAACTCTTACCTTAAGTTCGAAGGTGTTCCTAACATGATCTTAATGACCTGTATAATCAAATTTAGGTTCATAAAATAATGAATGAAAAACCTAATCTACATATAATTTATTTCTTATAACCATATTGGGTTCATTCATGGCCTTTTGATGGGTTAAGAGATTTAATTTCATTGTTTGGGAGTGTTTTCTTCCTTGCTTTTCATGATCGATTTACTTATATTCATGTATTGAAAAACATGTATATTTAGAATGGTTGTCCATAAAAGACGTTTTATGTTATTATTCAACTAACATAAGTTTACATGGTTATAAAATTTCTTTCGTTATTGCGACTGAAGATGAATCATTATATAAAAAATTAATGATAATTTTTTGGGTTAATTTGTGGTTTTTTAATCACAACAAACTCAGTTTGATTGATAAATTAATATCATGTGTAAAAAAGGATTAAAGAAACTTAAATAAGTTATAATACATATATTATAGTCTATTTTAACCATATAAATGGTTTCATGACTAGAATTAAATATGATAATAGAAATTGAAAACCCATCATTTTTTAATGTGATAAATTAACACATCTCGGATGGTGTTTTAATTTATAGTATAAAAGAAGGGGAAATGAGAGATGATGAAGAATTATTACTTTATAATAAAAACATTAAAATACATTTATGGTACTGTAGTCATCACAACATTTGGATAAACATATGTGATGAATGAAAAAGAGAAGAAAGGATCTTGAAATAAATGAAATGAAAATAGGAATTTTCCTCTTGAAGTAATCTTCCTTGAGAGCCTCTTAAGGTGAGAGGTTTTGGTATTTTTATGAGAAAAAGGTCTTATAGAAGTTGGGTTGAATCTTGTGAGGATATTTGAGTAGAATATAGGCAATTAATAATGCTTTATAAGAGTGAATAGAAAAGGGAGTGAGTGGGGGGTTTTATAGTGGAGGAGAGGAGGGTTTTCCCATTATTTTACTCATTATTTTATTATTTTTCCAAATAAAACCAATATTATTGATTCTTGTTACCAAGAATAGTAATATGTTAATGTTAGTTCGAAACAAGTGTGATTACATCATCCATGATGCCAGAAATTGTTAATTTAATTGATATTATATATATACGGTAAATTACTATATTTTATTATTCATCAAAACACTGAGTATTTCAATAAAATCCCAATAATTTAGCCTAACCATTTATCAATTTTTAGATTTTAAAAATGAATTCCACTTTTTGAAAGTAATTTTCTATATATAATTAATTTTATTTTAAAATAAAATCATAATTTATTCAAAAAATAACAATTTTGAAACTATAATTAGTTTTAAATCACCTTGAAAATTTAAACAAGATCTCAATATCTTATAGCCTTAATACAATAAAATAATATCTTGATTTAGTGTCCATAAAATTCATATTACTATTCATATTACTATTCATAAAAAAATTCACTTTGTCTTATCATACTCTAAATATCTTACTAAGGAAAACCTTGAATGTTAGTTTTTTTAAAATTCAAATCACAGTGGTAGAAAACTTTTGTGTACTATATATGTTATAAAAATGTTTTGTTTTGTAGAGACTTAATGTTTTATGCATTCAATATTAAATCTATGTACATAATCATGGGGTATTACATTATCTCCTACTAACAAAAAATTCATTCCTTGAAATTACTAGAATGCTACCTCACAAAAATATTTGGGTATTTATTCATCATAAGTTCCTCAAGAGCCCATGTTGCATATTTGATTTTAGGATTTTAACAATGTATCTTTACCACTCGATAAATTTGACTCCTAAACATGTTTTCTTTAGTGTCTAGAATTTGGATTGGCTCTTCCCTACAAGATAGGTAAGGTTCCAATTATATACCATCAGAAGTGAGGACATGTGAAGGGTTTTCTCATGAACTTTCTTAATAATGAGACATGGAAAACATTGTATACTTTAGACAGGATAGGTGGAATATTCAAATGATAGGAAACAACTCCAATTCTATACAGAATTTCAAAAGGGTCTATATACCTAGGGCCCAGTTTCCATTTCATCACAAATCTTATAACACCCTTCCATGGAGATAATTTTATGAAAACATGATCTCCCACTTGATACTCCAAATCCTTCCTTTGATTACTAGCATATCTTTTTTGTCTTCCTTGATATGCTTTGATATGGACTTAAATATTATTTACCTTTGTTGTTGTTTCCTCTATAATCTATGGGCCCACAAGCTTCCTTTCACCAATTTCATCCCAAAATGTTGGTGTATGACATCTATTTTCATACAATGCATCATATGGTGCCATTTGAATACTTGAATGGAAACTATTATTTTAATCAAACACCACTAAAGGTAAATATTGATCCCACATACCTTGAAAATTAATTGAACATGATATCAACATGTCCTCTATGGTTTGGATTATCCTTTATGATTTCCAATAAGTTTGATGGTGATAAGTACTCAATCAAATCTCAGTATCCAAATAATTTTGATGAATTTTCCATAATTTTGATGTAAATCATGGATCATGATCAAAAAAAATTGAGAGAGGTGCTCCATGAAGTCTCCCAAATTCATTCATATAGATTCATTCTTGGTTCTCTAGTGGAAATTCCTCCCTTATAGTGAGGAAATGTGCAAATTTCATAAGCTGATCTACAATTACCCATATTGCATCATTCCTTCTTGGAGTTTTGGGTAATCCAGGGAAAAAATCCAAGGTTATTTCATCCCATTTACATGTGGAAATATGTATAGAATTCATGACTCATTTAGGATGTCGTCGTTAGGCCTTCACTTATTGATAGACTAGATATCTTGATACATAATCAACAATTTCCATCTTCATGTTATCCCACCAGAAATGTTATTTCAAATATCTAAACATTTTATTGCTACTAGGGTGTACTGAGAAAATTTAGCCATGAGAATCATCCAATAACTCCCTTTTCAACTCAGGTATAGAGATAACACATAACCCCTTCCCAAATTTCATAATTCCATCTTCACACATGAAGTCATCGAACTTCTCATCTTTGACAACATTAATTTTTTTTGATGATTCTCGTTATCATACTATAAAGAATTAATTCTTTAAAATAAATACAGTTGGCCAACCATTTTAAAAAGTAGTGATGTTTCATCTTCTTTGATAATTCCCATATCTATTCTCACTAAATCCATGTTCAAAGGATCCTTTCAAATCCTCGTTTTTTTGGGAACTCCACGATCCTTCCGGCTCAATGCATTATCTACCTTATCTTCCATTCCTGGGTTGTAGTGTATGGAAAAATCATAATACATGAGTATTTCAAGCCATCTACTTTTCCTCAAGTTGAGTTATTTTTGTGAGGAGATATATTTTAGACTCTTATGATCTTTATATTTCCTACATTTTCATCATAGAGATAATGTCTCCATATTTCTAGAGAAAATATTACCACTACTAACTCAATATCATGAGTATGACAGTTATGGTCAAGAATTTTTAACATCCTTGATGCATATTCAATAACACAATCATTCTGCATAAAGACTAAACCAAGTCCTTTCTTTAATTCATCACTATAGATCACAAACCCATAATTCCCCGATGGAAGAGTTAGGATTGATACAGTAACTAATCTACTCTTAAATTCGTTGAAACAGTCCTCACATTATTTTATCCATACTAACTTAACCCCTTTACCTGTAATATTTTTCATTGGGTCAGATAAACATGTGAAGTACTGAATGAAACACCAATAATAACCTATTAAACCAATAAAAATATGTACCTTGGTTATGTTCGTTGGAGTAGGCCATTATTCAAAATCCCATTTCATTTCATGATCAACAGATATTACATCCTTATAGAAAATGTGTCCAATAAATGAAACTGATTGAACCCAAAATTCACACTTCCTAAACTTCCCATATAATTCATTTCTTCTACATGCCTTCAGAATAGTGTGCATGTGATTTTCATGATCCTTGTATCTTTGGAAGTATAAAAAGATATCATAAATAAATACCACCAAAAAGTCATCAAGGTATTCCTTGAAAACCCTATTCATTAGATCCATGAAGACAGAGGTTGCATTAGTCAGTCCAAAATCCATTACTGTAAACTTGTAATGCCCATACATGATTCGAAATTCTTTATTAGGAATGTCTTCCTTCCTTACTCACAACTGATGATATCCAGATCGATGGTCAATCTTTGAAAAATATTGGGTCCTAAGAATTTGATAAAATAAATCATCAATTTGAGGTAGGGGATACTTGTTCATTATTGTTGTAACATTGATATCTCAGTATTCAAATCACAACCTCATTGATCCATCTTTCTTCTTAAACAAATGGATATGGTCTCCCCATGGGGAAACACTAGGGAAAATAAATACTTTATAACTCAATTCCTCGTGTTTTTTCATCAATTCTACTCATTCTATAGTGGAAATTCTATAATGGGTCTTTGATATGGTCCTTGAATCAGTAATTATGTCAATGTAAAACCCAATTTCTTGCTCTAGAGGATGCCCAGGTAAATCCTCTAGAAAAACATCAAAATATTCTTTTATAATAGGTATGACCTCTATTTGAATTTTCCTTTCCACACCCATAGTTATTGCATTCCCTTCCTCCCCAATAATTGAATTCAGTAGAGATTATGGGGGTGGATCTAGATGATAATCAGATGGAAATGTTTCTACCCTAAAGATATGGGATTCCATATCATCCTAAAAAATTGTAACCTCCTTCTTCTTAAAATAAATTTTCACATCACGGTTCGAAAGGAAATCCATACCGAGGATTATATCAAATTCAATCATTTGTATAATAATAAAATCAGTAGATAAAGATTGTTTATATTCCATGATGGGGACTTCCTAACACAAATTTTTTGCAATGATACTTCCCTTAGGAGTTCTTACTCACAACTCCCTTATTAAATAAAATTACAAATATCTAATTTCTTTGGAAAACTGGGAACATATGAAAGAATTTTATGATCCAAAATGAAATAAATCATTGGCTAAGTTTGAGGAAAATATTAAAGTACATATCACAATGTCATTAGAACTTTCAATATCAGCAGTTGTGGTCTCATAATCTTATCACTACTCCCTTTTCATTTTCTGAGTCATGTTTCATTGATTCTTTGGACAATAATTTTCATAATGTCCCCTCTCACTAAAATTGAAGCATTAAAAATTGATATCTTAATTCTTCCCCTTCCAATACTGGGATAGGTGGCCTTTCAATCCACACTTGTATCTCACCCCTATCCTTTTAAGCATGAATTAGGGTGTTTCCTTCCACAATTATCAGATGGTGTAAAGTCAACTCTTCCCTTCCACATTTCCTTATGTCTATTTCCAAAGTTTTTAGAAAACCTCTTCTTCACTTTCTTTCCTTTAAATTCATAAGACTTAGAGATATTCTTTTCATTCTTGATATCACATGAGACTATATAATCATATGATGAGAATGTTTGGAAGACCAGCACCTGCTAGAGAAATGGATTTATGCAATTAAAGAATCGATCAATCATGCCCCTTGGATTATGTATATAGTCTATATAATTTCTTGCTAAACCTATGAAGTTAGTTTCATAAATTGCAACATTATCATCTTCTTTTTTCCTCAAATTCAGAAACTAACTTTCCATATCTGCTATCTATTCATGGGGAAAGTATTTATCAAAGAAAATTTTATTAAATTCATTAAATTCCATGTTTTATATCTTATTCTACTCTGTGTTTTGAATTAGTGACCACCATTAATCAGCATCTCCCAACAGATGATAAACTACCATGACAACCTTCTCCCTTTCAATACTTTCCAAGGCGAGAAATATTTTTTCTATTTTAAATATCCTCTTCTCTGCTACAAATGGTTTTTTAGTACTATTAAACTATGGAGGATCTTGTTTTATAAAGAGATCTAACAAAGCTCCTCTATGTTGTGGATCTAGATACTCCATGTTGGTAAGGTTATTGTTCATAATCTAAGTAAGTTTTCCCAGTATAGTTATAAGTTTCTCCACACTAGTCACATCTCTAGAGCCAACATCATTATCTTGCACAGAGGGAATCCCTAAATGGGATACAAGCATTAATGCAGTTTCTTTTCCATCAACTAGGCACCATTTCTAAATAATTTCATAAAATACGTTAGGTTATGAATCATAATGTATAATATCAACTTAGGAAAATACTTAGCATAAATTGAAATCCTAGGCATGGCTAGTCCCATAATAACAAACATGGTTTCTTTGAAGAAAAATTTACTTTTGAATAAATCATAATGGCTTGTCAAGAAAATGTGAATTATCCTAAGCATATCCCCTCTGAGTGTCAAAATAGGTGCGCATTAAGACCCATTATCATGTAACAAGATACCCCAGGTCATGCTTGAAACTCCTTGTCAAAGTTTTCACTCCTAGGTATATCTGTTTCAGAACCACATCCACTTATAGTATCCAGACATGGATTTATTTTCTAGAAATATCCATATAATCTATTCCTTACCAAAATACTTGGGTATTTTGTATGTTTATCCTCAAATACTATAATAGTAGTTTGTTCCCTAATATAAGTTTTTGAAATCTAGTTTCAATGTTTTCTACTAAACTTCCATTTATACCAACTATAAAGTCTCAACCCTAGTTTCTCAGAGCCAGTTCCTTATTACATTACATTGTATTGATTTCAAGAAAGCCATATCCTGAAGGAATAAATAGTTTAGTAGATTTGGAAATCCAGATACATTCATAAGTTCAATATTAAAACATGAAATATAAAACAAAAAAAGTTCAATTGGGAATATCCACCACTCTAATATTATACCAACAAGTCAATCATAATATACATCTTTATGTCCTTTGAAAAATGAAATATCCAAAAGGGTGAGATCAGATGCTCAGTAAGGGTATGGAATACAACAGAAGATATCATATTCATAAACAATAGGCAAGTGAATAATTGAAAACACATTCTTTTAGAAATAATAAAATTGAACAAATTATGGAAGGAATACGAGGTGGGAAATATTTCCATAATAAAACATAATCATGGGTATTATACTAGATGAAAAACCACATTAACTATGAATTTAAAAGTTCATAATGAGGGAAAATTCATATGCCAAAAATTCTAAAATATACCACCATTGCCTTGTCCAAAACATTTAAAAATGATTAAGGCCTTGACCAAAACCATATCTAAAAATGGACAAGACCTCGACCATGTACATATCTATTTTGTCTCATTAAACCTACCGATGAATTGAGGGGCTATAGTGGCCACCACCTATCACATAATAATTCTAATGCATTCCTCATATGAATCGGGATAAACCTAAAAAACATATATATTCATATTGAAATTAACATTTGAAACATAAATAACTTTCCCCAAACATTAAACATAAACACTAACTATTCGGAGTGAATTGGTGATTGGGTTTAAGATAGAAAATCCATAGTAAAAATAATACTAACACATTAAATTAAATATGGTGGATGATATAATAATTACTAATCCCAATAATATATAATAATCAACAAGAGTGCTGAATCAAATGATGATACTCTTATAAAATCATTGAGTAATTCTTGACATAAATACTTCTTTACTTTGAAAAAAGAGTTCTTTTAGAAATGTGTTTGTATAAAAACAGAAATTAGGTAAGATAGTATTTTAACAATAAAATGATTGATTTTATAATGATAATTTATTCTAAAAACATATTATATAGTGCCCTCAAAATAGGTAATAATTTGAGAAATTTCCATGAGTCGGGATTGTATTTCGGAAAGAATTATTGAAAGATCCGTTCAAAACATATAATTCCCTATAAGTGTAGATAGGATTCTATTTGGTACACATATATAGAAAAGTCACATAATATTTATGAGGATTATATATTAATGAATAATAATTTAATTATGGTAAGTAGATAATAAAAGTAACTTGAATGAAAATGGAGGTTCGGGTGGAAAACCCTTACCTTAAGTCTGAAGGTGTTCCTCACCTCATATTAATGACATGAATAACTAGATTTAGTTTCATAAATTAATGTTTAAATAACCTCATCTACATGTAATTTATTTATTATAACTCTATTCGGTACATTCATGACTTTTTGATGGGTTAAAAGATTGAATTTCATTGTTTGGGAGCGTTTCCTTCCTTAGTTTTCAGGATCGATTTACATGTATTCATTTATAGATAAATATGTAGAATGGTAATAGTTTCTCAGAATAGAAGTTATATGTTATTAGTGAACAACCAGGAGATTACATGGATTTTATATTCCCTTGGTTATTGGGAGTGAAGATGAATCATTATATAAAACATTAATGTTAATTGTATGGGTTAATTTGTAGTTTTTTTATCACAAAGAACTCATTTTGATTGATAAATTAGTATCATGTGTAAAAAGGGCTTACATAACCAAAAATATGTTATAATACATATATTGGAGTCTTGTTCAACCATAAAAATGGTTTCATTACCATAATTGAATATTGTAATAGAAATTGAAAACTTGTCGTCCCTGAATGTGATAAATTAACACATCTCGGATGGTGTTTTCATTTCTAGTATAAAAGAAGGGGAAAGGAGAGACAATGAAGAATTATTCCTTTATCATAACATTATTTTACTTGTAAGGTACTGGATTCATCACAACATTTGGATAAAAGGAGGTGAGGAAAGGAAATGAAAGGAAAGGAACTTGAAATAAATGAAATGAAAAGAGAAATTTACCTCTTGAGGTAATCTTCCTTGAGAGCCTCTTTAGAGGATATGTTTTGGCCTTTTATGAGACCAAGGGATTTTGGAAATAGGGGAGGAGCTTGGGAGGATATTTTAGAATAATTTAGACAAGTCACTAGGCTTGAGTGGAGTTAAGTGAATAGGGCGAGAGGATGGGTTTTTATAGTAGAGGAGAAGAGGGTTTTCCCGTTATTTTACTCATTATTTTAGTATTTTTACAAAGAAAACCAATTGTATTGATTATTCTGACCAAGAAAAGTAATATGTTAATGTGAGTTCGAACCAAGTGTTCTTACATCCGCCATGGATCTAGGAAAAGTGAATTTAATGAATAATGTATATATATAGTAAATTACCATATTTTACTATTCATAAAAAATTCGAGTATTTCAGAAAAATCAAAAAAAATCATCCTAAACTTTTTGACGTGTAGAATTAAAAAATAAACTCTATTTTTGGAAAATAATTTTTAAATATTATAAATTTAATTTTTAAATAAAATAATATTTTATTCAAAAAATAACAATTTTAAAACTATAATTCATTTTATATCACCCTAAAAAATTAATCTAGATCTCATTATTTTATAACCTTAAGATAGTAAAATAATAATATGGTTTACTATTAATAAGGGTCATATTACTCTTCATAAAGATATGTTAATATTCACAAAAATTATGTTTGTCTTATCAGACTCTAAATATCTTACTGAACGCAACCATGTATGCCAGTTTTTCAAAATTCTAATCACGGTTGTGGAAAAATTATGGTTACTGGGTAGGTTATAACAAAGTTGTGTTTTTAGAGTCTTTGTGTTTCGTAAATTACATATTAAATTTATGTGCAGAATCTTTGGGTGTTACTTTTAGTGTTTTCACTGTAAAACATGGATATTTCTATGAAAGTGTTTTAATGATTTAATTAGATTATTTTCATCTATGTCAACATTTGTTGTTTGATTTTATTATTAATTGTGATTGATTTAATATGATACAATATTCCATATTGTATTGAAGGGTTTATGATATGTTTGATTGTGGATGTGATATTTTAATACCATTCATGTTTTATCGTTAAAATATTAACACTTCGTATGCTAGTTTTAATATGAGTGTTTATGTTAGGTTTTACCATATTCATATGATAATTATATTGGACATAGTAAGTGACTGGTGGGGCCTACTATAGACCTTCTATGAATTGGTAGGTCTCATGAGATAAAATAGTGTCTTGGTACAAGGCCATGATGGTATGGTAATTGTCTTGGAACGAGGCCTTGACGGTATGGTTATGATGTCTGATATTATGAATTTCCTCATTATTAGATTTTTTATTGAAATTACATTTGATTATATGATAAGTAGAATATACATGTGAATTTTTAAAGGGAATTATTTGATTTATTATTGCCATATTATGATAAATATAATGTTTTAAAAGGCTAGTGTTTTAGTTTTATACATTTCCTTAAGAGTTTATAATAATTATTTCATAGGAAATATAATATATATATTCAAGATGTTATGATTGTGATATATTTCCCTTTATTACACTAATGACCCCCCTAAGTGTAAGGTGTTCAGGAGTATGATGTTATTGGGGTGGTTCAGCAGACATGCTTTGGACCTTAATCTCAAGGATCTTGAAATTCTCTCATAAAATATTTCACTCGTGATTTAGCTGTTGAATCTCATCGTGGTCTTCATCAAGGGAAAATCTAATAGATGTTATCTCCCTTGAAAGAACTAATAAATGGGCTTAATAGGGTATGATCCTATTGGATTAGTTCATTAGTTTGTTTTTCTATTTCAGGTGAATTTTAAATAACCATTAATATATACTAATCATAATATCACTAATAAATTAGAATATTCTATATGATTATATTTCTTAATATGCTTTTAAATAAAATAGGATATAATATAAAAAACAAATAAGTGTATGACTTTTTTATAACTTCATTAATTAATAATGAATTTAATTTAACCACCAATGATATTCTATTTATAAAATTTTGTATCATTACATTAAAACCCCCTTTAGAAATATCACCATCGAAATTTTCATTTCACACACTAGAATAAATTATGGTACTTATATTTTATCACCACTTTTGGTTCCCGATTTTCTTCCTTAAGCATGTGGTTTCACTACAACACTTTGAACAGATGAGTTGTGTTATTTCATTGGGAATTTTCTCTATGATATAAGATCTTCATAGTATTCTCATCATATGAAAGATAATTATCCAATGGAAACACATTTGGATTTAGTATATGTCATGGTTTTGGTATACATTTTCTCAAGAGGGATACATGAAACACATCAGGTACTTGAGATAGGTTAAGTGGGATTTCTATTTGATATTTCACAGCTCTGATATGATCGAGGATCTCAAAGGGGCCAATGTATGTTGTAATAAGCTTTCCCTTCTTCCACAACCTTAGGATTATCTTCCATAGAGATATACGAAGGAATAATTTGCCTCCATCATCAAACTTTAGAGCCCTTCGATGAATGTGAGTATTGAATTTATATCGACATTGTGTTGATTTCATATGAAAATGAATGGTTTGAACCTTCTCTGTCATCTTTTGGATATGATTAGGTCCCCTCATCTTCCACTATCCAAATTCATCTCAGCATTATAGAGTCTGACACCACTTCCCATATAGAGCATTATTAGTTTCCGTTTGAATGATAAAATGGAAACAATTGTTAAATAAGAACACCACAATGGGAAGGTGTTAATCCCAACAACCTTAAAAAACTATTTAACATGATCTCAAAATATCATCAACGGTTTGAATGGTCCTTTTGGACTGAACATCTATCTAAGGGTGATACATAGCACTGATGATCAGTTCTATATTCAATGCTTGTTTAGGGTTATCCAAAATGTTAAGGTAGACCGTGGATCTTTATCAGATAAAATAGAGATTTTCACTCCATTCAGTCTTACCAATTCTCTTCTATATATCATGGAAATTTGGTCAATTTCTAAATCTTACTTACTATTAATGACATGTGTAGACCATAATGTGATCGATTATCACCAAGATTTTGTTATTAACATTAGGTGTCCTAGGGAGTCCAATAACTAAATCCATGGTTATGTTTTCCCATTTACATTATACTATGTGAAATGGGTGCATCAAACCCTTGAAATTTATTCATTTATCATTGAATTTATAGAATACCAAGCATCAAGATACAAAATCTTCAATATCTCCCTTCATGTTATCCCACCATAAATTTTTCTTAAAATACATATACATCTTAATGCTTCCTGGATAAATAGATAAGGATGACCTATTCACATTATCTAGAAGTTCCCTAATTAGTTTTAGCATTGATGGGACACATAATAGGGTTACAAAATATATAAATCCATCACAAACAATATCAAACTTCAGAACATCCACTAACTTCATCCATAACAGCTTATCATCATTCTAAGACTCATTGATCCTAAATATAATGGATGTTTGATCAGTTACAATAGAAACATAGGATACCAATTTTTTTATTATTCTTGTATCCATAATTTTTATGTCCAATAAGATCGGATCCCTTATAGTCCTCAATATATATAGAGTTGTAAGATCCATTGTACAAAGAGAATCTACCACTTTTTTTCCTTCCCAGTAAGGTAATCTATTAAACAATGATAATCCTTTATTCGATCTAACCACCACCATTGGATCATATTAAAGTCCTTTCTTGTGAATATATATGTGAGTCTTTTATGGTTCATATATATATATCACACTTCTACCTATAGAGATAATTATAGAATTTTTTAATGAAATGATAACTACAAAAAATTATAGATCATGATTTGGGTTGATCTACTCAAGGATATTTAATTAGTGGGAGGAATATGCTATTATTTTTTCATTTTTTCATGTTTACACATCCTAAGACCTTTTCAGATGAATCACTATAGATCCCAAGTCCTTCACAAATGGTGGGTAATGTGAGTATAAGTGGAGTGATTAGGCTCTCATTAGCTCATTAAAACATTGTTCACATTCATCATTCTAGACATACATGACTCCTTTTCGAGTAATATTAGTTAGGTGCTTGAAAAGTATGATACGTTTTTCATAAATTGATGATAGTGACAAACTAATCCAAGGAATCAATAGATTTACTTCATAGAGGATGGTATTGGACACCCTTCAATTGTCTCCTTTTTGGAAGGATCTATATGAATCCATTTACTAATGATATCATTCCATTACAATGATACATGGTCTATGTATATGTTTGATTGAGAAATCAACCATTAATTCAGGAGGGAGATGAGGAAATTCATCGTGATACACATTAGAGTATTCCATTATAATGGGATGTTAACAAGGATTATATTTTACTTATACTAAATATTTTTAGTAGATACACTTTCTCATCAGGAAATAATATCCATGATTGATATGATGAAACCAAATAAGGTTCATCCTCCTACTTGAAATTCAATATAATCAGTTGGAGATTCATAATATAGAATGAAATTTCCTTTTCTTGGAAATTTATATTGGATTTATAAAAGGAAAATCATTCAATTAATATAATAACATAAAATTAAATTGAAGGGAGCTTGATAATATTTTCAAGAAGAACATTCCCACAAACTTTTAATTGCAATACAATAATCACTGATGTTTTCCCCAATAATATAAAATCATTTAGTGTGGTGACTCTATGTTCTTAGGGAACATACATGATATTATAATATGGAATGAATTGAAATACAACATGATATATATAAGTAATTATAAGAGGATAAATTTAATCCAGTATTCATGATCCATCTCACTATAGGAATGTCCTTGTTCCATTGGTTTTAAAGAATGTTAGTGATCCTCATGCTTATCAGCCCATAGAATAGAGAATTGTCTTAGATAATTCCCAAATTCTTAAACTTTAATATATACAAATATTTGTGGTACTATATATTGAAATTTATCTCCATCCATCATGTTATTAATTTTTACCTTGAAATTCACTACTTTATCCGGTATTTTTTCACACACAAAAAAAATCTCCTAGTTCCTTTGGAAAATTTACCATAGCGCCTTGTTCAACATATTTTTCACTATGAAAATTGAGACTTTTTTTCCTCATCACCTTTATCGGATAAACCCCCTTGAGATGTCATCCTATAATCATTTAATGTGTTCATAAATTCAAATATGTTCTAATTGTTAATCATGTGTTTTGATAGATAATTTGGAATAATAAAAAGATGTCTTACTTGATCTCCCATCATGTTAGGCATCTCATTTAGGAAGTCATCACAATTTCACTCACATTGGTTGTTGAATTAATTTATCCTATTTGAATCCATTCAGTAGAATAAATGGAAAATTAGGGATCCAATTTTAAATTTTTATACACATAAAAGGTAAAATATTAATTTTCAATGGATAAATAAAAAATGGCATATATTCCTTAACCTATGATTTTTTACACTTTAATCTAAGTTATTAATGATCTATTTCCTAACATAAAATATTACATGCATATTTTATTAACTTAATAATGGTTTGTGATGATTGTTGGATTTAATAAATCATATCCCCTAAAAGTGTGAGATTGTGTGTGTGGTAAGGACCATTATCATGCACCATTTCCTAATCGAGTCTAACTCAATATGATGTTTTCAGGGTTGTTACCTCTGGGTACATCTATGCTTAATACACACCCCTTTTTTGTATCTATAATGGGATGTATTTTCATTAGAACTACTCACTCTATACCTTACCAAAATTTTAGGAATGTTTCTCTATTTTTAGTCTTATACCTATGGATTTTACTCAATTCTTCTAATGTTAATCCCAAAAATAAATAGAGTCTCATTAGATACCAACTATGACCACCCTTGTATTTAATACACATTAATTTATTAATTATTAAAGAAAAACACTTAATAAAACCTAAAATATTGATATTTTTAGTATATTTTGGAGATTAAGTACAAACCATAACATCATAAAACTAAGATACAATGAATTTGTTGAAAACTTCCTTAACATGCTCTTAAATTTACACTACTCTTCTAAAATTTCATGGGATAACCCGGGGACATACATAAGAAAGGGTTGAGATATAATGACCATAAAGGGAATAAACAATGAATGGATTGGGAAAAGTAATAAATGTGATACAATAGGAATAAAAATGTAACATAAGAGTTGGGAATCATAATCATGAACAACGAGTAATTTTATAACAAGATAGCATAAAAGAAACATTGGAATGTGGGAATAAATTAAAACATGGAATCATTAGAATAATTAAAGGTCAACCACAAAGAAATAAAAACAAAATGTGACTAGGATAACCTCCCATGAACCTTAAATATAATTTCACAGGTTTAAAACATTACCCATGGAAATGGATCACTATCTAGGAACACCCATCATAATCATATCGTGTACATTCATAAGTGTAACTCATAGATTATAAAACATAAGAACGTATTTCATCACATTGAATACCATGATTGTGGAATGTAGTTTATATACATGTAATTACTCAATAAATTTTGTATATGTACACCATTTTTAATAATGCTGAGTTAAAATGGTTTTGGGTATCACTTTATAAATGTTTTGCATTGAAAATCATAAGACAAATCTAGTAGCATAACAAGAGTACCTAATGAATAATAAAATGGATTATTGATTGTGAAAGGGGTATGTAATCATTTCGAAATCAAAATGAAAGTATGAGGGATGTGGAAAAATGTATCCCACCATTATTAATTGGCAATAATGAGTCATAAAGTAAATAAGGTTCTTGAATAAAGAGGATAAGGGGAGGATCTCTAACCTTGATAGGTTGTTTTCGAATGTTTTGGAGGAGTTTCTTATAAAATTAGGGGGACCTTATGAAGGATATAGAGAGGTAAGGAAGTAGTAAGTTTACACTCAATGGTTTTTTAGTAAATATAAATGGGAGCATGGGTGGGATTATATTGGAAACCAGAGGGGAGTTCTTTATCATTTCCTAAACATAGGTTTTGGAATCTATACAATAAAGTATTAAAAATAAACAATTGTACCATTATTCTCCACCATGGTTATTAAAAACAGGTTTCTATTTAAATATTTTACATGTAAATGTGACAAAAGCATTAACATATTATCCTTTTTGATGTGAAAGTGAGCCATGTTTACGAAGAATTGATTTTAAGCTTTAAAATAAAATCTCAGTTATAGAGGATTCATAAAGGCTTAATAAAATTAATAAAATAACCTAAAAACACATTATTTTAATGTTTAAATATATTTTTCTTTTTCTATAACTTTTATGTCATATATTACATCACTTTTTTTCATTTTGATATCATAATACATTCCTTATATTTATACCGTATTTAATTGTTTCTTGAAAATTCAACTATCTTAGAAAACTATGAAAAACTTATCATTTGATAATTGGGATGTGATGAATCCAAAAAATATATATATTTTGTCAATACAAGTCTCTAAATTTTAGAATTCATATTTTTAAATAAAAATCCCCATTTTTTGGAAAATATATTATTTTTTTATCGTAGTAGTTTTCTGATCCTTATAAATATTATTTTTGAATTAGTAAAAATATATCTTCATCTATACATAATAAATTTTTTTTAATAATTTTTTTTATTAAAATGTCATTTATTTATAGAATTTTTTAATTCATAAAAAGTAATTTCTTAATGAAAATATCTAATTACTGAAATATATAATTCATGTTTTATTGTATTGAAATATGATTTTAATCCAAATCATTATTTAATCATTCATAAATTAAAATCAATAAGTAATAAATATAATTATTATTTCATAGAAAATAAAATATGTATATTCATGTTGTTAGTTTCAATATACACAACTCTTTATCACCCCAGAGAACACACTAAAGGTATGATTTGAAACAATGATATTTTGTTGGGGTGGTTTGGAAAACATGGTTTGAGCTGTTATCTTGATAAACATGGACTTATCCCATAAATTGATTTTCTCATGAACTATTTTGTGAATACTGGCTTCAGATTGGTCAAGGTAAAATCCAAAAGATTCTATCTCCCTCAAAATCACTGAGAAATTGGATTCATGATGAATGATTCTATTAGCCAAGGCCATAACATCATTTTTCCAATGTCAATTAGATTTTTCAAAACCTTTAATATATACTAATCATAAGATCACTTTTAAACTACTATATTATCAAAATTTATTATTCTTAATATAATTTTAAATTTTATAGGATATAAAGTTCCCAAAAAACAAACAAGTGGATGTGTTTTCTATAACTTCATTACATAATAAGGAATTTAATTTAAACATAGAATGAATTTTATTTATAAACGTTCATGTCGTTACATGGGGGACTAGTCCCTTCCGCTATGCAGCACAACTGAGGGGGAACTATCCACTTACATAGAACCTCACATAACCTTTACATGATCTATGTGGAGGGACCACACCAATACAATATGCTCCACAGTTAAGGGGAATGTCTAATGGATGACCCACTCCCCATAGGCGCTTGAAGACAGGGGTGACACTCCATAGATAAAGGACCAATAGCTAATATAATATGTTGGATTTCCAAATGTACTTATGTAAAGAGTATAGGATATCCATACCCTGTAGTGATGGGGGGGTTATAACTTTGATAACACTCTAATGACTACACTCAATAACTTCTATGGGATAAGATCCTCTTAGAGAACCATCCTTGTAACATCCCAAGTAAGTAATGAATAATAGATATTTTTATCTATGTCTATTTATGAATTAGATACTGTTTTAGAGGCTTAAAATGAGAATAAATCCAATCTTAAGCCTAGAATACACTAATATTTTTAAAAGATTGTTTTACTTCCTTTTGATGGAAAACCTTTTTTTAAATAAAACTTTTTACAATTTTATAATCTCTATTTTTCAAAATAAACATATTCTTCATGATTGGGACATTGAAATTTACATGGGGTAAATTTTTGGTATTTTTCCGATAAAGTTCATTTTTTAATGAATAGTGAAAAATGTTGTATTTTAATTCAAAACCACTTTTTAATCTAATTTATTTATATGATTAGATTATCTTTTTATTTTGTTTTAAAGTGAAATTAGAATATATTTTTACCATTTAATCCAATAGTGATCTTTGAAATTAATTTCACTTTGAAATTGGACTAAAACTAGTGTCAATCTTTTGATACTTATTGTTTCATAAAAACACGTTATTTGCTATGACAGTGGGAATTAAATATTAAATTAATTAATTAAACTTATATGTTTTGAATTTTTTAAAATATCCATCATTTTTGAATTCGGAATATCAAATATAGATTAGGGTGAATTTTTGGTATTTTTCTGAAAAACTTCAATTTTTGATGAATAGTGAAACTACTAAGTGGTACTTATAAAAACTGATTTTTCCGTTTAAATGAAATTTTACCACCTTTGTGTTTTTAATTTCAAAAATCCGACATACATGGTTTTCATTAAGAAGTAAAATGTGGTCCAATGGGATTAAAATAATTTTTTGGTGAATAGTAACTTATTAAGTTTTTAATCGCGATTAGAGGTAATTAGTGCAATTTAAGGCAAAAATGATATTATAATAAATTTAAAATACCTAGACACATGTCTTAACCTTATTGGATGTGTCATGAACGACCAATACAAGGCATGGGTCAACTTGAGGACCCCATGGAGCCACTTTAGTTGGAAAATGACATTAATATATTTTTATTTAATGTTAAAATTAAAATGACACAAACATGAGTTGTTTTACTAAAACAATTTTTAAATGGGGTATAAAAGTCAGATGTTTGACTATAAATATTCATTGGAAAGATAAAAATATTTCCTACATCATAGTATTTTTTATATAATTTTTAGACATCAAATAAATTAAATTATTTATGACATCATGATGATGTAGTGATGACCTCATTATTTAATGATTTAAATAAAATGGAAAGATAATGTAATATTCAAGACCTAAACATGTCCAAAACCTATTGGATGGGTTTATTTCGAACCCTTATCACCTTATAATAGAAATAAATCAATTTGGGACCTCTAAAATCCGAAAATCATTTGAAAATAAAGTAACTTTTTTGACTTTCCAAGAGTGCCCCTCCTCTCCTCTTATAAAAGGCCCCCACCTCTACCTCCTCACACACACCTCTCAAGCCTTTGGATCGGCCAAACCCTACCCATTTTGCCTCTACACATCCCTCTACTCATTCTAGAAGCCTTAACTTGGGCATAAATATCTTCAAGTAACCCCTTTGGTTCAAACCAAGAAGAGTTACCCGATTTTAAGGTATTGTCTTCACTTGAGTCCTTTTGTTTAATTTTGCTTCTCAAACCCCCTAAACCCTTTTTATTCATTTTTTTGTAACAACTCCAGTATATTCAATATACTAGGATGTTGTTATAATAAGTATTTGAGCTACACTTACACACACCTACATCTAATGGTTAATGAACATACTGTTTCTATGGATGGCGAATTTCTGCCTCCCGAAACGATGATTGTTCAACATTATTTTAACACCTTAAAAGGTGGCCATTAAGATGACACTATATTTATATATGATATATAATATGTTTATGTTTTCCTTAAGCTTCTGTATTTTTCATTTTGGGCATACCTTTATGGTTTCCATTGTGGGTAAACACGATAATTTCATTTTAGGAAGTGCGGACTACCGCCCCGTCAAAGTGATTTGATTCGTTAATGCCATATGTGGGACGTATAAAGGATGGATTTAAAGTTATTATATATGATGTTATACTGTAATTATAATATACCTTTATATCATTATTATTTTCTTTCCATTAAAGTATGAGATAGAGATGAAAGTAGCGTTCATGTGTACGTACGGATTACCATCTCCATTAACGGTGCATTTCATTTCTTATCCTCAAATGTAATGTACTATTATAAGTACATATAATGGATATATATGATGTATGTTACATACAAATGATGAATATAATTCTGGTATTAAAATATACATATCTCTAATTTAGTTTTAATTCCATCAATATGACATAGAATTGAAAGTAGCGTTCATGTGTACGTACGGCTTACCGTCTCCATGAACGGTGCATTTCATTTCTTACCTCTAAATTATTATGTTATTTTATAAATACATATATATGATGTATATATTAAATATATGATATCCAAATCATAAATATCATTCTTGATATAATGAACCTTTGACCACACGAACAACGTGTAATTGTAAGAAGCCCACTTTCGACTTAAGAACCAAATATTGACAAAACAAACATTATTAACTTAAATGATTACATAATGTTTATAACATGGTAATAAGTGATATAAAAGTAATAATGAACTTTAAAAAGGTTCTTAAGAAAGTCCAAATTAACACTAGTTTGTTATTCAGGAGATTAAAGAGCAATCGAGTCACGTCGGACACAAGGTATGGGACTTCGTTTCAATCTCCTTTCATTGAGGAATATTTTATTTTATACCCAACCTTCTTTTATACGGTGTATAAACCCCTTTGACTTATACGTTTATCCAAAAGGAATCTTTTTTATACGAATCGTTTTACTAAATGACAAAAAAGAATGTTTTTTTCGTACGTATGCGGCGACAACGACTTCTTTGCCGCCGTGACCATTATTGGAGTTTCGGCTTCCTCTACAAGCCATACCCTTTTTTTTAAATGAAAAATAAATACCATGTTTTACTTTGGTATTGAAAATGGTTTTCATAATGTTTTTATTATATCAATGTGTTTTATTGATATCTCATGATTGAAATGTGGAAATGTTATGTTTCCTTTATGCATGTTTTATGTGATATGATTATGTTATGGTTCTTGGGAATTATTATGAATATGGGTGGTCCCATGATAAACTAAGGGTGGGTGAGCCCATTATAGCTCTCCAATGCATTGGTTAATGCGAAGGAGTGAAACTTTAAGGTTTCTCTGAAGAGATTTAGGGAATATACTGTGATGGGTATTCCAAACGTAACCAAGAGGGTTACTACCTACGTAAGAATGTTATGAATGCCTCAAGTTACCATTATGTCTTATGATTTCTATGATTTATTCATGATTTTATGAGGTATGTTAAAGTTCCTATGTTTTATGGGTAATGTATGATTTCATTCTTATGTATATATGAACACATGTTTCCTTTCCATGTTTTTTTTAACCCATACTGAGCTTTTTATGCTCATCCCAAGTTTTTGAAATGTTTTTCACAGGTCACGGGAAAGGTACATGATAAGATGATAGTGTCAAGGAAGTTTCAAGAAAGAATCCATGTTTTATTTTCAATATGTTTCCGTTTATGGGAAAAAGAATACTATATTTTATTGTAACCACTTTGTTTAAATGTGGAATGTAATGCAAGCTTTATGATCTAATTCTCTAAAACTCTAAACCTGAAAAGATCCTCAACGTGTAATCTTGTGATAACTCAATATTATGTAAGGTTTAAGGCTGGGGCCTTATAGTTGGTATCAGAGGTCAGTTTAGATAACTTTAGGAGTTAGAAAAGTGATAAATTATGAATTAATTTAGGGTATGATTGAAATGATATAGCATTTACGGATTACCATGTTGCTTCACCTTATATATTTCTCTGTTAAGAATGAATTTTCATAGAAGAAATAGAACAGCTTTTCTGGGAAGGCATATAGAGGGAAATGACCTTTCAAATCAGTATCCTGAGATGGTTAGAATCATAACTAAACAGTTTGTTGCAGTGATGGCTCAGTTGACTCTGGTGAAAAATGTTGGTTGTTTTTATTGATTATATTTTGGTGTTTTCTAAAAGTAAAGAGGAGAATGAAAGACATTTAAGGGTTATTTTGAAAACCTTAAAAGAAAAGAAATTGTATGCGAAATTCAGCAAGTGTGAGTTTTGGTTGCAACAACTTTCTTTCCTTGGTCACATTGTTTCTAAAGATGGGATAACTGTGGATCCTGAAAAAACAAAGGTTGTTGAAGAATGGCCAAGACCCACAAGTGTAACCTAGATTCGTAGTTTTCTTGGTTTGGCAGAATATTACCTAAGGTTTATTAAAAAAAATCACTGTTATCTAGTCTAATGACTAAGATAACTCGGAAGGGTGTTAAGTTTATCTGGAAAAAAGAATGTGATGATTGTTTTCAGGAACTGAAAAGATGATTGGTGAATGCTCCAGTTTTGGAACTACCTTCCAGAAATGGTGAGTTTGTTATCTACAGCGATGCTTCATTGAAAGGAAATGGTTGCTTTCTAATGCATAATGATCAGGTAATTGCTTATGCTTCAAGATAGTTGAAAACTCATGAGGTAAATTACCCTACACATGATTTGGAATTAGCTGTTGTTGTTTTTGCTTTAAAAATTTGGAGGCATCATTTGTATGGAGTAAAGTGTGAAATGTATATCGATCATAAAAGTTTAAAGTATATATTCACTCAGAAAGAATTGAACATGAGACAGAGGAGATGGCTAGAATTAATCAAGGATTATGATTGTATGATTCACTACCATCCGGGAAAAGAAAATAAAGTGGTCGATGCTTTGAGTCGAAAAAGTAATGCTTCATTAACTGTGTTGCGTTTGGAAAGTGATCCTTTGGTTAAGGATTTGATGAACTTTGGCATAGAAGTTGTTGGTTCAGGATGTCCTTCTATTTTGTTTCAGGTATCGGTGAAATATTCTCTATCAGATAGAATCAAGCAAGCACAGAATCAAGACAGTGAGTTGTAGAAAAGGGTAGAGCTTGTTCAGAAAGGTATGTTGCCTGAATTCAACATTGATAGTGATTGTGTTTTTAGATTTGGGAAGAGATTGTGTGTGCCTTGTGACTCACAGTTGAAGAGAGAGTTGTTATGTGAAGATCATAGTTCTCCGTTTTCAGTTCATCCTGGCAGTACTAAGATGTACAGAGATCTGCGGGAGTATTACTGGTGGGATGGAATGAAAAGAGATATTGCTGATTTTACTATGAAGTGTTTGACTTGTCAGCAGGTTAAAGTTGAGCGGCAGTTACCAAAAGGGATGCTTCAACCTTTAACAGTACCAAAGTGGAAATGGGAAAATATATCCATGGACTTTGTTGTAGGATTACCAAAGACATCTCGAGGTAATAATGCAATCTGGGTTATTGTTGATCGCTTGACAAAATCTGCTCATTTACTTCCTATTCGAGATACTTTCTCTCTAGATCAACTTTCCCGTTTGTATTTTAAAGATATAGTCAGGTTACATGGAGTTCCTCTCTCCATTGTATCCGATCGTGATCCTAGGTTCACTTCTAACTTTTGGAAAGGCCTTCAGGAGTCGTTGGGTACTGAATTAAATTTTAGTACAGCTTTTCATCCTCAGTCAGATGGGAAGTCAGAACGAACAATTCAGACTTTGGAGGATATTCTATGTGCTTGTTTGATGGATTATCAGGGAAGTTGGGACCAACATCTTTCTTTGGTTGAGTTTTCATATAATAACAGTTTTCATTCCAGTATACAGATGGCACCATTTGAGGCGTTATATGGGAAGCGGTGTCGAACTCCAGCTTTCTGGGATGAAGTGGGTGAAAGGAAGTTGACGGGACCATAATTGGTAGAAGAGTTGGTAGAAAAAGTTCAGCTGATACAGAAACACATGAGAACAGATCAGAGCAGGCAGAAGAGTTATGGGGACAACAGGAGGAAGGATCTCTCTTTTGAGGTAGGTGATCATGTTTTTCTCAAAGTTTCACCATGGAAGAGTGTGATGCGATTTGGTAAGAAAGGAAAGCTGAGTCCAAGTTTTGTTGGACCATATGAAATTCTAGAGAGAGTTGGATCAGTTGCATACTGAGTGGCTTTACCTTCGAGCTTATCTCAGGTACACAATGTTTTTCATGTTTCCATGTTAAGGAAGTACATTCCAAATCCATCTCATGTTTTGAGTCCAGAGGTAGTTCAGCTGGAAGAGAACCTATCTTATGAGGAACAGCCGGTTCAGATTCTTGATCGCAGGGAGCAAGTGTTACGAAATAAGGTGATTCATCAGGTAAAGGTTTTGTGGAAAAACCACATGATTGAAGAGGCAACATGGGAATATGAAAATTCTATGAGGGATAAATACCCCCACTTATTCGATAAGTAAATAAATTGCGGGGATGAAATTTTCTAAATGGGGGAAGGATGTAACATCCCAAGTAAGTAATGAATAATATATATTTTTATCTATGTCTATTTATGAATTAGATACTGTTTTAGAGGCTTAAAATTGGAATAAATCCAATCTTAAGCCTGGAATACACTAATATTTTTAAAAGATTGTTTTACTGCCTTTTGATGGCAAACCTTTTTTTAAATCAAAATTTTTACAATTTTATAATCTCTATTTTTCAAAATAAACATATTCTTCATGATTGGGACATTGAAATTTACATGGGGTAAATTTTTGGTATTTTTCCGATAAAGTTCATTTTTTAATAAATAGTGAAAAATGTTGTATTTTAATTCAAAACCTATTTTTAATCTAATTTATTTATATGAATAGATTATATTTTTAATTGGTTTTATAGTGAAATTAGAATATATTTTTACCATTTAATCCAATATTGATCTTTGGAATTAATTTCACTTTGAAATCGGACTCAAACTAGTGTCAATCATTTGATACTTATTGTTTCATAAAAACACGCTATTTGCTCTGACAGCGGGAATTAATTATTAAATTAATTAATTCAACTTATATGTTTTGAATTTTTTAAAATAGACATAATTTTTGAATTTGGAATATCAAATATAGCTTAGGGTGAATTTTTGGTATTTTTCTGAAAAACTTCAATTTTTGATGAATAGTGAAACCACTAAGTGGTACTTATAAAAACTGATTTTTCCATTTAAATGAAATTTTACCACCATTGTGTTTTGAATTTCAAAAATCCGACATACATGGTTGTCATTAAGAAGTAAAATGTGGTCCAATGGGATTAAAATAATTTTTTGGTGAATAGTAACTTATTATGTTTTTAATCGCGATTAGAGGTAATTAGTGCAATTTAAGGAAAAAATGATATTATAATAAATTTAAAATACCTAGAAACATGTCCTAACATTATTTTATGTGTAATGGCCGACCAAGACAAGCCATGGGTAAACTTGGGGATCCCATGGAGCCACTTTAGTTGGAAAATGACATTAATATATTTTTATTTAATGTTAAAATTAAAATGACACAAACATGAGTTGTTTTAAGAAAACAATTTTTAAATGCGGTTATACAAGTCATATGTTTTACTATAAATATTAATTAAAAAGCTAAAAATATTTACTACATCATAGTAGTTTTTATATAATTTTTAGACATCAAATAAATTAAATTATTTATGACATCATGATGATGTAGTGATGACCTCATTATTTAACGATTTAAATAAAATGGAATGATAATGTAATATCTAAGAACTAAACATGTCCAAAACCTATTGGATGGGTGGATTTATAACCCTTATCACCTTATCTTCGAAATACATCAATGTGGGACCTCTAAAATCCGAAACTCATTTGAAAATAAAGTAACTCTTTTGACTTTCCAAGAGTGCCCCTCCTCTCCTCTTATAAAAGGCCCCCACCTCTACCTCCTCACACACACCTCTCAAGACTTTGGCTCGGCCAACCCTTGCCCATTTTTCCTCTCCACATCCCTCTCCTCATCCTATAAGACTTACCTTGGGCAGAAATGTCTTCAAGGAACCCCTTTGGTTCAAACCAAGAAGAGTTACCCGATTTTAAGGTATTGTCTTCACTTGAGTCCTTTTGTTTTATTTTTCTTCTTCAACCCCCTAAACCCTTTTTATTCATTTATTTTGTAACAACTCCAGTATCTTCAATATACTAGGATGTTGTTATAATAAGGATTTGAGATACACTTACACACACCTACATCTAATGGTTAATGAATATACTGTTTCTGTGGATGGCGAATTTCTGCCTCCTGAAACGATGATTGTTCAACATTCTTTTAACACCTTCAAAGGTGGCCATTAAGATGACACTATATTTATATATGATATATAATATTTTTATGTTTTCCTTAAGCTTCTGTATTTTTCATTTTGGGCATACCTTTATGGTTTCCATTGTGGGTAAACACGATAATTTCATTTTAGGAAGTGCGGACTACCGCCCCCTCAAAGTGATTTGATTCGTTAATGCCATATGTGGGACGTATAAAGGATGGATTTAAAGTTATTATATATGATGTTATACTGGAATTATAATATAACTTTATATAATTATTATTTTCTTTCCATTAAAGTGTGAGATAGAGATGAAAGTAGCGTTCATGCGTACATACGGATTACCGTCTCCATGAACGGTGCATTTCATTTCTTATCCTCAAATGTAATGTACTATTATAAGTACATATAATGGATATATATGATTTATGTTACATCTAAATGATGAATATAATTCTGGTATTAAAATATACATATCTCTAATTTAGTTTTAATTCCATCAATATGACATAGAAATGAAAGTAGCGTTCATGCGTACGTACGGCTTACCGTCTCCATGAACGGTGCATTTCATTTCTTACCTCTAAATGATTATGTAATTTTATAAATACATGTATATGCTGGATATATATTAAATATATGATATCCAAATAATAAATATCATCCTGGATATAATGAACCTTTGACCACACGAACAACGTGTAATTGTAAGAAGTCCACTTTCGACTTAAGAACCAAATATCGACAAAACAAACATTATTAACTTAAATGATTACATAATGTTTATAACATGGTAATAAGTGATATAAAAGTAATAATGAACTTTAAAAAGGTTCTTAAGAAAGTCCAAATTAACACTAGTTTGTTATTCAGGAGATTAAAGAGAAATCGAGTCACGTCGGACACAAGGTATGGGACTTCGTCTCAATCTCCTTTCATTGAGGCATATTTTATTTTATACACAACCTTCTTTTATACGGTGTATAAACCCCTTTGACTTATACGTTTATCCAAAAGGAATCTTTTTATATGAATCATTTTACTAAATGACAAAAAGGAATGTTTTTGTCGTATGTATGTGGCGACAATGACTTCTCTGCCGCTGTGACCATTATTGGAGTTTCGGCTTCCTCTACAAGCCATACCCTTTTTTTAAACGAAAAATAAATACCATGTTTAACTTTGGTATTGAAAATGGTTTTCATAATGTTTTTATTATAACAATGTGTTGTATTGATATCTCGTGATTGAAATGTGGAAATGTTATGTTTCCTTTATGCATGTTTTATGTGATATGATTATGTTATGGTTCTTGGGCATTATTATGAAGACGGGTGGTTCTATGATAAACTAAGGGAGGGTGAGCCCGTTATAGCTCTCCAATGCATTGGGTAATGTGAAGGAGTGAAACGTTAAGGTTTCTCTGAAGAGATTTAGGGAATATACTATGATGGGTATTCCAAACGTAACCAAGAGGGTTACTCCCTACGTAAGAATGTTATGAATGCCTCAAGTTACCATTATGTCTTATGATTTCTATTATTTACTCATGATTTTATGAGGTATGTTAAAGTGCCTATGTTTTATGGGTAATGTATGATTTCATTCTTAGGTATATATGAACACATGTTTCCTTTCCATGTTTTTTAACCCATACTGAGCTTTTTATGCTCATCCCAAGTTTTTGAAATGTTTTTCACAGGTCACGGGAAAGGTACTTGATAAGATGATAGTGTCAAGGAAGTGTCAAGAAAGAATCCATGTTTTATTTTCAATATGTTTCTGTTGATGGGAAAAAGAATACTATCTTTTATTGTAACCACTTTGTTTAAATGTGGAATGTAATGCAATATTTATGATCTAATTCTCTAAAACTCTAAACCTGAAATGATCCTCAACATGTAATCTTGTGATAACTCAAGATTATGTAAGGTTTAAGGCTGGGGCCTTATAATCCTGCTAAAATCACCTCATGTTGTATCCCTTCTTCCAAAACAAAGGACACAATCTTATTATATTCATAAAACTACTAATGATAGGATAATCATAGGCCCAAATATGAGTTTCAGTTGGGGAGATACACATTCTATAAGACTCATAGAAAAGTACACAATGTGTGTTAAGGGTCACATAGAGTGTGACCTAACCTTGACAATGGGGGATCTCCTCACTTGGACATTGCATGGGAATCCATGGGAAACTAAATGGAAAGTAAGAGGGGTACACGACATGTATTTCCTTACCCAATGAAATTTTATGTACTCAATCTCGTTCTCATGTACTCTAGCTCATACCCATATACCCCAACCTATTTATGAGTGCACTGGGTGCATACCCATTGTACATGAATCATATGTCCATGTACATATACATGATGTTTCTAACCACACGGGGTCTTGGGTACATTTCTTCGGAATATGTCATGGCTAAACTAGTATGATCACATTATCTTAGGGTCTATCTACATGGTTCATGGTATTTATATTTCCCTAAACACTAGCTACTAAGGTTAGGGGATTACAATGTGTGTGTTCTTAGACTAAATTCTGTGTATTCCATGATTATTTAGAATACCCATACATTTCACACATCTTCTTCCACACACCACAAACTCCTTCAAGATCGTCGTAAAATCCTCTATAACACCCAAATTTAGGTTGAACACCCACCACATATGGTTATAAGTTGTATTATTTTCTTTATTCGCCATAAAATTAGTCCTTGTCAAAATATAAGGTTCTGCATGGCCTTTCAATCATGAAACTACTTTTCCTATGCCAACATTAGACAACTTCTATCACTGGTTGTTGGATTCTTACCACCCATTTCATAGAATAATCCATCACATCTCATTCATATAGATCTATTCAATCAAGATCATAAATCCACTATTACCCGATCCATCATCAAATTCCCATTGTATCCTCCACACCTCCTCCATGTCTCTAATACAAAAAGTTGAAATCATTACTTTTATATGTTGCACTGAAGAATAAATGCACAATGATCGGTCTTTCTAGGAATCTCCAAATCAGTATATAAATTATTACTTATGATGAACACCAAGAACAAATAGAGAGATAAAAAATAGAATGAAAAATATGTCTCCATTTATGGCTATGATTTTTTCCCATCATCTTCAAAATATGAATATGAGAGTAGCAAGAATCATTGAGAAATAAATATCAAATTCCTAAATCTAGGAAGAGAAATTATACATTTGATAACACATGAAAGTTGATCCATGAAGTAATTTTGGAAAGGATTAATTTATGTTCATATAAAAAATTTAAAGGGTATAAAACCAAAAAATAAATTATGACCCTTATCTATGGATCAATAACTCATAAATAATTCTTCTACATCAATGTCATTGGTGATATCTGAGATCACATTTATTTAAAATGATTCTCATTGTACCTGATCCTCGATCCAATGATCATTTTAAAAAATTCTCTCAACCATGGTTCTCTCTCTGCACTCCCTCCAAATCACATTGGTTATGTGGATATCGCTATGAATTCCCCAAAACAAGGTTTAAATATAGGGTATGAATGTTTTAGTGAATATATAAATAAATAAATAATTTTTTTATTTTTCCTCCCATGAATTCACATAATCCAAACACCCAACATTCATAATGGATATGTTGATACTTGGGTAAAACTCACATTATATATTTAATGGTGGTGTTATATTTCCCATACAAAATACCATTGGTGATATATTCTATTATTTCAAAAAACTACATCAATGTATTATAATATATTTAATATATATTTTATCTGCATTGAGGCTCTACTGGTCATAGAATCTCATGCCGACTCAACACATTAATTTAAAAATATTCCTTAATTTATTCCAAAGTATTACATGGAAAAATATTCATTATAATGATAATCAATGTAGAAGAATATTGGTTCATCTTTCTCTTTGATGAAGAGGACCAACACACTTAGTAGTGAAGTACTCAAGTATATTAAAGCCTTGTCAAGATTCTATTGTAACTTCTCTTATTCAGTTCTAATAAATCCATGGTTTCCATTTTGTAGGGAGTCTTGGATATGGGTATTGATCCATGTATAAGTTCAATTGAAAACTGAACCTCTCGTTTAGGTTGAATACCATGAAGCTCCTCATGAAATAATCTGTATATTCCCTCATAATGGGCGCGTCTTTATGTATGATTCTCTCCGTTTTCCTGGTCCATTAAGCTAGATATGATTTCTCATAAGGAAATAATATCCATGATTGAGATTAATATTTCAAAGGATATTAATTCAACTCCTTAAACCTGTATAGAATATGTGCATGACTCAGTATGATAAGAGTGATCTCACTCTCTTGATAGTAGATGTCTCCATTATATAAGAAAATCCAATCCACTCCCAATATAAGATAAAATTAAACTAATGTAATTTTTACAAGGATATCTTGATGGTTAAGTCCAAAAACATTTTTTTGGGAGGTGTTATATAATAGGGGTGAAATAATTTCCCCATTTTATATTTTCATAGATAAATCAACATCCATGTTTTAAGGTGGTGTCTGATTCTACTAAACATGCATGATATGAAGGAATTTTTATAACTTGATCCAAATACTTTATTCAATATTTTTAAACAAATATCTATCATACCTATCACCAAATTTTTGTTAGGATACACCATAGTAATAGTAAAAATATAATATCATACTTTCCCTCTTGGAATTGGGGGTTCTTATAGTTGGATATAAATAAAAACCCTTAACTTATCGAAATGGTTTACATAATGTTCATATTTCCGGTAGTTGGAACCATATACATTATATTGGGAATTTACTAGAATGGTAATTTCATTTTCCACATTAGTGGGATTATACATCTGACTTTAACATTGATTAGCCTGATACCCCTCTTTTTTACACATGAAGCATCTCCCAACTCTCTTGAGATAGTTGTGGTGATTCTTCCCACACTATTTTTAGGTGGGTATTTGGGTTCTCTTTTGACCCTTGGATTTATCTATTGATAATACCAAATAAAACTACATTTTGAGCTTTTTATCTCTAGCTCCATGAGACCACTGAGAGTCTCCAATCATTATATCTTCCTTAAGAGAACAAAGAACAATTTTTTCATAACTATTATAGTCTCAAATGATTACATATTTTCATAGAATCAACTTTAATCCACTATAATGTCATCTGTCTATCTTTCAGTGTAATTGATTATTGAAATAGTGTATTCCCTATATCCAAATTGACAATAATGTTCAATTACCATGTCATATATACAGTGGGTTATGCATGATGTACTAATACCATGATAGTTCTTATATTTCTATATCCACTATTTATATGATAATTTCCATAGATTATTTTTCATATCAAAAGGTTATTGAAGTTCCCAAGATATAATGATAACCTTGAGATACTATGAAATTAATGTTAAACATAATAACTTTTGTCAAGATACATTATACTGACTCAACAGAGTTGATTTCTGACTACCAGTTGCTAGGGGCTCATAAACATTGAGATGCATTCTCATGAAATCTGCACTTGGTGATCTCTTGTATGTGAGATCTTGAAGATAGACAATCCAATTATAACACTACATGATTCATGTTTTATTGGTTGTTCTTATATATGGACATGTGAATTGTTCTCCTTACTTGAGATCATTATCAATGTTTACCATTTGATTGTGAACTTTGATACATGAAAAAAACTATGGCATTGAAGTTGTGGCCAGGTAGCTTGTGTTGGATTCATATTTTGTGGTATGACATTGTTTGAATGATCAAGATAGAATTTGTTACATACAAGTTGAGAATGTGATATCTCAAACCTAGTTGTTCAGGACAGTATCACCTTCATAAATCCTTGGCCAATGCAGTCAAAGGTATTTCTATCAAGTTAGATAAACAAATAATAAAGTAAGAATCAACACATAGTCAATGAATTATATTCACTATTATCGATATAAGGGCCTATATGTTCACATACCATAGTGTATTTAAGAGTTTTCCCAATTCTAGTGAATATTTTTATAGTAAATGGTGTGACCCACCATGTGGTCTGAGAGTTTTGTATGTATTAATGGTCACCAATTAATAAATAAATTCATTATTATTCAAGTATAGAATAATTTTATTTGATTTATTAAAGTAAATTATTCACAATATATTAAGTTAATACATGGAAAATATTGTATGAAAGAAAATTATTTTAATATTCAAGGTTCATTTAATAATTTTTTGAATTACGAGTTGAGTTAATGACTTGGGTTTATAAAATAATATATTTATTATATATTATATGTATGTGATCAAAATATAAATGAAATTATGATGTAATTAATTCATCATAACATATCATTTACTACTTATTTAATGGGTGTTTTATTTCTAGGGTTTAGGGAACCATTTAAATGTATTGGATTCTCCCACTATATAAGAATAGAAGAGACTCTTATTCTAGGACTATTCATTCCAACAGAACTGATAATATATTTCTCCTCGCACATTCTGGAGATAGAAAGTTTCTGTTCAAGATATTGATCTAATAATGTCTTTACGAATCATAGGAATAGACTTAAGATGACAGTTGGGATGTCAAAGGAAATTCCAGACTTCTGCACTAGGACTTAGTTTCTGATGAATGATATTCCAATATATTTTTGATGTGTGTGTGGATGATCTAGATGGATTAGAGCTCAGATATTTTGGGAAAAAATCACTGGTGATGATCTGTAGTCGAGAACACATTGATTCAAATGAGTTAATTGTTTCATTTAATTTTTGTGATTTTATAATTTATGTGAGATCCTTTGACCACTACTGAGGCTTAGATAGATGGATATGATGAAATATCATTGTTCTTGTGATGCCGTTTTTTTATTCCACCCACCCAATATCCATTACATTCCTCGGTACTAGAAATTTATATTAAGGTGATCATGTAAATTTTAGGATACAAGACGAAATTAATTTTAATTAAGTCAAGTAGAGAGTTTTAATACAGTCCAAAGGAATAGACTAAGCATCAATTTGATCTTTGATGACCATGTTATGGTCCCCAAAAAAATTTAATACAAATTGTTTGAGGTTTGATTTATGGTATTAAAATTTAAAATAAATATTTTATATGTGTTTAATTTGATCATATTTGAGTTTTCAATGTTTTTCTCACTGAAACACCATTTTCTGAAGACCCAATATGTTTATAAAAGGTTATTGGTAGAATAGTATTCTCCAGACGGTGAAATTGAATCCACACAACAGTGAAATTTTTAAAATAAATTTTTGGGGAGGCGGCAGACCTAGGGTCTAAAAAAGGGGTAACAGGCATCCTCAGGAGGCCTACCATATGCGCTTCCCACTATGTCCAACCATACCAGTGCCTCCTCCCACTCCGGTAATCCATACATTGACCATAGCTCTTATTAGTGTTGACTTTTTTCCAAACTCATTGCTACTGCCGCATCAAGCTAGTTTTTCATCACATTTTCCTGACCAGAAAACTATCGCCCCCTATAGATCTAGGGTGCATGGCCTCTATCACAACATCTCCCTCTCTCACGTGTAATTCAAACAACAACATCCCACAAACAGACCTATCACATATCCATAACCCCTCTCTATTACTATTACACACACTATTGTTTCGGCCAACTATGGAAGCTACTTTGTTTGTCCTGTAACATTTCATTGCCATTGTGATGCATGACCAACCCCGAGAAGATCACATCTCTCTTTCCATTACTAATATGACCAGGAAAACCTATAGATGCGAACACCCCCCATGGACCCCGAACATTTCCTGGGTGGGATCCCTGTGGTTGTCCCCCTTTACCACTACCCTAGCTGGGTCATGTTTCCATAATTTCTCTTAGCCCATATTGGGTTACCCACGACCAATTAAGGTCCATATAAAACCAAAATGGACAAGTAGTGGGTCTGCTCGACCTAAAACCCCTTGTAGTGGGTTTTGCTCGACCTAAAACCCCTTGCAGTGGGTTTTCCAAACCTCACAACACCTTACACGGGTTTGGTATGAACCAAAATGGGGCTAGGTGGGGTTTTGGTGGTTGATAAATTTTTAATATAACCAATTTCTAATATTACAAAAAAATAATTTATTATTTGTTTGATAAAAAATAATAATATATTTATTTTAAAAAAAATTAAATTATTGTACAAAAATAAATTAATTATATATTTTACATTTGGGAATAAAAATTAAATTAATTATGGGATGGAATTGAATTAAATTATTTGAATTTAAAATAATTAATTTCATTTATTGAATGCCTTGAGCATATATTTTTTTAATTTTAATGTTATCACTCTTTTAGTTTAATCATACAATAGTCTTGAACATCGATCGAGCATGCTTGGTTTTATTTTATTTAATTATTTATAATTACAATGAAAAATGTTTTTAATACTTAATTAATTTATTTGATGGCCTCCACATTATCCTCTTAATTTAAATATTATTAAGGGACTATGAATCCTTCAATGTTTATTTATATATTTTTTCATCCTCAGACCCCATCATGTGTGTGCTTGTACATTTATACCATTAATAATGCCAATATATGATGTTGAACATTCCAAGATGAGTTGGTACACTAGATGGTAAGCAAAAAAATTATACTAGGCTTGATTTGCATCATAAGTCAAGACCAATATTAGGTACAATACACCTAGGACATAGATTACCGGTTGATTTTAAATGGATAATCCAATACTTCCAGTCGAGTAATTTATTTCCATTAAGAATTATTTATTATTTTATGCATTTTCATGTATGTGGTAATCACATAAAATAATAAATAGAAAAATTCTTAAATGCACTATAAATGTATTATATTAATACATGTTCAGTTGTGAGACAGACAAAGTTGTAAGAACTTTTTTAATAAAAAGGACTGCATTAATAATAAATACTTAAAAAACACTGAATGAAATATTAAGGCATGAATTACTTCCATCACTCAAATTTTAGTAAAACCTATTATACAAGGTTCTCATTAGAAAAAGTTGGGTGTGCCTCTTATTTATGGGGATTTATTTTGAGAGTGATGGGTTTAATTGACTAAAGTTGGAAAAAATGAGTAGGTAAGTTTATCTTGTTTCAATTTTAGAGGAAATCATGGAGTAAAACATGTTTATGATTTTTAGGACCTAGGATATCACCCAACAGATCAAAGAGCCGCAGGTCAATGTGGATGGATAGTCTGGAGTCTATCTTGAAAGTCTCCAAGTAGTGGTATGTCCATATTTTTTAGAATATGAGGGGAGGATTCATGGATCCTTTCCACTTGAATACACAAGTGATAATGTATTTCAAGTATAGTAGTGAGGTTTGATATAGTTCGATAAAATACTTGGAAATGTTTGAAGATTAAAATCATTTGTAATGTTTAATTGGTAATCAAGATAAATGTAATAAATGTAATAATTTTTTTTACAGAAAATGTAAAGTAATACTATAGGTACATTATAACAACTATTGGACATAGAACATGTCCAAAATGTATTATGATTCCAATAGTAGTATTTATGTTTTTCCAAAGTACTACGATATGGAAAATGAAAGGTTCTAGAGTCCCCAATACCTATTAAACCATATCATGAAGAAAAGGTGAGAAAAATTATTATAAGAGACTCATGTATGACACATATGATGGTTATGTCATAATTTTATCATCATAGTCATATTATATGAGTGGTTCATACAATATCAGGACATGGATGATTTCAAATGTTATCTCATATTCAAGAAGATTATAATGAGAAAGTGAAGTGAGATATTAATGAGGGATGATTACATTTTCTAAGTGAAAATTGAATGAAAGATCATGAAATTTCAAGACACCTCTTTATTACATATTTTTTAGAAATTTAATAATGTTTTTTTAAGATTACAAAATGAAATGTATAATGGATATTCTAAATCAAATTTTAGGTATAGATCATGGAGTAAATTAAAAACTCAATGAAAGTCTTCATTTATTATGCCAAAAAAGTTGAAATACAAGGAAAAAAGTCCAATTCAAAGTGTGATTACAAAGGCACCTTCATAATGTACTTCAATGAAAAGAGGTTGGTTTTCATACGTGAGTTTATTTTCATCGCATGTCATGATATAAATATATGGAAGTTTAAATGAAATGAATAGAATAAAAGAAGCTTTTAGTCACTTATTCTTTAGGTATATTCATCATCTATTATTTATTTTTCTATTATACTTCTTGGGTATTAAAAAAGGATCCCTATTACATATGTGCAATGAAATATATTATTCAAGTAAGTATGGAAATTTTACAAGATATAAGGTGAATTCCCCATGAGGTTGAAAGAGAGTGATTCCTATGTCAATGATAATAAGCACATAACTTCTAATTTCCATGTTTAATGATTCTAGTATAACGTTAATTTTGTATAACAAAAAAATTTATCTCATGTGTTCATTGGACATATGGTGAAATTCTTCTATTTTCATAAGGAGTATTTTGTGTGGCATCTCATACTCAAAAATAGTTCAATGATACATGAATCATAGAAAAAACATGATGAATCTAAAATATAAGACTTCTATACCAAATTTCAGAAAGCTAATATCTTTTAAAGTAAAAAAACAGTTGTTAAGGAAATACCTTGCATGGTTTTAGAATATTTAGAGATAAATACCTTAGGTTTTATTGAAACACTTAAGTACATAGTTTTGTAAAATAAAATATTTAGAAATAATATATATTCCTAATGCTTTCCTAGTTAGTTCATCTAGTTAGTGTGAAAAATTCCATGTTTATGATAGTGTTAAATATACTTCATATTGATCATTTAAATATTTTTTAAGGAATGTGACAATAAAGTATGATATATATTTGGTCCGAAGATATATGTTTCTTCAGTTCAACTTTCTAAATAATTTCATGACCAAGAATTAATCTATCATTATATTTTAGAATACTGTGATTCCTAAACTCAGATAAATAATGATAATAATGAGGCTTGATGATGATTCAAACATGTGAACATTGATTAATAAAATTTAACATCAAGTAAATCATAAAAATAAACTTCCTTATACAAATCAATGTCATGATATATATAAAGGGATTATCAATTTTAAAACTAATATGAATTGTCTATACTTACATTACTATTGATAGATGAATTAAAAATAAAAACATTATATCCTCATAATATTGAAACTATTATGAAAAATGGACACCATTTTAATAACAATATGACATGAATCCATTATATCATAAGAAAATGAGTTCAGATGCAAAGAGTTTGTTAGGATATAAACAAACATGCATCAATAGAAACACAATCTACAATCTAAAGTAGTTATCCAAATGTTTTATAGGGATATTACATAAATGAAAAATATTTAAAAGAGATAATAAAGTTACATACTTTATATTTATAAAAGGGTGAATATCTCTATTTATGATAGTTAGAGAAAGGTTGAGTTGGGTCTAGTAAATTTTTTTGATTCCCAAATAATTCTCATATTAACAATTTCCACAAGAGATGTAAAAATGCGTATTATAGAGACACACAATGCGTAGCATGGTTAAAACCATATTTGTGGTTTAATATTCATTGTGACTAGTGAAACATTACTAATTAAGAATAATAAATCCTACAAGTAAGAAGTATATGGAAATCGACTAATATTGAAAATATTATTTAAAATTCAACAATGGATTCCATTTATAACAGTACATGGAAATTTTTATTATGAATACTATGGTGGTTATTCACATGAGACTATATATGGATGGAAAAATCATGGTACCAATAGGGCTTAATTGGTTATACTATATAATTATTCCATAATATATTAGTTTTTTCTACTTGTCATATCTACTTTTTATGGTCATTATATTGGCAATTTGATTTCAAGACCACCATCATCAAAGGTGTATATACGACACAACTAAAAATGTATGGTGACACCATATAATTCACATATGGGGTGGAAGTTACTAAAATATAGTTTAGGATTAAAGTAAGTGAGAAGATCATTCAATATTATTTTATAGTGAATATTTTACATGTTTCTACAAGAGGATCGTAGGAGAGTCATTATTTTCCATGTAAAATATGTTTTGTAATATATGAAAAACAACTACGGGTCTTACAGTTATTCAAGAATAGAATGACATAATATCTCTATATATGGAATAAAAGTATAGACCAAGGATCTAGAGAATTATATTTAGTAAGGTAAATATAATAATTTATTTCACCAAGTAAAAGTAAATTTATTGACATGGTATTAATAAAGAACATGTTTTAAATATTCAGGTGAGAATTGTTTCTAGTATCACATGGAATAAATCTCTCCAAGAAGACATGAAGTGGGAAATGGAGTAAATTAATGTGGTGATTTGAGTACCATATAGTTATATGATGGATCAATCATATATTCCATGATATGTAAATGAAATTATTTTTCCAATATAAACTTCATGGTTTGAAAATATCAATTATATCTAGGATAACTACAAGGGAGCAGTCAAAACTGTCCAATTGTACATATGAATGTTCAAAAGATATGTACCTAGTATTTGTAAAGGAATGGATACTCATCATAAGGGTAAAAAAATTATTCCTATAGATGAATATGATATAATATTATAATTAGTTATAGGTAATGAAAAACATAAGATCATTCAATATAGTGGTATTCAAACCTTCAAATACCGAATACATTGTAACTTCTTAGGCAACTAAAAAAGAAGTGTTAAAATATGTATTCATTTGTTCAAGTTATTGAGTTGATCATATTATATAATATTTTATCATTATTATTATTCTATTACAAGTACTGGAAATGATTTCATGGTTAGAAAGTTGAAGAAAGAGATATACTCAAGGATTACACCTCTTGAGAAGTCTTACTCGAGGAGGTGAGGTTGTAGATAGAAGAATAACCACATATCATAGATGTGTTAGTCTCATGATTGAATCCTTAATTTAATAAAAACTTTATTTTATCATGTGGGAGGTGATAAGAACAGTTTGGAAGATGGATCTAGTTCAATTGGGAGTGTTGTAATAGTGGTAGCAATAAATCAAACAAAAATGTGATTTTCGATTACCATATCATACATACTATGAGTTATGAATGAGGTAATCTTACCATGATTTTTTTGATATGTCTGCATCTAATATTTACATAGTAATATCCATGGATTATTTTTCATATGAAAAGGTTATTATAATTCTCAGGATAAAATGATAACTTTGAGATACCATGACATTAATCTTAAATATAATACATATAGTCTATAAATAGATTACTGATTGGAAACATGTCATGAACCCCTACCCACTAAGATACAAAAAATATAGAGAGAGATAGTGACAACCTGAGTCCTATATCCAGTAAGCCTCGGGTTGGAGACTAGCACAGTGGGGAGTGAAAACATGCATATGGGATACATTACCCTCTAATATAATCAGGTAGAACTGATAGATAAGATGGATAAAATAAATAAAACCTATTTAGACACACACACACACATATATATGAAAACTCAAGTGAAACATGCAATGTCATATAGTACTAAATAATAAGAAGGTAGACTACAAGTACCAAAAAGTTAATAATGACAATGAACACAAAGCCCAAATAGATCTTGGTAAACCATGAGATATTAATATCCATCCTGATCACCAAACTTATCCTAATGTCTGAAAAAAATAGTTTAAATATACCTAGGGTGAGAATAATTGTATATTCAGTGTGATCCCCCTAGAGCCTCTTGTACAATATATAAATAAAACTTGGTAAAGTATAGTGAATAATAGTGTAACTAACTCATCACCTAAATTGGAATACGATGTTCATAACCTCAAATGCCTATCTATCACCAAATATCTCATAAAATAAATAATATGATATAATAATGAAACATCAAGGGTACCCCGCTCCCACTTCCCAACTGGTTTTCCACTGACCCAACATTACACATTCTGAGCATCTCGCTCCAAAAGAATGATGAACTGAAAACACATGAAAAAGGAATCATAACATGCACCCCATGCATCAAATAACCACATCATCCCATCCAAATATTCCCATATATTACCAAGTTATTTTACAAATCCACTATATAATATATGATGTATATCAATCATTGAGTATTATACCTCAACCCATTACAGTGCATACACTAAGTAAGCACCTAAATCTATCACAACATATACACGCCATACCTATAAAAATTCATTGGACTGTATATCCATTAATACATGTGTGTGAAATAACCATAATACATCACAAACATCTACATACATATATGGAAAAAATAACCACCATGTATACCATCACATGTAACTAATAAGAGAAGAGAGTGGGGTAAGAGGGGGTAATCATCTATCCATCCTTCGATCAAGATGTTGGGGAAACCACCTTTATAGAGTCCACTGGGTGTTAGTTTCCCTAACTGACATGGATGGGGTATCATATAAAATCACATAATATACATGAGATAGTATATATCACAACCACACTATGGTAACAACCAATTCTTAATCATTAATACAACTAACATCACATAGACTCCCGATTTCCACTACTTAAACTAGATATCATATATGCATTCAAGAATATAAAAAAGTTACATTAATTTTATTCTACACTTTATACTGATTCCTTTAATAAATTAATTCATAACCCATTAATTAACCATTAAAATTACTCCACTTTATATTATATTTCATTACATTAAATTACATTAAACATTAGAGTAATGTCCATGTCCACTAAGAATTACTTGATAAAGTCCATGGTTTAACCAAATTAATATCATTTAAGAATTTGAATTAGATTATTAACAAATTCAATGTCCTAAAATTTTAATTAATTAATTATTAGAATCATTACATATCCATGTATTCAAAGAAAACCATCCTAAACTACCACCAAGAGGAAACATGCAACCAAGAACATCCAAATGCCTCATGTAGTGGGGAATTTAATGTAGGTAAAAATAGAAAACTGGACCATCAACAATTAAGCTAATTAAAGTGAGTATATCTACTCTCAACATCTCCATAATAGGTATTACCATTTTAAACTTGTTCCATAACCGTTGGTTCCATCACTGACATCCACATGCATAAACTGATGCATCTCGTGGTCACAAGCGTTAATTTATACCATATCATCCTAGCCTCTCCACCCATATATCACAACATCCATACCTAGATAAGACATCACAGGATCACATCACATTATGTAATCATCACACCATATCAAACATCATCCCTCTAATCTCATCCTTATCTGGATCATATAGAAAGAACATGACAATTTATATGAAGAAGAAATAATTCAACATGGGAATTGAGCCCTAATAAAAGGTAGTCATCCTTCTCATAAAAATGATCTCTCATAGCTCTAAAACATGGAAATCATGCTTCTAAATAGAATGGTAAACATAGGGAATTGATAATTATGTTTATCACACAACTTATTCTTATTCCATATTAAATTAATCAATTCATTATTTATAGTTTATATTTACAAGCATCAAAAGTATCAAATAACAAACATGCTCTTAGCTTTTAATCATGCTTCAACAATCATAGAGAAGTAAAAATATCAATTAATAAGAATTTTAATTATGACCATGATGAATTTTCATTATTAATATTGTTTATTAATTCCATTAATCATGTGGAAGATCAATTCTAATTAAACATGTGTATTGAGTCAATTTTATTATCATCAAATTACAACCACGATAGGATTAATTAAACATCTCCATTTATTATTTATCAAATTATTTATCAATTAATTACATATTTATGTTCATTGAAAAATTTCAAGAAGAACAACATGATAATCCATATAATAAAAAAACATTCTAGCAAGGAAAGGCCAAGATATCATAATATCTAGATAATCATGAGGTAAACTACTATCACAATATAAATAATCAACATCGACATGAAATCACTATCTAATTTTATTAAACCAATTTAATACTTATTTGGTAAATTCCACTTCTATATAATTGTATAAAAAATGCTCAATATATGATTTCACATAAATAAATTATAAGAAGATACTAAACCACTGCCTTAAGAGCCGTTAATATTATTTGCATGAGAACATACCATGTCACTGATCTAGAATCACCTCTCCTGAAAGTTCTTGCAAACATCCCTAGATTCCATGGAATAGAAGTACTAATAAAAACTAATAGAAACCCTATTAGACACATGGGAGACCATCTACCATAATATCGTAATATGATACAGGAGCAAACAAGATCAACCCAGGAGAACCCCTTAGGAAACGAAGGAAGAACACACTATGGATCACCACATATTTCTATGGGTTGAATATGAAATCTCAATGATTGGATCTCATCAAAAGAATATAATAAATTAATAGGAGGTATCCACTAATATCTTATAATTTAGAGAGTGATCCATTAGCCATAAGGTTGAGAAAACAGATAAGGTGATGCTCTCTATTATAAACATGTTGCATAAGGGATTTACATGGTGTGTAACCATTTACACATTGCGTAAATGTCGGGGGCCATAAATTGTCAAAAAACATGTTTCATTATTATTATTTAAATTTAAAAATTTATACATTGTGAACTATCCATACACAATATAGGAATTATACATACATGACATGTAATATTTACACGTTCATTATTCACCATGCTTCCTATATTTCATAGCCAAACCCCTCTAGACCTCTCCCAGGACTCCTCTGAGCTCACAAACCTAAGAATTAAAAGCATTGGTCAACATAGATATGAGACCTTAAATTAGATACCTCTCAAACAATTCTCACCCCTAGAAATCAATAAATTCTAGATAGAAAATGAAAATGGGTCGTCTTAACATCCACCCTATGTGATACCTCTCAAAGGTCTCAACACTATGGGAGCTCAACCACCTCACTCAGAGGAAAACAATGTAAAACAATTAAAAAACTATAAATGAATCCTAGAAATTATACATGGGGAGATACCTATAAAGTGAGAGTAAAACACAATAAAAAATGTGGAAACTGTATCATAAACTAGAAGGATCTACATCCAAAAGATAAAAAATTACAAGAGAATAGCTAAACAAAAAAATAGCTTGGGGGTACAGAATTAAAATATATGAATCACATTATTAGGTACTCACCTATATTCCATAATTACTCTAAAATAATTGATCTAAGATAATAGAATTTCCACACAAAACCTCCTCCTGGTGGTCCTGGATCTTTATAGGCTGGTACTTGAAGGTTTCATCATCACCACTATCAGTCTCACCCCAATCAATAACATGAGAATCATCATGAAGATAGAAACAGATATGTGACATGTGAAATCATTATTTATATGTATCATTTATGGGGGGATGTTCAATCTAATACACCATGAATCCAACATGATCCAACAACACAAAAGTCTTAACAAACCTGTGAGAAATCTTACTACCATGACCAAACCTTTACTGCCCGTGATGAGGAGTCACTTTTAGGGATTCATGAACTCCAACATCGAACTCCAAGGGCCACCTCATATAACCGTAATATGATTCCTGATGATCTCATGCTTCCTTCATCTTCTCCTTAATTACATAGACCATCTGTGTCATATTCTTTACTAGTTCAGATATGAGAATTGTAGCCTCTCTAACACTGGCTTATCACAATGGAGAATGGTAAGGTCAGCCATACGAATATTGAGACGACACCATAGAAATGATAGAGTAAAAAATTTTGTATAAGAAAACTCAACAAAGGGATGGTTACCCATATAAAAACCTCCAAAATCAAGGACATAAGAGTGAAACATGTCTTCAATTATCTATATGGTCCCCTCTAACTGAAAATCTATCTGTGAATGAGAAACAGTGCTAAGTCATAATTGAGATAAAAATAATTCTAGAGACATCTCCATACTCTAGAAGTAAAACAAGGATTTTTATTATAAATTATCATCCTTGGGACTTAGTGGATTATCACTATCTCCTCTAGATAGTACCTTGTTAAAACCTCCACTGAGATCAACTCCCTGATCACTATAAAGTTGAATGATGTTTTCAAACGATCCACTACCACCCATATAGAATAATAGAAACTCATGGATTGTGGTAAACCTATAAGAAAGTACATCCGGATTTCCTCTAACTTCTACTGGGGAACATCTAATGGTTGGAGTAATCCACATGAAACATGGCGCTCAGCCTTCACCAAATGGAAGACCAAACATTGAGAAACAAGACCCGCAACAAAACACTTCAACCTAGAAAACCAAAAACGATCTCTCAACATTTTTTACATCTTTTCAGGTTTTGGAGTACCTTCATATGTGAGATATAGAACTCCCAAAGAACCATCTCACACATCAATAATGTAATGAAAATAATTCTTTGAAACAACACTCGGTGTTGTCCATCCTTAGTCCAACCATCAAGGGCATCACCAAAAACAACACTATATCTCCTGACCTCCACTTTAGAATCCCCCAACTAGGACACCTCAACCTGTTTCACTAACGATGAATTCATCACTATTTGGAAAATGCATCATTTTTATCTATCATCTCTTCTATATAGATGCATTTCTTAGAGTTATCCTTCACTATCTATGAATCCCCAAATTCATGAACAACATCACTATGTAACTTTCTACTCAGTGCATTGGCTATAACATTTCCATTTCTTGGCATGTAAAATACTTAATATTCATAATAATATAATAAATTTATCTATCTACATGGGTGAAAATTATAGTTATGGTGGGATAATACATATCTCAATCTCTTATGGTGAGTAGAAACCAAAAACACTCACCGATGAAGAAATGTCACCATAACTTCAAAAAAACACCACTACCACCAACTCAAGATCATGGGTGGAATAGTTATGATCATGGGAAATTACTACCATGAACCTTAAGATACAACTGATATCAAATTAATCATAACACAACCCATCAATGGATGAAAAGTGACATAAATAACATCAAATTGAACTCCCTTTGCAAGAAAACAATGAATTGAAGCACTGAAAAACATATCCTTTTGGTACTGAAAAGTTTCCTGACACTGGTTAGTCCGCATGAATTCCTGATCTTCTCTAGTGGAATCTTTTATAGGAGTCACAGCATGAGAAAAGTTGGTTCTAACCTCCTGTAAAAGCTTACAATACCAATGAATCTTTTTACCTCTTCTACTATCATGGAGGCTTCCCATGACACATACACCTATATCTTCAAAGGATCCATGACTACTTCTTGTTAAGAAACCACATACCCCCAGAAACAGACATCATGAGCCTAGAACTCACCCCTAAAAAAAATTCAAACAGATTCTCATGATGAAGAACTGAAAAAACAGCATGAAGATGCTCCACTGACTCCTCCTCATACTCAATGTACATAAGAATTTTGTTGATGAAATCCCCTATGACCTAATCCATGAAATATATGAACATTTTTTCTCAACCCCATGAACATAGATAGATCATTTATTATACCAAACAACATCACAACAAACTAATAATTCCCATGGAAACAATGGAAACCATTCTTATGGATATCCATGTCCTTCACCCAAATTTGATGATATACAGACCACAAATAAATCTTCAAGAACCAACATGCACACTTAATCTAATTAAATAAATTATCAACCTTCACAAGATTATATTTGTTCTTAACTTTCACTGAGTTAATGTGATGATAATTGATACAAATCCACAAACTCCCATCATCTTTATTCAGGGAAAAAACTGGTGCTCCCCTAGGTGACACACATAGCTGAAAAGTACCTTGATGTAATAGATTAATGAGTTATACTCATAGATTATGAAAACAAAAAGTAACCAAACCATATTAAGACATCCAGATAGGTGACACTCAGAAATATAGATTGATCCCAAATTTGATCTCCCATCGAGGGGGAAATGCTACAACCTCCTCTGAAAAGACATTAGGGTACTCTTCCACAACCATGGGAAACAACAACTATTAAACCTCTACTGAGCTTAGTATAATCTAAACCATCAAATATGAAAATGATGAAAAAAACTTCTAAACCATTCAAGGGACTAAGTATCCAAAACACCACTATATATCCATCGACATCATATAACACAACTTGCCTCCGAAATAAATCCACAATAGAATGAACTGAATAAAATGAATATATGCTAATGATGATGTCATATGAATGTGAATGCAAACATAGGAAATCTATTCAAGAGAATTGTTGCCTCAAAACTAGCTCACAGTCTCTACATACTTCATACAAGTATGCTTGACCTCTAAATTGAGTACTTAATGCTAAGGGAATTGGAATCCTCTCCACCTCATGTCCAAATTCATGGATGATGGTAGTTGATATAAAGGAGTGTGTCATTTATGAATCAAACAAAGCATTAAACCAAATAGAAAACATGTAAAGGGTTCCTCAAATGACATATGTCTATCTTTCATAGGCATGCATAAGTATGATGTTTAACCGAACCTACTCCATGGACTCTCTAACCTTGTTGGTGAACACCTCTAAGGCCTCAATCTTCTCTCTGGGGAAGAGAATCATCTTGATGTTGTACTTTAACTACTCCATCTCATGTCTACTAATCCAAAAATAGGCCACCATAATGCTAATACTTCAACTGAAACTACCGCAACCATGGACCTAAAGTGGAAAACTTGGAACATGATAACTTCTCATAAATTCCATGAATTCCTTGAACTGATGACATCAACCTCCCCAATAAAAAACACACATATGATCCATTGGAATAAGTCTAAGAGATGATGCCCATGGTGACATGACATGATGAGGGATGAGGTCTACCATCAAATGATTGAAAACTCTTCTTTCCTGAAAACTTGGTACCAAAAAACCATAGATCTGCTTCTTGAGGAATCCTAATGACTCCCCTCTCACGATGACCTAGTTCTGGTTATCATCCTATTGAAAAACACTACTCCTTACTACACCTAGATATATGTCTTCTCCATAAACAAGGTGACCTGGCACAAGATCTCTATATGTAATGATTCCTCAAAATTCCCCAACCTATACTCCTCATCTAGAAATAGTTCTAAAGCATATCACAAAATGGTAATGAAATGGATCTTTAATTATCACACACTAGGGATCCCCTGCCATAGGGTATGATGCCCCTAAAGAATGGTTTCCTTCATGGATGAAGAAAGAAACTCTACTATGAAATGGTCTGAGAACTTCCCCTGTGATACTTCTTAATCCTCACAATCCCTAAGGAATAAGAACCACCACTACCTCGATGCCTCAAACAATATCATCACAACTAATGGATCCCAGTTCTCCATCCAAGAATAGATCAAACTAAAAACTATGTCAACCTCCTCCAACCATTCATCCATGACTACATCTGAAATAGAGGACTCATAATTATATATAATCTATTGCTAAAATTCTCTATGTGTCCTCCTCCATGTGTCATTATTGTCAACCTACACTTTTTGGAAACTCGCTGGCACATCTTTCTGAACATCTCTGATTTGATCTTGATGAGGATGTTGACATGGATCCATACTAACAAAATAAATATTATTATATCTTCTAAATATACATTATATAATATTTAAAATTATGTAATTAATTAATTAGTTTTAATGGTTTTAAATTATTCCTTGTCCTACACATTTCAATCACAGGTGTGAAGAAGAATGATTTATGATCCTTTACTAGGTCTCTACACCGCAACTAGTATCATTTAATTTATTTGTCTCTGTAAACATAAAGGGATGTACATCAGATTTTAGGGGGCCCTAAACACACATTTCTCAACCATTCTCTCATGTTTTCATCACTTATTAAACTTATCTAACATACTTACACGAAAAAACCCATGAAAACTCACATATGCCTAACTCCAAAATCCATACTATCCCCCATCTTGAACCTTTAATACCACTCTATGTTTACCACATCCACAAAAATATTCTGAAATAAGGGGAGATCGATGGTTATTTCCCAAGTCCCACCTCTAGTAGGATCTGGGTTGGAGACTAGTAACAATGGTATAATAAACATGCATATGGGAGGCATACCATATAATATAAACATGAAAGAGAGAGAGATGAGAAGGATAAAACAAAAAAACAACTTAGATATATATATATGTTAAAAAAGAAATTCCATGTCAAACATGCAATGTCATAAATAATTAAACAACTGAATGGTAAACTATAAGTATAAAAAAGATAAATACAGTAGTGAGTATGAAGCCCAAATTGCCCCTCCTAAACCTGAATCTTGTAATATACTACCCAATCACCAACCTACCCCGAATATCCAAAAAAAATTAATATATACACAGGGTGAGAATAATATTATATCTTTTAGGATCCTCCAAGATCCTCTCATGAAAAAGATAATAAAATCATGCAAAATCATAATGAACAACACTGAAACTAACTGATAACCTAAACAGTTATACTAGGTTATCAGCCTCACTATGGACATCTATCACAATATATTGCATAAAAGGGAGTATATAATATAATAATGAAACATTAACAGTACCCCACTCCTAATTCCTGGCTAGTTTTCCACTCTTCCCCAACATCAAACATCCTGAGAATCTCTCCCAAAAAGTAAGAAGACCCAAAAAAACCATGGAAAGGAATCAAAACATGCACCTCATGCATCACATAACGACATAATCCCAAACACACACACACTCCCACCCACCCCCACAAACACATATATTGTAACCAAGTAGTTTTTAGTAGCCACCATATCCCATACGGTGGAGATCAATCATCAGGTATTATACCTTAATCCAATAAAATCTATACATCGAGTATATATATCAAGTCCTAAAAGCCTATACACATCATACCTATAATAATCCTATAGATTATATATCCAGTAATAAATGTGTATGAAATAACCACAAGACACCATAAACCTCTACACATATATATAAGAGAAACTAACATCCATGAAAAATAGCACAAGTAACTACCATGCATATAGAGTAGATCCAGAGGAGGTAGTAAGCCATGAATCCTACCACTGGGATGTTGTGGAAAACACCCTCATAGAGTCCACTAGGTTTGAACTTTCCTACCCTACATGGGTGGGTAGGTGGATAAAATCACATAATATACATGATATAATATAACCCAAAACCACACTATGGGCCTAAACCTATCATAGAAATGATTGTAGCTAACGTCTCTCAAACTTCTGGTTTCCACTACTAAGAACAGATATCCTATACGAACACAAGAATCTGAAATAGCAACATTATTTTCCTTCTATAATTTATATAAATTTATTCCACTAATAAATTCAATATCCATTAATTAACCATTAACATTATTACACATTACATACATTGCTTTACATTTCATTACATTAAACATCAGAGTAATGTAAATTCCCTCCATGAATAATTTAATATAGTTCATGGTTTATGTAGATCAACATCATTAATTCCTTTTCATTCCATTATAAACCTACTCCATGTGTTAAACATCTATTTAATTCATTATGAGAATATTTCCATATATATGTACTCTAGGATAACCATCCTAAACTACCACCAAGAGGAAACATGAAACCATGCACATCCAGATACATCATGAAATGGGGAATGAAATGTAGATAAAAACAAGAAACTTGACCATCAACCATTAAATATATTCATGTGAGTATACCCCCTCTTAACTTATCAAAAAATGTGTAAGAAAAGTATTAAAATATTCCATACCAATAGTTCCATAAACGATATCCACATGCATAAACTGATGCAGCTCTCTATCACATATGTCAACTTCTTATTCATCATCTAGAACTCCTTTCCCACATATCACAACAACCATCCTAGGCTCGTCCATCTCAGGCTCATATCAAATCCAAGCATCCCCAAATCATATTTCACATCATATCTCAAGGATCATCCATACAAAACTCATATCTTGATCACATAATAAGGAAACAAGAAGTAGGAATCAATCAATGTTAAAAATGTTCCCTCAATAAAATGGACTCAACCTTGTCCTAAAAATGTGATCTTAAGGATCTAAAACAAGGAGCTTGACCTTCTCAAGAAAGTGGGAAAATATTTCCCCATAAAAGTATCTTTATCACATATCTAGTTATTATTCCATATTAAGTTAAACTATTCATTATTTAGAGGTTCCATCTATTAGAACCTAATAATCAAATGAAAAACTTGTTTTTAACATTTATTCATGTTTCAAAAAACCTATAGAAGTACCAATCTCAATTAACATGCCTTTTAATTATGATAAAAAAATAATTATCATGATTTAAATTATTTATAAATTCCATTAGTCTATAAAATAACAATTCTAATTAAACAAATGCATTGAAATAATTTTATTATCATCAAATTACATCCATAATCACTTTCATTAAACATGCCAATTTATTCTTTAACAAATTAATTATCAATTAATTCCAGAATTATTTTCATTACCAAATTCCTTTAAAATCCTAATCCATATTATAAAACACATTATAAGAAACCAAGGCATAGATATGACATTATCTATAAAATCATGAGGTAAACTGCTATCATGGTGCAATGTAACAACATCGACATGAGATTTCCATCAGATTTCATTAAAGTAGTTGAATATTTATTATGTTAATTCCATCACCATCCATGGGGTTAAACAGAGATTAGTTTTCTATTGAACATAATTAAAATAAGATAATAAATTAACCCCTTACCTCAAAATTTGTCAAGGTTATTCAGGTAAGAACAGACCACATAGAAGATCTATGATCACCTCCCCTGTAAGTAATTGGATATATCCAAGGATTCCACCACATAACCACGCCCAAAAAACAATGGAAACCCCATTATAAACATGGTAGATCATCATCCATAGAATGATTATATTATACTAGTGTAAATGAGATCAAACAGAGAGAACTTGATGGAAAATGAAGGAAGAACTCTCCATAGATCACCACAGATTGCTACAAATCGAAGATGGAATCCTTAGGATTGGTTCTCATTGAAGGAATATAAAAATTATAAGAAGGTATCCACTAGTCTCTAGGAATTTAGAGAGGTATCTTCTATCCATAGGGTTTTGGAAACACATGAGGCGCTACTCCATGTTATAAATGCACTGCACAGGGGATTTACATAGCATGTAAGCAATTTACATGTAATGTAAATGATTTACATGTCATGTAAATGATGGGAGATAAGAATATCACTAAAATAAATCATTGTTTTATTATATAACCTTGAAAATTTTCATGTCATGAAGCGTCCCGACACAATCATTTAACTACACATACATGTTCTGTAATTATTTCACGTCATTTATTCACCCTAATTCCATAATTTTACATCCAATCCCCTCTAGACCAATTAAAATCCTCTTCCAAGATACACAAGCCTTAGAAAAATAAAATTGGTTCATCTACATATACTAAGTACCCTACTACAATGATTAAGTCTAACTAATATGTGCATGGGGGCTCATAATCATTGAAAATTATTCTCATGAAGTTTTCACTTAGTGATCTCTAGTTGCAGAGGTCATAAGGACATACCCTCCAATAGTAACACTATGTATCTCATGTTTCATTGGGGTTTCCTATCTATAAACATGTGTATTTGTTTCCTAACATCACATCATTTTAAATGTGTACCATTTTATCATGTACCTTTATCAAAGGAAAAAACCATGGCATTGATGTCATGGTGAGGTATCCTATACATGGTGTGTCTTTGGTGGAATGACATTGGTTGAATAGTCAAGATATAATTTGTTTATACCTAGTCAAGGAAGTGATATATTGATCCTATTTTATTAGGCTGGTATTACCTTCATAAATCCTTGGAAAAGTATTTCTATGGTATGTATGTCCATTAAGATTAACAAATAATAATGAATAATGGATGATGTCAGAAGATGTGTATCTTACATTATGAGATACCACAAGACAAAGATATTATATTATATAGTATCTGTTTGTAGTATTATTTTCATTAATATGGCTATTACAAATCTATTTATGGGGATTGATGGGTTTCTAGAGAAAACTCTTGGTATTTTAATGGTTTTCACTACACTCAAGATAAGGGCCTAGAGGGTCACACACTATAATGTATTTAAGAGTCTACTCTATTTTTTTGTGAATAGTTGTATAGGGAAAGGTGGGCCCCATAATGGGGTTTGAGAGTTGTCTAAGTATTAAATATAACCAATAAGTAAATAAAGTCGTTATTATTCAAGTATAGAATAATTGGATTTTAATTATTTATTTAATGAATTCATAATGTATTACGTGAATGCATAAAAAATCATTATAAAATTGAATATTATTTTAGTATTCATGTTTTAATTAATAGTTGTAGGAATTATGAGTTGAGTTAATAAATTAGGGTTAGAACCTGGTATATTTATCATATATTAAATGTATGTGACCAAATGTTAATGACATTATGAACTAGTTATTCTATTCTAACATTTCATTTACTATTTATTTAGTGGGATTTTTTTCCAAGGGCTAGGGAACCCTTTTCCGATATTTGAGTCTCACACTATATAAGTGGATGCCAGACTCTAATTCTATGACTATTCATTCAACTAGAATTAATATCATCTCTCTCCTCTAACACCCTTGAGATATAAATTCAACATTTGAGAAATTGAGCAAATAATTTTTGTGTGGGTCATTGAAACAAGTCAAAGTAATCGTCGGGATGTCTACGATATTATTAGACATTTATGGTAGAAAATGTTTTCTAAAAAAATGATGTTTCTGTAGATTGTTAAATCATGTGTGGATGATCTAGATGGGTTCAATCAAAGATCCATTGAGAAATAGTCACTAGTGATGAGATTATTTAGAGTGTTCATTGAGTTGAATTAGGTTACAATTCAATTTATTTTTTGTGATTTGATATTTCATGATAGATCCTCACACCTCTACTCTGACTCATATCTATGGAGATAAAAACGTTTAATCACTTAGATGATGAAAACATTTATATCCCAACCCACCATCTTTCGTAGTATGCCACGGTACCAGTAATGATAAAGCCATAGGTGTACTGTGCAAGCCTAATGATGTTTACTTGATAAGTATCAATAGACCCATCTTCCTTTTTCTTCAGTACAAGTAACTCCCTATCCCTTTTAAGATAAATATTTCATTGAAAAAAACATTTAAAACAATTTTCTTGAATCATTCCCATTTCATGGAATTAATTTCCTCTTCCATTTTTCTGTTCATGAGAAGTTTCCATCACTTATCAGATTCTTCTTCCAATTGATAAAAAACTAAAAAACATTATCCAATTTCAATCATTACAGGATATGGAAAATATTTTCTATAGAGTTAATCTATTATTCAATGATGTTGGGATCATAATATCCACTAAAGGTAGGATTCCTTTTTTTAAAAAGGACTCAACTGAAACATGATCTTTCTTAGCAGAAGGATGGGGTTTCACATGATTCAGGTTATTATCCATAAATAGAATCATTTAAGATATCACTAACATGGATTTATCATCTCATACTCCGATAAAGTTAGGAATCCAATTAAGGAAATCAACACATTTTCGATCACATCATTTGTTGGTACAATTCCTCCTATTTCCAAGCATTAACTAAAATAAAGGAAATAAAATTGGGTATTAGAATTCATAAAAAAAATGTGTATACTAAAAGGAAACTATGAAATTAGAAGGAATAACACATAAATGACATGTATATCCAAACTTATGAGTCTCTATGTTCAATCCAGGTTATCTATGGTGATTTTCAATATAGGTTTTCTAACCCAACAATTTATTCAAGTCCTTCATAATGATTCATAAAGAGTTTATGGATTTTCCACACCATATCTCCCACGAGTGTAAAACTAGGTGTGAAACTAGGTAACATTTTCATTCACCAGGTATGAGCCGAGTAAATTCTTAATGATTCATTTTGGGGTTACTATCCTAGGTACATCTGTTCGAAATATACATCCACTTTTAGTATTTAGAAACATATGTAATTTTTTAAACCCCTTTATATATGTTTCACTAAAATTTCAAGATATTATAATATACTTAGACTTATCCATAGGGTTTTTACTAATGTATTTTGTCCAAATCACTAAAAATAACTACACCTTGATTTGAAACCAACTAAAATGACCCAAGCCTCTTATAAATTTTACTACATGATTTTTAACATAATGATATCCAAAACTCAACCCAATGATCTAGCAGTATTGTTTTATTGGAAAACCATGTTCAAAATAAATTAAAATGAAACTGAAGAAAAACATTATTATTTTATTCACAATAATGAGATCTTAAGTCCATTAAATCTCTTAAAACTTCACAGGATAACCCATGGAATATATAAAGATAATTTTTAAGATAAAAAAGTCTATTAAGGGAAAACATGATAAAGAAGGGTATCATATGAATCAAATGACATATTGTGATATCATAATAGGAAAGGTACATGAGTGATGACTTGTATGAATGACATAAGTATGCACAAAACATAATATGAAGGCATTTTTAGAATGTGAAAGAATCATAGAACATGACATAAGAAAAACTCAAGGTTGACCACTATGAAAACATTACATGGTAGATAAAGTCATGTCATAGATTTGGATTACTCCCTAATCCCATACATATATACTCTTGAGACATAAAAATTACCCAATGAATTGGAGCACTATTTGGGTTCACCCATCATAAAATATTCATGTATATGTTTTCCGTATATGGGAATCATATATAAGTCATATACATCAGTTTAACCCTTGTAAAGGAAATGGGTTACATAATGATGTCTTATAACTTATAAAAATGAAATATCATAATTATTCTAAAGAAATAAAATAATAATTCCTTATTGTGTGATCACAGATAAATAAAAAATCATAGGACAAGAAAATAATTTCTAATTGAATTTAGAACATAAAAAGTAGTGGATAAATAATTTTGGATATAATCATTTTAAGTGGGGTTTTAGGAAGATGGTGTAAAGAATCATTAAAGAGGTAAAGTCCATAATAATTTACATAAAACAAGAAATAAAGTAAAATCATCTTCTATAATAAATTATTATTTTTATAAACCATGTTTGCTTTAATAAAATTCATTTTGTGAAAGTTGAAACGAGGCAAGAAAACATAGAATTACCCTTTAATTATCATTGCTTAATGAATGAAATTGAAAATGGACCCTTCAAAACATGTATATTACCATAAAGGAATGGTGAATTATTCTAGGTTAATATATGTCTGGGTAATATATAAATAATATAGAATAATTAAATAATAATAATACAGTGAAAAATTGTGATAAATTGAGATAAAAAAAACACAAATAAAATAGGGTGGTTCAGAGAGATCCTTTACCACATGTATGAATTTATTATGTACTTTCACTTAAAATAATAAATAACAAAATTAGATTGAATAAATAAATTATTTTGAACATTATTAAAATATATTTTATTTATTATGATGATTTTATTTTAGTTTATATTCATTTAATTGAGATATCATTTTAATTTCTATTATCACAAGGTTGTTCCTTTTAGGGTTCCAATGGTTGATTAATTAATAAGTAATTACTAGAGATCTTATGGAATTTCTCTATAACACATGAAATGATATTCATGTGATTCTATAATATTAAAATTTCCCAATTATCCTGAGGCGTTAAGAATTTATGGATAATTCATTTAGTTTAAACATTATCACTATATGGTGAGTTTATTTTGGCTTATTCACAACCATCATGAACTTGATTGATTTTATTTATTTCAATGATTACTAGTAAATTTCATAAAGTTAAATAAGTTTTAATATAATTATTATCATCATCATATTTAACCACAATATTATTTCTATAAACATCCATGAAGGATGTAAATAAAAATTATGTACGTTGTTTATAGTGGTGGTGAACTAACTGAATTGTGAACACAATTTTAATTTTCGTACAAAAAGAGAAGAGGAATCATGTAGGATATTTAATTTAAAAAATAAAAATAATATATATATATATATATATGATACTAGAATCATTATTCCATGATGGATGGAATTGTTTTTGAGTATGAGGAGGATGAAATTTTAAAATCCTTAGTTGAGTGCATTACCTTTCCCTTTGAATGTCTCCTCTTAGGATTCCACTATTTTACCCTTGGATTAGAATATGACGAAACTGATGCATATATGATTACATGGTTTTTATAGGGAGAGAATATGGTAGCGATTTGGTATGGTAATAATTCTCAAATGTTTGAGGAAAAGGGGATATGAGGGGTGGTATTTATAAGGGGAAGAGGTATGTTTTTTTAATATTATATTCAATAGTTTATTATTTTGGATGAATAATACCAATAATGATTAATATTGAGACTATATACAATAATTAGTGCATGTGTGTTTGATTTTTTTAATTATTTCATCCTTGAATCTTTTCAGCACGTATTTAACATATAATGTAAAATAATATATTTCGTTGTATTTCAAAAATCAATAAAAAGTAAACGATTTAAAAAAACCACAACCATGTTTAGATATTTATATTCAAAAAATTATATACATTTTATAAAAATAACTTTCCAAATATGAGAAATTTAATTTTTATGTAAAATTATAATTTATTTGTAGGTCATAGATTACAATATTATGATTAATTTTATGCCACTTTGAAATATTACTTATGGTGTCATAATATTATATTATCATTATAATTAAACATAATATTTGTTTATAAATCCATTTTAAGTAAAAAAAATTAATTTCAAATCATTATTATTTTTATAAATGTGATGATAAAACATATATGTTAATCAAAAACACAAACCCTTATTTTATACTTTTTAAAACATTTATTTACTTGTAATATGATATTAATATATCATATTTTTATTTTAATCAGATGCCTAAATATTATTTTACAATTACATAGGTGAGATTACTATTATAATAGTCATGTTAATATTTCTAATTGTCAGATTACTATCCCAATGGTTAGATTACTATTCCAATGGTTAGATTACTATTCTAGTGGTCATATTTGTAATGGTTATATGGGTTCTCTACTATATATGAATACATAATATTCCATTGATTATTTATTAAATTCTATTTTCTCTTAAGGGTATATATTTTTTCATTTTCAAAATAAATATTTCGTTAGTAATATTATGTTTCATTTCTACAGAGTTGTTTGTGAGTGTGATCATTCTTGGGGATTCCATAAATCTAAATTTACCTATTATATTTAAATTATTTTTAATTTTTTGTTAAATTGTAATAAGTTTAATTATTATTTCAAAATTTATTCTCTAAATTGAATATTTAAATTAATATAATAATTTTTTATGGTTTTATCTGGTGGTGTATGTGCTTCATATAATAATAAATTACAAAATATGACACATTTATATTATAAAGAGGGGGAATTCAATGATAAAATTAGAGGTAATTATTTTTTTTATACCATGTGGGTTTAATCAATAATAAATACATATATTTATATTTTAATTTTTTTTATCTCAAAAATAATTGTACAATCCAAGGATTGTAAAGGTCCAGTGTTGTTGGTGATTAGACAATTAAAAAAATTATTTCACACATTTTTTAGCTTTTATCAATAATTTCATTATTATATATCTCATTCAAGAGATATTATAGGTTATACTCATCTTCGGTCTTGGGGAATAGAAGGAATTAAAAGGGGGTGAGAAAAAATGTTTAGTATTGAAAAATATTTTTACCATCATGCAAATGGTAATATTATAATCATGATCAAGAAGAAATATAATATTAAAAAGAATATGAACTATAAGAGTAGTTCATAAGGTATAATATAAACACATGTAATCTGAAATGATCAAACATATACTATGGAATAAGAGTGATGAAACATGATAATAAACCTGTGTTAGGGAGCCTAACATAAGCATATAATTTAGAAATATGTCATAGAGATAAGAATATGAAATCATAATAGTGTGAAAATAGCTAACCACATATAGTTCATGCCCAATATTTTGAAAATATCTACCTATATAGGGTTAACACTAAATCTTGTGAAAATAGATAATTTCATCAATTTTTCACTTTATCTTGTGAATATAGATGACTGCATCAAGTTCATGATCAATATTTGGAAAATAGCTAACCGTGTTGAGTTCATTATCAATATTATGACTATATATGACCACATTAAGTGAATTTTAAATCTTTTGAAAATATATAACCACATCGAGTTCACTCTCAATATTATAAAAATTTATGTCCACTCAAGTTAATGCTTATTCTTTTAAACATAGCTTACTACATCCAGTTCACTCTAAATCATGAGGACATAGTTAACCACATCGAGTTCATGATCAAAATAATTATCTAATTAGGTTTTAAAACTTAAAAAATTCATTGGTGGAATTTAATAGACCCAACCCATATCATAGTAATCATTCACAAGTGTTCCACAAGAAATCATATGATAAAAATAGGTATTATTTTATCATAGGTTAAGTATCCCAGGGGACAAATTGGCTACATGAAAACAGTCATAAAATATCATCACTATAAGCCATATAAAGACAGAAAATGGATCTTATCATTATATTGTATCAATAATGAATCTTAAAAATCATCAAAGGATGACTAAATATATGAAATCCAATTTTATAAATTATTTAAAAATGTAATTTAAAAAAAAGAGCAAACATCATTTCATTATTTTGGTAACTTATAAAAACTAAAATTCCCAAAAATAATTGGAATATGATTTTCTTTAAAAATACAATTAAAATTAAAAATGAAGATAAATCATAAATAAATTACATTAAAATGGGAAAATATATTCTCACTATAAATGAAAAAAATATTCTTTTTACACATTTTTAATGAAATTTAAAAAGTAAATGATATGATAAATATTTGAAAAGATTCATTTTAATTTTTTAAAATAATTTAAAATTTGTTGATGATATCATCATCAAACATTTATGTTTTGATAAAAAATTCAATAACACTATTTTGAAGAACATGGATATGGAGGAAAATTATTCGATACCTAAAATGAGAAATAAGGTTACTTTTCCTTAAAAACTTATATCTGTATTTTTGAGTACCGAAGTGGAAAAAATATAAAGAATAATTGAAAACACTCGATATAACATTATGATAATAAAGTAAATGTGGATTATGAGATAAATGTCATACAACTTCTAACAAACTTCTATTTTATTATATAATTCATTCCTTTAATTAAAAATTGGGTTGATATATTATTACATAGTCAACATCGAACTAAAAAAATACAATAAATATTAGAATATAAAATTATAACAATAATAAAACCTAGGATATAAAAAAATATTTTAATCAACTATAAATTCATATAAACGAGTTTTAATAAAAAAATGTTTTAAAATTCAATTTTTCAATAAATGTTGTTTTCATCATATATTATGCTTTCATTTAAAAAATAAATATATAAATTTTCAAATATTACATTGATAAAATTATCTTGAAATAATATAATGTTGATATTTTGATATTTTAATATTTCTAATAAAATAATTTATTTTTAGATGATATTTAAAAAACATTTATTTTTCTAATAACATTTCTTTTATAAAACTATCATAACACAAGAATGAATACAAAGTTTGGGAAAAATTTTCTGAAAAAAATATTTAAGGTAACAACCCATCTACTTTAAAAAAAATTTGTATTTATTTTGAAAATAAATATTAAATTCATTATAATGGTATAATGAAATAAGTTTTATTTTAAGGAATCTATACTGATGAAATAGTAACATGACATTAGGAATAGTAATTTGGATAATAGTATATTAACCTTATGTAGGAAAATATAAATAAAATATGTGTATCTTAGAAGTAAAAATATGATATATTTATATCATGGAATAAGTAAATAAATGTTTTAAAAATGATAAATTAAGTGTTTATATTTTTCTAACACATAAATGATTTTTTAAAATTTTATAATTAATACAAGGATTTAAAATAAATGTATCCTCATAATATAGATTAATAAATAAATATTTTATTATCTTATTATTATAACATAATTTTATGTGACCTTAATTAATTTTTCGAAGTGTTATAAAATAAGTTATAGTATTAAAATTGGTATTTTTAGAATAAATTATGATTTCAATAAAAAAATTATATTTATCATATTTATATAATTATTTCAATAAAAAGGAGTTCATTTTTAAATTATACATGTTGATAAATGTTGAGGGTAATTTTTTTTGGATTTTTTTAAAAGAGTTGATTTTTTGTGAATATAAAAATATGATAAATTACATTATTTAACGAATACATGATTTATTGAGTCATATATGATATATGGATAATGAAATCCCACAATATCAAACTATCATTCAATAGAATTATATATATAGTGATAATTTTAAATATATTCATTATCTTGTGAAAACATAATAAATAAATGTATAAAATATTCAAAAAGTACCCCTCTCATACACTGTAAATACCACCTCTTCTCCTCATCCATCAGAGCCTTGTAGATTGTTTAATTTCTGCCTAATTCACATCCCAATCCTTTTCCCGAATGGCCCAAAGGCCTTGTTTTTTATTTTATTATAGATAATCCCCCTTTTAAGGGTTGAAGGAGAACCCGTACATGACCTGTAGGTCTAAGGCACAAGGCCTGACAAACCCGCAATACATGAACCGAAGGCCTAAAGGCATACCATGCCCAATACATGACCTGTAGGCCCAGCCCACTTGAATTTCCCCTCCCCAACATTCTGCATCATTGATCACCTAGCTCCCCACCTTGCATTGCTGATCGGCTAGAATTTCCCCATACAAAGCTGCACGGTGGCTGGTCCAGATGTCGGCTACCATACTCTCTCATTCTTCCAATCCGGTTAGCTCTGCATCTGGTGGTTGCTACTCATGTTGCTCTGATCCTCTTATGGGGCCTGTTCTGTGTGAACTGGGCTACACTATGGTCTAAGAGACCCGAAGGCCCTGATCCCGAAGGCCTTTGACGACCCGAAGGCCCTGGAGACCCATAGGCCCAAACCGGTGGCCCGAAGGACCAAATCGGGTGAATAGTTCCAACTGCTACAGTACCGAACAGTAACTGCTACAGTACTCGTAAATTTACCTCCAACCAGTTTTGAACCCGGTCTCTTGGATTCCAATCAGGAGCCCTTACCACTCGGGTATGAGCTCGTTGGCCCAATCCTTTTCCCCACGCCCAATACCTGATGGTTTTTACAAAAGTCTAAAAAATGGCCTTAAAGAGGTTCTCAAGTAGAAGAATTCAAGAGGTAAAACCCACATTCATTTTTGTTTACTTTCATTTAATTTTCACTTATTTTCTTATTGTATACTCTCCTACCCTTATCCTAGTGTCATGAAAAATAAATTAGTTTATATATACTTGGATTTTATCATCTTTATGGAAAAAATTCATCATTAAACTCTTTATTCTATCCCTTTTATTCTAAAAAAGATGTATTGTCAGTGATGTGTCGATTTACCACCATCGTGGATGATACACATTCATTTTCCATTAATTATATCATTTCTGGTAATAAAAACATTAATATAGTTAAATAATATTTTATTATACATATTTTTTGTAATATAATATTCTGGAACAAATATATAAGAAAAATATTAAATAAAATGATATAAGCTCCTGATAGTCGTAAAAACTACCAAAATAAATTAAATGATTTTCATTAATATTTTACCAAAAAAATAATCCTCATCAAAGAAAAAATTATATATGTTATCATTTACAATTTTGGATTCATATTAATACCATTTCATTCAACTATTGGAGTTTTTCTTCCATTTTATAAGAAATTAAATTATAAACCCTCCATGGAAACCATGAAATAAATGAACCTAAAAAAAGAAAAAAAAGAAAATATTATTAATTTATGGCTGGAAAGATGTTATTAAATGATAATATAAGGTGATATAAACATGAATATAGTTATTTAATAAATCAATAATACTCTATAAAACATTATATAATTGGTATGAATTTTTTTGATGGAAGTCGAATCTAAGGAAATGTAATTCTTAACCCATTTTCTATTCTTTGTGTCAACCTTCTACTTCATTGACTTTGGCATGATAAGATTATTTGTGAAATTAATTTTGAATATATTTTATTAAATTTTTTTATTTATTTTTAACATACATATTCATTGAATTTGATTAATTATCACTTCAATAATATGATATTTGTAGGGTACTTTTCTATAAAAATCCGCTTTTAATTTTTTTTACAAAACTATAAAGAAATGTTTTTATGATATATATATTCCTATTTTATGATTTTTTTTATGTTTCTTGGGATTTTTTTAATATTAAGGGTAGGAAATATATATTACTATGATGCATTGGGTTTTTATATGTTATTGGTTAGTCATAATGGTTACTCTAAGTGTAACTACGATGGTTACACCGTAAGGTAGCTATGAGGGTTACAACATAATGTCGAGGGTTACATTATATGTTAGCCATGACAGATACAAATCAATTGATAGTAATGAGGGTTAAAATCATAACTATGTAATTACCCAAGATACTTAAATAGTTTTTTATGATTTCTATGTACTATGGAAATCTCTTGTTTTCACGTGTGTGATAATTTATGGGCGGGATGTAAGTATTTGTAAAAATGATTTCATATATTTATAAATATTCATGGAATAACATTTTCATTTATTATTTTTTATCCCTTACTGATATTTATCCTCATCCCTTGTTTTTGAAATTTTTTTCATAGGGTTCATGGATGGGTAAAGGAAAAAAAGGATTCAAGATTAATGTCATGGTGTTTTTTCACAGAATGAAATCATGTTTTTTTTAAGTTTCATATTGTAAAAATGGATATTTTCTTAGTAGTATCTAAATTTTGTGTTTTTCGTATTTTTTATATTGTAATTATCATCTAATTCAATAAAACTCTAAACTAAAATGATATTTGGGAATGTAATGATTTGTATTCTATATAAATTTATGATATTATGTAATGATTAAGGTAGAGTATTATAGTTGGTATGAGAGAACATTTTAGACAACATTAGGGTTTATGATGGTGTTTATAGAATAAAACAAAATATTTTTACTGTTTGGTTAATTTGCAATGATTTAAAACATAATTATTACCATGTCACCACGTCTAATATACGTCTCTTACTAATGGGTTTCCATAGAAGAAACATGGAATATAAAGTATGAATACATAAAGAGGATGATATCTTTTGAAATACACAACCTAGAGTGGTGGGGAATAGAAATGAGTAGTTTCTAATAGTGTTGAATCGATAGACAAAAGATATAAATGGATATGATATCCATGAAAGAGAACAACCAAAGCTACCAAAAAAGAACATGATGATAGTGGGAAATTTTATGAGGAAACACCCTCTTTTATTCAGTGGATATTATAACCTGGTGGAGTCTGTAGGATAGATTAAATAATTTGAAAAGATATTTGATTTCATTGGGTGCTCAGACAACCAAATATTTAGTCTTTCTATTTTTGATTTTGAAATTTAAGCTGACCATTTGTGGTCAGTGGTCAAGAATATATGAGATAGCGAGGAGATTGATTCCATGGAATTAAATAAATTTAAGTGTATTTTCTTTGAGAAATATATTCCAAGTAATTTTCAAATTAGTATGGAAAAGTAATTCGTTGAATTGAATGAAAATGAAAAAGATTCAGTGGCTGTGTAAGATGAAAACTTCACTCGATTAAAAAGGTATCCAAAAAATATCATCTAGAACTGTGATAGTAAAATCAACAGTTTCTACATAGGGTTGAATCCTAGTATTGGAGGGCATTGTAACCTATGAATTAAAATGTTAGGATAAACTTGTTTGATGTGATGATATGGTAAAAATGTATTTTTCTTTTGATCTTTTGCACTTTGAAAATAAGTAGAACAAAGGGTATAGATGTAATTAAATGGGTAATAATTCATCAAATAAATCTAATGGTAAGAATTTATAGCTTCTAGTTCATGAAAAGTGTTGTAAAAATCGGGTCTAAAAAACGTGTGGTAAAAATCGCCCTGGAGAATGACTTAAAAAATTAAATCAGGGTTTTTGATGAAGTATTTTTGGAAATATTTCCCATGATTTCAAATAAAATTATCTTATGTTTAAATCTTAGAAGAAAACTTTAAAGTGTTTCCAATGTGGTGAAATGGGCCATTATAAAAATACCTAAGCAAAGAAAGACCCAAATAACTATAAATCTCCCGATTATAACCATAAAGTTTCAATGAAATACTTTTCGGATAAATTAGTAGAAGTAGAGTCATCTAATGAAGTGGTATTAGTTGCATTTTTTACTCAAAATTTACTAATATCTTGTTTAATACAGGGTCTACACATTCCTTTATTAATGATATTTTTTAAATTGTAAAATTCACCTCAAGAAATGAAGCAAGTTATTATCGTTAAAAAACTATAGGAAAATACCAAGGGAAAAACATTATAAGAATCTTATTGTCATTGTCTTTGGAAAGACATTACCTACAAACTTTTTTTCCCTTAGTAGAGTTTGATGTTATTCTGGGTATGGAATGAATTTATTTTTTAACATGCTAATATTTATTGTAGATCTAAATATGATTTTTTTAGGAAGAGTTTCTATTTGTATGCAAGAATGAACCCATACCATGGATAACGTATTAAGAAGATGAGAAACTGTTAAAATATGTTAATTAATGTTACCTTTCACATATTGTTGAAAACAAAGAAACTGTTTAGATTAATGATGATAAATATGTAAATGAATAAATATATGATTTTCCTGATGAGTTTTCAAGTGTTATACATAATCTAAAAGTTGAATTTATTATAGAATTTTTTCTAGATGATACTCTAATTTTGAAAATCCCTTATTGAATGGATCAAGGGGAACTTCTAGAATTGAAAATGTAGTTATAGGATTTTCCTAATAAAATCATAATTCATCCCAGCACTTCACAATGGTGTGATCTATATTTTTCTATTAAAAATAAATATGGTTCCCTACGATTTTTCTTTGATTATAGAGATTTTAATAACATTACTGTTAAGAATAAGTATCCATTTCCTTATATTTATTACTTTTTTGATCATCTCTAGGTATCCTTGTATTTTACTAAGATATACATGAGATCTGGGTACCATTAGCTGAAGGTGAGGTAATATGACAATCCAAAAACAATGTTCTTTACTAGATATGGGAATTATGAGTTTGTTGTTATGAATTTTGGTTTGACAAATTCCTCTATTGTATTTATGGATCTTATGAATAAAATCTTATGTGAATATTTTTATTTTTTTATTGTTTTTATTGAGGTTATTTTTTTTAAAGATTTATGAAGATCCTGAATAAAATTTAAGGATTGTCCTAAAATCTCTCAAAGATAAGAAGTTATATGGTAAATTTAGTAAAGGTCATTTTTGGTTTGAATAGATTTATTTTCATGAGAAAATTGTAAATACATATGGCATAATAGTGGATCCCACCAGACCAAAAGTGTTTGGTGAATGACCAAGACATAAAAATGTTACTGAGTTTCATGGTTTTCTTGGATTTGTAGGCTGTTAATAATGGTTTGTTATGAACTATGCATGGTTATCTATGCCACTTACTTCGTTATCACAATAGGGTAAAAATTTACTTGGACAAAAGATTTTTATGTTTGTTTTCTTGAACTAAAAAGATGATTGATAAATGCTCCAATTTTGGTCATGCCTTCCCAAAATAGTGATTTAGTTATCTACAGTGATTATTCATTGAAGGGACTTGGTTTTTTTAGGATGAAAAATGAATAGGTAATTACTTATGATTCAAGACAAATGAAACCTCATGTGTTAAATTATCCAACACATGACATGAAATTAGTAGTTGTGATTTTCACATTAAATATTTTGAGGTATCATTCATATTGATCTAGATGAGAGAAATATAAAGACCATAAATTTTTGAAGAATGTATTTACAAAGAATTAATTGAAAATGAGGTAGAGAAGATGACTTGAACTAATAAAGTATTTTGATTTCACTATAAATTTCCATCCTTGAAAAGAAGAAAAAATTGGTGGATTACTTAAGTCCAAAACATCATACTACATTAACCATGTTAAATTTGAAACATGACCCCTTGATTAATGATTTGAGGAATTTTTTATTGGAAATTGTTTGTGCAAGAAATTAATCTTTTTTGTTTCTAGTGTTGATGCAATTGTCTCTCTCATATATAATTTCATAGGCACTGAAGGAATATAGTGAGTTATATAAAAAGGTATTATTTTTTAGGAAATGTAAATTTCATGAATTTAATGTTGATAAATATTGGTCTTGATATATGAAAGAGATTATGTGTGCCTTGTGATTCCCAATTAGAGGAATAATTGTTATGTGATGCTTGAAGTTCTCTGTTTTTAGTTCATATTGGAATCAATAAGATGTATAGAGATCTTCAGGAGTATTACTAGGGGGTAGAATGAAAAGTTATATTACTGATTTTATCATGAAATTTTAGACATGTCAAATGGTTAAGTCATAGCATTAACTACCAATGGGGATGAATCATCCTTTTTTGGTGCATGAGTGGATATAGGAAAATATATCTATGGACATCATGGTGGGGATACAAAATAATTCTTGAGAAAACAATAATTTTTGTTGTATTATTGATCAACTGACAAAATGTGCACATTTATTTCCTATTTGAGGCACTCATTCCCTTTATCATCTTTCTCTACTCTACCTCAATGGTATTTTCAGGTTTCATGGAGTTCCTCTCTCCATTGTATCTAACTGTGATCTGAGGTTCACTTCTAAATTTTTTAAATGCTTTCTAAAGTCATTGTGAACATAATTAAATGTCAGAACTACTTTTTATCCTTAATATGATTGATATACTGAGAGAATAATTTATTATTTCAATTATATTCTTTGACCATCTTCGATGGAAATCTAGTGAAGTTAGGACTAACATATTTCTTCATATTAGTTTTCTTATAATAATAGTTTTAATTTCAATATACAAATGGATCCTTTTGAGGTATTATATGGAAAGCAGTGTTAAACTCTATAATTATAGGATGATGTTGGATAAAGTAAGTTGATGGGACTAGAATTAGTATAGGATGTGTCTAAGAAAGTTAATATGTTCCAAAAACACATGAGGAAAGCTCAAATAATACATCAATGTTATGAAGATAATAAGAGGAAATACTTTTCTTTTGAGGTATGCAACCATGATTTCCTAAAAATATCTTCTTAGATAGTGTTATGTGATTTTGTATGAAAATAATTTCATTTACATGGTTTATTGGTCATTTTAAAATATTAGAGAAAGGTAGAAAAATTTACAACTGAGTAGCTTTACCTCATATTTTATCTCATATACACAATGTTTTTCGTGTTCGAATGTTGAGAATGTATGTGTCATATTTATCTCATGACTCAATCCCAAAAGTAGTTCAACTAGAAGAAAACCATTCTTATGAAGAGAAATTTGATCAAATTGTTGATCATAGAGAGAAAGTATTGTAAAATAATGTAATTCAACAAGTAATGTTTTTTGGAGAAACCACATGGTTGAAGAAGAAACATGGGAATATAAAACTTCTATGAGGTAATGTTATCATCACTTTTATAATAAGAAAATAAAAATTGAAAGGATGTAATTTATAAAAAGTTTATATTATGTAACAACCCAGGTACTTGTAATATAATTTGTCTTTTTTTAAATAAAATAGTAAAATTCATTATAAATGTAAAATGAAATAATTGGTATTTTATGAAATATATACTGATGGAATAGTAACATGACTGTAGAAATAGAAACATGACCATTAAGAATAATAATTTAACTCATATAACATTAACCTCACCTATTAAAATATAAATACAATTAATGCATCTTTTAAGTTACAATATGATATATTTATATCATGAAATAACTAAACAAATGTTTTAAAAATTATAAATTTTGTGTTGATATTTTTTTGACACATAAATGTTTATTTAAATTTTTTAATTAATATATTGATTTGAAATAAATTATTATTCATAAAATAGATTCATAAATTAATATTCTAATTCTTATGATTATGATATAATTTTATTATTACTAAATTAATTTTTCAAAGTGTTATAAATAAGTTATAGTTCTAAAATCAATATTTTTTAAACCACCCACAATTTTTTAATTTATTTAGTTATAATTAGAAACTATTGATAGTATTGAGTTGAAATAATAAACTAATGAATAAAATATTCATAAAGCACCCCTATCCTCCATTATAAATACAAGACCTCACCACCTCTTATACTCACACCTCAAATCCTTTTAGATTGTTTAATTTCATCCCAATTACCCTCCAAAGCCTCTTCCTTACATACAATACCTACTGGTCTCACAAAAAGGCCAAATCAAAGGCAATTAAAGTGGTTCTTAAGGAGAATAATTCAAGAAATAAATCCCTCTTTCATTTTATTTTATCTTCTTTTCAATTTTTTTTCTTATTCACTCCTCACATCTCCTTATCCATGTTGCATGAAAACTAAATTATCATATATATACTATAATTTTATCATTTTTATTGAAATATTCATCATAAAACTCCTTATCATCTTCTGTTTATTCAAAAAATGAGATCATTTTCCGTGATGTGTCGATTTACCACCATTTTAGACGATCCATTTTCATTTTCCATTACCACATTCATGGATGGTCACTAAACCATTATTATGGATAAATTAGATTTAATTATAAATATTTTAAGTCATACAATTTTCTAGAACCAATATATAAATATTATATTAAATAAAAGATATAAGATCATGATGGTCCTAAAAACCACCAAAATAAATTACATCATTTTCATTGATGTTTTATCTAATGAATCATCCTCATATAAGATAAAACCGAAATATGATATCATTTAAAATTAGAAAAACATATTAATAGCATTTCATTACATATATGGAGTTTTTATTGCATTCTATAAGAAATTAAAAAATAAACCAACCATGGAAACCTTGAAATAAATATACCCGAAACAATAAAAATAAAAAAATATTATTAATAAAAAAGTTGAAGGTGTTATAAGATGATCATATATAGTGTTATAAACATGATTCTAGTTTTTAAATAAATATATAACACTATTTAAACCATTATACAGGATATTTGAACACATTTGAATGAAGTTGACCCTAATGTATTAGAATTATTACCCCAATTTCCACTCTTTAGGTTAACCTTCTACTTCATTGATGTTTTCATGCTAACATTATTTTTGAAACAAATTTTAACTATATTTTGAATTATTATTATGATTTAAAATTAATATACATATTCCTTTCATTTTTTTAATTCTCATTGAAATGTGGTTGTGCCCAAATTTACCCTACTGGTAAAAGCGGTCGATGTAGTACATGTAGGGGTCGAATCCACAGGGACTGAAGAAGTAACCTTGAGACGCTATGATTTGGTGGAGGATGGGCTGTGAAGTAGCTAACTTTGGTTTTGATTTTGGATGGTTTAATGAAAAATAAGAAACCTAAGTGAATTCAATTCAATAAAAATGGGTTGATCTTAGGATAATGCTTGGGGTGGATTGAATGAATTTTACTTCTTTAGACAATTTTGGTTTTATTAATTCTTGATGAATCCATTCTTCAAAAATAACACTACCTTCATCATTTTATGGTTTGGTGCTTACTAAAAACAATTACTAATCCCCTATACACTTAGAGAATCAAATTCATGATCTCTCCGAGGTATATGGTCATTTAGTAATTGAATTTAGTTTGCTCAAACACAGTAAATATGAAGAGTAGAAATAACTGAAGAATGGATGTCTTAAATTAATTATCCAATTAACAACAATTCGTTCATAAAATAACATTCAATACAGCCTTTTCATACTCCTAATATCAACCCATTAAAGGGTTAGCCCTACATTGATGGTATACTCTCAATGGTGGGTGGAATATTACTAACAAGAATTGGATTTAAGAAATTAAAACCGCGGAAATAACGAGCACTCCTCCGTGTGTGTGAATGAAATTCACACCTATGTGTGAACTAATTAAAAACAACACAGATATATCACTGTTCTTTGTGATAATAAAGTTTTAATAAATGAAATGGAAAATATAGAAGATAAAGAAGTTGATTAAGAACATAAAGATACAAAAAAGAAACTTACATGGAAATGCAAAACATTACAAAGGAAATTTGGAAGCATAACCTTACAATGAAACAAGCAACAAAAGATGATAAGAAAAATATCCACCCCTATTCCCTTCACCACTAGATCCTTATATAGGAATATTAGGAGCCTTAGATCCTCCCCCCACAAATAATTCACCCCCAACAATTAATAGAGTCAAAAAGAGGGTGAATAATTAAAAGAAAATTGACGTTTCGAAGTTGACCCGGAAAACTGTCCAGATTCGTCCACCATATTGGTGTGTGAATTCGTAATTGAAGAAGGCCGAATACAGAGGGGTTTTAGAAAAAACATATGTTCTTCCATCTGTCCTATATGATCTGTAAAAATTTCATGAAATTTGGCTCATCCATTTGGAAGTTATGGTTGAAACGGTGGGATGGATTTCTGTGCATTAATGTCGTGTCCACCATTTAAATCTCAACTTCAGATCCCTTTATCATCATGAAAACGTCAAAATTAGCTCCGGACACAGTTGAATAAAATGATCCCCATATTTTTATATTTCTACTGTATAAATATGAGCTTCATTGGGCTTGGTTTGTGGGCCCCACATTTGTTTGATGGTCCTTAGGCCCATTATGCTTTCTCCAGCAAATTTCTGCATTCAGGCGCAAAAATCTCTAACTTCCCTTGGGATTCATCAATCAGACCTGAAAGATAAAATGTTCTAAACAATGTGATCAATCATATCACAAAATAATAAATTCATAAAATGAATATAATTTTGTTCACAAACAGATGAATGATTGGGCCCAAATTGGCATTTTAAACATGAATTGTATTTAAGATGACAAATGAAGTTCTATTTATGTAATGCACTAAAAAAAATTTTTATGGACTTTCAAACAATGAATATAAAGATATTAACAATTAATATTATCCACTTTCTGTGACTAATCAAAATTATATCATATTTTTATGGGACATTCTAAAAAATTTCTTTTTTAAATTTCTATTGTTACAAAACTCTAAATAATTTTTTTTCTTTAAGTATTATTATTTTAGGATTAGGATCTGGTTCTTAAGAATTGTTTATGATGAAGGGTGTTACCTAGATCTACCTCTAATGCATTGGGTATGTTTATGTTGTAGGTCAGCCGTAATTGTTAATCTAAGTGTAACTGCGATGGTTACACCATAAGGGAGACATGAGGGTTATATCATATGGTTGTTGTAACTGTTATGTTGTAAGATAGTCACGAGGGATAAAAATCATATGGTATCCATGTGGGCTACAATCTTATATTTTTAATTCTCCATGTTACCTAAATGTTTTAATTATGCTTTCTATTTTTATGGGAATTTTTTATTTTCACAAATTAACTATATGATACTTTATGGGTGAGATGTATGTAAGTTTGAATATAATTTTATGTGTTTATATGTATTCACGTACTAATAGTCTCATCCCTTCCTTTTGTGTCCCTTACTAATATTTCTACCCATCCCATGTTTTTTAACTTTTTTTCACAAGGTTTATGGGTGTGTAAAGGAAAGGATGATATCATTTTTTAATGTCATGATGTTTTATTAAATAAAGAAATCCTATTTTTTTAATGTTTCATATTGTGTAAAAATTGATATTGTCTTAGTAGCATCCACATTGTATGTTTTTAGGATTTTTCATATATGAATTATTATGTATTTCTCTAAAAATATTAACCAAAATGGTATTTGGGAATATATGATTGTAAATTCTAAATGAATTTACTATATTACGAAATGTTTATGGTCAGTTCTTTATAGTTGGTATGACATGATGATCTAGATAAATTTAAGGGTTAGGATGATGTTAAATAATACCATAACAAATTTTTTCTCTATGGTTAATTTTAAATGATATAGAATTTAAATATTACCATGCTATTTATCTAAGATACATCTCTTTATAATGGTTTTCTCTAGAAGAAATAGGGAAGTCGAAGTAGGGAGGCACATAGAGGATGATATGATTTTGAATCAACAAGTTGGAATGGTGGGGATTGGTATTGTGCAGTTTTTATAGTGATGTATTAGTTGAAATATGATAAAAATGGTGGTGGAATCTATGAATGAGAACAAACAGAGCTACCACAATGGAACAGGTTGATAGTGGAACATTTATGAGGCAAATCCCTTCATATTTTAGTATATCTTCCGACCCAATGGTGGCATAAAGATGGGTTAAATCCCTTGAAATGATTTTTTATGTCATGGGGTGTTCAAATAATCAAAAGGTTAGTATTTATATTTATTTTTTTGAAGGTGATGCCTACCATTAGTGGTCAATGGTCAAGAATATTAGGGATAGAAAGGAAATTTATGCCTTGTAATGGGAAAATATAAGATTCTTTTTGATGAAAAGTATTATACTAAGATATTTTTTCTTAGTATGGAAAATAAATTCCAGGAATTGAATAAAATAGAAGGAATACTAAGTGTCTATATATGAACAAAACTTCTCCCGATTGGCATAGTATTCTCCAAATCTTATTCAGGAAGCCTGATAGTAAAATCAATCACATTTTCTTAGGGTTTAATCCAAGATATGTAAGGGCATTGACCTCTCAGGATTTCAATGGATTTGAGAAACATAACGACCCAAGAATTAATTAATAAAAATTACTCTGGTTCTATATAAAAGAATTCATATAGTTATGTAAAATATATGCACTTATTTGGTTCTATGTTTTGGATTTTAAAATACTGTTTTGAATTGTGACCTTTTCTAATATAGTTGTTGAATAATGATCACATGATTAGTATAAATATAGGGCTTTAGTAAATCCAATTTACTCAAACAAAGGAAGCGATGACCTTATTCAGTAGACTTTCTCTATAAGAAGCCTATTTGTAGAAACTCAGAAAGGTAGTGGCATCATTGGGATTCAATCTTGACAAAGCCCAAGTTGAGCTTGAATACATTGAGCTCGAGCGGAACCGCCTATGAGAGAAGTGGAAGTTGATAGAGATTACCACTTGATCAATGTTATCCGAGCCACCCCAAGAGCCTGCCACCATCGCGCACCTTACCCTAATGTCTTATACGGGTTTTTTAAGGGTTTATGTAACACGACCCTAGTACTATTATTGTTTACATTATTCTTGTATCGAGAATAAACATTCTTTCCATTGTTGTTACTTTGTAAATAGGTTTTAAAGCACAAATAATTTTTTTAGTTAATATTAAACTAAGAAATATATTTTGATGAATTAATGGATTTTTGAATTAAATATTATTTTAATAAAATATTATTATTATTAAATTAATTTTAAATAAATATAAATGATCACATAATTTTATGAATGCAATTGTAATTTTTATTAAGGTTTGAATGCTGTTTTTGTCAAAACCCATAAATTTTTTATAAATGTCAGTTTTTATTTTAAAAGTAAAAATTCACATATTTAGAAACATTTTTAGATAAAATGAATATTATTTTTGGAATCAGGATGTCAAAATTATCCAACAGTGAATTTTTCATAATTTTTTGAGATAGTTGAATTTCTGGGTAAAAATGAAATACCGTTTAAATATATAATGTGTTTTATGACATCATAATGACACAGTAGTGATTTAATAAAATATAATAAAAATTATTTTTGTACAATATATGTTTTACCATTAAAATAATGTTAATTTGGGTTTGTTTGATTTATTTTAAAAATCATTAGTGGACCCTTCAAGGCATATAAAATATTTTGTCTTTCTAAATTGTTTTCCTTAAGAGTGTGACTCAGCTCCACATAATCAACCCTATTATTCTAAGATGTTAGGCCATTGTACTTATAAAATATTATTTTCCACTCCACATTGGAAAAAACCATGGGCATAAACCATGTTCTGGTTTGTGGTTTTGATTAGTTTAATGTGTGGTGTCCCAAACAAAAATAATAAAGAATTCCCTCTCTTTTCCTATATAAACCCACCCAAGCTCTGACTTCCTCTTCACTCATAGCCTTTGTAGTTCATCAAACATCATCCATCCTCTCTCTATATTCCTCCAATGGAACCCCAATCTCCCAAGAATCCTCCCTCAAGCCTCACCCATGCCTTTAGGATCACACTTCCAAGTTAGGGATTCTCACTTTCTTTATTTATGTCCAAGTTTACTTGGAATGGTATGCCCTTTTATTTTCAATTAAAAATGTGTGGGTATGATTTTGAAACTCCCCCATACTTCCCTATTTATATTTTAATGATGAGATACCCCTTTATCTCTCATTTAATGCCTCCCATGTACACCCGTTACCATGCTGAAATTTCGTAAGGAATCTCTCTCTCTTCATTTACATTAAAGCAATTCGTTCATATTAGGAATCTAAATTCCATTACTTATGTTGGGACATATATCTATATGAACCCATTAATTTCCATTTAAAATACATATTATGAGACACCACTTTCTCTCTCATAAACCATTTTTATGAATCCTTATGTCACGCCATTATGTGGCTGAAATTGCACCGCAATTTTCCAAGCTAAATACACTGTGTAGTGAATACCATTCTCGTTTCTCTATAAAGGGTATTCACATTTATGAACATTTACTTATTTATTATCAAGATTCATTTATGTACTACACATACCTTTATCTTGTAGTAAATGATGATTAGTTATTCCATGTTGTATGATCCATGTGGCACACTTATACATGTAATGAAATGTTCAAGAAGGGTGCCCCCTGATAGCACTCCAATGAATTGGGTAAAGTATAGTATCATGATATGTCGTGTGAAATGAGTATTGACTCATGCTAATTCAAGTGTAACTGGGGTTTAATATTGCTTCATATTCAATGAGGGTTTACTCATGCTCCATGTGCAATGAGCCTTGGATCATGCTAATTCCATGTTAAGTGTTGTTGCCACATTTCCATGTTATGATTGTCATGCTTTATCATGACTTTATGTTCATGTTTCTCTTGTGATCCATTAATATTTGTATTTTATAAAATGTAATGTATTCCTCATGTTATTCCATTTTTATTCCCTTACTAGGCTTTATAGATCAAGCTTTTCTTATGCATGTCCTCAGGTTATCCTATGCAATGAAAAGTACGAGGGAATGTAGTGGTCATGTAAAGAAGTTTTCAACAATATGTTGTGCACTATGATTTAATTTGTTTATTAATGTTAATAAGTCCCCAAGACACTAGAAATCTCGATCTTCTATGTTGTATCAAGTGTAGTTTTTAATTAAAAAATCATGTTTAGGTATATAATAAAGAACAAGGATGTTTTAGTTGGTATTAGAGGATAGTTTTGGTTATTTTTGGGATTATGATTAGAAAAGCCTAGTAAATCCTTAGAGACAAGACTGAGTATAATAAAAACATCCCTAAGTTTTGGTTAGTATTGTGTAAGTGGCTTATCTGGAAAATACATACATCTCTGGATATGAGCAGGTAGAGGTGGCTCTGGAACAGATGTACCTAGAGGTAAAAACCCCAACAAGGAGTTCCGAGCTTGAACCGGGGTATCCTAATACATGACAATTGGGTTTGCTACACTCTTGGTTATGAAACTCCTAGGGGATTTCTTTGGTAAATTCATAAGATTAGTATGAACCCTTATTAATGGAATTAAAAAAATGCCACTTTGAATATATTTTAGAAAGTAGATCATGAATATCATAGATTGAAGCCTATAGATTTATTTGTTAAGGAAATAAAAGTTATTTATAAGTCATCTATTTTTGTCTTCAGATTACCCTTTATGTGTTATCCCTAACTTTCATTTTATGAATAAATAATAAATCGTTAGACTTCAAGTAGTTTAATATCACAATTTTATCATGTCTTGAGGGAAACTCAAAATTTTATATGTTTCATCAGTAGGATGAAGGATAGTTTCGAGATGGAAGGGGAAGAACCTCATACAACACTCTCGTCCCTTCCTGGGGACTTTCTAGCTATAATTATTGCGAAGACATTCTCGCATATCATCAAAACCATTTACAAAGTCCAAATTTATTTCAAGATGCTCTATGACATATCAAACACCTCCTCCATACCATGGAATCATCAGGGATCATGGGTAACATATGATCAAATATTAAGCTCCCAACTCTCCAACCTTTCAAGACGAGGGAGGTACCAGTAGGGTATTTTCAAATATTTTACCCTATCCAAAGAGTATGATGCACTATTTGAATTTCGAATAGTTACTGAAGAGGGAGACCACCGAGCTGCCTATATATATATAGCATTGTCTTCCGGTTTGTTTGGAAACATAGAGAATATATTAGAAGAACCACATTTCAAAAATTTCAAATCTGACTCTATTAGACTGTTTTACAATAATCTGGTACATGGTGATGTTATGAAACTATACATTAAAAACATTTTTTTTCAAAAAGTGCATCATATTTTCCATCGGCAAGATCCAAGTTGCACGGACTGCATCTAGATTAAGGATGTGAAAGACTCTGAATGTAAACTAAGGTATTGTTGCACTATGTGGACCCTATCTCTCCCTGATCGATGTGATAATGCGGTTTGGGGAATTTTTAATGGGGGGGGGTAAGAAACCCTGAAGTCATGTTTAAATTTCAGAGTTCTTTTTGTATGTAATCAAATTACGAGGATGCAATTTTTTAAGGGGGAAGATTTTAACGACCCAAAAGTTCATTAATTAAAATTCTTATTGATCTATTTAAATGTCTTCTTAGGGTTATGTAAAACTTATGCACTTATTTGGTTATATGTCTGGGATTTTAAAATACCGTTAAGAATTTTGACCATTTCAAATATAGCCATTGAACAGTGATCACATGATTAGTATAAATATTGGGCTTTAACAAATACAATTTACTTAGACAAAGGATGTGATGGCCTCATTCAGTAGACATGCTCCATACGAAGCCCATTTGTTGGAGCTCGGAAGGGTGGTGGTGTCATTGAGCTTCGCTCTTGACCAATCGCAAGCCGATCTTGAATACGATAAGCTCGAGCAGAACTGCCTACGAGAGAAGTGGAAGTTGATAGATCTTACCACTAGAGAAATGTTATATGAGCCACCCCAAGAGATTGTCACCATCGCACACCATACCCTAAGGTCTTATGTGGGTGTTTTAAGGGGTTATGTAACAATACCTTAGTACTATGATTATGTACATTATTCTTTTTTAGAGAATATGCATTCTTTCAATTATTGTTACTTTGTAAATAGTTTGTAAAGAAAAAATAGTATTTTTAGTTAATATTCAACGAAGAAATCTATTTTGATGGATTAATGGAATTTTTTATTAAATAATATTTTAATAAAATATTATTATTATTAAATTAATTTTTATTAAATATAAACGATCGTATAATTTTATGAATGCAATTGTAATTTTTATTAATGTTAGAAAGTCGTTTTTGTCAAAACACGTGAATTTTTCTATAAATGTCATTTTTTATTTTAAAATTAAAATTTCACATATTTAGAAAATTATTTAGATAAAATGAATATTATTTTTGGAATCAGGATGTCAAAATTATCCAACGGTGAATTTTTCATAATTTTATGAGACAGTCAATTTTTTGGGAAAAAATTAAATACCGTTTAAATATATAATGTGTTTTATGACATCATACTGACCCAATATTAATATAATAAAATGATATAAACAATATTTTAGGAAAATGTATATTTTACCATTAAAATAATGTAATTTTGTGTCTGTTTTAATTTTTTTACAAAGCATTAGTTGACCCTTCAAGGCTTACAAAACATTTTGTCTTTTTAAATTGTTTTCCTTTAGAGTGTGACTCGCCTCCACATAAGCATCCCTATTATTTTAAGAATTTCGGACACTGGACTCATATAATATTGTTTTCCACTCCCATTTGAAAACAAACATGGGCAAAAACCATGGTCTGGTTGTGGTTTTGATTAGTTTAATGTTTGGTGTCCCAAACCTAAATAATAAAGAATTCCCTCTCATTTCCTATATAAACCCATCCAAGATCCCACTTCCTCTTCACTAAATACCTTTGGATTTCGGCCAACCTATTCCATCCTCTCTCTATATTCCTCCCAAGGCACCCTAATCTCCCAAGAATCCTCTCTCAAGACTCTCTCAAGCCATTGGGATCACACTTCCAAGTAAGGGATTCTCATTTTCTTTATTTATGTCCATGTTTCCTTATAATGTTATTCCCTTTTATTTTCAATTATAAATGTTGGGGTATGATTTATAACCTCTCCCATACTTCTCTATTTATTTTAATTTATGTGATACCCTTTTATCTCTTACTAAATGCCTTTAATGTATACTTGTTACCACGCCGAAATTCCGTAAGAAATCTCTCTCTCCTCATTTACATTCAAGAATTTATATTGTATTGTGAATATAAATTCCATTACTTATGTTGGGACATATATCTATATTAACCCCTTACTATCCATTTAATATAAATATGATGAGACAACCCCTTCTCTCTCATCAACCATTTTTATGAATCCTTATGTCACGCTGTTATGCTGCCGAAATTGCACCGTGGTTTTCCAAGATAAAGACATCTTGTAGTGAATACCATGCATGTTTCTCTATCAAGGGTATTCACCTTTTTGCACATTTAAATATTGAATATAATTATTCATGTATTTACTCCACATCCGTTTATCTTCTAGTAAATGATGATTAATGATTCCATGTTGTATGATTTATGTGGCACACTTATGCATGAAATGAAATGTTCAAGAAGGGTGCACCCAGATAGCGCTCCAATGCATTGAGTGAAGTATAGTATCATGATAAATCATGTGAAATGAGTATTGAATCATGCTAATTCAAGTGAAATGAGGGTTTACTCATGCTTCATGTGCAATTTGGGATTACTCATGATCCATGTGCAGTGAGCCTTGGCTCATGCTAATTCAATGTTAAGTGTTGTTTCCACATTTCCATGTTATGATTATCATGATTTATCATGACTTTATGTTCATGTTTCTCTTGTGATCCATTGATATGACTATTGTCTCACATGTACTGTATTCCTAATGTTATTCCATTTTTATTCCCTTATCGGTCTTTATAGCTCACCCTTTTCTTATGCATATCCTTGGGTTATCCTATGTAATGTTAAGTACGAGGGAATATAGTGATCATGTAAAGGAAGTTTTCAATAATATGTTGCATTATATGCTTTAAGTTTTTATGTAATGTTCCTAATCCCCAAAGAAACTATAACTCTCGATATTCTATGTTGTATCAAGTGAAGGTTTTATGTAATAAAACATGTTTAAGTATGTAATACAGAACATGGTTGTTATAAGAATCGTTCTCAATGTTTTGAGAGAGTAGTAATGGAGTTTCATGATGATCATGTGAACTTTGACAATAAGAAGATGAAAAGGTCTAGATAGAATGGAATGGGTATGAATCAGTAAAGTAAATATGAAGGTAAGAATGTCCAGTTTCTATTTTGTGAAAATTAGGGTAAAAATAACCATGGGGAATTCCATAACAAGTTTTGGAGGTGTTTTAAATGTGGTATGTTTAGTGATATGGCTTGAGATTACAATGAAAATAATCCTATATTTAATTTTGATAATAAAACTATAAATTGATTCAAATGATCTTAAATGGGAAATTATTCAATTACACACCCAAAGAAGGATCTGAATGATGGGAAACTACTTGATTTTTAATACAAAAGTGCAGTGAAATCCTTTGTGACTAAGTTATAAAATTTCAATCCATAAAATTGAGTAGTTTGAGGCACTTTGTTTGTTTACTCAGATTTTACTAATGTCTTGTTTGATACAGGGTCTAAAAATTATTTTAATTCTGGGAAATTTTCTGTTAAATTGGAGATTTCTCTTCAAGAAATGAAATAAGAGCTTATGGTTTAAACACTATGAGTAAATATCAAGGAAAAATAGAATTATATGAATCTTTTTTTATTGTCTATGGGAAGACATTACATACAATCCTTTTTATATTTCTCTTAATAGATTTTGATGTTATTCTAGGTATGGAATGAAATTTTTTCATACTAATATTGATTGTAGAGATAAAGAAGTTTTTTTAGAAAGTGTTTTAGTTTTTATACAAGAATGAACCCACACCATTAATAAAATATCAAGAAGATGAGAAACTATTAAAATATTGATATAAAATTTATCATGAACATATTATTGAAAATAAGGGAACTGTTCAGATTAATGACTTTCCAATGGTAAATGGGTATCTATATTTTTATCTTGATGGGTTTCCCAATGTTATTCTAGATCATAAATTTCAATTTATAATTGACTTAGTTCTTGATGAAAATTAAATCTCATAACCACCTTATCAAATAGATTAAGTGGAAATTCTCAAATTTAAAAATAAGTTCATGACTTTCTTGCTAAATCTATCATTCATCCTAGCACTTCACCCATAGGTGCACCTATGTTTTTTGTTAAAAATAAAGATGGTTCCATGAGAAATTTCATGGATTATATATATTTGAATAAAATTAATATTAATAATAAGTATCCATTACCTCATATTAATGATATGTTTGATTAGAATCTGGGGGATCAATATTTTCCATGATTAAATTGAGATCTGGGTATAATTAACTAACGGTTGAGGATGACATTCCAAAAATAATGTTTTGTAGTAGATATAGGCATTATGAGTTTTTTATGGCCTTTGTTCTGACAAACAAAACTGATGTATTTATTGATCTTATGAATAAAATATTCCATATATATTTGGATAATTTTGTTGTTATTTTTATTGATGATATTATTGTGTTTTCATAATGTTATAATGATCTTGAAAAACATTTAAGGATTGTATTGAAAACTCTCAAAAAAAATATGTTATATGGTAAATGTAGAAAATGTTATTTTTGGTTTCAATAGATTTAATTTTTTTTTGTGAATATTGTAAATAAGAATGGAATAATGCTAGATCCCTCCAAAACAAAAGTGTTTTATGATTGGGAAAGATCTAAAAATTTTACTGAGATTAGTATTTTTCTTGGATTAGTAGGATATTAATAATGGTTTGTTAATAACTTTTCATGGTCATCTTGCCTGATAAATAAGTTAACATGAAAAGGAATTAAATTTATTTAGAAAAAAACACTATCATGTTTGTTTTAAATAATTTAAATGTAGATTAGATAATTATTTTGTTCTTTCCCTACCTTCTAAAAGTGGTGATTTTTCCATCTATAGGGATGCTTCATTGAAGGGACTTGGTTGTTTTCTGATGTAGAATTATTAGGTATTTACTTATGCATAAAGACAATACAAACCGCATGAGACAAATTATCCAACACATGATATGGAAATACAAACAATGGTATCTCTTAAAAAAATTTGGATAAATCATTTATATGGTGCTAAATGTGACAATTATTCTGACCATAAAAGTTTTAAGTATATATTCACTCAGAAGGAATTGAACATGTAGTAGCGAAGATGGCTTGGACTGATATAGTATTTTTATTGTATGATCAATTACCATCTAGGAAAAGAGACAAAATAGTGGATTCCTTGAGTCAAAACATCACTCTACATTAACCATGTTTCCTTTCAAACATGGCCCACTTATTAATGATTTCATGAATTTTGGTTTGGAAGCTATTGTTGGAGAAAATTCCCCTATTTAGATTTATGTGTTAGCGTCATTGTCTCTCTCATATGGAATTATGCAAGAACAAAAGGTAGATAATGAGTAACAGAAAGAAGGTATAATTGGTTAATAAAGATAAATTACCTAAATTTTATGTTGATAATGATCATGTCTTGACTTTTGGAAAGAGATTATGTGTGCCTTGTGATTCCCAAATGAAGAATGAATTGTAAAGTGAAGCCCATAGTTCTCTATTTTCAATTCATATTTGCATCACTAATATGTAAAGAGACTGTCAAGAGTATCACTTATGATGTAACACCCCGACCCCAGTTACCCAGAGTCGGTGCATTATTACATAACATTGGCATGATCACAAGAAAGATAAAATCTCAAAAGACCGATTGGTTTAGTAGCCTTGGAAACACTAGATATATTCATATATTTTACATTATATCATTAAAATGAAAACTAAAACAACATAGTCTCCATAGTCCACACTCATATCCCCACTGACTATTCCTGCAAGTCAGTCATAATACACTTCTTCACATCCTGGGAAAAATAAAACATTGAAAGGGGTGAGCTCAAATGCTCAGTAAGGATAACAATATAGCGGAAACTTTCATAAGAAAACATAAGTATTTAAGGCAATGTATAACTAAAACAAAAGCCTTTTTAAACTTGAACTTCAGCATAATATGGTAAAGATAAAATAAAATAATTCCATTTACTTACTTACATGGATATTCTACTAGTCGAATAATCACATGCAATATCAAAAACCACTTTCATAATAAGGGAATGCATAATGTCAGACTATCATAACCACATAGTCAAGGCCTTGTGCCAAGAATACAAATAAGATTTTGTCAAGGCCTTGTGGAAAGACACTAGTTTGTCTCATGAGACCTACCGATGCATCGAGGAGCTATAGCGGGCTCCACCCATCACATATTAAGTCCAATGCATTCCTCATATGAATAGGTTTTAACATAACATAAACATTCGTATTAAAACTAGCATACGAAATGTCAATACTTTCTTCATAAACCATGAATGGTATAAAAATAACACATCCACAGTCAAACATACCAAAAAACCTTAAATACAATATGGAATGTTTGTATCATAATGAATCAACTTCAAATAATCTTAAAATCAATCAAAGGATGTTGACATAGATGAAATCATAACTATTTGAGAGAAATATCTCCTTTTTGAAATCATTTAAAAGTCACATAATTATAAAATAATACATTTACTTTGAAAATATTCTTATAATCTTTTAAGGGAAGCTTCAAAGAAGTTATAACGGCGGAAAATAGCCGCACCCGCCGTATAAGTTAAAAAAACATTCTTATCTTAAATTTGTCGAAAAGGTCAAAAAGTGCCTTATTTGGAAAATGACGGAAAGATTCCTTTCAAAAATGTAAAAGGTTATAAATGACTTTAACCCTTTGTCTATTTAATAGTAAAAATGTTTTGAAAGGCATTTTTAAGAAACATGGATGTGGATGGTAACGAGGTCCCAGTAGATAAATACGTATAAACAACCTCATATAAGGAAGAGATTGTGAAGTAAACCCCTACCTTGTACTTTTCCTTAGTTGATGGTATATTAACCTCATGTATAATATATAAAACATTGTTATTAAATTATACAATAATTATATACATCAATATGATATCATATATGATCTTTTAACATTGCTTTATTATTAATATCTTAGTATTATCGTCGTTTCGGGTGATAAATGATTTGTTCTCTTTATATGTTTGGTTACATAAGACATGTTTGTAATGGATAGGTTGTATATTATTCATATTAAGAATTATATTAAGTCTATAAACATTATTTTTAACCATCAAATGAAAATTAGTCTTGAATGGATACGATGGGGAATGAATCTTATCACGTTCGTGGAGACGGTATTCCGTACGTACGCACGAGCGAAAATATCATTCTTTTAATATTAAAATAATATATAATTGGATGTTATATCATATAGAAAGAATAATTATCATGTTATATTTATTATTTATATGAATTATACATCATTATTATACCCATCTAAATAATAATATATTGAATAACAAATACACCACAACGTGGAGACGATAAGCCGTACGTACGCACGTATGGTGACATGTCATACAAATGATGGGTATAATACTGAATATGGTTGTGCCATATTTATAATAACATCACATTATATAGAAGATACTGGAGTTATTATTTTATAATGGAAATAATAAACAAAGAGGAAGTGGAAGAAGAAAGAAACTTGAAAGAGGGTGGTGAAAACGTTGCCTCTTCTTCGGGTTATTCCTTTTGATTTGATCAAAAAGACTCCTTAGGATGGCTTTCTGACTAAAGGAGGGATTCTAGGATGAATTTATAGAATTTGGGAGAGTATTTGGGCAGGGTTTGGCCGAACCAAAAGGCTTGAGAGGTGTGAGTAATTGGTTAGAAGTGGTCTCCTTTTATAAGGGAGAGGAGGGGCTTTTTAGGAAAGAGTGAAAATATTATTTTATAATATAATGATATTCGGTTTATAATGGTCCAAAAATCATTGAGGTCTAATATAAGATGAATCATATTCGAAATAAAATCAACCAATAATAATTGGACAGGTTTTAGATAATATTTTAATCATTATAATCTTATTTATTTAAATGATTTATTAATGAGGTAAACATTGCATCATTATTGTGTCATATATAATTTAAATTATTTGTTGTCTAAAAATTATAAGAAAAATACTATAATGTAGTAAATATTTTTATATTTCTAATGAATATTTATAATCTAAAATCCAACATATATAACCCTATTTAAAATTTTTTTTTCTAAAATATATAAGCTTATGTCATTTTTGTATTTATTTTAACTTAATTAATATAAAGTGTCCCTACCAACTACAAGTGGCTCCATGGGGTCCCAAAATTGACCCAAGGATGCCCACGGTCAGATATGTATCCACCAATAATGTTAGGACACGTTTTAGGGTAATTTATTATTATTATAATATTATTTTGTTACCCTTATTTACCGGATTTACCCTTTAACCATGGTAAATAAAATATTTACCGAAGTAATTATTCAAAATGTTTAAGAATAAAAGTTACCTATATACACAATTTGAACATCCTGATTCCAAATATGGAATCCATTTTTACAAATTCAAAACACAGAAGTGGCAGAAATTAATTTAAAATTAATTCCTGTTGTTAAAACAAAAAGCATGTTTTTAAGATATAATAACAATCAAAAGATTGACACTTGTTTATGTCCGATTTAATTATGAAATTATGTCTAATGACCAAAATTATATTAAATGGTAAAAATATATTCTAAATATACTTCAAAACCATTCAAATTCATAATTTATTACTATTGATTATTTTGATTAAAAAAGTTGTTTTTAATTAAAATTTAGTAATTTTCACTATTCATCAAAATATAAAAGTTATCCGAAAAATACCAAAATTTCACCTTAGGATAAATTCGATACTCTGAATCCAAAAATGAATTCCATTTTTAGAGATAAAATTTATAAAATTTCAAAAAGTAGGTATTACTATTCATAACGGATAGTTTAATTAGTTGTGGTGTGTTAGGACTCGAGGTTGCATACAACACACGCTATTGCATTATTCTAAGGGAAACGTACCATGGAATCTTGAGGTGTTATATTGTAAATTTTTGATGTCCCTATCCTAAATAATTAAATTATTTAATCAAATTGAATATATAAAAGTTTAAAATATTGGATTTAAAAAGGGTTCACCATTAAAAGTCGTTAAAAGTGCGTTTTTTGAAAAATACTTCTTTTATCTGAAAAAAATGATTTGTTATTACATTATGTCTAAGAAACATATAATATATATTCTAAAATTATAATAATTATATAAAGTTCAAAATATAGTTAATACTATTGATAACCTCTTTTGACCGGTTTGTTTGGTAAGTCATGGTGTGCTTGAACTCGGTGTTGCGTGTAGTGAAAGTTATTGATTTATTTTGAAGAAGTAACACACTATGAAATATTGGGGTGTTACATATGAGATGGAATAAAATTATATATTTCTAATATTACCATGAAATATTTTACATTTTAACATGTTAATTCTTAGAATAATATACCAAAGGGGATGCTTTAGCCTTTTCCAATGCTAGAATGGAAATGAAAAAACATATCCATGGCCTTCATAGTGGGATTACCAAATACTTATTTAGGTAACAATACAATTTGGGTCATTATTGACCATCGAAATAATTCTACACATATAATTTGTATTTGAGACACTATTTATCTAGATAAACATTCTCAATTGTAGCTCAAAGAGATTGTAAGGTTTCACCAAGTTCTTATCTACATTTTATCTAATCGTGATACAAGGTTCACTACTATATTTTGAAAAGGACTTCAGAAGTAATTTGGAAAATAATTATATTTCTGAAGTCTTTTTCATCATCAATCTATTAGACATATCAGGAGAACAATTCAAAAAATTTAAGATATTATTCGAGCATGTTAAATGGACCACCAATGAAGTTGGGATCATCATCATTATTTAGTTGTGTTTTCTTATAATATATGTTTCCATTTCACTATATAGATGGATCCTTTTGAGGGGTTCTATGGAATGTGGTGTCAAACTCCATAATTTTGATATAAAGTTGGGGGAAAAAGTTTATGGGATTAGAATTAGTAGAGAAGGTGGCTGAGAAAGTGAATATGATCAAGAAGATATTAGGAAAACTAAAGGTATGAAGAAAAGTTATGAAGATAATAGGAGGAAAGACCTTTCCTTAAAGGTAGTTGAACATGTTTTCCATAAAATATCTCCTGGTAAAAGTGTCATACATTTTAGTAAAAATGTACTTCTAAGTACATGGTTCATTAGACATTATGAAACACTTGATAATGTTTTACTAGTTGCGTACCAAGTAGCTTTGGCTCCAATTTTATCTCTGGTACACAATTATTTTCAGGTTTCGATGTTGAGAAAGTATGTTCCCGATTAAAATCACATTTTGATCCCATAATTAGTTGATCTAGAAGAGAACCGTTATTATAAGGAGAAACCTCATCATATTCTTGATCATAGAGAGGATGTATTGAGAAATAAGGTAATTCATATGGTCATGATTTTGTAGAGAAACCACATGGTTGAAGAAGAAACATGGGAATTAAAAAATTGTTTAAGGGAAAGGCATCCTTGATTTTTTAATATGTAAATAAAAAATGTGTGTACATAATCTCCATAATGTTGGATAATGTAAAAACCTTGGAACTTTTAAAATAATTTTTCTTTATTCTGAAATTAAATAGTAAAATTTATTATAAATGTATAATGAAATAAGTGTTATTTTATGTAATCTATATTGATGGAATAGTAACTTGACCATATGAATAGTAACATGACCTTTTTGAAATAGTATTTTTGATAATAAAATATTAACCTCACCTATGAAAAGATAAATAAAATTTAGGTATCTTATAATTGAAAATATGATATATTTATATCCTGGAATAAGGGATTTTTTTAAATGATAAATTATGTGTTGATATTTTTATAACACATAAATATTTATTTATAATTTTATAATTAATATAATTATATAAAATAATATTTAACTTTATAAAATAGATTCATAAATCAATATTTTATTCTCTTATGATTATAATATAATTTTACATGGCCTTAATTATTTTTTCAAATTGTTATAAAATATTTTATAGTTTTAAATTGATATTTTTTGAATAAATTATTATATCAATAAAGAATTAAATTTCTTCAATTTGGAAAATTATTTTATTCAACTGGATTTCATTTTTAAATTTTACATTTTAAATAATCGTATGGGTGAATATTTGGGATTTTTCAAAAATAGATGATTTTTTTCTGAATAGTAAAATACAACAATTTAAAGTATTTAACAAATACATGATTTATTGTGTCATAGATGATATACAGATGATTTAAGCCCATAATCTCAAAATATCATTCATTATTTTAATATATTTAGTGATTTTGTTTCAATCTATTCATATTCTTGAGCCAAACTTAATAATCTAATGAATAAAACATTCAATAAACACCCATCTCCTATTATATAAATACCACCCCACACAACCTCTTATCCTCTAATATCAAAGCCTTAAATCATGATTAATTTCTACAAAATCCCTTTTCTATGCCTCTTACCCACCTAAAAAACCGACTATTCTTACCAAAATGCCAAAACCAAGGCCCTTAAGGCGCTTCTTAAAAATAAGAATTCAATGGGGAAAATCCTCTTTCATTTTCATTCATTTTCTTTTCTATTATTATTCTCTCCTCATCTCCCATTATCCAAGTGGCAGGAAAACACCATTATATTATATATACTTGAATTTTATTTTTTTATGGAATAATTCACAATCAAACTCATTCTCCTCTCCATTTCATTGTATAAATTAGAACATCATCCGTGATGTGTCCATTTATTGCAATTATGGACAATACACATTAATTTTCCATTGCCAACTTCAAGGATGGTCATAAAATAATTATTATGGTTAAATAATATTTTATTATACATATTTTAAGACATATTATTTTCTAGAACCAATATATAATAATGATATTTAAAAAACTATATAAGATCTAGATGGTCATAAAAACCATCAAAATAAATTAAATCATTTTAATTAAAGTTTTATCTAATGAATCATCCTAATATTAAGAAACAAAATTATATATGGTATCATTTTAAATACTATAAACACATAAATATCATTTTATTTTAATTTTAGAGTTTTTATTATATTCAATATGAAATTCAATGACAAACTATCCATGGAAACCCTGAAATAAAGGCACATGAAACATTAAAAATAAAAAGATATTGTTAATAAATGGGGGGAAAGATGTCATAAAATGACCGTATAAGGTGTCATAAACATGAATATCATTATATAATAAACCAATAACACTTGTTAAAAATTTATACAGGATATTTCAACATGTTTGAAGGAAGATAAACCTAAGTTAAGGTAGTTCTTAATCTAATTTCCATTATATGTTTTAACCTTCTACTTCATTTATTTATTCATCCAAAGATTTTTTAAAAAAAATTACTTTTGATTAGATTATGATGTATAATGTGGATTTACAATTAATATATATATTCCTTTAATTTTATTAATTTTTACTCCAATGATATGATATTTTTTAGGGTCTTTTCTTTGAAAATCTAATTTTAAATTTCCATTCTTACAAAAATTCAAAAGAAATGTTTTAATGATGTATGTAATATTGTTTTATGATTATGTTTTGGTTCATGGGAATAGTTTAAAATGAATGTGGGAACTATATCTCCCTTCAATGCATTGGGTATGTTTATGATGGAGTTTGACTACAATGGTTACTCCAAGTGAAACTACGATGGTTAAATGATAAGGTAGTTATGAGGGTTACATCATTAGGTAACTATGATAATTACATTGTATAATATCCATGATGGTTACAAATCATATTGTAGTTGGGAGGGTTAAAATATTAATTATGTAATTCCACATGTTATCTAAATAGTTTATTTATGATTTCTTTGGTTTATGGAAATATCTTATTATCACATTGTATATGATAATTTATAGGTGATATGAATGTACTTGTGAAAATGATTTCAGATGTTTATAATTATTCATGGACTAACAATCTGATTCCATATTTTTTGTGACCCTTATTAACATTTTTTCTCATCCTATGTTTTTAAAAATGTTTTTCATAGGTTTTACCGATGGGTAAAGGAAATGAATAATTCGTGTTTAATGTCACAATGTTTTTTCATAGAAAGAAATCTTGTTTTTTAATGTTTCATATTGTGAATAAAATGGATATTGTCTTAGTAGTATTGATTTTTTATGTTTGTGGGATTTTTAATCTATGAATTATAACCTATTACTATAAAACAATAAACCAAAAATATATTTGGAATTGTAATAATGTTTATACTAAATTAATTTACAATATTATGTATTCTTTAAGGTTTGGCCATTATATTTAATAATTAATATGAATCATTCAAAAATAAAATTTTGAATTTATTAAATCCATGTTTAACATTTTTGAATCCCGTTATTATTTACTTACATTAAAAATTATTATTCATCAATTATAAAAATTAAATATAAAAAAAATATTTAATATTAAAATACAGAATTTTAATATAATTAAATAATTACACTTTAATTATTATACATGAATATAAGATCACTAATATTAACATTAATCCCGGTGATAATGGTCAAAAAATTATTTTCAACGATTTTTTCTATTAATATTGAGAAATTTTTTATCCAATAAATTAAAATAATATATTTTAAATAATGAAACTAATATGATGTGTCAACACATATATAATTATTTTTTTTAAAAATTAATCAAGGATAAATAACATAAAGAATGCATAATTGTCAAAACATACTTTTCCTACAAAAAGTTTATTTTCTATATATAAAATATTTATTTTAGAAGATAATTTTCATTTTCATTGAAATTTATCTAAAAAAATAGAGGTTAAATATTTTTCTATAAGACTTAAATTTTTAATAGGAGTTATTTTATAATTTATTTAATTAAACATAAGTTACATGGGTAAAAAATAGTTTCCTCGGTAAAAAATGGGTAAAAGTTAATATATATGAGTAAATGACATAAAAAATATTTATAGCATGTGTTTATATAATTTATTAAGGATTTATCAATCCAATATCACCCCAAAATAAATTATTTCTCACTTTTGGAACCATTAATACATTAATAGTGTCATTCCATTGTTGAAAAATAATGATATTTCAAAAACGTTCTATTTTCATAACTTATAAAATGGGATCAATTTCACCCCTAAAAGTTACACATACCCTTAAAATTTTCATTGAAAAAAACTAAACATTCATATCATATAAATATATTATAAAACCTAAATATTTTAGTCCCTATAATTTTTCCAAATCCCTTTATTTCCAATGATTCATTCAAAAGAAAGTTCAAGGTACAAAAGTTAAATTACTTAATACTTATCCTTTTCTTATTAATATTTATCTCCCAAACATACCCAATAAATAAATGTATAATGATTGAGGACTAATTTTAAGGCTAAATTGTTATTATATTTATTTCAAAACTCTCGTTTATTCCTTTTTAGCAAATAATAATAACAAATGGATGTTAACTATGTGTTGTGTGGACTACCTCCTCCACAAGGTAATGTTTATTGTTTTTCATCATGATTTTATTTATTTATCAAAATAACATCAAATATTATTCAAAAAAATATGTCTTTATAATAATATTATTATTGATATGTTATAATGATGTCATACACTTCTTTAACATTCCCACCCATTTGGATATATCATGTTCATATTTAGAGTTGGTTTAATCACCTACATGTACAATGCTATAAAACTATATCATTGATAAATATGAGAATTTAAATACTAATGTTATTGTAATTTAATAATAATATAATTAATGGTTTATGGTTATTTAAATTTAATTTAATTTATTTACCTAATCATTAAAATATCCACTTCAATTTCTCAAAATTTTCAATATAAGCCAACACCAATTAAATTTTCATACAATCAAAGATACAAACTATATAATAAATAAATAGAATATGATAATAATTGGTATGTAATAAATGAAATATAAATGAATAAGTTTCATAAGTAGGTATCTAATAAACTAAATTAGATTATTCTGGAAGTGATGCACATACACAGATTGAATTACGAACAAGGTAAGGGTTTCTTGTCAAAATTTTCACACATTAAGACATATCTATAATTATGAAACATGTTTTCTTTGGAATATTTTATCAAATTAACCATTAATATATAGTTTAATTATTCTCTTATATTTAATTATATTCAATGATATATTCCACTTTCTTTCTCTCACATATATTTGGTTAAAAAATTTCAAAATCTGTAAAGGTTTGTACTAACTCAATTCTCTTATATTGACTTAAAATATTATGATTGAACTCTATTTTTAAATGTCTAATTAATTATACCTAATGAATAATTTTTTATTCCATACTTATTTTCTAGGGTTTTATAATTCTTCCTTATAAAATAATTTTCAAATGAATCTTACCTCAAAGATTATTTTACTTGGAAGGGTTTCTTTGACTAAATTCCTATTTCTTAAGAAATACATATTTTTAGCACCAATTTACTTATGATGGTTTATATAATTCTAATTTTTTGTATTATATCATGAGTTATATCCCATTAACGTAATTTTGTGTTCAATTTAAATCACTTTATCCTTTATGGGTTTTGATTTAAATGTTACTCAAGTCATAAGGTTTAGTTTCTCAAGCACATTTTAAAACCAAGATCTCTAATATATGATAACACATCTAAGGAATTTGTAATTTCCTTTATTACAATGTCATAATCTTTTTTTCTCCCCTATACTTATCCATGTTGATATTTTTTCCCTAATTAATTTTATTTAAATAAAAATTTTATTATCTTTTAAAGAGACATGGTTTTTAGAAATTATATTTAAAAATATAAAGAATGGAACTTATTTTTTATGCTCACATTTTATCATTGACTATAAATATTCTGGATATCCATAAATTTATTTTTAAAATTTAGGAAAGGATATTTTAAACTAAATTATTTTTATTTTAAAACATTTTAAATTAAAATCAATTTAGTATTTTATTTATTGTTAATTTTCAACAAAAAAAACTCATTTAATGTTTTCATATGAATAAAAATTTCTACATTATTTGTTATTTTATATGATTAATTATATCCATATTTTAATTTTATATAAAAAATTTATTTTTTTCCTAGTTTTTTAAAATATTTCAATTCAATTGATTTCAATATATCAATGGTATTTCTTATTTACAAATTGATTTTTTCTAATACTACTAAAAAGTTCTTTTACTCTATTTCATTTTCCTTAGTTATATCTTATGCTTGATAAAGAAAATTATTAAAATGATACCATCTAAATTATTTCTATAGATGTATTATGTAATGAAAGTATCCTTTTTAGGAATGATCTATCACATACTTTTTCTTTCTTAATCATCATAATGGAATAAATATGGCTTTATTCAAAATATTTTGATTTATGACCACTCTATTTTTACTTCCTCTAATTGAAGGTTATTCACCTAGATGCTATGCATCATTATTTGGAGAAATTAATGAATAAAATATTTAACCTATATTAATATAATTTCAATATGATATGAAATACAGTCTTGATTTAAGTGAAGTTATCTAAAAATAGATTGAATATCTTTAGATACCAATTTATTCTCCTAAAGAATATCATTCTACAATTATTTAATAAATTATAAATTATTTTCACACATGAAATCCATATTAAAAGGACATGAAATAAAAAATATTTTTTTGGGGTTATTTATGATTTATTTCAATTGGAACACATACTTCTACATTTCATTGGATAAAAGTTTATATCTCATGATAGATGTATACGTGGGCACAATCTAGTTTCTCACAAGTGGGGGTGAAAGTGTATGACCCACAAAGGTAATGTTTCCCCATGATAATTTATATACAACATTAAATGGTATGATGAGGTTACAATCCCATGGATAATGTTTATTTACTAATGGTTACAAATTCTTTTGATTCACGACTTTTGGATTATTATATGATTCATGATCTGTGCTTTATTGGGTATAACTTTCTTATGAGAATTTATTATATCTATATGCTCATATTATACTCATGTGTGATATATGATTTTTATCGCCTATGTTTGACCATATATAGAATCATATCCCACCCCTATATTTGGTTTTATTTTGGTAGGTTATAAAGATGAGTGTAACCTGTGGGAAGTCTAGAAGGGAGTATTGTATGGTTTGATTAAAAAAATAGTTTACAAGTTTTATAAAATATTTTTTTTATATAAATAGTTCTCAAATAAACTAAATTAAATGGTTCTCTAAGATATGTGATGTTGGTATGATAATTAATACTGATTTTAGTTTTTTGAAAGTTTATGTTGGATTACCTCACTTATTGTCAATGTTAATTTGTAAAAGTATGCCTTTTTAGAACCAGACCCAAGTGTGTAGGTTTGAAATTCCAAAGTTGGTATCAATAGAGGGTTTAGATATTTTTTAGATTAATTTACTTATTTCTAATCTTGTTATGGTAATTTTATTAAAAACCCTTGTGGTTATTTGAGGGGAGAAGTCTAAGTGTAGGATAACATCATAAAATTTTAGTAATGTTTTTAGTATATAATTTTCCTAGAAATGGAATCCATGTTTGGATGATATAGGTGTATGAATTCTCTATTATAGATGTGGCTCGGAGTAATAACCAATAAATTATAGGATTTATTATGAGAACAATTTTAATATGGTGCGTGCAAAAGTGGCCTAACTGCACACCTAGTTTGACACTCCTAGTGGATATGATATGGTTAATTCAGATTCACCCAAATGAAATGTTATGATGGATTTGAGTATGATGTTAACTAATTAGATTATATAATCTAATAGGAAAATGGACATGTATAACCAATGACTGATCAAAGAGAGTGATAGGATACATTCAGAGTACCATATGTTAAAAATTAAGATGATATAGGGGAATACATCTTTATATTAATTTTTTATATTAATATTTTGATATTTTTATAATTTAATTGGTTTAATTATTTGGTTGAAAGAGGATCATGATAAAGAAGTTAAGAAATGTATTTATATAGAAACCTCTTTTTATTATAACCGAATAAGGTAGTATACATAAATGGATGATAATTAGAGTATATTCTTATTATGATGGAAAATATGAGTTTTATAGTATTACCAAAGGTAGTGAGGTTGATATATTAATAGTAATTAATTCTTGATAGTCATAGAAATATTAAGTATTGTGTGATATTTACTAATTATATTCTACTATATTCAAAATCGTGTAACGTCCCAAATTCGGATGCCACACATCAGGTGCTCCGAACCCAGTTGGTAACATGACCTCAAGCGGATTTCCCCTAACACCTGAAGCTGCCGACTAGCAGTGAGGGCCAAGGACAAATAGTGGGGAAACTATGACCTCATTTTACAAAGTGTTGCACAGTGGAATAAGATATATAAACATGAAAAAGTGGAAGCAATAAACAATATACAACTCAAATGGACAACTGAAGTGAAAGATAACTAACAGTTATACATATAATGATGCACCATGTCACTAATTCTAAGAAAGAAGCCAAAACATGATACATTGCAATCAAATACAATATAGCAACAAGGTATGAGTATAGCCAAACAAAACCAAAGTAGAGTAAACAGAACATAGCAACATCGCAAGCATAGGCTTGGTCTCATGCTCTCCTACTCCTCTACAACAATCATGTACCTGTGTTGGGAACTTTTCCATTATCTAAACCTACAACAATATAATCTGTTTGGGCCAAAGACATGACCCAAATAGGGTGTGAGAAATAAATCCTAGTAGGCAACCACCAAAGGCCTGTTCCCAGCTGTCAGTGAAAATGTGCAACAGTAGTGTGCGATAGAAAAATGAAGAAAACTGGGAAGTACTCAAAAGTTACTATCACTAACAGTTTCATTAACATTTTAATAATTATTTAACAATTCAATGTGAGAAATAACTATAGTGAATGTTCTAACTAAACAGTGTCCTCAAACATGCAAATCCTTACCCTCAGGTAAACAGAATCGAAACCCTCAGGTGATTGCCCTTAGGAATAACGAATATTTCCCTCAGGCATACGATATATTGCCCTCAGGCACGGATGTACTGTCCTCAGACATATGAAATTTTGACCTCAGGCTAAACAAAACACTACCCTCAGGCTAAGAAAAACACTTCTCTCAGGTGAAATTTAAACACTTCCCTCAGGCTAAACAAAATAAGCAATTTACATAAATTTTCTCTCATGAAAACATAAAACATGCTATAATCATGCCATACCCACGGGTATCCTGGCCAAACATCTAAACAGAGGAACACACCCACGGGTGGCCCTAAATCAGTACAATGATCTCAAAATGCAATTTATAATTATTTATTAGATTACCTATGCAATTATAGGCATCTAAATAGTCAAGGCCTTATCCATACAACACCCCAAACATGGGTGCGTGGCACTACGGTACACAAAATCAACTCAACAGTTGGAATTAACCACAAGACCACCTACCATGATCACCTATTATCGATATACGTGAACAGAGCCTCAAGAAACGTCCAAGAATGACGTAGATCTAGGAAAAACAACAACTCATTCAAACCTAAATAACATCCCTTAGAGGAAGAATTGGAGTGAATGGATCAAGGAGAGGGAAGTTCGTACCCGCGCGGTTCAAACGAGATGAACAATGGCATAAACAGAATTCCGGTGCACAGTCAGGAGCTCCTCCAAGCTTCGACCTTCTCTCCCGGCTCAAAAAATAGGCTTCTTCCTCCTCTACAGAATAAAAAGGCTACTTCCTATTTTAAGGGGAAAAAACATGACTACACAGTGTGTACTTTCAAAGTGCACGGCGTGTACTTTCATTTTTAATTGTTCCTCTGGAAGCTTCTTTTCACCACCACCCTGTTCATATGACAACTTATTACACGGTGTGTATTACTAACTACATGGCATGTAGTTAGTTTATACACCCTTAACCACTGACAATACTACACACCCTGTGTTCTTGCCCCACATGGCCAAAAGTACACGGTATGTGTATGGAAGTACACATCATGTAGTTTGTTTTTACCAACAAGCCTACGTGCCCTGTATTCTCATCCCACACTACTGAATACATGGCCTGTATACAAAAATTACACGGTGTGTACCCATATATTTTAGATTTTTCCCAAGTTTCCCTTGTTTTCTCAAAAACACTTAAGGAAAAAGAAAATAAGAAACTCGTACCTCCAGAATAAGAACTGGATTCTTACAAACTTCCCCCCTTAAAGAAATTTGTCCGCGAATTTCCCTTCCAAGGGTGGTGAAGATAAAGCTATAAAGAACTCTAGTCACTGAGCATGTACATTGGTATCCCGCTCCCAGGTTTCGTCCTGCACTTGGCCATGCTGCCATAGCACCCATATGAGAGGAACTGACCGGCCTCAGAGAACCTTTGTTCTCCTATCAACAACATGAATCAGATGCTCCTTAAAGGATGCATCAACCTGAAGTTCAACCACCTCAGGCTGAAAAACGTGATATGGGTTTGAGTGATTACGGCGCAGCTGAGATACATGGAAGACGTTGTGAATGGCCCGGTACCTCTGTGGTAATAGAAACTGATAGGTAACCGGCCCGACTCTCTCCAGAATCTCAAATGACACCACATACCTCGGTGAAAGGCTACCCTGTCTCTTGATCTGCATGTGTCCCAAACTTGGCGAAACACACAAGAAAACATGATCCCCAACCATGAACTCCAAGGGTCGTCTACGGTGATCATCATAAGATTTCTGACGAGACTGTGCAGTAGCCATCCGCTTCAGAATCAACTGGACCTGCTCTAAAGTCTCCTGCATGAGACATGGTCCCAGTAAAGTTGCCTCACCTGCCTCCAACCATCACAAAGGTGATCGGCATGTCCTATCATATAAAGACTCATAAGGTGCCATATCAATAGTTTCCTGAAAACTATTAGTGTAGGAAAACTTGACCAGGGGTATGTGCTTCTCCCATGGGCCCCCAAAGTGTAGGACACATGCACGCAGAATGTCCTCTAGCACCTATATTGTACGCTCTGATTGGCCATCAGTATTAGGGTGGTAAGTTGTGCTTAGAAGCACTTGTGTACCCAGTTCCCTCTAAAAACTCTTCCAGAAACGAGATGTAAAATGGGAATCCCTATATGAAATGATTGAACGAGGGACCCCATGAAAACGTACTACCTCTCAGATATAAAACATATTCAGCTATTCAACATCGAAGATCTTATTGATCGGAAAAAATTGAGCTACCTTCATAAGTTTGTCCACAAAAACCAACACAACATCATTGCATCGAGGTGACCTCAGCAACCCGGTCACAAAGTCCATCACGACATCATCCCATTTCCACTATGGAATGGGTAACTGTTGTAACAGTCTGGCTAGCCTCTGATACTCTGCCTTCACCCCCTGACAGGTGGAACATCTCGTAACAAAAATAGATACCTCTATTTTCATACCCGGCCACCAATACTGATGTCTCAAGTCAGAGTACATTTGGGTAACGCCGGGATGCACTTCCCCAGATGAACCATGAAATTCCCACATCAACTCATCTTTTATATCCCCTAGAACCCAAAATCATTCGTGGACACGCATTACCTCATCATCTATTATCGTCCAACCGGGAGGATGGTCCTCACTTACCACTGAATCCTGTAGAACTAGGCCTTCTGAATATGATAGTTGCCTTATCATTACTCTATCCAGGAGGGTAGAAGTCACAGCTAAGGATGAAAGATATGTTTTTCCCTAACTACCGTGCTCCTACAAATGCATCTCAGAGAACAAATCCATTAGCTTCCACTAACCACTAGCCTCCTGCACTGCCTATATATGAGTCCTCCAACTCAGTGCATCAGCTACTACATTACCCTTATCAGGTGTATAGGCAAGCTCAAAGTAGAAGGACTAAAGGTATTGAACCCACCTTCATTGTCTCAAATTCATGTCATGTTGGGTAAAGATGTATTTAAGACATTTTTGGTTCGTAAACACCACAAAATGTTCTCCCAAGAGATAATGTCTCCAAGATCATAACACATGAACAACTACAACCAACTCGAGATAATGCATCGGGTAATTCCATTCATGTGGCCTCAACTGCTGAGTCCTGTAGGCAACAAATCGATCACCCTGCATCAACACTACTCCCATCCCAATACCTGATGCATCACAGTAAGCAGTATAGATCTTCCCTTTCACAGGAAGTATCAGGATTGGTGTTGATGTCAACCTTCTCTTGTGCTCCTGAAAGGTTGTCTCACAATATTTTGACCAAACAAACATCATACCCTTCTTAGTCATACCTGTCAATGGTGCTGCTAAATGGGAGAAGTCCTGTATAAAGTGCCTATAGTAACCAGCCGACCCAAGAAACTTTGTATTTCAAACATGTTATTAGGATTTTCCTTGGAAACTACTTCTCTCACCTTCTCTTGGTCTACTGCAACTTCTGCCTCTGAGATAATATGACCTAGGAAGTGAATATGGTCCATCAAAAAGTTTCACTTTGAGAGCTTAGCATATAATTGATGCTCTCTCAGTGTACTCAGTATGATCTCAAGATGGGTGGCATGGTCATGTAGAGTGTGAGAGTACACCAAGATGTCATCCATGAAGACAACCACAAAAGAATCTAGATATGGGTGGAACACACGATTCATCATTGCCATGAAAACTACTAGCATGTTTGTGAGTTTGAACGACATGACCAAGTACTCGTATAGACCATACCATCTCTGAAAGGCTTTAAGAGGTATGTCTGATTATCTCATGTGAAACTAATGATATCCGGATCTTAATTAAATCTTCGAGAACACTCATTCTCTTCGAAGTAAATAAAAAAGATCATCAATACCTACTAAGGGATATAGGTTCTTAACCATCCGCTGGTTCAGTTTTCGATAATCTACACAGAGTCAGAGGGTACCGTCCGCCTTCTTCACAAAGAGGACTGGCGAACCCCAAGGAGAAGTAATGGGTCAGATGAAACCCTTTTCTTTCAACTCCTCTAACTGCCTCTTGAGCTCCTGAAAATCAGGTGTAGCCATCCTATATGGAGAAATGGACACCGGTGTCGCTCCTGACACAAGCTCAATAGAGAAATCCACCTCTCGCTTCAGAGGTAGACTCGAAAAGTCATCCATAAAAATATCTCTGAGATGATCAACCACTAGAGGGAAATCCTTTTGACATGTTCCCTGGTCATCCAAATATAAACTTGCAATCCGGGCTGTCATTTCACCTTGCCCATGATGTTCGGGTCCAGCTCTGCTCGCCTAGACATCTCACTCACCCTTGTATAGAAACTCTATGCCCTCTCATGACAAGAAACTCACCCTACGATGATAGAAATATACAAAGGCTCGAAAGGGTACCAACCAGTCCATCATGAGAATGACATCATAGGTTGTCATCTCTAAGACATAGAGGTCCCATAAAAAGTGACACCCACTGACCTCTAGGGGCACTCCTTCCAATGACGCACACCTACCATTATCATCCCTAATGGAGTATCTAGCGTCATGATATCTAAAGAAGAATAAGAAACACAAATCCCAAGGCTCTCCATGATAGCCAAATATATAAATCTATGTGTAGCACCAGTATCGAAAAGTGCAGAAGATAAAACAGAAGAAACTAGAATAGTACCTCTGATAGTGAAAGTTCTGGGATCCTACTCCTGCTAGGTCTATTGCACTGCATATGTCTGCCCACTGCCAAGACCCTATGACATAGCCCGTCTACCCTAAGCTGGTCCACCCTATTGTCTCTAAGATCTTGGTTTCTGGCTACCATGACCATGACCACCACCTTGTCATGTACGTCCTTACGTATTCCAATTCCCTGATTGGTATGAAGCTGCTGGTCCTGCTCCAACACGCAGAGTATCCACAGAACCCCTATCACTATCCACTAGTGGAAATGCCCTGCAAAAACGCTGAATATGACCCACCTTTTCGCAATCTCGACACTCCACTGGGTCACATGGACACTGAGGTCTCGTGTTCCCCTCTTTACCACACTGGTAGCACATAACCTGGACACCTGAAGAATTCTTCTAGCTAGTACTGCCACCGTGAGGGAAATCCATCTACCTTTTCCTCTTGCCGGTATAAATAGTACCAGATACTGGTGCCGAACTGCCCGGGTTCGCACCAATAGCTTCCCGCAGGTTCTGCTCAGTAATAAATGCCTGGTTCAAAATAGAGTGCATTGTAGGCAACCTGAAAAATTTCACCAGCACACAGATGTCATATCGAAGACCATCCTCAAATCATTTAACTCTCAATGTCTCATCACCCACTAGAACAAGTGAAAAAATATGAAGCTCAGTGAAGTGGGAAGAATAGTCCATCATTGAAATGGATCCCTACTGCAGATTCATGAACTCTCGAGCTCGATCTGCCCTTAGAATTTCCAGAAAGAAGAATTCATAGAAGACTGCCTAAAAATATTCCCACTCCATGTCTCAGTTATGCTCAGACTAGGTGGTAACATCCCACCATCTCTTGGAAGAATCACGCAACATGTATGTATCGAGCTTGACCATCCTCCATGGAGGCATCTCCAGATGCTTGAAGATCCTCTACATAGAACCCATCCAAGACTCTGCATCCTGTGTTCTGTCGTCCCCTGAAAACATAGGTAGATTCTATTGCTGGAATATATGTGTCAGCTTTTCCATAGATGTAGAAACCGGTGGTGCTCCCTAGAAGGTCTGCATGAACTGCATAAATACTTCATGGATCTGCGCATCTGCACTTGCGTCTGGTATAACGGCTCGCGCCCCATCTGGAACTGCTGGAGGATCCATCAGTAGCCCATTTCCTACCACCCATGGAGTATAATCACTGTCACTCTCTTGGAGAACAACTCGTGGTCGTCTGGGTGGGATGACTCTATAAGGTCAAACACACACCTTAGATCAAGATTAACAAGGACTGAAAACTTAGAGACCAAGAAGGGAACAGGAGAAAGAAAGAATTCAAGATTTAAAAAACATGACTGCACAGTGTGTATAAATACTACATGGTGTTTTCCCTAAATCCATTCACATGGGCATGTACTCTAGCTAAAACTGGTCATGTAACACCCCGAACACACGGTGTGTTATCGTAACACACAGCATGTACTTGAATCCTTCTTCACTGCCCGAGTCCTTCTACACGGTTAATCCACATGGCTCTCCTAAAACAAGACTACATAACATGTTCAAGGTAGACACATTGTGTATTCATCCGATTTTCACCGGCCCGTGTTGTTGGTGAAACGGCCTGTGTACCCAAGTCACACTACACGACATGTTCCAGATGGACATGACATGTACTATGAAGTCACAACCGACCCGTGTTGTTAGCTACATGGCCAGCTACACGGCTGACACTACATGGTGTGATCCAGATAGACACAGTGTGTACTAGAAAGGATAACACTGACTCAGGTTGTTCGTGACACGTCTGGGTACCTTGGTCAGACTACATGGCATGTATAGCTTAAGGTTTCGCCGTCCATGAGGTTCGTTACATGGGCGGACACCGGGTCAACACTACATGGCGTGTAGAACTGGTACACGGCGTGTTTCCCCAAAAAAATCCCTATCCCTTGTCTCTTCCCACGCGACCTATGACATGGTTAGAGAATACATAGCGTGTACTTATAGTACACAGCGTGTACTTACAATACACGGCGTGTACCTAAAATGTTTTCATTTCTTTTCGAAAATAAGAACACATGGCGTGTGTTCATAGAACTACGCGGCGTTTATTCTGGGTTTTTACAAATAGTAAGCCTTTTAAACTACTTCAGAACCCAGAAAAACAATGAAACAACACCTAAGTACCAAATTCTGATCCATGAGGGCCCATACTCCCCACGAATCAAATCATGGCATCTTATACATGTTATAAAAATATAAACAAGTCTATGATCCACCAAAATCCAGTCAATGAGGGCCCATACTCCTCAAGAACAAAAGTTTTCCATTCATTCTCCAAAAACCCCACTCCACAATACCCTATCAAATCATAGGTATTTTATCAAAGCATAAATCACAACATCATGCTTTTTTTTCAAGTACAACGACTATCACAAAAACATGCAATTTCGAATGCACCTATATGGCATGGAATGAATGCAGGTCATGTGATTTCTAGCATGTTCCTAAATGATGAATGATATAGAATACCCTCATCTCATAGGGTTGAAACTAAATAGAACCCATGTATAAAATATAAATATCACACCACAAGTGCGTCACCCAATGGTGAAAATCATATCAACTATACAGGGTAAAATCAGTAAAATTTGCAACATGAGGTAATTTGGATTTTCCCTGTACACGGGTTAGCTACTCCAGGGCACAACTTATTACCAAATACCATTTCCATCATAACCCTGAATATATGATATAAATTGTAAGAAAAAGAAAAGAAACCCTCTGATACCACTTTGTATGGTCCCAAATCTGGATGCCACACATCGGGTGCCCCAAACCCAGTTGGTCACATGACCTCAAGCGCATTTCCCCAAACGCCAGAGGATAACAACTAGCATCGAGGGCCAAGGACTGGTAGTGGGGAAACTATGCCCTCATTTTTTAAAAGTGTAGTGCATCTGAATAAGATATATAAACAAGAAAAAGTGGAAGTAGTAAACAATATACAACTGAAATGGAAAACTAATGTGAAAGATAACTAACAGTTATACATATAATGATGCAACATGTCACTAATTCTAAGAAAGTATCAAAAATAGGATACACTACAATCAAATAAAATACAACAACAAGGTACGAGTACAACCAAACAAAACCAAATCAGAGTAAACAGAACGCAGCAGCATCGCAAGCCTAGGCTCGGTCCCATGCTCACCTACTTTTCTGCAACAATCATATACCTATGTAGGGAACCTTTCCCTTATCAAAACCTGCAAAAATATAATCTGTTTGGGCTGAAGACATGACCTAAACAGGGTGTGAGAAATAAATCCTAGTATTCAACCACCAAAGGCATGTGCCCAACTCTCAGTGAAAATGTGAAACAGTAGTGTGTGATAGTAAAATGTAGTAAACTAGGAAGTACTCAAAAGTAACTATCACTACCAATTTCATTAACATTTTAATAATTATTTAACAATTAAATTTATTAAATCACCACAGTGAATGTTCTAAGTAAACAGTGTCCTCAGCCATTCAAATCATTACCCTTAGGTAAACAGAATCGAAACCCTCAGGTGATTTCCCACAGGCATAATGAATATTTCCCTCATGCAGACGAGATATTTCCCTCAGGTACCAAAGTATTGTCCTAAGACATATGAAACATTTCCCTCAGTATAAACAAAACACTTCCCTCAGGCTAAGAAAAACACTGCCCTTAGGTGCAAGTAAAAGACTACCCTCAGGCTAAACTAAACAAGAAATTTACATTAATTTACACTCAAGAAAACATAAAACATGCTATAATCGTGGCATACCCATGGGTATCCTGGCCAAACGGATAAATAGAGGAATGCACCCACGGGTGGCCCTTGATCAATGCCACGATCTCAAACAAGAATTTACAATTATTTATTAGATTATCTATGAAATTTTAGGAATCTAAATAGTCAAGGCCTCAGCCATATGACACCCCAAACATGGGCACGTGGCCCAACGGTACACAAAATCAACTCAACAATCAGAATTAAGCACAAGACCACCTACCTTGATGGCCTCTGATCGATATACATGAACGAAGCCTCCAGAAACGTCCAAGAATGACGTAGATCTAAGAAAAAAAATAACTCTTCAAACCTAAATAACTTACCTTAGAGGAATAATTGGAAAGAACAGCTCACAGATAGGGAAGGTCTTACCCGCGCGGTTCAAACGAGATTAACGGGGGGAGAAATAGAATTCTGGTGCACGGTCAGGAGCTCCTCCAAGCTCTGACCTTCTCTCCTGGCTCCAAAATGATTTCCCTACCTTTTCTGCCAAATGAGGAGGCTACTTCCTATTTTAATGAAAAAAACATGACTACACGGTGTGTACTTTCAAAGTCCATGACCTGTACTTTCCTTTTTAACTATTCATATGTTGACTGATTACACAACGTGTATTACTAAGTACACAGTGTAGTTAGTTCTTACACCCTTTATTTTTGACAAGACTACACGCCCTGTGTTCTCGTCCCACATGGCCAAATGTACACACCGTGTGTACGGAAGTACACAATGTGTAGTTTGTTTTTACCAACAAGCCTACATGCCATGTATTCTCATCCCACACTGCCGAATACACGATGTGTATACAAAAAGTGTCCAATGTGTACCCATATATTTTAGATTTTTCCCACGTTTCCCTTGTTTTCTAAAAAACACTTAAGGAAAAAGAAAAGAAGAAAATTGTACCTCTAGAATAAGAACCGGGTTCTTACAAATGTTATGAGGGTTAAGTGAAATATCATAGGATTTTTCTTCAGTAGTTTTTCATTAATGGTTTGGAAACATATATTATATAGTTTCAATAACCATTTAAATTTATTTTATGAAAAGGATATATTTTTGGGTATAACTATTGACGAAATCATGATGGAGGTATGGATAACTCATAGGTATAATATATACTTGATTTTGAGAAAATAAAGGGATCATTAATTTTAGGAAAATTGAGTTAGAAAATATTGATAGGCTAGGAATTGATTATTGATATAATGAAAAAGTGTTCCAAGTTTTTTTTTATGATTTTTATCCCAATTTTGGGATTATGATATATATTGAATAGTGTGTGAATTTATTAACTAGAGGTTAATAATGATGAGGGTTAAAGATACAGTTAATTTTTTAGGCAATATCTGATTTCATGTCGGTTAAATGACTTGGAGATTCAAATGGTTTTAAGAGAGGTATATATTATAGAATTTCTTATTAGGGTATATAAATACTTGAGTATATTATTATATACAAAATCAATGTTTTTTATGAAAGAAATGTAACTGGATATAGACTAATAGAGTAAGATATATTTCATTTTAGAAGTTATATCCCAAATGGAAAATTTTCTAATAATATAATCACCTACTTTTATTAGTGATGAATAATTAAAATTCTGATGATGAAATTTATTTATGATTAATAAAATTTAAAGTCCTGATATATTATTATATATATTTTATTTTAAAAAAAAACATCATCTTGATAGATTTTTACAACACATAACATTGAACTAAAACAATCCTAGACATATTAGATAATAAAATTAAAAAAATAATAAAGCCTATAGAAGATGAAATGATTATAATCAATTATAAATACAGAAAAAATAGGATTAAGAATACTTAATGTTTAAAAATGGAATTTCTAATAAAATTAGTTTTTCTTCATATATTTTATTTTCATCTAAACGATTAATCTATAAATTTTATAATTCAAAATTTCAAAATAATTTTCAATTTTGGAATTCTACATGTCAAATTAACTTAACTTAGGGTGATTTTGTGAGTTTTTTAAAAAATAATTGATTTCATATGAATAGTAAAAAATATTAATTTTGTTAACAACAACAATTTTATAAAATTATATTAATATATTAATTGTAACACTCAACATAAATCATTGGTTCTATGTCAAAGTGACACATAACATCATGCACACCTCCCCATATGCAAGAGGTTTCCAACTAGTGTGAGGGTCTAGAGTATCATGGGGAGAGTATACCCTCGATAATAATATTCACCACTAGATTATAATACTATAATTAAATACCAATAAAAAATAGAAGATAACATAAATGAATACTAGATCATATGTCATGTTAGAGCATATAATTGGAAATCAAATAGATTCCCAACATGACTGGTCAATAAGTATCATAGTAAAATTGAAATGAAGAAAATAAATTATGTTTTTCAAAAACATCCTGGGCCTTCTCTAGTATCATGTATATCTCCTAGATCCATGCTCTTCAGTTACCTACAATAGGGACCTCAACCAAATTTGGATCCTTGATCATGAGATTTTCATGTGCATCCTGATGCCCATGTAGGATGTGAGTATAATCCGAGTAGGAAACTAATAGTGCATACTTAACATAATTTCACATTTATATAGAAGTGTAAGACAAGTTTTAAAAGTAAAAGAAAAAAATACAACCAACCATATAATAAGAGACCATGAACTAACCAGTTTCCATGAACCTTTTCTATGCATTCTTTGGTTCCATCCTAGGTGAATTTCATATATAGTTTATTTAGTAACTTATATCATCTCAAGAGTGTCATTCACTTTTAAGTAAAATAATTTTCCACTTGGAAGGAACAACTCCATGCCTTCCTTTACTGGGAAGTTTTATCCATGACTCATGGTTACCTACTCCTTTTTAATGGTATGTATGCTTCTCATGCATAAACAGTGTAGTCTCTTTCATATAAAAGGATGTTTCCAATTGATAGAGAATATCAGGATATATATGCACTCTTCCAATAGAGATATAAAATTCTCATGGTCTATGATATACTAATGTACTAACCATCCAATGTATAGCCTTCAATAATGAGTGTTTTCATCTATGCTCCCCCTATAAAAAGATTTATATATCTGTCAAGTTCACCTTTCATCCTAAGAACTAAATTGAGATCCCACCAACTATGGGAAAACCACATATAAGGAATACAATAGAATGGAACAACATATCAAAACAAGTAAATCCAAAAACAATGAAATATCACACATGTAATAAATGAAATTGCAAGGATCCCACAATCCATATCCAAACAAGCATCTCATGGGATACCCAAACATGACTTCATAGAATGTCATTCATAGGTTTCTATACAAGGAACTTATTCAAACCAACCATTCTAACAATTATATAGAAAAGTGACATCTTTTTAAGGACTTCCTACCTTGAGAGCATCGAATCCAAAACCCATGATACACCATGGAATGACACCTGAATCATGAACACAAACCAAGTACACTTTAAAAAGAACAAATCCAACATTACTGGGTAAATAGATATATAATAATAATAAGACATCATATAAAGAAATGAAACCAAAAACGAATTAAAAAATAGAAATTGTCATCAATAGTATAACTAGGATCAATCAAATGGATCCCACCAAAAAATTGATATCCAATGACGATTTTTTAATTGGCCACAGAATTTCCATTATATCGAGGTTATGATCCACAGATCTGGCCAATATGAATTTTATATATGATAAATTCTAGAGAAAGAGGGAGAATTAATCCTAGAATTGATGGACCAAACCTTAATTGATTTTTCATATGAATGTAGTCATCAGGTATCCAAGAAATATCATCCCCGAGAAGTGCCTCTAGTGGTTTGATCAATAAACATAGGTCAATGATCCCTAAAATCAGCCTCATGCTCTAAATTCTTCTATTGGATCCATCAATATTTCTAGAGGACTCTAAAAAGTTGAATCATCTTCCCTCCTAACACTTTCTTGCTCAAGTCTATGATCCTCATTGGGTGCTCTAAAAATGACACGTCAGGCTCCAATTAAATTTCTATATTTTTTATCACATTTTTTTGATCAAGAAAAACCATTTAATTGAATAGACATGTGTCACGACCCATCCAACGAGGCCCGATCCGTGACTATGCCAATACCGCCTTCCATAGGCTAGGGGTTGGCGACTAGCACTGGAAAGACGTATCACTAAAACCGGAAGGCACTGCCTTTAATCATGTAAAAACACACAATCATAGAACACAACAAGATGTAACCACAAAGTAAAATTCTAGTGGTAATGGTGTGTACTGAAAGTAAAGGGTTTGGAATATAAGCCCAACTGAAAAGATACAACCACAATTGAAAACAAAAAACAGCTCCGGAGATCGTCCACCGATGTCACAAACCAACCCAGGTCAACCCTGAACCAATCGCCCAAGCCGATCCGTGGTAAGGCCTGAGAGGTGTTCCTGATCCTCCCAGGCTGGTGACAAGTGCTAGGGGGCCAACAAAGACTGTGGTAATGGTTTCTCCTAAGACAAACAAACAAAAGCAGAGAAAATAATAAAGATAAGTGCAAAATAAATAAACCACACAAACAACTAAATAAGAACATAAGAAGATAAAAAAAACCTACTCGAAGACCAAACTATCTTTGTGTGACCCCGTAGGTCACTCCCCAACTCAATGATCAAGAATCTCCTAAGGAGAGCACACTCAAGCTGGAGCCTGTACAAACACTAAAAATCGAAAAGAATTATAGGTTTAATTATAAACACTCAGTAGGCTAGCCCGATATCTATTCCCAATCCACTAAATTTAAAAATAAGAAACATCAATTCTCAGTTTAAACTAAAATATATTAACGTATTTTTTTTATAAATATTTTACTTTAAGAAAAGTGCAAACCATTACCCTTAATTATTTGAAAAACCAAAATGTAACCTTAAGTGTTTTCATGCAATTTCCATGTGAATGTAATGATTTCATTTAAAATTCTGAACAAAAGAGTTTGAAACACATTTTATTTTGAGAATATTTTCATAGGAGTTAGGAAACCAAAATTTCACTTTTAAAGAGAAACACCACACAAGGGTACCAAGGAAGATATATCAAGGGCAATGTAAAAAGGTATGCAAGTATCTTAGCAACAATTCAATTGCTAAAAACCACTAGACATTGGTGAACCCGAGAGATCGAGAATAATCCAGATGACACTAATACCTACGACCCCCTCTACAGTAGCATGCCACATATGATGAAATCTAATGCCCAAAATGATCGGCTATCCTTTATCTAGTTGGCCAAGGGGAAATACCATAGAAATAAACCCAAACATATCCACCTACTATGGGCCATTGGTCCGTACCATAACCAACCAGTGCATTACTCTCTCAGACAATTCTCCCAATATGTCAGGTTCGTATGTCGCAAGTATAAATGGAGGTGGGCCAATAGATCCTGTTGAGCATCAAATAAAAACCTATATTTATAATAATATTTCACAGTAGTTCTCACCCAAATTCTCCCAAAGGACGACTCTCATGCCTTTAAGTAAATAGATTACAATTGTTACCAACCGAGGAACCTATATAATGGAACTCGGGGATCCCATACCAAGGACATCCCTACCATTCCATGTTAGCAGGGCATGAGGAGCAACCAACAGAGGTTTTCATAATAAGTAGTTCCTCTTATTTTCAAAAAGTGTCCAAACGAGCCCTTAAACATTCCAAAAAAAACATTCTTTACCAAAGATGAAAACCAATTTCTAAAAAGGTGCAAGACATACCATTTACCATACAAAAACATTTGTAAAACCCCCTTAAAAGCATTTCGGACACACTTCCAAACAAACAAAAAATTATGAAATGCCAACCAGGTTACAATTCAATATCACTGGACAAACTAATTTAAAAGGACAAAATAATATTCATAAAACAATTTAACTTAAAATTAACAGAAGTGCAATTCCTTTACCATAAAAATGTTTTTTTAAATCTCTTTCAAGAAACCTCAAACCAAAATTTCAAATTTTTAAAAAAAAAGTGTTTGTTAACAAAACCATACTATAATTTCAATGTCACAAAATGATTCTGAAGACCAACCAGGCAATTTTTTTTCAAACACGCGGTGTGCACTAATTTAGCGGAACAAACCAAATTATCAAAAACCAAGTCTTAAGACATTATACGCACAATAAATGCTTAACCAAGAAGGTAATAAACTATATTTATCATGAATATAAGTGGTGAAAAACATAAAATTAATGATTCTTTAATTTAGAAGGTCGACGCATGGGAAACCTACCTTGACATCAAAGCGCAATGACTACGCAACATCAGAACCAAGGTGCGGTGACAATGACCACTCGGGAAAATCCCATGCAGGTCCTAAACCGCAATCTCTACCAAAAACAACCATTAATTGACAAAACACTATAATAAAACAAAGATAAAAGTAAGTATAAAAATAGAAATGGATGAAATGTATACTAGAGGGGATGAGACCGGAGGAGTAGAACACAAGGGAACGAGTAGTATAGTACGCGCCGATAAGGGCAGTCACTGGAAAACACAGCAAGGGGGGTCTGATGGAAAAAAAGGGCATGCAATAGGGTGTTTTCTGAAAAAACCAAGTAATAGAAGGGGTTGCATGATGGGGCAGTGCACTATGAATGAGGGAATGCCAAAGGTGGATTTCTGGTGTTGTGCACGCCGAACGGAGGAGGTATGTGTGGCTGGAAGTAGGTCGGGTTTGGTTGCGGCTACCCAGGAGAGGGAGGTGGAACTGCTACACACCGAGAAGAGGGGCTGAGGTTTATTAGGGTAGGAGGAAGGGTCGTGACTGGAGGTTGGGAATGCCGGAAGGGCTGTCAGAAGTAGGAGGTGGCGTCGGTGAGAGGGGAGGCCTCGGGATATTAGGGGTCCACGGAAGGAAGCGAGTGCGACTGGGTGGAGTGAGCAAGGCAGGTGGCGCCCGAGGTCTGGTGGAGCGCGCTGGAGAGAAGGAGGGGCGTGCTTTGGCGTCGGCTGGCCAAATGCAAGGGTGAGGGGGGATGTTATGGACATGTGCTATCAAGGTGCTGGTAGGATGCGGAGAGGGAGGTCGGGTCCAGGGTGGTGAGGGGGAGGCAGGGGGGATGGTTTGCTCGAGCAGGAGCTGAGGGATGAAGTGAGGTGGAAAGGTGTGGTGCATGGGAGAGCAGGAGGCCGGAGTAGCCAGAGGTAGCGATGAGGCCTGCTCACACCGGCGGAGGGAGGAACTAGGAAGAGCCTTGTTTGTGCCGCACACACAAAGAATGGGGGACTCAAATTAGAGAGAGAAGTAGGATTTCTAGAAACTCTAAATAGAAGACCAACTAAAAAAGAAAAAGAAAACCAATAAATTCATAATAATAATAATAATTGTAGTAATAATAATAATATTAAAATAAATAATAATAATAATAATGCATAATGATAAAAATAAAAATTATAAAAAGAATAATAATAATAATAATAATAATAATAATAATAATAATAAAATAATGAAATTAACAAGTCTAGTTTTCACAAAGAATAAAAATAATAAAATTCTTAATAACCATAAAAATTTTAAATGACATAATTAATTAGCATTTTTTTATTTACTTTAATTCTCCGAAGATGAAACAGACACGCAGTTTCCTGGGTGAAGCCGCATAGTATCGTGCTCCGCCTGTGCATCCAATGACGTCAAGCCAAAAATGAACACTTTTTATCGAAGACTCAGAAATTTCGTCCGGGACTCACCCAGGACCTCAACAAAAATATTTAAAGGAAGAAAAAATAATTAAAATAAAATTTTATCATAGGCCAAGGTGTGGAAATTCTCCCCACCATAATGCTTTCTTCCATCAGAAAGGCACCACACTATCCAGTTGATCATTCAACACCTATGGATTCCACATAAACATGATCCAACCTCTTAATCCAAAGACATTACATCGACCACTAATGGGACTCAATTTCATTTACCGAAATAGATCACCCATAGAGGGGAGGCCTAACTGGACATCCCACCATATGAACTCAACTAGCATCTGATAATGACTTAAGATAAAATCAAAAGAGACTCATGTTGGGTCTCCCCACCATAAAGAATCAACCTACAAGTGACCAAATGGAAAACCGATTTATGCCTGAACTGGGCCTTACTCAAGCTAGTATGAACACTATAAGAAAATTTAAACCATTCACTCTCATCTGAAAGGGATAAGAGTTGAACTGAAAACTCTGCAAGAACCAATAACCCTAACCCCATGGGCAGGAAGGAGGGAACAAGGATTGGATCAATGAAACTATGATAGATAACTACTCATGACTCATCACTTTGGGATGGACTCAAGCCAAATCTGCAACTGATTCACATGGTTGGTCCACCCAAGGTCAATGATCAGCAAATCGAATCCAAAAGGCATATTTACTAACATTGCGTGAGGGATAAATCCATTGCGCTCTTTGCAATAAGAGGAAATTTACAATGACAGGGAAACCACAATAGAAACACTAAAACTGTCTTACCGCAACGATCGAAGAACAACCTTATCCAGACTCCTTAAAATTACTTAGGGTTCCTGAATACATGTCGGCTTCACTTAAAGGCCTTTTGGCTAGAGTCGTGATGGATGAAGTGTCTCCTGCCTCGTAGTAAGGTTCTGATAATCCCAAAAAGAAACATACATCTTTTGATTTGAAAAATTAAAGGACAAAATTTTGAGAAGAAAGTCACGCTGGAATTGAAAAGAAGAGTTCATCAAAAGACACATGACATTCCCATACATTTCAAAACCCAAAACACCGTCATTACACTACAACGATAAGAGATTCCTTACAGTGGAAGGAAACATGCACATGAATCTTTAAACAAAAACAGAACAACAAATCACTTCTGAGAACTTCCTCTGTGATGATTTCTAGAAAAGACCTGATAGAATCATTGTAAGTGACCCAAACATCCGCAAGCATTAAACGGATTAGGAGTACCAAGGAAAGATGGAATCTTGTGACCCAGCTTGCCACACTTATAACACACGAATATCTCTCTCTCTGAAGAGGTTGATGAAATATCCCAAGGACTTTTGATTCCATAACATGCTCCATCCACTTCCAATTGCTTCCTCATCTCCTTCCATGGATCTTCACCACTACTCATGGGGATTGAAGGAGGGAGGACAACTTAGAGAACTCCCGCCATCACAGCCTCGATATGAAAATATTGTCTCGCCACATCGATAAAAGAAGTTAGGTTGGACTCTGACACCTTCGACTGTAGATCGGGGTAGAGACCTGCCTCGAAACGTCGAGCCTTTATGGAGTCATCTATGACATACCCTGTATCATAAGAGACTAGCTTCACAAAGAGATGGATATATTCCAACACTGAGCTATCATCCTACTGCAAATAACACATCTCCATCATATTTCTCACACTTTCTTCCTTAGATAAATACTAACGAATGAACAAAGCCATTAAAAACTCCCATGTAAGATCTCGACGAGGCTTTTTTTGAGACACTAACTTCCACCACATCCATGGTGAAACCTCAAGCATGAAGGATTCAAACATGGCCTTCAATGACTCGGGTAGGTCAAGGGGGTTAAATCCCATTTCAATCCCCTACATCTACTCCTCCACCACAGAAGGGTCTATGTGACCATAAAATAGAGGTGGATCTAGCTTCCGAAACTCAAGCATAAAATTCTTAGGTTGATCAATTATACTACGATCACCCATCGAAGCTTCAAGGAGATTACCGCTTGAAAAAAAAATTCAAGAACCCAATCAAGGCCAACTCAATAAATAATAATTCTCAAAATTAAACATGGAATATATGAAAATCTCTAAACACAAGAAAATGATCCATCTTATCATCAAAACATTCCTTTTGAAAGCATCTTTAATTTAAAACAATCTTGGTGGGTCAAACCCTTTCCATTGGTATTCTTTAGAGTCTCACTCACATTCATGTATTCGTGCCACCCTATGAATCCATCCTGTAGACCATACATCCATTCATATTCCCACATACCACTATGCATGTGAGCACCCCTAGGATCACCAAGGTTAAAACAAAACAACTTCATTTTTCAAAAACCAATCATTCATCCCATTTCCATTAAAATAATCCACAAATGAAACATATCATTTAAAACAACCATTTTTTCAAAACCTTTTTTTTCTAATTTAAACCAATTCCAAAATTAAAAGGAGACCCAAAAAATCTCAAATAAAGAACTAGTGTCGGTGGGTGACTTGACCATATGATTGGCGGTCATATGCCAAACACGTCACCAACATGAAGAGCCTTTTAGGACCATGCCCTTAGCTCCACAAGGCTTTTTAGGCCATGAGAGCCCACGAGGACTATTAGCCTAACTCCCTTTCTCATATCCCAATAACGAAACGTTCAATAAAAACCCAATGAAACTAATTAAATTTGAATTCCCATGGAAACTTGAGGATCAAAATGAGAAAGAGTTTGTGACGCTCTTCTCGCACCTACCCCTCAAGTCCGAACAATCCTACTCCATCTACCTTGACATCCCAAACAACAAACGGTGCTCAGAAAAGCGAGGTCCGCTAAGAGATGACCTCCTCTGATACCATTTTTTCACAAACCAACCTGTGTCGAGCCTGATCTGGTCACCCAAGCCGTTTCGAGGCAAGGCCCGAGAGGATTTCCCGATTCTCCCAGGCTGGCGACAAGCGCCAGGGCACCAACAGAGACTTTGGGAACAGTTTCTCCCAAAGAAAACAATCAAAATAAGAGGAAATAATAAAGAGAAACAAAGACTAAATAAACCACACAAACAACTAAACAAGAATGGTAGAAGATAAATCTAACCAACTCGAAGACCGAACTATCTCTGTGTGACCCTGCGGGTCACTCCCCGACTCAAAGATCATGCGTCGCCCAAGACGAGCGCACCCAAGATGGAGCCTGAAAAAACACTAAAAACAGAAAAGAACTATTGGTCTGAGTATAAAAACTCAGTAGGCTAGTCTGATATCTATTACCAATGCACTACATTTAAAAATAAGAAACATCAATTGAATGTTTGAACTAAAATATATTTAAGTGTGTTTTTTTCTAAATATTTTACTTAAAACAAAGTACAAACCATTTCCCTTAATTATTTGAAAAACCAAAATTTAACCTTAACTGTTGTCCTGCTATTTCTAGGGGAAAGTAACGATTCATTTAAAATCCAAAACAAAAGATTTTGAAACAAATTATATTTTGAAAAAATTTCATAGGAGTTAGACAAACAAAATGCCAATTTTCATGAGAAACACCAAACAATTGTACCAAGGCAGATATAACAAGGGAAATGTAAATAGGTATGAAAGTATCGTAGCAACAATTAAATAGCTAAAAACCACTAGACATAGGCGAACTTGGGAGAATGAGAATAATTCAAATGACACTAATACCTACGACCTCATCTACTATAGTATGCCACATACGATGAAATCTAATGCTCAAAAATGCTCGGTCGTCATTTCTCAGGAAGGCCGGGGGAAATCGCATAACAATAAACCCAAACATATCTGCCTACTATGGGACACTGGTTAGTACCATAACCTACAAGTTCATTACTCGTCTCATACAATTATCTCAATATGTCAGGTTCTTAAGTCATAGGTATAAAAGGAGGTGAGCCAACAGATGTCGTTGAGCATCCAATCAAAACCTATATTTATAATAATATTTTGTAGTAGGTCTCACCATGAGTCTCCCCAAGGACGACTCTCATGACATTATGTAAAAAGATTACAGTGGTTCCCAACCAAGGAACCTATATAATGGAACCTGAGGATCCCATAACGAGGACATCCCTAGAATTCCATGTTGGAAAGGCATGAGGAGCAACCAATGGAGGTTTTCATAATAAGCACTTCCTCTTATTTTCACAAAGTTTCCAAACATGCCCCTAAACATTCCATACAAACATTCTTTACCAAAGAAACAAACCAATTTCTGAAGAGGTGCAAGACACACCGTTTACCATATAAAAACTTTTTTAAAACCCCCTTCAAAACATTTCTAACACACATCCAAACAAAACAAACTATTATGAAATGCCAACCAGGTTACAATTCAATATCACAAGACAAACAAATTTAAAAAGACAAACTAATTTTCATAAAACAAAGTAACATAAAAAAATTAAGTGCACTTCCATTACCATAAAAATGATTTAAAAAAATCATTTTCAAGAAACCTCAAACCAACCTTTCAAATTAAAAAAAAACATTTTGTTAACAAAACCAGAGTATACTTTCAATGTCACAAAATGATTCGGAAGGCCAACTGGGCAATTTTGTTTTCAAACACGTGGTGTGGGATAATTTAGCAGAACAAACCAAATTATCAAAAACCAAGACTTGAGACATTATCCGCACAATAAACGCTTAACCAAGAAGGTACTTAACTATATTTAACATGAATATGAGTGGAGAAAAACATAAAATTAATTATTCATAAATTTAGAAGGTCGGTGAATGGGAAATCTACCTCGAGATAGTAGCACGATAACTACACAACCTCGGAAGCAAGGCACGATGACAACAACCACAAAGAAACGCTGGACATTGGTCCAAAACCACTATCTCTACAAAAAAAGAACAATTAATTGACTAAAACCTCTAATAAAAAAAAGATAAAAGTAAGAATAATAATAAAAATAAAGGAAATTTATACTAGAGAGTCTGTGACCGGAGGAGAACGCAAGGGAAGGGGCTGGAAAGTATGCGCCAACAAGAGCAGTCACCGGAAAATGCAACAAGGGGGGTCTGCTGGAAAAAAGGGTCTGCAGTAGGGTGTTGTCTGGAAAACCCAAGCAATGAAAGGGGGTTGCATGCTGGGACTGTGCGCGATGAATGAGGGAAGGACGGAGGCAGCTCTCTGGTGTTGTGTGCACTGGCCGAAGGGCGTATGTGTGACTGGAAGTAGGTTGGTTGGGGTTGCGGCTACTCGGGAGAGGGAGGCAGCGCTGCTACGCACCGAGCAGAGGGGACGAAGTTCCGTTTGGTAGGAGGAGGGGTCGCGACCGTAGGTTGGGCACGCTGGCAGGGGCGACCAGAGTAGGAGGTGGCGTCGACAAGAGGGGAGGCCACAGGGATAATAGGAGTCCATAGTCAGAGATGAGTGCGGCTGGGTGGAGTGCGCAGGGCAGGAGGCCCGCGGGGTCTGGTGGAGCACGCTGGATAGGAGGAGCGGCATGCTTTGGCTTCGGCTGGTCGAAGGCAAGGACGAGGGGGGCTGCTACGGACAAGCACTGTTGAGGTGCCGGTAGGAGGCAGAGAGGGAGGTTGGGTCCAGGGTGGCACTACAGGGGGGAGGCACAGGGGCTGGTTTTCTTGAGCGGGAGTTGAGTGCCATTGTGAGGCAGAGAGGCACAACACACGAGATAGGAGGATGCTGGAGTAGACGGAGGTAGCGACGAGGCCTGGTCATGCCAAAAGAGGGAGGCCCTCGGTGGATTCCTTCTTTTTCCGCACATGCAATGAATGGGGGACGAGTAATTTTGTTTTCTGGGTTTTTAAAAAATTAAAATATGATAAAAGGGGTTAGGGTTCTGATATTTTTAAAAATGGGTCCGGGATGCGTGAACGCCGTTCACGCATCCTTCGCCGCAGAAAGATGCGTGAACGCCGTTCACGCATCCCGGACCCCAACGGTAATGCGTGAACGGCGTTCACGCGTCCTTTACTGACCAGCTAAAGGAAGCGTGAACGCCGTTCACGCATCCTTGCACGGGAAAAGATGCGTGAACGGCGTTCACGCATCCTTCACAGACGAGCTGAAGGATGTGTGAACGCCGTTCACGCATCCGGCCGAGATATTTTATAAAAGGAGGGGTCCCCCCCCCAATACCCATTGTTCTCCTCTGGTTTTTGTTGCGAAGCTCTGCAGAAATTCTTTCTCAATAAATATTTGTTGCTTTTATTGAGGTAAAATTTCTATTTAATAATTTAATTATTTATTTGTGTTTATTTATTTCATTTGTATGTTTAATTGTGTTTATTTATTTAATTTGTATGTTTAATTGTGTGTATGATTTATTTATTTCATATGTTATGCATGAAATGTTTATTTCATTTGTATGTTTAATTGTGTTTATTTATTTCATTTGTATGTTTAATTGTGTGTATGATTTATTTATTTCATATGTTATGCATGAAATGTTTTGTATGATTTAATTTTCTTGATGTTGAATGTTCGTATGATTTAATTTTTTGAATGTGTGTTGTCTAAATATTGAATGTTTTATGTTATGTCTAAAATTTTTAATGTTTAGAAAAAGTAATTTATGTTAGAGAAATTTATTTTAATGGATGGTTTTGATGTAAGTGTAAATTAAATTACTTTTATTTAATAGTAATAATATTTTTAATCAATAAAGTATAAAATATATTTACTTATATTTTGAAAAGTAGAAGAATGCCCAAAAAACATTACAATTTCATAAAATTTAAAATAACAAAAGTGTTTATTATGTAAATCTCAATTAGATCAGTTATAATAAAATTTATTTAATGTTTTTAATAATTATATATATATATATACACATGAAGTTAAATTTTTGTAAAAGAGGTGTAGTATTTAATATAGATTTTATATAATACGGATAATATAATAAATATACCAAAAAACACGGTATGAGTGATGACTGATTTTGAGATGACCGACCATGCATAATTGAAATTGCATGTTTTATTTTGTGTATGTTGTTATTCAATTTGTAATAATTGCATTTTTTTCGGTATTGATGACCTGCGAGTCATCTCTCAGTAAGTGTAAGGACCTGCGTGTCCATTTAAATTAATTTATGTATTTTATACCCCTAGACCCCCTCACATGCATGTGAGTAAATTTGTAATTAAAAGACTGACGCCCCAAAGTGGTGTCGACGAAAAGGCATCCCCGAAGAGGTGTCGACGAAGAGGCATTTGAGAACTCGTTCGAGAGGAGGTGTTGCTGTTTGACAGGAGATTGGCGGTTGCTGCAATATTTGATAATAGAGACAGGAGTTTACCCATATAAATTGTGGTTAGTTTATCAGATAATGATAAACTAATCGCAAGTCTCAAGATCAAGTCATGATTATATATTCATAAGTAATCAAACTTTATGAAACATTATATTAAATTTGCTTTTGTGCTAAAATCACAATCACTATACCTTAACAGTGATAAATCAATACATAAAAAAGTCTCAAGATAATCAATTATTCAAAACCAAATTAAATAATTTAAAATTTTAATGTAGTGTATAATATTTTTAAAATTTTTTTTAATAGGCAATTATGTCTGCTCAAATATATTGCAACGGTGAGGTAATTTGTACCGAGCAGGGTTTTAGCTACAGTGTGCCACCTGTCAAAGTGGTAAATCTCCATGGTTGTATGACATTGGATGCAGTTCGTAATAAGATTCATAGTCGGTTAAAATTGAGTGCAGGATAAGCAATCACTTCAATTAGATACCGCCATCTTCAATATCCTGAGCGTATGTGACACAACGACTACCCTATAGTCGATGATGAGGATTGGATGGAGGTTTCTCAGTTATTCAGGCAACAGTGTATTAATGGTTTGATGGAATTATTTATTGTCATTTCTGATATTGATGTGGTGCAATCGATTACTACAGAACCATGCTTTGTGACCTCTATAGAAGTCGGTCCTTCACAGCAGTCTTCTTCATTGCCTCCTTCTCATACGACTCATGTGGAAGAATGTAATGAGGAAGATCATCAAAATTTGGAAGGAAATGTAGATGACATCTCTTTCTGTGCTGATATAGTGCAAGAAAGTTTATCTAAGGAAGAAGAATCTGGGGAGTCAGTAGGAGATGATGTGGTTGGAAATGAACCTTCTGAGGTTCCTTTGAGAGACAAACATTCACTACATCCACCAGTTAGTGGTAATCAGCCTTCAGTTTTGAGTTCCTTAGTTGGAGGAATGTCTCGTGAACAACCTTTTGATTGGGATGTCATTACACCAGCTTCTGAATTCCCTGGCATTATAGGGAATATGCCTGCATCAAATGATAATGCCATATATGTTGGGAAGGAGTTCGAAAGTAAACAGGTCATGAAAAATGTGATAAAGCAATACCACATTGAGCGACATTTCACATTTGTGGTTTCTGAGTCAAAGAAGACCAAATATCTCATTCGTTGTGAAAAATATGGGTCAGAATGTAAATTTCGATTAAGAGCACTATTTGATAAATGTTATGGACGTTGGAAGATAACCAAATTAGAAGGCCCACACACTTGTCTGCATCCCAGCTTGGCACAAGATCACTCTTCTCTTGATGCAGAGTTTATATCTACTGTTATTTGTGAGATGATACGAACAATTCAGGATGTTCCTGTTGCCCTTATTCAGGAAAGAATTCAACAGTTGTGTAACTATAAGGTATCATACAACAAAGCTTGGAATGCAAAACAGAAAGCCACTGTAAAAGTGTATGGTGATTGGGATGAGTCTTATGCGTTGTTGCCACAGCTTATGGAATTGTTGTCTCTCAATAATCATATTGTTTATCAGTTGGACAGTGTTGAGTATTTATCCCAAAATCATCTAGTTGATCGGTCAAAGGTGAAGTTCAATAGGATTTTTTGGGCATTCAGACCGTGCATTGCTGCATTTCCCTTTTGTAAACAATTTATTCAGGTAGATGGCACATTCCTTTATGGAAAGTATACAGGTGTTCTACTAATTTCTGCCACACAGGATGGTAATCGCGCTCCTCTGCCACTTGCTTTTGCTGTTGTTGAAAAAGAAAATTTTGAATGCTGGAGCTGGTTCTTGGCATGTGTACGTGTTCATGTCACGCAGAAACAGGGCGTGTGTCTAATATCTGATCGTCATCGAGCGATTATAGAGTCCGTGAGTAGTGATGGGGTTTCTTGGACTGAGCCGAATGCTTATCACCGTTATTGCATTAGACATATTGCAAGTAATGTGCATAAGCATTTTAGAGATGAGGTCATAAAGAAGGCGATCCTCAAATTGGGTATGGTTTTCTAAACATTCTTTTTTTAACAAAATTTACTATCCATTTTAATACATTATTATGTTATGTTTCAGCATATGAACCCCAACAAGAAAGGTTTGATCGACGTCTTGAAGAGATCCGAACAGTTAATGAGGAGGTATATGAATATATGGTACAAATTTCAAAGGAAAAATGGTCATTAGCATACGATGGTGGCATGAGATATGGGCATATGACCACTAATATAGTGGAGTGCGTAAAAGGGGTCCTCAAGGGTGTACGCAAACTCCCAATCACAGGGTTAGTGCAAGAGACATTTTTTAGATGTGTTCACTACTTTGTTGACCGGTCCCAAAAGGCCTACCAGAGGATGGAAAATGGAATGCTTTTTACTCAGCATTTTCAAACTGATATTGACCGGATACGGAATGAGGCTTCACTATGGAATATTATAGCCTTTGACAGGGAAAATAGGAGTTTTCAGGTAAGAAAGTGCTATGACCAGGGTGCATGCACTAATGGTGGAGTGTTTGTCGTGATGTTGGATAACAGGTACTGTGATTGTGGCAGCTTTCAGGCATTGAGATATCCATGTGTACATGTTATTACAGCTTGCGCTTCGATAAATATATCATGGGAGCCATATGTTGACCCGGTGTATCACATGAGCACTTTGGTTAACTGTTATAGTGCTGCTTGGATGCCTGTTGGTGACTTCCATTCTATCACATTTCCTGCTGATCAACCGACCATCATCCCTGATGTTTCCAGGTTTTCATAAGTCGGTTTTGGTATCATTTATAATTTTTTCAATGTGTGTCATTTTTAAAATTATTGGTTTCATGCTACTAGGTTGCGGCCTCGAGGAAGACTGAAGTCAACTCGCACCAGAAATGAGATGGATTGGCCTCGACAACGAGGAGGGAGAATACGATGCAGCATCTGCCACGCAGAAGGACATACTCATAAGAGATGTCCCCAAGTGGCAGGACAGAGTTCCAAATCTCATCATCCATGATCGAGTCTGTGTACCTGCTCTATTTTTGTGATAAATATAATTTTCTAGAGCGTGAGTTGTACTTTTTCTGGAGGAGTTCAAGTGCCTTGTTTTGGATAACTTAACAAACGTAATTTCACAAAAAAGAAGAAATATTTAATTTTTCACTTTTTCCTGTTAATTTTTAATGTGAAATAATGTTGATGGTTATTTAATGGATAATGGATAAATTAACAAACGTAATTTCACAAAAAAGAATAAATAATTAATTTTTCACTTTTTCCTGTTAATTTTTAATGTGGAATAATGTTAATGGTTATTTAATGGATAATGGATAAATTAACAAATGTAATTTCACAAAAAAGAAGAAATAATTAATTTTTCACTTTTTCCTGTTAATTTTTAATGTGGAATAATTTTAATGGTTATTTAATGGATAATGGATAAATTAACAAACGTAATTTCACAAATAAGAAGAAATAATTAATTTTTCACTTTTTCCTGTTAATTTTTAATGTGGAATAATGTTAATGGTTATTTAATGGATAATGGATAAATTAACAAACATAATTTCACAAATAAGAAGAAATAATTAATTTTTCACTTTTTCCTGTTAATTTTTAATGTGGAATAATGTTAATGGTTATTTAATGGATAATGGATAAATTAACAAATGTAATTTCACAAATAAGAAGAAATAATTAATTTTTCACTTTTAAATTATGGTTTTCTTATAAGATGTCTAGTTTTAGTAATGGCATCTGAGTGCCTGAGCATCCTTAACTAATGTTGATTGTGAGACTAGGCTAATGTTGATTGTGACACCAAATAAAAATGAATATATCATGATTCCACTATTAATAAGTAATGATGATATCATGTGTGCAGATGGAAGGTTTTCCATTGCTTACATCTCAAGATACTCATGTATCACGACTGCTTTTAGAGGGACGTCCTGTGGCTCCCTTGAGTGTACGTAGATCTCACCATTTCCATCATACTGCACCACCTCCCGCTATCGTCCCACATCTTCATCGAGCTGGATTCTATGGAGTAGCGATGCGTGACTTCACATTTCTTGATCATCAGCTCATTGCCGCACTTGTAGAGAGATGGAGACCAGAGTCGCATACTTTCTATTTCAGTGAGGGGGAGATGACTATTACGTTGCAGGATGTGGCTATTATGTTGGGCCTCCCTATCGACGGACATGCTTTGACAGGCCGAGTTCCATCAGATTTGCCTGAGCTTGTTCATAGACTTCTGGGCATAGAGGTCCAGGATGATGGCAGGACCATCGTCAGTGGTAGATTGCGGATGCCTTGGTTAGACCAGCACTTCACACATTTACCAGATGATGCTGATGATGTCACCGTGCTGCGATTTGCACGCGCATATATTTTGAGGCTGATCGGTGGCACACTTTTTGTTGACCACTCTACTACTTTTGTGCACCTGATGTATCTAGCTTTTTTAGAGGATTTGGACCAGGCAGGCCGATATAGTTGGGGGTATGCCTGGCTAGCATATACATATAGAGCCCTATGCAGCGCATGTCGCATCGATAAGATGTAGATCACAGGATGCATGGTTCTTCTACAAATGTGGGTATGGGAACACATACCTCGTTTAGCTCCACATGCTCGTGTGCCATTACCCGTAGATATTGTAGCAGAGGCTCCACGTGGACGTTGGTATGTTATTAATTCCTTCTAATATCTAACTTACTTGTATAAAATTATTTTATGAAATGTAAAAAAAATGTTATCTACAGGTGGAGTTAGGCGCATCGACATTCAGATTCTCCCAGACATGATGTTCACGCCTACAGACTTATGTTAGACAGCATTCGACCAGACGATGTAAGTGATTATTATTTATATTGTTAAATCTTTACTCTTTACTGTACATATATTAATTTATTAATTGATTATTCATTTTTTCTTTCAGATTACATGGATGCCATATACAGATGATATCCTTCAGAGTCTGCCCCCATACTGTACAGTGATGCTTGATATCAGCTCCTGCATGGTTCCACTGATTCATTTTTATATAGTCGAGTGGCATCAGACGGATAGGGTTATGAGACAGTTTGGATTCCTTCAGCCAGTTCCTGACCCGCCCAGTCAGTTGGATTCATTGCATTCCCTGAAGATGTCAGGGAAGATAGATTTTGATTGGAGGAGCTATCATGCGAGATATGTTGCGTTATGAGACAGGCGACGGGAGTCCCAGTTGTGAGGGGCAGAGACAGTACACTTTCATTTGATGGATCAGATGGATTATGCAGGCTGGTACATCAGGTCTCCTGTCAGATTTCTGACACGGCACAGACGGGGCTTCCATGACTTGGTATGCATTCTTCCTTTCACTGTTCAACATATTTTTTATTCAAATTAGTTAACAACAGAATTTGTTTTTGCAGGATGCTCGTATTTGTCATCTACTTCATATGTCTGATCCAGTGGAGAGAGCTGCCTTTAACCCAGCATATTTTCACAGCCTTGTACGACAGATGCTACCGTCGATGGACGAGATTTATCATGGCATTTTCTTTGATCCATCACCTGCTGCGGAGGCCGCAGAGCCTGCTGCGGAGGCCGCGGAGCCTGCTGAGCCTCACATAGATGTAGCTGGGGGTGACGACCCTGTTATGGATGCTGTTGTTCCACAGGATGAGGCTGCTCAGCTTGCTCAACCACATGATATTATTCCACTGGAGGAGGGTGTTTAGCATGATCAGTCATATTCTCCTCCAGCTTCTCAGGCACAGCCACAGGTACTTACAGACGCTGAATGGATTGAGTTCGATGTTTTATTACAGTCATCCGCAACAGAGCAGCCATCTACTTCCTATATTGGTGAGAGTTCCAGCCAGCTTCCAATATACTTAGATGCAGGCCAGGGTACAGGCGGTGAGACTGTACATCCACCGTCTGTCACACAGGAGGATGTGGAGGTGGCTATCGATGAGGATGCGCAGCGTACGCCAGAGCACAGACATAGACAGACACGGCGTGGACGCATCCAGTATACGCCTGACTGTGGGACATAGGAGCATCCACACCGGAGGCGTAGATTAGGTTGACATTTGATTTATGATACATTTTGTATGTGTATTACTGTTATCTAGACTTCTATTATACCTTTAATAAGTGTCTTACTGTTATCAAATTATCTACCAATGTATATATATATATATATGTATAATAAATAATATGATTAAATTAAATGATAAATATTAATTATATTAATTATTTCGAATTGCAATAGAAGTGGTCACAGTTATGATGAGTGGTGGTTCAGTCCAACCATGCAAAATGCATATGATGATAAGAATAAAAGGCCACAACAAGTGTAGAAGAATGGAACAATAGTTGGAAAATCTTCCATTGGGAATATGCAAAACAATGAAGTCAAGAAAACTGTGAAAGAAACTATTTCCAAGAATAAGTTTGAGCTAAAATCCAAGGATTATTTCATGACAAATCTTGAAATTCATATCATCTCAAGAAGTTGAAACTTGAGGTATTCCAATCACACTTTATCCATTGTTCTTAATTATATTTCTCATTTCAATTAAGGGGGAGAGCTTGATTGATGGAAAGATGGGATGAAAAGGGGAGATTTATCTTTTCACTTGAACTTTTTAATATATTTGGTGAAGTATGTGCAGGATTTAGCATTTCATTGATAATTTTGATTATCTACCCTTGGTTAATAATTGATACACTCTGAGCATGATTTCACATTTATGGTTGTTTATGGACAACATTGAAAACTACAATATGAATTAGAAGTTCATTTGGCCAATTTTGAGAAGATACATATTCAGACTTTATAAAAGGAAACGATTTATACTAGTACGCAATCTAAAGAGTGAGATTATTGAGTATGCATCTCAAAACTTAGGTCATGTCCATGACATCACTTCTTCCACCTTATTTAGATAAAATGATATTTTTTAGAGAGCACATGCCTTAAAAAATATTACTCTTGGATCTAGAAATGAAACTCGGAGAACTTAGCATAGTGATGATGTGATCATGGTTCACTCATCACAATCACTATAGGTTTTTCATGTAACTCATTTGTTCACAAATATACCAATATTTAATCAGAAAAACAATGAAAAAGGAGTATTAGAAAGTATAAAAATTAAGTTTCCACTTTAGAATACAAATGGAACCATATGAGGATCTTTATAGAAATAGATGTTTAACTACAACATGTTGAGATAACGTGAGTGACTGAAAGATGCTAAGATTATAGATTTCTCAATATATGTTAGAGAATACTCAAGCCGTTCTATTAATAATTATTTAATGAATATCTATTATTCATGAATATTTATTAATAATTATTAACATTATTTCAATATTTTATATTATTTAATTGATATTTATTAATATTTATTAATTTTTATAATAAGTTTATTACTTTATAATTAATAGTTATACATTTTAAGGGGAATTTAGGTATTCTGTGAGATGCGTGAACGCCGTTCACGCATCTCTTCTCTCGGGAAGATGCGTGAACGGCGTTCACGCATCCCGGAACCGTTTTTAAAAATATCCGAACCCTAACCCCTGTTATCATATTTTAATTTTTTAAAAACACAGATAAAAAAATTAACCATGGGGGACTCATATTGGAGAGAGAAGTAGGTTTTCTAGAAACCCTAAATAAAAGACCCAACAAAAAAATAAAAAGAAAACCAATAACATCATAATAGTAATAATAATAATAATAATAATAAAATAAATAATAATAATAATAATAATTCATAATGATAAAAATATAAATAATAAAAGGAATAATAAGAAGATTAATAATAATAACAAAATAATAAAATTAACGAGTATAGTTTTCACCAAAAATAAAAATAATAAAACTCTTAATAACCATAAAAATTTTAAATGACATAATTAATTAAATTTATTTATTTACATTAATTCTCCGAAGATGAAATGAACACACAGTTTCCTAGGCGAAACCGCGTGACATCGTGCTCCGACCGTGCATCCAACGACATCAAGCCCAAAACCCACACTTTTTATCAAAGACTCGGAAATTTTATCCGAGACTCACGCCAGACCCTAGCATAATAATTTAAAGGCAGAAAAAAATAATTAAAATAAAATTATATCATAGGTCAGGGTGTGAGAACCGAGGATCCTTACCTGAAGGGTAGGTAAAACTCGTCCCCAAAGCTCTCCACATCAACCGTCACCACCGTCGACCATCAGGGCTTATCTCCCTGAGTCTCAGTCAAGGTTGACCGTCGTCTGTACAAGACACAACATGGTGCGTGTGAAGCCCATGAATGAGTGAGTATAAAAATACACAGTAGGGACCGCAAGACCCCCTATGGTCTCTCATAATTCCACAATAGAAAACCAAAAATCATGATCTCAAACACAAAAATACTACAAAAATGGGCAAGGGAAGCGCCCCCTTATATCAGGGCAAAGCAAAACTGCTGATAGAGGTTACCCTCTATCAGTGCTAAAATTTTAGCGCTGATAAAGGTATTCTTTATCAGCGCTTTCCTAGCGCTGATAATGGTACTCTTTATCAGCGCTAGAAAAGTGCTGATAAAGACTCCCTGTATCAGCGTTAAAAAAGTGCTGATACAGGATACCTCTATCAACGCTCAAATTTCAGCGCTGATATAGGGTAGCCTTTATCAGCACTAAAAAAGCGCTAATAAAACAACCCTTTATCAGTGCTAGAAAAGCTCTAACAAAGAACCCATGTATCAGCGCTAAAATTTTAGCGCTGATACAGTAAATATTTATCAGCTCTTTTCTAGTGCTGATAAAGAGTGCTATTATCAGCGCTAAAAAAGCATTGATAAAGGTAGCTTTTATCAGCACTTTTTTAGCGTTGATAAAACCTAAGTCCACTTTTTTATAAAGTCGGTCGCACAGTGCCCTCGTTTTATCACGGCTAAAGCTCTCGCAGTACTGTAACCATGCGACTCTTTTCTGCCGACCGCTGAGTTCGCATCGCCGGACCTCCGCCGCCCTCGGTACTCGTTGCCAGACCTCCGCCGCCCGCAACGCCCTCAGCCGCCCGCCGCCCGCAATGCCCACCGCCCGCAATGCCCTCGGCCGCCCTAGGCCTCCCTCCGCCGCCCTAGGCCGCCCTCCGCCGCCCTCCGCCGCCCTCGGCCGCCCTCCTCCTCCCTCGGCCGCCCTCGGCCGCCCTCCTCCGCCCTCGGCCGCCCTCGGCCGCCCTCCTCCTCCCTCGGCCGCCCTCGGCCGCCCTCCTCCGCCCTCGGCCGCCCTCCGCCGCACTCCGCCGCCCTCGGCCGCCCTCCGCCGCCCTCGGCCGCCCTCCGCCGCCCTCGGCCGCCCTCCGCCGCCCTCGGCCGCCCTCCGCTGCCCTCCGCCGCCCTCCGCCGCCCTCGACCGCCCTCCGCCGCCCTCGGCCGCCCTCGGCCGCCCTCCGCCGCCCTCCTCCGCCCTCGGCCGCCCTCCGCCGCCCTCGGCCGCCCTCCGCCGCCCTCGGCCGCCCTCGGCCGCCCTCGGCCGCCCTCCGCCGCCCTCGGCCACCCTCCGCCGCCCTCGGCCACCCTCCGCCGCCCTAGGCCGCCCGCAACTCCCTCGGCCGGCCTCCGTCGCCCGCCGCCCGCAACGCCCTCCACCGCCCGCCGCCCGCAACGCCCTCCACCGCCCTCGGTACTCATTTTTCGGACCTCCGCCGCCCTCGATACTCATTTTCCGGACCTCCGCCGCCCACCGCCCGCCGCCCGCAACGCCCTCCACCGCCCTCGGTACTCATTTTCCGGACCTCCGCCGCCCGCCGCCCGCAACGCCCTCTGCCGCCCTCGGTACTCGTTTTCCGGACCTCCGCCGCCCACAATGCCCTCGAGTTTCAGTTGCCGGACCTCCCTAAGGCATGTTTTCCATCTTCTACACTATCTTCATCCAAGCTAATTCGTACTATTTTTAGTTCTTTTGTCTTTTTCATTGATTTCCCTCAAACTGGATAGAATTGAAGCTTTATTTTGGACAATTGAAGATTCCTTAGTATAAGGTAGGTGGTCCATGTAGTTTAACTTACTGTATGTATTTTTTAGAACAATATATTTGTGTTTCAAACATTAATTTCTATCTGTCACCCTTAAAATGTGAAGTTAATATTGTAGATACTAATGACTTGATTAAAAAAATGTATTCTAAATAGAACTATTGGTTTCTATCCAAAACCCAAACCACTAAATGGGTGTGTTTCCTTTGTGGTTGTGATCTATGCTTCATCTAAAAGATTATTAAACCATTTTAGTTGATACTTTAACTGATTGTAATTATAATTCCTTTTACAATTTTTATTATAATTGGAGGTGTGATGATTAATCCCTCATTCAAGGGATGGATAAATTGAATTAAGAAACATGAGAATGATAACCAACCTAGACCATTTTATAATTAACCACAATAGAGGTGTGTTGTCTTATTAAATAAAAAGGTGATTCTCAATAATAATTTTTGAATGCTGAGATTCAAGGACCATCCCATGGGCATATTGTTTTTCTAATAAAAGAAACTTCCCTATTTAAATTATTTAATTTATTTATGGAAATCTTATAGGAATAGATATTTTATGTTTAATGAATTGAAATGTAGTAGGGAATGTTTTCCCACATGACACTATTTTTTATTAGTACATTAAATTGACTAAAAATAACGATCAATGAGAATCATTTCTCCCTAGATACTTTCATGGACTATGATAGACATGGGAGGTTGCAACATGGTATCTTTTTTTATAGTCTTAAATTCCATGATCCCCATTTTATATTCTTTTTTCTCCTACACAACTCTCATTTGAAATCTTGATTCTTTAAGGCTTACAAGAGTCACTTTAACTCATCCAAACCCACTTCTTCTCAGATAGAAGCTCCAGTGGATGCGTTTGGTTTCTCTATGATAAGAGGATCTCTCATCAATTGGAAATCCTCTATCTCCTGTTATATCCTCCTTATAGAGTGATAGATAATCATATTTTAGTGAATCTAATATTCTTTTTTATGAATCTTGATTATAGGTTAGACTACTTGATCTCATTCTAAGGAAGTGGTTCTCTTCTACTGTATTTGGAAGTCTTGTTTTGTGTACTTGAACCATAAATACTAATATTTGAGATTCAAATAGGATGAAGATAAATAAATATTGGATGGATGCTAATCATTTAACAATAGAGTACGAGAACAAAGTGAAAGAGTTCATCAAGTTTGTAAAGGATCATGCAAAGGATCCTTCTCAAATCCTTTTTCTGTGTTTACGTTGTTGTTATTCTAGAATACTTACTCCAGAGGAGTTGGAAGAACATTTGATGTGTCACAGAATAGATCGGAGTTATAAATGTTGGAATAGACACGGAGAAAAAGCGAATGTAGCTACTGGCTGGGATAAAACTGCGTTTTATGGATCGTCAGATATGAATAAAAATATGGATAATGAAGAAGACCGTATGGAGGATGTGATTACAGATGTCAATGATGATGAAGATCATATTGAGGAAATGACAAAGACAATTCAAGATGAACTCAGTGATTGCCCAAAATTGTTTGAGAAGTTAAAGAGTTGTGCAAAGATGCCATTGTATGCTGCTTGCACTAAGTATACAACATTGTTAGCTGTACTGAATTTGTATAAATTGAAAGCAGGCAATGGATGGAGTGATGTCATTTTTACAGAACTACTTGCTCTCTTGAATGACATGCTCCCGGAAGATAATGAGCTCCCAAGCTGGACATATGAAGCTAGACGAATGCTACGCTCAATGGGAATGATTTTTGAAAGAATACATGCCTGCCCAAAAGACTATATATTGTTTCGCAAGGAGAACAAATCACTTACAGAATGCCCAAAGTGTGGTTGTTCTCAATAAAAGAAAGATAAATCCAATCCTATGAAATTTGTACGGTACTTTCCAATCATTCCAAGGTTTAGGAGTTTATATGGAAGTGAAGAAACTGCAAGACAATTGTCGTGGAATGCAGATAAAAGAAATAAAGATGGGTTATTACGTCATCCGACCGACTCTCCTCAATGGAAGAAAATTGATCATGAGTATCCTGAATTTGGAAAAGAGCCGAGAAACCTTCGTTTTGCATCATCTACAGATGGAGTGAATCCTTTTGGTTTTTAAACCAGCACTCATAGTACATGGCCTGTTATGTTGGTAAATTATAACTTGCCACCCTGTTTATGAATGAAGTGGAAATTCATCATGTTATCTATGCTTATATCATGACCAAAACAACCAGGTAACGATATTGATGTTTATCTAACTCCTTTGATCGAGGATTTGAAGTTATTGTGGGACATAGGTGTAATGTTGTATGATGCTTATAAAAGTGAATACTTCACGTTCAGAGCGATGTTGTATGGGACAATAAATGATTTCCCTGCTTATGGAAATTTTTCAGGCTATAGCATTAAAGGAACTCAAGGGTGTCCCGTGTGCGAAGAAGATACAGAATCAATTAGGTTGAAACATTCATTGAAATATGTGTTTCTAGGACATCGTAGATTTCTACCTCGTCAGCAAAAGTACCGATCTTGGACGACATCATTCAATGGAAGATCAGAAAAATGCACAACACCGTCTCCACTAACAGGTGATTAGCTGTTTGAGAAAGTAAAAGATATGAACACTGTTTTTGGTAAACCATTTTCGAAAAACCTAACAAAAATCGGTTGGAAAAAGAGATCAGTTTTTTTTGAATTACCATACTGAAATTGTTTGTACGTCAGACATTTTCTTGATGTGATGCATGTGGAAAAAAATATATGTGACAGTGTTATTGGAACATTGCTAAATGCCCCTGGCAAAACAAAAGATGGAATTAAGGCAAGGTTGGACATGGATGACATGGGAATATGAGAAGAGTTGGCTCCCGTGAAGGGTGAAAATCGAATGTTTCTTCCTCCTGCTGCTTATACTCTTTCTAGGGCGGAGAGATATCAGTTTTGCAACTTCTGTAATGATGTAAAGGTTCCAGAGGGGTACTCATCAAATATCAAGAACATTGTTTCAATGAATTATTTGATGTTACAAGGTTTGAAATCACATGATTTCCATGTTTTTATGAAAGATATAATTCCTATAGCTTTACGCTGCATTTTTCCCAAGAATGTTCATCATACATTAACCAAACTTTGTTTCTTTTTCAAAGCTATATGTAGCAAAGTTTTAGACCCGGGGAAATTGCCAGCTATGGAAAATGAAATTGTCATCATATTATGTGAATTAGAAATGTTCTTCCTGCCAACATTCTTTGATATGATGGTTCATTTGATGATTCACTTGGTGAGAGAGATTTGACTTTGTGATCCTGTGCACTATAGATGGATGTATCCTGTTGAACGGTATATGAAGATTTTGAAAGGATATGTCAAAAATCGAAATCGGCCAGAGGGTTGTATAGTGGAGTGATATATTGTTGAGGAAGCCATTGAATTTTGTACTGAATACCTATCTGATGTGGAAAACATTGGTCTCCTGAAATCTCGTTACACTAGACGCATTGAGGGTGAGGGAATTTCTAGAAGAGAAGTTGTGACAATCAGTATTACAGATCGGGAGCAGGCTCATCTTTATGTTTTGCATAACAGTTGGGAGGTTGCTCCATATATTGAAACTCACAAAGAAATTCTTAGGCAGTTGAATCCATCGAGGGCTGAAAAATGGTTAGTAGATACACATAATCATCAGTTTATAGGATGGTTTCAGGACCATATTTTTAAGCAGTTGGATGAAAATCTGAATTCAATTTTAGAATGACTTTGATGGCTAGCCGCTGGACCAAGTGTGTATGTATTATCTTACAGTGGTTATGTAATTAATGGTTATACATTCTATACGGATGAACATGATGAAGATAGTACCATGAAAAATAGTGGAGTTACACTAGTGGCTGAAGAGATGCATGTTTCTGGTAGTAAGGACATAAATCCAATTTATGCAATTATGTCATACTTTGGCATTATCAAACTAATATGGGAGTTGGATTATACGACATTTCAATTGCCGATTTTTCAATGAAAATGGATTGATAATAATAGTGGTGTTAAAATAGATGAATGGGGATTTGGGAAATTTGATTTTATTAAAGAAGGATACAAAGATGAATAGTTTATAATGGCATCACAAGTGGTACAAGTTTTTTATGTTCCAGATCCCGCAAATCGAAAGTGGTCGATTGTTCTGTTATCGTCCAAAACAACTGAGGGTTCCGATGAAAATTCAGTTGAGGACGATCCTTTTAGTGGTATGTCGCAATCATTTTAGAGCAGTCCCAATGCAAATGATGTTTTTTATGTTAGAGGATACCACAATGAAGGGATTTGGATTGTCGATAGAGGTGTCAAATCCCTTCAACCTTTGAAAAAAAGAAAGAGAGTTCAGTAAACATGTTATATTTTGTTTGTAATATAGATCTTGTTATCTCATGTTATTATCTTATCATTACTGAATTTATGTAATTTTAATTAACTATTCAACCACTTTTGCAGATAATGACTTCTGCACATTCTGGTGATCCTAACCTTGAGGATGAACAAGTCTCTCAAGCAGCTGCTGCTGCTCCTGCAGCTCATGCTGCTGCTGCTGTTTCTCCTGATGCGGCTCCTGCTGCTCCTCCTGCTGCGGCTCCTGCTGCTCCTCCTGCTATGGCTCCTGCTGCTCCTGGTGCTTCTACTGCTTCTCATGCTGCTGCGACTCCTTCTGCTCTTAGTGTTGAGGTCCAACAACCATCAGCACTTGCTTTTGATACCATACTAGATGAACATATAGATGATGTTGATATCAATGAAATGGTCAGGAATGAAGGACCAGCGTCGCAGAAATCACAGGTGCGTCGTAGTTTTACAGTGTTAGCCAAAATTCTTAAGGCGAAAAGCAAAGGCATCAAAGGGTCTCTCTTTTGTTTAAAATGGACACCATTTTAATTGAAAACAACAACTGACCGATGAAAATCCGACCAAACGCATTCATATTGCCTTGATCCTTTAGGAGAACGATCCACAGGCCCTCAGTGACGTGTACGAGTCAACCCCGCCTCAATCCGATGCACGGTGTGACCGCTATCACTCAAAGGGTCTCTCTTTTGCTAAAAATGGACACTAATTTAATTGAAAACAACAAATGACCTGCGGAAATCCAACCAAACACATTCCGATTGCCTTGATCCTTTAGGTGAACAATCCAAGGGTCCTAGGTGACGTGTACGAGTCAACCCTGTCTCAATCCAAGGCACGGTGTGACCGCTATCACTCAAAGGGTCTCTCTTGTTTAAAATGGACACCATTTTAATTGAAAAAAACAACTGTCCTACGAAAATCTGAATAAACGCATTCGGATTGACTTGATCTTTTAGGAGAACGATCCAAGGGTCCTTGGTTACGTGTACGAGTCAACCTCGCCTCAATCCGAGGCACGGTGTGACCGCTATCACTCAAAGGGTCTCTCTTGTTTAAAATGGACACCATTTTAATTGATAAAAAACAACTGACCTATGGAAATCTGACCAAACACATTCATATTTCCTTGATAATTTAGGAGAATGATCTATGGGTCCTCAGTGATGTGTATGAGTCAACCCCGCCTCAATCCGAGGCACGGTGTGACCGCTATCACTCAAAGGGTCTCTCTTGTTTAAAATGGACACCATTTTAATTGAAAAAAACAACTGACCTATGTAAATCTGACCAAACGCATTTTGATTTTCTTGATCCTTTAGGAGAACGATCCACGGGTCCTTAGTGACATGTAAGAGTCAACTCTGTCTCAATCCGAGGCACGGTGTGACCGCTATCAGTCAAAGGGTCTCTCTTTTGTTTAAAATGGACACCATTTTAATTGAAAACAAAAACTGACCGATGAAAATCTTACCAAATGCATTCGGATTGTCTTAATAATTTAGGAGAATGATCCAAGGGTCCTTGGTGACATGTACGAGTCAACCCCGCCTCAATACGAGGCACGGTGTGACCGCTATCAGTCGAAAGGTCTCTCTTTTGTTTAAAATGGACACCATTTTAATTGAAAACAACAATTGACCAATGAAAATCCGAAAAAATGCATTCGGATTGCCTTGATCCTTTAGGATAACGATCCACGGGTCTTTGGTGATGTGTACGAGTCAACCCCGCCTCAATTTGAGGCACGGTGTGACCACTATCACTCAAAGGGTCTCTCTTGTTTAAAATGGACACCCTTTTAATTGAAAAAAACAACTGACCTACGGAAATCCAACCAAACGCATTCAGATTGCCTTGATCCTTTAGGAGAACGATCCAAGGGTCCTCAGTGATGTGTACGAGTCAACCCTGCCTCATTCCGAGCCACGGTGTGACCGCTATCACTCAAAGGGTCTCTCTCTTGTTTAAAATGAACACCATTTTAAGTGAAAACAACAACTGACCTGCAGAAATCTGACCAAACGCATTCGGATTGCCTTGATTTTTTAGGAGAATTATCCAAGGATCCTTGGTGACATGTAAGAGTCAACCCCGCCTCAATTCGAGGCACGGTGTGACCACGATCACTCAAAGGGTCTCTCTTTTTCTTAAAATGGACACCAATTTAATTGAAAACAACAACTGACCTACGGAAATCCGACCAAACGCATTCAGATTGCCTTGATCCTTTAGGAGAATGATAAAAGGGTCCTTGGTGATGTGTAAGAGTCAACCCCGCCTCAATATGAGGCATTGTGTGACTGCTATCACTCAAATGGTCTCTCTTGTTTAAAATGGACACCATTTTAATTGAAAAAAACAACTGACCTACGGAAATCTGACCAAACGCATTCGGATTGCCTTGATACTTTAAGATAATGATCCACGGGTCCTCGGTGACGTGTAAGAGTCAACCCCGCCTCAATACGAGGCACGGTGTGACCGCTATCACTCAAAGGGTCTTTCTCTTGTTTAAAATGGACACGATTTTAAGTGAAAACAACAACTGACCTACGGAAATCTGACCAAACGCATTCGGATTTCCTTGATCCTTTAGGAGAACGATCCAAGGGTCCTTGGTGACGTGTAAGAGTCAACCCTACCTCAATCTGAGGCACGGTGTGACCGTTATCACTCTAAGGGTCTCTCTCTTGTTTAAAATGGACACGATTTTAAGTGAAAACAACAAATGGCCTATGGAAATCCGAACAAACACATACGGATTGCCTCGATCCTTTAGGAGAACGATCCAAGGGTCCTTGGTGACGTGTATGAGTCAACCCCGCTTCAATCCGAGGCACAGTGTGACCGTGATCACTCAAAGGGTCTCTCTTTTGTTTAAAATGGACACCATTTTAATTGAAAACAACAATTGACCGATGCAAATCCAACAAAATGCATTCGGATTGCCTTGATCCTTTAGGAGAAAAATCCACGGGTCCTTGGTGACATGTACGAGTCAACCCCGCCTCAATCCGAGGCACGACGTGACCGCTATCACTCAAAGGGTCTCTCTTTTGTTTAAAATGGACACCATTTTAATTGAAAACAACAACTGACCTACGGAAATCTGACCAAACGCATTCGGATTGCCTTGATCCTTTAGGAGAAAGATCCATGGGTCCTCGGTGACGTGTATAAGTCAACCCTGCCTCAATCCATGGCACGGTGTGACCATTATCAGTCAAAGGGTCTCTATTTTGTTTAAAATGGACACCATTTTAATTGAAAACAACAACTAAACGATGAAAATCCAACCAAACATATTCATATTTACTTGATACTTTAGGAGAATGATCCACGGGTCCTTGGTGACGTGTACGAGTCAACCCCGCCTCAATCCGAGGCATGGTGTGACCACTATCAGTCAAAGGGTCTCTCTTTTGTTTAAAATGGACACCATTTTAATTGAAAACAACAACTAACCGATGAAAATACAACAAAACTCATTCAGATTGCCTTGATCCTTTAAGAGAACAATCCACGAGTCCTTGGATACATGTACGAGTCAACCCCGCCTCAATCCGAGGCAAGGTGTGACTGCTATCACCCAAAGGGTCTCTCTTTTGTTTAAAATGGACACCATTTTAATTGAAAACAACAACTGACCGATGAAAATATGACCAAAAAAATTCGTATTTCCTTAATCCTTTAGGAGAACGATCCACAGGTCCTTAGTGATGTGTACGAGTCAACCCCGCCTCAATTCGAGGCACGGTGTGACCGCTATCACTCAAATGGGCTCTCTTGTTTAAAATGGACACCATTTTAATTGAAAAAAACAACTAACCTACAGAAATCCGACTAAACACATTCGGATTGCCTTGATCCTTTAGGATAATGATCCACGGGTCCTCGGTGATGTGTACAAGTCAACCCCGCCTCATTCCGAGGCACGGTGTGTCCGCAATCACTCAAAGGGTCTCTCTCTTGTTTAAAATGGACACCATTTTAAGTGAAAACAACAACTGACCTACGAAAATCTGACCAAACGTATTCAGATTGCCTTGATTTTTTAGGATAACGATCCAATGGTCCTTGGTGATGTGTAAGAGTCAACCCCGCCTCAATCCGAGGCACGGTGTGACCACTATCAAGCTAATTGTAGGGGTTTCTATTTGGGAAATCCCGATCACATGGAAGTTAATTTAAAAAACACAAATCATGTAGTAGTACATTAATAGAACGTTATTGTACATATGTTTTGTTAAAGTATATATATTGGCTGGATATTTTAGAGTATACACCGTTTACTCAAGGTACATGTCTTGTACTATTCCCTTATTACACATTTGAGGATCCAGGGTGATTTTTCACCCTAGATTCAGAATTGTGAAAAATGGGAGTCCATATTTAGTATTTTCTATGTAGATCATGATTGTGTAATCGTTAAAGTATTTTTTAGTACTTTTAAGAGGTGATTTAAGGGCATCAATTTATTATAGAGCCTTTTTCCTTTGTTAATTGAATATGATGGTATCCAAGGAGTGAGACTTGGTATTAGAACTAGAAGAGGGTCATGAGAATGGTTGGAGGAAATGGAATGGGATTTTAAAGTTCCTCTAATGGAGTATCTTGGGACATCCCCAAGAAAAAGGGACTAGGTTGTGAATTGAGGAGGTAGATAATAACTTGTTGTCCCTAGTGAAAATGCATCCATGGGAATGGGTAAATTCAATTATGGGTATTTATTAGGTACCAGAGTCAATGTGTTGAGCTTGTTAGGGTTGTAACCAGATGGGTCACACTCTTGGGAGTCTATCCATGTTTTCAGGGTGGATTTTTCATATGAATACTCATAATAATTTTTATATATATATATATAGGATTTTTATATAGTAATGTATATGAGTTTTTATGAATTAATTGAAATTCTCATGGAGTATTAGTTTTTTTTGGATAGGTTTATATGTGTTTGAGTCATGTTTTTTAGAGTGATTCTTTATGTGATATCTTATAAAGGGTATTTAAATGGGGGGTCATGGCATGTGATCTATCAGGGGCCTCATATATATATATCAAGTCATGGTTGGCCTGGTATACTAGGGTGATCATGTGTTTGGGTCTATGATACTTATGGTCTTATATTTGGATGAAAATACTCCCATATGGGAGGGTGGATATGCTTATGGGTATTATTCATTAAATGAGAATACTCTTAGAGGGGAGGGATGGGATGTATATAGGTATTATTCCCCAGATGAGAATACAACCATAGGAGTGGGATGAGATTCTTATCGGGAATATTCACTAAATGAAAATAATCCCATAGGGGAGGGCTGAGATGATTATATAGATTATGCCTCAAATGAGAATACACCCATATTGGAGGGTTGATATGCTTCTAGGGATTATTATTTGGATGATAATACTCCCATATAGTAAAGAATATATGATTCTTAGTATTATTACCTAAATAAGGGTACTCCCATAGTATAGGGATGAGATCCTTCTAGGTCTTGTGCCTTGGAATTGGAAGAACACATATGGGTGGTCTGAGATACTGATGAGGGTATTCCCTGGATGAGAAAACTCCAATAAGTGGATTTCCATGATGGAGTATAAATAAAACGCACATATTGGAGGTCAATGATAATTATGTATATAGTGGGGAGAACATGGTATATTATATGTTTTGTGTGGTTCCTATGATGTACTCAGAGAAACCCTAACATTGGATGAAGTAGGTATGGTTGATCAAGCTTTAATACTTGAGGATCAATGTGTCTTGATGTAGATGGGGTAGGACTTGGTCAAACTATATTTTTATAATGTCGACACAATCCTTGTGACATGCTTGGTAAAAGTTCATCACTTTGAAAATTAATTTTGGTTTATGTGTATGGGTATAATTTCTTTAATTAGCTTATTGAGATGCAGGTTTTTTTGCAGGTGTTCGGGTGTGTTGCTGCAGATTTATCATAGTAGCAGAGATGACATTTACCAGTGCTCTTTTAGAGTTGATAAATCGTGCTTTTATCAGCACTAAAATAGCACTGATAAACTACACCTTTATCAGCACTAAAAAATCACTGATAAAAGATAATTTTATTAGTGCTAAAAAAGCGCTAATACAACAGTCATTTATCAGCGCTCTTTTAGCGCTGATAAAGGGTAGTTTTATCAGCACTATTTTAGCACTGATAAAGTCTACTATTATCAGCACTTTTTTAGCGCTGATAAAAGTGTATTTTATCAGCGCTTGTTTAGTGCTGATAAAAGTATGATTTATCAGTGTTAATGAAGCGCTGATAAAGGGGTACCCCCTTTATCAGCACCGCGATTTACAACGCTTTTTTAGCACTGATAAAACCCATTTTTAGCGCTGTTAATGACCATTTTTGTAGTAGTGAAAGCACAAAGGAAAAGAATCAGCTCAAAAATAGGTATAACTAAAGTACATAAGTACAGATGATTAGTTGTAAATCTTGATCATATTATCCTGTCAAGAGGCACTAATGTTGACCATACAAAGCCTAACCCACACAGGATCGATAGGTACTAACCCCTTCTGACACACAAAGGATCTGACCCACCAAGGATCGATAGGTACTAACCCCCACTGACCCACATATGATCCAACCCACCCAAGATCGAAAGGTATTAACCCCCGCAAGACCCACACATGATCAATAGGTGCTAACCACCGTAAGACCCACACACGATTGATAGGTACTGATCCTCACTTGATCGCTAGGTGTTGATCCATAGAGGGTCCCTAGATGATGATCCACATAGGGTTTCTAGATGCTAATACACATAGGGTCACTAGGTGCTAATCCACACAGGCTCTCTAGGTGATGATCCACACTGGATCTCTAGGTGATGATCCACATAGGACTGCTAGGTGATGATCCAAACAGGATTTCCAAGTGCTCACCCACACAGGATTGCTCGGTATAAACCTCTATATGATCTATCTCTAACCACTCTCTCACATCGAGCCACTGGATCCCCGCTCATAGCATGCTTGATTCCAAGAGAAAGTGCTCCTCAAGCCATCGTTCATTTTTTCAACCGGCATGAATTCCCATGAAGAAGTTACCCAATGATCTATCATGTTATATGGGTTCCAATTCAATATACGCCACACCAATAGGACGACCAGTCTATAAATTATTGGCATTTTAGTTATGAGGGCCTAGTTGGATTCGGGGTTGATCCAACCCGGCTGTACTCTAATTTTCTCCAAAACTCTCATGGAGTATCTCAAAAGGAACTTCTCACTCAAAGGATCCCAACATCGCAAATAGTTCATCAAACTGACGTCTAGTTCGTAAGATACAACATGTTGAGCGTATCAGGGCCCGAGAGGGGTTCGGGTCCGATCCGACCCAGTAGGAATGACCCGGTCCAGGTTGGACCTGTCCCGGCCCAAACTAGCCTGAATCAACCCGATTGTGAAGGCCCGTGGTGGGCTCGTCCCACCGACTGGCTCGACCCGCGCTGTCCACCTCCCAAACGGCTCAAAGTGCCGTTGGACTATTTAAATGGCAGTTCCAGGTGGTGCTGCCTCATCACCCGCGGGACCTACAGGGAGCAAGTCCCATAATTCGCCTCAGCCTCGTAGCTGCGGCCTACTAACTGTAGTGCACGACGGCACGCTGCCTCTCGCCTTCGCGGCCGCCCGAGAGCCGGTCGACAGTCCATCCCCCACCATGCCCCCTCATTCCACAGCCAGCGAGAACCCGCCATCACCTTCATTTTCTGACACCGGTCGTCAGCGCCACCACGTCAATGCTATGCTGGAGGGACTTCTATGGGCCACCGGGTGAGCTCCGGTGGTCCGTTCATCCTTTCGGATGCACCTACGGGCCTCTCGGAATTCCGTCGTGGTTGTGTGCCTCTCGGTTTCCACTTTTTGTTGAGTTGTAAATTTGTCCCCTAAAGATTGCAACTTGAAAGAAGCAACGAAGGGTCTGACCTTTTTTGTTTTCCCCGCACCCTCCGCATTAGAATTACAAAAAGCGGGATATTATTCAATTCATCAAAGACATTTTTTAATAAATAAACCCCCTACCTCGGATTACATTGGAGATGTTGTGGTTATGGAAGGAGAATACACACTTGATGAAGCTTCTCGCATTCGTTGTTCCTGATTCGATTCCTCTGACGTCACTGTCGAAGCTTCTATTCCTCGATGGAAGTCACTGTAACACTTCGTTAGAGGTTCCTCACCTTCGTGCCAAAATCCCATGTCTGAGCTTCTATTAAATAGACGGAGGATCCAAAAGGGTGGTATGACATTAATGCATTCCATTTATGAACCTTATTTAATGTTATAATGTTGAGGTTAGGAAACAGAATATTTAAGCCATTAAATGGCTTGACAAGTCATAGGTCAGGCCACTGAAACTCAACAGTTATAGAAAAGAAATAAAATAACTTTGTTAAGTTATTTTTTTTGTAAAGTACAAAATTTATCTTTTCCTCCCAACCTACTGCGGTCGAAGTGAAACTTCACATAAGAGAATCTTGGCACTGTAGATTCAACAGTTCTCTCAGGCTTCAATTCTGAGCATCGGTTCAAAAGTTAGAAATCACTGCTTATACGTTTACTGAACATATCGTAAAAAATGTTCAAAATTATATTCCAGGAATAACGGAACTCAGAATCACACACTTTTAATTTTTTAAAACTTGTAATAATCCAAATAAATTAAAAAAAATTACATGAAATTTTTGGGTCTTTACATTCTCCACGCCTTATTTCCTTTAATCCCCGAAAGCTACAAAAAAAACTAGGGTAAAAATGGGGGTACTGATCACGTATCTAAGTCTCTCGCTCCCATGTGCTCTCCTGAATATTCCCATGCTGCAAAAGAACTCTCACTAGAGTAATCGACATCCCATTAAGGACCCACTCATGTCGATCCTCTATCTCCACAGGGAACTTCACAAATGTTTCCCCATCATCGATGTCCAGCTCACCCCAGTTGATAACATGAGATGGATCATGCACGTATCTCCTCATCTATAACACATGGAATACATTATGCACCCGGTGTATCTATGGGGGAAGAACTAGAAGGTACGCCACCTCGCCTACTATGCTGAGGACCTATAAAGGTCCGATAAACCTCAGAGATAACTGGCCGCCCCAACCAAACCTCCATAATCCTTGTCGGGGTGAGACCCATAGGAATAAATGGTCTCCCACCTCAAAATACAAGGGTCTCTATCTCCTTTCATCATAAAACTTCTACCAGCTCTGTGCAGTCTTCATCCGCTCCTGGATGATCTTCACCTTCTCTATGGTTTACTGCACCAACTATGGACCCATAAGTGATGAATCCCTTGGGTATGTCCAGAAAAGAGGTGATATGATTTCTCACCCATACATGGCCTCAAACGGAGCCATAACGATGGTGGAGTGATAACTGTTGTTGAATGAGAACTCCACCAGGGGTAGGTGGTCCTCCCAAATGCGGACAAAATAGAAGACATAAGAATGAATCATGTCCTCGAGTGTCTATATGGTTCACTCCATCTGACCATCTTTGTGATGATGGAAGGCAGTGTTCAAGGGTAGTTGAGTCCTGAACACCTCCTACATTCCCTTCCACAAGGAGGATGTAAAATTTATATCATGATCCAATATGATTATTGATAACACCCCATGTTGTTGCACAATATCTTGCACATAAAGGCATCCTAAACCCTCAACTAATCCCTTCTCTGGGATGGATAGGAAGTGGGATGAATTGGTGAGTTGATTAATGATCACCCAGATAGAATCGTGTCCCGTGAGCGTACGTGGTAGCCCTATCATGATGTCCATTGAGATACCATCACACTTCCACTCTGATACCTTATGTGGCTAAGCTAATCCTGCCGGTACCTGATGCTCGTACTTCACTTGCTGACAAGTGAGGCATCGAGATACAAACACATCCACTGCTTTCTTCATCCCCAGCCACCAGTACTGATGTCAGAGGTCCCGGTACATCTTCTCCACTCCAGGATGTACCTCTAAAGGAGATTAATGGAACTCCATCCACACCTCCTCGTGTATCATCACTAGTACCATTGTGCATCCTATGAAGAGGACGACGTGCTCCCCACCTTTAGGAAATTCTTCAAGATCTTGTCCTAAGGATAGGTGAGCACGTCGGGACTCACTGACAATGTCCCCAAGCTTTACCTCCCAAGCTCACTATAGAAGTGGGGGAGTGAAAATCATAGAATGGTGGTAAGATGCTCCATCTCTATCCATGAAGGATATCTGCAACGTGACTAGATACTCTATCGGCTCACTCAGCAGCTATAGACCATACCTCCTACTAAGTGCATCTGCTACTAAGTTCCCCTTCTCAGGAGTATAGACTATCTCAAAGAAATAGTCCTATAGGAACTCTAGATTTCATCACTATCTCAGGTTTAGTTCCCTTTTAAGGAAGATATACATGAGACTCTTGTGATCATAGTAAACAGTAAACTGTTCACCCATCAAGTAGTGTAGCCACATCTTTAGTATAAAGAACAATGCTGCTAACTCTAGGTAATGGGTTGCATAGTTCTTCTCATGATGTCTCAACTGCCGTGAGCCATAGGATAACGCTTCTCGCTCATGCATCAGGACAGAACCTAGTCTATTTCATAATGCATCGCAATATACTACATAAAAAACTCCCTCTTCTGGTAGCCTCAAGATAGGGTCACTCATTAGTCTCTACCTCAGCTCTTGAAAAATCTACTGGCACTTCTCTATCTGCAAAAAAGCTACCCTTTCTTCGTCAAGGATGACAAGGGCACCGCTACCCTGGAGATGTCAGGTATAGATCTCTAGTAGTACCCAACCAATCTCAGGAAACTCCACACCCAAGTCACACTCCAAGTTGGATCCCAAGAAAGAACTACCTCTATCTTTTCTGGATCCACTGCAACTCCAGCCTCTGAGATAACGTTCCCTAGGAAGTGGACTTCCCGTATCCAGAACTGGAAGTTAAAGAGTTTTCCACAAAGATGGTGTCCTCAGAGTTTATCCAGCACTATCTGTAGGTGTGTGGAGTACTCCTCCTATAACACCGAGTATATCAAGATGTCCTCAATGAAGATGACCACAGAGTGATCAAGGTATGGATATAAGATCCTTTTCAAGACCCCCATGAACACTACTAGAGAATTGGTCCCATTGAAATGCATCACCAAGAACTTCTAATGGCCATACCGACATCTGAATTCTTTCTTCGGTACGTCCACGTCCCGTACCCTGAGCTGGTGATAGCCTCATCTGAGGTCTATCTTTGAAAACCAACTAGCTCCCTTTAGCTGGTCGAAGAGATCATTGATCCTTGACAGATGATACTTGTTCTTCACGGTCACTTATTTTAGGCACTGATAGTCCACACAAAGCCTTAGACTCTCATATGCCTTCTTGGAGAAAATGATCAGGGATGCCCATGGTGAAACACTGGGCCTTATGAACCCATTTCTCTGCAAGTCCTCCAACTGTACCCTCATCTAATGAAGCTCTATGGGATCCATCTAATATGCTGGTGTAGATATCAGTGTCATCTTGGGGTATAGGTTAGTGTGAAATTATACCTCTCTATGAGGAGGTAGTCCCGGAACATCACCAGGGAAGATATCAGTATACTGGTCCACCACTATAGGATAACTAGGACTCCTCATGTCAATTGGTCTGAGGGTGAGGCTAGCGAACTAAGGAGTAATTGGATGCACCCTCCTCCGAAATAGTCTATACTATTCTACAAAGGTTTCCTCCTCACCGGTGAAGGTTAACATGATCCCATCCCCATAGACACACCACACGTTTCTCCTCAAATAGTCAATCTTAGCATGGATTGTGGATAGCCAGTCCATACCCATGATGACATCGTAAGGTGTAGACACTGTTATTTGGAGATCTCAGCTGAAGCTATCGCCTCCTATAGTGACCTCAAACTTCTTGCACCCATGTGTAATAGTCAAATCTTCTCCCATAGGAGTATCTAAATGCAATGATTTAGCCAAAAACTTCATCAGAATCTCCGAGCTTTGAACGTCTGTTGTGGAAATGAAAGAGTGACTGGAACCTGTGTTTATAAGTACTACAAATAGGGTGGAATAGAAACAAATCATACCTATAATCATCTCTGTAGAACCGTGGTCATTGGACTATAATTATTGTAGTTGTGCTCTCCCATGTCCACCTAATCCCTGTGGTCGGGGTGGGCCACATAATGGTGGTGGCGGTAGAACCTCAAATCACTGTCCATTGCTTGCTGCACGACCTGCTCCTGTTCAACTTCCACCGCCCTGCGGACCTCCTCGCTCAAATATTTTTCTCTTCCTCAATGGTCCCTATACCATATGATGATTTTCGGTATGGTGGGATGGGTAGTCACGAGCCATGTGGCGCTACCCGCCGCACCTGAAGCACACTCGGCCTCCCAGCTAACCTCCTCTGCCTCGTAAGCTCCACACCTTTGACCCTGCATCCCGGTGTAGTCTGTGGGAGGGTCTGGACCTCTTGGACCTCTACATCATCTACCTACATTCTCATGTAGATGACTCTAATACCTGTTGTCTAGTGGTGGCTCTCACTGTTGGTGCTTGCTCATCTAAGAATCTCTCCACTAACAATTCTCGCTCGAGCACTCCAGCCAATGTTAGGATATTTAGTGATATCATTGACACTCTTATATCTTGCCAAAGACCCTGATAAAACGTCTGGGACCTAAATAATGGGTCTCATACCATTTTGGTGTAGTAGCGTGATAGGTCAGTGAAACTCACCGAGTACTGGGCTATTGTAAGGATGTCCTGCTGTAAGTGCAGTAACTCCTAAATACACACAGAGCATAGTGTTGGTAGGATGAAATCTGCCCTGAAGAGCCTCTCAAAGTCCATCCACCTGAGGGGCATCTCATCATGTAACTAGAGCATCAATCTCCACCATCTTCCTGAAGTTCCCAGTAAAAGACTAGCATCTATGATCACTACATGTTCTACTGGTGTCCCAACTAGGTGGAAAACTTGTACCACATCCTCCAGCCAGTCCTTAGCTACCTAGGGATCTATATCGCCTTGAAACCTTGGATACCTATATGACTGGAACTTGTGAAACACTCTTAGTCAGTGTGCACCGTCTGCTAGTGGGGCTGGTGGCAACTATTGCCCAATGGGTGGTGGTTCTGCTGGTACACCACCCAAAGGTTCCAACATAGTAAGAGGGCCTTGCACCGAAGCCTCGTCACTCAGTGGGACATCATCGTGAACTCTCTGAGAAATCCTAGCTGGCTATCTATGTGGAGGAATCATGAAAATAAACAGGTGTGTCATGATCAATAAGTTATACATGGTGAGTTGACTCAAAGAGATCAAAAATAAAACATTTCCAAAACACATGTAGTCAGTTTTTTCATTCACCGAGTCGGAAATTGGAAATCAGAATTCGAGGCCCTCATGTATGGATACGTTGACCGCTGCACCAAAACTGGAATCACCAAACTGAAAATCAATCTCAATACACTTAACATTATTGCTCTATTAAAAATATTAGAGTCCAAGTTCTTTAATAGAACCAACTCATCTGATACAACTTTTTCACGACACGTCCCCCGGGGACCGAGCCATGACTACCTCAGGACCCCTTCCATAGGCCAGGGGTAGGTGACTAGAACCCGAAAGGCATATCCCTAAAATTTGAAGACATTTCCTATAAACCTATATAAACAGACAATACATGAACACAACAAGACGTAACCATGAAGTAAAACCGCAATAGTAAAGGTGTGTACTAAAAGTAAAGGGGTCAGGATATAAGCCCAAATGAAAAGATAAAACCAACTAGAAAATAGAAAATAGATTCTGAGATCGTATACTAAGGATTCGTCCTGAAGTGTAGGTACAACTCGTCTCTATAGATCTCCACGTCAACCGTCACTGCCATCCACCATCAGGTCCAAGCTCCCTGAGTCTCATTCATGGCTTCCCGTTGTCTGAACAAGACACAACAAGGTGTGGGGGAAGCCCATGCAGGGGTATGTATAATAATACCCAGCAGGGACCCCGAGATCCCAGAAGGTCTCTCATAATTCCACAAAGGAAAACCACAAAGCTAGATCTCAAACACAAATCACAAAGCAAAAGACTCAACTCCAAACCAGGTATAACTAAAGTACCGATGATCATTAATAAATACTGATCATCTTATTCTGTCAAGAGGCACTACTAATGACCATATGGAGTCTAACCTATATAAGATCGATCGGTACTAACCCCCACAGACCCACACAGGATCCGACCCACATAGGATCGATAGTTACTAACCCATGCTGACCCACATAGAATCCCACCTCCCCAGGATCGATTGGTACTAACCCCCACAAGCCCCACATAGGATTGATAGGTGCTGAAGCCCAAAATTACCACACATGATCGATAGGTGTTGATACAAATAGTATCTCTCCATGCTGATCCACACAGGGTTGCTAGATGCTGATCTACACAGGATCGCTAGATGTTGATCCACAGAGGGTCTCTAGGTGATGATCCACACAAGATCGCTAAGTGATTATCCAAACAGGATCACTAGGTGGTGACCCACATAGGATTTCTAGGTTCTGATCCACAGAGGATCTCTAGGTGCTGACCCAAATAGGATGGCTCGGTTCTGACCTCCGTATGATCTGTCTCCAACCTCTATCTCACAGCCAACCATGATATTCCCGCACATAGAACACTTTATTCCAAGAGAAACGTATCCTCCTGCCATTAGTCATTTTTCAACTAGCACAAAGTCCCACAAATAAGTTACCCAATGATTTGTCACATTATAAGGGTTCCAACGCAATAGACAGCACGTCAACAAGATGCCCGGTCTGTAAGCTATTGGAATTTTAGTACTGAGGGCCCGGTTGGATTTGGGGTTGATCCAACCCATTTGTACTCTAATTTTATCCAAAAATATATTGGTGGTTCTCAAAATTATCCTCTCACTGCAAGGATCCTAGCACCATAGACAGTTTGTCAAATGGATTTCTAGTTTGCAAGATAAGACCGGTTGAGCGTATCGGGGCCTGAGAGGGGTCCGGGTCCGATCTGACCAGGTTGGCCCGACACGACCCAACTTGGTTCAGGTCAACCCAACCCAGTCTAGGACAAAATCGACCCACCTTGTATGGGCTGGGCCACAACGACTTGGCACACCAGCTGGAGTGACCCGCGTGGGGGTCACGTTGTCCGCCTCCCGAAAGGCTCAAAGATCAATTCAACTCTTTAAATGGTAGTGCCAGGTGACGATGCATCATCACCCACGAGAACTACAGGGAGTGGTTCCCCTGATTTTACATGTCTTAATAGCCACATCTTTCTCACCTTGATGTGCGACGGCGTGCCGTCTCTCTCCTCCAGGGCTGTTCGAGAGCCGGCCTCCTGTCCATCAGCCGTGGCCCCGAGCGGTGTCGCACCCTTCCACAGACTGTGAGCGCTAGCCGCCTCCTTTTCCTGCCAGTGATGGTCACCTGCGCTATCATGTTGGTTCCACACTGGTGGGACTTCTTTAGGGAATTGGGTGGTCTATGGTGGTCCATTATTCATTCTAGACGTGCCTTCGGGCCTCTTGGGATGCCTCCATTGTTGTGTGCCTCCCAGTTTTTACTTTCCGTCATGTTGGAAATTTGTCCCCCAAAAGAACTCAACATGAACGAAGTGGCGGAGGGTCCATCACTGCTTTTTCATTCTGCTCCCTCCACATTAGAATTACAATAAGTAGGATATTTTTCAATTCATCAAAGATAATTGTTAATAAATAAACCCCCTACATCATATTTAATGGGAGATTTCACAGTGGTGGAAGGAGAATCTGTACTTGATGAAGCCACCAACGTTCGCCGATCCTAATTCGATTCCCCCGACGTCGTCATCCAAGCTTCTGTTCCATGGTGGAAGTCATCACAACACTTCTTCAAAGGTTCCTCACCTTCATACCAAAAGCCCATGCCCAGAATTCTATTAAATAGACGAAGGATCCAAACGTGTTTCATGACATTAATGCTGTTCATTTATGAACCAAATTTAATGTTACAACGTCAAGTATACAAAACATAAGAGTCTATCCATTAATTGTCTTGGCAATTCATGGGTCCTTCCACTGTCACTCAATAGTTACCAAAAAGAAATAAAATAACCTTGTTAAATTATTTTTTTTGTAAAGTCCATAATTTATCTTTTTTTATGACCTATTGCAGTCAAAGTGAATCTTCCCTTAAGAAAATATCATCACTGCAGATTCAACAGTGCTATCAGACTTTAATTCCAAGCATTGTTTCAAAAGTTAGAAATCACAGCCCATACGTTTATAAAACGTACCTTAAAAAATGTTCAAAATTCCATTCCAGACACATCGGGCCATAGAATCATGCGCAGTCAATTTTCGAAGACTTGTAATAATCCAAAAAAATAAAATAAAATTACAAGGAATTTTTTGGTCTTTAAAACATGAAACAAATCTTTCAAACCTCGATATCATGGAGGAAGGTCCAAATGGTAGTCCACTATCCTAAAATGCTTCGTAATTTGGAATGGTTTAATAAATATTAGTTCCAACTTCCCCTAATTCTGAAACTATCTTTCCCCTAGTCGAGGAGTCACCCATGAGAAAACTCAACCACTTATAGAGAACTCCTATTGCCACCTCCTTCTATCTACATATGATTACTGCCTTCTCCAAGTGGTGAGTAACCTATTTTGAATCAGTCACATTCTCTCATAGTTCTCTTATCACAATGAAAAACCCACAATTAATTCCTCAGCCACATCATTCCAACACATTAGTGAGTGACATGGAATAACATAAAGAGCCTAAAATGGTTCCTTATAAATTAAATTATTGAAGATGATTTCGTATAAAAACAAAATCAGGGCTAGGTCACCATACCATGTACAACTAAATCTCAAGATTAGTTCATGTAATATATCCCCTAAAAAGAGAATAATTATTTATTATTCTCCATTAGTATGTAGAGGATACACTATAATCAGTTTCAGTTGGGAAACCAATGATTTCTATAGAGTTTGTGAAAAATTTAAAGGGATGTTCACATATTTATCTGACATGATTATCAATGGACCACCATGTAGGCATTAAACACATCATATATACAACATTCCCAACACTTACATTGAATGGTACTATAAAATCCGTAATAAAATTTCCACTTTCACCAGCAGATCAACTATTAAAAAAATGACATCATTAATCCTTGATGTCTCGGGAAACCCCATCATGAATTATATCACATCATTACACTTTCAAATAAGCATAAGATGTCACTGGATAAAACCACTAGGGAACATGTTGTTTACCATTACCATCTAGAAGCTATTACATCATTAAAAAAATCATAAATGCCCCTCTTCAAAAATGGGCATAAAAACTTTTTTCGGTTATCATGCTATAACTTCGTCAACCCTAGATGCACTTTCCACTTCAAAGAATAATATTCCCTGATTAGTTACACTATCAAAGAAGATGAAACTACTCACATTTCATGAATGTAGTTAATCTCATCATTATTTAGAGACCAATCTATATCTAAATAATCCCCCACTAAGTTTTCTCACATCACTATGAACTCAAGATCTGAATCAAGGATTTGATTTTATTGAGATACTAATGATTACATGACAAAAAAGGCACAAAATTCATAAAATAGGTTGATCTAATAATTTGTCAAAAATCCAATTAGATATCAAACTCATAATATTTAATTCCTCCAATGAATGCCTCTCACCAAGATCATATTTCTTTAGTGATAATTTACCAAGATAATTTGTAATGAAATTACCTTTCCTTAGATAATTGGATATATCAAAGATGAACATATATAAATAATATACCCAACACCATAGCCTTATATTGTGATCCCATTGAGATAAAACATGTCAAAAATAATTGTGGTCTATGTAGATGAAAAATCTCTCACTGAAGAGATAGTGCTACCAACAATTTAGGGGGTATACCACAAATTCCAACACTAAGTATTGTGTTGGGTAGTTCCACTAATGGGGTAACAACAAACATGGACCCTAGGAAAAAATGACATTTTTTCATCAAAAAGAACCCCACCCAATACCTAAGGAATCAAAGTAAATTTCATATCCAATATCATACTTTGGAATGACCAAAACTGGAGCTATCATAAACCTCCACTTTAGCTCTAAGAATGCATATTCTCCCCTATCAAACCACTCAATCATTACCCACTACTTAGTAATTTCTATCATTGGTTACTCCAAATAAGATAATACATATATGAAATGACGATATTACTCCATAATACCAAGAAATATCTTAATCATGAACACATTCCTAGGATCTACCCAAGAAATCATGAAATATACCTTCTCTAGTTCCACTGAAATCCATGCCTTATAAATCACATGGACAATAAAATTCACCTCTTAAATCTAGATTTGGATCTTCAAAAAAATTTCATACCATTTAGATGCTCTATGTGTACTCAATATAATCTCATGATGTATAACATACATATATGATGTCTTGGAATATTTCGAGATATCATCCAAAAATACAATAATAAAGGATTCAAGGAATGGATTGAATATCATGGTCATGAGATCCTTGAACACCATTGAAACATTTTCATAAAAAGGATTGCCAAGATAGGCATATATATCAGATCTACTCTGAAGATCTATCTTGTAAATATCCAATTCTCTAAACCATAACTGATGGTAGTGTGAATGGAAATTAATCTTAGAAAACCACCAGGTCCTCGTAACTAATCAAATTGATCTTAAATACTGGGTAAAGGACAATTCTTTATCACTATTACATGATTAATATTCTTATAGTATACAAGAAGCTATAGAATAACATTTTCATTCTTAGAAAAGAACACTGGATCACTCTAAGGTGATATAATTTGTTTGATAAATCCCTTCACCTCCAAATCCTCTAACTTCACCTTTAACTCCCTCAACTTAGTTGGTACCATATGATATGGAGGAATTGATATCATTTGTTCACCTTAATATCTTTAATAGTATCAACCAATCCAAAGAGGCCCTCAGTGATGTCAATTGAGTCCTCACCATCTTAAGGACCACCAGTTCCCTAAAATACATGAATACGATAGATATGAAAAATCATAGGATTAATCAACCATCAACTACTATACACCTCCTACCTAAGTGGGAACTAATTTTAAGACTCTATGATAAGGTGTGTTTATTTCATAAAAACCCAAAGTAGGTGTCAGTGTATTCATAGGTGTGTCTTCTATTATAAAAAATGGTAAAAAAATCACATCATCCCCAGCAGAAGTGTTCTGGTGTCACAAAGGTGACAATTTCCTGAAATGATAAACAAATGTTTAGAACACATATAGAAACATTATTATGAGAAAAACATATTTAGTTTCAAGGAACACATATTGTATTTCTATCAGAAGATCTATCCTAGGATATATCAATATAAAAGGTATAACCCTCCATGTTCAACCCAAGTTCTATCCAAGTCCTCCGGACCAGCATGTTAGTCACAATGTTATATATATATATACAAAACATAACATCATTCTCAAGTTTAAATAGACAAAGACATAAGAGATATACCAAAATAGTATAGAATATATGTATATCACTCAAAAATTATACTAATCTATGAAATATAATTAAATAACTATTATGAATCACTCAATCAAAATATATATGACATGTTCTCTGATGTTCTAAATCATGATGTATGAATACACCCAAATACCATCAAATAGTAAAAAAAATCCCATAACTCAAAATTTGAAGGCATATTACACATGAGTCATCCAGGAATAAGGAAACTCCTCTAAACATGATTCATAAGGCTAATTTAGATTCTATGATAACCCCAAACATAACAAAGTTAACATCATTACATGGATATTATTTTGTAACACCTTGACTCAAATCATCAGGTCTGAGTTGAAGTTAAACAAAACCACATGCATGCCTACCCATACTAAAGCGGATTGAAAATAAAGGTTTGGGTCTGATGTAATTTAGGGAGAATATACTCTCAATAATAATATACATCATCAAATTATAATAACATAATTAACATCCAATAAACAATAAAATAGATGATTAAACAAATTAATAAACTACAAGTAGTCATGTCAGATCATATAATAAAAATCCAAATAAACCCCTAATGTGATAGGTCAACATGTATAACATTATATTTTGAATAAAGTAAATAAATAATGTTTAAGAAAATTTACAGGTTTCTTCTTAGTACCACATCTGTCTCCCATCTTCAAGCTCCATAGTAACCGGCTATATGGCCCTTTCCCTTATCCAAATCCCTGATCAGAAAATTTTTATTCTCGTGAAGATTCCCTTGTAGAGTGTGAGTAAAAACCCTACATGAAAACACCAATGTATATTTAACATAAATTTACTTGTATTTATAAGTGCATGAAATCATGGAATTTTAAATTCTCACACAATCATTTAACTCATCATGTGTCAAGTGACTGTGTGCTAACTAAGATTCAAAAAACCCCAACCGTACATACTTTGGTTCTATGTAAGATGAATTTTAGATGTAGTTTATCACATGACTTAGATCATGATATGTATCTTTATTCATCATTACATATATTCATATTTCACATTGATGGAACAAATCAATGACTGCCTTTAAGGGAATGTCTTGCCAATGACTCATGGTTACTAGCTCGCCTCTAATGGTACACACTATTGGATTTCCTGAACAACAGAACCAACTCATAAAAAAGTGAATTACCCTTTAGTTGATCATACTAGTATATATACATACTCTTACAATGGAAAATTGGAGTTCCCATGGATCATGCCAAGCTAAGGCACTAACCATCATATACAGATCCATCATCGAAGAGTACTTTTGTCCACATTATCCATCTAAGGAGTTTTCTATGTTTTTCAAGGACATCTATCATCCTAAACACTAAACATAGATTCCACTAGATATGCACAAACCACTTATAATTAATATCATATCAAGGAACAATATATCAAAATAAGTAACACCAAATGTTATGAAATATCACACAAGTAATAAATAATAAATCAGGGATGACATAATCTATAACCAAGAAAGGGTCTCATAGGGAACCCACACATTCCAACATTGAATATCATGAAAGGGTCCCTACACAAGGAACATATACAAACCATTCATTCCAAAAACTCTATAAAAAGTCCCTAGATGGCAATGTGTTTCTACCTTTAGTACATCAAAGAGATCATCCAATATACACCAAGGAATGACAACAAGGTCATTATCACACACTAACAATCACTAGAAAAGACCCAATCCACCATTATTGAGTCACTATATTTAGAATTATAGGAAGAAGTCATTCTAAGAGATAAAATTCAGTACAATTTTAATAAAATAAATTTCCAAGAATGATTGATTTTTGATTGATCAATGTGAGGCCACCAATATTTGAGATCCAACATCAATATATCTATTGAGCTCAAATTACCCCTTAGATCTAGGTGATGATCCATAGATACAGAAAATATGGATTAAATATATGATCAACTTCATATAAATAGGTATAATTAGTCCTATAATAGATGGATTTAAACTAAGTTGATTCCCTAGATCAATCTAGCTTTTAAAAATCCAAGAAGAGGTGAAGGGGAATCCAAATGCTCTAAGGGAGAGCTCTCTAGGGGTTTTAGGAATAAAATGAGGTTTCATTAGGGTGAGAATTAATTTAATAATTCAATTGGAGTAAAATAATATAATTATAATAATGAGGTATGCATATGGATGCTTCTAACCGGTAGATATGCCAAAAAAAATTATAGGCTGTTTTCCTCGGCCTCTTGAAAGCCGGTGGAATCTGTATTTCTAAAGATCCCACTGTTAGCACCACTGACTGGCTGGTGCACCACATCAGCTAGATGATGTCCTTATTTCAGCCACTAAAATGCTAGTAGGGGCCTTAACCTCTATAAATAAAATTTGAGGCCCTTTTTACCCACATGAAAATCCTCTATAAACTAAAACAAGATAATATATGTCAAGACATATAAAAAAACACAACTTCAAAGTTGAGGACATTACAATAATGACTTAGAAAAATTATAATTTTTTTTCAATAAATTATATAGATAAAATAATTAATATTTATTATTTAACAAATACTATTATGAATTTATAAAATGAATGTTTAATGTTTTGGAAAGTAATATTTTTCTCTAAAAACTTTTTTTATTGCCTTATATTAAAAATTAATTTTTTCCACTTGTTGAAATTAAATAAATAAAAAATTTCATATTTTATATCATAATTTTTAGATTATACAATAATTTTATATTTATTTTAGGCATAAATATAATTTTACTTAGAATAATGTTAATTATAGTGCTAATGGTGAAACTATTGTTTTCATAGATTTTTTTATTTTATAATTTAAATGTAATAAATAAAATTAATATTTTTTATATAATTCATATAATATGATTTTTAATCACATATATATTTTTATTAAAAAAATATAATTTTTAATAAATTATAAATAATATTAATAACACAGAATGTTGAAAACATCATTATCTACGAAAAACAGTTTTTCTATATATAAAATATTTTAATATAAAAGTTATATTTTTTATTTTTTTAGAAGTTAAACAGGATTAAGAAGAGATTATGTTTTATTTTTATGAATCCTAATTTTGGTAAAATATGTTATTTTATATTTTTCCCCTAAAAAATAAAATTGTGTAAAAAATAGTTACCCAAGTAAGAATAAAAAAGTTTACAGAATAAATATAAGAGTAGATGATTATAAAAATGTACAGAACTTATTTTATGAGGATTTATAGAGATAATACCACACAAAATTTTATTATTTTTCACTTTTTAGATAATTTAAACTTGAATAGATTCATTCCACTATTTAATAATAATGGGTGTTACAAAAGTGACATATTTCACTTATAAAAGTGGATCACTTCCACCCACTTAATGTATTATATCAGCATAAAATTTTCAATAAACACCTACCCAATTTTCCTCTCATAGATGTCCCTCACATGGCTTATATTACATAGTACCCATATGTTATCCTAAGACCATAATTTCCAAATATACATTTATGAAAATGTTCAAGGTACCGAAGTGAGTATTAATTAATCATTACCATTTAAATATAAATATTTATCTTCCAGACCTAACCTAGATATAGTAAAATAATGACCTAAGTATCATTAATATACTTAAGTGTTTTTATATTAATGGATAAAATATTATTTATTCATTACCATCTACTAATAAAAACAAAATAATGTTAACCATGTGTTGTGCAGACTACCATCTCTACTAAGTAAGATTTTTGGTTTTCATATTTACATTATAAATTAATTTAAAATAATTAAAATATGATTAAAAATATGAAAAATATGAAAAATATATTTATTCTTCGATTTTAATGATATTATTCACCTCAATAACCATATCCCCCCTTCGATATATAACTGGTTCATGTTCGAGGATGGTTTAACCACATACTTGAATAATTTTATTAAACTATATCATAGATGACTATGGAAAATTAAATACCAATTTTATAATATATTAATTGGAAAATAATTATTGGTTATTTTTAATGAAAATTTTATATAAATTATTAAATTTATTATTAAAATATCATATACGATTCATAAAATAATCGAAATAAGCTAACACTGATTCTATTTTCATGCACAAATTATTAAAATAATATAATAAATATTTAGAATATGATAATAAATGGTATATATTTAATTAAATATATATGAATAAGGATCCTAATTTTTTATCTTATAACCATAATTTTATTATTTCTAAATTTAGTCACATTCTCATAATGAATCAAGAACAAAATATGGTTTCTTATCTCAATTTTCACCAATTAAGACATATTTCATTTTATACACCATGTTTTGTTAAAATTGTGTACCTATTAGACATTTAATATTTTATATCTTGATTATATTATATTTCATGATTTTAAATTTTCTATTCCATGTTCTTTTTTATCTTGGGGAATTTAAGTAAAAATTAAAAAAATTGGATGTGTTTGTGATAACTCAATTATCATTCATATAGTTACACGCATTCTTATTGAAGTCTATTGAAGCTTGTTTTACTTATTCTATATAATGAATACTTTTTTATTATATCTCCCCTTTATTTTCTATGCTTCTACGATTCTTCCTTACAACGTCATTATGAAATGTTTCTTACCACAATGATTATATTACATTAAAGGGTTTCTTGTTTGCAATTAATATTTATTAAGAAATAGTTATTGTTATAGACCAATTTAATTTTATGTGGTCTATATTAGTTGAACCATAGGTCATCACTATAGACAATGAAAAATAAAAATTTATATAGCCAACATAAGACTAGTGTATTGGTGGGTAGGGTTCGACCCTTGGGGAAGGACGTCAATAGAAGGTGTTTTATATTGAGACTAAGTAAAGGTGAAATTAAATAAGTAACCGAATGATAGTGACATAACTAGTTGTGGTGAAGAAATTAGTGGAGTGACAATAAATAGAGAATTAACAAGCACAAAAAAATATTAATTTTAAGGAAAGGTCCAGATAGGAATTAAGGGAATTAGATTGGATAGATAGAATATTATGTGTTTTTAAATATATATTTTATTTTTATTTATTCATTCATGAATTAGTGTTGTTTTATTAGATGAAAAATTATTATCTAGTTCATTTTAGTGGATATCTTGAAGATGAATTAATTCTAAAACTTCTCAACTAGAGAATCTACTAAACCACAAAATAAAATATTCATATTACCAACCCTCAAATAGATTGTCATCTTCTCAAATATATTCCAAATAAAATTTATAGTGGATATTAAAACGAAAATAGATCTTAATTTTTTTTTGAATAAAGGTCATGAGAAACATGATTAATGAGGTTAAATATAGTCCCATTAACTTTTGACACTTGAATTACGTAAATGTTTCTCCCACCATCACAAAAGCATTCCCCAATTTACATTTAGATTATCATCACAGTGAAATACTTAAGTAGATTCAAAAAGAGGGGTTACAACAAGGAGAATTAAAAAGAATGAAAAAAACAATCACCCAAAAAGGGATTGACAATTTTTACAAAAAAAATATATTGAGATGAAGTGATTCTTGATTCCCCTATTTTCACCATTAACCCTATCTTTTTCATCCTTCTCTATCTCATTTTTCATGTCTTTTGAATCAATCTATATAATCCAAATCCTATAGACCTTCTCCCTTTCACAACTATATTATACTATTTTTGTATTCCATTCTCACCCAATCCAATATGTTCTTCTGACTTCTCAACTTTTGAGTTTGGTATGAATTATTGTAAGGCTATCATGCAAATTTCATGGAAATATTCTATTGAAAAATCTACTTATACTCTATAGTTGTCATGTGCACTATAACATGGGTTGATTATAATAAATTAATGGGAATTGGTTTTTACCAAGAAGAAATTTTTAGGTGAAACTAGAACTCAAAATTTTTCCTTCCTCAAGTGTACTGAAAATTTTCTAACAAATTCATCCACTATGTTTGAATTATTAGGCATCAAAAGTATATGAAAAATTACTACCAGGCCTTAATGGGTTATTATTATTTGCTTATATTTATAAATTACTTCATATGTGATCAAATATTTAAGAGGAATACTTGAATCTTCAAGAATGGTTCATTTAGAGATCATAGAGTTTGAAACATCATGATTCAAAATGTGGGTTAAATGAAACACCACCATCAATCAACCTGGATGAGATCTTGTTCTCTACAGTCCACTAGGTGGTGGCTCAGCCTATATTTCCAAATAAATTATGTCATCTGTTAGTATCATTAAATGGTGGCACTGGATGAAATTCATTCAAATGATGGGGTCAGTGTCATCCTCATCTTATTGGGGTTCTACTAAGTTTGAGTCCCCTTTCTTGTGGAATCTCCAGTATCGAATGAGACTACATTTAATTCCATCTTCTTATCCTCGAAAGTCATCTTTTATCGAGATTGGATACTGGTATCCCAATATTTGGTTTGGTGGAGGATATAAAGGTTGTATTTATTCAAAAACTTTTCCAATAAAGATTCAAGATTCCTTTTGAAATCATTCTTCTTGCTCAGGAAATGAGTTGCAAATAGGAATGATTGACTATGAATAGGGGAGAATAAATTTAAAATGTTTTATAGTGATTTTCCTTTTTTATGTTTTATACCTAATGAAAATTGGAACAAACTTATATTTACTTTTAATTTAGGATTATGGTCACTTTGAAAATATATCCATATGGTTGACCAGATATCTCCACAGTTGCTTTAATTGAAAACATGATTGGTCTCATCCATGCATGACTACATGACTTTATCAATTTATAAGAGTTATTGAATTGATATAAAATATGGATGAAACTCATAAATTCTTGATCCATCTGATACTCATATGTTTTACTCAATAGGGCTTACGATCGATCATACAAATGGTCATTTCATCCCATTCTGTCGATCTGGATCATGGTTGTTCCAACCCTTATGATCAATCTAATGGTCATTCCAACCATTTATTATATTTTTCACTGGGTTTTATAAGAAAATTATGAACAAAAAAAATAATCATTTATATTATCAATTGAAATTAAATAATTCAACACAAATTTAGTTATAGATAAAAGTTTACAATAAGAACAAAAATTAATTTGGCAACAAAAAGTGATATTTAAAAAAACACTCAATGATTATCAGATCCAATCAAAATTTATAAATATTAAATGATTCTATATTATATATTTAATTTATCATCAAATTAACCAAATATAGATGTGAAAAAAGTGTGATAAAATAACACCCCATAAAAATTTACTATAAATAATCCATTTATGTATTCGTAAATCAAATCTACTTGGTTAATTTATTTATAAGCATAAAAAATAAAATACGATCATCTGGAAGACTATCCAAATTCAAAAGATGAAAATATTATTGTTCAAGGACTAAAAAACATAGAGACACAAGTGGAATTAAATAAATAAAAAGAGAAAAAAACCATCACTATCACCTAGGTTCCCCAAAAAATAGACCCACTTCCCTCTTTTTTGATACAACAAAAAAGAATTTATTATAAATCAACTATACCATTAGTGATTTGTGTTCAATATTCTCTTCAATTTCATGATCTCATTTTTGACAAGGTTATATTATTTTAAATTTTTATAGTCATAAATGTGTGTATATAATTGTGCAAAGTAGTTTTGGTTGGGGAATTATTTAAAAACATGCACACAAAAACCTTGTCTCTTATACTCAGAGTCGGATCTCTATTTCCCAATTTACTTCAGATTAAATGGTTTTATATTACTCTCCACTAAGTTTCCACCCATAATTCATTGTATGATACCCAGACTGATATGCAAAGTTCAAATTCAAGTTCAAGCTTCTTTAAATTATAGTTAAAATTCTATAATATTATAACCTATAAAACATTATTTTGATTGTTTTTCAGAAAATATCTTCATAAAGTGAGTAGGAAAACATCACTAACAAATGATTCCATCCTTACAAATTAAAAATTAATGAAATAACTCAAATGAGTAATTATATTCTACCCTAATAATAGAAAAAAATTATTTATTTTACCAACCTAGATATACATAATAATTTTATTTACAAACAAAAATATTATTAACGTTACAAAAAAAACTTGATGAATTTGATTTTTTGGGGAATCTAATGCAGTAGAATTGAAACATAAAAATGGAAAAAGATGGTACCTCTCCCCCAAATTTAAAACTCAATATTTTTCCCAATGTTAAATGCTAATGTCGAAGATTAATTTCATTCAAAACAAATTTTCAATTAAAAATCTCATAGATTAATGAGGGGTTTTAAGAAATTTCAAAACAACTAAATTTTTATAAGAAATTTTATATGTAAAATAGGGGTTTCTAAAATTGGATCATACTACTTTTTTATAGGTAATAACCTTAATTATAAAGGATTAGTAAAAATCAGGACCTTGTGAGAAGGATAACAAAAAATAAACTAATATAAATGTGTGGTTGAAATTATTTATGAAATGAATGCCCCTCATTTTCATAGATGATGAATCCTCATTATAACATGGTCATCACCTAAAAAAATGAAATAGAGAAGAAATGCGAAGTAGAATGGAATGAAAAAATTCAAAAAGGAACACAATAAAACTAAAAATAAATGAAATAAAAAAGAAATAAAACGAGTTTTTGATAATAAATCATTGAGTTTAGAGTATTCAATTAGACAACTAAAAAAAGGATCAATCCTAAAGGATTAAAATGAAATCCAAAGCCCTCAGATTCCCCTAAAATTAGTGTTTTACTGTTTTCCAATTGACAAAAAGTGGAAATAATCATTCACTAGAACACTTGGATAAAAGTATGTTAAGATGGAGATTCAATATAGAATTAATGAGAAGAAACTTTTATCACACATGAAAGTGTATATTATGAATTAGATAATCACAGAAATACTTTTTCAGTTTCTTATAAATCATTGAATTTTGTAATATTATCCATTTATTTCTTCTATATCACTTAACATAAGAAATACTCATTCACTAGAATCTTTAAAATCAAAATTCAAAGATTTTACTATCCAAAATATTTTATGAAGTACATCCACAAAGAAATAGAAATATTTTCAAAAAATTAGATGATATGGTGACATACCTATTGGTGTTTTAAAGGTACTTCAATAAGACCATAATGCATCATCAAACTTTAAGGAACAATATTTCCTTAAGGAAATCATGGTTTTATCTAGGATTCATTTTAGTTTGCTGTTGGAGACTTCAACTTTCCCACTAAATTATTGAAGGACAGTTATACCAATTTTATGCACACAACAATATTTTTCCATCATTGAATTGAATTTGATGTTTTTAAAGAGATATCATTTTTTGTGATGAAATCATTTGGCACTCCAAACAAGGAGAAAGTGTTCTTATAAAAAAATTAAATCACACAACTAGACATGTTTTTGGTAAAATCTTCTATCTTATCCAATTTGGATATATAGTTAACTATAACAAAAATGTATTCATTTCAACATGAGTAAGGGATGTGGTCCATGATGTCCATTTCCCAAACATAATTTTTTTGACATCCAAGATGACTATATGGGGATGTTATTTCATCCTAGAAACATTACTATGTCATTGATATTTTTCATATACTACAACTAGGCTTTGAGTATCCTTAAATAGTATTAACAAAAAATATCTAAATTGAAAAAACATTGAGTAGTTCTCTCACTAAAATTATGGACTCCCAATAAAGAGGAATGAAAACTGTCTAAAATGGGTATTATTTAATCCACAAAAACAAATTTTAACATAATTATATCAAAGAATATTTTTAATAGTTGATCATTATTCTAGAAAAATTACTAAATCCCTATGATAAATATTTATCAGGTTGTGAGAAAAACCATTAGGTATAATTCCGAGAGTAATAAAGCTCAAAAAGTTAAAAAAACATAGAATATTCTCATTGATGACTATGAAAATATTTTTATCTAGAAAGGAAGCCTTTATTTTTCTTAGGTCTTCATTTTGAGTATTGGGAAGCCTTGATAGATGGTCAGCAATGAAAATTTGAGCCCCATGTTTATCCTTGAAAACTAAGTCAAATTATTGTAATTGTAGAACACATATAATCAATCTGTTATTTGATTATTTATTATAAAATATATATTTATGAGATTAATGATCCATAAATAAAATTACTCTTGATCTCTTCAGATACTTCCTAAATTTCTCTAAAGAAAAAATTACAACTAAAAGTTCCTTCTCTGTTTTGGTGTAATCACATTAATAATCATCATATAGTCTTCTAGCATAATTTAATACATAAAAAATCATATCATTATATTGTAAAAGAACATATCCCATGTCCATATCCATAGGATCAAACATAATCTTAAATGGAATTTCCCAATAAAGGGTAGTTATAATTGGTGAATAAATGAGTTTTACTTAAGAAAATTAATGGAATCTAATAATAATTTATAAAAAATGGAGTGTACTTAACTAGTTGTGAAAACATTGGATTATTTATTTTATATAATTACTCAATGAATATATAGTAAAATCAAACATGTCTTAGAAATATTATATTTATCATGTCATTTTCAGAAGGAGACATCATCTGTATTACTACAATTTTAGTAGTATCAACCCCTAATACATCCATACAAACCTTGTGACACAAAAAAAATTCTATGATTAACCATGAATTTTTTTCCCAATTTATGAAAATACCTTATTCTTCACATCAATGAAACTTTATATCTAGGTTCTTTAAAATCCCCTCAAAATTAGAAGATACTATAGAAAATTCATCCATAAAACATAAAAAAATCGCTCAAGGTTCATAGAAACAATGCCATCATAAACCATAAAATGGTGGAATTAGATCTATATAGAACAAAGGTATTCATCTATATGTAATTTTCCTAAATGGCGGGTGAATGTGGTTTTCTATTATCCCTCAGGGGTGAATAGAACATGATTATAACCTTAAAACACATCTAGTAAGCATAAAAATTATTCTACATCCAACCTTTCAAACACTTGATTTATAAAAAACATTTAAAAATGAAATTTTAAAGTTTAATAGATGAGATTCCTATAATAAGTACAAAAACTATTTATTTTCATAGTTCTATTTGGAATCTTTCTATTATTATCATTAGTAATCATTTTCACTCCAATCTTCTTTGTGACTACTTTAACATGACTAACCTATGGGTTACCTAAAAAGGGAAATATTATTCCATCATTAAAAACTTAATCACTTATTCTCTAAAAATTTCATTCATGTTTGGGTTATGTATTCTCTAAACTTCCACTATAGGTTTATAGTTAGGTTCTATGGAAATATTATGCATAAAAAATGATGAAATTATACATTTTACACCCATAATTGACCAACATATGAAATACATAATTTTTATCAAAACACTAATAAGATTATGGTATTATCTTGTTTCTCATATAGTAGAAATTATTATAGGTAAAGTTGAGTCATCTTTTAAAAAACCATATTTCAAATGAACTAATAGATGTTTTAGAACCATGGTAGAAGCTGACGTGAGATAAGTTACATGGTTTTAGGTGGTCCAAGGCCCTTTAATATCCTAATGAATGTAGTATAAAAATATTCTTCTTTATTACTATTATCATCAGAATAAAACTCCACAAATCCATCTCAGTTAAATGGAATTAAAATAAGTTCTATTTAAAGTTGAACTAATTGATCAATGAATTCTACTTCAAATATATATAATGGAGAATTATCCTTATATGGACTATTCCCTATATAATTCTCTTCTGTTAAATCAAGTGTAACATTGATTTATTCCATAATAATTATATCATATTCCTCATTATCATTAATATATTTAGAAACATGAAAACTTCCATATATTGAAATGATATGTAATGTCAATGATAGCCACCACTGTGGAATGAAAATTCATTCCCAGAATAACAAGGACCTTTTGGTCACACTCTATATCCAAAATGAGTAAATCACTGGGGAAAAAAATTTGACTTATTCTAACTGTCAAATAATCTACCTAACTGATTGGGTGGATAATGGATTGAACCACATGTTTTTAATCTATAGTAGTGGTTTGTTGAACTCCATGTATCAATTTATAGAACAACGAAAAATTAATCAAACTGATACATTTACCAAGATCATAAAAAAATTAGATTGGAAAAATATATCACTAAAGGTTAATTTTTTTTCCAAAAAATCCATGTATTATAGTATTTGGGAGGTATCCTATTTAATATGACAAAATTGCACTTCTATGTGGGGTTATAATTACTAAATTATTACAAGGTTTCATGTTTGAAAAAATATAATATATGTTTTTTACATCATATGGGATTTGTATTAAAATCCTAAATAAGGGAATATTAATGTTCAGATTGTTAGAAACATTCATAAATTTAAACAGTTTAGAATCATCTTTTGAATTATTATGTCCTTGAGGAAATATGTTGAATAAGGAAAATTTCCTCACAACTATATGCATCTCCTTAGATTCCTCTACAATATTATTCATTCATTTTCTATCCATTATATTTAGTTTTTTTCTAGTAAATTATTATTAGGTAAAATAGGCCTCATGTGACTTTAAATGGGGATATTTAAATTGACATATTAGTCATCTTCCAGAATAAGATCTTCATTTTCATTAAGAGTTTTATTGGTCATAGATTTTATATTCTTCTGGACTTCATCTATAATTTGAATACCACTCCTAGTTGTCAATACCATAGAGTTCTCCCTATAATTTGACTTATTAGTGATAGTTAGTTTTCCTTTATCTCTACCTCTTTCCTTCCTGAATAACTATTAATCTCGCCACACTAGATTTTTAATCCTAGATTATTGATGTGACTTATCATAATAATTTTTTCATTTTTCTCATAAAAACTATCAATCATATATTTTAAAATTTCATTGAATTCACCCCAAAATCTATAAGGTTTAGACCTTGGATGAGGATGGTATTTGTTACTATCATATTGAAAAGGAGGGGGTACAACAGTTCTCAAACTACATGCTCCTTGTAAGAAAATTTTGTATGGTTTCTATATCCTTGGTTGTTATTATTTGAATATTATTCATACCTAGATAATATTTTGGGTCCATAACCAAAAAATTATTATTTTTGGGGACATGGGAAGGCATATTAGAGTTTGGATAGTAGGGATGTGAATGAAAAAACATCACACATTGAATTCCATTCTCCTTGAGAGTGTGTTGGAAGCTCTCACATTAAAATCCAAAATATTTTTATTTATATTGGGGAGGGGGTATGTTTCTATTCCTAATAATTTTCCACTTTTTTAACATTTTAATTTTGAATTTTGATCCAAATTATTCAAAATATTCTTGAGCTCTACAAAACTTTTATCAAGGATATATCCTCTAGATGGCTGGTTAACTATGGTTTTATGGTATGGTATGAGACTCCTTAAAAAGGTATTCATGAGAAATTATGGTGTTAATTAATGTTTTGGGAACTACCTAGTTATCACTTGGAATCTTTCCTATGATTCATGGAACGATTCACCATCATATTGCAAGAAACTAGTTATTTTATGAATAATTTCAGAAATCATTCTCCTTAGGTAGAATATCCTGAAAAAAATATAAAATCGATCTCATGAATAAAATATGTCATCATCAAATTTTATGAACCAAAATTTTGAATTTACATTCTAGAAAAATTGGATATCTGTTAATATCAATTCATCCTCACTCAAAACTATAAGTTCCAATTATTACACTGCCCCATAGAAGCCCATAATAAAGTCCAGTGAGTAATAATTGAGAAATCCATGATTGAAAGGTAGTATGGATATGTTATATTTCTTGGTTTCAATAATTTTTTATATATGGGTCTACCTAATTAATGATGTGTTGTTTGAGACTCTTGGTACTTGAACTGCCCTAGGCCTTACTCTATCCATTAACTCATTTCATTGCGGTGGAGGGTTAACATTTTCAACATAGATAGATATAAAGTATTATAGATTATGTAGATCATTCTCATGATTTACCATTTTAAATTTCTTGTTCTATTTAAATTAAATCCAATATTTATTGATTTCTGAGGTAAATACCTCTATGTTATCCGACGATAACCAAGTGTCCATTCACTCCCTTTCAAAAAAAATTGTTTTTTTACCAAGTGTTTATTTTTATTATTCTTTTTTCACCTTTTGTTTACATGGTTTAATGTTCCCTTTCCTTTAAATAGCTCCAAAATTTGACCGAACCATAGGTCCCCCAATAGGTTCAAGAAAAATTAAATATTTATATTCCATATTTAAGACTAGTGTAGTGGAATATAGTGGTTGATATATAGGGATGGACTTCCATTGAAGGTGTTTTATAGTGAGACTAAGTAAAAGTGAACATAAATAAATATCATAAATTATGTGATAAAAGTAATGGTGGTGAAGAAATTAGTGGAGCGATATACAACAGTGCATGAAAAAGCACAAGACTATAGACAAAGAACAGAATGGTTCACAGAAAAAAGATGGAAATTTAATTAATGTGATGAATAATTATATGTTTTTTAATATTTTATTTTCTTTTTCTACACTCATTCATTAAATAGTGTTGTTAGATCTAAATAAAATAGGTTGACCAATTTTTCTAAGTGTATAACTTACAGATGAATGAATTCTATAGCTTTTGAACTACAGAATCCACTAATCCACCTGATTAAACAATAATATATCCTACCCTTAATGGAATTTAATCTTATCAAAAGATATTTGAGTTATCATGTATAGTTTATAGTAAAAAAACTAGAACTCATGAGGTGTATGGTGTAAAATTCACAAAATACAATATCGGTGAAATGAAATATGGTCCCAACAACACTTGAAGATTAAATGAAGTAAAATTTCATACCAATTATACAACCGCATTCCATAGTATTAATGTCATGAATCCTCACAATGAATTAATTCAGTGGTTTAAAAAAGGGTTTACAATAAGGAAATGTAAAAAAGTAAAAAAAAAACAAATCCCTTGACAACGTATTCACACTTTTAGTCAAATAGATGCTAATATGAAGTGTTTCCTGATGACCCATTGTTCTTATTCAGTCATGTTTTTTCCATTAGAATTTTTATTCTTTTTATTATCCTTCATATCAATCAATATAACCCCGATCTTTCATAATTGATCCCTTTATAAAATAATTTATGATATTTTTTTTTCAATCTAACTCAATTATGTATTTCCTTTGACTTCATATGTATAGATCGTAGTATGAATTATTTGATATATATCCTACAGATTTATTGGAAATCATTTGTGGAGAAATATTCCTCTAAACTATGAATGTCAGCTAAGGTATTACATATATATATATATATTAAATTCAAAGGCTTGGTATTTCACCAAGTGGGCTTGGATAAGGGAAACGGTGCCACTAAATGGGGTCTACTTCATAAAATACTCAAAATTTAACTCTGATCATCTAGATTTTTTTTAATTGATAGGTTTTAGGAGGATTGTGAAATGGGAAATTATGCCTTCATATTTCATCATATTATTTTCAAAACATAAAATCATTTTGTATATTATATACTAATTAAGAATAAATCTTGAGTATTAAAGAGTGGTGTGTTTAGTGATCCTGATGTGAGCAATGGCAGGATTCATAAGAGTGTTTCTATATAGCTCCATCCAAAATTATCCTGAATGAGATTCAGTTCACTATGGTCCAATAGGTATTGGCTCAGCCAAATTTCAATAAAAGTACACACACCTCATAATATCATTCACTGGTGGATCCAAATATTATTTTCTCAAATTATTGGTTCGATTTCTGCCTCATCATCCCAGGAATCAACTCTGTTTGATTCAATTTTCATGTGGAATATTCAATGTCAATAGACTACTTCAACTTTTCCCTTCTCATCCTAAATGAGTCCTGTGCCATCGAGATCAACCATTGGGATCCCCAAATTCGATTTTCCTAGTATAAAATACAGAAACCATTTAAATGAATTCTTATTTTCCAATCAATGAGGTTTAGATGAGAAGGATTTATTTTGAACAAGGGAATTTATTTTCCTCTATCGAATAGTCCTTTGTTGCCCCTTTTCTTATTGAGGAAACCTAATTATAGCTAGCAAAACCTTATATGTTCTTTTAATTTAATATTATGGTTTATTTAAAAACATCTACTTACAACCAATTAGACACTCGTGTGATCACTTTAATTGAATGTACAGTCAATCTCATCTATGAATGATATATTTTCTTTATCAATTTCTAGGATTTTTTATCTGATCACAATGAAGGATTATCCTCACAAACATTTGGTTAATCTAATGCTCATATAGTTGATTCAAAAGGACTTGTCTTAGATTAGAGACATAGTTGTTTCATCCCTTTCAGTATATCAATATCACATTCATTCCAACCCTTTTCTATATTATAGGATCATGGTCATTAAAACTATTTCAGTAGATTGGGCTCATAATCATTCCACCCTTTTCCATATTTTCCCTGTGGTTATAGAAAAAACAGATTACCAAAGAAATCATCATTGATGTTCTCAATAAAAATTCAGTAAGAAAAAAATTGTTAATTATTTAAAAATATTTATAATTAGAACCTAAATTTATTAGGCACTAAAAAGTGAGATTTTTATAATTTTTTTAATGAAAAGTAGACCCAATCATAATTTCTACGAATTCAATGATTATTTATTATAGGTTGATCTTCTGATCAAATTTACCATGTATATAAGTGAAAAATCATGAAAAAATAACACCACATCACATATACCACATATTTTCATTATAATATAATGAATTATATTTCATTCAAAGAATTTGATGTTCAATTTTAGGATCACTCTCACACAAGGGCCTTAATTTAATTGTTACTTAACTTTTATGTTTTATTTTCCTAACCTCATTTAAAAATTGAGTTCTCTCAAATGTAATAAACCATATGTTGAATTTGTGATGACTATCTTTATAATGACATTATCATTTTTATTCCCCAATATTAATCATTTTTTTACCTTTTTTCCCTCTAACATGGTTTAAATTTATGTTTTTATAATAATTTAATGTGATGTGGTTTTAAATAAATATATTCTAAAAATATAAAAATAGAATATCTTTTTTATGCTCATATTTTCTCTCCATGTTTAGATTTGTTAGATATCCCTCTATTTATTTTGAAAATATGAAAAGTTCATTTTAAACTACCATGGAATTTTTATTAAAAAGATTAAATGAAAATCATTTCATTGTTTTTTGTGGTGCATTTTTTTTAAAAAAGAATCTATTTTAAAATTTCCATATTAATATATATATATTACTTACACCATTTTAATTTTATAGGAATCATTTTCTCAAAATTTACATGTTTTCTAAATGAAGTTATTTTTATCTTAGTCTTATAAATTATTTATTTTAAAATTAATTCAAAGGAAAAATGATATTTTTTATTTCAATAGTGACTAAAACTCATTAAAACCATTTTTATTCTAAGTCATTTTCTTTTGGAATAACTTATGATTTATTTATGATATAATTAAAATTATATCATACAATTTTTTTCTTTGGATAGATTATATAATATTCTCCCCATTTAGAGGAATGATCCATCATTGAACTTGTGTTTCCTAATCGTCCTCTTGGTATAAATATGAGTTTCCTAATAACTTTTTTCCTCTTTGAACACTCTATATTTGTTTCCTCTGATTGAAGGGTGTTCACCTGGATACCATACATGGGTTTATTTGGGAAATTATTGACTTAATTATATGGTGATACAATTTATCTAATTTTCGTGATTAAAAGGTATTAAACAACAATGTTACTGAATATATTTGGATACCCATTTATTTTCCATGAGTATATCATGTTATGATTATTTATTAAATATAAAATGCATTACTTATTTGAAATATTTTTTAAAAGGACATGAAACCCATTATCATTCCATGGGTTCTCTATAATGTGATGAATGAAACCTATTTTATTTCAATGGGTTCTTTATAATATAATGAATGATATATTTCTACTAGCATAGATATGTATGGATCGATGATGGGTAGGGTCATATATAACCGTCCAATACATTATTTAAAATGTAATCAATCATGAAACATGTATACATGAGTATAATTTATTTAATTACAAGCATGGGTGCTAGTGTGTGACTCACAAATGTAATGTTTCCCTAGATAATTTTTATGCTGCATTTTTAAGTTATCCTAAGGTTATGATTTCATGGATCAGGTTTATTGACTAATTTTTCCACACTATTTTGATTAGTGACTTTTCCTTATTCTATAATTTAGGATCTATGCTTTTTTGTATAACATCCTTATGTATCATGACTATTCCAACATGTTCATCTTATGCTCAGTTACGATATTTGACTGTTACCTCCTATGTTTTCACTTAATGGGCATTTGAGAATACATATTGTGTTTTTTTTCATTCAGTTATGAAGATAATTCTATCATCTTGGAAGTATATATATTATTCTTGTATAGTTCTATTATGGTGAAATTTTTACAGGTTTTCAATGTAATTTTCCTACCTAACTATTTCTCCAAGATATAAAACCAAAAAAATTAGATTTTGGGGAGATTACTATGAGATGTAATACTATTTTGAAATTTATTAAAGTTTATCTTTTATCATATCACATGTTGCTGAAATTTAATTTATAAAACTATGATTTTTTAGAATTGGAGTTGGAAGTGTGAGTTAGGGGTGCCTTACAACATACCAAAATGGAAATTTAAATATAACAAATCCAGATAAAAAGTGAGATTATATCATAAACCTATACAAATTTGGTTACTATTGAATTTAAAATCATGAAGGAGAAAACTTAAATGATTATTAAATCCCAGTAATTTAACTAAAATGTACCATAGAAGACATTTATGGGTATTATAACCACCACTCATAAGACATAAATTTGTGAATATAAAATATATCTCAATGAAGGGAAATTAAGACGGGGAAACACATAAAAATTGGTATAATTTGAATAAAATTACCATGAAAGATTGAAATTTATATTTATATTTAAATACCTAATATTTAATTAATGTATGATTAAAAAATCTTTAGGTCAATATATACTACACACAGTATAAAACATGTAGTGAATAATAAATAAGTCTCAAAGAAATTAATGTGAGATGATAAACCCTTATGATTTTATAATTATTTATTTAATGAATTTTGAAAGACTGAACAAGAAATGGAACCTTAATTACCATTATTAAGTAGTGTACCATGATATAATATTTTACAATTCAGTATATACACCATATTATGGAAAAATATTCATTATTCAAAACATGTCTCAAAGAAATAAGTTTAATACAAAACCCTTAACATTACTCCTGACTTCCATGAAAGGTAATTGAACACATGTATAAAAAACATAACTATATTAATAAATTATTTCAATACATTATTCATATATAAATATATTTATATTCTTTTATATTATTTATTTATAATCATTCAATATAGATTCATTTACGAGTTAAATTTTATTTTCATAATTAGATGTTAGTAACTTCAATTACTTCACACATGTTTTATAATGGTGATGATAGTCCCCACTATTTTTTAAATAAATTATCATTAAAAATTATTTAAAGGAATATAATATTTTTTTTATATGATGATTTATAATGTTGCAATATCTTTCATTGGGATTTTTTGTTATGATTCATCAAGTTGAAATCGATAAAAATCTTATTTAAGGTAATTTAGCGATATTAGTGGATTACTTTAGAATGGTTGTTAAATATTTTTTTTATCTTTAAATAATCACATTAATGACATATATTACTCATTAATATAATATATATTAAAAAAATACATTTTTATAATAATCAATGTAGGGTGGTGATGAAAAATAAAATATACTATCCACTGAGGCGGTAGTATGCATTCACAAACAGGTGACATTTTCATTTTTCCAAGGATAGAGGAGAATAAAGGAAACAATGATTTATATTTGAATAATAACAATTTTATAAAAATAATATATTTCCATTAAATCCATATTTATAACTATCTTTTTAGACGGTGATGGGAAACAAAATATGTTACTTCATGGAGGTTTTAGTTTGCATGTACACATGAGTGACATTTTCATTTTCCATTAAATAAGAAGGAAGAGAAAAATGAGGTAATATTATTATATACACACCTTAGTATATTAAATATTTTGATTTAATTATATTAATATTGTTATATAATATTTTGATGAGATTTAATAAGAAATAAACTTAAAAGATATTGATATTAACAGATACAAATTCCTTGGATAATCTAATATAAGAAAAAATGTTAAGGATTCATGGATGGACCTTTTGGAAAAAACAGAACCTCTAGGTTATATATAATTTTTCATAGAGGGACTTATAGTAGATATTTTTTATATAAGGGATCTGAAGGTGTGTAAATAAGTGAAGAGAGGAGGATTATTTTTTATGTGAGTAGAGTGGCACCCTTGTAATTACCCTTAACTTTTAAACAACATAAATTAGCTTTCATTATAAAGTTCCACCAAATAAGTCCTATTTCAATAATTTTATAATATAAGTTCAATATACACTAATCAATTCATATTTAGATAATTTTTAGTGGCATTTTATTTTCTATCTCTTAGTTTAACCCCACCCTTTTAATCTATTTTACCCTTTACCATGGTGCAAACGTTTTCCAATGTAACTTATTTATATAAATAAATAATATTCAAGTTATTTAATAATATTTAATATATTTAAAAATATTCAGTTTCTATAGGTGGTAAATATTAATATTATTATAAGTAAACAAAACACAATGAAGAACAACTTTTTTGATAAATGAATTTTTAGGCATAAAAATGATTTTAAAACTATATAATGAATATAATTGATTTTCATGAATATTATTGGTTTATTAATACATAAATTATATTTATATTTCATTAAATCTAATAAAAACACAATTCAAAATTATAAACATTTATGTAAAGAAAAGGATAAAAATAGTTCTTTTATTACAATAAAATACCACTTATGTTGAAAAATATTAAAAATAGATTTTTAAATACAATATAATATTTTTAAATACAATAGTTCCCTGTTTGAATGCATATTTTGTAAATAAAAATGTTTTAGAGCCTTTTAAGTAATTCTTATTTTATGATGATGCCTTAAAAGTGACAAAAGTCCTGAAACTATAATTTTTCACTATTCACAAAAAAAATATATTTTTTAGATAAAAACAAAAAAATCACTCTAAGATAAATCTGATAAAGAGAATTAAAAAATAAATTTCAATTCAACAAATTGAAGTTAAAAAATTCACACATTTATCTTTGAAATAAAAGTAAAAATTATAAAGAAAAACTATTTTTATTGAAAAAACCATTAAGATTTTAGTGTTTCTAGCCTTATGTTGAATCATTTACAAAAAAAAATTAATTTTAATATATTATTCCCAAAATTTAAATATTAATTATTATAATAATAATATTTTAATTCTAAAAAAATTAATTTATTAGGATAATATATACAACACATAAAAAACAGTTCTTTAAAAAAATCCCTTTTAACATTAAATCGAATTAATTATTTCTCCTCTAAATATAAGATTTCTTTAATTGATTAATATTTTTATTTACTAGATATTTCATTAAATTTTTAATTTAAATATGAAATATATCATTTTAGTTCAGTGTTTAATTTGGATAAATCTCAGTCAATGAAATAAAATAATAGAAAATATATACTAAGATCTCTAGTCGTTATAAGATTTTGGTAGAAGATGATGTCCATAAAATGTTTTCCATTTTGACACGCTATGTAGGATCATCAAAAAATTGATTGGGGTGTGTCCACGTAAACAGACATACATTTCATGATAGATATATGAAATGAAAAAGTTCATTCTATGATGGTGGTATGACATGATTTAACCTTGGATACACGACTTAGTACCCCTTGCGTCATACAAGGCAAGTCTTCCCTTGATAAACACATGAATTTTGGAAAATACACATAAATATGAATGGAGTTACAAAAAATAACTATTGTAAATGGATTTACTCACTATGTACACCATGTACATTCATTTTAAAGGACATAGTATGATGGGATTAGTCACATGTTCAGAGTGGTGTATTGTGTACATATAATTTAAATCATGATATATTACATGTATTTTCCACTTGAATGGTTTATGAATGTATAGTTTCTTTAGATATTAAATTTTAAATTAATGTAGTCTATTCTAATTATTTATATATATAGAATATAATGGTGATTCTATCATAAAAACCAAAGGCTATTAACATGGTTATTTGGGTCAGATATGAGAGGCTTAGGCCATGTAGTGATGGGTGTGATGATTGTAAATATATCATATGATAGGAATAAAATTTTCATGATGAATTATATAATTAGAATATTCCTTTAGTGTCTTAGGGCCTTTGGATATATATGATGTTTGACAAGCGGGTATCCTCATAGTGAAGGACTGAGAGATCTCTTTAGGGAGACAAGTGAAGAAACTAAGATAAGGTTCATGAGAACGATTTGATGACATAGAATTGGATCACCAATGTATTTAGTGTATGATAGTTTTTATAGTACCTAGTTAGTGTGACCATGTTATAATATGATAAATGGGATGAGTATTTTAATTGGCATCTTTAGGATAGGGTCTTTTAGGTCCTATAGTCTGAGAGAACACCTTGGGTGTTGTATACGGCTTGGTGGTGATGTGTAGATGATGAAATGGGTATGTAGGACCCTATATGATTCTTTGTGAGTGATAAAAAATTTAAAATGGGTTTCCTATGGTGTTCATTTAAAACTAGGATGTTTTTTCGGGTATTAAGCTCGAGAGGAAAGATAAGTGTTGACTCGTGCCTTAAGATAAGTAGTTAGGTATTATAGTTAAGCTACATGGTGATGAAGTGGTGATCCTATGGGACCTAAATATGATTCCTATTTTCACATACATAATATTACAATTCTATGGTATGTTATTCCCTATATTTAAAGTATATATGATGGGATATATAGGTTTGAATCTATTTATACCGTGAGTGTGATATATGAGAATATTGGGAAGGTGGTTTCTCACCCCATATATTTCCATGAGATTAAAAACAGAGCCCTATCTTCTCCCTTTATATGATATGAGATCTACGTGGGGTCACCCCCAAGAATATTATATATGATTTTTTATGGGTCTACACCCCACCCATGTGCATGATATGTGCTATGGGGTACAATTCTCTTCCCACTGATTATATGTTTTGATATCTAACGTGATAAAATCATCCATATAATTGTCTTATATGATATTTCATGTGGGGTTGAAATTTCTGCCTATATTTTTATAGGATATTTTTGGATGGGTTGCCCTTCCGTTGATATGCATGATGTGAGATTTCATATGGGGATACTCTAAACCATACATTATATATATACAAGGTGATTCAGGTGGGGTGAATTTCCCCCATGTGTTTATGTGGGTGTGTTTATATATATATTTTTGAGAATCCTAGGTAGGTATTATTCCCACCAATGGGTAAAAACAATGTTTAATGACGCTAAACATGAGTCAAAATAGGTATGGCCAATTCTTTGTTGCACATTAGAACCCAATGATCTATAATGATTTATCCATTATTTTAAAATTACTTATCAATTAGTCTAGGTATATCACATGGGCCCAAACATGTATATGACACTATATGTTAGGGAAATAATTTGGGGTGACATACCAAGAATTCTTTTCTCTCCCCCTACATGGGAACCCTAGTGAACACGTAGAACTCATGTAAGATTTCAAGTAGACCATATGATGTGTATTAAATTGGGATGATATATCAAAATAGGGATTTAGATATTAGAAAAGATGTTTTTCTTAGAGATGGTAGTAGTTTATCTTTTGTATTTTATTTATTTTGTAAATTACATTGTATATGTGACAGGCCTAGTTGGATGTTTTGAGGATGTGTGACCATATATTGCATTACATTTATTATTATATGGATATATTAATATGTTTATGTGTAATATCTTTATTTTTATGAATGATTCTGGGATATATCCATAGTTTTTATATTGTAATATTTGTGTAGAGTCTCCCTATGATAACACCATGAACCCTCATTACTATTACATAGGCTCTGGAACATGGGGTGGCATGCTTGAGGTCATATAACATGACAATACAAACACCCGAGATTTGTATTGTACTATAAGGTTATTACAAAGATGAAACAAATTTTCTTTTTATTTTACGTACTATTTAGGGTATGGTAGATAGATAATAGTGATGTTTCAAAGCTTGTGACGATCATTAGATATTTGTGTCATGAACACCATTTGTATTGGTATGTCCTGACTTCCTTGGATATTGTATTTCTATTTTTTTCCATGTTCCAATGGAGATAGTTTTTCAAATTGTATGAGTGTATTTTGTATTTTAATAGTGGTTTTAGAATTTGGACCATAGTGGAAAGATTATTATGTACATGAATCATTCATGGAATGTAGGATTGACATGACATATTCAATCTTACATACTAATGATTTAACTAATGGTAGTGGGTGAAAATATTTATAGTGTTAAAAAAATTGTATGTAATTTCCTTATATAACTTTTTAGTGATATTAAACATATTTGGATTAAAATTATTTCATAGGATTATAGGTTATATATATCCCATGTGGGATATTCTATGATGATACATATATATCCCCTCCATATAATGGATGTGTAGTTACCCCTAGTGGGTTGGTATAGGATTTGGACACCTTTAAGATAAATAATTTCCATGTGATTATGATAATAGTTTTAGATTGTGGAAATGGGTTCAGTTAATAAAATATTCAACATATACCACAATACTATTTTCTTATGGAGATTGTTATTGGTATTCAACTCAACTAAACCATCTGACTATGGATTAATCAACATGAACAACCATAGAGTGATGCCTTATATGATGATCGATGGGATTATGGTTCTTAGTGGGGAAGTATTTTATACAGATGTCTGGGGAGGATTTATTCCTTAAAGTTGGGGGTTCAATCAGTATGTGAAGCTAGATATGTAAATGTGGAAACCCAATAGTGGGTTTGTTTGGTATGCTAGTTTCTTTGGGATATTCAAAATCAGATAAGAGGTGTTGCCCTATGAGAATTAACCAATATGTGAAATGGTTTTTGGTTTAGGTTAGAGATTTTAGTTCCATTTATATTTAGTCAAGGATATTTATAAGCTAATTAATATGATTGAGTAGTTGAATGTTTTCTTGTTGATATTGATATGAGTGGTGACATGAAAGGGTAACCTAAGATAGGGGTTGGACCAAGCCAATGAGTTCCCCTAGAGATTGAAAACAATGATGTTTGGATTTTGTTTTTGATTGATGTAAGAGTGGTTCTATCAAATGTGTGTTGTAGGAAATATGATTCTTTTTGATTCCATGATATCGATAAATTAGAGTTCATTTGGTATTAATGTTGAATTTTTTGGAAAAAACTAGTTTGATATTTGGATATATTTATTTTAAGTGTAGTATCTTGATGAGATTGTGGATCACGATCCTAGATGGTTGTATCATGTATGTCTAGAGCATGGGTAGAATATTTTGGTTTTATGTCTGATGATTTAGTGGTGGATTATCATTCCATTTTATATATATGAGTTAGATGTAAACATAGAAAGAAATAATGAAACAAAGATTGATTTTATCTAGATGGGATTGACATGTGGTGGATAATTGCATTTTTTCTATAATGTGATATTGGACATGAGGATGTGTCACTAAGGAGATCCTATTTTTTATGTGATTGGGTAGTATGGGACTATACACTTATAGGTACAGATTATATCTAGATGATAGTAGATAATAATTTGTGAGAGAGTTCACTAGAGTATCAATCAACATGGGGAGAGTAGAGTTAGTTTTAGTATGATTTTTATGGTAAAATTATTGATCTTAAATGAAATAATGTGTTGAATTTTCATGATTACTAGTTGGTACATATCATAGAGAATGAATTTGTTTGGGACAAGTAATAATTGATTAGATAAAACACATACTGGAATTTATATCTATAGTTGGGTTGGAAATGGGTGATGCTACCTTAATAATATATAATGAAATATTTTATGGATTAGGGTACCGTGGTATGACAATTTTAATATTGAACCTTGACATGATTTTTCAAGGATGAATGATAATTTTTTCGGTAGAGTCGCACATGTATGATGATGGAAATTATCAAGGATATGTTTAGGGAGTGGTATAAAGAAATCCAAATAGTGGGGAGCGAACCAATGGAAATTAGAGGGTGTGAAACTCAATTATAAGGAATCATAGTGATATTGAGTATGATGTCCCTAGTGATTCAAAAAAATGTAGAGATTGGATTTTCATGTTTGTGTTCAGGTAAGATCAATAAGACAATGTCGATGGTTTATGTGCTATAATGGACAAATCATGGGACATGGAGATTGGTGTTTGAATTCATCAAAAAACTATAAAGGTAATGATATTTTGGTGGGAATTTCCTTATTCCCATATGTATTACCCTCATGTGAAAAAGGATATGGATGTGGTGAGATAAGATAGTGGATGTTTGAGATAGCACCAAGACATTCATGAGAAGGTAGATCTAGTTTTGTTGTGAATAATAGATATAGGACTCATATGCAACACCATTTGTTTTCAAGATATTTATATTGGTCTTAAAATGGAATTAGTGTTTATTAAAGAGTGAGCTAGTATAGTACCATGAGATTTTAAAAATAATACAATGTTTTATATCATACATTTCACACAATGGTAATCTTTAACAATCATAAAATATTATTATTTTATATGTTTATTATAACATATATCGAATGAAACAAACTCAATGAAAATTTATTAGTTAATTGTTAGGAAATAAACACTCAATTGTCAATGAAGTCATTTTATGCTTTAATAATATTTTTTCATCAAAAAAGGTTTTAATTTTTTTTGGGAAAATATTATAATTAATTTATGACTCTTTAATTTTTTTAAAAAAATGTGATAAATTTTTTTATCAGTATATTAAAATTATCATAATGTAATAATTTTGGATTTTTTCAGGAAAGATTAATATTTTGTGACTAGTGAAAGATACCGATTTTATTAAAAAATTATCTTCTTTTTAAGTATTTAAAAATTCTCTTTTTATTTTATTTTATTTGGTTTTAGAATTTAAATTTTTAATTTTGATTAAAAATATTCTAATTAATGTCAAAATAATTTTTTAGGTATAATTTTTCATAAAAACAATTTCATACTAAAAAAAGATTTTTTTCAAAATACATTTCATCACGTTTTTTAGGTTTATTTTAAAATTAATTTATAAAGCTTATAATAATTGAATTTGATTAAATGAATTATTTTTTTGAATATTAATATTTAAATTTTTTAAAAAGGGAAACATAATTTTTGGTAATAAAGAATAGTAACCTCTAAAAAACATTGCAATGATGGTAAAGAGTGAATACAAAATGTCACTCTCATTATTTAGTAACTCTAATGTTTTTTCAAATAGATAAAAAGTGGTTATGTTCAGTTATAAATGGATAATTTAAATATTAATTATTTTTTTCATTATGTATTTTTTTTTATTTTTAGTATTGAAATAATTACTATAATTACTTATGCAACACGATATTGTGCTTGTGCAGTAAGTATAAAAATAGAGTAAATGATTTTGACAATAATAAAAGTACTATTTTTTAGTGAGTTAGTGTGATCCATGATTTTTAGTAGATAAATATATTATAGTATTGATTAATTAAGTGTTTAAATTTTAAATACATTATTTTCATGATATTTTATTTAAAGTCAACTATCTGTATAGTCCAAAAATGACATTATTTTTATTTTATGTTTAATATATTTTATTAAATTACATAAAATTCATAATGATATAGTATTTGGACAAAAATAAATCTATATATTATATAATATAAAGCATTTTATACATATGGGTAACTTGTACTATTATTGTATCATTACTGACCCTTAAAGAGTAAAAAAATGGAATCACAAGACTCATTAAAAAGGTCAATAAGAGGATAAAAAAGATAAAAGTGTTAAAAAATTATCTAAATATGTATAAATTTTATTAGATGATATTATTTCATCTTATATTCTTCCAAAATTCTATATATATCAATTTTTTCCACGTTAACATTAAAATTAATTTATAAAAATTAAATATTTTAAGTAATTTCAATGGTGGACCTTCCCCTCTTTTATATTTACACCACCTATCTTCTCATACTCACAGATTTTGAGCCACATTAATCAAAAAAATACCTAAAAACTCTTATTAAATTCATTATTTAAATTATATAGGAGATGTTATTCTTAAAATACCATAACTAGGGTCCTTAAGGAGGGATCCAAAGGAGATTTTTCAAAGAGGATGTAATAGTCTTTACCAAGAATTTTTATTTTACTTCTGATACCTCCTTAAATTATGTACTAAACATTCCAATACAATAACATCAATATCTTATATATACTAAGTTGTTATTGGGTTAATTTAATATTCTTATTAATCTCATTTTCCATCTTATAGGGAACAACAACATCATTTGTGTGTATATATGGACTACAACCATCACAAAATGACACCTTTCAGTTTTCAATACTATCATTCATGGATGTTTATTATGATGGAATTATATATATATATATATATATATATATTATATTCATTACATAGTTATGATTGCATAAATAAAATAAAAAATTTATATTGATACCATTCCATTTTTTTAAAATGGAATCATCATACGTACATATATATAGACTACTATCTCTGCATAGAGATATACTTAATTTTTGAAAAAACAATCACCCATGGATAGTAATGGGGATATTTTAAATGAATTTACATTATTTTTATAACACTATAATTATTTTAAAAAGTTAATATTTCGTTTAATTTTTTATTTTCGATCCAATGATAAGTAATAACAACACTGTTATGCACATGTAGACTATCGCTTCATGTATTGATGTATTTTTTCATGACTTTGTTCTGTAGTTGGTTATATAATTTTATTTGATTTATAAAAATCATAATTATATCAATATTATTATTCTATAAATTATGGAAAAATAAAACCATTGACAATGTTCATCCTCAAAAAATTAATTTTTCAATGATGAAGTGTGTGTCCTCAAAACACCTGATGTGAACTTAGATGAATAAGTAATTAAATATTTCATTTAATTAAATGGTTTAATGATAAATTAATAAACATAGAAACAATTCATAAATAATTAAATAATTAATAAAATATTATTATATGGATATAAAGGACATTTGTTATATATATGGCCCATGGTAAGGGGTTTCATAAGTCAATTTCATTTCATGAAGTTGTACATGCACTTGATTATTTATTTTATGATAAGATTATGTTAATAATTTCTTAAGATTATTATATAATTTATTTCAACTTTATTAGGTGGATTTGTATTTATTACACATATTCACTACATTGAATAATTCTCACTTCAATATTAATATCTTTGTAATTTTTATCCTCTCTCTTTTATTTCTATGAGACTTATTCCATATTCACTTATTATTTCATTAATGTAATTTTTATACTATACCTTTGGTATTTTAAATTGTTAATCTATTTATATTCATGGAATTTAATGTTTCATTTGTGAATATTTATTTAAATGTGGTTAAATTCAAAAGTTACCAATCTGGTACAAGTTTAATTCACAATATTACACTCATTCGGGATTGTTAATGTTTAAGTTTCTATTGGGGGAAATATATAATCTTTCCCTCTTAAACCACATATATTTTCTACAAAATTGTATTTTTAGATAAATTTAATGTTTTACTTTTATTTTATTCTCTCTATGCACTCGAAATTTTGAATGAATTATTTTATAGAAAACAATTGTTTTATTTTTCTTTTGAGAATGATTATCTTCTATATAATTATTTTCTAAAAAAATCATTGATTTTTTTAATATTCAAAATTAACGGATTAAATTAATTTTTACCCATGATTTACTTTATATAAATTTTTTTTATAGGAACCAAATGTTTGAACAAAATCATTATTTTAACATATATTGTATGAGTGAATTTTCCAACTAACAGAATTATTCCCAATTTGAATAACCCATTATAATTTTCCATGTATATTGTCAAAAAAACATTTTCAAAATATTTTATGATTATTTATTTTTTAACGGAACTTATAGAAAATGATATTTTCATATATTTTCAAAGAAATGTTTTAAATATTATTTTAAAGGTATTTAAATTTAGGATGAAATTATTTAATAATTCTTATACTTAATTTGGAAAATATATTATGATTCCGTTTACATTTTTTCTATGTATGGCTTAAAATAATTGTTTTAAGGAGATTATAATGAAATCTATCTTTTTTACATGGGTAAATAAATTTATAAAGGAATCAAAATTAATTTAAAATATTTTAGGATGAAACTAAAATTTTTAATGTGGGATATTAATTTATAGTACTTTGACATTATTAAAGATGATAGGTAAGACTAGTGTAACTTATATGATAGATGAGAAAGATATATCTCTCAAATTCCTTAGTTAATGTTCATTTAATTCAAAGGATATAATTATAAAGTTAATTGAGGAGGTTTCTACAATGGATTTAACTATGATATTGTTATTTCTAACTCCAGTGAACATGTGTAATGATGAATATACTCTAAGATACCAAAAAACATTCTCTATTATTTCTATAAGTTTTTAATGCTTCTTTTGGTAAATATTAACATGACAAGGAACATGATTTTTTATTCTTATGTCTATTTTCATTGTTAAAGATTTATTACTTGTTATATTTATAATGATATTGGTTTTTATGGATATGGATTCTCTTATATAATGATCATTCGCCTTTTATATTTTCACTTAACCTTATTACTCTTATTGTCGTCACTGAATATATATAATTGCTAAGTCATATTCTTACCCTTACAATGAATTTGATCTCACTATTCTTAGGTTTATTTTCCCTTTGTTATAAATAAATATGTTATGTAAGAATTTAATAGAATGGTTTCTTGTGGGAGATGACTAATAAATAACGTGGTAGAATAAAATCTAGTTATATTGAAAAAAATGACCACTTAAAGACATGGGAAATATTATACTAGTGTTTTCCCTAATTCTCTAATACTATAATACCAAAAGGCCTATGGGAATGGAAATGGTAAAATATTTATATTTGTTTTTTTAGTTTTAAAATGGATAATATTAGGTCATGTTTTTCAGTATAATGTACATAAATGTAAATATTTTATTTTTAGCACCAGATTCATGAGTGTATGATCAGGGCTATTGTAGTGTGTATAATGTAGGGTTTAAATAACTTTCAAGATTAGGATGTTTTCATGTGAGGTTAAACTAAGTATTATGGATAATATAATGGGTTATATGTTTAACGTTGATTAATTTAAAAGGTATAGAAACTATAAAATAATTATATTTTAAAAATAAATACTATATTCAATAGCATGCAAGATATGCAACAACGATATTAAATGAAAAACTAAACATTATTATTTAAATATGATCATTATAACCAAGACATTAAATTCGAGGGTATGGATAAGAATAAATGATTAATAGAAAAAATATAATTTCATACTAAAAATAAATGTATTGATAAATTTTTAGTTGAAAATTTTTTCTTCAAAAATGCACTTTCCTCAATAATGAGTTTTCTATTTTTTATATAAGTTGATATTATAATTAATTTCATGAAAATTTAGAAAATTTATTTTATAAAAATAATTTCATTATTTAATTAATCATTTTAAAATTATCTTAGGATGAATTATTGTGAATTTTCTCAAAAGAATGTTTTTTCAATGAATAGTGAAAATATTGATTTTATTGAAAACTATATTTTTTTTAAAATTGTTTACAAAGTAAAATTATGTTTTAGATTATTTTTAAAAATTAATATGATAATTTTTATTTTATATAATTCAATTTTGTTTTTTAAATCGATATTATATTTTAATTTTGTAAAAAAATATTCTAAAAGGGAATTTTTCTAAAAACAGTTTTTTGGTGTGGTTTTATTTTTTTAATTTTAAATTAAATTATTAAACTAATGTATTTTTAATTTTGAAAAATGAATTAAATATTTGGTATCAGTGTTTCCTAATTTGTTAAATAGGTCTTGATTATTTTTAGTCAAATGAATTGTGGGCATAATATTTTTATATTAGAGATAACAATAAATGAGGTAAAGAAAGTTAAAAATAAAGTAATATGGACACAAAAATTTACATAAAACCTGATTAAATTTTATTGGAAGGTTTAATCTAAACCATAATCATAAAATGGTTTGATATAATACATTTTGTTTCTATTTAGAGGAGATTATGACCCTTATAATATTTGTTTCATGAAAAGTAAAAAATGGCACACCCTCATTTGTAATAAATATAATATTTTTTACATAGGGGTGAAATAGAAGATATGTTTGGTTATAAATATAAATTTAAAATCAAAATAATTTTTCGTTATCAAGATAATTTATTTTCATTTTTTATTATCCAAATAATAACTTTAAATCCTTACACAACATTGACAAAATAATTATTCAATTAATGGAAAATAAAATAATTGATATTAAAAATATTATAATTATTAAAAGCTGAGATAATTAATGTGATCCACAAAATTTATGGATGATAATTAATTTTTTGTGATATTTGGTTTGAATTTTACTTTTTTTAAAGATGTTATTAAAGTCAATGTAATGAATAATTTTAAAATTTTAATTTACTAATATTTTATAATAAATAATATTTAATTAAATGTTATAATACTCCTAACAAAATTTTATTTGACCAAGTTATTATTGTAATATTTATAATATCAAACATAGTCTATTACTGTGATGTTCTTCTATTTATAGTAACTATATTGGCCCTAAATGAGTAAATACATGTTTTCAGGGTAAGTTTGAAAAGGGTTAATGTTGGGTTAAAACCGTAATATAGGGGGTAGAAACATAGTATACTATTTTATATTTTTAAGATCATATTTTAACCATTAATCATAATATACTATAAATAAATCAGTTTATATCCATTTTTAATTCAAAATTAATTTTTAATATTTTAATATTTTAGGAATTCAAAGACTGTCCCTCCCCTCTCTTTTAAAATAAAATCAAATATTCTCATTATATCACACTTCATGAACGATTTGGTTCATCCATTACATACCAAAATATCTTCCAAGAACCCCTACCCTTATTACAGACCTCTCTTTTTGGTATAATATGAATTTTAGAGTTATTAAGTTGTTAAGAAATAGAGATTTTTCAAAGAAAATGTATTGTTTTTAACAATATGTTTTAGTTTTTTTCTTCTTCCACATAATTAAAATATTATTAAACCATGATAAAATAAAAAATAGTATAATTTACATATTAATATGTTAATATTTTAAGGGAATGAAATATAACCTTCTCTAATATCCATAAAATGGGAAATTAATCAATCGTTAGTGTGTACGACCAACCACTACCTCACGAACTGATGAAATTTGTTTTCCATAACCATCAACCATGGCTTTTTATAATGAAGGAATTAGTTTTTATCTATGAAATTAATAACATATTTATAATTCTTAAAACCTAATATGTCATTTATTTTTTTACCTTTCTATTCACTATAAAATGTTAGCGTAATTTGTGCGTATATGTGGACTGCCACCTCCACGATGTGGTGTGACTATTTTTTCATCAAAACATAACATAAATGATATATATAAGTATATTTAATGAATTACTATGATATTTAGGATATTATAATAATTATATAAAGGTAAATTGATACATATCGTCTTCTAATAATGATCTTTAAAAAATGGAAATGTTTCTCTTGAAAACATATGACCTACAATCTCCATGATTGTAACATAGCACATTTTCATATTATTTATTAGTGATTGGTTTTAAAATTTCAATTGATGTATAAAAAATAATTATTTCATGATTATTATTCTATATATAATGAAATAATAATGTATTTTACCATATTCAACATATCAAGTTCATTTTAGACTTATGAACTAAATATCATCAAATCATCTGATATAAATTTAAATTATCAAGTAAATGTATATATCATGGTATAAAATAAAATAAAAGGAATAATAAACTTGAAAAAGGTTCATTATAAAGTAAATAATTTACCAATTTCTATTATTTAAAAAGATAAATAACTTATGTGATGAGTACGACTAAAGGTAAAAGAATTTCATTTAAAAAAATTATATTTTAATGTTTCTCGAAAACTCCATTTTTCTTCCATATACATATTTTATAAAAATATTTAATAAAATGTTTTCAATATTCTACTATTATTATTTAAATTCATTATTACTCACAATTGAATTTTTACAATTTTTTTAAAAGGAATCTTCTAGTTGTCTTCCAATTGATGTACTTTGTGACATTTCTAATGAAAATGTGAAAATAATATTTTTTTAACTCATAGATCATGAATGAATTGTCCCAAAAATATAAATAATATTTAATTTGAATATTTATTTATATTTTTAATAGATTAATTTCAAATTAAATGTTTTCACTTGTAATTGGGATTTTTTTTTATAAAAACAAGTTATTTAAATATTGAAATGGTATTTTCCATAAGAAATGTTTCTAGTGATATTTTGAAATAAATTTCCATCTAAGATGACACCCTTTGATATTATTTTATGTTTTAGTCCTTTAAAGATTATGTATTTTATTCAAGGAAAAAACCTCATTCTCTATACTATGGTAATTTTTTTGGAAGGTGTTTTAAAATGGAATTGATATATCAATATCTCATAATGTTTTCATAATGTTGTGAATAACATTTTTATGATGTAAGATTTTATGTATTATTTTATAGTTATTTGGAGTTTCATATATATATGAGTGGATCTATTATAAAAATAAGGTGGGTGATCCCATTATAGCTCTCCAATGCATTGGGTAAACGGGTAAAGTTAACCAATTAGGTTTATCCTAAGAGATAATGGGAATATTTTTCGATGGCTATCCCAAGATTAAATGTGATGAATAATCCTTAAATATCTATTATGTTACTATAAGGAAATTTTTGGAACTCAACATTGAATGTATTTAATAATTTGTTATTATTTCTACTCTATGTTAATGTTTGAAAGTTAACTGTGATAGTTTTCCATGTGTAGTTGTGATTGTTACTACAAATTAAAATGTGATGGTTATTCCATATATATGAGTGAAAATTGAAACATTGTGAATTTTTTTGATGTTATCTTTAATCTTGTAATGAAACCTTTATGTGTTTTTTTTGATCTTATGATTTTTAATGAAAATATTTATTTAATGTGTTAGTCAGATAATATGGTCTATTTTGTAAGAACTGGGTTTATTTTCAACGCAAAAATTAATTTTAAAAGGAAATTTTTTTTAAGTATTCAAGTAATGAAAATTTATTTTGATATTTTTTAGTAACGTACTAATCATTATGTGCTCAACCATTTTTTTTAAAAAATTTTACAAAGGATTTAATGATGTGTAACGAAAAAAGATAAGTCAAGTTGAATTTTATAAATATTTTTATAAAAAGGATACACATTTTGTTAAAATATTTTATATTATATAAACATGGATACTAAGAAAAAGTTTTCGCCTTATAATTTCACTAAGAAAAGGGTAATAGATTTGGTTTCTTAGTGGTAGTTTTTTAAAACTCTACTAAATCTTTTGATTTTTTTAAAAAAGTCCCTCACCATCCCTAAGTCATAATCTACAATCCTCCCTCTCCCCCCCCCGAGCCCCCAATCCCCATCACCAACCCCTAGTGCTTCTGTCCCCTCCCCTATCTTCCCTCACTTACACCCCCATTATAGCTCATCACCACACCTCAATCACCCTTGCCACATCCCCCCATTCCCCCTCATCACTACCCCTCATTCCACTACCCCCTCCTCCCTCAGTCCCCTCCTTTTTTTGGATCATCACAACCCATGGTTGAACCCTAATGAATCTGGGTGTGCTTACTTTTTCTAGTTATTTGTGATGAGTTATTTGAGACCCATTCTAGTTATGTTCATTGAATACTATAGTTTTAACCCAATTTAAGGTAGATTCTTATCTTGTTCTATGATTTTGGATCAAATTAAATTAGATCTTTTATGATTTGTAGGTTCCTCTTAATTTTTAGGGCGTCATTTTCTCTTTCGAGGTGGAATTTCATGATCATTTTCAAGGGTGGAGAGTGTCAAGAAATTTACATATATTAATTAATTAATTACCTTAGAACCTTATTATTGATACCCAAACTTAGAAGTCCGAAGATGGAATCTACTCATAATTAAATTGGCATGATTACAAGGAATCAAGACCAGTGGACTGAAGAGTTTAGTGTTCTTATTAAAATTTATACATACATGAGTCTTTTATTAAAAAATAATATACTGAATAAAATATTTTTTAAACTTTTTTCCATTATAGGATAAAAATATTTTCCATCTATAATATCTTAATATGTATTTATTAGTAAAATTTTTGGATTATATAGATATCAACATAGTAAGGGTGAGTTGAAATGCACATTAAGGTCAAATTATAGTGGAAAAAATAATAAGTAAATGAGAATAATAATTATTTTGTAGTAAATAACTTAACAAACTTACCATATAATCAATAAGATGAGAAAAAAGTTCATTAAAACATGGCATGGTAATAAATAAAAACACATGCCATCCAAATAACAAGATTAGGTAAAATAAATATGCCATGTTAAGAAATTAAAATGCATTCCATCTAATCAATTAATTTAAAATGAAATTTATCCATAGATATGCTGAGGAAAAAACTCATGGATGAATAATAACTAAAACTAAATGAGTAAAATGATTAATTATTGGATGTTATTTCTAAGGAACATGAAAACCTACACCATTAATACCTTTCAAAAGATGATTTAAATTAAACGTAGAAACACAATAAATTTTTGAAACTTATTTTCCTCCTATGAACATGTTGATGCATCAAGGTTCTTTATAAAGTCTAGGCCCTACCCGTTATTTCTAGAAAAAATAATTCCTCATATTGAATAATCCAAATAAATAATATTCCTTATCAAATAACCAAATCAAATGAGAAATAATGACTTATCAATAATTACCAATTAAATCAAATAACTATAAATGTAATCACCATATGTCAAATGGTATATAGTTTAAGTAATAGTAATATCAATTATAAATGATATGTATAATTAAGTGAAATCCAATTCTCAATGGTCACATCAAATTGAATATTTTAAGGGGAATAAAAAGAAAATAAAGGAATTTAATATAAATACTTCATTGATCAAATCAAACGAAAAACATCTAGAGAAATGAAATGGATAGTATCAATAAAAAATTACCCAATATGATTTAAAATATATGGTTATTTCCATTGAGGAAAAAGTTATTATTTAGGAAAATAACATTTTCATTGAATTTTTTTTTGAAATTTATTTTCATTTGAAACAACTTTTAAAAAATTCCATCAAAAATAAAGCTTTTAAACATATAATTGAAGCATCAAAGAAATGATAAAATATTAATCTATATAATTCGTATGAGGTAAAAAGAATTATTCCTTTTACATGGTAAAACGGTAAAAGAAAACATTGTTTGGAAAGAGAAAATAATATTTCTTTGAAAACATTCATATATGAAAAAAATACATAATTATGGATTTAATTTTTTTAAAGGTTAAAAACATTTTTTCATGCCTTTTTAGATGAAATGATTTTGAGAAGAAAATAGGTTCCCCAACTAAATAGGGGAATGATGTTGGGTTTTCATAAAAGATTTTATAAAACACATGAGTACCAAAGTGTAGAAACAATTGTTACAATACTTGATAAATGTCATGAATAACCATTAAAGATAAAAATGAAAGGGTTTATTGAAAAATTATCCAATAATTTTATCAAATTGAAATTCAATTAAAAATAATATTAAAAGATGGGATTTGAAATAAACCCTTGAAAAAGATATAATGCTACTGTGAGAATTAATAAATGAGTAGATTATATGTATAAATTATTAATACACATAAGGTAAGTGTAAATAAAAAAATATATAGTAAAATTTTATTACAGACATAATCATATAATATAAATTATAACAAGGATGTAATATAACTCAATGAAAATAAATTGAGTTAGGAAATCTTATTCCAAATGGATACTTTTAACTGAAATCCCATTAAAAGAATCAATTAAAGTTGAAAATAAAAATAACCTGAAGAAAATAATTTTCATGATATTTCATATCAAATTAGGAAATATATTTATCTTATAAAATAAATTAGGTGTAAAAAAATAATGTATGCCTCGTGGGAAGAAAATGAGACAAGAATCCCTTACATTGGGTCTAACTTGCCTCGTCATTATTTATCATCCTGAATAATAAACTAGTGTTGATTATTTAATTTCTTGACATAATTTTTCATGGTTATAATTAATTTTATTTAAATTACTAAATTTTTTTATATAACTATAGAAACAATGATGTTTATGTCCGGTGTTTTTACCAATCTTTGTTAATCTGTCGAAAACAACTTTGGTTTGTCTACTATATTCAAAAGGTAATTATATAAAAATATAAATAATAATAATTACATAATTAAAATATATAAACATCAATTATACTTTTAAAAATAATAATGAATGATTGTTATAAAAAATTAACCAAAGTTACAATAATGTAGACGCCAGGTCATACATACACAAGTGTAACTTTTCCTTTTTCAATGTCCATTTTGGAAAGAAAGTAAGTAAAAGTATATATTCATATAATGATAATTATATTATAAATACCCTATTATTTAATCATACAAAATTTTATATATAATTCTTGTGATTTAAAAATAATCTCATTGTGTTGAGTAGATGGCAGTCCACATGTCCACGAATGAAGTTATAACTTTTATAGTGTGTGAAAAATGTAATAAAGAAAATATTATATTATATTTATCAAAGTTTAATTATTTAATTAGTATCATGTATATGTTTATTATGTCTCATTTTTTGGTTAAAAACATCCTTTATACATTGTATTTATGGTATGCACGTATCATAATACTTTGAGGAGGCGGTAGTCCACACATCTTGAAATAATGTTATCATTTTTAAACAAAATGGAACGTATAAAGATATGTGTTGTGAAAGAATTAATTATTTGTAAAGAAATAATAAATATCATATGTAACATATATAAATAGAGTTTACATCCTAATTACCACTATGAGAGGTGGTAAAGGAAGAATGGAAAATAATTATTTCATGAGGCAATAGTTTACCGTACACATAAATGGTAAGTTAATTACCCATTACATGGATCTGTGTGTATTTTTAGGTCAAAAACATAACATGAAAAAATCATAGTATATTTAGAATAATAGTTTTTTTATATAAATATAGAATAAGAATAATTTTTTAAGTGGATAATAGAAATAAATCTAAGGTGGTTAAGGAATAATGTAACCTCTTAATCAGGTAACACCTTTTTGTTTGCACCAAAGGGCTTCATTGGATTGCCTTTTTCCAAGAGGAAGGATTCAACGAGAAGGGTATAGATTTTTTTAATTGTATTGGGCAATATTTTGGCTAAAACTATATTGTTTGAGAGGTATGATTAATGGGGATATTTGGTGTCCTTTTAAGGTGGAGTAGGAGTGACACTATTGTAATATTTTCAAAAAGGAGTTGCATACACGTTTTTGATGTATCAAATGGAGTAAAAAATGGAACCAATTCAGTACAATAGATTATATGGTCTATATATTTCCATAAAAAATCTCTTGAATTAGTTTATAGGTCGTTTTAGGATGAAATGTTAAGGTTTAGTCCCTTATTAATCTTAATTAAACCTTAATCATTATAATTGATTTTATTCACATTCACTAATATTTTTGGCCAAAAACAATATTGGTCTTATTTGAAATTATAAATTTTGATGATTCAAAATATGTAATAAATTTTTCCAAATTCCAATCACATAATTGGAATAAATTTATTTAAATATAATCCCATAGGTGGGATGACAATGTAGGTTTTAATTGTAAAAATTTCTGAATGTTTTCTATGTCTACATAATCAATTTCAAAGAGAAATATATTCTAATGACATAAATTGAATTAATTTATAGAAATATGATCTAATTAAAATTTAATAACAATTAAAAATATACTTTTATATTATATTTTAATTAGATGAAAATGTTGTTTTGGAGTAAAAATAAATATTTTTAACTCTTTGTTAAAACATTGATATATTTTCGAAAAATATCTGAAATTCACCCTAACCTAATTTTTATATTTCTATTTCAAATATGAAGTTTTTATTAAATTTATAACCAAAATGTTCAATCGGTAGGTATTATTTATAGAAACTAAATTATGAAATATATATATAAATTCCCTATTCAATTAAAATTTATTTATTAATTATTAGAAAATAATCATTCATTTTAAGTGAAAAAAATTATGCTTCATTTATTCCTTTTTTCAAAAATGGTTTTCTTTGTTTTCTTTAGATAAAATTATAATTAATTTTTGATGCATTTTTAAATTTTATTTCATAGAAATATATAATTTTTGAAATTTTCATATCAAAATTATCCTAAGGTAATATATTGTGATTCTTTTAGAAAGAATAATTGTTTTGTGAATAGTGAAGCAAAACATATTTTATAGAAAAATGCATTTTTTAAAGTATATATAATGTTATATTTTCTTTTGAATTTTTTATATTTAATTATCTATTTTTAATAAAATATTATTCAAATAATTCCATTATAATCAACCATATACATAATTTTTATATGAAAATATTTTTAAACATAAAAATGTATTTTTATAGAAAAAGGTTTTTCGTCTCAATTTGGAAATTTATTTTAAAATTAATTAATACCACATATTGGAATTGAATTTGATAAAATGAATTTCATATTTTTAATTATAATTTCTAAATTTGGTAAATACTTTATCATTATTTCTTTCATATTGAATACCAACCCTCGTAATAATTTTGTCACCATGATAATGGAATATCATGTAGAACAATAAAAAAACTAAGAAATGATGCTTCAAAATCATCCATAAACTTCCGAATATTTTTAAGGATGAGGTTAATTTTACCAAACATTTATATATTCTAAAATATTTCATTCTGGTTCCACTATCCTTTCATAATGACCTTAATATTATTCTACGTAAAGAATAAATATAAAATTTCACTTTATTTGTTTTAATAATTCTAATTTTTTTCATAAGTATAAAGGATATTATGTTTAGTTATAATTTTTAATTTTCATATTAAAGAATTTTATTATCATGATAATTAATTTTTTAATTTTTAATGATGAATTCATTAAGATAAATTCTTACACAATAGTGATACAATGCTTGAACATGCAGTAGAAAAATTCCATTAAATTATTATAAAAACATTAAAAGTATAATATTTTTGGTGTTATTTACTAGGTTACACGAATTTTATTAGATATATACTAATCATGAACTCTATTTTAAATTTTTATATTTTAATTAAATTAAAATACTAGTATTTTTTAAAGGTGAGTTATGCGAATTGTCCTGAAAATGACTTTGTTAGTATTTTTGTTAAACAATATTTTATTAAATGATTAAAAATTGATAAAAGTATTATACTCATCCATGTTAAAGGAATATAGTCTATAATATAAATCATTACACAATTATTTTGCAGTTTTAAATTTATTTTTACCTTCATACCTCTTAAAGAGTAAAAACCTTTATTATCAAGGTAATCATTAATAGGGATAAAAAAACGTTAAAACCAACAGATAAGAGATAAAAGAAAAATAGAAACATGAATAAAATTAATTTAATGAGATTTTTATGACTGATATACATCCTAGAATCATAATATTTCAACTTTTTACCACTTTAACAGGAAAAGTTTTTATATTAATTTAATACTTTAATTAATTCCAAAGGCGCTCATCTCCTCTATTTTTTAACGACAACACATTTCCCCTCATACTAAAACATTTAGAGACACATATATAAACCAAATCCTTCCAAAAGATATTATTTACATAATTATATAGCAATATATAGGTTCTTTTATTCTTAAAATTTGATCCTTAGGGTCCTCAAGGGGAGATCCAAAGGCGGTTCTTCAAAGTTGAGGTAACCATCATAATCGATAGTTTTCATTTTACTTCTTATTTATTATCCCTCAATTCTATACTAATGATTGTAATATAATAACATAAGTATACCATGTATACATATATATTATTATGTTCATTTAATATCATTATTAATCCCTTTTTCCATCCCATGTAAAATAAAATCATGGTTCGTGTATACGTGGGGACTGCCACCTCTATGAAGCAAACTGTTTTGTTTTTCCTCACTGCCGTTCAAGGATGGTAATAATGATAGAATTATTGTGTGTGAGAACACACAAAACGAAATTTATTTAATATTTAGGAAATAATTATGATTTTTGTAATTATAATATATCATATATCCTCATAAAATTCCAATAATAAAAATGGAATCATCGCACATGTGTAGGTACGAACCAACATCTCCACATAGAATTGTACTTAATTTTTTTAAAAATTACATCTTGTGGATGTCCATGTAGATATATTTAATGATTTTTTATATTTATAAAATTATAATTATTCTATAAAGATAATATTTCAATTTATTTCTTTATTTTCAATCCAATTAAGAGTAAATACATCGCTCGTGTTAACGCACAGACTACCGCCTCATGAGAAATTGTGTTGTGTTTTCATGATCAATTTTGATGGATAAATATAAAATTATATTTTATTTAAAACATGATAATTAGTTCATGATTATTATTATATATATTATATAATAATTTAATCTTTGTCCACATTCAACCTGCAAATAAATTTTTCAATTACGAATTGAACATCCTCAAAACACTCAATGTGAACTTAACAGATTAATTAAATAAAAATATCATTGAAATAAATGAAATAAATGGTTTAAAAATAAAATATTAAACCAATAAAAAGTTCTTAAACATGTATATAATTAATATAAATTTATTATATATTAGTTAAGGTAAATATATAGAAAGTTTAGACTCGAGGAAATAGTTTCTTAAATAAATTTTGAATCATTGTGCTACAATTCTACTTAATTGTATATATTATACCAATATTATTTGTTTAATGACCTATAATTATTTTAAATTCAATTTAAAAATGTTTTTTTGGATATATATTTTTAACACATAATCATTTTATGGATTAATTCTCATTTCAAAGTTACTACCTTTGTAATGGTTTCTCATATCACTTTTCTTTCTATGAAACATATACCATTTTGAACCATTTTTTATTTTGTGGGGTGTTTATACCACCCCTTTTATATTTTATATCATGAATCTATTTATATTCATGCTATTTATAGTTTATTTTGAAGTTATTTCTTTCAAGGTGTTTTTTAATCAAAAGTTACAAAAGAAGTAATAGTATATTTCATAATCTAAACCTTATTTGAGTTTGTCAATATTTAAGTTTTTTTTAACTAAATTATATGATATTTCTATCTTAAAACCCATATATTTTATTATCCCATGGTAATTTTTATAAATTAAAATTATTTTTTAAATTTCCCTCTCTCTTGGTACTCTAATGTATGAAAGAATATCTTTTAAGAAAAACTAATGTTGGTTTTATATTTAATCTAGAATATTTTTCTTCCATGTACCCATTTTCATTTGAATGTTTTCAAATAATTTTATAATAATATCAAATGATTTATTAAATAAAATTTTACCCATTTTATAATTTCAATAAAATGTGCTAAAATGAATCTTCATTTCATTTTATGAATGAGGTACATTTTCAAAAGGTGTAAATTAAATCATTGTATTAACATATACTATTTGAACATATTTACCAACTTCATAAATTTTACTTGAATTGAATCTTCCCTTATAATAATCCATTTATATTTTAAATTAAAATAATTTTCTAAATAATTTTGAGAATTTTTTGTTTTTAAAGTCACCTAATAAAATCGGCATTTCACACAATTTTCAATAAAATGGTTTATATGTTCTTTTAAATGTATTTTAATCTATATAAACATATTTTAATGATTATTATTCTTCACTGGGAATGTGATCTTATTATACCATTCTTATTCTTTTTATAGATATGTTATGATTATTATTTTAAAGTTATTATCATGATTCCCTTTTTATTTCTATGGGTTAAATATGATATAAAGTAATTCAAGTTGTATTTAAATATTTAAGATGATAAATGTAAACATAAATGTGAAATAATAATTTATGGTATATGGACATTATTGATGTTTATGGGTGACCTAGATATATCTTATATGATGGGTGAGCCTGATATATCTCTCAAATGCATTGGTTAATGTTCATTGTCGTTAAAGGTAATAAGGAGGGAGTTAACTGGGGAAGTTTCTCCAATATGTCTAACTAGGATTCAATAATTTATAACATGAGTCAACAAGGGTCATTAAGAAAATGTTCCAAGATACCATCACATTTTCTCTCTCCTTTATATGAGTTTAAATTGGTTCATTGATCAAAATTTACATCACATGGATCATGATTATTGATTTTGATTAATAATAATTTTATTAAATCATTATTCAATGAAACATGTTTAATGATCTTTTTTTTATATAGGTATGTGTTTTCTATATAGTTCTCAACCACTTTTAATATATTCTCATACCCTTATTATCAAGTTGTTCTTAATAAACATGTCTACTTGTTAATGCCAATGTTTACCCTTATTGAGTACTTAAACTCACACTTCTTATGTTTCTTTTCTCAACGATATAATGAAATATTTTATAAGATATTTCTATAAGGGTTTTTATGGGAGATGAAGAAGGATTAATACAGGATAAGAAAATCACGGTATAGTGGAACACATTATCACATAAATAAAAGTGTAATGTTATGTAATAGTTTTTCCTAATTCTCTAAAACTCTATTACTAAAAAATACATTGTTATATAAGTGATCCAATATTTCCAATTGTTGTTGTATGGTTTGGATGGATAAAATTGGGTCGTTTTTTCCGCATCAATGACTAAAATGTAAATATTATGTTTTAATCCCTAGATCCTAGAGTATAAGTTAGGGGATATTATTTTTGGATTTGAGGAGTTCCCACGATCATGGAGAGGGAAAAATATATGTTTTTATTATTAAAAACAAAACCATGGAATTATTGTAGTGTCACATTTGTCTTTGGTATGAGTTTTTAGATGATATAATGATATTTTATAATGATTATACTTTGGGATCAGGTTATTTGATAGTGGATTAGTGGGCATTTCTAACAGTTTTCATGAGAGGTCACTCAGTATAGGAATAAGAGATTTTTTATGTGATAATGGGTGTAGTGATGTTGGTTACACATCAAATTTATCAATGGACTACCAAATATGTGTTTTTGGCTATTGATTCTTATGATGGGGAGGATCATGGTTCAGGATTAGCCTTGTTAGTACCAGTTCATGGGTTTTGTTGTATATTATTTGTTTATGTTTGTTTTTCCAAGGGAATCATACTAGGTATATGTATCTTCTCCCTTTCAAAATATTTTAACCCATAAATTCTATGTCTATATAAGTATATTGCAATTTGGGGTTGACATTGGTACTAGAGGAATTGGAGGAGCTATTTCATTATAGCTAATGGTGGTTCATGTAGAAAAAGGTTTTTGACAATTTGTATTATAGGATTCTATGGGGTGATGATGTTTCATACCATCTTGAATTAAGGAGGTTGATTTACATAATTTTATATTTTATTTTTAGGTTATAACACTATGATTTTATTCCTGCTGTTTGAGGTCCCAGGATTATATTGTTTACAAATTTCACGGGTTATTTTTTTTTTGTGTTTTAACTTTTACAAGTTTTTATATATGCATCTGTGTTACACAATATTATAGTCTAATGATTCTCATGTTTTTTTATTACTTCTTATTGTTAGTCACTTTCCCATGGTCTATTTAATCTAGTAGGGGATGGAACACTTAGCTTGTAGCTAGCCCAAGTGGGGTGATGGTGGGTTGAATCAGGTATGTTACACTATATTTTTATGAGACATCTTCTCAAAATTTTCTATAATATTTATTATAATTTATTGATTAATTCAATTTTTTGTGGATTAATTAATATTAAAAAAATGATTAAGTAATTGAAAAATAAAAAATTCATTATCAGATGATGAATAACCGATGTATGATAGATAGAGTGTAATAATACCACAATGTTGAGTATTATTACATACAATAATACATTATATGAACCAATCCATGACATAATGACACTCACAATGCCATGGTGTATCCTAGTATCAAGAATTATTTAGTCTAAAACTCTATTTTGTGGTGGTTCATTTAGAGAACATTCCTAATAATCTCCCACTTTCACTAAAGGCGTATAGTATTAGAAATTTTAACCCTACATCACATCATATGTGTCAAACTCATCTCTATCTTGGGATGTAAACTTAATAGGTAATTTTTTTTGATTTTGGAGCTGGGTAAATTTTGATAATTTTGATCAGTATTGGACTTCCCAAATTTTGAAGATTCCTATAGTGATATCTTGGGATATATATTGAGGTACAAGAGGTGATTCAGGTTCTAGGATGAGTCTTAGGAGCTTTAGTACAAATTTATAGAGTTTGGAAAGGGTTTAACCAAATTTATAATAACCACATAGTTAAGAAAAACCATGTAGGTAAACTTATCAACTTGTATTTGGATTGGGGTATGGAACATGGTTTGAAAAAGGTTGTAGAAAAACCTTGTAAAACCAGAATATTAGTTTTATAAGTGATTTTCATGGTTGATTAATTTTTTTTGTAAAAAATTATGGCCAATCCATGGGGTGTGCCTGGCCTTAGATAGTAAGGGATGAATGGTTGGTGAACAAATTGACAATCCATGAGGAAAAACTATGAGAGGGTGATATATTGGATTAGTTCATGTGAAATGTTTGGTACACAGTTTGGAAAAACATGGGAAATTGGTGTGACCTTATATACATCATTAAAAATTGGAATTCCCATTTAGACCATACGATATTTTAAACCATCTTCCCTATCTTCCTCTCGTGCACATGACCACACTAGATTGAGTCCCTCCCATCTATCTTCCATTAAATCTCCTTGGAATGAAGTAGTTTATTCAGTGTTTTGAATTGTTATCTTCCATAACATTCCTCATTGCTCTATCTTGTTTTTCTCCTCCAATTTTTGGTTTGTTGGTTAGGTTTTTGAAGAAATGATTCCACTAAAGAATAGTATAATCAACCCACATGGTGGGTATTTCATGTATGTATTTTTGAGGGAATCCTGAAAGATGATATTCAAGTTATCATTCACTGTTGTCCTTGAGTTATATTAACCCATATATTTAATTATGGTTTTCAGAGATATTTGTTAATATTTTATACTGTTTCACGTAATTAAATTAGATGCTTTTCATGGCTAATGTTCTTCAACACGTCAATAATGGACCACAAGTAGTTTCTCATGAATTCAATGTCATGTTGTTTCTTGATGAGTTTTTAATTAGTTATGATGAGTTATTTTTATTTTTTAACAAGTTTTTTATATTAAATTGATGATTTTTATTCAATAGATATACAGTCATGTAGTCTTAGGAGGTCAATATATTCTTGGTAAGTATTTATCGATCATTTATTGAGTCCAGTGGTCTTGAATTTATTTTATTATATTTTTTATTTAATGATATTATGTGTTTGTTCTATAATCATTATATCAATCTACATGTTGTGTGAATTATATAATCTTGAAAATATATTAGGACTTAATCGGGTCGGTCTAAATGTAATCATTGACTGCATATAATGAAAAATGGTTCAATGGTGTTTCCTAGGTCATGTGAGTGCATGTGGACCTATTTATACATTTCTTGGTTGAATGTGTTATATTTCTAAGAGAAAAGTATTTCATTTTTAACATAAACATTATAAAGGGAAATAATTAAATATAATTTTAGGGAGAAATTAATTATTTGATAATTGATATTGAAATGGTATTTCAAAATAGGAAAAATATTTTTTAAATAAATTATGACAATGTTTATATAAAGTATAAGTGTGAGTGTGATGGTTTGGGATTACATTTATAAATGGGTTTAAAAAGTGGATTTATCATTATTTAAAGTGGAAACCTATAATATATTCTTCTATTTATTTTGATTCCTAAACCTTATGAGGGAAATAACCTATTTTTCTAATGAATATGTGCATTTTTATGTTCCCCTCGTTGTGATTTCCTTATATGAAACTTATGGCATGTTGATGTATCATTTTATGTGATGTTTGATGATGATTTATTTTAATATCAAAACCTAGGTGAGGTTGAGATGATGTGAATTCCCCTTAGAGGGGAGAGATAGTTTTGAGAGACCATGATAGATGTTAAGGGACATTATGATCGATATGATGGGATTAGGCCTAGAGATACAAATATGACAGAGGATCCCATTAGGTTGTCCATGAATTATTATGTTCTAGGGGACCTTTGTGATTTTCCTAGTACTATGATAACCCTATGGAGGGGTTGTATTGGTTAGGGGTAGTGATGATTATATATGTCACGTTAGTACCTGAATTTTTTTTGGGTGAGATTGACATTGATGTATTTGTCTAGATAGGGTTTTCACGTGATTTGTTGACAATATTTATGTGATATGGGTTTTGGTGAATGGTCAAACCTATTATTTATGCATGATTTTTTATATTTAGATGTTTTGATTCTTAATTTTCCATTCATTTTGATGTAGATATCTGAAACACCTTTTAAAAATGATTACTATATTTTATCTTCCAAGTATTTTGGTATTTTTTTAGAAAACATTATTATTTTTTAAAATACATAAAAATAGTTCAAATATATTATAAATATAATCTTAAAATTCATGAATATGGTCCATCATACTAAGGGTGCGTTTTATTTATTGGGATGAATTTTTTTTAAACAGTGGTCATGAATTTTCATTTATCTTGTACTAAAAAATGTTCTAACCATCAGATTGATACTGGTACCGATACATTAAACTCATTATTAGAAGGATTATCAAATTTAAATATGATAAGGAAGTATTTACAAAAACCCTAATTTTATAATTATAATATATAATTTTGTTTCTATAAAAAAATCTATCATTAATTATAGTGTTCCTAGAAAATAATGACATCATACATTTAGTTATTTCTAGGATGTCAAGTGAAAGTTGTCAAAGTCCATTAAATCTGACTTGAAAATATGGACGTTGGAGATTCACCATCATATATATAGTTATTTAAAGATATTGGAGAAGATAAATTTTTCTACTAAATTTTTCAAAATATTTTACAGTGTGAACTTATTAAATATAATCTTTGTAATGATTTACAGAATTTTCATTCTATGGAATCCTTGTTAGGGTTTTTTCCTTAAGAAAATTTTCATTTTTATTCTGTATTGGATCTTTGTAATGATCAAGGGCTTATGAGGATAGGAATATGTTGAATCAAATCCATTTTATTGAGGTTTTTTAGGCTTAGAAGATTGTGTCTGATCATTATGTTAATGGGTTTTAAAGATAGGAATAAATATCCATTTCAATAGTCATATCGAGGGAGTTTTGGGTAAGGAATGATAGACCTTATTGTAAGTATAAAACTATGGATAATATTAGTTAGAGTCTCTGGCTACTATAAATATCATGGTTAATGATTGGATTATTTTAATATATATTTTAATTCATTCTTACTTATATAAGATTCAATTTTTTTTAAAATATATATATTTTTCCCAATGAATTCTTTTATAAAGTTAGTTATCAAAATTACCTTTCTAAATTTATTTTTTTGGGTGTATCTATGATACTAATTAAAACAATCTCTGATATAACTGGGAAATTTTTTATTCCGATTCTAATAAAATGATCATTAGATAGTGCTAAGTCCAAAAATTTTAATTAAATTGTGTTGTGTATTGATTTAGTTTAAATTATTTAAACAACAATTCAACCATATTATAGCTACCAAATAAAAATTTCGAACCAACAATTAGAATAAGATATTGTTATACTAAATTATATTATTTTGGTTTTAATACTTCTATATATTTATGTTTATTATGTTTTTTTTATAATTTGTATAATTTTTTTACCTGAAATTATTTTTTTAGAAAGAATGTTTCTATTTTTTTCAGAAAGAAGGAAACTTTTTGGATATCTTAATAATAAACATCCTTGTAGACAACCAATTTTTATATGAATGGATATGTGTATTAGAGTGATATAATGTGAAATTTTTTGATCAAAACTCAATTTGATAATTTATTAATGCTTTTTGGGAAGTACAATATTTCTGATAGGGTGGATTATGATATTAATAATGGTGGGAAGTTAGAATATAAGTTAAGCTACAATGTCATAAATACATTACTGTGTTAATTGATGAATAATATCAACAACCATATATCATCTTATGAATATTCCAAAAATATTTTGAGTATATTGGTTGTTAAAAATTCTTTCACTTATAAAGTTATTAAAATAATAAGAGATATGCATCATTTAGATCATCAATGTAACACCCCAGGTAAATAAAGAATATGACATTTCATATTTATCTATATTTGTGAATAAAATATTGAAATGTCTTTAAAGGGGAATCTATGCTCGATGGCATACCCAACACGCAACAACGGGTTTCTTGGGAATCTTACGTTGCACTCTAATAATAAAATAATATTATTTTCAAATGGTAGTTAACATGTAGTCGTTGTATTGGAGGGAATGGATATAAATAACTAAAATATGATTATATATGTTTTTTAAATGTTTTTACATTTATCCAATAAAGGATAGAGGCTTAAAATACGGAAAGAATTCAATTTTAGGCATATATGCCCTAGTTTTCACTAAAGGTTCACTTATCGCCTTTTGATGGTGAACCATCATTAAATATAGTTTTTTTTCAATCTTATACATTCTATTCGACCAATTAAACCTCTTCTTAATAATCGGGACATCAAAATTTACTTTGTGTAAATTTTTGGTATCTTTCCGATAATGTTCATTTTTTTTAATGAATAGTGTAAAATGTTGTATTTTAATTCAAAACCTCTTTTTAATCTAATTTATTTATATGATTAGATTATATTTTGAATTGGTTTTAAAGTGAAATTATAAAATATTTTTACCATTAAATCCAATAGTGGTCGTTGGAATCAATTTCACTTTGAAATCAGACTTAAACTAGTGTCAATCTTTTGATACTTATTGTTTTATAAAAACATGCTATTTGCTCTGACAGCGGGAATTAATTATTAAATTAATTAATGTGACTAATATGTTTTGAATTTTGTAAAAATGACTTCATTTTTTTAATTTGGAATATCAAATATAGATTAGGGTGAATTTTTTGGATTTTTCTGAAAAACTTCAATTTTTGATGAATAGTGAAACCACTAAGTGGTACTTATAAAAGCTGATTTTTCGTTTAAATGAAATTTTACCACTTATGTGTTTTGAATTTCAAAAATACGACATACATGGTTGTCCTTAAGATTTAAAATGTGGTTCAATGGGATAAAAATAATTTTTTGGTGAATAGTAACTTATTAAGTTTTTAATCGCGATTAGAGGTAATTAGTGTAATTTAAGGTAAAAATGATATTATAAGAATGTGAAAACACCATGACACTTGTCCTACACCTATTGGGTGAGTCATGGCCGACCTAGAAAAGACATGGGCCAACTTGGGGACCCCATGGAGCCACTTTAGTTGGAAAATTACAATAATATATTTTTATTTAATGTTAAAATTAAATTGACAAAAACATGAGTTGTTTTACTAAAACAATTTTTAAGTGGGGTTATACAAGTAATATTTTTGATTATAAATAGTCATTGGAAAGCTAAAAAGATTTCCTAAATCATAGTATTTTTTTTATAATTTTTAGTCATTAAATAAATTAAATTATTTATGACATAATAATGATGCAGCGATGACATCATTATTTGATGATTTAAATAAAATGGAAAGATAATGTAAAATCTATGAACTACACATGTCCAAAACTTATTGGATTAGTGGATTTAGAAGCCTTATCACCTTATCCACGACTTATATCAATGTGGGACCTTTTAAAACCGAAACATATTTTCAAATAAAGTAATATTTCTTTACTTTCCAAAAGTGCCCCTCCTCTCCTCTTATAAAAGGCCCCCACCTCTACCTCATTTCACACACTCCTCAAGCCTTTGGCTCGGCCAACCCCGGACCATTTACTCTCTCCACATCCCTATCCTCATCCTAGAGGATTCCCTTTGGGAATAATCCTTTCAAAAGAAGCCTTTAGGCTCAAATCAAAAGGAGTTACACTTTTAAAGGTAATTCATTCTCTCATGTTCATTTGTTTTATTTTGCTTCTCCAACCCCCTAAACTCTTTTTATTTATTTCTTTTGTAACAACACCAGTATCTTAAATATACTAGGATTTTGTTATAAGATTTATTCATGCTACAATATCACACAACTACATCAAATGGTTAAAGAACATACGGTTTCCGTGGATGGTGAAATTCTGTCTCCCGAAACGATGATTGTTCAATACTCATTTAACACCTTCAAAGGTGGCCATTATGATGTCACTATTTTTATATATGATATATAATATGTTTATGTTTTATTTATGCTTCTGTATTTTTCATTTTTGTCTTACAGTTGTGGCTTCCATTATGGGTATACGCGATATCCTCATTTAAGGAAGTGCGGACTACCGCCCCCTCAAAGTGATTTGATTCGTTAAATACCATATGTGGGATGTATAAAGGATGGAAATATGATATTATATATGATATTATACTGGAATTATAATATACCTTTATATCATTATTATTCTATTCTATGAAATACAAAATAGAAATGAAAGTAGCGTTCATGCGTACGTACGGCTTACCGTCTCCATGAACGGTGCATTTCATTTCTTACCTCTAAATGATTATGTAATGTTATAAATGCATGAATGTACTGGATATATATGACATATATGATATCTACATAATGAATACAATTCTGGATATAATAAACATTTGGCCACATGAACAACATGTAATTGTAAGAAGACCACTTTCGACTTAAGAACCAAATATCGGCAAAACAAATATTATTAACTTAAATGATTACATAATGTTTGTGACATGGTAATAAGTGGTATAAAAGTAATAATGAACTTGAAAAAGGGTTATTAAAGAATTAGAAATTAACTCAAGTTTATTATTCAGGAGATTAAGGAACGATCGAGTCAAGTCGGACCCGAGGTAAGGGATCCTACAACTCTCTTTCTTTTTAAGTTCACTCTTTTATGTCATTTCATTTAAGCTCATATTTCTTATGATTTGGATGTTCTTTTATATTAATACTACTGTAATTTTTATGTTCATATGATGAGAGACCCTATTCTCTCTCATCAATCCATTTTGGAAGTTTTGAGTGGCGCCGTTAGGCTGCCGAACTTTCGTAAGAGATCTAACCTCTCTCTTTCTTTTTAAGTACTCTCCTTTATGTCACTTCTTTTAAGCTCCTCTTTGTAATGTTGTGGGATGTTATTTTTTATTCCTCTTGATGTACATTTTATTTTAATGTGATGAGATACCCTATTTGATCTCATCAATCCATATTCGGAAGTTTCAAGTGGCGCCGTTAGGCTGCCGAGTTTTCGTAAGGGATTTTTCATCTCACTTTTATTCCTGTGAAATTTATGCTACATTTGCCACAAATTCCATTGAGTGGTGTATGTACTGCCCATTATTATACTATTTGTGTAATATACTTTCGTTTATGAGTATTTACATCAATGATCTATTGTCCTTCTTTCATGGGGTGTATGTTTTGAAAGATACCCAAGTCGGTAAGGGAACCTTTCACCCTCCTCTTTCTTAAAAGACTTCTTTTGTTGGGTCTTTTAATTTACATATTATTATGTTGGGATATGTTCTCATATATCCTTATTGATTTAAATTTTATGTCCAAGTGATGAGATACACTTTTTATCTCTCATCAACTCATTTTGATGTGATGCTGTTAGGCTGTCAAGGGAACTTTTTAACCCAATTTCGATTTCTTTGGGTTCAACAAGTAGTCATTGAATATGTCAACCATTGAATATGTGTGAATGACCTTTTATTGTTTTACACTTAATATCCACTTATATTGGGTGTATATATATTTTTCACACATATTTTTGAGATTTATTTGTCCTTAATTTAAGGATACCTTCTTTATAAGGGATTTCATCACATTTGACATTTATATTGAGGGTTCATTGTTGTTATGCACCAATTCACTCTTATATGGTGTATATACTGTCCTTTGGAGTATTATATCATGAATCCTTTTATTCTCATGATATTATAATGTTCTGACTAAATGTTATTCCTCGATTATTGTATTCAAGTGTCTCTAATTTTGGTAAAACCCCTTTAACCAAAATATCGTTTTAAATGTTTTAATTATTTGTTCTTCTTAATATCCATGTTTTCAAAATGGTTTTAAGGATTTATTTATATGGATATTAATGGTTTAAAATGTTAAAAGCTTCAAGGTGGTATGGGACACTTTGATTCAAAAATCTCTTTATTAAATGTTTTAAATGGTTTTGGAAATGGTTTCTTTTTGAATGGATTCATTATTACAAGATCCTAAAATGTTATATTGTGATTGAAATGTGGAAATGTCATGTTTCCTTTATTCATGTTTATGTGATACGATTATGTTATGGTTCTTGGGCATTGTTATGAAGAACGGGTGGTTCCGTGATAAACTAAGGGCGGGTGAGCCCGATATAGCTCTCCAATGCATTGGGTAACGCGAAGGAGTGAAACGTTAAGGTTTCTCCGAAGAGATTTAGGGAATATACTGTGATGGGTATTCCAAACGTAACCAAGAGGGTTACTCCCTACGTAAGAATGTTATGAATGCCTCAAGTTACCTTTTTGTCTTATGATTTCTATGATTTATTCATGGTTTGATGAGGTATGAAAGTGCCTTTGTTTTATGGGTAAAGTAAGATTTCATTCTTATGTATATATGATCTCATGTTTCCTTTCCATATTTTTATAACCCTTACTGAGCTTTTTATGCTCATCCCAAGTTTTTGAAATGTTTTTCACAGGTCAAGGGAAAGGTGCATGATGTGATGATAGTGTCAAGGATGTGTCAAGAAAGAATCTGTGTTTAATTTTAAATAGGTTTCCGTTGATGGGAAGAATGAATATTGTCTTTTATGTAACCACTTTGTTTAAATGTGGAATGTAATGAATGTTTCATGATCTAATTCTCTAAAACTCTAAACCTGAAAAGATCCTCAATGTGTAATCTTGTAATAACTCAAGATTAAGTAAGGTTTAAGGCTGGGGCCTTATAGTTGGTATCAGAGGTCGGTTTAGATAACTTTAGAGGTTAGGGTATTCTTTAAGCATAAGTGACATTACCATAATGGTTAGGATTTCAGAAAGAGTCCTAGTTTTAGATAAAGTGAATGAGTAAGTATATCTTAGTGTTTATCCTACTCATTAGTACATGATGGTTTGGTTGATATACTCACACTGACATTTCTGTTTTTAGTGAATGGCTGGACCTCGCAGGCACCAAAGTGACAATTGGTTTGAAGGAAACTGTGGTGGATCTTTGATTAAGATACTAGATAAAATGGAGGATTCAATGAGGAAACTCATGGTTGTTCTAAACCACCTATCAAGGAGTCATGATCAACCACTTCAACCTTGGTGAGTTCTCTAATGCATCATGTACGAGATGGTCAACTCGATGTGGAAATTCAGGTAATAATTATTAAGGTAACCATTAGGGTTTATATGATCCTTACTTTTGAGGTAATTATGGGTTATTATATGTTATGATGAAAGGCATGAGATAAACTTGAGGTTAAAATATTTTATGATCATCTTTGAAGATTTTATCTCATTTTGGGGAATGTTTTATGAATTATATAGTTTTGGAAAAAGGACGACACGCAGACCGTGTGACTACCCGTCGCGTCGGACAAAGCTGCGGGAATCGAACCCACAACCAAAGTGAGACTGGTATTTATCGCCTACCAATGGACTACATGAAGTCCCTGGTTAGTTTGACCGATTCTTTATAGATATATGATTTTATGAATTAAGAGTAAGTTGATTTTGGTTTATTTATGAAAATGATTAACCTATCATGGAGGATATGTGATTAGGATAATTACTTTTCAATACGAGACTTTAAGAGCAACTGATGTTGTTTGGAGATAAATGTTACGATTTAACTTGGAAGACTATGTGACTAAATCCTTCAAATATTTGGGTTGCAATTTTATATTGGTTTACTTTGAAGAATTTTATGGACAAATTGTTTATCGGATGGTCCTCGTTGAACTTTGGGTTTTGTTGGACAAATTTTGGAGATTAAGCATAGATTTTCTTTTTAATGGGTTATCCTTTTCTGGATTATCTGGCCTTGTACTAACTTTTTTGGTTTTCGTTTTGGTTAAAGTCTAAATACATGTAAGGTATATAGTTCTATTTTGTGGATTAGGTGAATTTCTAAAAGTTTATTATATTACTCTTAATGTGAACAAGTCTTCCTAAATACTCGCCTTCAGGAGAAAATATGAGTTTGTGTAAGGAATCTAATAAAAGTTGAAAGTCAATATGATAAGTGATTATGTTTACTTATGAATAAATTCCTCAATAAAAAGTAACTTAAAAAAAAATGTTGTCTATTAACTTTTCCTACTGGGGAATCGAATACCGTTTAACCCATCACAAGTTTGTGATTTTCTTATTGTTAACTTTCTCCTAAACATGTTTTCTATCACTCTCCATCGGAACATGACCCTATGTTTTCTACTCCATGTCCATATTTTCATACTTAGAATCCTAGTATGGGTTAACTCGGGTGACCTCTGTGCTTATATTTCTTTATTTTAAAGTGATTGTTTTACCGACTCTTATTCCGATGTGGGACTTTCAAGGATGTTTCCAACCGCAATTTTAAAATTGCGAGGACGCAATTCCCAAAAGGGGGGAAGGATGTAACACCCCAGGTAAATAAAGAATATGACATTTCATATTTATCTATATTTGTGAATAAAATATTGAAATGTCTTTAAAGGGGAATCTATGCTCGATGGCATACCCAACACGCAACAACGAGTTTCTTGGGAATCTTACGTTGCACTCTAATAATAAAATAATATTATTTTCAAATGGTAGTTAACATGTAGTCGTTATATTGGAGGGAATGGATATAAATAACTAAAATATGATTATATATGTTTTTTAAATGTTTTTACATTTATCCAATAAAGGATAGAGGCTTAAAATACGGAAAGAATTCAATTTTAGGCATATATGCCCTAGTTTTCACTAAAGGTTCACTTATCGCCTTTTGATGGTGAACCATCATTAAATATAGTTTTTTTCAATCTTATACATTCTATTGGACCAATTAAAACTCTTATTAATAATTGGGACATCAAAATTTACTTTGTGTAAATTTTTGGTATCTTTCCGATAATGTTCATTTTTTTTAATGAATAGTGTAAAATGTTGTATTTTAATTCAAAACCTCTTTTTAATCTAATTTATTTATATGATTAGATTATATTTTGAATTGGTTTTAAAGTGAAATTAGAAAATATTTTTACCATTAAATCCAATAGTAGTCGTTGGAATCAATTTCACTTTGAAATCAGACTTAAACTAGTGTCAATCTTTTGATACTTATTGTTTTATTAAAACACGCTATTTGCTCTTACAGCGGGAATTAATTATTAAATTAATTAATGTGACTAATATGTTTTGAATTTTGTAAAAATGACTTCATTTTTTAATTTGGAATATCAAATATAGCTTAGGGTGAATTTTTTGGATTTTTCTGAAAAACTTCAATTTTTGATGAATAGTGAAACCACTAAGTGGTACTTATAAAAGCTGATTTTTCGTTTAAATGAAATTTTACCACTTATGTGTTTTGAATTTCAAAAATCCAACATACATGGTTGTCCTTAAGATGTAAAATGTGGTTCAATGGGATAAAAATAATTTTTTGGTGAATAGTAACTTATTAAGTTTTTAATCGCGATTAGAGGTAATTAGTGTAATTTAAGGTAAAAATGATATTATAAGAATGTGAAAACACCATGACACTTGTCCTACACCTATTGGGTGAGTCATGGCCGACCAAGACAATCCATGGTCCAACTTGGGGACCCCATGGAGCCACTTTAGTTGGAAAATGACAATAATATATTTTTATTTAATGTTAAAATTAAATTGACACAAACATGAGTTGTTTTACTAAAACAATTTTTAAGTGGGGTTATACAAGTAATATTTTTGATTATAAATAGTAATTGGAAAGCGAAAAAGATTTCCTACATCATAGTATTTTTTTTATAATTTTTAGACATTAAATAAATTAAATTATTTATGACATAATAATGATGCAGCGATGACATCATTATTTGACGATTTAAATAAAATGGAAAGATAATGTAAAATCTATGAACTACACATGTACAAAACTTATTGGATTAGTGGATTTAGAAGCCTTATCACCTTATCCACGACTTATATCAATGTGGGACCTTTTAAAACCGAAACATATTTTCAAATAAAGTAATATTTCTTTACTTTCCAAAAGTGCCCCTCCTCTCCTCTTATAAAAGGCCCCCACCTCTACCTCATTTCACACACTCCTCAAGCCTTTGTCTCGGCCAACCCCGGACCATTTACTCTCTCCACATCCCTATCCTCATCCTATAGGATTCCCTTTGGGAAGAATCCTTTCAAAAGAATCCTTTAGGCTCAAATAAAAAGGAGTTACACTTTTAAAGGTAATTCATTCTCTCATGTTCATTTGTTTTATTTTGCTTCTCCAACCCCCTAAACTCTTTTTATTTATTTCTTTTGTAACAACACCAGTATCTTCAATATACTAGGATTTTGTTATAAGATTTATTCATGCTACACTATCACACAACTACATCAAATGGTTAAAGAACATACGGTTTCCGTGGATGGTGAAATTCTGCCTCCCGAAACGATGATTGTTCAATACTCATTTAACACCTTCAAAGGTGGCCATTATGATGTCACTATTTTTATATATGATATATAATATGTTTATGTTTTATTTATGCTTCTGTATTTTTCATTTTTGTCTTACCTTTGTGGCTTCCATTATGGGTATACGCGATATCTTCATTTAAGGAAGTGCGGACTACCGCCCCCTCAAAGTGATTTGATTCGTTAAATACCATATGTGGGATGTATAAAGGATGGAAATATGATATTATATATGATATTATACTGGAATTATAATATACCTTTATATCATTATTATTCTATTCTATGAAATACAAAATAGAAATGAAAGTAGCGTTCATGCGTACGTACGGCTTACCGTCTCCATGAACGATGCATTTCATTTCTTACCTCTAAATGATTATGTAATTTTATAAATGCATGAATGTACTGGATATATATGACATATATGATATCTAAATAATGAATACAATTCTGGATATAATAAACATTTGGCCACATGAACAACATGTAATTGTAAGAAGACCACTTTCGACTTAAGAACCAAATATCGGCAAAACAAATATTATTAACTTAAATGATTACATAATGTTTGTGACATGGTAATAAGTGGTATAAAAGTAATAATGAACATGAAAAAGGGTTCTTAAGGAATTATAAATTAACTCAAGTTTATTATTCAGGAGATTAAGGAACGATCGAGTCAAGTCGGACCCGAGGTAAGGGATCCTACAACTCTCTTTCTTTTTAAGTTCACTCTTTTATGTCATTTCATTTAAGCTCATATTTCTTATGATTTGGATGTTATTTTATATTAATAATACTGTAATTTTTATGTTCATATGATGAGAGACCCTATTCTCTCTCATCAATCCATTTTGGAAGTTTTGAGTGGCGCTGTTAGGCTACCGAACTTTCGTAAGAGATCTAACCTCTCTCTTTCTTTTTAAGTACTCTCCTTTATGTCACTTCTTTTAAGCTCCTCTTTGTAATGTTGGGGGATGTTATTTTTTATTACTCTTGATTTACATTTTATTGTAATGTGATGAGATACCCTATTTGATCTCATCAATCCATATTCGGAAGTTTTAAGTGGCGTCGTTAGGCTGCCGAGTTTTCGTAAGGGATTTTTCATCTCACTTTTATTCCTGTGAAATTTATGCTACATTTGCCACAAATTCCATTGAGTGGTGTATGTACTGCCCATTATTCTACTCTTTGTGTAATATACTTTCGTTTATGAGTATTTACATCAATGATCTATTGTCCTTCTTTCATGGGGTGTATGTTTTGAAAGATACCCAAGTCGGTAAGGGAACCTTTCACCCTCCTCTTTCTTAAAAGACTTATTTTGTTGGGTATTTTAATTTACATATTGTTATGTTGGGATATGTTCTCATATATCCTTATTGATGTAAATTTTATGTCCAAGTGATGAGATACACTTTTTATCTCTCATCAACTCATTTTGATGTGATGCCGTTAGGCTGTCAAGGGAACTTTTTAACCCAATTTCGATTTCTTTGGGTTCAACATGTAGTCATTGAATATGTCAACCATTGAATATGTGTGAATGACATTTTATTGTTTTACACTTAATATCCACTTATATTGGGTGTATATATATTTTTCACACATATTTTTGAGATTTATTTGTCCTTAATTTAAGGATACCTTTTTTATAAGGGATTTCATCACATTTGACATTTATATTGAGGGTTCATTGTTGTTATGCACCAATTCACTCTTATATGGTGTATATACTGTCCTTTGGAGTATTATATCATGAATCCTTTTATTCTCATGATATTATAATGTTCTGACTAAATGTTATTCCTCGATTATTGTATTCAAGTGTCTCTAATTTTGGTAAAACCCCTTTAACCAAAATATCATTTTAAATGTTTTAATTATTTGTTCTTATTAATATCCATGTTTTCAAAATGGTTTTAAGGATTTATTTATATGGATATTAATGGTTTAAAATGTTAAAAGCTTCAAGGTGGTATGGGACACTTTGATTCAAAAATCTCTTTATTAAATGTTTTAAATGGTTTTGGAAATGGTTTCTTTTTGAATGGATTCATTATTACAAGATCCTAAAATGTTATATTGTGATTGAAATGTGGAAATGTCATGTTTCCTTTATTCATGTTTATGTGATACGATTATGTTATGGTTCTTGGGCATTGTTATGAAGAACGGGTGGTTCCGTGATAAACTAAGGGCGGGTGAGCCCGATATAGCTCTCCAATGCATTGGGTAACGCGAAGGAGTGAAACGTTAAGGTTTCTCCGAAGAGATTTAGGGAATATACTGTGATGGGTATTCCAAACGTAACCAAGAGGGTTACTCCCTACGTAAGAATGTTATTAATGCCTCAAGTTACCTTTTTGTCTTATGATTTGTAGGATTTATTCATGGTTTGATGAGGTATGAAAGTGCCTTTGTTTTATGGGTAAAGTAAGATTTCATTCTTATGTATATATGATCTCATGTTTCCTTTCCATATTTTTATAACCCTTACTGAGCTTTTTATGCTCATCCCAAGTATTTGAAATGTTTTTCACAGGTCAAGGGAAAGGTGCATGATGTGATGATAGTGTCAAGGATGTGTCAAGAAAGAATCTGTGTTTAATTTTAAATAGGTTTCCGTTGATGGGAAGAATGAATATTGTCTTTTATGTAACCACTTTGTTTAAATGTGGAATGTAATGAATGTTTCATGATCTAATTCTCTAAAACTCTAAACCTGAAAAGATCCTCAATGTGTAATCTTGTAATAACTCAAGATTAAGTAAGGTTTAAGGATGGGGCCTTATAATCAAGCATTTGATTTTCTATCTAAAGAGATAGTTTATAAGATGCTCCAATGTTTTATGACTATTATAAATAGTTTGCAGTGACTTGGAGATATGGTCTTAAAAATAACATTTTATTTGAGAATATTATTTTGTTCATGTATACTGATTTGGAATCCAAAAGAACATATTTGGATAAGATAAGACTGATTAAAAATATATATCTTGACGATAATATTGGTTCTATGAGGAAATATGAATGAAGCATAAAGAGAGATGCTGAGAAATAAAAAAATGGGGGTGTTATCTTTTCAGCAACACTTACTATTCCTACCAAACCACACTCATTTGAAAAGGTAGTAAAGTCTTCAAAGAAGAGAGATGTTTTTTTTCAATTAGAATATAGTCCTTCATCACATTATAGGAAATAGTTGGATAATATATTTATAAGGATCAACAAGATTTTGGGAATGAATGATTTTCAGTATATATATATATATAAGTACAGTCATACGGATAGATATAAAAATAAGGATTCTAAAGTTACTTGTTATGAATAAAAGAAATGTGCAAACATTAGACCATATTTTCCTATGTGTAAATAAAATAATGAATGAAATTTATATATAAATGTCACAATTTATTGTATGTTAAAAGGAAATAATGTTTTGAATTCTTCTAACACTTGGAGTTCGAGTGGTAGAGATAGTTCATCTGCAAATTGATTTAATAACCAAAGTTTCACACAAAGAAACATTGACCTATTTGTAGAAGTACCTATGGTAAATCAATGTTTTATAGAAAAGGTATACACTAATGATCCCCTTACCAATAATTATTTAAATTATAATTATTATTGGTGATAATAAGAAATTTTTTAATCTTTGTATGAGAAATACTTCTTATCTATTGAGGATAATTCTCTACTAGGTTATGAGGATGTTTCTAGGTTATGAAAACATCTAGAAAATGAAAATTTAATGAATTATAAAAAACATGATAATGCCAAATAAAGAAATGAAAAGGTTGATTCTATGATGAATATTTTAACTTTTGAAGTGTCAGATATTTCAATGGATCATGATTTTTTTAATAATGTAAACATAGGATTCGAAAAAATCATAAGAAAACTATTTCTGAGAAAAATTGTTTCCAAACTAAATTTGAGAAATTATGTTCCATTACTATTTTGGATGATGATATGAATTTATTTGTAAATATAAATTCTAAAACATCTAGATTAAAGAAAATATTATCTATGTTTACCACTGGTAAGGAAAAATTTAATAATATGTACTAGATAATTTGGCCTCATGGTAATAATTCTAGAATGGGATTTACTCATTAAAAAGATATTTTTAGTAAAAACAAAAATTTCCCAAAAATTTATCCATTTTGAACTAAGTGTAAATGTGGTGGAAATTGGAAAAATAAGTTTTCTTTAAATAAAATTAAATATCAAGGATTTCATAATGATTATTTTTCTATGTAAATTAAATATTTCTAAATAATTAAGTTGGACCAATGAGATTACCCAATATCTTTATTTTTCTAATAATACTATCATAACAAAGATGTTTTGTTTTCTAAAAAAATAATGATTTTATTTTCAAGATAATAAAGATAGTACCAATAATAAGAGCTTCTGGTACATAGATACTGTATGTTCTAGGAACATTACTTGAAATAATGATTTATTTTAAAATATTATAAAGATAAAAGGTAGAAAATTTTCTTTCATAGATAATGCTAAATGAGATATCATTGGTATATGTAATATCATTATTCTTGGTAATGATTTAAATTAAAATGTTTTATTTGTTTTAGGAATTAAGAATAACCTTATAATCATTGGTAAATTATTTTATTTTAGTTATCTTGTGAACTTTATAACGGATAAATATATAGTGCAAAGTTAAAAAGTTGAATTTATTGTTTCTTTCAATCAGTACGAAAATTATTACACACTAAACATAGAATAACTTAGGATTTAAGACATTCCATTCCTTAGAATATTAGAGGATCACTCATGGTTTTGGAATAGATGGTTTGGGAACATTATCCATAGAAAAATAACTATATTGACTATTAAAGGACTTAATTAGGATCTTCCAAAACATATGATTGATTTCTAAAAAGAATGTGACCCTAGTCAATTTGGCATTCAAAATAAGTAATTTTTAATATATATTAGTGAAATCTAATCTTATGATGATTTATAGTTACTCCATAGGGGCGTCTTTCATCCTACACGAACCGTAATAATTATTGTAAAATAAATTTCATAAGTCTTAGTTGATGATTATAGAATATTCACATGGGATTATGTTCTAACAAGAAAATATGAAGCCATTAATTATCTTAAAATCTTTTTAATCTAGAGTAAAAAATGTAAAAAAACCTCCTTGATAACTATTTTAAGTGATCAAGGTAGAGAAATTGTTATGTATGATTTTGAATCTTTTTTGTAGTTAGAATGTAATTATACATAAATTTTCATCACCTATAACTCCTTAAAAAATGGTTCTGTTGAAAGAATAAATATAATTCTTCAAGAAATTTCTAGAACTTTACCGAGTGAATACTCTGTTGATAATAAATTTTATGTTGAAGTGTTTAGTATTGTATTTTATAATATAAATTATGTTTTAATTAAAACATTTAATAATAAAACACATTATGAGTTGTGGATAGGAAGAATACCAAAAAAATTATACACCAAAGTATTTGGATGCAAAGTAATAATATGGAATACTAATGAAAATTTTTATATGCTTTCACCCGAATCTGATAAAGGCATAATTTTAGGTTATTCGACAACTAGTATGTCTTATTGTGTTTTTAATAAGTATAAAAGTGAAGTGGAGGAGAAAATAAATGTTAAGTTTGATGAAACTAATCCATTTACCTTCAAAAAACCTCAAACTATATCATCAGATGTTATTTGTAAAAAAAAATTTCAAAATAATTTAGAAAGATCTTATCACAAGGAAATAACTCAAGGATATGTTTATGATGTTATTCCAAAATAAAATATCCAACCTGTTGTGGAAGAAAAAACTTTTTTATAACCCAATAAATCAGTTGTTTCTTATGAATCATTCTAGTGATATTTTCATTGTTGATGTAGATAAACCAGTTGGGAACATAAGTTCGTTAAGAAATGGAATTGATCATATATATTTCTTGTATCAATTCGAATATATGAATATGAGTGAGGATTTAGGTAATGATGATTGGATAAAATATATGCAAGATGAACTCAATGTTATTGAAAGGTCCCATGTCTGTTCATTATCTTAATGACCTAATGAAACTTTAATAATTGATTTAAAATGGGTTTTCATAATTAATGTGATGAAAATGAAATAATAGTTATAAATAATGATATAATTGACGTTAAGGGATATAAATAACAAAAGGGATTATATTATGAAGAAAATTACATCATGTATAAGGGACCAGACATATCTAATTGATTAATATGTGAAAATATGGAGTTTTAGGTGTTATGGGGGGGGGGGGTCAAGGAATCATATTCCAACACTTCACAAAAATTTTCATCTTCCAATGGTAGGTCTCATTGTTAGGTCTTTGTAGGGAATCACAATGGTAGGTCCTAACGATGATTCTCAATGGTAGGTCCTTATTCTGAGTCATTGATAGTAGGTCTAGATGGTGAGCCACTGATGGTAGGTCATAGTGGTGAGTCAGAATGGTATATCATAATGGTTGTTCGGAATGGTGATTTAGAATAGTGAGTAAGGATTAGTGACTCTCAGTAGTGACTCATGATGGTGGATCATGATAGTGAATCACACTAGTATCTTGCTGAATGGTTACTTTCACCAGTGACTCACAATGGTGACTCGAACTGGTGACTCACATTAGTGACTCATCTAACAGTGTGTCATTTCAAACAGTTTTTCAAATTTCCAGAATCTTCCAGTTTTTCCAGTTTCCCCATTTTGACTTTTAATTTGACATAAAACAAATTCAATGCCTTATTTTAAGGGAATTAATGCCGATTTAACGGGAATAAATCATATTATATAATTTGAAAAAATATTGACACTTCCAAGTGGTCAAACCCCATGGGTTTTTCTGAGATCATTATATAATGGCGATTCAAAAACCATTTCATCTTCTGCGAGTATCAGATATAATCCTTCTAATATGTGGGCCTTAACTTCATTCATTCCTTATAATTTCCATTTATTTTGTACGTCTCAACAAAATTTCTTACCAGAGGATATTTTCATTTTTTTTTCTTTATCCATTAGATCATATTTTACCTAGATTCCTTTTTATGACATGCACACCCCAGATTTGAGGCAATCAATAATTTCGATAAATTCATCTTCTAAGTAGGTTTTCTTTCATATATTTTTATTTTGTGCATCATTTGGGGTGGGTATAAAAATTTATTATTTTATAGATGGTAGAATTCAGACTAATAAAGATAGTGGAACCAGTTTTATATCAAAAAATGGTGCTAGGAAAAAGTGATGTATGTTCCTGTTTTACTGTACTATTGATATTGCGATTTTATGGGAAAAACGCCTTGCTAAAAATCATTGTTGTTGGAGGTCCTTTTTTTCATATGGTAGTTTTTGGAATGAATGTCATTCATTTATCTTGAAAAAATTTATACATGAAAAATCCTTAACCATGTACTCTCATCCAAATAAATGGATTCCCCATTATCAATCTATTTCTTTGATAACACGTGAAATTATAAATTTGATATTGAGTGATGAATTCCATAGTAAATCTTAGTATTCAATAACTTGGTTCATGTAGAGGTATAATGTGTGGGGGATTGGTATAACTTTTTAGGTTGTTGGGTTTTGAGCATGGCTGTGTGATGTGGGGTGATTCTGGTGGTTTAATGGAATCTCAGTTTGAGAGATTAATTGATTATAGAATGGATGAGAGGTGTTGTGTAGTTGGAATGGAATCTAGTTATGTTTTGTGTGATACCAGATGAGGTTATGAGTTTTGGGGTTCTATTTGGTGATATAGTAGATTGGGTGGAATGAATTTGATGAATGATTATGGTAGTGGTTGTTATGGACAATTTTACTGGATTTTCTCCATGAATTACATGAAGAACGTTTTCCTCATATCTGGAGATTGATATACCAAGATGGCATGTAAAATAGGAAGGTAATGGTATATAGTGTTATCAATGTAATGTATATTAATTTACTATTTTTATCCCCCTCCTATTTGGTTTTATTATGTTTCCGAATAGTTTTTTGTTAGTTTCCCAGGTTGTAATGGGATGAAAAAGTAAATTGGTTATTAAATTTTCAAACTAGCTTGGGATGGTTAGTTGATGGATTGAATAAATGGATTATTAATAAAAATTAAATTCAATAAATGAATTGATTTGGGGTATAGATTGGTTTTTTGTGGTGTGGTGAATTTATAGGTAGCATTATGGTTGGAATTGTTGTGGATTGGTTGTTTATTTTAGAACCCATATGATGAGCTATACATATGATAACTATATATAAATTTGTATTTTTCCTTGAGAAATTTATATGCACCCCAAACTAGTTTATCATTATGTGCTAATAACCCCCACAATCATGGGGTAGGGTGTCTTTCCCAAACATCCCAATGGGAGGATGGATGGATGGACACCTGATCTCCATTGCTCCCTTTTCCAGGTGATGATAACCCATGATCCTTTGGGTCAGTTGTGGTTTGTGAGTACAATGTCTATGTGGGAGAGTTGTGATGCCCTAGGTGTCTTTAGGATGAGAATTGTTGTGGTGTCGCATGTATCTTCAGGATAAGTTTTCATGTGTTGTGTGGCCTTGTGGTTCAGGTGAGATATGAAGTTGTTTAGGACCCAGGTGTGTGTGACCGAGATGTGGTCTATGGTCTAGGTCTCTATAGGCGGAATGTAATGTAACACGGTGGGTGGGGGATGAAATGGGGTGTGTTTTTTGGCCTAGTTGTGTGTGGGTTGTTTGTGACATGGTTATTTCTGAAGGGGTGGGAGCACAATGATGTTTGTCGTTAGGGTGAGAGAGAGGCTAATCAGTGGGAAAGTGGTGTAGGGTATCCTATCATCGATGTGCTTATATAATTTTACATGACATTTATTATTTGGTGATCATTACATGGTGAGGTTGGGGTGGTTAGTATTCCTTCTTAGGTTTTATTTGGTTTTTATATTTTCTCATGGGAGAATTAGTATTATACTTTCACATGTGCATGAGAGACACTGGTTTCCCTACTATGTATACATGAATCTCTAACCTACGTATATAAAAACAATTTCAATGTTCTAGGAGGATTACAGGGACTATGCTGATCATTTATAGCTCAAACATTGGGATAGTTGTTGCATCACTTCATAGCATCAGTTTTGGTACTTTACTTTGGAGACTTCATTCATTTATAATAGTTTTATTTTGAAACATGCATGTGGGTTGTTTTTTTTTAATTTTATATATATGTCATGGAGTTACTTTTGGTTGATACAATATATCCCATGATCTTGTTTCCTTAAAATGGGAAATTCCTCCCATTTAGTGATAATTTTATACCCTTTCTTCTTGTCTTCACTTTGGGGCCTACTAGAGGAAAGACACGAGGGTTGTTATCTCCCTTTCATCCCTACTAACCCAGGAGGGGCAGCTTTGGAGGAAGGGGGTAATGAAAAAATGATATTAGACCTAATATTTGAGAGATAAGAGGGAGTTTGGAGTTAGTAATAGTGAGGATTTCATGGGTTGGTAGGTAAATAGTATCATGTGATCTTGTTCTGTGACATAGTCTAGGGAAGACCAGATAGGACATGGGATTTTAGGGCCCCCATGATCTGATGTAATGACTCTAAGCCTACTGAACAACCAACTGAGGATACATCGCTTATAGGGTAGAGAAACTAGGTATGGGTCATGCATCATAATGGCTTGTGTTCTTGTTTGACTTTGGTTATTTTGGGAAAATTTAATTGAATAACAATAAGATGAGTTAAAATAAATATAAAATAAAATTCTATACTACATAGGAATAGGAATTCATTGTTTACCTTTAAACTATGGAACCTTGTATTTGGCCTCATGTGGATCAGGTAGTTGAGGCTCAACAGGTTGATCCATTCGATTGGTGGAGGGTTGATCTAGTAGAGGATGATGACTAGTGGCAGAGAACATTACATGACTTCTAACAACATTCCTTTGGAAAATACATACGTACTATTTCATGAATTGACATAGAGAGCTGGCTTGAGGAGCATGAGATCACCTATAGTGTCATAGGTCCCTAATAGAGTACTGGGTTCCTTTAGAAGCTAGTCAGATGTGAGGAGCCACGTGTCAATGGTGGATGTTGTACCTGGGGGATCAGAAAGAGGTAGATAGGTTGTGGGTTGACTTTGAGAATGAGTTCCAGGTGAAGTTCCCTTCTTTGATGATGAAGGCTGAGAAGATGCAAGAGATACTGTCCCTTTATCAAGGGAGTATGTTCATATAAGATCTAGGTATCATGTTCAATTATCTTCTTCTTTTTTCTGTAGATCTCTTTCCGTATGATGATTCTCATGCGAAGCGTCTTGATGAGGTTCTTAGTCCTTCTATCAAGTACGCAGTTACTCCCTTTCTCATCCAACTTATCTAGAATTTCAAAAAGGTGGAATTGATCAAGAGAATATACTTGTGAGGATGTTTTCCATGATAGGGGATTCTGTAGGGTTCTTTGAGGGGTAGGGTTACAAGATGAAGGTCTTAGGAACCAAGGCCATCGAGGTTCTGACCATTAGGGATTCAACCTTAGCCGCTTCCTTTTCAACAATCTAGGTCTCATTCCTTTACTATGTGATTGATGAAAATGTGTTTCTCATATGAATTTTGTATCAATCATCATAACTATTTCACATCATCCATTCAAGATTAGTATGGTAGAGGTGGACAAGTTCAACACCACCCTTAGCATCAGTTTCTAGCTAAAACAATTCAGCATTAGTGAAAATTATCTCATGCTCCATTGAGGAGAGGCATAACACATAGGGTCAGACCTCAGGATGTTCATTAGGGACCTCGAACTAGGTGTGTTCATGGATGGATTTTTCCACAAAGTGATAATGGAACTGGGTATGGTCAATTTCACATAGTAGAGGAATCTGTTCCACCAGGGGCGAAGAATGCTAGAGGTACGATCTATTTGTTTGGTACACTTTGTTTTTCTTTATTTGATATAGGAGCTCCAAAATTCTTTTTTTTTGCCCACTCAAACCCATTATCTAGGGAAAGTTATATAGATGCTTCTTGTTCCCCTGGTGATGAGTACGTCAGTCAAAGGATAGACTAGCTTGTTTGATGATTGTCAAGGACATAGATAGATGATTGGTCCACATCAGTCCGATGCTGATATTTTCATGATATGGAATCTTCCAAAAAATTTCATTATATTCATCAAATGATTATATTATGTGCATGATGTTATCTACTTATAATGGAGTAGATTCATGTTTTCATACCATGAAGGACAACACATGGTGTTTGTTGGTGAGCATAGTTGTCAGGTGGGCAGTCGATGTGTGGAGCATCTTCTTTCCTTGTTGGTTGATTTGTAAGTAGAATCAATAGATGTTTGAATGGAAGAGGTTCCTCAAGTTTTTGGGAAATTCTTGGATGTTTTTTCAGAGGGGATGTGACACTACCCCCTTGGAATGATAATGAGTTTGGGAAAATACTAGAGCCCCGTTTTTTTCTTATTTCAATGGATAATTATCAGATGGAACCTTCTAATTTGTGGGATTTGAGAATTTAGATTAACAATATTATGAATAAGGGATTTATCCGGCCCATTATGTATCCACGAGGTGTGGAAGTGTTGTTCACAAGATTGGTGGACGGTGGTATGTGGTTATATATAGACAACTAGAGGTTGAATCAGATGACAGTCAAGAACAATTACCCTCTCCTGAGTATAGACAATTTTTTCAATCTGTTGATTGGGGAAATATGGTTTATCTATGGTCGATATGTGGTCTAGATATCGCCAGTTAAGGGTGAAGGAGGGAGATATTATAAAAACTACTTTTAGGTTAATGTATGGAATCATTGAGTTTGTATGGATTCCATTCAGTGTTATGAACGCACCAGTTGTGTTCATGGGACTTATGAACTCCATCTTCAATGAGTTCCTAGACTAGTTCATCATTCTATTCATTAATGATATTCTATTCAACTTAATGCTAGAAGAGAAAAATTCTGATCATCTCAAGACCGTCTTACAGGTTCTTTAATGCCACAATCTCAATGGAATTTTTTAAGTGTATGTCCTAGACACGAGAGTTGAATTTCCTTATGAATGTGGTGTCTCAGCTAGGTGTGGTAGTAGACTCATCAATGTTTGAGTAAGTTGTTTCATGGGAGTCACCCAAGAATGAGGCATCACTTTTTAGTTTACTTGATCTTGTAGGATATTAGTGGATGTTTTCTCCTTATTTCCCTTGATTTGTATCCCCTTTGAAAGATTTTACTAGAAACTATGAAGCATTTTTTTGAAGTGACCAGTGCCATGTAGTATTCAAATTTTGAAATGGGAAGTTGTTTTGTGATCCAATGCTCTATTTTACTGAGGAAGAATTGACGTTTGAGGTTTTTTGTGATGCTTTCCATCTGGTTTTGTGATGCCAACTAATGAAATCTAATACAATGATCTATTATGTGTCTAGGAAGTTGTGCCCCCATGAGTGTAACTATGCCACCCATGATCAGGAGCTATCAACAGTCGTGTTTGTGACAAATTTGTGGTTTCATTACCTCATTGGGAAATTTTTTTGGTCTTCAAGGATAATACAATATTGAGTTATATCGATTACCGGTATGATCTAAAATGAGATTATAGAGGAGGATGTATATTCTTTAGGATACCAATTTCAAGATCTCTTATAACTCTAGAAAGGGGAATATCATGGCAGTTTCCTTGAGAAGGAAGTCCCATAAATAGGTTGTTCGAGAGTCAATAGATGCTTGGAGAGTTATGGAGGTGTTGGGAGAATTTTACATATATTCATTTTTGGATGGTGGTAGATTCTATATGTTTCATATGAATGTAAAATATTATTTGATGTAGTAGGTGGAGGAGAATTAATGGGGGGGACATAGTGGAAGATGTGTTGTGTGACCGTGTTTTCTATGGTTATACTCCAAAGGGAGGGTTAGAGGATGGTCAGACTAGATGTTATTCTATGGAAGGTTGTTTGATCATATGGTGGTGCATGATGGGGTGATTTGTGAGTTTCATAACTCACCTTTAGTGGTAAACCCAGGAGTTTCCATGATGTGTCGTAGTTTGAGGATGTAGTCTTTGCAGTTCTTAATAATGTGGGTTATAGCGATGATTATGGCAATATAATTGGTTTTACAATACTTGAAGGCTGAGCATCGTGTTCCCATTGGTTTGTTTCACCACTTAGATGTCATCGAGTGGATGTTGGATGACATCTCTTTGGATTTATTCCCATAATTACCCAGGTCATAGAGAGTCTAAGATGTTATCTGGGTATTAGTTCATATGAGGACAAAACATGATCCATTATTATAAATCAAGCATTATATCGCAATGGATTCTTTGGATAAGAGGTATGTGGATGTGTTGATGTGGTTTCATGGAGTTCTGAGGTACTTTGTCTTAGATTGGGACCCATGGTTTACTTCATGAGTATATAGGGGATTACAACATTCATTTGGAACCTAGTTTCTCCTCTGTATATCCTTCCACCATCATATGGATGGGAAGATGGAATGGGTTATCCAAACACTAGAGGATATTTTGCGGGTATGTGTCTAGTAATTTGGAAGATCATGGATATGAAACTTTCACGTGGTAGAGTTTTCTTATAATAAAATATACCAATCTTCCATTATTATGGATCTGTCTTAATAATTGTTGGAAAATTCATGTCATTCACCTTTATTCTTGATAGAGGTTGGAGAGATAGCTATTCTTGGTCCCAAAGTAGTGTATATCATGATAGATATGGTTTAGCTTGTCTGTGAGAGGATAAAAGATGTTAGTGACCAGAATAAATTATTTGTTGATTGTTGGAGGAGGCCCTTAGAGTTATAGTATTGGGACAACATGTTATTGAAGGTTTCCCCTCAATGTTGGTAGTGGAGGTTTGGCAGAGGGATAAATCCTTCTCCTATGTTTTTTGTTCTCTTAGAGGTGTTGGGGAAAGTTGGTGAAGTGGAACACCAGTTGGTGTTGGAACAATAGTTAAGTAGGATTCATGACATCTTCTATATCTCTCATCTTTATTAGTATCTCCATGATGACTCCCATGTCATTGACTAGGGATAGATAGATATTGAGGTTGACGTGATGTTTGTGGACTAACCAGTGGTGATCCAGGATCATCAGGAGAAGGTGGTGTATGGATGGACCATTCCTTTGGTTTGTGTCTTTTGGAGGCATGGTATCCTGGAAGAGAGTACTTGGGAGTGAGAAACACATAATCATGCCTAGTACACGGAGTTGTTTTGAGTTTTTTCTTGTTCTATTTCTCTTAGTAATGTGATGTTTTAAATTTTTTTTCTTTAAGATGTGTTGTTTCTTTATTCCATAATATGTGATAAATTCCTGGCCTAGAAAGAGGAGAGCACATGATTCTAAAATGAGTCACATTAATTACATTGTGATGAAACATGTGTTGGTGACTCACTGCCACCCCGAGTGGATAATATCTTGACATGGAGGATGGAATTCCCATATTCATGTGTCCTGGTTAGTGTGATTAATTTGTTATGTGGATATGTGAGAGAGGGAATCTTGTGGTTGGGTAGTTTTTTTTTGTGTTTTGGATATAGAGGTATCCACTCCAGATTTTGGGAAAAACATTATGGTTTGTAATTGAACCTTAGTGTGTCTGTCATTGTTCCATGTGTGGCAAGGCCCTTGAGAGGTATCTTGAAGGGTGCTGGTTCATACTCTTCCTTTTTTTCAAAATAAATTGGTTTTGAATTATCGATAGAGAGAGAAGTTTGATAGGTATCTGATAGAATGTACTGGACCTCTCCGATCTATTACTTGGTGAAAATATGGTGTCTCAGGTGTTTGGGACTTCACGGTGACTAATCCCAACACTTCTTACAAAAATTTCATCTTCAATGGCAGTTCACAATGGTAGGAAATGATGTGGAGTCGAAATGATAGGTCTTGATGGTGAGTCACAATGGTAGGTCCTAATGATATGTTAAGGATGTAAGGTACTGACGGTGAGTGGTAGATGGTAGGTCCGAACGGTTACACGCCCTAGTAGCTTATAACTATTAGTCTGAACAATGGGTTAGAATGGAATCTTAGGGCCAGTGACTCATAATGGTGTATGGAAATGGTGGATCACGATGGAAACTCATAGTATTAGCTCACCCTCTGGTTACTATCACCAGTGAATCGAAATGGTGACTCAAACTGGTGACTCAAAATAATAAATCATCTAACGGTGAGTCATTTCTAATAGTTTTTTAAATTTTCAGAATCTTCCTATTTTTCTAGTTTAGAACTTGTGATGTTTTATTTTATTTATAGATAATTTAAATCGATGTTTTAAGGGATTTGAGACTGATTCAAATTTATTAAATCATATCATTTACTTTTATAGAAATCGTGAGGCTTCTAAATCGTCAAACTGTATTGTTTTATTTAGATTCTACTTTAATGGAGATTAAAAAATTTGTTTCATATTCTGTTAGTGACAGATCTAATACTTCTAATCTAGGGCCTTCCCTTCATTCATTCCTTTTTCATTTCTCTTGATAATTAACATCCCAATAACATTTATTCCCCAAGGATATGTTTGTTTTTTCTGTAGACTTTGGGTCACATTTTCTATAGACTCCTTTATTGTTGCATGCATGCACCTGCCTTGGTGAAATAAAAAATGTTCTGATCGCTTCTTCTTCCAAGTATGTTTTCATTCATCTCTATTTCTTTTTGCATCATATTGGGTGGGTATATAGATGTTTCATTATGGAGATGTTAAAAATTAGACTAACTAATACAATAGAATGAGTTGTAAATCAATAAACATGGGATGGGGAAAAGTGACACATGTTCCTTTTTTACTATTTTATTGATATTGATATCTTACAGGATAAATACCCCATTGAAAATAATGGTCATTAGTGTTCATTGTTCTCTCATATGTATTTTTGTGGAAAGAATGTTTTTTGTTTTCTTCAACTAATTTTTATATGAAAAATGATTAACTATATAAACTTATACAAATTAATCTATTACCAATGATAAAACTATTTCTATGATAAACCAAAAAATTAAAAAGTGTAAATTGAGTTTGTAATTAATTGTTAAATATTAATTTTCCTTAGCATTGGTCGTGCAGTGTTATATTGTGTCTGTGATTTTTTTGACTTGTGTTTTAGTAGGGTTGTGGGCATGGTTGTGTGATGTGTTCTTATGCTAGTGGTGTAATAGAATCTTAGGATGATAGATTTGTTTTTTATAGAATGTATGATAGGTGATGTGTGACAGGGATTCAAGATGGTTATGTTGTGGGTGTGACCGGATGAGGTTATGAGTTTTGGGGTTTTCTTTGGTCAGAGGATAGATTGGGTGGAATGAATATGAACAATGATGTTGGTTTTGGTTAGTATTTCTAATTCACTCAGAGTTTCACTATTAATAACATATAGAAATATTTCCCCATATCGGGAGATTGATATATCTTAAAGGGGTGATTAATATGGAGGTTTTGGTACATTTTGACTTTAATGTGATACATGTTCATTTACCAGGTTTGTACACCTCTTGTTTGGTTGTTTTGTGTTTCTTGTTAGCTATGTCTGTTTGTTTCCCAGGTGGTAATGGGATGAAAATTTAAATTGGTAAATAATTTTTGAAACTGGATTAGGATCAGTGGGTGATGTATTGAATAAATTAATGATTAATAAATAGTGTAAAATGCATAAATGAATTTGTTGGTGGGTAAGGATTTGGTTTTGTGTGTTGTTGTGTATTTAGAGGCAGCCATAAGGATGTAAGTATTTTGGTCTAGTTTTTTTGTTTGAGAACACATAGGTTGGGTTGAGTGTTTTGTATCTATATATATACTTGTTTATTTTCCTTTGGATTTCTATATGCACCCCACCCAAGTTGAGAACTATTTTCTTAACACCGCCATCATCAAGGGATGGTGGAATTCCCAAACATACCATTTGATGTATGGATGGATGGATAGACACCCACTCTTCCCGACTCCCTCTTCTAGGGGGTGATTGACCACAATCCATCAATAAGGTTATGGTTTTTTTGGCCCAGGTGTGTCCAGGTGAGTCGTGATAGTCAAGGTTTTTTTGGAATGAGATGGTTTGTGGTGTCCGAGGTGTCTTTGGGATGAGTTGTGATGTGATGTATGGCCCAGTGGTTCGGGTGAGATGTGATGTGGTTTGGGGCCTAGGTGTGTGCATGCACGATTTGTTTTGTGGACCAGGTGTATGCACATGGAATCTGATGTGACTCAGAAACATGTGACTACACACGGTCTAGTTTGTGGTCTAAGTGTATGTGGGTGGGTTCTATGTAGTTCTTTCAGAATAGAATGGAGTGCCCATACATTTTTCATTAGGATGTGAGAGTGTCTAATAAGTGGGAAAGTGGTGAGGGGTACCCTATCATCAATGTGAAATATATTTGTTTACATGACTTGTGTTATTTTGTGAGCATGTCTTAGTGATTTTGGGGTGGTTATTATAACTGCTAAGGTGTTGTTTGGTTCTATGAGAGACATTGGTTTTCCATCTAAGTAACCCAGTATGCTCAACCAACATATATAAAATTTATTTTAGGTTTCCAGAAGGATTACTTAGACTATGTTGGTCATTTCTAGATCAGACATTGGGGATAGTTTATGTGCTGCTACATAGAATTAATTTTTGTACATTAATATGGATACATCATGCATTTGTACCAGTTTTATATTGAAACATGAATATGTGTAGGTTTCTAGATTTCATATATATATATATTAGAGTTGGTTGGTTGATATATTCTATATCCCTATCTTGTTTACTTAAAAATGGTAATGCCTCCAATTTAGTGAGAATTTTATACCCTTTGTGATATTCGCCACTCCGGAGCTTACAAGAGGCATAACTACGGGGGCCATTATCTCCCTTCGTTCACTACCAAACTAGTCCGGGAATCATTGGAGCGAGGGGGTTGTGACACCGTGGTAGAAATACATGAATCTATTCAAATAATTCTATCTTTTCAGGCATTCATAAATTGAAAACTATTTTGAATGGACGTGAAGTGTGTTTTTCTTAATGGATATGTACAAGAGGAAGTTAATAAATAATAACCCTTATTTTAAAAATAAAAAACATCGAGAACATGTTTATAAAATTAAAAATCTCCTTATGGTCTTAAATAAGACCCTATAGATTGTTATGATAGGTTAAATATATTTTTGTTAAAAAATAATTTTATTAATGGAGTGGCAGATCCAAATATTTTTATCAAAGAAGTAAATATAAATATTTTGATTTTCTAAATATATTTTTATGCGTATATATTTTATTTAAAATAATAATAATTAAAAAAAATTCCTTTTGTGGATATTATGATGTTTGAGTTTGAAATGAGTATGATGGGAGAGTTAACATATTTTCATTGTTTTATAATATCACAAAAACTAGTAGAAACTTTTATATCTCAGGATATGTTTATAAAATATTTACTTAAGAAATCAAGTTCTGAAAAATATCAATGTATTTTTACTTCAATTATTACCTCCAATTATTTAGATGATGAAGAGGATGAGAAACCAGTTGATTAAAATATTTTTATAATTGTTATTGAAATCTTACTTTCAATAATAGTTTGTAATATAGATTTTTTTGTCTATAGTATAATTATGTGATAGATATCAATTCATTACAAAAGAATCCCATCATAAAGTTTTAAAATGAATATTTTATTATATTAAGTGAACCATAGATTCAGGAATATTCTATTAAATTGGAAATGTTTTCAAACTAAAAACTTTTACAGATGCTGAATTTGGTTGATTTAGAATGGATATGAAAAGTACATTTGAAACCAATCATTTCTTAGAAGATTCGTTAGTTTCTTGGTCATGTTAAAAAAAATATTTAATTCTAATTTCCACTATTGAATCAGAATATATGGAAGATTAAAGTTGTTTTTCTCATGTTTTGGGGATGAAATACACACTCACTAACTATGGAATGAGTTTTAGTAAAACTCAAATACTTTTTGAAAATATAATTTTTTTATTTAAGTAAAAACACATAAAATCACTAATTTGATAAGAAAATATATATAATAAACCATTTACAACATGATCAGGAACTCAAAGGAGATATAATTTTTCAATTCATCAGAACATAAGACCAATTTGCTGATATTTTTACAGAAACACATAGTACCAACAGATTTGAATACATTAAACAGAATCTAGGAATGATAAATGTTAAGTGATCATACTTATATACGTCTTCTTTACCAATATCCTTACACAAATGAACTAATTTTTATATGGGTAGTACATATGTTATTTGTTTTTTAATGAATATTTTTTTTAAATCATATATTTTCTAAAAAAAATTTATCGTAATGAATTTTCAGGACTCAAAGGAGGTTACAAAAATTTCTGGACAATATTTTTTGTAAAAAAATATCTTAATAATTTATCATTATAAATACATCATAATCTGTTTTCATTTTAAAAATATACTCGTAAATTATTATTATAAAACTATCTTAATAAAGTCTTTTATACTGTTGTAATCTATTTATTTTTGAAAAATCTAGAAGAATAGGTTACACATACTGATGAAACATTCTACTCTAAAAGGTACTATTCTTTAATTTTTTTCAGTATTCATTTACATTAGTTTATTAATTTTGTTTTTAATTAATTATTTTAATTTAATATAAATCATTTAGTTGATTTAATACACAATTTTTTTATCAGATTCATTTTCACTGAGATGAAAATTTTTCCTAAAAATTTAGAGTTCAAATATTACTTTTGAAAATTTGCTTGATTAAATATTGGAAATCAAATCAGTTAAAGATTTAATATTAACCATTTATTTATTTGTAACATTAACCATCTCTTCTCTATACCTATATAAAGGTGGGTTATATTGTTTTCCTTCATCTGTTATCAGATTGTTTGATATCGACTCTCATCATTCATTAATGATTTCATTCCATTTATTTTGGTGTTTTTCGAATCTATAACTATAGTCTTATTATGGTAGAGAAAAAGGAATATTATACAAACATGAATGTATTCAAAGAATATCTAATTAGAAGAATTTAGTTTTTCAAGTATGATTCTATTCTCAAATGGTTTGTTTCATTACAAAGTTGGGAGGATGTTTGTGTAGAGAAACCTGAAAAAGATCATGATTTGTAATATCCTAAAATTGGATGATAGTTTTATGAATTTGTTGAGTTCATTATAGAAAGTGTTTAGGATATATTTTCATTCAATTTAATTGGGAATAAATATAATATTCCTTATAAATGAGTTACAATATTTAATGGTGTTTCTTTAGATAGTGAGGAATATTTCCCCTCTCACAAATTATCTGAAAGACATGGACCTTTTGATAAAATGAAGGTAGAAGATTCCTGATTCCCATGAAATGATATGTTTAGATATTTTCTCATTAATCACCAAACTCTATGGTTTTATAATTGTATATATAGGGGCATTTAACACAAATTATTGTTTATAGAGACACCCTTAAGGTATCAGAGATTTATATTCTGGATTTTGTAATAAGCATGAGACAAATTAACTTGGTAAGGTCAGTTTTAATTATGGTCGAATCTATTAAAAGTTATTTAACAAAAAAAATATTTGTATCTTTATTTATTTTATCCACGTGTTTCTTATGAAGGTTATGAATCTTTTAAATATTGATAACCAAATGTACCATATGCTAGAACAGATTATTTTTGCTGGTGATGATGAAACATCAAGAATAAAGATCATCTTTTTTTCTAAATCAATTTTTTTTATAAATTTTAGGGATATATGTATGGGGATCAACCATAAATAATGGTAGTTTATGTTATGAAAAAGGGAAAGGCCAAAACATCCCAAATAATGAAACAAAATAATGAAAAGAAAATACTGGATGATATTTCCAAATTTCAATAAAACATAAAGTGAAAAATAAAATAGAAGATATAATATTTTGAATTTATCCATCCTAGGAATATCCTTTTATAATTTAGGAAGAATATTAGTTAAAATGTGAGGAGATATGAAATAAGAAAAATATAATTTTTCAAGAAGAAAATGTCTATGAAGGTTTGTTAAAATTTTTAATGAGATCATTGAAAAATTAAATTCTTCCATTATCTCATACTGATATAATAATTCATGATTTAAGACATGTTTTTGTAGAAAATGTAGTGTTCTTATTAGCTATTACTTTCATGATAGTTAAGGGGAAATACAAATTAGTTATTTAAAAATATGAAGAATATGTTCCAACAGAACATCAAAATAATGTTGAGAAGTAAAAATATTCATTCTATATAAAGTATGAAAAGTAAGATCTTATAGGGAAATAAAAATTAGAAAAATAACTTGAGGAAGTTGATAAGGATTAAAAGTAAAAGAATAAAGTGAATGAATTGGAATTAGAGAAATTAGAAGAAGAAGAAGAGTAATAATGGTGAAAAATCAAAGGAAGAAGAAGAACATGATGATTAATGAATATAACCTAAACACAAACTAATGAGGAATTCAAAAGAAGAAATCATTAGAATCACTATCATCATCAGATTTACCTTCATAGTTTGAGAAGTAAGCATAATTAGAAGTATCTAATGAAAAATATCCATCATAAGAAGAAGAAATTTCTTCTCTGAAAGGGGAATAAAATTCATCATCAAAATCCAAGGAACATGATCAACAAATAATGAAAAAAAATTATAAAAATATTTAGTCAGATAAAAATGTGGAAATTGTAGTAGTTTCAGATGATAAGAAGGTTTCAAGGAAATGAAGAGAGAATAATGAGGAATTGCCAAAACCTGATTCAAAATCATCATGACTAAAACATCCAAAAACCTTATGAGGTTCATCCAATTTTGAGGAAACTATAGTACAAAAAAGGATTTGACATCATTTTTAATTATTTGAGAAGATTAAAATGATATCATTACACAATTTTCTAATGTTGTGGCATGATATATATCATTTTGAACAGATTAATTAAGATATCAGAATCACTAAAATTCATCATAGAATTAGTTATCCATATTTTCATAGAGTAATAAAATTTCCAAGAAAATTACAAAACATAAAAAAGATCTTATAATCAAATGGTCAGGTGGTTGAACCATGTCGATGAGTACCTCAAAGATCATGATGGTCAATTTTTAGAGGTGAAGAAACATAATATATAAATTTATTAATCCTATAATGTATTATGTTCATATGTTTTTGACATGTATATTTTCTTGATGTAGTTTGTAGAATCCACTACTGATCAGATAAAAAAATTAAATTATTGGATCGAAAAGGATCACATTTTGGATTTAGTGAACAACATTAAATGGTCTTATGAAGATGAATTTATCTTTATGAAGGATTATAATAAAATTTTTTATAAGGATATTGAAATAAATAATATTGAATTAAGGAAACAAGGAGTGGTCAAGGAGAATATATTGAAGATTGAGAAGGATTCATAGGAGTTCAAACAGGTGAAGGAAAATGTCAAGAAACTAATAAAGAATTAAAATACACTTCTATATTTGAAATCTTGAAGTAATATTCTCAAACATTTGAATTATTTTTTGAAATATAATTACTTTTATTATAATACATTATTTTTTAATGTATTTTAATACTTTGGTATTATGTTCACTCTATTATTTCTTAGATAATTAGTTAGTTCTCATAATAATTTTTTCATATTTTATTTCTCTTCAACCATTTTAGGTAACTATGGGTAGTGTCCCATTTTTTTAAATCACAAAGGGGGAGAAACATTTAAAGAAAAATTATAAATAGATTTGTTTTAGAGGTATTTTTATAAAAATGGGAGATACTATTTTAAGGGGGAGAAGTATGAATAATTTCACTTGTATCATAAAAGTGTTACAAAAATAGAGGGAGTTCTGAAGTATATATTCAATTTTATTAATAGGTAAAAGGATTGTCATTATTTCAAGTTATAATTTTTAATTTTATTTATTAAGGTTTGTGCTTTCCAAAAGGGGGATATTTTTGAGTTCTAAGCCTTTCTTAATAATGTTCTATTCATTTAGTTTTAGATATCAAAAAAACCTTCTTAAAAATATGATTAAAAACATTTTATTTTCCAAGTATTTTATTATGTTTTTGTAGCAAACATTACTTTTCACTATATATAGAAATATATCCAATATATATTGAATATAAACTTATAATAACTGAATAGAATCCATTGGACTATAGACAAATCTAATTTATTAACATGACCTTTTTTAACTGGTATTTGGATTTTTTTCCTTCTCTATTATACTAAAAATATTCTAGACCATAAGAATGATATTGGTACTGAAACATCAGACTAATTCTAATAATGTATATCATATTAAAAAATGATAAGAAAGTCCATCAAACTATCCTATGTTTATAATAATAATATATAGAGTTATTTCTATAAAATCAAATACAAGTTATCATTTTAATGGTGGTAAAATAAAATGATGTTAGAAATTAAATTATTTCCTGGATATCATTTGAACGCTATTTGAGGTAGTTGAAACTAACTCAAAAAAATTCCCATTGGATATAAAACTATAAATATCAAGGAATGTAAAGAGTTTTTAGTTAATTCATTTCAAAAATCAACTCATAGATATTTATTATGTTGAACTGCTCTTTCATAATCATTTTAATACTTTAGAAAGTATTAATTCTATGGATTCTTTGTCAGGGTAGATTCTTTTAGGTCATTTTATTTTTCATTCTATCATTGTTCATTATAATGATCAAGGGATTATAGGGGTAGGAATATGATGAATCCAATCTATCAGATTGATGGAATTTGAGTATGGGAAGATGGAGTCTAATCACCATATCGATGGTTTCACTTGATAAGAAGATATAACCATTCATATCATCATATCGATGGATTTTCTGGTAAGGAAATACAAGCTTTACTATAAGTTTAAAACTATTGATACCTTTATTTATGTTTTATATCTACCTTAACTCTTAATGTTAATGAGTAAATTACATTAATATATCTTTTATGTCATTCTTAATTATAAAAGATGTTTATTCCTTGTTTATACACGATCTATTTTCACTAATGTGTATTTTTTTAGAATGTTAGTTATCATACTTATATTTCTAAGAAAATATTTTAACAATGTATTTGTGATAATAATTATAAGATACTCTCACATAATAAGAAAATATCAGATTCCAATTCAAATAATCTTATCATAAAATAGTGTTGAGTCCCATCATATTAATGAAAGAGTATTGTGTTTTAATTTCTTTTAAAAATTTAAACTCTATTTCACCCCTAATATTTCCATCAAATAACTCTTTCAATCCAATATATGGGTTTGAGGTTTTGTGGTTGATTACACATGGTGAATTCTATATAATTTTTTAGGAATAGAGTGTGTCCCATGTGTTTTTATTCGTATTTATATATGATACCATTAAGGTTCTAGGGTGGGATACCCTAGGTGAATACAGTACCTGGTTCTAGGGTTTGTTTTATCAATCAATTATATGTGTTTTATTTCATTTTATGTGTGATTTATGAATATAGGGTCTGGCACTAGGGAGGATATGTATCTATATTTAAGAGCACTTGACAAATTTTTTGGCTAAAGGATTATCCCTTGTAGGTGTAGGAGGTGTGATGATTCTATAGATAGTTTTTTCTAGTGAGCATTCTATATATGGTTCATGGGTGGGACACACCTTGGGGAGATATTCTAATTTTCTACGGAAGAATATTGATCCCCCCTTGGTCAGATGAAATATTTGGTTTAGCTACGACCATGAGTAGATGACTGTGATTTGACAGTGGATTCTCTTATTGTTTTCATTATACCATGAGGATTTTTATATTTCACTTGGGTACCTTATTTTGTTTTAGAGATGAGTATATTTTCCTCAGGTTTTTATATACACTAAAATACATATGAGACTATATTAAGAAGGAATTGTGTTAAACTATTAGTTATGGAAAAGGATATGGTCCCACTGGGTAATTGGTACGACATGATCATAGGAAATCTTGCACTGGATGATACAGATATGGTTAGGATTTTAGTTGGTTTGGATGACACCCAATAACCATATATGTATATATATTTTAATTTTGTGTAATATATTAAGGTGGGTGTGTTTCCTGATAAAAAAACATATATATGTATTGAATGAATATCCACATGACAACAATAGCCCATAGTATAGTTGAGACATTGGGTATGCCTACTAGGCCATTGAAATCACCCCTATCAGAATATACGACATGGAATTTTATGTAAATGTATAGACCATATTGATTTATTTTAGGTAACATGTATCACTTGAATCTGGATAGTTGTTTTAGTAAGTAGGTTATGGAGGTTGGGGTTTTTATAGGTCATATTATGTGAGTTGGGTCGAAATCTGGGTAGTTTAATTTTTTGTTTTTTAAGAATATACTTCTCAGTATGAAATTTTTTATTTTAGTCTTTCTTACTTGTGTATTTACTAATTATAATCTATTATGGATTATAAATCATATAAATAGTTATACTACTTTCTATTCATGACTATTGCGGACACATATATACTTATTTTATTTTTTCATAGGTTTTGCGATGACTTTTACATGGATGTGACATACTGAATTTTCCAATGATTCAGTCATGAACCTCAAGATTTATTTTAGAGGGAATAGTCTCCCATGGACTATGATAGTCCCTAATCACTATTCATAAACCTTTAACATTCGGGGAGGTTAACCTAATTTCATATAGAAACCCTCAACCATGTTTTGTTTAGTCAATCCATGATAGGGTACTAAAAAGTGTTACCATACCATCTTGGGAGAGTATAGTATAGTTATATGTGGAGTTATGTTTCTAGGACCTAAGAGGAAGATCTAGAGCATGATTTGAATACATGAAATGAATTTAAACCCACATTTATAGGGGATGTATAATGATGGGACTAGGCCCTATATGAAGAGTGCGGTGTTGGTTTTGAACGAGTATCCCAATATGAGATAGATGGAACTCTAGATGCGTTTGAGGGTTCTGATGGAAGATTGTGTTTTATTTTTACATCATGATAGTGTATTTATTATATCATGATACACATGCTTATGATTAGTGTTTTTGACCATTTCTTCATGAAAATTAAATTTTAATTTAAGTAACATATAATATATTGATATTATCTTTGTGATGTTATATGGGATGAATAAATTAATATGTATTGAATGGGTTGTTCAAAAAAATGTGATTATGATTGTATAGATTCCATAAGGAAATAGTTTTTGAGATTGATGGGTTCTTAGGAAAACTCGAGTTTACAATGAAATCCCAGATTTAAAATAAAACTCATATTGATGTGTGATGTTTGTGTGAAATAGTATTATTAGTTGGTTTACAATGACATGGATCATTAGGGAATAAATTTTGAAATGATCTATATTTTTTGTGTTGAAAATGTCTATGGAAAAGGTTCTGACAATTATACTTCAAATGGTTTATAAAATTGGATTTCAAAATTACTTTTAAATGTTGCCAACTAAGCTAGGGATTTATTTTATTTTTGCTGAAAATACTTGGATTTTAAGGAATATTTAAAAAATATTCAATGATTTTTACCTTTTATAAAATATTTTTATGGTTTCTTTAAATAAGGGAACAATTCCATGTAATCAATTTTTCATGGATAATTTTTTTTGGTTGGGAGAGTCCTAGATTATAGATTTGTATGCTCATATTGTTTATTTTTTTTTCTTAGAAACTAGAACTTGTGATTTTTAGGTGAGTTTATATTGGTTAGTGTGGTATGATGATATCAACGAGTGCATGTGTAGTCCAATCTTCAGTATTGTTTGTGGTTGACTAGAAGATATCTGGGTGTTGGATTGAATATTTGATAGGTATTCCTTGGTTATTTTGAGAGATTCATGTGTGTAAGGATCATGTGATTGTTTTTATGGTCTTTTGTAGCTATAATTGAGTAGGTTTGTGTAGTGATTGGACCCCCATGATTTAATTTTTTATGGATTTGGGGATGAGACAAGTTAAATTGTGTTTTTGATAGTTAATTATTATTTTGTGAAGCCCCATTAAGTGAAATAGTCTAAATTTAGTGGATTGTTATGATGTAATTATTTGAAGTAGTTGTAATGAATATATGTTTGAAACATCATTTTTTTACAATTGACGAATGTTGGTGAGAACCATCATGGTGTTTGGTGATCAGTATATTATGTTTTTGCATAGATTTGAGCTGGATGGTAACATATAGTCATAATATGATGTAATAGACATGAAATTGGGGGTTTGGATTGTGTGTTAGTTCCAAAATAAAATGATAGTGATACTCATACAGTGGGAAGCATGATGTAAATTATAGGTGAATGGATTTCAAGTCGAAGGTTTCACGGGTACTGTAAAACTGATTAGTTAATGGATGAGATATTAGAGGGTTTTAGGTGTTTTAATTGATCCAATTTATCTTGTTTCATTGAAAATACCATATTTCAAATTCATGTGATGTGATATATTTGGAATGGGAGTTGACAATATGCTAAGGGTGAATTTAGAGATCCATGAGTGAGTTAGACCAATGGTACTTTCTTCCTCATGGGTAGAGTGTCATGGTAAGAATGGTTGATTGAGGATAGAACCATGGAGTTACACTGAGATCCTAGTGTATGATTCTGTTTAAGTGTTGGGATGGCCCAATTATTCCTTCAGGTTATATGGAATTATGGTTGGTTGATGTGGAAATGCGTCTATATGTAAAGATAATTACTTTTAGTAGAATTTTGTTAGATAAGGAACAACTTCTACTATTGCATGGAATATGATGTGGTGAGGTGAAAACTGCATTTAGAGTGTATATTAAGACATAGTGGAGGTGGTTTGTGCATTAGACTATGAATTTAGAAGGAATTATGGTATACCTGGGCATAGTAGTAAGAGTTTCATTGTATAAGGGTTTCCATGGTTTATAGAGGAATCACAAATGATTTTTAGTTAATTGATGATCATGGTTGGTTAGGTATGATGAAATGATAATTATTACAGATTCTCAGGGATATTAAATGTTCTAGTGAGTATGTTGTAATATCCCACTCCATTTTAGGATCTGAATTTCAGAGGAAATTTAATTTTTTATTATAGATATGCGTTTGTTTTGAGAATTGATATTTATATTGGAATTATGAGAGTTTGATTATGCTACGATGACGTTTCTGGATATGGATTTAGGCCGAGGTGATGGTTTTGGTGACCATGTAATGCTGAGAAGCCTTAGGTTGAATTTAATAAGTTTGGAAAGGGTTTTACCATTGTGAACTATTACCTAAAGATAGGTAAAACTTTTATAGATTTATATTTGGATTTTTTCAAAATTCATGAATTACATATAGTTAAAGATAAACCATTGGAAAGAGGAAATTTAGAAGAATATCAGATTTTCATAGTTGGTGCATTGTCTATAATATTATGTGGAAAACTTTTATGGGGATGTGTGGACTTATAGAGTGAAGGATTCGTAGTTGAAACATAGTTCAGCAAATCATTTAGCCCGACCATGTAGGGATGATAGATTTTGATACTTCAAACTACAAGGTTTTCACATAATTTGGAAAACCAAGTGGAAACCATTCAACCATATAGACTTCATTAACATGAGAATTTAACATTTTACCCCTATGAAAATTAACCCATCAACCCCTCTATTCCTCTCTAATACATGGTGGAAACAAACTGAATCCCTCCCCCTATATTCTCCTTCAAACCCTTATTGAATGGGTTGGTTTTGGTATAGTTTCATTATTATTTTATGGCGGGATCTTCTTCATCGAACCTCTTTGGTTTCTTTTGCTGTTTTCCTTTGATTTTTGGTTCATAGGATAGGGTTTTTGAGAACTGATTCCACTAGATCATGGTGTAATCATCCCACTTGAAGGGGTTTTCATGTGTGGCTTGATGTGGGTGTCCCATATGTAGGTATTTAAGCTGGGTGTTTATTTTTAACATGAGTTAGGTTATTTCACATGTTTAATTTCATATCATTGTGATTTTTGGTTAGATTTGATATTTTATCTTGTAATTATGGTTTGTATTTAATGTTGATTAGGTCTGTGTGTGTGTCAGGAGTAGACCCCTCCTTTCCTATCATGGATTCAGTGTTGTGAGGTTTCCTGATGAGTTTTCATTCTATTATGATGAGTTGATATTTTGGTTTTAAATGTCCCATTCCTTAAATTGATGCTTTTTATTATTGAGATAGGTGTTCATGGACTCATATGGGGTCCATGTGAGATTGAGATGCATTTCTGGATCATTTTTTGAGGTAGGTTTCCTTGATATTATTTGAGTCTCTTACTCATTTGGTGATTTTAAATTTCTGTGAAATCATTATAATATTTGTCTTCATATTGAAGGACTAGTGTGATCTTTACCACAAATCGGGTCTAGATTGTGATGATTTAATAGTCAACATAGACCACATCACATTATATGTTGTTGAATGGTTGAATCATAGTCAAATGAGATTCAATAGCCCTCTATAAATATTGCATGGTTTTGTGCGTTGGATTTCAACGATACAATGATTTACTTTGTTAATATTTATTTAAAATAGATTTGAACCAAATATAATTGGAATAGGAAAGTTATTATTTGATAATGGGTTTGGAAATGATATATGAAACTGGAAAGTAGATTTCAAAAGAAAATAGATGTAATTTTTCAAGGGATTTGTGTGGGTAATAAGGCATTTCATTCCCCTTATAAATAATTTAAATGGGGATTTAACAAGGTTTTCATAACAAATCTAGAAGGTATTGGGTGAGTTTTTCTCTCTCTTTAACCCAGTAAGGGTGATGCTCTGTTTTCAAAAGGAGAACCCATTTTTATGATTTCCATGTGTATCTAATACAAAATAGGCTTTTTACAACACTAGAATTTATCAACACTAAAAAATGATCAACGTGCACTCTATTAGTATTTTTTAGCATTAATAAACACTACCATTTCTTAGGGCATGACTTTAGCACTCATAAAAGGTACCCTTTATGTAAATTTTTTAACGTTGATAAAGGAAAACATTTATCAGTGTTTTTTAGCATCGAATAATGTCTTGAATAAAACTAAATAATTCATCAAATGAAAATAAAAAATTAGTAACTTTGAAAAAATAATAAAGATTAAATTAACTAAATAATTATTAATAATAATGAATAATCTCAAAAAATATATATTTTTTATAAATATTAATTGATATTATATATTAAATATTTAGACAAGAAAAGTGAAATAATGAAATAATGAAATAGATAAAAATTAAGAAATAGTAATTGAGGAAAATATTTATCATTTTATAAATTAAATAATAATTGATAAAAATGAATTAATTTAATATATATATACATATATATATTATAAATTTTAATAAATAATATATATTAAATATAGATATAGAAAATGAATAAATTCTAAAAAAACTAAAAAAATTAATAAATTTGAAAAAATTAAAAATAATAAAATTATGAATTTATTAAAAAAATTATTATTGAAAAATTATTAATAAAAATGTAAAATATTAATATATATATATATATTAATTATAAATAGTAATAAATACTATTATATATATACATATATAAAATAAATAAAATGTAATAATTTGAAACATATAAATTTCTTATTAAATTTTTATGGGTTTTATACATATTTACTCATTAATACATTAAGAATAAAAATATATTCATATATATATATATATGTATATCAAAATATGTAATATTTCATATAACATGATTTATATAAGATAAAATATTTATGCTTATATTAAATAAGTCATATATTTAGTGAAGAATAGTTTATAATTTAAAATTAATATTAATTTAAAAAACTAATTGCATTGAGTAATGGACATAATTGAATGTCGTTTTATTTTTAAATTATATATATATATAAAATTATTTTCCTTGATTTCATAAAAATATATGCCTAATTAATACAATTTTATATACAACACACACAAGTATACATGTAATGAATGAAATCTTATATAGAAACACATACACTTAATATTTATGTAATTTATGAAACTTTTATTATTAATTTTATAATTTCATTTAGTAAAATGATACATTTAAGATATTATGTTTCTAATCAGTAAATTTTATTTTTATTTTAATATTATTACTATTTGGATTTTGTTTACATTTTTAATATTTTTTACTTTCTAGTTTTTTATTTTTTTTGTAATTTAATCATTTTCTAATATTTATGTATATATTTATATTTATAATGTTTTAATATATATAATATGTATTCATATTAATTTTAATATATATGCATATTATATTAATAATTTATATTTAATTAATAAAACTTATCCATTTTTCAATATAATTAAATTTGACTAGTTTTTAATTATTCAATTTTAGTCATTTTTAACATGCATGCATTTAAGTTAATATATTTATTAATAAAGTTAAAAATATATTTGTAAATAAATATTTATAATTAAATATATTTATAAGTGTATATTTACTATATTTATAAATTTCTATATTTATATGTATAAATATAAAAATATTTTTAAAAAAAACATTTATATAATTATAAATAAAGAATTTTATATGTTTAAATAACTTTAAAATTATAATAAATTTATTAAAATAATGAATATATTTACTATATTTATATTTTTTAAATTTATATATATTGATTAATTATATGTTTTACTATGTAAATATATGTTACGATATAAATAAATATATATATATATATATATTATCTTTTAAAAAAATTATTTATATATTTGTTAAAAATTGTCTATATATTTAAATAATTATAAAATATTAATAAATATATTTAAATATTTAATATACTTACTATGTTTACTATGCTTATATTTATATTTTTAAATAGATTTATTATATATATATAAATAGATAAATACATATAATGATATAAATATATATAATGATATAAATATACATATAATTACAAAATTATAATAATTAAATTTATATAATTAATATATATACTCCAAACGGTGCAGACCATGAATTTTACCTCATGGACCCCAAAATTTATTAGAAAATATAAAGTAAAACAAAATGACATTAGGGTATGCCAAATATGCCCAAACACAGAAATGGCGAAGAAAAACCCAACAACATCAAGACTTAATAACCACCCTAAGTCCGTCTCTAAGGGGGAGTCACCCTGTAGATAAACATAATTAATATATTTACTATATTAATATTATAGATATTTAATATATATATATATATATAATTATATAAATATATATAATTTTATAAGAATATTTTTTTAAAATATTTTTATAAATGTATATTTACTATATTAATAAAATTAGGTATTTATAATTATAAATAAAAAATTTATTTTTAAAATGGTATTTATATAATTATAAATAAATTATTATATCATAAAATAATTATCAAATTTTAATAAATATATTTAATGACATTATATAAATATTTATAATGACCAACTGGGGGCTTACCCGAGTGGAAATGGCTCCTCCTAATCCTACCTCAAACCCGAGTTTAAATCTGGGTGGGTGTGAATTTCCATAGGCTGGGGGTGACACATAGATGATTCATAATAGATATAGGTGGTGACTCAAGCATGATGTTGTTTCGTTGAAACATATAGTATGATGGAGGTATGAAACTGCACAGGGCCTTCAAGATAGTTGGTGGGCCTTTGAGCTATTTAATGGGCTTCATTCTCACTAGGCCATAGGGCCATGTAGTAAAATAATATGGGTTGATTGTTGGGCTAACCATTGGGAGGGATATGGATTTCCTTTTTGTCCTATGTGTGTGGTTTGTGTGTGTGTTTAATGTAATTATACCCCCACAAAATAAATATATATTATATATTTTTTTTATAAATACATTCATAATAAATAAAAATATTTATAAAAATATTTAAAATTTTACACTTGGTGGTTTACATGAGTTATAAAGGCTTCCTATAATCGTACATCATACCCTGGTTCAAATTCAGGTGGGAGAGAATTTCCACTAGAAAGCGGTGATGCAATCATGAGACATGAAGGAGGTGATGTCGGCATGATACAGGAAGGTAGTGACATAGGCATGACACGAGACGGATGACACAGATAGTTTGATGCCATACTGAAGCAACACTGGGCCTTCTAGCCAATTTTTGGGCTCTAGGGGTATGTAATGGGCTTCATGTCCACTGGGATTCCAGTCCATGTATTGAATAAATTAGACTTTATGGGTGGGCTATCCATTGGGTAGTCTACTTTTCTAGCCTATGGGTGTGGTGTGTGTGTGTTTAATGTAATTTTACTCCGAAGAACCTAATATATATGTTTAGAATTTTTTATTGATAATTATAATTTTTAATCCTTTATCAGTGGTTGTTTTGTGCTAATAAAGATATCTATTATCTCTGCTTATTTATTTAGCATGGATAAAAGGAATCCTTATCTGTTCATTTTTAAAAACACTAATAAAACTCTCCACGATCTTTTTAAAAGATCCCAAAATGCATTGATTCAGTATAAACTCTCAAGACATCATAAAATTTCACTATAATTGGTGCTCCTCCTCTACTTTCTATCTGATAAATCAAGGCTCAAATCTAACATATTGTAATGTCTTGGCCTGAGTGCGACACATCGGTTCCACGAGCCAGGCAATCAAATGACCTCAGGTGCACCTACGCATTCACTAGAGGTTGACCACTTGTAGAGATGGTCTAATATCGACCATTGGGACACTATACCCTTTTTTCATAAGATAAATTCATCAGTAGAAATGTCTAAATTAACCAAATGATATGATATAACAGAAACAATACAAAAATCCCCTGATAACTAATTCACGAAATATAATTTCAAAACTAAACAATAAATATATACTGTCAAATTATGTTCCATGTGTCAAAATAAAAACCTAAATGTAAAGAAACTGAAAACTGGCAAGTGAGACCCAAAACTTGCTGGGTTCCCATGCTCCATCCCAAGCTAACCATCTAACAAAGGGTTTTTCCTTAATATATCCTAATATAATGTAATATATTTTGGTACCAATCAAGTAGCTCAGGTTGGGTGTGAGTAGAACTTGATATACCATCACTGACAATGTCTAAAAAAATATAGTTAAAAAATCATATACAATTGTATAATGAATTAATCACAATGTAAAAAAAATAGTTATCACCTTTATCAGTTATTCATTAATTAACCATATAAACCACCAGGTTTCTGAGGACAGACAATTATCAATACCTACTATGTCCTATTCTAGATTCTGAACCATATTTCATTTTTATTTCTCAACTCAATATCTCAAATGGGCGTTCATTATCCATTTCACTTTAATTTGACAATACAGATACATGGAACCATTTTCCAATGCAACTATTTTGGGAATATATCCTCATTTCTAGTACCCTGTGAGTATTTGTAAAATCAGTTTCGATCACATAAATTATGGGTATTTGGAGCATCAATCCTAGTCCCACGCATTATGGGTATTTGGATAATCAGTTTGTATCCCAGTCATTATTCATTTATTCCATGGGACCTAGTATGACTTGATTAGGCCCCTGCGGGTATATGGAGCATTAGTATGTTCCCCCACACCTCATTTCTTAGTCAATCAAATATATCACTTTTATCACACATATCTCATGATTCACATATTTCACATTAATTAATTCAACAATTAATAAATCAGATTAAGTACATTAATTAATTCAAAAATTAATTAACAATGACAATCCCTTTAATTATTTCATCAATTAATTGATCACATAAAATCCATTAATTAATTCAACAATTAATTAATCAAATCAATAAATTCTCAAAGTTCCATTATTTAATTCACCCATTAATTAATTCAACAATTAATCAACCACATCAATAAATTTCTATAGATCCATTATTTAATTCACCCATTAATTAATCCAATTTCCCAATGAAAATTATTCAAATAATTAATTCAATAAATAATTATTCAAATATTAGCCTCAATAGTCCAATAATTAAGTCAATAATTAATTATTCAATTCAAAATCTCATTATTCCAATAATTAAATCAAAAAAATTATTCAATTCAAAATCTCAACATTTTTACAATTAAGTCATTAATTAATTATTAAATTCACAATCTATATATTTTAATAATTATATTAACAATTAATTAATCAATTCACAATCACAATATTATAATAATTAATTAAATAATTAATTATCCATATTCCCAAGATCCCTTAATTAAATAATTTCCCAAATTTATTATTTCAATATCTAAAAAAAACTAGAAATTCTATAATTACATACATATAATCGAAACCATGACTATGATATTTGAATAATATATCATGTACTTAAATTCATTAATGATCACTCACCTAATGGAAATCCCCAATTTGAACAGAATCATGGCATAAAATGAGATTAGGATCTTAATTCTAAATTTGAGATCATATGAATCAATATCCAATAATTCTGTATCTAGATACACAAAACTATATTTATATCCAAAAAAAGAGGGAAGAAAACCCCTATAATGGATGGGAGAATAATGGAAAGCTAAGTAGAACCACATGTGATTGAGATCCTCTTACCGTGAGGGTTGCGTATCTTCCATCTGGCCTTTGATTCACCAAGAGGGGAGTCGAGATAGTTTGGAATTTATCTGAGATTCTCTAAAAACATGACAGAACGTTATTAGTTGATTTATGGCTAAAAATGGGGCAATATGGGGGATTTTGAAATTATAAAAATAATTTTTGGGGGATTAGAATCATGTATGCATGGCCTACTACTTAGGGCACCTAGTTTCCTCTAACCGTTCATCTTAACAATGGAATTATTAGAGGGGTGAGTGGTTTCTCCTTTTAGGGTGCATGATTTTACATGCCATGTGCTGACCATGAAAATCCTCTACATCTTGGGTTTCATTTTTTTCCTAGGCCAGGGTACATGGCTTGGGAAAACTGTGCACCAACAATGCACTTTTTTCTGTTGCCTCTAAAAATCCATATTTTTCATCCAAACACTCCCCAAGGTAAAACCCAACAACATATTCTCAAACAAAGAAAAAGTAATACCCACAAGAATCCCAATTCATCTCCAGAAATGGATAATATATTTCAATCTCCCTACCTTATAATAGTTCACCTTGATCTATACTCCCATGAATTTCCAATATTCTAAGCCGAAATGATCAGCGAACTAAGCCTGTAAATCTGCTTCTCTTTCCTATGTTTCATCCAGAACGTGCCCAGATTGCTACAATACATGAACTATCAGTACAATATTTCTCTATAGCATATTATCACTGAAATCCAACACATTTAACAAATACTCCTTATAGAATGAATCTATATAATGCTAAACATCATCCACATTGATTTCCTGAGAAATGTCTGGGTGGTGGCACAAAAGTTATAACCCATGTCAAACATCATTCATAGAATTGTATCTTAATGGAATAATCAACTGGTACACCACTAGTCCAATTCTCCCCACAACCTGAAATTCTTAATTGAACCTAGGCTTCATCCTAACCTATCTTTGTATTCAACAATGGCCCAATCTAGGTGACACCCAATGGAATACATGATCCACCTCTACAAACTATAATAGTCATTATTGTCTATTACCACATGAATTTTATCTACTATACGACATAGACATATGATTCTAAATCAACTATACCTTCAATGACATCTCCTATATCATACATGGTCCTAATAGTTCCGACCCACCAACCTCCATCCAACATAGTGGTGATTTTCATGGCCTACTATAAAGATCCTCACATGGTGCCATACAAATTGTATCCCGATAACTGTAGGTATGGGAAAACTCTACCAACTATAGGTGTTACTTCCAAGAATTGTCTAATTCTAGAACACACTCCCAAAAAACATCATCTAGAACACCTATAATATGGTTTGACTATACATCTATCTTGGAATGGAATGTCATACCCAATAAAACCAGTATATCACCATCCTTTTGTAAGTCCTCCCAAAATCATGACGTAAAACACAAGTCATTGTCTAAAGCTATAGTCCATGGAACCATGTGTAGAAGGACTATAATTTTTACCTATAAATCCCTAGAATTCTTAACTGAGAAATTATCTCGTATCATCAAAAAATGTGCTAATATTTTCAAAAGATCTATAGACCTCCAATTGCATCATTATTCTGAAGAATCCTCTAGAGACCCACAACAAAGTTCACAGTCACATATTCCCACTTCCATTCTTGAGTGGGAAACATCTGAAGTATACAACTAGGTTTTTGAAGCTCTTCCTTCACCTACTAATAGATGTATCATCATTTCATAAACACTATTATATTCATTTTCATGCAAAACAAAAAAAATTGATGTTGGTCATAGTAAATTTTGGACACACTGGTATGTACCACCTACTATGAGGCATGAAATGCCCACATCAACTCATCCCACATGCTTATAGGCACCACAACCCGATTCTTAACATAGATTATATCATCCTCATCTATGGTCCAATCTGAAGGTGTCTCCCCACCATCAAGGATTCTACTCAAGGAAAAAAATTCCATATCCTCATACTATGTATCTCTAATCCATCAAAAATATGTAGAATCCACTGATACTATTATGAGAGTTATCTTCCCCTGACTCTTCGGAACCACAACATGTATCTCAGCGAGTAAAGTCATCATATTCCACTCATCACTAGATGATAAAACAAACTAATTTAGAGTTTTCATATACCAAGCATAAACAAAACTCTATCCCTTTCTTAACATATATGCTAGATCAAAATAAAATGACTACATATAATTAACCCACCTCCATTGATAGGGATTCAAATCATATTTCAAATAGTTATACTTTAAAGTCTTATGATATGTGTAATGAGTAAGCATTTCTCCCAATAGATAAGGTTTCCAAGAGTTCAAAGAATAAACCACTAAGGAAAACTACAGGGTGTGCATAGGGTAGTTCTATTCCTGTGGTCTTAAATTCTAAGACCCATACACCACAACTCAATATCCCTATATCAAAAATGCTCCATGTACAATTCTATAAGCATCAAAATACATTGTATTCATTTCCTGTGGACCAGGTAGTATTAAGATTGGTGCCTATTTCAAATAATTCTTAAACTCCTAGAAGGAATTATCGCAGGATTATAACCTTTAAAAATTTATCCCCTCCTTGATCAATCCTAAAATTGGTTCTTCTAATTAGTGAATGTCCTTTATGAATCTCTAATAATATCCAACTAATCCCAAAAGGCTACAAACCTTTAAAAAATTATCAGGTTGCTCCCAAGATACAACTATCCACACCTTCTCTAGGCCCATTGACACACCTTCATCCAAGTTGATGTGACCAAAAGAGTGTACCTCACCAATTGAAACCGGACACTTATATAGTTTGGATTATACTCAATTCTCTATCATTGTACTCGGGATGATGTCATGATGTTGAGAATGATAATCACGAGTCTTTGAGTTCACCAAGATTTCATCCAAAAACACTACTAAAAACTAATCTAGGTACTAGAGGAATATTTTTTACATCAAATCCATACAAATTGTTGGTGTGTCTATCACCCCGAACAACATTATGAAGAACTCATAAGGGACATATGTTTTTCTAAAAGAATTCTATGGTATATAAGATTGTTACACTCTCAACTGTTGATACCCTGATATCAAGTCATTCTTTGAGAAGACACAAGATCCCCTCAACAGGTTAAACAAATTATTGATACAAAAAAGAGGATACTGGTTCCTTAATATCTTCCAATTCAGATTTGGTAGTCAAAACATAATTGTAGAGTCCAATCAACCTTCTGGGTAAATATCATGGTGAACCCCAAGGTGAATTACATGGATAGATAAATCCCTTATCCTTCAACTATTCTAGAGATTTATTGAGATCTTGAACCTCTATTGGTTCCATTATATATGGTGGAATATAAAATGGATCATCTCTCTGTATGATATCAATAGTAAACTTTACCTCTATCTCCGGTAGAATCCCTGAAAAATCATCAAGAAACACATCTTGTAACCCTTCCAGCATGGGTATAAAGGAATCCTATTTCACACCACCATCATCCAACAATAGCCTAGAATCCTAGGAAGTAACTCCCCTAGTTGCTGATGAACTGTCCCTACATGGTCTTCCTGGATATCCCACACTCCATGGTGAATATAATTGTCACATACAGAAACATAAAATTCAATATTTTATAGTAAAAATAAATGTGGGTTTGGTGTGATACTAACCTTTCCATACCCAAAATTATGTCCAATCCTTACATATCTGGAATGTGGATATCAAACAGAAAATGAAACTCCCCAAACATGATATAACACTCTTTTTAGAGGAAGATATCTCTCGACTATACTCCAAATAGTGTATTGATCATCAAAACCCCACTCATGAACTCCACCACCAAGAAGAAACCATTCAAAAGTTTTGAAAAAAACAAAGTAATGAGAGGCACCAATATCAAACATGGAACATGGTAATATAGAAACTATAAGAATAATACCTCTCATTTTCGATGGTATATACTAACTATCCATAAGTTTAGGATAAATGACATGTAACAATACTACCCCACTTCCTTGTGATTCATTTTGAATCCCCAATGATAATCCAATGTACCGGTATGGGTGATCTTTCCCAGATATACCTAATCCTCTACCAAAACATCCAATACGACCCTAAATTTAAAATTGATATGGTGGAGAAGATCTCCTTCCAACACCCTAGTTTGATGTTCATCCTCCTTTACTACCCATATATTGTGGGTTTTTGCATAAATTCTGTAGATTCCACATAATTTTGTATGGTCAGAGCGCAAACAGTGGTAGAGGATAATGTTTATGAAATTGGATTGGCAAACCGTACTATTGGAAAAGTAATTTGGTAAGATCATGAGTAAATAAACCCTCTATTTGGATACACTACTTCCAACATCCCTGGAAAATATTCTAATAATGAAACTTCATACTCTTAGAAGATGTATCTCTTAATTGTCCACTATAAACTACCTATCCCCTACTAGAATACCCTTTCAGGGTCCCCTTCAAGATGAGATCCAAATTCGCCACTTTTGAAAAATTATTTATCCTGAAGATATTCACATTAGACTTATTTTCACATTTAACCCTGTCCTGAAACCATTTTCCGAATTAGTCTCATATACTACCAATGTAAGAGAAATGAGCTAAATGTATATAAAGCATCTAGAATAGTCTATCACGAACCTTATCCCCTATATAAACACTAAGAAGGAAACTACTGTCTCATTCCTTATAATCTCCGGGTAAAAGTACCCTATGAACTTCTCCTGGAAGTCCTTATACTTCAAAGTATCCATCTATCCAAACTATGTTTTTATGTCCCACAAACTCATCACTTGAATATATCACATGGATTCATGTAATTTTAATCTCTTATCAGTATGAGTATCCTTGTGGTCAATTGTAGTATGGATAGACTCGTTCTAGAACTTGACTTTCTTAGGTCCACACTCTTTAATAAATTTCAGAGGGTGTTGTGACTAAAACTCTGTCATCAAATCAGGAATTCCTTTCACAACCTACCCGGGGTTACTATCCATGAATTTTGTTATGTGAGTGAAGTTCCCTTAGAAATACTCTCATACTTCCTCACCCGGTACTATCAGTGCCTCATTCTCCACAACTGGTGGAGCATCTATAGCCATAACCAGTGGTTTTCCTATCAAAAAGAGTCACCACGGAGGAATATATCTATAGATAAAAATACATGTATAAGTACTCATAACAAAACTTTATCTTATTTATAAAAGAGGAGAATCATGAAAAGGCACAACATGTATTTTCCCGACACCTCTCCATATGGTCAAAACTAAGGTGCTATCACTACCCTTAACTATCCTACATCATGGTCATGGTCAACAAGGGTAAACACGTTATCATATAATATTTCTCATTAAAACCATTTTTATTCATATCTTGTAAAATTTTAAAATTTTAAATTCTAATTAGGCACCATCTTTCAATTTGAACGCATAAGGAAAACATTTCGATTTTGAAAACATTCCTATAACATGTTTTCCCATGCATGCATAAAATTATGCATGTCACGAAATAATCTTCAGTGCCTAGAATGATGAAAGTATAATGACCCCTCCAGATATATTAGGACACATGTAAATTCTTATCAGTTTTTACAAGCATTAATCACATCACACAAGATTTACATCAACCAAGGTGAAACAACATCCAATAGTAACAAAAATTATCAATAACAGTAATCCTACCCAGGGCACATTGGTTCTCCCCTATACATGGATTGGATACTCCCATGAATGAGCTCGTCACCGAGTCCTGATTCTTCTTAGTCTCATGTCTACCTTTAAAAAACAATAATTAAAAGAATATACAATTTTTTGGATTTAATACAACTTTGCAATGTCCCAACCAGGGTAAAACACACTGGTTCCCTGAGATGGTCAATCACATGACCTCAAGCACCCCTCTCCGTGCACTAGAGGTAGCTCACTAGCACTAAGGGTTTAATATCAATATAGGGGAGACCATACCCTATTTTAATTTGATTGAGACACTATAAAAAATAACGAAAATAACCAAATGAAAAGACATAACCAAAAACATAACAATATCTCATGATAAATAGCACTCAAAATACAATGTCAAAACAAAACAATAAATATTTCATGTCAACGTACGTTTCAAGTGTCAAGATGAAATCCAAAATGTAGAAATACTGAAAACTCCCAAGAAGGTCTCAAACCACATTTGGTTCCCATATCCATGCTCCATCTCAAACCATCCAACTGACACAGGGCCTTTTCCATTAACATATCCTACAATCATGTAATATTTTTTGGTACTAATTAGGCGCCATAAGTATGGTGTGAGAAAAAATTAGTATGACACCCCCAATCATGTATAAAAAATACTACAAATAATAGTATATGCAGTTATATAAATAATAAAGTAGAATTCATAAATAAAAATCTATCACAATCCTTATTTTTTCTTTAATTAACCACAAAAAACATGGGGTTCTAGAGGATAATAAATAATCAATACATTCCATGGCTAGTTAGAGAGTCTGAACCATATTTCATTTTCAATTCACAACTCATTATCAAAAATGGGATTTCATTATCCATTTTATCTTATTTTAATATTATGACTACATGGAACAATATCCCAATTCGAGTAGTTTTGGTGAATATGGTAATGTATAGTTCCCCATGATTATTTAGATCATCGGTCCCTATCTCATAAATTGTGCATATTTGGAGCATCGGTTCTTTTCCCACACATCATCGGTATTTAGATCATCAATACCTATCACATAAAATTTTCATGCGTTCTTTGGGTTCAATAATGTCATGTCTAGGACCTGTTGGTTGTTTAAAGCATCAATATGTGTCCCACACCCCAATTATCAATCAATCACACATATCACATGTATCACACATATCACATGTATCACATAATTCACGTTAATTAACTCAATAATTAATTGATCACATAAAATCCATTAATTTATTAATCAATTAATTAATCAAGACCATTCCTTTAATTAATTCATAAATTAATTGGTCACATAAATTTCATTAATTAATTACATAATTAATCAATCACATTAATCAATTTTAAATGTTCCATTAATGAATCCATCGATTAATTAATCCAACTTCAGAATCATAATTATTCCCATAATTATTTTATCTATTAATTATTCAATCCACAATCCCAACATTCCAATAATTGTCTCAATAATTTATTTTTAAAATCACAATCTCAATATTAAAATAATAACTTAAAAAATAATTATTCAATTAAAAACATAAATATTCAAATAATTAACTCAACAATTAATTACTAATTAACAATCTCAATATTCTAATAATTATCTCAAAAATTAATTATTAAAATAACAATCTCAATATTTTTATAATTAACTCATCAATTAATTATCCATAGTCCCATGTTCCAGTAATTATTTAATTTTTCAAATTATTTAATTTAATTAGGAAATTCAGTAGCTAAAAAACCCTCATAATTATACAATTACATATAATCAATTTAAAGCATGAATATGGGATTTTAATAATTGATCACCTACTTAAATTCATTGGTGAGTAATCACCCAAAAACCCCAAATTTAAACTAAATGATGGAATAGAATGAGATATAGATCATAAATAGAAATTCATGACCATATGAATCAAGATCCAATAATTCTATATCTTAATCCAAAATCCTTGATCAATATCCTAAAAACCATGGATGAAAAAACCTACAACTTATGTGAGAAGAATGGATGGATAAAGGAAACCACATTGGATTGAGATCCTCTTACCGATATAGGTGAATATCTTCAATCCTCCCTTCAATTCAACATGAATGGAGGTCAAGATGGCTTGAAATATTTTTGGGAGGCTCCAAAATCTTGAATGAAATTTAGGGTTTTAATTAGGGATGTATAGGGATTAATATGGGGGTGTGGTAAATTTTGAAACTACTTTTTAGGGGATTGAGATCCCACAATCATGTTTACTTCTCGGGGCACATGGCTTCCCCATATTTTATGCCTTAACAATGATCTATTTCGAGGGGGTTCATGGTTTCCCCTTATAGGGTGAATGGTTTGAAAAACCATGTTCCAACCATGAAAAACCTCTCTTTCTAGGGTTTCACCATTTGTAGGGCCAGAGCACATCATTTTGAAAAACCATACACCAAACATCCAATTTCCCACTTGCTTCCAAAAATTCTTAATTTTCATCCAAATGCACCCTAATTAAAAACCAAACAATGTTTGGTTAAAAATGAAAAAATTATTGCCTAAAAAAATCTCATGTAATCATAATAAAAAGTCAAGATCTTATAAGAATGTTATTTTTTTCCCATTCTCACTCATTGATTGCAAGTTTGGGTTCCTCAGTTTTCATTTATTGCGATGTTTTTTGGATATTATTTCCTATTGTTCCTCATGATAAATCAAACCACCTTGGACCCATCAGAGGGTTTCCAAATCCTTCTACATTGATTTAGGTATATCCTCCATCAATTTTCACATGTTTTCCAATGAAAACCCCATCTTTATTCCTTTTTATTTAGGTGTCTCATCCATCTATTTTGATTTATTGAGGCATTTGTTTTTGTTATTTTTAAATTAATTTTTTTAATGTATTCAAATGTGTAATGTCTATAACTTATTTAGATTTTTTTGAAATCAATAATTAAAATAAATGTTTATATTTTGATTTTGACTGAATTATTTGGAATTTACTTTTTTCCATGCCATGTGGTTGATCAAATTCATATGAAGCCTTTCATGTCAATTTTTATGGAAAGTAAATGTCTAAGTCCATAATTTGGGTTTAAAAGGAAGAAAAAATGTTTTAAATAAATTCTTGGAATATAAAAATGACATGCTTCAAAATATTTCTAAAGTATGAAAATTGTTTAATTTCAAATAAAAAGAAATCAAGTTGGAACCCCATGCTATATTTTTTATAATATCTTGTTAGGCACTATAAAATCGGTTTATTGCTCATGATAGACTCATTTATCACCCCCTATATTGGTGTGTCTGTTATGGGATGTTTATCAACATATAGTGTATGCATATTGTGAAAGGTTATGTTCAATGAAAAGTTGTTAGAGGTGAGGTGTAGGATATTTCTTTTGTTACAATGTGTTTGTATTTCCATTTCTTTATCACCTCCTCACCTGTTTTCTAGGTCATGGGAATTATAGGTAAATAAATGGTACCTTGGATGAGTGAAAACTATAGTTCAACTTATTTCTAGATACAATGGGACTGAGTCATTGATTGTTCTCAAATAGTACCCCATGGTAGCTTCATACTCATGGGATAGTTTATATCCTAACTAGTTTTATGGGATTAGAGAGACTTGTTGGTTCTTTGAGGTTGACCTAAAGCTCTCTTTGGTAGTTCAATATCATTTTAATTTAGATCCTCAACAATTATTCCATGACACTTATACCATGATAGGTGGGATCTAGTTATACCTACTTGGTTATTCACTATGAATTAATTTTTTTTAATTTTATTACTCTTCATGTATGAACCAGATTTTGGTAGGTTTTCTATCTTTTGGTCAATGTAGTTTTTTGGTTTTATTACATTCTCACTTAGGAAGATGGTTTTTTTATCTTGGTTCTTTTCTGTGTGGGGATTTATGTGAGGGTTCCCACTAAATATTTAATGTGGTTTTCCTAATAATAATAATATTTCATTTTCAATATATGAGTGGGTTACAATAAATAAAATAACTGATCATATAAATATCAATTTAAATGAGTAATAATCTTTACATTTCAAATACCCTTATGTTAATCCACATAAGGCAAATGTTGTCATGTATGTATAGTTTAAAATTCACTAATTTGAATCCAAAAAAGGAACTAAACATAGAATAAGAAATAAATAATTCATCATAGTCTTAATGTAGGTAAATTATTATACATAACATTGGCTATAAAAAATTCTTATTAATAATATCCCCAAAAGGCCCAAGGCATGTCTTAAACACCGATTAAGATGTTTTAATAGAAAAAACTGAATGATTCTAATTTAAATAAATATTATATATTTTAAAACCTATTTAGTAACAACATTTTTTAATAAAAAGAGTACATTTTAAGTTAATATTCCCATGTATGACACATATTTGATGAAAATGAAGTTATAAACTATTGACCATTATAATATACAATGAATATGTATTTCTAGTAAATTAATATTATGATTTAGTAAAACTTCATAAATAATGAACATACATAATGATGGTGTTTCATGAAAAAGTTTATTTACTTAAAGGAATTTATATAAAACCAGATCCATAGATAATTATCTAATAAAAAATACATATTTAGTACTTAAGAAGTTTTTATTTTAGTTTTATAAACGAAACAAGTTGATGATACTTAATATGTTATCATAAAAAATCATTTATCCAACTTAATAAAACCAACCATTGTCTCATCATTGATTCAATCACTAAACCAAGTTTATGTATTTTTCATTAAATTATAACCCATTTTGGTTATAGTGAAACTAAATGAACATTGTGGTAATAAAAGAAAATGTATAAAAGGTAATTCTTAAATAAATATATTAATATCATTTAAACTCATGATTTAAAACAAAATCCATGTTTACTAAAAGTAATCAAGATATGAGAACTTAAATACATACTATATAGTAATTTCCTTTCTTTAATAGTGGTTTAAAAAATTTGAATATTAATGTTACACTATCAAAATAATTTTAGGTAACATAACAAAAAAATATGAGATCTACATTCCTCAATGGATTTTAAAATTATTTGGAGCTTATAGAATTTCAAATCATGAAATTATATAAATGGAAAATGTAAATAATTAAAGAGAACAAGTATAAGAATTATTTTTTTATAATAAATACTTTAAAACTAGTAAACATGTTAAATAAATTTATACCATAGTTCAAGAATAAAAATATAATGTGACTAACACACACATTCTGGTTTCCAAATCATTGAATGCAATCACAAGAAAAAAATTATTTGGTCCACATTTGGATAAATTTTCCCTAAAAATGCTCAGTTTCTCTTGTAACATGCTATCTCATCTCACTATCACAGTTATTATAATCCAAAATCATCCCATTATCTTCTGAATACCCAAAAAAATCTATAAACATGAAATATGGTATGACTTCATTGTTGGTTATGTGATAAATAAAAACTAAATACTCTATTGTTCTCCCACCCCTAGTTCTATATTACCATCAATATGACTCACACATAGACATATTCATGTCAAATATAATCCCAATATCACACATGGACATTTTCCAACACCTTATTATCATTTGAAAAATTGTTTCTAATGTTATGAATATTTGTAAAACCATATTGATGTTGATTATTGAATAAAAATTTTGACATGTGAAAGCACAGATTTGTGGATCCTTGTGTGATATTTTATAAAAATGGATTTTGATAAATAAATTTCTCCCTGATTTAATTTTGAATTAATCCCATGGGAACCTTATTATTTTGGTGGGTAGTTTAGGAAAATCATGTTAGTGTTTTAATTGTTAATTTACTATTTTCTAATGAAAAATATTTTATTCATGTTTGATTTCTAAAATTTTTATGAATCGTGCATTTATTTATAATTGGTGGTATCCTTCTTACCATTTTTATGGTCCTTCATATTTTAAATATCATTATTGAAAATTTAAACTTTGTTTTAAATGGTAAAGTGGGATTTGATATTAAAATATGTGGTTTTCCATTAAAGTGAACTTAAATGGATTCAATGTTTAGAAATTCCTGATGTGATTTCAAATAAAACCTATAAAGTCTTAAACATTTACATTTGTATATATTTCCATGGAAATGGTTTTAAAATTTTAATTTATTTTTAATGGTTTTTAAATATGATATTAAAAATTTTCACGTGATTCTAACATTTTGTATTGAAAATCGGTTTATATCCCCTTATGTGTTTTATCATACATTGTTCTATTTTCCTGTAGAATTAAAAAAATAGATTTAAAGCATGGTTTTTTAATTCAGAGGGAACACTTTTGAATTTGGAATGTTTTTTATATGATATTAGAAATTTTAAAGGAATATGTGGTAATTTCAAAAAATTTGGTCCCTTGAAATGTGTTTTTTATAGAGGATTCTTTAAATTGAAATTTTTACTAATCATATAGAAAATGTATTCTACAGATGATTATTCTTCCAATAATAGGGAAGAATAGACTTCTAAAAGTAAATTAAAATAATTATTTATGTATCAATATAAAATTGATGAAATAAAAGAAAGATTAAACCTCATTTTGATGAATCAAATTATCATGGGAAGAATTAATGTTATAAAATTTGAGTATGGATGGAATCAACATGACTAATATATTGATCCCAACATGTTAATGTTCATTAGTTATATATGGACCACCCTTATCACATTACATAATCTTGAATTTTAGTTAATAACTCACTTAATGTCATGTTGAAGATCTTTTCAAGTTTAATGTTTTAGAGAATTTTCATATAATAAATAGATAACATTTCACACTCATATAGAATAAATACCACAAAATAGTATCCATTTCTTCCGATATATAATACATTTTAAATAAAACTTGTTTTCTTTGAAAAATCTTCATAGCATACAACCTGGCTTAATTATTTATCTTAAAAATTCTTATAGCCTATGGAAATCATTTTAAAACTTGGGATGATCACAAAAAGCTCAGTAATAGATATAAAAATAATGAAAGAAATCATTATTCCATAAATACTTGTAATGTATGAAGTCATTTTCAAAAAAAATAGATACTTGTTACCCATATAAACTTACTTTGTGAAACTTGATATTTCCATGATATTTACACAAAACATATATAATATAAATAGAACCATAAATGTATCATTTTTAATTACTTACATAATATTGTAACCCTCTCGGATACCTTATAATTTATGAGAATCACAACTACCGTAGAATTTGTGTAACTATCGTAGTTACAATGGGAGTAACCATATAGACGACCTCCAATGTAGACATACCCAATGCAATGAAGAGATATATAGGTCCCAACCTTCTTTATAAACAATTCCAAATAACCATGACATAATCGTAAAATAAGAAAAATATCATAAAAACATTCACTTTGAATTTTGTAAAAATGGAAATTCAGAAGAAGATTTTATAAGAAAATTCTTTTATAAATAACATATATCTGATGTGAGAATCTATTAAGTTAAATTAATATGTTTATAAACTATAAATAAATATAATACAACATAATATAAAGAAACATTCATTACACAAATGGTCTTAAACCCTTATAATTAATGAAGTATAGGTTAACCCAAAGAATTGATATTTGTGTTCAAAATTCCCTTACCATGGGTTTTTCTTACTTCAAAATTGTTCAATCATCTTGTATAATAGTTAAAATATTTTTATTAATATCTGAAAGAATCATATTCATGTTTATAACACCTTATATTATGATTTCATAACATCATTTCATTCTTTAATTATTAGTATATATTTCATTCCATTGTTTCTGGTGCATTCTTTATATGATTTCCATGACTAGTTTTGTATTTTATTTCCTTATTGTGTGGAAGTGAAATTATAGAAGTGGAATGAAGTTATATTCATATGTTTAAATATTATATAATTATACCATAAATCATTTTTTATCATATATTATGATGAATCATAAGATAAAACATTAATGATATTTTTTTAGATCGTTTTTGGTGGTTCCTTGATAATAATGAACTTGTTTCACTATATAATTTAATTTCATGAATAAGTTCATTACATAACATAAAATAGATTAAAAAACAATTTACATTCTATTTAAACCATTAAAAGGGTTTTATTATCATCTTTGAAAGATGTAGTGAATATTGCAACCACATTGTTAATGATTTTGTTAAATTGGTACATTATGGATGATGTTTTTTTAGAACAAGAGGGAGAGGAGAGGAAGTAAGATGATGAATCTTTTACATGATCATGATAACATAATGAATATAAAATATTATACAGATTTTATACCTCTTGGATAAGTGGAGGGAAATAGAGTATAAGAATAGAATAAAATTATATTTAAAACACATGAAAAAGAAAGTGGATTCTTACCTCTTGATCTCTTAACCTAGATATCCCCCTTAAGGCCTTTGGTTTGGGCCTTTTGTTGAGACATGTAGTGTAACGCCCCGACCCCAGTTACCCAGAGTCGGTGCGTTATTATGTAACATTGTCATGATCACAAAATATCAAGTCTCGAAAGACCGATTAGTTTAGTAGCCTTGGAAACACTAGATACAATCATAAATGTTACATTACAGCATAAAGTGAAAAACTACAATAACATAGTCTCCATAGTCCACACCCATATCCCTTTAAAACTATCCCTGCAGGTCAGTCATAAAATATTTCTTCACATTCTGGAAAAATAAAACATAGAAAGGCGTGAGGTCAGATAATCTGTAAGGATAACAATATATCAGAAACATTCATAAATAAACATAATCATTTAAGGCAATGTATAACTAAAACAAAAGCCTTTTAAACTTGATCTTCAGCATAATATGAAAATAATAAAATAAAATAATGCCATTTACATATTCACATGGATATTCTACTAGTTGAATAATCACATGCAATATCAATAAACACTTTCATAATGATGGAATGAATAATGCTAGACTATCATAACCACATAGTCATGGCTTTGTGCCAGGACTACATATAAGATTTTGTCAAGGCCTTGTGCCAAGACAGTAGTTTGTCTCATGAGACCTACCGATGCATCGAGGAACAATAGCGGGCTCCACCCATCATATAATAAGTCCAATTCATTCCTTATATGAATATGATTAAACATATCATAAACCATAACATAATCGTATCACATAAAACATGCATAAAGGAAACATAACATTTCCACATTTCAATCACAAGATATCAATACAAAACTTTGATATAATAAAACCATTTTCAATACCAAAATAAAAGAAAAGTAAAAATTGGTATATATTTTTTTCATTTTAAAAAAGGCTATGGCTTATAGAGGAAGTTTAAACTCAAATATTGGTCACAGCGGCGGAGAATTCGTTGTCGCCGCATACGTACGACAGAAAAACATTCCCTTTTGTCGTTTAGTAAAATGCTTCATATAAGAAGATTCCTTTTGAATAAACGTAAAAGTCAAAGGGGTTTATACACTGTATAAAGAAATTTGTGTATAAAACAAAATATTCCTCAATGAAAGGAGATTGAGACGATGTCCCTTACCTCGTGTCCGACTTGACTCGATCGTTCTTTAACCTCCTTAAAATCAGGTAACTCTTTTTGATTTGATCCAAAGGCTTCCTTGGGAAGACTTTTGCCCAAATTGAGGCTTCTAGGAATAAGAGAGGGAAGTTGAGAGAGTATTTGGACAGAGGTTGTCTGATCCAAATGACTTTAGAGGTGTGAATAAGGTGGTAGATGTGGGGACCTTTTATAAGGGGAGAGGAGGGGCACTCTTGGAAAGTTATGAAATGTTACAATATTATGAAATGATTTTAAGATTTTAAAGGTCCAACAATAATATATTTTGAGGATATGGTGATACTGGTTCTAAATCCTCCCATCCAATAGTCTTTAGACAAGTGTAAGTCTTAGATTATACCTTATCTTTTCATTTTTTTTATATCATTCATTAATGAGGTAATCGCTGCATCATCATAGTTTCATAAGTAAATTTATTTATTTAATGCCTAAAAATTATAAAAAAATTACCATGATAAAGGAAAATTTTTTATCTTTACAATGAATATTTATTGTAAAAAATATGACCTGTATAACCCCTTCTAAAAATTGTTTTGGTAAAACAATACATGTTTGTGACACTTTTATTTTTACTTTAAATAACAAGTTATTAATGTCATTTTCTTACCCAAGTGGCTCCATGGGGTCCCCAAGTTGACCCATGGATTGTCTTGGTCAGCCATGAATTATCCAATAAGTTTATGACAATTGTAAAGGTAATTTCATATTATTATACCATTATATTTACCTTAAATTACACTAATTACTATTAATCGTGATTAATAAAACTTAAAAGTTACTATTCACCAGAAATTATTTTCATCCAATTGAACCACATTTTACTTACTAATAAAAACCATGTATGTAGTATTTTTGAAATTCAATTCACATAAGTGGTAAAGTTTCATTTAAATGAAAAAATAGTTTTTTAACTACCACTTAGTGGTTTCACTATTCATCAAAAATTGAAGTTTTTCAGAAAAATACCAAAAATTCACCCTAAGCTATAATTGATATTCCAAATTCAAAAATGATGTCTATTTTAAAAAATTACAAAAATATAAGTTTCATTAATTAATTTTATCATTAATTCTCGTTGTCAAAACAAATAGCGTGTTTTTTAGAAACAATATCAATCAAAAGATTGGCAATTGTTTGTATCTGATTTCAAATTGAAATTAATTCTAATGACCACCATTGGATAAAATAGTAAAAGTATATTCTAATAATACTTTTAAACCACTCAATAGTATAATTTATCACTATATATTATTTTGATTAAAAAAGTTGTATTTAAGTATTTTTCACTATTCATCGAAAATTGGAAGTTCTTAGAAAAATACCAAAAATTCAACATAGGCTAATTCTGATATTCCGAATCCAAAAATTAAGTCCATTATGAAATATCAAATTTATATAATTTCAAAAAGTTGGTATTACTATTCATAACGACTACTTTGATTGGTCGCGGTGTGTTAGAACTCAAGGTTGCGTACAACACACACTACTCCATTATTCAAAGAGAAGCGTACCATGGAAGGTTTGGGTGTTACATTCTCCCCTCCTTCAAATAATTTTGTCCTAGAAATTTGAAAATTTTCTTTGAAAATAAAAGGTTGAAAGTATAAAATACCTTTGTGGAAAAACCACATTGGAAACAAGGTTAACAAAATTTAGCCTTAATAAGAGGGAAAGTGAAATGAAAAAGTCACGAACAAATTATGATCTCGATTAGGAGAACATTGGTGGAAATTATAGACACATAATAAGAGGAAAAATATAAATATTTATAGGGATTTTTTGAGGTCATCAATCACAAAAAAGTGTAAAATTGAGGGCCTCAAAGCCTTCAATCTATGGTGATTTAAAATATCATCAGTTCAACAAAACATAAGGTATTAGGATAACACATTTTTTTTAATATCCCTTTTCTAAAGATTATGAATTAAGTTATTCATAGAATAAGAGATAGGTATACATATATATATGCTTGACAAGTAGAGTTTCAACCATCAACTAATATCTACCACAAACTCATCTTTCACTCAAAAAGATAATAGAACTCAAAAATATTATATTTATCCTAATCGTACAAGGTTCAAAATATTAACACATACCATTTATATTAGGAAAACTATTTTTTAATAACTAGGGACTTCCTGTAGGCTAGTGGTAGGTAATAAAGTCATATCACACTATGGTTGTTGGTTCGTTTCCTACAACTTTGTCCGATGCGAAGGGTTATCCCCCAACCTCCAGGTCGTCCTTTTCCTAAAACTATAGTGTTATAATATTCCAAAAATAATCTTCAGAAATGTTTTAACCCTAACTAATACTATCCAAAGTTCAACTTAATCCATTCCAACCTTTATAGTTATCCAAAATACCTATGCCCAGACTTTCATTAAAAGGTATCAAAATTCTAAAATCAATTGTAACATAAGATTCCCCAAACAAAGTAAAGTTTCTCTTATTATCACATACTAAAAATATGATTAACTTCATCATATTAAAACCTTAATGAAAAAAACAAGTAATGCAGTAAAATCTTTATGTATATCACATTATTCTTATAACCATTATATAATCCTTGAGTCCAAAAGCACTAATATATTAATTATTCCACTTCAACTATAGTAACAGCATAAGATTAGTCTTGATCCCTTGTCCTTTTCTGAGGCAAGTTTCCCTTACACTTAGGACATTCATTTTCATAATGCCCCATTTCCCTAAAATTGTAGCATTCAACATTGATAGCCTCTTTCTTTCCCTTACAATCACGAGCCTGGTGACCTTTTTCTCCACATTTATAACAAACTCCCATTCCTTTTAGGCAAGTACCGGGGTGATTCTTTACACAATTATCGCATAATGGAAAATCCTTCTTTCCCTTTTTCCCTTTATCTATCTCTTATTCCACCGTTCTCTTCTTCTCTTTCATTACTTTATTGTCATAACATTTAGATAATTTCTTTTCTGTCTTGATAGCACATGAGACTGTATCTTCATATATTGAGAAAGATTGTGATACTAAAGCTCGACAGAGAAATGGTTTTAACCCATCAAAGAAACGATCAATCTTACTTCTTAGGTTATGTATATAATCTCCAGCATACCTCACTAACCTTGTAAAATTGGCCTCATACTTTGTGACATTCTCATCCTCCTTTTGTCTCAGACTTAGAAATTGCCTTTCCATATCTTCTCGATGGTCACAAGGAAAGTATTTTTCTAAGAAAAGCTATTTGATCTCCCTTAATTCCATATTTGATACTTCATCATCTTCCTTCATGTTTTTTATCAATGACCACCATTGATCAGCACCTCCAGTGAGGCGATAAACTTCCATGAAAACTTTTTCCCTTTTACTACTCCCCAAAGCCTGAAATATTTTCTCTAGGGAACTTATCCATTTCTCAGCTACTAATGGATTGGTAATCCCATTGAATGTTGGTGGTTTCTGCCTCATGAAGCGGTCTAACATTGATCCTCCACGTTGCAGATCAGGGTGCTCCATACGAGTAAGGTTATTATTCATAACCTGAGTGAGTTGTCCCAGTATGTTGATAAGCTGATCAGCACCAGTTGTATCACCAGCTCCACTATAATTATCTTGAGTAGGAGTGAAATCCCTACACGGAGTGCGTGCATTGATACGGTTTCCATTCCTTCAACTAGGTTCCATTTCTAAACAATGTCATAAACTAGATTAATTTATGAATCGAAATACATAATAACAAACATGAAAAACACATAACATAAATTGAACAGTTTATGGATATAATCCATAATCATAAAAATGTTTTCTTTGAGGAAGTATATACTCATAAACCCTTCATAATGGTTTGTAAAGAAAATGAGAATTATCCTAAGAATATCCCCCGAGAGTGTCGTAACCATGAGTGCTGCAAGGCCTGTTGTCATGCACCAGGATACCCCAGGTCAAGCCCAAAACTCCTTGTCGAAGTTTCCACTCCTAGGTACATTTTTGCCAGATCCACCTCTACCTGCTCGTATCCAGACAGGGATGTATTGCTTGGAAAACTCACAAAATCTCTACAATACAAAAATTCTTGGAAGTTCTTCTATACTAATCCTCAAAGTCTATCTTAGGGATATGTGCTCTAATTAGAGTTTATCTAAATCTATCTTCCATGGTTAGTACTAAACTGCCTTTGATACCAACTGTAACGCCCCGACCCCAGTTACCGAGAGTCGGTGCATTATTACGTAACATTGGCATGATCATAAAAGATCAAGTCTCGAAAGACCAGTTAGTTTAGTAGCCTTGAAAACACTAGATACAATCATAAATGTTACATGACAACATAAAGTGAAAAACTACAATAACATAATCTCTATAGTCCACACCCATATCCCCTTCAGACTATCCCTACAGGTCAGTCATAAAATATTTCTTCACATCCTGGAAAAATAAAACATAGAAAGGGGTGAGATCAGATGCTCTGTAAGGATAACAATATAGTAGAAACATTCATAAATAAACATAAACATTTAAGGCAATGTATAACTAAAACAAAAGCTTTCTAAACTTGATCTTCAGCATAATATGGAAATAATAAAATGAAATAATGACATTTACTTATTCACATAGATATTCTACTAGTCGAATAATCTCATGCAATATCAATAACCACTTTCATAATGATGGAATGCATAATGCCAGACTATCATAACCACATAGTCAAGGCCTTGTGCCAAGACTACAAATAAGATTTTGTCAAGGCCTTGTGCCAAGGCACTAGTTTGTCTCATGAGACCTACCGATGCATTGAGGAGCTATTGCGGGCTCCACCCGTCACATAATAAGTCCAATGCATTCCTTAAATGAAAAGTTTTAAACATATCATAAACCATAACATAATCGTATCACATAAAACATGCATAAAGGAAACATAACATTTCCACATTTCAATCACAAGATATCAATACATAACTTTGATATAATAAAACCATTTTCAATACCAAAATAAAATAAAATTCAAAAATTGGTATTTATTTTTTTTCATTTTAAAAATGGTTATGGCTTGTAGAGGAAGCCGAAAATCAAATAATGGTCACGGTGGTGGAGAAGTTGTTGTCGCCGCATACGTATGACAGAAAAACATTCCCTTTTGTCATTTAGTAAAATGATTCGTATAAAAAGATTTCTTTTGAATAAACATAAAATTAAAAGGGTTTATTCACCGTGTAAAGAAATTTGTGTATAAAACAAAATATGACTCAATGAAAGGAGTTTGAGACGAATTCCCTTACCTCGTGTCCAACTTGACTCGATCGTTCTTTAACCTCCTTAAAATTGGGTAACGCTTTTTTATTTGAGCCAAAGGCTTCCTTGGGAAGACTTCTACCCAAATTGAGGCTTCTAGGAGTAAGAGAGGGAAGTTGAGAGAGTATTTGAGCAAAGGTTGGTCGAGCCAAATGGCTTTAGAGGTGTGAATAAGGTGGTAGTGGTGGGGGCATTTTATAAGGGGAGAGGAGGGGCACTCTTGGAAAGTTATGAAATGTTACATTATTATGAAATGATTTTTGGATTTTAAAGGTCCCATAATGATATATTTCTAGGATAAGGTGATAAGGGTTCAAAATCCACCCATCCAATAGGCTTTAGACATGCGTAAGTCTTAGAGTTTACCTTATCTTTTCATTTTATTTATATCATTCATTAATGAGGTAATCGCTGCATCATCATAGAGTCGTAAATAAATTTATTTATTTAGTGCCTAAAAATTATAAAAAAATACCATGATTAAGGAAATAATTTTAGGTTTCCAATGAATATTTATAGTAAAAAATATGACTTTTATAACCCCTTCTAAAAATTGTTTTAGTAAAACAATACATGTTTGTGACACTTATTTTTACTTAAAATAAAAAGTTATTAATGTCATTTTCTTACCCAAGTGGCTCCATGAGGTCCCCAAGTTGACCCATGGATTGTCTTGGTCAGCCATGATGTATCCAATAATTGTAGGACAAGTGTAAAGGTAATTTCATATTATTATACAATTATATTTACCTTAAATTACACTAATTACCTTTAATCGCGATTAATAAAACTTAAAAGTTACTATTCACCAAAAAATTATTTTCATCCCATTGAACCAAATTTTACTTACTAATGAAAACCATGTATGTCAGATTTTTGAAATTCAATTCACAGAAGTGGTAAATGTTCATTTAATCGAAAAATTAGTTTCTTAACTACCACTTAGTGGTTTCACTATTCATCAAAAATTGAAGTTTTTCAGAAAAATACCAAAAATTCACCATAAGCTATAATTGATATTCCGAATTCAAAAATGATGTATATTTTAAAAAATTCCAAAAATATAAGTTGTATTAATTAATTTTATCATTAATTCCCATTGTCAAAACAAATAGCGTGTTTTTTAGAAACAATATCAATCAAAAGTTTGACAATTGTTTGTGTCTGATTTCAAAGTGAAATTTATTCTAATGACCACCATTGGATAAAATGGTAAAAGTATATTCTAATAATACTTTAAAACCACTCAATATTATACTTTATCACTATAAATTATTTTGATTAAAAAAGTTGTTTTTAAGTATTTTTCACTATTCATTGAAAATTAGATGTTCTCGGAAAAATACCAAAAATTCAACATAGACTAATTCTGATATTCCGAATCCAAAAATGAATTCCATTCTGAAATATCAAATTTATATAATTTCAAAAAGTGGTTATTACTATTCATAACAGCTACTTTGATTGGTCACGGTGTGTTAGAACTCAAGGTTGCGTACAATACCCACTGATCTATTATTCAAAGAGAAGCGTACCATGGAAGCTTGGGGTGTTACATATAGCTCTAGGATGTGGGGAAGTTCCTGGGTGAGGGGATTTGGCAGAACATATACAATTCTCAATGCTTGATAGGTGTGAGATGAAAAGAGGAATGAGGGTGGTATTAATAGTGAAGGAGAATAGGTATTTTACATCATTTTAATCATTGTTATAAAATTTATGCTCAAGACTATAAATAGTCTTGATTCATGTGACCCCAAATAGTAATAACTTCATGTGATTTTGAACCAAGTGGGATTACTTCATCCTTCCATCACCTATGATGTAGTAAATCAAGTATTTATCATTTATCATAATTTATCGTATGTGACTATACATTAAAAATTCCTGAATTTCATAAAAACACAAAAAAATCACCCTAAGGAATTATGAACATGTATTATTCAAAAATGAACTCCATTTTATGAAAATAAATTTATAAATAGTATTAATTTAATTTTAATATGAAATCACACTTTATTCAAAAATTTACAATATTAAAACTATAACTCATTTTATATCACCTTGAAAATTTAATCAAAATATCATTATATTAAATCCTTAAGAAAATAAAATAATAATAAAAATGTACTATTCATTATGATCATATTACTATTCATATTACTATTCATAAGGGTATGTCACTATTCACAAAAAAATCAAGTTTGTTCCATCAGACTCCAAATAACATACTAATCATAATTATAGATAACTGTTTTTAGAAATTGAAAACATAGAATTGGAAAAATTATTTATAATGGATATTTATAAATATCTACTTAAAAAAATGTTTCTTGAATTTCTATTTATTTTTAAAACCATTGGGTGTTACGTTATCCCCACTGTCTGGAAATTGAATCCTCACAAAATTATTTACTTATTAAACACGGGAGGGTGCCTTTCCCTCGTAGAATTTTTAGACTCCCATGTTTCTTCTTCAACCATGTAGTTTCTCCACAAAACCTTTACATGGTGGATTAACTTATTCCGTAATATATATTCCCTTCGATCATGAATCTGAACTGGTTTCTCTACATAAGAAATTTTTTCTTCCAACTGAACAACTTCTTGCCTCAAGACATGAGACGAATCTAGCACTTACTTTCGCAACATCAAAACATGAAAAACATTGTGTACCTGAGAAAAAATTTGTATCAAATCTACTTGGTAGGAAACCAGTACAACATTCTCTTATATTTCATAAGGTCCAAAGAACATTGGAATTATCTTTCCTTTATTACCAAAACAAAAAACACCTTTTCATGGAGTGATTCTAAGGAAAACATGATCACCAACCTAAAAATAAAAGTCTTTCCTATTGTCATCTGTATACATTTTCTGTCTTCTTTGAGCTTTTCTCATTGTTGCTGGATCATCTTCACTTTCTCATCCATTTCCTCTAATAATTCTAGTCCAATCAACTTCTTTTCCCTGACTTCATCCCAAAAATCAGGAGTTCTACACTGCTTCCCATACAATGCCTTGAATGGTTCCATTTGTATACTGTACTGAAAAAATTTATTTTAAGAATACTCAGCTAAAGAAATATGTTGATCCCAATATCCCTGGTAGATCATTGAACAAGATTGAACCATAACCTCTAATGTCAGAATCAATTGTTCTGACTACTCATCTGATTTAGGATGAAAAGATTTAATAAAATTTAATTCTTTGCCCAACGGCTTCTGAAGTACCTTCCAAAAGATAGAAGTGATATGGCGATCCTGGTCAAATTAAATGGAATGAAGAAATACATATAACCTGAAAATCTCTTTGAGGTACAATCGAGAAAGCTGATCCAAAGACATTATATCTTGAAAAGAAATAAACCGTGCATATTTTGTCAGTCGATCAACAAAAACCCAAATCCCATTATTACCTAAAGAAGTATTAATTAGTCCCTCCATGATGTTTAAGGATATATTCAATGATTTCCACTCTGGAACTAGAAGTGGTTGAAGTAACCCCTTCAATAACTCCCACTGTGTTTTAACATGTTGACTTGTCAAACATTTCAAGGTAAAATCTGCATTATCCTTTTTCATTTAATCCAACCAATAATACTCATGAAGGTCTCTATACATATTATTACTACTAGGATGAACTAAAAATGGAGAACTATGAGCTTCAAACAACAAACCCTTCTTCAACTGGGAATCACAAGGCACATACAAATTTTTTCCAAAACATAAAAAAAAAATTATCATGTTTAAATTCTGGGAACTTACCCATTTTAACCAATTCTAGCATTTTATATCTCCCATGGTATTCCTTTGGTGCTTTATTAATTCTATCTAATAACAATGACCACATTGAAACCTAAAACAAAACATAGGTATTTCTAACACCAACAACTTCTAAACCAAAATTCATCAAATCCGTAATCAAGGGATCATGATTCAAATGTATCATGGTTAATGATGCATGATGTTTTCAACTAAATCCATCCACTAATTTTTTTTTCTTTTCCCAGATGGTAATAGATCATGAAATCATAATCCTTTATCAGTTCAAGACATCTTCTCTACCTCAAGTTTAATTTATTCTGAGTGAATATATACTTATGAATTTTATGGTTAGTATATATTTGACATTTGGATTTATATAAATGATGCCTTAAATTTTTCAAACAAAAAACCAAGCTGCAAATTCCAATGAATGTGTGAAATAATTTAAATCATGAGGTTTTTATTTTCTTAAAGAATAATCATTTACCTGATTATTCTGCCTCAGAACACAACCATGTCACTTCAATGAAGCATCAATGTAGATTAAAAACTCACAATTTCAAGAAAGAAAGGCCAAAACTGGTGAATTCACCAATCTATTCCTCAGTTCCTGGAAAAAGCCTCACATTCATCTATATAAAAAAATTTAACCCCTTTTCTTGTTAACATAGTTAGTGGGCTAGATAACTGTGTAATTTTTTTAACAAACCATTTGTAATAACCTACAAATCTGATAAAACTACAAATCTCAGATACATTTTTGAGTCTTGGACATTCATCAACCACTATTTTGGAAGGATCTACTATTATTCAATCCTTATTTACAATTTTTCTAAGAAAATAAAAATTTTCAAACAAAAATCACACTTTCTAAATTTTCCATAGAGTTTATTTTCCTTTAAGGTTTTTAAAACAACCCTTAAATGTTTTTTTGTCCTTCTCTTTACTCATATAAAATACCAAAATTTCATCAATAAACACAACCAAATATTTATCCATGAACTCATGAAATATTCTATTCATAAGATTCATTAATACTGATGGTGCATTAGTTATCCCAAATGGGATAAAAACAAATTCATAATGCCCATATCTAGTACGAAATGCTTTTTTCCGGATGTCATCTTCCTTAAACTACAACTAATGGTATCTGAATCTCATTTCAATCATGGAAATGTATTGATCTCCCTAGAGATGATAAAAAAAAGTCATCCGTGTTAGGAAATGGATACTTGTTTTTAATAGTGATGTTATTCAAGGGTCTATAATCAATGAAAAGTATCATGGAACAATATCTCTCTTTAACGAACAAAACAGGAGTACCCCATGGTGAACTGAAAGGAAGAATAACGCCTTTATCAAGAAACTACTATAATAGATTTTTCAATTAAATAAGTTTCATTTGAGCCATTAGATATGGGGGTTTTGAAATTTTCCTAGCATCAAGAACTATGCCAATTATGAATTTAAATTCCGGATCAGGTATGACACATGGTAACTAATTAATAAAAACATCAAGGAATTCATTTACCACCGACACATCATTAATATGAACATTTCCCTTATTTTGAACAATATGAACAAGATAAATTTCATTTCCATATTTCAATAGTTCCACAAATTCCCTATATATTATCAATTTTATGGGTTTGTTATTGTATACAAATTGAAACTGTTTTTGAAAAAAAACTACTTTATCTCTATAATAAATCATAGCATGATAAAGAGAAAGCCAATCTATTCCAAGAATGACATCAAACTCTTCTAAGGGAAAATCAACAAGGTCTATAGGTAAACTATTTCCACAGGACACAATAGAAATATTTTAATAATTCCTCATTTCAATAATATTTCCCCCTAGTGTTTTAACAATATGTTCTATTCTAATTTATTAAGGTGATATTTCATATTTACCATAAAATTCCTCATAAATAAAGGAATATGTAGACCCTATATCAAAAATAACTATAGAAAAATGTGGTTAAAAAAACAAGGTACCTGATACAACTTCATTGGATGTCCAAACGTCTACTGACATCGTCATAAAGGATCTCACTAAACCTTTCTACTTATATTCTAGCTTCTTTGCATCATTCGGATCTCTCTTTGAGAAGGAATTTTCATAAAGACCCATCTCACCACATTTAAAACACTTAATATTATTCTTATTAGTATTAGTATTAGAATCATTATCATTAAAATTTAATTCAACATTTTTAAACATACCACATCGAAAACACTTCCCAGTTTCGTAAGCCTTTCCCCAAGGTGCTTCTTGCCACAATTTTCACAAATTCAAAGCTGGAATTTCTTACCATCAGATTTCTTTGGTTGATTCTTACCCATGCATTTCCATCTGGACCTATTATTCTCCTTTTATTAAAATTGCACGTGATTATTATCAAACTCTATCTCTACCCTATCATCACATCGGGCAAGTTTCTCATAACTTTTGAATTCCTGGGATGCCAATTACCTTCAATACCATGGATTTAATCATGAGTAAAAGTGGTTGTTTTTTCTATCAAGATTCAGAATAATATTTGGAGCATACCATTCCATTCATGTAAAGTTTCCTTCATACATAGCCAAAAAATATTCCTCATTCTACTTCAATTCATGTAAATGCTTCACCATCCTATGTAACACCACCCTTGGAACATATTTTTCAAGTAAAATACTTTTATATTCATCAAACTCTAAGGCATCAATCTCCTCTCTATCGTTAATATATTTGACCAGTGACCACCACTGATCAGCTTCACCTTCAAAATGATAAATTTTCAGACATAACTTTTGATTATTTGAACATCCCAGAACATCAAATATCTTTTCAAGGGCCTTTATCCATCCTTCAGCTTCCAATGGGTTAGAATATCCATTGAAAGCAGGAGGGTGTTGTCTCATAAAATGTTCCAATATCGTCATGTTCTATTTTTGTACCTATGGTTGTTCTCTTGCATGGATGCCACAACAATTTTTTTCATGAGTTAACTGAAACATTACTATAAAAAACATCTCAATTCCAATCCCTACCATTCTAGGATACAGATTTAGAAGGATATCATTCTATTGGTGCCTCTCTGGTTCAACTTCCATGTTTCTTCTATGGAAAACCATTCTAAACAAACATATCTTATTTGAAGCAACATGTTAATATTTAAATTCTATAACATTTATAAATTAACCATTGAGTAAAAATTATTTATGGTATTCTATTAACATCATACTAACCCCTAATGTTATCTAAACCATCTTCTGATACCAACTATATGGACCCGACTTTATTACATTACATAATCTTGAATTTTATTCAAGAACTCACATAATTTCATATTGAGGATAATTTTGTGTTTATACTTTTATTGAATTGGGATATAATACATACATACCATTCCACATTCATAAAGAGATGATACCCAAAAAATAATATCCATTTTATCCAAAATATACAACTTTTTATATAAAATATGTTTTCTTTGAAAAATATACATAATATATAACTTGGATTAATTATATGTCTTAAATATCCTTATGACATGTGAAAATCATTTTAAAACATGTTATGAGAACAAAAATTTCATTAATGGATATAAAAAGAAGGAAATAGAACATTAGTCCATGAATACATACAATGTATGAAATCATTTAATACAAATACATACTTGTTACCCATATAAATATACATTGTGATACTAGAGATTTCCAAAAAACATATAGAAATTAAATTGAATCATAAAGGTATCCTGGGGAATTACTTACATAATCTTTTCACCCTCTCACATACCTTATATTTTATAACCCTCATGGCTGCCTTACAATTTGGGTAACCATCACAATTTCACTTGGAGTAACCATACGTCCGACCTCCAAATTACACTTTTGAAATGCATTGGAGGGAGATATAGGTCCCACCCTTATTGATTAAAATTCCCAAGAACCATGACATAATCATAAATCAAGAAAACTAGAATAAAAACAATCACTTTGAATTATGTAAAAATGGAAATTTAAACGAGGATTTATAGGAAAAGACCCATATAAATAACATATAATTCATGTGAGAATTAATAGGGTAAAATGAATATGTGTATAAACTCTAATTACATATAATAAAACCTAATATAAACAAAAAATTAATCACACAAATCATCTTAAAATCACACAATTGATGAAGTATAAGGTAAACCCAAAGAATTGAAGTTGGGTTAAAAATTTCATTACCTCAGGTTTGTCTTACTTCAAACTCATTTAGACCTCTAGTATAATGGTTAAAATAGTGTTGTTATTATTTTATAGAAACATATTCATGTTTATATCACTTTATATGATCATTTCACAACATCATAACATCATTTAATTATTTTTATTTTGTTTCTTCCATTGTTTTGGGTGAGTTCTTTACATGATTTCCATGGCCAATTTTGTATTTGATTTCTTTATCTTATAGAAATGAAATTCCAAAAGTGGAATGAAATACTATTTATATGATTTCATAATATATATAATGATACCATTAATCATTTTGTTATCATATATGATGATGAATCTTTAGATAAAATATTAATGCCATCTGTTTAGATCATTTTTGGCGGTTCCTCGATAATCATGAACTTATTTCATTATATAATTTAATTTCACACATAAAAGGTCATTCTAGAACATAAAATAGGTTAAAAAATACAATTTAAATTCTTTTTCAACCGTTAAAATTGTTTTATGATCATATTTGAAGGTTTTAAGGGATATTTCAACCACATCATCCATGATTTTGGTAAATCGGCACATCATGGACTGTATTTTTATTTTTAGAACAAGAGGGAGAGGAGAGGAAAGAAGATGATTAATTTAATGTCTCTGATTTTCCATATATTATTTTAAAAAAATTATATGGAATTATTTAGTGTCTAAATCTTTTGACTACATGCGATTCTGAGGCCCAGAGTTCCTAGAATAATTGTTTGAAATAAATTAAACTTTAAACAACACGTGAGAGAAGTTTAACTGAAAAAGTGGAATAACATTAAAATGTTGCCTGAATTAGAAATATAAGGGAACCATTACATTCAGATCAGAAACTTTACCTTACATGGGGCCTATCGTTGACCGGTGCGGGTTAGCTACAAAAGTTCGTTTTTTGGCGTTTTAGAAGAAATAAAATAAAATAATAATTTATTTTATTTTAAAGGTTTCCATAATGCAAAGATGCTTATTTTTTATTTAAATAATTAGGAGCTTGGTGTTAGTCTCATAACCCTAGAAGACTCCCTAGAATCCTTTAGAGCTTTGGAGATGAGCCGACCTTGGAGGATTTTTTACAGATGCCGAAAAATGATGGTGCATGGATCATTGCACAGTGAGATCGAATCCCGAACAAAGACTGATCTCCCTCTTCATCGACGACCAAGGTTTGGGTTTGATATTTTTATTTAGTTATTCCTTGTTCTTTGAATAAATGACAAACACAGATCAACCTAAGAACAGGTTGATTCGTGGATCATACGTTCTTGCGGGAGGGTTATTAATTTTCTATTTCTTCAGGGATTTTGATTTGGGGATTTAATACATGCTATATTATTATTATGATTTGATTTTTATCTATTTAGACTTTATAATGGGAGAGGATGAACACCGTGATGAATGACAACTGAGATTAATTACTCATTTCGGTTTGTTGGATTTTTTCCCTCTTTTCTTTGTGTTCTTCGTATTCTTTGCAGGGTCATGAAAAATGGATCGTTTCTCGTCCGTTTCAAAAATAAACGATCCCAAATTGGAAATACAAAATCATGACGACATAGAAAAGATGTGACGAAAATGAAGGAAGATGACTTGGCTCAGATTGGGAGGGACATTTCTTTGAGTGTTCTTCATGCGGGTGGATCAATATGCGTTTTCGGGGCTGATTGGAGGCCCAAAAACAATAGAGATAACTTTGGGACATTAGGGCTACCTAGAATTTAGATTTTAATGGAAAAAATATCATTATACCAAAGATCAGATCATCACCCAAGGTGCGACGATGAAGGTCCGTGATTCTGGAAATTTCCAGAACACACAGCGTGTATCCCGAAGAACACGGCGTGTAAGTCCGGCTAAGTGTCGATTAGGGTTCTGTGGTAAATGAAGAGATGAAATGGAATATTCTCCAAAGAACACAACATGTGGGTCGTTACACGGGACTCAGTGTGTACCCTAGGTGATAGACGGACATGAGGTGGAGTAAACATTGTGTACTCCACCACACGGCCATACGGGGCCAGTAGTGCGGGTCACCCCATGTGCCGATTTCATAGGTTATCACACATATATTGAGGCCGTGTATGGGAACACAACCATCATACATGGAGTGGACCCCAGATACTTTGACACGACATGTGATCCTTTCTACACACCGTGTAGTTTCGTTTTACATGACAAGTTTTATGACACGGGCCGTTATACATGGGCAGTACCTGGGGTCAGAAGACACTATGTGTGACACTTCTAAATGTCGTGTAATTTTCAGTACATGGCTTGATTATCTTGAAAACTATATCATGGACATGTTTCGTTTGGGTTAGTGCCCCTTGTTCTTCTTCCCTTGAAGGTTAGGTATCGTTTCCATTTACAGGAGTATGATCCCTTCAGCATGACTTCCCAAGATAGAGTCAGTTATCCCTCTGATAGGCCTTGAGCAAGATCCTCTATCCATTATTGACCCTAGGTAGAGTTACCTATCAACGTGAATATTCGCACAGGGCAATGATCCTCTACCTAGAAGGTGAATCTGGATGAGTCGCAGTATCCTCAAAGGCCCTGGCAGTGATCCTCTTCTGTGTATCGTGATATTTCCCCACTCAGAAGTGTGTTCTCATAGAATGAGTGTATCTATATCTCATGACTTTTACCGACAAATGCTACATCTCATATAGACGTTATCAGAGCTATCAAACTCGTGGAGTGAGTTCTCCTGATCAACTGCTTCATGGAATATTCGAACTGAATCCCTAGCGTGGGTATGCAGTTGTGTGACTTGTCTCTAGAGTACGGGTCTAGGTTTGAGTATATCAGGATGTGTTTTCCTTATTATATGTTCATTAGATATATTTTGTGTAGATCTGATTATACCTTTACTTTTTGTATTGCTTTGTGGTTTTTGGGGTCCTCTACTGAGTATTGTTATACTCACCCCTGCACGGGCTTTTCTCACATGTGTCATGTCTTGTGCAGATGAGCAGACTTTTGACAGTTTCCAAGGTGGACCAGGACCAGGCCGATCATTCTATGTTCCTTACAAGCCGAGGTGTTCCTACGGCTACGAGCAAGAGTTCCAATACCTATTTGTGTTTACAGGTTGGACTTGTAGTTTGCAAACTCTCTTTCTTTCAGTGGAATTTTTTTCTAGCCCAGTTAACATTCCACACTTACTTTTGTTGTGATATATTGGTTGGGTTTAGTTGTTTTTAGGTATTTTGTTCCATAGTGGTTTTTACATTTCAGTGTTTGGGGATTTGGAGATGTGTGTGTGTACAAGTACTTAGCAAATGGCTCCCATGTTAGTGATAATCCTACTCAGTGCTAGTCGCCAACCCCTATCCTATTGGTAGTGGGCTTGTGGAGTAATAGTGTGGGCCCCATTGGAACGGGTCATTACCGCGTGGTATCAGAGGTGGACGATTCTAACTTAGGACCAAGAGTTGGTGAGATTGGTTTGGGGGAAACAATGTTTAGTGTTTTGAGCTCGGATTTCAGGCCCGAGAATCTAGTGTTGGTGTGGGCGGCCAATGTATCCATACACTAGGACTCTGATACCCTGCTTTTTGACTCGGTACATGAAAAAACTAGTTGTGGGGAAATTATAGAATGGTACATGTATCATATAGTAATGAGTATTGTTTTTCAGGTCCTTTGTGTCAGCTATCCAGATATACTCATTAACCACAGTACATCTTGTTTCCTTATAGGATGCCTCCACAACGCATACATGTTGGGATTCAGGAGCGTGATAATGAGGATCACCCCCCTCAGTGACGAAGCTTCGATATAGGGACCAATTCCCATGGCGTTACCTCCAGGTGGTGCACCTTCTATACCCCCACTAGTGGAGAATCCCGTGGTACCTGTAGTACCGACCAATGAGGGTCACAGGCTGAGCACGCTTCATGAGTTCTAGAGTCAGTGATCCCTTAGGTTCCAAGGCGATTGCAACCCTCAGGTGGCTTAGGACTCACTTGAGGCGGTGACTAGATTTTTCCATCTCGTGAGGACACCGACAGACCATATGGTGATCCTAGGAGCGAGCCTTCTTCAGGGTTCAGCTGGTCGATGGTGGATTCTGACCACACACACTCATGATAAGGAGACTCTTTCATGGACGGAGTTTGAGAGACTCTTTAGGGTGGATTTCTCTATGGTTATGACGAGGTAGGTGCGTATCTATGAGATTCCTCAGCTCTAGTAGGGCAGTTTGATAGTGGATGACTATTCATCGAGGTTCACCAACCTTTCTAGGTAATCGATGGATATGGTTAGGGATCAGTACTTCAAGGATTGAACCTTTGAGCGAGGTCTATGATGGGAAATCCAAGCTAGTGCCATGCCTCTATGAATAGAGACTTATTCTGGAGTGATCGAGCAAGCCTTGGTGATCGAGAGCTTCTTGGCAGAGAAGAGACCGCTAAAGATAGTCAGCAGCAAGTAGACCGGTGTGGAGACCTCAGCAGCTGGGAGTCGACATCAGGCACATGGATCGAGATGTGAGAGATGTCATAGGAAAACCCAGAACAAGGGATTGACATTCCAAGGCTCTCAAGATGGATCTAGTCAGCCTAGGGAGATGTGATGTTACTCGTGTGATGATAGGGGACATGATTCTAAAGACTATCTAACCCGTCAAACTACTGACAGGGAGGCGGTGGATGGACCACTAAGACAGAGGTGGAGAGTGGAGCAGACAGACCTGTTAGGTGGAAGATGTGGAAGAGGAGTAGGGAGAGCGGCATGTAGTGGAAAACGCTTCAATTCACTTCCACCACCACCCCCAGGAGGTCCGTACCAGGATCAGGGAGTTGGGGGATAGGGGCAGTGATAGCTGAATGCGGTCGAGACGTACGACCCAGGGACTCCAGGGATGATCCAAGGTACGATCTATGTCTTTTCTACCAAAGATTCCATACTTATAGACATAGGTTCTAGTCATTCCTTCCTCTCTACATGTCTTGTGAGAAAGCTTGACATTTTGGTAGGGTCGTTAACTCGAGCCTTATGCTCAGAGACACCTATGTGAGGAGACTCGATGATCACACACCTCTGTAGATAGTGTTATCTTACCCTTGGAGGCAAGAGTTTAAGTTGGGACCTCTTGGTGGTAGCACCAAGGCCATACAATGTTATTCTCAGTATGGATTTTCTATCCTCAGTCCATGCCCATATTGACTACTTTAGTAGAAGAGTGCGGTGTGTGCACAACGATGGGATGAGTGTTTCCTTTATCTGTGAAAAGGAGAACCAGGAAGCACAAAATGGGCTCATGCATTGGAGGGTTCATCCAATCACTCATGAGTTGGCTGGACTTACCCTCATAGTATTAGATGTTGTGAGCTTCCAATTCCTAGTAATAGTGGCGGAGTATGAGGACGTCTTTCCCAAAGATGTACCAGGGCTACCTCCCCACTAGGAGATCGACTTCTACATCGACTAACACCTTGAGACGACACGAATTTCCACCTCATCATATCAGATGTCTCTCATAGAGATTCTCGAACTGAGGGTGAAGTTGGAGGATTTGTAGAGAAAGGGTTTTGTGAGGCTCGACATTTCACCCTGGGTGGCCACAATTTTGATTTCCATGAAGGAATATAGGTGTTTGGGGTGTGTGTGTATTACTTTACTGGAACCAGGTGATGATAAAGAACAAGTATACACTACCGAGGATTAACGACCTTTTCAATCAGCTGAGAGGGGCACATTAGTTCTATAAGGTTTACCGTTAGTCAGGTTACCACCAGTTACGAGTGCAAGAATATGATATACCGAAGACAGCTTTCAGATGCCTCTATAATCACTATGAGTACTTGGTTCTGCATTTCAGCATGAAAAATTCCCCTGTAGTGTTCATGGGACTTATGAAGCAGGTCTTCCAGTTTTATTTAGACCGGTTCTTAGTGGTCTTCATCAATGACATCCTTGTGTACTCGGCGTTAGAGGAGGAGCACGCGAGACACCTGTAGATGGTTCTAGACATACTTTGAGAGCACCAGCTTTTTGGGAAGCTCTTGAAGTGCCAGTTCAGGATTCGAGTGGTCCAATTTTTGGGACATGTCATCTAAGTAGATGGAGTTTATGTGGACCTTTTCAAGGTCAAGCTAGTGTTATCATGGGAGCCACCTCGATGTGTGATAGATGTGCAGGGCTTCCTTGGGTTGATAGGATATTACCAGAGATTCATTACTAATTTCTCCTGGATATCAGAACTGATGAAATCCCTGACCTAGAAGGGGAAACCCATCATGTGGACTGAGATGTTCCAGCAGAATTTAGGGCATTTGAGAAAGAGTTTGACAAGTGCCCCGATTTTTGAGATTGTCAGAGGAGGGTGTCGAGTACGTAGTTTTTTGCGATGCATCAGGGATCGGGCTTGGTTGTGTCCAGATGCAGAGACACGAAGTGACTGCTTATGGTTCACGCCAACTTAGTCCACATGAGTAGAACTATGATACCCAAGATCTTGAGTTTTCAGTAGTAGTCCTCACGTTGAATATGTGGAGACACTACCTTTTGTTCAAGTGGTTCATCGTCTACTCTGACCACAAGAGTCTCAGATACATATTCTCGTAGAAGGATCTGAATCTGTGATATAGGCATTGGATAATGTTCCTCTAAGACTATGATTTCAAGATCATCTATAATCCTGGGATGTGGAACAATGTGGAAGATGATCTTATATGGAGATTGAGCTCACAACTGTTGAGTGAGGTGACAGAACAGTTGGCCTCATTATAGTTGTCCTTCATGGACATAGAGTATGTAGCTTACCTTCAGTCGATGGTTTTCACCCCTCCACTCTTACAGTGATTTAGGGAGGCATAACTTGGGGATATTGACTATGAGGCTTTACGTGCTCAATTAATCAAAATACATGCTCCTGATGGATATTCGCAAGGTGGGGAGGACATAGTTATTTTCAGAGGATGTACTATTGTACCAGTGGCATTGCGAATGGAGATTCTGGGGGAGATTCATACATACCCCTTGTTGGTACACCCTGGAGTGGAGAATATGTACCAGTATCTCTACTGAATGTTCAGGTGATCAAGTATAAAAAAGGAAGTAGGAGATGTCATTTCCTAATGCCTTACGTGCCAGGGGTGAAGGCTGAGCACCAAGTTCTAGCAGGATTAGCTCTCCCCTGGATATTTCGGAGTGGTAGTGGGATCGAATATCGATGTTATTTGTGCTGTGTTTACCACGGATGTCCAAGAGGCATGATTCCCACTAGGAGATCATTGAATGACTCACCAAGTCGTCCCACTTCCTGGCTATGTGGGAGCAGATTTCCATAGAGATATTGGGATGCCTCTACGTGCAGGAGATAGTTCGGCATCATGGCGTCCCTTTGACAATAGTCTCAGATCGAGACGCCCACTTCACATATCAGTTGTAAAAGGGATTTCAAGAGGAATTCGGGACTCAGCTATGCTTGAGCCCAACGTTATATTTCCACACAGATGGTCAAATGGAGAGGACCATTTAGGTTCTAGAGGATATTTTGCAGGCCTATATCTTGGACTTTTGTCGTAGTCGGATGGACTACATACCACTGGTGAAGTTTTTGTACAATAATAACTATTACTACACTATTTGTATGGCATAGTTCAAGGCTTTATATGGGAGACCCTGTCAGTCATCGCTTTGCTGGACCGACCCTGAAGACCCAGCACTTATGGATCCAGAGTTGGATTAAACTACAAATGAAAAGGTTCAGATCATTCGGAAGTAGATGAAGAATGCACAAGATGAGTATAAGTCTTATGATGATCGAAGATGGAGACCTTTGGAGTTCAAGGATGGTGACCATGTCACTCTTAGGGTCTCACCTCGATGAGTTTTACAGAGATTTGTTTGGGGTGGCAAGCTATATCCAGGGTTCATTGGATCTTTTTAGATACTACGTGTAGTTGGCGAGGTGGCGTACCTCCTAGATCTACTACAACAGTTGCACCGGGTGCATGATGTCTTCCAAATGTCACAGCTGATGAGGTAGGTGCATGACTCATCACACTTCATTGACTAGGAAGAGATGGACATCAAGGATGGAGTGAACTTTGCTGAGTACCCAATGAAGATCGAGGATTAGAAGGAGAGGATCCTTCATGGGAGATTGATTCCCTTGGTGCACACCCGGTGGTAGTTCGAGAATCTTTAGGAGAGCACATGAGTGCGGGAGACTCAGATCCATGCCCAATACCCACATCTTTTTTAGTTGCCTTTTGTTTTTTCTTTCCAGGATGTAAAGACCGATGGTGGAGAGAATGTATTGTCTCTGATTTTCCATGTATTATTTTTTAATATTATATGGAATTATTTCAAGACTATACCTTTCGACGTCATGCGATTCCGAGTCCCGAAGTGCCTGAAATAAATGTTTGAAATACATTTAACTTAAAACTGCATGCACGAGTAGTTTTCCTTAAAAAGTGGAATAAATTTAAAATAGGTTCCTGGATCAGAAATCTGAGGGCACCTTTGCATTCAGAGCAAAAACTTTACCTTAGGTGGTGCCTAACATCAACCAGTGTGGGTCAGCTGCAAAAGTCAGTTTTTGGGTCTTTTAGAAAGAATAAAATATATTAAAAAATTATTTTATATCAAATTTTTCCATAACACAATGATTCTTTTTTTATTTAAATAAGAAGGATCCCATGGTTAGACACATAACCTTGGATAACTCCCTAGAATCATTTGGAGCTTTGGAGAGGAGATGGCCTTGGATGATTTTTTACAAACGCCGACGAACGATGACGCGTAGATCGTTGCGCAGTGAGATTGAATCCCAACCAACGACTGATCTCCCTATTTTTTGATGAACGAGGTAGGGTTTGTAATTTTTTTACTTATTACCCATTCTTCAATTAAATTATGAAAGCGGATCAACCCACGAACAGGTTGATCCGCAGATCGTATATTCTTTCAGGAGGGTTCTTAATTTTCAGTTTCTTTGGTGATTTTGATTCGGGGATTTAATCCATGCTATATTAATCTGTTGATTTAATTTTTCTCCATTTAATCCTTTTAATATGAATGTATCAATTCCGTTAATAACGAAGGTGAAGGTTTATTCCTCATTTTGTTTTGTAGGATATTTCCTCCTCTTTTCTTCGTGTTCTTTGCGGGGCAATGAAAAATTTTATCGTTGCATGACCATTTCACAATGCAACAATCCCAAATTGGTGTTCCAACATTGTGACGACCTAGAGGAGGTGAGAATACAATGGGATATAATGAATCGACTTAGATTGGGAGAGATCGTTCTTCAAGCGTTCTTCGCCCGGGTTGATCGATATGTGTTTTCAGGGCTGATCGGAGGCCCAAAAACAATGGAGATGGAATTTGGACATCAGGATTACCCAGAATCATAAGTTTCATGGCCAAAGGATTGTCAAAACAATGATCAGAGCATCACCCAAGGCATGATGGCAGAGGTCCGTGATTCTGGAAATTTCCAGAACACACAATGTATATCCTGAAGAACAAAGTGTGTAGGTCCATCTAAGTGGAGGATAGGGTTCTTTGGTGAATTTAGAAATGAAAAGTTATTTTCTACAAAGAACATGAAATTTGGGTCCTTACACGGGACTCAATGTGTACCCTTGGCGATACATGGACATGAGGTGGAGTAGATGTTGTGTACTCCACCACATGGCTATATGAGGCATGTAGTGCAGGTCAACCTGTGTGTCGATTACATAGGTTGGAACACATGGGTTGATACTGTGTATGAGAACATGGCCAGAGTACATGGAGCGGACCCCAGGTACTTTAACATGGCATGTGATCCTTTCTACTTGTCATGTAGTTTTGTTTTACACGACAATCCTTATGGCATGGTTCGTTGTACATGGGCAGTACTCAGGGTCAGAAGACACAATGTGTGACACTTATACACTCTATGTACTTCTCAGTACATGGCTGGTCTTTCTTGTCCAACATATCTTCAACATGTTTCATTTGGGCTACTTCCTCTTTTACTCATTCCCCTGAAGGTTAGGTATCACTTCCATTCACAGGAATATGCTTCCTTCAGCAGGACTTCCCGAGATAGAAACAAGTATCTCTCAGAGAGGCCTGGAGCAAGATCCTCTATCAATTTTTGACCCTAGGTAGAGTTAGGTATCCACGTTACTATTCTTACAGGGTGATAATCCTCTATCTAACAGGTGAATCCGGATGAGTCACGGTATCCGCCAAGGCCCTGGCAGTGATCCACATATGTGTATCGTGATCTTTCCCCACTCTTGAGTGTGTTATCCCGGAATGAGTTTATCTATCTCTTTTGACTTTTCCAAATGAATGGTACTTCTCGGACGGATGTTATCAGAGCTATCATACTCATGGTGTATGTTCTCCCGGACGAGTGGTTCATGGAATCTTTGAACTGAATCCCTAGCGTGGGTATGCGGTTGTGTGACTTATCTCTATACTACGGGTCTAAGATTGAGTATATCTGGATTTATTTTCGTTGTTAAATATTCTGTAGACATATACTATGTAGGGATGACTGTACCTCTATTTTTTGTATTGATTTGTGGTTTTTGGGGTCCTCTATTGAGTATTGTTATACTCACGCCTGCACGGCCTTTTCCCACACATGTTGTGTCTTGTACAGATGAGCAACCTTTTAACGGAGTCCAGGGCAGACCAAGACCAGACCGAGCTTTCTGAGTTCCCTACTGGATGATGTGTTCCTACTGCTATGAGAAGCAGTCCTAGTACCTTTTTGTGTTATAGGATGAGCTTTAAGTTTTCAGACACTCTTGTTTTTTGTGGGCTTGTATTCTGGCCCAGTTTACTTCCCACACATACTTTTGTTGTACTCTGTTGGTTGGGTTTAGTTGTATACATGCATTTTGTTCCTTAGTGGTTTTTAAATTTTTGAATTTTGGGTTTTGGAGATTTTTAAATGTGTACAAGTACTTAGGAAATGCCTCCCATGTTTTTGATATGCCTACTCGGTGTTAGTCAGCAGCCACTAGCCTATTGGAGGCGGGCTTGAGGAGTCGCAGCGTAGACCCCACTGGGACGGGTCATGGAAATGAATCATTTACATGAACATGATAATATAATGAATATAAAATAATCTAGTGATTTTATACCTCCTAGATAAATAGAGGGAAAGAGATTATATGAACAGAAAAGAATTAGAAAGAAAACACATGAAAAAGGACGATGATTCTTACCTCTTGATCTCTTCTCCTTGAGATCCTTTTTAAGGCCTTTGGTGTTGGCCTTTTAATGAGACCATAATCTCTAGGACATGGGAAAGATCCTTGGAGTGGGTATTTGGAAGAACATAGACATTACTCAAGGATTGAGATGTGTGAGAGGAAGAGGGGAATGAGAGTGGTATTTATAGTGGAGGAGAGGAGGTATTTTACATTATTTAAATAAATATTAAATTATTTTTTTTCAAGACTATGAATAGTCATGATTCATGTGACCCCAAATAGTAATAATTGCATGGTAATTGAGAACTTAGTGGGATTACATCAGCCTTGCTTCACCTATGACGCAGTAAATCAAGTATTAAGCATTTTTTGTAATTATTCTTATTTTACTATTTATAAAAAATTCACGAATTTCAAAAAAATCCCAAAAATTCACCCTAATCATTTTTGACGTGTAGAATTAAAAATTGAACTCCATTTTTTTTAAATAAGTTTTTAAATATTTATAATTTAATTTTTAAATAAAATCATAATTATTCAAAAATTAACAATTTTAAAACTATTACTCATTTTATATCACCTTGAAAAAATAATCATGATTTCATTATCTTAAAGCCTCAATAAAACATAATAATAATACAATTTACTATTCATTTGTGTCATATTACTATTCATATTAATATTTATAAGGGTATGTTACTATTCACCAAAAGTCAAGTTGGTTCCCTCATACTTCAAATAACTTACTGATCATAATTATCGATGGCCATTTTTCGAAATTCAAAACATAGAGGAAAAAAAATTATATTTAAAAGGAAAGTTATTACTACCTTTAAAACAATGTTTCATGCATCTCAATTAATGTTTAAAACCTTGGGGTGTTAAAAGTTATGTTTAGGTCATGAGGAGGATGAATGTTCCAATTTATATTAATTACAAGTGCCATTTATAACCTGCTACAATGGAATCCCTTTTGGAAGATATTTAGGTAAGGTAACAATATACTATCTTTATTATTTATAAAAATTATATAATAAATGTTGATTCAATTTTCATTATTCCTTGATGAGTTATTTTATTTTATAATTTTTTCCTATTAAATATTTCTTAATGTATGTTAGAAAATCCTATATGGGTTCAATACTCTTCTTATCATGTTACACATTGGTGATGATGAGGGGAAAGCAAAGCCCCACCCATGTGTTAGTTATATTCACATTATAAAGATAGAAACATGGAATGATTTCATTAGTATTTTAAATTTTAATTAATTTTAGGTTCATTATAGTTAATAATAAATTATTTGACAATATTTACTTTATCCAACATGGTTTAAAATTGTTAATTTATGATATAACAATTTAGTGCTGAAAATAAAAAACATTATTCAAAAATAATATTCCCTAATAAAAAATAATGATAAGGTATGCATTATCAGAGGGAAATTTTTTAAGAAATTTAAATTCAAAATTAAATCATTATATGATATGAAACAACATCTATTCCTGTATTTTTTTAGATAGATGAATAAAAATCCAAAGCCACTTCCATCCCACATCATGTGTTATGAAAGTAGGTTCACATAAAAAAGGAGGGTAAAATAGTTGATGAAAACACAAAAAAATATTGGAAACATGTTTAATTATTAAATAATATTAATTCATTAAAATTTATAAAATTATTAAATAGAAATATCTGTTTTTGTTTATCTGTTTTTTATACAGTTTAGAAACATGAATATGAGATGACCATAATAAAAGAAGTACTAATCTCAGTAGCTTTGAAGCAATCAAAACTATATGGTCACATTAGAAGAGTAGGTTTTGGAGTATCTACTCAAAAATATTTTGTGAAGATAAAACCAAAAGGAGATAAATATAATATGATGGAATGATTTCAGGGAAAACCAATTATTTACTAGATATTATTATCCTATATGGTTTGGTAGACCAATATATAAGAAACACTCAAAGTGAACAAGTTTTGGAACCAAGATCCACACACGAAGAACCATATGACCTAGCTATCTCTGAGTCTAGTCATTCCCCCAACCACATACCTTACCCAAGCTAAAAAAATTTCCCAATACCATTTCACCTAAATATGGATGAAATAAATTTCTATAACTTTATGTAACAAAATTTTTGTAGGGTAATGTTATGTGTGATTTCTATCTTTAAACACCCATGAAACAACTTTTTGTTATGGGTATGATGTATAATATCATGAGAGACATGATACACAATAATGAAATCCCAGAATATCACAGGAGATTATGGATTGAGGTATCTCGAGCTATGAAGGTTGACTTGCCTATTCCACTTGATGATCCCTTTACAATGTTGAATGATTTTATAGAAACATTCAAAACATGTCCATATAGTCTTATAATGATACATGTAGTATGTATTTAAAAAAAATCTTATGAAAACACAATATAAATTGATGAAATAATGCTTGAAGTGAGTTATGGTATTATAAAATGATAAATCGTTAAGGAAACATAGGTCCATATAAATAGAATATATTGAATAGACCATGAAATCAAAATGAACTTTTGGGAGTACCTTATCCCCACCATTTACACAACAATAGTTATTATCATTACAACATCATACAGAGATCACATATAAAGATTAAAATATGACTCACATTCAATAAAAATAATAAATGTTTAGATCTTTCCATACTGACGTAGTTAATCTTGAGAGTATAAATAGGATTCTCATATTTGAATAGAAGAGAGCCACAATTGTGAATACCTCGATAAGATACATATTCAAAATAATTTGGTCCAAATATTTATATAATATGTTAATTAAAGTTAATAGATATTCATATATTATATAAAAGATTTTATTCTACTATATATATGGATAACCATAAAAAAGAATGATTTTGAATTTTCTAATCCCCGTATCATTTCTATGCAAGAAACTTTTTTAGAGGAAGAATAAATACATAAGAGGAAAGATGAGATATACAATGCATTTAAGAAAAAAAGAACATGCCACAAAATCTTTTTGATTCATACAACACAGTGATAAAATTATACAGACTAATCAAATAAAATATACTTTTATTTATTTGATTAGTTATTTGTTTCAGTTTTTTAAAAAGAACTTGTTGTTTATCGCACTCAATATGGATACCCAAAATATTTATTTTTTTGGATCCAATGAATGGATATCCATCAAAATGACCACACTTAATGTGTATTGTGAATTGCTGACAAAATTTATTCATTAATTAAGAATCCATAAGAATCCTTCAATAAAAACTAAAAAACCTCCAAGAATCATCACAACACAATATTTACTTATTGTAAACAAATCCATAATTTGAACCATCACATATTTTCAATTAATCCAAAAAAATCATTCTTGATTAAAAAATATCTCCCTTTGGATTTTTTTCACAAAATCCCATTAAATACAACTCCATAAAATCTCCAAAAAATCCAATGAATCTTGTCCTATTGAAAAAAATTTATATTTAAGGATTATATCCTCTAGTTTTTAAAATAAATCTAATTGGTTACATAAAATCCAAATCAATTAAATCCATAAAATCTCTATAATAGAAGTCATAAAATGTTCTCCACATTATTATTTTTAATTTCACATGGAAATCAAATCATTAATTATCCCCCTTTTTTGGTCAAGTATAATAGGTTCACCTTTTATATTTACTATAATTTATTTGTAAAATCTCTGTGGAATGATTCATTAGTAAATTGTAATTTATCCCTCTTCATCAATGATTCCTTTTCATTATTTTTTGTAAAAAAATATCTAACTTTCTGGCTGGATTATCTAAATATAGAAACCTCCATCTCAAAATCATTGAAATTACTCTCTATATAACAACTATATTAACTCATAAAAATTTAGTGAGTGAAATTACAATTTTTTATTTTAGGATTCAAAAAAACTCTAAGACTACCACGGAAAGTCTTAGTTTAGGAAACATGATTTTAGGATAACAGACACAAATCTATTAGTGTTACTTACTTAATTTTTTAAATACACATTATCTTTAAGATTCCAAATTCTAAAAAATCCTATAATGTCAATCAAACTCAAAAAAACTATTAGTACATAAATTTTAATGAAAAAAGGTTTCAAATTTACCACTAAAATCATCAATTTATAAAATTTTTAAATAATAATTTGGTAATGTCACGTCACTTCCACAACATCCACATTTACATATGTACCATAATCCCAGAAAGATTTTGAATATGAATTAGAAATTCATCTCCAAGTCACCCTAAATTTTAGCATCATATCATTGAAGTATTAATTAATTTTTGGGACACCAGTTTTTAATAACTAAATATTATTTCATCAAAAACATTTACTACTTTGTTAATGTGAAAAATTGATAACATCCTAATATAATATATATTTATTAATACATGGTTCATCCCTACTACATTTTACACATGATGTCAATGTATATCGTTAAGCCATGCCTTATTTTGACTGGTCCTTTAATTAATAGGATACTTCCAAATATGGGTTGGTATCATTATAAAATAACCACAGATAGATTTTAAACTTGATCCATAATAAATTATACCAGATAATCATTGGATTTTATCCTAAAAATATATTAAAAGGATTATGCTTTCTCAATCTATACCCTTATTTTTTGTGGTGGGATTTTTTTAAAATATATATTTATTACACTTTTTTCAGGGTATATTTACCATGATATAAAAAATTACATATGATCTATCTCTATACACCATTTCTCATTCATGTCATCAATTTCTCTATTATTTTCTCAAAAACCATCAATTTCACATGTAGAACCAGGATACACCGATCGATACATGAAATTTATAAAATTTAATCTTGATCTATATACATATCTAGAATATATTCTTTATGAGATCAATTACCCCATGGATTGTAACATGGTTTAATTATGAACTTGTTTTCACAAGATAGAAAAATTTACAACATATGTGGATAGGTAAACCTTTATTTAACTAAATTTTAGGAATAAGGATAATTATGTTGGTCCAAACCATTGTTCATAATATTCTTCAAATCCTATATAGAAGATATCTTTCCAATACCACATGTACATAATTCATCTTGAATATTGTACTAATATTATATCTTTATCTTGGAATTCTTATATGTTGTGGGGATAAACCCACTTTTATAGGTTTCCTTATGAGATAAACAACTTATGAAATCCATGTTTCACATCTTTTTCAATGTATGTAAAACTCCAATGGTCTTTATTTAATGATTTTTAGTGTTATAATGAACCCACTCAAGTAATATTTTGGGATTTATTCTCTATTAATCTTTAAATCCATTTATTCCTTTTTCATCCAAGGTTATTTCTACTTCATGTTCAAGCTCATTTCTCTCAAAATATAGGAAGGTTCCACCTTTTGCTTCATCGTACACATGTGATTCCTTTATTTAAACTAGGTATGTTTTGAAAAAAATCGTATTATGTTATTAAGATATCTTTTTTGAGTTTCATAATTATCCTCCATATTAGTTAACATATTTTTTAGTTTGGTAGGCTTGTTTTTGGGGTTAATTATTTTCCTTATAACTTATAGTAGTTAAAGTTCACCTTGTGATTTTATTTAGATTATCCTACCTATAATTACTTTTTACATGTCTATGATTATAACATATGAAAAATTTACAACAGTAATCATACCTCACGATGTCCTCTTTTGACTGATATATTGGTATGATAGAAGTTTTCTATTCATTGACCTTATGATCCTCCAAACAGAAACTCATGATGTCTCACAATTTCACAAAAATGTAGAATTTTTTACCACTCACTTTTTTGAATAATTTTCCTATATTTTTAATGAAACATTTCATTTTTTAAATATTTAGGATTTTCTCCTTATCTTTTAATTTCATATTTATTTTCAAGATTCTTTGAGGATATAATATAGTGAACTTCCACTTTATCTTTTCCCTTCATAGAACTAAGAACTTTCTAAGTTTCATTATTATTCCATCGTTATTATTTAATTAATCATCCATTTATTTCATACTTTAGGAATCATCCATTAAAACCCATCTAATTTCATCCAATTGAGTTTTGAATGGAGGGAATTTTCTTTTAATCATTTTATTAGACCATTTCTTTCTAAGTTAATATAATCTTCCATCAATAAAATCACGTTGGTCATTATGTTAGGTATCATATTATTAATATCATGACTCATGGATTGTTTAATTTTTTAAAAATTTATTATCCAAGTCAATATTTCTAATAAAAGATATATTTACTTAATGAATGACATCCCATTGATCCACCACTTCTGGTATGTTTTATATATCATCTTTGTGGAAACATGAATAACTCCTAGATTTGAATCTTACTACTATTGTCATGTTGTCATTGGAGTCACTCCTCTTGTATCTCATGAGAGATTTTGACATTTCTAATGATTCTTAAAACCCATAGATAGAATAATATAAAATGATATGTTTATAATTGGTTACCTTAGAGAGATAGTTCATATTTGCATGGGTCTTATTTTTTGTTTCACTAATTATTATTTCCTTTACACATATGGTATTACTCATCAACATTGTTCATTGGTTCCTCTTAAAAAATTCATTATCAATTATACATATATTCATTCCCATATAAACCATTTATATTTCTCTATATAACCCAAGAGAACTTTTTGAGATACACCTTATTGAATGTAGAATATTTTAAGAACATTTTAATGAATCCTTGATAGAAACAACAATATCTAGGTTTCTTTTGTCAGTTCAAAATGTAACACCATACCGACATTACAAAACAAATTAATTCAGGCATAAATTTGTGAGGTACTTCCATAATCATTTACATAACCCAAGAATTCGTTTTTCTATCCATAAAATTTTATACCATTGAAAAATGTGTTCTCTATATTTGAATATGTATATGCAATGATTTTTTTATGAACAAACAATAAATATATTTATTCTATGATACCTTTTGTTAGGCCCCCAAGGAAATGTGAGGGGGTGGGGGAGGGGGTTAATTAGGGTGAAAATGATTTAAACATTTTTTAATATCTAAAATTATCCCTCTATTTGGATATTTTTCTCATATAAGTAGGAACTGTGTTCAACCTTCATCAGAAGTGATATTCTATCATCTCCTCAAAATATCCATAAGTGAATATAGAAAATAATCAATAAAACAATGTGGTGATTTTACCTGGTTTACAAAAATTATGTTACATACATGGTGTGTGATATCATATGTGTTTTGGAGAACTAAAATCCACTACTTCAATAGTTAATTAGATTAAAAGGTCATGATCAATATATAGAAAGGTTCACTGCCAATACAATATTTTTTGAGCTGAATCACTATCATTTAAGGGAAACTAACGATCCTCTACCTTTGTGTACTACTTCAGAGAATATCACCAATAGTTTATCTGCACATAATTTTATTTCTAACATAGAATGAATGTGTGGCTATCTATATCATGATTTTTGGATGGATGTGCTATTGAAATCCTTAGAGGATTCACATTCACTGGTAGTCTGTAAAATATTTCACGGTCACCACAAATATTTATTTATATCTAAAAGAAGATAATACCTCACATGTGGGATCCTTTGAATCCTAACTCAACATCCACATATGGTTGTAAAATTATTCCTTATATAATCATGGGTAGAATTCTCCCACCTTCATAGTGTGCAGTGACACCCTATTCATCTACCTCGAAATCCAATCACCATGTTAGTATAGGTTATTTATCTTCTCTCAATGAGTAGATGTATCAGTGGAAATCAAAATAACCTAAATTACTAATTCATTCTCACTAAACTCTTATTATAGTGAAAGAATAAACTCCTTGAAATATTTATCTTTCAATATTTTTAAACGGAAATTAAAAAAATCTTGATTTCTTTTATTAGTTTATTTTTTTCAAATATATCATCATAGAATATGGAAACTCCAATGTAAAAATTTCTATCAAAGTCACCAGTTAAATAAACCACGATCTTCTTGCAAATTCTTTATAAATTGTTGCATTTAAATTCCAATCACGTTTACACAATATATATTTTCATAATTTATAAATATAAAAGCCCAATAGAACCCCCACCAGTTAATATATTTCCTTGATAAATATAGACCTCTATTTTCCAAAAATATCATGAATTATCAATTTTATTATGACTAGTTTAAAACCATTATGTTTAGTATACATGGATAAATTCTCCTCAAACATACATAAAGGCTGTGATCCTTCATAAAAAAATATGTTTTTACCCATATAAAATTGTCCAAACCCCACATAATAATATATTTAAATGACTCATATGAAATGACTTCTATGTGACTCCCTATAGGACACCCATGAAGATTGAATATAATAATATGATGTTCATAATTATGTTAATAAAAGAATAATACCTATGAATATCCTTACTAAAACACATATCATTCTTACATAGACCAAATTTCATGATTAAAGACACATTTTTCCCGATCAACCTTATAATTATCCTTACACACCTTTTTTGAATCATTCATCCTTGTGACAACCCTACAAATTTTTCTTCTTATAGTGTTCACAATTTATTCTAAAATAGTCAAACACTAATCATTATGATATCTGACTAGTCCTCATTAATATAAAGCTCAAACTTTAAAAATTTCCTTAGTTATACAATATTATATTACATATGAAACATCCATGTTATGATATAGATTCCTTATTCATTCCTGAATTAATTTGATATATTATTTTCATTAGATATGTGACCATAAATGATTCATATAAATCAATAATTCTAATCCCCCAAAAATCATGGTTGTGTAATGGTCAAGATGGAGGATGAATATGAATAGATACAATGATGTTTCACTATTTATATGTGTTTAATATATGGAAAGTATCTGACTATTTTAACAGCCCAAATTAAACATATAGTGGTACTACCACATATTATGATAGACTAGAAACACTATCAAACCACTAATATATCTATGAGGCATAAACCTAGTTAATGAGTCACTGTGTTTCCCTATATGGTGATCAAATAATTGCCTTCACATGGTCTCTTGCTGACTCACAATGGTACTCACATACACTAGAATCTCTTGGTTTGTGCCCTTATTATTCCCAAAATTGTCTCTTTACCACTAATTCTTCATGGTTTTGATTATTTTAGACCACCTTTTTTTCATAACTCTATCTAGAAATAAGAAAAATTCACATCTACCATTTATATGTAATTTTGAATCATGAAAATAACCAATTCTAAATAATTATTCATATATATATATATATACATATATATCTTAAATGACATTATCCAAAATCACCTTATTCTATAAAGATGAATCCACAACAGTCTTCCAAGAATAACAAAAAAATAATTAAATATGGTCAACAACTCCGTAACATGAATAATCACATATTTTAAAGAAATAAAAAAATCAGGGGTTAAAAAATGGAATTATATGAAATTTTGAAGTACCATTTTCATGAGATGAATTATGATATATAATATTATGTTTTTTTTCAATTTTTTTATGACTAACACAAAATTTTCTATTGTATAAAAGATATTAATTCATATGGTATTAAGAAATTAATTTTTTTATGATAATTATGATTTAAAAATTTAATCACTAGAATCATGTATACATAAATGAAATCACATGATATTAAAGTGTGATTAAATACCCTTGAATATAATAAGTCTATTGGAAAGGGAGGCATTCAGTATACTTATCAAGCTTGTCTTCCCCTCCCATTGTTCTTTACTTTCTTCCATCCCCAATTACCCATTTTTCTTCTTCCTCGCTGCTCTCCCAAGCCATTAATTTCATTCCATACATCTATGATCCATTTTCCTTTTGTTTGCAGTCTTGGATTCCGGATAAAGCCCCATTAGTGAATCCTCTTCTCTTTCTTTCTGGTTACAATGTTTCCGACCACATTCTAGTCTGGTGGATGGGTTTTCTAAAGGATGTTTGACATGTGTAGTTTGAGTATAATAGGTGTCCTAGTATCTCGACTTGTAGTCAGTCTTGTATTTTCTCTACTTATCCCTTTCAAAATGGGTATTTCTTCTTCAATTAGTTCTTCTGTGCTCTTTTCCCTGATGGTGGATTTTCTATCAGGAATAGTGGTTCCAGGAGAAAACATTCATTTTTATGCTAACCCTTACCCTTTAATATCTACTCTATCTTTCATTTCTTCCATCACTCACCTTGTCGGTCTGATTTAGTGGTTTCGGGAGGATTTGAGATGTGTTGATTTTCGTTCAGCAATTCACAAGGAGGGCATCCAACGTTGGCCCTAGTTTAAGTCATGGAGGTTATAGTTAGAGGAAATACGTGTCATATATTTGTCTCAAGAGTTTTTTTCTATGTCCTTTCTAATCAGGTTTCTTTGAGAGTAAAGGATTCAGATTTATCTATTACAATCAGTTTCACATCGACGGGCCTTGATGATGCTGATATTGTTCAATGGTGTTGTTTTTTCATTGGGGTTTTCATCATTACACTACTATTTTCTATGGTGATTCCAATGGTGGTGGTGAGGTTGATGGGGTTTTATTTTTTTCCTATTATCTTTTCTAGTTATGGTTGGCATCATCAAGGTTGGTGGTGGTCTATTATGGATATTATAGGAGACATGATTTTGGGAGAGTATTTCACGATTCACCAATGGTAGAACATGTTTTGGCTATCGACATTGATTATTATGGTACATGATGATGATGGTGGTGGTGTTTTATTAATGATAATTACTTTACACCAAGAGATTTTACACTATGTGATAGATTTGCGATTAGAGGAGGTTCAAAACTCAATCGTGGCCTAGGAGGTTGATAGTGATGGGATCATGTGTTTTCAAATTGTATTTTGTGTATGTGGTCGATTATTGTTTTGAATTTTTTTATTTTTATTTCATTGAATGTATGATTACCCCAAGAACTAAATTGGATTATAGAAAATACAAAAAAAATGTATTTGAAGGAAAATACTAGGTTTTAGATTCCATCCCTAAGAATAATTTTCATGTCCCCAATCCTTCAATATGTGTGACCATAACCATTAGCTAACAAAGTATTATCTTGTGTAAGTAAATCAAGTCACATGAGGATTCTAACCAGTTGGTACCATTTTATGGAAATTATATTTGGGTGAAAAATACCTAGTAGTGTGAAACTATTAGAACAACAGAGGAATATATTTGAGTAAATCCATATGATGTATTTCGATAAAGATTTATCAAAATAAATATCTATGAATCAAATATTATATGACTAACAAAAGTTTTATAGAAAATATAGTCTTAGATTATTTATGTGATACCCAATGTATGTCATGATGAAATATGAATCATGGATCACTTTATAGATTTGATCTATGAAGTAATCTATTTTAGTGGGATTAATTTAATTAAACTCCATATTAAATGAATATAAAACAAGATACCAATATGATAATAATTACAATTATAAATAATGAAATCATTGTCCTCATGCTTGACCTTGAGATTAATTTTCTATATAAAAAATAAAATGGTATTATTTTCCTTTACTGCTACCTCCATCCATCCAATGGCCTAAAGGCCTTAATTTTTTATTGATTTTGATAATCCACCTTTCAAGGGGTGAGGTGGAACCATTACAAGTTCTGTATATGTAAGTATTACATGGCCTGTAGGCCTTATAGGAATTCATTGACTGTAGGCTCCAAACATTACATACAACCTAGACTAATTACTTGGAACTAATTGTAAAGACCTGGAAATTTAAAGGGAATTTTTTTTCATAATTTCTTTGGAATTTTACGAGTATGTGGTTTCTGACAGCGCCTGATTCTGAGGCCTGGTGTGGCCAGAATCAACTTCTGATGTTTTGTTCAGGTACATTTAGTAAACGTACGTGCGGGTTTTTCTACCTTTTGAACCGGTGCATGGAATTGAAATCTGAGGGCACTGATGGACTTGTAGCGCCGATATTCGCTTAAGGATACCTTTACCGCAGTTGCGTTTTCTGTGGGTTGTAAGTTAATTTTGGGGATTTATAATACAATAAATAAAATTGTGGAACACAATTTTATTTTATATTTGGTGGTTATATCCTCTAAGAGGAAGTTAGGGGTGGTTCCCACACCCCAAAAAACCTCCCATGAGAGGATATTTGTGAGTTGGGTCCCACATGAACCCTAACTCCTCACCTTCCCTCAACTCCCCAATTGATTCCCCTTAAATTAATTTTTTTTGACAACACCTCCCATTTATTATGGTTAAACCCCCCACCTCCCTCTCTCCCGAATTAATATTCCAACACCTCTTAGTTAATTAATTGATCAACAATTAATTAATTAATTAAAGAGTTTGAATGTTGAAAAGGCATGGCAGTATATTATATTATGGAATCCTTCACATAATTTTGGGTTGGAAAATATCATATTGTAGAGGATCTTAAGAAATAGAAGAGAAGGTTTCTTCCTTCAACAAAGAACCACTGAAGAATGGTGATCGTCTCCTTCGATCTTCGGCCAAGCCAAAGGAGAAGGAGCCACCCACAAAGAATGCCAACGACGCACCATATTCGGTTTCTTCTTCCTTGACGTCAACAAGTTGACGTCGTATCCCCGCGACGTCGTTCTACCGCGACGCTTGTCCTATTTCCGCAGCTCAACGACATGCAATGTCATAATCATGGTAGGGGGAATTATGTTCAATTTTAAATAATTAAAATTGTTCTTGTTCTATGTTGAGAAACATGGTTTGACTTTGGCCAATTGCTACCACCTAACGTCGAGGGTGCGGGCCGAATGCACATTTACCAACGACCCTCTGTAGTCTCTTTGTTTACGACTGAGGCACGTTGGAAGAGGGGGCGATGGGAGAAGCGGCGGTCATGCACCGGCTGTGTGCGGAAGAACCGCAACCCATAACTGCGGGCCGCTCGACCGGGGAAGAACCGACCTGCTATAGCCGGTCAGGCCGAAGGGAGAAACTGCAGTGTCCCACGACACTGCGCTGTGGAGAACCATGTCCCACACGGGGCGGGCCACTTCAGCGGAAGTACCGGCCAACTTGACGGCTGGCCGGGCGGAGGAATTCCACGGCACCTGAAGGTGCTGAGTAGCAGGTCCGCGACCCACCCGAGCATGTCCCTTGTGCCAAGAAGGTCGGCTGGCTTCGGCGGCTAGTTAGGGAGGGTGGCCCCACTTGGCGCCACTGGTTCGGGCAGCCGGGGGGCCGCGCCCCCTACCTCGGACCGCTCGGGCACCTCGGGCCGAGCCGGTCGGCCAGCGGGCCGCGCCGGGCCGGGCCGTGCCCCGCCGGGTCGGGCCAAGTCGGGCCTCCTCAGGCCGGGCTGTGCCCTTCGGGCTAGCTTGCGTGTTTCATCAGGCCCGTTCAACCCCCTGCTGGGTCAGGCCCGCCAACTCTGGGTTGACCCGACCCGCCAGCCCACTGGGCTTAACAGGCCGGGCCCGTTTTCACATAAACATGAATAACATGAAGATCTCGCTTCTGATTGATGTGTCGTCTGCGGAATTGGGACCCTCATGACATCGCGGTCCTTTTTGGATACTCTAAGTGATCTTTGGGTGACTTTGGAAAAATGGCCGGGATGGTTCAAAACCGAAACCAACAGGGCCCTCGGAGCAGAAACACTTATAACTTAAGGACCAGACGTCCGATTGACGTGCCGTCAATTAAGTTGGTTTAATTTTGATGATATGGACCTTTTGGATTAATACACACATGATTTGGATGTGATATGAGTATGGCCAGGTTGGATTGTACCTGAAATCCAACCGGGCCCCTAGAACAAATATGCTAATAACTCACAGATCGTGCGTCCAATTGACGCCCCGTCTGTTGCGTTGAGACCCCTATGACGAAGAGGTCCTTTGAGACGCTTTTACATGAGATTACATGACACTTGGAAGTATTGACCAGTAGCTCACGGAGCAGACCCTACTGGAGACGAGTGTACGAAGTGTGAAGACCTAGTAGCGGTAGACCTGACGATTGCTTGACTGATTTGACTCGGAGTGATTCTATTATCCCAGTGGATGGAGCACCCGAATTGGCGGCAGACCCATGAAGGATAGAGCGCCTGGTTTGGCAGTATACCCATAGTACTCGACTGGAGGAGTACATCTGTAGGCTATTAGGGGGAGCGCTACTATGTTGGGGCGGCACACCCAGGGCGGGGAGCACTACTGTGTTAGGGCGATAGACCCGCGGTACTCGATAGGAGGAGTACCTCAGCAGTCTAAGGTTAGTGAGTAGCGCCTCAGAGTCACGATAGGGTCACCATACTCGACAGAGGAGGAGTTCTCCAGCAGTTTTGGTTTCGATAATAAAAATCCTGGTTTGAGATGAGTTAATGACCTTCATGTTTTCCTCATGATTAAGATGGGTTATTTGATAACATAGTTATATGTATCGGCATATACCTAAGTAAAGGTTATCTATTGAGATCTTTCATTGTGGTTTATCCTTGTTAGATTTAGTGAGACCTTGAGGGTCTCGAGGTCCCTACTGAGTTTCATTATACTCACCCTTGCACAGGCTATGCCCGCAACTCATTGTGTTGGATGCAGACGACAGACATCGCTGACCGAGGTAGAGTGTATGAGGACTGGATGATACCCAGAGGTGGACACTCGGCGTGATGGCACACGGAGCAGACCGATAGACATGAAGTTCGAGGAGGACATATATACCTACCCTTCAGGTAGGAACCTGGAGGACGATCCAGGTGCTGCTTCACCATTCAGCTGTTTGTCTTTTTCAGTTGTACTTTCTTTCAGTTGTTGTTGTACCTTTTGTTGGGCTTGTATTTCCAGGCCTTTGTACTTTCAGCACAGTTTTTACATATCTTTTACCTAGTGTTTTTTTTCTCTTGTACTCTGGATTTTTGTGTTTTCGTTTTATAAATTCAATGCCTTCCTAGATTTAGGGAATTACGCCTTTGGTGCTAGTCTCCAGCCCCTGACCTATGGAAGGCGGGCATGGGGTAGTCATGATGCGGGCCCTGGGGGACGGGTCATGACACTGATCCTCCCCAGCATCATCATCGTGAAATCAACTCTCCACCTTCTTATGGCTGTTTGGCTAGGATATCCCATGCATGCACAGGCTTGTCTCGATGGCAGGTTTCATACTCTCTCATTCTTGCAATCTGTGTAGCTTTTGATGTGGTGAAAGCTCCTTGCTCATCCTCCTAGAGAGATTGTTCCTTGTAGGTTGTCTGGTTTGCATCTGCACTTAAGTTGGCCTGAAGGCCTTGAGGTGGCCCGAAGGCCTTACTGCCCCGATGGCTTGGGTGGCCCGAAGGCCTTAAAGGACATGGGGACCAAATCGGTGGCCCGAAGGCCCAAACAAGGGAAAATTCCCAGCTACTACAGTTCCAAACAGTGCCTACTACAGTACCAGCTACAGTACCCCACGGAAATTATGCCTCCACCTAGATTTGATCACGGGTCACTAGGATACACTTAAGTGTCCTCACAAACTTAGATGATGCTCATGTGCTCCATGACTGCTACCTAAATATGATAATAGTTCCCATTAAAGAGGTAAAATTCTATGTATTGGAGGACCCCATTTTGAAGAAACTAGATAATTATTCCATTCAAAAAGTGGTATTATATATCAATGATATGGATCTAAAGGATTCACTAAATGTGTTTACCCTTATGCTTATGAATATAGAAGTAATGATTAAAAAGATACATGAGACTATGGATTTTTACATGATGATAGAAACACTAAAAATCAACTATCAAGAATAACCTAATAATGAATGATATAATGTATTTAAGGAACACTTTCAATGTAATTTTTTTTAAATAGCCTTAGTCTCAAATCATGTGCTTAGTATTATTAGGCATGTCACTGAATTTGAGAGACTAAGTTCCCCACATTGTCCTAATATTTGCATTAATTTTATTTTGGTGTCACATATGAAAAGGCTTTGATAGTTTATTATTAATTTAAATTTTAAAAAAATTAATAAAATATTACCTAATATCCTCAATATGTTGAGGATTGTTGATCAGGAGATGTGTTGTGCCAACACAAGTGCCAGCATTATTGGTTAGAAAGATAAGGGTAATATTTTTTCTAGAAACCAAAGAAAAGTGTTCCTGGAGAGTCTATATCACTTCCAAAACCTATGAAAAGTCATAATAGATAGTGCTTAAATTATATAATCCTTGGAAATTGGAATATGAATTACTCAAGATACTTGAATTTTCCCATGAAAATCAACGAAGAGTCGACTTTAGTACTTAATGTTTATAATTCAAAAATTAGATTCCAAATGTTTATGTGATACTACATATATTTTTATAATTGTTGAAATATAAAGGAGGTATGAAGTAATAAAGAGTTTGTTGATATATTTATGATTTTCATTCATGTAATAGGTCAAGGATCAATTACATTGACAATTTGGATGAAAAAATTACATCATTATTGGATGGATTTTTATATTTATGTGTATTTTTTTCTCTTTTCTAGTATTAAAATATCATATAAACAAAACTTGTTTAGTAAATTAGATAATTTATTTTATAAAAATGGATTATCATTGTTCCAAATTCTATAACATTCGTGGAAATATTATATAGAAAAAAGTTGATCCATATGGGTTAATGTGTTTATCCAAGAATATGATGTATGTAATATTTACATACATAGAGAATGTCATATATGATATGAGAATAATGGTTTATTTGTTAAATACTAGTATTAAAAAGAAATTGAGATTTATTTCATAAATATAATGGAGATAATAGGTATTTACTAAATACGATGAAGTTTGTTTATCTTTTCATGATATTCTGAATAGGATACAATGACTAAGTTACTAGTTCTAGTATGCTTATAATTAAATAAGATCAAATTTAAAAGGTAAAATATTATACCTGTAAAAGATCTTTGTGAATTTACCTATATATATTAAGTATTATTTTGATGTATGGGAAACAATACAGTGAAAATATTTTGTTAATTACAATTACATTTGAATATAAAATATAAATGGGATGGGTTATAAGGATTAATAAAGTGAACTGAGAAAATGATATATACAAAAAAAGATTGATTAACATCATCACATTGAATGATGTGGATTTAAAGAATTTTTATATGTTCAATTAGTTTATTATTAAGAATATGATTCTTAAATATCATCAATATTCAAGCCAGTTTACTTCGTAGATGTTACACACTCAACATTTGAGTTGAAATGTTTCATAAGATGGCCACATATATAAGTTGTGGTAATTACACAGGAATTCAATGAGATATCAAAAACTCCTAAAAGAGAAACAAATATAAGAATTATATGGTATTTTATCATATAAGATATGATAGACCTGTTATTATGTTAGAGTTTTGTTATGTTTTCATAAAATAATTTAATAATAAAAAATGTATCATATAAAATGAATCATCCACTTTATCATTCCTTCGTGTTGGATTTGTATATATGTATATTGATATATATTTCATAAAATGTATCAATGATCAACAAAAATGAGTAAAACTTTGATTTATCCCTAACTAATGTTCATCATAGAGTATTATAGGTTTTGATGAAATGTTATGGTTAACAAGAGAAGTATTCTTATATTGAGATATAGAATATTCTAATGAGGAAAAAAATTTATTTTTGTGATGGATGGCCAATTACTTATACCACATGGATTGTCTTACAACATGAATTTGGAATACTTGGGATAAATTATTCATATTTTAGTCCCCACACCTATGGATTACAAGGTAAAATTAGTGAGAACCTTTATTGTTTAATACATATCTTATAAAATCCATGAGGATTAGTTAATAAAGAGATGGTTTGGAATTTTAAAATTCATTTTCTTATTTAGTGTTTAATTAATACCTGATTTTTACTCTTGTATGATGGGTATGATGTTTGGGCCCTCGATTGAGAAAGACGACACAAATGTTGATAATGTTGATATGAAATTAAATTAAAAAATTCCCATTAATAGAAATGAGTAGTAAAAAATTACAATATTTCACACAAAATGATAAATGAAATAAACACAATAAAAAAATTAGAACACTATAACTCTGAATACATTTCACCATAGAAGCTACTCCATACTATTAAATTCCTTTTAATAAGTTTGATGATTATCATAGATGTGGAAGGTAAAGGCCTCCCACCATTGGGGGTATCCAAAAGATGAATAATAAAGCTAATGTTTTCATTATTATTATAATTATTTTAATGATGTATTACCTACCCATAAAAAAAGTTGAGCTAATTGGCATTATTTTTGAATTTTTGGGGTGTTTTGGGCTTAATTCCAAAATTAGAATTATTTTAGAATTTTAAAATTTTACATTATTTAATTATTATGGACACAACATTTCATATAAGGATTTAATTTATTTAATTTATTTTTTTAGTATTAAATTCATATTGGGATTCAATTCATTATTCTAGACCCAAATCTGAATCCATCATTTGAAGGCCCAAAATAATCTCACAAGTCATTCTTGAAAATCTCTGTACATATTTGGAGATTTCTAAGGATTAGCCAATATCTAATAATAGATTACAAAATAGAGCTAAAAATGAAAATTATAAAGAGAATATATAGAGGAAAAACTATCATAAATATTTACCCTCTTGATTTTTCTAATATCAAAACCATAAATATATTAGAAATCATATTTTGGATATTCAATAATTCTACCTATCCAGATTTTTTTTGGAGTGCATAAGATATAATTTATTCTATAGGTGGAGGATGTAGATGAATTTTGATTATAAAATGTTAATTTTATTTTTGAACAACATTACATAATAACACATTTAAAAATTCAGTCATTAAATTAGACTACTTTGCACGTTCTTTTAGAGGATACATTACAGAGACAAAATTTCACCCCTTATTCCTAAAAAAATGTAAACGCTATCCTTATAAGAATATTGGAAACTCTTGGTTTCATTTTTATAAAGTTGTGTATCTTATTTTATTTCTAATAATATTATTAATTTTTAATATATTTTACTCTTCTCTATCCTCTCATACTCAAATTCTCATATTTTGTTTTTCCACCCCATTCTTCTCCATTGTGATCTGTATACTCATGATATTAAGTAAGTAAACATAGGATGTTCTTAGGGGATCAATGTAGTGTTAATTACAATCCATATTACATTCATTTTTTTTCTTATTTTATTAGAGTTAGGTTATTGGGACCTTAGTAAGAAAGTGCATTTGTTTCTCCACATTCCACCAGAGGCTTAACATTCTCTTCTTCAATATTTCCCTTAATCAAGAAGGTTTATGTTTTGTCTCTTGCTGATCAATGAGTTAAATATATATTCAAAATAATATTTAGTAGAGGATATTAATGTATATTATGGATAATTTTCATTAATTAAATTTGTATCTTATAATGAGTTGATGACAGTTTATTCTGGGTGTTCTCCTAGGAGGATCTCCATTCTGTTTAACAACATTTCATTGGAAGTAATTTTAATTCATTATATATATATATATATCAATATTAAATGAATCTATAAAACTCATCAACTTTATATTATTTAGTCTTAAATTAGTTTTAGTAGAAATAGTGAAAATAGAAATTTGATGTAGTGTGAACTACCTCATTGAGGCCAAACCTTGGTGAGCAATATATTGCATGATTTTGTTAATAAAATATTCACTGGAGATAAGGGAAATTATTCATGAATCAATTTGGTAATATTTATGGGGAGGCAACAATTTAACACATCATTTTTCATTAAAAAATGTTAAAAAATTTTATTAAATATTTTCCCATGATGTTTTCTACTGATTATTTATTTAATTCATAGAATTATTAGTCACATGTGGAAAAACCAATTATTAACACTCCCTTATCCATATAAGATGGTGTTTATATTATTTTTAGATAGGTTACATTTGAAATAAAATAATTGGTAGTATGTATTCAAATTATTCTTAGATGTCTTGTGGGAGGAATGAACAATTTTTTTTTTTAATTGATGGCTTAGGAGGAAATATAGTTCTCCTAATACTTACCAAAATTTTATCAATTGACATGGTCCAAGTTGTTCCCCCCATATTATTCCCTAGTTTTTTGAAGAGAATCAATGTGTTTGAGGCACAACATGAGGACCATAAATATATAAACCATTTTAAGAACCAAAACCAAGCTAATCATGACGAGATAGGGAGGATTCATAATAAGTATGACTTTTATATAGTTATACATGTTTGTGATCAACAAGACTTGGAAAAATTTTGGAATGAGTATGAGAAACAACATGATATCCCTATTCTTTACATAATATAAGACCTAAAACAACTGTAATTGTCTATAGCCAAGGAAGAGGAGAAATCCAAAACATTGATGTTATTGATGAAAAGATGGAGGATCCCAACTACCCACCTCTATCCACTGAAATCCAACTTCAAAAGGAACTCACCAGTGATATAGATGTTGAACCAAAAAAAATCAGAGAGATTATATTATTTTAAGTTATTTTTATAATATTATCCAATATTATTTCATTATTACTTATTATTATTTTGAATTTTTAGATTTAAATAATTCATTCCATTCATTAGATAAAGATAAAGAAACATGCTATGTACCTATTGAGGAACACAATGAGCTCCATAATTTTGATGATAATACATTTTAGGAGGACCGTGAATAATTAAAAGTCATTGAGACTAGGGAAACTAAGATAGAGGCTTCACATACTAAAAGTTTGAATTATGATTTACATTCCTAATTTTTAAATTATATTTAATGAAAAATACATTATATCCCTACTTTTTTTCAATTTTAAGTCATGTAGCTTATAATGACCCAACACTGGACAAGAAAGGGGAGGTTTCACAAGTATAAATTTAGAAAGTGTATTATCCATACATAATCCTATCCCATCCATGCAAGATATAACTAATTATGAAGAGTGAGGAATTGGTACACTCTATACATGGATCATTCCTCACCATAAACGATGAATTTGAAGCCGGAAAAATCCACATGTGCCGGTTTAAATAAAAAATATCCATCAACCATAAGACTATAGATAATAGCCAGTACATCCCTCTGTAGGTAGTAAAAATTGAGTTCCCACTCAGGGGATCATTGTAAGATATATCTTTACATGATTTCGGGTAATTTAGATTTCATTTTTAGTTTTATGAATTTGACCATCATTATCCCACTCCCTATTATATTATTTTATCTTAAATGATATGTTACTTGTGCTTAATTGACTAATTTTCTTCTACAGGTTCATAATGGAATGAGGAAACTCCAAAAAATTGTCAAGGAGTAATGAGGGGAATAATTCATGGGAAATGGAGTTCACATTTAATATTTATCTTTTATACTCTCTATATTTGTTTTGCAACAACCTATTTTGATTTTTAAGATGGAAACATGAATTCCCGCATTTGAATTTTTCTTGACATGAATCATTTAAGTGACTTTATTTTCTTAAGATTCATGTGATGTTTTATTTTATATTTCAATTATAATGAGATTGAATGAGTAAAATTAATCAATAAATAATTAAAACTAATCCTGGATATTAACATGCAGACTCATGATTTAAGGTAATTAGTTAACTCATGTAAATGAAATATTCCAAATATTTTTCATGGATTGAATTATTGAGAATTTTGTGAAATGATTTTTTATTATTAGTCTTGAAAATGAGTGGTTGTAAAATATAACATTTCCCATTCAATTGAAATTTTATATACCATGATCTTCCAATTTATTCTTAATAATATTTCTTGAGTGATCTTGGGAAATTTCCCTACCAAAATTTTCAATTGAACATGAAAAAGATATGACTATGAAAAAATCATTTAAATGATTAAAAAATCATATGAAAATCCTTTATTCATCAAAGTACAGATTTTCATTAATCATTGTGTATCCCATAGTAACCATGAAATAACTTGTTAGGTATGATCCATGTTTCAATCCATTTTTATCCATTCCAACACTTATATAAGTAAATTCATTATATATTAATGTTAAATTGTGGGGGATAAAGGATTCATTAATAAAGGGGTGATATAAATTATTTAAAAAAGTGTGGGGTTCTAATTTTCGGTGTTTAAAAGTGATATTGATTCAATAATTATATTGTTTATTTTTTTCCACTAATGAATATAAAATGGGGAAATGATAAAAAAACAAAAAAATAATAATAAAATTACATGTGATTAGGGAAAACAAAAAATAAATATTTATAGACCTATGATTTTTATCATAAGTGGTTAGTTGGTTTATGTGAGGATTATTCTAACCAAAAATTTTGAAAATTAAAAAATGAATAAGTTCTTTAAAAAATAGAAAAAAATTCATGTATAAAAAAATCATAATGGTGAAGAAAATCATTCATTATTATTTACATTGATTTTGACCTAAACTTGAGTTTGGGAAGTGGGAGCAGTTTCTATATGAAGGGTATAATTTAAATGATATTTTAAATTTAATATCATTCACTGTAATTTATATATTAACCTTATTCTTCAGCTTTAATTTTTAATTCATACAATCCTTAATCCTTATAGTCATTTGAACCATTAGTGAATGCTGTCATGATTTTCTATGAATTTTTTCTTTTCAATGTTGCTAAAGGAGAAAATTTACAATCCTATATATGAGAAGCATGTATTCAGTATATGAGAATATATCTACATGAATTTAATCATTTGTGAAGAGATAAAAAATCCATTATGAGGTAGATCATTATATGACAAGTTCAATAATAATGGATAGAGGAACATAAATGAATGAAAGGGGATGTCCCATAATTATTAAAAGAGGAAAATTAAAATAATTGATTATATTTTTTATTTAGAAATTGATATATAAAATTGACATTTTACAGGTATTTTTTTAAAATTTGGGTTGGAATTGAATATTTTTTTTCTTTTACTTCTTTGGAATTTCAATATTGTAAGCATTAGTGCCCTATAATTTCAAATGATCTAACTTTATGCTTGAGGTTAAACATGGTTAAAGTGTTGGGGGTATTGATTTCATTTATCTATCATTTTTATAAAAATAAAATTAATTTATATAATAAACTCCTCTTTGAGCTTCAATTTTTAATTCTTATCAACCTTAAGCCTTAGAGTTATTTAAATCTTCAATTAATTCCCTCATGATTTTATGTAACTTTTGTCTTCAAAAATTGAATAAAGCAATTCCTTTAAAATTATGTGGATAAAGAGCATGTATTCATGATATGTCAATAACTCTACATGAATATTATAATGAGTGATGTGTGAAAAAATGAATTTTTAAGTAGAAAATGATTTAAAATATTTTATAATAATGAATTGATGAACATAAATTAATAAAAGTATAAATCATATAATTTTTTAATGAGGAAAAGAAGAATACTTGATATGATTAATTATTTTAAAATTAGGAAATTCAATTGATATTTTATGCATATTTTTGAAAATTTGGTTTGCAATTGATTATTTTATTTTATTTCATTGGAATTTGAATATTGGTAACATTGGAACATAATAATTGTCAATGGTTATATTTTATAAATTAAGACAAGAATGATATAAGTGTAGGGAAAATGATATATCAATTTTTTTAATTTTTTTCATATGTATTTTATAGATTTAATACATTCCAATAAATTAATATTAGCTAATTTTCATTTCTTTTCTACTTTTGGTTTGTTTTCATCTTTATTGAAAAAATTGCCTAATTTTGGAAATATTTATTTTAATTAATTTAATTATTTTGACCATAAATTTTCATAAATTGATTTAATTTATGAAATTAATATTTTTAGGCATAAATCCATCCTTTCCTTCATTACATTCTTTATGAACCTAATCTAAATCCATCACATGAATTCCTAAAAGATGTTTAGAATTGATGCCTCAAAATCAGTGTATAGATTTGTAGATTTTTTAATCTGGGCCAATATCATATAAATGGATGAAAAATTGGATCCAAAATTTGACAATGGAAAAGAGGAGATAAAGAGGACCATATCTCATAAATATTTACCGAGTTAATTATTCCAATATCAAGGCCATAAATTTATGGGGAACCAATTTTTGAAAATTCAATGATTATACCTTGAATGAATAAATATTTTCTATTAATGTGATATAACATCTTTTACACGTTGAGGATGAATTTGAAATTTGGTGGTAAAATGAACAAGATATTTTTAAATAACTTTATGAAAGTTTAGTTTTACAAATTAGGTAATTAAATGTGTCTACCATGTGAACACTTATTATTGAAAATTTATATAACCAAAATTTAATACCTTTTTTCTTATAAAAATGTTTCCCCTATCATTATAAAAATATTGGAAACTCTATGTGTAAATTTTATATACTTCTCATGTTTATTTTTTATGAAAAATTATTATAAATTTTTAATATATGTTACTCTTTTTATTTTTCTCATTCTAATATTTTTATCTTTTGTGTTTCCATCATCCTCATCTCCAATGTGATCTCTAATACACATTATCATGACTAACTAAACCAAGGATGTTCCTAGGGTATCAATTTAGTGTTGATAAAAAGTTATTTCACATTATTTTTTATTGTTACTCATTTTTTAGAGATATTTAAAGGGGGATATTATTGGGTACGGTGCCTTTGTTACTCCACATTCCTTATGAGTCTTTACTTTCTCTCATGAAATATTTTTTCTCAATTGAGGATGTAGATGTTTGGTCTCTCAAAGATAATTGAGTACACTATATATTCACATCAGTATGTAGAAGTGAATATTCATGCATACTATAGAGCATGTTCAATAATTAAATTGATACTAATAAATAGAGGATGTAGGTTCATTATGGGTATTCTCTTGAGAGGATCTCCTTTCTTTTTTATAAAATTTTGCCAAAAGTCATTTTTCTTGTAATATATATATAGATATCAGTATTCCATGAATCATTAAAACTCAACCAAATTATATTAGTTAGTTTTATAATATGTATAATATGAGTAGTGATAATAAATATTAGATGTTCTCTGAGAATATTCCTTGAGATAGGCCCTGGGTGTGAACTATATTTCTTGTTTAGGTAAATAAAATATTGATTGGGGTTTCATGAAAAATTATCATGCATCACTAACCGAACCACGCATTATACATAAAAGTCTTTGATTAATCCATAGTGTCCCAAGGCCTCAGTGTGATATGAAATAAAGAGATAGAGGGTGAGAGATCTTTTATATTAAGGAGTTTGTCCGAGCATAGGGTTGTGACACCAACACCATCATATGGAAGTATCCTTCATATATCACCTAAGGATTACCTTTGTCACTATCTATAATTCATAAATGTATTATAATTTATTATTTAATATATTTGAAAATATGAATCACATGAAAAAATTAATAATCCCCTTCCAATGAAATATAATGTAGGATGTGGTTTAATTATAACTATATATATAATATTTCTCTTGAATCCAAATTCCATTAATATTATAGGAAACATTTATATGACACATATCACCACATTGATTTTGAATATGAATAGATTGTAAGAAACATTTTCAGGATATAAAATACCATTTTATGTCATGATATAAGATATCATCAACCATACTATATGATTGGTTTTTCAACAATATAATGTACCCTTAGGATATTGTTCATATAATATTATATGATAAGTGTAGAATTGGTTTTCATGAAATTCATATATCATGCAATCATGAATTATATAACATATATATATATATATATATATCATGCATATATCTCTATACCACATATCTCCTTCAATATTCTTATTTTTTAGAAGCATATAAGAATCTATTCTGTTTCACCTTATCATGCATAATAAATAAAATATCATGAAACCATAACCAAAACTCTTATGGTAATCTTCTAAAAAACATAGACAATACATCATTTACTTAACATCATATCACATCACGTGAAACACTTTGTAAACTCCAATCAAAAACTATTTTGGATAAACTCTAAAACACTTTTTATAGTAGCTCCCTCATTCAAAATGAATCCCCATCTAGTAAACAAATATTTTTGACCCCACAATCCTGTATATTATTTTTATAACATATAAGAATCACTAAATACAAAAATATAAACAAACAGTGGCATATGGTATAATGTAAATTTATCTTATGATATAAAAAATCTATTATGATCTCAATCAAACAAATATATCTATATACCTATTTCCATCAGTTTTAAGTTATTCTAGAATGCATTCTAATATGTTTACTTTTCCCTATGCATCAAGTGACCATGGGAAACAGTGAATCCCAATAAAATATAAATAACCAATATATTCTCAACTATTATTGCATAAATTGACCTAATCAATGAATATATAACATTACATTCAACATTAAGGATAATAATATCTTATAACCCTAATCTGAGTATATAATCATGTCATATGTGTTGTTTATGTGTTTCCATATAATTCTTAGTAAATCTCGTTCAATGGTCTAGATGTTATTTTTTTCATATGGGAGGAAAAATACCATCATAGTTAAGCTCTAACATATGAAATGATTAACAACATACCAATACAACGCCTTGATTAGTGACTCTACTGTAATGCCATAAAAAATATAATAATTCAAGGTTAATATGGATTATTTTTCACTTATCACTGAATGAAAAATGAACCATGTTATAATTAAAATACGACTATTTTAACATTAATATTGAATTTATGGGTATAAATAGAAGTATGTTTATTAGGAAATCCAAAAATTCAAGGGAAAAATTCTATGATGTGGTAGAGGTCTTCCTAAAAAGGATAATTTGATTGATATTATAATGAATTTGGATTATTTTGGTTTTCCATAGACTAGGACCTAGTCGAACTCCAATATTTGTCTCTTTAGGGAAATCTCTTATGAGAAAAGTTCCTGATTATGTCTATTTATATGAGATTCATTCTATTAAAATCATCACCTAAGACAACCCCAACTACATATATTAACCTTAATTATTTTACATATGTATTGAGGTTATTTGTAAGAAAAATTTAGATTATAATGAAATTTAATTATTATTGTAATAAATTATTTATCATTAAACTTTCGGCATTTCAATAAAACATATTTATGAAGAATGAATTTAACTGAATAATATAACTTTTATTCAATATAAATTTATTGGTGTAATTTAATAAATTATTATTAATTAATTAATTAATTTTATTTTATCAGGTATAAAAATATTAAAGATCAATTTTTTGAAGAATTATCTTTTTCTTTATAAATGTATTTTTTTACAATAAATTAAATTTAAAATTATTAAATGATTAATTTTAATGATTCTATGTACAAAAAAATATATTTAACACTTATTAAATTGATAATTGATTTGATGTATTATTAATAACACTTATATTTTTAAAAAGTCATTTTATTATAAAAATATTTTTCAATATATTTTATGCTCCCGATTAAAAGTTAAATTAGAAATTTTTAGAATTTTTATTTGAAAAAATAAATAAACATTATTTTTGGATTAATCATGTAACCATTAGCTTATGTTTATTTTTTTTCATTTTCTCAAAAATGTTTGATTTTTTATGTGAATAGTGAAAAATACAATTTTAACAAATAAAACAACTTCTATTGGATGAACATTATATAATAATAAATAAAAAATTTATAAATTTTTTTTCCAAAAAATATAAATTTATGGAATTAAATAATGAATTAAAAAATATTTTGTTGAATTTTGAAACCCATACCTAGCTATTTGGAACCTTATTTATATTTTATTCTTATAATAAACAATTTTTGTCCTCATTTATAATTGAGTTTTTACAATGATACATTAGTTTTTTTTATTAAATTGAAACCCACATAAGTCTCAAATTTTTATATAGAAACAAATAAATATAATGGGAATCAATATTACACAAAATTGTGGAATAAATTTATTATGCATAAAATTAATACTTCCAAAACACTATTTTTTACATTAAAGACACTATTATTAAAATTGATCATTAAAAATTATAGAATTTGAATGTTTTTAAATGGTTCTCATATTTAATATCATTATATTTAAATTATCTAAAAATTTTGAAATAATTATTTTCATAAAATTATGTTTTCATGGTAAAAAAAGAGTTATAGAAGTAAAAGTATATTACGGTAAAAAAGATAAATTTAGGGGAAATGGCATAAATTTTTTCAAAACATATCCCTTTTTTCATGTATGAGAGGAATATCTACAAAACATTAACCCAAATATATTATTTTCTACTATTGGATCTACGTAACATTTACTGTGTCATTCCATTAATATAAAGTAATGAGTATTTATAAAAATTTCACACCACTCACTTATAAAAGAATCCTTTCACAACTTCACATCACCTTACATATAATGAATATTATTTTGAGAAATATTTGACTAATATATCCCCAAACCTCAACAATATATTCTATAGGTTTTTTCTCAGCAAAAAACAATCTAATAAGATTTAGGGTGCTTTCCTAAGGAGAAAGGAAAATGATCCTAATAACTCTTTTTTATATCTATTATTTTCATTATTCTTCCACATAAATAAAATATATTATACCCATACTATCATAATTACATAAATATTATTATATTATTAAAATTTAGTTATGTTTATATAATAATCATTTTATACCATTATAACAAACCAATAATAACATATATAAGTATTACATCTTTTCAATGAGTATGAAATATATCTCCCAAATAAGCATGCTTGTGAAGTGGACGAGTTTAGTGTAATTATAAAATATATACATTAAAATATCATTTAATTAAAATATTAATCATCTCATGTGAATATTTATTTATATAAGGAACCCTTATAGACTCATTATACTTAGTACTATTGTTTTTAACTTATGCAAAAAATAATAACTTTAAAAAGGGGTGAGTTTAGATACTTAGTATGGTTAAACATGAGTGATTTGAATAAATGATCAAATATAATAATATCATGAACATAATTTTATGATAATATTTTATTTTAAATATAAAATAATACCTAAAAATTCATAGATCATAATCATGATTCTCAGACATAAACATTTGTATGTCATAAGACAGGTGAATCATCAAAAAATAAATCATAAACCAGGAGTTCAAATCATGAAAATATAAAAATAATTTAAGAGAGTGGAACCATTATAATAATATAATCCATACCATACATCATATTTTACTGATAAAAACATCATATCATAAAGGTTCACACATCAAAACATGATTCCCATATCATAGTGGATCAGGAATCCCTATTCATTTACCATTGTAGATCAATAACATCATCTCATTTCCCAAAAATTATATCACGAGATATAATTCCATTTCCATTTAATTTAAAGGATATATAATACCCAACCACCCATCACATAAATAAAACCATATATATGTGTTTCATAATATCATTAAACAATCATCATATAATTATAGTATAACCCATGTTAAATGCATGAGATTTATATACATATCATTTTCAGAACAACAAACCATACAAATAAAGAATAAGGTTAGTATAATTGGTTCAAATCCCCATTAAATCATAAAAATACATAAATATTTATGAAATATAAGAACAATACCTTAAGTAGAGAATAACAATTTTTGTTTGAGTATATGAGAAAATATTCTTTCCATTGAAAACATGTTAACTAAAAATTCCCATAATATTGTGAAAATTATTTTCTTTGAAGATAAAAAAGTAAAATTTTAAATTAATATTCAATTAAAATAACCATCATGATGATATAAATATCTATTAATGTTTTATATGTCAAAAGAAAACAATATTTTCACACATTTCTTAAAAATTGAGAAATGCCTCATTTAAAAAAAAATTTATAAAGATTCATTTTTTAAAGAAATTATATAATGTCAAAGGTAGTGAAAATTACCTTTTAAAAAAATTAATATATAAGCATTAACATTTATAAAATATTTCTTAAGTGTAAGGATATGGAAGGCTATGTTCATCAAATAAAGAAGAAAAATGATGAAACATTCTTTAAAAACATTTTTTCTCGATCATTTTAACTACAATAGAGAGATAAATAGTTATAATATAGGAAAACTATAAGAATATCAAGATTAGAATAAAATATATATTTTTTAAAGGAAAATATCCATAAATATTTCCTTATTTTATTTTAGCATAGATAATCCTAAAAGGAAATTAGATTGTAACAAAAAACCTTACTATAAATCTGGCTTTCTTTGTAAGTGAACCAACATCCTATGTAAAATTTGAATTTTTTTTATAATTACATAATAGAACCATAAAAATTCTTAGAATATAATATATTATCCTATTATAAAATTTAAACATAATTTTATTACAATTGTTTATCAAGATCCTAATTTATAGGCGTTAAATATCTCATTTTCATGAATGTTTTTGTTTGGCTATTATAGACCATCTATATTGATCATGTTTTAATCATATATAGAATTTTAATCATGATATAAACATTATATATCTTCATTACATAAATTTTATAACCATATGTAAATTTTATAAATAAAAAAATTAATTAGACTATTCATAGAGATGGTAGACCGTACGTACAAATGGACATTTCATTCAACTTTTAATGAAAATAGAGAAATATAACTAACATTTTATCATTAAAAAATTATAATTATATAATAAATTTAAAATTTATTCATTAAATCCAACATTATAAACATCAATGAGTGGTGTTATGGAAAATTAATTACATCACTACATGTTGGTGATAGTCAACACATACAGACTAACGATATATTAATTTACCATTTGATGGAAAAATAGTGTAAAATGGTTGTGGAATTATCATTATAACATATTATAATATTTATTATTTTTGAATCATCATGTTATTCTGGATAAAATAGGTTACAGAAGGTGGAATATTAATAAAAATTAAAAGGGCTCAGTTAAGATTTATATAACTACTTTGAGAGACCTCATTTGGATTACACCTTAAGCCTTCAAAGATTGGTCATAAGGGAAGACCAGTCGATCTAGGACGAATTGATGAAAATCATGAAATGATTTTTAAAGGTATTTTATGAGTTAAGGGGCTCTTGATTTGTGTATAATAGAGGAATGGTGGTTTTCTTTTATTGGAGAAGACACACTTAGATGTTTTCGAAAGAGAAAAATATATTAATGTCTTAATGAAATAAATTAGACCTAAAATGACTCATTTTTTTTATGTATAGATTATATAGGGTCAAATTTTTTCCCTAAAATATGAATTAGGAATGTTATTAAGTCATTTTTACCCTTAATATTTCATTTTTAACCCTTTAAACTTGTTTTAACTCTTACCATGTTAACATGGCTTTTTACCATTGTTACTATTAATAAGATAAAAATGAAAGTGGAATCAATAAAAAAATTTGACTCATAGATTATAATTATGGATTTAATTTTAGAAAAATCATGTTCTATATGTGGCTGAAATTAAATTTAAAATAATCCCACAAAAAGCGATGCAAAACATGATTCATAAAAATGAATTTTTAAGAATAAAAAATTATTTTAAACAAAAAGTAAAAATAATTTGGATAAAATTGAATTTAATTGGATTATTATTAATTAAAAATATCTAATTAAATATTGAAATAAATTATAGAAAATCTGTTTTTGTATATAGTTGAATGGAAAAGAAAATTTCCTATAAAATCTATATTTTTTATTATTTACTAAAAAATTAATATTTCTAGAAGAATAAAAAATTATCATCTTAATATAATTTTTATATGATAATTTTATGAATGATATAATTTTTAAAAAATATATTTTTTTAAATCCACATAAAATAATTATTATATCGACAAAAAAATTGTAAAAAAATCCCTTTGTGAAGAAAATGAATTTTGGAATCATAACATGAAATTATATTAATTCCTTTTCTAATAAACATAATTAAATTAATGTAAAAAAATTATTGGATAAATAATCTATAAATTTCATTACAACCATTAATAAAAAATTACTTATTTAATTTATTTTGATAAAATCACATTGCTCATATAAAAACAGTTTTATGAAAAATATCTCTTTTTACATTTAAACAATTTTATCATTAGTCCAAGAATTTGGATAAATAATTATAATATGGTTATTAATTTATTAATATACATTTGGAATATATTTCATAATGTGTTCAATCATATTCATACCCTTTAATCCAATAGCTTTGTTATAAAGTTATATTATATCACACTTCATTTAGAATATGGGTTTTGTTTACGAAAATCTATCTAACACATCAATTAAATTTCAAAGGATATATATTTGAATTCTTAAGGTGTTACATTATAACCACATTAGAATTAAATTATGTCATGAAATTTTCTCAATTTTATACTAATATTTGAGGATATCTTTGATTCGTCTCATCTTTAGGTTACCATGTAACAACCTTGAATTTATGATTCCTCAATATAACATTAACCAGTTCAGTAGTATTGTTCAATAGTATTTTACTAAATTATAAATGATTTACAACAATTTTTATTTATAGTAAATATTATAATATAGTGTTACATGCCATGATTTCATTATATGGTATGGATCATGTATATAAATCCACAATAGATGTAAATGGAACACATCCTAAACTTGAGAGATGTTTGAAGGAAGAACCAATTTATAATAAACTATTTTGATGAAATTAGGATTATAAAATGGGTTGATATATCTGTAAAAAATAATTCACATATTTTAAAATATCATAACTATCTTCTATGGAGAAATTCATATGAGTACTTTCTCATCGACATTGAATTATAGATCTCACCAATGATTGTCAACATAAATCTACTATTGAGTCTGAGCATCCTTGATGCACTTATGAATAGATCTAACCACCTATTCTCTTTCCCTAGCTATCTTAGTGCCAATATTTTTTTCTCCATCTTTATCCCAACATGTTAGAGTTTTTATCTTCCTACCATATAGAGATTCAAAAGGATTCATTTAAATGTGCATGTGAAAGCTACTTTTATTAGAGAAGTCTTCAAGAGGAGAGTGTTGATCCAAAACACAATTGAAATATAAGGAATGTTTTTGAAAAAAATAATTTAATTTTTGAATGCTTCTCATAGAATGACCATCTATCTGAGGATGAAATTAAATGCTAATTTCCAACTATATATTCATTGATTATTAAAGATTTATCTTAGAAATGAGGTAAACATCTGATCCCTTATCAAATTCAATAGAATATGGTTACCATAAAACCACAAAACTACCTTAATTAATATAATATAATTATAATATAAAGGTAAATATACTCTAATGTTATTTAAAAGTTCTTATTTAATAAGCTGATCATCTATACCCCAAGTAATTTTATGATGTTTTGATGTTTTGGGGAGTCCAACTATTAAATACAAGAAAAGTTTTTCTGTTTTTAATTCTAGTATAGGAAATATTTGTAACACAATTTTGTAATCCTTTTTCATAGCCTAAAATTTTTTACATATCAAAAATAATGATGCAAACTATGAAATAACCCTTTAATGTTATCCCACAAGAAATAATCTTTTAGATAACTATACATATTTATACATCTCGTATGAATAGAGAATCATAATTTACGATACTCATCCAATATCTTCTTCTTAATGTATAGTATTTATGAGATCAGAATCAGTTCCTAAAACTTATCATTCATTCATATTCCTGGTTAAACTTAGGAACCTTTCGCAGATTCTTATGTTGTTCAACATCCTCCTTCTATGCCTCTTTAATCCTAACATGTAAGGATGGTTTAATATTTATCAAAAAAATATATGATATGTCCCCTTTAATAGTGATTTCAAGATCCATATTATTCAAATACATAGGTATTATATTTATTTTAATCCTCGTCATGGACATACTCACATGGTATTTCTGACATAGAGAACAAACCACCTTGTTTGGTTTCCCAAGGTGGAAGTGTTTTGAGAAATCAAAATATTTGTTCAATTCCAACCATCTACATTGAAACATATTCAACTCTTTCTATTTGAATATATAACTCATGATTTTATAATCATTATATATATATATATATATATCACATTTTCCTTATAAGGACAATGCCTCCATATTTTTAATGAAATATTAATGCTTCAAACTCTATGTCATTATTCAGATAATTTTTCTCATGAATATTCAATTGGAAAAAGGCATAATATATCACCACATCATTATGAATGAGGAAGTATCACATTACATTCATTAGTGAATCACTATATATCATAGAAACTTCTTCCCCAAAATGTAGTATAATCATAGGTGTGCTGAAAAATCATCTTTTCTACTCTAATAATGTTTCCTCACATCCATATATCTAGAGTAACCTGACACTCATCCTAGTACACATTCTTAGTGAATTACCAATCCATTATAAATCCATAAAAAAGTGAAAATAATATCCATATAAACAATGAAAAATATGGATATCAGTTACCTTGTTTGTTATAGGACATTTATTAATGATAACCATCTTTAAAGGATATAATAATATACCCTCACATGAGATTATATAACCAAAAAATGAAATTTAAATTAGCTAAAATTCACAGTTTGTGTTTGTTTTAAAAAAATTATCCTTATTTAATTCCTTTAGTAGAATTATTAAGTGGTATTTATGCACTTCCATTATTTTGTAACATATAATAATATCGTCTATAAAAATATCCACAATCAAATAGAGGTAATAGAAAATGATTCTATTGATTAAAAACATGTAGATAGTGGAGGCATTAGTAAGTCCCAATGGAATCACTATAAATTCATAATAAACATACATTTTATGGAAGTATGACTTGGGTATATCCTCATTATTAACCATCAATTTATGTTTTATAGAATAATGTTCAATATGTAAATGTATTTATCTCCCCACAACTGATCAAAAAAGTCAAAAATAAATGGTAGAATATATTGTTTCTTAATAATGTTATTTCTCAGTTCTAAAAAATAAATTAAAATATAAAATGAACCATAATTATTCATTAATTTAAAAATAGATTCACCCCATATTGATGTAAAAGGGAGTATAAATTCACTAAAAAGATTTTCATAGTGTTTCTTTTTCAATTCCTACAACTCAATTGAGGAAACTTTATGTGGAATAATTGAAATAGATTAATAATAGGTAGAAGTTATATTGAGAAATCAACTTCATTATTTAATGTAAGAATAAGAAATTATTCATGAAATACATTATCATAATCTGGAATAATAGTCACATTATTGATCTTTTAATTCGCTGCAAAAAAAATAGATAAATAACCCTCTAGAATAGTCAGTAAGACCCGTATAATAAATGTATCTTCCATTGAATTTTAATATTCATCCTTAAACATAATTTTGAATATATTTTGATTTAGTATATTAAAATTTATTTCCTTATTCTAGAAATTAACAAAGGATCTATATTGACTGAGCTAGACAATGCTAAAAATAACATCAAATTCCACTATGGGAAGAATTATAATATTTTCAAAGTGATTTTTATAAATTAAATATTCCATACCTAAATCTTGAATGAAGGTTGATTATAAGGACCCGACCTTAAACATTACATAATATTGAATTAAATGAATAATTCACATTGAGGATCTTTTCAGGTTTAGAGTTTTAGAGAATTAGGACATAACTATTACATCTCAAAAGATTACAAGGTCGACATATCTACACATTTTCCATTTTATTCATAAAATAAAAACTCTTGAAAAAAATAATCATATCTAGTTCCATGTTTTAGACAACATGACTTTTCCTTGATCCCATCCTTGACCTTATTCATCTTTAAGTCCTGCGAAAACATTTCAAAACATGGGATGAGCATAAAAAGCTCAGTAAGGGTTATAAAACAAAGAATGAAAAAATTTGTTCATAAATAAATACAAAACATGAACTATTTTACTTACCTCATGGAATCATAAGATTTATGAAAGACACATAGAAATCATTAATCATAAAGGTAACTTGTGGAATCCATATCATACTTACATTGTAGCTATCACAGCTACATAGGGAGTTACTTTGGAATACCCATCACAATATATTCCCTAAATATCTTAGGAGAAACATTCACGTTTACCTCCATCACGTTACCTAATGCATTGGAGAGCCATCTCGGGCTCACCCACCCTAGGTTTATCACGGAACCACCTGTATACGTAAATAATTCCCAAGAACCATAACATGACCATAACACATAACATAAGCATAAAGGAAAGATAACTTTTCCATATTGCAATAATAAAATATCATTTCAAGATATTGAAATAATAAATCCATTTTCAAAATCATTTTCAATACAAAAATATATAATAAGAGTATATGGTATTTATTTTTCCTTTTAAAAACATTTCGGCTTGTTAAGGAAGCCAAAGATCAAATAATACTCGCGGTTGCTGAAAGGTCATTGTCACTGCTTACATTAAAAAACATTCCTTTTTTTCATTTAGTAAAACTATTCATATAAAAATATGCCCTTTGAATAAAATGAAAAGTCAAAGGGGTTTATACACCGTATAAAATAAAGTCATGTATAAAACTAAAAATGCCTCAATGAAAGGAGATTGAGACGATGTCCATTACCTTACGTCTGACTTGACTCGATCGTTCATTAATATCCTAAATAATAAACAAAAGTTAATTTATACTTTCTTAAGAACCTTTTCCAAGTTTTATATTCCTTTTATATCACTTATTACAATGTTATAAACATTATGCAATCATTTAAGTTAATAACGTTCATTTTGTCGATATTTGGTACTTGAGTAAAAATGAACACCTTATATTTACAAGTTGTCCATGTGGTCAAAATTTCACTATATCCAGAATTATATTCATGATTTGGATATCATATATATCATATCTATCCAGTATATACATGTTTTTATAATAGTACATAAAATTTAGAGGTAAGCAATGAAATGCACCGTTCATGGAGACGGTAAGCCGTACGTACTCATGAACGCTACTTTCATTTCTATTTCTTATTTTAATGGAAATAAAACAAAATTTTACATAGTTATATTATAATTACAGTATAATTTCATATATTATATCGTTAAATCCATCATTTATACATCCCACATAAGGAATTAATGAATCAAATCACTTTGAGGGGGCGGTAGTCCGCACTTCCTCAAATGAGATTATCGTATTTACCCACTATGGAAACCATAAAGTCATGCTATAAATGGGAAGTACAGAAGCATAAGGAAATAATAAACATAATATATATCATATATAAATAACGTTCCATCATAATGGCCATCATGAGAGGCGGTAAGATATAATTGAACAATCATCGTTTCATGAGGCCTTAGTTTTCCATCTATAGAAACATTATGTTCTTCATCCATTAGATGAAGGTGTGTGTAAGTGTAGTTTGAATTCTTGTCATAAAAACATCCTAGTATATTGATGATACTGGTGTTGTTACAAAATAATGGAATAAAAATAGTTTAGGTGTTGTAGAAGTAAAATTAATGAAAACAATTTTAGAGAAACCATTACCTTTAATTTGGGTAACTCTCTTTGGTTTGAACCAAAGGACTTCATGAAGTACCTTCTGCCTAAGGTAAGGCATCTAGGGGGAGGAGAGTGATGTTGAGAGCTTAATTGAGCAGAGTTTGGACGAGCCAAATGGCTTGAGAGGTGTGTGAAATTGGTTAGAAGTGGTCTCCTTTTATAAGGGAGAGGAGGGGCTCTTTTTACAAGTGTGAATGCATTATTTTATTATGTAATTATATTCAGTTTCTAAAGGTCCAAAAATCATTATAGTCAAATATAATATGACTCACGGTTGAAATTAAATCATCCAATCAGAATTGGACATGTCTTGGATAATATTTTAATCATTATAATCTTTTTTATTTAAATCATTTATTAATGATGTAAATACATCATCATTATTGTGTCATAAATAATTTAATTTATTCAATGTCTAAAAATTATAAAAAAACTATAATATACGAAATCATTTTATAATTTAAATTAATATTTATAGTTGAAATTATGACTTAAATAACACCATATTAAAATTAATTTACTAAAAGATTTTTGTTATAGTCAATTTTGTCTTCACATTAAATTAATTAATCTAAAGTGTCATTATCTTTCACAAGTGGCTCTATGGGGTCCTAAAATCGACCCAAGTATGCCCATGGTCGGCCACTACTCATCCAATAAGGTTAGTACAAGTGTTAAGGTAATTTTGAATTATTATAATATTTTTTTATGCTTGAATTACCCTATTTACCTTTAACCGTGTTAAATAAAACTCAAAAGTTACTATTCACCAAAAAATTATTTTTATCTTAATGAACAAAATTTTACTTCTTCATAACAACCATGTATGTTGGATTTTTGAAATTAAATTCACAGAAGTGGTAAAATTTCATTTAAATAAAAGTCAGTTTTTTAACTACCACTAAGTGGTGTCACTATTCATCAAAAATTGAAGTTTTTCAGAAAAATACTAAAAATTCAGCCAAAGCTATATATGATATTCCGAATTAAAAAATGATATCTATTTTTCCAAATTCAAAACATATAAGTGGAATTAATTAATTTTAAAATTAATTCCCATTTTCAAAACAAATAGCGTGTTTTTATGAAACAATAACTATCAAAAGATTGATACTTGTTTTTGTCCAATTTCAAAGTGAAATTAATTCCAATGACCAACATTGGATTAAATGGTAGAAATATATTTAAACTTCACTTTAAAACCAACTAAAAATATAATCTAACCATATAATTAAATTGGATTAAAAAGCACTTTTGAATTAAAATACAGTATTTTTCACTATTCATTAAAAAAATGAACTTTATCATAAAAATAGCAAAAAAAATACCTAATGTAAAATTGGATGTCCCCATTATAAAAAAGGATTTTATTTGGTCAATTTTATGTATTAAAGTGACCAAAACTATATTTAAAGAGGGTTCGCCAATAAAAGGTAATAAATCGGCCTTTTAATGTAAATTATGCTTAAAATTAGATTTATTCAAATTTTAAGCCTCTAACATTTATTGGATAAATGTAAATACATTTAACAAATATGTATAATCATATTGTAGTTAGTTTCATTGATTCTTACCAATATAATAGCTTGGAGTTAACTATAATTTAAAATAATAATATTATATTATTAGTGTGCAACGTAAGATTCCAAAGAAACATGTTGTTGCGTATCGGGTACGCTATCGAACATAGAAACCCCTTTAACATAAAATTAATATTTAATTCAAAAATATTAATAAATATGAAATATGCCTTATTCTTCATTTTCCTGGGATGTTACATCATTCCCCCCTTTTGGGAATCGCGTCCTCGCAATTTTTATTCACTTATCAAAATAAGTGGGGGTATTTGTCTCTCATAGCATTTTTAGATTCCCACATTGCCTCTTCAACCATATGGTTTTTCCGCAAAACCTTTACCTGGTGAATTACCGTATTCCGCAACACTTGCTCTCTACGGTAAAGAATCTGGACGGGTTGTTCTTCATAAGAGAGATTCTCTTCCAAATGAACTACCTCTGGGCTCAAAACATGAGATGGATCTGACATATACTTTCTCAACATCGAAACATGAAAAACATTGTGTACCTCGGATAAACATCGAGGTAAAGACACTCTGTACGCTGCTGATCCAACTTTCTCAAGAATTTCATAAGGTTCAATGAACCTCAGACTCAACTTTACCTTCTTACCAAAACACATCACACTTTTCCATGGAGAAACATTGAGAAAGACATGATCACCTACCTCAAAAGAAAGATCCTTCCTCCGGTTATCCGCATAACTTTTCTGTCTGCTCTGAGCTGTTCTCATGTGATTTTGAATCAACTAAACTTTCTCTGCCATCTCTTCTACCAATTCTGGTCCCATCAGCTTCCTTTCATCTACTTTATCCCAAAAATATAGAGTTTGACAATGCTTTCCATATAATGCCTCAAATGGAGCCATCTGTATACTGGAATGAAAGCTGTTATTATAAGAAAATTCAACCAAAGAAATATGTTGGTTCCAACTTCCCTGGTAATCCATCGAGCAAGCAGGTAACGTATCCACCAAGGTCTGAATTGTTCGTTCTGACTACCCATCTGATTGAGGATGAAAAGCTGTACCAAAATTTAATTCAGTACCCAATGACTTCTGAATGCCTTTCCAAATGTTAGAAGTAAACCTGAGATCACAATCAGATACAATGGATAGGGGAACTCCATGAAACCTGAATATCTCTTTAACATACAACCGAGCAAGTTGATCTAAAGACAGAGCATCTCTAATAGGAAAGAAATGAGCAGATTTAGTCAATCGGTCAACTATAACCCAGATTTCATTATTACCTCGAGATGTCGTTGGTAATCCCACAACAAAGTTCATGGATATATTTTCCAATTTACACTTTGGTACTGGTAAAGGCTGAATCATTCCTTTCGGTAACTGTCACTCTGCTTTAACCTGCTGACAATTCAAACACATCATAGTAAAATCAGTAATATCTATTTTCATTCCATCCCACCAGTAATACTCCCAAAGATCATTGTACATCATAGTACTGCCAGGAAGAACTGAAAATAGAGAACTATGAGCTTCACATAAAAATTCATTCTACAACTTTGAATCACAAGGAACACATAATCTATTTCAAAATCTCAAAAAAAAATCATTATCAACGTTAAAATCAGGCAACTTACCATTCTGAACCAACACAACATTTTTTTGTAACTCACTATCTTCCTTCTGCGCTTTCTTAATTCTGTCCGATAAAGATGCTTTCACTGACACATGAAACAAAACAGAAGAATTTCCTGCAACAACAACGTCTATTCTAATGTTCATCAAATCAAAAACCAAAGGATCTCGTTCCAAACGTAACATGGTTAATGAAGTATTACTTTTTTGACTCAAATCATCAACAACTTTATTTGCTTTCCCCGAATGATAAAGGATCGTGCAATAATAATCCTTGATTAATTCCAACCATCTCCTTTGTCTCATGTTCAATTATTTCTGAGTGAATATATACTTCAAACTTTTTTGATCAGTATATATTTCACACTTCACTCCATACAAATTATTCCTCCAAATTTTTAAAGAAAAAACAACATCAGCTAATTCCAAATAATGTGTAGGGTAATTTAACTCATGTGGTTTCAACTAACGTGATGCATAAGCTATTACCTGATCATTTTGCATTAGAATACAACAAAGTCCTTTCAATGAAGCATTATTGTAGATAACAAACTCACCATTTCTGGAATGAAGTGCCAAAATAGGAGCATTCACTAATATGCATTTCAAATCCCGAAAACAATCACCACATTCTTTTTTCCAGATGAACATAACACCTTTTCGAGTTAACTTAGTCATTGGACTAGATAACTGTGAAAACTTTTCAACAAACCTCCGGTAATAACCAGTCAAACCATTAAAACTACTAATCTCGGTTATATTTGTGGGTCTTGGCCATTCTTCAACCACTTTTGTTTTAGAAGGATCAACAATTATGCCATTTTTTGAAACAATGTGACCAAGGAAAGAAATTTGTTGTAACCAAAACTCACACTTGATTAATTTCCCAAATAGTTTCTTTTATTTTAAGGTTTTCAAGAGAACCCTTAAATGACTTTCATGTTCCTCCTTTCTTTTGGAATAAACCAAAAATATCATCAATGAACACAACCACCATTGATCACCTGATTCAACTAAGCCATCACTGTAGTAAACTACCAAATTCTGATTCCGACCATCTCAGGATGTTGATTCAGAAGGTCATTTTCCCATGTATGCCTTCCCAGAAAATCTTCTTTATTTCCTTTACAAAAAAGCATTCTTAATAGAGAAATATCTTATAAGAAGCAACATGGTAATCTGTAAATTCTATATCATTTCAATATTAACATAAATTAATTTATGGACATTTATTTAACAATACCCTAACTCCTAATGTTATCTAAACCGACCTCTGATACCAACTATATGGATCTGGCCTTAAACATTACATAATATTAAATAAAATTAATAATTCACATTGATGATCTTTTTAGGTTTAGAGTTTTAGAAAATTAGGACATAACTATTACATATCAAAAGATTACAAGGTAGAAATATCTACACAGTTTCCATTTTTTTCATAAAATAAAAACTCTTCAAAAAAAGAGTCATGTCTGGTTCCATGTTTTAGGCAGCATGACTTTTCTTTGATCCCATCCTTGACCTTATTCATCTTTAAGTCATGTGAAAAAATTTCAAAACATGGGATTAGCATAAAAAGCTTAGTAAGGGTTATAAAAAAAAGAATGAAAACATTTGTTTCCTAAATAAATACAAAACAAGAACTCTTTTACCTAACTCATGAAATCATAGGATTTATGAAAGACACATAGAAATCATTATTCATAAAGGTAACTTGTGGCATCCATATCATACTTACATTGTATCTATCACAACTACATAGGGAGTTACTTTGGAATACCCATCAAAGTATATTATTTAAATCTCTTAGGAGAAACATTCACATTTACCTCCGTCATGTTACCCAATTCATTGGAGAGCTATCTCGGGCTCACCCGCCCTAGGATTATCACGGAACCACCCGTATACGTAAATAATGCCCAAGAACCATAACATGATCATAACACATAACATAAGCATAAAGGAAACATAACATTTCCACATTGCAATAATAAAATACCATTTCAAGATATTGAAATAATAAATCCATTATCAAAATCATTTTCAATACCAAAATACATAAAAAGCGTATATGGTATTTATTTTTCCTTTTAAAAACATTTTGTCTTGTTAAGGAAGACAAAGATCAAATAATACTCGCAGTGGTGGAAAGGTCATTGTCACCGCTTACATTAAAAAAATTCCTTTTTGTAGTTTAGTAAAACACTTCATATAAAAAGATTCCCTTTGAATAAAATGAAAATTGAAAGGGGTTTATACACTGTATAAAATAAAGTCTTGTATAAAACTAAAAATTCCTCAATGAATGGAGATTGAGACGAAGTCCCTTACCTCGCATCTGACATGACTCGATCATTATTTAATATCCTGAATAATAAACTAAAGATAATTTCTAATTTCTTAATAACCTTTTTCAAGTTTATTATTCTTTTTATATCAATTATTACCATGTTATAAACATTATGCAATCATTTAAGTTAATGACGTTCATTTTGTCGATATTTGGTACTTGATTAAAAAAGAACAACTTATATTTACAAGTTGTCAATGTGGTCAAAAGTTCATTATATCCAGAATGATATTCATGCTTTGGATATCATATATATTATATATATCCAGTATATACATGTTTTTCTAATAGTACATAACATTTAGAGGTAAGAAATGAAATGCACCGTTCATGGAGATGGTAAGTCGTACGTACGCATGAATGCTACTTTAATTTCTATTTCTTATTTTAATATAAATAAAACATTATGATACATAGTAATATTATAATTACACTATTATATCATATATTATATCGTTAAATCCATCTTTTATACATCCCACATAAGGCATTAACGAATCAAATCACTTTGAGGGGTTGTAGTCCGCATGTCCTCAAATGAGATTATCGTATTTACCCACTTTGGAAACCATAAAGGAGTACTATAAATGGGAAGTACAGAAGCATAAGGAAATCATAAACATAATATATATCATATATAAATGTAGTGCCATCATAATTTCTATCATGAGAGGTGGTAAGATGTAATTGAACAATCATCGTTTCGTGAGGCCTTAGTTTTCCATCCACAGAAACATTATGTTCTTCATCCATTAGATGGAGGTGTGTGTAAGTGTAGTTCGAATTATTCTCATAAAAACATCCTAGTATATTGAGGATACTGGTGTTGTTACAAAATAAAGGAATAAAAAGAGTTTAGGGGTTGGAGAAGTAAAATAAAAGAAAACAATTTAAGAGAAACTATTACCGTTAATTTGGGTAACTCCATTTGGTTTGAAACAAAGGACTTCTTGAAGTGCGTTCAGTATAAGGTAAGACTTATATGAGGAGGAGATGGATGTTGAGAGCTTAATTGAGTAGAGTTTGGACTAGCCAAATGTCTTGAGAGGTGTGTGGAATTGGTTAGAAGTGGATTCCTTTTATAAGGGAGAGGAGGGGCTCTTTAGGAGAGTGTGAAAAGATTATTTTATTATATAATGATATTCGGTTTCAAAATGACCAAAAATCATTATAGTATAAGATAAGAAGACTCATGGTTGAAATAAAATGATCCAATCATAATTGGACAGGTTTTGGATAATATGTTAATAATTATAATCTTATTTATTTAAATCATTTATTAATGAGGTAAATACTACATCATTATTGTGTCATAAATAATTTGACTTATTCGATCTCTAATAATTATAAAACAAATACTATCATATTGGAAATATTTTTAGATTTACAATGAATATTTATAGTTGAAATTATTACTTATATAACACCATATAAAAATTAATTTAATAAATTATTTTTGTTATTGTCAATTTTGTCTTCACATTAAATTAATTAATCTCAAGTGTCATTATCTTTAATAAGTGGCTCCATAGGGTCCCAAAATCGACCCAAGGATGCCCATGGTCGGCCACTACTCATCCAATAAGGTTAGGACAAGTGTTAAGGTAATTTTGAATTATTATAATATTCTTTTAACCTTAAATTACCCTATTTACCTTTAACCGCGGTAAATAAAAGTCAAAAGTTACTATTCACCAAAAAATTATTTTCATCTTAATTAACCACATTTTACTTCTTTATAACAACCATGTATGTCGGATTTTTGAAATTCAATTCATAGAAGTGGTAAAATTTCATTTAAATGATAAAGTCAGTTTTTTTTAACTACCACTAAGTGGGGTCACTATTCATCAAAAATTGAAGTTTTTCAGAAAAATACTAAAAATTTAGCCTAAGATATATTTGACATTCTGAATTCAAAAACGATGCCTATTTTTCCAAATTCAAAACATAGAAGTGTAATTAATTAATTTTAAAATTAATTCTCGTTATCAAAATAAATAGCGTGTTTTTAAGAAATAATAACTTTCAAAAGATTGATACTTGTTTATGTCCAATTTCAAAGTGAAATTAATTCCAATGACCAAAATTTGATTAAATGGTAAAATATATTTCAATTTCACTTGAAAACCAACTAAAAATATAATCTAACCATATAATTATATTAGATTAAAAGGAACTTTTGAATTAAAATATAGTATTTTCACTATTCATTAAAAAAAATGAACTTTATCAGAAAAATACCAAAAAAATTACCCAAAGTAAAATTTGATGTCCCCATTCTAAATAAGGATTTTATTTGGTCAATTAGTATGTATTAAAGTGACCAAAACTATATTTAAATAGGGTTCTCTATTAAAAGGCGATAAATCTGCCTTTTAATGTAAATTATATTTAAAATTAGATTCATTCGCATTTTAACCCTCTAACTTTTATTGGCTAAATGTAAATACATTTAACAAATATGCATTATGATATTGTAGTTAGTTTCATTCATTCCCACCAATACATTGGCTAGGATTTAACTACAATTTAAAATAATAATATTATATTATTAGTGTGCAACGTAAGAATCCAAAGAAACTCGTTGTTGCATATCTGGTACGCTATCGAACATAGAAACCCATTTAAAGTAAAATTAATATTTAATTAAAAAATATTAGTAAATATGAAATATGTCTTATTCTTCATTTACCTGGGATGTTACATCCTTCCCCCCTTTTGGGAATTGCGTCCTCGCAATTTTTATTCACTTATCAAAATAAGTGGGGGTATTTGTCTCTCATAGCATTTTCAGATTCCCACATTTCCACTTCAACCATATGGGTTTTCCAAAAAACCTTTACCTAGTGAATTACCTTATTCCGCAACACTTGCTCTCTACGGTCATGAATCTGGACTGGTTGTTCTTCATAAAGAGATTCTCTTCACAATAAACTACCTCTGGGATCAAAACATGAGGTGGATCTGACATATAATTTCTCAACATCGAAACATGAAAAACATTGTGTACCTGGGATAAACTTGGAGTTAAAGCCACTCTGTATGCAACTGATCCATCTTTCTCTAGAATTTCATAAGGTCCAATGAACCTCAGACTCAACTTTCCCTTCTTACCAAAACTCATCACACTTTTCCATGGAGAAACTTTGAGAAAGACATGATCACCTACCTCAAAAGAAAGATCCTTCCTCCGGTTATCCGCATAACTTTTCTGTCTACTCTGAGCTATTCTCATGTGCTTCTGAATCAACTGAATTTTCTCTACCATCTCTTCTACCAATTTTAGTCCCATCAGCTTCCTTTCACCTACTTCATCCCAAAAATCTGGAGTTCGACTATGCTTTCCATATAATGCCTCAAATGGAGCCATCTCTATACAGGAATGAAAGATGTTATTATAAGAAAATTCAACCAAAGAAAGATGTTGGTCCCAACTTCCCTGGTAATCCATCGACCAAGAACGTAGCATATCCTCCAAGGTCTGAATTGTTTGTTCTGAATGCCTATATGATTGAGGATGAAAAGTTGTACTAAAATTTAATTCAGTACCCAATGACTTCTGAAGTCCTTTCCAAAAGATAGAAGTAAACCTGGGATCACGATCAGATACAATGAAGAGGGGAACTCCATGCAACCTGACTATCTCTTTTACATACAACCGAGAAAGTTGATCTAAAGACAGAGTATCTCTAATAGGAAGGAAATGATCAGATTTAATCAATCAGTCAACTATAACACAGATTTCATTATTACCTCGAGATGTATTTGGTAATCCCAGAACAAAGTCCATGGATATATTTTCCAATTTCCACTCTGTCACTGGTAACGGCTGAAGCATTCCTTTCAGTAACAGTCGCTTTTCTTTAACCTGCTAACAAGTCAAACACTTCATAGTAAAATATGAAATATCTCTTTTCATTCCATCCCACCAGTAATACTCCCAAAGATCTCTATACATCTTATTACTTCCAGGATGAACTGAAAATGGAGAACTATGTGCTTCACATAACAACTCATTCTTTAACTGTGAATCACAAGGCACACATAATCTATTTACAAATCTCAAAACACAATCATTATCAATGTTAAAATCAAGAAACTTACCCTTTTGAACCAACACATCCTTTTTCTATAACTCACTATCTTCCTTCATCTCTTTCTTATTTCTGTTTGATAGAGATGATTTCACTAACACCTAAAAAAACAGAAGAATTTCCTACAACAACAACGTCTATTCCAAAGTTCATCAAATCAAAAAACCAAAGGATCTTTTTCCAAACGTAACATGGTTAATGAAGCATTACCTTTTCATCTCAAAGCATCATCCACTTTATTTTATTTCCCCAGATGATAAAGGATCATGAAATCATAATCCTTGATTAATTCCAACCATCTCCTCTATCTCATGTTCAATTCATTCTGATTTAATATACACTTCAAACGTTTTTGATCAGTATATATTTCACACTTCACTCCATACAAATTATGCCTCCAAATTTTTAAAGCAAAAACAACTGCAGATAATTCCAAATAATGTGTAGGGTAATTTAACTCATGTGGTTTCAACTGACGTGAAGCATAAGCAATTACCTGATCATTTTTCATTAGGACACAACCCAGTCCTTTCAATGAAGCATCACTATAGATAAAAAACTCACCATTTTTGGAAGGAAGTGCCTATACTAGAGCATTTAGTAATATTCTTTTCAATTCCTGAAAACAATCATCACATTCTTTTGTCCAGAAGAACATAACACCTTTTCGAGTTAACTTAGTCATTGGACTAGATAAACGTGAAAATGTTTTCAACAAACCTCTGGTAATAACCAGCCAAACCAATAAAACTACGAATCTCGGTTATATTTGTGGGTCTTGGCCATTCTTCAATAACTTTCGTTTTAGCAAGATCAACAGTTATGCCATTTTTTTGAAACAATGTTACCAAGGAAAGAAATTTTTTATAACCAAAACTCACACTTGCCAAATTTCCCAAATAGTTTCTTTTCTTTTAAGGTTTACAAGACAACCCTTAAATGACTTTGATGTTCCTCATTACTTTTGGAATAAACCAAAATATCATCAATGAACACAACCACCATTTATCACCTGATTCAACTAAGACATCACTATATTAAACTGCTCAATTCTGATTCCGACCATCTCAGGTTGCTGATTCAGAATGTCATTCACCCCTGTATGCCTTCCCAGAAAATATTCTTTGTTTCCTTTATGAAAAAGCATTCTTAAAAGAGAAATATCTTTTAATAAGCAACATGGTAATATGTAAATTCTATATCATTTCAATATTAACATAAATTAATTTATGGACATTTATTTAACAATACCCTAACTCATAAAGTTATCTAACCGACCTCTGATATCAACTATAAGGACCCAGACTTAAGCATTACATAATATTAAATTAAATGAATAATTCACATTGAGGATCTTTTCACGTTTAGAGTTTTAGAGAATTAGGAAATAACTATTACATCTCAAAAGATTACAAGGTAGAAATATCTACACAGTTTCCATTTTTTTCATAAAATAAAAACTCTTGAAAAAAAGAGTCATGTCTAGTTCCATGTTTTAGACAGCATGACTTTTCCTTCATCCCATCCTTGACCTCATTCATTATTAAGTCCGGTGAAAACATTTCAAAACATGGGATGAGCATAAAAAGCTCAGTAAGGGTTATAAAACAAAGAATGAAAACATTTGTTCATAAATAAATAAAAAACATGAACTATTTTACTTACCTCGTGAAATCATACGATTTATGAAAGACACATAGAAATCATTAATCATAAAGGTAAACTGTGGCATCCATATCATACTTACATTGTAGCTATCACAGCTACATAAGGAGTTACTTTGGAATACCCATAACAGTATATTCCCTAAATCTCTTAGGAGAAACATTCAAGTTTACCTCCATCACGTTACCCAATGCATTGGAGATCTACCTCGGGCTCACCCGCCCTAGGTTTATCATGGAACCACCCGTATATGTAAATAATTCCCAAGAACCATAACATCATCATAACACATAACATAAGCATAAAGGAAATATAACATTTCCACATTGCAATAATAAAATATCATTTCAAGTTATTGAAATAATAAATCCTTTGTCAAAATAATTTTCAATTCCAAAATACTTAAAAAGAGTATATGGTATTTATTTTTCATTTTAAAAACATTCCGGATTGTTAAAGAAGCCAATGATCAAATAATACTTGCGGTGGAAGAAAGGTCGTTGTCGTCGCTTACGTTAAAAAAACATTTCTTTTTTCCATTTAGTAAAAAAATTCGTAAAAAAAGATTCCCTTTGAATAAAATGAAAATTCAAAGGGGTTTATACACCGTATAAAATAATGTCGTGTATAAAACTGAAAATGCCTCAATGAAAGGAGATTGAGATGAAGTCCCTTACCTCGCGTTCGACTTGACTTAATCATTCTTTAATCTCCAAAATAATAAAATAAGGTTAATTTCTACTTTCTTAAGAACCTTTTTAATGTTTATTATTCCTTTTATATCACTTATTACCAGGTTATAATCATTATGCAATCATTTAAGTTAATAACATTCATTTTTTCGATATTTGGTACTTGAGTAAAAATGAACACCTTATATTTACAAGTTGTCTCTGTGGTCAAAATTTCATTATATCAGAATGATATTCATGATTTGGATATCATATATATCATATATATCTAGTATATACATGTTTTTATAATATTACATAACATTTAGAGGTAAGAAATGAAATGCACCGTTCATGGAGACGGTAAGCCGTATATACGCATGAACACTACTTTCATTTATATTTCTTATTATAATGGAAATAAAACATAATGATACATAGGTATATTATAATTATAGTATAATATGATATATTATATCGTTAAATCTATGCTTTATACATCCCACATAAGGCATTGATGAATCAAATCACTTTGAGGGGGTGGTAGTCCGCACTTCCTCAAATGAGATTATCTTATTTACCCACTATGGAAACAATAAATGCGTGCTATAAATGGGAAGTACAGAAGAATAATGAAATCATAAACATAATATATATCATATATAAATACAGTTCCATCATAATGTCCATCATGAGAGGCGGTAATATGTAATTGAACAATCATCTTTTCGTGAGGCCTTAGTTTTCCATCCATAGAAACATTATGTTCTTCATCCATTAGATGGAGGTGTGTGTAAGTTTAGTTCTAATTATTCTCATAAAAACATCCTAGTTTATTGAGGATACTGGTGTTGTTACAAAAGAATGTAATAAAAAGAGTTTAGGGTTAGAGAAGTAAAATAAAAGAAAACAATTTAAGAGAAACCATTACCTTTAATTTGGGTAACTCCCTTTGGTTTGAACCAAATGACTTATTGAAGTTCCTTTTGCCTAAGGTAAGGATTCTAGGGGGAGTAGAGGGATGTTGAGAGCTTAATTGAGCAAATTTTGGATGAGCTAAAGGGCTTGAGAGGTGTGTGGAATTGGTTAGAAGTGGTCTCCTTTTATACGGGAGAGGAGGGGCTCTTTAGGAATGTGTGAAAACATTATTTTATTATATAATGATATTCGGTTTCTAAATGTGAAACAATCATTATAGTCGAATATAAGATGACTCATGGTCGAAATAAAATCATCCAATCAGAATTAGACATGTTTTGGATAATATTTTAATCATTATAATCTTATTTATTTAAATCATTTATTAATGAGGTAAATATTGCATCATTACTGTGTCATAAATAATTTAATTTATTCGATGTCTGAAAATTATAAAGAAATACTATCATATAGGAAATATTTTTAGATTTACAATGAATATTTATAGTTGAAATTATAACTTATATAACACAATATAAAAAATAATTTACTAAAAGATTTTTATTATTGTCAATTTTGTCTTCACATTAAACTAATTAATCTAAAGTGTAATTATCTTTAATAAGTTGCTCAATGGGGTCCCAAAATCTACCCAAGGATGCCCATGGTTGGCCAATACTCATACAATAAGGTTAAGACAAGTGTTAAGGTAATTTCGAATTATTATAATATTCTTTTATCCTTGAATTACCCTATTTACCTTTAACCGCGATAAATAAAAGTCAAAAGTTACTATTCACCAAAAAATTATTTTCATATTAATGAACCACATTTTACTTCTTGATAACAACCATGTATGTCAAATTTTTGAAATTAAATTCACAGAAGTGGTAAATTTTCATTTAAATGAAAAAGTCGGTTTTTTAACTACCACTATGTGGTGTCACTATTCATCAAAAATTGAAGTTTTTCAGAAAAATACTAAAAATTCAGCCTAAGATATATTTGATGTTCTAAATTCAAAAATGATGTCTATTTTTCCATATTAAGAACATAATATTGGAATTAATTAATTTTAAAATTCATTTCTGTTATCAAAACAAATAGCGTGTTTTTAAGAAACAATAACTATCGAAAGATTGATACATGTTTATGTCCAATTTCAAAGTGAAATTAATTCCAATGACCAACATTGGATTAAATGGTAAAAATATATTTCAATTTCACTTTAAAACAAACTAAAAAGATAATCTAGACATATAATTAAATTAGATTAAAAGGCACTTTTGAATTAAAATACAGTATTTTTCACTATTCATTAAAAATGAACTTTATATGAAAAATACCAAAAAAATTACCCAAAGTAAGATTTGATGTCCCCATTCTAAAGAAATTTATTTGGTCAATTAGTATGTATTAAAGTGACCAAAACTATATTTAAATAGGGTTTTCCATTAAAAAGGTGATAAATTGGCCTTTTAGAGTAAATTATGCTTAAAATTAGATTCATTCACATTTTAAGCCTATAACATTTAATGGATAAATGTAAATACATTTAAAAAATATGTATAATAATATTGTTGTTAGTTTCATTCATTACCGCCAATAAAACGACTAGGATTTAACAACAATTTAAAATAGTATTATTATATTATTAGTGTGCAACGTATGATTCCAAAGAAACCCGTTGTTGCGTATCGGGTACGCTATCGAACATAGAAACCCCTTTAATGTAAAATTAATATTTTATTCACAAATATTAATAAATATGAAATATGTCTTATTATTCATTTACCTAGGATGTTACATTGATTGTGCCTTAACCATCATGATACACTGGAATGATTAATATTGTATAGACCCTTACTTGGTCTTGGATTTAGCCCTTTAGTTTATGAACTTGATAGAGATAATTCCAAATTTAACAAACAAAAAAGACATTAAAATAAAAATGTTACTTTATGATGTAATTAATTTCCTTCCATTGTACCATTTATTTTTCCTTGGAAATTAATTTCTCTATGCCGTTATTTTCCAAACATAAAACATCTTCTCATTCCATTGAAACATTTACTAGAGGTTCTTCTTCACATGTTCTCAATATGGAGGATGCTCAATCATCATTCATATAAGGTTTTCATTAACTAAACTCCCATGAAACTCTTTCTTTATCTTAATTTTAGTGTTAGAAGACATAACAAAGTTCAGTTTGTTAATTATATATTTATATATCAAGATATGAGAAATCACAAGGTCTCACATTCTACATTATATTTTATCTTGTTGATCATGATGAAAATCATTTCATTTTACATCACATTTGGAATAAATTTTTATTTTTAGGGTCTGAACATTGACTGAGACCAAAATGAATACTATGAGAAAATATATTCATTATGATTAATATTGTAATAATGAAAAATTATTCATAGTATTTCAAAATTATGAAAATACCTTTTTAATTTATGACATAATAGGTTTACCCTCAACCATTCATTGTAATCATATATTCAAATCCTTTAAAATGGTTTATAAATAATTTATGAATAAACCCATACATATCACTTAATAGTTTATAGATAGTTGTGATGTCTTAGGATCACCCATCATGTAATGGTGATGATTGAGTTAATAACGAATTCATCCATTTTGGAGTTTTTACCCATATGATCATTTGGGTTATAACTATATACACATTTCAGTATGCAGACAAAGAACTATTTTCAATGAGAACTATATAACCCCCATATTACTTATGATTTAGAGTTTATTCAACACATAGACATAACCCATGGGTTTCAATAAGGTTCTCCACACATAATCTCAAAAAATAACCAAACTCTTATCTAATACCAACAATAGAAACCTCATTAAAACATACCATGATATTTTATATTATTTATGAATATTTATTATACGCCCCAAATAACTATTCCCATGGCTCATATGTTGTTATTGTAATTGTATTCTAGATACAGAAATGTCTTATTTAAGTATAATCTTCAACATCTCAGTCATGTTTCTTTACAGATGGTACCCTTCTAGACTAATCACACTTAGTAACCATCTTCATAACCTAACAAAAAATTAAAACAAAAAAGTGGCATTATTAGATGATTATTAAGGTAAGAAATGGTAAATATCAATCAATGACCATATGTAGTCACATAATCAGAATAAGGTAATGATAAAATTTGACAATCAAAAGAAAATTATACCCAATAGTTCATATATAATAATCCTGAGTAATGGAATAAAAAAATAGTATTTCATAAGATTAGAATCTTCCAAAAATAAATAATGAACCATTATTTAAAATCATAATAAAATGAATATTTTTTAAGAATGCAGAAACAACAATGGAATACAGACTATATCATTTATAAATGTTAACAACATAGAACATAATATCATAGAAGATCAAGTATCACCATATATTTTCCATATCATAGTAGATCTTATATCTTATCTAAATTCCCAAAGTAGATCAATAAAATATACTCATTTCTTATAATGGTATCATGATATATAAGGATTTACCTAATATATTGAAGGGATATAGGATTTCTTATACACCTGTCACATTAAAAAAATTATACATATGTGTGCCCAAAGATCAAAAAAATTCATCATATCATCACTGAAAACCTATGGAAAATGAATGGGTTAGATAATAATGTAATAATAAAAATAAAAATCAATTCCGAGAAATAATAAAATGCAATTACTAGAGTATATCCCCGATAAAGCATAAATATCATTGAATGGTGATGATAAAGATGGAAAAAAACATTAAATTGTAATTCAATAACTTCTCTGAAAACATGAGAAAATATTATTTTCCTTTTATAAAACCTAAACATAAAATTCCTAGAATATATATAAAATAATTTTCCATGAATATAAATAATGAAACATGTTAAGATATATTCAAATAAAATAACATTAACAATGATAATGAAATCTATTTGTACTGTATATGTAAATAGAAAACATTCTTTTCACCTTTTTTTTAAAAGTAAAAATGAAATTTAGAGAACTTTTATTAATATTCCTTTCAAAAACATTTTAAATAACTTAAATGGTAGTAGAAATAATATTTTTATTGTATTTAATGTATTTATAAAATACTTTATTTAAAAAATTTAATGATTAAGCATATGCACATAAAACATTATCAAACAAATTTGAAATATGGTTGAATTTTATTTTCTAACATTTTCTAGATCATTTTAAGTGCCAAAGAGACAAATATTACTAATGATTGAATATTATAGGAATAACCATAGTACAAAAAAATGTATGGGGGTTTAAGGATAATATCCACAAGATTTTCCTCAATTAAATTTTAGAATAGATAACCCCAAAAGAAGATGAGATTATAAAAAACCCTGACCTAAAATATGAATTCATTATTAATAAATAAATAATATTTTAAATAAATTAAATTATAATATAATTCTACATCAGAACCATATTCAATCTTATAATATCATATTTGATCCATGAATAAAATTTAAATACCCATTAGTAAATAATACATTTTTAAAATCATCATTTATAGGTTTTAACAATTTCATTTCTCAAGTATGTTTTGGTTCAGATGTTATAGTCCTTGAATATAGATCATTATTCCCTAATTTTGAAAATTTCAACAATGATATAAATATAAAATCTTTTAATTATGTAAATATTTAGATCATACCCTAAAATTTAGATATAGGAAAATTAATTAAACTATTCATAGGTATGGTAGTTCATACGTATGCATGAATGTTGTTTTTATCTTTTATAAAAAATAAAGAAAGAAATATATGTATTGTTTAAATATTAAATAATTACAATTTTAACATATATATCTTATAAATTCATTAAATCCATAATTATCAATATCTATGTTAGGTGGTGTTGGAAAATTAATCATATTTATATATAGAGGTGATAGTTTACACATACATAGAAGTGATACTTGGATATACCATTTGATGGAAATGAGAGGGAAAATGTTTTTTAAATTATCATAATTTCATATTAGTATATTAATTATAATATATTCATCATGTTATGATGGATAAAACATTTTTAGAGAATTGTTAATAAAAAATAAAATTGAAACAACCTAGTTTCGATTTATACCTCACAATATCAGAAGAAAACCAGAGGCTCTAGGATAAAGATAAAGAGTTAAGAAAGTATTTGGTTAGGAATTGGAAGATCTAATAGGATCATTAATTGTGTAGAGGATATGATATGTTGTTTCCAATTATAACTGAGTGAGGGGAAACGATTAGAAATTTTCAAAAGATTAGAATATATTATTATCTTACTCAAACCAAATGGCTCCAATATGAATAATCATATAAATGGATATAAGGAATGGTTAAAATATTTCCATAAAATAGATTTAGCTAATTTTTTAGTTCATTTTAACCCATATAATTTTATTTTTAACCATTTTAAACAGTTTTAACTCATACCATAACTGACCTTTTCACTATAGTGAATTATCATAGTTACCAAAAATTATTATAATCACATTACCAAATCCAAAAATGATGACTCAATATATAGATTCACTTTTTTCAAATTCTTTTTTTATAATTGGAAGAAATTAGTTTTAAAATTTACCCTCAGAAGTTGATGAAAAATTGTATTGTAGAAAAATGTATTTTTAAGTATAAAAATGTTTTTAAACAAAAATTAAGAATATAATAAATTTAAAGGTCATTAATTTATTAGGATTAAAAACATTATATAATGAAATTTCAAAATAAATTTAATACAAAATGGTATATTTTAGATTCTTCAATAGAGAAAGTGGTTTTATTTAAAATAAACATTTCATTCATGATTGAATGAAAAATAAACTTTTCAGAATAATACCAAAATTTGAACAAAAGATTATTATTATAGTATAATTTATAAAATGAAATAATTGATGTATATTTTTTTTGGAAAAAGTTTCCTAAATGAATTTTAATTTATGATTTTTTTTAATAAAAACCATTTTTTAAGAAATTATATTTTTGAAGCATAAAATGGATTTATTCAAAATTATTTTTTAATAAATGTAATTAAATGAATGTTAATATATTTTATTGAATATATAATAAATAAATTTCATTAAAATGATAATATAATAATTATTTATTTAACTTATTAGAATAAAGGTACATTACACATAGACAAATAACTTCACCATAATTAACTCATTTTACCTTTTAATGATTTTATCTTCATTACTAATATTTAGATAACTATATTAGAGTTTGTGACCTCAAACCAAATAATTTTTACACTGTATTAAATTTCTATTCAAATAAGTGAATATTAATTTAAATATCATATAATATATTGATTTTTTTTCAATATTTTTAATGTGATGATGTACTAGAGTATTTTTCATATTCAAAATGTCATAATAGTTCCCCATTATGATAAGAACCTTGAAATTCCTTATTGATATTCATTAATCTTGTTCCAGGGTTAGATAACTTTCTATGATGGGGCATAAAGTATGTTTACTATCATGTGCGAGTACTCGTAAGAATATTAGACTTCTTCTTATGATGTTTTCACTTGGAAATCTATTCGTTGGGAGATTAGGAGGATATATCTACCATTAATTTTTCAAAATGTTTTAATGTAGTCATGTATTCAAATATGGGAGTCTTTGTAATTATATATAGACAATAATATTATTATTAAGGCATTTCATGACTCACATACATTAATTTATAGAACAAAACCATGAATCCATGTGTTTGCAAGAATTTGGGTAAGTAGGGTTCATAAAAAATGACATACTATTAATTAGTATGTAAAAGATTAATTTAACCATCCATATTTATGGATGTTCACCACTCATCCCTTTCATTGAAATGAAATTGTTACATTAAATTTCACATACATGGTGTAATGATGAGAATGTTTATCATATAGACAAATAAATACATATTAATCTTATAAGATGATGATAGGAGTGTGAAATCCTATTGATGTTATATTATAATAAAGAGATTATATTACCTTAAGAGAACTCATAAGTGGTTCTTGACATTGTGACATTAACAACTTTTTTATGGTTTCTTCGACCTGTTTCAAGATAGAAATCTTAGACATTAGGAAAATCCTCTTTACACCAATGAGAAATAAACACAGGGGATCACACACTAATTTTTTTCATTGTTCTAAATTAAATTACATCTGAATATAATTATTTGAATAAATAATATTCTAAAGGTCAAGGAATAGTTTTTTGCATGATTTATTGGTCATTAATTTTAAATAAAAACTAATTCAAAAGTAAATATGTTTTCTAACTTAATGATTTATCATATTTATTTATTTATTACTATTTTCTGAGTATTAAATAATAATCTATTCATTATTGAATAATTTATTTAATTACATGAATATTTATTTTCTATATAGTGAATAATATATTTACATTACTTATTGAATATTAAATAGATAATTATTCTCCAGACAATGGATAAAATATTTATTTTATTTGTGAATAATTATTTAATTAAAATTTTATTCAAGTATTTGATATATTTTGAGGATGATAACTGGACCAAAACTATGACTAATGATAAGTATTAATTTTAATGTAGGAAAAATAATATTTATCATTGATCTAGTTTTGGCCCACCATAAAAAATAACAATTATAAAATTATTACATGGAATGAGGTCTAATAAGGTTTAACAAATTTTATTTGGGATATTTTTCAATTAAGTAATATTTTAACCATAAAAAAATCTCTATAAATAAATTATTATGTCTATTCAGTAGGGGTTGATCGAGAAAGATCGAATCTATGAATTGTTGTACATAATGAAATCTTGATCTCACTCTCTTAAAAAAATACTCCTCCAGAGTTTCTCTTTCCAATTCTATCCTTTCATGACTAAGATTACAAGGGATATTCTTGATTCCCATTATAATTTTCATAGTGATCCAAACGAACACTATAAGATGATTGCTCCACCATGCTAACACTTGGTAATCCATTTTTGTTTTTCAAAGATCGTAGGAGGAAATGTGAATCACTAATAGATGGTTTTTACACATGGATTATAAAAGCAAAAATATGGATGACTGAAAATGTTTTCATGTGATCATCCACATTATAGGAGAATAATCTCAAGATAGATGTTTTTTTCTGATATAATTATTTTTATTTTAAATTTAAAATGGAAGGACATACTCATAGTTCTATTGAATTTCACTATAAAAATAATTTGGAAAATTTTTATTGGTCATGATATTTATTATTCTTAATGTAACATCATGATATTTTTAAAATAATTACTATGTTCAATATCATACAACATACACAACAATGAGATTAAATTAATATCAAAAATCAAATTATTTAAATGTGACCATTATAACCAAGTCATTAAATAGGAGAGAATAAATAATATTAATTTAATTATGATATATATAATGGTCATAATAATTTCTATTGTTTTAATTAAATATTTTTAAATAACTAATTGTTTTTAGAAATGTCATTTTATTCTTCAAAAATTAAATTTTCTTCAAAAATAATTTTTATTGGTTTTTATGGGTGATTATTATTATTAATTTTTATAAATTTTGTAAAAAGAATTTTATTTACGAAGTTGGGATTATTTTATGATGATTTTATAAAAGGTTAATTTTTCATTGAAGATTGAAAAATATTGATTTTTGTTGGAAAAAATATTTCATTCTAATGTATTAATAAGGTCAAAATTTGTGCTTTGAAAATTAAAAAATTGATTCTGTACTAGGAATAAATGGATCAAAATTCTATAAAAATGAATCCTTTATTTCTATAAAATTAAAAAAATAGAAATATTTTATTTGGTACCATGGTAATGTGTAAAACAGGTATTTAAAGGTTACAAATAAAATGAATAAAACTATAAATTTATCTTAATTCATGATTAAATTTTATTTTATGATTATAAATCATACATAATCTCCCAAGGTTGAATTTTTGACATATTTATACATATTTAACGTGATTATTACCTTTATAATATTTTATTTTAAGAAATGTTAAACCTGTTACACTCTTGTTTATAATAAATAAAATATTTTTAACAAGTTGTAATATATATGATACTCTCAAATATAAATATTATTTTGAATGATAAATTAGTTATATTATCATTGAATTTTTTTTAAATTAGGATTATTGTTATGATTACCTTAAATTCTTACAAAATGCTTATGCAATAATTATTCATTTAATGAAAAATTTGAATAATGATATTAATAATATTAAAATATATATAATTTGAGATAAATAATGTTATAAAATAATTTTTTATAATATAATGATATTATAGGTATGTAATAAAATATTTTTCTAGTTTTTTATTTAATCATGATATTATAAATGTCAATGGATTAAATATTTAAAAAACATCACATTATGTTTATTTTATAGTTAATATTATTTTATTAAATCATATAAAATTATAAAAAATCATAAATCTAGTAACGTTATTATTATAAGATTAAAAAGGCCATAAAAGGTCAAATTTTGGGTATTTTTTTATTTTATTGGAATTTTTAACCCTCAAAGTGTAAAAATTCATGTTATGAGGGAATTTCTTAGAAGGGTTAATAAGGGGTGAAAACTAAATGATAACAGTGGAAATGTGACATAAACATGTTAAAAAATTAATGGATGAAATTATTAAGACCCATAATAATTCTATATTATAAATTAATACACTTTATTTATAACTGAATATTAATTTATATAAATTTAAGTTGTAGAGATATTCCAAGAGTTCCCCTCCTATCTCTTATAAAAGGGCACATATTCTTCTCATATATTTACACTAAAAAACACATTTGGTTCATCTATGACCTAATAATATAACATACTATAATACCTAATAAAATTTTATAGTTATGTATTAGAAATAATACCATTACTATAGGTCTTAATATGTTAAGAATGGGAGGTTTCCAAAATAAGTGGTATAGTTCTATCTATATGTTTTAGTGTGGTTTCTTCTTATACATCCTTAAAAACTTATTCAACCATAATAAAAAAATAAACAATTATATATCATTCAATAATATGTTATTATTTTAGATTCATTACCTATAATAATATTCTCTTATATCAAATGTGAAACTAATTCATCGATCAACTATACGGAGGACTACCACCTCACGAACCAATGTAACTCTTTCCTCCATCACCATCTCTCAAGATTGGTTATAATGGTGGAATTAATGTTTATATATATATATGATATTAATTAAATATTTATCATTATGAAAATATAATATATAATTTAACTTCTCACATTTTCATAAACAAAATACTAATAATGTAGTTTGTACGTACGTGGGGACCCCCACCACCATGAATCGATGTGATTCATTTTTTATCAACATGAAAAACAAACGATATGTATAAGTATATTTAAATAATTAATATGATATTGGGGATATTAATATCATTATTTAAATATAATATACCACTTACCTTATTTTTATAATGATCATTGAAAAATGGAAATATTACACATCTGTATATTTGGACTACCATCTGCATTACAATAACATATTTCATTATTCATAAAAATATGTTTTGGATGAATTTAAATTATAATTAATATATAAAAATTATATTTATATCATCATTAATTTTAACAATAAGGTGGAATCTTAACCTCTCTGACAATAGTTACATTATATAAGTGATTTCTGACTTATGAACCCAATATCATCAAAATATCTGAAGTAAACTTATGTAATTAATTAATTGTATAAAAAATTTAAAAAAGTAATATAAAAGAAAAAATTAACATGTAAAAGGCTTTTAATAATGTTAAAATTAAACTAATTTAATTATTTGTAATGATAAATAACATATGTGATGGGTCAAACTCAAGGTAAGAGACTTTCATTTAAAAAAATTCTTTTAATGTTTCTCTTAAAACACTCCTTTTCTTCAATATCCATATGATTGTTTTCAAAAAATTATTTAAAGATGTTTTTTATTATTATATTAGTTTTAATTTAATTTTTAAACATATTTACCCTTTTATAAAATGGTTTTAAATGAATCTTTTTTCTACTTTCTAAATTTGGTACTTTTGGACATTTTTGAAAAAGTATGGAAGGAAATATATTAAACAGATATAGAATGAGTTTATTTTTTTCCTTAATGAAAAATAATTTCCTTGAAGAATAATTTTCAATATTTCATGGTTTTTTTTCGAATAAAATATTTTCCATTGTATTTGAACCTTTTCTTTTTAAAATACTTTATTTTACTAATGTAATGTTTTTATGATGAAAGTATTCATGTTTTATTATTATGATATAGTTATTGGAAATAATTTAGTATTACATATCATTATATTATGAAAACTTTAGGTGGTTCTGTGATATCCCTCTAATGAATTAGGTATGATTAATTTTTAATTTAACCATGATTAATTTTCCATGTGTAACTACACTGGTTACACTAGGTATAACCATTAATGTTATTTCATGTATAACCATGAGTTATATTTCATGAGTAGTTGTAATGGTTACATAATAATTATTTATAATAATAAAATTATTCCCCACATTACCTATATGTTTATTTTTATTTCTATATTTTTATAGAAATTTAATGGTTTCACAAGGTATTTTATTTTGTTCACATCAATTATTAGGGGTTAAAAATATAACTTCTTGTAAAATTTCTCATGAGTTTATCATGTTTTCAAAGAATACATTATGGGTTTTATTTTTTACTTTTATATTTCTTATGAAATTTTTTATCAAAATATATTGGCAGATAAGGTTATTTTTTGTGTAATAAAATTGATCATTTTAAGCCCAAATTTGATTTTGAGAAGGAAAATTTTTATAAGTATTGACAGGAAAATAGTTTCATTAATTATTATTTTTTTAAATTTATGATATTTCTATTCAAATCGCAAGTTTTAAAATGTTTTTCATAGGTATTAAAGGTGGGTATGAAAGGAATAATTCATAATGAAAGTCAAGATGTGTTCCTTTAAAAATAAAATCATATTTTACTTTAAAAAAAATTATGAAAAAATTGATATGGATTAGAAGATTACACTTTGTAAAATATGGTTTTGTTATATTAGAGTTGTGACCTATTTCAATAAAACATTAAACCCATAAGATATCTAGGAAAGAAATAATGTGGGTTCTAGTTAAATTTACTATAATATAAAATTTTTAAGGATCAGTCCTTATAGTTGGTATCAGAGCCAGGTTTAGATAACTTTACAAATTAGGTTTTTTTAGGGTGTGGTTATATGAAGTGTTATTATTAACATCATGGGTTTAAATGTTTAAGGTCAATATTTATTTTAAATTTTTTGACACTCATTTTATTTATTTTTTAATTGTGGATGAATGAGATGATTAATAATATTTTTAGAAACATTTATTTTAATATAACCCATAGGTTTGGTATAGGTTTTATTAAAATTGTTATTTGGGGGATGAAATCCATTAATTTTAGTGGACATATATTTAATGTTATTGGTAGAAATTATTGTTTATATTATCTCTTATTTTGAGGTAATTATTACTGTTTAAATATTTAAGGATGTTCACCACATTTAATGAATGTAATTGGAATTATATTGATATATTATTTTTAAAAGGCTAACACACATGTACAGTGATAACACATCATGTTCGGAAAGGCCATGGGGATTGAACTGATAATCAGAGGGTAGTAAGGGTTCAATGCCTACATCTGGCCTACATGATTTTTATATATGTACGGAATTATTTTATTATTTTTATGTTCTCTGATAAATAAAAGTTATTTTCATTTTGGGATGCCAATGTTTTATTATATAGATAAACATGTGATTTGCAATTGATTTTGAGATTATGTGATTAATGTTATTTAATAAGAAGATCACTAAAATTTTGGGGAACATTGTTGGATTAAGGTAAATAGAATATTGTGGGGTATTATTTCAAGAATAAAAGATGAATTATATTTTATAATCTTATATGATTTTATTATGGATTTAAGGTGATTTAGGTTAATTATGGAAATGGATAGCATATCTAGGAGATTATATGATTAATACAAATACTTTTTTTACATGATGAATTTAAAAGGATTGATGTTTTTGGAGAAATATGTTATGTGATCAAATCTATCTAATTCTTGGTATTCAATAAAATTGTAGAATATTTTTGAGGACTATAATGGATAGTAATTTACTAAAAAATGTATGTATAATTTTGGGTATTACAATTGAATTTTGAGGATTAGAATCATTTTTTTTCATTAAAATGTATATTCATTTTGGGAATTATATTATCTTGTGCTAACCATTTTGGTTTTGGTTAATTCTTAAAAAATGAGGAATATATTGTAATTTTTTGGGATATTATGATCAACATAAGTTGATTCTAATGTTGAATGAATGGAAAATTCATCTCGAATACTCATTATTTAGAGAGAAGGATATTATAGTTGTGGAATCTGATTATGGGATGAAATTATAAATTTCATGTATATATATATTTTCTTATGTTCTCAGTATATAAAATAAATTAATTCCTCAGCACTAGGAAAATATTTTGAACCAAAATTTTATCCAATCAATTTTCTTATTGAGAAATCATTGGGGTTCTATCCAATTAAAGATTTATTGTTTTGTGATGGTTAAGTTTCTCTTGAACATGTTATATATCACTCTCTATTGGTTAATGAGAGTTAGTTTTCTCTACCATATCCATGTTTTCATTCCCATCATTGTTTTTCTATTTAGAAACCTAGTATGTTTTATTCTTAATGACATTCATACATCCATTTTCTATCTTATCAATTGGATGTTTTATTCATAGTTATTATGATATGGGATTTCAACAAGGGTATTTTTAATAGTTCACCCCTGGATACCTAGCTGGACTTTGAATTCAATGGATGAAATTAATTAATGTGGGAATAATATATCATTTTTTGATTTTAAAAGGAATGAATATATTTGATATCATACAATATATGAATCAATGAGATTAAATGTACTAAAAAAATAATATTTAAATTTGACCATCATAACCAAGCTATTAATTTTGAGGGAATAAAAAACATTAACCACCATGTGAAATATATAATGTCCTTACACATTTATAATGTTTTAACTGTTGTTTTTTAAAAAGTAGTTTAATTTTAGTAAATTCATTCTATTCTATCAAAAATTTGTTTCTTTAAAAATTATTTTTACTTAATTTTATGTGTTGCTATTATAAATATATTTTTTAAAAATTAGATATTATATTTGAAAATTTTAATTTCATTTTTTTAATTTAGTATGATTGTTTTGAGAAATTTCTGAAAATGTTAATTTTTCAGTGAATAGTGAAAAATAAACATTAATTTTTAAAGATGCATATTATTTTATAGTATTTACATTGAAAAAATATTTTACAGATTACTTTTTATTTTTCATTAGTTATTTTTTTAATATTATATAATTATTATTTTTTAAATGGATTTTATAATTGAATTTAGAATAATAATATTTTATATTTTAACAGGTAATTTTTTGAATAATAGTTATGCATTGTGTTTCCCTATTTAATTTTATATTAAAGTATTATAATTTTTTATTTTTAATTTGGAAAAATATAATTCTATATTTGGAATCAGTGGGTCTAAATTTATTCAATATTTCACTTTTATTTTTCAACAATATGAATAGTATCCTTAGTAATTTTTGTTTCCACGGTAGAGAGTAAAACAGTTAAGTAGTGGTTAAAATAAAATGATATGTATTATATAATAACCTTAACTCTTGAATAAATTCTTTGAAAGATTATACATCCTCCGTATTGATCCAATGTTTAAATATATGACATTTTTTCATTTGGATGTGATTATAACCTTTATAATATTTTATTTAATGAATTGTCAAACATGTCATCCTCTTATTTTTAATATCAAAAATAATGTTAAAATGGGATTATGCCAAAAAAATTATAATCTATAAATATTATTTTTAAATATAATGTGTTTATCATAGTCATGGTAATTTATATTTAATTTTTAGTGATGAAATAATTACATTAAAATCATTCAAAATGATGATGCTGTAATTATTCAATTAATGAAAAATAATATAAATGATATTAAGAACATTAAAATAAGTTTTATTTAAGATAAATAATTTTTTAGGAGAATTTTAAATATTAAACTGATATTATAGGGGTATAATAATTTTTTATATAGTTTTTTATATTTTCATGATATTATTAAAGTTAAAGTAATTCTAAAATTGATATTATGGATATTTTATAGAAAAATATTATTTTTATTAAATGATATAAAATAAAAAAAATACTAGATTCATTAAACGTATTAGTATAAGGATTAAAATATAAAAGATTTTTCATTTTTGGGACCTTTTATATTTTAGATTATCTATATTGATCCTCATTGAGTAAAAATGCTTGTTGTCACGATAAGATTTAAAAGGGTTAATGGGGGTTAAGACTAAATGATAAGGGTACAAATGTGACCCAAATTTTTTAAATAATTATTTTATGACATTAATAGTACCCATAATAAAACTATATTGTAAATATATGAGCATGGATATATTTTTAATTAAAAATTATGTTATATTAAATTAATATTTTGAGAAATTGAAAGAGTTCCCTCCCCTCTCTTATAAATGGGATCCTCTTTTTTTAATTTATTTACACATAAAAATAATTTTTTATTATATATTACCTTCTCAAATAACATCTAATAAAACCCCATATCATTATATAGGTCTTGGTTTAGGTAGAATACCAATCTTATAGTTCATAAAGAGTTAAGTAATTATGGTTTCCAAAGATGATGCATTGTTTTTATCTCAATGTTTTTGTTCTTCTTCATATTCAATGTCACTCAATCATTATTTAAAAATGTTAAAATAATAAATATATTATCTTACATATACATAGATGTTACTATGAATGTATAATGACCTATATTAATCTTGTCTTCATTAAAATGGGAAAATAATTCGTTATTCGTGTGTATAGTACACTACCGTTTTGGGTACAGATGTAATTTTATTTCTATCCCCATCACTCAAGATTGGTTATAATGATGGAATTATGGTTTATATAAGATAATAATGAAAATTTTATCATTATTATTGTATATTATATCATTTATTAATATACTAATCTATGAACATAAAAATAATAATGTCATTCATCTGTACGTGTGGACTACCACCTCCACGAAGCAATGTGATTTGGTTTTCATCAACACACTACATTGATTATAAATATAATTATATTTAAATAATTAATATTATATTTATGATATTATGATCCTTATTTTACGATAAAATAATAGTTACTTTATTTTGATAAATATCATTGAAAAATGGAAACATTACTCATATGTATATAAAACCGACAATCTCTGTGATTTTGTTGTTTTTAATTTTTCATAATGATGTTTAATAGTTTGATTTAAAATTAAAATTTATTAATAATAATGTTAATTATTTCATTATTATTTATCTTGATATGGTGTAATAGTTACCTCAATGACAATATTCAAATAGTCAAATTCATTTTGGAATTATGGAACCAATATCATCAGAATATTCAAAGGGAGCTAAATTAATTATGTAATTGTATATAATATTAAAATAAGTCATATAAAATTAATAATAAACATAGAAATGGGTTTTAATCTTGAATAAATTATCCTAATTTTATTATCCAGGTTGTTAAATAATATATTTGATTAGTCGAACCAATGGTAGTAGACTTTTTTAAAAAAATTCTTTAAAAGTTCCCTTAAAAAAAATTCTTTGAAATCTAGAATATTGTTTTCAAGAAAAGATTTAAATAAGGTTATTATTATACTTATATGATTGTTTAAATTCATTTTTCCAAATTTTTTAATTTTGAATTTTTTTTAAAAGAGATATTTTTATCATTTTCCAAATGAGGTACTCCGTGACTTTTATATAAAAAGATTGGAAGAAATATTTTTCAACTTATATGGCATGTGTATATTTTTCCACGTTCATGAATAATATTTTATTTGAATATTCATTTAAAATATATCATGGTTGTTTTCTATGATATTTTTTCTATAGTATTCCAACAATTATATTTTAAAATAAGTTATTTTAATGAAGGAATATCATTATGATGCAAGCATTCATGTTTTAGGATTATTTTAGGGTTTTGTGGATTTGTTTCTAATGATGGAAGGTTCCATTATAAATTTTTTTGGGTGGTTCCATGATAAACCTCACATAGATTTGGTATGTTAATATTCGATGTTGATAGTGATGGTAATTCCAAGTGTAACATTGATGGTTACTCCAAGTATAATTTTGGGGTTTATTTTAAGTATAAAATTGTGGGTTATTTCATGTTTATCAGTACTAGTTACTCCATAAGTAAGTATAATAAAGAAATTATTACCCAATACTTCTATATGATTTATTTATTGTTTTTATTTTTTATAGAAATACATTGTTTTCAAATGTTATGTTATTGAGTTTATGTTACTTCTCAAGGATGAAAAGTACAGCTTTGGGAAAACACTTTCATGGGTTTATCATGTTTTCAAAGAATACATTATGGTTCTTATTTTTCTTTTCATATTAATATGCGAATGATTAATGGAAATATTTGGGTAGAAAAGGAGATTTATGGGGTATGAAAATGTAATTTTTTCCCAAATATTATTTTGGAAAAGAAAAATGTTTCTATGTATTCATGGATTAACATTTTATTTCAATTTTTTATATAATTTAATGATATTTTTATTCTCATCCAACATTTTAAATTTTTTTATAAGTATTAAATATGAGTATGGTAATGGAATAATGTTTATTGAAAGTTGAAAACTATTTCATAAAAGGAATAATGTCTTAATTTAAGTGTTTTGTTTTATGAAAAAATGGATACTAATAAGAAGTGCCCAATTTGTACAAAATGATTTTTATATAAGGTTTATGATGAATTTTTTTTAAAACATAAATCTAAAAGATTATTGGGAATGAAATAATATGAGTTCTATTTAAATTGACTAGTATATGTAATTTTTATGGTCATGACATTACATGTAAAATATGTGAATGATTCATCGAATATGAAATTTTATCTGTCAAGATCAGACATGATTGGTTCTTCCACAAAAAATCAGAACCATCAAGTTGTATCAAAGGGAGTTATGTATATATCTATAAATATTTATTTTTTATTTATTAAGTTAAATATTAGATAATTTTTTACATCCACTTTATTCATTTTTAATTCATAGTTTAACAAACATGTTTTTGAAATATTATTATTCATTATTCAGTATTCATATTTTTATAAGGACGAAAAATTGATGGTGATTGATTGGAGACTACATTAAGATGTTCCAAGGATTCTGGCCAGTAGAATAGGTTCTACAACATATTCCTAAAGTAAAGTCTATATACCCAATTTCACTACACCAAGACATTTCACGAGATACATGAAACACTAAAAATGTATTACATGTGGTGTATTTATTAGACCATGTGTGTTGATTGGGATAACCTAGAACATTTTTTTTTTGGAAAAACGGTGTTTAACTAGAATATAAACTATGATGTATACATGTTTTTGTAGAAAAATCCATGATAATTGTGTTGAAAAATACACGGTTTATAACAAGTGAGACTGAAAACCTATATCATTAATGAAAAAAATGAAATATAGTTGGAATATATAATCTTTATATCATTAATAACCATGTATGATGAGTAAACTGAGATAGATGATCGATTATTCCAACACATGAAAAGAATAACATATAGATTTTTATTAAACATTGTGTAATCCAGTCAAGATACATTTTATAGACCTAGTTGTTTGTCCAGGATACCTGATAATAGAGGAGCATGATGTTTGGATCATTAGTATGTACCTCATAGTTTCCCAATAAAGTAAAAAAATTAAATTACAATAAAACAATTAATTATTGCATTAAATCCTAATTACACTATTGGAATCATATGGGTTTAACTAGTTCAAAATGGTTTTGATGAATTAATAAATACTCAATTAATTATTTGTAAATATCTATAATTATTGGTCATGCTATTTATTTTTTAAGAATGAATTTATTTTGGTTATCACTAAGAGTCATCAAATGTTTATTATGATAAAGGTAATAAACTAACTAATTAATTAATTGAATCATTCCAGACATTTTTATTTTAATAATACTGAATGAATGAAGTTGAATGTTAGAAAGTGTAATTTTTCATATTTTTTCATGTGTATGACCGATCATGATATATTACCAGAACATTGTAAGAGTTTGTTTAATTTAATTTAATTTAATTTGATTATTTTATAATTATTTAATGTTTATAAATATGATGGCCCCTGATTCATACCCCCTACTTTTATTATGAAGGATCTTCATGTTAAAAGCTGTTTATATAATTCCCCATAAACAAATTATTGGTTCCCAGCACCAGTATTTGGGTTGCAAACATATGTAATAAAATAGATATATGAAGGATTATAGAGACAGTTCATGATAGATATGAGATGATACCATCCTAGATGGCATGTAGGTGGATATCCAGAATATTAAAACTTATTCCAAGACTATCACATGGATCATTCCCTAGTTTCATGGTGTGATTTATTTTCTGATCAATAAGTCAGCCTTTAGATAAACTCATGATCATTCATATCATTTATTTATTTTACTTTTTCTTATGCATGATTAATTATATCGATGAAAGACAACGATCACATAAATAAATTAAATATTATATAAAAATTAAATTAAAATAAATGCATTATTCCTTAATTTGTTACCATTAAGAGTTTAATCCCTTATGTAAAATCCACTTAATATTAACACGACATTGAAATAATGAAATAAGAAATATTTATAAAAATTAAATAAATACCTCAACATGATATTATGAAATATTAATATGTGAATTACTTGATTAGGAATGAGGTCAATAGAATTATGTGTTTGACAAACCCTTATTGGGAAACCTACTTATATTAGGGAGTTATTTTGAATATTTTAGGTTTAAATAACTAGTTTACACAAAGATAAGTATCTATCATTATATTTGTTCTAACATGGATGTAGGTGTTGAAGAAATATGAGAAATGTTTTCTATATTGTAGAGTCCACTCCATAGAACAAGGATATTTGAACCCATAGTTTCCAAAACAAAATCCCACCTTAATACCATTGAATAATTGACCAAAATCTCACTTAGGTTATGATATAGAGTATATGGATCCCTTCCAATAAAACTTCCATGCAACAAGATATTCCTTGATTATTGGTTAGGGCTATTGAGTCTTGATAAAATAATGGGAGGTGAAATAGAATTAAAATTATTACATTTCACATAATTTTTAGAAATGTAAAGTTCTAATAAACAATTTTAATTATTATTGAAAAATGAAAAGAAAAAACTAGAAAAAAATCCAGTCAATGCCTAACTCAGGGTACGTCCTTAAAATTAAAAATGTCTTAATATGGTAAAATCATTTATGGGATGTACTATTATCAGAAAAATTTTATTATATATTGGAATCCCCTATCTATATTTCACCCCCCAATAAGTGAGAAATGTTTAAAATGTTACCTACTTTAGATATATGTAGGATTCTTACAATGTTCATTTTTTATATTGCCAGCTATTTCTATAGAGTTAATGATACAAAATAAGGACCTAGATTTGTACACAATAATATCTCATTTCCATTTTCTTTATAAAGTGAGGAATGTTCTGTAATAAATAGGACAGTAAATGAACTATATCAATGTAAACTAGATAAAAATAATCTATACAGTGATAATTGTTTCAAAATGATGTGATATATGGATCAAACAGAAAAATTTGGATTTCACATAGATAACATATCATCAATTAATCTTATTATATTATCCTTAACACTATGTTTATCCATATTTTTTCATTCCAATAGAAACGAAATTGACATGTTACTTAGGATATATTTAATATACTTCACCATGAAGATAAGGATTGGTTATGACATGTTTATCCAACCCTTATTTTGAAAATATTGAAGAAAATTGATGGATATAACATGGATATTATTAATACAAAATATCACTTAAAAGCTATAAAAAATAAAAAATAATCCTAGGATGAAGAGTGAAAATGGGATATTTGCTTCTAATGTGGAAATAATGGACATTGGAAAAGAAATTACAATGAATCGATGAAGAAATAATTTTCATCCAATCAGGTATATTCCTCAACTTTCTATTTAACAATTTTTTATTAAAATAAATTATTATTTCAACGAACATTTATTAAAATTTAGGAGGTGAGAAAGAATAGAAATGATAGAGTAAAATCAAAATGAGGTGGGAAAGGGATATTACTACACCATAAAATTAAATATCATTACTTTTCATTTCCAAAAGGATTGATTCATGTGTTAAATAATTGTTACCAAATAATTTATCTCTGTATCAAAATAATAAAAAAATACATTATTTAACTTTTTTATTAAATGTTATTATGGAACATGAATACAATAATAATTGTTTGGTAACTCTTGAATCACAGATATCCATTTCAATAAATAATTAATATAAAATATAAGAGTCTTACACAACTGTGGAAAGGTATTTTTTTCAAAAAAAAAATTAATTTAGTTGTCTTTTTTATACCCATTAAATTTTTATAGTCTTAATTCAATGAATATAATTGATAAAAAACTACACATGATGTTTTATATAAATAAACCTTTTTAAATAATGGAACACCAAAAATATTATAAGGGTTAGTTAAAAAATGGCCATGTGAACTATTATAAATCATAACGTAACTTCATATACAATATTATATTCCCTTATGAAATTTAAAAAATTATTAGTAAACAAAACATGTGAATATGGTATAGATTGAGGAATCTTCGAGATGGATTGTTGAATAACATCTTATCCCTGTATTCATAGATTATACATGTAGAGTAAAGGTATCAAAAAACTCATATTTCATGATATGAATAAATACAAATTTTGTTGTAAAATGAAGATCAATGATTAGACTTCTATATACTGAAAGTCCTCTATTATATTTTCTAAGGCATGTTTTTAAAATAGAATTTTATGGTTTAATCATATTTCAAATATATTTTGTAATGGATATAATAAAAATAATTATATGATATGAATCTATTAGGACACTACTTCAAGTTCTTATTGATTAATATTTGGTAATATACACATTTAGCTAGAAAAAATAATTAAACACTAAGGTGTATCTAAATTAATAAACATATATCCACTAAGGATATTAATGTATAATAAATAGAAAATATATTTACATAAATTAATCATGTCAATTTAAATATAGTGGTATAAGACATAGCTTTTATTTGATAAGTCTTTATATTCACATGGGTTGGAATATGAGTTATAGACTCTATTGAGCTTAGTGGGAGTAGTTTCGAAGACACATACTCAATTGGAATTTATATCCAATAATGTGATTTAAGTTAACCATGGTGGTTAAAACATATATTATTCATTAAAAATAAATATTACTATAAATAAATATTAAATAAAAGAATGATACGGTTTAAAGTCTATATAAATTCTTGTAATAGACTCCACGTATCATGATTTAGGGACTCTGTAATTTAAATGTTACAATGACTTGATACTACTGGTGAATATTTAAGGGAAATGATACATAGATGGAACAAGACAATATTAATAATGATTTATTGATTATTGAATGATATAGTCTATAAAAACCAATACACCAATCATATTTACTTAAACCCTTTTAAATTCCACTTGACAATGTATATTTCCATGATCATTATATTAGTCTATTGATCTACATGGCCACCGCATTTAGAGGAAACCTTATTGAATACATTAGTATGAAATGACCAAAAGGAGACCCTATAGTATATGTCTACATGGAATGACCAGAAAAAATTGGTGAAATCAATAAATTCTAATAATTAATAAAGATTCCATTAATTCATTTATAAATAAATCATTCATAGTTATTATTGAATATATACATGGAATGAATGAGTGACATATGTCTCTAACATGGTACTGATATCACTATATGTTTCCATGATAGATATGATGACAATGTATGGAAAACAAAATTTCAAACTTACATGTTTGTTAATACTACATAATAAAAATTGTCTAAGCATGATTTAATGTCTAAATAGGGTTCTAGGGAACAATATCTATAAAATAAATCAATGGGTTTTTTAAATCTATTCATGGTACATATATTAATAAATTATTCAAAATTTAAGTTAAAACAATTCCTGATGGAATTATTGTTTTAATATAATATTTCTGGTAGACCATGAATGAGAATATGAATATATTATTTAAATTAATATAACTTCACAATACTAACTAAATTTAATTTATATCATTCGACATGATATTTATTGATATTTGATATGATTTATTCATAATGAATAGTTGATGAAAAGAAAACCAAACCAATATAACTACATCATCTTATAATAAGAAATATCTAACAATGCTAAGAAATATATATCCATATGAGTTCCTAGTTTCTTGAGAAGTGAGAAAACTATTGATCAAGGTAATTGAACACTTTTATTCACTTAGTTCAATTATATATAATCTCAAAAAAGGACAAAGAAATATGAAATAAAAACCTTCTACATCTAGTTGTTTCCATATCTATATTCTCTATATATGTTACTGATTCTAATATATATCAAGGAGAGGTTTAACAATATCCTGTCATAAATTTCAGATATACAAAAATAAATAGTATTATCATTATTATGTTAAACATTGAATATATACATAGTCAATATTTCAATAATTTGACTTGGGAAAAAATGGTGGATACTAAGTTATATCACTACTTGGGTCATTTTTTGAAGGTAGTATTTTTATGGTAAGAAGATTCACCAAACATATGTATGGTTTTACCAACCCATGTAACATAAATGTGACTATTCTAGAAGCTATAAACATACTAAACAGAAGCACGTTTAACATGTTATAACTAAACTATTATTAGTAGTTGAATCTTGTTAAACTGGGAGTTTTTCAGATTTGGTTCTCAACTACCAATTATTGTATATATTAGACTACATGTGTATTAAATGTAGTGAAAAATAATTGAAATAACATATCACATATTGATTATTATTCTATATATAATTTGAATGATAAATTCATAGAGTATATATCTCATTGAAAAGGTCACAACATTTCCCTACTAGGATGAAAACATTGAAATTCCATAATGATATTCTAAATCGTCATTCTATATGCCAAAAAATATATGATAAGACACGTAGTATGTAGAATTTTAGGTGTGATTACTCATAATTAGATGAGTCTTCTTCTCATGAATTTCTCACTTGTTAATCAATTAGATGTGATATTATGATAATATACCTATTAGTGGTAATTTTTCAAGTTTTTGTACCATCAAATATTCCTATTTGTGAGTATGGGTAATGATCTTTAAACCTTATAATTATTATTAATTCTTATCGTGACTCATGTAATTTGATTTACTAACCAGAACAATGACTCTGTATTTCCATTGGAATTAGGGTATGTTGAGTATATCATGAATGAAATGTTATTAATTAATATGTTGAGGAAGTACCTATACCTTCCATATTTATAGAAGTTGATATCTCACAAATTTGATTAAAATTGAATAGTCACATTAAATTCCATAGAAATTGTGTAATGAAGAGTTTATTTTAGATAATAGAAGAAATACATATCAAGAATATAGGTTGATCAAATGAGTATGAAACCAAATTGATGAGATATTTTGACTAAGGGATTATATTACATTGTGATCACTCACTTGTGGTTGTCAATTTTTCTACATTAACATCTTTCAATTGGGTTCCTTAAAAAATATCTAGAATTTAATATTAGACATTAGGTAAGTCGTTATAAGGACGATTAGAATGATTCCTAGAGGGTAAAAAACCACATGTTTATTTATCTCAATTAAATTACATATAAATGTAATTATTTGAATAAATATTATTATCAAAACTAAAAAATAATATTTTCTAGGATTTATTGAATACAATTTTTTAGAAAATATTTATTCATATGGTAATTGTTTAATTACACCAAAATATTAATTAATTATTTATTTATTATTATTAACATGGTAATAAATTATTATTTATAAAGTAATAAATAATTTATTTAATTATGTGAATATTTAATAAATATATATTCACCAGAATAGGAATATATTATTTATTTTATTTATTAGATATTTAATAAAAATTTATTTTCATGAATGTGAATAGAAAATTTATTTTATTTATTGATAAATAGTTAATTAAAAATTTATTCATGTATTAGATAAATTAGAGGGAAGACGAGCATAAAGAGATTTTGTTTGGTGTTAAATATTATTCTTTAATATAGTAAAATAATATATATCTTTTTTGTATTTTTCGTACACTATCAAAATAATAATAATAAAATTATTATTACATGTAATGGAGTCAAATGATGTTTAATATATTACTTAACAACCATTGTGAAATTACATAATATTTTCACCCTAATCCTATCTCTATTAATATATGATTGTGTCTATTTTGTAGAGGTTGATCGAGTGAAATTATAATTGAGAATCATTATGCACAACGCAATCCCGAGCTTTCTGCTAAGACTAAAGAACACTCCAGATATTCACTTCCCTTCTATATGCTCTAAAAAATGTGATTTGATGGAGGATTATTCAATCCCAAAGTACATGTCATAGTGATCTAAACAAACTATTAATGACAAATGACCCACTGTGTTAACACGTAAAAATCCATCGATGTTGTTCAGACATCATAGGATTATGTGTAGATCTTCGCTAGAGGGGTTGTACACATTGACCATAAACCAATAATTTTAGTTGACCAAAAAGGGTTTCAAATGGTAACATGAATGATGTGTAATTTCATTAAATATATTTAAATAAATTATAGTTTTACCATGAAAATATATCCTATTGGTTTTGGAGTATTTCATTTTAAATAATCTTTTGGAAAAATTTAATTGGTCATGAAATTTATATCATTTATAATATGTGAATAATACATTGAATCTAATATTTTTTTGAGTTCAGATCGACCCCACTAAGCGCTTCCACTAGTATTAGATCCATAAAAAAATGTATGAATTATTATTCATTTATTTATATAAACTATCAATATATTTCATAATTTGGTTAATCCTATTCATACACACTAATCCAATGTGTATGTTGTAATGGTAAAAAATATCATAGTTCATTGAAACCTGGGGTCGCATGTAAATTTAACTATCAAATACATCAATTTTATTCCATAGTAAATTAATTTAAAAAGTTCAGGTTATAATAACTTCCCCCATCCATTCATACAATTAAAATGTCGATCGGGTAATTGGTGGACTACGTCCATGAAAAAATTAGTTTCTTTTTCATCACCACCATAAATGGATGGTTTTATTAATTAATTTAATTTATAAATATTATTTTTATAAAAAAATCAGTATTTTATACATTTAAATTAGTCATGATTTTATTAATCTTGTCCTTCAAAAAATGAATACATCAATTAGGTTACGTGATGACTAAAACCTACATGGACGATGTGTTTCATTGTCCTCACCTCCTTAGATGACTTTTTTAAAAAATGTATTTGATGAATATATATGATAACAAGGAGTAATATATGTCTTGAATAATATTCTGAAAGTATAATACAATAAAAATTATCATTATAATGTAATCCATTGATATCATAGAATTACCTAACAAATATTAAATCATATATTCCATTCTCACAACCCATACCAATAATTTACATAAATTAATAGGGTATGAATAAGTCATTTAAAAAATGATTCCTACACATTTTATAATCATTTAAAGATGGTGTTTTTTTTCTAATAATTGCGTCTAACATCACCAATATGAAACATGTATGAAATAATATAAATTATAAACAACTAATGAATAAATAAAAGATTAACTAAATAATATATGTGTGACGAACCAGGCTAGGATTTCATTGAACCTAGTACCTGACCCCACCCCACCTAAGAATATGCATGAGAAGAAATCCCAATAATCTCATGTTGTAAAATTGAACCTGGCATCAATGCTTTCAAAATTGAAATTATTTTTCCACAGGAAAAACTAGGATCAATAACCAAACAAAGAATGTAGCATAACCAACAATAATTGAACACCAAATAATAAAAAATGATCCAAATACAAAAACCATAGAAGAAGAAAAATATGAATGCAAAACTAAAACCAAAAAACGAAAACATGTTCTCCATGTGACCACATGGTCACAACCATATACATGACCTATCTTCTCCAAAGGAACATAATAAATTTAGAAACCTACACATGCAAAGCAGCTCGGGTCTATCAACATTTAGCGGAACAAGTATGGTAAGAGAATAAATATATTATTAGGTAATCACCACAGATCCCATAAATTTCCTTTCCCAAAAATATTCCATAAATACGTATTTTAATATATAGTTAGAAAGTAGTTTTTTATCACCTAAAATAACCAAACACAACATTCAAAATTTGAAACAACAAACACACACACACACATCATTATCCTCTTTCGAAATTATATTTCCATTTCAATAACTGTTTCAAAAAAAAAACTCACATAATGAACCATATCATGTAAAAATGGGAAAATATACTAGTAAAGAAAAAAAACTGGCAATCAAAAAATAGAAAGACTAAAAATCATCATGAAAAAAAATTAAACAAAAGATACATATAGGAAATCATCAGAATTTTATAAACATATCTTGAGGAAGTCCTTAGATATACAAAGTTCTAACTCACCTATCATCGTATGGTGCAATTCCATAGTCAATAACCACTTAAACACTCTAAACTATCCAAATCTAGTTGCATGTCCCACCTAGCCTTAGAAAGTCAAGTGTGGTAAAAACACACCTAATTTTGATTGACATGAAACCATCACAAAACCCTCTAGATGGCATCTAGTAATCCCATTATAATAGTACTTAGTGAATGGGAAGGTCCTCAGATGCATAACTCAATATGTATCCCACAAATACCGTGTTTTCCCTACTAAAACACTGACACCACCTCTGTCTCAACCCTTTCCTCAAAGTATCCTCCATAAATACACAAATATCCCAATGAGACATTCTCAAGTTCCAACCAGGCCATCACATCATTAAAATTGCAAAAACTATTTTCCAAAAATCACATAATTCAAATCAAGCCTTCACACCAAAAAATCTTTCATAAATTTTTCCGAAGACACACTTTGATTCCTATAAGTCTTTTAGAAAACAAGAGTTTCATGAAAACTACAAAACACCTAAAAGTTATAATTGGTTCTTAAATTTCCAATGCCATTTAAATAACCATGAAGAAAATAGACAACATATATAAGGATTCAAAATAGGGATTCATACAATTTTGGAACCCACCATTTCCAAATGATCTAACCTGACCACAATTTGAAACACCAATTTGAAACCAAGCTTTATTTATATAAAAAAATGGGAAATTTAATAAAAACACTAATGGTTTTAATGAAAAAATCAAGTGTTTTTAAATCCTGGTTGTATGTTATGAAATTGTTTTAATACCATTATACATTGTATTCCCATTCATACAGGAACCATGTGAAAAAATGGATGTGACCACATCCAATGGCACACTTTAAACATATATTTATGACCAGGAAAACTACCCAAAACTATTTTAGTGAAAATCCACTTGCTTCACTACTAATAAAAAATAACTACACACACATTGATAAACTCATACAAGTCACTTAAAATCATATAAATGGATTATATCACAACCAACACAAGGTACAAAAACATATAAAAAACACTCTCAAAATACCCAAATTCATTTGGAAGGTTTAATTGGAATTTTATCAAACACCTTTAAGGTATTTAAATATAGGTACCATCAAGTAAACCCTTTTATTAACAATTTCATGCCAATTTTCTATCATCAAAACATGAAAACAACTTATACTTACACATCACAATCAAGGGAAAAACATTTATAAACCATCCATGAGAACTCAAGTATCAAATGGAATGTTCCAAAAAGGAAATTTATAGAAACACTTACCTAAATGATGTGGAAAAACAATGAAACAATAAGAAAAGGAAGAGCACACCTTGTATGACAATCTAGATTCCCTAACATTAGATAAATTAAACCACATAAGATAATACTCATCATATTTTTCTTCCAAGATAAATCCCACTAAAGGAAAACCAAATAACCAAGATATATATAAAATTTAACGAAGAAATCAATCATAAAATTAAATATACAAACCTTGTAACCTTTAAGGAGCTTAAATAGAGGATGGTGAACTAGGGAGCATTGTTTCCTAGAACCACCTATTGGTCTAGGTTGAGTAACAAATGAACATATCAAATTGAGTTTAAAACATGAGATAGGAAAGAATGGAATTTCAACTTTTTAATGACATGTAAAATCTTCATGGTTTGGCCACACGGTTTAGAAAATCAAGCATAATACATTGAAAATGTTTCTTCCAAATTTCGAAATCCCCCCTACATGCTTTCCAAACTCTTTATACGAACTATATGCAATCCAAGCTCCATTACTAAGAAACAAACAGTCAAAAAATATTGTTTCACCATGGAATCACAGGGTTTGGACCGAGCCATGTTCAAACCATGCAAGTCAAACCATGCAATAATAATTTTAACTGAAAACACCTGCAACCATACCATGTTGAATGGTTAACCCCCAAACCATGCACAAATACCATGTATTGGATGATATGCCTCTAGATACCTTCAATTCTCAAAATTTTAAACAAGAAACTCAACTCTAACCCCTAAAAAATAAATAAAATCATGAAAATAATTAAATAAAAGAAAAATCATGTTCAAGGTGTGACAATTATCCCAGGCACAAACACTTTCTACCCCAAAAATTCACAAAGTTGTATGACCAAGAAAGGTCAAACTCACAAAAATATTTGGATGAACAGAATGATGTTCCATGGTGTGACCTTTAACTCTAGAAGTCTCCACGACCAATCCCAAAGAAACCGACAACACAATGAACTATGAGAGAAAAAGGGAAGTTTATCCCAACCATAAATAACTAATTAACTCCACAACATCGACAAGTGAAACCTAACACAATCTATCCCTTAACATTTTTTTCAGAAGACAAATAGCACAACCACATCAATCAAAAAACCCAATCCCAAACCAAAAACTTAAAATGAATCTTTGAGTCAAATGATGATTCATCATTTCGTCATAAAATGAAAATCCAAAAATCAAACACAACCAAAAATCACAATTTATCCCCAAAAGGGAAACAATGAAATATTTTAAAAAAATAAATCACAAACACTAATTTTTTAAAGGAGAATGTTCACCAATCCTTTTAGAAAAAAATAATGATCTTAAAATAGTTGGGTAAACATCAATAATTAAACTTCTTCTATCTCCACCCCAACACTGGAGATAAACAATAGTCCAAGGATTCTCACTCCCCATGTGGTCTATGACTATGTAAAAAGCATCACTCTTGGGCATATGGCTGGAGCCATGATGTGTTAAAAAATATACTTCCCTAAATTTACTAACTGATTCCCTCTTATTATGGCTTCTTCAAAGGGAAATGATTCCAAAAAAACATCTCATGATAACCCAAACAACCACAAGGATGACATGCCTTCATAGGATTGCGACAAGATTTCTTTGAAAGACCAAACTGATTCCACTAATTTCACACTATTGAATAGTCTACTAAACATTAATCATGAACCAATAAAAGAGGCTTCATTGAAATAGCCCCCTATATCACATACCTCTCTCCAAATGGGTAACCTTCATGAGAAACACCTACCATATACCGCACCATGAGAACCAACTCAGATAAGAATGCCTAATCCACCAACATCACCATATGAGAGGAATTTCACCATGATATATATATGGAGACCCCAAATGAAAATATGATCTTTCAACTTATCATGTCATGCTACCACCAGAGAAATGGAAACCATCTCCTTGAAGTCATCAACATTGGACATCACCATCAACTGACCATTTTGATCATTCATGATCACTTCCACTTCCCCTATATACAAATCCTCATGCACAAACCCATAGATAATAGCGGTATTAAACACTTCCCTCATCATCCCAACTTGAAATTATGACATAATAATAACCTCTCATCGACCAAATGCATGAACCTAAAATGAGTCCAAAATAACCTGGAATCTCACATATTCGAAAGTTCCCAATGACCTGAAGACACCTTCAACTTCATCAAGCAACTCTGTAGCCTATAATAGACCATGTTCAACATAGAATAAAGTAAAAAACCTGGAATAACTTTAATCATCCACTGTATTGGGATCTTGGTATAAGTCAAAATCTAAGGGATACTGTCTAGAAACCTTAAAGAATTTATGGGTGGCAAAACATTAATAATATTAAATCATTATACCAAACTCATCAACTAAAAAAATTCATCCAAAATAATATTCTTTGACAAAAAAACTTATTTATAAGGAAAAAATTAAATACAAAACAAAAATCACCTTTAAAAAAACCATTTTATTCCAATATTCATAACTAAATTCTTACAAGGAAACAATCCAAACACAAAATTTCCCTTTTAAGAAACAAAACCCCACATTTCAATTCCTAGATGAAATGATAAATCCCATCTTTTAATAAATCAAATTCCAAAATCATTTTCAATTTTTGAAATCTCTTTTTCTCAAAATCTAATTTTTCATTGAAAAATTGATACACACCAACAAAAATAAAATTAAAACATAGCTCACAACAAACCACATGTGATAGGGGACATGCATCCATGCATTTTTCTAGATACATTGTTAGTGGAAAATAATCTAGGATATTACTATTAAATAGGTGGAACTTGAACCGTGAACCGTGAACGCAGACTCTATAAGGCTCGCTGCTTCATGTGTGGTCACCAGATGTCATATATTAACCTCCATTATTATTCCCCATATATAGAAATGAAAATAAAAAAACATACTCAAATCTTAGACTACCAACAGAATCTCATGTCTTTGTATGATAATGGGTTCATCAATTCCTTTCCATACATACCTCTCAAGTTTTAAAGGTCCTAATATCCTATCTACCTGATTCCCCAAATAATAAATAGATACTCTGATAATATTTTATCATGGACCATGTTGGGATACCATCAGACCAAACACATGACCCATCATGAGACAAGGCTCAAGAATTGTTCATGATCCTTCTAGGGTGGTGAATAGTTCCAATCATAAAAAATATAACAAATGAGACCATTTTATTCTCAAAAAATAGAGTTAATAATCAAAATGAGCACATAAAAAAACCGATGATAATAGAACATTAATAAATAAAAAAATGGACTATATAAAACAACTATTGAAAAAAACATGAATATAAAACAAAAATCAGACCATATTAAACCATTCTACACAAGAACTCAATGTCACGACCATATACAAGACCAACCTACTCCAAAGGCACACACATAGACCCGAAAAATTCACATTCAAAATTTCTTGAGTCTACCGTTGTTGAGTGGTACATGTAGGGTGTGATCATAAATATTTCAGTAATTAATCACCAAAGAGTCTATAAATTTATATTCTGAAAAATATTCCATAAAGGATGGTTTGAAAAAAACTTGTAGAAAATGAGGTTTTATAACTTCAAAGAACCAAAAATAGCTTTCAGAATTTAAAAAAACACAAATACAAAAAAAAATTCTCCTCAAAAATGGATTTCCATTTCACAAACCAGTTCACAAAAATTAATATCAATTAAAGAACCATACAAGGTAAAAGGGGTCTAAGCTGTTAGTAAACAAAGAAAAACAAGAAAGAACAATCTAGATTGTGCTACAACCAACTAGCAATATAAGTAATCAAAACGTACAGATAATCAATAATATGAATTTTTTAATAATCTATAGAATAAATACCGAGACATAATCAGTTTAGAATCACCTACTGACATTTTGTGTATCTCCATAGTCAATTACAAAATGACAGCTCTAAACTAACCCAAATCCATTGGAATGTCCCACCAAAACTAAGGAAATGCTGGATGTACCAACCTCTCAAATTAGGGTCGACAAGCAACCATCACAAGGCCCACTATATGACATCTAATAATCCCATGAAATATTACACACTGAATTGGAATGTCCTCACATGCATGTCTCAAACAATAACCCACAAACACCATACTTTCCAAGTATAAACACTGATAACACCTATGAATTGAATCTCTCCTCATAGGATCAACTAGAGAGGGGACCCTCTCATAAAAATCCATTCATAAGATCTAATCAGCCAATCACATCATTTAGGTTTCAAAATTCGTTTCCAAACATCACAAAATGACAACTATCCCTTCACACCACATAAGCTTTTAATTTTTTTTTAAACAAGTTAAGATGCCTATCAGGATTTTTCATCTGATGAGTTTCAAAAAAAACCTCAAACACCTCAATGTACAAACCATGAAATACATTTCAAAATCCAATACTATTTACATCACCATTTAAAACCCCAATATGAGAACACAAAACATATTTAAAGAAGAAGAATTTTCTTTCACATTATTTAAGAACCAATGATATCCCAAATTGTTGAAGGAAACATAATTTCAAAGTCAAATTTAAAAAAACATTTGAGTCACTTGAATCTGTGGGACATTTAGTAAACTCACCAAGGGTTGTAAAGAAATGAACATGAATTTTGATATATATTTTTTATGTTAATAAAGTTTATCTAATACCATTACACTTTCATGTTCCCATCCATATGTGAACTCCATGAATACATGGATATACCCACATCCAATAGAATACTTTAAACAACTATTTATGACCATGAAAAATACCCAAAACAATTTTTTTAACCACCACTTCCTCCATTACCAATCGCAAAAAAACTACACAAACATGCATCAACTCATAAAAGTCCCCAAAACACATACAAAAAAATGATATCAAAAAAACCACTAGCCACCATAACATAATTAAAGCCAACCACAATCTAAAAATATCCAAATTAATTTAAAATGGTATATTATAAGTTTAGAAAACACATTTCATGCATTTAAATATAGTCATAATTTAATAATTCCATTGAAAAAAAATTCTTCCAAATTTTTCATATTGGAATCACCAAAAAAAATATTACTAACACATCACAAAATGGGTAAGAATTTTAGAAACGATTTTGGAAATCTCATGCATAATATGGATTGTCCATGAATGGAAATAAATAGAAACACCAACCTCAATGATGTGTGAACCCAATGATATAATAGAAGAATGAAGAACACACACCATTTAACTATCATCATGCCATAAAATCAATGATTTCCATCCAAATAAGACAAACCATATCCTAGGGTTTGTATGAGAGATATCCCATCAAAGGAAAAACAACGAGACCAGATACATTTAATAGAAGAAGAATAAATAAAATGAAAACTAAAATAAACTTTCTTAGGAAGAAGATTTAATGGTGGAGGGGGGGTAAGGGAGGAGAGTTTCCTGAAGCCCTCTAGTGTGATTAGGTCGACAAAGGGGGGAAATCTATAATTGTGTTTAAAACATGGGTGTGGAATGATTGGAATTTTTACAATTTAATGACCTAGGAAAATAGTACAATTTTGAAAAATGGTTTGAAAAAATTGTTTCCAACTGTGAAAACCTTATTTCGAAAGAGGGGAACCTCACACGGTTTGAATAAGTATTCAAAAACTATGAAAAATGGTTCTTCTAAATTGTAGAGGATCCCTGCACGCATACTGTATGGTTTCTCTTAACTGTTTTTTAGCTACGTGCCAGGCCTCAGACACCAACAGTCATACCACCTAGTTTCCTCATATCCTTACATGGTTTGGCTCAAGACATTCTCAAACCATGAAAGTAATACATAGTAAGAATAATTTTAACTGAAAACACCCCTATCCTCAACTTTCCACAAAGATAACCCCCCAAACAATGTACAAAAACTGTGTACAAGAAAAAAACCACCAGGGGACCTCAAAACTCAAAACTTTAAACTAGAAACTCAACCCAAACAATAACCCAATGATCCCACATCATTAATAGAATAAAAATATAATAAAATCCAAGGCTGGGGTGTGTTAATATGTGTAGTGAAGTGTTGTAGTCAATTAATATAAATTGTAGTAGATATGGATAACTTTTTCAAATTAGTGTTTAATTTGGGTATGTTTATTATGTAGGAGTATAAAGAGACTTCAAGAAATTTGAAATTAATAGGTAAGGGTTATTTTTCTTAAATACATTTCTATGAAATAATTTTAGTTTTATGAATAAAATTCCATAGTGTATATAATTCCAATTTGAAATATTTTTCCATGAAAATATTTATTTAAGGTATTTAACAATCAATTTCATGTTTCATCTTTCATGTAATTTTATTTCAATCATTTCCAAAGCTATAAAGGATTCATTTTCCAATAATTTTTATGACCATAGTATTTATCCCCCCATGTTAATGTTTTCATTTCTAAAATTGTTATCCATTTCTGTTTTCAAATCCAAATGTGGATTATTTCGTAAAATATTCATATTTATCATCACCAATATTCAAAATTATGTCATATTACTCTATTAATGATAGAGGTTTCAATAATGATATTTTGATGTATTATTTGCATTCGTGTCATTAATGTTCTACACAAAATTTGTGGACATAGATTTTATTTATTTTGATAAATAAATTATTGATATTTCTCTTTTAAAATAATGTTTAAAACTATCTTTTTATCATGTCATATAGAATGATAAATAAAAGTTTTTTGGGACATCATATATGATTAAATTTGACTTTCCACAAGACATTATGAAAGTGATATCTCATTAACATTTTATGTAAAAAAGTAATTTCCCACTAGCATCATCAGATCTATTTAAGAATATTTTCCCATTGTTTTAATGGATTTAGGAAAAAATTATATTACATTGTAATTATAAAATATTTTATTAATAGATTGTTAGAATTGAAAATGTTCTTTCATCTTCCTCAGGTAAATTTGAATTTTTGTAAGGTGTTTTTTATCTACGTCAATATCATAAAATTGTTATTACACAACACTATGGATATTCTATAGTGACACCATCCACCTTATTTTTTAGGGAGTCTTATAATCATGTTATTCCATTTCATTACTGTAGAACATATTAGCAGTTGATATTATAGTTTCATAATATGAATTCTTATTGATTAGTATAGTTTTTCATTATTTTATTCATTGTTTACTTATTTTTTTATAATGAATGTATTAGACATATTTAGTGATGGTTGGGGCCCAAAAATATATATCCCATTTACGAATCATTTGTCTTAATGTGACAATATTGTTTGGGTATTTTGGTATTCTTATGAAATTATTAATAATGTATTGGCTATGGCATTAATGTTATGTATATTTCCTTATTTGAGGCATTGGCGGTATGTATGATATCTTAACAAGAGTCCTTGATATTATAATTAAGATAAAATACCTTATGCATTATATTACAAGAAAATCAGTTATTTTTACCCCAAAGATTATTCAAATTTTGATTTTGTCCATGGATATACTACATAATCTTATTTTGGATTATATGGAATGTTTATTAATTATTCACTCTACCCTATTTTTTATTCCATTGATATATATGATAGAATATTCTATATGAAAACCCTTACTAGGAATCTTAAATTACCCTTTATTTCATTCTAATTCCCAAGGTACAGAGAAGTGATATTTGATTGAATTTAATAATTCAAAAAATGGAATAATAATGATTTCATGATGTTTATAAGATGTGTCTTATGATTTAAATGAAATGTGAAAATCATGTAAGTATTTTTTTTCTCCTAATACTACTAAACTATTTGATATTGTGTGATGTGATCTCGAGTATCTTTTAAAAAATTTAATAAAGTAACCAATTTATATAGGTTACTAGAGTTATGGATGTTATATTTTATATCAAAAAAAGGTTATTTAGAACACTGGGAAATAGATTTTATAAGAACATAGCTTGTTTGATAATTATGATAAACCCACTGAATTATCAAGAGCATTTACATATATTGGTATTTTTTTCTCAATATTCATTATGTTATAATATAATTATGGGTATTCCATTATTTATAGATGACGTTGAGTAGAATATATTTAGATATATATCAACAATTTGGACAATTAGATAATTTGTATTGGGAATATAAGTTTAGAAGTATTCATAATCCTTAAGAGTTCAAAAGTGATTTTCAAAAAAGGTGATTCATGTTATTTTGGAAAAATATTAATATATTTTCGGTATAATTCATAATCATGTTGGAATTGACAAATTTGTGATACTAAATTATTTGGGGATAATAGTGATGTTGAAATATAAGAACATATGTGTCCAGGTTTTTTATTTTATAATATTATATGATCATGGTAAATCTAGGTTAGTATTTTTAGGGGATTCAGTTATTAAAATTAAGAGGATAAAATTTAAGGGTAATTATTAAAATTGTGATAAATGTTTTATGGGTTAGAATTATGGTTTCAAAGGATAATAAACTAATGGTTTATTTTTTAAATTATTGAGTTATTCTTTTTTGGTCATAATAATTTTGGTTTTAGTATTTGCTTTAGAGAAGGGACATGGAATTTATGCCATGATAGGTATGTATCTAGAAACTAATATAAACAACTAATGGGGTATATTTAGAAAAAATTTCCATTAAAAATAAAAATTAATACATATGGATATTATGAGTTAATGGATGAATTTTTCGTTCATACAAAATATAGTGAAGTGTATATATTAGTTAAAATTAGGTCTTGAGTTTTATTATATTATTGATACACATAACTATTTCTAGTAGTAATTAAAATTATGAGGATGAAATTTTTTTATAGTGTTGGGATTTAACTCTAAATAAATTATAATAATTTAATGTTATCATAGAGTATTTTACAAGAATCTATGAATAATAAATGGGCCTTATTATAATGAAAATACAACCATTCTAACATACTCATTAAATTAAGGTATTTAAATAGAATTAATTACATTGTGAAATAATATAGAAAATATAATAAAATGCATCATGTAGTAGATTTATTCCTTATGTGGCTTATTTGTCCAATGATGTAAAGTAGTTGTATTCTTTATTGTTTTACCAAGACCATGCCCAAGTCGAACACCAATAAGTGTGTCTTGAGTGAAATCATTTATGGGAAATGTTCATGCTCATGGAAATCACTTCAGGATATATGAAAAATGAATAACCACCCTTGACAACAACTTTGGATTATCTTACACCTAGTTATTATGCTTATGTATTGAGTGAATATTTATATAGATGTTAGGCTAATATAACCATGTAATTATTGAAGAAATAAATTATTTATTTTATATATCTGACACTTCTATAAAATTTAATTTTAAAGAAATAATTTTGTTAAATAATAAATGTTTTATTTAAAAAATATGTATTGACAAAATTTAATTATTTATTATTATAAATTTGATCAAACATAAATAAATAGAAATTATATCATATATGATATATTTTTTAAAATATTATATTTATATATATATATATAATGTATTTTTGTCTTAATATATTAAATTTAACATTTTAGAATATTATTCAAAAATATTCCAGTTTAAAATAAAATATATTTACTCCTATTTAACTTATAATAGATATTAAATAAGATTAATAATTCTTATTTTTTAGAAAGTCATTTTCGTATAAAAATATTTTTCTTAATATTTTTTGTTTTCACTAAAAAATTAAATTCATAAATTTTAGAATTTAAATTAATAAAATTAATCTATATTTGTGGATTAATCTTGTCAAAATTATCTTTGGTTTAATTTTTTAAATTTTTCTTTAAAAAGGTATAGTTTTAGGTAAATAGTGAAAATACAATTTTTACAGATTGTTATAACTTTTATGACATCGTAATGATAGAAAAACAAAATAGAAATTTAAGAAATGTTTTTCTAGAACAATTACTTATTTATGGAATAAAATTATGAATTTAAAAATACTATGTTGACTTTGTAAGTCCATACATGAATATTTGGAATAGAAGTAATATTATATTCAAATAAAAACTCTTTGGGTCCTTTTCATTAATAATTTATTCACAATAGCCCCTTTAGTTTTTGATTGACTTTAAATAAGAATACGTATGAAATTTATTGATAAAAAATTAAATAACATGGGACTCAATTATACGTATGGTTTTTATGTAAAAATAATTATGCTTAAAAAGGATTTTAATCAATAAAATATTATTTATTATGTTAAGCACCCTTTTATTAAATATGATTTTTACCACCAATAGATGTTTAATTTTGTAAAATGGATTTAATATTTTAAATAATAATATTCATTTTTGATAATAGGTTTATTTTTCAGTAAAATAATTTACCATGTTTAAAAAAGGATTTACCATGGTAAAAATAAATGATGGTAAAAAGAAAATTTTAAAGTAAAATTCCTAAAATATCTGAAAAATATAACTCAATTTTCTGTTTAAGAGGATTTTTGAAAACATATTACTCATGTATACTATTATCCTATGTTTGATCCATTTTACATTTAATGTGACAAACCTTTAATATAATATATTTATTTTTTACAAAAAATCCCCCCCTATAACTTATAAAAGGTTCCCCTCATCACCCTACATATCATTACAAATAAAGCCACTCTTTTCTACAAAAAACTGAAAATTTGTATCCCCAAACCCCTTTATATTCTTTATAAGTGTTGGATCGTATTAAATTCCAAATTAATAAGACATATAATGTTTTCCTAAGGAGTAAGATAAAAACTCATAATCTCTCCTTCTTCATTTATATTATTTTCATTATTATTATGCCTCCACAAATTCCATTTTTCCTATACTGAAAGTATTATATTATAATCATTATTATGTTGATATTTTATTATGATTATTAAATAATCATTTTATACCTTCCTCGAAACTATTTTTAAAATGAAAATACTGATCATGTTACATGAGGACTATCACTTATATGAATAATGTATATTATTTTTTATAATGGACACATATTGATTATTTTATGAATGAATTAAATAAAAAATATTGATATTTAGTGAATAATTAGTTTTATTTTATGGTTAATTTGTTTCTTTGAAGAATCTCATACAATTGAAAATAAAAAATTCATATATACTACATGTAGAATATAGCCTCCAAGGATGATGTTCTTCATTTTTCATCAACGCCTAAAATGTTTTGTTAAAAAATATACTTGATGAAAATAATTGATCCTAAGAAGTAATATGTGTTCTTAATATGAATATTTATTGATAAAAATGTAATTATTGATCATTATAATGTAATATGTATATATTGTTAAATTACACAACATAATCTTACCATGGATCCAATTCTCAATAACCATACCCATAATTTTCATGAATTGAACATTTTAATGCATATATCATTAAAAAATAGTTACAACATGTTTTAGAACCTAATAATGAGGAACATCATATCAATGAAGAGGGGAAGACATTTCTATAAAGAAACATCTACAAAAAAATTAAAATTAATAACATATAATTTTGAAAATTAACATCAACTAATTAATATTTTTATTGAATAATTATATTTTAAGAATATAAAAGGTAATATATATGAATATTTTTCAAAAACAATTGAATAATATGGTTATGGTTTTTATATAGGAGGTTAAATATCCTTTTTGAAATTTATGAATAAAAATAATGGGGTTCTTCATCTCAAATTCCCATATTTGAGACATGTTTTGTATTATATACCTAAAATTATAGTGAATATAAAGACTCATTAAAAATATTACCATGAATATATTTATTCATTTCATTTAATATTCCATATTAATTTTTAATATTCAGGGTAATTTAGTTAAAAATTTATCAAACCTATATGTATTTATTTTCTAATTATGCTTCTCATTAATTGAGAATCATTTTACTCCATGTCCAAATTCTCATTCTCACTAACATTATCCTCTTTTTTTTAATCCAAAAATGAATTATTTTGTATGATATTCATATTTATATATAATTATTTTTATAAAAAAGGTTTATAACTCTTTAAATGACATGGATTTCGATAAATATATTTTGAATTATTATTCATGTTCTAATATTTTATCTTGCACTCCACATTTTCGAACTTTGCCTTTATTTATTTTTAAGATTCAATTATTTTGATATCCATTTTAATTGTTTTTAAAAAAAATTACTTTTCATATCATTTAGTAATATATTTAAAAGTTACACGTAGCTTTAATTTTGAATAACATTGTATTTCATTATAATAATGTGAAAGGAATATTATTTTAACATTTTATGCATGAATTTAATTTCCCACTGCCATAATTGGATCCATTTAAGAAACTTTTCCCAATATTTTAAGGATTTTACAAAAAAAAATATTCCCTTTTATTTGTTAAATATTTTCATAAAATGGTATAAAAATATAAATGGTATTTTTTCATCTTTATCCATGTAAATTTTAATGTTCTTTTAAGGTAGTTTTTTTGAATATTATAGGCATAGAATAAGTCCCGGTGAAGAATTACCAACAATAATTTTAATCATATTCGATGATTAATTAAGGATGTTTATTAAAGATTAATTATTTTACCAACAAAATTTAATCAAATATTAATTGGCACAAGAACGTGAGAACCAAATTCATGATCATCACATAATGATTTATAATTAATTTATGCAATTAAATAAATAACTCACAATGAATTCATTAATCATTGATGAATATGATAATATATCTACATCATATGGTCATCTTATTATAGAAATCAAGTGTATATTCCCTCTAACAGTGATCCACATGTGTATCGTGATACTCCAATAATCCCAGTAAGAATCTCCGAGTACTAGAATTGAAGATTATAATTCTTCCTTCATCCATCCTTGATCACCATGAGAATCACTTCCAAGAAGTATTCCATTTGATCACTATATAACCAGGATAAGTAGGGGATGAGGATCACTCTCTAATATTGAGAGTGTTCTTGGAGATGGTATATCAAGGGATTGGGGGAATTTTATGAATTTCATTATTCATAACCAAAACAAAATGGAAACACTTATAATTAGATAAAATATAATTAGGTTTAAATACTGTTCTGGTTAGAAAATAAAAAAATTGCCATGTTTCATTATTGTTTCCTTAATCTCTATAGGGCCCCATTTCTATAATAATAATAATATTATTATTTCTTGACATGAAAAATACTTAAAAATTATTTAAATATTATATCATGAATAAAAAATTGAAATCATATTCAAAAAGTAGTTAAAATATTAATTATGTCTCATAGGAATATTAAAAATTTTCCACCATTCATCCATAATATTTATTAGGTCCGGAATAATTTTTATTATTTTATATATAAATATTAAAACATTTTTACCCAATAAATACATGAATATTATATTCACTAAATATAAACTGAGTACGTATTAAATATTGTTATCAAAATATGATATCTTGAATAACTAGTGACTGAATATATATGGTCAAGAAAAATTGAATAATTAATACTAATATAATTATTTTATATAGGTTTTTTATGAACATGGTGTGTGACCCATTATACCTTTTTCTCAGAGGAATTATGTGGGTATACCAAAACTCCAATGTTATCATCTAGAAATATGCCATGGTACCCATAGAGAAAATGTTAATTTATTAGTGATATAAAACATCATGCAAGTTCTTAATATGAACTATAATCCATTTATCATGTTGTATCAGCTAAATAAGGTTCCATGTTAGTGCCATCAACCTTTGGGGTTGATGTCTCTTTCCATTAATTTTGATAAAAAAATGTTCCCAGAAAATAACTTGGAAATGGATTTATTTAGGTAATATAATTTACATCAAATGGCATGATATATCAAATTTCATTAACGAATAGAAGTGAAAAAAAATTCTCACATTATTCGTTAATATTATATTACATTCTATTCTCCCAACATACCATACCCCACTGTGAACATATGTCATCATGATTATCATCAATAAATCAAAGAACATGACTAATAATATCTATTAATAGTAATCATAAATAGTAAATCTCAATACACACCTCTATTGATAGGAACATGCAATGACATATAAATATCGATTTCCTACTAGCAGGTTGTCTTTTTTTTATCAAATGATATCATCTATCTATAGATGATATATTTTTGAATAATATTGCAGAACATTTATGTTCTCATCATAATAGAGAATTTATAAGAACTTTTAGTGTGATATTTACTCTTAGTAAATGAGTATATACAAGTTCAAAAAGAAGAAAAATCATGATGTCATATGATATTGAATAATATTTGAAACAATGAATAAAAATTATCTTATAGTACATATAATTGTTTTTATGGAACTACTCCAATAGACCCTCACTTACACTATAGCTAACAACTAAAAGCATTCATTCCTATAACTGTCAAATGATACTCATGCTTCTACTAGAAAAATCTTTAGTCAAGGGGTATTATATGATCTCTGTCTTGGAAAATTTTATTACTATAACTTCAAGCCTCTGAGAAAACTCTATAAAGATGTGATACTCTTATACTATGATATTTTTTTCATTAGAGGGAACATGGATACTTTGTGATATCCACCAATATAGAATTTTTACAATATAATGTTTAGGGTTATTTAATACTTTTTAACACACACACACACACATATATATATATATATAATTTTTGTGTATACATAGAGCTTTCTTAGCTAATCATAAGCCTCTATATACTCATAATCTAATATAGAATCAGTTGAAACTGTCCTCCTTTAACACTTATAGCTCAAAAATCCTCCATTGAATCTAGATATATATCTTTAATATGAAAAAAAAAATCATTCTGATCTTCTTAAAAACTAGTATCTATAGAGACAAGGATGACTACCTCCTCATCTAATCCATACACCAAGTAAATATCCATAGTTCTTTTTAGATTATTAAGGATAGCCTTAATATATAACAAATTATATTCACTTTTATTATCTTTATATATTACTAACATGATTAAGGTGTAGGAAATATGAGCTGCAGTACATGGAATATATTATTGACACCATCAAAAAAGCATAGGATATATTACTCATTATCTATTTCTCTAATTTTGTATGGGGGAACATTTTCTTAGAATGATGAATACCAAGTTACACTATATCAAAACATATAATGGATTGATATATACTAAATATAATTACTATCAGGGAAATGTGTGTACCTATAATTAGTCCAAATACCCTCTGGTATCTATCACATGTGATCTTATTCCCTAGAATATAGCTTGCTTCACCAATGTTCTTCAAATAGAAGAACTTGTTTAACTTTTCCTCCACTAACTATAAGACCAATACATAATTTCCAATATATTATATGTCCTCGACATATACTATTATTATGAATACTATACTCCCACTAAAATTTTTGTAAACAAATGGTACGCATTTTTTTCTTATTAATTCCAAATTATTTTATTCCCTCATCAAAAAAAATGTTCCATTACACATATTATTGCTTCAATATATAAATTGTTATCTGAAACATCCAAAATTATTTTGAATTAGTTAGAGTAAAAAAATCCTTTTTCATCTATAATATAGATAACTGCCTTAAGGTTCCCTTAAGGAAATCTGTTTTGACATCCATCTTCCAAAATTTATAATCCCGGTAAGCTACTATAGAAAATATAATTCTAATAGAGTTAAACATGAAAAATGGAGGAAATATTTCATTATAGTCAATTTCATTATGTTTTATTTGTCCTTTATCCACTATTATTTCATTATAGGAACTCACATTACCAACCATATCTAGTTATCTTCCTATTACCCATTTTCCCCCAATAGATTTTACATCTACTAGTGGAATGATCCAAAAACAAACATGGTTCTAATTCATATAATTCATCTCAAAACTCAAATATTCCTTCCATCATGCAAATTTTTATCTATATAATACCTTTATGTATGAGAGAGATTCATTATTTTCATGAAATAAAATGTCACCATCTTCAGTAATAAGAAAACTTTATTTTTCTAGTTCTCTTACCTATTAAGTTGTTGAATGTAGTACTTATGTTTCAAGAATAATTTCTTCAATTGAAACATATGGAATTATTTTTAATCATTAACACTTGTTTATATTGGGCATTAAAATCAACAAATATATCTTGGCCCCACTATCTTTCATGAGTATATTCCCTCTATCAAGAATTATGTCTTTTATTGCGACAATTCATTTCTTATATATGCTATTTAATAGATAATATCAACTTTTTTCCTTGGGATACCCAGTATAGATACACTTCGAGCCTTGGTGAGTAATTTTGTTTCATGATATATCCTTAACAAAAGACTCCTATCCCAATACATGAGTGTGTCGAAATAAAAATTTATTATCATATATGAAGTATTGTTTTGTTTTGTTTTTAATAGTTTGGTACATGGTTTATAATATGTTCTACAACATTTATTTCATATCGTTGCGAGTATAATAATGTATAATGTAAAGTGAGTTCAGGTAGATTCCCAAACTCCTATAGAAAGTCAATAAATAATTTTTTAAGATACTCACCACCTCGGTTTGATATAAACATTTTTATCTTCACACCATTTTGATTCTATAACGCATTCTCGAATTCTATGAATTTCTATGATGTCTCCAAATTACACATCATCAAGTAGAAATTAACATATCTACTCATGTAATTTGTAACATTTTTTATTTTAAAATATCCACATCTATATTCTACTAAAAATGGTCGATACACATCAGTAGTAAAAATACTAGAATATTTTCCCCCTTTCATACATTCCCCCAATTTTTGGTTTGGTCAGTTTTTCATAAAAATGGACATAACATCTTTTAAGTGCTATTGGATATGATGAGTTAAGATAAATATCTTAATAGATCATTGTTAGAAGCATCTCATTTATGTGACCAATGATGGTGATTCCATATAAGGGTGTTATATGAGTTTTGATATAATTATTATTTATCTATTCCAAATAATTGGATTTAGCAATTTTATATATAATGGTAGTTAATTAGTGGTTCCATACCATTAAAAATTTATATATAAAAGAAAATTTTCTTTATTTATATATTTGAAAATAAATCTATCCATGCCAATGAATAAAATATAGAAGATGTTTTCAGAAACACCGGGAAAAAATTTATAGATCATTAAAACCAAAATCCTTCCATTTAAAAATATTAGGTTTTCTTTCCTATAAGAAAATATAAAGTCATTCTCTATTGGACGTTTGAAAATCCACCTCTCGTATGTAGATCATTTAGAATCTACTTGGTTCTCATATTTGTGTATAAAATTGTGCACCACAATGTATGTATAACATCTATTGTATTGATATAGAAATAGTACAGTCAATAAAGAATGCACATATATCATCACCTTTCCTTTGAGTGTAGTTATTATTCTAGTTGGCTATATTTCCACATGAAGACACCAATTTTTTACTTTTGTTTCACCTTCATTTTAATATTTTTATTCTTGGAATGAAGCTTCTAAGAACAATTAGAATTGGAGTGATTATTAGGCCCCATTATATTGATCTCGATTTTTTTACTCACCACATGGAATGAATTTTTATCACTCCCCACTTCTTTTTAAATATAGTGAATGAGATTAAGAATCTTTGAAAGAATATTTTCACTGTTTTTGATGTTATAATTCACTATAAAAATTTAGAATGATTTATGTAGTGGGTAAAGAATGATAGACATGTGAATATCATCTAGAAATTTAATTCCCAAGATTTTCATAATCTCATTGTTCCCAATCATCTTGACTACATGAGGCCTAAAAGTCATAGACATTCTATGATCTCATGTAAAAAGTGCATTGGGGATCCTGTATCACTTGTTTCATGCCTTCTTTGAATACAGATATAAAATATGAAACATCATTCTATACAAATCCAGGTCCTCATATTACCTTACAAACACATTAGTTAAAAAAGATAACATGAAACATTGGAAAACCATCATATCATCCAACTATTTCTCATTAATTGTTAATTATTCCTCACTAGCCTCTTGTCTAGGAAATTTATAAATGAGATTTTCCTTAAAATATAATTTCCTATAATGGAATAGAATAACATGTAAGCACCTTTTCCATTCATAGAAATTAAGGATTATTATAATATTATCATTTTCAGGTATGGATCAATATGATATGGCTGAATTCATAGATTCTACACCTATAATTCAAAAGTGTATAATTTTAATAGTTTATTTTATTTATAAATTAGATAATAAATATTTAAATTTATTAGTCTCCTATTATTTCATGTAAACCTATTATCCATCACCATTAGTTTTGAAATATCAAATTGTTTTTATATTCTCATGGAATGGATCTATATTACCCTTGTCATAACGTATAATAAGTTCAATAAAGATATTCAATGGTATTTAAGTAGGTGTAACTTTTCTACTTCATCAAATCACAGTTCCTTGATCTGTTGAGTGGACTCCCCAATCATAAAATCCTTAATTTTAATTCCATCAAAAATTTTCATACTACAATATGTATTGTGGAGGGATAAACCCTTTGTGAGATCTATGTTGTGTCAATCAAATATTCCAGATGAAATTATACAATAACTGAAAGAACAATAATAGAGGTCATTCATTCACTTTAATCAATGGATCGATTCCTACCCAAGTAGTTAAAGGCTGTAAAAACATAATATATATAATTTATGTACTGTAAACATTATGTGTCAATTTGTAATTTTATATTTATCACACTCTTGTTAATATTACATAGATTTACTTATATTATTAAACATGTATTAGATAAAATTTATGTGTAATCCAATCTATTTTAGTTCTATCCTGTCATAATTTTAATTCATTAATTCATGATATCATGACAAATCAACCATTATGAAATAAACTATGAAACATGAGAAAAATAAAATAATAAAACCAGTATGATAGAAATAATTTATTAATGGTTTGTTAATTTTTTGGATACTAAACAGACCTTTGACATAGAGAAAACAACCATGAACCCTAACTTGGTTTGTGTTAGAGAATTCCACCTACCCACCCTTATATCTCTTGGATTGGTTTTAACCTGTCTCCATACATGATCTCCCTCGACTCGTCTCATATATCTATCCATTACATAATATTTTACTCAATTTCATGTTAGGGGAACGTATAGATTAGTTAAGGGGATTTACATAAGAGGATGTTGTTGACATTTAAGACCTTACATAATGAGAGGAGCGAAGAAAAACATTCCATCAATTCAGTTTAATAATAAAATAAAAGGAAACCAATCACATAAAAAAGTTTGATCTATACTCAAGATCATCCACAAACATTCAACAAATTAAACATTTAATAAAATAAAATTCAATCTAAATGTATCTTATTTTAGATAAATGAAATTTAAACTAAATTAATTATTTCCACTAAATAATCATATATTTTATCTTAATTAACATTTATAATTTATTTATATTATATTAAATCACAATTTTTTTTAAAATTAAACAAATTTATTTTAAATAGATTATGTACAAAACATGTATCATGAAGCCAACATGTTGACTACCTATCCAAACTACAAAATGTGTATTATATTTGTATACTTCTTATTAAATTGGAATGTAGAATACATGTCTTACCACATAATTCCATTCTGTTTAATATTTAGGTGAATGATACACATAAAAAATTTTATTTACATTGTGTGATACATTTTAATGTGTATAGAGTAATAATTTTATGAAGAATTACACGTGATATATAGTTCTAAAAATTACAAAAACTCAATTATATACTTAATAAATATAAAACCAATCGTATGGTGTGTTTTAATCAATTAAATGAATAAAAAAACATAATGATAAGGTTTAACTAGTATAATAAATTAATTTATAATTCTCTATAAATTGGTAATATAAATGACATGATCTAATTTACAACATGTCATATACAAATATTCATTTTCTAACCATAGTACATGCCTAGATACTGGTCATGTTTCCATTCCATAAAATTAATGGATTAAATGTTTTATACATGGGATACATGTAGTGTGGTCTCTGAGTTACATAGGCACTAGCCATGTAGCTCATGTAAAATATACATTTCTCATATTTTACTTTTGGACTACATATTATGTACCCCCTATTGCAGAACATTTAGTCTGGCTAACTATGTGCAAGGATAACATGGTAAACATGTTGGGTTTTATATACAAAACACATGAAATAAATGGAAAAAACTGAATTTTTTCATAAGTATTCATGGTTCATTTATATTTGTACATAATGTATACCAATGGGACCCATATTGTGTACTCATGTGCTATATATATGGAATCCTACACTCCTCTGGTTGAGTTCTTCAAATGTTTGTCATTAAAAATTTTCCTTTTTATTGATTTTATTTATGAGAATGATGAAGAATAAAAGAGGATCTCAGTATTTTTTATAAAGAAATATTAAACAATAATTTAAAAATAATGAAAAATATGTAAATCAATGACTTATCATTAAATAAATATAAAAAAATAATTTAATTCTCTCATACTACTTAAATGTTCTAGGAACAGTAGGGGCATTATTGGGGAATTCCCAAATGATTTTTTTCTACAATTGACGATTGATCTGAGATGTAAATCGATGAAAAATTACTTGAAAATGGAATTTAATCAAATTTTAATTTAAATTAGATCTCTAGAAACAATCACAAGATCATTTTATAATGATTTATAATTAATTTAATCAGTTAAATAATTAAAAAACAATGATTTTTTTCATTGTTCATGAATCTAAAAATTTATCCTCATCATACCTTTATTACATGATATGAATCAATTGTATTTTCTCTCTAGTGGTCATCCAAATGTATACAATGATCCACTGAGAGTTCCCATAAGAATATCCATGTGATCACATAGAAGACCCTAACACATACATCATTCATCCTTGATATCCATGAGAATTATTTCCAATAAAGATTCACCTTGATCTCTCTAGAATCAATAGGAGTGGTGTACGAGGATAAATCTCCATTAATGTGAGTGTTCATGGTAAGGGATCCTTCATGTCTTGAGATAATACTCTAGATGATTTTTTTTCATGACTGAAACAAAATATAATCCCTTAGTGTTAAAAATAATATAATTTTTTAAATAGTTCTAGGGTTATAATATAATAATTTCTTATAAACCATTATTTTTCATTAATCCCCAAATAACCAAATGTATATAATATTATTATTATTATTATTATTTAATGACATGTAAAAAATAGTGAATTAATTAAATATTTTTTCTTTAATAATTTGGCTAAAATGTATTCAAATAATATTTAATATATATATATTATTTCTCAGTAGAACTTTAAAATAATTCATCCATTCCTCCATAGTATTTATGCAATTATAAATTTTTTTTATTGAATTATTACATAAATATCACTACATTTTTCACCAATCAATAAATAATATTTTCAATAAATAAAAAATAAATTCTTATTGAATTTCTACTCAAAAAATATATTTTAAAAAACTAATAACTGAATATATACGATGTGGAAAATATGAATAATTAATAAACCATGTGTGGGAATGATATTTATTAAATATTTTAAAAAATAAATAATATTATTATTTAATAGTGGTTTGGAAACTTTTAATGTGTAGCTCTTTAGGTATCTTTCTTAGTGGAAATAGGTGGGGTTCTCAAAGACCAAGAATAATTTCAAAAAACAAGCCAATGAACCCATAAATAAATAAGATAATGTTGAAATGACATAAAAACTCAAAAAAATTATTATAGTGTAACATAAGATATTTATCATGATATAACTAATCAGGCAGGTTGTGTACTAGTGTTATCAACATATGTTCTCATTTTCCCTTTCTTTGTATTTTTTGAAATGAACAATCCCATAGAACACCATGATCATGGATTTGTTTAGGATATTTTATTTCCCAAAAACAGTTTGAGATATTATCTTCCATTAAATAACATATGCTAAAATCCATTCTCTTATTATTAAATACTATTATATAATTTTTGATGCACCCAACATATCTTACCTCATTGAAAACATATGTTGTAACAATTCTTATTAATACATAAAAGTACAAGACTAATAATATTAATTAATAATAATAATATATTCCATAGATCAATAAAAATTTCCAAATATATGAAAATATAATGACACATATAACTGTTGATTTCCTACCCAAGGGACATTTTTTCATAATATCGTTGACTAAAAATTACCAAGGGAATACACCATGAGAAAGTACCTCAAATTCATATGAGACTCCACCACTAATAGCCTATACCATTTATGTCCCATCAAATAATATCTTCTCGATATATAACATATATTTAATAATATTTTTATGACTATTATGGTTTCTCACTATAGCATAAACATCCTATGGACATTCTGTGGGGAAGTTGCTCTTGGGAGATTTTCACAGACTATATCTCATTTATGAACAATCATGATGTGATAACATGATTATTAATTTTTAAAAAAATGAATAAAAATTTTCATAAAGGAAATCGATGTTGGTTCTAGTGTACAAAAACAATACATCTATATAAACATAATTTAATGTTTTTTATGAAACACTAGGGATATACTATAATTATATCATCCACCTTATTTATATGGTTGGATTACGATCATTTTATTCAATTTATTTACTGAATAAAATATCAAAATTTCATATTAATCCTTTCAAATATATGATTTTCTTGAAAACATAGTCATATTGATTATATATTATAATGTTTATTTATTATTTTCATATGATGAACACAATAGACTTTTTTAGTGATGGGTAGGATCAAAAATAAAATGCCCCATCAATGCATTGGAACATATAATTAGATAAAAATTTATTGTTACTTCTTGTATACCAATACATTTACAAAGAATGAATTTCATAGTCCCTGATGGTATATATCATGTTATTGATCCCGACATGTTTCATCTATCTTCAATTATGTGTAAAAATGTACTTGTTGTGATGAAATGAAGTGGTGATTATTAGAGAATTTTTATGGATTCATAGAGTGGAATTTTAAGTCATGATAGAGAAATATCCCTTGTAATTGTAATGATTTTCAAACTAGTATTCAATGATAAAGACAGGCTTGAATTGTTGTAATGATGAAACATTGTGTAAAATAGGTTGAATATGAGAATTCTGATAATTACATGACATATTATTCCTTTTTATGAGGATTTTTATTTATAATTCCATGAAAATAATATTCATATTATCTACAAAGAGAATAGTAAAATGAAAAATTGGATGTATTGAGGTTATGGTTTTTATATTATATTTTATATTGAATATTTAGAATCAATATTTTATTTGTATTAACCAAAAATATGGCCAACCATAAGACTATAACATACCAACCTCAACCAAATTTGGAACATGGGGTCAACCATGTGGGAGGATGGCGGAATGAACAGGCCCATGAGAACATGGGGTGAGAGTGCCCACACAGAAAATTTTGGTGGGTGGGAATAGATACTATGGAACACTCAATGTAAAACACCTAAAGGTACTAGACCCACCATGTGAAGTGGTATAATAAAATAATGGTTATGTGTTCAAAGTGTATCTAGGTACCGGCCCTCATTCCATCTCAAATGTAAAATTTAATATAATGATATAAAAGGAAAAACATGACCCCATGAATATATGATATGGTATTATGAATCTATCGTTAGTGTTCACCCACTTAAAAAGGATTTTGATAAAATTATTCTATTCAACCTAATTGATGTGGACCATCCAATCATCACCACATGATCATCTTTAACCTCTTACTTCAATAAAGGGTTTATATATGTTGATGTTCTTACATCCCATCACTATTATCTGTGATAAAATCTCAAATTATGTAAATTATAAGGTACAGAGCCCAAAAAAATTTATTTATGAATTCTATACAATTCATGCATCTTTTAGTTTAAAGAAAAAATCAATATCATATTAAAATAATAGTTACAATGTTATGCTTATATAGGTATGAGTTCGAGCTATAAAAAAGATGGATCATGTGATCATTTTTTTAAGAATGTATGGATTTTTGTGTGAATGTTTAGACTCTATGATATTCAGCATCACGTAATTTTGAGTTAGAAAACCTCATTTGAAAATATTTCAAGAGAATGGATCTTCAAGTGTTTAAAATGTAACTATATCAATAATTTTACTCGATGTATTTTTTGGGCATTTAAATTAGAGAAAATGTGGAGAGATGGTGGTTCTAATCTTCTATAAATATAGATAATCTAACTTAATTTAATACTATTACCTATTGTGATAGAGAGATATCATGTGTCTGATAAAAAATAGAGCATTTCAAAACTATTGTTTCATGAAGAGGATATATCAAGAATATTTTTTCTAAAATGAAGAGTAATACTGAGATACTACATACCTTTAAATTATTTTGAACATAATGGAAGAGATTCATAATGAAATTCTTCCATAAATCCTTCTTTGATTGTGAAGAATCATTAGGATTCCTTGATATAGTGTATAAACCAAAAAATGTGTTTCAGGAAGGAGAATAATAACAATGATATTACATTCTTACATGAAAAAATTTCTTATAATACTCATCCTTGTTATAAAATTCATGCATGAGGTATATGGGAATAGTTCCACAAATCTTATATATATGGACAATGTGATGCCATCATGAAAATAATGTATAAAAGTGTGTGAAATATATAATGATGTTGAAATGATATAGTGTAAGTGTTCCTTCATGAAAAATGTTTTCATGAACATGAAATAACACTTCATAAAGACTAGGTGAGAAGCCAGTGAATTTATATTTAAAAATAATTAATTGAAAGATAGATAGTGGACAAATGAAAATAAAATATTAATGATAATAATTGGTTATGTTCTATTGTTTAAAAACATGAGAATATAATGAATTATATCATATGAACATGAAATTTCTTTGAGATTTTATTAGATTATTATTGCATATCATATTGAATAATTCTTGTAAACCACTTGCACAAATTAAATGTGGTTGGTACATTATCATAATAAGGAATGATTTTGAAATAATCATTTCACTGAGCCAAGGGATATATATAGGTTATAAAAATTATCAAGAAAGACTGAAAAACCCAATCATTGGCTATTGAATGTACTTGATGTGTACAAAAAAACCTAATCCTATAAGCTTATGGAAGAAGACTGTCATCAATAAGGGTTAAGATATTTCTAACTATGGATCAACTATACTGAAGGGATGAATATTTTAAAGTTGGTGATGAATTTATGATGTTTCTTAGTTTGAGATTAGAGAAAATTAATTCATTCAGTTGGTTAAAAATTAAAAAAAATATCTTAGATGAATTTGGGAGTAGGATAAGTCATTTAGATTGAACTAGAAGACAAATTAGTCTCTCAATTAGAGTTAGTAGAATATGAATACTTTCATTTCTTGTTTGAAAGAAAAAACAATATACAACATGACTTTTTATTATCCATTGTAATTGATAAAAACAATATAGTAGAGCATCCATGCTGGGGGAAACCAATAAGAAAAATATTATACATTTCAATTGAATATTCTAAATACCATGTTTTGTGATATATCATATCAATAATTTATATGAGGTGATATTGATAGACATCACTGATTATGTTGAGAACCATAAAAAGTTCATGAGGTTGAATTCAATAAAGAAGACATTTAAAAAGTAAAATAATAATTCACCACCACTATTAGTGGAAAATCTATCCTAAGGATCTTTAAGTGGTATCAAACCAAATATTCCCTCTAAATATCCAAAAAAGTTATTATGAAGTTAAAATTTTAGGAAACGAATGAGATACCTCTGATGGAGAAGAATGAATTTATTCCAAAGGAGAATATTATTTATATTTCAACATAGGATTATAAAAATAGGTAGAAAATATAGGAAAGAAATTTGGAGAAGAATAATATTGAAAATTTATAAACATTAACATCTTAAGGTAACATAAATGGTATAATTTGTATTAATGTTCTTAATTTTTAGTCTTCACTGAAGGCTTTATGCTTACTATATTTCTTATAATCCATGACTTCCATCATCAATCCAAAATTTAATGATGGATATCCTGAGGTGATGATTCCATAAACCTTCATGTATGCATGTTATAAAATGAAGGCATTCATAAAATCAAATAACATATCATTTTCAACATACAATGGGATTTATACTGTGATATTTATTCAAGTATGAGTTTGAGATAAAAAAATTATGGAGAATTCAATCATTTTTGAATCAATGTGGGGATTTTTCTCGAATGGGGAGACACCATGATATCTGGAATCAAGGAATTCTTTGTTTGAAACACTTGTTCAATAATTTTTCAATATATGAGATCATCTAGTGTTTAAAATATCATTATCAACAAAATTTGACATGGAATATTATTTTAGTGTTTGAATCAATTAAAACAAAGATAAAATGTAGTGATTTAAGTATTTAAATAACAAGAGTCTAACTAGAGAGAATTTTTGATGTCACATGTGAGAGATAGATCTTGTTTTTATAAAGAAAAATAGAATAATATGAAATAAAGGTTTCATGAACTCGAGATCCCATGAAGCACTCTACTTTCATAAATAAGAACCCTGAGATACCACATGCCATCGACTTGTGTTTAAAACACTCAAAGTGATTCATGATGAAATTATTCTTTGACTCCTTTATATTTTTTGTGAACTCAATTATATTTAATGAGATAGTGTATACCCCAACCCTATGCTTTAGGAAGGATAATAAGATTATGATATTTCCATCTTATATAAAGGATTTTATTTCACAATTCATGAGATGTAAGAGAAGGATTTTTTAAAATGTTATAAATATAGGTAGTTTGAGAATTTTTAGAGAGTATTGATAAGAGTGTGTGCAGTATATAGTGAAGTTAAAATGAGACAATGTAAGTGTGATTTCATTGGTAATGTATTCATGGACATTTTATAACAGTTGCATAAAGACTATGTGAGAATATTATGCATTTTAATTGTCTCTTAAATTAATATAAGTTAGATAATAAACATAATAACATGAAATATTAATGATAAAAAATGGTTATGTTCTTGGGTTTAAAAACATTCGAAGACAATTCATTATATCCCATGTGCATGAAGTATCTTTGAGACTGTGGAATAGTATTGTTTCAGAAATATTAAATAATTTGTGTGATCTACAAGGACACATTAAGAAAGGTATAGAATTCATATAAAGAAGGAATAATTTCCCATTCAATATTTCACTTCGGAAACTAATCATATAAAGGTGATCCGAATTATTGAGCAACACGGACAGGCCTGATCAGTGGTTGTTGAAGGAATATGAAATAAACATGAGAAAAATAGATCCTATAGGCTCATGGATGAAGACTATCATCGAAAAGATTGAATATATTTCTAATTATGGATCAACACAAAGAAATGTCTTTTACTTAGTTCATATTGGTAGAAGTCTCTTAGTGGGAGTTGATTGTAGGGGAATCCATTCAATTGGTTCTAAGAGAAAGAAGTGTTTCAGTTGGAGTTGGCAGTAGGATAAGTATTTCAATTGCCATTGGACGCAGAAGAGGTCTCTTTGTCACAGATGGAAGGAGTGGAAGAATTTATGTTGGTGCTGGATGTAATAGATGATAATATGTGACTCTATATTGATCATTGTTATTGATTAAATTAATGTAGTGGGTAATCCATATTGAGGGGTATAACCAACAAGGAAAAGAGTAATAATTTTATATTAAACTTTCAAATAGAATGCTCCATGATCACTCTTATCATTTCTTTATATTAGGTGAGACTATGAGACATCTCTAGGTAGATCAATAGACTTTTCGTGTTCATGTGGTTAAATTCAAAAGAAAATAATTCATAAAATTAAAACACTGATTCAACACCCTCTCAGTTATAAATATTTTAATGTCCTATATGCAGATGCCACTCTATGGTGCTTTGTAGCCGATTGATAACATGACCTCAATCACATCTCCCCAAGTGCTAGTGACTTCAGACTAGTAGTGAGGGCCCAGGTGAGTTATTAGGGAGACTATTTCCTAATTACTAGTGTATCTCAGTAGAATTAAAACATAATAAATAGAAAAGGAGAAATAAAGAGAAGTCAACTAAAAGTATGAATTACAGGAATACATATCAGAAACCAATAAAGTATCATATTCAAAATTATATAGATGATACATGTATCTAGAAAACATAAAAATAAGTACATGTTAATAAAATAGAGTACATGTAACGAAAAATTAAAAAAATGAAAAAAAATTTATCATAGCATTGCAAAACTCAACATGGTCATATGCTCCCCTTCTACTTGTCAAAAGTAAAAAACCTCTAACAGGGTGCTTTCACCAGTCATCACATGTGACCACATAATATGATTGGGTCCCCAAGGAGGCCCAAAACGTTTGTGAGATAACATCCTAGTAGTTAACCACCCAGAAGTCTATACAATTCTAACATAAATATACAAGGTTCTAGAATGTGAAAACTGATAGTAAAGTAGAAGTGTATGCCAATGACATAAGTATATAGATACCAGCAATACCTATAACCTCTCAAGTATCCCTAAGAATGAGTCAGATCTTAAGAAAGGTATCTATAATCAATAGAAAAGTCCCATGGCCTTTCTGTATAAAGAAGGGTAGACCCCAAGGTATGGATCTGAGGTGTCATGTACCAGGGCATCCAAGTAAATATCTAGACCATGATGGGTCAAATCCAAGGAAATTGTCCATGGACTCCACACTGAGTCCCATTGGTTTCCTAGTGGAAACATGGTCTAGGATCTAGTTGGGGTCCTAGGATCATGGAAATGGAATGTCCTAAATAAGCCTAAGCATGCTAGGTCCACATGGTAGCAAGGCCGGAGGCATCCCATGGAACCAAGATCCAAGAGGCATAATAAACCCAATGCATCCACTATTGTATTCTAGAACCATGGATATTATTCCATGGAATCTATCAACCATTTCATTCTAGCATTCAAAATTAAGATGTTCATTCCCTATGATTTTACCCACTCACATAATAATTCACAAGACATGAGTATTCCCACTCATGATATCCATTCATCATATAGAAATAATTTGGGTCTACCATTACATATAAACAATTTAACATTCCATTAATCAAATCATATAGGTATACCCACCCATATTATCCATTTTATTTAAGCCAAACTATTAAAATATACATCTAATCCCATAAAATTTATTATGTCAGGAGGTATTATATCTTATAGTCTACTATTCAGAACCATTAAAGAATTAACATGATACCTCTAACTAGGCTTGCAAAAGAACACACCCCTTGGGTGGTTTTAACAAGCATAAAAAAATATCTTTAAGGAATACCCCATAGGTGACCCTAAATCAAGCAACGATTGCCAAAAAACAAAAACAAATCCTATGGGAATCCTCAGTAGGTCTGAATACATCAACCTAATAATTTTTTTTAAAAAAAAATGCCACACCAAAAAATTCTAATGAGAAGAATATTGGCTGAATTCCTGAAAAAAATATAAAATCTAAAGAAAAGTATAGACCACCAACCTCTTCTAGGTAGGAGAGAGATAGTCCAATATCAACTCATGAATTTTCCTAGTTCAAGAGATATTGTAAGAACAAACAAAGATTTAGATATTATGGGATATGATCCTAAAAAACAAATATCACAATCACTGTTCTAAAAATCAATAATGGATAAAAAGAAATATAGGCCTTACCAATGCAGATTTGATGAGATTACTGATGATTGAAAAAGCTGATGGATGGAGAGAGGGGCTGAAACCCATGATTAGTCACCTATGGGGATAGCTCCAAGGAGGGGGTTGCATTATGAGATGTAAAGAAAAAATTGTATAAAATAAATTTAACATTCAATTAAAATTTTTAAAAAAACCCATCCAACAGGCTCAAACGGTTTAAACGCTCAGTTTCCCAAACCGTGTGGAAACAGTGCACTAGTCACTGCCTCCAAGGGGCACAATGTATGGTCACCCATCAGGGATTGACTAACCATGTGGTAACTATTAGAAACTTTTCTGTTAAAAACCTAAAAATTTTAGACATCTCTCATGGTCATACAACATCTTCCTCACGGTTTCCCAAACCATGAAGAAGATACTTCATCCACTCTCACGGTTAGACTAACCATGTGGCCTACCCACATGGTTTCACCTAACCATTCTCCAGTCCTAAAATGCCACTGAAGCCTTTCTCCATACCCCAAACGAACCTCAGACACCTACAAAACAATCGTGATCACAAGGGAAACATATTTAAGGCCATATAACCATTTAAACTGAAAAGAAAAGGATCTACACCACATACTAAAAATTGGGTTCTTACAATCTTCCCCCATTATAGTAATTTTCCTCAAATTTCTCTCTCAAGGGTGGTCAAGATTCATGTGAGAATAGATTTGGGTATTTAACACGTACTCTAGCCTCCTTCTCCCATTTATTGTCCTTTAAATGGTCATTCTACCATAGAACCCATACTAGTGGAACTAAATGGACTTAGAGAACAATTAGGAACCTATAAACTATATGAATCAGATGCTTATCAATGTACGCATAAACTTGTAGCTCAACATCCTTGGGATGAAAAGCATGATACTGGTCTAAGTGATAGTGGCATAGATGTGATACATGGAATACGTCGTGCATATCTCAATTCCTCTGAGGTAAATACAACTGAATGGTATCTGGACCTACTCTCCCAAGAATCTAAATCGACCCAGCATATTATAGATAAAGCTTACCCTATCTCCCGATCCACTTTTTTCACAACCTCAGTGAAACACAAAAAAAACCAATCCCAATCCTCGAACACTAGAGGTCATTTGTGGTGATCGACATAAGATTTATGATGAGACTATGTAGTATACATCCACATCTAAATAAATATGACCTACTGAGAAGTCTCCATCATGAGATGTTGTCCCAGTAAAGCTGCTACACCTACCTCTAACTAGCACAAGGGAGAACAACATGACCTATCATATTTAGCCTTAGATGGTTCTATCTCAATCTTCTCCTAATAACGGTTATTATAGGAGAACTCAACCAAGGGGATATGACTCTCCTATGAGCCCCCAAAATCTAGGATGCATGCTCATTGTAATTCTTCCAGCACTTATATTGTATGATTTTACTATCCATATGTCTGAGGGTGGTATGAATTTCTTAGAAGAACTTGTGTACCCAGTTCCTTATGACAAATATACTAGAAAATATATGTAAAGTGGTATTCCCTATCAAAAAGGATAGTGTGTGGGACTCCATAAAGTTATACCACCTCTCGAATTTACACACCTACATGATCATCCACATTAAAGGTCTACTAAATCAGAAATAAGTGAAAAACCATTGTAATATTGTCAACAACAACCCACACATCATCATTACCTCAAAGAGTCCATGGAAAACTAGTCATGAAATCCATCATGTCATAACCCACACATCATTTTTACCTCAAAGAGACCTTGTTAAACCTTCGTAACTACTCTAAAAGCTCATTTGGTCATTGATGTTCCTCCATCACCTGATAATAGTTGGAACACCTCATAACAAAACTAGATACATATTGCTTCATACCCAACCACCAGTACTGATTTCACATGTCATGATACATCTTGGTGACATTAGTGTGCACTACCATAGTTGAATCATGAAACTCTTGCATAATCTCCTCACGTATATCCCCTGTAATTAACACTCATCTATGGATACACAAAATCTTGTCCTCACCTACCATCCATAGATAAAGAGGGTCCTCCTCATATACACTCTCTTGTAGAATAAGGCCCGCTTAATCTAATAGCTACATCATCCTAATTCTCTCCATTAGGGTAGAGGTCACAAATAAGGATGAAATATAAGTCTACCCCTATCTGTTATGCACCTCTAGATGCATCTCATGGAACAACACCATAAGCTTATAGTCGCTACTGGCCTGCTCAACTACATGTATCTGAGGCCTCCTTCTCAATGAATCGAGCACTGCATTACATTTACCATGCATATAAGAAAGATTAATATTAGAGGAATTAAGTTAATATACCATCCTTGGATTCCTCAGATTCTATTCACACAACATAATGATATACATGGGGATTTTTTGGTCTATGTACACCAAAAAACACTCACCCAAGAAATAGTATCTTCAACAGTGAAACTCAAGAAAAATGTAACTAACCCCAAATCATGTGTAGGGTCATTTGTTATTTTGAGGCCTCAGATGTCAAGACTCATATTCCATGAATAAATGTTCATGCATTAGCACTACCCCCAGACCAATACCCAATGTATCACAATACACTGTGTAACTACTGACATGCTCTGGTAGTATTATGACGGTTGCTGATGTCAACATCCCTTTCATCTCATGAAAGGCACTCTCACATGATTCTGACCACACAAAATTCACACCCTTCTTATTCAAGCTCATCAACAACACTACTAAGCCTAATAAGACCCATTGAAAATTCCATTAGTAACCAACTAGCACTAAAAAACTCAATATGTCAAACACATTCTTGGGATGTTCCCAGGAAACTTCTTCTCTCACCTTCTTTGGGTCCACTTATACTCATGTTTCTGAGATGATGTGACCCAAAAAGTTAATCTATTCCATTGAGAAGTGGTGCTCTAAAATCGTAAAATATAACTGATTCTCTCTCAGTTTATTCAAAGTAATATCAATATGGTCATCTTGGTTATGACGGTGGTGAGAATAAACCAACACAACATCCATGAAAACCACCAAAAAAATCCATGTATGTACGGAACACATGGTTAATCAGCGCCATGGAAACTACTGTTTAATTCATGAGACCAAACAACATAACCCAATACTTTTATAGATAATAAATACTATGAAAGGCTATATGAGGTATGCCTATTGGTAAAACACATAACTAGTGATATCCTTAAATCAATTTTATTTTCGATAACCATCGGGCTCCTCAAAGATGATCAAAAAGGTCAACTATAAGTTGTAATTGATATCCATTTTTAACCATCATCTGGTTCAGTTTCTGATAGTCCACACATAGTCTAAGTTTATCATATTCCATTTTCATAGAAAGGACCAGGGTACCCCATAGAGAATATTGGTTCTAATAAAACCCTTCGCCTACAAATCCTATATTTTTCTTTTGATCTCCTACAAATCCATCATAGCCATCCTGTAAGGAGGAATGGATACCGATGCAATTCATGGAACCTGCTCAATGGAGAACTCCACATATCTCTCAAGAGGTAAACCATAAATTTCATTAGGAAACAGATCCTTCAAGTAATCAAACACTAGAGGTTATTCTTCCTGACTCACACCCTGATCATCCAGATACAAGCTATAAATCTGAGCTGCCATCCCACCTATCCCACAATGCATGGGTCTAGATTGGCTAGCCTGGACATCCCATTCACTATTTTGAATAAACAATATGCTCTATGGTGATGTGAAAGTCACCCTACAATGATAACATCCTATTTATGCTCATTAAGACACTAGTCGGACTATCCTGAAATTGATGTCAAACCCTATCATCTAAAGGACATAAAAACTCCAGAAGAAGTGGAACCCACCAACCTCAGGGGACACTTCATACATAGGTTCACATCATCTGTCCTTATTCTTAACAGGTTGTATAGCATCATCACGCTCTCAGAAAACAAATCTACAAGCCCAAGTATTTTAACCTCCCCCAAAGATATAAAATTGTGTGATGCACCTGTATCAAAAAGTATAGATTCAATAGTAGAAGCTACTGAGATCATACCTCTCACTGTAGATGGAATGAGATCCTACAATTTTTGGGTCTATTACACAACATAATTTTGGTCAGTGCCATAACCATGTGACACTAAAAGTCCTCCATAAGCTTATCCACCCTACTATCTATAAGAACCTGGTGTATGGATACCACAAGAATGACAACCACTTCCCTGACCTGACCGGCCTACAATGCTCCAGCTCCTAGCCTGACGTAGTATTGATGAATCATCTTGTGAACCCGATGTTGGAGCTGACCCCTAGTACATGAAACTAGAGAGAAGGTCCAGAAAAACCACTATATATGCCTTATCCTCCCACAAGATCAGAATTCGACTGGGTTATGGTCACACTGATTCTTCATGTGGCCTCACCTACCACACTTCTAGAAATACACCATGATGTCTTCTCCTATAGCCTGACTTGCACACATGCCATAGGAATCCTAAAAATGACGCTTCCATTCTGAACACATAGATCCACTTGGATGAGAAACAAACCCCTGTTCTATACCCCTATCTCCCCTCATGTTCCAATCTATGGACAATGCCTGATTTACAATATCAATGATCAATGTAAGCCTATACAGGTTGACTGGATATTTGATAGAATGTCAGAGACATTTCTCAAATAGTATCCCTCTCAAAATCACATTCGTAATATAAATCAATGCAAAAAAATTCATCTCTTTAATGTGTGCTGAGTATTCCATAACCATCATCATTCCCTACTCCAGACACATGAACTCACAAGCCCCCTCTACTGGCAATGTCTAGGGGTAAAATTAGTTATAGAATTTGGTTTGGAGATTAACCCATTCCATACCATGAAGCTCGTCAGCCCGTCACAAAACATCACACATGATCATTTCCGCTCCACATGGAATATAAGTCACAAGATAGACCCTCTACTCAGGATACATCTCTAGATGCTCAAATATCACTAACAAGGTCCCATTCCACAACTCTACATCCTATGGTCCCCCATCCCCCATAAAAATGAGAGGATGATGCTATTGAAACTCGTATATCAGCTCAACCATGGTCAGGGATGGATTCAGTGATCCTTGGAACATCTGCATATAATAAATGAGGCCCTTGGAGAACTGTGCCTAAACACCTATGTCTGGAACAACATATGGTGCCACATCTAGCACTAAAAGATGATAAAATGGTAGCCCATGGTCCACTATCTCCAGAGTGTGGTCATAACCCCCAACGAAGCATAACACTAGAGGTTTTCATGGAAACATCACTCTATATTTCCAAACACATTCTTTATAAAGTAACAAAATCATATCACATTTCTCAAAATCATATGAGAGGTCTCAACCCTCATAAAACCAAGTCAACCAACATCTTTCTCCTAAATCCAGGACTGTCTATGGAACATCCAGTGAAAAAATAAACACTACGCCTATTTCCGACTCAAAATATATGTCTATGTCATGTTTCTATCATCATTTCATTTTTACATATCAATTTACTATGGTTTTACCAATTTTGAATCCATGAGGGGCCCATATAAATTCATGAACTCAAAAAATGGATCCCATTCGAACCATAGTTATACATAAAGTTAAATTTTTAATTTCATCAGTACATCATTTACCACTCCATAGGGGCCCATACACCATATGAATTGAAATTTTATGTCACTCAATTATCTACCTCACACAAATAACACAACAGCAGACACAACTAACATATTTAATATCACAAAAGACATGAAATAACTAATGCATCTTAAATAGCCTGGAATGTGATTCAAAAAAGTGTCTATATGATTCCTGTGATGGAATACCGTCATCTCATCAGGTTGAAACATAAATATAACCCACAACTACATAAACAGTAACTATATAAATCAATTTTGTAACTGAATGATGAAATTAAATCATCTGAAAAATTAAAAAATCCAGAAAAATAGAATTCCATTTGAGGTAATTTGTATTTTCTATGTATGCAGGGTAGCTACTCCCATGAACAACTTATTACCAAAATCTGTTTCCTTGATATTACAATCTATTGTCACCAAACACAATGGGAAACCAGAAAATACCCCTCTAATACCACATTGTAATGTCTCAGAACCGGATGACACCCAATACTGCTCCGATCCTAGTTGACCACATGGCCTCAAGCACATCTCCCGAAATGCCAGGGGCTATTGGCTAGTAGTGAGGTCCTAGATGAGTTAGTGGGGAGAATATTTCCTCATTACTAGTGTATCTTAGTAGAAGAAAAACACAATAAATAGAAGAAGTGAAATATAGATCAATAAAAGGAAATTAGACAAGGCATGAATACATATCAATAACTAAGAATGTATCATATACAAAACGATTTAGGTGATACATGCATCAAGAAAGAAACCAAATTAATACATGGAAATACCATACTATATAGGTAACAAAAAATAATACAATACCGAAAAGTGTATTTAGAATCACAAGCCACAACTTGGTCCTATGCTCCCCTACACTAAAGAAAAAGTTAACAAACCATACCAGGGCACTTGACCCTGGCATCACCGGCCACCACATAATCTTTTTCGGTACCTAAGGATTCCCAAATTGGGTGTGGGATATCATCTATGTGGGTAACCACCTAGAAGTTGATATAGTTCTAATGGAAATATTCATGGTTCTATAAAGTGAAAATAGACATTGATGTATAAGTGAATGTCCACAACATAAGTCTTCAGCTATTATCAATACCAGAAGCCCCTCATGGGACCCTATAAAAGTGTTAGCTCCTATCAAGGTACCTATAATCAGTAAAGAAGTCGCATGACTATTCTGTACATCCATCCATATCTTGTAACCCATAGACACGCTATAAAAAGAAGTTTAGACCCCTATGGCCAGATCCAAGGTGTCAGGTACTAGGGAATCCAAGTAAATATCTAGACCACGATGGGCCAGATCCAAGGAACATTTCCAAGGCCTCCACATCAATTCAAATGGGCATCCTAGTGGAAACTCGGTCTAGGCACTAGTTGGGGTCCAAGAATCATGGAAATGGCATGTCCTATGCGAGCCTAAGAAATCTGGATCCATGGGGTGTCAAGGCCCAAGACATCCCAAGGAATCAAAACCAATGGGGCATAACTAACCAAAGGCATCCACTACCATGTTCCAGACCCATGGAGAGTAGTCCATGGCATCTATCAAACAATAAATTCACGCATTCTAAATTAATATGTTCATTCCTTATGATTATACTCACTCATATAAACATTCAATAGCCATGAGTATACCCACTCATGCAATAAATTAATCATATACAAATCATATGGGCCAACCTTCCCATATAAACCATTTCACATTCCATTAAACAATTCCTATAGGTATACACACTCATATTATCCATTTCATTTAATAGAAACTATCAAAATAAACATAGCATCACAAGACATTCATTATGAAAGGAGGAAACACATCATTAATTCATCTATTCAGAACTATTATGGAATCAATAAGATTCATATAACGTGGAAATCACAAGAACGCACTGATTGTGTGGTATTAAAATGCATAAACCAGAAATTTCCTTAAGGCACGCCCCATGGGTGACCCTGAAAGAAATAGGTTCCAACAAAACTAAATGTAACCTATGATAATCCTCACTAGGACTGACATTGACTAATAAAACCAACATTCTCAAAAAACAAGGCCATGCTAGAATTTATAACAGGTGGAATATTGGTCAAATGCCATAAAAACTCCAGAAAATCTAAAAAAATATAAACCACGCATCTCAGCTCAGAATTTGATAGCTCATCTAGAATAAAGTCCTATTTTATCCCATTTCATGAGAGATCTAAAGAATGGATGATGAACGGGCTATTAGGGAATATGATCCTAATATCAAATATAATAATCATTGTTCAAAACAAACAATAATGGATAAAAAGGAATATAGACCTTATCGAAGTAGATTTGATGAGATGATCAGTGATCAAAATGGAGTTCAGACAGAGAGACAGGATCAAAGCCTAGCTTAGTCGCCTAAGGGGAGAGCTTCAGAGAGGGGGGCTGTGTGTGAGGAGATGAAAACCAAAAATGGTTTAAAATGAATTTTGACCTTTAAATTAATGTTTTTAAAAAATAAATCCATTAGGCTCACAATATTTACACACATGGTTTCCAAAACCATGTGGAAACCATGTGCAACCCATTGCCTTCATGGGGCTCTTCGTACGGTTACCCCACATGGTTTGACAAACCATGAGGTAACCATGTGAAACCTTTATATTAGAAATTGTATAATTTTAATACATATTACACATTAATGAGTCCTCTTCCACATGGTTTCCCAAACAATGTATAAGATACTGCCTCCACTCTTTTAGTTATACTAACCATGTGGCCTACCCTGCATGGTCTCTCTTACCAAGAACCAGGCCTAAAACACACCTAATGCCCTACTACGGACTCCGAATGAGCCTCATACACCTACAAAACACTCATGATCACAAGAGGTACATATTTATGTTCAAATAATATCATTTACATAGAAAAGGAAAGGATATGTAGCTATTACGAAAATATAGGATCTTATAAATGTAGCCACGGGATTTACAGATGTATTGGCTAAGGACATTATAATAAGTATGATTTCGTGGATAAGGCATAAATTTTAAGGGTAATATATTTTCCTAGGGCCTTGATAGTAATATTAGTATGTACAACATTAATTATTCCATCACAATGAAATGGGTTGTTGATATTGATGAGAAGATTTATATTTATATGATATCCATGGACACAATTCCTGGTACAGTTATAGACTTTTTTACACAATTATTTATTAAATACTCCACCATATTGTTTATTCAATTTATATCTCTGATATATTATGTTCTAAATAACTCATTATTGTGCATATGAGTTCACTTTTTATTTAGTATTCCTTTCTATTGAGTACCACAAAGGGATCTTTGAATAAATTCATGGATGTACTAAAACCAATAATAACATTTTCATGAATTTTAGAAGTTGTGTTTTATGTTTCTATGGTAATATAATAATCATTATTCTATATAATATTCAACGACTACTAAATAATTCAATCCTATATGATGTGATATCTTTTTTAAAAGTTGAAGTTGAATCCTCTTTTTATTAATATAGAAATGTCCTATTTATACTTGGGTACAAGGAGACACATTACATTGCCCATGGGGGAAAGGCCATGTCACCCACGATCAGGGATTAATGGACCAATACAACATCATGAATACAACATCATGCCTGCATCACTAGGTTTACATCATGCACATGCCACTGCTTTCCTGCATCATGACTGATATAATCAATGCCACCATATTATTGAAAGTGCATAGTGTATGACACTCTATATGGTATATTGAGTGGGTCATATAGTTTATACAAAAGAACCATTATTTTTTTTATCATTATGTGAATATTCTATATTTCATTTATGAATCCCAATTACACTAACCATAACATTTGATCAAAACCTATAATACCCCTAGTCGAACATCATTTAGGGATAAATCAATGTGAATCATTGTGAGGTCAATTATCATTACTCTATAAGATATGTATAAATATATATTTTTTAAAACAAAAAATTTAAAAGTATGATATTATTGTTATATAATTTTATATGATACATTTTATATTCTTAAAACCATTTTAAGGATATTTAACAAAACCCAGCAAAATCATAGTTCTACCACCTCATATATGATAATCGTCACGATTATACATATGATTTATAGAATTTATAATGTAATTTTAACTTATTACCTCTATGTATAATTCACACCACATCTCTATATGACCATACGGGAAAGATCCTATACTAAATACAATAGTTATTAACAGAATCAAATAATGATAGTTTAAATAATGATGATATTTAAGAATCATATTTTTTATGTTTGACTCCTTGAAAATATTCTAACCCCTTAAATCCTAAACATAAAATTTTATGATTCAAATTTATTTGGTATCCTTAAAAATATTTCAATGTTTAAAATCATAATTCGTAAAACACTATTCCCATAAGAGTTTCCTTAATATAATGTAACTATTATATTAATATTTATCAAGATATCCTAAAACCCTTAAGGATAATGTTAAATTAAATTTAACTAACATAAACCTATATAAAATAGTTATATTCATTTCCTTACATGATCTAAATATTAGGCTTAAATTTTAAATTTCCATCACATATCATATAATCATTTTTATTTTATGTGATAATAAATTAATTTGAACTACTATAATCTTTTTCTAAACATTATTATTGAACTTATCTATGTTAAATAATAATAACACTAGCATCTTAGATCTTATATATTTTTTAGGATATCTTGATAAGATTCAATAAAAACACATTCTTTATTATTACAAAAACTTATTTTCTATAAGTTTGAATACATAAAAGTATACTTATAAATCCATATGATATATGAATTTCGATGTGTTTAGAACATTTCTCTCTAAAAAAGGGAATATCTATCAAAATACTATTCTAATGGAAGGGTAAAAACATTACCCATGGTAAAAAAATCCTTAATTGTTTTTCAAAATATTTTAATACAATCCAATGAAACACAAACCAGATATAGAAAATTAACCATCTCAACGTGTTGAGAGAAACTCATTTCCAAAGAAGAAACTCTCTTAGCATATAGATGAAATTAGATGAAGATACAATTCTTTGTTTAGTTTTAAATGTGATTGATTGGTTCCATTACATTCAAATCATTGATATATAAAACCTTTCTTCAACACTAGAAATAAAAAAAGTTATCTCATTAAATTATTCTCTTAAATTTAAAATTTTTTATATTTACCAAACATGTAAAATATATAATTGATATTACATACCCTTAATATTTTTGGAACAAATTTCTATAAAAATAATATATGACATTTTAATTCTATAGATTTTTCAAAACCCCTAAAAATATATCAAGAAAATAAATTCTATATAATTATAACTCATTCTTCCTAATTTCAACATTCAGTTTAAATGACATTGATTGGATTTCTATGGAAACAACTTTTGACACTCTAATAATTTATTCATTCTTATAGTCCGATCTTTTAATATTTTGTGATGTCAACAAAATACTGGAATCTACATGACACATTCCCACTTCATCAGTTCTAAACTTGTCATAATATTGAGAATACATTTCGCAAACTCATTTATATTGTCAAAATATTTTAATTTGAAATAATATATTGAATTCACTATCTACAAGAATCCTTAAAAGAAATATGTAGTATCACCATGTCATTAGGATTATCAATAAAATTAATCATAATAATAGATAAAAAAATTCTGTACAATCTTTTAATTATAAAGGCTTTAAAAACTCTTATAAAATCATTATATGCTTCACATGAATATAGATTAACTTTTGAATAAATTTAACACTTCTTTACCCTAGAAGGTGTTTCTATAACATATAAATTTTCTCCTACTTAAGAACACTTCTTATATTACTAGTCTTATGAGTTTTTTACATTAACAGTCTCTTTTAAATGGACAAATCTCAAATATATGTGTCATGAGGAAAATATTTATCTATAAAAATAAACTTCAATAGATTGCTATAATGTTTTTTTACAAATGAATAAGGATATTAATTAAATTATCTCCCTCTAAAATGATTAAACCTTTAGAATAAATCATATCCAATTGTAGGTGAATACCAATATTTCAAATTGACATAAAATGATCTATTAACCAAAATATGACATGAATATTTATGTTGAATTAAAATTTTCAATCATAACATATATGAATCTTATATAGCTATGTAGATAACTAATTTTTTGATCAATCGAGTAGAAAAACCCAAATCTCCTATCTTTAATATCAAAATTTATAGTGTCTCATAGGTAATTGTAATGAAAATAAACCACCATGAATATGGAATATAATCATTAGTGTCTCCTCCTTAATTTCATTCATTATAAAATATTATAGTGGGGCACTCAGATTTGGTTTGATCTACCTAGTTTGATGATTCGAGTATTGAATATTGTTTCATTACAAAGAATCTAACACTTAGTGTTTTTATGGGGACTTGATCTCACCATGTTATCTAAAATTACTTAATTTTATATATTCATGATCTATTTATTTAGTTTTGTAGTCGTATTATATCCCCCAAATCAATATGTTGAATCTATATTGACAAGTATCTCTTTACACAACCCAAAATATGTTTGAATCACCTAAAAATGGAAGTCATACATAGGTAAACATATCCTAATATTTCTCATGAGAAATGCACATTAACCTTAAATTTAATAATTTTTAATTATATGAAATGGAAAATATACAAAAAAATTACTCTTAGAATGTTAGATATCTAACTCGTACCTTTCTATAATAAGGTATAACCTATAGCCTTGTGGGAAGTCCAACACATGTCCCACTCTATGGGGATACATTACTTAAGAAAGAAAAAAATCATTATAACACTAAAAACTAATATATATATATATATATATATAAACTAAATTAAATTACTCTATTGAGGCTCATAACTTCAACTACAAATCATGGACAACGTAGATGAAAACTAAATCATATGTTGGATTACCAAGAAAATAATCGATGGCTTTTAAATTTTATATAATGTAGTTTATCACATAAACTAAGTTTAAGGACCCAGTCAGGGTAATACCCACTGAGAGGGGGGGTGAATCAGTTGTTCTTCTTTCTTACCCTTTTACTTTTATGTTCCCTTAAAAGAGAACAACCTTTGTATCTTGTTAAGAATAAACTTCCCTGCTTAAACAATCAAACACACATCCAAAGGAACACAAGTATTTACAAGGTTTACTATTCAACAAGAATAGCTATGTCCTTGGTATGGTGCGAAACAATCCACGACCATACAATCCACTAAGAAAACAATCCTTGGATTACAACGAGTAGGATTTACACATACACTCGTGAAGCACTTGGAAAAAATCCCTAAGTGTGTGTTCACCCTTTTAGCACAATAGGGTAATATCTTTTCTTTTCGTAACAACTTATGTTACCTGCACTTCCTTAGAGTTGCACAAGTGTAAGCAAATCAGCTCAATTCTTCACTTACCCAGAAGAGAGGTAAGGAACACCACAGACTTAATATTCAAGTGTAGTCCAAACATCCATTCTGAATTCCCATTTCGGTTTCTCCATTCCGAATCGTCGTTCCGAATTCCTGATCCGAACTCCAACTTCAGTTAGACTCAGTATGATAACAAAACGATTCTGGCAGCCCGTTCCAAATTCTCCAATCTGGAAATCCCGTTCCGAATTCTTCTTCAGTCTCTTCAGAATTCCCCACTATGAATTCTTCAATCCGGAATACTACTCCTAATACTTCACTCCGAAAATTCCTCAACCTGAGAAACCTGATCCAATAACAAACCAGTATCAAGCTTCCTTACATATCGAAACTTTAATGAAATTCTGTTCGGCCAACACTTCTTTTCTTCTATCAAGATTAGCAGAGCTTCTCTATCTAGATTTGAAACTTCATCAATCATAAACAATGTACAGTGAATCCCTTTTATAGGCACTCCAAGAATCATTTAGGTGGGAAACCAAATAATTATCCCACTTAATCAAATTCATTCAAATCTTAAATTCCCCTGAAATCTCAGAGCAATCTTGGACTTCGTCAATGATTTTGGATTCTTCTCGAATCTTCTACCACCTCACTTGATTAAGGTTCTGGAACATTCTCGGATCTGTCTTTTAAAACTTTCTGGTACCACATTTCCGGATCGTCACTTCTATCTTCTCGGCATTACTTTTCCGAATCCACTAGATATATATCTTCCCTGACATGACTCCGCACATCTAATAAAGAAATTCAGGTTCCGGAATGTGACTCCGAACTTTGTCACTCCTAACTTTTGACAAGGCAGGTTGACTCCGAACTTCTCGCTACGAGCTCTTCGTTACGAAGTTCTCATTACGAACTTCTCCTTCAGGACGTCGACTCTGAATTTCTTCATTACGAACTTCTGCCTCGTAGCACACTTCTTATTTGTTGGCTCTGAACTTTCAACTCCGCATGCCAACTACGAACATCACCACTACAAACATCCTCGATACGAACTTCTCATTACGAATCTTCTGGTAAGTTCTCCCCCTTTGATATGCACGTCACAGTCAGGAGGTAAAGATGACTCCGAACTCCTGACTCTCATAATGGATTCTCCAAACTCTCGGCATTGCTTCACGTTATGAACTTCTGACTTGGTTTTCTCATAGAGTCACTCCGGACTTCTACTTCAGCAAGTCACTCCAAGCATCTTCATTACGAACTCCGGATCCAGATAAGTCGGCTCCGAACATCAGTAAGCTACTCCGAACATCTGACTTCTCATAACACATTCATCAAACTCTGGAATGCCTTCTCATACTGACTTCTTCTTTCATGTGAATACCTGCATGTACTCAAAAATGGGAAATACAAAACAGCAAAGCATCGTCTCATTTATGAGTCCAGATTCTAGATCTAGACTCCGAAATCCACGGTTCCGAACTTCTATTTCTCGGTTCTGAACTTCTTGATTCCCAGACTCCGAATTTTCAACAAGCACAAGGTTCCGAACTTCTTATTCTCGGTTCCGAGTCTGCAAACTCTAGCTTCGCCCAACAGGTTCTGAACTCTCAGTTCCGGATTCTTGATTCCGAACATCACACATCCAGAATATGAATGTTCAATAAACACCAGGTTCCGAACTTCTCTTTCCAGCTTCGACCAACAAAATCTGAATTCTTCATTATAGATTCTAGGTTCCGAACATCCATCTTTATTAGACTTCAAGCATACACAAATCATTTATGAAAACATTCTTCAACAACAAAAGATAACATTCATCTTCATTCAGCAACCGTCAGCTTGGTCCCAACAATCTCCCCCTTTATATTTTGTTGTCAACCAAGTTTTCATAAATCACCATCATTCGTAACCACAAGCAATGGATTACCAATCAATAATTATAAGCCTACGTGAGCTAACTCATTGTAGGAAACAAGAATTATTGACAGAAAGACCATGCTATCCATCGGTAGTGATTATGACATCTTTAACTTCTTTCCCTAACATCTTCATCTTTCCCTGTAAGAAAATGCAAGAACTTTCGTACACCCACTCCAACAAACGGTTAGAAAAGTTCATACACATAATCATTGCTGAGTTCACAGCTTACCCACAACTCTCTCTTTAAACAATAGATTTATGATTACAATTTATCCCCCTTGACAAAACAATCCAAAGGTAATAAGAGAGAGGGGACGTATCACCATACCTTAGCCTTGAAGAGAAGGAGGTTGAACACCCATGTGCAACCTTAATCTTGAGAATTATTCCTTCGGCAAAGGCTTCGTGAAGATATCAGCAACTTGTTCGACAGATGTAACATACTCAAGTTTGAGTTCATTCTTCTCCACATGCTCTTTAATGAAATGATATTTGATATCAATATGTTTTGAACATGAGTGTTGGAATGGATTTTTAGTAAGATTGATTGTGATTTGATTATCATAGCCCAAGAGCAAGGGTAACTTTAATTCAACAAGCAGATCTTCTAACTGTGTCTTCATCCACATAAGTTGGGTGGAAGCCATGGTTGCAGCAACATATTCAGCTTCAGCTGTGCTAAGTGTAACAGAATTCTGCTTCTTTGAATGCCAACCAACACAACTTTTTCCCATAAAGAAAACTTCACCATATGTGGATTTTCTATCATCAACATTTCCTGCCCAATCCGCATCTGAATAACCAAACAGATCAATTTTGTTGGACCTTCATACTTGATTCCGAAATCTGTTGTGCCTTTTATGTATCTAAGAATTCTTTTTGCAGCAACGAGATGTGATTCCTTAGGAGTACTCTGGAATTTTGCACATAAGGTGACTGCAAACACAATATCTGGTCTTAAGGCAGTCAAGTATAACAAACTTCCAATCAGCTTTCGGTATTCTTTCTGATCAACTTCTTTTCCTTCACCATCTTTTCTTAGATTTGTTCCCACTGAGATAGGATTTGATACAGGCTTTGAGCTCTCCATTCCGAAATTCTTGAGAAGTTCCTTAGCATACTTTTCTTGGGAAAGAAAAATGAATTATTTTTGTTGTAATATTTGTAACCCAAGAAAGTATCTCACTTCCCCCAACATGGACATTTCAAAAACATTCTTCATTTCATCAGCAAATCTTTCACAGCTTCTTTCATCATTCCCAGCAAAGATAATGTCGTCAACATAAACAATAACAATAAGTGAAAGATCTTTAATTTCCTTAACGTACAAATTGTTGTCAACTCTCCCTTTCTTAAAGTTCATCTTCTTAAATAAAGTATCCAATTTGGAATACCATGCTCTTGGATCTTTCTTAATCCCATACAAGGTTTTCTTCAAATTGCACACATAACTCTCATTCTCACCAAAAACAAAGCCACAAGGTTTCTCAATGTAAACTTCTTCCTTGAGATCACCATTAAGGAATGAAGATTTAACATCCATCTGAAATATTTTGTAGCTTTGTTGTTTAGCAATAGCAAGAAAGATTCTTATAGTTTCTAATCTGGCCACCAGAGAAAAAGTTTCTTCAAAATCAATTCCTTGAATCTGCGAGTATCCTTTACAAACCAATCTTGCTTTGTTTCTAACAACATCACCTTCTTCATTCAGCTTGTTCTGGAAAACCCATTTGGTTCCAATAATGTTCTTGCTTTCAGGTTTGGGTACGAGTTCCCATGTATCATTCTTATCAATCTGATCCAATTCTTCATTCATGGCTTGAACCCATTCCGGATGTTCAAAGGCTTCTTTAACATCTTTTGGTTCAACATTGGAATACAAGGAAGTATGTGATATGGAATTTCTTGCTCTTCTTGTTTGAACCATGTGATGTTGATCACAAATGATATTCTGAGCTTGCACTTTTTTTGTTAGCCTTGGATAAGTTTTCTCTGAACCTTCCTCATCACTTGAAATATCAGAATCCGATTCTTCATTTTTTTTAAGGTTACCCTTCATTGCATTCTTATCGGAATCGTTAACTTCATCTTTCTTGTCTTCCTTGTCAATCTGGACATACTCATATTTACCTGGAACATCAATAACTTTAACATCAACAACATCCACAATTCTTCCTATTTCTTTGTTAAAGCATCTATAAACTCTTCCTTCAGGTGCATACCCAAGGAAAATTACATCTTCACCTTTCTGCTCAAATTTTCCGTTGCTTTCACCTTTCTTCTTTATTATACATGGGCTCCCAAAAACTTTAGCATGATTCATACTTGGTGTAATGCCATAGAAAAGTTCATATAGAGTTTTGTTATACTGGGGCATGTAGAAACAACGATTCTGAATATACACAGCTATACTTGTAGCTTGCATCCAAAAGTTATGAGTAAGTCCATGTTCAAGAAACATGGTTCTTCCCATTTCCACCAAGCTTCTATTATTCCTTTCAGCAACCCCATTTTGTTGATGTGTATATGGTGCACTATATTCATGCTGAATTCCATGATTCTCAAGGTAGTCTTAAAATTCTTTACTTCTGTACTCACCACCATTATCAGTTCTCAACTTCTTCACTAAATGTTCACATTCTTTCTCAGCTTTCCTTCTGAAGCTCTTAAACATCTTCAGAGCATCTGACTTGTGCTTCATAAACATAACACATGTAATGTGAGTAAAATCATCAATGAAAGTAATGAAGTACCTATCTCCATTTTTTGATTGTTTTCTCATCGGCCCACAAATATCAGAATGAATTAGCTCAAGAGGTTTCTCAGAGAAATTGTCAACTTTCTTATGCAAAACATTTGTTATCTTTCCTTTCTGACAGGTAGTGCAACACCAATCTCTTCTTCTAACCAAATCTAGAATATCTCGAACACTATCCCTCTCAGATAACTTGCTCATATTTCTCTGACACATGTGCCCAAGTCTTCTGTGCCACAACTGATTTTCATCCACTTTGCTCATATAACAAGAGTTTTGTGAATTTCCAACCCGGAACAAATTTCCTTTAGTTCATTGTCCTCTTGTAACAATCTCCCCATATTCTTCACTTTTCACAAAAAAATCATCTTTCTTAAAGATAACTTTGTTACCCTCATCACACAGTTTTGATACACTCAGCAAGTTGTGCTTCATCCCATCAATATACAAAGTTTTCTTAGACTTCAATTTTTCCTTCCCAATGATGACTGATCCAACACCTTTGATTTTTAAGGATTCATCATTGCCAAATGTCAATTTGCCTTCTTTGAAATTTTTCACGTTCTTCAACAACTTCATGTCTCTTGTCATATGTGATGAACACCCACTATCAAGTATCCACGGTCGTTCTTCCTTTGTAACTTTTAGCGTTGTTTCAACAACAAGAGATTTTTCTTCTTTAAAATCTTTCTTGACCTTCTTCTTCTGAAGCTTAAGAAATTTTTGTTGAGCCGATATCATCACAAGACATCCTTTTGCAAGGTTCCCAGATTGTTCACATCATTCACAAAAGATCTCCATAGGCTGAAACATGTTTTCAGTCTTGACTTCAATTTTCTCATCTTTCTTTAAGAGAACTTTATTACACTTCCACCTTTGAGGAGATTGACTCCCCCTCAATCTCTGCCTTTCATAACTCATGGGATAATGATGATAAGGTTGGTTGAACCAACACATATTAGTTGTATGCCCGAATCCACCGCAGTACCAGCAATACCCATCGAAGGAGTATCTTCTTCTGAAGTTTTCGTACTGGTACATCATCGTTGCTCGTTCTTCTGCCCCACCAACAATTCTTCTGTAAGAAAACTTGTCCTGCTGGAATTCTAATTTTGCTTTTACTTCCTCAATGTTAGACTTGGATTTCACTGCAACTTCAGAGTTCCCAGCAATGTTGGTCTTGGCCACATAAGTAACTTTTTCAGCTTTCTTCTTCACAGAAACAACTTTTTCCTTCTATTGAACTTTATTAGAGTTGGATTGCTGAGATCATTCACCTACACAAGTAGTTGAGTTTTGGAAACATGAGTTTCTTAACTCAACTTCTGAGAGCTTCTTTTTAACAACCTCTAATTCTTCCTCTTTTGCTTTTAGCTTAACAATCATGTGCTCCTTTTTATTTCTCTCATCTTCCAGTGACTTCTTCAAATTTTCAAGTTCTTTCTCATGTTCTTCGTTAACGCTGGCTTGGTTGTATGCTGAGGAACATTGTTCTTCCAACTTTTTGTTATGTTTCTCCAGCCTTCTGATCTTTCTTAAACATTCCTTCAGTTCTTCTTTCAGATGCATCTCAAGATGTGTTTCTTCTTCTTCCGAACTGTTGGTTCTGAAATCTTCTTCATTCACTATTGCAATGAAGGTATTTTCTACACCATGCTCAATAGAATTTTCAGATCCAGAATCACTTTCTTCATCTTCTTCATTTATAGATAAGAAACTTTTCTTCTTGGATTTGAAGAACTTCTTGACTTTCCCTGACTTTCTTTCACCACCCTTTTTCTTCCAGGACTTTCTTGGCCTTCTTTCTTCTTCCTCACTATCTTCATCATTCTCCCTTCGAGGACAGTTGTCCACAAAGTGGCCAATGCCACCACACTCAAAGCACTTCAAGGGAAGTTTTACCTTATATTTACCTATGCCTCTTTTAACATTCTTTGAAAATAAGGATAAAATATCATTAAGATTTTTACATACCTCGCTTTCGGAATCAGAGTCACCACCATCTTCTTCAACAAGAATCTTCTTAGACTTTTCCTTCTTCATGGCTTTGAACGATAATTACCTGTAAACCTTCGTCTTGGTTTTCATGGCCTTTTCTCTTCTCATCTCGTAAGTAATGAGTGTGCTATGCAGATCATCAAGTGAAAGAGTCTCTGAGTCTCTATCTTCTAATGATGATACCTTTGCATCAAATTTATCAGGAAGGATCCTCAAGATATTTTCCACCACAGTAGAGTCTTTTAGTTCTTCTCCAAGACATCTGATGGTGCTAACAATATCATTCACCCTGGTGAAGAAATCCCCAACAGATTCTTGCTCACCCATCTTCAAGTATTCATACTTCAATCTCCAGATTTGAAGTTTTTCCTTCTTGACTTTTGTATTGCCTTCGTATATGTTTTGCAATTTGTCCCATATACCTTTGGCTATGGATACTCCTTTTACCCTCAAGAACTCACTTTCAGAAAGTGAGGAATGTATAGCATTCTTAGCTCTTCCATCATTCTCAAGAAATCTCTTGTCAACAAGTGTAAGTGGAACATTGTCTTCAATGGGGGGAAACCCAACTGTTGCAGCTTCAAGAACTTCGTAATTGATAGACATGAGATATGGAAGCATTCTATCCTTCGAGATGTGATAGTTTTTCCCATCGAAAACCGGAATGCCTTTACTGTTCACACAATTCAGATACTCCATTAGCAAGGAAACCAAAGGAACCTGTGCTCTGATACCACTTGTAAGGACCCAGTCGGGGTAATACCCACTGAGACGGGGGGGGTGAATCAGTGGTTCTTCTTTCTTACCCTTTTAATTTTATGTTCCCTTAAAAGAGAACAACCTTTTTATCCTGTTAAAAATAAACTTCCCTGCTCAAACAATCAAACACACATCCAAAGGAACACAAGTATTTACAAGGTTCACTGTTGAACAAGAATATCTACGTCCTTGGTATGGTGGGAAACAATCCACGACCATACAATATACTAAGAAAACAATCCTAGGATTACAACGAGTAGGATGTACCCTTACACTCATGAAGCACTTGTAAAACAATCCTTAAGCACGTGTGCACCCTTTTAGCACAATAAGGTAATATCTTTTCTTTTCGTAACAACTTATGTTACCTGCACTTCCTTAGATTTGCACAAGTGTAAGCAAATCAGCTCAATTCGTCACTTACCCAGAAGAGAGGTAAGGAACACCACGGAAATAATATTCAAGTGCAGTCCGAACTTCCATTCTGAATTCCCATTCCGGTTTCTCCATTCTGAATCACCGTTCCAAATTCCTGATCCGAACTCCAACTTCAGTCAGACTCAGTATGATAACAAATCGATTCTGGCAGCCCGTTCTGAATTCTCCACTCCGGAAATCCCGTTATGAATTCTTCTTCAGTCTGTTCAGAATTCCCCGCTCCGAATTCTTCAATCCGGAATACTACTCCGAATACTTCACTCCGAAATTTCTTCAACCCGAGAAACCTGATCCGATAACAAACCAGTATCAAGCTTCCTTACAGATCGAAACTTTAAGAAAATTCTGTTCGGCCAAAACTTCTATTCTTCTCTAAAGATTAGCAGAGCTTCTCTCTCTAGATTTGCAACTTCATAAATCATAAACAATGTACAGTGGATCCCTTTTATAGGCGCTCCAAGAATCGTTTAGGCGGGAAACCAAATAATTATCCCACTTAATCAAATTCATTCAAATCTTAACTTCCCCTGAAATCTCGGAGCAATCTTGGACTTCGTCAATGATTTTGGATTCTTCTCGAATCTTCTACCACCTCACTTGATTAAGGTTCTGGAACATTCTCAGATCTGTCTTTTAAAACTTTCCGGTACCACATTTCCAGATCGTCTCTTCTGTCTTCTCGGCATTACTTTTCCAGAGCCACTTGATATATATCTTCCTTGACATGACTCCGCATATCTGATTACAAACTTCAGGTTCCGGAATGTGACTCCGAACTTTGTCACTCCGAACTTTCGACAAGGCAGGTCGACTCCGAACTTCTCGCTACGAGCTCTTCGTTACGAAGTTCTCATTACGGACTTCTCCTTCAGGACGTCGACTCCGAATTTCTTCATTACAAACTTCTGCCTCGTAGTACACTTCTGACTTGTTGGCTCCGAACATTCAACTCCGCATGCTGACTACGAACTTCACCACTACGAACATCCTCGATACGAACTTCTCATTACAAATCTTCTGGTAACTTCTCCCCCTTTGATATACACGTCTCAGTCAGGAGGTAAAGACGAATCCAAACTCCTGACTCTCGTAATGGCTTCTCTAGACTCTCAACATCGCTTCACGTTATGAACTTCTGACTTGGTCTTCTCAGTGAGTCACTCCAGACTTCTACTTCAACAAGTCACTCCAAGCATCTTAATTACGAACTCCTGATCCAGATAAGTCGGCTCCGAACATCAGTAAGCTACTCCGAACATCTGACTTCTCGTAACACATTCATCAAACTCTGGAATGCCTTCTCGTACCGACTTCTGCTTGCATGTGAATACCTGCATATACTCACAAATGGGAAATACAAAACAGCAAAGCATCATCTCATTTATGAGTCCAGATTCCAGATCTAGACTCCGAACTCCACGGTTCCAAACTTCTACTTCTTGGTTCCAAAATTCTTGATTCCCAGACTCCGAATGTTCAACAAGCATGAGGTTCCAAACTTCTTCTTCTCGGTTCCAAGTCTGCAAACTCCAGCTTCACCCAACAGGTTCCGAACTCTCAGTTCCGAATTCTTGATTCCGAACATCACACATCCAGAATCCAAATGTTCAATAAACACCAGGTTCCGAACTTCTCTTTCCTGCTTCGACCAACAGAATTCGAATTCTTTGTTCTGGATTCTAGGTTCCGAACTTCCATCTTTATTAGACTTCCAGCATACACAAAGCATTTATGAAAATGTTCTTCAACAACAAAAGACAAGCTTCATCTTCATTCAGCAACCGTCATCTTGGTCCCAACACTAAGGCATAAAAAGATCATAATAATATAAATACATTAAAATTATGATGATATCGATGGTATAAACTTAATAGGAATAAATATTTTATATTTTTAAAGTGATAACCATTTATGAAGAATTAATAAAAGAAATCCTAAAAATAAACACTCAATAATTTTATGTATATTCATTATGTATGTTTCATAAATTTTCTATATAATTAGTTTACATTCATTTAATAATATCAACTTTCACATTATTTATACTTGGAAAATGGGATTATAAATAATAAAAAACTCACACACACATACATCCAAGTGGGTCTAGCATCATCCCTCTCCACGGGGAATAAAAAGCATCCAATGGACCTATATAAATACATTTTTAATGAAACAATAGCCTAATGGATTTAAAAGACATGTAACTTATCCAAAGTTCCCCTAGACCAATGTCCCAACAAAATTGTGGACCATAGGCCTCTGAAAAAGATTTCCCTAATGCCCCATGTGATTAGACGTCATCGTGTCATGACATTGGTGTCATGTATATATATATATATATGATATTTCATGAACTATAAAATTGTTTTTAATCTATTATTAATATTTAATTTTTTTATATAATGTTAATATCATATACCTAATATTATTAAATCCATTAAACAATTTAATTTATCAAACTCTATTGAGAAGGTTGAAATAATTTGAAAATAAGGATATTTTAATTTAGAAATTCCAAATTATCCAATATGATCAGTTAATAATTTTCATAAATATCAAAACATTATATTTTTTCAACAACCCAGGTACTCATAGAATAAATAGAGTTTTATTTATTAATATTCTTCAAATAAATAGAAACTCCTAAAATAAAGAAAAAGTGAAATATTTTTTTAAAACTAATTTAATTTATTTTTTCATTTTTTAAAATATTAATTTTCAAATTATATAATATAAATTTTATAAAAATAAATTTATTTTTCATCTAGGTAAATCAAAATTAATATATTGTAAAATTTAGATAATCATGATAAAAAGTCATTTTTTGGTGAATAGTAAAAATAAATGTTTTTATAAAATACAATATGTTTTGTGATATCTTGAAGACATAATTATGATAATTTTTTTACAAAATTATTTAATGAATAATGTATGATATTATAAGATAATGTTTTGAAAAAAAATAATTCAGAACATGTAATTCATAATTTATTTCATGATAAATATAAAAATCATTGACATTGCAGATATTTCATTGGAAAAGTCATATTTGGAATCTTGTAGTTATAATTGAGTGATATGAAGTATTTTAGTGGTATTTTTTTTAATTATCATGAATAATTTATTTTTTTGGGTTATATTTTATAATTTGGGAGTTATATTGAAATAATAGTACCCATATGATTATGTATTTCTTTCATAAGGATGGAAAATTTATAGTATTTAATTAAAAAAAATTCATAACATGGAAATGAGTAAATATAAATAATGAATAAATATAAAATATTATACTAAACCTAATTAATTTATATTTATGATGGAATTTTATTTTAAATGTTTCTATATGAAATAATTACCATTAATACATATGCAACACTCACACAGTTCTTGTGAAGTAGAAGTTAAATTAATAAAATGTTTTTATTAAAAATTATATAAACTATTGAGTGGCCTAAAAAATTTTCTAAATATTATTAGATGAGTATCTCTCAACCGTAATAATCCTTCTATTTAATTTCGTATCTTTTGTTTCACTTGGTTGGCATCATGTGACTTATAATATTTTATTTAAAATAATGTAAAACTATTTACAATATGGTTTTTATTTCATATAAATTTTTAATATTTGGTATTCTAGATGATATATTAAAAAATAAATATTATTTTGAAATATTACATATTTATTTTTTGTGTAAACATATTTTTAATTTTTTTAGGTGAAATAAAAACATTAAATTCTTACCCAATGTTTATCTAGTAATTATTATATTAATGGAAAAATAAAATAAATGATAATAAAAATATTAAAATAAATATAATTTTAGATTTAAAGAATAATAAAAGAATTATAAAGGTTAATATGATATTTGTGGGACATAATAATTTTTTTAATGGTAAAAATAATTTTGTTATTTTTAAAGTCATAATAACGAATATTGTTAATTTTGAAAATCATGATTTTTTTATGAATATAATATATTATTAAATTATTTATAAATATTAAAAATCTCATTTAATTACAATGGTGATAATATTTGGATTCATATTTAATCACATGTGTATTTAAAGGATGTTTTTATGACTTTGGTCCTAGAATAACCATATTGTATTTAAATATTTTATGAATTCCTATAATTCCCCTCATAAAAATTATAAAAAGGCACTCCTTCCTTCACTTTATTTCACCACCCTCATCCATATATCTCAAAAAAACCTATAAAAATTATCTTCTCCTCACCTATAACCACATTTTTGGGTTTATTTTTTCACCAAATGACTAATTTAATGTTCCTAAAGGATGTCCTCAAAGATATGTCACTCAAGAGGTAAAATCCTTCTTCTTTCTTTTTTAAATTATTTTTCTCTTATAACTTCTCCTCATATCCTATAAAAATATGCATGATAACTCTTGTATCATATAGATAATTTAATTTTTTTAAGTTAATGTAATATCCATCATAAAATATCTTCTCTTCTAGTTTTATCAGAAAAATGAAAACATTGACCATGGTGTGTGGATTCACTGCCTTTATGAACGATGAGTTTTCATCCATTTACTGTATGCATAGTATTTTTAAATTCACTTATAATTATATAAAATTACCTATATATATAATTATATGGTCTCACATTATTAAATTAACATGTGGACATAGTATTAAACAAACCAAAACTAGTTTGTGATGGTTAGATATCACCAATATAGACTAATATTTTATCACTAATGTTTTATCAAAATAATAACCCACATGTGAGGAAAAGAAATTATATATGGAAATAAATAATTTTTGAGGTTTAATAATACATTTTGATTCCACTTCTGGAGTATTATTTTCATATTAATAGAAAAACAAAAATTATACACAAATTAATCGACAATGAAACCATGAAACAAACACACCCAAAATAATGAATATAATGAATTATTATTAATAAAAGGGTTTAAGTGTGTATTAAATGATCATTAAAGATATTATAAAAATTAACATTATTCTGGTATAAATTAATAATACACTTTAAACCATTATATAGGAGGATTTAACATGTTTGAAGGAAGTAAAACATGAGGTAAGGGTCTTTATTTGAATAATATATCATTTAATGTTTTTTTCCAAAATGATTTTTTTATATATGACATAAATGAAATTTCCCACTTTCACATCACTGTAATATTTTTAATAATACATTAAATTCTTATATGGTTACTTTAAAATAAAATATTTTCCACTTCACGTGCATTTTTTCTTCAAAAAAAATGAATTACAACATTGAAATTGTATTTTCATCAAAGAGTTTTTATAATGAAAATTTTAATTAGTTAGTTTGATTTTATGGATCATGGTAATTTCATATTCTGATGTGAGGTTCCTTTTTAAACCAATTATGGTTTATTCCATGATAAACCACGATATTATTATTACATTATTATATATTGGAAGGTGGTTCGATGATAAATCAAGGATGGGTGGTTACATTGTAACCTCCAATGCATTGGGTACTCTAGAGTTAGAGGATCTGAATATTGGTTGTTCCATTTTTATGGGATATATGGAATATTATAAGACAATTTACCTACTTTTTATTATATTCTTTCATTTGAGTTTTCAGAATAAAAATGTTTGATTTTGAAAAGGTGTTATACTGATCTTTTTGAAAAGATGATTCCTTTTTTGAGGTAAAAAGGTATTAGAATATGTATTTATAGATATTCACTAGACTAAGGGTTTTCTTTTTAATGTAACTTAGTGTGCTTTTATATTTTTACCATAATTAAAAATGAGTTTTTGTAGTATTTAAGGGGGATAAGAGACAAGGATGAGATAAAGGGTAAAATTGTTAAGATATTTCCTGAAGAGAAATCATGTTTTATTTTAAAGTATTTTCTTATATGAAAAAAATGGATACATTTTATTTGTGTCCACCTATAATGTATGATATTACTATGTATGATTTATTATTAATTATATAAACTGCTAAAACTAAAAGTTCATCAAGAATATAATAATATGTATTATTGGTAAAAATCAGTAAAATATGTAATGTTTAAGGCCGGGTACTTACAATTTTTCCCTATTTTTTATTTTATAAACTCATTATAAATTACTCATCAATATTATTTAATAGTAACATTATTTTTAATCCATAATTCCTTTTATATAAATTTGAAAATTTTATTTTATAATTATTATTAATGTTTATGGAATAGTTATTAATAAATGTTTCACAAACATTTATTAATTAATTATGAACAATTTATAAATTATATATTAAAAAAATTATTTCTATGTTATTAATTTTCCCAAAATACAATTTATTATTATTTTGAAACATTATATATATAAAAAATTCAATTTATAATTTAATATAATGAAAAATAATATTTTTCTTCTTGGATCATATTTTATAATTCATGGAGTGGCATAAAGTATGATGGGTGTGATGCCACTAGAAATCTATATCAATATTAATCTATAAATGATAATTATATCTTTGAATACAATATACTACAATTATCATGTCATTCAAATTTTATATTTGATAGCACTTTAATTAGTTAAAATAAGTCATATAGTTTTTAATGAGATATACTGATATATTTTTAATGATCTGATGGTTTTTAAAACTATGAATAAGTGATATTGTTGAAAATGATAAATGTTGCTACATATTATTACCATTAGATAATCCAGGTGTTCAAATCAATTTTAAACATTGAATAAATAAAATCGTATTCCATGATATAAAAAATACTTCTTTAATCAGTAGAATGAAGTAAAAACCAACCCCAATATCATCTTGGCAAAGATAAATGGAATATATGAAAAAATGGGATGAAGAACACTATATCCATGTGTACCTTTCACTATATAAGTTGATACATCATTACCATTTCTTTTATATGTATTTTATGATGAACATAGAAGTGGTAGGAAAATTCATCCCACCATTGGAGGTATCCATGGGCCATATAAATAACATGTTATACGTACAAGACTCTCCTTCATCCATGGAGTGTTAGAACATTAGTGTGTGATGTAAGAATAAGAGAGATATCTTTCAGGTCATTTGGTTTTTCAATGCTTAATGTTTTTTAAGATTAAAAACACACACACAGACACTATCTCATGGTAGTACCCTTATTATATCTCTATAATATTATCCTCAGTTTTATCAACCCCAAAATCCGTGTTATAACACAAGAGTTAATGGATCAGGAAACATGCATTGAATGCATTCATTAATGAACCCCTTCCAATAATATCTCATGTAATAACTATTTTAATAATTTATGTATATGTAATATTTCTTGGTAATTTAGACGAAATTAATGTCCTAGGATAGATTTATGTTCCATCAATTACCACTTTTTTATAAAATATGATTTTAGAGGTAGTAGAAAAATATTGATATAAAATCCCATTTCATGATATAATATACACTAAAATCAATAATTCTATATTACTGAGGGGTTTCAATATAAATATGTACATACTATATAGTTCATATCATGTTACACGATTAGTGTAGAATTGGGTTGCATGAAATTCATATTTTAGGCTTGCATGATCTATATAACCTATCTACATATCATGAATATGTATTTAAGGAATATATCACCGTCAATATCTCACATTCCCTCATGTTTATAAGACCATACTTCATTTCATCTAATAATTTATTATGTACAACAACTTATGAAACATATCGAAATCACATTTGGATTTCCTCCCAAACACTAGGAAAATTTATCATTAATTCCACCTCATATAAAATCATATGTGAAACCTCTTGAAGAGACATATAAACAACTTTAATATAGACTTTAATTTTTTTAGACTATCTCATTTAGTCGTAATAAATCCACATATAGTTAATAAATATTTCGACCCATATGTGTTACTTGTTTTGACAATAAACTTAATTCCCCAAATCCAAAAATACAATAAAAATACATCCTCTAGAAAATAATTAATGACATTCTTGATATAAAATAATATGGAGTGATCTCCATCAAAAACATTTATCACTATACATTTGTGCACCAACCATGTCTTAGGCTATCTTTTATTGTTCACTTTTTCCATGGAATTTAGTGCTGATGGGAAATAATATATGTCAATTCTATACAGACAACTCATATATTATAAACTCCCTATGTATAGACCATCCTAATCAATGGATACATCACTGGGCATTCATATTTATGGGTGAACATATAAAATTACAATTATTCAAATATATAATCACATCAAAAATTCTATTTGGGTGTGGACATTTACTTCCTAGTCGATCTTAATCAAGGGACAAGATGTCGTACTTAACATATGAGAGGAGAAATTACTACTTGGTTAGGAACCAACTGATGATATGATCACAAGTATACCCACCAAAACCTTAATTAGATAATTCTTAATAGATTACATAACAAATGTATCAACATATGATGTTATTTATTCCATGTGTCTCACCAACCTCAAGCAACATAGAGCAGATATGATCAACACACTACTTCTATAATAGAGACATAATGTATCTTACTCAATGTGGTATACATAGTGGGTTACCCATCACATTCAATATAAAATTTCATTTTTTATACCTCATTACCTTATTTATATCTTATAAGAATCCTAATCATTCTAACAATACCATTTCATTATAACCTAAAATTATCCAAGTAAAACATAAGTTACAGATATGTCAAATTCATGCCTTTTAATATTAATTATCATCAAACATCAAAAAATATATATCTATATAAACATTTATACATCCAATGATAAATTATGATAAAAAAAATATTTTATTTTAGAAGGTACATTTTATATTAATAAATTTTTTTTAAGAATATTTAACAAAACCCCACATAACAACCATTTGATAACGTCATTTATTATAAAATATTGAATCAAAAATATTATTTTTGTATATTCATATGTACTGCTAACATATTATATCTATATATAATCACCTCTATGTCACTGTATGACCATTTGGTAAAACCATACCACTATAATCTTTAGTGATAAATAATTATGATGAAATCTAGTTGAAATAATGGTGAGATTTTGGAATCATCTTCTCAATGTGTAACTCCTTAAATATTTTCAAACTCATTTATACTGCAAAGTCAAATTTTATGATTTCATATTATATTATCTTATTAAATTTCTTTTAACATCATCATACTTATAAAACTATTCTTGAAATATTTTTCTTTAAAATATAAAAATATTCAAATTATTTTGGACTAGCACATCCTAAACTTCTTTAAGATAATATGAAATTCACTTTAACTAGAATAATGATTTAAGATGTAGTGATATTCACATTATAAAAGTTTCTAAATATAACTCATAAAATTTCTTTTACCGTCATTTATCCTAAAATATTTAGTATATTTAGTGATAATCACTTTATTTATTCTGGTAAAATCATGTTCACTTGTTAACTTTTAACTTATTTTAGTTGAAATATACACCCACTACCCTCATATAAATTTAAAAAATATTATAATATATCTATAAGTTTAAAAAGAAAATTATTTTTGTTTAGAAATAATCCAGATTTATTTTTAAATATTTTATCTCATATTGAGAATGATATATGAATTATATAACATTAAAAAATGGACTACATGATAGAAGGGATATAACCCATGGCATCAGTTAAGGTCATGGGGATCGAACCTACAAATGAAGTGAGACAAGGATTTATCACCTACCAGTAGCCTACATGCAATACCTCGTAATTATGGGTTTATTATTTAGTTAAACGAGTTGAAAGAGTAAGAATATGTTTATTTTGTGATGTTTTGTTTTATCAAATCGATATAATTGGTAATGGAAAAGGATTTGGGGATTAAGTGAGATATATTATTTGGGAAGACATTCACTATTTTGGGATCCCTTAATGATAATGTTAAATAGAATGTTGTGGAATTTTATTATGAGGGATAATGGTAAAATTAATTTTGGAGAAATATATGATTTAATTATGGACTTCTAGCTATTTGTGTTATTTATGTAAATTATTAACCTACCTTATTGAATATTTTATTTTGAAAATTAGTTTTTGGTATGGTCCATTAAGAGTGGTTGATGTAACATAGAGATACAAGTTAAAATTTATCTTGGAAGAATATGTTACCAAACCCTTATAAAATTTGGATTTTAATAATAGTTTGGATTATTTTTTAGGAAATATATGAAAAATTATATTTTTAATGGTCTATATAATAATTTGGGTATTACTGTTGAATTTTGGTGATTAAAAGTAGTCTTTCTTTCCTATAAATGATTATTCTTTTTAGGGGAACTATCTAATATTATCCTAACCATTTTGGTTCTTGTTAATTTTTTGAGATAGAATGAATATATAACTAATCTTAATTGTAATATTTGATTCTCTAGAAATTGATTCCAGTGATTCATTTGTGACAAAGTCCTCTTGAATACACATTGTTTAGCAAATATATGAGTTTGTGTTAGAAATTTATTAAAGGACGAAATTCTACATGACAAGTAAGTATGATTCCTTATGTTCTTAATCAAGATCATAAATAAATTCCTCAACTTTATGAAAAATACATTAAAACAAAAATGTTCTCCATTTAAATTTTCTACTGGAAAATCAAATATTGTTTAACTCATCACAAGTTTTATGTTTTATGACTGTTAACATTTTCTTGATAATGTTTTCTTTCACTCACCTTTAGAAAAAAGATGGTTTTTTTTCATCCATATCCATGTTTTACTACATGTAATACTAGTATTTGTTATCTTGGGTGACATTTGTAATTCTATTTCATTATTTTAAAGTGATTGTTTTATTGAATCTTTTTCTGATGTGGGACATTTCATGATGTTATAGATCGAAATTTTAAAATTGCAAGGATTCAATTTCCAAAAGTGGGGAGGGATATAGCATACTAGGTATTTAAATAATATTACATTTTCATATCTTTTAATATTTATGAATAAGATAATAATTTTTCGTTAATGTCTCCCCTTGTTCTGATAGCGTACTCAACACACAACAACTAGTTTCTCTGAAATCTTACATTACACACAACGTTGAGTTGTACCAAAAAATAATACATTATTATTATTATTATTTTAAATGGTAGTTAACAACTAGTCATTGTATTGGTAGGAGAACTAATGAAAATATTATTGCACATGTTTTTTAAATGTTTTTAAATTTATCCAGTAAATTTTAGATGCTTAAAATGAGAATGAATCCATTTTTATTCATAAAATACTCTAATATTTTTAAGAGGACCTTTTACCGCATTTTGATAGAGAATAATTTTTAATATATTTTTTTCACTTTATAAGTTCTATTCAAAAAATTAAAATTCTTATTTATAAGTGTAACATCAAAATTTACTTTGGTTAAAATTTCAGAATTTTTTTGATAAAATCCATATTTTAATGAATTGTAAAAAATACTGCATTTTCCTTCAAAACTGCATTTTTATATAATTTATTTATGTAGATATTTTTTTTAATGTTTTTTAAAGTGTAATTGGATTATTTTTGTATAATTTAATCCAATTTTGGTCAATTTAAGTAATTTCTCTTTAAAATTGGACATAAACACATGTCCATTTTTTAAAAGATTTCACTTCTTAAAAACCCACTTTCTTGTTTTGATAGTGGGGATTGATTTCAAATTAATTTATGAAAATTATGTGTTCTGAATTTGAAAAAATGGATTCCATATTTGGTATCATAAGGTCCAAATTTTTTAAATAGGTACATTTTATTTTTGTTCATTATGAATAGTAACTTCCGAAATTATTTTTAATTACCATGGTTAAAGGGTATATTAGGTAAATAAGAGTAAAATATAATATTATAATAATATAAAACTTCACTAAGACATATTCTAATCCAATTTTATTGGATATATCCAACCATGATCATCCTTGGGTCGATTTTAGGTCCCCATAGTGCCACTTGGGTGTGATAATGACATGTTATAATAATTAATTTATTGTAAAGATAAATATAACATAAACATGTATCCTTTTACTAATTTTTTTAAGGTGGGATTATATAATTGATCAAATTTAATATAAATAGTAAATAGAAATTTTGAAAGATTTACTACATTTGGGTATTTTATTTATAATTTTTAGATGTTATATAGATGAATTTATATATGACACAATGATGATGGGCTAATTACATTAATAAGGAATGATTCAGACAAATGATATTATAAATATTAAAATAAATAAAATTTGATCATTTTAATTCCATCCATGAATTTTATGGAAGGATTTTAATTTTTATAATTTAGTTAAGGTTGTTTTGTAGAATTAATAATGTTTTTATGATTTTAACAAAAATCAATTACTAAATTGTATCAAAATTTACATAAATGAGTTTTTAAAACAATTACTATTTATTTATGTGATATAATAGTCATAAAAATCTATGATTCATTAAAATGAAATATATAATGTTAAAAATATCAGTAATTGTCAACTTTAGGTTCTTCACACATTTTATAGTAACCATATTGACAATATAGAGTAAAAATATGAGAAGACATGCTAATAGATAATTTAATTTACTATGGGTTATAGCCAATAGATATGGTTATATTTGTGACCTAAACATGTCTAAAACATATTGGATGATATTATTTAAACTCAAAATTATATTATCCTAAACATTTATCACTTTTGGGCCAATAAATTAGAAAATAAATTTATCATAAATTAATATTTCAAGACTTTCCTAATGTGCCCCTCCTCCTTATAGAATGTCACCAACTCTACCAACTTACTCAGACCTCTAAAGCCCTTTTTCTCAACCAAATTATACTAAAACAAGATCCCAATATCCCTCTCTTACACTTACAATCCTTAAAATTAGTATAAGGCAACTCAAGGAATCCTTTTGGCTCAAATCAAAAGGATTTATCTGATTAAGATGTAACATATTCTCTCAAGCTCATTTCATTTATTTTCCTTCTGCAACACCCTAACCAGTTCTTATTACATTAATTTATAACAAAACCAGTATCCAAAATATTCTAGGATTTTCTTATGATATGTTTTCTACCTATACTTACACGCACCTCCATCTAATGGATTTTGAATATATTGTTTCTGTGTACGGTGAAATAATACCCCACAAAATAATGATTGTTCAATTTTCTCCTACCACCTCTCATGGTGAAAATTATGATGGAACTGTATTTATATATGACATATATTATATTTATATTTTCCCTATGCTTATATACTTTTCATTTAGGACATACCTTTATGCATTCCATGTTGTGTAAATTCGAAAATTTTGTTTGAGGAAGTGGGTACTACCGCCCCATCAAAGTAATGTGACTCGATCCCATTATACATGGAATATATAAAGGATGTATTTATTAAACCTAGGAGACATAAATTACACAAATATTATATCAGTATTATAATATAAATTTATATTATATTATTTTTATTTTTAATATGAAAAAATGGAAGTAGCGTTCATGCATACATACGACCTTCCATCTTCATGAACGGTGTATTTAATTTCATATCTCCAAATATTATATATATTATAAATAAATTTATACTGGATATATATTATATTTAAATCATGAATAATATTCAGGATATGATTTATGTCACGACCCATCCCCTGGGGCCCGTGCCGTGACTACCCAAAGCCCGCCTTCCATAGGCCAGGGGCTGGCGTCTAGCACCAAAGGCATAATTCCCTAAAATTGGGAAGGCATTGCCTTTAAAAAACCTTAAACGCACACAAAAGAGCAAAAATCTGGATACAAACACTAATAAATTTTTATAACAAAAGAGTTCTAAAAAGTAAAGGTGCCGGAAATACAAGCCCAACTGTAAAGTATAAGGAACTGGAAGTACAAGTACAACTGAAGAAAGGAAAAACAGTTGTTGAGTCATCCTCCGGAATTCCTACCTGAAGGGTAGGTACAAATATCCTCCTCAGCACTCCACATTCATTTGTCTCATCCATGTAAAGTCACGCTATATGGTCCACCTATGGGTACTGTCCAATCCCGGTACTCTCAGACTCAGTCAGTGTTGTCCGTCGTCTGGAACCAACACAACGAGGTGTGGGCATAGCCCATGTAGGGGTGAGTATAACGATACTCAGTAGGGACCCCAAGACCCTCAAGGTCTCACAAAAATACAGCAAGGATAGACCACAAAATATGAAATCAAAAGATAACCCCACATAGGTATATGCCCATACATATACCTAAGTTATAAAGTGATCCATATCAATCATGAGGAAAACACAAAAGTTATTCACTCGGCTCAAATAGGTATACAAATTATGTAGAGAGATAGATATGATCAGATGTAGCCACTGAATCATCTACTATGTTTAACCCACGTAGGATCCTGGAATAGTAGTCAGAGTTGTCGAACTGATGTTGGATCCAGGAACAGTAGTCAGAGCTATCAAACCCACATAGGATCCTAGAATAGCAGTCAGAGCTGTTGAACCCACGTAGGGTCCAGGAACATTACTCAGATAAGTAAAACCCACGCAGGATCATGGAATAGTAGTCAAAGCTGTTGAACCCATGTAGGATCCTAGAATAGTAGTCAAAGCTGTTGAACCCACGTAGGATCCCTTTATCATAAAGCAGCCAGCCACAGGGTTACCGCAAAAAGCATGCATGATTTTAGGAGGGTCCTCTCCTCAATCCAAGTATCGATACATCAACTACCACGAAATCCCATGAATTAGTATCCCAAAGATCTGACAAGTAATTTGGCTCTCAACGCATCTGACAACGCATTAATCAAACGCCCGATCTGTGAGTTATTTGCCTTTTAGTCTTGGGGACCAAGTTGGATTTGTGCTCGATCCAACCTGACTGTATCCCATCTCAATCCAAAACTCCAGAAGAGTATGCTCAAAAGAACCATCATGATCCATGTTTACCAGTTCCACTAACGGTTCTTCAATCAGTCAATCAGTGCCAAAGATATACCCCAGAAGGAAGTAAAGGGTCAGTAGTAGGCCCGGGTCTGGTCTGAACCGGTCGGACCGACCCGTACCGACTTAGTCTGGGCCGACCTGGTTCGGGTCGACCCGACATGACCCATTGGGTTTGGCCCAGCCCATTTGGTGGGATGGAACGTTGGGTTTGGCCTGGCCCGCTAGGCCCGGGCCAGTAGGCTGTGAGGGTGGTTCGGCTCGGAGCACCACGAGGGGCGCGGGAGGCCAGCTCGCCAGGGGTGCGCAGACAACACGGTAGGCCGGCTCAGCCAGGCATCGTGAGGGAGGCTGTGATCTGTCATAGTTTGGCTATGGGGCCACGAGGGAGGCTAAGGGCTGGTGCAATTCGGTCGGGGCATCGTGAGGGTGGTCGTAGGCCAGCGCACTCCGGGATGGCAGGGCCAGTGTGGTTTGGCCGAGAGCCGAGAGGCGCGGCGGTGGCGAGGTGGGCCTGCGGGGATGGGAGCTGCGGCCGGGGCATGGCTTGGGCCGACATGGTTTGGCCTGGAGCCAAGAGGTGTGGTTGTGGCGAGAAAGGCTGGCGGGGCTGGGGCACGGCTCGGGCTGGCAGGCGGCGTGGTTTGGTCTAGGGAGCCAGATCATCACGGGGGTGGCATGGGTTGCGAAGGCCTTGGGGATGGTCGTTGCCTTCATCGCCTTCGTCGCCTCATCGCCATTCCGAAGAACATCACAAACAATAATGGTGGAGAGGTCGGGCCATGTTGGTTTGGACCATTCCCTCCGCGTTTAGGGTGGTAGAAAGTGGTTCAATCTTTCTTGAATTTCAAATAATTCCCAAGAACAAGATTGAAGAATAAAAGTTTATCAAAACCCCGCATCTTCCCACAAAAACAATTCTCAACCCGCAAGGAAAATCATTCACAGTGATTATTTTTTTTAGAAGGGATGAATTAATGGAATGATATCATATTCAAATAAAACCCCTACCTTGAATGTTGTTTGTCGATGGAGTCATGGGGAAGAAGACGGAGTTGTCGTTGTTCGTCACGTCTGCCACACACTTCCAATCCCGAGCTCATGCATCGGTTCATTACCGACGATGCAGAGGGAAGGCCAATCGTAGATGACATCCCACGTTGGTTGCTTCCATGGAAGAAGTCGAAGTTTCTCATTTCTGGCATTCTTTGTTGGAAGAACGTGTTCTTTGTTTTTTGTTGGCGAGACCTTTTCTCTTCAAAGCTTTAGTCCTCCTTTTCCAACAAAAGAATAGGAAACCAAGAATAATAGATTATAAAATCTATTAATTCATTGGCATAACAATTCAAATAGGGTAAATTAATTAAGTTGGCTCCACCTAATTAATTCATCAGGTTGGCACAAATAATTAATGAGGATGATTTAGCATAATTAAGTGTTAGGGGATTTGAAGAGGCTCCCTACACTTAATGAAATATTGAGGGTTTCTCCCCATTAATGGGGAGTTTCAAGGGGGTTTAAAACTTGGGTGGACCCTAACACAATTAGCATGAAGTGGAGGTTAGGTTCAGGTGGGCCACACCCCCATAACCTCTCATAGGAGGTTAAGGTGTGGTGGTCCCCACCTCCAACTTCCACATGGAGACTTTAACCATAAAAATAAAAATAAAGCTACAAAACATTATTTTTACTTAATTACTTCAATAAAACACAAAAAATAACTTTTATTCTTGACCCTCTAACATCGAGGTGAATGTATCCTTAAGCGAATACTCGCACTACGAGTTCAATGATGCCTTCAGATTTCAATTCCAAGCACTGGTTCAAAAGTTATAAAAACCCCCACTCATACGTTTATTGAACGTACCCAAAAAAAACTTCAAAAATTGATTCCGGGAACACTGGGCATCGGAATCATGTACCGTTAATTTTCATGGACTCGAAAAATTCTCATGTATTTAAGAAAAAAAATTCCATAAAAATTCTAGGTCATTACATTCTCCCACCTCAGGGATTTACGTCCTCATAATCTATAACTCAAACTAAGAGAAAATGTGGGGGTACTGAGAACACATATAAGCCTCCCGCTCCCATGTGCTCTCCTGGATGTTCCCGTGCTACAAGAAAACATGCACCAGAGGTATAGACCGTCCACGTAGGACCCACTTCTATATATCTTCAATCTCCACTGAAACCTCCGTAAAAGTCACCCCATCGTCGACGTCATGCTCCCCATGGTCGATGATGTCAGAAGGGTCATGCACGTATCTCCTCACCTAGGATTCATAGAAGATGTCGTGCACCCAGTGCAACTAAGGTGGAAGAGCTAAGTAGTATGCCACCTTGACAACTCTTCTAGGGACCTTAAAAGGTCTGATGAAACCCGGAGATAACTTTCCGCCTTCGCCAAATCTTCGTAAACCTCACTGAGGTGAGACCCGCAGAAAGACGTGGTCGTCATTCTCGACCTCTAGAGGTCTCTGTATCATGTCGGCATATGACTTCTGCCTGATCTGTGTAGTCTTCATCTTCTCTTGGATGATCTGCACCTTCTCTGTGGTAGCCCATACCATCTCAGGTCCCAGTAGTAGAGACTCCCTATGGTCAGTACAACACAAGGGTGATCTCCAAGGTCATCTGTGTAATGCATCAAAAGGTTCCATCCTTATGGTGGAGTGATACCTGTAGTTGTATGAAAACTCCACCAAAGTTATGTGATCCTCCCTGTTGCAACCAAAGTCGAGGACAGAAGCACGTAGCATGTCCTCGAGGGTCTGAATAGTCTGCTCAGTCTGGCCATCCGTCTGAGGGTTGAAGGCGGTGCTCAGACGAAGATGCATCCCAAAAGCCTCCTGCAACTCCTTCCATAGTCGTGAAGTAAATCATATGTCACGATCCGAGATAATAGAAAAAGTTACTCCATGTAGCCACACAATCTCCAACACATAGAGGCGTCCCAAGCTCTCTACTGAACCCTACTCTCTAATCGATAGGAAGTGGTCCAAATTGTTGATTAGGTCAAAGATCACCCAAATAGAGTCATGACCTATTGATGTACATGGAAGTCAGGTCACGAAATCCATGGATATCCCATCCCACTTCCACTTTGGATCCTCTAAAGGCTGAACCAAGACTACTGAAACCTAATGCTCCACCTTCACTTACTGACAAGTGAGGCATCGTGAGACAAAATCTGCAACTGCCTTCTTCATTCCCGACCACCAGTGCTGTCATCGGAGATCCTGGTACATCTTCACCACTCCTGGATGTACCGCTAGAGGGGACGTGTGAAACTCCCTCCACACATCCTTCTGAAGTCACATTGGTACCATGGTATGTCCTCTGAAGAGGATGACATGCTTCCCACCAACATAAAATCCATTAGGTGCCTGCCCTATGGATATCTGAGCATGTCATGTCTCGTAGTCAGTGTCCCCATGCTACGCCTCCCTAACTTGCTGAATGAGTGGAGGTGTGACAATATTAGACTATAGGAAAGCTGCTCCATCTCTATCCACAAAGGATATCTGCAAAGCAGCTAGCTGCTCCGTCGCTTCGCCTAACAGTTGTATACCAGACCTCCTGCTAAGCGCATCTGTTACCACATTCACCTTCCTAGGAGTATAGACTATCTCGAAGTTATAGTCCTAGAGGATCTCTATCCATCCCCATTGGGAACTAAATTCCAAAACTCCTACTACCCCAATGGTAAGGCTGGACAACTCAAGAGTGATCGGCTACACCATCCTATGAGTTTAACCTGTGCTTTTTGGGTTTCCTTTTTTGCCGATTAAGGTAAACTTAGTCCCATCTGTGCGGACACACCACACTTTTCACATAAACATTCTATTAGAGCATGGACTATAGATAACTAGTACATACAAAAGATGGCATCATAAGGCCTCAACGCCGCTACTAGGAGATCCCAGCCGAAGCTCTCACCTCCTAGAGTAAGCTCGCACTGTCGACACCATTGCGTAATCGTCGAATCATCTCCCATTAGAGTCTTTATCCGTAAGGATTGAACTAACAGCTCCTTTAGAATCTCCGAGATATGAATGATGGTAGTGGAAATAAAAGAGTGACTGAAACCTGTGTCTATAAGTACTGCAGCTAAGGTGGATTAGACACAGATCGTAGCTCGAATCATCTCCGGAGTTCCATGTTCGTAGGCCTTAGCTACCTGGAGTTGAGATCTCCCCTATCCACCAGCTCCATGCGGTCGAGGTGGAACTCCTGGATGTTGTGGCGGTAACAACTTGAATCACCGCCCACCGCCTGCTGCACGACCATCCCCTCTGCTACCTCCGCCTGCTCTTTGCAGACCACCTCGATCAAATCTATGTCTCTACCTGGACAGTCCTTAGACCATCTTCAGATCCTCCATACGGTGGGTCGGACAATCATGAGCCATGTGACCCTGCCCACCGCTTGAGAAACACTGCCCGCTCCTGGAATGTCTTTATCTTCCTCGGGTGCCCTGCATAAATGTCTCTGAATCCTAAGGTCGTCCACCGGATGGTCTATTCCACTTGGATCATTGCGACATCTGTCTGAAGCCACCTGAAAAAGACACTACTACGTGATGCCTAGTGGTGGGTCTCGATGATATTGACTTCTCAGCAAGGAAACTCTCTACTAAGAGGGCTCGCTCTAATACCTCCTCTTGCGTCGTGATGTTGAGGGAGATCATTGAATCTCTGATCTCTCGCCTGAGCCCCTGCTCAAAGGTCTGGACCCTAAAGAATGGGTCCCGCACCATATCTGTGGAGTAGCGTGAGTGGTCAGTAAAAATCACTGAGTATTGAGCTACTATCATCATACTATTCTGGAAATGAGGTAGCTCATTAATCTGCAATGCACTTAGGGTGGCTAGGACAAACTCCACCCGAAACAAGATCTCGAAATCTGCCTAGAGAAGTGTCGCCTCATCATGCACCTAGAGAATATGGCTCCACCATCTTCCTGTTGTTTCCTGTAAGAGACTCTCGGAAAGGATCACCATAAGGTTGGCTGGTGTTCCTACCAGTCTAAAGACTCTCACTACAGCCTCCATCCAATCCTCAGCTGCCTGCAGGTCTATCTCACCCCTAAACCTAGGTAGCCTCTGGTGCTGGAACTCATGCAATGTTCTCAGGTGGCTTGTACTCTCTATTGTCGGGGCTAGTGGCATCAGTGGCCCAATGGGTAGTGGTACAGCTTGTTCCTCCACTGTGATAGGGCCCTACACCGAGGCCTTGTCGCTCGGTGGGCTATTATCTCATAAAAGCCTGGAACCCTGGCTGGCTGTCTATGTGGGGCCATCATGAAATGAAACAAGAGCGTCACAGTCAATAAGTTATACCAGGTGAGATAAATCAAAGAAAACTTTTGAAAACACACACACAATCAATGTTTTCATTCACTGAGTCTGAAATCAGAAGTCAGGGTCCTGGTGTATGGATAGGTCGGTCGCCGCACTAACACTGGACTCCATAAATTGAAAACCTCACTCAGTACCCTTAAAAATATTGCTTCATAGAAAATATCATAGTCCTATGTTTTACAGTATAACCGCCTCCTCTGATAACAATTTGTCATGACCCATCCCCCGGGACCCATGCCATGACTACCCCAAGCCTGCCTTCCATAGGCCAGGGGCTGGCAATTAGCACCAAAGGTGTAATTCCCTAAAATTGGAAAGGCATTCCCTTTAAGAACCTGTAAATTCACCCAATAGAGCACACAACTATATTCAAACACTAAGAAAACTATATAACAAAGGAGTGCTGAAATGTAAAGGGGCCGGAAGTACAAGCCCAACTGTAATGTACATGGAACTGGAAGTACATGTATAACTAAAGAAAGGATAAATAGCTGATGGATCATCCTCTGGGTTTCCTACCTAAATAGTAGGTACAGATAGCCTCCTCAGCACTCCACTTCCATACATCTCCACCGTGTACCGTCACGCCGTATGGTCCACCTCTAGGTACCGTCTAGTCCTGGTACTCTTAGAATCATTCAGCACTATCTGTCATCTGTAACCAACATAACAAGGTGCAGGTATATCCCGTGCAGGGGTGAGTATAATGATACTCAGTAGGGACCCTGAGACCCTCAAGGTCTCACAAAAATCCAACAATGATAAACCTCAAAGTCTGAAATCAACATATAACCCCACTTAGGTATATGCCTATACATATACCCAAGTTATCAAGTGATCCATCTCAATCATGAGGAAACAAAAAAGTTATTGACTCATCTCACATAGGTATACAACTTATGTAGAGAGATAGAGATGATCAGATGCAACCAATGAATCATCTACTTTGTCGAACCCACATTGGATCCTGGAATAGTAGTCAGAGATGTTGAACCCACAAATGATCCTGGAAAAGTAGTCAGAGCTATCGAACCCACATAGGATCCTTGAACAGTAGTCAAAGCTATCGAACCCACGTAGTATCCTCAAACAGTAGTCAGAGCTGTTGAACCCATGTAGGATCCTAGAACAGTAGTTAGAGCTGTCGAACCCACGTAGGATCCTGGAACAGTAGTCAGAGATGTCGAAACCACATAGGATCCAGGAATAGTAGTGGGAGCTATCGAACCCACTTAGGATCCTGGAACAGTAGTCAGAGTTTTTGAACCCACATAGAATCCCTTTATCACAAAGCAACCACCCACAGGGTTCCCTCACAAAGAACGCTTGATTTTAGGAGGACCCACTTCTCAAGCCAAGTATCAATACATAAACTACCATTAAGTCTCATGAAGAAGTATCCCAAAGGTCTTCCATGTAATGGGGGTCTCAATGCATCTGACGGTGCGTCAATCGGACACCCTGTCTGTGAGTTATTAGAATTTTAGTTCGATGAGGGGGGGGGTTGGATTTTTGCTCGATCCAACCTAATTTTATCCCATCTCAATCCAAAACTCTTGAGGATTATGATCAAAGGGACCGTCATGATCCATGTTTACATGCACTGCTGACGTTTCGTCAATTGGTTGAACGATGCCAAAGATATGGACCAAAATAAAGTAAAGGGTCAATAGTTGGCCCGGGTCTGGTCTGACCTGGTCAGACCGACCCAGCCCAACTTAGTCTGGGTAGAACCAGTTCGGGTTGACCCGGCCAGACCCGATGGGTTCGGCCTGACCCATCGGGTGGGCGGCACGTTGTGTTCGTCCCGGACCAGCAGGCCGTGAGGGCGGTTCGACCCGGAACGCCGTGAGGAGCGTGGGAGGCCGGCTCAGCCGGGTTCCCAGACCATGCGGGAGGCTGGCTAGGCCATGCGCCGTGAGGGGGGTCGCGGGCCAGCACGGTTCATTTGGGGCTCCACGAGAGAAGTTGGGGGCCAGCGCGGTTTAGCCGGGGTGCCGCGAGGGAGGCCGCGGGCTGGAGTAGTTTGGCTGGGAGCAGGGAGGGGTGGCCGTGGAGAGGTGGTCCGACCGGGCCGAGAGGTGAGGCTGAGGCACGGTTCGGGCCAGCGGGGCCGGGGTGGTTCGGCCGAGTGCTAGGAGGTGGAACCGTGGTGAGGCAGGCCGACGGGGACGGGAGGCGCGGTCGGGGCTCGTCTCGGGCCGGCGGGCGGCGTGGTTCGGTCCGGCGTGCCAGAGCGTCACAGGGGCGGTGCGGGTTGTGGAGGCCGTGGGGCCGACCATTGCCTTCATCGCCTTCTTCACCTTGTCACCATTCCGAAAAACATCACAAACAAGAACGGCAGAGGGGTCGGGCAATGTTGGTTTGGCCTGCTTCCTCCGCGTTTAAGGTGGTAGCAGGAGGTTCAATTTTTCTTGAATTTCATGGAATTACCATGAAGAAGATTGAAGAAGAAAAGTCTATCAACACCCCGTATCGTCCCTCAAAAACAATTCCCGACCCACAAGGAAAATAATCCACAATGATTACTTGTTTTAGAAGGGAAGAATTAAAAGAATAATATCATATTCAAATAAAACCCCTACCTTGATCGTTGTTCGTCGACAGAGTCATGGTAAAAAAGACGGAGTTATCACCGTTTGTCACGTCCGCCACACACTTCCAATCTTGAGCTCGTGCGTCGGTTATTTAACGATGATGAGGATGGATGGTCGGACTTCAATGACGTCCCAAGTCGGTTTCTTCTGCGGAAGAAGTCAAAGTTTCTTTTTGTCGGCGTTATTCATTTGAAGAACTTGTTCTTCATTCTTCATTGGTGAGAGCTTTTCTCTCTAATTCTCTAATCCTCCTTTTCTAACAAAAGAATAGGCAACAATGAATAATATATTATAAAATCTATTAAGTCGTTGGCATAAGAATTCAAATATGGTGAATTAATTTTGTTGGCTCCACCTAATTAATTCATCAGGTTGGCACAAATAATTAATGAGGAGGATTTAGCATAATTAAGTGTTAGGGGAGTTGAAGAGGCTCCCAACAATTAATGGAAGATTGAAGGTTTCTCCCCATTAATGGGGAGTTTCAAGGGGTTTAAAACCCGGGTGGTCCCCACCACAATTAACATGAAGAGGTGGTTAGGTTTGGGTGGACCCCACCTTCATAACCTCTCATAGGAGGTTAAGGTGTAGTGGTCCCCACCTCCAACTTCCACATGGAGGCTTTAACCAACAAAAATTAAAATAAAGCTACACACATTTATTTTTATTTAATTATTTCACTAGAAACCCAAAACTATATTTTATTCTCGACCCACTATCATCGAGGTGAAAGTCTCCTTAACAAAATAATGGCGTTGTGAGTTCAACGGTGCCCTCAGATTTCAATTCTGAGCATTGGTTCAAAAGTTATAAAAACCCGCTAGTACATTTACTGAACGTACCCGAACAAAACTTCAGAAATTGATTCTGGGCACACCGGGCCTCAGAATCACACGCCATTAATTTTCATAGACTCGAAAAATTCCCATGTATTTAAGAAAAAATTTTCCATGGAAATTCTGGGTCTTTACAATTTACTTTTGACTACATGGAAAATTTACATCAAAACAAGATCATCTTCAACTCATGTACCGAATATCAACAAAATGTTTGATATGAATTTAAATAATTATGTAATTTTTATAACATGGTAATAAGTGATATAAAAGGATTAATAAACATGAAAATGGTTCTCAAGAAATTATAAATTAACCTATGTTTATTATTTAGGAACATAACGATTCTACTTGATGAGTCAGACTCATGGTATGGGACTTCATCTCAATTTTCTTACATTGAGTAAAATTTTGATAATATACACCACCTTCTTTTATGCGGTGTATAATAAACCCCTTTGAATTTTAATTCGAAGGAAATATTTTTTCAATGAATAATCTTACTATATGGAAAAATGGAATGTTTTTAACGTATATGGTGATGATAACATATGCAACATCATAACTATTATTTGATATTTCGGTTCCTCTAAAAACCATAATGTTTCTAAAGAGGAAAAGAAATACCTTATTAAATTTTTAGGTCATTTTTCCTTGAAAATGGTTTTGAAGGTGTATTTACTATTTCAATAACTTGAAATGATTTCTTTTGATTTCAAATGAACTATTATGAGTGAAATGTTAATAATGATAATCTTTTACATGTTATTATTTTATAATGGTACTTGGAAATTTTACAGGTGGTTACATGATAAACCAAAGACAGGTGCTTCTGTGATAATCCACAGATGGGTGGTTATGTTATAACCTCTAATACGTTGGGTATTGAAGTTGCCCAAAAATCTTTTTCATTTATAGATATATTTGGAAGTCATCTGTTTTGTTTTTTCATTTATGTATATATATGTCCCATGTTACCTTTATCTATTATATGTTTCTTTATATGGGAATTATTGTAATACTTTGGTTACAAAAAGGGTAAAAATGAGATTATATTTTGGAAAGTGTTTTATTTATATCTTAGATGTAAATAGTATAAATTTATATAAAGTATTAATTTTTTTATTTTTTTACAAGACTAATAGTTTTCATTATTTATTTATCCCTCTCTAAGATTTTTTTCTCATACCAAGTTACGAAATGTTTCTCGCAGCACATAAAGAAGAATATAGTCATGGATGGTATCAATGAAATTTCATGCTATATAATCATGAAATGAAGCATGTTTCATTTTTTTTTTAAATTCTATTTTATGAAAAAAAAATGAATATTGAGTAGAAGTTTCTACTTGTAATATTTAAATTGTTATGTATAAGTTATGAACTAATTAACTAAAGCTATAATCCAAAAATATCATCAATGTGATTAAAAGTAAAATTATTGACATAACTCATGATTCTTTAATTTTGGAGGTCGGGGCCTTATAATATGTTATCATACCTTGAATGTAGCAATCCATGTCATGATGAGTTATAAATTCCATATAAATTTGGATATTTTGGTTTGTAAATGGATTATCCGATAAATTTTGAATTAGAGTTAAATTATAAGTGGTAAAATATAATTTTGGCTTCTGTTTGGGTTTATTTTAAGAGAAGAGATATTTCCCATGTTCTCATATGAATTTTTGATGGACCAAATATAAGTTTTAGTTTTTAGAAGTGTTTTATCCAAGATGAATGATTTTATGTAGATGTTTTAGTGAAATCCATGAATCCCTATGATGATTATTGGGTTTTAGGTCAATTTTCTTAGCACACAATTTTTGTGGATGACCAATTAATTATTTAAAGGTAACCATATGTATTTTAGATAAAAACAAGTGGGGTGAACAAACATTATTTTTGGGGCACATGAAGTATGCACAGTTTCAAAAAAACTATCGAAAACATTATAGTTGTTATAGAGGGGTCCAATTCAATTTGGTATGGCTAGAACATAGTTTTTTAAACTGTGTATGTGGTGTATACTTGTAAATTTCCATCCACATGGTTATAACACTGTTCGTAAAATTGTGTGTCCAAATAATGTAACCAAATTGATTTTCAATTAATGGTGTTGGTAGGGAGGATAATCATTTACCCTTTAGGATTTTATGTTTCACCCTCATGTTTCTTCCCCATTGCATGCCTGTGATAACTTCATCACCCTCTCCCTAATACCTCTCAATTAATGATGATTTAGATGAGTTTTTTGGTTCCTTAATTAGAGATTTTTGGTCATATTATTACTCTCTTTAGTAATTTATTCTTCCCTTTAGTCATTTATTCTTATCCTTAGTTGTTCAATAATTTTGTTAGTTCCCTATAAGGTTTTTTGTCATGATTACACTAGAGCATGGTTGAATCATCTAGAAATGATATCTCATTAATGTTTCTTGGTGAGAGGACAGCCCATTACAAGGAAAAAACCACCATCACTATTATTTTTCATGATCGTATACTTTTTGGTGAATTTTCATGAATTTTCAATTTAATAGATAGAAATTGTCATGTAATTTGATGCCTATTATTAGAGAATTTTCTTTTCTTAGAGTTAGAGGTGATTTTTAGGTCACATGTATTTGGTTATTTTCAGGTTAAATAATTATATGTGCGTATATGGGAATATAGTAATTTAAACATATTTTATTAATTTTTAATAATAAATTATAACTTCTCAAAATAATTTTTTTTTAATTATGTTGTGTGAGGTAGGTGAAAATTGTTTTTCCAAAGTGAAAACTAAAGTTTAATAATTTAGTGATATTAATGTGAGGTATTTTGAGTTAAAATTATTTGTGTTATTTTACTATTTAATAGAAATTTTTAAATTTAATTAATCATTATATGACTATGGGTTTTCTGAAATCCCATTCAGGGATTTTGGGAGTTTCATTTGAGAAGAGGGTGTCTCAAATGTCTTGTAGATGATAATTTTCTTGGGAAACTCACTCTCTTTGACTGTGTTTCACAAATAATTATTTGGTGTTATTTTTCAATTTTCTTGGGTAGGAAAGGGGATGATCATGGATATGATTCTCCCCCTAGGATTGGAATTAGAAATTTGAGTGGTAGATTTAAATTTTTTTCTACATGGGATGTGTTGTTGAAATCTCATAGGGATTAAATACCATTTGTGAGATACTTCATTTTAATCATGGTTGGATGAGGGGTTTATATTGATGTTATGTATTTTTAATCCTCTAGGTGAGTAGTGTATGTTGTTTTTTCATTGAGGTTTACCAATAGAATTTTGAATAGATAAATCATTATAGAAAGGTGTGGAATGTGACCTAGGTCAGTATTTTGATAATGTTTGATGAACTGTAAAGGGGGATGCCTAGGGGGATTCATTTATAGATCTCAATATGGTTCTCAGAGTGTGGGGTAATTAAATTACATGACATGGGCATGCCAAGGGGGTTTTTGTGCTTCCTTAATTGGCCTTTCGATTTCATTACTAATTGATCAAGGTATGAGTTACTAGGGTTTAAATCTAGTTTCTTGGGGTTTAGTTTAGTTTGTTCTTTTGGGATAGGATGATATTAGGGGATTCTTGTATATCTAGGTGCAATTTATATGAGGATAACATGATTATAATTATCCCTTAAGAATTACCTTATAGGTAGAGTGTTTCTTTAGGGTTACCTTATATACATAGTACTTCCTAAGAATACCTTTATGGACATGGTGTCTCATGAGGATTCCCTTTATGGGTGAGGGGATATCTATGGTTAGATAAGGTGATATAGTTTAAAAATGATGTTTTTTATGTCATCATTGGCCCATGGTGTGAGATGGATGTAACCCAAGGGACTATGGATGCCCCATTTTTTTGACCTAGTAGAGGGACATTGGTTAGTTCATGCATTGGTTACATTAATTTTCACCAAATAACCAAGATATTATAGGTTTAGTCCCCTTTTGGATATGTTGATGTTTATGAGTTTAGGCATTGGTTATACCATGTTTTTATTGATTATCCTATGGATATTTTATATTTTCTTTGATCATCTTGGTTTTGAGTGGAGACCTTGGGATACTACTAGATTGGGTGTTTGACTTAAAAAATGATCTAATACTCTATTATAATGGATATTTTTAGATAATTCTAGGATGATAACAAATGGTCTAGATAGGTACAAAAAATAGAGTTAGATGAGTGATCTTCATAGGATTTTTGGATTTGGGGTCCCAAGCATTTGTGAAGGGCCCATGGTTATTATTTATCCCCTTGATCAAGATATAGCCTTAATAGTTCTACAAGACTATGAGGGTATGTACATATTCTTTTGGTGTGGTAATAACATGTGTATCCAGTTTATATAATTATATTTAACTATTAGATTATGGTAGTGTTGTTTTTTTTCTTGGAAATATGGGTTGAGACCATTGTGTCCAAAATTCATTCATTGTGATTTTTAGATGTTCGGGAGATTCCTTAAGATTTGAAGGATTTCACTGATGTGTCATGGCGGTGGCGAGAAATGTTTTTTGAGTTATATGGAATTGTTCGGATTATTTTTCATTTATCTTAGGTGGATCATTATAAACCTAGTTATTGATTATGTTTTATTTATTTTCATTTATCAGTTTTTATGCCAGTTTATTTTCAACTCCTCTTAGAAAATCATGTGTGGACACACTTATATATGTCAAAAAAAGATCGATAGGCCATTGGTTTTGGATTACAAAGGAGTTATTTCTCACCCACTTCCTAGTAACCTCACTGAACATGGAAACCCTAATGTATGATTTCATGTTTAAAACTTGTTTCATAGTAAATGGTGTTGATGTCTGGTGCAACATGATAGAGTAAGACAACTGATGTGGAGTATAAGGAACCTACTAGGGAATATCATTAGATGGTTTGTGATATGTATCCGAGATGGAAATATGGCTTGGTTTATTTATTTATTTTATTTATTCTATTTATGTGATCATTTCGGAGGGAGATCCATTATTTTATGTAATAACACATTGTCATTCTATTTGACTACATCTTTATATATTTTATTTAATAGAACATGTTGATTATCTGGTTTCATTACTATTCATGAAAAGTTGTTTTTATATATGTGGATGTGTTTGGATATTTTATTCATTTAATTCACTCTATTCCATGTGTAGAGTCTATCCAGTTTATATCATTAAACCCTATCAACTATTAGATATATAGTAGTTCATGGGGAGGCATGCTGGAGACCATGGAACTAGATCAGGGAATGTATTATTTAAATAGATGTTGGTTTTTATAGAATCATATCCGAGCCATATTTATTTCATTTTAGGTATTATTATTTTGGATATAGTTGCAAACTTGTCTAGGAATTTTCAAATCTTTTGATAGACCTTATAATGGTTTTCCACAAACACCTTTTACAATGGTAGGTATAGTTTACTAGAGTAATGGGATATATATTCTTGGTTTCCATTTTTAAATTTTAATGATTTAACCTTTTTTGAGACACTTGAGTTTTGAATTGAATAATTTATAATTATTGGATTATTGGATCTTTATTTGATGAAAATAAGATTATGTACACACATAATTCTACGAAAATAGGATTCACATAATATATTTCTTTATGTGGGTGATTTCACTAATGATAGAGGTTCAATTATTTAACATTCCATCAAAAATACATATGGTGTTATTTCATATAGATTCTTGGTAGTATTTTACTTAGCTAAAATTCATGTGTTTCTATTATAATGACATGATATGTGGATTTTATAATGATATTACTACTAGTGATGAAAATGTAATACCTTTATAAAGGGATATTTAGAGACCCTAGTTTGTCTGTGCTGGCTTTAGGTGCCTTGGTGGTGGTTCGATGAGGGAAAGGAAGATTGAGGGGTGTTTTTTATCAGTATTAAGTTTCATCTTGGCTATTTTTTTATCATAAGTCCTATTTTTTCATAAGGATGCTTTAACCTTGAGTGGTGGAGTGCTAAGACATCTCCATGTTTCATGGGTTTCTTGAGAGGGAATTTCTAGATAGATTCCTACCAAAGTATTCTCTATTTCCAATTATTAAGGTATAATGAATTCTTGGTTAAGAACTCAAGTAATTATATTAAATAATGGGATGTTTGTAGTTATGTGTTTATATTTATCATGTAAGGGTGCCTCATTTTTTATGACGATGCCAAGGGTACATTAGTTTAATGAAACTGACTAGTAGTAGGAGAAAATTCAATGGTTTAAATGTGTTTTCCTTGGTTTTTAGGGCATGAATCTTGTGATTGTGAGTCTAGTTATGCCATTTGGATATTGTTAAATGTTAAATTATTTTATTCTTGTGAGTTTTAGTAGTTTGGAAATGAGGGGATTTATGCATTGGTTATGCATGGATTCATTTTGTTCATGGTCTATTTGTGGGTCAATTTAGTTTCTTTTGTTAATGGGAAGACCTGAGTGGTGTCTCTATAGTGAACCCATAAATGTTTGTTCTTGATTAGATCTTTCAGGGAATACATATGGCATGGACCTCACCATATACCATTAAAGAACGTGATCCTTGTAAAAATTAGGTGGTTCATAATAGCCAACATCATTCATGAAATTTTGGGAATGAGCAGTGGTATATGTTTTTATATTTTTGGTCAGGTAGAAGAGGTTCCATGATACACATTCATTGAATTTGATGATGGATATAAAATTACACTTAGAGATCAGTTTTTTGGTTGAGGGTTGATGATATGGGTCCTCATATGGTGTCTATAATCCACCATGTTTCATATTATTAATAGTTTTCTTAAAACACCAATACACAAGACAATCAAAATATTCACGGTTCTATGGTGAATTCTAGATTTAGAATTTAGATGTAGAATATTATAGAGCCTAGATGTCTATATTAGTCTTTCAATAATGTTATCATGAACTTAATGTTTCAGTTTTTTGGTGGTTCATTAATAGATAATGATGATATTTTAGTATAAGATGATAGAAAAATGTAAAATTGGTTGTTTTTCACAAATATTGATGCGATGGGTTGAGAAACGCATCAGGAAAATCATTTAAGATGAGTTCTAGGTAGATTGGGGATCAAATAAAATCCATTTGACTAGGGCCTTTATAAATCTTCATAGTGGTTGGAGTTCAACAATGAAATTATGTTGGTATATTAGTGGAATATCATGGTTCCTGAATAGTTGATAGAGGTAGGTATGGATTGATTATTTGAGAACCTCAAGGTTTCTTAGGCATGAGAAGCCTTATGGTGGGATATTTTCAATGACACATAACATTAAAATTATAAAATTCATAAGAAATTTTAATTAATGGACCATTTAAGGATCACCCAATGAATTTTGAGTATGAGTAAAATAATGAGTGTTTGAATGCCTTATTGGACATGATTTTGTTATAGTTTATGAAAAAATAAGTCTGCTAGGATCATGAGAATATTTTAGGAGGTTTGAGTTTAATTTTTTGTTTTTGGATACATTTTGACCAATGTATATAGTATAGTGTGTACACATTTGTTCAAATTGTGTATCTCTCTAAGGCTTTGGGGTTTTTAGCTCAATTTATTTAGTGCTTGATTGGGATTCATGGCCAACACATGCTTTTTAGGAAACCATATATGATTATATGAAAACTGTGTGGGTGAGTGTCCATTTGATTTGGGGTGCATAGCTTGTGAATGTTTTCATATGAATCATATGGCATACATGCATATCCATCAAATGGATCATGTGATAATTTTCATGGTCAGCACATAGTTTGGTAAACACTGTTTCCATACTATGTGTGGGGTATTGGACTGGGTAGTTCCTAATCCATATTTTGTGTATTTTTTGGTAAAATATGAATCCAAACCATGTGACCTACAATATTTTTTTCAAATATAGGGACATACCATTCCCACTTTTGATGTTTGGTTCCCTCATCCTCTTACTCCCAACTTCATACACATGATTACCACACATCCATCATCCTTTTTCTTCTCAATTCCCCTAGATTTGGTGGAGTTGTTGATGGTTTTATTAGATGATTTGTGGTAGGTTTATTCCTATAATCCATTATTTCTTCTTCTCCAAGGATATTATTTAAACTTATTTGTTTTAAATTTGAGATTTAGTGTGGATTTAAATGATATATAGTGGAATAATATGATAATGAATGGTATTCCATATAGTATGGTGAGTGGATGTCCAATGATAGGGAATACATATCATTTCTTGTCCTTACATTGAAAGTATTATACCTGATGTATTTTATAGAATTTTCAATTAAATTTATAAAAATTTATATGTAATCATTTGTCACTTATTAGGTATTTTTACTAATTGGGTTTGAGAGTTCTTTATAAGATTTATGTAGGAATTTTTTAATGTTAGTGAGTAGTAGATACATCATAGGGAGCTTAAAATAATTTATACATGATTTATTAATATTAAATTATTACTTACTAATTCATATAATTAATATTTTATACTTTTTAGTAAAATGAAGGTTTTTAAAATGTTAGCGGAGTGGAGACTAAACATAAATCTTTTATGATATCTCTATGAGGAAGGATGATTGTTCAATAATTATGTTGTTTCCCTATTAAAGAGTAATTTATAACTTCCATTAATTATAAATACCAATGTTATTTATGAGATCCCTATGATGGTCATTTTAGTATAGACCTGGGAATCATGTGTCTTGTTTATCTAATGGGGTGATTTTCACTCGATAAACCTTATCTCTATACTTGTTTTTTATAATAAATCCATGGATGTTATTTATAGACTACAACATTTAAGGAAGGGGAATATTGGATATTCCTCTATCCCTAGGATTGTAATTATTCACATTTGTGGTCCATTCCTTATGTATCTTTGTGTAGGATGTGGTTTTAAAACCATATTGTGTTTATAGGATATTCATGAGATAGTTTTTTATAGTATTGGATGGATGAGAGGTTCTCCTAGAGGTTTTGGGTTCAGAATCCTCAAGGTGAGCGTCATAATGAAAGGTTTACCTTTTAGTATTACAATGAGGTTTGAGGTTGAGAATCCTATATAGGGTTGTTTTATATGTGAACTAGGTGGGCATCATGATTATATTGAATAACCTAGCATGTAAGATTCCATGTGGGCCTTATCTAGCGTTCTTAAAATGGAACTATAAGCATGGGTTAATGTAGTGACTTTTCATAGTCATTCTCTTAGATTTTGTTTTTGGTTCCTTAGTTTCCCTTTGTTGATAGGACTAGTTGGATGGTGTTTGAGAAGTTTTGGTTTTATTCCTAGTTATCTGGGGTATAGTTCAGTTGGAGCCATTGGGTTAGGTTGATACTATGGGTTGTCAGCCATGTCTAGGGACTATTGTGATGATGCATGAGGGGTGTATAATAGAACCACGATGATTCTAAAATAGTTATAGTGTTTCTTGGATATCCCCTTGCTGGAATAATTTTTCATGAGGGTTACATTGTTGTAATTGTGTTTTTTAAGGTTGAATTTGTTTGTGTGATGATGGTCATGGTTGGGTTTGATGCCAATGTCTCCAGATGTTGTTTCTTGTATTAATATTGGCATATGGTTTGAGATGGAATTGACCTATGGGAATATGGGTTTTCTTTTTATTTGTTGACCCAATGGAGGTTCAATGGTTGGTTATAGAGTTTTAAAATTTATATATCTTCTAAGAACACCTAAACTGATTGTGTGAACCCATTATAGTAGTGAAGATGCTAATGGGTTTTAAAATTTGTAAGACCATAATTTTTGGAATTATAATAGTGATGTTTGAGGATTTTATTACTCAATTTGATTCTGAGAGGAGGCCTTTGGGATATTATTGGGATGTATATTGGTGTTATGATTGATATGCTACTCTCATTTTCTGAATGGTGTTATACATGTGAAGGAAGATAATAGCTGAATTGGATATGTTTACCCCCATCTAGTTAGGTGTATAATCTGACTAGGTGTTATGGTATCATGGTACAATATCTTTGAGAAGGGCCCAAGGTTTCTATTGAGCTTACAAATCATGATGGATCTAGATTATTTCTAAAAGTCTATGTAGCCATGGATATGTCTCTCAATGTGGTCAGTTATCATATCACTTATTGAGATCATGTTATTTTAATCCAAAATATCAATAATGGTGTGTTGTTATTAGTGAAATATATGGTGAGACACTAGGGTGTGAAATTTATTCCTTTTGGTTTGTTATATTTTTTGGAACTTCCTTATGATTTGGTGGGATAACCTGGCATGTCATGGCTTGGTGATCCTCATGTTCATAGTTTTATGGAACTAGCTATAGCATGTTTGGTGGATCATGGAAGTATGGTTAGAACCTAGTTTTCAATGTTGTTATGTTTATTTTTATTTTGTTATTATTATTACAATTATGTTTTTGACTAATATATTTATATAATGTGTGAACAAACATATATATGATAGAATATTTTTGGTAGGTTGTCGGGGGTGTTCTTCATAGGATTTATTCCTCACCCCCTACATGAGAATCATAGTTCAAGTGAATACCATTATATAAGATTTCAGGTACAGAATAGGATATATATTGGATGGGGTTGGGGTCCTTTGTAGAATGATATAGGGGACCAATCTTATGGAGTGTAAGGATGTTGTAGGAGTAGCTTTATAGATATTGGATAATGAGGTCGAGGTATTGATCAGGGATGGTAGTAGATCCTTATCTATTTTTTTATTTATGTTTTATTTTGTGATACTCCTAGTTTGTGATAAATTATAGTTTTTATAGAATATTGTGAGTTGGTATTTCAATATATTTCAAAATTCCATTTGATAAAACTTATTTTTGCTTCTATTTATTTAAAATTTGTAATTTTGATATTTTTTGTGGATGTGTTTGATCATTTTACAATATTATTTCACTCTAATTTGAGGTAATTTTCTCCCCATAACAACTTTTCTCACCCTCACCCCTAGTTGTAATCCTTTGGCATATAAGGTTACACTCTTGAGTCCTTGTGGTTTTTAATATTGGGTGACATGTCTGGTCATCCCGTGTCAGTTCATTTCATAGCATGTAACGTATTTTTTTGAAATAATATAAAACAATTACCTCAAAAACTAAAGCATCCAAAACAAATTCATACCATAAATAATTTAGAATTGCGAATACAACTAGGGGATAAAATTTATATAAAAGAATATTTTTAATTTTAAACATGAGATAAAAATTTATGAAAAATTTATAAAGTAAATCTTGATGATAAAAACGTTATAATTTTCACTATATTCTTCATGACTATTCCATAAATTTTCAATATAAACTCTTTAAATTCATTCAAAATATTAAAATTTTAAATTATTATTTATATGAACTTTTACTTTAAGTATATATGTGTATATATAAGATATGTCATGAATTATAATCATTTAGTAATTCAGTTTTTATTATGTAATCATTTTAAAAAATCAATATATCATAAACTTATATTATTTAAACTAATGAACAAAATAATTTTTTAAATCTATTTTGATAATTTTGAAATAGGTCCCGAATTTGGATATTTTAATTGGAACATTTCAGTTTCACCATTATGAAGATTTCATAGTTGTCTTAAATGTAATTATTTTATATTTTCCACCGTTTTTTAATTTAAAAAAACATTATAAATCACACTCATGTTTATTAAATAAAAAATTTATTTATAATACCTAAGGAATGAAAAATTAATTTTTAACTAGTATTTAATATTAGCTCTCAATATTTATAATATATTTATTAATAAATTATTCATATTTTTTAATTAATTATAAACTATTTATGACTAAATAAATTTTAATCTATGTATAATTTTTTTAATTTACAAAAAATAACTTTTATTATTATTTATAATCACATTATAAATAATTAATTCAATTTATAATTCAATATAAATAAAAATTAATTTTTATTCTTCCATCATATTCTATGGTATAGAGCGTATTTTATAATATGACATGTAAACTATCTCTAGAAATCTATATTAACCATACTCATTGATTTATAATTATATAATTGAATATGATACATTACAGTGCTCATATTAATGGTATTTTATGATTGATATGCCTTTCATCAACATTGATAGGTTATACCATTTTAAAGATAGATGTGGATATCATTTTAATGATTTGACTACCTATTTTTCGATACATGTAACCAATAGTATTATAAACTATTATATCTTTTTTTGTATACATTGAACTTTATAGAATCCATTAATTTAATTTGTATCATGGATTATGATATCATATATCATATGAAGTGATATTAATCCCATAAAATGAAATATTTGTTTTATGTTATGATTCAACATATGCTATGGCTTAAAATTTACATAAAATTAATTCCATGTATGATTTCATAAATCTAAAGGAATCAGATGTTTTGATATGACTAATAGTTATATAAGAGATTAAAAAAAATTATCAAGGGAGGAAAGTATAAACCAATCCTAAGAACACCAACCATAAGATAAGAAATATATAATACAAAATGATATGAAGAACACTATAACCATATGAATCATTACTATTTCCTTCAAATGATTTTGATGATGATAACCAAAGTGGAAAATGAAATACTACTACTATTTAAGGTTTCTATGGGATAGTAGGATCGCATGTCATACATGTGAGCCTTTCCTTCATCCATGGGGTGCAAGAACATAAGTGTTCTAAAGAATAAGCAGAGAGTGAGGGAGAGATTTCTTGTAATTCAGTTTATCTTGGATTTAGACTATTTCATAAGAAAACCATCCGAGGGATGTACTATTATTATAGAACCCAAAGACACTCAATGATGTTATATATCATTAAATCATGGATTATAGAACATGATTTGGTTGCTTAACCAACATGTGTCACATTCATACATTCAAAAAACCACTTACTAGTAAAACACATATAATAATTCTTTTAATGCTAGAACTCAAGGTAATATATCTCAAACATCAGGCTGGTATTGGCATCATAGTAAATATTCATATAACTCAATGCAGAACATCGTAATATAATATAACTAGAGGGGAAACAACATTGGCATGAAATGAAGTAAAATTTCATGCCATGCCATATGATAACATAAATCATACTATATGATTAAGTTTTTGAAAATAATATCCCATAAAATATAGTTCTCGTAATACTATTTGATAGGTTTAAGAGTGGTTTTCATCAAATTCTTTATTCATGCATGAATATCATATATAAACTATATTCAAGGCATGAATATGGATTTAGATCTTATATCTCCATCAAATGCATGTCTATAAATACGAGGTATGTATGTTGTGGTTATCTAATTTGAAGAGTGAATGTGAAGTGCTCATCTACTAGATGAATTCCATATGATGTATTCATTAACATTGATAGTATATACTCATAGAATCAATAATATTAGAGATTATAAGGGATTGAAAAACACCATTCCCCCTGGAAACTCTAAGTCTTAGATTATGTTAATGTATTGAAATTAACTCTATTGTGAGAAGAAACTAGTGAGAATATGTATATAGATATGTGTGATTTATAGATATAAAACTATATCCATTTGTAGCTTTAGTAGAATTTAGGTATTTTTAGAGGCCACTATTTGATTACATTAATGGATATGTTGATTCATGTTTTTTTATAATGCTATAAGGTTCATTGTGGCAAGACTTTGTGATTCACCAAATAAGTATTTAGTATGATTAAATAGTTTCTCTAAAATCCTTCATGATTTTAAAAAATATATTTTTGGATTATTTTTTACAATGTAGTACGTATGATTTAATATAAGGAGATGTTAAGGATAACTTTATAAATGGGTTTGAAATATATCAAAAATAGTTTTGAATATAATTCTATAAGTTATCATATTCAATAAAATATAATGTATAATAGGATGGAAAAACCTATCTTGGTTTACTATAAGTGGGTAATTGTTACGAATATGCACTAATTCTTGGTTATCATATTTTTTGAATTTGTGTATCATAGGGTATAATAAATATTTTGAAAAATTAATATTTGAATAATTATGAAAATATTTTATTATACGATATAATGATATCATATGATCCTTTCATGGGAATATTGAAATTTATGATATATATGATTTATAGATATGTGTATCGAATAGTTAAATTATTTTGGTACTATAATTATCCATGTATTATCTAGAACATTACGATGTTCGCCAAAAATTCATCTTATTCATAAAAATATTAATAATCACGTATTTTATGGCCATTAGTTACAGGAAATGTAACTGAATAAAATATTCCTTTGTTTATGAGACATACAATTAATTGAATGATGCCATATTATGAATTGGGATAATTCTTAAAGGCTATATAATAAGGGATAAGAAATTGGGTAGTTTGTTCCCCTACTCACAATCCATTGGATAAAACATTACCCTCCGTAAATCTCTATTTCTTTTCACTATTTGTTACAATGAAACTAGAATTTACAATAAAATAAATAGGGAGCTGGATATGATGTGTTAAGATGATTCATAGAATCCCATGGATACATATTAGATGAAATAAACACTAGGTTATTCCTTTAGTGAATGTTATCAGATAGAACAAATGAAAATAGTCAAATGAAATTGGTATTCAAGTTCATAAATAATATTTTTCAAAATTTCTATTTCTGAAACCAAAATATTCTTTGGATTTAAAGTTTCCAAGTGTTACCTCTATTATATTATGTATTAATTTATACTCAAAACTCTATAAAAATGACCTTCCACCTCGATCCCAACGTTTCATGAGAGTAATATTGTAAATATTTTTTTTTATCATATATAATAAACATGGTTAATTGAGTCAAAAATGAAGAGATGCCTAGATGTGTCACCATCCATCTCTAACCAGGGTCAATGGGTGAGAATGATAATGAATACTCTAGTATATATTTTACATTGAGATTTTTTAATAACTACCTTTACATAAAATATAAAGTATTTTTATTAAATAAATCAAAATATCAATCATATAGTCATCCATATAGTTACATGTAATTTCATCTCAAAACCATTATTTTACATAACATCCTCTAAGTTACAAATTATTTTGGTAACCCCATTAGGATTCATACCATCCCCACCCCATTGAGGTTATAAAATTTATCCAAAACCCAAACATCTAATGTATTCATTGAATTAATAATAAATTTTATTAATTAATAGAAATAACTAATCACTTAGTTATGAATAGTAATCATTATTTATTTGAGGATCAAATTCAACATCATGAAAATCCCATGTCCCTATTGAAAGTATTTCATCAATGTTTTTTGAATATATAAATATGAGATATAAATTCATTTTAGATGAAAATGAGACAAAAAAATAATATTAAATTCATTAAATTATTCTAGATAATGTTCTATTATGATTATAAGGTCAAAAAAAGAAAAATAGACTTTTCAGTAACCAAATTTGAGGCCCCACTCATATATATGTACCTTTAATCCATTTTATTAATGAGGGTTTCCCATTTTCCACCCATAGACAACACCATTTGTAACTCACACCACCAAGAATGGATTGATCCATGAATACATTTTCTAAAAGGTCTAATTTCCAATTATAGATTGGATGACACTGATTATTTTTCATTATCCCCCCTAATTTATAATTATTTTTAATAAGTATTTTTTAGAAATATTTTATAAAAGTATATCGATTTTAGTTTCAATGTGACCTTTTATTTAAAAATTCTGATTCTTGATTATTTTTGTAAGAAATTCAACTGTGTATATTTTTCTGAAAATGTGAATTTTTAGTTCATCATTGGTAAAGTTTACTATGCATTAAAATTAATATGATTTAATATAATATATTTTAATTTTTGTGGAACATTAATGTGAATTTTAAATTTAAATAGTTTTTCAATGTTTTGGATATAGGGTTTAATATTTTCATGAAGTTGAGTTTTTTTCCCAAAATTGTTTCTATTGAACCATTTTTTACTTAATATTTAGAGGTTTGAGAATTTCTAGAAGAATATTTAAATATGTTTTATATCTATTGTTTCATAATAAATTTACATTGATGAGTAATATTCTAATTCATCCACAAAAGTTTCTCTAATTATCAAAATTGAAGAGGTGTTGAGGTATAAATATTATTTTTTGTACGAGTGAAGAGGATTTAAAACATTTTATAATTTGGGTAACTGAAAAATTCAACATTGGAGTTTCTTTTTAAGATAAAATTAAACAATAAATATAATATATATGATAAATCAAGGATTCATTTTAATATGCATAACATTTTCATCTTGGGAAAATTTCAAAAAAAAATTCATGCATATTATTATTTTCTCTCTAAGTGAATAATGCATAAAATTAAATGTGGGGTTTTTCAGAGTTATTTTGGTTGGAAAAATAAAAAATTGAACTATGTAATTCAATTCATATGAGTTATCTTCAATTATACATGTTTCATTTTTTAATAGTTGAGGTATAATTTTAAAATGGATAAACATTTAAGAGTTTGTTTAACTCATTTAAGTGTTATTTTACTTTGTGGGATATAGAATTTGAAATGTTTTTTGAAAAAAATCAAATTTATGAGAAAATTTTTTATCTGTAAAAGTAAAATTAACATACCTAAGAGTCCCATTATTTGTTAAGTCATGGAATAGCTGTGAAAAATACATTCCCTAGTTTATAATAGAAACCAATACTATATATCATTTTAGACAAGGAATTGTTTAAAGAATATTATGATGTTTTCCATAATATTTCCTGATTAAAATACAAGTGAAACCCAAGTCCTTACTATTGTAAATCAATGGAAATGATGTATGAGATAAATTATTTAACATATTAATAATACAATGAAGATGAAATATATTTAGGAATACATTTAGATATAGAATATTTGTATATGATTCATGATAAATGTAGGGGAGTGTATTTTTTGAAGGGTTAAATCATGTCACAATGGAGAAGGTAGTAAATATAAATGGCTACCTTGTGGAGCTCTGGGACTTAAATTTATGATTTAGTGATAGTGAGGAAAGTGTTAGGGTCCTTCTTATTGAATATACTACTTTATTTTGTGGGGATTCATTTAGTAGTTATTTGGGGGTTCATTACAAAGGCACAATGTGGCACATGGGGTGGTTATTTAATTATACTCTTTGAAGGCGGATAAATATATTGAGATGAGCCATGTTTATAGAGATTAATAATATACCATTTTATTTTGTTCTATTATTTCTCTACATTTTTTATGGAATTATTATTAATATTTTCTTTATTTCATATAAGTTTCAAAAAACATTTAATGAATTTGGAGTAAATTGGATCAAAATTATTTATAGTTCCTACTATAGTTCATCATATTAATATATCACACTTCATAGATCATCCCATGCGTAATTAATTATTTTATTTTATTATTAATAAATTTCCTATATATAGTTGATAATATGGTTTTTTTCTCATGATAAATTAATTATTTTTATGTTGATAAATTGATTGATTATAGTGGTATGTAATTAAATAATGATATTGTGATTCCTTTTTATAAATTTCTTCATTCAGAATTATTCATTATAATGATTTACACACAATTATAAGTATTAAAAGGGTATTAATAGTATCTACTTAACCTAAAACGATTCAATTAAAGTACATAATCATGAAACTTTTGTTTCTTATTTTCTATGTGTTTGAATTAACATTTATTTGATATTTGGTTGAAAATAATACTTTAAAGAGTAGAATTTAAATATATTTCACAATCAATAGATATTGAGGTCTTATAACTTATTTAGTTATTGATTTTGAACAATTATGATTGACATTGAAGTAAGAACAAACACCATTTTAATCAATTCAAATCAGTCAGATATTCCAAAATTCAATTATTTTCACCCATCATCATCTCTTGTATGATATTTTAATTATTATATTCATTTTAAATTCAATATTTCATTGTTACACTTCATTATCTTTCGTAAATTAATTTCATTTACTATTGTATTTTTTATTTTTTAAATTCCCATTTTTATTAGACTACACAGTATTCCTTCCCTATGGAGATAATGTTTCAATTTTATAATAATTAGGTAGAGTGTAGTAAAATATAATTTTTTCTACCCTTGATGATGGGAATATGTTAAAAATTTCTTCCACTACTATGGAAGGTGATACATTTAAAATAAAATTTGAATAAAATTTGAATTTTATAAAAAAATAAAATAAATTGAAATTTGTTTTGTGCATTCCCAAAAGGTCAATATGTGAATATATAGATCCTAAAAGTCCTTGAATATGAAATAAAAATTACCTTCATAAGATAAACTAAAATATAAAAAAACCTAAGGGAAATGGTGGTCATGAACCATAACAAAAACATCAATCCACCAAAACCTAGGAATTCTGTTGTTGAAAGATATATACCCAGATAGTTTCATCTAACTAATATTTCATGTAAGAAATCCTAAATCTTTTTTTGTCTTGTACCAATAAATTTTGAGATTTTATAATAATAAATTGTTATTTCATTATTCTATAATGATTTACCTAATGATTACTCTTTGGAATTTGTGAGAAATTTTTATATTATTGTACAGTATAATCAATTACATGGGTTGAGTGAAGAAGTAGATAAGATATGGGTCTTTACCTTCTGTCTTGAGGTATATTTTATTAACATGTTTCAATAATTAAACAATAAATACTTAGTATTGGGGTTTTAACACTTTTTCAGAAATGTTTTTTTCTAAGATAATTACCACTACTGTAAGATATAAAATCATCAATTTTATCCAAGATGAGGGATATTATTTCTCGGAGACATTATATCGGTTGAAGGATCTCCGTAGTAAGTTTATGAATCATGAATTTCTTCCTCACTTCTTAATGTGAAGAATCTATAATGGTCTTACTCCTTAATACAAAAACATAGTTTATCAATCTGCTGATGGTAATTTTTTTGATAAAATAAATGAGGAGTTGAAAAAAATATAAAATTAAAAATCTAAAAAATCCCAAGAAAAAATTTATATGTGAATAAATTTCCATAAGACTGAGTTTTAATAATATGATTATAAAATTAAGAATAATAATAATGAGACTTCACTTAGGTAGATATGTTAACAAGTTGTAATGTATAAGAATAATATGGATTTATATCCTAACATTTATATTCCAATTAAACATGGTAAGGATTCTCAATTTATGTATTTTAGGTCTGTAAACCATATAAAAAATGATATATTTCCAGTAGTTATAGTCTTTTATATAGAAACATCCCAAAAAACATGGAGAGATCATGGAGTTATTAAAAAATATACTACCCCTAGGTTCCCAAATCATCTAAGACCTCAACATTAATGTGAAAATATGGATAATTCATTAAATCATAAATTTATATGGAGTGGTTTATGAAATAATAAATTTTACAATAAACTCATAAAAAACTATAAAAAAGGATGATATATAATTTCAAATATATTATTTTAAAAATAAAATAAACAATTTGATGATTTAGTTGAGTGAAATTGAAAGAGAGGATAGTGGTATATAAATAAAAAAAATTAGTATTGAAATAAATATATGGGAAAATTTAATGTCTATCGACACTAATAGTGGATAGAAAACTAAAGTGATGTTAGTTATTTTCCCAAGGAAGTTTAAACTAATGTTTCAAATGGATCTGAAAATTAAAACCTGGAAAATAATATGTCTGTAAAGGTGTAAGGTCCAAATTGAACTAAATCTTTTTGTACTACTATAAAAAATATAAAAATATAATGAAATGGGAGATAGAAAAATAAATAAAATATAACGTTGGGACTGGGAAAAACTAAGGAACCAACATATTATGCACCACTTTACATCACCCATTCCTTTTCCTCAATGATTTTAAATGGAAAATGATAATCCTTACCATTTTAAGTATCTTGAGATATTCAATACTTCTAATATTAATAGACCCTTTTTTGATGGTGTATATAATATTTCATCATATATAAATTTTCTCTAATTATTATTAAAAAATAAATGTAATCTAAGAGAACTTTCCACCATAATCATAATTGAGAAATTTAGTTATGTTATTTCAGGAAATCTACACCTAAAATCCCAATACCATTGGATTACTATTTTTATATGTATAATAGTTGTGAGTGCAGATAAAAAATGTATAAATAATCTAAAATCCAGTATCAATAAAATTCTATAATCCTAATTTCTGTAGTTAGGTTTAGGGAAGTTGAAATACAATTTAATTTTACATTAATTATATAATAGACTCGTCAACCATATTATTAGAAGGGTGAATGATATATAAGTTAGTGAATGAAAACATACTCTCCCAAATAAATTTATAATTATTGAAATTGAGTATTATAATATGGTCTTAAAAATCTAGGGAATACCATTACTTATTATAGGTAGGGTTGTCACATTTTTTGGAAAATGTAAATTGGGTTTTTATATTGGTACTGAACATGAGGAGTTGATTTTTCATAGAAAATATATAGAATTAGTGACCTATAAGATGATAGATTAGGCTGAATAAATTTCTAGAGTTGACATTTAGATGGATAGTCAATACAATTTTGTAGAAATAATTCAATGTTCTGTTGATAAAAAATTTAGTGCTAACTATTTTGAATTAAGATCCAATAAAGAAATTGAATTGTTAAAAAAAATTAGAGAAAAATTAGGTATTTCATTGGTACAAATCCTGAAGGGGTTCAACATAAAATTATCAGATATGTTAATATTTTTATATAGTTATTATTAAAAACCATAATACAGTTTGTTATAATAGAACCAATTCCCTATAATATAATTTGAATAAAAAATTAATTTTGATCATCAGGTGATTTATGATCCTATCAGAGTATGTTAATCCCATGAAGTTGATTTCTTAGAGGTGACAAGTGCTAAAGAAAAATAAGAGGTTTGTGTTGATTATATGGAAGTCACAAGAATGTTTTCTAAATATTTATGTCGTTTCACAAGTAAAAAATATAGATAAAATTATAGAATAAGTTAACTAATATGTTTCTACTATCAAAATTATTTTCAATTTACATTTTTGAGTTATAAAACATAAGGAATTATTGTGAGATCTTCAGCATGGGCCTTCTTATTCCATAAAGAATAAAAACTATAAGAATTATTATTTAGAAAATAGTGGATAGTTTGTAGATTTTTTCACAACTAGGTCTTACATTTATATGCCTCTAAGGTGGATGGAAACTATTAGGACCTTTCATATCTTTTATGTAATTTTTATAGCATGATGTCACGTCTTTTTGGTACTATTTTGTGATGACTTGTGGATGGAAACATAAATGCATAACATAAATAGTCCTATGGTTATGGTGTATTTTTCGGATCCTTTACATGAAGATAGTGTTATAGAAATCATAATTTATTAGGAAGAGGTTTCCTTTAAAAATAATTATATTGAACGTAATAAGAAATCAGTGCATCAAATTGATTATGGTAATAATTATAAGTACAAACCCAACATGGGTAATTAGATCTTTTAATGAATTGGTGGATACCAATTGTTTAATCAATAATTTTTTGGAGTTTTAAATTTTTTATAAAATCACACAATATCTTTGTTTTATTATACACAAATTCATTATTAAAAATGAATAACTATATGAATCTCTTACGTGATATGAAATAGAAACTTCCCATTATATTAATTAAATGAACTACCACCTTCTGTAAATTCTTTAGAGATTCATTACCAAATCCAATCATTATTCAAATTGGAATCAAATTATTGATTTTGAATAATTATATTTAATGATTATTATATTCCACTCTTTAATCTTCATTAAAAGAGAAAAATGTGGAGGTTAATGTTTTATAAAAGAGAGGGTACTAATTTTTTAGGAATTTAAAGGAAAAATAAAAATTGTTAGGGGAGTCTTATCTTAAATCCATTACATTATATGTTCAAATTTAAATTGTTTAATATTCTTAATTCTTACCTAATTGTTTTATATTTTAATATTGAAATGTTTTATTAATAGTAATTTAAAATCTATTAAATGTTGAATGATAATTATGGGTGAGGAGTTTTGTTTCAAATATTTCATGATGATTGTTAGATAAAACACAATTTAAATACAATTTAAATATGATTTATAACTATATATATGTTGAAAATGATAAGGGTTATTATTTATTAAATCAATTTTGTCAAAAATAATTTTTAATTAATTTTTGAATTCCTATATTTTAATCCTAAAAACTCTATTGAATTGTATGATAATTTTGGAAATTGTTTAAAAAGATATATTTATACTAATTTAGAGACAGTTATATCATATTTATAGTACTAATAAAATTATTTTATATGATGAAATACTTTTTTCCCATTATTTATTTATCATTGAGAAACATTATGAACCAGAGTTTTAATATTTCATGTTTCTATGAAAATTGTTCTTGTTTGCTGAATTTCTTATAGATTTATATAACCATATTTCAAGATTTAATTATTCTTTTTAATGGTGTTTAGTATAGAACTTGATATTTAAACATTTTTATTAATTTAGTACATACATTGTTCTATTAAATTGAAAAATAAATTTTAAATATAATTATTAATTGTTTTTTCACCTTGATGTTAATTAGTAGGAAAAAAATTTGGTATAAATTTTGGTAATGGGCTCATTATCTATGATAAAATCTATTTCATGGAGTACACATTAAAATTTATTTTAATGTTTTCAAATTTTAATATTCAAGAATATTTTTTCATAATAATTTTTTTTATTTTTTTCGAAAATTTAGATATTTTTTCATGTTGTGTTAGTAAATAATTTTTATTTCCATGTGGATTCACATTTGAAGAATCTTTTTATTAACCTTCTAAATGTACCTTTCATTGGTAAAATTTTAGGAATATTTTAATTTTATCAACTGAAATGAACTTATTTATTATATGTTAGATAATATAATTTGTATTCAAAAGGTCATAAAATGAACACCTAATTTCAAATGTGTTGTCTGTGTTAATATTTTTGATAAGTCCAATTGTGTTATAAAATTAATTATTATTTCTAATAACTCATATATCATGCTCTGTGTTTAATTATATTGAACTAACTTGTAATGTTTCAAATCCATGAATTTTTTAAAGGTATTATTCATTTAATTTCAATACTTGATTTTTTTTTTGGGGGTTTCCCAAACATTTTGTGAGGAAAGGGTGAGTTTTCATGATTTAGACCAAACCATGAGTCCATTTCCTGATTTAAAAACCAATTTTGTTTATTTTATAACTGTCTCGTTTTTCAATATTTTTCACCCATTACACTTCAAAAATTTCATCTCCTAGAATATTAACACCTCCATACCAATTGGGACCCTCTTAGAATCCATAATCATGGTTGATTTGGGATTTTATTTTATGAATTGGGAAATCTTGAAAGCCCATTTCCTACATTAAATTGTTTTTTAATTTTTTATCATCTCATTCAATTTTTATATTTTTTCAGTTATTCAAAATCTCACCTGAGCCCACTTACCCAAGGAGTTTTTCCAGGCTATTCTCCCCTCTTTGAAGCTCATATTCCTTGTGAATTATGGAGAAAAGTTTCTAAATTTCTGAAATCGTCTAGAATTGAAGAGGTAAATTGTTTCTTCCATAACTCCTTTATTTTTTACTATTTTCCCCCATTAAAATTATTAAATGACCTCCTCAACCTTATTCAAACCTAGATTTCATTTTTGGATGCTTGGAAATTCAGAAACTAGTGTATTTGTGGCATTTTATAGAATACATCTCAAGTAAGTTTGTTCCCTCTCATATTCCTCCCATTTGCTTTGGGTTTCTTCCACTTTTCTTGAGGTTATAAAAGGTACAGTGGTAAGGGATCATACCTAGGGTTTTATTTTGTGTCATTTCTGTTATATAGTGTGGATTAGAGCCTAATTTCACTTTCTTGTGATGTGGCAGTGCTGTGATGGGGGTTTCACACAATGGTTTGGTGTTTTTGGCACAAATGGTAGGTGATTCCATGTGTAATCATTTATTGATGAGTTAGAATTCTTGATTTAATTATTTTTCATGTTCCTAAAATTTTTTGTGTGGTGTGAAAAAAAAAAATTGATGGATTTGGTTATGCTTTTAATTTTATAGTTGCATTTTTTTCATTAAATTTGGTGTTTTCCATGTGTAACTCTTGTGGTAATATTTGGGTTTATTTTACAACACATGAATGTGGTTTATTAAATGTTGTTTGGGCTTCCAATTTTTCTTTGGTAGGGTCTTGGTGTGCTTTTGGGTTTAAAATCGGGTTCTTGAATGGGTTTTATGTGTAAAACATTTTTGAACTTCTTGAATGTTTTTTATTAAAATTGTAAATGGGTAATTGAGTTTCACAAAGTGTGAAAAGGAAGTTTATGTACCGTTTGGGTGGGTGTATGTTTTTAAAATGGTCCAATTTTTTGTGAAAGGGAAGTTATTTTATGTTTACCATCTTGGTAGAATTTTAAAATTTATTAAACTATTTGTCAAATTTTAAAAGAGATATTAAATATGTTACTAGATATTTCAGTTTCAGTATGATTTCAAAATTAATTTGAATGATAAAGTGTATTTAATGGAATGTGATTGGGATAATTGGTGTGTTTGTTATGTGGAAATAGTATTTGAATGTTAATATGGTATATCATGGATTTTGGAACTTGTTTGAGCACAAGAGGGGCAGGCCAGGTATCCAGGTGGGTGGATGTGTACCAGTATGTTAGTGATCCTGTGGGGTTTGGCCCCAGTTTCATGTAGCAAGTTTCATGATAAAAACACTAACTATACTATGATGATTATGGGGGGGATACTATGTTATTAGTATGATCCCTACTTGTGGCATGTGTTCATGAGAACAGATACTTGTATGGTTACTTTCACCGAGATACGAGGTACCTGGGACCCACAGTGAGCTGGTTCCTTGGGGTTATATCCCATTGCTTGTGCTCAATAAATACTTCATCCTTATCATTATCATACGTTATATTTATCTAGAAAATTCAGTATCTTTGTAATTCTATTTAGAATTTTTTATTCTTTAATGTAACCCACTTGAAAATATTTTTTATTTAGAGTTGCATCTCCTAAACATTCTTAATAGTATCTCATGTTTGTGAATACATGAAAGCTTTTAATATTTGAATGTTTATCACCTTGAATACTTTAGTGGTGGCATCATACTGGGATTTTTATCACACCCTACATACACCTTTGGGTGTAAGTAGTGTTGGTTATTTTTGTCGTAGGTTTGGGGTACAACTTCTCGTGCCAATGGTTCATGTTTTTAGCGGTCCTTCGTGATGCAGTTTCGTGGAGATGGATTGAGGGTGGTGTCTCTTTCCTTGAGGCGGTTCTTGGGATTTACATTGGTTTTTGTTCCCTTTTTTAGTCATTTAGGTTTTTTAAAATTTTGTAATTCAATTCTTAATTTTTGTAACAGATGTTTTGGTTTGAAAAATATTGATTTGGTTTATTAGATTTGTTTATTGTTTTAAGTTTATAAACTCCGGTAAATCATGGAAAAATTCTATTTTGTGGTACCAGACCACTTGTGCCAGACCATGGGGATTGGGAACACCCTTTGGTCCTTATCAGGGGCTGGGTTTGGTGCCAGTTTTAATGGAGACCAGATTGGGATACTGACAAAATGGTATCAAAGGGGTTAGCTTCACTCTTTGGGTCATGTTATTTGGGGATGATTTCAGATAGTCTAGATTTAGGATTTTCAAGGATTGACACACTGATTACAAGTATGGTTCCTGGATAGAACACCCCGTAATGTGACTCAAGTCTCCAAGGGAATTCGTGTTTTATCTGATTCCTTTTTTTTCATGGGTCATCGATGATTGGGTAAATGAAAAGAGAGTTGGGTTAATGGTCTCAATGAGATCACAGGGCCTAGAAAGTCAGGTGGAGTCGAGGATATTGTCCTAGAACACTCTCTGTGATGGTGAAGTGAATGGTGTATGGTCACCAACCATATGTCCAAGTCACCCACCAAAACTTGTTTCCTCTCACATTGTGTTGTGTCCTTTTGTTTCAGAATCTTGGAAGCTTGGTTTTAACATTATAAAGAATACTTGATTTAAGAAATGTGAACTTTTATGAAATTATTTTCTAGTAAAGAGAATGTGGATTGGTTTCTAAAGTAGTGGAAATGAATTTTCAGAACTATTTTGAAATTTCAAAGGGTGTGTTTACACCTCTTCTGAATGTATGAATTATGTTAGAGTTGGTTTTTAAAATCATTTCCAAATAGACTTTTCTGAATTATTGACATGTGTTTTGAGATGAATGATGTGTTTTGGGAATTTAGGTGTGGGGTTTTAAGATAAATTTTGATTTGGTAACTAGTAATAATTTGAAAAGATTTATGAATCATTGGAATCTTTTTTAAATAAGAAAATATCAGTTTTTAAATGGATGGGTGTTGATGAAAGGGAGTTTTTTCATTAAACTATGAGTGTTTTGAAATGGGTTGAAATGTTTTGAAATTAATGTAAGGATTGATGGTGGGTTTTAATTTGAATGATTAGGGATTTATGAAATGTTTAGTAAGATGTAAATTAGGTTTTTATTCTATGGTTTATGGTTTTGTGAGGAATGGATGTGTTAGTTGAATGTATTTTTTTTTGGAAATTGGAAGTAATTTTTGTATTAACCTTTGATATTTCTGTTAGTGAACACATGAATGGGGTTATGTGGGATGATATATGGTTAATGTCACGAATTGATGTGTTTCAGGATGGATATGAGGTGGGTTCCCAGTGTGGAATGGAAACATGCATGTGTGAGGCCCATAGGATACCATTTATGGGTATGCTAACCACCTACCCATTTATTTTCAATTAAGTGACTTCTTTTAAAGGAAAAAACATGATTTATTGATGACCATTTTGTGTGGTGTGTCTTAAGTGTTTTGGGAAATATTATTGTTTTGGTATGTTTTGAGTTCAATAACCCCTCTTGTTTGAATGATGTTTTCGGTATGGGTTTTGTCGGTATGTTGGGATGAAGGGCTGGTTAGTGGTCTCTTCTAAGAAATGTTCGGGAGGCCCTTATGGTGTCTCTACTCATATGTTAGGTTCCAACTAGTGATATTTCTTGAGCAATGTACATCTTGGTTGGGTTCTTGGGTTCTCTTTTTAGATAGGGTATGCCCCCATAAAGATTTAATGCATGACTGAAGTGCATCCCAGAAAGATTTTCTATTGGAAAGTCCTCCAGTTGATCAACATAAGGAATTTATTCTTGTGTTTTAGATATTGAGTATACCTGCATTACCTTTCCATGTTTTGGGATCCACCTGTGGTGTGAGAGTGGCCGTGGAAGGTTTAAAGAGAAATTAGTTTTTTAAGTTACCTAAGTCGCTAAACGTTAAATCATTTCAGGTGTGTTAGTGTAAGATGTTGTCTAAAATGGACTCTAGGTCTGTTGTCAGTCTTGTCGAAGTAAGAGTTCATGTTATGACATTAGTGTGAAAAATTAAGCTGAGTGGGGTTGTTATGGCCACTTGCTGAAATTACGTGTTGTTTGGTGACTTGGAATAAGGTACCATTCCATGTATTATTTCTATTAGTCACAAGGGTCATGTTTGGTGACACCTTGTGATGTCATGTTCTTTTTTGACTGCAAATGTGAAGGTTGTGCAATCTTCTGAGTCTCTGTTTTTTCAGAAGTGTGCCTCCCTTCAAAAAATATTGACATTCTCTATTTAGAGGAAAGTGTTTTCATATGTCCCTTCCTCTTTGTATTTTTTATCCAAATAAACAAGGGGCGATGTGTGTACATCTTCTATGTTCTTGTTTCAGAAAAATTTCAGGTTTTGGTTAAGTGATTTTGGAGAGTGTTGTGTCTCATTGAACCAATCTAGGATCATAGTGTAGTTGTTTATGGCACCAATAAAAGAAGTTCTATTCAGGGGTTTCCCAAGGCCTAACTGTGGGTCCGAAGATGCTTCGATCACCTAATCTTCATCCATTGGTCCTAGAGTGAAGATGTTAAGTATTCAAGGAAATACCAGTGTCCTTAAAATTTTATTTGTCAAATTCATGTCCTCGGTATAAAAGATGGGAACAGTTTAAACGTCTAGTATTTTCATCTTTCTCTATTTGTTATCGTTCGGTGGAAAGAGGTGGGGGAATATTGTTCTCATGTTATATTTTAAGTTCATTATTTTCTTCCTTTGGTTTCCTTTGAGTATGTAGAGAAAAGTATGAAATTTGGGCTAGGCAGATGATAGCACACGGTTTGCGCACAGTTAGTAGTAATCGTGCACAAACCTAGGAAACAATGCGATAAGAGCCAATATCTAACACATGGTATCCACATCTTCATGCCCCTTGGACCATGTAACCATGAAAATTTCCCCCTTTGGAATGAATTCTCTACATGTTTATCCCATAGTTTCCCAAACTGTACGAACTAACCATACAGTCATGCCAATTCATTAAATTTTGGGGTCTTTTCATGTTATCCCATACTAGTTGGTTAAGATGGTTGGTTTTTATGGTGGGGATACCCACTATGGGTCTTATGTAAGTTATTTTTGGAAAATTATAATGAAATTATACCCCTTATGCTAGAAATTCAATTCAGGCCTCTGCCGATTAGTGTCCCGATTTTTTCTTGGGAAACTTTTAGTTGCCTTTTATGGTGGGGAGCCCATTTGTGTCTCCCCGTATCAGTAACTCTGTTTTTTCCTTGGTATTTTCATGGAAATAGGTTTTATCATTTGAATAAATTTATCTGCCAACTTCCTCTTTTGGTAAATTTTCGTATTTGAGTACTCCCAACAGTTTTGTTGAAGTGAGACTGTGGTAACCCTGTTTGATGTTGTTGTCTGTTCAGGTAAATTGCCTGAGTCTTGTTTGGATAGTGTTTGAGGTGTTTTGTTTTGGGATGATTTTTTAATCTACTTGATTGTTTCTGGAAAGTGGTGTAAGTTTTGTTTGGTGACAGTATCCTTTATTTGATTGATCAATTGGATATATCTTAGCATTTTTGGGGTGGGAGAAATTTGGTTAAAGAGTCCATTTTGTCCTATCAGTTGGGTTTCGTTTTTGATTTTGTCCCTGTTGTGTCTTTTCGAGGGAGGAATGATTTATGGTGGGGAGAATTGTCACATCCATGAATTTTTTTAAAGTTATTTTTCATTTAATTTCAATCCTTGATTTGTTGTTGGGGATTCCCATAAATTTTTCGAGGAATGGGTGAGTTTTACTGATTTGGTCCTAACCAAGAGCCAATTTCATGATTTAAAAACCAATTTTGTTTCTTTTATAACCCTCTAATTGTTAAAAAAAATCACCCATTATACTTCCAACATGGCCTCCCCTAACCTATAAACACCACCATATCAATGGGGACCCTCTAGGAATCCATAATCATGGTGGATTTGGGTTTTTATTTATGGAATTGGGTCAGACTGAAAGCTTGTTTCTTCCTTCAAATTGTTTTTTAATTCTTTAATATCTAATTAAATTTTTATGTTTTCTCAGTGATTCCAAGTCTCCCCCAAAACCACATGCCCAAGTCACACCTCTATGCCCACGTACCACTCTTTGGAGCTCATATTCATCTCAAATAAGGGAGACACTTCTCTGGATTCCTGAAATCACCCAGATTTGATTAGGTAAATTGTTTCTTTCACAACTCCTTAATTTTCAACTCTTTTCCCCCATTAAAGTTCATAAATTACCTCCTCAGTCTTATTAGAACCTCAATTTCATTTTTTGGTGTTTGTAAATTCATCTAATGGTTTATTTTGGTTCTTTTTATTCAATACATCTCAAGTAAGTTTGTTTCTGCTCATGTTCCTCCTATTTTCTTAGGGTTTCTTAAACTTTTCTTGAGGTTATAAAATGTCCAATAGTTAGATTTCATACCTAGGGTTTTATTTATGGGTAATTTTGGCAATATATTGTAGATTAGGGATATATTTCTCTTCCTTGGGGTGCGGTAGTGGTGTGATTGAAGTTTCGCACAACAGTTTGAAGTTTTTTCACAAATGGTAGGTGATTCCATTTTTAAGAATTTCATGAGGAGTTATCATGCTTGATTCGATTATTTTTAATGTTCTTAATATTCTGTGTGTGGTGATAAAACTATTTTGATGGATTTGGTTAAGTGTTTGATTTTATTGTTGAATTTTTTTCATTAAATTGGGTGTTTTTCGTGTGTAACTTTTGTGGTAATATTTGGGTTTATTTTATAACATATGCAAGTGGTTTATTAAATTATTTTTAGACTGAAAATTCTACTTTGATAGGGTATTGATGTGATTTTGGGTTTAAAAGAGGGGTTTCTAATGGGATTTATGTTCAAAACCTTTTTGTACTTCCTGAGAGTGTTATGAATATTGTAAATGGGTTATTTAGTTACACAAAGTGTGAAAAAGAAGTTTGTGTACTGTTTTGGTGGGTGTATGTCTTTAAAATGGTTTGATTTGTTGTGAAAGGGATGTTTTGTGATTTTTACCATCTTGTATGAATTTTATAATGTTTCATAAAGGATTTATCAAATTGTGAAATAGATATGAAACATGTTGTGGGCTGTTTTGGTGTGAGTATGATTTCAAACAGAATTTGAATGAGAAAGGGGATTATGTGGAATATGTGTGGTATGTTTGGAGTGTGTGTTATGTGGAAATTGTATTTGAATGTGAATATGGTATTTCATGGATTGTGGAACTTGTTTGAGAATAAGAGGGAAACCCCAGTTATCTAGGTGGGTGGACGTGTACTAGTTTTCTAGTGATCTTGTGCGGTTTGGTCCCAGTTTCACATAGAAAATTTTACGATGACAACACTAACTAGACTATGATGATGATGATGTCAGGGGACCACAAGGTTATTGGTATGATCCCTTATAGGGGCTTGTCTTCATGAGAACAGATATTTTTATGGTTACCTTAGCTGAGATACGAGGTACCTGAGACCCACAACGATCTAGTGTGTAGGGGTTATATATCGTTTCTTATGCTCATTAGATAATTTTGTCTTACCATCAACATATATTTTGATTATCTATAAAATTAACTATCATTGGAATTCTATTTTAAAGTGTTTCTTCTTTAAATTACCATACATTAAAATAGTTTTTAGTTAAAGTTGCATCTCTTTAAAATTCTTAATAGCATCTCATGTTTATGAAAACATACAAGCTTTTCATCCCTGAATTTTTATCACATGGAATCCTTTAGTGGTGGAATCATTTTGGGATTTGGATCACACCCTACTAACATCATTTGGTGTATGAAGACATGGTTATTTTTGTACAAGTTTTGGGGTAAAACTTCTCGTGCCAATGGTTTGTGTTATGTCCACAAGGCTGAATACTGTGGGAGGGGGGTGAATCAGGGTATGAATAATTTAAAATTAAAGCTCGTTCTGATCTTGTTTTTCTGTTAAGAAAAACACTCTTCTCTCTCTTTCTAGTTTCACAATATAAATAGAAAGTAAAGCATGCACAAGACACAACAATTTTTACTTGGTTCACCGCTAAGGGCTACATCCAAGGAGCATATTCTGACAGGTTGTCGGTCATACCAAATTCCACTAAACTTAACTAGCTGTGGATTACAAGGTTCAGGCATAGTCACTCTGTCCCAGGATCACTGCCTTTACAATGTTTAGGGTCATCTCACTGCTTTCCCACGGGTCACTCCCTATTTCTCTCTCTATGGCTCACTGCCAGTGGAGAGGATCACCCTCTTCCTCTTCCTTTCCTCACTGCTCTGGAAAGGATCCAATCACAGTTTATAGACTTGTAGGTATCTTCATTTGCAAGAAAGAATGCATCCTCAATAGTTGATAGATGCTTTGTTGAAGTTCAATGATCACCCACTAATGAATAATGCTTTACCACAGATGTTCTGGGAAATTCATAATTTTCACGCAACCCTAGGGTGACTTGTCTTTAACCAGTGCACAGCCTCTACCTTCGTTGTGGAAAAACCAACTTGTGCGCCACACCTGCTTGCCAAAACTTGCTAGCCAAAACCTGCTGGCCAAAACCTACTGGCCACAACCTTGTGGCCAAAACCTTCTAGCTGAAACCTGCTGGCCAAAATCTGCTAGCTGAAACCTGCTGGCCAAAACCTGCTAGCTGAAACCTGCTGGCCAAAACCTACTGGCCAAAACCTGCTGGCCACAACCTACAGGCCACAACCTGCTGGCTGAAACCTGCTGGCCCAAACCTGCTGGCCCAAACCTGCTGGACAAAACCGGATGGACACAACATGTTGGACACAACCTATGCACCACAAACTGCGCGCCAAAACCTGGGCACCACCACCTGAAAGCCACAACCTTCTTGCCACAACCTGCGCGCCACAACCTGCGCGCCACAACCTTCCCACCAACACCTGCACACCAACACCAGTGCGCCAACACCAGTGCGCCAACACCAGCGTTCCAACACCTGTGTGCCAACACCTGCGCGCCAAAACTTCCACGTGTGCGCTCAGTGATCAGATTATCTCTAAGTGTTGAGGTCATTGATAAATGAGGAGGGTAGTCGTCTATTTATAGGAATTTTGAGGACCTGCGCGCCAAAAACCTGCACGCCACTTTTGGACCTGCGCGCCACTTTTGGACCTACGCACCAAACACCTACGCGCCACCTTTCCTTTGCCAAATTTTTGATGTTCTGAATTTGAAAAAAATCCAGGCATACAACATTAGAATCCTCTTTAACACAAGATCACAACTTCCTTTTTCAAAAACTCTTTTCCCCATTCTCCATGAAAACTCCCTTTGTCAACAGTTTGAGTCATTGAGACTTGCTTTGTCAACAAACACAACATGGAGACCTGCATTTTCAACAAACACAATCATCTCAAAAATGCTTCAATGATTCCTTGAGGGATTTTTTCCCAAAAATCTCCCCCTTTGGGTTTGTTGAAAACTCTTCTCAAAACAATTCTACATTTTTTGATACCTCATTATGGCTTCATTCATCTTTAGCCACCATTTTCCTCTTACGATATAGATAGCGATCAAAGATTTACTCAACACATACTCTAAGCCCACATGAGGAATGCTCGGCGTGAGAAACAAGAGTATCATGAAAAGTACATCTACGAGTCACTTCGTTTCTGACACCACTATTGATACCAATCTAATGCCGATTGAAATTTTCATACCAACCTGATATCAACCACACTTCTGCTTTTATCACACTCCTCAGCTGTCGTGATATCTATTCTTTGATCGATCATGTCTAGCATTATCTGATTTAATATTCTTCCCTTGTCACATTGCACTCCCCCTATATCTCTAATCCACCTGTCAGCTTCTCCCCATATCAATCATGATTTATCAAATTGCCACACTATCTCCCCATTTAACAATCACTATTTTCTCCCCCTTTGTCAATGAACCCAAAGGTCACTCCATTGCAGTCTGTAATAGAGTAGAGAACACATATCAGAAGATTAGGGAAAACACATCATACCTCGGGGTGAGGGAAGAGGTCATGCATTCACACTTTTCAAGTTTGGGGATTTAACTGGTTCCCAGATCCAATAGATGCCTCTCAAAAGATTCTTTCGGCAAGGCCTTTTTCAGAATATCTAGAACCTGTAGCTCTGTAGGCACATACTCTAACTTCAAAAATCCCTTGCTCCACCTTCTTCTTGATGAAATAATATTTTATCTCAATATGCTTTGTCCTTGAGTGATGAACTAGATTTTTGCTAAGATTGATAGCACTTGAGTTATCACACTAGATTCTGATCGGAGACTTCACTTCAACGCCTATATCTTCAAGTTGTTGTTTCATCCACAATAATTGTGCGCATGCTTGAGTGGCCGAAATATACTCAGCCTCTGCGGTGCTCAATGAGATGCAATCTTGCTTCTTGCTTAGCCAAGAAATACACAATCCACCAAGATAGAATGCACCTCCTGATGTTGATTTTCTGTCATCTATTGATCCGGCCCAATCTGCATCTGTGCAACCCAATAACACTGATTGAGATGTTTCATTATACATTATACCGAAATCCACAATGCCTTTGATATACCGAAGTATTATTTTCAATGCAATCATGTGGCTTTCCTTGGGATTAATCTGATATCTCATTGCTTGGCATGTGGCGAAAACAATATCAGGACTTGTTGTGGTCAAATACAACAGACTTCCAATAATTTGCCTATATTCTGTGATATTAACTACTTTTCCATCCTCATCTTTTGATAATTTCATCCGGGTAGCAACCGTAGTCTTCATCTCCTTGGAATTCTCTATGACAAACCTTCTTAAAATCTCCTTGGAATATTTGGATTGAGAAATGAATGTTTCATTCCTTCCTTGTGTCAATTTTAGACCAAGGAAAAACATTAGCTCACTAATCATTGACATCTCAAACTCATTTTTCATTAATTTGGAAAAATGTCTACACTGAGCTTCATCTGATCTGCCAAATATTATGTCATCGACATAAACCAACACCATCATCCTTTTATTACTATCGTCTCTGAAATAGAGATTGTAATCAACTCCCCCACACTGGAAACCAAGCTTCTTCAAGTACTGATCAAGACTTGAATACCATGCTCTTGGTGCTTGTTTCAGCCCATACAACGCCTTCTTCAGACTGCAAACTTAGTTCTCATCCTCATGAATGAGAAAACCATCTGGATGCTCAATATACTCCTCCTCTTCTAGAACTCCATTCAATAATGTAGATTTGACATCCATCTGGAACACTTTGATCTTTATTTTCACTGCTATAGCCAAAAATAATCTGATTGTCTCCATCCATGCAACCGGTGCAAATGTCTCATCAACATCTATTCCCTCTATAAGGGAGTATCATTTTCACACTATCTGTTCTTTGATATGAATCACTATGCCATCATCATTCAAATAGTTGCGGTATACCCATTTAGTCCCAATGACATTCTTATCTGCTGGCCTCGAAACAATCTACCATGTCTGATTCTTCTCAATCTGATCAAGCTCTTCATTCATAGCCTAAACCCATTTTTCATCTTCAGCTGCATCGGAAAAACATTTTGGCTCCACCTGAGATAAAAACAATGTTTTCTATAATGATTTCATTATTCGAGTCTGTACTAGAGCTGTCTGATCACCAATGATATTTTTCCTATCAATTTCAGCTCAACTCTTTGGCTTCCTTGAAGACACGGACTTGACACATTATTGTTCATCATCAGTACCTTCTTCTAAGTCAGCCTCTGCCACTTCTACTCCCCCTGTGTGGCTTACCTCATCATCACTTTCATCCAAAAACAGTTCACTGGGTCGTTGAGTATTCTGTTAATTTTCAACTATAGTGACATCATTGCTCTCAACAATTTTTCCCAGCCTTTTGTTGAAGCATTTATATGCTTTTCTTTTCCCTGAGTAGCCAAGGAGTATCCCCTCATCTCCTCATGACTCAAAATTCCTATGATTTTCTTTGTTGAGAATGAAACACTTACTTACAAAGATTTAAAATTATTACAATGTTGTCTTCTTTCCGTACCACATTTCATATTGAGTCTTCCCTTCCTTAGGACACAATAGAGACCTATTCGAAATATAGACCGATGTCAAAACTTCTTCCTTCCAAAATTTCTCTGGTAGGTCCTTTTCAATAAGCATCGTTATGTCCATGTTGTTGATAATCCGATTTCTCCTCTCATCTATTCCATTATGTTGGGGAGTTCTCACTGATGAAACTTTATGCCTTATCCCATGTTTCTCGAGATAGTCTTCAACTTGACTATTTGTGAATTCTGTACCGTTATCAGTACGAAACATCAGAATTTTTTGCCCAAGCATCCTTTTTGATTCCCTCCTATGCTTATTTATGCAGTTGAACACCTCTGTCTTATGGGTAATGAAAAATACCCAGGCCATTCTTCTATAATCATCAATGAAAATAACATAGTACCTTTTCCCATTTATAGCTCGTGGTGAGATAGGTCCACATACATCAGCATGCGCCAATTCGAGCACTCTAGTTGATTTATATTCATTTGGAATGTATGTCTTTCTGATGATCTTCCCTTGTTGGCAAGAATCACACGTATGAGTGCGATCACATGATAGTTTGGGAAGATCTCTAGCAGCATCACACTTAACTAGATATTCCATGGATGGTTGGCATAGTTGACCAAGTCGCTTATGGCACAGCTGGTTTTCTTCCTCTCTGGATAAAAGGAACGTATCTTCTTCCCCACCTAAAAGGTAAAGATTTCCCTTTTACCTTTTCTATGTATAACAATTGCTCCATCTTTTACATTCGCAACACACATCTTCTTGTAAATCGGATAGAGTGCCCAGAGTCACATAGTTGATTGACACTAAGCAGGTTATGACTGAGACCCTCTACTACCAAGACATCAGCGTGTCTCATTTATTTTCCCCCAAACATGGATTTTCCCGAGCCAACAATATTTAGGCCTTCATCATTTCCAAATTTGACAACTCCTTCTTTGTCATATTTTATGCCCGTAACAAGATCTGTATTTCCTGTCATGTCAGATGTGCAACCACTATCAAGGATCCATACCCAGAGAAATATGATGCCTTAAGGTCAATTTCTTCTACCACAACCTCCTCAATTTTCTTCTTCTTGGTCCTTACTTTTTCCTTCTCACTCGGAATGGATTGAGACTTCTATTAATTATCAGAGTATAATGGACCAGCTTCATCTTGAAAAGCCTCAAATCTGTTCTTCTTTTTAACTCACCTGTTGGTTTATTGATCTGCTGCTTGCAAATGTTTTGATTCTGCTTCAGCACATTTCTCTGTATGTTCGAAGTGTATTACCTAGCCATGTAACTAAACCATCCTCACCAAAAATAGTGTCCTTCAAAATATGTTCTAAAAAACCATTTTCTGTTTGACTTCCACCTCTGTTCTCGTTCCCTTCAATATCTCTTGGCTATGGAACACACATACTATGAATTTCCCATCTTTCCACAACAATAACACCTAATATAAGGTGAATTTCTTCGTGTTACTTCAGCACAATGAGTTTCCCCTTGTGATCTATTAATATTCTGATTCTGCATTGTGCCCAAATCAACCTTCAATCTCGTGACGGGTGCTTGCAGTCTGACTTCAATTGCCACATATTTTTGCTTCTGATCAAGCCCTGAATTAGCCTTAACTTTTGAGCTCAATTATTGCTTCTTTCCTACTGAACTACTAGGATCCTCTTTTATCTTTTCAGTATCCAAAATAACCTGATTTTCCTAGAATGGATTGGTAATCAAGGGTTTTTACTGGTCTTTAACTTTTCTCCGTAGACTGACAACTTCTTCTTCATGATCTTTGATACACTAGACTTGATCTTTTACTTTTATGTTCAAGCTATCAATCTCCCTTTTCTATTCTTTAATCTTGATATTATTCTCACTAACTGATTCTATGTTCTCTATGGTTGATAACTTTAGTTTTTCAATTTCTTCCATCAACTCAGACTACTCTTCTTCTTGCTGATGCATATAGAGTTTGGCATTATGAACAACTATATTGGCTTTATTCGTCCTGGCACTCCAAACATCTATCTCCTCAAGAGATGCTTCCAATTTGGCTTCCATATCAACTCTTCCATCAACTTATTCTTCTTCTTCTTCTTCTCCAGCGTCAGTTTTTCCTTTTCCGGAGTACCACCGATGACCGCAACCATAGCATTTTCTCTTCAATCATTGGATTTCTCTATTTCCACAACCTCTTCAACCTCAGACACATCTGAACTATCTATTTCTTTTGAAAGATGATTCTTCTTCTTGAAGAAATTTCTCTTGAACTACTTCTTCCCTTTCACATTGGCTGAAGATTTCTTCTTGGGAATTTCAACATCATCTTCATCATTTTCTTCTTGAAACTTTTTGGGGCATCTTTCTACGAGTTGTCCAACCTTTCCACATATAAATCATGCAAGTGGTAGTTTCCCTTTGAACTTTCCTTTTCCTCTTTGAAGATTTGAGGAGAGGAATGACATTACCTCATCTGTCTCTTCTTCTTCCTGAGAGTCTTCAATGGTGAGCGTTTTCATGGCCTTGAATGCCACCTATTTGGATTTCCCCTTTTCCACAGCATCATTATCATCATTTCTCATTTCATATGCAACAAGGGTGCTATGTAGGTTATCCAATGTTAGCTCTTTTGGATCTTTATCTTCTAGCACTAAAACATTCAGATTGAACCGAGGTGGAAGTTCCCTCAAGATGCGCTACACAATTTTTATGTCTTCAACAACTTCTCCAAGACCCCACATGTCTTCCACTACAACATTTATCCTATCAAAGAATTCATCAACAGACTCATTCTGGTTCATTCTCAGATCTTCATACTTTTTCCACAACACTTGCAGCTTGTCCTGTCTGACCTTTGTATCCCCTTAATATATATTCAAAAGCTTTTCCCATATTGAATGTGACATTTTTCATGAAATCACCATGGTATAGATGGGATTGGAAAGGGATCCACCTAAGGCATTGGTTTCTTTGGCATCAGTATCCAGCTCTCTATGCTCAGATTCTAATAATGCACCTCTATTAATATCAGTTGTGATACCATGCATCGCTGCTGAAAACACATCCATTCCCAAAGATAGGAAATTATGTTGAATTCGATTCTTCCATATCTGAAAATTACATCCGTCAAAGATCGGAATCCCTTTATGATTAGTGACCTCCATTGAGAGAAAAACAAATATCAACCTTTCACTTTGATACCAATTGTTAGGTCCACAAGGATGAATACCCTGAGAGGGGGGTGAATCAGGGTATGACTAATTTAAAATTAAAGTTCGTACTGATCTTGTTTCACTGTTAAGAAAAACACTCTTATCTCTCATTCTCGTTGCACAATATAAACAGAAAGTAAAACATGAGCAGGACACGACAATTTTAACTTGGTTCACCGCTAAGGGATACGTCCATGGAGCATAGACTGACAGGTTGTCGGTCGTACCAAATTCCACTAAACTTCACTAGAGGTGGATTACAAGGTTTGGGCACAGTCACTTTGTCCCAGGCTCACTTCCTTTACAATATTTAGGGTCAGCTCACTACTTTCCCAAGGGTCACTACCTATTTCTCTCTCTCTGGCTCACTACTGGTGGAGAGGATCACCTTCTTCCTCTTCCTTTGCTCACTGCTCCAGAAAGGGTCCACTCATAGTTTATAGACTGGTAGGTCTCTTCATTTTCATGAAAGAATGCATCCTCAACTATTGATAGATGGTCTATTGAAGTTCAATGTTCATCCACTGATGAATACCTCTTTACCAAAGATGTTCGGGGAAAATTCTAATTTTCATGCAACCTTAGGGTTACTTGTCTTTAACAAGTGCACAACCTATGCCTTCATTGTGGAAAAAACCAACTTGCACACCACACCTGATGGCCAAAACCTGCTGGCCGAAACCTGCTGGCTGAAACCTGCTCGCCGCAACATGTTGGGCCCAACTTGCTGGCCCCAACCTGCTGGCCGAAACCTGCTGGCCGAAACCTGCTGGCCGAAACCTGCTGGCCGAAACCTGCTGGCCGAAACCTGCTGGCCGAAACCTGCTGGCCGAAACCTGCTGGCCGAAACCTGCTGGTCGAAACCTGCTGACCGAAACATGCTGGCCGAAACCTGCTGGCCGAAACCTGCTGGCCGAAACCTGCTGGCCCAAACCTGCTGGCCAAAACCTGCTGGCCGAAACCTGCTAGCTGAAACCTGCTCGCCGCAACATGTTGGACCCAACTTGCTGGCCGAAACCTGCTGGCCCCAACCTGCTGGTCGAAACCTGCTGGCCGAAACCTGCTGGCCGAAACCTGCTGGCCGAAACCTGCTGGCCGAAACCTGCTGGCCACAACCTGCTGGCCACAACCTTCTGGCCACAACCTGCTGGCCAGAACCTGTGTGCCATAACCTGCGCGCCACAACCTGCGCACCACAACCTGCACGCCACAACTGACCTCAACCTGCTGGCCACAACGTGCTGGCCACAACCTGCTGGCCACAACCTGCGCGCCACAACCTGCGCGCCACAACCTGCGCGCCACAACCTGCGCGCCAACACCTGCACACGAACACCTGCGCGCCAACACCTACGCGCCAACACCTGCGCGCCAACACCTGCGCGCCAACACCTGCGCGCCAACACCTGCGCGCCAACACCTGCGCGCCAACACCTGCGGGCCAACACCTCCGGGCCAACACCTTCGCACCAACACCTGGGCACCAACACCTGGGCGCCACAACCTGTGCGCCAACGCCTGCGCGCCAATGCCTGCACGCCAACACCTGCGCACCAACACCTGCGCGCCAACACCTGCGCTCCAAAACTTCCACGTGCGTACTTAGAGCTCATATTTTCTCTAATTGTTGAGATCATTGAGAAATGTGTAGGGTAGTCATCTATTTATAGGCATTTTGAGGACCTGTGCACCAAGCACTTGCGTGCCACTTTTGGACCTACGCGCCAAACACATGCGCTCCACATTTGGACCTGCGCGCTAAACACCTACGCGCTACTTTTGGACCTACACGCCACCTTTCCTTTTCCAAATTTTTGATGTTCTAAATTTGAAAAAAATCCTGGAGTACAACATTAGAAACCTCTTTAACACAAGAGCACAACTCCCTTTTCCAAAAACACTTTTCCCCATTCTCCAAGAAAACTCTTTTTGTGAATAGTTTGAGTCATTGAGACATGATTTTTCAACAAAAAAAACATGGAGACCTGTATTGTCAACAAACACAATCATCTCAAAATGCTTCAATGATACCTTTAGGGATTTTTTCCCAAGATTTTGTGTTTTTAGCGGTCCTTCATGAATCAGTGTCATGGAGATGGATTAAGGGAGGTGCCTCTTTCCATGAGGTGGTTCTTGGGATATCCTTTAGGTTTTTTCCATTTTGATAGTCTTGGATTTTTTTTAAACTTTGTTATTCAATTCTTAATTTTTGTAAATAATTTTTTTTCCAAAAAATTCTTATTTGGTTTATTGGATTTGTTTGATGTTTTATGTTTATAAACTCAAATAAATCATTCCAAAATTCCATTTTGTGATACTCAGGCACTTGTTCTGGACCATGGGGATCAGGAACACACTTAGTTCATTATCACAGGCTAGGTTTTGTGCTGATCTTGATGGTGACCAGATTATGTTCATGACCTAATTGGTTAAAATTTAGGTTATGTGTGTAATAAATATGAATAACTGTATATGGTTGGAAGAATATTTTAATGAAAAATTTTGTTGGTTAAACTCATTCCAAAATTTTTAAAATTGATCATCCATTTCCAATTTTAAAAAAATCCTTTTTCCAAAACCTTTTCTTTTTGAGAGAGTAATAATACATTTTTACTTAATATATTCTATTATTGAATACACCTTTGAGGTAAAATTGATTATATATATTTTTTATTATAATTTTTGAGAATAATTGAGATTCACTAAACAAGGTGAATTGATTTATTGAGGATAAATAATGTCTTTTGTGTGTAAATATTTTATGTCTATTTATTTTAATACATATTTTACATAATTATTTTTAAAAAAAATATGAATTTTTTATAAAAGTGTGCTTAAATTATATATTTATTGATTCTTGAGTATTTTGTTTTCAAAATGTAACTAAATATAGATTTTTATGAAACTGTAAATTTTTGCTAAATAATTGTTAAAATAAACTATTCCTGAACTTTTATATGTTTTAAGAACAAATATTTTGAATGTTTTTCCTGGAATATTAATTAAAATGTGACATGAGAGATGTTTCTTCTTTTTTGGATTTAGGGTTTATTGTTTTTATATTCCATGGTTTGTTTCTGAAATATTTTTTGGAAAATCTTTTTATTCGATTTGTTAAACTTTGAAAACAACTTGAATAAAGTATTGATGTGTTTTGGAACTTATTTTGAAACAGTTTTATATGTGACATTTTTATGTGGATGAATAAAAGTTCCCTGTAGATGCATAATATTATATAACTTACAAATTTAATGAAATTTTTATGCATATTTAATATTTTCATTGTTGGAGAAAATGATATGAAACATTTTATAAGCATGGAAATTGATGAAATTGGCATTGAAGTATCTATGTAAGATAATATACCCAAGTAAAAAATGGTACATAAGATAATATTTTGCAGAAGTTAAAAATGTGAAAAAAATTCAATGGTGAAATTTCAAACATGATGTCACAGTACTATTTGATTCACATAAAGACTGATACAGTAAACTAATAGAGGGTTAAATAGTAGTAATATTGGGTATAGAGATAGAATATTCGGCTATGTATTTTAATGAATAAGAGTTATTTCTAGCTGGGTAAGTGTCATTGTGAAACATTTTGGGTAGAAAAAATAAAAATCTATGAATCAATAAAAGTAATTTCATATTAATGAAGTAACATTATACTTTTATGAATATATAATTAGGAAATTACCAAGGATAACCTAGTAGGAAATAGTCAATTTTTTATATGTAAAAGTAAAATAACATGCAAAAGAGTCCAAAAATTTGTGAAATATCTATAGAGGATATGCATACATAGAATTATATTTTTTTAAGAGTAAATATTATTGAATGTAATTTCTTTTTAGAAAAATATGATAATTTTTTTTTGAGCTACCAAGAATAAAAAATAATTAAAATACCAGTGGACCCTTTTCCTTACTACTAAAAATCAATGAAAATGAGGTCTAAAAAGACTTATCAGAGTATCTATGAAGCCACTAAGGATTAAATTAAAATAGGAATATGTTATAGTATAGATTAAAAATATTCAAAAAATTATTCACATGGGGAAGTGAATTTTAATTTAAGGGTTTCCTTGACTTATAGTAGAGAACATAATGAATTGTAAAGGATTACCTATAGAGAATCAAAATGAATGTTAATGATTTTTGGAACTAATTTAAATAATGGGGACTTTGAAATTCATGGAACAAATTCATTTACGTTGATTCATTATGATATTGGTTATCTATTCGTCAAGTAGGACCAAAGATTTTAGGGGGTGTTGAATATGGTTAGGGATTATGTGGGAGATAGAGTTAGATATATGAGCTCTCCTGATAGAGAAGAATCCATGAATCTCTCTTTTTAATAATTTATTTTTCCAATTTTTAGATGATATTATAATTAATATTTATTTACATGAATAAGTGTGGATAAATTCCATCAGGTTAGTTAGATAAAATGGATTGAAATTCCTTATAGTTCCTTCTCAAGTTTTTCATTTAATTTTTTAATTAATTTATGTATTTTCTCTTATTACATTTTTTTTCCAATGATTAGATGAAAATATTAAATTATATATTATAATTTTATTACAATCCAAAAAAAAATTCTTACACCAAAAAATTTACTAATTGAGAAGGTATGTCATAAGAGAATGATTTTTTGAATCTTTTTATTCTATTTAATAATTTCATATACTTCATGAGAATATTTTATAAACTATTCTAACTATAAATCAGTGATGAATAATATTTTCTTTAAAAATAGTCTCTACCAATGTTCTTAATATAAGAAAGGCTGATGATTATCTTCCCCATGTAAGAATTTTATTTCAACTAAATTTCAGTTGAAAATTTGTTATTTTGAGTAAGATAAGTGAATAATGTTGATAAATGAGAAATATTGAGGTGATTCAACTTCTTTTCCAAATAAATTTTTCTCAATATTGATTAGACATAAAGTAATAATACACACACATTTCATTAATTAAGAGTAGTTTGATTTCACATAATATAATAAACATTGACCCTTTGTCTTATCTTTTATGTTGTGTGGATTCTTCCTTTAAAATTCATTAATTTCATATTTGTTGTAATTTATTCAATTTTTTATCATAATTCCAACAACTATTATATTTTCCTTTACTGTTTATTTTTTTTTTTGATTTTTTAGTTTTTATTCTAATTACACAATATTACATCCCTATTGAGATGTAACATCATTGACATACAAATTCGGCTGAAAATATTGTAACTTATTAATATAAATCCTTGAAAATGGGTCCATGTAACCCCTAAAAGTGCATTATCCCCCTCATTGTAAGTCACCAAACATTTTTAACAGATTATTGAGATCCATGAGGCCCATTTCAATACATTATAGCACCCAGTGGTATGTATCTACATAATTATTTTATGTAAAGTATATTGAATGATTGTGCATAGTTGGAGACATTCTAGACAACGCCACATGCTAGTGAAATGGAAAATTCTATGTTTCTCTTCACAGAACATCTTACTATAAACTAAAAAATAGTCATGCCTTTACCAATTATCTGTATAGTCATCATCACGCACCACATCCAATAATTATTTCATGGATAGGGAAAGTTACCAATTTCATCCATATATTTTTAAAAAATATCCCCTCATCACAAGAATCAACGAAATTTAATTTTTATCACAAGATTAAATAGTTAAGAACATGAATTGTTAATTAGAATGTGCAGTTTAATGAAATTTTTCTCTTAAATAGGTTTTAATCCATATATATGATCATCACATTCATGATCTCATAATATTAATATCATCAAAATCAAAATAGAAATATATGATTTTCAGTATGAATAAAGAGGGATTAAAGTAATTCACACATTGATAAAAAATGATGTAAGCATCTCCCTAAAATTTCACTAACATTATTATTCTAAATTAAGTCATCCTTACCAAAATTTTTGGTTAAGAATATTTTAATTACCCTGACTTTTACTTATTTACTATATAATCCAAAAAAATATATGATTATTATGACATTAACAAATCAAAAAGGGAGAAAAATAAGTGACTGGAATTGAAGGCCAATAATTATTTAATAAACAAACACAATTTCAAATGATCATACCTTACTTCAATTATTTCACACTCTCAGGTGGTTATCCTTATCTTAATGGATACATATCTTTACAAGGAAAATAAAATAAAGGATTTACACTAACAGAGGATCTTAAAAGATTTATATATTAACAAAAATTAGGATAAAATTAATTTTATTAATATATTTTTAATTTTGTTAAAACTAATACCAATTTAAAAAAATTTAATCATTGTTAGAATGTTTAAAAAATATCACCCAAATATAGTCAATCCATTTCAAAATCAATGAAAAATCTAATTTTAAAATTTAAAACAATAATAAGGAATTAAAATACCAATTTACACCCTTTTGAAGCTTAATATGGAAGATATCACTATATCATTTTAAAACAGCACAAGGATGTTGATTTAATCATATAAAAACACTTTTTATTATATGTGAGAACTAATTAATACAAAATAATACTTAAAAATTTAAAAAATTAATTTAATGTAAGTTGATTCATAAGTGATACTCGAGATATAATATTTTTTGGTATTGAATAATGTGAGACTAAAGATATATATTACAACTATAAACTTTTTCTTAGGATATGGTTTTATATATATTATTAGAAATAATATATTTTATATCATTGTCTTTTTTATAAGAGTATAAATTTTGAAATTTTATATCAATTTTATGAATGAATTATTATATAAAACAAATTTTTTAATTGATTTTAATAGTATTTGATATATTCATTTATTTAATCAAGTTTTTATGAATTAATTTCTAGAAATTATTAATTTTTATAATTAGATATTAAATATTTAGTAAATTTTTAATAAATAAATGTCTAAATTTGATTGTTAACGTTATTATTCCTTATTTAATATGGTATAAAATTAATGATTTTGATGTAAATAATTTATATTAAAATACTAAAGTTATTTATAATATGTTTGTAAATCAATAAAATAAGTTTAATATAAAATTTTTATATTGGTTTCATGAATGGTTAAAAATTTATTCATATGAAATTTTTTTATTGAATTATTCAAATAATTTATTTAAGTGATTCCAAAATTAGTTTCAATAGATGAGATCGGTTTTTAAATAATTATAAAATACATGATATTTAAATTAATTAAATTTATTACATTATTCATTTTAAGCTTTTATTAGGAGTTTAAAAACATGAAAAATTCAAATTTTAATAAACTATATATTTAAAATATTTGGGGGTTCATATGTGTACAATGAAAATGTAAAATATGACATGTTAAAATTTCTTTATAATGAATTATAAATTATATTTATATTTTATGTAAAGTAAATATTTATTTACAATTAATTATTAATTTTTTATGAAATGTATATTATATTTCTTGTTTAAAAAATTATATTATTCTTTTTTTTATTCACTTACTCGTGATTATAACTTATTTATATTATCATTATTAAAAAAAAATTAGTAAATAGTTTTGTTATATATATTTCATATTATGAATTTAATAATATTAATGATAAGGTAAAATTTATTATTTAATTTATTTCAAGAAAGGATAGTGATTAATTTTTAATAATTCTAAATTATTTTTTAATGTTATTATTATATATTGTGTTTTAAAACCATGTTAGAACTTTGAACTACTCATGGGTAATTATTAAACACCTTTACTCCGATAACAGACCCAATTCATTGGTTGAGGGTGCCCTAAGCCCTAAAAAACATTTATTTATCATTATAGGTTGAAAATAATGTTGATGTTTTAAAAAAAATCGATAAATATTTTCCCTTGTTGTGATCCTATATTCAGGCTGTAGATTTAATAAAAATTTAGGGTGAAGTATATGTATATTAGATATCTCCAAACCTACTAATGAATGAAATAAAAAATTCAGGAATGCTAAACACATTACATATATCCATTTTAATATAAAAATTACAAAATCAATTAAAATAATTTAGATTATAATACATGAATGAATCCATTTAAAAGAATTAATTTGGATAGTTAATTACCCCTTGCTCTTCATTACTATGATTTAACATCTTTTCTATGAACTATAAAATGGCATGATTACCAGTATCTCAAATAGATAACATTGTATGTTCATTGAGTATAATATTTAGGTGGTAATTATTTGACATACATTATAGGAATACTCAATTATGTTTTTATATAAATTGAATATAAGAATAAAAAAATATAAAATTGACCATAGTGTAGAAAGAGTAAGAATGAAATTACAAAATTACAATTTAATAAAAAGAAACTTACTAGGAAACCCATAATTCCATTTTTTTCATATGTTTATAAAGTTAAATCCTACCTTAATTGATGGATATATAGAGGGTTAGATTCGATGTTCTTAGAATTTTTATAGGGGCTTCATGGTTAGGTGAGTAGTGGGGAAACCCTGAATTAGAAACCGTGCAACCAAGGATGTTGAGGGTACTGTCAATCACATGTTTTGTGCATGGTTCGATAAACCTATTGGAAAAACCTTGTTAAATATTTTAGTTAGGGTATTTTTTATTTTTAGATCCTTTTTAATTGGGTATTCTTCCATCTGGTTCCCCACCTTGATATAGTCGACCAAAACTCCAATCCCAGCCTTCTCTCTTCTTCTACAAGAACTCCATTATGGATTTGTAATGATGTATTATTGATTATAACCCCAGTTTAAAAGGATAAAATTATCTTCCAATTCTTTTTTTCATCTTCTTCATCTTTATCTTCTTTGGTTTTCTCAAATATTTCTATCCTCCTCTTTCCGTAGTGTCCTTGTTTGCCTAGTTTCTATACCACTTGTGGTTCTAAAATTGATGTTTCAGTTTCTAGGTTTAATGAGCTCTCTCTTAACACATAATCAATTTATTTTCATCGATAATGACATGATTTAACTACATGAGGTATTTTTTCCATTACATTGATTTTTATTTGATATTTACATGGATGATTGGATTTCTAATTCCCTTTTTCAGCTAAAAAAATATAATGAATGTTATATGCGTCTGGTTTGTCAAGGTCTTCACATAACTTCTATTTGATTACATTTGGAATATTTGGTGAATTTTTATATTTAAATGGATCATTAATATGAATTCTTATTTTATGAATTCCATGTGTTTGATAAAATAACAATATTGGTTTTACCTATGATTTATTTCCTAACTCTGGTCTAATCAAAATTTGATTTAAAAATTGGGATTTCTTTTTTGGTTTTAAAGATTTTATATGTTTGAAATGGTAGTTTTTTCATATAAAATAATATGGGGATTCCATATTTTATTAATAATTATTTGGTGTTTATTTTTATTCTAGGTAGATATATTTTTGGTTTCCAAACAATTAAAAAAATGTATTTTTAAAATAAAAAACCAATAAGTAATAAGTCATTGGATCGATTGGAGATTTGAGAATTGATGTTTGATTGGTTGGTTGGTTTTTTGACTATCGAGAACCATTATATTTATTGATGAATTTTATATTTATCCTTATAATGGATGTTAAAAGTATGCTTCATTATGTGATTATGGTATAAGTTCTCATATTATGGGGAATATTAGAGGTTGAAAGGTTGCAATTGTGATGTATCAATTTGGGATTTTCTTCCATGAGATAATGATTTTTTTGAAAGAGTCCCACCTACTTAGATATAAAATGAGGAATCCTAGGGTAAAATTTAGATAGTCAGTGGATTTATATATGATTGTTTAGATTTATTCAATATTTAATAGCCCATAATAGAATTTTATATCATAGGCAAGTGAAGGGAGTCACCAAGGAGACTAATTGAGATTGATATGGATTATGGGATGTGAGACCATTAACTTGTTGACATTTGGTCTACATTTTAATGTCTAGAACTTGTCCCATTAGTACATGTGTTGTTTCCTCATTATATTAATCTTACATTATACCTCTTTATTATTGATGTCCATGTGTGCTCAATATTTCATGGATGAATCCTTCATAATTTTATTGATCTCTTTTCCAGTTTATCATTGATATTAACTACTTTTCCTTATTAAATTTGTTTTCATTTATTTAAAATTATTAATTCTTTTTATCTTTCATGATTTAGATTGGCTTATTTATCAAATTAGAGGATTTTATGTGTATGTGTGTTCAGATTTAGAAGGTTGAATAAGTGTTTGATTTAATTGAATTCCATATAAAATGTATATTTTAAAAGAAATTGGTCCATGTGATGGTTTTATTTCAAAAATAAATGGGTTTTTTAAATAAAAAGAGAGGGTTTACTTGTTTATTTTGAAATGAAATAGTTTTAATGATTAATTTTTTTCTTTGAAATGTTAATTCCATAAAAAATCATATTTGAGAAATGTTTTAGGGATATTTTGTATCAAAAATAGAAATAGGGAGTTATTTTTCAGTTACTACTTAGTGAAAATTAATTTAAAACTAATTTTGTTTGTTTTATTTTCAAACTAGTGGAAATGAGTTTATTTATAAAAGGAATGAAACTAACTGATGATTTTATCTTGATGGCCTTTGGCTATCAATATATGCACTCACATTAGTGGGTATGTGGTCTTAATTTCAGATGTATGTTTTTGAAAGACCTTTCTTCAATGTTTGGATCTTTACTTTTTCCATGAGATGTTTATGGATGTTGGAATCATGGTGGTGATGTGACTGTTTCATGAAGATTGTGGTTATTCCCTTAGTTCTATTAAACTAGTTTTCTCATCTTTGGTTTCATCCTATTACGCTATCTTTTCTAGTTGTAGTTTCAGTTTATATTATTTTAAATCTTTTAATAAGTGGTTATTTATTGGTAATTTAATTTTTTGAATTTATTATTATTTATCTATCATTATCCCATGTTTACATTTATATGTTTACAAATTATTCTTACTTATTGTACCATGTTATCCAACATCTTTATAACTCATCTCGGGTTTTTTCTTTGGACATGTTTCTTATTTTTGGGTTCATGAGGATGAAACAACCAATAAGTATTATACATGAAACCCTTAACACATTTCCTTACCACATGATATCTAGGTTTCCCTTTAGGTCATTGATGGATCGGTTTAGGTTCTGATTTAAATTTTGGAATGTGCATGTTCATTAAAATAGCATCAGATACCTCTTGTTTTTGTTGACTAGTGGTATAAAGTATCTTGGACTATCAATGATCGATTGGTAGGTGAAGTGGAATTCTATGAAATCTATAATTCACGAACAACCATGAGTTTTCAGGGATGTCTGAGAGTTTTTGTGGCCTTATTGTTATTTATTTTTTTGATATAATCTGTTGTGGTTTCTTAATAATCTGTTTGGTAGGAATCCCTCATGATATGTCTCAATATATTACATGTTTCACAGTGAATATAGAGGAAAATTAGGGTGAACAATGATATGGAACATATTTTTTCAAACCCTTACCTATTAATGTGACCATATGATGCGGATCATGGTGTACACAAGCAGCAAGGAGTTGAGGGTGATCATGGAATTGATCGTGGAAGGATCATTAATGGAAAAGACCCATTGCATGGGATTGGTGGCCCAATTACAAGAGGAAGAATGAGGAGGGTGATAGAGGCTTTACATGGCCTCATTTTAAAATTACAAGAGGAGGCCCAACATGCATGCATGGGAGGAGAAAATGGGCCTTTAATCACACTGATTAAAGCCCAAAAGTGAACCTAAAAGGACAACCCATATGCTTCCACGAAATTCAATCCACTTGCATGAAAGAAATCTCCAATGTCAAAAGTGGTGGTCCCCTTGTCTCTAAATCCATGGTGGGAATCTTCAAAGTCTTTGGGGTGGTTCCTAAAAGTCCTCTTTAGAGATATCTTGTCCCCTAAAGTCATGGACATGTTTAAACAAAGTCAAATTCGTGGGATTGGATTTAGACTTTTGTGGGATAGGTAGTTTGACATGTATTCCTCTCATTTGGCTATAAATAGCCACCTCTTGTACCCCCTTGAAGGTTAATTTCGAATTTGAGAGTTTTTAGAATTATTATGCTTGTGTTTCTTATGTTCTTAGTTGAATGCAAGTTAGGGTCATCAAAGGAGTGATCAACCTTTGTGGCGCTTTATAATTAGAGTTTCAAGGGGCAAGTCTCCTTGGGGTCCTTATTGATCATCCCCTTCCCCTTTTATTCCTCTTGCATTTCTTTTAATTTCCATTCCCCTCTTATTTCTTCGCTTGTGTTTCTGCATTTTTTGCCAACGAATACCGTACTCGCATACGGTATCATATCATTTGGTATCAAAGGAATGCAACGGAAACCAGGTTTTTTTTCATTTCTATTTCTCCCATCTTTTTTTCTCTTCCCCTTCTTCCATTTTCTGCCATCACCAATTCTGGATGGAATATTCTTCCATATTTTCGTCTACTTTTTCTTTGAGTTTCTGGGCGTATAATATGTCATTTAAATAGTTCAGAATCTCATATTTCTTCTCGATTTGGAAACACTAAAATCTGACACCTATATTTGGAGATATAGCCGAATCAATTCGTGCTACAGTTTCACCCTTGTGAAATCTAACAATCTCCAAGGTGGATTTCCATTTGAGTTTGAAGTTCAAGTTATCACAATCATTTACATCATTGCAATCAGATTAGTACATTTTTCATTTTTTGTACTTTGAGCATGAAAAGCGCACTCTTTGTAATTCTTGTTTGTTGAGTAGCAAAAAAATCAAAAAAAAATCAAAAAAAAAATCAAAAAAATCAATCAAAAAAAAATACAAATAAAGGAAGCTGCTCATTTGAAACATTGCGTTTGCTCATATGTCATAAATTTGATTTCAATTTTCTTATCCATCATCTTATTTCCTTCATCGATATCCAACCTTCTTCTATAACCTTTTCTCCCATTTACCCTCCACGTTTCTTGGACCTCATTGATTCAAACCCTTTTAAAATTTCTGATTTTTAAAGATTTTCATGAATTGATTGCTTCTACTAGTTGTCTTCTTGATTCTATTTAAGAACACTTGTAGGAACCAAGTTGTTGTGCTAGAAAGTGTGAGAAACCTTTTGAGAGATAAAAAAATAGAGAAAGAGTGTGTGAGGAATTAAAAAAATGGCAAGTGAGGGAGAAATAAGTGAGATCGACATTAAATTATTCATGAAAGTAGTCGCTGACCAGTTTACAAGATTGAATGCTAGGTTGGATGATATACAAATTTCATCATCTTCAAAGGCTCCAAGAAGGCAAGAAATTCATGAAGGTGATGATGAGTACTCCGATTTCGAAGAATCAATTCCTAGGTGAGGGAAACGTGTTGCTTGGAGAGACAATGACTTGGGAAGAATCAAAGTGACACTTCCACCCTTTCAAGGGAAGAGTGACCCAGAACTTTATTTGGAGTGGGAGCGGAAGGTTGACCATGTGTTTGGACTTCACAACTACTCGGAGGAGAAGAAGGTAAAATTGGCAGCCCTTGAGTTCAATGACTATGCAAGTATTTGGTGGGACCAATTACAAGTAAGTCGACGACGAAATGGAGAAAGGCTAATTTGAACTTGGGAAGAAATGAAGATAGTAATGCGCAAAAGGTACATTTCTAGTCATTACTATTGAGACTTACATTTGAAGTTACAAAAACTTGTGCAAGGTTCCATGTGTGTGGAGGAATACTACAAGGAAATGGAGATATCAATGATTCGAGCCAATTTGGAGGAGGATCGCGAAGCTACCATGGCAAGGTTCATCAATGGCTTGAATCCGGCAATTAGAGATGTGGTGGAACTACAGACCTACATTGACATGGAGGAGTTTCTACATAAGGCAGTGAAGGTCGAAAAACAACTTCATTCTCGGAGGATTCAAGTAAGTTCCCATAGTTTTTGGAAGGATAACCGGAAAGATCCAAAATCAACTTCTAAGTGGAATGAAACGAAACCAAGGGATTCTAAATTTGTTCCAAAACAAAGAGAAGAGGCCAAAAATAAGTTCTTCCCCACTGATTCAAAAGGAAAAATGGACACAAATTTCCCTTCTAAATCTCGTGATATAAAGTGTTTTAAGTGTCAAGGACATGGTCATATTGCATCTCAATGCCCAAACAAAAGGGCCATGATTATTTTGGATAATGGAGATATCCTTAGTGAGCACTCTAGCGATGATGAGATTCCATCTTTGGAGGAGGGTTCTGATGTAGAAGTTGAAGAACCTGTACATGGAGATGCATTGGTGGCAAGAAGAGCTTTAAACATTCAACCCAAAGATGATCATGATGAGGAGCAACGGGAATATATTTTTCATACGAGATGCCACATCAAGGAGAAGGTATGTAGTATGATCATTGATAGTGGAAGTTGTACCAATGTGGCGAGTACCTTGTTGGTGGAAAAGTTGAGTTTGCCTACTCTAAGGCATACTAGACCCTATAGATTGCAATGGTTGAATGATAGTGGGAAAGTGAGGGTCACAAAACAAGCCATAGTTTCTTTTTCCATTGGAAAATATCATGATGAGGTGTTGTGTGATGTTGCTCCGATGCAAGCTAGACATTTTCTACTAGGGAGACCATGGCAATTTGATAGGAGGGTGATGTATGATGGCTATGCTAACCGCTTCTCTTTTCATTTCAGTGGTCGAAAGATTGTTTTGACTCCTCTAAGTCCCATAAAAGCATATGAAGATCAAGTGAGGATAGAGAAAGAATACAAAAAGAAAAAAGAAATGAGTGAAAAAGAAAGTGGGAAAAATAAAATTTTGAGTGATAAAAAAGAGAGTGATGAGTTGAAGAAAAAGGAAATAAATGATAAGAGTGGAAAAATTAAGAGTAAAAAAGGAGAGTCAAGTGGCATAAAAAGAAATGAGGAAAATCAAAGAGATGAAAACAAGAGTGTTGAGAGAAAGGTGAGTTTATTTTCTGGAAAAAGTGAGGTGAAAGGTTCTTTATTGAGCAGGAAAGTATTCTTACTCATTAGTAAGGATTCTTACCTTTCAACTAATGAACTTCACCATTCTTTGCCTTCTTGTGTTGTGTCTTTACTACAAGAATTTGGTGATTTGTTTCCTGAAGAAACACCCGATGGACTACCCCCTTTGAGAGGCATTGAGCATAGGATTGACTTCATACCTGGTGCCACAATTCCAAATAGGCCAGCATATAGAGCTAATCCGGAAGAGACTAGAGAGATCTAGTGTCAAGTTGAAGAACTCGTGAATAAAGGATTAGTAAGGGAAAGCATGAGTCCATGCGTCATTCCGGTGATCCTAGTACCCAAGAAAGATGGAACATGGCGGATGTGTGTGGATTGTCGCGCCATCAACAAAATAACAGTTAAGTACCGTTATCCCATCCCTCGACTTGATGACATGCTTGATGAATTACATGGGGCCATCCTGTTTTCAAAAATTGATCTTAAAAGTGGATACCACCAAATTCGAATGAAAGAAGGAGATGAGTGGAAAACTGCTTTTAAAACTAAGTTTGGTTTATATGAGTGGTTAGTTATGCCATTTGGTTTAACTAATGAACCAATCACATTCATGAGCTTAATGAACCATGTCCTTCATTCATTCATTGGAAAATTCGTGGTTGTCTATTTTGATGATATCTTGGTGTATATAAAATCTCTAGAAAACCATGTTGAACACTTGCGTTCGGTGTGTGAGACCCTTAAACAAAACCAAATTTATGCCAATCTTCAAAAATGTTCCTTTTTCATGGATTTTGTTGTGTTTCTTGGCTTTGTTGTAGGGGCGGAAGGGATTCGTGTGGATGATGAAAAGATCAAAGCAATTCAAGAGTGGCCCACACCGAAGAGTGCAACCGAGGTTAGAAGTTTTCATGGATTGGCAAGCTTCTATAGGAGGTTTGTAAAGGATTTTTCATCCATCGCTGCACCTCTTAATGAACTTGTAAAGAAATATGTGGTCTTTAAATGGGGTGAAAAACAAGAAAAATATTTTAACACACTCAAAGAAAAATTGGTCAATGCTCCCCTTTTTAAGGCTACCCGATTTCACCAAAGTCTTTGAAATTGAGTGTGATGCATCGGGAGTTGTAATTGGTGCTATTTTGACTCAAGAGTCGCGTCCAATTGCTTACTTTAGTGAGAAATTGAATGGGGCATCATTAAATTATTCAACTTACGATAAAGAACTTTATGCTTTGAAACGAACCCTGGAAACATGACAACATTACTTATGGCCTAAAGAGTTCATTATTCATTCTGTCCATGAAAGCCTTAAGTATTTTAAGTCCCAAGGTAAGTTGAATCGGCGGAATGCATCTTGGCTGGAATTCATTGAGACTTTCCCCTACGTGATCAAGTACAAAAAAGGAAAGGAAAATGTGGTTGCTGATGCTCTTTCACGAAGGTATTCACTTCTTACTTCTCTTCATTCTAGATTACTTGGACTTGAGTTACTAAAGGGAATGTATGAAAATGATGGAGATTTTTCTAAAATTTGGACATCTTGTGAAAAACATGGTTTTAAAGACTATTACAAAAATGATGGGTTTCTTTTCAAAAGGGATAAATTGTGCATTCCAAATTGTTCAACTCGAGAATTGCTTGTAAAATAAACTCATGGGGGTGGTTTGATGGGGCATTTTGGGGTTGATAAAACACTAGCTACTTTGCATGAACATTTTTATTGGCCAAGCATGAGAAAATATGTTATTGAAATTTGTGCTAGGTGTGTCACTTGTAAGCATGCAAAGTCCAAGGTTCAACCAAATGGATTGTATTCCCCCTTGCCCGTTCCATCCCATCCTTGGACCGACATCTCTATGGATTTTTTTTTGGGATTGCCTCGATCCCAATCGGGAAGAGATAGAATTTTTGTTGTTGTGGATCGATTTAGCAAAATGGCCCATTTCATTGCATGCTCAAAAACTAATGATGCTATACATATAGCAGATTTTTTTTTCAAAGAAATTGTGAGATTACATGGACTGCCCAAAACCATTGTAAGTGATAGGGATGTGAAATTCCTTAGCCACTTTTGGAGGACATTGTGGAATAAATTGGGAACTAAATTATTGTTCTCAACTGTTGCACATCCTCAAACTGATGGGCAAACTGAAGTGGTGAATAAGACTCTTTCTACCCTCGTGCGTGCAATAATTCAAAAAAATCTAAAGAATTGGGAAAAATGTTTGCCACACATAGAGTTTGCATATAACCGAGTAGTTCATTCCACTACTAACTTCTCACCTTTTGAGATTGTATATGGATTTAATCCAATGACTCCATTAGATATTATTTCATTGCCTACTAATGAGGTTTTTGATCTCACAGGTGATGAGAAGGCCAAATTTGTTCAGGATTTACATGCCAAGGTGAAAGCGAACATTGAAAGAAGAAATGAACAATATGCAAAGCAAGCAAACAAGGGTAGGAATAAGGTTGTACTAGAACCTGGAGAATGGGTGTGGGTGCATTTGAGGAAGGAAAGGTTCCCGGAGCAAAGAAAATCAAAACTTCAGTCACGAGGAGATGGTCCATTTCAAGTTTTAGAAAGAATCAATGATAATGCCTACAAGATCGACTTGCCCAGCAGGTATGGAAATGTGAGTGCTACCTTTAATATTTCTGATCTATCTCCTTTTGAATATGCAGATTCGAGGACGAATCCTTTTTAAGAGGGAGGGGATGATGCGGATCATGGTGCACACAAGCAACAAGGAGTTGAGGGTGATCATGGCATTGATCGTGGAAGGATCATTAATGGAAAAGACCCATTTCATGGGATTGGTGGCCCAATGACAAGAGGAAGAATGAGTAGGATGAGAGAGGCTTTACATGGCCTCATTTTGAAATTACAAGAGTAGGCCCAACATGCATGTATGGGAGGAGAAAATGGGCCTTTAATCACACTTATTAAAGCCCAAAAGTGAACCTAAAAGGACCACCCATATGCTTCCACGAAATTCAATCCACTTGCATGAAGGAAATCTCCAATGTCAAAAGTGGTGGGCCCCTTGTCTCCAAATCCATGGTGGGAATCTTCAAAGTCTTTGGTGTGGTTCCTAAAAGTCTTCTTTAGAGATATCTTGTCCCCTAAAGTCATGGACATGTGTAAACAAAGTCAAATTCGTGGGATAGGCTTTAGACTTTTGTGGGATAGGTAGTTTGACATGTATTCCTCTCATTTGGCTATAAATAGCCACCTCTTGTACCCCCTTGAAGGTTAATTTAGAATTTGAGAGTTTTTAGCATTATTATGCTTGTGTTTCTTGTGTTCTTAGGTGAATGCAAGTTAGGCTCATCAAAGGAGTGATCAACCTTTGTGGCGCTTTATAATTAGAGTTTCAAGGGGAAAGTCTCCTTGGGGTCCTAATTGATCATCCCCTTCCCCTTTTATTCCTCTTGCATTTCTTTTAATTTCCATTCCCCTATTCTTTCTTCGCTTGTGTTTCTGCATTTTTTGCCAACGAATACCACACTCACATACGGTATCATATCACCATATCTACAAAATTTCAATGTAATACTCATGATTGTTTTATTTTTTTGGAAAACCATGTGGCTAAATTGTGCACAATGGATAAATATTGGAATTTGATTGTTTTTAAACATATGATGATTTTTTATTCTTATTTGATTATTTTTTTTATTTATATGTGTTTGTGAGTGTTTTATTTTATTATAAAGTTTTATTAATAAATATTAAATGAAATTTATTCTGATTTAATAGTTGGAATTGATTGAATGTAAATTTATTGGGTGACTGGAGGTATTCTTAAGTTTTTTTGAACATTATTAAAATTGATTTGATTAAAGGATGTGATTTTGGGGTTGTTTTAGTTTTAAATTCATTGGGTGTAATGTATCAAATGTTAAACATGATATTGGGTAAAATTTTGAAAGGGTTTTGTGATGTGTATTACTATCTTAAATATCATGTTTTTGTTATCTTCGATTTTGGGGTGGTTTTATATTTTTAACTTGATTGAATTGTGTTTGTTCTTACTATGTTCAAATTTTTATGTGGCTAGAATAATTGTCTTTTTTGTGATAAATTTGAACGTAACCTCTATGAAGGAACAAATAATTAAATAAGTGAATTACTTGGGAGGTTGTCTTAATGATTCAAAAATTTTATTTCATGTATCAAACTATGCCCAAATACATGATGGAGTTGAAGTGTCATATTATTCCCAACATATGGTTCATGGTTGATAGTTTTTGTATTAGTATAGTAAATCATAATGTTGTCATCAAGGATCCTATGAGGAAATTGATTAGATAGATATGGTTGAAGAATTTTTTGACTCATAATAGACTTCCGAGGACTCTTGGGTGAGGTACACCATTCCCTTGTATGATATATTGATTTTATGGTGATGGATAATAACTATTAATTTACAAACATTTAAGGATTTTTCTTGGGGATATTTTATACTTGTATTCATTCAACAATTTTATCCTATGTAATTGAGAGTTTAGAAGTTTATTGTGTTTTGAGTGTGCACCTATGATAGTAGTTATTGAAATCAAACATAGAATATTTCACTAGCCTAATTACATTCTCTCTTGTGTTTCATACTGATGTTTTGAATAATATGTGGTTATTTTATAGTGGAATTTATTATACTATTCATTCATCAATGTTTCACTATAGAGAATTTTTTTATAGAAATGGGTAAAACGATTATCGTCTCTAAGGAAATTTTTCTACAAAAACTTGTAACTGGAGATGTAGTAACAACATCATGAGTTAGTAAGGATAAATCAAGTAGATAGGGAAAGAATAATGAAATTTATGGGGATTTATTGTTATAGGTTGAACCAATATTTCCTATTTTAGTAAGAAGAATAGTGTTAGTGTTTTTTCAGTATAGGATGTCTGGGAATGTTATGTCCTATAATTCATTAACTCTGAAACCCTATCATTAGTGTGGCCATATAAAATTAATTAAAAGGTTATCAAAAGTTATTGGAAATAATAATAAAATGTCGTGGACATATCTTTATTCTTGGAAATAGTATGTGGTGTATCACCAATGGGAGTGTTGGAGGTTTACAATTATTTTAAGTTGGTGCATTTATTTTTTATTTTTTTTCATGTGATTTTCCTATATTTTTTAAATATAATCTTCATTGTATATAATGGATAAAGGATCAATTGACTATGTTCTTGTATCACTTTATATGTTCTTTCTAAATTATCGCTTGATTATTGTTATCTTATTTGTGTAGCATGGGCCATGGGTTGAAGATTGTTTTATTGATGGAACAAGGAAGCCAAGGTCTAGGATATGTAATAGAGATAAATTTTTAGTTACCAATTATTACATAAGAGTAAATGTGATGATATTATCTTTAGGATCATCATGAGTGTTTGATCTATGATATTATCCATGAGTTTCCCTTTACGTAGTTTCATTACCTGATATTGAAACCATTCCATTATAGGTCAAGGAATGTACATATTAATGTTTCTCTTTTGTTTTGTGTATCATGTCAATTGGGTGATCAATACATAGGACCCTTCTATTTTTCGTGATGATGTTATCTCTTATGATGTTTCAATCTAGTTGGTTATAGACTTGGGATCATGTCTTATTAGTGATGAGCATTCTTTTTGGACAACCTGTAATTCCAAAAAATGATAAATGGGTAAATTACTAAATTATATGACTCATGTCAACAAGCTTAACATTTCTTTCTGAGAGCCAACAAAATTGAAACTCTAGCATTAAGTGTGTTTGTCTAGGAGTAGTGATCAAGATGGGTGACCTTATAGGATATTTTCCAAGATGTGTGTGAGTGAGGAAAAATTACACTGGAAAGAATAAGCATTGGCATATGAGGATAGTTATTAGAGAGATGACATGTTCGGGGACATGAGTGGGCCCCATGGTGGGGACTATATGTTTGTGGGGAAAACTGTGGTACATGGTGGGATATAACCTAATGGACATGTTACGGTGTAATGAAACAATCTTTACATACATGTATATTACGTTTATTTTGTGGAATACTTAATACATGACAAAAATAGACACCCAAAGACCATTTAGTTTAGTGTGTATGGAAACTCGAAAACATCATCTTCTAGCATGGAGAAAGATCTTCCACATCGCCCATAATGATCTTCCCCTGTTTTCCTACCTAAAACCTTTATTTATATATTTGGTAAAAGAAAACATAAAAAGGGTGATCTCAAATGATTAGTAAGGGTATACATAGGGAACATAAAAGAAACCATAGTCATTTGAACGTAGAAACATCACAATATTTAGACATGAAATAAATCATGGAAGTACGTAAGGCATAGATCACAAAGTAACATTAACCACAATAGAATGGAATTAAAATAAAACATGTAACTATGGAAAATTAATAATCAAAGAATATAATTTTCATAGTATCCAATGCATTGTTGCAAAGACCATCATAGTGGAGAAAGTCCATTACTGAACAGAGTTTACTTGTCGTTCCAGCCATGTCTTACTGAGCCGGATTTACTTTCTGTTCCATTCATGTCTATCTCATGAGATTTAAATCCTTACCCAATGCATTAATTGGAGATATAGGTCCCACCCATCTCATAATGAAACCATTATTACATGTTCCACAAAAACATAAATCATTCATCATTGCATAACACATGAAATAAAATAGAATTCGTAAGCATCATGTCATCATAACATATTCCATATAAGATAAATGGGTTCATAAAAATAATTACATCATAAAAAAAATACAAATTAATGTAATAATAGGTATACTACTTAACCCTATGTCACCATAGATGTAAAATAATTTTTATAATACAATTGAACTTAATTCCTATGGAATATATCCTTTCATTTTCAAACACATTTTCTTTTCTCAAAATTCCAAAAAAATTATAAAGAAATAAATTTTGTTGAACATAAACATAAAACCATGTAGAGTATGCTTCATGTAAATAAGGAATTAGGATAGTGTAAAAATTCATTCATGCCGTATAAAATAATAAACATTTTCCTCATACTATTTCAAAAAAATTCCAAAAATTATTCGTATGGTAAACGTAATAAAGATTCCTTCCAAACCATGTTGTAAAAGTAAAAATGGTTAAAAATTACATTAAACATACATATAATGATAGAAAAAATTTATGTGATTTTTTTTGGAAAATATGGAAATGGATGATAAATATACCCCCATTAAATACTTAATTATAAACAATCTCGGATAAAAATGATATGGAAAAAATTATCTCTTACCATAGGACTGATACGCTTTGTACAATTCCAAAACATAGTTATAATGTTTTTAAAAAAATTATTTGCTTATATAAGAATAATAATAGTATTTATGATATCATATATTATTCTTTTATGACTTTATATTACCTTTTTATTAACAATTCCATGTTAATGCAACATTTTGGATAATATCGCTTTGTTTATAGTATGTGTTTTGACTTGTTATATTTTATCATGATACATAGATCATGATTTACATTCTCACAAAATATATAATATGATTTATATATCATATATATTCATTATATATATATATATATAATAGATATATATATGAAATGGAATACACCGTTCATGGAGATGGTAGGTCGTACGTACGCATGAACGTTGTTTCCGTTTTTTAATCGTATTTAATAAAAGTAAGTGAATGACATATATGTACATATATATATATATATCATTCCAGTAGACTTATTATGTCGTATATTTTATAATTATGAATAATATATATATATATATATAATTATAATTATTCTTTTATGGTTAAAGTGGGGAATGAATCTCATCGCGTTATGGAGAGGGTAGGTCATAATTCACATGAGCGACGGTATAATTATCTTGATGGTTAAATAGTATGTAATTGGATGGTATATTAAATATACAGAATCATTATCATGTTATATTCATTATTTAAATCCATTATACTCGTCATTAAACCCATCCTAATAATGTATTTTTGAATAATAAATTACACCACAGCGTGGACATGATAAGTTGTATGTATGCACGCATGGTGATATTATTATTTGTAGGATGGATAAAATGATGAATATAATTGTCCCATGATTATATTAACATATCTGTATATTGATGATACTATATTTATTACTTTTTTATGGAAATAATATAGAAAAAATAAGTAGAAGAACAAAATAACTTTGAAAAAATGGATAAAATGATGACCTCTTCTTCGGGTGATTCCATTTAAGTTGAAAAAAAAACGACTCCTTAGGATAGATATCGTCCAAAATTTATTCCTATAGGATAAATTGAGGGAGGTTGGGAGGATAAATGTGCAGAGTTTTGCTGAACAAAAAGGCATTAGAGGTGTGAGTTAAAGAGAAAGGGGGGGGGGGTTCCCCTTTATAAGGGAGGTGAGGGGAACATTAGAAAAAATCTGGTAATATTAATTTATTATAAAAGGATTTTCGGTTTAAAATGTAAAAAAATTGATTTATTTTGAATATATGATGAAGATGGATCTAAATAATTTCAACCAATAGGTTTTAGACATGTTTTAGTCATAAAAGTAACCTTAGATTTTAGATTTAACCCTTAGTTTGCTAATTTAACTCTTACCATCTCTTCTTGTATATTCACACTATATGGTTGATATATTTACAATAAAATGCCAATATAACCACTAGTGGTTAATTAATGAAATTTTCAATGTTATCTATGTCCTTTGGCCGAATAATAGATTTTTTGGACTATTATATCATTTAATAAAATAGTATTTTTTTAAGAACACATTTATGTCAATTTTTATACTATTCATATCATGACTTTTTAAAAATCTATATAAAATACATTATTTCGAAAAAACTTCATTAATTAAAATATAATAAGTCATAATAAGCAATAAAATTCGTTTATGGCCTAAAAAATTTCAAAATAAATTTATTTTAATATTTATAATCTTATTTATTTAAATCATTCATTAATAAGGTAATTACTACATCATCATTGTGTCATAAATAAATTTATTTATTTTTTATCTAAAAATTTTACATAAAATACCATGATGTAAGAAATATTTGTATCTTTATAATTAATATTCATAGTTTGATTTTTCTTATGTATAACCCAATATTAAAATTGTGTTGTTATGAAGATATAAGTTTCTGTCATATTTCTTTTTACCATAAATTAATTCTTATAAAATGTCATTTTCACATCCAAGTGGTTCCATGTGGTCCCCAAATCAACCCAAGGATTATCATGGTCCTAAATATGTCATCAAATAGGATTAGGACATGTGTTACGATTGTTTAATATTATTATAATATTATTTTTTACCCTTATTTACTAGATTTACCTTTTAACCATAGTAAATCAAATAATTACTCAAGATAGTATTCATAATTTTCAAAAATAAAATGTAACCATTTACAAAATTTTAACCTTTTGATTTCAAATATGTAATCTATTTTTCCTAATTTAAAACTCATAATTTTTAGTAAAAAAATTGAAATTAATTCTCTTTTTCAAAACTAAAAAGAGGGTTTTTGAGAAGTAATAACTATCAAAAGTCCGACAAGTGTTTATGTCAAATTTAAAATTGAAATTACTGACAATGAAAAATATTGGATTAAATTATAAAAATATAATCCAATTACACATTATAACCAATTAAAAGGATAATATAACTATAAAAATAAATTATATGAAATGGAAATTTTCATTTAAAATGCAATATTTTCATTATTCATTAAAATTTGAATTTTGTTAGAAAAATATGAAAAATTGAAAAAGTAAATTTTTATGTTTAGATTCCAAAAAAAGAAGTTTATTTTGTAAAATTTAACATATAAATGTATCAAAAACTATATTTAAAATTGGTTCACCATCAAATGGTGGTAAAACTGTATTTTAAAAAAATTCTTCTTTTATCTGAAAAATTGATTTTGTTCTCATACCATGTTCTAGAAAATTTGTAAGTTGAATTATAATTTTATATAAAATTAAAAATGTGGTAATAATATTCATTGTGACCAGTTTAAATCCCATTAAATAATAATATTTTAATAATAAATCATAGTTTAGTGAAACTCGGTATCGCGTACAACACAAGCTATCAAGGAAGGTCCCTCTTGCGTGTACCACATGCCAAGTATGTGTTGCATGTAGTAAAATCTACCTTTGGTGTTGCATATAAAATAATCCAAACAACGTTCATTTATACATTGAACGAAATCTATACTATGTGTTGCGTAAAATAAATTCTATTAAAAGAACTTGAAATTGTGTGCAACACAATACACGAATATTGTTGCGTATACAACAAGGTAATACTTTGTTGTATATAGAGAAAAATAATATTTTTTTTGTGTACAAAAAAAGACATAAATGAAATTAAAATAATCTATCTCATAAAATCTCAGGGTGTTACATTCTACCCCCATTAAAATGAATTTATCCCTTGAAATTCACTGGGGTTATAAATGGTTTTTTACTTGAAAGTTTATTTCATAGAAACCCACTTTGTAAAAATGGATATTAAAACATAATTTTAATATGGAAAGTTAGAAACATAATGGTTACCAAAAGTAACTCATCACTGGGTTTCCACATAGGAGAACATAGGTGGGAAGTGGAAATGTGGATATGGAAGAGAAACTAACCATCATGTTCTAATAGATAATGATAGAGAATAAGGTTGGGAGAATGTTAAATACCAGAAATCCATAAATATGTGATGATTTAAGGGACCATATACTCATCGTATAAGAGGGTAGTTAGATAACATTTTTAGTTTTCAATATCCATTCCCTAAAGCTAAATAATTTTTCATGAGAATAAATACTTGATTTTGGTACAATCTCATCATTGGTCATGCCATGAACAATTTCTAATTCATATCTTATTTAATTAAATGAAGTTGAATTTGTTATTCCAGAAGTGTTAGAAGATCATGGGATATAATTATATGTCATTCCATCTATCTCTATCACAAAAAGGTTAGCACAAGGTATCAAATATATATAAGCCCATATATAGTGTGATTAATCATATATGGTTCCAAAAATAGACTTATACATCATCTATCATACCGCTTAAATAAAATATAACTAATTTATACTAACCAAGGACTTCTTATAGGCCAGTGGTAGTTGATAAATGCTTTTCACATTGGGTTGTGGGTTCAATTCCCACATCCTTGTCCAACGCAACAAGTTGTCACCTGTCTTTTAGGTTTCCCTTTTTCTAAAACTATAATATTATAAATTTTCAAAAAAAAAGTTTTATCCTTATTAAAAATATATCCTATGTCCAACATAATCCATTCCAAACATTAGTATAATCAAAAATATTTCTTTCCAAACATACAATACAAAAAAATACAATAAAGGTCATATAAAAATCATGTGAATACCATCATTGATGCCCCATATATCATAAGATATATCTTGTTGATCACATTCCAAACTTTTGAATGACTTTATCATGCATTCTCTTGAGTCATGGTAATAACCTAAGTTACCATATATCATTATTGAAATCCTGAATATTTCCTTATTCCAATATTTATTAGGTATATTCCTTATATCCCAAAATATTGTATACTTCATCCATGATAGCATAACCCACTTTTCAATAACTCCATAATTAGTTCCCAAGAAAAAATCATCATCCAATTTAATTTTTTAAATCCAATTTATCTTTATCCAAAAATCATTATCTAATCATAAGGGACGTATTACGGGTTATCATTACCTTAATCATGTGTTATCTGAGTATATCACCCTGCCCTTACCTCAATTTTTGGCTCCTTGTAACTATCCAACTTATCCTTTCCATTCCCCAATGAAAATTTATTCTGAAAACACTTATGTATTTCATGATTCATAAAACATAAACATTGAATTCATAAACCGATACACCTTAATCATCCAAATTTATTATTAAAACATTACTCAAGATCTATCATCATTGTCTTTCCTAAAATATGAATCATGTCTAAAGGTTTCTCAACCTCCAACTTCTTTGGATTAATGAAAACTACACAAAAAGAACACCACATACCTTTCACATATCGTTTACAATCTCTTTATCCTCAGTAGTATAACCAATACTCATACCGTCATCATGATTCTCAATGTGATATTTCAACTTAGGAAATCAATAGTCATAATTCCCATACATTTCACATCTGAAACATTTAATTGTTAACTACGTTCTATGTAGTTCTGGATATTGACTACGATTAGAAAGAAATGTGTGAGAAATACATATCATATATTAGAAACACATATGTAAGGAAAATTAATTATAGTATTTCAATCTATGATATATTCAGTTTAAACCTATTTTAGTCATGATTATCAAAAAAACCCTAGGATTATATCTTATAATTGAATTATCCATAGGACATCCCTAGACATATCCTTAGTAATATCTCTAGGGATATCACTAATTTTTTCACATATTAGTTTCTAAATATTATCTAAAATATCGATCTGATACCAACTATAACAACCCAAGATTGGTGTACATGGACATTGCATTTATTTTTAAGAATACTTAATACATGACACAAACATACACCCAAATACTACATTAGTTTAGTGTCTTTGGAAACTCAGAAACATTTTCTTCTAACATGGTGAAAGATTTTCGATATCTCCCATAAAGATATTCCCATTTTGTTTTCCTACCTAAAACCTTTCATTATATCATGGGGAAAAGAAAACATAAAAAGTGTGAGCTCAAGTGCTCAGAAAGGCTAAACATGGAGAACATAAAACAAACCATAAACATTTTAATGTAAAAACATCAAAATCATCAGACATGAAATAAATATTGGTAGTATATAAGGCCTGAATCATAAATGAACATTAACTATTATAGAATGGAATTGGCATAAAACATGTAATTGTGTCAATCTAATAATCAAATAATATGATTTCTATAGTAGTTAAGGCATTTCTGCTAAGACCATCATAGTGGAAAATTTTCATTACTGATTCGGGTTTACTTGTCGTTCAAGCCATGTATTACTGAAACAGATTTACATACTGTTCCAGTAATGCCTATATCATGAGATATAAAACATTACCCAATGAATTGGAGGGAGATATAGGTCCCAATAATCTAATAATGAAACCATTCTTACGTGTGGTAAAAAACATAAATCATTCATCAGAGCATAATCCATGAAATAAAATGGGATTCATAAAAATAATTTCATCATAACATAATCTATATGAGATAAATGTACATTATAAAAATAATTCCATCATAATCACAATCATATCAAAGTAATAATAGGGATAGAAAAATAACCCTATGTCATCTTAGATGGAAAATGTTTTTGACAAAACACTTAAACTTAATTTCTGAGGAAAATATCATTTCTTTTTGAAAAATGTTTTCCATTCTCAAAATGCCACACAATTTTACAACAAAAGATTTTTTTAAAAAATAAACTCATTTATGTCAATTTTTAAAATAGTATTTATTTTAAAAACTCATTTATGTAAATTTTTATACTATTCATATCATGACTTTTTAAAAAACCATAAAAAATTATTAATTCGAAAAAACATCATTAAATCAAATATAACAGGATATAAATATCCTTAAAAGTCATTGATGGAATAGAAAATTTCAAAATAAATTTATTTTCATATTTATAATCTAATTTATTTAAATCATTCATTAATAAGGTAATCACTACATCATCATTATGTCGTAAATAAATATATTTTTTTGTTGTCTAAAAATTTTAAATAAAATACCATGATGTAAGAAATATTTTTATATTTACAATGACAATTTATAGTTGAATTTATCTTATATATAACCCAATATTAAAATTTTATTATTAAGAAGATACATGTTTAGGTCATATTTCTCTTTATTTTAAATTAATTCTTATAAAATGTCATCCAATTGGATTCGAAATGGTATCATAAACATGTATCTCATAATAAAATATGACATCCAATACGTGTTTATGGGATCATAAAATCGACCCAAGGATGCTCATGGTCAGAAATATCTCATCCAATAGGATTAGAACATGTGTTAGGGTAGTTTAATATTATCATAATATTATTTTTACCCTTATTTACCAGATTTACCCTTTATCCATGACAAATAAAATAATTACTAAAGATACTATTCATAATGTCCAATAATAAAAGTTACATATTTACACAATTTGAGCATTCTAATTCCAAATATGGATTACATTTTTTCAAATTCTGAACACATAAGTTGCATTAATTAATTTAAAATTAATTTAAGTTTTCAAAACCAAAATGTAGGTTTTTAAAAAGTAATAACTATCAAAAGATTGACATGTGTCACTACTAGAAAAGGGGGATTTAGAGCCCCCCTGACATGGGTGACCGCCAATGGCGGTCACTAAGCTTAAAAAACATTCATCCCTCCTACCACCTCGCTCTCGAACCCCCCTCGCACACCCCCCTCACGCCACCGAAACCGTACCCCGCAGATCTGACCAACATCGCCCTTGCGCCGACTGTCACCCCCCCTCTTGGCCATATCCCCTTGCCTCACTACTGACGTCATCTACCTCCCCCCCCTCCCTCCCCCACCCTCGCGGTCGAACCCCCATAGTGCTCGAACCCTACACGCAAAACCTTTTCTCCCTTGCGGCCCCATTACCTTTTGTCACCGATCACCACCGACACCACACTACCCATGCCATGCGACCACCCCTGCCTCCACCTCCCCCCCCCCCCCCCCCCTCATGGTCGAACCCCCCTTGTGCCCGTACCCTACCTACAACTTCTGTTCTCCCTCACTGCAACGTCGCCGCCTATCACTGGTCACCACTGACGCCGCGCGACCGCCTTGGGCTCCCCACCATCGCCCATCCCCACCCTCACCATACTGCCTCCTCCTCCAGCTCCCTGCAACCACTGCCAACTGTCCCCTCCCTATCTGCACCACCTCATACTCCGGATCCCCTCCGCTACACCTCCTCTCTCTCACAACACCACCTCAGACTACCCTCCCAGATTTGTACCACTATCAGGTATGACCTAACATCCATTTAAGAGTATTGATTTTGGGAATTTTACAGCAAAAATTTGGTATACATTAAGATTATATGAATAATATGTGTGAATAAAAATTGTGTAAATTGATGTTCATGTGTATACGGGCTTGTTTTCATGAAGAATTATGAAACAATGAGTGTTAATAGTGTTTTTATAAGAATACATCACACTTTACTTGAGGTTGGAAGTTACATACAATGTATAGTCCATTTATATGTTGACAAGATTAATAATAAGTAGTTTTGTTATTTGATTTATATCATTCTTGAGTATTTGTTTCTATCCCATGATAAAATGTTTGAGGCTTGACCACATTTGTGTAAATGTTTGTTATACAGATATTATTATGGATAAGAGTTGGATTGATCTTCCAAATCGAATGTATAAAGAATATTTTGAAGGCATTATGCACTTAATTGAGTTCACTAGAAGAAATAAAAGTGTATATATTAGTTTTCCATGTAGAAAATGTGAAAATATATATCAATTCACACGAGATACTTTGAGGGAGCACCTATTCTTGAATGGATTTCTGAAAAATTATAAGAGTTGGACTCATCATGGGGAAGAATATATTCGTTGCCAAAATACAGATGCAGTTCAGATGGATGTTGATGTGAGGATGAATGATCTGATGCCTGAAATGCTTACTAAAATGGTATATGGGTTGGCTCTTGAAGGCATTGACATCCAGAACGTTGAGACCGGTGAGATAAATCTGCACTATGGTGCAGATCGTGATTCAAGAAGGTTTTATGAAGTACTTGATGATGCGAAAATGGAATTATATCCTAGTTGTACTACTTACAATAAATTGTCATTTATCGTGGAGTTGTTTCAATTGAAGACTTTTAATCAGTGGTCAGATACATCATTATAAATGCTTTTGGCGTTATAGAAAAAGGCTCTTTTTGTCGACGCTAAGATTCCTGAGTCGTATTACCATTCTTATAAGTTCACAGAGAACTTAGGTTTTACATATGAGACCATAGATTGATGTGAAAACAATTTTATATTGTTTAGAAAGGAAACTACCCATTTGGATATTTTTACGATCTGTGGAACTTCCAGGTGGAAAGAGAACATGAGAAATTAGACACATCAAATCCAGATTATGAAACAGGGAAAACTGATTGCTGTAAAGAAAATGCATCAATTTCCCCTAAAGATAAGGTTGAAAAGATTTTGTTATGTCATCTAAAGTTTATAATTTAATGAGATGGCATGATGAAAGGAATCTAGAAAGTGATATGTTAACGCACCCAGAAGACTCTCGTGCATGGAAGGATTTTGATAAGAGACACCCCGACATTGCTAAAGATGTTCATAATGTCTGATTGGGGTTGGAAACAGATGGTTTCAATCCATTCAAGTCTGTGTTTAGTGAAACTCATAGCACATGTCCCATGGTATTGGTTCCATATAATCTTTCTCTGTGGCTTTGTATGAAGCAACAATTTATATTACTTTCCACTCTTATTAGTGGACCTAGAAGTCTAAGGGATAAGATTGATGTTTACCTTCAGTAATTGATTGATGAGTTGAATGAATTTTGGGGTGATGTTGTGTTGACTTATGACTATGAAACGAATGAAATGTTAAAATTGAAGGATACTTAATTGTGTACAATCAATGATTTCCCAGCTTATACAAATTTATTAGGCTAGAGTAAGAAAGAGAAATTTAAATTCCATTGTTGTAATAAAATTAAAAAAATTTGAATGTCTTAAGCATTCCAAAAAATGGGTATACATGGGTCACAGACATTTAATCCCCCTTCATCACAGTATTAGAAAAGACAAAGTGACATTTTATGGTTCTAGAGAGTTCAGACCAGCACTAAAGATCATTACAGGAGTCGAAATTTTATCGTAGATTGAGGAAGAAAACATCCGCACCGTATATGAATTTCAGGATTTAGTGACTCATCTATTATGTAATATTTGTGGTGCAGGTAGACAACGAAGTCACAATTTAAAAAAGAAATATATTTTCTATAATATCCCCTATTGGAAAACTAACATACTATGTAAAAATTTGGATGTCATGCACATTGAAAAAAAATGTTTGTGATAATATATTGTGGACCATTTTAGATATCATTGGAAAATAAAAGGACCATGTTAATGCACATCCTGATATGGAAGAAATGGATTTGAGGAAATAGTTGAATTTACAGTTAGCTAAGGGAACAAGGCATATATGCCTGCTATACAGTGTACGATGACTACAAAGGAGAAAGAGACATTTTGTTCCATTTTGAAGATGCTCAGGGTGTTTTATGGTTACTCTTATAATATTTCAAAGTGTGTGAATTTGAAAAGCAACAAATCTCCACTACTGGAAAAAGGGTCTATACCCACAGTTCAATACCATTGGTATAGCCCCAAAAACCGTGGGTATAGGCTATACCCATGATTTTGGGAACCGTGGGCTGGAACGACTTCGGTAACCGTGGGGATTCATTTTAAAAAAAACGCGTTGGGCAGGAATTGAACCCTGCCCCACTAGATCAACACCGAAATTCACGACCAACCGAGCTAAGTTATTTATATATTATATATACATATATCTACTAATATATCTTAATTTAATTTACGTCTCATAATTGAAAAAAGAGACCGCTTACCCGCGTTGCTGGCGACAGCACAAACCCACGCCCTATGAACTACCAATCGAGCTAACTTTTTATTTTTTTATACGATTATATATCTTCGTATATATATTAATATAGAAGTTATTTAAGTTAAAAAAATCGTTGCTGCGGGGATTCGAACACGGGTTTCACAAAGTATCACAATGCGCATTATAAGCACAATACCAACCAAGCTAGACATTTTATTTGATATATATATATATATATATATATATATTGATATTATCCGTGAAAAAATTTCTTCCCGCAAAACTTTTTTTGTGTACCGCCTAATGTTTTTTCCCCGCCATAATGCGGGAAATCTATACCCACAGTTCTGGAGAACCGTGGGTATAGGTCTTTGAAAAAAAAAACCACAATACCTATGGTTTTGAAAAACTGTCAGTATAGGTCTTCAGAAAATACCCTATTCCCACGGTTTTTGGCACAACCATGGGTATAGGTGACCTATACCCACGGTTTTGGAAAACCGTGGGTATAGATTCACATACTATCCCTATACCCACGGTTTTGGAAAACCGTGGGCATAGGGGTATCCTATACCCATAGGTTTTTGCAAAACCGTGGGTATAGACCCATTTTCCAGTAGTGTTCAAAGGTTGAAAAGTCCTAACAATCATATACTACTTCAGTAGTTGATTCCAATCACAATTTGTGATTATTTATCCCCCAATGTTTTTCAACCATTGATATTGATGAGTAATTTTTTTAGACAGCTTTGTTTAAGAAATCAACGAATGAGTGATTTAAAAAATTTGCAAGGCTGAATTGTACTTACACTTTGTCACTATGAGCAGTATCTGATTACATTTAATAGATTTGTACGCAAAAACGCTCATCTGGAGGCGTTAATATCCAATGGATATTTGATGGATGAGTGTACTACTTTTTGTGGAGAATATCTTATGGATGTTGAATCAAAATTAGATAAGCCCTCTCAGATTCATGATGATCCGATTGGAGAGGGAACCACATTTGATATGGACAGCATCAAGTGGATACAAGCACATCGATATATCTTGTTCAATACTCCATCATTTTCACCATTAATGCAGTGAGTGCCTTATCAGTTTTATTATTTAACTTTTACATGTTTTGTTTGCATAAGTTTTTCATTTAAAACATTGGGATTGTTCATTTGCAGGAAACACATTAATGAGCTAAAAGAAGAGATGTGTCATGCGACTGATTATCAAATTCAACAATCTCATTATGCGTCATTTCATGATTGGTTCAAGGATTTTGTAGGTATAAATTGATTTTCATTATGATTGAAGTATTATAATAATTGCTCTCTACACAAATCATTATTGAATTCATTTAATTATGTAGGTTCTTAAGTTGTGGTAGTTATGTGACCCCATGCTAAGTGAAGAACTTATCCAACTAGCTGAGGGTCCTTCTATAACAGCTCGTCATTATAAAGCTATAGATGCTAATGGATTTTGTTCCGCATTAAAGATGTTGATGACAAATGAGAAACACAAAATAGTGCCATCAGTTGTCTAGTTGTCGATTCTGGTTGTTACTATGGTCAATTGGAAAATATCATTGATGTTTTATATGCACACGAGTTGAAGTACATATTGTTAAAGTGTAATTTGGTTGATCCAGTACTTGTAAGTAAAGTAAATCCATATCAATTTACAATGGTGAATTTTAAGTATATGTTATACTGAAATGAATGAGTTGATAATGATCCTTTCATTTTTACATAACAAGCAGAACAAGTAATCTTCGTTACTTTGCCTTGGGATCCTAGTTGGCAAGTAGTTGTGAAAATGTCCCGGCGAGGAGTGTTTCTATTTGAACAAGATAAACCCGATACCGATCCTTTTGATGGACAACAGCTTGACCAGCATACCGTAGTTCAATAAGAAGAAGATATTTATTGGGTCAGAGTGGTTGTTGAAGGAGAAACAATCTATTTGTGTGTTTAATAAAAGGTGTATAATTGGTTTCCCACCAAACCTCAGATAGCCCCCCCCCCTACCATGGACACCCCCACCCTTGGATAACCCCCCACCCCGAACAGCCCCCCAAACCCCTGGACATCCCCCCCACCACCCTGAACGTCCCCCCCAAACCCCCAGACATCCCCCCACCCCCAGATAGCCCCCCATCACCCCGGAAATCCCCCCTCCCCACCCTGGACACCCCCACCCCCCAGAGAGCCCCTCCATAACCCCGGACCCCCACACCCCAGACATCCCCCCTCAACCCCGGACAACCCCCCACCCCATACACCCACCCGACCCCGAACAGCCCCACAACACCCCCTTTAAATACAATCCTTTTTTAAATAATTTTATTTTTGTTTTGTTAATTTTTGATTTTTTAAAATCCATTTACAACTAATTATTCTAACCCTTATTGTTTTTTTGACTACTATACAAGTTTGATTTTTTAAAAAACAATCCAATTTATCTTTTTGACATTGTGAATGGTCCCTTTATTAATGTTTGGTACAATCGCATACATGTCTAGGGAACATACATTAGATCCACACAATCCATTTGAGTCATATACGTCTCAAGGTCGAGGTATGTTTGAATGTAACTGTTTCTAATTTTTTATGTAATTTATAAGCACACACACACACACACACACATATATATATATATATATCCACATCTATCAAATTATGTATAATTTTTTTTCAACAGGATCAGACTTGACAGGTTCTTCCTCTCGTAAGAGAGACCCTGGTCATGGCATTTTATCATGGAATTCTGACACAATCAATGATGTTTCATTTGATGACAGATTTCATCCTGTGGGACTGACAACCCCTGCATTTATTCATTAGTTGGGTCATATCATACATGAACCACATCGATTTTCATTGCCTAAACGTGACTGGGCTTACATCCCTTAGGATACATTAGATCAGCTTTGGAGGGATGTTCAGGTAAGAAGACCAATTTAGTTTCTTCCCTATGTTTAAAAAATACTATCATGTGTGATTTTTTTCTTAAATAGAATAATCTAAAACTGTGTCCCGATGAGTTTCAGCTGATTTTTATGAGAAAATGTCATAAGATGTGGAAATATTATAAAGTAAAAGTCAAGAGGGGGCATTGGGTACCAAATATGGGTGCCAGAGACATTCTGGAAAAAGTCCCAAGAGGTGTTCTCCCATCTCAGTGGCATGACTTAGTTGCATATTGGTCTACTGAGGCCACCGAAATTTGTATGTTTATTTTGGTATATATATTTTCAAAAATGTGTGACATTATATTTTCTTAAAATTGGAATTAATTGTATGTAAGAGGTGTCAGAATGCATTTTCGAGAATCGAGCGTTATAGGGACCACCTCAAAGGCTCGGGACTCGTCACGTGTCTCGGATCCAACATGAGGTATTTATTATTCATTTTTTTTATTATTTATTATGTTTTTGTGTTATATTATTATATTTTATTCATGTACATTTATGGGAGCAAGGTGCACCGACTGATAAAATGTCGGTGTGGATGAGGATTCATGATCAAAATAATCCCAAGGCTGCAACTTTTATAGTAAGTGCTAGTACTCATTACCAATACTTACATGCATCTGTATATAAACATATATATATATATGTATATATATTTAAATATTGCACATGATCAATTTGAAGCTGATTTAGAACAACTGCCATAGGATCAACGAAATCTTCCCATGTGAAGGGATGAGATATTCCATCACATTATTAGTCGTGACAGACAAGGATATAATTTGACCTATGGAATGGGGATTCCTCATTCTGTAGTATCACGCACTGAGGTTTTCAGTCCTATTTTTTGTCATACGACGCAACAGATTTCAGAATTCAAGGCATGGTTTCATGCTTCTGAGGAGATAAATGTGAAATTGATTGCTGAGGTTAGAACATTGCGGGAATATGTGCATTTGGGTACTGGTGTGAGAGATCATACAACACAGGTTTATACTGAATTTATTTATTTACTTTATATTATTTTCATTACTAAATCATTATAATCATTATTTGTTATAGGACCCTGGCACACCGGATAGAGGTAGCAGCTGTGACCACGCATGACACATCATATTCACAAGGTGCGTTTCTTTTATATTTATTATTTAATTAATGTTATATATTGATTCAGACTTTAAATGTAATTTTTTTTATGGGGGCTGTTTGGGGGTGAGGGGGCTGTCCGGGGGGGGGGGGGGGGTTGTCCGGGGTTCGGGGGGGCTGTGTGGGGGGTGGGGGCCTGTCTGGGGTGGGTGGATATCTGGGGTGAGGGGGGTCTTCCAAATGATGTTTTGTCTCATTTTACACCTCACGAAAAATAATTAGGGTGCTTTCGTGTGATTTCAAGTCATGTTGTTGTCGTTCGGTTTGCATTTGACCGTTAAATGCATGTTTTGTCCATTTACAACACACACAAAGCATTTTAGGTCACCATGGTCACACAACCCCTCCAATTGACGTACCGTCTACCCAAAAATTTTACAATTCACCCACACATTGATGTTGTCCTATTTCATGGCAATCTGAGGTCGTTCGGCCGGTTTTGACCACCCCACGCACGCTATTCAAGCACACCAAACACCTAAAAAACACATATTTAGTTTTTTCATGTAAATTGTGCATCCAAATTATGTGTCTTATCCTCTAACACCTCACAAATAATAATTGGGGTTTTGTATTGTGATTTCATGTCATTCTGATGTCGTTCGGTATGCATTTGATCGTTAAATGCTTGTTTTGGCCATTTACGACACGCATAATGCATTTTCTATCACCGCGGTCACAAGACACCTCCGATTGATGTCCTGTCTACCTGACCATTTCAATATTCACCCCCCCTTTGTTTTCATCTGATTTCATGACATTCTGAGGTTTTTTGGTCGGTTTTGACCACCCCATGAATGCTTTTCAAGCGCACCAAACACCTAAAAAACACATATTCATCCATGCCGTAAAACCGCATGTCCGAATGATGTGTCTTCTCCTTTTACACCAAAATAATAATAATAAGGATGTTGTTCTATGATTTCAAGTCATGATGATGTCGTTCAGTATGCATTTGACTGTTAAACGCATGTTTTGGCCATTTACAACATGCAGAGTGCGTTTTCGGTCATCGCAGTCACATGACATCTCCGATTGACATTCCGTCTACCTGACCATTTCTCAATTTACTCACACTTTGTTTTCCTCCTATGTCATGGAATTTTGTGGTCATTCGGCTGGTTTTTACCACCCCACGCATGCTTTTCAATTGCACCAAACACGTAAAAAACACATATTCTGTCATGTTGGGAAAACCACATGTCTGAATGATGTGATGTCTCCTAATACTTTGCAAGAATAATAATTAGAGTGTTCTCATGTTATTTCAAGTCATGTAAATGTTGTTCGATATGAATTTGACCGTTAAATGCATGTTTTGGCCATTTACGACACACGATGTCCGTTTTCGATCACCGCAGTCACACGGCTTCTCTGATTGAAATGTCATTTACCCAACCATTTCACAATTTACCCACCCTTTGTCGTCATCTGATTTCATTTCATTCTGAGGTCGTTTGGCCAGTTTTGACCACCCCACGCATGCTTTTCAAGGGTGCCAAACACCTAAAAAACACATATTCAGTTGTGTTGTGCAATCCACATTCTGAATGACATGTCGTCTCCTCATAAACCACGCCAATAAAAATTAGGGTGTTCTTGTGTGATTTTAAGTCATTAGGATGTCGTTTGCTATGCATTTGACCGTTAAACGCATGTTTTGGCTATTTACAACACACGGAGTTAATTTTTGGTCACCTCGGTCACACGACACCTCCGATTGATGTGACGTCTACCCGACCCTTTCACAATTCACCCACCCTTTTTTGTTGTCTGATTTCATGACATTCTGAGGTCATTCGGCTGGTTTTGACCACCCCATGCACACTTTTCAAGCATGCCAAACACCTAAAAAGCACATATTCAACTGTGCCGTGAAAAACGCAGGTCCGAATGATGTTTTGTATCCTCGTACACCTCAACAATAGTAATTAGAGCATTCTCATGTTATTTCAAGTCATTACGATGTCGTTTCGTTTTCATTTGACTGCTAAATGCATGTTTGGGCCATTTACGATACGTGGAGGGCGATTTTAGTCACTGCGATCACACGACACCTCCTATTGACATGCCATATACCCAACCATTTCACAAATCGCCCACCCTTTGTTGTCATCCGATTTCATGGCATTCTGTGGTTGTTCAGCCAGTTTTGACCACCCCACGCACGCTTTTGAAGCACTCCAAACACCTAAAAACACATATTCAGTCATTCCACACAAACCACACGTCCTAATGACATGACGTATCCTCATACACCTCACCAATAATTATTAAGGCGTTTTATTATGATTTCAAGTTAGGATGATGTCGTTCGGTATGCATTTGACCATTATGTTTTGGGCATTTACGACACTCAAAATGTGTTTTCGGTCACAGTGGTCACATGACACCTCCAATTAACATGTTTTCTACCCAACCATTTCAAAATTTACCCACCCTTTGTTTTCGTCCAATTTCATTGCATTCCGAGGTCGTTCGGCCAATTTTGACCTCCCCACGCACACTTTTCAAGTGCACCAAACACCTAAAAAACACATATTCAGCTATGTTGCGCAAACCGCACATCTGAATTATGCTTCATCTTGTCATACACCTCACAAATAATAATTAGGGTGTTTTGTACAATTTCAATTCATGTCGATGTCATTCGGTATGCATTTTATCGTTAAAGGTGTGTTTGGGCCATTTACGACACACGAAGTGCATTTTCGGTCACCACAGTCACACGACACCTCTGATTAATGTGACTTCTACTCGAAAATTTCAAAATTCACCCACCCTTTTTTTCTGTCTGATTTCATGGCATTATGAGGTCGTTTGGCTGGTTTTGACCACCCCATGAACGCTTTGAAAGTGTACCAAACACCTAAAAAACACATACTCAGCTGTGCCGCTCAAACCGCATGTCCGAATGATGTGATGTATCTGATTAATCCTCACCAATAATAATTAAGGTGTTTTCTTGTCATTTAAACTATTGTCGATGTGGATTGGTATCCATTTGACTGTTAAACGCATGTTTCGGCCATTTAGGACATGTGAAGTGAATATTCGGTCACCGCGGTCACACGACACCTCTGATTGACGTGTTGTCTACCCGACCATTTCACAATTCACCCACTCTTTGTTTTTGTTCGATTTTATGGAATTCTGAGGCCGTTCGGATGGATTTTACCACCCAACGCACACTTTTCAAGCGCCCCAAACACCTAAAAAACAAATATTCATCCATGTCGTGCAAACTGCGCATCTGAATGATGTTCTATCTCTTTGTACACCACAAGAATAATAATTAGGGTGTTCTTGTGTGATTTCATTTTATTTGAATGTTGTTCGATTTCCATTTTACCGATAAATGCATGTTTTGGCCATTTACGACACGTATAGTGCATTTTCAGTCACCGCGGTCACACGACATCTCCGATTGACATGACGTCTGCCCGACCATTTTACAATTCACCCACCCTTTGTTGTATTCAAATTTAATGACATTATGAGATCGTTCATCTAGTTTTGACCACCTCACACACACTTTTTAAATGCACCAAATAGCTAAAAAACAAATATTCAACCATGTCGCGCAAACTAAATGTCCGACGAATGTCCTGTCTCCTCATACACCTCAAAAATAATAATTAGGGTGTTTTGTGTGATTTTAGTCATGTCGATGTCGTTCAGTATGCATTTTACTATTAAATGCATGTTTTTGCCATTTATGACATGTGGAGTGAGTTTCCGATCACCGCGTTCACACAACACCTCTGATTGACATGTCGTTTTTTCGACCATTTGACAATTCATCCACCATTTTTTGCGTCCGATTTCAATGAATTATTAGGTCTTTCAGCCAATCTAGACCACCCCATGCGCGCTTTTTAAGCGCGCCAAACACCTAAAAAATACATATCCAGTTGTACCATGCAAACAACACGTCCAATTGACCTATCATCTCCTCGTACACCTCATTAGTAATAATTAGGGTGTTTTTGTGTGATTTCAAGTCATGCTGATGTCGTTAGTAATGCATTTGACCGTTAAACGCATGTTTTGGCCATTAATGGCACTCGATGTGCATTTTATGTCACCACAGTCACATGACACCTCCGATTGACGTGATGTATGCTTGAAAATTTCTAAATTCACTCACCCTTTGTTGTCTCCCTATTTCATGGCATTTTGAGGTCGTTCTGCCAGTTTTGACCACCCCACGTCCGCTTTTCAAGCATGCCAAACACCTAAAAAACACATATTCAATCGTGTCGTGCAAACTGTACATCCAAATGATGTGTTGTCTCCTCGTACACCTCACTAATAATAATTAGGATGTTGTCCTGTGATTTCAGGTCATTCTGATATTGTTCGAGATGCATTTGACTGTTAAATGCATGTTTTTTCCATTTACAACACGCAGAGTGTGTTTTCAGTCACCGCGGTCACATGATCCCTCCGATTGACGTGTCGTATACCCGAACATTTCACAATTCACCTACCCTTTTTTTCGTCTGATTTCCTGGTATTATGAGTCCGTTTGCTAGCTTTGATCACCCCACCCAAGCCTTCAAATGCGCCAAACACCTAAAAAACACACATTCAGTTGAGTCGCGCAAACCGCGTGTTCAAATGATATTTTGTCTCATCGTACACCTCAAGAATAATAATTAGGGTGTTCACGTGTGACTTCATGTCATGCCGATGTCGTTCAGTATGAATTTGATCATTAAACGCATGTTTTGGCCATTTACGACATTCATAGTGCATTTTCGGTAACCGTGGCCACACGACACCTCCGCTTGATGTGTCATCAACACTACCATTTCACAATTCACTCACCCTTTGTTGGCATATGATTTCATGACATTTTGAGGTTGTTCTTCTGATTTTGACCACCCCATGCACGCTTTTCAAGTGCACCAAACACCTAAAAACACATATTCAACTATGCTGCACAAACTGCTTGTCTAAAGGACGTGTCGTCTCCTCGTACACCTCATGAAGAATAATTAGGGAGTTTTCATGTGATTTCAAGTCATGTCGATGTCGTTCGGTATGCATTTGACTGTTAAATGCATGGTTTGGCCATTTACGACAAGTGAAGGGTGTTTTGGTCACCACAGTCAGACAAAACCTCTGATTGAAGTTCCGTCTACCTGACCATTTGACAATTTACCCACACTTTTTTGTCGACCGATTTTATGGCATTTCGAGATAGTTTGGCCAGTTTTGACCGCCACACACATGCTTTTCCACCGCGCCAAACAAAAAGAAAACACATATTCCTCAGTGTCGTGCAAACCACATGTCCGAATGACATGTCATCTCATCATACACCTCACAAATAATAATTAAGGTTTTTTCATGTTATTTCAAGTCATGCTGATGTCGTTAGGTATGCATTTGACCGTTAAATGCATGTTTTTTCCATTTACGACACGCGGAGTGCGTTTTTAGTCACCGCGGTCACACAACACCTCTGATTTATGTGTCATCTGCCCAACCATTTCAAAATTCACCCGCCCTTTGATTTTGTATGATTTCATGGCATTTCGAGGTTGTTCCGCTGGTTTTAACTACACCACACACACTTTTCAAGCGCACTGAACACCTAAAAACACATATTCAGTCATGTCGTGCAAACCATGCATCTGAATGATGTGCCTTCTCCTTGTACTCATCAACAATAATAATTATGGTGTTGTCCTATGATTTCAGGTCATGTCAATGTTGTTCAGTATGAATTTGAGCATTAAACGCATGTTTTTGGCCATTTACGACACACAATGTGCGTTTTCGGTCACCGCGGTCACACGACAACTCTGATTGATGTGTCGTCTACCCAACCACATCACAATTCACCCACCCTTTGTTTTTTTTTCAATTTCATGGTATTAAGAGGTCGTTTGGCCGGTTTTGACTACCCTATGCACGCTTTTCAAGCACGCCAAACACCTAAAAAATACATATTCAGCCGTGCCGCATAAAACACATGTCTGAATGAAATTTTGTCCCCGTGTACACCTCACGAATAATAATTAGGGTGTTCTTGTATGATTTCAAGTCATGCTGATGTTGTTCGGTATGCATTTAAACGCTAAATGCATGTTTTGTCCATTTACGATACACGAAGTGCATTTTTGGTACCACGGTCACATGACACATCCGATTGACATTCTGTCTGCTCGACCATTTCACAATTCACTCAACATTTGTTTTCATTCGATTACATGGAATTCAGAGGTTGTTCGGCTATTTTTGACCACCCCACGTGCAATTTTCAGGCGCGCCAAACACTTAAAAAAGACATATTCAGCCATGCCGCACAAACCGCGCGTTCAAATGATGTGTCATCTCCTCATACACCTCTCCATTAATAGTTAGGGTGTTCTTGTGTGATTTAAAATCATTCTGATGTCATTCGTTAGACATTTGAATGTTAAACACATGTTTTGGCCATTTACAACACGTGGAGTGCGTTTTTGGTCACTGCGGTCACACGAAACCTCATATTGATGGGCAGTCTACTGGACCATCTCACAATTCACCCACCATTTGTTGTTGTCTGATTTCATGGCATTCTGAGGTCGTTCTGGCGGTTTTGACCACCCCTCGCATGCTTTTCTAGTGCGCCAAACACATAAAGAACACATATTCAGCTGTTCCACTAAAACCGCACATCTGAAGGATGTAAAATATCCTCTTACACATCAAGAATAATAATTAGAATGTTTTCATGTGATTTCAAGTCATACTGATGTCGTTCGGTATGCATTTGACTGTTAAATGCATGTTTTGGCCATTTAAGACACACGGATTGCATTTTTGGTCATCGCGGTCACACGACACCTCTGATTGACGTACCGTCTACCCGACCAATTCACAATTCACGAACCCTTTGTTGTCATATGATTTTATGGCATTTTGAGGTCATTCAGCTAGTTTTGACCACCCCATGCACGCTTTTCAAGCGCGCCAAACACCTAAAAACACATATTCAGCCGTGCTACAAAAACCGCACACCCGAATGACATTTCGTCTTATCATACACCTCAACAATAATAATTATAGTGTTCTCGTATGATTTCAAGACATTCCGATGTCGTTCGGTATGCATTTGACTGTTAAACGCATGTTTTGGCCATTTACGACACTCAGAGTGCGATTTTGGTCACCGTGGTCACACGACACCTCCGATTAACATGCCTTCTACACGACCATTTCTAAATTCACTCATCCTTTGTTGTCATCCAATTTCATGACATTCTATGGTTTTTTGGCCAGTTTTGAGCACCCCACGCTCGCTTTTCAAGCGCTCCATGCACCAAAAAAATAAATATTTAGGCATGCCGCACAAACCGCACGTCAGAATGACATTCCATCTTTTTCGTAAACCTCACCAATAATAATTAGGGTGTTATACTATGATTTATAGTCATTTTGATGTCGTTTAGTATGCATTTGACTGTTAAACACATGTTTTGGCCATTTACGATAGGCGGGGTGCATTTTCAGTCACCGCGGTCACACGACACCACCGATTAATGTGTATTCTTCCCTCCCATTTCACAATTCACCCACCCATTGTTGTCGTATGATTTCATGTCATTATGAGGTCGTTCGGATGGTTTTGACCACCCACACTTTCTTTTTAAGCACGCCAAAAACCTAAAAAACACATTTTCAGTTGTGCCACGCAAACCGAAGGTCCAAATGAAGCATCGTATCCTCGTACACCTCAAGAATAATAATTAGACTGTTCTCATGTGATTTCATGTCACACATATGTCATTAGGTATTCATTTGACAATTAAACGCATATTTTCTCCATTTACGACACGCAGAGTGCTTTTTCAGTCACTATGGTCACACGGCACCTCTGATTGACGTGCAGTCTACCCGACCATTTCAAAATTCACCCACCCTTTGTTGTCATCTAATTTCATGAAATTATGAGATCGTTCAGCCAGTTTTGACCACCCCACACACGCTTTTCAAGCGCGCCAAACACCTAAAAACACAAATTCATTTGTGGCACCCAAACCATGTGTCTGAATAACATGCCATCTCCTCGTACACCTCACCAATAATAATTAGAGAATTCTCATGTGATTTCAAGTCATTCGATGTCCTTTGGTATAAATTTGACTGTTAAAATCATATTTTGGCCATTTACGACATGGGGACTGCAATTTCGATCACTACAGTCACACGAAACCACCGATTGACTTGTCGTCTGCACGACCATTTCACAATTTACCCACTCTTTGTTGTCATCTGATTCCATGTAATTCCTAGGTCGTTCGTCTAGTTTTCACCACCCCACGCATGCTTTTCAAGTTCTCCAAACACGTAAAAACACATATTCTGCCATTCTATGCAAACCGCACATCTGAAGGACATTTCTTCTACTCATACACCTAAAGAATAATAATTAGGGTGTTTTCGTGAGATTTTATGTCATACTGATGTCGTTCGGTATGCATTTGACCATTAAATGCATGTTTTGGCTATTTACGACACGTGAAGTAAGTTTTCAGTCACCACAGACACACTAAACTTTCGTTTGACGTTCTGTCTACCTAACCATTTTAAAATTCACCCCCCTTTGTTGTCGTCCGATTTTATGGCATTTCGAGGTCGTTCGGCTGGTTTGGACCATCTCATGCATGCTTTTCAAGCGCAACAAATACCTAAAAAACAGATATTCAGCTGTGCCATGAAAATCGCACGTCCGGATGAGGTATTGTATACTTGTACACCTAATGAATAATAATCAGGGTGTTTTTGTGTGATTTCAAGTCATACAAATGTCGTTCGGTATGCATTTGATCATTAACTGCATTTTTTGGCCATTTACGACACGCAAAGTGTGTTTTCAGTCAGTACGGTCATAAGACGCCCCTGATTGACGTGTTGTCTACTTGACCATTTCACAATTAACTCACCCTTTGTTTTCGTCTGATTTCATGGCATTCTGAGGTCATTCGGCCGGTTTTGACCACCACATGCAAGCTTTTCAAGCACACGAAACACCTAAAAAACACATATTCATTCGTGTCCTGCAAACCGTGCATCCAAATGTCATTTCATCTCCTCTTACACCTCACAAATAATAATTAGGGTGTTGTCCTGTGATTTCATGTCATGTCGATGTTGTTTGGTATACATTTGATTGTGAAACGTATATTTTGGAAATGTTACAACACGTGGAGTGTGTTTTCGGTCATCGCGGTCACACAATAACTCTGATTGACGTGTCGTCTAACTGACCATATCCAAATTAAGCCACCCTTTGTTTTTGTCCAATTTCATGGCATTCCAAGGTTGTTTGGCCAGTTTTGACCACCCCACTCACACTTTTCAAGTGCACCAAACACCTAAAAAACACATATTCAGCTGTACCATGATAACCTAAAGTCCTAATTTTATTTGTATCCTCATACACCTCATGAAAAATAATTAGGGTGTTCTCGTGTGATTTCAAGTCAATCTGATGTCGTTTAGTATGCATTTGACCGTTAAACGCATGTTTTTTCCATTTACGATGCGTGGAGTGCATTTTCGGTCACCGAGGTCACACGACACCTCCGATTGACGTGTTGTCTTCTTGACCATTTCACAATTCATGCACCCTTTTTTTCATCCGATTTCATGGTATTCTATGGTCGTTCGACCGATTTTGACCACCCCACACACGCTTTTCAAGCACGTCAAAAACCTAAATAATACATATTCTATTGTGCCACATAAACCGCACATCTAAATGACGTTTCGTATCCTCATACACCTCACCAATAATAATTAGGGTTTTCTCGTGTGATTTCAAGTCATTCAGATGTCATTCGGTTTGCATTTGTCCATTAAACGCATGTTTGGCCATTTACGACATGCAAAGTGCGTTTTCGGGTACCACGATCAAACAACACCTCCGATTGACGTGCTTTATGCCTGGACATTTCACAATTCACCCAACCATTTTTTTTGTTCGATTTAATGGAATTCTGAGTTCATTAGGCTAGTTTTGACCACCCCACGCACCTTTCTCAGGCGTGCCAAACACCTAAAAAACACATATTCAGTCGTACCGTGCAAACTTCACATCCAAAGGATGTGTTGTCTCCTTTTACACCTCATGAATAATACTTAGGGTGTTTTCATGTGATTTCAAGTCCCGCCGATGTCGTTCGGTATGAATTTGACCGTTAAACACATGTTTTGGCCCTTTAAGACAAGCGGAGTGCGTTTTCCATCACCGCAGCCATACAGAACCTCTAGTTGACGTGTCGTCTACCCGACCATTTCAAAATTCACCCACCCTTTGTTTCCGTCCAATTTCATGAAATTATGAGGTCGTTCAACTACTTTTTACCACCCCATGCACGCTTTTCAAGCACGCCAAATACCTAAAAAACACATATTCAGTCATTCCACGCAAACCATGTGTCCGAATGACGTATTGTATCCTCGTACACCTCAAAATTAATAATTAGGGTTTTTTGTGTGATTTCAAGTCATGCTGATGTCGTTCAGTATGAATTTGACTGTTAAATGCATGTTTTGGCCATTTACGACATGCAGAGTGCATTTTCGGTCACCACGGTTACACAACATCTCTGACTGACATTCCGTATGCCTGACCATTTCAAAATTCACCCTCCCTTTTTTGTTGTTCAATTTAATGGCATTCCGAGGTCGTTCAGCCAATTTTGACCACCCCACACACGCTTTTCAAGCACGCCAAACACCTAAAAACCACATATTCAGCTGTGCCTAACAAACCACACATTCTAATGACGTTCCATCTCCTTGTACATCTCACCAATAATAATTAGGGAGTATTCTTGTGATTTGAAGTCATGCAGATGTCGTTTGGAATGCATTTGACAGTTAAACGCATGTTTTGTCCATTTACGACATGCAGAGTGCGTTTTCGGTCACCATGGTCACAAGAAACCTCTGATTGATGTGTTGTCTACCTGACCATTTCACAATTCACCCACCCTTTCTTTTCGTCTGATTTAATGAAATTTTGAGGTTGTTCATCCGATTTTGACCACCCCACGCACGCTTTTCAAGCGCGCTAAATACCTAAAACACACATATTCAGATTTTTCATGCAAACCACGCGTCCGAATGAAGTGTTGTCTCCTAATACACCTTACAAATAATAATTTGGGTGTTACCATGTGATTTCAAGTCATGCTGATGTCGTTCGGTATGTATTTCATCATTAAAGGCATGTTTGGGACATTTATGACATGCAGAGTACGTTTTCGATCACCGCGGTCCCACGACACCTTTGATTGATGTGTTGTCTTCCTAGCTATTTCAAAATTCACCCACCCTTTGTTTTCATCTTATTTCATGGAATTCTGAGGACGTTCGGTCAGTTTTGACCACCCCACGCATGCTTTTAAAGCGTGCCACACCTAAAAAACATACATTCACCCGTTCCGTGGAAACAACATGTCCTAATGATGTTATATCTCCTATTACACCTCAAAAATAATAATTATGGTGTTATCATGTGATTTCAAGTCATTCTAATGTCGTTCGGTATGCATTTGTCTGTTAAATGCATGTTTTGGCCATTTACGACATGCGAAGTGCGTTTTCGGTCACCACAGTTACACGACACCTCCGATTGACGTGTCGTCTGCCCGAAAAATTCACAATTCACCCACCTTTTGTTGTCGTCTGATTTCCTGGCATTCCAAGTTGTTCATCCAGTTTTGACCACCCCACACACAATTTTCAAGCGCGCCAAACACCTAAAAAACACATATTCATCCATGTCGCGCAAACCGCATGTCTAAAGAATATTTCGTCTCCTTTTACACCTCACGAGTATTAATTAGTGTGTTTTCGTGTGATTTCAAGTCATGCTAATGTCGTTTGGTATGCATTTGACTACAAAATGCATGTTCTGGCCATTTACGACATGCGGAGTGTGTTTTCAGTCTCTACGGTCACACAAAACCTCTGATTGACGTTTCGTCTACCTGACCATTTCAAAATTCACCCACCCATTTTTCGTTCGATTTCATGGAATTCTAAGGTCGTTCGGCCAGTTTTGACCACCCCACGCATGCTTTTCAAGCACGCCAGACACCTAAAAAACACATATTCAGCTGTGCCATGAAAACCACAATCTGAATGATGTGTCGTCTCCTGTATATCTCATGAATAATAATTTGGGTGTTTTATTTTGATTTCAATTCATGCTAATTCCGTTCGGTATGCATTTGACCGTTAAATGCATGTTTTGGCATTTACGACATGCGGAGTACATTTTCTGTCACCGTGGTCACATGACACCTCCGATCGATGATCTGTCTGCCTGACCATTTCAAAATTCACCCACCCTTTGTTTTTTTATGATTTCATGGCATTCTGAAGTCGTTCGTCTTGTTTTTACCACCCCACGCATGCTTTTCAAGCGTTCCAAACACCTAAAAACACATATTCAATCGTGTCGCACAAACTGCGTGTCTTAATGATGTGTCATCTCCTCATACACCTCATTAATAATAATTAGGGTATTTTCATGTGATTTAAAGGCATGCCTATGTCTTTAGGTATGCATTTGATAGTTAGACACTTGTTTTGGCCATTTACAACACACGGAGTACGTTTTCTATCACCGCGGTCACACGACACCTCCAATTGACGTTCCGTCTGCCCGACCATTTCACAATTCACCCACCCTTTGTTTTCGTCTGATTTCATGGAATCCGGAGGCCGTTCGGCTAGTTTTAACCATCCCACACATGCTTTTCATGAATTTCAAACACATAAAAAACATATTTAGCAGTGTTGCACATACCGTGCGTCCAAATGATGTGTCATATCCTTGTTGGGGGGGTGTTGTCCTGGGGGTGGGGGATATCAGAGGGTGGGGGTGTTCGAGGGTTAGGGGGGCTATCTGGGGTGATGTGGGGATGTCTGAGGGCGGGCGGTGGTCCAGGGGTGCTGTCCAGGGTGGGGGGCTGTCAGGAGTGGGGGGGGGGATAACATGCTAACGCCACCCTAACTGCCTAATGAAATATTAGTGTAATGTCGTAATGAAAAAATGGAATAATGGAATATTATCCTATTTACCTAATGGTGAATTGACCAAATTTCCAAACGCCCTAACATACCAATTTGATTTTTATATATATACTAACTTAACAAATATGTCCAATTTTCATTTTCATTGTTTAGTTGTTTCTTTTGTATCTTATTGTGGGTTTATTAAAGTAGAATATTGGAATGGATTAGAGCAGTTTGGATTGCTATATGTGAAGAAGTTTTTCCTTCATTTATTGTTTTTGAGGAACATGATGTTTATAATATTTTGAATTGTTTTTCGTTTTCATTATAGTTGTGTTTCTTCTGTTTGGAAATAGTTTTTTTGATTGCTAGAAATGTTATGTATAAATGATTTTTTTTAAAAAAATTCCAGGTTTGCAGCCACCATTGGCGGTCGCTCTTGATCAATACCAACAGCGACCGCCATTGGGGGTCGTTATAGGACAACCCAACAGCGCCGACCAGGCGGTCGTGGGGGACCGAATTTCTGGTCACCAATAGAGACCACCAATGGGGGTCTCTATATCCCTAGAGTGATGGGACAAATGCAACCGCCACTGGTAGTCGCAAGGTGGTCACTGTAGGGCTATAACGACCGCCATTGGGGGTCGCTATAGGCCTAGTTTCTAGTAGTGTGTTTATATCCAATTTAAATGTGAAATTACATTAATGAAAAAAATTATATTAAATGATAAAAATATAATCCAATTACACATTAAAACCAATTAAAAAGATAATATATCTATATAAATAAATTAGATGGAAAGGCAGTTTTGAATTAAAATGTAGTATTTTTCACTATTCCTTAAAATTTAAATTTTATTAGGAAAATTACAAAAATTCAACAAAATTAAATTTATATGTACAACTTTGAAAAAAGATGTTAATTTGGTAAAATTTAACTTATAAAGTGTCAAAAACTAGATTTAAAATGGGTTTAACATCAAATGGCGTTAAAACTGCATTTTTTTAAAAATACTTCTTTTATAGAAAAATTGATTTTTCTTCTCATACAATGTTCTATAAAATGTGTAAGATGAATTCTAATGTTATATAAAATTAAAAATGTGGTTAATAATATTCATAAGGGATAGTTTTTAACCCATTAAATAATAATTTTAAAATAATATATCATTTTTAGTGAAACTCGGTATCGCGTACAACACAACCTATTGAGGGAGGTCATTCTTGAATTTAATGCAAGACAATTCAATGTTGCATGCAGTGAAAGATTCCTTTTGTGTTTCATATAACATAATCCAAACTGAGTTCATTTATACATTCAAAAAAATCTATACTCAGGGTTATGTGAAATAAATTCTATTAAAAGAACTTGAAATTGTGTGCACCACAAGCCTAAAATATTGTTTCATATACTAAAAGGTAATATGGTGTTGCATATAGCGCAAGCTAATCTTGGTTTATCATACAAAAAAAGACCTAAAAGAAATTAAAATAATCTATCTCATAAAATTTTAGGGTTTTCAAAATGGTGGGGTGTATGTGCAATCATAGAGGCCTTGTTACAACATTTGATATCAGAGTAAGAACCTGTGTGGTGCACTACCTTAGTTGAGATGTAGGGTCCATAATGATTATGTTGTGAATTAAAGGGGGGTGGTGGTGAATTCAACTCCACAGAAGGATAAATGGTTAAATTACTAAATCATATGACTCATGTAATCAAGGTGAACATTTCTTTTTTTTTGTAGAATACCTAATTAGGATTCCATAGTTACGTATTCATTACTAGAGTAGTGGTCAGGATGGTTGACCTTCTGGGAAGTTTCCTATGATTTGTGTAACTATGGAAAGAGTACACTGGAAAGAACAATTGATAGCCCATGAGGACATTCATTAGTTATATTACTTATTCAAGAACATGTGTGGGCCCTAGGGTGGGGACCATGTGTCTATAGAAAATATAGTGGAACTTGGGGGGTTAGGACCCGATGACCATGTTATGGTGTGGTGGTTATGCATTCAATGGGTCCCAATAGTTATATAACATATATGATGTCTCACCAATGAAAGAAAATGTAAATGGTGGAGAGACTCATGCTTGGTATCCAAGTGGTTTTCCAATTGTTTTGCAGTTTTTCTATGGGATTCCTTTAGTTACAATAATTTATTTATTGGGTATGTTGACCTCAGATTTTTATAGGTAATGTTTATGTCTTTTTTCCTTTGATCTGGAAGGGGATTTATAAGGAACCAAGGTGGAGTAGTTATTATCTTGATACACCTAATTTGAAAAAAATAGGTCTGTCTATCAAAACATCTTCTTTTTTTTTCTCTTCACTTTTTTTATATGAGGAGTTGACTTCTTAAAATTATTTTTGAATTTATAATTGGTGGATTCTAAATAATCTAGCAGAGTTATTTTTGGAGTAATGGGTTATTAGAGTATCATGTCATTTTTCACAATGTTTTGGAAATTGGTTAGTGATAATGTCCTTGTTTAGGAATGTTATTATTGGAATTCCTAATTATTCGATGTTTATGAGGAATTTATAGGGTTTGAAAGTGGAATGATAGGAAAAATTTTGGCACCCAAAAATTCAATTTTCCTATATATGGTTATGATTTCCAATATAATCTTGAGTTATGGATGTAATAGGGTTATTATTTAATGAATATAGAGCTTTTCTTGGGGCCACATAATTAAGTAGATGATTTGGGAAACCGTGCAATAGAAATCATGTTGCCTGGATAGTTTGGGTGAGTGTAAATCCCTAGATATATGCATGGGTTGGTAAACCATGAAAGAAACCCATGAAACCTTTTCTATTTTGGATATTTTCATCTTTTTCGATCAGTTTTAATTGGATACTCAACCATTTGGTTCCCCACATCAATTTTTCTGATAGAACCACCACTTCTGGCTGTCTCCCTTAATCTCTATGGCCTAAATAATGGATTTGTGTTCATTTCATGGTAATTCAGGACCCAGATTAAATAGTTCGAGTTCTATTCTGATTCCTCTTTTCTTGAAACCAATTTTTTCTTCACCTATAATACTTCTACCAATATTTGGATGATTTCCAAAACTAGATTTGTTCAAAAATTGATTGTTTGGTTTCTAAGGGTTTTAAGGCCTCAATTTGGACCTAATATGATGGTTTTTATTAAATTAGGTATTTTTCCATGACAATCGGTATGTGTATCCATTGTATTTTTTTATACGAGTAAATTTTTTGAATGGATTTGTAAATTAATTATTGATCCAGATAAATAAAATATAAGTTATCAAGGTTTAGATTATTTGGGTTTTCCATAACTTATGTAGGTTTTCATTTGTAATATTATCTAAAATTATATAATTAAATGTATATTTAATGTAAATTAGTTTTTTATTAATTCAATAAGTTCTATAAAATTACAATAGTGTTTTTCACTATGAAAAATATATGTTCACTATGTTCGAATCCAAATTTGATTTACAAATTTGGATTCATTTTTTTGGGTTTAATGGGGTTGTATGTTTGAAATGGTGGCGATGTCTTATGAAATGAAATAGTGATTCCTATGAGTTATTTTTGACAATTACATGGTGTTGATATTAATTTCCCATTTATTTCTACATTGTTTGCTATTTTTTTTAATTGAAGTTTGAAATATATTATTTTGAAGTAATAAGTGAAAGGTCTAGTTGGATATTTGTGATGTGTTGTTTGATTGAATAGATGGTTGCTCACTTATTGAGCCTCATTGAATTTTTTGATGATGTTTATGTATATCCATGTGATGGATTCTTGAATTTTGATTGAAGACATGCATATTTTTTATGGTGGAATGGTTGTGATTGTGTTGATTGAATTTGGATTTGTTGTTTGTCCAAAAATGACTTTTTTTGAAAGGGACCCACTCCTTTAGTTATAACTTGAGGAAACCTTGGATATTATGTTGGGATTCATGGGTTATATCTATACTAGTTTAGATTATTACACTGGATAATACATCCTAGTTTAATTCGATGATAAGACTGGGGGGTCACAAATGATAGAAGTTGAGAGTGATTTTGGGGACCATATGTGTGACCATTAATATGCCTACAGTTTTTCCACCATATTTCATCTAGCACTTGTGCCATTAGAACCTGTGGTACTTCCTCGTGATTTGAATCTTTTTCAATGCCTCCTTTTTTTCAATGGAATCTACATTTTGTATTTCTTTTATAGATAATTCTTTATTGTATTGCTATCTTTGTCATTTTATCCTTGATATTAACTAGTTTTTGTCCTTCCATTAATTTTTATTTCTTTAATAATCTTTAAGTATTGTATCATTTATTATTTCCCAGAGTTATTTACCCATATTTTTTTCATATGTGTGTCTATGTGTATTGGGATTTAAAAAGTGAATGTGGCTGTCACTATAAATGAAAGAATTGGGAAATTTTAATATGGAGATGTTTTAATCCATGTGATGGTTTGTTTTCACAAATAAAATTTTGTTTTAAATAAAAAGAGGAGAATTTACTCGTTCATTTTTAGATACGATTTGTTTCAATGGTTAAAAATAGTTTTTAAATGTAAATTATATATTAAGTCCTCTTTAAAAAATGTTTTAAATGTTTAATTTTATAATATGAGATAAAATGTTATTTGTATATTCAAACATTGTGAAAAGTAAATGGTAACCTATTTAACTTCATTTATTTTTAAGTAATTTGACATAGTTTATTTTGTAATAGTAAAAATTGAACTCAGGGTGGTATCATACTGGCCTTTGGCTAACACCCTATATAATAATGTTGGTTTATGTGTAGTATTAATGTATTATATATTCTACATGCCATTTTACTTGGTTTGGATTGGTCATGACATCCATTAAATGTAGACAGATATTAGAATCAGGGTGTAAATGTGAAAGTCACATGAAGATATTGGATGGTCCCATAGTGTGATGGATCCAATTGGGGTGTGTTGTGTTTTTGCCTCATTAGTCTTGTGTTATTATTGTATATTTAGATTATAGTATTTAAAATATTGTAATAAATTTTTATTTATTGATAATGTATTTGTTAAAATTTATTATTATTTTTATATCATTTCTCATTGTTTTTATGTCTATTTTAATGGATTTTTCCCACTTATTATAGAATTCCCTCCAATATGGGGATACCTCATGGAGGGTTCCAAGATTGCACCATTTATTTATGATTGGGTTCTTGAGAGTAAAACCATACCTAACATTTATTCTTGATACACTACCTGGTTAATTATACCCATGGGGTGATAGGTATGGACCTCATGTTTGTGGAAGATCGGCTCATGAACCAATTTGAATAGAGGCATTGGCTAGTTTGTTAAAAAATGTTTTAGGTCCATATTATTATATGAGTGTTAGTGGTAGAAAAGATATAGGACTATCTGGGCTCAATTGGTGGTTTTGGAGGAGTTCTTCTCCAGCACTATCTATGATCAACCTTGAGTTTCCTTGGGTTTTCTGGAGATTTATTTTGAATAAAAAGCTCATATTTATTGAGTTTTTAGATATTATCATGATTCTTTGTACTAAACTGAGTGGTCGGAATTCCATGAGAGAAATTATTAGAAATTATTAGTTTCAGAGTGAAAACATATGAAATTAAGGTGAAACATAGTTATGTCAAATGGTCTTTCATACCAAATGTAGGACATGTGCACCATTCTAGAAAACTTTTATTTAAACTCACAGAGTTGGTGCATGGTAAGGAAAAACTTGTTTCCAAAACATTTTAATTGGATAATGTTTTGAAATCATTTTTTATATATGATTATTTGGGATTATTCTTTATTTTATTATTTTTTCTATTTTGATTTTAGTATATTTTCATGTATTATTAGGTTATCCTAATCAAGTTTCAACAAAATGTTTTATGACATAGTTGATGGGATTATTTTAAAAACAATGTCTTGGGTGAGAGGAGTTATTATTATGAAATTTTTTGTACTTTATTGGATGTGATTTGGATAATGGAAGTTATTTTTGGGTTGTGTTAGTTTTTAAATTAATTGGGTGTGTTGTATGAAATTTTTTCAATGATATTGTGTAAAATTTTGGAAGAGGGTTTGTGTCCTTGAATTTTGTGGTTAAATTATTTCCTCATGTGTGGGATTTTGAGGTGGTTATTTAATTTTTGTTTGTTTATATTTCTTTCATTCTAATAGTAATATAATTTTAGGTGGTTTGATTGAGTTAATTTTTTGTGTTGTTCTACAATACGAACCCTGAGATGAAAAATTTCCATAATTTATTATGTTAAGCAGTTGTACTTGTGATATTGAAATTCCTATTCACATATTTTAATACACCCAAATTCGTGATGTAAGGGTAGAGACAATGTTCATCTCCACTCATGGATCATACTGAAGAGTTATTGAATCATTATCATCATTAATTCTATGGTGATCATGGATCCAATAAAGAAATGGAGTTTCTAGAAATGGTTGAATATGTTTTGACTTAGTACAAACTCTGGAAGACACTAAGCTGAGGTGATATATTATCTTACACAGAGAATAGTTTTGGAGTGGTGGAAGATTAATATTTATTCAAAAAAAAATTAAGTCATTACTTGGAGATATTTGAAGGTAGTTTTCATTGGGTTTTTTAACATAAGAATGTGATATTTGATTTGGTGGTCAAGTTTTTTTGGTGTGCACTTAGGTTATCTGTTAGTGAATTCTTGTATGCAGTGTTTCACTAGCATGGTCCCCTTCTATACTAATTTGGTTATCGATGATTAAAATATGTTGTTGTTCTTATCTAGAGTCCTTCCACAATATATATATATCTTTATCATTGTTTATGTATGGTTTGACTACCTATATGGAAGTCGATTATAAGTACATTATCATTAAGGAAATTTTTTCAGGGAAACCTACGATAGGAGACGCATTGAATCTAGCTAAAGCTAGTAAGGATGATCTGTATAAGGAAGAGAGGATATATGTAAGTGATGCTTATGGGAAGACATATTTTCACACTGAAATACCCATTTAAGTAAAGTAGATACTGGTAGATTGTTTTTAGTGTTGGATGTATGGTAATGTCAATACCACTTGTCCATAATCTCAAAAAACATGACCTCAATATGGATATCCTGGAAACATTCAATTTCATTGAGATAATATTTGGCATCTGAAGAAAATTTCTGGAATCAGTCATTGATCTAGTAGGTGCTCTGTGATATGAAATCCATGGTAAGGTTGGAGGTTTAGAATTATTTTTAGTTGGTTACCTTTGATGTAACTACTCCTTTTTCTTAGAATTTTGAATATATTTCGTAAATCATATTCTCCTTATTGATAATTGATGATGGGAGTTTAGATAATGTTCTTGTATATCATGTGATGATTTCACCTCATTTACTCATGAATATTGTTACCATATTTTCGTGGTGTTTACAAAGAGTTTAGTTTTTTTTATGAACGAGATTGGGAGGCCTTGGGAAAGGACTTTATTATAGGTCTAAACTGATATTTATCAGTTAGATCATGAGAAATAATGATTCTATAATTTCTTAAAGATCACCATGAGTGAGTGTTCCACATTTTTATCCATCAGTTACCATCCATTTTCCATCATTACTTGAGTTTGGAACCATTCCATTCAATGTTGAGGCATGTATGTGTTTTTATAAACCTTTTGTTTCATTGAGTTTATTGTCTTGGTGTTCAGGTCTAGTGACCACTCAGTTTCTCTTGATCATTTTCTATCTTGGGGTGTTTCAAGTTGGTTGGTTGCAAAATTTCGGATCATTTATCATTGTGGATGATTGTTCATTGGGGTGTACCCATCTAATGTATAACCATATAATAAAAACTATTAATTACTAGGAGAACCATTGTATTTTTACTTTTAGGTTTCCCATTCCTATGGAGTTATATTTGGGGTAGACCTTGTTTGGAATGTGATATCATTTAGAACAACTGAACCCAGATATTTGAGTGGTGATGTTTATGTTTTTTCTTTCGATCTGGATTGTGATTCAGGAGGATTCTAGGAGTAGTAGTAGGTATATTGATACTTACTATTTCAAAATATATCATAGTATTGGCTATACAAATATCTTATGTTATTTTCTCTTCAACTATTTTTAGTAAGGAGTCTAAATCATAGAATTCATAGTGTAATGAATGTTGGTTGAATTGAAATCATTCTAAATATATTTTCTCAATGGATTAGGTTGTTTGGGTCTCATGTCCCTACTCTTGAGGTTTATGATGTTTTTTAGTGATCTAGTATTTGTTAGAGGTATGTTATCCATGAAATTCCTAGTTATAATAAGATTTTGTGGACTCTTGGAGGGTAGAAAATGGAACAGTGGTGAGAATTAGGAGCCATAGAAATGAAATTTTCATGATTATGTTTATAATATTGAATATTATATAGAGTTTGCGGTTTCAGGAGGTGATGCTTTAATTTTTTTGATGTTGTTCTAGGATCCACACTATTAGGTTAATTGTTTAAGAAAACATTTATTAGAAACTATGTGAATTGGGTAGTTTGGGGCAGCAGTGATCACATATTCTATGCACAATAAGGTAAAATATGTGAGACAACCATAAGACCTACATGAGTTTTGGTATTTTTTTCATTTTTGAAAAAATTAAATTGTGAATTCCCCATATGATTCCCCACATTGAACGAGCTAACTGAAAATATTCTCCTATCCTTCCCACTTCATCTCCAAGCACTCCATGAAAAATTTGTAATAATATATTTTTTATTATTCACCTGGATTGAAATTATATGGTTCCCTTCTTCTTATTAATATTTGGGTTTCTCTCATTTTTGTCTTCTCATCTTATCCTAGAATCCAATGTTGGATGATTTATACCCCATGGGTTACTCCAAAATTATGGTTTTAGTTTCTAGGGCGTTCTTTTCTCAATCTTAATCCCAAATATAGTGGTTTTAAATGAAGGTGTTACAATTAAAGCATAAGAGTTTGGTGTTTTCATTCAATTGTTTTTATCTAATATTTCCATTGATTCATGGAATTTTAAATTCATTTTTATCCAGATAAATATAATTTAGGTTATATACGTTTGGTTTATCAATGGTTTTCAATAACATATCATGGTTTTAATTTGGTATATTGGGTGGAATGAAAGGTATGGGAAGGAGATGAGCGCTCTTGAAGATCGGGCATTGCCCAAACCCTAGCGGAAATGGAGGCCTTGGCGGCCCCTCCTCCGTCGGGGGAGGGGCCTCAGCAACTTGGCGTCAGGACTCAGGGCTACTGGGATGCGGATCATCTCTGTCGAGTACCCTCAGAGGAAGGTCTTCCTTTTCTCCCTAACATTAGAGTCGCTCCGAAGGTTCCTGGAATCTGCAATGGTCAGCCTGTGGTTCCGGTCTCCGTTCAAGAGTTCACTGAGGCATCTTCACTTTTCTCCACGGCCCTGATTGCAATGTTCATGCGGCGGCGGCCTTCGGTCGAGGTATTTGATAAATTCGTGAATGGGAAATGGGGTTTAAATCATCGGGTTGTTGTCGGTCCCTTGGGACTGCGCCATTTTCTTCTCTATTTTGCTGATGAAGATGATCTGGCTTGTGCTTGATCTACCTTTAGTCGATCCGTTCAGGGTTCCCGTTTTCACCTTCTTCGTTGGTCTTTTGATTTTCACATGAACTCTGATTCTTCTACCTCAGCGATTTGGGTTCAGCTCCCTGGTTTGCCGTTACCCTTCCAAAATCCAGCGTTGTTGCGTTCAATTGGGAACTCTATTGGTCGTCTTCTTTGTCTTGATCAGCGGACAGCTACCCTGACGAACCCATGTGTTGAAAGGTTTTGTGTTGAGATAGATTTGTCTCGGCCTCCTCCTGAGATGGTGTGGGTTGTCATTGAAGGGGAATACTAGCACGCTCAACCGATTTACTACGAATCATGGATCAAATTCTGCTCCTTCTGTCGTAAACAGGGGCATGATTTATCTTTTTGCCGCAACAAAGAAATGCAGGTCTGTTGTAATGAACCTGGTGACACAAATGACTTGTATGTGGATCCGGTTATGACTGGTGAGGTAAGAAATGATCCTGATGTGAACAAGCAGGCTGAGAGGACAGTGTTGCATGATGTTCATAAGCCTCTGAATGGGGCTGTGCAGAAGTCTCCAGGTGATATCAATGAAGGGATGAAGCAGGATGATCCCCCATATAAGCATGTCCCTCTTGGACCGGGTCACAGAAGCTCATTGGGAGCTATGAAGAAAGTGTCTATGGAAAATTCTGGGCCTTCTGTTGCAGCAGTCTTTGATCGGCTAAGGACTGATCTAGGTCTTGGCCCCTCGTCTGATGAACCAGGGGCAATTGTGCAGGATGGTGGTGGTGTTGTAGGGAAGAGCAGTCAATCTGCTGACCCTGATGACATGTGTAAGCATCACCAGTTCATGGGCCGCAGACTTGGGATTGTAGGAGGTGCAGGGGATTCTGATTCATTAATTATGAATTCTGGATCAGTCCTCTGCACTATGAATCAATTTGCAGTGCTGGAAGGAGCGGAAGATATTCAAGATGATGCAGGAAATGCGAAAGATGTTCGGCCTGATCCATTACAGATAGAATCTGGGCAGGGCATGGTGATGGGAAAATTGAGGGAGGATGAGTCCTCCAACATGAATTCAGATCAAGTGATGAATGTGGCGGTTGCAGTGGATGAAGAAGTAAAATTGGAAGGGAGCAAAATGGAAAATCTGTGCTTGACCCCACTTGACATCAATAGGAAATCTGTCTTGGCTGCAACTTTAATGGATAGAGGAAATGACTGCTCCGAAGGACTGCTGGTAACTCCTGGACATTGGGGAAGTGGCTCCGGTGGAGGTAAAGAAAATGATGGGACTGTCCGTCAAGCCTCTTATAGTGACATTGTTCGTGGAGAAAAGAAAGGAACCTATGATGGGCAGGGTGACAAGATGAATGGGAAAAACGGGAATGTAAGCATGGGGCTAACAACTATTTCATCTAAGAAGAAGCCAAGGAGAGACTACTCCAACATGCCGAAGACTGTATCTACTCGGTCCTCTGCCAAAAAAGAAAAAGGGAAAGACATAATTGTTATGAAGGGACAGGGTAAGCCAATGACCAAGAACTCTGTCTGAAAGAGACTTACACCTCAGGGAGCAATATCTCAATATGCTCAGTCAGTATGCTTCACATTTTGAGTGGGAGTCGGCAGATCCAGGCATCTCGGAGGATGGTGATGCTGGAGGCTTTGATATCTTTTGATTGGATGTGCTGCGGGGGGGGGGGTATTTGCATTTTCTTTGCTTTGAACTTTGTGCTGCATCTTTTCATTTAATAAATTTAACGGGATTGGGCACTCGGCCTGGGCCTGCACCTTTTGGCTATATTGGGTGTAATTTCATAATTAAATGTCAGTTTTATTCGAATAAGTATTATATGCATTCCTCATGTTTGATAAAATTACAATGGTGGATTTCTCAATAAATTTTTTTACAATGTACTATGCCAAATGTGATTTAAAATTTTAGATTCATTAATGGTTATAAAAATTTTATGTTCCCAAAATGTTATTTTTGTCTTATAAAATAAAATGTTGATTACTTTTTGTTGTTTATGATCATAATTTTGTGATGATTTTGATTGGCCTTTGATTTTTAAGTGGTTTTCAATTTAAAAAAAAAATATTTATAAAATATATGATTCAAATTAAATAAGTGGAAGTTCAGGTTTCCACTTTGTGATGTGATGTTTGATTGGTTGGATGGTTGTTCCCATGTTGAGACTCATTGTATTTGTTAATGATGTTTATGTATATGCATGTGATGGATGTTTGAATTTTGATTCATGATGTGATTATAGGATTTTGGTTATTGTTAAGGGTAATGTTTGAGTTGGAAATGATGGGATATTTCTAATGCTCCAACCCTAGAAACCCAGAGTTCGTCATTATTACATAACATTGGCATGATACAAGAAAATCATATCCTGAAAGATCGATAAGTTTATTAGCTTAAGAAGTACTAGATACATTCATAAATTTTAGATTACATTATAAAATGAAAAATCAAAAACAACATTTTCTTCATTAACCACATTCATATCCCATAGACTATCCCTGCAGGTCAGTCATAATATACTTCTTTGCATCCTGGGAAAAATAAAACATATAAAGGGGTGAGCTTAGATGCTCAGTAAGGATAACAATATAGCGGAAACATTCATAAATAAGCATAAACATTTAAGGCAACGTATAATACTAAAACAAAAGCATTTTAAACATAAAATTTATCATAATATGGAAAATATAAATCAAAATAATTCTATTTACTTATCCACATGGATATTCTACAAGTCTAATAATCATATGCAATATCAATAGCCAATTTCATAATGAAAGAATGCATAATGCCAGACTTCATAACCACATAGTCAAGGACTTGTGCTAATACTAAAAATAAGATTTTTTCAAGGCCTTGTGCCGAGACACTAGCTTCTCTCATGAGACCTACTGATTCATCGAAGACCTATAATGGGCTACACTCGTCACTTACTAAGTCCAATGCATTCCTCATATGAAAATTTTTAAACATAACATAAACATTCGTATTAAAATTAGCATATGAAATGTCAATACTTTATTCATAAACCATGAATGGTATAAAAATAACACATCCACAGTCAAACATATCACAAAACCTTCAATACAATATGGATGATTTGTATCATAATAAATCAAATTCAAAGAAGTTTAAAATCCATCAATGGATGTTGAAATAGATGAAATGATAACTATTTGAAAGAAATACCTCTTTATATTTTGAAACCATTTAAAAGAAAACATTTATTTTGAAAATATTCTTATAAGCTTGTAAGGGAATCTTCAAAGGTGTTATAACGACAGAAAATAGCCACACCCGACGTATAATTTTTTTTTATTAATTTTGTCGAAAAGGTCGTAAAGTACCTTATTTGTAAAATGACGGAATGATTCCTTTATAAAAATATTATAAAAAGTCAAACAAGGGTATAAATTACTTTAACCCGTAGTCTAGGAAATAGTAAAAATGTTTTGCAATACATTTTAAGAAACATGGATGAGGATGGTAAAGAGGTCCTAGTAGATAATTACATATAAAAAACCTCAGATAATAAAGAGATTATAGAATTAACCCTTACCTTGTAATTTTCCTTGGTCGAGGGTACGTTAAAATCTTGTATAAAAATTAAATCATTGTTATTAAATTACATAAGAAATATATACATAAATATGATATCATATACGATCTTCTAATATTGCTTTGTTAATAATATTTTAGTATTATCATCATTTTGAATGTTAACTGATTCATTTTCTTTTATATTTTTTGTTACATAAGCTATATTTGTTATGGATAGGATGTATCTGATTCATTTACAGAATGATATTTAGTTCTTAAACCTTATTTTTAATCATCAAATTAAAATTATTCTTGAACGATTATGATGGGGAAATGAATCTCATCGCGTTTGTGGAGATGGTAATCCGTACGTACGCACAAGCAAAAATATCATTCTGTTGATATTAAAAGAATATGTAAATAGATGGTATATCATATATATAGTATCATTAACATGTTATATTTATTACTTAAATCAATTATACATCATTATTATACCCATCAAAAATAATAATGTATTGAATAACAAATACACCACGACGTGGAGACGGTAAGTCGTACATACACACCTATTGTGACATTGTCATTCATATGATGGATAAAATAATGAATATGGTTGTAACATTTTTATAATTACATCATAGTATATAGAAGATACTATATTTATTATTTTAGAATGGAAACAACAAAGAAAGAATAAGTGGATGAAGAAAAGAACTTGAAAGAGGTGATGCAATATTTACCTCTTCTTTGGGTTCTTCCTTTTGATTTGATCAAAATGGCTCCTTAAGATGGCTTTATAACCAAAGGAAGGCCTCTAGGATTAATGGAGGATAGTTTAGAGGATATTTGGGTAGGGTTTGGCCGAGCCAAAAGGCTTTTAATGTGTGAATTTGATATAAGGGGAAGTGCCTTTTTATAGGAGATGTGAGGGGCACCTTAGGGAAAGATTGAAATGTTATTTTATAATAAAATAATTTTTGGTTTTTGATGGCTCCAAAATAATTTAAATCAAGGAGAAGGTAAATATGGGTCGAAAACCTCTCAACCAATAGGTTTTAGACAGGTTTGTGTCATCATATTAACCTAATCTTTTAGATTTAACTCTTAGTTAAATAGTTTAACATATACAATGTCTCTTTGTATTTTTATATTATATGGTTAATAAACTTACTTTAACAAGCCAATTTAACCCCATGTGGTTCATTATTAATATATATAACCTTATCTAAGTCCTTTGGCCGATCCTTAGATTTTTTGGAATATTATATCAATTAATAAAGTAATATTTGTTTTAAAAACTCATTTATGTCAATGTTGACACTATTTGGTATTTTGTTTTTGTTAATGTCAGAAAAACAAAATTAATTCATAAAAAATTCATTTAATAAACCCTAGCATGTCATATTAACCTATAAAATTAGTGTAAATCAACAAAAATCTCAAATTAGATTTATTTGGAGATTTATAATATCAGTTATTTTAATATTTCATTAATAAAGTATTTACTGCATCATCATTGTGTCATAAATAAATTTAAATATTTAATTTCTAAAAATTATTAATAAAATACAATTATGTAGGAAATTTTTTTATATTTCTAATGAATATTTATAGTCGAATTTATCTTCTGTATAAACCTATATTAAAAATGGTTTAGTTATTAAACATTGAATTTAACACTTTTAACTCTTCTTTAAATAAAATAATAATAAATATCCTAATCTTATCCAAGTGGACCTAAAGGATCATATTTTATTCCTATGGTTGTTTCTGGTCGAAAAACACTTATCCAAAAGAATTTGGACATTTCTTAGGGAAATAATAATATCATTTTTACCTTTAATTACCATATTTACTTTTAACCGTGTTAAATAATAGATAAATGTTACTATTCCCAAAAAATTATTTTTATCTTATTGAACCACATTTTACTTACTGATATCAACAATGTCTCTTGTATTTTTGAAATTCAATTCACAAAAGTGGTAAAATTATGTTTTCTGTAGATTTTCAAATGTTCCTAGGAGGTGGGTAAAAGATGGTAAAATGTTTAATAAAATTTTTATATATCTAAACGTATTATAAAATGACTCCAATGAATTACATTGAACTTATATTGGTATCATGTATCTATTTTGACCTAAAATAAATTTAAATAAAATAAATAATTATTTTAAAAAAAGACGGTTTTAAACTATAACGTAGTGTTTTTCACTATTCATCAAAAATTGAATGTTTTCTGAAAAATACCAAAAATTCACCTTAAGCTAATTTTGATATTCTGAATAAAAAAATGTAGTCCATTTTGAAAGATAAAATTTTTAAAATTTCAAAAATTGGTTATTACTATTCATGAAGGCTAGTTTGATTGGTTGTGGTGTGTTAAAACTCCAAGTTGCGTACAACGCAAGCTACTACATTATTCAAAGGGAAACATAATGTGGATGTTTGGGGTGTCATATTCTTCCCTCCTTCAAATAATTTCATCCTCAAAATTTCTAGAATGCTACCTCACAAAAAGATCTGGGTGGTTCTTCATCATAAATTCCTCGGGTTCCCATGTTGCCTCTTACATCTTATGGTTTCTCCATAGAACTTTTACTAGACGAGTTTTCCAGTTTCTCAACACTTGTCTCTTGTATCAATAATCTTGAGATGATCTTCACAATAACACAGATCAGGTTCCAGTTCATTTTCCTCAAAGGTGAGTACATGCATTAGGTCAGACATGTATTTTCTCAACAGTGATATGTGGAGCACATCACAAACATTGGAGAGACATAGAGGAATTTCCAAACGGTAGGATACATCTCCAATTATTTCAATAATTTTGAAAGGTCCAATGTACCTAGGACTTAATTTACTCTTCTTACCGAATCATATAACTCTCTTCCATGGAGATACCTTCAAGAAAGCATGATCTTTTACATGAAATTCCAAATCCTTTATTCAGTTATCTACATAGCTCTTCTGCCTACTTTGAGCTGCTTTGATGTGGGTTTAGATAACCTTCACCTTTTCCATTGTTTCCTCAACAATTTCTGGGCCTACGAGTTTTCTTTCACCAACATCATCCCAACAAGTTGTTGTGTGACATATCTATTCATAAAATGCTTCATATAGTTCCATCTGAATACTTCAATGGAAGATATTATTATAGGAAAATTATACCATAGGTAAATATTGATCCTATATACCTTGAAAGTGAAGTGAGAAAGATCTCAACATCTCTTCCATGGTTTGAATAGTCTGTTTGGATTTTCCATCAGTTTGAGGGTGGTAGGAAGTGCTCAAATGAAGTTCAATATCCAGGGTTTTCTGAAGACTTTTCAAGAATCATGATGTAAAATGGGGATCACGATCAGAAACAATCAATAGGGGTACTCCATGAAGTCTTACAACTTAATTAATATATAGTCTTGCTAAACGTTCAAGTGGTAAATCTTCTCTTATATCAAGAAAATGTGCTGACTTGGTAAGACAATAAAAAATGACCGATATTGTATCATTCCTTCTAGGTGTATTTGGTATCCACATGACAAAGTCCATCGTAATATCATCCCATTTCCAATCAGGTATGGGAAGAGGTTGCATGACTTTTCTAGGATGTTGTCTTCCAACTTTCACTTGTTGGAAAACTATACATCTCGACACAAAATCTGTAATATCTCTCTTCATGTTGTCCAACCAAAAATTTTCTTTCAAATCTCTATACATCTTAGTGATACCAGGGTGTATAAGAAAATTGGAGCTATGCACATCATCTAACAATTCCCTTTTTAGATCAGGTATATCATGAACACAAAGTCTCTCCCCAAATTTCAAAATCCCATATTCATATATGAAGTCGATCAATCTCCCATTGTTCATAGCTTCAATTTTGTTTTGAAACTCCTCATCATCAGCCTGAGAACTTTTTATCATTTCTAGTAAAGATGGTTTGGAAACCATTTGAAAAAGTATTTATGTTTCACCTTCCTTGATTATTCCCATATCTATTTTTACTAGATCCATATACATAGGATCCCTTTCAACTCTCATCTTATTCAGAACTCCATGATTCTTTCTGCTCAAAGCATCTACTACCTTTTTTTTCCTTACCCAATTGGTAGTGTATAGTGAAATCATAATATTTGAGTAGTTCAATCCATTACCTTTGCCTCATGTAGAGTTCCTTGTGTGATAAAATATACTTAAAACTCTTGTGATCAGTATATATCTCACTTTTCTCACCATATAGATAGTGTCTCTATATCTTCAAACAAATATTACAACTGCTAACTCAAGATCATATGTAGGATAGTTTTGTTCATAAATTTTTAGCTATCATGATTCATAGGCATAACTCTATCATTCTGCATAATGACACAACCAAGTCCTTTCTTTAAAACATTACTATAAATAACAAACCCATCATTCCCCAATGGTAGAGTCAATATAAGAGCATTGACTAATCTTCTATTCTGTTCTTCAAAAAAAATTACACTCTTTTGTCCAAACAAATATAACCCCTTTACGTGTGAGCTTGGTTAATAGGTTTTCCAATCGGGCAAAATTATGGACGAAATATTGATAATAACATGTTAAACCAGTAAAACTGCATACCTCGGTTATACTCATTGGTGTTAGCCATTCTTGTATTGACATTTTCTTAGAAGGATCAACATAGATTCCATCCTTAGAGATAATATGGCCGCGAAAATAGATATCCTAAAGCTAGAATTCACACTTGATAAACTTCCCATATAATTAATTTCTTCTAAGAGTCCTTAGGATAATGAACAAGTTATTTTCATGATCTTCATAGATTTTAGAATATACCAAGATATCATCAATAAAAACCACTACAAGGTTATCAAGATATTCGTTGAAAACTCTGTTCATTAGATCCATGAATACATAGGGTTCATTAGTCCACCCAAAAAGCATTACTGTAAACTCATAATGCCTGTACCTGGTTTGAAATGTTGTTTTCGGAATGTCTTCCTTCTTTACACACAACTAATGATATCCAAATCATTGGTCAATCTTTGGAAAATATTTAGCTCCATGAAGTTGGTCGAATAAATCATCAAGGCGTGGTAGGGGATACTTTTTCATTATTGTTATAGCATTGATCTCCCTATAGTCAATGTACAACCTCATAGATCCGTCTTTTTTATTAACAAAAAGAACAGGGGCTCCCCATGGAGAAAATCTAGGGTGAATAAATCCCTTATTACTCAATTACTCTAGTTGTTTCTTTAGTTCCACTAATTCCACAGTGGCTATTCTATAAGGGGTCTTCGATGTGGGACATGAACATAGAATTAAATCAATGGAAAAGTCAATTTCTTGTTCTGGAGGATGTCCAGGTAAATCCTCTAGAATCACATCAACATATTATTTCACAATAAGTATATCCTATATTGGAACATTCTTTTCCTCACCCATAGTTGTTTCATTATTTTCCTCCCAAATAGTTGAATTTAGTTGAGCTACTAGAGGTGGGTCTAGATAATAATCAGGCGGTGACATTTCTGCTTCAAAGATAAGGTACTCTTTATCATCATCGAGATTTGTAACCTCCTTCTTCTTACAATAAATTTTCGCATCATGGTCTGAAATCCAATCTATACCTAGGATTATATCAAATCCAATCCTAGTTATGACGATGATATCAGTAGATAAAGAACATTTATATTCCCTAATGGGAAATGATTCGCAAAACATTGTTGCAATGATACTTCCCTTAAGAGTATTGACTGAAAACTCCCTTGTTAAATCGAATTGGAAATATCTAATTTCTTTAGAAAAATGGGGTGATATGAAACAATGCGTTGATTCAGAATCAAATAAAGCATTGTCTAAACTTGAGGAAACCATTAAATTACTTACCACCACATCTTTCAGAGCTTCAACCTCAGCTATAGTGATCACATAATCTTGGCCTTTCTCTCTTGGCCTTTTCTGAGATATGTTTCCTTGGTGATGAGGACATTCATTTTAATAATGACCCTTTCTCTACAATTGTAGCATTCGACATTAACAACCTCTTTCTTTCCTTTGCAATCACGATCTTGGTGGCCCTTTTCACCATGCTTATAACAGACTCCCATTCCCTTCAGGAAGGTTCCAAGGTGTTTCTTCCCAAATTTACTACAGGATGGATATTAAACATTTCCCTTCTTCCCCTTATTTCCATTTCCAGAGTGTTCAAAAGATCTCTTCTTCTCTTGTTTTTCTTTAAATTCATAAGACATAGAGAATTCTTTTTCTGTCTTGATAGAGCATGAGACTAAATCTTCATACTATGATAAGGATTGTGAGACTAATGCTCGACGGAGATATGTTTTTAACACATCAAAGAATTGATCAATATAACACCTTGGGTTACATATATAATTTGCAGCATGCCTTTCTAACCTTCTAAAGTTAGCCTCATATTTTGTGACATTCTCGTCCTCCTTTTTCCTCAGAGTAAAAAATTACCTTTCCATATCTGCTTGATGGTCACAAGAAAATTATTTTTCTAAGAAAATATATTTAAACTCCATCTATTCCATATTTTATACTTCATCATCTTCCTTTGTGTTTTGAATCTATGACCATCATTGATCTGCATCTTCAGTGAGGTGATAAACTGCCATGTCAAATTTTTCCCTTTCACTACTTCCCAAAGCATGAAATATTTTCTCCAAGAAACTTATCCATTGCTCGACTAAAAATGGATTTGTAGTCCCATTGAATTTTGGTGGTTGTTTTCTAATGAAGCGGTCTAACATTGATCCTCTGTGTTGTGGATCAGGGTGCTCTATACAGGTAAGGTTATTATTCAAAACCTGAGTGAGTTGTCCCTGTATGGTTATAACCTAATCAGCACCAGTTGCATAACCAATTCCACTTTAATTATCTTGAGTAGGAGGGAAATCCCTACATGGATTAAGTGCATTGATAAAGTTTCCATTCCTTCCATTAGGTTCCATTTATAAACAATGTCATGCACTATATTACTTTATGAATCGAAATACAAAATTCCCAACATGTAAAACACTTAACATAAATTGAACAGTTTATGGATATAATCCATAATCATAAAAATGATTTATTTGCGGAGTTATATACTCATAAATCCTTCATAATGGTTTATAAATAAAATGTTAATTATCCTTAGTATATCCCTTGGGAGTGTCGTAACCAAGAGTGCAACAAGGCCCATTTTCGTGTACCTGGATACCCCGAGTCAAGCCCGAAACTCCTTGTCGGAGTTTTCACTCCTAGGAACATCTATGCCAGAGATTCCTCTGCCTAATCGTATCTAGATAGGGATGTATTTCTTGTAAAATACACAAAATCTCTACATTAACTAAATTCTAGGAAGTTCTTCTATACTAATTATGACAACCTTGCTTTTTTATTACACAATTAAACATAATTTATTACATAAACTTCACTTGATACAACATAGAAGATCTAGAGGTCTGGTGTCTTTGGGGCTTAGGATCATTACATAACAACTTAAAACATGAAATACAACGTCTATATTGAAAACATCCATTACATGACCACTACATTCCCTCGTAATTAGCATTGCATGAGATAACATGAGGATGTGCATAAGAAAAGGGTGAGCTATAAAGCCCAGTAAGGGAATAATCATGGAATAACATGAGGAATAAAATACATGTTAGACAATAGGAATATAAATAGATCACAATAGAAGCATAAACATAAAGTAATTATAAAACATGATAATCATAATAAGGAAATGTGGCAACAACACATAACATGGAATTTGCTTGAGCCAAGGCTCGTTGCACATGGAGCATCAATAAATCCTCATTGCACATGAATCACGAGTAAACCCTCATTGCACTTGAATTAGCATTATTAAACACCCATTTCACAAGATGTATCATGAAACTATACTTTACCCAATGCATTGGAGTGCTATCAGGGCGCACCCTTCTTAAACATTTCATTTCATGCCTAAGTGTGCCACATGGATCATAAAACATTGAATCATTCAACATAATATTTTATTCCATGATAAAATAATGTGGAATACATAAATAAAACTCTTTAAACAATAATTAAATGTGCATAATGGTGAATACCCTAGATAGAGAAAATAGAATGGTATTCACTACACAATGACTTTGGTTTGGAAAAGCGTGGTGTAATTTCGGCAGCATAACAGCGTGAGATAAGAACTCATAAAAATAGTTGATGAGAGATAATGTGGTGTCTCATAATATTTAAATTACATGGATTGTAAGGGGTAATATAGATAAATTCCCAAAACATTTAATGGAATTTAGATTCATGATACAAAAGAATTCCTTGAATGTAAATGAGGAGAGAGAAATTTCTTTCAGAATTTCAGCATAGTAACATGTGTACATGGGAGGAATTTAATGAGAGAGAAAGTGGTATCCCATAATTCAATCATAAAAAGGTCAGTATGGGGGAGGTGATAAAACATATCCCAACATTTATAATTGAAATTAAATGGGCATAACAATTTAATGTATATTAGACAAAAATGACAAAGGAAGAAAAACCCTGACTTGGAAGTGTGCTTCCAAAGGCTTGAGAGAGGCTTATTGGGAGCTTGGGGCACCTTTTAAGGAATATATAGAGATTAGGGAAGAGGTTTAATGAACTCAAAAGGCTTTGAGAAAGGATGAAGTGGGAGGTTGGGTGTGTTTATATAGGAAAGGTGAGGGAATTCATTATTATTTCGGTTTGGGACACCTCACATTAAACTAATCCAAACCATAAACCAACCCATGTTTATTGCCCATGGTTTTTGGAAAATGGAAGTGGAAAAAAATATTTTATAAGGCCAAATTATTAACTTCTTAAAATAATGGGGTTGCTTTTGGGGAGGTGAGTCACACTCCCAAGGAAAACAATTTAAAAAGAAAAAATGTTTAATAAGTTTTGAAGGGTCCACTAAAGCTTTGAAAAATAAATAAAACAAACAAAAAATAACATTATTTTAATTTTAAAACATATATTACCTGAATAAAAAGTTTATAGTATTTTATTACATCACTATTGGGTCATTATGTTGTTATAAAACACATTATATATTTAAACGATATTTAATTTTTACCCAAAAATTTGACTATCTCAGAAAATTTTGAAAAATTCATCATTGGATAATTTTGACATCTGGATTACATAAATAATATTCATTTTATCTGAATAATTTTCTAAATATGTTAATTTTCACTTTTAATATAAAAACCGACATTTATCGAAAATTCATGGGTTTTGACAAAAATGGCTTTCAAGCCTTAATAAAAATTACAATTGCATTCATAAATTTATAAGATCATTTATATTTAATTAAATTAGTTTAATAATAATAATAATAATTTATTAAAATATTATTTAATTAAAAAATCCATTAATTCATCAAAATTGATTTCTTATTTGAACATTACCTAAAAATACTATTTGTGCATTAAAAAATATTTACAAGGTAACAAAATTAAAATGAAAGTATATTCCTTATTATATACACAAATAATGAACATAACCATAGTACTTGGGTCTTGTTACATAACCCCTTATAACACCCACATAAGACTGAAGCGTAAGGTGTGCGATGGTGACAAACTCTTGGGGTGGCTCAGATAACATTGCTCGGGTGGTAATCTCTATCAACTTCCACTTCTCTCATAGGCGGTCCCACTCGAGATTAACATATTAAAGCATAGATTGGGCTTAGTCAAGAGAGAAGCCGAAAGATGCAACCTACTTTACAAGATCTGAAAAATTTGCTTCATATGGGGCACATATACTAGATGAGTCCATCACTTCCTTTTTCAGAGTAAATTGGATTTGTTAAAGCCATATATTTATTTTAATCATGTGATAACTGTTAAACGAATATATTAGCAATGGTCACAATTCTTAAAGGTATTTTAGAATCCAAAAAAATAAAACCAATTATGTTGAAATTTTATTTAAACATTTTACATAAAGAGACATTTAATTAGATCAAGAGGGATTCCCATTAATGAATGGTTGGTTCGTTACAATCTTCCCCCCTTAAGAAATTTCTCCCTCAAAATTTAATTTTAAAACACTAAAATAGAAGTGGTTAACTCCGCTTCATCATTTCCTCTAATTCAACCTCTAAAGAGAGTACATGTGTGGGGTCCAGTATGTAATTCCTTAATAGGGATACCTGAAAGACATAATGTACTTTGGCCATTGTAGGTGGAAGTGCTAGTCGATAGGCGACATCCCTGACACGATCAAGAATCTCAAATGGGCTGATGTACCTTGGACTTAGCTTCACTTTCTTTCCAAACCTCATGACCTTCTTCCATGGAGATATGAATAGAAATACCATGTATCCAACTTTCTACTCAAGGTATCATTGACGTCTATCTGCATAACTCTTCTATCAACTCTAGGATGCCTTGATATGCTTCCGAATGGTTTTCACCTTCTCCACCATTTCTTCGTCCATTTCTAGTCCAAGAAGGTTATTCTCACCAACCTCATCCCCACACACTGGTGTTCTACACCTTTTCCAATAAAGGGCTTCATATGTTGCCATTTGGATGCTCAAGTGGAAACTGTTATTATATGAGAACTCAACCAAAGGAAGATATTGATCTCATCCTACTTTAAAGTACATTGAGAATTCTTTCAACATGTCCTCATGTTTTTGGATAGTCCACTCATATTGGCCATCAGTTTGAGGATGATAGGTCGTACTAAAGTTCAGTTCAGTATTTAGATCATTTTGAAGAGTCTTCCAAAATGTAGAGGTGAATCTTAGATCTCGATCGAACATAATAGATAGTGGTACTCCATGAAGCCTTACCACTTCCCTGATATATATGTATTCTAGTTGATCTAATTATAAATCTCCCCGAATAGCAATGAAGTGTGTAGACTTTGTAAGACGATCCAGAAAAACTCAGATTGCACTGTTTCCTTTGGATGTCTTCGGATGTCCTGTGACAAAGTCCATGGTGATGTTCTCCCATTTCCATTCTGGTATGGGAAATGGTTGCATCATCCTCTTAGAATTCTGCCTCTCTTCTTTCACTTGCAGACACACCAAGAACTTTGATGTATATTCAGTGATCTCCCTCTTCTTATTATCCCACCAATAATGCTCTCGGAGATCTCGATACATCTTTGTGTTTCCTGGGTGAATAGAGAAATTTTAACTATGTGCATCATCCAAAAGATCTTTCTTCAGCTCTGGACTTGATGGAACACATAGTCTTTTCCCAAATATCACAATTCATTCTTCATTAACAATAAACTCTGATGATTTCCCTTTTCCAATAGCTTCCACTTTTTCTTGAATTCCCACATCATCCTTTTGAGCATCCTTTAACCTTTTCAAAAGTGACGGTTGAGAAATCATTTGTGAAAGGATTGATGATGTTCCCTTATTTATTATTCCCATGTCCATATTCATTAAATCTAATAAGATTTGATCCTTTTTAATTGTCATCAATGATATAATCACTGGGTCCTTTATTCTTAGGGAATCCACCACCTTTTTCTCTTTCCTAGGGTGGTAATGGATTGATTTTTCATAGTCTTTGATTAGCTCTAACCTTATTCTTTGGAGCATGTTCAAATCTTTCTGTGTTAATATATACTTGAGAATTTTGTGGTCCATATATATTTCACAATTCTCCTCCAAGAAATAATGCCACCAAATTTTCAAAGTGATGATCACTGCAGCCAACTCGAGGTCATGTGTTAGAAAGATCTGTTCATGAAATTTCAATGGCCTTGAAGCATAGGCAATGACTTTGTCATTTTGAATCAATACACATCCCAAGCCCTTCTTCAAAGCATCACTGAATACCACAAAATGTTCTCCAGTTGTGGGTAAAGTGAGCACGGGCGCAGTGATAAGCCTCCTTTTCAACTCCTTGAAGATTTCATCACATTCATCACTCCATGAAAACATTACTCCCTTATGAGTTAGCTTGGTATGAGGGTTAGACAATCATGAGAAAATTATCACAAATTGTCGATAATATCCAGCTAACCCCAAGAAGCTACAGATATCTGTTACTAATGTTGGCCTCGATCATCCTTAAATTTCATCTATTTTGGAGGGATCCATAGATATCCCATTTCTTGTGATGATATGGCAAAAAATGAGACCTCCTTCAACCAGAAATCACACTTGTGGTAATTTTCATAGATCTTCTCCTTTCGCAAGGTCTCTAGTATAGTTCTTAGATGCTCCACACGATCCTCCTTGGTTTTGGAGTATATCAGAATATCATCAACAAAGACTACCCCAAATTTTTCGAACTAATATCTAAAGACATTATTCATCAATTCCATGTTGATTTCTAGAGAATTATTAAGTTTGAAAGCCATTACTATGAATTCATAGTTCCCATATCTTGTATAAAAATCAGTCTTGGGGATATCTTCCTTCTTCACCATTACTTGATAATATCTCGACCACAAATCCACCTTGGAGAAGTAGTGTGATCCACGCAGCTGATCAAACATGTTATCAATTTTTGGGAGAGGATACTTGTTCTTTATTGTGATTTTTTAGGATCATGATAATTGATGAAAAGGCGCATTGAACTATCCTTCTTATTGACGAAGAGGACTAGTGCAACCCATGGTAAAGCACTTGGGCGTATAAACCCTTTATCTAGATTCTCCTGTAGTTGTTTCTTTAGCTCCTAAAGCACTACAACAGACATTCTATATGGATTATTGGATACTGGAAATTCCCCTGGTATGAGATCAATTGAGAATTCAACATCTCTTCTAAGTGGAAGACCATGCAATTCCTTGGGAAACATTTCAGCAAATTCCCTTCACAATAGGCATGTCTTCTAGGATGGTTTCCTCCTTAGAATCAATCATCTAATCCAGATACACATGATCATAGGGTAGTAATATCCATGCTTGAGATGATGGAGCTAAAGAAGTTTCATCTTCCCCTTGAACTTGTAAATAATAGAGGGTTGATTCTCCACATGTAGAGTGATTTCTCTCTCAAGGAAATTTATGCTGGATCTACATAAGGAAATCCAATCCATGCCAAGAATTGCATCAAATTCCACCAGGGGGAGTATGACGAGGTTTTTTGGGATGTTTAATCCATAGATTCTATCTGGGGAGGAGTTATATTGATGGGATGCAATGATTTCCCCATTTACAGTACTAACTGACATCTTCACTTATATGATTTTTGGTGGTGCCGAGATTGTTCTAGTAAACTTTCTAGATATAAAAGAATGCGTAGAACTTGAATCAATAAGTATGTTCTCTAATATTTAATGAATAACTAGTGTACCTACCACCACTTCGTTGTAGGGGTTCACTTTAGTAGTAGTGAGGGAAAAAGATCACCCTTGCTGCCTTGGAGGTTGTTGGTTGCCTCTGAAAACCCTTGGCTTAGGGCACTAATTTGTAAGATGCCATGTTTCTTTGAATTTGTAGCAATGAACCACACATTAGGGTTTGAATGGAGAATTATTTTCCTCTGTTGCAGTCGTGGATCTTTCTTGCCGATAGTTAATAGCTAGGTGCCCTTCTCTTCCACACTTAAAGCATTTCCTCATCCCCTTCAGGCAGTTTCTGGGGTGCTTCTTTCTGAACCTTTGGAAAGTGGGGTGATGGATCTTCTTAGCACCATTGGATTTATCCATCAGAATTCCATCATTGAATTCCACCTTATTCGTCTTATCCCCCTGATACCCTTGAGATTCTCTGATCTCTATTTCAACCTTGAGGGCACATCCGACAATTTCCTTATAGCTGTCGAAGTCACGGATCGCTAGCACATTCCACAGGCTAGGTTTCAGCCCACCAAAGAAGTGGTCAACATTACATTTGGGGGGTAACAACAAAGCCAGAGGAATATTGTGCATGCCATGTGGAGTTTTTCTCATATGCTCTGACAGATTCGTCATGTTTTTTCTTGATGGAAAGGAAGTCCCTTTCCATCTTAAGCTGGAGGGTCCGTGGAAAATATTTATCGAAAAACATCTTCTGGAAATCCATACATTACAATGCCTCGATCTCCTCCTCAGTCATCATATTTTTGATCAACGTACACCATTGATCAGCTTCACCCCCCATATGATAATTAGCCAGGAGAACCTTTCCCTGTTCATAACATTTAAGGATGAATAAGATCTTTTCAATGGAGTTGATCCATTGTTCCGGGATTGAGCGATCAGATGATCCATTAAAAGTAGGAGGCCTTCATCTCATGAAGCTCTCGATAGTGACTTGTTCATTCTTAGGGGGGGTTTCACATTCCTCTTGACCCATTTTTCTGTACAAATCCTGAGTTAGCTGAGAGATAAGCGTGAAAAAGTTTACGATGCCCACTCCCATTGGATTGGGCATCTCATTAGTATATTCATCACATTGATCTTCACATTGGTTGTTATCATGAGTCCTCCTATTACCATCCATTGGCTGGAATAAAAGGAAAGTTAACGGTAACACATAAAGGGTATCCAGGGACAAAACTGATGACTTATAAATAACTTTTATTTCCTTAACATATGAACCTATTGGCTTCAATCTATGTTATACATGATCTAATTTCTAACATATATTTTTAGGGAATTTTTTTGTCCCTTAATAATGGTCCATACTAAGATTGTGAATTTACCAAATAATATCCCCCATGACTATTGAAACCAAGAGTGAATCAAGGCTCATTGTCATGCACCAGTTACCATTCGTGTCTAGCTCAAACTGGTGTTTTCGGGTTTACCCCTAGGATACATCTGTGCCAGAGCTGCCTCTACATGCTTGTATCCAGAAATGGATGTATTTTCTTGATAAACCACCTAATCAACACTCCCTAAAACTTAAGGATGTATTTATTATACTTAGTATTTTCTCTAAGTCTTTACTAGGGTTTTCTAATCCTAATCCAAAAAATAACTAAACATATCCTCTAATACCAACTATGACAACCCTGCTTTTTATTACACAATTAAACATAATTTTTTACATAAATGTCACTTGATAGAACATAGAAGATCAAGAGGTCTAGTGTCTTAGGGTCTTAGTATCATTACATAAAAACATAAAACAATAAATATGACATCTTTATTGAAAACATCCATTACATGACCACTACATTCCCTCATACTTAGCAATGCAAGGTATAACCTGAGGACATGCATAAGAAAAGGGTGAGCTATAAAGCCCAGTAAGGGAGTAAACATGGAATAACATGAGGAATAAAATACTTGTTATAAAATAGGCATATCAATAGAGAACAAGATAATCATAAACATAAAGGTATGTAAAATCATTATAATCATAACATGGAAATGTGGCAACAACTCCTAACATGGAATTAGCATGAGCCAAGGATCATTGCACATGGGGCATGAGTAAACCCTCATTGCACATGAAGAACGAGTAAACCCTCATTTCACTTGAATTAGCATGAGTAAACACCCATTACGCATGACGTATCATGATACTATACTTTACCTAATGCATGTGAGCGCTATTAGGGCACACCCTTCTTAAACCTTTCATTTATTGCATAAGGGTGCCACATGGATCATAAAACATTGAATAATTCAACATAATCTTTTATTACATGATAAACGAATGTGCAATACAAACATGAAGCTTTTTAAACAACAATTAAATGTTAATAAAGGTGAATACCCTTGATATAGAAATGGGCATGGTATTCACTACACAATGACTTTGGCTTGGAAAATAAGCGCGGTGCAATTTCGACAGCATAAAAGCGTGACATAAGAACTCATAAAAATGGTTTATGAGAAGGAAATGTGTTTCTAATCATATTTAAATGACATGGACAGTAAGGGGGTAATATAGGTAAATGTCCTAGCAAATGTAATAGAATTTAGATTCATGATACAAAATAATTTCTTGTGTGTAAATGAGGAGATAGAAATTCCTTTCAGAATTTCGGCATAGTAACAGGTGTAATGGGAGACATTTAATGAGAGATAAAGGTGTATCCCATAATTCAAACAAAAAGAGGTTAGTATGGGGGAGGTTCAAAACCATACCCAAATATTTATAATTCAAATTAAAAGGGCATAACAATTTAAAGAATATTGGACAAAAACGAGAAAGGAAGAAAAACCCTTACTTGGAAGTGTGCTCCCAAAGGCTTGAGAGAGGCTTCTTGGGAGCTTGGGGAACCCTGGGAGGATTTTAGAGAGATGAGGGTAGAGGTTGGAGGAACTCCAAAGGCTTTGAGTTAGGAGGAAGTGCGATCTTGGGTGGGTTTAAAAAAGAAAGTTGAGAGAATTATTTATTATTTAGGTTTGGGATACCTCACATTAAACTAATCCAAACCACAAACCAGCCCATGGTTTTTGCCAACGGTTTTTGGAAAGGGGAAGTGGAAAAGAATATTTTATATGGAAAAAGTTTAAATTTCATAAAATAATGGGGTTTCTTTTGTGGAGGTGAGTCACAATCCAAAGGAAAATAATTTAAAAAGACAAAATGACTAATTACTATTGAAGGGTCCACTAAAGCTTTGTAAAATAAATCAAAAAGACCCAAAATCACATTAGTTTAATGGTAAAACATATATTGGCCGAACATAATGTTTATAGTTTTTTTATTACATCGCTATTGGGTCATTATGATGTCATAAAACACATTATATATTTAAACAGTATTTATTTTTACCCAAAAATTTGACTGTCTGAAAAAATTATGAAAAATTCACTATTGGATAATTTCAATGTCCTGATTCTAGAAATAATATTCATTTTATCTTAATAATTTTCTAAATATGTTAATTTTCACTTTTAAAATAAAAACTGACATTTATAAAAAATTCATGGGTTCTGACAAAAATGGATTTCAAACCTTAATAAAAATTACAATTGCATTCATAATATTATACGATCATTTATATTTAATAAAAATTAATTTAATAATAATAATAATAATATTTTATTAAAATAATATTTATTTCAAAAATTCATTAATTCATCAAAATAGATTTCATAGTTGAACATTATCTAAAAATAATATTTGTGCTTTAAAAACTATTTACAAGGTAACAATAATAAAATGAAAGTATATTCATTATTATATACAAAAATAATGTACATGACCATAATACTAGGGTCTTGTTACATAACCTCTTATAACACCCGCATAAGTCCGAAGAGTAAGGTGTGTGATGGTGACAGACTCCTGGGGTGGCTCGGATAACATTGCTCGGGTGGTAATCTCTATCAAATTTCACTTCTCTCATAGGTGGTCCTACTTGAGCTAAACATATTCAACCTCAACTTGGGATTGGTCAAGAGTGAATCCCAAAGATGAAACCTCCTTTCCTATCTCTAACAAATGGGCTTCGTATGGGGCGCATCTACTAGATGTGGCCATTGCTTCCTTTTTCTGAGTAAATTTGATTTTTTAAATCCCTATATTTATACTAATCATGTTATCACTGTTCAACGACTATATTAGAAACAATAACAATTCTTAATAGTATTTTAAAGTCCAAAAACATAAGACCAAAGAAGTTGACATTTTTTATAAAAATTTTACATAAAGAGAAATTTAATTAGATCATGAGGGATTTCCATTAATGAATGTTTGGGTCGTTACAGTAATCCTCAAAGTCTATCTTAGGGTAATGTGCTCTAATCAGAGTTTATCTAAATCTACTTTACAAGGTTGGTACTGAACATTCTCCGATACCAACTGTAACACCCTGAACCCAGAAGCTCGAAGTTGGTGCATCATTACATAACATTGACATGATAAAGGAAATCATGTCTTGAAAGATCAATCAGTTTATTAGCCTTGGAAGTAATAGATACATTCATAAATTTTACATTACATGATAAAATTAAAAAGAAACAACAATATTGTATTCCTTAACCAAATTTATATACCATATACTGTCCTTGTAGGTTAGTCATAATATACTTCTTTGCATCCTGAGAAAAATAAAACATAGAAAGGGGTGAGCTCAGATGCTATATAAGGATAACAATATAGCAGAAACTTTCATAAATAAGCATAAACATTTAAGGCAATGTATAAGACAAAAAAAGCCTTTTAAACTTAAATTTCATCATAATATAGAAAATATAAATCAAAATAATTCCATTTACTTATTCCATGTATATTCTACTAGTTGAATAATCACATGAAATATCAATAGCCAATTTCATAAAGATGGAATGCATAATGCCAGACTTCATAACCACATAGTAAAGGCCTTGTAAAAAGACTAAAAAAAAGATTTTGTGAAGGCCTTGTGCCAAGACACTAGTTTGTCTCATGATACCTCCTGATGCATCGAGGAGCTATAGCAGGCTCAACCTATCATTAACTAAATCCAATGCATTCCTCATATAAAAAGGTTTAAACATTTCATAAACATTCACATTAAAACTAGCATAAGAAATGTCAATACATTATCCATAAACCATGAATGGTATAAAAATAACACATTCATAGTCAAACATATCACAAACAATTCAATATAATATGGATGATTTGTATCATAATAAATCAACTTCAAACAAGTTTTAAAATCCATCAAAGGATGTTGACATAGATTAAATGAAAACTATTTGAAAGAAATACCTCTTTCTATTTTGTATCCATTTAAAAGAAAACATTTATTTTTGTAAATATTATTATAAGATTGTAAGGTAAGCTTCGAAGGTGTTATAATGACAAAAAATAGCCACACCCACTGTATAAAAAACATTCTTTCCTTAATTTTATCCAAAAGGTCATAAAGTACCTTGTATGGAAAATGAAACAAAGATTATTTTATAAACATCTTATAAAAAGTAAAACAAGGGTATAAATTACATTAAACAATAGTCTACGAAATTGCAAAAATTATTTGAAATGCATTTTATGTAACATGGATGGGGATGATAAAGAGGTCCCAGTAGATAATTATATATAAACAACCTCAGATAATGAAGATATTGTAGAATTAATAGTTACCTTGTACTTTTCCTTGGTCAAGGGTATGTTAACCTCCTGTATAATAGTTAAATCATTGTTATTAAATTATAAAAGAACTATATACATAAATATGATATCATATATGTTCTTATAATATTGCTTTGATAATAATATTTAAGTATTATCATCGTTTCGGGTGTTAACGGATTCATTTTCTTTTATATATTTTGTTACATAAGATGTGTTTGTTATAGATAGGATGTATTTGATTCATATCTAGAATTATATTATGTTCTTAAACATTATTTTTAATCATCAAATGAAAATTATTCTTGAACGGTTAAGATAGGGAAATGAATCTCATCACGTTCGTGGAAACAGTAATCCGTACGTACGCACAAGCGACAATATCATAATTTTGACATTAAATTCGTATGTAAATAGATGGTATATAATATTTAAAGAATAATTAACCTGATATATTTATTATTTAAATCAATTATACATTATTATTATACCCATCCAAAATAATATTGTATTGAATAACAATTACACCACGACGTGGAGACGATAAGCCGTACGTACACACGTATGGTGAATTTGTCATTCATATGATGGATAGAATAATGAATATGATTGTACCATTTTTATAATAAAATCATAGTATATATAATATAATGGAGTTATTATTTTATAATGGAAACAACAAAGAATGAAGAAGTGGAAGAAGAAAAGAACTTGAAAGAGGTGATGAAATATTTACCTCTTCTTCAGGTTCTTCCTTTTGATTTGATCAAAAGGGCTCCTTAGATTGCCTTTATGACCAAAGGAAGTCCTCTAGGATGAAAGGAGTATAGTTGAGAGGACATTTGGTCAGGGTTTGGCTGAGCCAAAAGGATTTGGAGGTGTGAATTTGAGATAAGGTGAAGTTCCCTTTTATAAAGAGGTGAGGGGCACCTTAGGGAAAGATTGAAATATTATTTTATAATAAAATAATTTTTGGTTTCTAATAGATAAAAAATGGTTTATTTCAAGGATACGATGGGGATAGGTCGACAATCTCTCAACCAATAGGTTTTAGATAGGTTTGGGTCACCATATTAACCTTATCTTTTAGATTTAACTATTAGTTAAATAGTTTGACATTTACCATGCCTCTTTGTATTTTTATATAATATGGTTAAGAAACATACTATAACACACCAAGGAAACTCAAAGTGGTTAATTATTTATATATATAACCTTATCTAAGTCCTTTGGACGAACCATATATTTTTAGTAATATTATATCAATTAGTAATATAATATTTTTTCTAAAAACTCTTTTAGGTCAATTTTGACAGTATTTGGAATTTTGTTTTTGTTAAAGTCATAACAACATGATTAAATAAAAAAAATATTTAATAAACCCTAACATGTCATATTAACCTAGAAATTTATTGGAATTCATCAATATTCTCAAGTTATATTTATTTGGATATTTATAATATCAATTATTTTAATCATTCATTAGTAATGTAATTACTACATCATCATTGTGTCATAAATAAATTTAATTATATAATGTTTAAAAATTACAAATAAAATACCATTATATAGGAAATATTTTTATATTTCTAATGAATATTTATAGTTGAATTAATATAATGTGTAACCCTATATTAAATATGGTTTAGTTATTAAAATTTAAATTTAACACTTTTAACACTTCTTTAAATAAAATAATAATAAATATCCTAATATAATACAAGTGGACCTAAAGGATCATACGTTATTCCTATGTTTGTTTTTGGTCTAAAAAAACTTATCTAATATAATTAGGACATGTTTTATGGTAATAATAATCTCATTTTTACCTTTAATTACCCTATTTACTTTTAACCGTGGTAAATAAAAGTTCAAAGTTACTATTCACCAAAAATTATTTTCATCTTATTGAACCACATTTTACATACTGATATCAACTGTGTCTCTCGGATTTTTGAAATTCAATTTACAGAGGTGGTAAAATTATGTTTTATACAAATTTGAAAATGCTCCTAAGAGGTGGGTAAAAGATGGTAAAAATTTCAATAAATTTTTTATATATCTAAACATATTATAAAATGATTCCAATGAATTAAATTGAACATATATAGGTATTATGAATCTATTTTAATCTAAAATAAATTTAAATAAAATAATTAATTATTTAAATAGAAAGTCAGTTTTAAACAATAATGCAATGTTTTTCTGTATTCATCAAAAATTGAATGTTTTCAGAAAAATACCCAAAAATCACTCTAAGCTAATTTCTATATTCTGAATCCAAAAATGAAGTCAATTTTGAAAGATAAAATTTATAAAATTTCAAAAAGTGGGTATTATTATTCATGATGGCTAGTTTGATTGGTTATGGTGTGTTAAAACTCCATGTTGCATACAATGCAAGCAACTGCACTGTTCAAAGGGAAACATACCATGGAAGCTTGGGGTGTTACAATTTTAATGCTATCCATTAGGAATTTTTTTGGTCATGAGATGAAGTTGGTTTTTAATGTGGCCCACCTCTTTCATATATGACATGAGGAGACCTAGGATAATATTTGTGGAGTCAGAGGATATATATATATATATATATATATATATTAATTTATAGATTTAATCATTTTCTAGTATTCCCTAGATGAATGTTATAACCTGGTTAGGGGTTATCATCAATGTAATTTTTTAACTATGATTTGGGTGATGGGATGTGTTAATGTTAAATTGAAAGAAGTCAGTCTACATTTTCATGTGTAATATGTGTCCCATTAGTCATCCTGGTATTTCCTCATGATATGAATATTATATTTTTCCTCATTGTTATTTATTTTTATGTTTGTTTCCTATTTTGTGGATGGATCTTGATTCTTTATATTGATCTATTATTCGGTTTATCCTTGACATTAAAAGGTTGCGTTGAATCCATTTTTTGAAAAATTTGAAGAATATTCATGGTGTGTATCTGTTACACCTTCCCCTAGTTCTCAACCAATATTTAATTTATGTGTGACTATTGGGTTTTAGAAAAATAAATAGGTGTTGCTTTAATCGAGGCCAAGTTAAATTTTTATTTTGAAAATTCAGTAATTTTGGTTGTGATTTTTTAAAAATAAATGGGTGTTTTCAATAAAAAGAGTGGATTTAATCTGTCTCTTTTGAATGGAATGTTTGTTTAAATTTTAATTAATGTTTTTGAAATTTTAATGCCTTGGTATATCCTCACTGAGGAATATTTAATAAATAGTGAGTGATATAAAAACATATAATGTGTTATCTGTCCCTCACCTCTTTTTACAAAATAAATGAAAATCTATTTTTTTACATCCATTATGAAACTAGTGGAAATGGTTTCTCAAGAACCAAACCTATGGGGCCCAAATTACTGTTGGTATTCTGAGTGTAGCACCCCAATCCCTTCTCCAATAGGACATGGGATGGAAACTAGATTTGAGTAGGCATATCCCACTCTTGGGAGGTGTTAACCTAAGGTTCTTGTACACAATAACACATCTAAAAATACCCATACAATGCAAGAAAGGTAAAATATGATAGATATAATAATGAATAGAGACATCTATATCAATAACCAGAGTATAATAGAAGAACTAAAATGAATTAGGATCAAATAAATGTCTAAAAAAAATATAAAATTAGTCTATCCTAATAGGATGGGGGATTGATGTCAAATTAAATACCAGATATGAACCAAAATATATCCAGCTGAAATATACTCGAATTAATCCTAGTCCACATAGTAATCAATAAAACTATTTTTTTTCTATGTAAGACATGACTTTTGTGGGTAGATCCCCTACAAGGGTGAGTATATCAATAGAAATAAGACACCCAAAAATCACTAACCATAAATTATTAAGAGAGTATTCATCTCATTAGCATAGGTCATGACAATAAAAATATGATAAATAGAAACAAAAACATATCTATATTCTAGATAGACACTAAGTCTTAAGGAATGGTGAAAACCGCAATGTCATCATATATTTCTACCCGAGGGTTAAGGGTAATTATGACCTAGGATAATTCACTCCATATGACAGATAATACTGATGTCTCTCATCCAAGATGTCATGCCTCTTAGACATTCCTGTGAAGAAGAACACACAGGAACTCAAAAGATATTGATACTCATATAAGAGATCTATCTCAAGGCATGTGGGGTATACGAGATCGCATATGTAAAATCCTGAAATGTAGGGGATCAATTCCAGTGTATGTTGGTAACACCAATTCATAAACCCTCTCTAGAAATAATATATAATAGTTGATCCCAAAATGGGCCACATAGAGGGATTTCTGAAACTGAATCTATGTATATTCTGATAAAGGTGATCAAATCCAATACTCAGGATATGATACCTCACTAAAACCTCAAGGGTATAGATATATGGAACAAAACATATAGAAACTGTTCTAAACTATAGATGATGAGTGCCTCAAACTACACTAGAAAACGTACATGATTTTTACTTGTAGTACACAAAATTTCATGTCTACCTATGGTCCACCCGTGAGCTTTATCCCATTCATATGTACATTGGGTCATTCATTTTTAATTTTTTCACTTCTATGTACCCAACTGTTTTTGGGTACCTAGTCATTTTTCATGTACTATGATGTGGCCATATACTTTGGTCCTTCCCATGTACCTAGACATGTGCATTCCCATGTATCCCATTGGTACCCACTGAGTATCCCTACCCTTGTCAGGAAACATATTACAGGTCCCACGTGGTGTGTGATATTTTATTTTCTTTGAATCCTTAGCTACCACATCTAGTGTACTATATGACATGTGTTCTTTCGACTACAAACTCTATAGTGTAGATTTATTTCAAAAGAATATAGTTTTCTATGTTGTTCTTCCCACATCTCTAATGTATTATCTCATGATTCCAATATCATCATAAAATATAGATCAAGTGTTAACCAAGACATTCTATCACCATTAGAGATATTTCAGCCACCCAATCTGCACAAGAGCTAATGTTCATTGAATACATCTTCAAAACTCACAATGTAACAAACATGAAAACCTGATCTGGCTTCTGATTCACCTGGAATTTCATGTCTACTTAATGTATACCCTTATGCTTCATCCCATGTTGATGTATGTTTCATAGTACCCATGTACTTTGGTCATTCCCATGTATCTGGTTGTGTCTTAGTACCTTGTCATGTCCATGTACTTGCATGTTCCCATGTACTTTGGTAATGCCAATGTACTTGGCCATATCCAGGCCATTATATCCCGATGGTAGATGAGGAGTCGTCGGACTTTGGTTAGACACCATGTTTTAGGTCCCACATGATGTGTGATATTTTACTTTTCTAAAACCATTGTCTATTCAGCCAAGGTACTACATGATGCGTGATCTCCGAACTACACGCTGTGTAGTATAGATTTTTTCAAAAGTATCTAGTTTTCAATGTTTTTCTTAGCATTCATATCATTAATTTCTTCTTGCTCCAAATCTCTTCATATAATACAGATCAAGTGTAAAAATAGCCTTTCTATCAGCATTGGTGAGATTTTTGTCACCCAATTATCTTATGAAACAAAGATCATCAAATAAAATAGTCAATATCACTGATACCATAATGAGTGAATAACTATATATCCCTTCACCAGAGTATAACACTAGTACTAGAATGAATAAGGGCCAAATAAAAGTCCATAAAAATTGTAAAATGAGACAAACCTACTAGGAAGGGGGGACTACTGTCGAATGAAAGACCCAATATAACCAAAGTCTATCTAGATTAACTATGCTCCACTTACCCCTAGCCCACATAAAAGTCCATAAAACTATTATTGTCTTCATAATACATGACTTGTGTGGGTAGATCTCATGCTGGTGTGAGTATAACAATACCTAGTAGGAAACATTTAAATAACTAAATATAAATTTCCAAGAGAGTAGTCAACACATCTTCATAGTTCATGAAAATAAAAATATGAGACATAATTAAAATAACTCAGATATAATCTGCCTAACCACTATGTCTCAAGGTTTTGTGATAACCACTAAACCAAACTATATTTCTACTCATGGTTTTAGTTTAATTTTATCCTAGGATAACTAAGTCCTAATGTGGGATAATTTTTATGTTTTTCATCCAAGAAACTATGACTCTAATACCTCCCAATAAAGAAGCACAATCTACGACCCAAAAGAAATTTATTCACAGATAAGGGATCTCTCCTTGGGTTTATGGGGTATACTAGACCCCATATGGAGTAACCTGGTTATTATGGGATCAATGTCAGGCTATGTTGGTAACACCAATTCCTTAAACACCACTCCAGAATGTAGATATAGATGAGGATCCCAATACAGGCCACATAATGGGATTCCTAAAACCCTATCTATGTTTGATACCATAGAGGGAATCAAATCTTATACTCAAGACATGATTCTTGACTATATTTTCAAGGCTATGGATCATGAAAAAACCCTAAATAAACAGGTATAAATTGTAGATAATGAGGCTCTCAAACTACCCTAGAGAATTTACATGTTTTTTACTTGTAGTACACAATATTTCATGTCTACCTATTCTCTAACCCTATGATTTATCCCATTCCCTTGAACTTTTGTCCATGCCTATGTACTTTGGTCATGCCTATGTGACTGGATGTGTCTGGGTACCTAGTCATGTCAATGTATTAGGATGTGCCCATGTACATTGGTCATTCCCATATACCTGGATGCATCCTTTCCCTTTTATCTTTATGGCACATGATGAGTTTCCTGACACAAGCTAGATAACATGTTGTATCTCCCTCATGGTCTGTGATATTTTATTTTTTCTAAAACCTTATCCATCGTAGCCAGGGTACTACATGATTTTTTTTCTTCAGGATGCACACTATTTTTTTTATAGATTTATCAAGGCCTATGGTTTTCCATTTTATTCTTATCACACCTATAATGAATTCAATTTAGATTATAATCTCATCATAGAAGATAGATCAGGAGTTTAAAATATCGTTCTATTATTGGGGGTGAGATTCCAATAACCCAATCTACTTAGGAACAATGGTCATCACATCACATCTGTAACACCCCAAGCTTCCATGGTACGTTTCTCTTTGAATAATACAGTAGCGTGTGTTGTACACAGCTTCGAGTTCTAACACACACCACAACCAATTGAACTAGCCGTTGTGAATAGTAATACCTACTTTTTGAAATTTTATAAATTTTTTATTTCAAAATGGACTTCATTTTTGGATTTAGAATATCAAAATTAGCCTAGGGTAAAATTTTGGTACTTTTTGGATAACTTTTATATTTTGATGAATAGTGAAAATTACTAAATTTTAATTAAAAATAACTTTTAAATCAAAATAATTAATAGTGATAAATTATGAATTTGAGTGGTTTTAATGTATATTTAGAATATATTTTTAACATTTAATACAATATTGGTCATTGGACATAATTTCAAATTTAAACCGGACATAAACAAGTGTAAATCTTTTGATAGTTATTATCTCTTAAAAACATGCTTTTTTGTTTTAACAACGGGAATTAATTTTAAATTAATTAATGCCACTTATATGTTTTGAATTTGGTAAAATAGACTTTATTTTTGAATTCAGAATATCAAAATTAGCTTAGGATTAATTTTTGATATTTTTCTGAAAACTTTCAATTTTTGATGAATAGTGAAAAACACTGAGTTATTAGTTAAAACAGACATTTTATTTAAATAATTATTTATTTTATTTAAATTTATTTTAGGTTAAAATATAAACATAATACCTATATAAGTTAAATGTAATTAATTGGAGTCAATTTATATTAATTTTAGATATATAAAAATTTTATTGAACTTTTCACCGTCTTTTACCCACCTCCTAGGAGAATTTGCAAATTCACATAAAACGTAATTTTACCGCTTCTGTGAGTGTAATTTAAAAAATCACAGAGACACGGTTGATATCAGTAAGTAAAATGTGGTTCAATGAGATGAAAATAATTTTTGCTGAATAGTAACTTTTTACTTTTATTTACCGCGGTTAAAAGTAAATAGGGTAATTAAGGGTAAAAATGATATTGATATTACCCCAACACATGTACTAATTCTATTGGACAAGTGTATTTCGACCAAAAAAAACCTTAGGAATAAAATATTATCATTTAGCACCACATGGATTAGATTAGGACACTTATTATTATTTAATTCAAAGAAGAGTTAAAAGAGTTAAAATCAAATTTTAATAACTAAAATATTTTTAATATAGAGTTATACATAAGATAAATTAGATTATAAATATTTATTATAAAGATAAAAATATTTCCTACATCATGGTATTTTATTTATAATTTTTAGACATTATATAAATAAATTTATTTATGAAACAATGATGATGCAGTAATTACTTTATTCATGAAAGAATGAAATAAATGGTATTATAAATATTAAAATAAATATAATTTCAAACTTTTTGTGACATACAAGAATTTTCTAGGTGACTATGACATGTTAGGTATGATTAAATATATCTTTTTCGAAGTAACCAAGTTGTGATGACTTTCACAAAAATAAAATACCAAATAGTGTCAAAATTGACATAAATTAATATTTAAATAAAATACTATATTATTGGTTGAAATAATATTCCTAAAAATGTAAGATTCGGCCAAAGGTCTTAACTATTACTATATATGTCATTAATGAGACACTTGAGGTTTTCTTGGAAGTTTAGAGTATGTTTATTAACCATATAGAGTAAAAATACAAGAAGACACGGTAAAAGTTAACTATTTAAATAAGAGATAAATCTAAAAGATAAGGTTAAAATGGTAACCTAAACTGGTCTAAAATCTATTGGTTGAGATTATTTATACCCATAAACACCTAATTATCAAAAATAAATTCACTTGGAACCATTATAAATCTAATATGATTGTATAATAAATTAATACTTTAGTCTTTTCCTAAAGTGACCCTCACCCCTATTATAAAAGAGCACTCACCCTTCACTCTTTTTCACACCTTCTAAGCCATTTGGTTTGGACAACCACTGCCCAAATATCCTCTAAAATTCTTTCACTTCATCCTAGAGGCCTTATATTGATCATAAAGCCAACATAAAGAACCCTTTTGATCAAATCAAAAGGAAGAACCCGAAGAAGAGGTAATGTTTTCCCCACCCTCTTTCAAGTTCCAGTCTTCTTAAACTTCTTATTTCTTTGTTATTTCTATTATAAAATAATGACTCCAGTATCTCCTATATACTGTCATATTATTATAAATATGGTACAACCATACTCAGTATTCTATCCATCCTTTGAATGACATGTCACCATACGTGCGTACGTACGACTTACCGTCTCCACGTCGTGGTGTAATTGTTATTCAACGCATTATTATTTGGATGGGTATAATAATGATGCCTATTTGATTTAAATAATAAATATAACATTATAAGGATTCTGAATATATTATATATTTTCCAATTATATATTATTTTAATATCAAAAGAATGATATTGTCGCTCATGCGTACGTATGGACTACCGTCTCCACGACGCGATGAGATTCGTTTCTATGTTCACCAATCATCGATGATTATAAAAATATATATAATAATAATAAGTATGTAATATATGACATAATAATTCTACTGGATATATATATATATATATATATAAGTATTTATGTACTTACATATATCTTATTCACTTACATCCGTTCAATAATATATGAAAATGGAAACAATGTTTATGCGTACGTACGGACTACCGTCTCCATAAACGGTGTTTTCCATTTCATATATGTGTATATTATACATATTTATATTCTAAATATATATGATATATAATTATTGTTTTATATTCTGGATGTATTTAAATCATGATCTATGTGATACAATTAGGACTAACAAGTTTAAACATGCATGATAAAGAAAGCGATTATTACTTGAAATATTAATATACCATAAAAATTATTATTAATTGGGTAGTATAAAGTCATAAATGAATAATGTATGATATCATAAATATTAATAGGGTTCTGGTATAATTTAATAACATACTATAGTCTTCATACAGGAGGTTAAACGTACCCTCAACTAAAGGAAAGTGCAAGGTAAGAGGTTTTCATCTCACTCCTTATTCCCGTGAGATTCATGCCATATTGCCACTATTAAATTTTGTGTGGTGTATTTACTGCCCATAATTGTATTCTATGTGTAAAAAACATTAATTTATGTGTATTTACATATTCATTTTATGATACCTCTTTCATGGGTTGTATGTTTCGTAAGTTACCAAATTGGTAAGGGTTAATTCCTCAATGTCATTATTATCCGAGATTGTTTATTTGTAAGTATTCACAAGGAAATTTTTATCACCCATGTCCATTTTTCATAAAAATGATTTCAAAATGGATATTTTAAGGATTTTTGAAAGGCACTCTTTATCATGATCAAAATTTTAATTGTTTTAATGATTATATTTCTAATTCTTTTTAATTAATGTCCATGTTTTCAAAATGATTTTAAGGATTTATTTATATGGACATGAATGTTTTTAAATAATAATTATTTTCAAAAGTTTCAAAGTGGTATGGAACACTTTGGTTCAAAAATAGATTTTAAATAATTCCTTTATAAATGTGTTACTTTTAAATGATTTTACAAAAAGGATACTTCTCTCAAAAAGTTTGACTCATCATTTTCAACTATGTCAGCATCTTTTACTGGATATTATTTTTGATTGAGGCTGATTTATTATAATACAATATTCAATATTGTATTGAATGAGTTATAATATGTTTGATTGTGTATGTTTGATTTTTATACCATTCATGGTTTATGGTTAAAGTATTGACATTTCGTATGCTAGTTCGAATACGAATGTTTATGTTATGTTTCAAAATTTTCATATGAGGAGTGTATTGGACATAGTAAGTGACGGGTGGAGCCCGCTATAGCTCCTTGATACATCAGTAGGTCTCATGAGACAACTACACATGGAATTGTCCAAGGCCCTTTCCCAATTTGATTTATGGTTTTGGCCGATGCCTTAATCATTTTAGACATCTTGGCTGAGGCCTTGACAAAATGTTTTAGAATGTCTGGCATTATACATTCCCTCATTATGAAAAAAATATTGATGGTTCATGTGGTCATTCGACTAGTATAATTACCATGATTATGTTTTATTATGACATTATTTACTCAGCTCATATTCCTTCCATAAAAGTATTCATGATTATTATTGGTAAAGGCATGTGGTTTCAATTATTCACCATGCTTAATATTTATGTTATCTTCCACTGTATTGCTTGCCCTTACTGAGCATTTGATCTCACCCCTTTTTATGTTTTATTTTTCCCAGGATTCCAAGAAGTGTATTATAATTGATAAGAAGGGTTAAGATATGGGAATAATGGCATTCTCAAATCACTATCTATGTTGTGTTATATGATTGAAATTGTAATGTAAAGGTCATGTATGTAATCTATTTTCCAAGACTGCTAAACTGATTGGTCCGTTGGGACTTGATGCCTTGTAATCATGGTAATGTATTAAAATAATGCACCGAATCTGGGTAACTAGGGTCGGGGCATTACAGTTGGTATCAAATGAAGTTTAGTACAAACCTTGGAATCTAGATTTAGATAAACTCTGATTAGAGCACATAGATCTAAGATGGACTTTGAGGATTAGTATAGAAGAACATCCTCGAATTTTGGTATTGTAGAGATTTTGTGAGTTTTCCAAGCAATACATCCCTATCTAGATACGACCAGGTAGAGGCAGCTCTGGCACAAATGTACCTAGGAGTGAAAAATCTGACAAGGAGTTTCGGGCTTGACCCGGGGTATCCTGGTACACGACAACGGGCCTTGCTGCACTCTTGGTTACGACACTCCCGGGGGATATGCTTAGGATAATTCTCATTTTCTTTACAAACTATTATGGAAGTTATGAGTATATACTTCCTCAAAGAAAATATTTTTATGATTATGAATTATATCCATAAACATTTTAATTTATGTTAAGTGTTTTACATGTTTGGTATTAGAGATTTTTATTCAAAAACTAATCTAGCGTATGCCGTTGTTTATAAATGACGCCCAGTAGACGGAATGTGAACTCCAACAATACATATGATCCAATGATTAATAAGGATCATATCTTTCACGGTATTAAGACAAAATTTAGAAGGGAAATAGTCTCCCACGTATTATCATCATATGAAGAAATAGTATCATGTGTTCTCTGAGTCCTTTGACTTTGAAGGGAAGCCATAGAATAAATGGATGGTTGAAAGAAATATGAATAAAGGGAATAAGGAAAAGAAGGATTTTCCAATATGTGATAAATGTGGAATGAATCACCTTGGTAAATGCTTGATGGGAATGTGAGTTTGTTATAAGTGTGAAGAAAAAGGACACCAAATACATGATTGCAAGGGTAAGAAAAGGTTTTCAAATTTACAATGCTTCATCTGCAAGGAGTTGGGACACTACACAAACCAATGCCCAAATCATCTGAGTGTGCACAAAATGGTGTTATTGGATAATAATAAAGTTATGATACTACCTTGGATGAAGAGGAATGACTAGCGTTCTTATGTTTTTATTATAGAATTATTTTATTTGAGTGTTGTATCAACAATATACTAGTTACATGAATTATGGAGATAAATAAGGATTGTACTGCAGTACTATTTTATTGAGGATTTGAGATTATATGGTTCTAAGAAAAGTGACTTAATAGTAAGTTACACTTTTTTTTGAACATACATGGTTGAAGGAATGGTAATCCTTAATATGGTCCTGATATTGAGGTAGTGATTTTGGAATAAGAGATGGTTGATTTGAATAAATTATATTGGATATTCTTGACTACCTTTTTGGAGTTTACAACATTTTTGGATTGATGGAGTATATCAAGTATTCTATAAAGAATAAGGGAGCATGAATGTATTTAATATGGTTTTATGGTAATTCAGGATGTTACCATGTTTTAAAAGAATACATGATGAAAGTGTTCACATTTTTTTACACGGAAAAAAGGATCTTAATTTTGTTTACCTTCTTTATAAATTTTGGACATGGATAGAAGTATTTTGGATAATTCTAGTTTGAGATTATTTTTGGATATTTATAAAAAGGACAACACGCAGACCGTGTGACAACCCATCGTGTCAGACAATGCTGTGGGAATTGAACCTACAACCATAGTGCGATTAGGATTTATCGCCTACCACTGGACATCGTGATGTCCCTGGAGTATATTAATTAGTTTTTTTAGTTCTGATAGATGAATTATAAATTAATGTTTGGATCCTTATATGATTAGGATAAATATAATATTTTTGAGTTCTATTCTCTTTTGGAGTGAAATATGAGTTTGTGGTAAAAATTAGGATGAAACTCTACTTGTCTAGTAGATATATATATATATATATATTTCTCTTATTCTATGAAGAAATTAATTCTTATACTTTATTAAAGGGATCTTAAAACCATAAATGTGTTATCCTAATACATTATGTTTTGTTGAACCGATGGTATTTTAAATCATAGTGGATTGATGAATTTAAAGACCTCAATTTTTCACTTTTTTTTTTGTGATTGATGAGCTCAATCACTACCTATAAATATTTACATTTTCCCTCCAATTATATGTCTCTAATTGACACCAATGTTCTCCTAATCGGGATCATTATTTGGTGGTGACCCTTTCATTTCACTTTTCCTCTTATTAAGAAAAAATTTTATTAACCCAATTTCCGATGTGGGCTTTCCCACAAAGATATTTTCTATTTTCAACCTTTTATTTTCAAAAAACAATTTCAAATTGTGAGGATGAAATTTATTGAATGAGGGTAGAATGTAACACCCCAATCTTCCACGATACGTTTCTCTTTGAATAATACAGTAGCGTGTGTTGTACGCAACTTCAAGTTCTAACACACACCACAACCAATCGAACTAGCTATTATGAATAGTAATACCTACTTTTTAAAATATTATAAATATTATATTTCAAAATGGACTTAATTTTTGGATTCAGAATATCGAAATTATCCTAGGGTGAAATTTTGGTACTTTTTAGATAAATTTTATATTTTGATGAATAATGAAAATTACTAAACTTTAATTAAAAACAACTTTTTTAATCAAAATAATTAATAGTGATAAATTATGAATTTGAGTGGTTTCAAAGTATATTTAGAATATATTTTTACCATTTAATACAATGTTGGTCATTGGACATAATTTCACATTTAAACCGGACATAAACAAGTGTCAATCTCTTGATAGTTATTATCCCTTAAAAACATGCTTTTTGTTTTAATAACGGGAATTAATTTTAAATTAAATATTTCTAGTTCTATGTTTTGAATTTGGTAAAATAGACTTCATTTTTGAATTCAGAATATCAAAATTTTCTTAGGATGAATTTTTGGTATTTTTCTGAAAACATTCAATTTTTGATGAATAGTGAAAAACTCTGAGTTATTAGTTAAAACAGGAATTTTTTTAAATAATTATTTATTTTATTTAAATTTATTTTAGGTTAAAATAGATACATAATAACTATATAACTTCAATTTAATTCATTGGAGTCAATTTATATTAATTTTAGATATATAAAAATTTTATTGAACTTTTCACCGTCTTTTACCCACCTCCTAGGGGAATTTGCAAATTCACATAAAACATAATTTTACCCCTTATGTGAGTAGAATTTAAAAAATGAGATAGACACGGTTGATATCAGTAAGTAAAATGTGGTTCAATGAGATGAAAATAATTTTTGCTAAATAGTAACTTTTTTACTTTTATTTACCACAGTTAAAAGTAAATAGGGTAATTAAGGGTAAAAATGATATTAATATTACCCCAAAATATGTCCTAATTCTATTGGACAAGTGTATTTCGACCAAAAACAACCTTATAAATAAAATATTATTATTTAGGTCCCCATGGATTATATTAGGACACTTATTATTATTTAATTCAAAGAAGAGTTAAAAGAGTTAAAATCAAAGTTTAATAACTAAAATATTTTTAATATAGGGTTATACAGAAGATATATTAGATTATAAATATTCATTATAATGATAAAAAGATTTCCAACATCATGGTATTTTATTTATAATTTTTAGACGTTATATAAATAAATTTATTTATGACACAATGATGATGCAGTAATTACCTTATTCATGAATGAATCAAATAAATGGTATTATAAATATTAAAATAAATATAATTTCAAAGTTTTTATGACATACAATAATTTAATAGGGGACTATGACATGTTAGGGATTATTTAATGTATCTTGTTCTAAGTAACCAAGTTGTGATGACTTTCACAAAAACAAAATACCAAATAGTGTCAAAATTGACATAAATTAATATTTAAATCAAATACTATATCATTGGTTGATATAATATTCCTAAAAATGTAAGATTCGAAAAAAGGTCTTAAATGTTATTATATATGTCATTAATGATCCACTTGAAGATTTCTTGTAAGTTTAGAGTAAGTTTATTAACCATATAGAGTAAGAATACAAGAAGACACGGTAAACGTTAACTATTTAACTAAGAGTTAAATCTAAAAGATAAGGTCAAAATGGTAACCTAAACTTGTCTAAAATCTATTGGTTGAGAGTATTTCGACCCATAACCACCTAAGGATAAAAATAAATTCATTTGTAACCATTATAAACCGAATATTATTGTATAATAAATTAATACTTTAATCTTTTCCTAAAGTGACCCTTACCCCTCTTATAAAAGGGATCTCACCCTTCACTCTATTTCACACCTTCTAAGCCATCTGGTTCGGCCAAACCCTGCCCAAATATCCTCCCAACTTACCTAAATTCATCCTATAGGCCTTAGATTGATCATAAATCTAACATAAGGAACGTTTTTGATCAAATCAAAAGGAAGAACCCGAAGAAGAGGTAATATTTTCACCACCCTCTTTCAAGTTCCTTTCTTCTTCAACTTCTTCTTTCTTTGTTATTTCTATTATAAAATAACAACTCCAGTATATCCTATATATTTTTATGTTATTATAAATATGGTACAACCATACTCAGTATTCTATCCATCCTTTGAATGACATGTCACCATACGTGCGTACGTACGACTTACCGTCTCCACGTCATGGTGTAATTGTTATTCAATACATTATTATTTGGATGCGTATAATAATGATGTGTATTTGATGTAAATAATAAATATAACATTATAAGGATTATGAATATATTATATATCATCCAATTATATGTTATTTTAATATCAAAAGAATGATATTGTCACTCGTGCGTACGTACGGACTACCATCTCCACGACACGATGAGATTCATTTCCATGTTCACCAATCATCGACGATTATAAAAATATATATATTACTAATAAGTATGTAATATATGACATAATAATTCTACTTGAGATATATATATTTATATATATAAGTATTTATGTACTTACATATATCTTATTCACTTACTTCCGTTCAATACTATATGAAAACGGAAACAGCGTTTATGCGTACGTACAGACTACCATCTCCATAAATGGTGTTTTCCATTTCATATATGTGTCTATTATAAATATTTATATTCTCAATATATATGATATATAAATCTTGTTTTATATTCTGGATGTATTTAAATCATGATCTATGTGATACAATTAGGAGTAACAAGTTAAAACACACATGATAAAGAAAGCGATTATTACGCGAAATATTAATATACCATGAAAATTATTATTAATTGGGTATTATAAAGTCATAAATAAATAATGTATGATATCATAAATATTAATATGGTTCTGGTATAATTTAACAACATACTATATTCTTCATACAGGAGGTGAAACGTACCCTCAACTAAAGGAAAGTGCAAGGTAAGGGGTTTTCATCTCACTTCTTATTCCCGTGAGATTCATGCCATATTGCCACTATTACCTTTTGTGTGGTGTATGTAATACCCATAATTGTATTCTTTTTGTAATAAACTTTAATTTATGTGTATTTACATATTCATTTTTGATCCTGTTTCATGAGTTGTATGTTTCGTAAGTTACCAAATTGGTAAGGGTTAATTCCTCAATCTCATTATTATCTAATATTGTTTATTTGTAAGTATTCACTGGGACATTTTTATCATCCATGTCAATTTTTCATAAAAATGATTTCAAAATGAATATTTTAAGGATTTGTGAAAGGAACTCTTTATCATGATCAGAATTTTAAATGTCTTAAATATTTTCTTTCTAATTATTTTTAATTAATATCCATGTTTTCAAAATGATTTTAAGGATTTATTTATATGGACATGAATGTTTTGAAATAATAATTCTTTTCAAAAGTTTCAAAGTGGTATGGGAAATATTGATTCAAAAATATCTTTTAAATTACTTCCTTTATAAATGTGTGACTTTTAAATGATTTTACAAAAGGATATTTCTCTCAAAAAGTTTTACTCATCATTTTCAACTATGTCAGCATCCTTTATTGGATATCATTTTTGATTGAGGCTGATTTATTATAATACGATATTCAATATTGTATTGAATGAGTTATGATATGTTTGACTTTGGATGTACTATTTTTATACCATTCATGGTTTATGGTTAATGTATTGACATTTCGTATGTTAGTTATAATACGAATGCTTATGTTATGTTTCAACCTTTTCATAGGAGGAATGTACTGGACATAGTAAGTGACTGGTGGAGCCCACTATAGCTCCTCGATGCATCGGTAGGTCTCATGAGACAACTAGAAGTGGAATTGGTCGAGGCCCTTTCCCAATTTGATTTATGGTTCTGGCCGAGGCCTTAATCATTTTAGACGTCTTGGCTGAGGCCTTGACAAAATGTTTTAGAATGTATGGTATTATAGATTCCCTCATTATGAAAATAATATGGATAGTTCATGTGGTCATTCGACTAGTAGAATACCCATGATTATGTTTTATTATGGCATTATTTACTCAGATCATATTCCTTCCATAAAAGTATTCATGTTTATTATTGGTAAAGGCATGTGGTTTCAATTATTCACCATGCGTAATATTTATGTTATCTACTGATGTATTGCTTACCCTTACTAAGTGTTTGAGCTCAACCCTTTTTATGTTTTATTTTTCCTAGGATTCCAAGAAGTGTATTTTAATTTATAATAAGGGTTAAGCAATGGGAATAATGGTGTTCTCAAATAACTAACTATGTTTTGTTATATGATTGAAATTGTAATGTAATGTTCATGTATGTAATCTATTTTCCAAGACTGCTAAACTGATCGGTCATTCAAGACATGATTCTTTATAATCATGCCAATGTATTAAAATAATGCACCGACTCTGGGTAACTGGGGTTGGGGAATTACAACATCTTTGAAACACCCAATGTTGCAAACATGAACACCAAATAAAACATCTAAACCACCTATAATTTCATTATCACCATCAGCATGTCATCATTCCAAAACATTAACATGTGGTGACAACCCATTGCACCAATGAATGATTGAAAAATGTTCATTTACTAGGTATTTTTCAAACTGAAAACCAAATAGAATATTAGTGATGCACATAAAATGGGGGTAAGTAAAGGCATATAAAATAATAATAAGAATTAACACCAACCATTTTGAAGTTGGATTTAATCTATTGTAGTTATAATGATGAATGGATATCAAATAATCATGATTTATGAAAATAATATCAATACCTAATTTATATGAAGGTAAAGAAATACCCATAATCTATCATTTGGATACCAAATCAATTTTCTATGTTTAGACACATTAAATGAATGATATGAAATATAAGGGTTAAATCCCAAATAAAACAATTCTCTACCAATATATTTGATCAATTATTCATGAGGAATGTTTTTTCATCACTATTGTCAGTGATACCTATAAACACCTTTGGCACACTGATTTCCAAAGAAATATCCATTGACATTCCCATGAGAACCCCCATCTAACTAATGCACTATCAATCAATAATTTTATCCAAGTACCCTAAGTATTTTCCATAAGATATATTTTATAGAGGGAGATTAAGCCACAATGATTAAATACTAAATTTAAAAAATAAATTAATTTAATTTATTACATTTTCCCAAAATTACCCTTTAACAAATATTTTTTCACTACTTAGTAAAATCCCAAGGTCTAGTTATAATGAAGGTCTCTGATTTTCCATATGTGAATTATTTTAGAAAAGTTTTTCTTTATTGTTATTGTTTTTTTAATTTTTAATTTCATTACAACCAATCCACCCAGGGCCCCAAAATCTTTCATTTACATAGTTCCAAGATTCAAAAATACTATATAAAATATTCCAAATAATTAAATGGAAAAATATTCATTAAATTCTCCCTACCTCAAGGGTTTCAATTTTGAAATGTAAAAAACCTAGTAGAAATGATGAGAGTACTAGAATCATATCTAGTTCTCCCACTCTCTGGTGATCTCAAGAGGGTTCTAGTTCTATCACTAGACATGTTCCCCTAATATTCATCTCCCATGATGATCTTATATTTCATATACATGATTTATACCCAATAAACTATGAAATTATCTCTATCCTCAATTTCTATCTTTCCTAAATTGATACCAGGTGATAGGTTATGAAAATACCACCTAAGTAGAAACACATGGTTATAATCTCATACATAGTCTATATATGATTGTTGGGAAAGGCGGTACACCACCTTGAAGACTCTATATATTATTTGAAGAGGACTATTGACCCTTAAAGATAACTTTTTTCCTCAACCAAATCTTTACAATCCTTGCCGATGTGAGACCTTCAGGTACATATTGTTTCCCCCATTGAACTCCAAAGGCCTATGTTGTTGGACTGATTATGAAATATGATGGATCTTGGATTCCATCGTGCTTACATAGATTATATCTACCTTCTATGTTGTTTCTCACACTAACTATAGGTCTATAAGAACCAAAACTTCTAGAACAGACTAGAATTGTTGTGACCATGAGGGTCTCCCATAAAATGCTTCAAATATTCTATAATGATGGTGGAGTTGTAATGTTTTTTCATGAAAAATGTACAATGGTTAAGTGACCCTCCAAAATATGACAAATTTATAACATTTATGCTTATATAATTTGCTCAAGAACATGAAGGTTCCTCTCTATTTGGCCATATGACTAGGGGAGAAGCATCGAACATAGATGCAAATGAGTCCCAATGGCCTCCAGTAATCATATCCGTAATGAAAAAATGAAGTGAGAATTATAATATGAAACATTGTGTGAGGTTAATATGTGAATACGGACCATATCTTTCATGTAAAATATTTATATGCTAATTAATGAACTCTAATATTAGATGTGGAGGATTTTGGTTGACTTGGTGAATTGGTTTAAGATCACATAGATGGTATAATGTCCTCTAAATGATTATGGAAGTCCTATCATGATCTCTATAAGGATACTATCCCAGTTTCACTCTGGAACATCACATGGTTGGGATATAATCATAATAAATTGGTTTTTAGAATTCAACTACAGATAATTGGGGTATTAAAAGAAAAATATTTCTAGACACTTCATCATTCCTAGAAACTAGAACAACTGTAGAATGTTATGGTATATCATTTACACACCTGGATGTACCAATAATTGGGGGTGAATGGAAATACCATAAAACCAATCCACAATATTAGTGGTACCATAATATGTCATTAGAAAAGGATGATATTCTCCCCGACATTATAAAATCCTTCAGGAGCACATCTAGTGTATATCTGAACACATAAGGTGTTATTTCCATTTTCTCTAAGATACTCCTCAAAAACATGATGTAGAAGTGGAGGGGTAAAAACCATTGACTAAAGGAAAGCCACACTATCCTCATTCACTAAGGAAAATAACAATGAGTCCCACTACTCCAATGCATCTCTCAACATATGTGAACAATATTTTATACTGAGATCATTTTACACCATGTTCCCCTTCCTAGAACTATAGAAATTCTCTATGTAATTATATTGGAAGAACTCTATCAGTTTCCTTTGTCTCATGTTAAGGTCCTTTTGTAAATAGATATACCTGATAAAATTGTGGTTATAACATATGATAAAATTATATCCCATTAATTAGTGTCACGATAACATTAGGGAAAAAATCACTACTTCTAGATCAAGATCATTGGAAGCATAGTTCTTCTCATGCGGTCTCAATAGCTGATACCCATAGGAATTAACCATATACGTCTACATCAGAACACATTGAAGCCTAGTTTCATAGAAATCATAGAAAATTAAGTACTCAACATTCTCCCTTGGATGTTTCAATATGAGGGTGCATTTAATCCTTGGCCACAACACTTGAAGAGACTACTAAAACCACTTTTTCCATGTGAAAGGATATTCATTTTGTACTAATGTGGTTAATGTTTTCAAGGTCCTCATGAAATATCATATGAATATTAGATAGTATCCTCCCAACCCAAAGAATCTAAACACTTCCATCATTCTCTTGGGGGGTTCCCAATATAGTATCACATCAACCATAATGGTGTCTACAACAACTATTTTTTCTAATATTATATGTCATAGGATGTGGAATTCTTGAATCTATAGCTAACACTTTTAGAACATCCCATAAAGCTACATCCCTTGATGTTTTTCCATGACTATCCTTAAGTTTCTTGATTTTTCATCCCTGGATTCTACTTACACTAAGATTCCATCTATGAAGACTGCCATGAACTAAACCTAAATGCTCTAGAATATCCATTTCAGGAGTCCAATGAACATGGATGGGGTATTTGTTATGCTGAAAGGCATAATCAAGAACTCGACGTGGATGTAGTGAATGTACAATTTTGTCTTATTAATGTCCTCATCCTAAACATGGAGTCAGTGATATCCACATTTATGTTCAATTTAGACAGCCATCACCCCCACTCCAGCTGGACGAATAGGTCATAAATCATTAGTAGTGGATATGTATTCTCAATGTTCACATAGTTTTAAGTGATGATAATCCACACAAATCCTCATTACCACATCCACCTTCATTAAGAATAATACTAGTGCTTTCCAGGGTAATGCACCAGGTCTAACAAAGTGCTTTCTATGAATGTCCTCCAACTGAACCATCAACTAATAAATATCCATCAGACCCATCGGATATACCAACAAATATATTAGGGTGGTATTTGGGTGACAATCTATACAAACATATTTCATTCCATTTGGAGGTAAGCCTAAAAATTTCTTAGGGAATTCATCGACATACCCTACCAATGAAATAGAGAACTGCCATCCCATAGTATCAACATCTCTATGCTTTATACTAGAAAATTGATGACTAATTTGTTGTATCCTCTTGTGAATAAGCCAATACTACTCTTCATAGGTTACCTTATAACCCACTAATGAAAAAATCACCCCATATCAATGGACACACCACATCCTACACCTGAAAGAAATCAATATATACATGAACTATAGATATCTAATCCATATATAGAATAATTCCATAAGGCATCATCACTAATATAATGTGATCTGAAAGAAACCTATTTCCTCCAAGGGATTTTACACACTATTCACAAAAGAGTTCTATCATTAAATCTTATATAGTAGGAGTCTCTAAATTCAATGGTTTATCAAAAGGTTTAACTAGAATCTCTAGGTCTCAAATTAGTGATGAATCATGAAAAGAGTTTCTTTACACTTTTTCAATTAATAACAAATCTATTATAGAAATGAAAAAAAATTATACCTCCAATTATCCATGAGACCTCTAGGTAATATGACACCACATCCTGTAGCTACCCTAATCCCTGACTATCAATTCCTTGAGGCTTCTAGGGACCACCTAGGGGTGTTTCTAGTAATAGATCAAACCTTTATCCAAATCCTACTAATCTTCCCACTCCTCAAACTCATTCACCACATTGTAAAACCTCTAATAAACTCTCTACCACTACCTATATAGTCCATATTCAATCTCTCTTTTAGAGGAACATATGGTTAGAAAACCCTATTCAAAATGACCATACCTATGTAAGAGTAGTATCACATCTCCCTTGGTTGATTAGAAGCATCTAAAGAATAATAAACTAAAAAACCTCTTTCTTAAGACCATCTCTAAAATCATGACCTATTCCGAAATCACTATTTCTACTGTCTGCTACTTAGTGTTGAATTCCCATATCATGTTCTCAAACTATTATCACTAACTGTAGAGGTCTAGATATCCATAAAGCTATCTACATCCAAAGAAATATCAATCACCGCATCATAATTATGAATGGAAAAAGATATCACAGTAGTCCTGATATATCCATGTACTCCCCAAATGAAAGTATATGCTTAGAAGAAAATATCAATAACCATATCATAGATTATCATGATAGGTTAATGAACCTCGATGAGTACATATACATATTCAAACTTCATTATTAATGTTTCATAATCTCCTAGATACACACCACTCACAACATAGCTAGGGAGAACATTACATAAAGATACTCTAAAAATATATCTATGATAGAGTCACCTCATCATACTAGAAATTCATTAGACTCCTCCATCACCCTGTGGATCCATGTAGAAGACACTCCACTATGACCACAATATGGAATAGAGGTTTCCTAATAAGGAAAAGTACATGTGTAACTTCCTCAAGAAAATCCTCAAATACTCAGAGATTTGGATACCCCTAAAACCTAAGGGATTAGTGTCTATGAAGCTCATAAAGTGTGATCAACCTATGATCCAAATCATTTGTCACTATCAGTTGAAATTATTTCTCAATGGGTAGTTCTATGTGTAAGGAAATCATTATTTCTTTAGGTATATATCCTTTTAAATTTTTTTAATTCTTAGTTTAAATTCTTATTTATGGCCTAATGTAAATACCCTTTCAGGTTATCAAGGTATAGTGGGTGTTCGAGGCTTGTTTGGTGCTAACAACCCATATTTTTGGTTGAAAATTTCTAATCACAAGGTTAGTAGAAACCATGTAGGGTAGGCTGCACTGTTAGATAAAAGCATTAACAGATGGAAAATGGGACAGAATACCGCTCACAATTTGATAAACCATGTGATTTGACGTTAATGCCCCTGAATCACCCTATATAGTTTTGTATAGTGGGCTGAGACATAGTTTGTTCATGGTTCGTAAAATTGTTCTTTCAAACATTGCTAGGTGCCCCTTTCTACAATAATGGGAACATAGATGACACACAATTTGACCTTCCATTCATCCAATACAAGCGGCCATGTAATTTTGGTGAATTTACTAATTTTCACATAATTAATTATTATAGAAAACACTATTTTAATTCTCCTCCCATTTCACATCCATGAGATTTTGGGACCTCCCTTGGACACATAATATATGAATCAAGAGATCTCTTCCATCTAGGATCAGAATCAAGAACCATTTGTCTCATTAGATCAATTCTTGTGATATATCCATTCATTTTGTGTTGTTCGTCATTATCTCATGGAATTGGCTATGATATTAAGGTGCAAGAAAATTTTCCCTATTTTTAGGGTTCATGGCTATTCATTGATTTTTTGCTAACATGAGTTGAATCAAGAGCTGATACTAGACGAGCACACCACTACAGACCTAGGTAGGTGGTATTGTTCTTTTAAGTTAATGCCAATGTTTATATATATATATATTTATATTCCACTGTTCCATGGACATAATTATCAATGTGACAGACTTTAAATGGGATTTAATCCTTGAATTAAATTGATAGGCATGTCCTATGAAATTAATGAGACCTATTGATAAATGAAAAATGGTTATGACCCCTGAGTTGGAATCACCCATCTAGTGTGTTGTAAATTTACTTGAACCACCATGGGTGGTGATTTAATTTTGATACCTTCAAGGTGTGTTATTTACCACATTAAATGGGATGTTTAATTATTAAATGTAAATTGTAATAAATATTGTGTAAAGAAATGGGATGGGAAGACTACAAATCGTGGAAATGATATGAAACTAAATTCTAATACATGAGATACCTTTTTATAATAAAATTATTATGTGAGATAAATAATTGGATAGGCCTTCTATGGTTAGTGGAATCCTTGAGAAACCTTGTAATGTGTGTTTAAGACGAAATTTTCTTAGTGATTACCTTAACATTGTTGAATGATATTAAATGAATGATTTATATATTAATTGTGAGACATAGGGGTTCATATATAAATGTTAATGATGGACTCATTTGGATACTATATTTCTTATGACCAAGTGACACTTAGACTCCTTACATATACTACCAATGGAAAACTCACATGGGATTATTGTTACATCCAAGTGTGATACTTCGAATCTTCATGGATTTTCAATTATAGATTAAAATAGAAGTTAATTAGAAATGCCATGGGTGAGACCTGAGATCTCTTAGTAGACTACTAATGATTAACACAATGTGTGATTATTGTACACCACACCTAGATTGATACCATAATTCCAATTAAGAATTCCAAAGTGGTCTTGTAAGGTTCTTGGTTTACGTTACAATAGGAGAAATACCTTGATTCCAAATGTGGAATACTAATGATGAGCTTAGGTTTGTAAATAAATAAGTAATGAAATAATTTATACAATACATTTGTAATTCCAAAGCACAATATTGGATTCAGTATTTTCCTTACACTACATATATGGCCTATTTAGTCATCTGTTGATCACATATCTTCACGGGGATACATGGATATGTGCTAGGTCTTATGACATCCACATTAATTAAGACTTATTAAATAAACCAATTTCATTATAAAATGAGATAATACTGAATGTTATTCCTTGACATTAGACAAAGGATGAAGCGGGTAGAAGAGGGCAGGTGTCCATGGGATCCCAAACCCTATGGATTGTTTGCACTCAATGCTTCCATTACAAATTGTATAGCTGATTTCACACTAAAATTATTATATATTCACTAACTAGGTTGAACATGACCTTTGAGTGGTTTCTTACTGGGATTATATCTCAAACCCTATCTGAGATATTGTTGGGAACCCAGATAGACATTATGGGTATAGATACATATAATGGAAGGAACCCTGTTACCTCATTCTGATCAAAGCTTTGGAGCAGAAGAGCACATGACTTAGATGAGGCACATGATTATAGTTGAGATAGTGTTTCTTATTTTTGTTATTTTATTACATGTATTGTGCATCTTCCATGTGTACCTATTTTATCTATTTTGTAGTGTAAAGACCCTGATTTTCTATGTAATTTTTTTAATTATATGAAATTATTAAGAGTCTGTGAAAAATGGCAGCGCGTGATTCCGAATACTGGTGTGCCTAGGATCAATTTATAAACTTTCTTAAGGTACATTCTATTAGTCGGATTGGATACTCAAGAGGGGGGGTGAATTGAGTTCCAATTAAAAATTTCTTTTAAAAATATTTTTATTAAAATCCCCCAATTAAAAACTATGTTAAATTGTAGTGAATTTGTAAAATTGTAAAGGTTCGATTAGGTTCTCAAAAGTTTGACTAACCTACTGATTTACAATAGTTACAAACACTTTCTAGATTAACTATCAAAGTAACTTTAAAAAAATTTTATATTTCAAAGTAATTAGCAGCGGATAAATGTAAAAAAAACTAATTAAAAGTTGAACACAACAATTTAAAAAAGAGGTTCAATCTTAAGCTAAGACCTAATCCTCTCCACTTGGTGATCACCTGCCACCAAGAAATTATATTAAGAATGATACATAGCCTGTATCGGGATTTAGAATAGTTTTCACAAACTGTCCAGGTTTGGAAACCTCTACCACAATTCTACATGGGAAAATTAATAACAATAGCTCACAGGCTGTCCAGGTCACACTTGACCTCTACCACTATACATGGTGGGATAAAATAGAATTAGAGAAGTTTTTGTGTGAGGATTTAGAGATCCTATAGTTTATCATAGGAGACAGTGTGTGTCTAAAATACAGAGCACACACACTGCTCAATATGTAAATGAATAAAACACAATAGATCTAGATAGATGTAGATGAGTTTAGAGTGTTCTATATGTTTTGAGTGAAGCTCTGGACTCTTCAGATTGTTGTAGATGAATCTTTGAGTCCTCCTTTGGTTTTTTTCAGAAAAACAGAGTATCGTTTTTATGCTTGACTTCAGGTCCTAGTTGATCAACCTAATCAGCATGAGTGCCTGAATAGCTCATTGTAGTTCTTCACTCTTTAACTAAGATTGATCTTGTGTTCTATTCTTGTATTAATGACTTCATGTTTGTCTAGTGTTCTTTAAGTATACAGGTGTATGGATGTCTCCTATATTCATTGTGTATATGCACTTCTATCTCTTGATCGTTCGGTCATTTAGTAGTTCGAGGCTCCCTTTTATACATAATCATCTTCAGTCAACTGGAATGATTACCTTTTTACAGGTACGAGGTACAGTTCTTGAATTGCCAACAATTGTCATTAATTAATTTCAGTTGTATTAAAAGCATCAAATATGGTCGTTGCAAAATAAACAAATAGGAATAGAGTTTAGAGATATGATGACTGGTTTCCATCGGTAGCTGTTACTCCATGTAACGATAGCTCGCTTCAATCGGTTTCTCTATGTAGCGGTGAGCTCCTATTGGTAGCTCTTTGTTCTTGTAGTGGTAGCTCTCTGTGTCAGTGGATGCCTTGCATCAGTAGCGGTTACTCAGTGTAACAGTAGGTTTGCGTATCAGTAACACCTTCTATCTGTAGTGTTGGTCTATCGGTAGCTTGCTTGTATCATTAACTACTTATATCAGTGACTTTCTGTACCAGTGTACTTTGTATCAACAGCTCTGTATTGGTAGACATTCATCTGTCTATGTATTAGTAGGACTACCCGTATTGGTAGACATGATCTATCAGTGACATTTTCGTACTGGTGACATTTTTCTATCAGTAGCTCTTCTTGTCAATCAGTAACCTTTGTCTATCACTGACCTTAGCTTATTGGTAGGTCTGTATCAGTCAACTTGTGTAGCGGAGACATTTTCTAACCAGTGAACTTATACATACCAATAGCTCTATTCTGTTTCAAAGACCAAGTGTCTGTTTGTCTGTAACAGTAGATTGTGCATACCAGTAGACTTATACAAATCAGTGGACTTAACACTTGTCCGTCTTATGCAAAACATAACCATATTGAGTTAGAATTATTTCAAAGTATGTATAAACATAGATAAACATTGATTAAAATAATTCAATGGTTAATTTGATATTTTTGTCAACATAATTTAGTATATATATATAGGATTATAAACACATATTAAAGCATGATTGGGATTATCAAAACATATTGAAACATAATTGATATTATCAAAACAGGTGAGGTCAACAACCTCCCCCATTTTGATAATCACATCCTGTGATATTATAATCCAAAATAATCAGTAATGTATCAGTATAAAATAAAATGAGTCTTAGTTATCAGTGTGAGTACTGACATTTTGAAATGTGAGATTTTAAATGTATCAGAGGATATAGTATTAAAAGAAATTGTATCAGAGAAAGAACTGTACTAGAATTATAAAACAAATGTATTATGCTCATAACATATCTCTCTCTTTCAGTTCTCCCCTTTATTAGTATTTCTCCCTTATATTTTAATTCTCCCCCTTTTTGATTTGCTAAAAGAAGGAAAAAAGGGATGAGAGAAGTAAAATAAAGTACTAGAGAGTGAAAGAATGGATATATTACTTGAGGAAAAAAATACAAAGAAATACATAATTGAAACCAAAATACAACTGATTCATATCAAAGGTCCAAGATATAAATCAATCCACCTCCTGAATGTCCACTTTGGATTTTCCATTGGGTTTAGAGGTAGAATCAGACTGTGTGGATGCAGGTAGAGGATTAGGAACAACAGAAAGCACTATTGGAGGTTGAGCAACAGAAACTATTCCTGGCCTGTAGTGGGTATTCCTTGGAGTAATCAGAGGTGTCAAGAATCTGATGGCTTCAGCTGGGGTCATCTGCGAAATAGATGCAGATTGAGCAGAGGAAGGCAAAGATGGAGGTATAATCACTAGTCGAGCATCAACATGCAAGAAGGGTAATAAGAGATTTATGAAATCCATAATTATTCCTCCTCCTCTTTCCTTGGTAGAAATGAAATCATCCTTGTTTTCCATAAATTTTTCAAGTGCAGGGGTCAACTCTCTAAGCTTGCTGACTTGTTCTCTGAAGGCTTGATTGACTGGTGGCAGCTTCATGTTCTCTAGAATAAGCTTGAAATGTTTGTTGAGCTGATGCTTGGTGCAGACCCTTTGGAAATAGTAATCTACCTTGTCTTTCACTTCATTCTGAGAATCAGAAGCTTCTCTTATATAATCTTGGACAATCTTCATTATTTCTATAGTGGTAGACACCACTTGGGTCATGGAAGATGAGTCCACAGAGCTACTGGTTGAAGCTGAACCAAGCTCCTCCTTTATCAAATCTCGAATCTGATCCAACTCTATTGAAGGTCTCGAAGCAAGAGAACCAATAGAAAAGGTCAGAGTTTCCTTGAAACTATTAGTTAACCCACTGATAAGATTTTTTACTATAGAATCGTGGGTGCTAACATGATTTAATATGGAATACTTAAACTCCTCAAAAACTGATACCATTTGGCTGACTACACTCTTTAAATAAGACAAATCCTTGTCTGATTGAGATTTAGAACTCATATAGGATTCTAGAGAGACAAGTGATTTCTTTAGAACTTCAACATCTTCTACCAAGCTTGAAACCTGATTCTGGAAATCTATGATTTCATCCACTATTTCTTCCACAAAGGTTGACACATTACAACCAAGAGAAATTTCAAAAGTCTTTTACATACTTCTCATCTCTTCAACAAAGATATTCTTTAACTCAGCAACAGAAGCACTCAAAAACTCTTTCATCTTAGCCTTCAAAGATTCTAAGTCATCCTTGATGACTAAATTAGCAGGAACAACAATAAGTGGTCTCTCAGACACAATACTATCCACTGATTCATTCATAACTGATTGAATTGATGATACTAAGAATGATTCCATTTTTCATTTTTCTTCTACAAAAGATTTCTTAAGATCAAAATTTAACTTATCTAGATCACCTTTTCTTACCACATCTTCGGGTGACAACTCATACTGAATATAATAATTAACTTTTGGTCGACTGAGGGATGTCTCATTAATAGAATATGGGTAATCCAATCCACAAACTAAAAACACTGGGTCTTCTGCACAGTCCTCAATTCCAACAACCACTGAAACATTCCCAAGTCTAATAGGATGCTCCCCCTTAACTGGTGCATTCTCTTGTACAACAATAGAAACAACTCCCTCATCAGCTTGTTCTTCCTCAGAAGAGTCTTTCACAACTATCTTCACTTCTTCAATAACAGAAGGTCCCTCAGGAATAGGAGGAGGTCTATCAACTTAAATAGGCACAACCTCTAAAGGCACAACAAAACTTTCAATCAGAGGAATCAAAGTCAAGGATGCAGAAGCAGATGCTTCAGTTTCAGATTCCCTTTCTTCTTTCTCATTCTATGGGGAATCCTCTTCCTTATCTGATCTCTGCTGGTCTTTCTCATCCACCGGTTCCTCTTCATTTCATACACCCAAAACAGTTTCTGTACATGGTAGGATCAATAAAGCACTTCCCTTTTCATGTGATATAATTTTAGGAGATGGGCAAGGAGGAAAGTCCGGATCTCCTCCAACTGCTGCAGAGGAATCCTCCTCTTCTGAATCATCACAATATTGAGGCTCCTCCTCATCAGGTCCTAGACCTATATCCCTCACATCCTTAGGCCTAGAAGGATGATCCACAGGATTAAACTTATCATACAACTTCTTATCATCAGTAACCCACTCTCTTCTCCATTGGTTCCAGCTTATCGTCATTTACTTACACAATATTCTTGTGATACAAAAGTTGTTTCTTACCACAACTGTCTCATCTTGAGACTCAGAAACTCCCTTTACTTTAATCATAATCGAAATCAACTTAGCAAAGAATAAATCATTGGTCTTTGATTTCGGTCTGGTCATATCCACCATTTGAATCATTAGCAGTCTACACAGATTCACTTTCACACCATGTCTCAAGAGATATAACATATAATTATCTTGATATCTCAAATTTTCAAAGTCCCCTCTTCTTGGACTTAGCACATGTTGCAAAATTTGAACAACAATATGTTTTCTCCATCCATTTCTGCAGCCACTACCTTTCTCTGCTTTCCACTACCAGTGAGCTCCTCTAAGGCAATAACGTAATAAAATATGTCACTTGTAGGTGGTACTATCTTCGATGAATATCCAAAAACTCCTTCTTATAGTACTCTCAGGTACTCAGCCCACTCAAAAGATGAAACGACTATTTCCTTTCCATTTACCAATTAAACCATTCTATTTTCTTCATCGGATTTCTCAAAACTCAAAAACTCATAGAACTGTTTTACTAGCTTCAGATAGTAGGGGCCATTGTTATTTGAGAAGCATTCTACCCACTTCTGATCTTCCAGCACCTCTAGAACTAGCGATTTACTAGACATCACCCATTTTGCGCATAGATCTTTCTCGATTACAATATCTCTATTTTGTAAATGTGGGTTTACTGGACACCTTCCTGACCATGTTCTACTAACACTGCTACTTGCTTTAGGCCTTGTCTTCTACTTCTTTGCATTCAGCTCCTCAAAGTCATCTCTGACAGTAGGGAGTTGTGTTTTTTCCATCTCTGGTTCGAGGAACTTAGGTTTTTCACAAGATTCGGGGATTCAAGGAGTTGGGTTTGAGAGAGGAGAGTTTGGTGGATTGAGGAGTAACTAAGACTTAGTTTTATCATTTAGGAATCATAAAATAAAAAATTTGAATATAATAATTAAAGTAGAAACGATACAGATTCCAGCGGCTAAAGAAAGAAGTTTAAAACAACACATTCTAATGGAAATGTATACTGATGAGAATTCCTAACGGTGAGGTCCACTATCAGTGAGGTATATCAGCAGGGTTTATACTGGTGTGGTATAAGAGTGAGGTTTCATACCGGTGAGGTATAATAGTGAGGTTTCATACCGGTGAGGTATAACATTGAGGTTTCTTACCAGTGAGGTATAATAGTGAGGGTTCATACCGGTGAGGTATAACAGTGAGGTTTCATACTGGTGAGGTATAACAGTGAGGTTTCATACTACTGAGGTACACCAGTGAAGTGCCTAACAGTGAGGTTTGACAGTGAGGTTTCCTATATTGAAATTATTCATACCTGATTCATGTTTGATGTAATTTGACCTCACAGAATTCTAAGGCTTTGTGAATATATCAGCCAATTGATTTCAGTTCTAATGAATTCAAGAGTGATATCACCTTTTTGATAATGATCTCTCAAAAAGTGATGTCTCACATCAATATGATTTGTCCAATCATGATATACTAAATTTTTGGAAATGTTAATAGCACTTGTATTGTCACACTTTATAGAGACATGTTTGAATTGATATTAATAGTCTAGTAAAGTGTGTTTCATCCATAGAATTTGAACACAACAGCTACCAGCAGCTATGTATTCATCTTTGGCATTGGATAATGCAACAGAATTCTATTTCTTACAACACCATGATACTAGTGACTTGCATAAAATGTGACATGTCCCAAAGGTGCTTTTTCTATCTAACTTGCATCTGACAAAATCAGCATCAGAATAACTCAACAAATCAAATTATTGTCATTTTGGATAAAATAGTCCTAATTTGGGAGTATATTTAAGATATTTAAAAATCCTTTTTGCAGTAGTTAAATTAGACTCTTTTGGATTGGCTTGAAAGTGAGCACACATACATACACTGAACATAATGTCAGGTCTGCTAGCTGTAAGATAGAGTAAACTCCCTATCATACCTCTGTAGTTTGTTTGATCCACTAGTTCTCCAGTTTCATCTGCATCCAAAATATATGTGGTACTCATAGGTGTCTCACTTCCTTTACTACCATCCAAGGAAAATCGTTTTAAAATATCATTAATATATTTACTTTGATTCAAAACAATGCCATTTTTACTTTGAATGATCTGAAATCCAAGGAAAAATTTGAGTTCTCCCATTAAACTCATTTCCAACTCATTTTGCATCATAATTGAAAAATCAATACATAAAGAATTTCTAGAAGATCCAAAAATAATATCATCCACATAAATTTGTACTATTAAAACATCATTGGAAATCATTTTAATAAAAAGAGTAGGATCAGATATCCCTTTGGTAAAACCTTTTGAAATAAGAAAAGAGCTGAGCCTATCATACCATGCTCTTGGAGCTTGTTTTAAACCATATAAATCTTTATAAAGATTAAAAATATGATTTGAAAAATGGGGATTTGTAAAACCAGGGGTTTGTTCAAAAAATACATCCTCAACTATATTTCTATTTTGAAAAGAACTTTTAACATCCATTTGATAAAGTTTAAAATTCAGATGAGCTGCATATGCAAGTAGTATTGTAATGGATTCTAATCTAGATACAGGTGCAAAAGTCTCCTCATAGTCTATTCCTTCTTCTTTACTATATCCTTGTGCAACTAACCATGCATTGTTTCTAACTATTTTTCCAGACTCATCAAATTTGTTTCTGAAAACCCATTTAGTGCCTATGGTCCAGGTGTCCTTAGGTCTTTCCACTAACTCCTAGACTTTGTTTCTTTCAAACTGATTTAACTCTTCTTGCATATCCATTACCCAAAATTCATCATTGATGGCATCATTAATATTTTTGGTTTCAAGTTCTGAAAGAAAAGCTTGATGTTCAACCTGGTTTCTTAGAGAAGCTCTTGTTTGTGTTCTTCTATTTAAATCACCAACAACATCATCTGGAGGATGATTCTTAAGAGTCCTAATGCCTCTAGAAAGGGTTGAGATGGATTCCTCATTGTTTTCTGTTGGTTCAGACTCAATAGGTGCAGATTCTAGAAATTTCCCAGAACTGGATACTTTTACATAGGATTCACTATCTTTATCATAAAGGTTCAGAATTGACATATCTTCCTCAATATGTTCAAGAGAGTTTTTAGGCTCATGTGGATCAGTCTCATCGAATTTGACATGAACTGATTCTTCCATGAATTTGGTTTTCTTATTGAACGCTCTATAGTCTTTACTTGATATAGAATAACACAGGAAAATTCCTTCATCGCTTTTGGGAGAAAATTTGTCATGATTATCTTTATTATTAAGAATAAAGAATTTGCATCCAAAAACTCTAAAGTAATTAACCTTGGGCTTCCTATTGTTCTAATGCTCATAAGGGGTTTTCTTAAGAATAGGTCTGATCAAAACTCTATTGATGATATAACAAGATGTATTCACAACTTCAGCCCATAAATAGATTGGTAAGTCATACTCATTGAGAATTGTTCTAGCAATCTCTTGAAGGGTCATATTTGTTCTTTCTATAAATCCATTTTGTTGAGGTGTCCTAGGGGCAAAGAAATTATGACTATATCCATTGTGTGAGAAAAAAGAATCAAACTCATGATTTTCAAACTCACGGCCATGATCAATTCTCAGGGTCTTGATCATAAGTCCACTAAGGTTTTCTACAGACTTGGAGTATTTAATAAAGTAAGAACAAGCTTATCTTTTGTGAGATAATAAGAATACCCAAGTATACCTAGAAAAGTCATCTACAAGAACATAAACATAGTGCTTCCCATTAAAACATTAAACTCTTGATGGTACAAACAAATCCATGTGAACCAACTCAAGTGGTTGAGAAGTTGAAACTTCTTTCTTTTGTTTGAAAGAAACTTTGTGTTGTTTTCCCATTTGACTAGGATTACACACTTCTTCAAGTGGGAATTCAAGTTTAGGTAGGTCTCTAACTAAGTTATTCCTAGGAATTTTTCTAAGTGAATGAATGTTGCAATGTCCTAATCTTCTATGCCATAGCCAGGACTCTTTATCAAATGAATTTAAGCAGGAAACATTTTGTTTGGCTAAGGAATTTAGATCAACAACATATACATTCTCATTTCTACAGGCTGTGAAAACTAAATCATTTTTTGAATTAAAAACATTGCATTCATCATTTTCAAACTTAAAATTAAATCCATCATCACATAAATAATATATTCTAAGTAAATTTTACTTTAATCCATCAACACAAAGTACTTTAGAAATTAATATTGTATCAGGGTTATCAATCTAGCCTAAGCTGGTGATTTTCCCTTTTGCATTGTCACCAAAGGTGACATTCCCTCCATCAACATTAATTAGACTCTTGAAGCAAGAATAGTCTCCTATAATATGTCTTGAACATCCACTATCCAATTACCATAAAGTATTATAGGAACTCTTTAAGAAATTTCCCAACAAAATAGATTAAGCATGGGGTAATTTTGGTACCTAGATCTTCTTGGGTCCATAGAGGATAGCAAGTAAAACATTGCAAACCCAAATTTTCTTTATAGATTTTTTATAATCAGAAAACATATTTTGAGACATAAATACTTTGTTTGGTTCTTTAGAAAATTTTTTCTCAAAAAATGGTCCATAACTAGAACTGGCAGTGAACTATCCAGATTTTGGAATGAATTTGGTTTTTCTAATTTGTCTCTGTCCGGGCTGATATCCTAGACCAGTTGAATAATTTAGAGCAATATGTTTTCCTAGTAACTATGTCAAGGTATCCCTACTAGTAGTGAACTTCTCATGATCCTTTCTTAATTGTTCATTAGATAATTTTAACTCTGTATTTTCTTTTAGCATCTTATCAAATTTCTCTTTTTCTATATCTATATTTGACTTGTAATTTTCATTCAAAGCATGTTGTCTTTTTAATGACTTATATTTGTCTTTGAGTTCATTAAATGTATCCTCAAGAATTTCTCAATATTCAAATAATTCTTCTTTAGTAATATCTTCATCATTATGAGAGTCACTTTTATAATAAGTATTATGCATAGGGGAATTGAGTGTTACCTTAGATGTCTCTATCATGAAACATAAATTTGCATGTTTGTTCTGTTCGGAGTCTGAAGCATCAGATCCACTTGAACTATCTTCTGAAGCACTCCAAGTTGCTTTCATAGCCTTTTTATAACATTTTCCCTTATCCTCAAATTTTCTCTTGAATTTCAAATTGAGGCAGTCTGCTTTCACATGACCTTTTCGTTTATATTCATAGCATACTATTTCACATGTATTCTCATTCCACTTCCTGTATTTCTTCCATTTTCCTTTATGATCATACTTTCTTTTGAAGTTTGACTTCCTAGAGAATTTCTTATTTTGGTATAACCTTTTTAATATTCTGGGAAGTTGTGTCATCTTCTTATCACTGTCTGAATTTGACTCTTCACTTGTAGAACTGTCTATAGGTACTTGAACTTTTTCGTTGTCTTTGATTTTTGAGGTAGAAGTCTTGAAGGCTACTGACTTCTTTCTTGGTTCTCCTTCTATTTCTTTATTCACCTTAATCTATTCTTAATACATCATTATATTTCCAATTAGCTCCTTTACTATTAGCTTACTGATGTCACAAGATTCTCGGATTGATACAGAAGTGCCTCTCCATGTTTCATGTAGGAATCTAACCAACCTCATGATTTGATCTTTGCTGTCAACTGGTTTCCCAAGCAGATTCATGGTGTTCACTATTTCATTGAACCTGAGATACATTTCAGAGATAGGTTCATTAGGATTCATCTTAAAATTATCATATTTAATAGTTCATGTATTTAATCACATTTCTTTAACATTGGTTGTTCCTTCATGAGAAACAACCAAAGTATCCCAAATGTCATAATCGGTCTTGCAAGAAGATATTCTATTGAATTCTTCATCACCCAATGCACAGTATAAGGAATTCATTGTTTTACAATTATTATTATATGTAGCTTTAGTCAATTGAGACCATGTATCCCTAACAGTAGCAGGTAATTCATGTTGTTCTTCAATTGTGTCCCACATTTCAGGTCCTAAGCTTTAAAGATACATTTTCATTTTCAATTTACACTGAACATAATTATTACCATTAAAAAAATGTGGTCTGTTAGTAGCAGCACCCTGAAATCGGTTATCTATAGAAAATTAAAATGTTAAAGAACTAAAAATTTAGATATAACAGAAATTTTGAGATATTTAGGATTCAACTAAAATCACAGTTGAAAAGAAATTGAAAATCCTGAAAAACTGGTTTGATGGTATAAATAAATAAACTCCTCTAATGCCAAATGTTGGTTGGAGTGGATACTCAAGAGGGAGGTGTATTGAGTTCCAATTAAAAATTTCTGTTTAAAATTTTTCTATTACAATCCCCCCATTAAAAACTAATTTAAACTACAGTGAATTTGTAAAACTGTAAAGGTTCGATTAAGTTCTCAAAAGATTTATTTGGTCTTAGTTAAAATAATCAGAAGATTAAATTATATTTTTAAACTAACATACTGATTTAAAATAGTTACAAACACTAGCTAGATTAACTATCAAAGTAACTTTAAAAAAAATTTAAATTTCAAAGTAATCAACAGCAAATAAATGTAAAACAAACCAATTAAAATTTGATCACAACAATTTAAACAAGAGGTTCAGTCTTAAGGCAAGACCTAATCCTCTCCAATTGGTGATCACATTCCACCATGAAATTATATTAAGAATGATACACACCCTGTATCGGGCTTTACAATAGTTTTCACAAACTGTCCGGGTTTGGAAACCTCTACCACAGTTCTACGTGAAAAAATGAATAACAACAACTCACATGCTGTCCAGGTCTCACTTGACCTCTACCACTATCCACAGTGGGATGAAATAGAATTATAGAAGGTTTTGTGTGAGGATTTAGAGATCCTCCTGTTTAGCATAGGAGACAATGTGTATCTAAAATACAGAGCAGACACACTGCTCAGTATGTAAATGAATGAACCACAGTAGAGCTAGATAGATGAAGATGAGTTTAGAGTACTCTATGTGTTTTGATTGAAGCTCTAGACTCCTCAGATTGTTTTAGATGAAGCTTTGATTCCTCCTCTGTTTTTTTTTTCAGAAAAACAGAGTATCGTTTTTGTGCTTGACTTTAGGTCCTAGTTGACCAACATGACCAGCTTGAGTGCATGAATAACTCATTTTAATTCTTCACTCCTTGACTAAGATTGAGCTTGTGTTATCTTCTTGTATGAATGACTTTGTGTATGTCTAGTGTTCTTTAAGTATGAAGGTGTATGGATGCCGCCTATCTTCATTGTGTATATGCATTTCTATCTCTTGTTCTTTCGTTCCTTTAGTAGTTTGAGGTTCCCTTTTATACATAATCATCTTCAGTCAACTGGAATGATTACCTTTTTACAGGTACGAGGTACAGTTCTTGAAATTCCAAAAATTGTCATTAATTAATTGCAGTTGTATCAAAAGCATCAAATATAGCCGTTGGTAAATAAACAAATAGGAATAGAGTTTAGAGATAGGATGATTGGTTTCCATCGGTAGATGTTACTCCATGTAACGATAGCTCGCTTCAATCGGTTGCTCTATGTAGTAGTAGATATCTGTGTAGCAATGAGCTCCTATCGGTAGCACTTTGTTTTTGTAGTGGTAGCTCTCTGTGTCAGTGGATGCCTTGTATCAGTAGAGGTTACTCAGTGTAATAGTAGCTTTGTGTATCAGTAACACCGTCTATCGGTAGTGTTGGTCTATTGGTAGCTGGCTTGTATCAGCAACTACTTCTATTAGTGAAATTTTGTACCGGTGGACTTTGTATCAGCAGCTCTGTATCGGTAGTCGTTCATATTTCTTTGTATCAGTAGGTCTTCCCGTATTAGTAGACTTGATCTATCAGTGAAATTTTCTTATCGGTGACCTTTGTCTGTCGGTAACTCTTCTTGTCTATCAGTAACATTTGTCTATTAGTGACCTTAGCTTATCAGTAGGTCTTTATCAGTTGACCTGTGTAGCGGAGACATTAGCTAACCGGTGAACTTATACATACTGGTAGCTCTGCTCTATTTCAAAGACCAAGTGGCTGTTTGTATGTAATAGTAGCTTGTGCATACCAATAGACTTATACATATCAGTGGAATTAACACTTGTATGTCTTATGCAAAACATATCCAGATTGAGTTAGAATTATTTCAAAGTATGTATAAACATAGATAAACAATGATTAACATAATTCAATGATTACTTTTATATTTTTGTCAACATAAATTAGCCTATATATATAAGATTATAAACACATATTAAAGCATGATTGGGAATATCAAAACATATTGAAACATAATTGAGATTATCAAAACATGTGAGGTCAAAACATTCAGTAAACACGCGAGTGTTATTTTCTAGATTTTGAACCGGTGCTCAGTTTAAATATTTGAGGGAACAATTTAATCCACATCCCTATTATTCTCTTAAGGGAGGCTTCACTTCGACCGCAGTAGGTCTAGAGAAATTTTTTGACTTTGGGACTTTAAAAAAAATAAAAAAATAACATTGTTATTTTGTTTCGTTTATTTTTTCCTCCAACGGAAAAATGGCAACGTGGAACCAGAGATGTGTCAAGACAATAAATTTCTTGACCTTTCAATCCTTTGTAACAGCACCGTTGGGGAATTAGGAAGGTTCCTAATTAATGATCCCCTATTAATTCCATGAACACTGCTCACCCTTCCCCTATCCTATTTATATGGATCTTGTGGAGAGATATCGCCACTACTTCCACAAGTAATGAAGTGCTGATAAAGTGTCATGATGCCAAACCCTTGGAGGACAGAGCTGGTATCAGAGAGTAGTGATGAGAGACACTGAAACCCCGAATCGAGGAATCGGCGATCAAGCGATGTCATTGGAGACTAGTTGTGGGGATGGTGAACACCGACCCACTTCCTTAATTGCAGGCTTTCTCAATCATTATTGAGGTAGGAATTTGATTTTTGTATAATTCAATTGATTATTGAATCCTTTAATCCTCCCTCATGATTACAAGCTAACACAGAGAGCGTGGGCCTATCAAAATCAGCCCCCTCCACTACCTTGAAACCCTTGCATTATCCGTTGAAGACCACTAGCACAGAAGCACCAACCAGCTATGATAGAGGTGGTGCGCCATCGCGTGCCACAAGAGGATGCCGTTACACTAAGCCCCAGCAGCCAGTGGAGCATCCGACACAGGCCGACCACAGAGAATGTGTGTCACACCATCGTGCGCTATTGGTGAGCAAGGGGATGCGGCTAAAGCCACGACGGAAGAGGAACCCACACCTCCGGTGTGTTCCATAGTGACCAGGAAGCGGCCACATGGCATTTCAATTTCACAAGTTGAATGGCCTCTGGGCCGTTCGAGAGACCAGGGGTCTCACCCAACCATGCGTGGCTAAGGTAGACCCCCCTGCGGGCCAGATCGGCGGGCCACGCCCCCTTGCAAGATAGGCTGCCCACTTGTGGGCCGGGTTGGACCTGGACCGGGTTGGGTCCACCCGATCCATGTCGGGTTAGCCCCAGACGGTTTGGGTTGGGTCAGTCAGACTTGGTCAGACCAAACCCAGAAACACTTAAAGGGACATATCTTGAGAACCAGACATCTGTTTGACGCAATGTCCACACCACTGAGATCCTTGGATCGAGACGGTCCTTTAGGTATACTCCACTTGAGTTTTGGAGATAGTTGGTGTATGGTCGGGTTGGATTGAACTCGAATCCAACTGGGCCTTTAGAACTAAAACTCTTATAACTCATAGACCGCGTATCCGATTGATGCACAATCTATCGCATTGGAACCCTTACGACATGTAGGTCCTTTGGGTTTCTCTTTTGTAGAGTGTTGTGGTGGTCGAGGTATGGCCAATATCTCGAGGGGTAGATTCAATGGAACTCAAGTGCACCAAGTGTGAGGAATCCTTGGGATGGTGTTAACGTGAAGAAAGAACAGCAATACTAAGTGGGTCAACATCAATCAATCCTAAGTTGGTCAGCATTTATCGATCCTGGGTGAGTCAGTGCTCATCGATCCATTGTGGATCAGCGCATACCGATCCTTTGTATGTCAAATCCTATGTGGGTCTGCGGGGGTGATTACCTATTGATCCTTTGTGGGTCAATAACAGTGCTTCTTAACTGAATAATATGATCTAGCCTTACAACTAATCATCTGTATTTCAATACATAAGTTATACCTGACTGTGATATGAGTTTTTTACCTTTGTGGTGTTATATCTGTGGTGTTACCTGTGTGGTACTTCTACATTCGTGATGTAATCTTCGTGGTGTTACCTGAGTGGTACTTATATCTTCGTGGTGTTACTTGTGTGGTACTTCTTCCTTCATTGTGTTTTCTTCGTGGTGTTACCTATGTGGTACTTCTATCTTCACGGTGATTCATGGGTGGTAATTTAACCTTTGTGGTGTTATCTTCATAGTATTACCTGTGTGGTACTTCTATCTCTGTGGTGTTACTTGTGTGGTATTTCTACCTTCATGGTGTTACCATTGTAGTATTCTTCCCTCATGTATGAGATGAGTATATCGTGACAACTTAGGTATATTTATGGGCATATACCAAAGTAGAGTTGATGTCTTTATTTCGGGTTATTCCTTTGTGGAACTCCAGGTGACCTACGGGGGTCTCGGGGTCCCTACTGAGTATAGTTATACTCACCCCTCCATGGGTACACCCGCACCATGATGTGCCTTGTGCAGACATCGTACAATATTGATTGAGGATGAGGGATCCAAGACCAGATGGTGCTTAGAGGTGAACCATTTGGTGTGATGTGATGTAGGGACAATTGATCGTGAGTTGTACCTACCCTTTAGGTAGGATCCTTGGTGGACGATCCTGGAGTTGTTTTTCACTTTTCAGTTGTATTTGTAATTTCCAGTTGTACTAGTACCATTCAGTTGGTCTTGTATTTCGACCCCTTTATAATAAACTTACTTTTACTATTGCATTTTACTACATGGTTGCATCTTTTTTGTGTTCTAGTCTGTGTGTTGTTATAGGTTTAAAGGAAATGAATTTTTTACAGGGATATGCCTTTCCGGTGGTAGTCGCCAGCCCCTGGCCATTGGAAGGAGGGCTTGGATTTGTCCCGACATGGGCCCCGGGGGACGGGTCATGACAAATTGGTATCAGAGGAGTCAGTTCTACTAAAGAAATAGGACTCTGATCATTTCGAAGTGGCAATAATGTTAAGTGTTATGAGTGTGGTTTTCAGGTTGGGGAATCTAGAGTTTGTGTGGCACCCAACATATCCATACACCAGGACCCTGGATTATAATTTATAACTCAGTGCATGGAAACACTAATTGCGTGTGTTTTTGAAAAGTCTTTCTTGTGATATCCTTGAGCTAGCTCACTAGGTATAACTTATTAACCATGGAACACCAGTTCCCTTTTAGGATACCTCCATGTTGATAGCCAACCAGGATTCCCGAGATAGTATGCGATGAGGCCTCGGTGTAGGGCCCTCTTACGACATTAGCACCTTTGGGTGGTGTACCAGTAGGACCACTACCCATTGGGTAGCAATTTATACTAGTCCCACTAGTAGAGGGTACATGCCAACTGAGTGCGTTGCATGAGTTTCAGCGAAAAATGCCTCTGAGTTTCCAAGGTGAGATGGGTGCACAGGCGGCTGATGACTAGCTAGACGCTGTGGCTAGAGGTTTTCTCTTAGTGGGGACACTTGCTGATCTGATGGTGATCCTAGTAGCCAGACTTTTTCAGGAAGAAGCAGGGAGATGGTGGAGCATGATGCTCTAGTTACATGAAGAGGTGACCCTCATCTGGGCATACATAGAGAGCCCTTTCTAGGCAGAGTTCATCCCAGTGACTTTACGCTCAGTGTGTATACAGGATCTTCTACACTAACAGCAGGGCAGCATAACGGTGGCCCAGTACTCGGTGAGGTTCACTAATCTCTCCCGCTACTCCAATGACGTGGTAAAGGGCCCTTTATTTCATTCCCAAACCATTGAACATGGTATCATATGGGATATTAGATCATCTATGATATCTCTCATCATTCCAATGCAGGATGGGGTCCTAGAGTGAGCACTTTTGGTGGAGAGCTTCCTAGCTGAGCATGCACTGACAGCGAGAGACACCACCGAATGGAAGGTAGCAGAGTCTTTCGCAGTAGGCAAAAGTCAAATGACATAGGGCCCCAAGAGGGATAGACCTTCTGGTGGAAGACATCATTATACAGGTTTAGTGGTGTGGGGCTCATAGGACAGAGGAGGAAAAATGAGTAGCAAACAGTTCTACATTTGTGGCGGGCATGGTCACATGGCTCATGACTGCCTGACCCTTCATATAGAAGACCAATAGATGGGCGACAGAGCGCTAAGGTAGATGCATATATTTGATTGGGAAGGTCCACAAGAAGTAGGCGGATGTGGTAGAGGACTTGGCCATGCAGCTAGCGGTGGGCGGAGATTCAAGGTTCTACCACCACCACCTCCAGGTGGTCCACCCTGACCATAGGGAGTAGGTTGATAGGGATGAACTTAGCTCTAGGTAGATGAGGCCTACAACCATAGTGCTCTGAAGATGATTAGAGGTACGATCAATTTCTAATCCACCTTAGTTGCAGTACGTATAGACACAGGTTCCAATCACTCATTTATTACCATGGCCCTCATTCAGAGCTCAGTGATTCTGACAGAGCCGTTGGCTCGATCCTTAAAAATAGAGAGTCCTACAGGAGAGGATTAGACAATTACACACTAGTGCCAGTTGTGTGAGCATACTATATGATGAGAGAGCATCAGTTGGGATCTTATAGTAGCATCATCGAGGCCCTACACCATCAACTTGGGTATGGGCTTGTTATCCACAATCCATTTTAATATTTACTATATTAGGTGAAATGTGTAGTGTGTCCGTGAGGATGGGACTAGGTTTTCCATCACCAGGTTGAAGGGAACCTTTGCAGCACTGGATAGACTTACCGAGAGGAGGGTGTAGCCGATCACACATCAGTTGGCTAGCCTCACCCTCGGGGCAGTTGATGTTGAGATTCTGAGCTGTCCTGTAGTGGTGGACCAGTATGTCGATGTCTTTCCTGATGATATTCCAGGACTATCTCCACACATAGAGGTAGACTTTTGAATCGACCTTTACCCTGGGACGGAACTGGTATCCAAACCCTCATATCGGATGGATCCTGTGGAGCTTTGTGAGTTACTGGTACAGTTAGAGGACATACAGAGGAAGGGGTTCATAAGGCCCAGTGATTCTCCATGGGAAGCCCCGATTTTGTTCACCAAGAAGGCATATGGGAGTTTGAGGCTCTGTGTGGACTACCGGCACCAGAAATAGGTGACCGTGAAGAACAAGTATACACTTCCAAGGATTGATGATCTTTTAGATTAAATAAGGGGAGATCATTGGTTTTCAATGATAGACCTCAAATCAGGCTATCATGATCTCATAGTACGAGATGAGGATGTGCAGAAGACGAATATCATATGTCGGTATGGCCACTATTAGTTCTTGGTTATTCCATTCAGCATGAACAATGCCCTAGAAGTGTTCATGGGACTCATGAACATGATCTTTCATCCACACCTTGATCTCTTTGTGGTGGTATTCATCGATGACATCTTGATATACTCGGCATTGGATGAGGAGCATGCCTATCATCTGCAGACAGTTCTACATACACTCTGAGAGCACCAGCTTTATGGTAATCTCTCGAAGTTCCAGTTCTCGATACGATAGGTCCACTTTCTGGGACACATTATCTCAGAGGCTGGAGTTGTAGTGGATTCGGAAAAGATAGAGGTTGTGCTAGCTTGGGAACCATCTAGTAGTGTGACCAAGGTGCAAAGTTTCATGAGGTTGGCAGGATAATACCAGAGATTCATGCTCCACTTTTCTAGAGTTGCGGTACCCTTGTTAGAATTGATGAAGAAGGGACAACCCTTCATATGGACAGAGAGATTCCAGCATTGTTTTCTGGAGCTGAGGAAGATACAGGTGAGTGCCCCCATCTTGAGGCTACCAGAAGTGGGATTTGGGTATTTAGTTTCTTGTGACACATCAGGGACCGAACTTGGACATCTCCTGATGCAGGAGTGAGCAGTGATCACTTATGGTTCACGATATCTAAGAATGAATGAGTAGAACTATGCTACCCATGACCTGGAGTTAGCAACAGTGGTATTTACCCTGAAGATGTGGTGAAATTACATGATGGGAGAACGTTTTATAGTCTACTCTAGTCACAAGAGTCTTAGGTATATCCTCTCTCAGAAGGACCTAAACCTGAGATAGAGGTGATGTCTTGAGTTCCACCTGGACTATAACTTTGAGATAGTCTATACTTCTGGGAAGGGGAATGTTGTGGCAGGCGTACTCAGTATGAGGTATGGTTTACAACTACTATGTGAGGTGATAGAGCAACTAGCCATGTTGCAGATATCCTTTGTGGATAAAGATGGATCAACTTAGCTGAAGTCTATAAAAGTCACACCCCCACTCCTTCAGTGAGTCAGGGAGGCGTATCTTGGGGACATTGACTGTGAGGATCAATGTGCTTAGATATCCTCATGATAGGGACCTGAAGGATTTTCTGAAGGTGGGGAGCATGTCATCCCCTTTAGTGGGCATACCATAGTATCAATGTCTTTAAGAAAGGAGGTGTTGAGGGAGTTATATAAATCTCCTCTGGTGGTACATCCTGTTGTGGAGAATATGTACCATGAACTACAACATTAGCACTGGTGGCCACAATTTAAGAAGGGAGTGGTAGAGTTTCTTTCATGATGCCTCACTTCTCAGCAAGTGAAGGCTGAGCATCCGTTTCTAGAAGGCTTAGCACAACCACTAGAGGTGACAATGTTAAAGTTGAATGGTATCTCTATGGAATTTGTGACTAGGCTTCCACATATATCGAGGGGTTATGATTCCATCTGGTTGATCATTGACCAACTCACCAAGTCGGCCCACATCGTACTTATCTGAGAGCAGGGATCAGAAGAGGGCTTGGGATGACTCTACGTACAGGAGATTGTGCTACTTCATGGATGCCATCGATTATCGTCTCTGACCATGATAGACATTTTACTTACTGGTTGTGTAAGGGATTGAAGGAGGTGTTCGAGACTCAGCTATGTTTGAGCACTACCTTTGATCCTCAGATGGATGGTAAGACGAAGTGGACCATTCAGAAACAGGAGGAAAATATTCATACATGCATCCTAGATTTTGGCCTCAGTTGGGAGGATCACTTGCCCTTGGTGGAGTTCAAATACAATAACAGTTATCACTCCGCCATCAGTATGGAACCATTTGGGCCCCTATACAGTCGACCTTGCAGATCACCTCTATGCGGGATAGACCCAAGGGAGTCAGCACTTATGGGTCCAGAGTTGGTACGAGATACCACTGAGAAGGTATAAATCATCCAGGAGTCGATTAAGACTGCACAGATCACACATAAGTCATATGCTAATAGAAAATGGAGATCTTTGGAGTTTCAGGAGGGGGACCACGTATTCTTGCAAGTCTCTCCTTGATGGAGACTATAGAGATTTTGCCAAGGCAGCAAGCTATCACGGAGGTTTATCAGATCTTTTCTAATACTTCAGAGGATTGGCGAGCTGGAATAACACTTGGCACTTCCACCACTATTGGATAGGGTGCACAACATATTCCATGTATCCAAGATAAGGAGATACGTGCATGACTGAATCTCACATCATCAACCATGGTGAGATGGACTTTGATGATGGAGAATATTTTACAGAGGTTCCAATAGAGATTTTGGATCGATAAGAGTGTCTCCTTCATGGGTGGTCGATACCTATGGTGTGTGTTCAATGGAAGCATGAGAAACTCGAGGATGCACTTGGGAGTGGGAGGCTCAGATTCGTGCTCAGTACCCTCATTTTTTTTCTTAGTCTATGTTATATATTTTGGGGATGAAAAAACCCAATTGTTGGGAGAATGTAAAGATCTAGATTTTCCATGTATTTTTTTTAATTTTATGTAATTAATATTATTATACAAAAATTGATGGCTCATGATTTCATGGCCCGGTGTGCCTAGAATGAATTTATGATCTTTTTTAAGGTATGTTCAGTAAACTCGCAAGCACCATTTTTTAACTTTTGAACCTATGGTTAGATAAATAATCTAAGGGAACCGTTGAATCTGTAGCTTTGGGATTCTCTTAAGGGAGGATTCACTTCTACCATAGTAGGTCTAGAGAAAAAATATATTTTGGGAATTTTTTTAATGAGTAAAAAAAAAAACATTGTTATTTTGTTTCCTTTCTATTTTCCTCCAACGGACAAGTGGCAATGTGGGACTAGTGACGTGTCAAGAAAATAAATGTCATGACCATTTAATCCTATGAAACAACACCATTGGGGAATTAGAAAGGTTCCTAATTAATGAGCTCCCATTAATTCCATGAATATTGTTCACCTTTCATCTCTCCTATTTATATGGAGCTTGGAGAGAGGTATTAGAATTGCTTCACCGAGCCACAAAGTGTTGATAATGTGTCGTGACGCCAAACCCTTGGAAGAAAAAGAAGGAACAAGCAAGTGGTGACGAGCGACACCAAAACCCTGAACTGAGGAATCGATGATCAAGAGACGTCGTTGGAGGCTAGTTGTGGGGACTGTGAACACCAACCAACTTCCTCATTCATGAGAATTCTCCATCGTTATTGAGGTAGGGATTTGATTTTTTTTACTTCAAGTGATTATTTAATCCTTTAATCCTCCCTCATGATTACAAGATAACATAATGGGAATGGTCCTAAAGAACCTGGCCCGGACCCTCTACTAACTTTCTACCCTTGCATTATCTGTGGAAGACTACCGGTGCGGTGGCACCAACCGACTACGATGGAGGTGGCGCACCATCACGCACTGCAAGAGGAGGCTGTGGCACTAAGATGCGGTGGTCAACAGAGCAGCTGGAACCAGCCGTATGCATATGAGGTGTGGCATACCATCACACACCACCAGTGAGAAAAGAGTCGTGGACGAAGCCACAACGGGTGAAGGAGGCGGTTGGCACATCGGCCAGCTATGGAAGATGAGGGTGTCATGACCAACGCGCTACCAGTGAGCAAGGGGACGTGGCCAAATACGTGGTGGAGGAGGAACCCCTACCTATGGTGGGTTTTGCAGTGACCAGGTAGCGCCCACGTGATGCCTCTATTTCACAAGCTAAATGGCCTCTGGGCCATTCAGGAGACCGGGGGTTTCACCCCCCCCCCACGCCGACTAGGGCAGACCTCACCGCGGGCCATGCCCCCTTGTGAGCTGGGCCACCCCCTTGCAGGCCGGGCTATGACACAACCTAACTAGTTTAGACCCAGACTGGGTTGGGTTGACCCGAACCAGGACAGGATGGCCTAGGCCGGGTTGGGTCGGGTCCGTTCGACTGGGTCAGACCAGACCCAGGACCAACCGGACCCAGAAATAGTAAAAGTGCCTTATCTTGAGAACTGAACTTCCGTTTGACGAATCGTCTATGGAACTATGGTCCTTGGATCGTGACGGTATTTTAGATAGACTCCACTTGAGTTTTGGAGATAGTTGGAGTATGGACGAGTTGGATTGAAACTGAATCTAACTGGCCCCTCAGATCTAAAATCTTATAACTCATAGACCGAGAATCCGATTGGCATGACGTCTTTCGCATTGGAACCCATAATACATGGTGGTCCTTTGGGTTACTCCTTTGTGGAGCTTAGTGGTAATATAGGTACAATCGATATCTCCAATGTAAAATTATATAGAACTCAAGCACACCGGGTTCAAGAATCCTGTGGATGGCTATAACGTGAAGAAAGAAAAATAATCCTAAGTGGGTCATCATATATCGATCCTAAGTGGGTCGGCATCTATCGATCCTATGTGTGTCAACATCTATCAGATCCTGTGTGGGTCAGCGCTCAGCGATCCTGTGTGGGTCAGCGCATACTGATCCTGTGTAGGTCAGATTCTATGTGGGTCAGTGGGGGTTATTACGTATCGATCTTGTGGGGGTCAGCAGTAGTTCTTCTTAATAGAATAAGATGATCTATTCATATGAATTATCATCTGTATTTATATACATAAGTTATACCTGATTGTGATCTAATTCAATTTACCTTCTCCATGTTATCTTAGTGGTGTTACCTGTGTGGTACTTCTACCTTCATGGTGTTATCTTCGTGGTGTTACTTGAGTGGTACTTCTAGCTTCTTGTTGTTACCTATGAGGTACTTATAAATTCATGGTGTTGTATTTGTGGTGATACCTGTGTGGTATTTCTATCTTCGTGGTGATTCCTATGTGGTAATTCTACCTTTGGGGTGTTATCTTCATAGTGTTACCTATGTGGTACTTCTATCTCCATATTGTTACCTGTGTGGTATTTATACCTTCGTGGTGTTAACTTTTCAGTATTCTTCCCTCATATATGACATGAGTATATCTTGATAAAATAGGTATATGTATGGGCATATACCTAAGTAGATTTTATTTCTTGCTTTGTGGTTATTACTTTGTAGAACTCTAGGAGACCTATGGGGGTCTCAGGGTCCCTACTAAGTATTGTTATACTCACCCCTACACGGGCTACGCCTACACCTTATTGTTCCTTATGTAGACGACGTACATTATTGATTGAGGCTGAGGGAGCTAGGACCAGATGGTGCTTAGTGGAGAACCATTTGTCATGACGTGATGCATGGACTACTGATCGTGAGCTATACCTACCCTTTTGGTAGGATCCTCAGTGGATGATCTAGGAGTTGTTTTTCACTTTTCTATTGTATTTTTACTTTTTAGTTGTACTTGTACCTTTCATTTGTGCTTGTATTCTATCCCCTTTACATTCATCACACTTTTACTACAGCATTTTACTATGTGGTTTCATCTTTGTTGCATTCTATTCTGTGTGTTTGTACAGGATTAAAGGAAATGGCTTCCCGTTATCGAGATACACCTTTCTTGTGCTAGTTGCGGGCCCCTGTCCTATAGAAGGCGGGCGTGGGGTAGTCACGACATGGGCCCCGAGGTATGGGTCAAGACATGTAGAGACATAATTTGTACCATCATCGATTATATATGAGATAACTTATTTCATTGTTTATATATTTCTACCTTGATCAATTTATCATCCTTATAATTCATTTAATACATCTAAAAACTTATCTAATGTTGGTTTTGCACTATGTTACTCTTCCGTGATTAGGGAATAGTCTCCCCATAGACACAGTCAAGGCCGCCACTGCTAGTCGGTATCCTCTGGTGTTTAGAGAGATGTTCTTGAGGCCATGTGGCCAATAGGGAATGATGTATCATTAAGTGGCATTCCATTATAGGATGCTACAAAGTGGTATAATAGAATTCTATTATGGGTTAGCTTACTATTTTGAGACAAAAGAAATGGATAATAAGGAATAAACATTTGGAAATGATCTCTTCTTGTGTGTAGCTGACCCATATATAGGAGAAATACAAATTTCTAGGTATGAAATTATTGTTTTCTAGATTTTGAATAATAATATTGTTGATTTGATTCCATTATTTGTTGATACACTTGAATTGGGATGTTAGTATTGAAATAATTGTGGGTTTTATTTTGTTGAAACCAGATGAGTTGATGGTATTCCATATCATGCATCATTTATGTCACATTATGGTATTTAAATCCCATGGAATATTCTATTTCATAAATGATGAATTACTTGATTTAATGATGTTGTGATAGGTTCTATGATTTTTATACTTTCTGTTGAGATAGACATTCTGAAGCATGTTATGGTGTGGATAAGGTGCGCTCTATATTTTGGTTAATGAGGAGAGTGATCGCTTATGGATCAGAATTTAGAGAACCACATGGTTCAACCTTTTAAACTAAATTGTGATATAATTTAAATGAATATGAAAATGAAATGTGAAATGAAATTTATTATAGAATATAATTTACACCACACCCGAACATAGTAGTAGGAAGTATTCAGTATCTCCTAAGCTAATGTGATACATACATTACCTTGAAATAATTCATAGAGTGGGAAAAGGGGAATGTTTCTTATATAGGATGGCTTGTTCCTATATTATTTTAGTATTTTTGGATTGTGATGAAAAATTTGATAATTATTCTGATTGGAGGAATTTTATCATAATTGTAGAAGCATTCCAACATGAAAACCTCCATTCTCAATCAAAGGTGTGGCTCCAATCATAATCTAATGGTGGTCAGTCATCGTCTACTATTTGGCCCTCAAATAGTTCCAACTGAGGAACTGGGGAATGTACCAGACATAGGTGATCAGTAAAAGTTCCATAAATGATTTATATTCTTCATAGAGAGTATTCATGGAGCATCACGCCCATCCTAAATTATAAAAGTGTTGAAATTTTGTTCTAGTAGCAGAAACTACTCAAAATTTCAGTGGATGGAGGAGCAAAGGCTGCAAGGTCATAGAAAGAGGCCATACTATAAATCAATTAACATCCAGTGATTGCTCAAAAAAGGTGGGTAATTATCTATATGTGTATGCTGTGTGATTCTTTTAATAGATGGTGGGATGTAATTACTAAGGTAGATCATAATCAAGAAATGGATTGGAGGGATATTCATATGGCCTTCTATGATTAATTCTATCATGATATGTTGTGGTCTAATAGAGACCTATAGTTCATGAAGCCAGAGCTAGGTCTATTATCAGTAAGGGATTATTTATCCCATCATATTGAACACCAACGATTCTCATCAATTCTTATGGTTGATGAGCTATCTAAAGCCTTGTGATTTGAGGATGGCCTCGGGTATGACATCTGATCATAGGTTAATGTATTTAGAATAAATATCATTTTAGGAATATTGAATGAGGTGCTTATTATAGAGTGTAACTAGATACAGGGTGAGGAAGTGATCCAAGGTTGTTTTACATATAGATATGGTGCTATATCAACCAGTAGTGGTAAGCATTGTCTGGAGAATCCATGTGGTTGTATTCATATCAAAATAAAATACACATTTATCTAGTTTAGGTTCCACCTATGCTATATAATGGGACATACGATACCTCGATATACTTGGGTCCTAGTCGAGTATTGATCCTATAGAATGATGGGTCATCTATATAATTTTTTTAGATCATTTCCCCTAGAATCTAGTGAAAGAGGATTTACATAGAATCCATGTGCCAGAGCGGTGTTAATAGTTTCTTGTTAGACAAGGAGTGGGCGTAAAACTAACTAATCAGGCTAAGGTGGTGGTTGTGGTTGTGGTAGTCACACACTGAATTTGCAGTGACAACATAGTGGTTCTTCTCAAGGTAGCCATCTTGTGTCATAGTGATGTAGATAATTCCAGATAATCATTATAAAACTAGAATATGAAAAGTAGAATACCAGAACTTATATGATGCGAGGAAATATTCTTCTAGCCTCTACATCAACATCTTCTCCTTTCAATACTAGTTATTCTCAAAGCATTATATTTGTGCCTATTTTGGAGAGACTTCAGCTCTGTGTTATTAATTTTGATGTATTTATGATGCTTGAAAATTAATTTGGGGATCAAAAATAGGATGTATGATAGTTCAGGGAGTTTTACAATGAGATGGTGGGAGTCACATCAATTGGGACCTCATTTTCCTTGAGATGAATGGTTTTTACATCATTCATTAGATGGACTAGTTGATTCCCTTTTATGATTTGGTTGACTTCTATCACTAATGGGTGACCTTCACATAACTCTATGGTAGAATGATTATTCACAAGGGTGGAAGGGTTGTTTAAGTGAGATGATCTAGACACAAGCATCGTGGACTAGTTGGGAAGACATCCCAAATTATGAGTTTATATCCAGATGACCACGGAATGCATTAAAAGGATTTCCATCTAGTGGTTGACCCTTTTAGGGATGTTTTCCTAGATTAATTTTTAGGATTATATCAAGTTAGAGAAGTAGAATTCTCCATCATGAATGTTCCAGTATATTTTGTAGTATCCATTTCTTCTTACAATATGGATACTACTGAGATGCCAAAACACAAGATACTTCTAGTGGATTTAATGTAAATGGGTTTTATATGACAAAGTAATTTTTTGTGCGGTTCTCTAGTCCTTTTTGTGAAAAAGGAGGATGGTACACTTGGGCTATGAGTGTATTTCTTGAAATTCAACCAACTGATCACTTATAATTTGTATCCCCTACTACAGATATAAGAAATTATTTATTAACTCAATTAAGCTCATGTATTCTAAAAAAATGGTTTGAGATCCAGTTATCATAAGGTGATTGTTTGAAAATCATACATACTTCACACATATTTTTTTTGCTGTTATAGTAAATATGAGTATATGGTTATTCTATTTGGTCTCAAAAATGACATAGAATTTTTTATGGATCTGATGAACTTAGTTTTCCATCCATATATGGATTATTTTTTTGCAGTATTCATGGATGATATATTGTTATAATGTCACTATTGAAATGACAATGAAAAACATCTTGAGATCAGGATACACTAATAGAGAATTGATTATATATTATGATCACAATGTGTATCAACTAGGTGGATCAGATTCAATTCTTAGGTTACATTATCACAGATATAGGAGTATTAGTTAACCTAGAGAAGGTGAGAGCTATATTTTACTGGGACCAACCCAAGAATGTTTTTGAGGTATGATATTGCATGGGCCTAGATAAATATTATAATCATTTCATATTGGAATTATCATTCCTAGAAGCATCATTCATAGGATTTACTAAAAAGGGTGTAATGTTTTTATAGTAAGATACCTATGAGAAATAATTTTAGGAGCTAAAATGTATATTGACCTCAGCTCCGATACTAAATTTTCTAGATCTCAGAATTATTTACACTATTTACTATGATGTATCAGGCATCAGGCTTGGAGAACATATTTTTTATGTAGATAGAGACATAGAATATGAGTCTTAGTAGTTGAGGCCATGTGAGAGGAATTACCTAATGCATTATCTTGAGTTAGATATAGTTTTTAATGGATTGTGTTGTTAGAGATACTATTTACATTGAGAGTGTTTTTTGGTGTTTAAAGACCACAAAATACTTATGTACATATTGACACAACGTGATCTAAATATAAGTTTTTGAAGGTGGGTTTAATACCTATATTCTATTGATTTAAATCTAGCATACATGCCTGGAAATGGAAATGAAGTAGCCAATGCACCGAGTTGGATGAATCAGATACATGCAGTTTTATTGTCTAGTAGCGAGTGGAAGCCTATGGTGTTTTTCAATGAGATGCACATGGAGGTGTAGTATAGTTTGGGATAGACTTATCTTTTATCCTTAGATATTACCTCTAACCATATGGATAGAGTGAGGATGTGGAATCTATTAGATTCTGAGGGCCTAGTCATATGGGAGAGTGTGATAGGTGAGGAACTTCCTCTCGGCTGGACTATAGGAGAGGATGAAACCCTATGTATACATAGTCACTTATGGGTTTCAAAAAACATGTGTGAGGAGATAATATAATAGTTTCATGATTCATCTAGGGTATTTCATCCTCGTATCAATAAATTTATCGATATTTACATCACAAATATTGGTGGCCAGTAATGAAAAGAGATGTGGCTAGTTTTTTCATTAGGTGTTCCACCAATCAGTAGGAAAAGTCATAACACTAGTGACCAAAAGGACTTTTATTGCAAATACCAATTCCTAAGTGGAAATGGGATGAAACTGAGTTGGATTCCATGAATGTTTAACTAAGGTATCCTCAATTTAATCATTTCATTTGGTATGTGGATTATCGGATCATAATTGTTTCTCATTTACTACCTACAAAGCATACCTTCTCAGTAAAAGATCTTTGGAGGTTATATATCTAAGAGATATTATGTGTTTATAGGAACTCACACCTTATCATTTCAGATAGGGACACCCTATTTAAATCTTGATTCTAGAAGAGTTTATAGATGGATTTGGGTATATATGTGCTTCTAATAATAGCATTCTACCCTCAGACTGATGGAAAGTCAGAGAACACAATATGGGAGATAGAAGGAATGATTTTATCCTGTATCCTAGATTATTTTGGGGCTCATAGAAGATGCACATACACCTTGTTTAATTATAATAAAAAATATCTTATAGGATACTATACAAATGTCTTCCTATGAGGATTTGAATAGTATCCCATGACAATCTCCCCTACATTGGTTAGAGGCAAGAGAGGTAGCTATGATTGGATCTCGTCAAATAAAAGAGAATAAATATCAGGTTTAGTTGATTCTGATGTAGATGAATATTGAATTTCCTCAAAAAAAATGTTATAACAATATCCACAGATTACCTCTAGAGTTAGAGGATAGGGATCATGCCTTTTTATGTGTCTCATTGAGGATGGGACACTAGAGGATTTTGCAATTGGGTACAATTTCACCTCAATATGCTGGGACATTTGAGATTCTAGACAAAATTGAGTTGGTATCCTATCTGTTGTAGTTACAATAGAGGTACAAATCCATGCATGATGTCTTCCATGCATCTCATATATTACATTACTCAAAAGACTTGTCTCATGCTTTTCAACATGAAGAGGTTGAGTTACTTGTAGATGAATCCTTTAATAATAACCCTATTAATATTTTGAATCAATGCATAATGTTTCTCCATGGTTGGTCTATTCCATTAATTCATGATCTATGGAAGAATGACCATTTACAAGAGGATACCTGGGAATGGGAGGACAATGAATGATAATTGTGGATGAATGTTTTCTCATATAATCTTGACCACCCTTGATAGGAACATTTGGGGACAAAATTATTTATGGGTGGATGTTTTTAGGAAGCTGGTTCATTTTAGGTGGAAAATATTTTACATTTATTTAAATAGTTAGTTTAAATGATTATTTATAGCTTAATGTGAATGAAATGTGAGTTCATTGAGGTATTAATGGTGTATGAGTCTTGTTCAGATTTCGATACACATCTTTTGGGGTTAAAAAGGCATGTCACATGGTTAGTATAAACTGTGAGGTATAGGCTGCATGATTAGATAAAATTGTGATTGTTTGGACAGTGGGCTAGAGGAAGTTACACTGTTTGATAAATTTTAAAATTTTGAGGAGCACACCCATGTGACACATTCTATAGTTTTTTATAGTGGGTAGAGACATGGTTTGTGAATAATTTTTCAAACCACACTACCCAATATTTTTTGACAATTAAATTTTTTTTCCTTATTTAATTTGTAAAGAAAACCCTATTTTCATTCTCCTCTTATTGCATAGCCTTGAAAATTTTAGAGCACCCTTTGATGCCTAATATAGGAATCACGATATCTCTCTCTTTTGGGCATAGAATCATGAACCATTTTTTTCATTTTATCTGAGCATATAAGATCACTATTCTTATTAAATAATTTATAACTTTTCTTGGTATCAACTATTCTATTTAGGTGAAAGATAATTTTACCTATTTTATTGGTTATTATCTATCCTTAAATTTTCTCTCAACCAGAGTTAGATCAGGATCTGATACTGGATGATAAATCTACTATAAACCTTTGATAGGTGGTATAATTCCTTTTCCTCAATGTTTATTTGATTATATATATGTCATTATGCCACACACCTAATTACCCAAGTGAGACCCTTGAAATGGAATTACCTCATTGATCTAAATTGACAGACATGTATTATGTAATTAATGATCCCCCTTAATAAATGAATAATCTTAAGAACCATGAATTGTGACCACACCATGGGTGTGTTTTTTAATTACTTGAACCACCATGGATGGTTATTGAATTCAGATACCTTCTAGTTTTGTCATTTAAACAATTTAATGGGATTTTTAATAAATAATTATAAATCATAATAGATATTTTTTAATGGTAAGGGATGGGATAACAATGACCCTAGGATATTTCATTAAAATGATTTATTATTCTTGAGTTTACTTTTTATAATTAAATTCCCAAGTGAGTTAAATAAGAGAATAAACCTTTTAATTGTTGCCCACGCCTCGAGCCATCTTCTTAAGTAAGGATGAAATGAAACGTTAATGTAGATGAACATGAACTTTTAAAAATGATTTTAAATGAATGGTTATTATATTCTTTGGGTGACACATAGGTTCATATAATAATTTCATGGATGGCCTCATTTGTCTACTAGATTTCTTATTCCTGAGTGACACTTGGACTCCTTATATTTATTTCCAATAACTAAATATTGGGGCTTATTATTATTCGCCCATGTGATACATGGAATCCATATGGATTTCTAAAGATGGATTCAAGGGCAGTTGGTCAAATACACTATGGGTGACACTTGGTATCCTTTAGCAGACTGTCAAGGACATAGTGATCCGTGATGTTACACCACCCCAAAAGAGATACTAGGATTCTTATGAGGAATTATGAGGATAGGCTTGTATGGTACTTGGATTATGTTATGACTGGTGTGATACATTAATTCCAAATGTTGAATGACTTGGAAGGGGTAATATTATTAAATAAATAATTATTGAAATGATTTCTATGACATATATTCCATGAAAATGGGAAATCATGGATTGAGACATTGTCTTACACCATATAGATATTATTTTTGGGAATATCTTGATCCAATATCATTATGGGCGAGTCTGGGATACTTCCCATGCCTAGATACATCTTTATTAAATGATAATGAATAATTAAATTAAATTTATTATAAAATGAGATAGGAAAAACTATTATTCAGAGACATAATAACCAAGGCCAAAGTAAGTATCAAAGGACATGTGTCCATGGGAACCCGGACCTTATGGGTTGTATACATGCAATAATTACATTTCATAATCTATCACTAACTACATAATGATATTATTATATATTCAATAACTATATGGAACTTGAAATTTTGGAGTTTTACTACTATGATTATACTTAAAACACTTTGTGGGCCATCGTTGGGTACCTGGATAAAATTTATGAATGCCGGTATGGATAATGGAAATCACCTAACAACAGGTTTTTGATTTCATGTTAGGGTAAGGATAACACATGACTGAGTTGAGGATCCGAACACTATTTTGGATAGTTTTTTGGTCTTTTTTGTAATTTTTTACATATATGGTATTCCTTATATATATACAATTATTTTATATTTTGTAGATACATGACATGATCCATCATCATCTGCATATGATATTACTTATGGCAATTTTTATATATTTCTATCATGTTCATTTATCATCATTCTGAATAATTTACTACTTCTTCTACATATATAATATTTTTTAACTACTGTTCTACACTATAGTGATGTGGGTATAGCCACCCCACAGACACAACCATGGACCTCAATACTATTCTGAAGGCTTTGGCATCTAGGGTGATGTTCTATAACCCTTGTGGATAACTGGGCATGATGATACATTCAATGTAATCTTGGTTCATGAAATTATAGTAAGACTAGAAAATCACCCATAGGTAAAAGCTTTAAAAAAATTCCCAATATTAATGACTCATCACTAGGTGAATCATCCTCATGATCATAGTATGAAATCTTAGCTATAAATCATCATGGAGGAATACTGAAATAGTTAAGATGTACCACAATAAAGAGTATATCTGGTGAGTTAACTCATGTAGGACATGGAAACCAAAACCTGTTACTATATGATGAATGTACCATTGTATTCCCTAAATCTAGTTCATACATGTTATTAGTAAGAAATTAGGTTATTATATTCTTAGGGAATGGATATGTCATACACCACATGAATAATGGATTTCATATCCCAAGATAAATACTTGATACACTTTAACAATATTTCCCTAGTTCCAAAACAAATTCACACAGTGACAAAATATATAAACTCTAGTCCTAAGAAAACCTTCTCTAATACCTCACTATCATGATCTAACATAGTAGATCCTACCTAAATGGTGGTAAGATTAGTGTAACACCACATGATCACCTCCAATTGGTTAGGGATAATTGAATACTATTGAGTAGGTATATCAAAGACATTAGAGGACATAGCCTAATATACTTGTACACATGCACATATCTCTAAATACTCATACCATACTGAATTTTAAAATTTAGATGATACCATAATGAATGCATAAATCTAAATCCCACATTAGAGGTCGACACATGTACTATAAAGAATTAGGGAAAAATAAAATCCCACTAAAATAAAAAAATGAGTCCAAACTATTAGGAAGATGGGGACTACTATATAATGAAATACCAAATATGGATAATGTTCAACCATATCAACTATTATCTACCTTCTCCTAGTCCACCTAGGACTCTACCAAATTTCCATTTATTAAAATTGGACAACACATGTGTGGTAAGGGAACATGTAATGGTGAGTATAAAAATACATAGTTGGTGACCATGAAATAATCAAAAATGAATCATCGAGAGATTGGTTACATCATCATCACAAGGCTTGTAAATTAGAATACCATACAAAATAAGAACAACCCTCATATACCCGAGATATACACTATGTCTCAATTTAAGGTCACCACCATACATCTTAATTAGTATTTCTACTTGAGTATTCTGGGTAACACTCACCATAGAGAACTAATACACTTGTCTGATAATAATAACGATTATCATCCAAGAGGTTGTACCTATAGAACCTCACAATGAAGATGTACATGATTTATCTTAGAAGATATAGATAAAAATACAATTTATATCTCTCAGGTCTTATGCGTTATTCCAAAATCTATCTAGAATAAACCTCAAAGTAGGGGAAGTACACGTTGGTATGTTTATCATGCCGATTCATAAAACCCACCCTATAAGAAGAATACATGATAGAGGGTCCCACTGAGGGATTCCTAAAACTCTATCTAAGAATAAACCCCTATTGTGGATCTTATACTACACTGCAAACATGATTCCTCACTATAACCTCAAGGGAATAGATCATTTGAAAAAACCCAACAAAAATTAGTCTGAACTAAAGGTAATGATGGCCTCAAACAACCTCGATGAAAGTAAACAGTGTGTAATTCGAGTACATAGAGTGCCATGTTGCCTTGGGTTTTCCAATTTTCTTTAGGAAATTCCTCTATACATTGTTTTGTGCCAATTTACTTTGTTTATACTCATGTACATAGACATGACAAGGTACCTGGACATGACCGTGTACTGGGCTACGCCCATATACTCTAGTTGTGCCCAGGTCGATGCCTGTCTACATTGATGCTATACATTTAGTATCCTAGTATTGATAAAATGGTGTGTATTAGGCCCCAAACAAGGCGTTATATTTATCTTTATATGACATCATATTCGCCGAATCATTGGTACTACATGATGTGTGTCTGGCAGATTTTATGTAGTGTAGTTTTAATTTTCCTAGAAATATCTAGGTTTCCATCCAGTTCTATTCATTCATCTAATTAATTTTATCTAGCCACTAATATCATCGTGGAATATAAATATAGTATTTAATGTGCCTTTCCTTTGGTGGTTCCCATATTTTGGCCACCAAATCTTGGGAAATAACATTCATTATGCTACATCCTTAGAACACCCAAATATGATAACCTGAAAACGTGATCCAATACCTAAATCAACCAACATGTCCTATAAATATCTATCATTACATGGATTCAAATAATTAACCTATAGGGATAATCCATTTAACTAAATAAAAATTACACAATGTTCGTTCATGATGTATTTTTCGAACCACCGACCAAATGAAATACCATTGACGATCACATGAATAACTTGGTCGGGAAATGTATAATACACAACAAGGGGAATAAAACACAACCATTCAATGGTTATTCCTAAACATATTTATATTATATTGAAGAAAAACCTGATACATTAAAATAATATCCTCTCCAAATTTCATGGAAGATAAAGAAATACCCATAACTCATCAGTCGACATGAAAATCAATTTGTAGGATTGATCCACATTTTATAAAGGATAAAAAATACAAGTATTAAATCCTATAAAAACTATTGACTACCTTTAAATTTGACTAATCACTAATGATTAATAGTTTTACATCACTATTATTGGTGAGATACATAAGTTCTATTGACACACCAATGGCCAGAGCACAATCCATTTATGTTCATTCAATAACTCCCCTATAAATAATATACTCTATATCCATCATAATATGTGGATAACCATAAGCGGTTTATATTGGAAGTATTTTATAGAAGGAGATTATTTCACTTTGATGAAACAACAAATAAATAAATTTTACAATTTTCAAATGTGGTTTATCTTAATCAAAATGCCCAATGATGACAAAGCTTATGCCAAGCCTAGGGTAAAATCCGTGTTCCAATTCTGATGGAGATCTCAAATTTTCCATCCAAGAAACTATTTGGGATTTATTACATTATATCATAAATGTTGTTCTTGTATCATATTTCTTTTTATTATATCTTAATTGAGCCTCCCGGGAACATGGAATCCCATATTGACTCACTTCATGACATTGAATATATTAATTGAAATATTTAAATGATTTACATGAAAAAAATAGAGTTCTTATATTATCCACAACTTATGGAGTTTCATCTAAAAAAGTAAAAATCATACACAAAAATAATATGGTACTGGGGTTGAATCATGTTCCCCCTCTCCCAAGATCTCTTTTTAAGGTTCTCATTCTTCCACCAGACGTGCAACAAAAGAATAAATCACCAAATGAGGATTATTTCCTTCCAATTCTCAATCTCTTCTAGGTGCTCAATGAAAGTACATCCTTTATCGATGTACAACTAACCTTAGTTGATAACATGCATTGGGGAATGCACATACCTCATCAACTATGACCCATGGAAATCATCAATTACCTTGTCTAACTATGGCTGTATGTCCAAGTGGAACACCACCTTTCCACTCCTATATAGTATCTAAAAAGGATTGATCAACCATTGAGATAATTTTTTTCTCTAGAAAAATATACACAATACACGCTAAGGTGATACCTTTAGGAAAATATAGTCTCCCACATTGAACTGAAAAGGCCAACATTTTAAGTCCGCATAAGATTTTTGATCACTCTGGTTAGTCCTAATCTAATTTTAGAGGAGATTCACATTCTCCATTGCTGATTCCACCAACATTGGGTCTAGTTGAACAAACACAACTAAATTAGTCTAGTATAGGGATGACCTTCATGGTAACTCATATACGGACTCAATTGGTCCCATAAAGATGGTGGAGTGGTAACTCTTATTGTATACAAACCCCATGATGGATAGAAGATCCTACCAAATATAGCTAAATCCAAACATGAAGGCTCGTAACATTACCTCCCTAACCTGAAGGGTATGCTCTATATGGCCTTATGTCTAGGGGTGTAATCCATTTTTCAAATGAAACTTAGTTGTAGTGGCCTCCCGTAATCCTATCCACAATTGTGACATGAATAAATAATCACAGTCTGATATGATATTCAGGGGAACTCTATGAAGAAAAATTATATACCACATGTAATGGTGTCCCAACCTCTCTACTAAGATCTACTATTAGATGGCTAGTAATTAGTCTAACATGGGGAGTTATTGTACAAAAACCCGGATAACATAATGTACTCTAGATGATCATGTGAGTCCCATAATGAATCCCATAAAGATACCATTCCACTTCCACTTCGACACCTTACAGTGTTGGGATAAACTAATATGAATCTCATGTTCATCCTTCATATACCTAAAAGTGAGGAATCAAGAGAAAAATTAGAATACACACTTCTTCATCACCACCCACCAGAAATAATGTTGACATTCCTAGTACATCATTACTACGTCATGATTTACCCCCAAGGGGTATGTATGAAACTCCCACAAAATATACTCCTACAACAATTCTAGTACCATGGTACATCCTTGAAAAAGTTGATATGATCCACACTATAATAAAATTCATCAGAAAAATGTCTAGTAAATATATGAAAAAACAAATCCATATAGTCAGTATCTCTATGAAAATACTCCCTAACACAGTAAATAAGTATAAGGGTAAAAACCATTAAATAGAGTTATGATACACTATCATTTTTCACACAGATAAACTTAAAAAAGGAAAACATCTTCAACCCCTCAGTTAGAAACTATGAAAAAAATATCCTACCAATAGTATTTGTTACAAAATTATCCTTACAAAACGTATAAACTATGAAGAAGAGATAATCTTGGAGGAACTATATCAATTTAATCTCTCTGAATTCGAGGCCATTTAATGAAAATATATACATGAGACTCTTGTGATCAAAATATATGTTAATATAATGACCCATACAGTTGTGTAACCAAAACACTAGGGATAAAACCACTACTTGAAGATCTAGATCATGGGCTATGTTTTAATTTTCATGTGGTCTAAAATGTATTGTCCCATATAAAAACAATTCCAACATTCGTTGGTGATTATTTTGAGAAAGGAGTGTCACTCTTGTAATATTTTGAGAATAGAATTATATACACATTTTTTATGATTCAAGTGTCTCTAATAATATATAAAATATGATCCAATATAGGATATTTTATATATATTTCTATACAATATCTATTGAAAATCATTATATGTCATTTTGGTCCTTAGGTTATGGTTTAGTCCCTTATTAATCTAAATTTAACCTTAATCATTGTAATTAATTTTAATCAAATTAACTAATATTTTTGGTAAAAAACTTGTCCTTAGAATTATTTATAAATTATTTTTATTCAAAATTTGGAATCTATTTTTTCTAATTCTATTCATATAAGTGGCATAAATTTATTTCAATTTAATCTTGCAGATGGTACGACAATGCAAGTTTTTAAGAAAAAAATCTTTTAGATTGCTATATTTTTATAATCAATATCAATGTGAAATTAATTCCAATGACATTAATTTTATTTATATATAAAAATATGATCTAATTAATCTTTAAAACCAATTAAAAATAAAATTTATCATCATATATAAATTATATGAAAAAGAAGTTTAAAACTAAAATTCACTATTTTTTACTATTTCATTTAAAAATGATATGATTCCAAAAAAATTCACCCTATCCAAATTTTTATGTTTATTTTTAATTTAAAAGGATTATTTTGACATAATAAATCACTTAATGTGTCAAAATGTAAACATATTATTGATTCTCCATTAAAGGTGGCAAAATTACCTTTAAAAAAAATATTGGGGTTTAGGTGTGAAATTTGGTTTATTCTTTATATATTCCTATCAAACCATAGGAATGAATATAATAAATATATTATTTAATATATAAAATATATATTTCATTATTTTAATTAAATAATTATATCTAAATATGTTTATTGATACAATACTTCTTTGGTTTCATAAAAACAATAATATTTCTTTTTATATCAAATTTGTTCCTATTTTAGTTTCAATCTAATATTTCTTTAATACATCTCTTGGTTATCATTATGATAGAAAATATATTTTCTTATGTTATTTAGGATATTTAGTATTTATTTAATATTTTCTACTTCATTTAAAACCCATATATTTGTACTTTCTATTTTGTGTAAAAATGATAACATCATTTGAGGAAGTGTGGAGTGCCACCTCCACAAAGTGATGTGATACGTTCACACTATACATGGAATGCATGAAGAATGGGTTTAGAAAAAATTTGTGACATACACAACATAAAAATTATAATGAGGACATAAATACCTTTTTGGAAATATAATATACCATTTTATCTTTTACACTTTTCACACATAATAAAAGTGATAATGTCATTCGTGGACGCGAGTACTACGACTTCAACAACACGATTTTTTCCTTTTACATCAAAAGAATTATAAATATAAGAATATGTCATTGAATAAATTAGTAATTATAATATAATTTTCATTATATATTTATATAATGTTACTCACCATCTTTCAAAAAATGAAAAGTTAAAAAATGAATTAATACTCCTGTATACGTATGACCAACTCTCTAATTATTGTTACATTGATTCATTTTTCATATCAATATTTCATGAATGGTTTTAAATTTATAGTTGATGATTAAATATTTTAATTATTTTAGGATTATTAATATGTATATTTTTATATAATTACCATTTGGACAATAGTAGACCCAACATATTTCTTTTTGACACACGATCCGTGTAAGGTAAAAACAACCGATGTAAACTTAAATGTTTAAATATTTGCATACAACGTTTTATTAAGTGGAATATGTTTTTTATAAAAATGATAAAAATTACCATGAATTAAAATAATTATCATATTTTATTATTTCGTATGATAAATAAACAAGATAGTTGTGGGACTTAAGGTAATGGAATCTTGACTCAATTTATTTCAATGAGGCATAATAAATTTTTGTACAACTAATTTCATTTATATGGTGTATATACTACCATTTCTGATATGTGATATCATGAAAAATTAAATATTAAAGATATTTTTATTTTCAACATGAATTACATCTTTTAATAAGAATTTAGTTAAATGTTACTGAGTAAAATATAATTGCACAAATCGATTTCTTTTTAATGAGTTATATTACTTCCTCATTGTCGTTGATATTATATGATAATGTATTTAATAAATTTTTATTATATATTGTTGTTCTTTCACTATAATTATGTATATTTATAGTTATTACACATAATATACACATTTATTGATTCTCACATTGACGTTATATCATATTTAAGGGGTTATTTCACAATTTCACTTTATACGAGATTTTTTTACTTGAATTTCCATTCGAAGAAATTATTAGATACTTGTTAAATAATACCTTTAATTTTAATCTAATATGGTTATTGACATCCTTTATCAAAAATTAGTATCATTTTTCTATTATTTGTTATGTAAAATGTTATTCATTTTTTAGAAAACCTGACATCATTTCTTTCATTAATTGGTGAACATGTTTTCGTCAAAAAATCATGTTTATTTAAAATGATTTCAAAAATTATTTAAAATGTTTTTTTAAATATATTTTTACCTTTTTATATATTTTAACAATTTTTTAATTGGAATCTTTTTATTTTATTTTGAACTAGGAATTTTTCAAACCCTTTTGTCTTAAAAAAGAATTTTGTTTACCTCGTACGACATGTATGGATTTGTCTGCTGTTGTTTCCATGAAGCTTCCACTAAAATATTAAAAGGATAATTTTCAATGAAAATGTTTTAAAAATTTATTTTCATAAGAATATATTTATAAAATGCTTCTCATAGAAATGAATATTTTCATCAAGAAGATTTTAGTTAAGATATTCTTTTATTTCATAAATGACTACAACCCCCATCTTCACTCTACTTCGGATAATTTGTATTGATAGAAACTATATCCATATTCTAGATGGGTTTTGATTGGTTTGGAAAAGGAATGTATTTATATTCACTTATTTAATTTACATGTTATTCCCCTTGAAATATTACATTTCATATGATCATCAAGCACTGAATTTATCCTAATTATTTGTATAATTTATCATGGATATTAATATTTCCTAAACTGTATACCATTTTACATACGATGTTTACATTGATATTTATTTGATGAATTTAGTAATTATTTATAAATATGTATTTCTCATTCAATAATATTAGTTAATAAGGCATATTATTTATTTTTATTATTCAATTTAAGGATTTTTTTGGACTGGAAATGATGGGTGGGAATCAGACATTATATTACCCCTCAATGAATCGATAGGTTCTCATGAGACATATAAGTTTGGAAAATGGGTTTAAATCACTAATTTAAACTAAATTTTGAAATATATTAATGGTGTAGTTTTTCATGTGTCTAACACATGATGTCAAAAAATGTATTATTTCTCTCATTTAGAATCAATTATTTTTATCCAAGATATTTTTTATCAAAATATCAATGAAATTTTTTATTTTTAATTCACTGATTGAATGTCATATATTTTAGTTTCTTAACATTCCGTATTTATTTTTCCTTATCAATTCATTTTTTAGCAATTGTTTTCATTTATTATATTGTAATATTTTTTATGCAATTCTTTATATACTTATTTATTATACGTTATGTGTGTTCAGTTATTTACCATACCATAATTATTATTTTCATTTAATAATTATTTCTTCTTCGAGAAATTCCTCTTACTATAAGAAATTGAGCTCAACCTTATTATATATATATATCTCAAGAATCCAATAAGTGTAATATGAGAGATATTCATGGATTTAGTAGATGAAATAAAGTTATCCTCAAAGTATTTAATTAGAAAAAATATTTTGTAATTAATTTATTTATTTGTAATACAGGATTCATGTATGAATCAGGTTTGTCAAGAAAACTAAACTCTTCGGACCATGAGGGATTGATTCCTATTAATCAATCCAATGTAATCGATATCAGACATCGACTTCGGGGTTTTAGGGTCTGGTCGCTAAATTTAGTATCAAAGGATGTTTAATAGAAACTATGGGAGCTAGATTTATGAATACAAAGGTTATAGAACATAACCCTAAGGTAAAATTTGAGGATTAATATAGAATAAAATCCTATAATTTTGTTAAGTTAGAGTTTATATGAGGGTATTCCTAGAAAATAAATCCATATCTAGATACTAAAAATGTTATTGGTTCTGGCCTAGATGTACGTCGGATTAATAGCTCCAACAAGGTGTTTCAAGACTTCTTTGGGGTTAACGGGTACATGATTATGGGCCCTACCACACAGGTGGTTTGAAACACATAGGGGATATGATTAGGATAATAGAAATTTTCTTTATAAAAAAATATGAATCATTTGAATAGATAATGACAATGAATGACCATGATTATACATAAGGTGTTTTATAAGTCCAACAGATTATATTATGGTTAAACATTAGACTAAGGATTGGCCATTTTTGATGATTTATTTTTGGTATTCATTAATTAAATTTTAGAAATAGTTTAATAGTGATATATTTATGATAATAATCATGAAACAGTTAAGGAATATTCATGATTTTAGAAGAATATGTTTTAGAGGAAAAATTTTATTTGAGGAATAATGAATTTACATTTATGTAGAAGTAATTTTAAATGTGTTGATAACCTTTATGGTTCATATAATTAGTAATTAAATAATACTAATTGTCCAATAATATTATTATACTCTATTGAAAATATTTTTATTGAAAATTTAAGATAAGAGTATTTTTAATGATTAGTTTTCAAACATGTACATTTGATTTATATCAAAAATTATATTAATATATTTTTTGAAAAGGAAAACATGAATTCTATATTACAACCAATCATGTTTGACAAGCCCCCAGGTCATGTAACCATGATTGAAGGACAACATGGGTTTCACACCAACCACTGACCTAGACAATGTCCATGAAAATATTTAATTTATTTACTTATATAATATGATGAATAATTTATTATGATGAACTAGTAGTATCAATTTGGATGATTAGAGATTAATATATTAACCATATTGGTTTTTAAGGATAGTTATAGAAATATAGTTAGCCGTGTCACTCTATTATAGGACTTAAAATATTTAAAATTTTCTTTTAGAGATTCATGTATAAAAATACATTAATGGTAATTAATTTCATAAATTAAACAAATACATTCAATATTGATCAGATCATAAAAAAAAGATAGTATTGTTAATTTGAAACTGAAACCTATCAAGTTAGAATATTTACTTATATTCTTGGTTAACAAAATAATTAACCACCATTTGGAAATTTAATATAAAATAAAAATATTTCCAAATACATTAATTTATATTGAACTGATGGTCTCTTAAATCATAATTGATTTATGGCTTTGAGGCCCTCAATATTCTATTAATCATTCACTTGTTTCTGATTGATTACCTAATTCACTCCTTATAAATATTTACTCTTTTCATCCATGTAATTATTTTCAATTACCAATAATGTTCTCCTACTTAGAGACCTAGTTACATGGTATTCCATGTGACCATTGTACTTCCCATTCTCTATTTTTTAGTTGATGTTTTACAAACTTCTGTCACATTGTGGGATTTCAATGTACGAAATATTAAACAATGTATTAAAAATATAAAGCATAAATTTTGATAAATAAATTTAATTAATGTGGGTTGAATTTATCACCTTGAAATTACAAGGTAGAACATTGTATTCAATAGTGTTTATGACACACAACACGATGTGTAAAAAGGGAACATGTTAAACTGATACATTATAATTTTAATTAAAAATAATATATTCTCTATCAGGAAATGCACACAACACTAAATTATCTTTCATCACACGCAAGAGAGAACTTACTTGATAACTTGAGTTACACACTAATATGTCCTTCATTGATAGCTTATGTTACACTCAAGTACATGTTTCACCAAATAAAAATATATTATTAAATTATTATTATTTAATACTATATGATATTACCTAGCAATTAGGTTAGTTGTTATGAATAGTAATTAATTTCTTATCAAACATTTATGGTTTATATAGAAATAAAATAAACTCACAAGATAACAATTAGTGAGAAACCTAAATAAGAACCCATTGGATATAAAAATAAATATTATTATTTTTATGCTTCTAATGGAGTTTTGTCTTAATTAAAATAATTAATCACAATTCCAGAATTATATTAATAAGTTATATATTTTATATATTCTATAAATTATTTTTCATATTCATCCATTGTGTTTGATAGGCATAAGATAAGAACAAACAAAATTTCACACCTAGAAACTTATATTTATATAAAGGCAATTTTACTGCCTTTTAATGGAGAAAAAATAATAAATCTTAATTTTGTCAAATTAACTGACTGAATAAGCAAAAATGTACTTCATATTATAATTAAAAACCTATAATATATTATAGGGTGAATTTTTTATTTTTTTTTAAATGTATCTTTTTTTAAATAAATAATAAAAAATACTGAATTTTAGTTCAACAATGCTATTTTTATTTAATTCATTTTTAAGGATAAATTAAAATATTATTTGTTTTTAAATTTAAAATAGATATTATTTTTATAAATTAATAATATTTAGGTGATTTTAAGAAATTTAACTTTTAAATTTGTTAAAAGAACATAGAAACATTTTAGACATTTCTACCTTAAAATCCCTCATTGTCATCCCGCATGTAGGGTTAAATTTAAATCAATTTATACCACATCTATGATTATAATTTTGAAAAATTTATTCCATTTCTATAATAAAAATAGTTTATAATGTATAATAAGAACAACTTTGTTGTTGAGAAAAAATATTAGTTAACGTGAATAAATTTATTTACAGTGATTAAGGATAAAATAAGATCAATAAGGATCTAAACAATAACCTTATAGCCCAAAATGACATATACACTTATCCAAAAGCTATTAGATGGAAATATATCAACCCTATTCTCTATTATTTTGAATTTTTTCAATTATCTTAGTGAAATGAAACATGAAATACTTTTATAAAACTCCACTGTAAAGATATTACAAGAGTGCCACTCATCCTCCACTACAAAAGGCCATCACTTATCCCCTTTAATCTCACCTCTAAAACCGCTTAAGTTTAGAAAATATCTGCCAAAATAGTCTCCCAAAATACCTCATATCCTTCTTGGAGCCTCCATTTTCAATGAATTAAATCCATGTAAAGCCTTTGGGGTAAACCAAATGAAATTACCCGATTAAGAGTTAACATTCTTCATCAATCAATTTAGATTTATTTCTATTCCACACTACTTCAAATATTATTATTCATTTTTTACAATAAAAACTAGTATCATCATTATAATAGGATTTTATATGATAATTTTTTTAATGACACTTACACAAAAATAAATATAATGGGTAATGTACTTACTATTTATTTGTACGGTGAAGTACCACCTCAGTAAATGATTACCTTTTGTTCATCCTTTACCGCCTCTCATAGTGGTCATTATGATGGAAAATATGTTTATATATGTTATATAAGATATTTATTATCTATTTAATCATATTTATTTCATTTAAAACCCATATCTTTATAGTTTATCTTTTTTTGAAAAACTCATAACATTGTGTGTGGAATTGTGGAATTCGTCATCCTCAAAGTGATGTGATAAGTTCACACTATAAATGGAATGTATAAATGATGTTTTTAACCAAAAATATTTTAAATAAATAAATTCTGAATGATATCCATGAAATAATTAAATTTCATGAAATATAATATATCAATTTCAATATTTCACTTTTGACAAACTATAAATTTGATAACGTCGTTCATGGCCATGTGGACTACCACCTCCTTGACACAATGTGATTACATTTACATCACAATAATTATATATATATATGTATGTATATATAATTAAATAAAATTTTATTTATAATATATTGACCACTTTTGAATTATATAATGTTACATACCTTCTTTCGAAAATGAACATTGAAAAATGGAAAAGTTACTCATACATACGCATGACCTACCATCTCCACGTTTGTAATGTTGGTTCATCTTGCAAAACCAAATTTCATGATTTATTTTAAAATTATACTTAATGTTTAAATACTTTAATTTTCTCATGATTATTATTTTTGGATATGTTTATATAATTAACCTTTCAACCATAGTAGAACTACTAAAGTCCTTTTTGACACAAGAACCATGTTTGGTAAAAACAACCTATGTAATGTTATGTTTTTAACTTGTGGTATAAAACAATATAATATTTTAAATAAAATTAATTATAAATATTAAAAAAGTTATAACAAATTTCCATAAATATAATAATTTTACTATTTATAAAGATAAATACACCCGATATAATTTAGACTCAGGGTAAGGGATTATTGTCTCATTCTCATTCCATGAGACATACTTAATTTTTTTACACCTAATTTCTTTTATATAATGTATATACTACCCATTTTGATATGTAATATCATGAAAAATAAAATCGTCAGGATATTTTGAGTTTCACGTTGAATAATTTTCTTAATGGTAATTGAGTGAAATGTTACCATGTTTAATAGAATTGCATAACTCAATTTCATTTCATTGAGTTATATTACATCATAATTGTCATTGATATTTTAAGATTATGTGTGAAATAAATTTTTTACTATCTATTTTTTTTACTTCCATCTACCTTATGTGGATTTATAGTTAATAAATATAGTCTACTCATTGATGGATTATCAATTTTACTTCATATCATTTTCAAGGGTTTATTTCACAATCTTAGTTTATATGACATTGTTTGTACTGAAATTTACATTGGACGAAATTATTGGATACATTTATAATAAACCCTTTAATTTTTATCTCCTATGGTTATTAATGACCTTTATAAAATATTAGTACCATTTTCTCACTCATTGGATATTAAAATGTTTTATAAAATGTAATTAAAAAATCCTAACTACATTTGTCACTTTAGTCGGAGAACATGTTTGATTTTAAAAAACATGTTCAATTAAAATATTTTATAGAAAGAATTTAAAATTATTTTGTAAAGATATTTTTAGACTTTTTTCTTTTACCAATGTCTCTAATGGAATCTTCTTACAGATTTTCAAAAAAATAATTTTATAACCCTTTTTATCTTATAAAAGGAATGTTTCTGTTTTACATTATATGACATGTATGGATTTATCCACCATCATTTCTATGAAGCTTCCATTGCAAGATTAAAAGGTTTATTTTTATGGAAAATGATTTTAAATGGGATTTTTTGTGAAAACTATATTCAAAAGATTTCACAAATCAAAGGATATATTCGTCAAGAATATTTTTAATGTTATTATATTATTCCATTAACAGAAACAACCCTTTATTATTATTCTACTTGGGTCATATTGTATTGATACCATAAATACCCATTTGCTGGATGGTTTTTGATTTATTTGGACAAGGAATGTATTTATAGTCACCTTTTTGATTTCTTTGTTATTCCCCTTCATTTTTTCAATTTCATATGATCATTGAGAACTGAATTTTCCATGTCAATCTACATCATTAATTAGAAATATTTGTATTTATAAAACAATATACCATTTTACATATGGTGTTTACCTTGAATGTTCTTTGATTAATTGGGGAATTATTGATAAATCATTATTTCCCATTAAATAAAGTAATTTTATAAGGAATATTTTTTATTTTGATTATTCAATATAAGGAATACATTGGAATTTCAATGACATATGGGGACTAGAATTTATATATCCCCTTTATGCATCGATACATTTTCATTAGAAAAATAAGTCACAAAAAATGGGTTTCTTCCCATAATTTAAACCATCCTATGAAAGGTCTTAAAGATATTGTTTTTATTATATATTAGTCATAATTACAAATAATTATTAATTCCCATCAATTAGACTCATATATTATTATCAATTATATTTTGTGTTGGCATACCTATAGAAAATGTTAATTCTGAGTTCACTGATTAAATGGAATTCATTTTAGTTTCTTACTTTGTCATATTTTTTCCCTTATCATGTTATTTGTATGGAATGTGTTTTAATTAATTACTTTTCAATATTTTTTATAAACATCCTTCTTAGATTGTTTATTATATGGTATGAACGTTTATTTATTTACTATTCCATAATTATTATTCTCACTGATTCATTGTTGCTTTGACTAAAGATTTCCCTTATTGAGAATTTAATATCACCCTCATTATATTTATATTTTAGGAATTGAAGAACCATAATTTAAATGATATGAATGGATTTACTAGATTGAATATAGTTATACACAATTTTTTATATAGAAACAAAATTATGTTGTAATTAGTGTAATTATTTTTAATACATGATTCAGGTATGTATCTGGCATACCAAGACTACTAAACTCCTCAATCCTTTAGGTCTTGATTCCATGTAATCATTCCAATATAATAGATAATAGATACATGTTTTGAGATTATGGGGTAAGGTCTCTATATTAGTGGACCTCAAAGAATATTCAACCATTGTCCTGAATCCCTATTAATGTTATAGAAAAACCTAGATACACACCACTCGCAACATAGGTGGAAGGAAATTCTCAACTAAGACACCCAAATTCTATCCATGAAAGTGCCTTCTCATCATATGTCAGATTTACCAAACTCCACCATCTACCTATAATTTTATGCAGAGGAATCATTATTAGGAACACAATCATGTGTAGAGGTGTCTTAATAAGGTGGAATAATCATCGTACTACCTAAGGATATCCCTGATCTTTTGGGGGTCTAGATCACCCTCTAACATAAGGGGTATTAGTATCTAAAACTCATGAAGTGTGATAAACCTATGAACCCCATCCACTAATACTATTGTTAAAACATTATTCTAAAAGTCTTGTGTTAATATTGAATAAAAACCTAGAGGTACTACCTCCAAAACATGTATCTATTTCAAAGACATATCACTATGAGGATCTTCCTCACAATACTTGTTTTAAATACAAGGTTTCAACAGTTGGGGAGGCATCATGTGGTAGACATGTTATACCACCTTAAAGATTATATCTGGGGATCTAACTCTAGAAGGACATGGAAAAAACATCCCATTATTATATGATACATGTACCAAATTTTTCATGCATCCAGTTCCTACGTATACCATGTTAAAAAGTTTCTTATCAAATTCCTAGTGAATGTATACATTGAACATCACACCAAAAATGGATTCCGTTTCATGATATCCGAACTCAAAACACATTAACACTATTTCACAAGTCCCAAAAAATCCTCGCATCAAGAAAATATCCATAATATGATCTAAATATGACCTGCTATGATAAAAATATACCAAGACCAGACCCACTTAGTTACACCTGGATGGCGGTTAGCTGAGTGTGACACTATTAGACCACCTCCAGTAGTATTGGGGTCATAGAACAGTGATGAGTAGGGATAAAAAACACATGGGAGGCCATACCCTAAAATACGAGTACACACACATCTTCAAATACCCATACAATGATAAAAGGAAAAATATGAATGATTCCATATTTAATTAATAAATATATACCCAAAATTATATTAATAAGAAAATAATAGAAAAAATAAGGGCCATATAAAAGACCTCCAAAACTTTAAAATGTTCCCAACATTCTAGGAATTAAGGGACTGCTATCAAATAAAACACCATGTATGAATCAAATTATGTCTAGATCAAATTTGATCCACCTATTTATTATCCACCCAGGACTCCATTTAATGACCCATAATCTAAATAATTCATAATATGTGATGGAAGATCCCATGTTCGTGTGAGTATAAAAATACCGAGGACACCCTAAAATTAGAAAAAATAATAATTAAGGGTGTAGTTAGCTCATCATTTTAAGGAATCTCAATCATAATATGAGACTTATAAATAATAAACTGAAAATAAGAATGATAGAAATTTATTCTCAATGTATGTTAACAAATACACTACCAGTGTAGGATTTATTGTTGAGGTTTTGGGGTATTTCTTACTGGGGAGAATTCACTCCATGAGTTTGATAATACTGATGGAGTACATTTGAGTTCTCATTATTGTTGGGACTCATAATAAATTATTACATGATGGATCTCATAAGTTATCTATAAAGAGATAGGGGATATATCTTAGGGCCTCTTGGGTATAATATACCCTATTTGGAATAACTGAATATGTATAGGCTCAACACCTGAGTATGTTGGTTTTTCAGATTCCTATATCCCCACCTGTGGAAGAATATTTGATGGAGGAACCGCCCTTTTCTACATAGAGGGATTTAATAATATCTATTTGAGACTGAATCTATAGAGGGGATCACATACTATAATCCAAATGTGACTACTTACTGTACCCTCAAGGGGATAAATCTGTGGAACAGACCGTATAGAATCTCATCTAAACTAGAGATAATAAGGGACTCAAATAGACCTATAGAAATAAAATAGTGTTTAATTGTATTACATGATGTTTCATATCTAAATTCGGTCTACCCATGTTTTTTAAACACATGCATATGTACTTCAGTTTTTTCCCATACACTTTGGCCAAGCCTATCTACCTGGACATGCATATCTACCTAGCGATGTCCATGTACTAGGCCATTCTATTGTACTCTATCTATGTATGTGTACATGTCCATGTTTGTGTATTTTTAAACAATTGGTACACACTTATTCTCTTGAAATGAGTCTGCCGATTTGTGGTAGATCCCACATGGAATGTGAAACCCTAGTTTTTGCATCCAACTTACAACACATCATGTGTCCTTAAGACGATATGAAATGTAATCAAGTATTTTCCCGAAACCTCAAGTTTTCCACACAGTTCTACTCAGACCATTAATTCCATCACTATAGCATCAATATTCATGTATACAATTTATCGATCATTGACTAATACTTACCATCATTAGTGGCCAAATTTTAACCACCCATTCCACTTTAGAAACAACTAGCATCACACTGCACCAAATGAATTCCCAAAGATATGAACATGAACACCTGATCCAACTCTCAATTCACCCTTAAATTATTTTATACATTAATAGTGACATACATAAAATTATTTAAACCACATTGATGATCTGTTTTGTCAAATAATGATTGTGAAACATTCAACGATCAATTATTTTTCAAACTAGTAGACAAATGGAATACCAGTGATGAACACATTAAAAATGGGGGAATTAAATTTAAAAAACACAATATGAATAAATAACATCAACCATTATTCATGATAGACTAAATAAATTATTATTATAATCATTAAAAAATAATAAATAATAAATATTCATTAAAATAATTCATATTTAAAATTTCATTGAAGAGAAATCTATACTTGTAATTCTTCGTTCGGCTTGTGAATCAAATTGTAGGATTGATTAAAATTCAACGGGGGATAAAAAACAACAGGAATAAATCAAAAAAACAAAACACCATATCTTGAGATTAGATTGATTAACAATGAGGAATGGTTCTCCATTTAAATCATTAGTGAGATCCATGAGCCATATTGGCACACTAATTGCCAAATCATGATCCATTAATATTCATTTGAGAACTCTTTTCCATTTTTTTCTATATCATTCCCAAGGGTTTTAAAGATAACCATAAATATTTACCATATGTGATGTTTTATTGAGGTATATTTGGTCGTGGTGGATAAAAAAATAATTAATTATATTTATTTCACCCAAGAAATCTCTTTAAAAAAATATATGACATCGAAAAATGCTATATCACATCAAGGGAGAAACCCACATAATGTATCTAATTATAGTCACATATATTTCATCAAAGAATCTATTTGGGATTTATTCCATTATTTCAGAAACACATTCTCTGGTGATATAATATTATTTTTAATTTTTTTATTATAAAAAAATAGATCCTCCGTAGGCCCTAGAATCACATGCTGACTCAATGGATAACTTTTAAATGTATTTTAAAATATTCCAAGAAAATAAAAGTAAAAAATAGATTTATTACGTGGTTTATTTTATAAAAAGAATGAAATGTACTCATGGTGGTATCCTATTATTCATTGGATCACACCATATATATTCATATTGGATGGTATGTAGGTTTGATGTCTTATGGAAGTTTCATCAAGTCTTTTTTTACATTTGATTTAGTGCGAATTTACATTGAATGAAGATGTGTATCATATTATTACTATATTTTTATTATTCCTAGAACATTAGTTTTACCCTTCATTGGTGGGTCTTGGATAGGGAATCTTATAGTGCAATTAGATAAATTTTCCAAGCTCTGTGGGCTATGCTTGGTTGGTGCACAATTTTCCCAAACTATGTATAATCGTAATACAAACCATAAAACCCTAGATAATGGGAATTTGGATTTCTAGAACATTGATTGAATAATATTTTTCCCGCCTAGTTGAGACCATGAACTTGAGAAGGGGGATTCATGGCTAGGGAACAATGATTTTCAAACCATGTGTCCCTACACAACTAACCATATGTATAAGTATTTTTTTATTCCAATAAATTTAAGAATAACTCTCGAACCCATATCTAAGACCCTTCTCAAATCGATGATAATCTAAATCAATTTCCTTGACTGGGAGGTATCTCTATAGGTGATTTTACCTCCATGATACTCATTCATTAGTGGATCAGAGCATTGAACGTCTTGTTCGATCTACTTTGTTTAAGTTAACATCTTATCCCTTGTATTCTCCATCTCTTTCTTTCTCTCCAATATATAGAGTGTTAGAACGTCTGGTTCTTGATGGATCTGAAATCACTTTTAATGGATCTTTATTTATTTTTTTGTTTTTTCATCTATGTTACCATTGTTAATTATTAGATATTCTCATTATGGATGTTGTGTATTTTATTATATGATTAAAGGTAGGTGGTTATCAATGAGATTGATCATGCAATTAAGATAGAATTTTAATGACATTATGTGAATTATATTTCAATTAATTCTTGAATACCCAATTTGATGTAAATTATAATCAAATTTTGATATCATATAGATTTTTTGGAAACCCCCAATTCTAATGGAATTGGAATTCTATTTGTATTTGGAAATTGATAAATTTATTTAATAATTGATTTTAGAAAATGAATTAATTTAAACTAATAGAAACCTATGAAATGTTTTGTATTTAAAATTCATGAAATGATGAAAACCCCATGATTTGGTTTTAAAAATAATATGAAATATAGAAGTTGAAAATTTGGAATTAAAATTTTAAATGATGAATTATTTGAAATGATATGATTTGATCATTATTAACTTACTAATTGATCAGATGCGAGCCTATGTAGTTTTTGAGTCATTTGCGAAAACCATATTTGGACCATAATCACCTAGAGATTGATTGATGATGAGAATTCAATCAAAATCCTAGTTACGGTGATATTATCCATGATGGGATGTTGATGAGTCATATTCACCCTAATCCCAAGGGATGTGTGTATTCATATTTCCATGATCACTAATATGAGATATTTTAGGATCCTATAACTATATACATTCATACCATAGGATAGAATACCATGATTCATGTTGTGATTAATTTGATATATATTCCATTGTTTGTGAATTTTTTTACACATTTCTACTAATTTATATAATTTTTTTATATAAAATATTTATTTAATACTTGTTTTAATTATTTTCCATCAATATGAAATGAAATCCCATTTTATTTAAAATAAGAAAATGTGTTATTCCATGAACTAATCTATTTAGGTTGAAAATATGATTTGGTTTATTTTTATGGAATATTTTTTTAGAGCACATGGTGATACATAGATGGGATTTATAGCTCACAACCTACCTTTTCCATCTGGTGTTTTTATATTTCACTCTTATAGGTCTAAGCATAGGGAATGTTCCATTAGGCTTTGTATGTTTTTTCCGATCCTATGGGATTTGAGTTATTTTTCTATTGGGATGTTGATTTATTCTTTTAGATTCGAAGTATATTAATGATTTAATATTTTGTCCTTTTATATACATATTAGCTTTATGATAATTTATGAATTTTTAATTGTTAATAATAATAACTGGTTCCTTTATCATCTTTATTTTTTGTGTGTTTGGAAAATCGCAATATTCTTTTATCATGCATGATGCTATGTGCTAGATGTTAACCTATGGGTATCAATAAATACCCTCAAACCATATCAGTTAAGGCTCAAGAATTATTGTACCATGGTATCCGGGATTGTTTATGAAAAATTGGTATCAAATACACATTTTATGGATCTTTCCATAATTTTAGTTTGTGGTTTGGTGTAATTTTTTGGGCTTTAGGAGGCAGTTGCGATCAAGTTCCTATAAAACTCACATCATAACGAGACATAAGTCCCTATAGGTGGTTTTTGAAAAGAATAATTAGGAATAATTTGATCTCATAAGATCCATTTACCTACTATTTATTTGTATATGTTGAAATCAAAATCTTTTTTTCTTATCATATGGGATTAAATTACCTATTTTACATGTGGAGCTTTCGATTTGAGTAATCTATTGATGTATTCGATGTTTCTTGCTAGTGTTATATAGTATCATGAATCTAAGAATACAAGTGAATATGATCTATTAGGGTAAAAATAATTATTAAATGTGATATAATCCTCCTAGGGACTAAAACCTCATTTAATCATTGTATAGGTTGTATAAACTCTAAGACAGGAATCTACACCCTTTTCATTTTTTACCAGAAATGGAACCTCAAAGATATGAATCCCCAAATTAATATTTGGAGTTAATTTTCCAAAATCCACTAGTTTTCCAAGGAACTAAATATCCTCATGATGATGAAGATTAGATGATCAATATAGAGCATTTATTTTTGATCTTATAAGATCATGATTTAATTATGGTGGAATGTTAAACATTCAAGATAGAGGAACCTAGAAAGAGATGGTGGGAAATGATTATGATTATGAAGAAGTAAATGGGTTTAGAGTTCAATGAAATTAAATTTTATTTCACTCATCATCTCTATACAGAGACTATGGTTCTAGCTAAGCCAATGGAATGTTTCAAACATGAGGTTGATGATAAGACCATGACAGAGTATGAAAATATCTTTTTGATGATTATGAAGTTTTCACTAGAGATTTTACCGAATGAGAACATGAAGGCTTGATGGTTAGAGATGGTCCTTCAACATGATATTCATTGTTATGTTTTCTTTTTGAAGATTCCCTTCTTATTCCAATGTTTTGGACAGAGTATTGATGGTCAACATTGAACTGGATGGTATTTCATGGTCAACAAGAGTTCCTTTTTCTTCATGTGTATATTCTATGAATTCCATTAAAAGAAATAGAAATAGTGGTTATTCTTGTGGTGGATCTCAATATATGTTTTCTTCTAGAGATCCTATAATACCTAAAAGAGGCCCTTTGACTTTCTTCTAGTGTGGAAGTCCTCAGAATTCAATATGGGTTTTCACTAGGACACCAAAATTTGTAGCTCTTATAGATGTTTTATAACACATTATTTTTTTTTATCTCTTTTCTGCTCCATGCAGTGGAATGGGATCATCAACACCAAACATTACTGTGGTACAATTATATGCTTCATGATCTAAGGTGATTCAGCCATAATCACCTAAAAAAACCTTCTTCAGAGAGTGAAGGAGTATCCCGAAGAAGAAGATATAGGTCCAGTGACTGTGAGAGGTACCATCACTATAGCTTCATCTGTAGTTATTAATTTATTTAATATTAGTAAATCTCATACATTTATATCGACTCGTATTGTGAGACTTATAAATCATTTTACAGAACATTAGTACAATGTGATGGATATTTCTATGTCCCTCCAAACAAAATGAGATAAGGGTCTTTTTTGTTCTTCTTGTGTTATTTCTGTATCTAAAATTGATATTGTATATTATTTTCTATTTTCCACATAAATCCAATTGATTTCATTATTAGAATGGATTACGTACTTCCCAATATTTCCCGAACTAACTGTTACCTTAGACATGTCTCCTTTACTACACCCAATGGGGTGTTCCATATCATTCAAGGAGAACAGGCCCCAAGGTCGAGTAGAATCCACCTTATTATATAGATTTGGGGAAATTAATATATGTATTTTATTTGGATCTTGATCAATAATATTTGAGTGATCGTATCCCTAAAATTTTCATTGAGATTCCCAACAATTTTCCTTCTAAATTCTCTTATTTTCCACTACTAATAGTGGTAGAGTTCTCTTTTTCTTTAGTTCTTTGCACTTAACCTATGTATATACCATCACACTATATGAAATCAGTTGATATTAAATTGTTGAGGATTCAGTTGGATGATATGTCACGTAAATGAATTATATTCCTGAGTGTGCCCCCATGAGCGGCACCTATGCTATTTTCTAAGAAGGTGATGATACACTTTTCGTATGTGTGGATTATTGTAAACTAAATCGAGTTATAGTAATGATCATGTATCTATTTTGTGGATTTATTATCTAGTAGAACTGTTTGAAGGGGATATTTGGTTATCAATGATTGATCTTGATATGGTTACCACATTATGAGAATAATAGAGTCTAAAATTTACATAACTTATTTTAATAGTATGTATGTAAATTATTTCTATTGTTTTATTCAATTTAGTATAACAAAAACTCTTTTAGTCTTGTTGGGTTTAAGAAAATTGATATTTCATGATATTAATGACACATTCTTGGTGGTTATTCTGGATGAAATCTTGGTTTATTTTACATATGAGAAGGATCATGTGAATCATCTGAGAGTAGTTTTAGAATGTTTTTGAAATCACTGACATTATTTCAAGCTATAAAAAAGTGATTTTAGTATTCATTAATGGAATTTCTTTGGACACATGGTAATAGAACATGGTATCTTAGTTGATCCTGAGACGGTTAATTCTATTATGAAATAATAGAAACTGCTTTTTTTGATATTTACAGCATCTTGGGTTTAGTGGGGAATTATAGAATATTTTTAAATTATTTCTCGAAGATTAATTGTCAAGTGAAAAATCTCACTCAGAAGGGAGTGAAATTATAAATGGATGATAAATATCAGAGTTTTTTTGTTGAGATTAAATTTCTTTTGAATTTTTATGGTTTTGACTCTTATAGGAGATGGTAATTTATACGTGGTCTTCATTGATTCCTTATGTTTCAGTTTGGGATGTATTCTAATAGAGGGTGATCACCTGGTAGCCTATGTCTCTTGGTAGCATAGGCTAAGAGATAAGAATTATCTATCCCATAACCATGAAATAATAGTTGTGATGCATATTCTTAAGATTTTATGGAATTGCCTTTTTAGAAAAATGTTTACATTGTATAATGACGAGAAGAGCATGTTTTATATCTTCTCTAAAAAATGTGAATACCGGCCCAAGGAATTGGGTGGAGTATATGTGATCTTTTGATTTTGAAATTTCGTAAACCCTAGGGAAATGAAATGTCATCACTGATGCGTTGATAAAGAATATTATGAAATATTCAATGAATGAATCATCCATGGAGTTCAACATAATATCTCTTTTTACACATTTTCAATTAGGGGTATGAGAAATAGAGTCTGAGGTTTCCATATGTAGTGTTCAATTGACCTACACAATTCATGAAATGATTCTCCATGGAAAAACATTACGATGAATGTTTTGGATTAGGAGACAAACATTAATTTTGGGATAATGTTTTTGATTGATCTTTCTCCATGGAGGGTGTTCTATGTTTTCAGAAAAGGCTTTCTATGCTGTTTACAATGAGGAAAGCTATAGTGGGGGATTTCTATAATCCTTAGGGGAACGTGCACCAAGGAACCATAATGATGTTTTATGATATGAAACCTCAATTCCAATCACCAGGTAAGATATAGGTAATTTTTGATTATGTCACTCACTATTATATATATCAATGGCCAGGGCCATGCACCAAAGACATTTGGGTAATCATTATCCACTTACAGTTTTAACATGGAGGTGGGATGATATTTTTCTGGTCTTTTTTGTTTGGTTTCCATGTACCTAGAGAGAGAAGAATTATATATGGGTTGTGATTGACTGGATCACCACATTTTTATTATATTCCACCCATTAATGAAATGATCAATGATGATAAAATGAGTAATCTATTTTTGAAAGATATTTTTTATTTTCATAGATTTAAATCTAATATAGGCTCTAATAAAGATCCCCATTTTACTTATTTTTTTTTGGCATGGACTTTAGGAGGTCATAGGATCTCATGTTTTTTTGGGTAAAACATACCATCTGTAGTTTTATGGAATGATAGAGAGAGTTATACATATTCTTGTGGAAATTATTCATTCATATGTTATTGACAATGGTGGAGATTTGGATGTCCATTTTGTACTAGTTGAGTTCGATTATAATAATGGTTATTATTATTTTATAAATAGGATCCTTTTAAGGGATTGTATTACTGGCCTTTCAAATCTATATTGTGGTGGTTGGAGACACGTGAAGGTTCTTGGGTTGGACTAATATTGGCTCAAGAGGCATCCAAAAATATTTAATTGATTAATTAGAGAATGTTAATGCCACAGAGCTGGTATAAATGTTATACTAGTTTTCATTTTAGACAATTGTTATTTTCAGTTAGTGACCATGTGTTTTTTATAGATTCACCTCATTCATTTAATCTATTTCTTGGGAGGTAGGGGATGCTTGATCCTCATTTTGAGGTACCTTTTGATGGAATTGAGAAGTTGGGGAAAGTGCCTTACCATTTAGCAACACCGACACAGTTTACGTTAATACATGACATGCTACTTGTATTTATGATATGCAAGTATATTTTTGACCCATTTCATGTCTAGATCTATGAGTATAATAATTTTTCTGCCTCATTTATACATGACTAATCATTCAACTAGGATTTTTGATTTGGAGACAAAGATACTACATTGGAGGATGATAACATTTTTCTATGAGATATGGTAGCGTGGTTATAATTCACATGAGACCTGGGAGAGGTATGGATTGATGAGAGATAAGAGACCTTATATTTTTGATACGGAAAATTATTAACATGATTTTTTGGGATATAATGTTTTTTGGTTGTGAGGTTGTAACATCTTATTATCGGTTTTTCTGAATTTTGTGACCCCTAATTTGATTAAGATCAGGATAGGGCTTGTTTAGGAGTGTTTTGGGGAGGAATTTGGGAATTTTTTTAGGCTTTATAGGATATTCACAGTTGGTGAATTTTTTTCCAAAACCATGAACACTCCAAGTGAAATCCATGAAACCCTGAATAGTGGGGGTTTTAATAGTAGGTTCATGGTTTGACAAATAGTGCACCCAACTAGTATAAATTGTGCACCATAGTAGTGGGGCTCATAGTTAGGTTTCCTAGTTTTTATAACTGTTTCTCCCTTCCTAGCTAATTGGGCAGTCATGAATTTTAATTTTCTGAAAAAAAAAATTCTTGAATCATTATTTATACCCCCACCAAAACCCAAATCAACTTAATTTGATTTCCTTTTCTAGTAGGGATCTCTATAGTTAATTTCTTCACCTCAATACCATTTTCATGGTTGATTAAAGTGTGGGAGATCTCATTAAATATCCCCCTATATGTGAATCTCTAATAATATCTCTTCTCCATCACTCACTTTCTATTCTCCATAGAGAGTGTTAGACCATAATTTTGTTGATGGATCTACCCTCTATTGCAACAGATCTTAATTCTATGTTTGTTTTCTTTATCTCAATTGATCTTCTTCAATGTAAAATCCTATTGTAGGTTTTATGTTTTATGATTTCATTATTAATGGTAGGTGGTTATGTTTGATATTGACCATGATATTAATCTTTGATTTTCTTAATTTTTTATGAATAATCTTTTATTTGGTTTTTAGAAACCCAATTTGATTAAAAATTATAATTGGGATTTGATATGGTATGGATTTTGGGGAAAACCACATATTCTAATGGAATAGTAATGTGTTTCGTATTTCTAAACTGATGTAATTGATGGAATGAATTGATAATTGTTTTTAAAAAATATATTAAATTTAATTGCTAAATACATATGATTGTTTTTTATTGAAAATCCATGAGTTGATGAAAAATCCATGTTTTTTTATGAAAATGAATTGGAATATGGAAATTGAATATTTGAAAATTAATTCGTAAATTATTATTGATTTGAAATGAGATTATTTTTGCAATGTTAAATGAATGATTGAGAAAATGAGAGGCTGGGTAGTTTTTTGCTTATATAGTACCTAAATTCATGGATAGTAATTATCTACATATGGATTGATGATGAAAACTCTTTCAAAACCTTTGTTATGTAAATAATATCCCCAATGGGATGTTGTTGGTTCCTATTCAGCTTGATCATGAGGGATGTGTGTGTACATATTTCCCGGGTAACTGATATGAGATCTATGAGGATCTTATAAATTGTATATATTGTACTATAGGTTAGATGAACATCATTACATTTGTGATTATTTTGATATATATTCCATTATTAATGAAATTGTTTTACTCAATCGTACTAGTTTTTATAAATTGATTAATATAAAATGTTTAGTTAATCTATGATTGAAATGGTTTCCATCATTTTGAAATCAAATCATGTTTTTAAAATATGAAAATGTATTATGAGAATCACTATTTTATTTAGATTTAGTTAATGATTTGGTTTATTTTCATGAAATAGTTTTATGAAGCACTTTGTGAGACCCTATTAGGATTTATAGCTCAGACTCGGTCTTTTCATTCAAGAATTTATAGATTTTGTACTACCAGGTCCATGAAAAGGGAAAGCATCACATGAAGGTGTTGTATTTTTTGATAATTTGGTTTTGGGGTGATATTTCCCTTGGTATGTTGTTCTTATCTTATTAGATTCTGAGTACTTTGGTTATTTTATATTATAGTTTTTTATATACCTATTTGGTTTATATTACATTTTCCATATTGGAGGGTTGAACATATTGATTTTTTTCTTTATCTTCTCCTATTTTTTGTAGAAAACTAATTACAAATTTTTATATTGTATGATTCATGATTAAATTCGTCGACCATTATGGATTGGGAATTCCCTTCTGGACATGTTATTTATGACATGAGAATCTGGGTATATTTATTTTTGGGATTTTCCATGATAGGATGGATGATGGGATCATTGTGGAAGTGTTAGAGTCATCTAAATAGTGTGGATAGTTCTTCAAATTCAATGAACTAGTAGGCTCTTGTTGGGAGTCAGTATCTTCAGCCTTCTATTCTGGTTCTAGTTTTTATTTACAGTATTTTAATTTTTTTAATTAATTTTTAGTAATCAGTAATGCCCTTTTTATAATTTAACTTTGATTCTACATAATTATACCTTGGTTGTATTTCTATGTTTATATATTTTTATTACATATTTCTGAATTCCATATAATTATCAAATACCTCATGTTGGGTTTCTATTTTGGGATATTTTATTATATTTTCATTCCTAAGTGTGAAACTTTCCCTAATGGTCAAGCTGGAGTCCCATGAAACTTGTATTCTTCCCATGGGGACTAGGTTTAAAACACAATTTTGTGTATGATTGGTTCTAAAACTAGTTCAGATGGTGGACTAGCCCAATTATTTACACTCATAGGAATATAAAATCATTTTTTAAATATAATATAAAATCCAACAACATGCATCATAAGATATTACATTATGTCTCACAAATAATTTAATAAAATGAGAAAATAATAAGTAAAAACATTAACATGTCACATTCATTAAGGTATAGATCATTCCCTTTACATTCATGACATTACTTTGTTGATAACATAGAATCCCCTATCTGAATACAGAGTCCACATCCTTTATAACATTAATAAATTTCCCCTTACTTATAAATAATGTCAGTTATTCAACCCTTGAGTATGGATAAATGGTATCTTATAATATTAATTAATGATACCCACAAAATAACTATGTTATTTTTAATTATATACTATTGAAAATATCGATAATTTTTAAATTAGGAAATTGTGAAAATCACAACACCATGGTTGGTGTTATCCCAAAGTTCATAAAACAATGGCATAGCGTATGAATTGAATACTATAAGATATTTTTAGATCGAATCTAATATAGTGATTATAATATATAATTAATATTTAGAGACAATATCAGATATTTTATTGAATAATTGTATCCTAAAAGTGTTTTTAACAAGTAAATTAATGAGGATATAGTATTACTAGTAGTAAATATTGATCAAATGAGTTTCCAATTTCAAAATATATTTAAAATTATAACTCTAACAAGATCTTTCACTAAATGATCGTGATTTATAAATAAACATTATGAACTGAAACTATAGATACTGAAGATCAATCTAGCAAAGAATAAAGTAATATCATGTCTTATTCTCTTTACTTTCCTTTATAGAAAAGTTCTTGTGTCATGTTTATAGGAGAATGAGTTTGATCAATTTGTTTACTGATTCAAATGGTTAGAAGAGTACATTAGAAGAAGGAAGACCTTAGTTTTATACTAATTTATTATGATAAAAAAATCTATTGTAGATGATTCACCATGTACAATGATGTATTATTTGTTCAAATTAATTAATTTCGTTTTATTTATTCCTCTTAAAATATAATATTTTTATGAGTTTTGGGTTCCTTTTCACCATATGGTGGCATAGGGATATATACCAAAATCCTTCAAATACAATCCTATAAAACTCATAACATGAATAAGTAATGATTTTGAAAGTTAAATATATCATAAACATAAACCAATAAATTATAACAGATTTGTTTCAATGAATAAAAAGAGCTTAAATTATAATACTACAAGTATCAAAACAAACCAAAATTATAAAATCAATTTAACTTATCTTTATAACAAAACATGAATAATGTTCAATGAAAAATACTTTTAATTATAAAAAAAAGTCTTTAGAGAAATATTTTTTTACAAAAAATGCATAATAAAATTATTTCAATTCGTTGAAATGGGTTTAAATTTCCCAAAAATCCTTAATATCTGTGATCATACTAAAATGTGTATATATTTATATATTCATATATACATTCTAAAATAACTATACATGGAATTGAGAGATTGAAAACACATTTAATTCAATGAAAACTCATTTTGAATTTTAAAATACCACATAAATTGGCATCATGTCCTAAAAACATGTTTTCTCATATTACTAATAATCTATAACTTATTTAAGATTCTTGATAATATACAACAAAATTAATAGTACAATAAAAAAACAAAAACAATTATTTATGTTTTTAATATATTTACATTTACTAATATATAAAAACCAAAATCCATGTGAAAAATTAAATAAAAACCAAGGAAATTATCATATTTCTGTAAATAAATGAAGTATAATATATTTATCATGTAAAAATAGAAATATATTTAAAAATCCACCAAAATAACATTTAAACAACCATTAATGATAATTTTCATCATTATTTCACCTAGTGAGGCCTAAAAATCCATAAATAATTAATTCCTTTACTTAAATAGATATCAACCCTTTTGTTAAGTCTTTTGTTTTAAAAAATAACTTTATATACAAGAATTATCAGTATACCTTCAATAGTATCATGATCAACATTATTTAACCCCCTACAACCACATATATAATAATCACAAAAAATTGAGGCATTAACATCAGCAAATGAAATACTAAATAATTTAATTTGAAAATGAAAATATTCATTTTAATGGTGAGATAAGAGGAAGTAGAGTTGAATGCAAATAAAAAAAAGAAAACAAAAGAGCTTCAAATATTTAGCTTTATTATTAGGAGAGGAGAAATGCACGATAAAAAAGGATGAGAACCTCTCACCATGGTGACAACTCTTTAACCCAATGTATAGTGAGAAAATAAAATAATTACATAACTTATTTCATTTTGAACATTTTAAATTATAATAATAATAACTAATTAATATAATAACATATTTTAATAAAAAACCTAAAAAACTAATTATTTATTTATTAAACAATGAATTATTTTACAAATCCTACAATATCATAATATAATACAAATAAATAATTATTCTGGGATCTAATAAGTTTTTATAAAAAAATTGGATGCATAATTATTGTGAAAAATCTAACAACCATGAAGATAATCATGAATCCTTAATTAGATAAATATATTTTATACATGATTACTTAGAATAATTATGTAACAATGTGCCTAACTATTACAAACCGAATTTCATAGAAAAATCATATGATTCACTCAAATCAGTTAATATGAAAATATAATAACAATAACTAATATTATGGGAGTTAAAATTCTCTAAAAATAATATATTCTCTCTAAAATATCATTCCATTAACTATTAATGAATAAGAGACATTTCATTTAAAATATTTATCCTCTTTAAGAAATTATCTTTAAAAATATTCCTTATTTTATTTAGACAACATATAAAAATAATTATAAAAAAAATACATTAATTATCTCTCAATACAAGCTCAAACATTATATGGTTGTACATATAATTAACCATGATATATTTATTTTTCCATTATTCCATTATCATTTTTCAATATATTTTATATAAAATATAAGTTTAAAGAAGAAAAATCTAATTCGCCTTTCAAAATAAATCATGACTCAAAAAAAACTTATTTATAGATTAAATTTAATTTATATACTCTTCTTATATTTCTACTTAAATTGAATTATATAAATATAGGATGGAAATCATAACCACTTTTTAAAATATAATCTAATATGATATTTTGATACCATTAATTTTTCTTAAAAAAAATTCTACAGCAACTTCAAAGACAATTTTTAAGGAATTATATACATCATATGGAATTAATTAACACTTTATCCAAGTATAGACAATAAATAATGAAAAGAAAAATATATTTAGGAATAGTGATTTAGGTTGAATCTTGGGTTGACCATGTGAATTTGGACCCTATTGAGGTTTCAATGTAGGACCGAGAATGAGACTCATGAGTAAGACCTGGTTCATGGTGGTGTTATTATAGAATTATATTACTAAATATTTTTTAAAGATCTTCATATCTTGGAAGTGAAATTTGAGGATTTTTACTCAAATTTTTAGTGTGAAGATCTTATGTGATGAATTTGGATATGTTTGGGTGTTACAATTTTTTTGGAAAAAATAGAAAACTAACTAATTTTTGATTCATTAGATTATTGAAGAAATAGTTTAGTCTGAGAAATATAAGTGTCTCTATAAATGAAAGTTACTCTTACCTATTGGTACACCATATAGAAGAGTCTTTATTTCGTGTATAAATGGGTAAGTGTTGAAATCCCATGTGATATGTCAATGCAACTTTAAGACACCCTATAATATATAAAATTAACTCTCTAATTTGTATGTGTTACTCTATGAGGGGTTGGGAAAATTGTATAATTATTTATATGGGAGAGTTGATACTTAACAGTAATCAAGGGGATATGTAAAATTAACTATAGTTTCAGTATTTATGTGTAAAAGTAACACTACGACAAAAGGGATATGTAAAATTAAGTAATTTAATATGTATAGGTAACCATGAATGGATACATAAGGGTTTCAAGGGTTGGGTCATAGTTTTAGAAAATTAATATGAGTACCTTAAGATAATTACAAGTCATTTACATGTTATTTAAGGGTATTTTATATGTTTGAGGGTGATACATATGTGTTTCTAGGGGTGATAAGTAAGGGACCTAGTGAATTTTAGAAATTTAGTGTGATGAACTTTTAAAATTTTCTATAATTGATAATTAATTAAATTCTATTATAAAAACATTGATTTAGGAAATTTTTTAATGAATATATAGTAAATTTTCTAGTTCTTATATATCTTTTAATCATCCATCCTTATTTTGAAATATTCATCAATTATTTCTAGTTCTTCTGGCCATCTATTATAGGGAGTAGACATCGGTAAGGCCGAATGTCCTTGAGAGTAAATTACATGTTTCTCTAGATGTTTCATTATATTCTACATATTGTTCCCTAAATCATGTATTTTTCCATATTACTTAATTTCTACTAATTTGATATGGATAAGATAGAGGATCATAGTGAGTAGAGTCTTATAACTCTTGGTTGGTGGTAAATAGTTATTTATTATGTTATAACTGTGTTGTGTGGTGTGTGTTAGATGATCCTGTATATTTCTATATTGGTGAGGAGGAACAAAAATACATAGTGTTTTTGTTATTCATAAGAGTTGCATGAGAGTAGTATCATGTGGGAAATGAGAGGTTTTTCATAGAAAATAATGGTCTTGTCATTATAGGATTTTAAGAGTATGATTATATATGTTTCAAAGTGATTATATATAAGATGTTGTTGTCGATATGGTTCAAAGGAAATTTTTTATTAATCACTACGGATGTAGTGATAGATGTTTATTGGTGTGATTCAGTTTTTGTCTACAATTTCTATTGTCATTGATAAAGGTTCAAATAATGTTTTCATAGTTTTATTTATTTCTATTAATAAATGGGCTATGGATATTGGGGTTATGTTCATATAAAATAGGGCTGATAATGTAGTTTTAGAGAACTCTTATTTGGTGGTATCATATATAGTTTTATTGTTAAATAGGTACTTTTATTTTCCACATTTATAGAGGATGGATACACTATAGTTTTCTATGGAGTAATAGTGATTATTGTGATCACTGAATGAGATTGGAATTCATTCAATGTATATGGTAAATTCTTGGTCTGCTGAGCTAGTGGTTAGAAAATGGTTTGGATGAAAATTACACTTGTGATATAGTTTGAAAATATGACTTGGGGGTGACTAGTTTGAATCGGGATAGATTTTATCTATGGTATAATGTATGATTATACAAAATTAAAACATTATGGTAAAGAAAAAGGAACTTTTTGTATGATAAATTATTGATGCCTCATTTAACACCATCACTGGCTGAAGTAGGTAAACGGAATGTCAGGGAAAGATAGGCATGAGTGGAGTAGGTTGGGTTTTGAATCTTGGTTTCTATTTATTATACTTTTTATACACTATTATATGAATTATTATTATCTAATTAGACTGCTATGTTGACCTATAGAGTTCGTATGAAGTCACTATATAGGACATGTATGAAACATGTAGATATTATGTATTATATAATATGTAAGAGTAAGGTATTATCATATGGAGATTAAAATACATGGTAGTACCTATAGAGAAAATATTAGATGTTATGGTTTTGAAAATGGGTTTATTGATACCTTTGTTCTAGATTTCAGGTTTGTTATGGATACATGAGTTTTACTTATGTGAACCATTTATAAAAAATGGTAGTTTTTTTTGTTTGGATAACAATCAAATGTTGCTTTATTTTATTCTTATTTTATGTATATATTGTCATGTTATTTTCATTTAGTTAATTTTTCTTGCACTATTATTTTTTTCACCAATGGGTATATTGTCCCCACTATCTGCTAATCGACCATCACTGCTATCCACAATCCTTTAGAATATAGTGAGGCACACCTAATGTCCAGTGATGCTATTATTCAATTATTTTAAGTTTAAGATAAGATGAGTTATTAGAAATTGGTATTAGAGAATTTTTTTTAATTGGTATTTGAGTTTTTTTATTATTTTTGCCATGGGATATGGATATTAATGGTAGTTTTAAAAAATTGTAGGAATGAAAATTTGCATGCCTGGAAAACACAAGTATAGACTGTTTCCAATGTTACAAAATTGGGATTTTTTTTTGGGTTTTAAGGGTTACAATTGAGTTATTTCATCTATAAAATTGGTATTTGATGTTATTATTTTCTCTATTTTGGAATATTGGCCCATGAAATATTTTTAATAAGGTCTTTAAAAAGGTATCATATACATTCCATTATACATAATACCATCATCTTACCTTATGAAATTTTATGATTTCAATAAACACAAAAGAATGAATTAATAAATCATAGAGGTAACTTGAGTAATCACTTTCATATCAATATTATATAGGGATCATCCTTTTTGTCTACAACTTGAATAATCCTCATCATTACACATGGAATAACCATCACAGTTATACTTTGAATAATAATCATTGTCAGCCTTGGAATAAACCTCCTGGTAAACATAGAATATAAATCTTAACAAATTCATTAGAGGGATTTCATGAACCCACAAGTCCATGGTTTATAATGAAACAACCAATCATTTGAAAAATTACCAATAACCATATAATAATAATAACACATAAACTCTTTCATTTTAAAAACATTATTTTCAATCATAATTAATTTTTTTTAAATTGATATAACCCACTCATTTAATTCCTAGTTTTCCAAACTAAAAAGCATTGACTAAAGGGAATGTGGGTTTATTATTGAAGACAATATGGAATAATATATATAAATTTGAATATCCAATAACATTTTTTGAGGGTAGAGAACTTGTTATCAATATTTACATTAGAATGGAATATTCCTTTTTCTTTTTTTGAAGAAATTCAAACATTTTATATATAATAAATATAAGGATTATATTTTAAACCGTTGATAGAATGTAAAAATACACAAAAAAATTTAATTTCTAATTTATTTATATATATATAAATTTATCCATAAAATTAATTTTAAAATATTGACATGGAAGAAAACGTGTTGCAAGGGAAGCATCAAAAATGTAATTTTTTTAAAAGAAACTGTCTTACGTTGAGTCAGACTCATCACATACATTTTTATCCTACTGAATAATAAACATATGATCATTATTTTCATTATCCAGATTATTTTTCATGTATATTATTCCTTTTACTTTATTAAATATCATGTTATATTAAATTACAAAATTAATTTTTTTCACATCAATTTTTTTATGATATTTGACATGTTTGTCCAAAATGACTTTGTTAGTTTGACTGTAATTAATGAAATAGTTATTCAATAATATAAAAAATAATTATCATGGAATAATTATAATTTATATAAAAATTTTATATTTTTAACACCAGACATGATATATGTTTATGTAAAATAAATTAAATACAATCAAGGTGATGTTTTTTCCTACTTACGCATGAGTAAAATTTCTATTTTTTCATTGATCATTTTAGAAAGATTTTACGTTTTATATTATCTATAAAAAATATGTATACAATAAATAAAATATAATTTCTATAATTAAACTTATATATACCATCCTTTTTATCAATTTTTTGTGCTCGTTCCATATGTCAAATAGATTTCATCGGGTTAAAATATGGATAAGATAAATGAAAATGTAATTTGGAATTTTAGGATGTTTTTAATGAAAAGAGAATGTGTTTCCCTTTAACAGTTTTTTTGTTTGTGGAAAATGGATATTTAATATAAGTTCCAAAATTGTAATATATTGGTTAAAAATTTAATGGTTAGGACATAACTATATAAAACACTAAACCATAATGATCATTGGGAATGTAAGAATGTGAGTTTTAGTATAAAGTCACTAGAATATGTAATGTTTATGGTTGGGTGATTATACTTGGTATGAGAGAAAATTTTTAGATAAATTTAGGGGTTAATATGTTATTTGAGTATAATTTAAAAAATTTCTATAACTATAATGGTTATTATGTTAGGTGGAATTAAATCTATTTTGGATTAATAAAAATAATGGAAGATAACTTGTTTAAGGATATCTTAGTGTTTATCCTACTGATTAGATAGTTTGTTATGATTTTATTGATATAATCACACTAGCATTTTTGGTTTTAGTAAATGGATAGTTCTAGAAGGAACTGAATTGATAATGGGAATGAAGGAAAATGTGGTGGTTTCCTAAATGAGTTATTAAAAAGAATGGGAGATATAGTGAAAACTCTTTTTGTTATTCTTAACCACCTATAAGAAGTTATGATTAACATCATAAATAATGGTGAGTTTCTTAATTCACCAAAAAAGATATAAATTAAGATATATGTAATTTCAAATGATAGAGATCATAATGTTAAAATTATTTAATGACCTAAGTTTCCTTAATATGGGAAGAAGCACCATGGAAAATATCGTAAATTATTATGAAGTTGTTTTTATGTGGTGAATGAGGGATAAAACAGTAATCATCCATGGTATAGGAAGCATTCAGTTTACACCATAATGGGGAATAAGTTTATTCCCAAAGTATTCATTGAATGTTTTAAATGTGGGGAGTATGGGAATTTTGAAAATTGATTTCCAAAGTGGAATGACCAGGAATTGTATCAGTAAGACCACATAGATAAATTCCTGACAATGTCTAACTCCATCACAACTGAAGATGAGGAAAAATTTACATAGAAAATATATGGATCATATATTCTCCTATGTTTTTCTATTAATGAATATTAGGAAATTATTCTTATTTTTTGTCGGATTTATTAATAATAATGTTGAAAATCATTATAAAAAATGATGAATGATTATGTAGTCCATATATAGAGATTCACGATTTATAATGTAGTTGAATATTAAATTTTGATAAAAAATATACCATCATTAATAATATTTCGATGTTTTATGTGAATAAATTAAATCATGATAAATTTATTATGGTTTTATATATGATCAAGATATATTTTAATCTTATGTTTAAAATTTAAAAATTTTAATTGATGATGCACTCTCATTTGATTTTGTGGACCCGAGTTTTAATTTGTTGATATCTAGTAGAGTTTATGTGATTTTAGATGACTGAATTTATTTTTAAGGATTCTTATATTATTTTTGGGAACATTAAAAGATTAATATTAGTATAGTTTTATAAAAATGAAAACACATAGAACGGGAGACAACCCATCACATTGGGTAACAACGTGGGGCTTAATCCCACAAATTAAGGGAAAAAGTGTTCAATTCATATCACAAACATCCTATTGAGTATGAAATTATTATTTTTTACTCAAAAAGATTTGATAGATAAAGAATTTTTTATTTAGGGAACATATTTTTTATAAACTAATTAACCATGAGATTTAAAAGTGATTTAGTGATACACAATTTATGTTATTTTAGTAGAAGTTTACTATTTTGGGGAATATTACATGATCATGGTATGAAAAACCATCTGGGATTTTATTTGAGATTTAATTGTTGAATTATATTTTAGAATCATATAACAATTTAATTTTTATTTACATTGATTTGGGTCATTATGGAAATTTTTATCATATCTTGTATTTTTATGACTATTTCATATACATTTTTGGTGGGAGACCTTTTGAGTTATTGCTATTATATGGATATAAATGGTAAATTTTTCATGGATGAATATGTGATAAAATAATTTAAATAATTGGGTTTCAATCATTTTTAGGTATATATTGATGAATTTTAAGGATATTTATTTATAAAATTATTTACTTTGAACATTGGGTATTACTGTTTAATTTTTAGTGATTAATTTTTAACTTGTTCTTATAATGGTTTATTGATTTTTTGAATTATCTTACATTATGAAAAACATATTGGTTTTGGTAAATATTTAAGGTTATTTTTAATGTCGTGTTATACATTTTGTTATGTATATGATCTGATATAAGTTGAATTTAGTGTTTTAGGTATAAAAAAGTCATGTTCAATAATCATCGTTTAGATAAATAGATGAAAATGTTTTGGAAATTGATTAATGTAAGAAATTACAATTAAAAAATATATATTTCATTAGTTTCTACTTCTAGGTGGTAGATAATTCTATAAATATAGGAAAAATATTTTAAAACATGTATTTTTTCATAATATTTTCTCATCCAATGAATTGATGGTTCTTTTCATACCTCTTAAGTTTATGTTTTTTTGGACGTTGACTTTATCATGATCATTCAATTTCTTGAAATCAATTCTCTCTATCTACTTCCATTATTATTTTATTTCGTAATCATATTTTAACATTCCACTATTTTTCAACATTTTAAAACCATGTAATGTTTTATGCTACATGACCTTTGTATTTCCATTTCCCACTTTTCATGATGATGTTTTAGTAACCCTTTTAATGATATGGTAGTTCAATAATGGTATTTTCTGATGGTAGAAAATTGATTAATAAGATTAATTTCACATTGTGATGATTAAATTTATTAAAGGGTAAGAGAATGTAACACCTTGATATTTTTTAAATAAATTCATTAGGTTTGATAGCATATACAACACACAACATGGAGCTTAAATTAACCACAAAATATTATGATATGGACAATATAACATAGATGTTGTATTGATGGATATGAATAAGATTAACTATATTATGAAACATATATATATACACAATGTTACTATTCAGTAAAAATTTGTTGTCTATTCTTAGGAAAAAAACCAAATTATTAGAAAAGACATTTTATTAATTTATAATTTTGTTTCGTCAAAATTTTTTATATTTTTCATTCCAAAAAAATATTATAATTAATTTATGGAAAATATATAAATTATATTAGATAAAAAATATATAATTTTTAAAATCAAAATATCTAAATTAGGTTATGGAGAAGTGTTTATATATTTTTTTGAAAAGATTATTTTTTCAATGAATAAGGAAAAATACTATTTTTTATTGAAAACTTTATTTTCATTAAATTTATTTTTAATGTAAAATTATATTTTGTATTTTTTTAAAATTTTATTACATAATTTTTATTAAAAATAATCCAAATCATAGTTTTTTGAATCTATTTTATATTTTAATATTATATGAAAACATTATTGTACTTAAAAATGTATTTCTCTTAAAAAAAATTTTTAATAAATTTTTATGGGATTATATTTAAATGAAATTATACCAATTATATATTTAAAATATTAATGAATTGGTAAATATTTTTAATTATGAGGTCCAAATTTTGAAAATATTTACCTTTTTTTAAGCATAGTAAATAGTATTTATAGTAAATTTTATTTCCATGATAATGGTAAAATGATTAATTAGGGGTAAAAATATTATGATAAATTCAATAATGGAACAATAACCCTTTCCATAGTTTTAACTGATCATTTTTTTCCACAATAATAAAAAATTAGTATAATGCCATGATTTCAACATTTATAATATATTATGGAATGAAATGAAAACAATATTTTTCTCTTTGTATTATTATGTCTAAATTCATGACATAAGGATAAAAACAATGTGTGTTCAATTAAAAATATTAAATTCAGATATAAATTACATCTTTTTACTAAGACAGTTTGTCTCTAATTTTTAGTGATGATATACATAACATAAATGCTAATACAATATTAATTCAATTAGTATCAAAATAAAATTAATGATTTTAAAAATGATAAAAGTATTATGATTTGAATGAATTATTCTATTACAACACTTTTTAACATAAATACAATATATTATATTTGTTTTAATTAATTACATTCAAATTATATTTTTGTCTGGTGGTTTAAAAAGTCAATTTAAATGAATTGTTTGAAAATTGACATTAATGTTATTTTATAATAAATAATATTTTATTAAATGATTTAGGGAAAAGAAATCTAATATTTGTATGAGTGACTGGAATATGGTTTGAAATATCAACCATATTCAGTTTATTGTCCAATATTGATTTTATATGAATCTTCTTGACCCTAAAATTTTAAAATCTTTTATATTGTTGCAGTTTTTAGAAATGGTTAAAACAATTTTATACATGAATATAAGGGTGAAAAAATACCTTAAACATGTAAAATTTATATTTTTGATAGGATTTCCAATCCTATATTCTTAGATTAAAAAAAAAATCATTTTTTATCCATTTGACCATCAAAAATAATTTATCTTAATTTAACAATTTAGGATATTCCAAGATAGGCCCTCCCATCTCATATAAAATGGAACCTCCTATCCTTTTTTCATAACACTAAAAAATAATATGGGTTTAGTCAATTCCTGCTAAAATAAGTCCCTCACATTATTATAAATTTTATATAGACCATGGATTTATTAGAAAAATTATCTATGAAATATTTAAGTGTTAACCTTAAGTGGTTTTTGGATGAAGAAGTGTAGTTTTTAATCAATCACTTTCTTTTTATTTAATCATTTTCCTCTAAAATTTCAACAAACATTCTATAATAATAAAAAAATATTATCTTATATATACAAAGATGTTTTTATTTTACTTTCAAAACATATATCGATATACACTTCCAAAAAATATGAAACAAAACAATAATGAACAAGACTATAAAACGAAGATATCAAATATGTTAGATGAATATTCATTACATTACACAGACACATGACTGAGGACCATAATGGTTTAGGGCCTTCAGAGACTATAGTTATTTTACTTCTTTAATGGTTTTCAGAATCACCCATAATGATCTTCCGACATATTTGTATTCAAATAAATACTCTACATAAAACAATTCATCATAACATGGGAAAAGGTAACATAATAAAGGGTGATATCAGAAGATAAGTAAAGGTAAATAAGGGAGATTAATTGTAACACCCCAAACTTCCACGGTACGTTTCTCTTTGAATAATATAGTAGCGTGTGTTGTACGCAACTTTGAGTTCTAACACACACGACAACCAATCGAACTAGCCGTTATGAATAGTAATACCTACTTTTTAAAATTTTATAAATTTTATCTTTCAAAATGGACTTTTTTTTGGATTCAGAATATCAAAATTAGCCTAGGGTGAAATTTTGGTACTTTTTGGGCAACTTTTATATTTTGATAAATAGTGAAAATTACTAAATTTTAATTAAAAACAACTTTTTTAATAAAAATAATTAATAGTGATAAATTATGAATTTGAGTGGTTTTAAAGTATATCTATAATATATTTTTACCATTTAATACAATTTTGGTCATTGGACATAATTTAACATTTAAACCGGACATAAACAAGTGTCAATCTTTTGATAATTATTATCTCTTAAAAACACACTTTTTGTTTTAACAACGGGAATTAATTTTAAATAATTTAATTCCACTTCTATGTTTTTAATTTGGTAAAATAGACTTCATTTTTGAATTTGTAATATCAAAATTATCTTAGGATGAATTTTTGTAATTTTTCTGAAAACTTTCAATTTTTGATGAATAGTGAAAAACACCGAGTTATTAGTTAAAACAGACTTTTAATTTAAATAAATATTTATTTAATTTAAATTTATTTTAGGTTAAAATAGATACATAATACCTATATAAGTTCAATGTAATTCATTGGAGTCAATTTATATTAATTTTAGATATATAAAAATTTTATTGAACTTTTCCCCGTCTTTTACCCACCTCCTTGGAGAATTTGCAAATTTACATAAAACATAATTTTACTACTTCTGTGAGATGAATTTCAAAAATCCGAGAGACACGGTTGATATAAGTAAGTATAATGTGGATCAATGAGATGAAAATAATTTTTGGTGAATAGTAACTTTTTACTTTTATTTACCACGGTTAAAAGTAAATCGGATAATTAAGGGTAAAAATGATACTAATATTACCCCAACACATGTCCTAATACTATTGGACAAGTGTATTTCGACCAAAATCAACCTTAGGAATAAAATATTATCATTTAGGTCCACATGGATTAGATTAGGACACTTATTATTATTTAATTCAAAGAAGTGTTAAAAGAGTTAAAATCAATGTTTAATAACTAATATATTTTTAATATAGGGTTAAACATAAGATAAATTAGATTATAAATATTCATTAAAAATATAAAAATATTTCCTACATTATGGTATTTTATTTATAATTTTTAGGCGTTATATAAATAAGTTTATTTATGACACAATGATGATGCAGTAATTACCTTATTCATGAAAGAATCAAATAAATTGTATTATAAATATTAAAATAAATATAATTTCAAAGTTTTTATGACATACACGAATTTTATAGGTGACTATGACATGTTAGGGATGATTCAATATATCTTTTTCTAAGTAAAGAATTTGTGATGACTTTCACAAAAACAAAATACCAAATTGTGTCAAAATTGACATAAATTAATATTTAAATCAAATCTATATTACTGGTTGATATAATATTCCTAAAAATGTAAGATTCCGAAAATGGGCTTAAATATTATTATTTATGTCATTAATGAGCCACTTGATGTTTTCATGGAAGTTTAGAGTAAGTTTATTTACCATATAGAGTAAGAATACAAGAAGACACAGTAAAAGTTAACTATTTAACTAAGAGTTAAATCTAAAAGATAAGGCTAAAATGGTAACCTAAACTTGTCTAAACTCTATTGGTTGAGATTATTTCGACCCATAAATACCTAAGGATCAAAATAAATTCATTTTAACCATTATAAACCCAATATTATTGTATAATAAATTAATACTTTAATCTTTTCCTAAAGTGACCCTCACCCCTCTTATAAAAGGGAACTCCCCCTTCACTCTATTTCACACCATCTAATCCATTTGGTTTGGCCAAACCCTGCCTAAATATCCTACCAACTTCCCTCAATTAATCCTAGAGGCCTTATATTGATCATAAATCCAACATAAGAACCCTTTTGATCAAATCAAAAGGAAGAACCCGAAGAAGAGGTAATGTTTTCACCACCCTCTTTTAAGTTCCTTTCTTTTTCAACTTCTTCTTTCTTTGTTATTTCTATTATAAAATAATAACTCCATTATCTACTATATAATGTGATGTTATTATAAATATGGTACAACCATACTCAGTATTCTATACATCCTTTGAATGACATGTCACCATACGTGCGTACATACAGCATACCGTTTCCACGTCATGGTGTAATTGTTATTCAATACATTATTATTTGGATGGGTATAATAATGATGTGTATTTGATGTAAATAATAAATATAACATTATAAGGATTCTGAATATATGATATATCATCCAATTATATATTATTTTAATATCAAAAGAATGATATTGTCGTTCGTGCGTACGTACGGACTATCGTCTCCACGACTCGATGAGATTCATTTCCATGTTCACCAATCATCAACGATTATAAATATATATATATTAGTAATAATTATGTAATATTTTACATAATAATTCTACTGGAGATATATATATTTATATATATAAGTATTTATGTACTTACATATATCTTATTCACTTACTTCCGTTCAAGACTATATTAAAATGGAAACAACGTTTATGGGTACATACGGACTACCATCTCCATAAACGGTGTTTTCCATTTCATATATGAGTCTATTATACATATTTATATTCTAAATATATATGATATATAAATATTGTTTTATATTATGGAAGTATTTAAATCATGATCTATGTGATACAATTAGGAGTAACTTGTTAAAACACGCATGATAAAGAAAGCGATTATTACCCGAAATATTAATATACCATGAAAATTATTATTAATTGGTTAGTATAAAGTCATAAATGAATAATGTATGATATTATAAATATTAATATGGTTCTGGTATAATTTAATAACATACTATAGTCTTCATACAAGAGGTTAAACGTACCCTCTACTAAAGGAAAGTGCAAGGTAAGAGGTTTTCATCTCATTCCTTATTCCTGTGAGAATCATGCCATATTGCCACTATTACCTATTTTGTTTTGTATGTACGGCCAATAATTGTATTCTATGTGTAATAAAAATTAATTTATGTGTATTTACATATTCATTTTATGATACCTATTTTATGGGTTGTATGTTTTGTAAGATTCCAAATTGGTAAGGGTTAATTCCTCTATCTCATTATTATCCGAGATTGTTTATTTGTAAGTATTCATGGGGACATTTTTATCATCCATGTACATTTTTCATAAAAATGATTTCAAAATTAATATTTTAAGGATTTGTGAAAGGAAATCTTTATCATGATCAGAATTTTAAATGTTTTAAAGATTATTATTCTAATTCCTTTTAATTAATGTCAATGTTTTCAAAATGATTTTAAGGATTTAATTATATGGACATGAATGTTTTGAAATAATAATTCTTTTCAAATGTTTCAAAGTGGTATGGGACACTTTGATTCAAAAATATCTTTTAAATTACATCCTTTATAAATGTGTGACTTTTAAATTATTTTACAAAAAGGATATTTCTCTCAAAAAGTTTTACTCATCATTTTCAACTATGTCAGCATCCTTTACTGGATATTATATTTGATTGAGGCTGATTTATTATAATACAATATTAAATATTGTATTGAATGAGTTATGATATGTTTGACTGTGGATGTTCTATTTTTATACCATTCATGTTTTATGGCTAAAGTAATAACATTTCGTATGCTAGTTCTAATATGAATGTTTATGTTATGTTTCAACCTTTTCATATGAGGAATGTATTGGACATAGTAAGTGATGGGTGGAGCCCGCTATAGCTGCTCGATGCATCGATAGGTTTCATGAGAAAACTAGACGTGGAACTGGCCGAGGCCCTTTCCCAATTTGATTTATGGTTTTGGCTGAGTCCTTATCCATTTTAGACGTCTTGGCCGAGGCCTTGAAAAAATGTTTTAGAATGTATGGCATTATACATTCCCTCATTATGAAAATAATATTGATGGTTCATGTGGTCATTCAACTAGTAGAATTCCCATGATTATGTTTTATTATGGCATTATTTACTCATCTCATATTCCTTCCATAAAAGTATTCATGTTTATTATTGGTAAAGGCATGTGGTTTCAATTATTCACCAAGCTTAATATTTATGTTATCTTCCACTGTATTGCTTACCCTTACTGAGCGTTTGAGATCACGCCTTTTTATGTTTTATTTTTCCCAGGTTTCCAAGAAGTGTATTGTAATTGATAAGAAGGGTTAAGCTATGGGAATAATGGCGTTCTCAAAGCACTATCTATGTTGTGTTATATTATTGAAATTGTAATGTAAAGTTCATGTATGTAATCTATTTTCCAAGACAGCTAAACTGATCGGTCCTTCAGGACTTGATTCCTTGTAATCATGCCAATGTATTAAAATAATGAACCGACTCTGGGTAACTGGGGTCGGGGCGTTACAGTTGGTATCAAAGGAGGTTTAGTAAAAACCTTGGAATCTAGATTTAGATAAACTATAATTAGAGCACATAGATCTAAGATAGACTTTGAGGATTAGTATTGAAGAAAATCCAAGATTTTTGGTATTGTAGAGATTTTGTTAGTTTTCCAAGCAATACATCCCTATCTGGATACGAGCAGGTAGATGCGGCTCTCGTACAGATGTACCTAGGAGTGAAAACTCCAACAAGGAGTTTCAGGCTTGACCCGGGGTATCCTGGTACACGGCAATGGGCCTTGCTGCATTCTTGGTTACGAAACTCCTGGGGGATATGCTTAGGATAATTCTCATTTTCGTTACAAACTATTATGAAGGTAATGATTATATACTTCATCAAAGAAAACATTTTTATGATTATGAATTATGTCCATAATCTGTTTAATTTATGTTAAGTGTTTTACAAGTTTGGGATTAGGTATTTTTATTCATAAACTAATCTAGCAAATGCCGTTGTTTAGAAATGACGCCCAGTAGACATAATATAAACTCCAGCAATAAATATGATCCAATGATTAATAAGGATCATATTTTTCATGGAATTAAGCCAACATTTAGAGGGGAAATAGTCTCCCACGTATTATCATCATATGAAGAAATAGTATCATGTGTTCTCTGAGTCCTATGACTTTGAAGGGAAGCCAGAGAAGAAATGGATGGTTGAAAGAAATATGGGTAAAGGGAATATGGGAAAGAAGGATTTTCAAATATGTGATAAATGTGGATTGAATCACCTTGGTAAATGCTTGAAGGGAATGTGAGTTTGTTAAAAGTGTGAAGAAAAAGGACACCAAGTACGTGATTTCAAGGGTAAGAAAACATTTTCAAATGTAAAATGCTTCATCTGCAAGAAGTTGGGACACTACGCAAACCAATTTCCAAATCATCAGAGTATGCACCAAATGATGTTATTGGATAATAATAAAGTTATGATACTACCTTGGATAAAGATGAATGACTAGTGTTCTTATGTTGTTATTATAGAATTATTTTATTTGAGTGTTGTATCAATAGTATACTGGTTACATGAATTATAGAGATAAATAAGGATTGTACTGCAGTACTATTTTATTAAGGATTTGAGATTATATGGTTCTAAGAAAAGTGACTTAATAGTAAGCAACACTTTTTTTTGAAAATACATGGTTGAAGGAAAGGTAATCCTTAATATGGTCCTGATATTTAGGTAGTGGTTTTGGAATAAGAGATGGTTGATTTGAATAAATTATATTGGATATTCTTGACTACCTTTTTGGAGTTTACAAATTTTTTGGATAGAAGGAGTATATCCAATATTCTATAAAGAATAAAAAAGCATGAATGTAGTCTATACGGTTTTATGGTCATTCAGGATGTTACCATGTTTTAAAATAATACATGATGAAAGTGTTCACATGTTATTACGCGGAAAAAAGGATCATCATTGTGTTTACCTTCCTTATAAATTTTGGACTTGGATAGAAGTATTTTTGATAATTCTAGTTTGATATTAATTTTGGATATTTATAAAAAGGACAACACGAAGACCGTGTGACAACCCGTCATGTCGGACAAAGCTTCGAGAATCGAAACCACAACCATAGTGCGATTGGGATTTATCGCCTACCACTGGACTACGTGAAGTCCTTGGAGTATATTATGTTGTTTTTTAGTTCTGATAGATGAATTATAAATTAATGTTTGGATCCATATATGATTAGGATAAATATAATATTTTTGAGTTCTATTCTCTTTTGGAGTGAAAGATGAGTTTGTGGTAAAAATTAGGATGAAACTCTACTTATCTAGTATATATATATATATATATTTCTCTTATTATATGAAGAAATCAATTCTTATACTTTATTGAAGGGATATTAAAACCAAAAATGTGTTATCCTAATACCTTATGTTTTGTTGAACCGATGGTATTTTAAATCATCATAGATTGACGAATTTAAGGACCTGAATTTTACACTTGTTTGTGATTGATGAACTCAATCACTACCTATAAATATTTACGTTTTTCCTCCAATTATATGTCTCTAATTTTGAACAATGTTCTCCTAATTGAGATTATTATTTGGTGGTGACCCTTTCCTTTCTCTTTTCCTCTTATTAAGACTAAATTTTATTAACCCAATTTCCGATATGGGCTTTCCCACAAAGATATTTTCTATTTTCAACCTTTTATTTTTGAAAAACAATTTCAAATTGCGAGGATGCAATTTATTGAAGGAGGGGAGAATGTAACACCCCAATCTTCCACGATACATTTCTTTTTGAATAATACATTAGCGTGTATTGTACGCAACTTCGAGTTCTAACACACACCACAACCAATCGAAATAGCAGTTATGAATAGTAATACCTACTTTTTGAAATTTTATAAATTTTATCTTTCAAAATGGACTTCATTTTTGGATTTAGAATATCGAGATTAGCCTAGGGTGAAATTTTGGTACTTTTTGGACAACTTTTATATTTTGATGAATAGTGAAAATTACTAAATTTTAATTAAAAACAACTTTTTTAATCAAAATAATTAATAGCGATAAATTATGAATTTGAGTGGATTTAAAGTATATTTAGAATATATTTTTACCATTTAATACAATGTTGGTCATTGGGCATAATTTCACATTTAAACCTGACATAAACAAGTGTCACTCTTTTGATATTTATTATCTCTTAAAAACACACTTTTTGTTTTAACAATGGGAATTAATTTTAAATTAATCAATTCCACTTCTATGTTTTGAATTTTGTAAAATAGGATTCATTTTTGAATTCGGAATATCAAAATTCTCTTCGGATGAATTTTTGGTATTTTTCTGAAAACTTTCAATTTTTGATGAATACTGAAAAACACTGAGTTATTAGTTAAAACATACTTTTTATTTAAATGATTATTTATTTTATTTAAATTTATTTTAGGTTAAAAAACATACATAATACCTATATATGTTCAATTTAAATAATTGGAGTCAATTTATATTAATTTTAGATATATAAAAATTTTATTGAACTTTTCACCGTCTTTTACCCACCTCCTAAGAGAATTTGCAAATTCACATAAAACATAATTTTACCACTTCTATGAGTGGAATTTAAAAAATACAAGAGACACAATTGATATCAGTAAGTAAAATGTGGTTCAATGAAATGAAAATAATTTTTTGGTCAATAGTATCTTTTTACTTTTATTTACCACGGTTCAATGTAAATGGGGTAATTTAGGGTAAAAATGATATTAATATTACCCGAACACATGTCCTAATTCTATTGGACAAGTTTATTTCAACCAAAAACAACCATAGGAATAAAATATTATCATTTAGGTCCACATGGATTAGATTAGGACACTTATTATTATTTTATTCAAAGAAGAGTTGAAAGAGTTAAAATCAATGTTTAATAACTAAATTATTTTTAATATAGGGTTATACAAAAGATAAAATTGAATATAAATATTAATTAGAAAGATAAAAATATTTCCAACATCATGGTATTTTATTTATAATTTTTATACGTTATATAAATAAATTTATTTATGACACAATGATGATGCAGTAATTACCTTATTCATGAGAAAATCAAATAAATGGTATTATAAATATTAAACTAAATATAATTTCAACGTTTTTATGACATACACGAATTTTATAGGTGACTATGACATGTTAGGGATGATTAAATGTATCTTTTTCGAAGTAACCAAGTTGTGATGACTTTCACAAAAACAAAATACCAAATAGTGTCAAAATTGACATTAATTAATATTTAAATCAAATACTATATTATTGATTGATATAATATTCCTAAAAATTTAAGATTTAGAAAAAGGGATTAAATATTTTTTATATGTCATTAATGATCCACATGAGGTTTTCATGGAAGTTTAGAGTATGTTTATTAACCATATAGAGTAAGAATACAAGAGGACACGGTAAAAGTTAACTATTTAACTAAGAGTTAAATATAAAAGATAAGACTAAAATGGTAACCTAAACGTGTCTAAAATCTATTTGTTGAGAGTATTTAGACCCATAACCACCTAATTCTCAAAATAAATTAATTTGGAACCATTATAAATCGAATATGATTGTATAATAAATTAATACTTTAATCTTTTCCTAAAGTGACCCTCACCCCTCTTATAAAAGGGAACTCCTCCTTCACTCTATTTCACAACTTCTAAGCCATTTGGTTCGGACAACCCCTGAACAAATATCCTGTCAACTTCCCTCAATTCATCCTAGAGGCCTTATATTGATCATAAATCCAACATAAGGAACCCTTTTGATCAAATCAAAAGGAAGAACCCGAAGAAGAGGTAATGTTTTCACCACCCTCTTTCAAGTTCCTTTCTTATTCAACTTATTCTCTCTTTATTATTTATATTATAAAATAATAACTCCAATATCTCATATATACTGTTATTTTTTTATAAATATGGTACAAACATACTCATTATTCTGTCTATCCTTTGAATGACATGTCACCATACGTGCGTACGTACGACTTACCGTCTCCACGTCGTGGTGTAATTGTTATTCAATACATTATTTTTTGGATGGGTATAATAATGATGTGTATTTGATGTAAATAATAAATATAAAATTATAAGGATTATGAATATATGATATATCGTCCAATTATATATTATTTTAATATCAAAAGAATGATATTGTCGCTCGTGCGTACGTACGGACTACCGTCTCCACGATGGGATGAGATTCATTTCCATTTTCACTAATCATCGATGATTATAAATATATATATATTACTAATAAGTATGTAATATATGAAATAATAATTCTACTGGAGATATATATATTTATATATATAAGTATTTATGTACTTACATATATCTTATTCACTTACTTTCGTTCAATACTATATGGAAACAGAAACAACGTTTATGCGTACGTACGGACTACCGTCTCTATAAACGGTGTTTTCCATTTCATATATGTGTCTATTATACATATTTATATTATAAATATATATGATATATAAATCATTTTTTATATTCTGGAAGTATTTAAATCATGATTTATGTGATACAATTAGGAGTAACAAGTTAAAACACGCATGATAAAGAAATCAATTATTACCCGAAATATTAATATACCATGAAAATTATTATTAATTGGGTACTATAAAGTCATAATTGAATAATGTATGATATCATAAATATTAATATGGTTCTGGTATAATTTAATAACATACTGTAGTCTTCATAAAGGAGGTTAAACGTACCCTCGACTAAAGGAAAGTGCAAGGTAATGGGTTTTCATCTCACTCCTTATTCCTGTGAGATTCATGCCCTATTGCCACTATTACCTTTTTGTGGTGTATGTACTACCCATAATTGTATTCTTTTTGTAATATACTTTAATTTATATGTATTTACATATTCATTTTATGATACCTCTTTCATGGGTTGTATGTTTCGTAAGTTACGAAATTGGTAAGGGTTAATCCTCAATGTCATTATTATCCGAGATTGTTTATGTGTAAGTATTCACTGGGAAATTTTTATCATCCATGTCCATTTTTCATAAAAATGATTTCAAAATGAATATTTTAAGGATTTGTGAAATTCACTCTTTATCATGATCATAATTTTAATTTTTTTAAAGATTATCTTTTTAATTCTTTTTAATTAATGTCCATGTTTTCAAAATGATTTTAAGGATTTATTTATATGAACATGAATGTTTTGAAATAATAATTCTTTTCAAAAGTTTCAAAGTGGTATGGGACACTTTGATTCAAAAATATCTTTTAAATTACTTCTATTATAAATGTGTGACTTTTAAATGATTTTACAAAAAGGATATTTCACTCAAAAAATTTTACTCGTCATTTTCAACTATGTCAGCATCTTTTACTGGATATTATTTTTGATTGAGGCAGATTTATTATAATACAATATTCAATATTGTATTGAATGAGTTATGATATGTTTGACTGTGGATGTTCTATTTTTATACCATTCATGGTTTATGGTTAAAGTATTGACATTTTGTATGCTAGTTATAATATGAATGTTTATGTTATGTTTCAACCTTTTCATATGAGGAATGTATTGGACATAGTAAGTGATGGGTGGAGCCCGCTATACCTCCTCGATGCATAGGTAGGTCTCATGAGACAACTATACATAGAATTGGTCAAGGCCCTTTCCCAATTTTATTTATGGTTTTGGCCGAGGCCTTAATCATTTTAGACGTCTTGGCCGAGGCCTTGACAAAATGATTTAGAATGTATGACATTATACATTCCCTCATTATGAAAATAATATTGATGGTTCATGTGGTCATTCGACTAGTATAATTCCCATGATTATGTTTTATTATGGCATTATTTACTCATCTCATATTCCTGCCATAAAAGTATTCATTTTTATTATTGGTGAAGTCATGTGGTTTCAATTATTCACCATGCTTAATATTTATGTTGTCTTTCACTGTATTTATTACCCTTACTGAGCATTTGAGCTCACCCCTTTTTATGTTTTATTTTTTCCAGGATTCCAAGAAGTGTATTGTAATTGATAAGATGGGTTAAGCTATGGGAATAATGGAATTTTCAATGCACTATCTATGTTGTGTTATATGATTGAAATTGTAATGTAAAGTTCATGTATGTAATCTATTTTCCAAGACTGCTAAACTGATCGGTCCTTCGGGACTTGATTCCTTGTAATCATTCCAATGTATTAAAATAATGCACCGAATATGGGTAACTGGGGTCGGGGGGTTACATTAATAATCATAAAATGAGTGGAAAATTTATAAGAAAATGAGAATAACATTATAATAACAAAACCTATAACTAAAAGATCAAAATCATGAATGATTACATAAAGAATCATAGATCATAATAAATGCATCATATGAAAATCAATGAACATGAACCATTAGAGCATATCATTTTCATAAGACATAGATATGTGGAATAAATATAAAAATATAAAATCATTTTAATAGTATTCAGGTATCACTAACAAGGATATCATTGTTGAATGGGTTCACTCCAAAGGGCATCATAGTAGTTAAGGATTACTCCCAAGACTATCATAGTGAAAAAATTCTTTTTCTGAATAGGGTTCACTCCATGTTCCATTCATGTCTATCTCATGAGATATAAATCATTATCCAATTAATTATAAGTATATATAGGTACCACTTTCCATATAATGAAAATAATATATCTCTGTGTCACAATATTATAAAACATTCATGATATAATATCCCATGAAATGAGATGGGTTTCAAAAACATTTCATCATATCACAACCTTTAAAAAAGATACAGGTTTCGTAATAATTTCATCATTTCATCATAAAATAACCCATGAAATGAAGTGGATTTCATATTAATTGTATCATGGTTTAACCCATGGAATAGGAATTGGTTTCATAAAAATATTCTCATATTAAAAATAAACTATACATAGGAAGAATAAAAAAGGAATCCTTAGATAATATCCCCATTAAAGTATATATAACATCATAGGATGTCATCTTAGATGGAATATGATATTGAATGATCACAAGAACATTTTTTCGAAAATAACATTACATTAAAAATCAATTTTTAAAACATAACTATATAATATATTTTTGAAATAATTATCATTGAAAATAATATTTGAAAACTTATAAGGTAAGCTTTAAAATTCATTTGAATCTTTTAGTGATGTAAATATTATCGAGTCAAAAGTCACTTTTTTAATTTCCCATTCCTTTTGTTGTGAAAATAAAAAACACATAATTAAATCTTAAATAATAACTGTATTTTCATGACCCCTCCCTCAAAAGTGTACCACTTATGGGTAGGAAATGATGAAAAGAAGATAATGACCTGTGATTCCCTCCTCCAGTAGGCCTCGAGTTGGTGACTTGCAAAGATGGTATAATAAACATGCATATGGGAGGCATTACCTTGTAATGGAATAAGAAAGATATAGGCATAATAGATAAAAAACACCACATTATCAGAGATATAATAGAAATTAAAACCCATGAGTAAATATTTAATGTCATGTAATAACTACTACAACTGAATAGAAAACTATATGTCCAAAAAGAAATGAAAAAAAGACAATGACCATGAAGCCCAAATAGCTCTTCCAAAACACAGAAGTTAGTATTAACTAGCCTTTTCTCCAACCTGCTCCATGTGACCTGAGAAAAATTTATATATATATATAGAGTGAGTATAACATTATACTCTATAGGATCCTCCCTAGAACATATCGTGAAAATATAAAGAAAGCGTGCTAAAGAACAGTGAACAAAAAATGAATCTAACTCATCACCTAAATTGGTATACTATGTTCCAAGCCTCACCATGTTAACTCTCACCAAGTATTTCATAAAATAGTATATATTATAATAAATAATCTCAAGGGTACCCCACTACCACATCCCAAATGGTTTTACTCTTTACCTTAATGTTGCACCAACTATGAATATCTCTCCACAAATGCAAGCCCACAGACACTTGGGTGAAGAACCAAAACATGCATCTCGTGAAACAAACCCCCACATCCACACAACCAAAAGTAACCAAGTAGTTTATGAGAGCCACCATTGCTTGTATAATGTGAATCATACATCATGTATTGCACCTCGAGTCATTACATCACATATACTGAGTAAGTAACCACAATCCATCATAGCCTGTACATGTTATACCTATAGTAGTCCATAGTGATTATATATCTAGAATACATGTCTTTGAAATAACCACAAACCATTACACCCTTATAAACACATTTATCAGAAAACTAATTATTGTTCATATCAGCATAGGTAACTACCATGAGAAGAGAGTAGGGCCAAATAGGGTAGTCATCCAGCCTTCCTACCATTAGGATTTTGGGGAAAACAACCCTATGGATAAGAATCCATGGGTTGTCGGTTTCACTAACTGAAAGGGTGGAGTAGAATATATAAAAAGGTACGATGTATAATATAGATCACAACCACACAATGGGAATTACCTAGTCTCATATTAAACTGCTGCTAAAGTTTATCAGACACCCATATTCCACTACTAAGACTATATAACTTATAAGAACACAACCAATTAAATAGATTTATTTGATTACTTCATTCCTTTTTTTAATTTATCTTTAAATTAATTAAATATATAGCCATTAATTAACTATTATAAATTCACATAACTGATTTCATTAGTGAAATAATAACATCCATGACCTCTAGGAATTAGTGAACCAAGTGCATGACTTCATTGAAATTAAAACATCCTCACTTCATCCTAAGATGTTTCAACCCCATGGGTTGAAAATTTATTCACATTATTCACAACATTATATTATTACATTCCACACAACTAGGTATTCTAGGAAAACATCTATGCTACCAAAAACAAGGTCTCTCAACAAGGTGAGTAGATGAACTACCCATAAATTATTTTCTACCTATAGTATGAGTATAGTCTCGTCAAACCTCAAGAAGCTAAATATAGAAATCATGTTTAATAACTCATGCATCTTCTACTATCTTAGGTGGAGGGAAACCAGGACCATCTGCCACAGGTAGTATGGAATGTAATGATGATATAAAAACAATAGATCCAAGAAGAATCCAACAATAACATCAACATATAAGACCTTCTTCAATATGTTATATCATCTCTGATGTCCTCCCTGACACCCATATGAATATCCTGATTCATCCCATGATCATAGGTGTCAAATGTTACCACAGAAACTTGGCCCCCCTACCCCACATACCACACATCCATCCAGGGTTATCCATCCTAGTCTTGCATCATGTCCGAGCGTTATAACCCCACATCATAAGATCATATCTAGATAAAATCATAAGAAGTAGGAACAAAAAATTTAACTTAGCTCTTGGAACTAAAGAAAGGCATGCGGGCTTCACACTCAACAACCTCTCACAGCTCCAACACAAGGCACATGTACTTTACAAGAAAATGGGAAACTGATGACCTACAAAAGAATTTTGATATACCAAAAAACTTATTCATATTCCATTTGAAATAACCAATTCATTATACATAGGATCCAACTATGGGAAATCTAAAAAACAATCTATCATAAGTAAATTTATCAATTCAGTTAATATCCCTTTAATTATTTTGATAATGAGAATCAACACGCTCTAAGTTAATTATGTAATCTTTTAAACATTCTTGCTTGAATCAATATAAAAAAATATCAAATTACATCAATAATTACAAGATTTTTTAAACATTCCTATTTATAATTTATCCAATTGATTATGAATTAATTAAGAATTTACATTCATTAACAATCAATATCAAGAATAAAAAGATAAGAAAGAATGGAATAGATATCACACTATCTATAAAATCAAGATACCAACCATTTTCTAGGTACAAATTAACAACACCACTACACAATTGATACCAATTCATTAATCTAGTTTAATTAATTATTATGTCAATTTTATTTTGATCCAAGGGGTAAACACATGCTAATTGTGTGATGGAATTTAAATAATTAGAGAAGTAATAAATAACTTACCTCAAATGGATTTCGATATTATTCAATCGATGATAGATCAATTCAATGGATCACGATCACCCCTCCCACAGAAACATGGAATATGAGGTGATCAACACCTTCTTGTTGTACTAAAACATGGGTGATAATAATGTATGAAGAGCCTCTAAGGAAAACATGATCCAAAGGGTACTACAGAGTTAAATGATTCCTCATAAATAAAGGTTATGGGTTCCTCACACCAAGATAAATAGTAGGGAATGAATTAAGAGATGTTTCCCTTCAAAAGAGTATTCGATCTAGTACTAACAGGATATGAAATGTTTTATTTCACATATAATATGGATCTTTACCATGACCATGCATTTTGATCGAGTAATTTCCCCATGATCCATAGGAAAATAAATATAGGAATTAAAGGGAATTGAATGTAACTCCCCAACCCCATTTACCCAGAGTCGGTGCATTATTACATAACATTGGCTTGATCACAAAAGATCAAGTCTTGAATGACCGATTAGTTTAGTAGACTTGGAATTACTAGATATATTCATAAGTCTTACATTACATCATAAAGTGAAAAAGAACTACAACAACATATTGTATTCATATCCCCTTATACTATCCCTGCTAGTCATTCATAAAATACTTCTTCAGATCCTGGGAAAAATTAAAACATTGAAAGGGGTGAGCTCAAATGCTCAGTAAGGATAAGAATATAGCGGAAACATTCATAAATAAACATAAACATTTAAGGCAATGTATAACTAAAACAAAATCCTTTTAAACATGAACTTCAGCATAATATGGAAAAGATAAAATGAAATAATTCCATTTACTTATTCACATGGATATCCTACTAGTCGAATAATCACATGCAATATCAACAACCACTTTCATAATAATGGAATGCATAATGCCAGACTATCATAACCACATAGTCAAGGCCTTGTGCCAATACTACAAATAAGATTTGGCCAAGGCCTTATTCCAAGACACTAGTTTGTCTCATGAGAACTACCGATGCATCGAGGAGCTATAGAGGGCTCCACCCATCACTTATTAATTCCAATGCATTCCTCATATGAACAGGTTAAAACATAACATAAACATTCGTATTAAAACTAGTATATGAAATGTAAATACTTTCACCATAAACCATCAATGGTATAAAAATAACTCATCCATAGTCAAAACATATCACAAAACCTTCAATACTATATGGAAGTTTTGTATCATAATAAATTAACTTCAAATAAGCTTAAATTCCATCAAATGATGTTGACATAGATGAAATCAAAACTATTTGAGAGAAATATCTCTTGTTTTGAAATCATTTAAAGCCGCATAATTAAAACATTTAATTTGAAAAGATTCTTATAAGCTTATAAGGTAAGCTTCGATGATTTTATAATGGTGGAAAATAGCCACACTCTCTGTATAAGTTAAAAAAATACATTCTTACCTTAATTTTTTCGAATTGGTTAAAAATGACCTTGTTTGGAAAACGAAAGAAATATTCCTTTATAAAAATCTTATAAAAAGTCAAACAAGGGTAATAACTACTTTAACTCATAGTCCATAAAATATTAAGAATGTTTGAAATAAATTTTTAAGAAACATGGATGTGGATGATAAATAGGTCCCAGTAGATAATTAGGAATAAACAACCTCGTATAATGAAGAGATTGTGAAATAAACCCTTACCTTGTACTTTTCCTTGGTTGAGGGTAGGTTATCCTCCTGTATAATAGTGAAATAATTTTTATTAAATTATAAAAAAAATCATATACATAAATATGATATCATATATGATATTTTAACATTTTTTTGTTAGTAATATATTTGTATTATCATTGTTTCGGGTGTTAACTGATTCATTTTCCTTTATATGATTTGTAACATAAGCCATCTTTTTTATGAATAGGATCTATATTATTCATATCTAGAATTATATTAAGTCTTTAAACATTATTTTTAACCATCAAATGAATATTATTCTTGAATGGATACGATGGGGAATGAATCTCATCACGTTTGTGGAGACGGTAGTCCGTACGTACGCACGAGCGACAATATCATTCTTTTGATATTAAAATAAAATATAATTGGGTGGTGTATCATATATACAGAATAATTATCATGTTATATTTATTATTTACATGAATTACACATCATTATTATACCCATCAATATAATAATGTATTGAATAACAATCACACAACGACGTGGAGACGGCAAGACGGACGAACGTACGTATGGTGAAATGTCATTCAAGGGATGGATAAAAAATTGAATATGGTTATAACATATTTATAATACATCACAGTATATAGGAGATATTGGAGTTATTATTTTAGAATTGAAATAACAAAGAAAGAAGAAGTTGAAGAAGAAAGGAACTTGAAAGAGAGTGGTGAAAACATTACCTCTTCTTCAAGTTCTTCCTATTGATTTGATCAAAAAGGCTCATTGGGTTGGCTTTATGATCAAACTAATGACTCTAAGATGAAGTGAGGTAAGTTTAGAGAATATTTGGGTAGGGGTTGGCCGATCCAAAAGGCTTGGAGGGTATTAATTTGAGATAAGGGCGAGTGCCCTTTTATAAGAGGGGTGAGGGGCACCTTGGGAAAAGCTAGAAATATTATTCTATAATAAATTCATATTCGGTTTATAATGACTCTAGAGTGAATTATTTAAAGTTAAAGGTGGGTATGGGTCGAAATACTTTCAACCAATAGATTTTAGACAGGTTTGGGTCACTATATTAAGCTTATCTTTTAGTTTTAACTCTTAGTTAATTAGTTTGACATTTACCATGTCACTTTGTATTTTTATATTATATAGTTAATAAACATACTATATACATCAAAGAGACCCCAAATTGGTCCATTAATGATACAACTATCATGATATAAGTCCATTGGCCGAACCATAGATTTTTAGGAATTGATTATCAATCAATTATAAAATATTTGTTTTAAAAACTCATTTATGTCTATTTTGACAATATTTAATAATTGATTTTTGTTAAAGTCTTAACAAATTTATTAATTCGAACCAAATTTATTAAAGAAATCCTAACATGTCATATTAACCAATAAAATTCTTTTATCGCATCAAAACTTTAAAATTACATTTATATTAACATTTATAATACTAATTATCTGTTTCTTTCATTAATAAGGAAAATACTGCATCATTATTGTGTCATAAACAAATTTAATTATTCAATGTATAAAAATTATAAAATACCATTATGTAGGAAATATTTTTATCTTTGTAATGAATATTTATAATTGAATTTATCTTATGTATTACCCTATATTAAAAATGTTTTAGTAATTAAACTTTGATTTTAACTCTTTTAACTCTTCTTTGAATTAAATAATAATAAATGTCCTAATCTAATCCAAGTGGACCTAAATGATAATATTTTATTCCTAATGTTGTTTCTGGTCGAGATAAAATTGTCCAATATAATTAGGACATGTGTTAGGGTAATATTAATATCATTTTTACCCTTAATTACCATATTTACTTTTAACAGTGGTAAATAAAAGAAAAAAGATACTATTCACCTAAAATTATTTTTATCTTATTGAACCACATTTTACTCCTTGATATTAACTGTGTCTCTCTAATTTTCTAAATTTCACTCAAAGAAGTGTTAAAATTATGTTTTATGTGAATTTCCAAATTCTCATAGGAGGTGGGTAAAAGACGATGAAAAGTTCAATAAAATTTTTATATATCTAAAATTTTTCAAAACTAACTCCAATGAATTACATTTAACTTATATAGGTATTATGTATCTCTTTTGACCTTAATTAAATTTAAATAAAATAAATAATTATTTAAATAAAAATTCGTTTTTAAACTATAACTCAGTGTTTTTTCACTATTCATCAAAAATTGAAAGTTTTTAGAAAAATACCTAAAACTCACCCTAGGCTAATTTTGATATTCCGAATCCAAATATGAAGCCCATTTTGAAAGATAAAATTTATAAAATTTCAAAAAGTGGGTATTAAAAATCATAACGGCTAGTTTGATTGGTTGTGGTGTGTGTTGGAACTCAATGTTGCTTACAACACACACTACTGTATTATTCAATGAGAAGCGTACCGTAGAAGCTTGGGGTGTTAAAATCTACCCTCCTTCAAATAATTTAGTTCTCGCAATTTCTAGAATAATACTGCATAAAAATACTCAAGTGATTCTTCATCATAAGTTCCTCAGATTCCCACGTTGCCTCTTCCATTTTATGCTTTCTCCATAGAACTTTTATGAGACGAGTCGTCCAGTTTCTCAACAATCGTTTTATGGTATCAAGAATCCTGATGGGATCTTCTCAATAAGACAGATTGGGTTCCAGTTCTAATTCCTTATAGGTGAGTACATGCATTGGGTCAAACATGTATTTTATCAACAGTGATATGTGGAACACATCGTGAACTTTGGATAGATTTGGCGGCATTTCCAAACGGTAAGCTACAACCCCAATTCAATATAGAATTTAGAAAGGTCTGATGTACCTAGGACTCAATTTAACTTTCTTACTGAAATGTATAAATCCCTTACATGGAGATACCTTCAAGAAAACTTGATCTCCTACCTGAAATTCCAAATCCTTCCTTTTATTATCGGCATAGCTCTTCTGTCTACTTTGAGCTAATTTGATGTGGTTTGGATTACTTCACCTTTTCCATCATGTCCTCCACCAGTTCTAGGGCAACGAGTTTTCTTTCACCAACATCATCCCAACAGGTTGGTGTGCGACATCTCTTTCTGTATAACACATCATATGGTGCCATTTGAATACATGAATGAAAGCTATTGTTATATGAAAATTCTACCAGAGGTAAATATTGATCCCACATACCCTGAAAGTCAAGTGAACAAGATATCAACATTTCTTCTAAGGGTTGAATAGTCCGTTATGATTGTCCATCCGTTTGAGGGTGGTAGGCAGTACTCAAACAAAGTTCAGTATCCAAGGCCTTCTTAAGACTCTTCCAGAATCTTTATGTAAAACGGGGATCACGATCAGAAACAATAAATAGGGGTACTCCATATGGGTAAGGTTATTATTCATAACCTGAGTGAGTTGTCCCAATATGGTGATTAGCTGATCAACACCAGTTGCATCACCAGCTCCACAAAAATTATCTTGAGCAGGAGGGCAATCCCTACAAGGAGTGTGTGCACTAATACGGTTTCCATTTCTTCCAATAGGCGCCATTTCTAAAAAATGGCATATACTAGATCAGTTTATGAATCAAAATACATAATTCCAAACTTGTAAAACACTTAACATAAATTGAACAGTTTATGGATATAATCCATAATCATAAAAATGTTTTTTTTGAGGAAGTATATACTCATAAACCCTTCATAATGGTTTGTAACGAAAATGAGAATTATCCTAAGCATATCCCCCATGAGTGTCATAACCAAGAGTCCAGTAAGGCCCATTGTCATGCACCAGTTCCCGTTCGAGTCTATATGTGTTTTCTGGTTTTACCCCTAGGTACAACTGTGCCAGAGCCACCTCTACTTGCTTCTATCCAGACAGGGATGTATTGTTTGGAAAACTCACAAAATCTCTACAATACCAAAATTCTAGGAAGTTATTCTATACTAATCCTAAAATTTTATCTTAGGGATATGTGCTCTAATCAGAGTTTATCTAAATCTAACTTCCAAGGTTTGTACTAAACTTCCTATGATACCAACTGAAACGCCCTGACCCCAGTTACCCATATTCGGTGCATTATTACATAACATTGGCATGATCATCAAAGATCAAGTCTCGAAAGATAGATTAGTTTAGTAGCCCTGGAATCACTAGATATATTCATAAGTCTTACATTAAATCATAAAGTGAAAAAAACTACAACAACATATTTTCTTCATATCCCCTCATACTATCCCTATAGGTCTTTCATAAAATACTTCTTCACATCCTGGGAAAAATTAAATCATTGAAAGGGGTGAGCTCAGGAGCTCAGTAAGGATAACAATATAGTGGAAACATTCATAAATATAAATAAACATTTAAGGCAATGTATAACTAAAACAAAATCCCTTTAAACATGAACTTCAGCATAATATGTAAAAGATAAAATGAAATAATTCCATTTATTTATTCACATGAATATTCTACTAGTTGAATAATCACATGCAATATCAATAACCACTATCATAATGATGGAATGCATAATGCCAGACTATCAAAACCACATAGTAAAGCCCTTGTTCCAAGACTACAAATATGATTTTTCCAAGGCCTTGTTCCAAGATAGTAGTTTGTCTCATGAGACCTACCGATGCATCGAGGTGCTATAGCGGGCTCCACCCGTCACTTATTAAGTCCAATGCCTTCCTTATATGAACATGTTAAAACATAACATAAACATTCGTATTAAAACTAGCATATGAAATGTCAATACTTTCTCCATAAACCATGAATAGTATAAAAATAACACATCCACAGTAAAAAATAACACAAAACCATCAATACTATATGGAAGTTTTGTATCATAACAAATCAACTTCAAATAAGCTTAAAATCCATCAAAGGATGTTGACATAGATGAAATCAAACCTATTTGAGAGAAATATCTCTTTTTTTGAAATCATTTAAAAGCCACATAATTAAAAAATTTATTTTGAAAATATTCTTATAATATTGTAAGGGATGCTTTGATGATTTTATAATGGCGGAAAATAGCCGCACCCACCGTATAAGTTAAAAAAAGTCATTCTTACCTTAATTTTGTCGAAAACGTTAAAAAGGACCTTGTTTGGAAAACGACAGAAAGATTATTTTATGAAAATCTTATAAAAAGTCAAAAAAGGGTATAAATTACTTTAACCCATAGTCCATAAAATATTAAAAATGTTTTGAAATACATTTTTATCAAACATGTATGTGGATGATAAAGAGGTCCCAGTAGATAATTACGTATAAACAACCTCGGATAATGAAGAGATTGTGAAATAAACCCTTACCTTGTACTTTTCCTTGGTTGAGGGAAGTTTACCATCCTGTATAATGGTGAAATAATTTTTATTAAACTATACAAGGATCATAGACATTGATATGATATCATATATGATCTTTTAACATTTTTTTGTTAGTAATATCTTTGTATTATCGTTGTTTCGGGTGTTACCTGATTAATTTTCCTTTATATTATTTGTTACATAAGCCATTTTTGTTATTAATAGGTTGTATATTATTCATATCCATAATGATATTAAGTCTTTAGACATTATTTTTAACCATCAAGTGAAAATTATTCTTGAATGGATACGATGGGGAATGAATCTCATCACATTCATGGAGACAGTTGTCCGTACACACGCATGAGCGACAATATAATTCTTTTGATACTAAAATAATATTTAATTGGATGGTGTATCATATATGAAGAATAATTATCATTTTATATTTTTTATTTACATGAATTACACATCATTATTATATCAATCAAAATAATAATGTATTGAATAACAATTACACCATGACGTGGAGACGGTAAGCCGTATGTACGCACATATGGTGACATGTCATTAAAGGGATGGATAGAATACTGAATATGGTTGTACCATATTTATAATACATCAAATTATATAAGATATATTGAAGTTATTATTTTATAATTGAAATAACAAAGAAATAAGAAGTTGAAGAAGAAAGAAACTTGAAAGAGGGTGGTGAAAACATTACCTCTTCTTCGGGTTCTTCCTTTTGATTTGATATAAAGGGATTCCTAGGTTGGCTTTATGATCAAAATAAGGCCTCTATGTTTAAGAGAGGGAAGTTGATAGAATATTTTGGTAGGGGTTGTCCGATAAAAAATGCTCTGTGGGTTTGAATTTGAGAGAAGGGGGAGTGCCCTTTTATAAGAGGGGTGAGGGGCACCTTAGGAAAATCTAGAAATATTATTTTATAATAAATTCATATTCGGTTTCTAATGGCTCCAAAGTGGATTATTTAAAGTTTAAGGTAGGGATGGGTCGAAATAATTTTAAATAATAGATTTTAGACAGGTTTGTGTCACTATATTAACCTTATCTTTTAGTTTTAACTATTTGTTAATTAGTTTGACATTTAACATGTAACTTTGTGTTTTTATATTATATAGTTAATAAACATACTATATAAATCCAAGTGACCCCCAAGTGGTCCATTAATGATACACCGATCATGATATAAGTCCTTTGGCCAAACCTTATATTTTTAGGAATAGAATATCAATTAATAAAATAATATTTGTTTTAAAAACTCATTTTTGAAAATTTTGACAATGTTTAATAATTGATTTTTGATAGTCTTAAAAAATTTATTAATTCGAAACAAATTCATTTAGGCAATCATAACATGTCATGTTAACCAATAAAATTCATGTAAGTCATAAAAACATTAAAATTATATTTATTTTAACATTTGTAATACTAATTATATGTTTCTTTCATTAATAAGGAAAATACTGCATCATTATTGTGTCATAAAGAAATATAATTATTCAATGTCTAAAAATTATAAAATACAATTATGTAGTAAATATTTTTATCTTTCTAATTAATATTTATAATTGAATTTATCTTATATATTACCCTATATTAAAAATGTTTTAGTAATTAAAATTTGATTTTAACTCTTTTAACTCTTCTTTGAATTAAATAATAATAAATGCCCTAATCTAATCCAAGTGGACCTAAATGATAATATTTTATTCCTAAGGTTTTTTGTGGTCGATATAAACTTTTACAATAGAATTAGGACATGTGTTAGGGTAATATTAATACCATTTTTTAATTACCCTATTTACTTTTAACTGCTATAAATAAAAGTAAAAAGTTACCATTCACCAAAAATTATTTTTATCTTATTGAACCACATTTTACTCCATGATATTAATGGTGTTTCTCATATTTTTTAAATTCCACTCACATAAGTGGTGAAATTATGTTTTATGTGAATTTCCAAATTCTCCTAGGAGGTGGGTAAAAGACAGTGAAAAGAACAATTAAATTTTTATATATCTAAAATTATTCTAAACTAACTCCAATGAATTAAATTGAACTTATATAGGTATTATGTGACTATTTTTAATTTAATTAAATTTAAATAAAACAACTAATTATTTAAATAAAAATTAGTTTTTAAACTATAACTGAGTGTTTTTTTACTATTCATCAAAAATTGAAAGTTTTCAGAAAAATACCAAAAATTCACCCTAGGATAATTTCGATATTCCGAATCTAAATATAAAGTCAATTTTGAAAGATAAAATTTATAAAATTTCAAAAAGTGGGTATTACTATTCATAACAGCTAGTTTGATTTGTTGTGGTGTCTGTTGTACTCAAAGTTGCATACAACACACGCTACTGTATTATTCAAAGAGAAGCGTACCATAGAATATTGGGGTGTTACATTGAATCGGTCTCAAAAACATTCAAACAGTTAATTATAGGGTTTTTATGTCAATGAAAATGTCAATGGGGTGATAGTGAAAAAGGGTGGAAAATTCTTGAAAAAGTTGAAAATATAGAAAACTCTTACAATGAGTTACCATGATGTCCTAGAGCACTTTCAACACCATATTTCAACAATGCAAGGGACTGTAGAGGTTCAAGCAATTACATCAAATACCACTGACTACATTATCATCCAATATAATCCAAACCAATCTAGATGGAAACAACCACCCTCTGAGATACCCATGAAGTCTCTCACCACCACCGGAGCTCAACAACCTCCTTAGAGGAAGAACACAAAGCCACACAAATACCACAATCAGCTCCTAAACACTCTATTAGAGGGGATACCTCTTAAAATAGGGTAATCCAAAACATGAAATGAGATAAATCCATATCATAAAATGTAATGGTCTACAACCCCAAAAAACATTATCATATGATGTTCTAAACCTCAAACAACTCGAGTTACTCAGAACGTATCAGAGATTCACATTTCCAGAAACTGTTTCACAAGCCCATATGCTTCAAAAAGATAGTTCTAAGGGTATAGATCATCTATGCAATTACTTCTCTCGGTGGTCTGGGATCTCTATAAGCCACTCCTCGAAGGTCATATCATCATCAATATTTATCTCACCCAGACTGATGACATGAGAGTATTCATGAAGATAATTATACAGTTGTGACACGTGAAAAACATCTTGTGGCGGGATCATCTATGTGGAAAGTTCTACCTGATATTCCACAGATCCAATATGAGAGAACTCCCCAAATGTCCCAATAAACTAGAGATAAAGCTTACTCCTGCTACCAAACCTTTACTACCCGTGATGGGGAGTCACCTTTAGGAACACATGATCCCCAACGACAAACTCCATAAATCTCCTCCTATGATTGGAATAAGATTTCTAACAATCATGAATTTCCTTCATCCTTTTATGAATAACTTGAACCATGTCTATCATACATTATACCAGTTTCAGCACAAGAATATTTGACTCTCTAACCCCATTCTAGGGTAATAGAGGGGTGGCCTATTATATGTTAGGTTAGTGTCACCATTGTAATGTTTGAAACGAAAATAGTGTACCCCTATTTTTCAAGTTTAAAAATTCTCAAAATTGGGCCATTATATAATTTAGATGATATAAACTCTAAATATTTCTATTCAATAGGTTTTGGACTTGTTATGGTTAATTTTGAACCCTTATATTTTTAGTTTAATCTTTGGTAAACCAAATTTTACCTTAACCATGGTAAATAATTTTTACTATTTTTTATATTAAATATGGTAAAAAATAATTTTCACATTATTAGATAATATAAATTATTCTGATTGAAAATATGCAATCCCTTTTCTATATTTTCCATTCACAAAATAGGAAAATTTTATTCTAAAATTTCTCTCATAGACTCAAAGAGAAAGTGGGTTTCAAAATAGTTGATGTTTAAAAGTATAAAATGTTTTAATATAAAAATTTAATATTAAAATCGTTAAAGTGAACTAAATTGAATTAATAGATATATAATAGAACTAATTTTTATTATAAAATAACCACTATTTTTGGATAATTTTAAATGCATTAAAATACATGAAAATTCTCATTAAAAACAAGTATTATTCATTATTAATCAAAAAATTTCCTTGTTATAAAATTCACATTGATTCACCATAAGATAATTTTAAAATTATCACCTAAAAAGTGAAATTTATTTTTCAAATACATTTGAAATTTTTTTCAAAAATAATTCTAAAAATTAGTGAGTAAAAGACGACAAAACTGGTTTTCATGAAAAATATAGTTTTAAGCCTAAAAGTATATTCATTCTTATATATTGTCATGGAAACAAAAAGTATGAATGTAATAAATTTTATTGAAAATATAATTATTAAATTTTATTAATGAAATTCACCCAAATATAAATTATTTAAGTTATTATTTTAAAACAAATTTGTGAACATAAAAATAATTTTTTAGAAAAAGATTTATTTTATTTTCCAATAGTTTTTTATTAAAAATTCATTTTATAAAAATGAATTCATTGCATATTATTTTTAAAAAAATATATTTTCGTAAATTATATAATCACATATATAATTTCAATTACATTAGAAAGGTGATAACTATCATATTAAGTAATGATATATTAAAAGTATTTATTGCTTCTTCAAATTCGTTATTTCATGTGATACAAAATATAAAAAATATTAAATTAATTTGAAAAATTTATTTTTTAAAATCTCAGGGTGTTATAAAAACCATCATTACTGTTTAATGTGTTCTACCACACAACGAAATAATTTAATTCATTTTCCATCACGTCCAATTATGGCTAGTTATAATACTCGATATAATGTATATATATAATACTAATGATATATTTATCTTTCTGAGTGGGTAATTTATATTTCTCCTCATTACCATTCTATTCACTAAAAAAATTAAATTTTATTCATGTGTACATGTGGATTATCACCTCTATGATGCAATGTGATTTATTTGTCATCACCATATCAAATAGATGATATATATAATTATATTTAAGTAAATAATATTTTATTTAGGATTCAATTAAAAAAAATTAGAGCTAAAATATTTCTTACATTATTTCTATAAATATCATTGAATACTATAAATACTACTTATGCATAATTATGACACACTGTCTCCATTATTTTAACATTGTTAATTATTCATATCCATGATTTATGATTGGTTTCAAAAGTATAATTCATTTTAAAAAATGAGAATTATTTCATGAATATTGGTCTAGAGATGATGGAAGAATGACCACATTGACCAAGTCATTCTACAAAAGTCATTTTGGATAGATGGGTAGATTATCATAAAACATAATTGATAAATGAATTGATTAAGTAATTAAATATAACATGATAATAAACAAAATAAAATTAATAATCAAAAGTAAAATTATTCTTAATAAATTTAATAATTAACATTACATTATCATTCTTGACGATAATAAATATATGTGATGATTGAAACTCAATGTCGGAGACATTGTTTAAAAAAGTACATTTTTAATGTTTCCCTTCCAACTATTTTTCTTCAATGTCAATATTTTTAAATTTCTTTTAATTGATGTATTTATATGGATATTATTGAATTATAAATGGAATTTTATCAATATATTTAATTTATTTAAATGTTTTTCAATAAGAATATGTCTCTGTATTTTTTACAAAATGATTGAATTTATTATAAAAATAAAAAATAATTTTTTTAACATATATAGAGAATATAAAGTTTTCCACCAGTATAACCTCTATTTGATATTTTAATTACATTATAATATTACATGATTTCTTATAAAAATCACATTTTCATTTTTTTGGAATTTTAGTTTTGAAAACTTTTCTTTAAAGGAAAGGGATATATCAATATCATAAAATTATTTCTTATATGTTGACTAAATGTTTTTAGGATAAAATATTTTATTTTTTATTATTATGATATGGTTCTTCAGATTTGCTTATGATGATTAGTGGGTTAGTTATAAACCAATTAAAGTTGACTCCATGATCCCTCGAATTCATTTGATAATATTTTTGTTTATAGATTACCATGATTTTTATTCCGAGTGTAACCAATATAGTCATTTCAAGTATAACTATGATGGTTATTCCACATGAAACCATGAGGGTTATTCCATTTGAAACTGTGGTGATTACTTTATATATAAGAGTGATATAATAATGATACCTCTGATTACCAAAAATGTTTTATTCATGATTTTTATGCTTTTAATGAAATTTTATGCTTTTATAAGGTAATATAAAGATGCTATGCCTAAATGAAAGTATATTACAAAACATAAGGGTGTAAAAGATTGTTTTTTGAATTAAATTTCATGTTTTTTTAGTGACTTAAAATAAATAATAATTATTTTTATTTCTCATTAAACATTTCTTATGAAATTCATTATTAAAAACTTTGTTAAATAATTTTGATTTCATAGTTAAGAAAATTTCTATTTGATACCAATTAATATTTTAAAAATTGAAAAATATTATAATTATTCATGAAATAAATGGTTTATTTCTTCTTTCTATTGTGTCCCTTGTATTGATTTCTTTTCTTATCCCAAATTGGAATTTTTTTCATTGAGTTTAAGTATGGGTAAGAATAAATTAGATGTCAAGTTTAAATTCATGGACGTTTGACAAGAATATTATATTTAATTATTTTTAAATGTTTTGTTTTTTTAATGAAACTAGATAAGAAGTTTCCACTATGTAATATATCGGTTTTTTTATATGAGTTGTGACCTAACTCTCAAAAACAATAAATCCTGAAGAACATATGGAATTAAAAAAAAGTTATTTTTAGTCAAATGTCACTAGATTATATAATGTTTATGGATCATTCCTTATAGGTCACACGTATTTCATGTTTGTGAGGTGATGTATGATTATATGGATGATCACCAAAGGGTTAACCTGACAGAGGATTGTGAGTGTTAGAGGAGTATACTACATTAGTTACAATATAAAGGGGTGGATATTTTTGATAGGAAGTGTATTTGATATATATATGGAGAACAAATTAATGGAGTTAATGGTATATTCCATTTTTATCCATACATGATTAAATAATTGCAACCAATTTTCTATTAATCAGATGATAGGATATATGTTCCAATGATAAAATATATTTCATGAAGAGAATGCGGAAAAAAATATTTTTTTGATGATTTCTAGGAAATTATAGATAAAGAGTTCCATTCATTTATAACATATGCAGTGAAGAGGTATGTGATTCCCTCCCTATGGTGTGGGATCCCGATCTTGTGGGTTATCAGGATATGATTTAAGAAACTAATATTATTTTCCATTGATCTTTTTCAAGATGTGGTAGATAGATAGTCATATTTTTTAGAGGTGCTACATCATACTATTTTGTTTGTTCTTAACCAATTTATATTTTCAATATAGATAGAGGTGGAAAATAATAACGATGTGATCAAAAGGATTTATTCTCATTTAAGATCACATCAAGAGGGGATTCAGTAAAATTTCATAAAGATATTATCTATGTATATAAGGTCTCATATTTAAGTGGAATCTTGGTTTTAAACCACAGGGAATTGGCCATATGAGTATTCATATCGAATTCCATGATCTATTTTTTTCACTCCAAGATTATGATTACTATTCCATTGTAATTTTTTTATAGGTCATGATCATTTTTGATTTTATTTTCTTGTATATTATTTGTAGAAAACATGGGATATGTTGAGAGTTATAGTTCATAATGAGAAATAATTTCATTATGATCTCTATCAGTAGTATGGTTAATGATTTTTATTCATTTGATGAGTGATTAAAAGGGAATATAAAACTCCATGATGTCTCCATACTGATAGATATAGGGCTGAGAGAGGCCTTGAATATGGTTATTAGTAGGGATAGTGAGTTCTAAAAGTTGATATTGGTCAATTTCATGAAATGAAAATTCATTTTCTAGGGGTTACAATGTTTTTCTGAGGTTCAACATGTGTATCTTTCACATTTTCATTTTCATTATTTGATTGTAGAGCTCTACACTACTTAATTTTACCATCCTCAGTTCATGCCATGGGAAATTTTTTTTAGTGTATTCTTATGCCACTAGTGTTGAATATGATAATTTGAGTTTAGTCTAGTTTTCTTAATGTTTTCCATGGAAGTGACATAGTGATTTGAAATCTTAAATAATTGGTGGATTTATTCATTTCATAAGATATAACCCCAAAATATAACTCTTAACTTGTTTTGGTTGTAATCATTGTATTTTTAGATCAATTACCACTAATTGAGTGTTTTTTATACGATGTGTGAGCCGATAATGTGGTGCTAATTCATGGTATGACCATAAAATGGGTTATATGAATTTATAGAGTCCTCTTACTTATATTTTTGTGTTTTTATTGATTTTGGAGGAGGTGTTGGTGGTTGATATTACAAGGGTTATCAAGGAGTTTAAAGATGCTTCCACAAAAGAGGTTATGACATTAACCCATGATGTTATATCAAATCTAGGATAAAGATAAAATATTGTTCCTCACTAATTTTTATGGATCCATACCAGATGAAACCTTATGAGTTATATGATTTTAAGATTTAGATTAATGATTTGATGAGAAATTGTGTCATCTCGCCCTATTTTCCACTATGGGGTAATCTTTTTTTCATTAATAATTAGAATGGTATTCATTGGTTTGTATATCAAGAAAAAATGACTATATCATGTGACGTTTAAGAAACATTATACCTATATTGAAATAAAATATTTTTTTATTTCATGGTAGCTAGCTAGTTTATGTAACATTATGGGATGCCATTATATATAGTTTCCTTTAAATAAATCACAGAGTGATATATTTTTTCACAAGAACTAAAAAATATCCATAATACATTTTTAAATTATAATGTTCTTCTTTAAATGTTTATTATGTTAAAATATAATATATCTATTTAAAAATAAAATATTAAAATTCATTAAATTAGAAAATTAGTATGAAATAATATTAGAAACACTTTCGGTTTAAGAAGATTATTTTCAAAATAAAAGTAGTTTGTCATTATATTTTGGATTTTCAAATAAAAGGTAAATGTCTAATTTTTTATTAATTTCAATTAAAAAAAGTAAACCTCATATTTGAACTTATAATAATAAAATCATCTTCGGATATTTTTTTTGGAATTTTAATAAATATTTATTTTCGATGTTAATAATAAAAAAACAACTTTCGGCTAATTGTATCTCTAATTATGATATTAAGATAATATAAAAACAATTTAAATTTTTAAGAATTTATTTCTCCCTAAAATAATATATATATATATATATTATATTTAATATATGATATTTATAAAGCGTATTTTAAAATTTTTGACCATAAATTGAGTTGTATTATAAAAGCTATTTTTTGATATATTATATGATTAAATGTTAATATAATTTTTATATTTATAAATTGAATTAAATTAAATGATTTCCAATTTTGGAATCATCAAAATGAAATTTTTTGTGAAGGGTCCTCTTCATTTTTAAATAATTAATTAATTACCATGATTAATATTAAAATATAAATTATTAGTGTTTATGACTATAAAATATTGTGGATTTTTTTCTAAATACTACTTATAATATAAGAATTATAACATTTTTTTTAATTTTATAATGTATTAACTAAATTTTTTACCAATATTTTCTCACTCACTGCATCCATCCTTCATTCCATTCTATTCTTACCATTCAACATTATTTTCCATGGAAATTGCCTTGTTTTACCACTTAAAAAATGGGCCAACTACAGCGCTTCTTTGGAAACATTTTCATTCGTGTTATTTTTTTAAAATATACACATTTTTATATTATAGTAATATCTCTTTATCTATATCCTTTTTCCACTCTTAAATATCTCAACCCCTCATTTGAAAGGATAATTCCAAGGAAAATCCAAGTTCTTCAAGTGAGTATTACTCTCTTATTTGTCTTTCTTTTTAATTTTCCTTTTCCCAATATTCACTAACCATATTAATATAATAGATTATGTATCATATATATATATACATGTCATTATAAAAATGTAACTTCAGTTATATGTTCATTTCATATCATTCGAAAAGAAAAACCATTGTATCAATCATGCGTATGTGCGGACAACTACCTCTATGATGTATTACGATTGGTTTTTTCATGACTACCATTTTGGATGGTATTAAGGATGGTTTTTATGAAATTTAATATCTTTAATGTTACTTATAAAATTAAAAAATTCATGCAATTACCATTAAAATTCAATTTATCCATTCATTATGGAATTATATTTTTAATCAAACGTTTGTGTAGACAGCTGCCTCAATGAAAAAACTGCCTTATTTGTCTTATGAATTTAACATAGATAGACCATGAAGTCTAATTAATGAACTAATATTGTATTTATATCATTATTATAATTATGAAATGATAAATTTTCATATACCATCACTCCATCATTCCATTATGAAATGGGAACGTTAATGGTTTGTACATGCAAATTACTACTTCCATGAGCGATGAAATACATTTGGCAGCACCACCAATCATTAATAGTTATATGAAAGTGTATAATAATATATATTATATATATTACTTTTATATTCTTATATAAATTTTATTTTATCATTTTGTAAAATAATATTATAACTCATTCAATCATTACAAACATGCTTTCATTTTGGATGGTTAACCTCCTACTTAAGAGATGTTATAATATTTATATTGATAATGATTATGAAATATTATGTTGAGTTGAAAAGGATTATTTATGGGAAAAATAAAAGTCCTAAAATTTGTTGATCAAATATGAAATTAATAATTAGGAATTACAATGTGTTTTACAAATACATGAATGAACCATAACCTATAAGTCTACACCAACAAAATTAGTACAAAAGAAGTACAAAAGTATTGGATCTAGAAAGACCGCATTGAACTCTTTTCCATCACCTATGTCTTTTAAAGTTCATCATCAACTTGATTATATTCTTTATATACATTAGATATGTCTAAATTTATTTTTATTATGGCACAAATTCATTCAATCCATTGTGATAACTCATTCCATGGAACATGTATGATTCTATATTTTACCACCTCATTGGAAAACATACATTATGGAATTCATGATGGCCCATAACTCAAAATCATATGAAATCACAATTCAAAATTATATATAAAAAACCTATTATGAATCCACAATGTTTATGGAATACACCTACAAATATAGATGTTAATTTCATTTCAAAGGAAGCCACAAAAAATTTCACCAAGATCCAAATATAAATCGGGGGAATCCATCAGATTCATTTCAGAACCAGAGGTTTTTTTGGACCTTCCACTCACACCAAATACCTATAATATATTCAATTTTTATTGTATGTTACTGATATAACATTTTTTTATTTTGGAATCCATATGAATATCATTATTCTTGGACATTCTTCTATATTAATGAGAGTGCTTCTAGTTGTCAAAAATCAAATCATTCCTTGTCTTCCAGACATGATTGATGAGTGAAGTAGAAACTACCATTTAAAAATTATGAATATATTCACTATTCATAGAAGAATAAGTAGATACAAGATGATTTTGTATGTTTTCATCTGTATAGATAATGGTTCCAATGATATCCTATATTAATTTACATAATGTGGTAGCAAATAGAAATTTAAGAAATAAATGCTATAGATTTTCTGCACCATGAGGTCAAATGAAATAATTCTTAATGATCATTATCCATGAACTGGTGCTGATGTTATCCCCACATTATATCATTTAATAATTATTTGTGTTTAAAGAGACATCCCCATTTGGGTTCAACATTAATATGTCCTTGTCAACAAAGTTTTACCTTTGAAGTTTAATGTTAATATGAAAAGGAAATAATGCATTCATATCACTATTGTTTTCAGTGAGATCAGAAATTATTATATTCATCAAATTCAAGGGAACATTCATGATATCTCTATGAGGCCTATCATTCTAGTCATCACTCCAATAGTAAATATTATATTCCCTACAATCCATCATTTTAGGGTTAAATATAATTTCAAAATATGTTTTCCTGAAAACCTTCCTAATATATGAGGCAATATAATATAAGATCCCTTTAAGAAATTATTTACAGAAGCTTCTAGAAATAAAATCAAAATAGGTGTCATAAGAAGTCATAGAATTCCATGTGAATTTACTAATAATAGTATTATTAAAATTCCTAATGTACATGATGAATAATCACACAATGTCATTGGGTTTTCTAAACTCTTTCCAAAAAAACATTATGAGCTTCTATTCATTTTTTGATCTAGACTAAATAAATATTCTCATCAAGATCTGTAAGTTATTAATAAGCCCTCCTTGCCACTTGTACAAAGAGAAATCATACATAAATCCGGAAGTGATCAAATAATTGACTAATAATATTCTTCCATCATAAGACAAAGACTTCCCTTTCCATTTAGCCTACTAATTAGTAAACATGGATCATATGTTTTCATGGTAAAAAATACAAATTCAACCCCAAAATAGTGAGAAATCAGTATATATAAAAGTTATTGTTCCTCTTTTGACTACAAGGGCTCTAGAAATACTATTTTTTCTAGTATCATTAAATCCATCTCCAATTAATGTAAATGAATTTTTTCTAACTAATTTTTTTTCCTTCCATGCCTTCATAATTTCGAAAAATTTCCCTAATCACACAGAAGATGATTTTGGATGATTGTCCAAATAATATGATGTCATTAGCATAAAGAAGGCTAGAGCAGGTGAATAACCACCTACCATCCTTAATTATTTTTTAATGGATAACTTGGGTAATCTCATTAAAGAACATTCATATATAAAAATCATCCATAGAAAAAAAAGATAGGGGGTCTCATTTCGAAAGGTCCGATGTACCTGGGACTCAATTTACCTTTCTTACCGAAATGTATAACTCCCTTCCATGGAGATACCTTCAAGAAAACTTGATCTCCTACCTGAAATTCCAAATCCTTCCTTTTATTATCGGCATAGCTCTTCTGTCTACTTTGAGCTAATTTGATGTGGTTTTGGATTACCTTCACCTTTTCCATTGTGTCCTCCACCAGTTCTAGGCCAACGAGTTTTCTTTCACCAACATCATCCCAACAGGTTGGTGTGCGACATATCTTTCTGTATAACGCATCATATGGTGCCATTTGAATACATGAATGAAAGCTATTGTTATATGAAAATTCTACCAGAGGTAAATATTGATCCCACATACCCTGAAAGTCAAGTGAACAAGATATCAACATGTATTCTAAGGGTTGAATAGTCTGTTCTGATTGTCCATCTGTTTGAGGGTGGTAGGCAGTGCTCAAACAAATTTTAGTATCTAAGGCCTTCTTAAGACTCTTCCAGAATATTTATGTAAAATGGGGATCACGATCAGAAACAATAAATAGGGGTACTCCATATGGGTAAGGTTAATATTCATAACCTGAGTGAGTTGTCCCAATATGGTGATTAGCTGATCAACACCAATTTCATCACCAGCTCCACTAAAATTATCTTGAGAAGGAGGGAAATCCCTACATGGAGTGTGTGCACTGATACGGTTTCAATTTCTTCCACTAGGTGCCATTTCTAAACAATGGCATATACTAGATCAGTTTATGAATCAAAATACATAATTCCAAACTTGTAAAACACTTAACATAAATTGAAAAGTTTATGGATATAATCCATAATCATAAAAATGTTTTCTTTGAGGAAGTATATACTCATAAACCCTTCATAAGGGTTTGTAAAGAAAATGAGAATTATCTTAAGCATATCCCCCATGGGTGTCATAACCAAGAGTGCAGCAAGGCCCGTTGTCATGCACCAGTTCCCGTTCGATTCTAGCTGTGTTTTTTGGTTTTACCCCTAGGTACAACTGTGCCAGATCCACATCTACTTGCTTCTATCCAGACAGGGATGTATTGCTTGGAAAACTCACAAAATCTCTACAATACCAAAATTCTAGGAAGTTCTTCTATACTAATCCTAAAATTTTATCTTAGGGATATGTGCTCTAATCAGAGTTTATCTAAATCTAGCTTCCAAGGTTTTTACTAAACTTCCTATGATACCAACTAAAACGCCCTGACCCCAGTTACCCATAGTCAGTGCATTATTACATGACATTGGCATGATCATCAAAGATCAAGTCTTGAAAGATAGATTAGTTTAGTATCCTTGAAATCACTAGATATATTCATAAGTCTTACATTACATCATAAAGTGAAAAAAACTACAACAACATCTTGTCTTCATATCCCCTCATACTATCCCTACAGGTCCTTCATAAAATACTTCTTCACATCCTGGGAAAAATTAAAACATTGAAAGGGGTGAGCTCAGAAGCTCCGTAAGGATAACAATATAGCGGAAACATTCATAAATAAACATAAAGATTTAAGGCAATGTATAACTAAAACAAAATCCCTTTAAACTTGAACTTCAGCATAATATGGCAAAGATAAAATGAAATATTTCCATTTATTTATTCACATGAATATTCTACTAGTCGAATAATCACATGCAATATCAATAACCACTATCATAATGATGGAATGAATAATGCCAGACTATCAAAACCACATAGTCAAGGCCTTGTGCCAAGACTACAAATATGATTTTTCCAAGGCCTTGTTCCAAGATAGTAGTTTGTCTCATGAGACCTACCGATGCATCGAGGTTCTATAGCGGGCTCCACCCATCACTTATTAAGTCCAATGCCTTCCTCATATGAACAGGTTAAAACATAACATAAACATTCGTATTAAAACATGCATACAAAATGTCAATACTTTATCCATAAACCATGAATAGTATAAAAATAACACATCCACAGTAAAAAATAGCACAAAACCATCAATACTATATGGAAGTTTTGTATCATAACAAATAAACTTCAAATAATCTTAAAATCCATCAAAGGATGTTGACATAGATGAAATCAAATCTATTTGAGAGAAATATCTCTTTTTTTGAAATCATTTAAAAGCCACATAATTAAAAAATTTATTTTGAAAATATTCTTATAAGCATGTAAGGGATGCTTTGATGATTTTATAATGGTGAAAAATAGCCGCACCCACCGTATAAGTTAAAAAAAGTCATTCTTACCTTAATTTTGTCGAAAACGTTAAAAAGGACCTTGTTTGGAAAACGACAGAAAGATTATTTTATAAAAATCTTATAAAAAGTCAAAAAAGGGTATAAATGACTTTAACCCATAGTCCATAAAATATTAAGAATGTTTTGAAATACATTTTTATCAAACATGGATGTGGATGATAAAGAGGTCCCAGTAGATAATTACGTATAAACAACCTCGGATAATGAAGAGATTGTGAAATAAACCCTTACCTTGTACTTTTCCTTGGTTGAGGGTAGGTTACCCTCTTCTATAATGGTGAAATAATTTTTATTAAACTATACAAGAATCATATACATTAATATGATATCATATATGATCTTTTAACATTTTTTTGTTTGTAATATCTTTGTATTATCGTTGTTTCGAGTGTTACCTAATTCATTTTCCTTTATATTATTTGTTACATAAGCCATTTTTGTTATGAATTGGTTGTATATTATTCATATCCAGAATGATATTAAGTCTTTAAATATTATTTTTAACCATCAAGTGAAAATTATTCTTGAATGGATACGATGGGGAATGAATCTCATCGCATTCATGGAGACGGTTGTCCGTACACACGCACGAGCGACAATATCATTCTTTTGATATTAAAATAATATTTAATTGGATGGTGTATCATATATGAAGAATAATTACCATGTTATATTTTTTATTTACATGAATTACACATCATTATTATACCAATCAAAATAATAATGTATTGAATAACAATGACACCACGACGTGGAGACGGTAAGTCGTACGTACGCACATATGGTGACATGTCATTAAAGGGATGGATAGAATACTGAATATGGATGTACCATATTTATAATACATCAAAGTATATAATAGATATTGAAGTTATTATTTTATAATTGAAATAACAAAGAAATAAGAAGTTGAAGAAGAAAGAAACTTGAAAGAGGGTGGTGAAAACATTACCTCTTCTTCGGGTTCTTCCTTTTGATTTGATAGAAAGGGCTCCCTAGGATGGCTTTATGATCAAAATAAGGCCTCTATGTTTAATAGAGGGAAGTTGAGAGAATATTTTGGCAGGGGTTGTCTGATCAAAAAGGCTCTGTGGGTATGAATTTGAGAGAAGGGGGGGGGGGTTCCCTTTTATAAGAGGGGTGAGGGGCACCTTAGGAAAATATAGAAATATTATTTTATAATAAATTCATATTCGGTTTCTAATGTCTCCAAAGTGGATTATTTAAAGGTTAAGGTAGGGATGGGTCGAAATACTTTCAACTAATAGATTTTAGACAGGTTTGTGTCACTATATTAACCTTATCTTTTAGTTTTAACTATTAGTTAATTAGTTTGACATTTACCATGTAACTTTGTGTTTTTATATTATATAGTTAATAAACATACTATATAAATCCAATTGAACCCAAAGTGGTCAATTAATTATACAATGATGATGATATAATTCCTTTGGACAAAACTTATATTTTTAGGAATATAATATCAATTAATAAAATAATATTTGTTTTAAAAACTCATTTTTGACAATTTTGACAATGTTTAATAATTGATTTTTGATAGTCTTAAAAAATTTATTAATTCGAAACAAATTCATTTAGAAAATCATAACATGTCATGTTAACCAATAAAAGTCAAACTTTAAAATTATATTTATTTTAACATTTGTAATACTAATTATGTGTTTCTTTCATTAATAAGGAAAATACTGCATCATTATTGTGTCATAAATAAATATAATTATTCAATGTCTAAAAATTATAAAATACCATTATGTAGTAAATATTTTTATCTTTCTAATGAATATTTATAATTGAATTTATCTTATATATTACCCTATATTAAAAAAATTTTAGTAATTAAACTTTGATTTTAACACTTTTAACTCTTCTTAGAATTAAATAATTATAAATGTCCTAATCTAATCCAAGTGGACCTAAATGATAATATTTTATTCCTAAGGTTGTTTTTGGTCGAGATACACTTGTCCAATAGAATTAGGACATGTTTTAGGGTAATATTAATACCATTTTTAAACTTAATTACCCTATTTACTTTTAACTATTGTAAATAAAAGTAAAAAGTTACCATTCACCAAAAATTATTTTTATGTTATTGAACCAAATTTTACTCCATGATATTAATGGTTTTTCTCATATTTTTGAAATTCCACTCACAGAAGTGGTAAAATTATGTTTTATGTGAATTTCCAAATTCTCATTGGAGGTGGGTAAAAGACGGTGAAAAGAACAATTAAATTTTTATATATCTAAAATTATTCTAAACTAACTCCAATGAATTACATTGAAATTATATAGGTATTATGTGTCTATTTTTACCTTAATTAAATTTAAATAAAATAAATAATTATTTAAATAAAAATTCATTTTTAAACTATAAGTGAGTGTTTTTTTACTATTCATCAAAAATTGAAAGTCTTCAGAAAAATACGAAAAACTCACCCTAGGCTAATTTCGATATTCCGAATCTAAATATGAAGTAAATTTTGAAAGATAAAATTTATAAAATTTCAAAAAGTGGGTATTACTATTCATAACAGCTAGTTTGATTTGTTGTGGTGTCTATTGTACTTGAAGTTGCATACAACACATGCTACTGTATTATTCAAAGAGAAGCGTACCATAGAAGATTGGGGTGTTACATTGAATTGGTCTCAAAAACATTCAAACAATTAATTATAGGGGTTTTACGTCAATGAAAATGTCAATGGGGTGATAGTGAAAAAGGGTGGAAAATTCTTGAAAAAAGTTGAAAATTTAGAAAAATCTTACAATGAGTTACCATGATGTCCTAGAGCACTTTCAACACCATATTTCAACAATGCAAGGGACTCTAGAGGTTCAGGAAATTACATCAAATACCACTAACTACATTATGATCCAATATAATCCAAACCAATCTAGATGGAAACAACCACCCTCTGAGATACCCATGAAGTCTCTCACCACCACCGGAGCTCAACAACCTCATTAGAGGAACAACACAAAGCCACAAAACTATCACAATCAGCTCCTAAACACTCTATCAGAGGGGATACCTCTTAAAATAGGGTAATCCAAAACATGAAATGAGATAAATCCACATCATAAAATGTAATGGTCTACAACCCCAAAAAACATTATCATAAGATGTTCTAAACCTCAAACAACTCGAGTCACTCAGAACGTATCAGAGATTCACATTTACAGAAACTCTTTTACAAGCCCATATGCTTCCAAAAGATAGGTATAAGGGTATAGATCATCTTTGCAATTACTTCTCTCGGTGGTCTGGGATCTCTATAAGCCACTCCTCGAAGGTCATATCATCATCAACATTTATCTCACCCAGACTAATGACATAAGAGTATTCATGAAGATAATTATAAAGTTGTGACACGTGAAAAACATCGTGTGGATGGATCATCTACCTGGAAAGTTCTACATGATATTCCACAGATCCAATATGAGAGAACTCCCCAAATGTCCCAATAAACTAGAGATAAAGCTTACTCCTACTACCAAACCTTTACTACCCGTGACGGGGAGTCACCTTTAGGAACACATGATCCCCAACGACAAACTCCATAAATCTCCTCCTATGATTGGAATAAGATTTATAACAATCATGAATTTCCTTCATCATTTTATGAATAACATGAACCATGTCTATCATACATTATGCCAGTTTCAGCACAAGAATATTTGACTCTCTAACCCCATTATAGCGTAATATAGGGGTGGCCTTTTATATGTTAGGTTGGTGTCACCATTGTAATGTTTGAAACGAAAATAGTATACCCCTATTTTTCAAATTTAAAAATTCTCAAAATTGGGCCATTATATAATTTAGATGATATAATCTCTAAATATTTCTATTCAATAGGTTTTGGACTTGTTATGGTTAATTTTTAACCCTTATATTTTTAGTTTAATCTTTGGTAAACCAAATTTTACCTTAACCATGGTAAATAATTTTTACTATTTTTTATATTAAATATGGTAAAAAATAATTTTCACATTATTAGATAATATAAATTATTCTGATTGAAAATATGTAATCCCTTTTCCTTATTTTCCATTCACAAAAGAGGAAAATTTTATTCTAAAATTTCTCTCATAGACTCAAAGAGAAAGTGGGTTTCAAAGTAGTTGATGTTCAAAAGTATAAAATGTTTTAATATAAAAATTTAATATTAAAATGGTTCAAGTGAACTAAATTGAATTAATAGATATATAATAGAACTAATTTTTATTATAAAATAACCACTATTTTTGGATAATTTAAATGCATTAAAATAAATGAAAATTCTCATTAAAAACAAGTATTATTCATTATTAATCAAAAAATTTCCTTGATAGAAAATTCACATTGATTCACCATAAGATAATTTTAAAATTATCACTTAAAAAGTGAAATTTATTTTTCAAATACATTTGAAATGTTTTTCAAAAATAATTCTAAAAATTAGTGAGTAAAAGACAACAAAACTGGTTTTCATGAAAAATATAGTTTTAAGCCTAAAAGTAGATTTATTCTTATATGTTGTCATGGAAACACAAAGTATAGATGTAATAAATTTTATTGAAAATATAATTATTAAATTTTGTTAATGTAATTCACCCAAATATAAATTATTTAAGTTATTATTTTAAAACAAAATTTTGAACATAAAAATAATTTTTTTGAAAAAGATTTCTTTTATTTTCCAATAGTTTTTTATTAAAAATTCATTTTCTAAAAATGAATTCATTGCATATTATTTTAAAAAAAATATATTTTCATAAATTATATAATCACATATATACTTTCAATTACATTAGAAAGGTGATAACTATCATATTAAGTAATGATATATTAAAAGTATTTCATGCTTCTTTAAATTCGGTATTTCATGTGATACAAAATATAAAAAATATTAAATTAATTTGAAAAATTTATTTTTTAAAATCTCAGGGTGTTACAAAAACCATCATTACTGTTTAATGTGTTCTACCACACAATTAAATAATTTAATTCATTTTCCATCACGTCCAATTACGGCTAGTTATAATACTGGATATAATGTATATATATAATACTAATGATATATTTATCTTTCTGAATGGGTAATTTATATTTCTCCTCATTACCATTCTATTCACTAACAAAATTTAATTTTATTCATGTGTACATGTGGATTATCACCTCTATGATGCAATGTGATTTATTTTTCATCAACATATCAAATGGATGATATATATAATTATATTTAAGTAAATAATATGTTATTTAGGATTCAATTAAAAAAATTTATAGCTAAAATATTTCTTACATTATTTCTATAAATATCATTGAATGCTATAAATACTACTTATGCATAATTATGACACACTGCTTCCATTATTTTAACATTGTTAATTATTCATATCCATGATTTATGATTGGTTTCAAAAGTATAATTCATTTAAAAAAATGAGAATTATTTCATGAATATTATTCTAGAGATGATGGAAGAATGACCACATTGACCAAGTCATCCTACAGAAGTCATTTTGGATAGATGGGTAGATTATCATAATTCATAATTGATAAATGAATTGATTAAGTAATTAAATATAACATGATAATAAACAAAATAAAATTAATAATCAAAAGTAAAATTATTCTTAATAAATTTAATAATTAACATTACATTATCATTATTAACGATAATAAATATACGTGATGATTGAAACTCAATGTAGGGGACTTTGTTTAAAAAAGTACATTTTTAATGTTTCCCTTCCAACTATTTTTCTTCAACGTCAATATTTTAAAATTTCTTTTAATTGATGTATTTATATGGATATTATTGAATTATAAATGGAATTTTATCAATATATTTAATTTATTTAAATGTTTTTCAACAGGAATATGTTTCTGTTTTTTTTACAAAATGATTGAATTTATTATAAAAAGAAAAAATAATTTTTTTAACATATATAGAGAATATAAATTTTTCCACCAGTATAACCTCTATTTGATATTTTAATTACATTATAATATTACATGATTTCTTATAAAACTCACATTTTCATTTTTTTTGGAATTTTAGTTTTGAAAACTTTTCATTAAAGGAAAGGGATATATCAATTTCATAAAATTATTTCTTATATATTGAATGAATGTTTTTAGGATAAAATATTTTATTTTTTATTATTATGATATGGTTCTTCAGATTTGCTTATGATGATTAGTGGGTTAGTTATAAACCAATTAAAGTTGACTCCATGATCCCTCGAATTCATTTGATAATATTGTTTTTATAGATTACCGTGATTTTTATTCCAAGTGTAACCAATATAGTCATTTCAAGTATAACCATGATGTTTATTCCACATGAAACCATTAGGGTTATTCCATTTGAAACTGTGGTGATTACTTTATATATAAGAGTCATATAATAATGATACCTCTGATTACCAAAAATGTTTTATTCAAGATTTTGATGCTTTTAATGAACTTTTATGCTTTTATAAGGTAATATAAAGATGCTATGCCTAAATGAAAGTATATTACAAAACATAAGGGTCTAAAAGATTGTTTTTTGAATTAAATTTCAGGTTTTTTTAGTGACTTCAAATAAATAATTATTATTTTTATTTCTCATTAAACATTTCTTATGAAATTCATTATTAAAAAATTTGTTAATTAATTTTTATTTCATAGTTAAGAAAATTTCTATTTGATCCCAATTAATATTTTAAAAATTGAAAAATATTATAATTATTCATGAACTAAATGGTTTATTTCTTCATTCTGTTGTGTCCCTTGTAGTGATTTATTTTCTTATCCCAAATTGGAATTTTTTTCATTGAGTTTAAGTATGGGTAAGAATAAATCAGAAGTCAAGTTTAAATTCATGGACGTTTGAAAAAAAATATTATATTTCATTATTTTTAAATGTTTTGTTTTTTAATGAAACTAGATAAGAAGTTTCCACTATGTAATATATCTGTTTTTTATATATGATTTGTGACCTAACTCTCAAAAACAATAAATTCTGAAGATCATATGGAATTAAAAAAAAGTTATTTGTAGTCAAATTTCACTAGATTATATAATGTATATGGATCAGTCCTTATAGGTCACATGTATTTCATGTTTGTGAGGTGATGTATGATTATATGGATGATCACCAAAGGGTTAACCTGACAAAGGATAATGAGTGTTAGAGGAGTATACTACATTAGTTACAATATAAAGGGGTGGATATTTTTGATAGGAAGTGTATTTGATATATATATGGAGAACAAATTAATGGAGTTAATGGTATATTCCATTTTTATCTGTACATGATTAAATAATTGCAACCCATTTTCTATTAATCTGATGATAGGATCTATGTTCCAATGATAAAATATATTTCATGAAGAGAATGAGGAAGAAAATATTTTTTTGATGATTTCTAGGAAATTATAGATAAAGAGTTCCATTCATTTATAACATATGCAGTGAAGTGGTATGTGATTCCTTCCCTATGGTATGGGATCCCGATCTTGTGGGTTATCGGGATATGATTTAAGAAACTAATATTATTTTCCATTGATCTTTTTCAAGATGTGGTAGATAGATAGTCATATTTTTTGGAGGTGCTACATCATTCTATTTTGTTTGTTCTTAACCAATTTATATTTTCAATATAGATAGAGGTGGAAAATAATAACGATGTGATCAAAAGGATTTATTCTCATTTAAGATCACATCAAGAGGGGATTCAGAAAAATGTCATAATGATATTATCTATGTATATAAGGTCTCTTATTTAAGTGGAATCTTGGTTTTAAACCACAGGGAATTGGCCATATGAGTATTCATATCGAATTCCATGATCTATTTTTTTCACTCCAAGATTATGATTACTATTCTAGTGTAATTTTTATATAGGTCAAGATCATTTTTGATTTTATTTTCTTGTATATTATTTGTAGAAAACATGGGATATGTTGAGAGTTATAGATGATAATGAGAAATAATTTCATTATGGTCTCTATCAGTAGTATGGTTAATGATTTTTATTCAGTTGATGAGTGATTAAAAGGGAATAGAAAACTCCATGATGTCCCCATACTGATAGATATAGTGCTGAGAGAGGCCATTAATATGGTTATTAGTAGGGATAGTGAGTTCTAAAAGTTGATATTGGTCAATTTCATGAAATGAAAATTCATTTTCTCGGGGTTACAATGTTTTTCTGAGGTTCAACATGTGTATCTTTCACATTTTCATTTTCATTATTTGATTGTAGAGCTCTACACTACTTAATTTCACCATCCTCAGTTCATGCCATGTGAAATAATTTTTCAGTGTATTCTTGTGCCTCTAGTTTTGAATATGATAATTTGAGTTTAGTCTAGTTTTCTTGATGTTTTCCATGGAAGTGACATAGTGATTTGAAATCTTAAATAATTGGTGGATTTAGTCATTTCATAAGATATAAACCTAAAATATAACTCTTAACTTGTGTTGGTTGTAATCATTGTATTTTTAGATCAATTACCACTAATAGAGTGTTTTTTTATACGATGTGTGAGCCGATAATGTGGTGCTAATTCATGGTATGACCATAAAATGGGTTATATGAATTTATAGAGTCCTCTTACTTATATTTTTGTGCTTTTTTTTTTTTGATTTTGGAGGAGGTGTTGGTGGTTGATATTACAATGGTTATCAAGGAGTTTAAAGATGATTCCACAAAAGAGGTTATGACATTAAACCATGATGTGATATCAAATCTAGGATAGAGATAAAATATTGCTCCTCACTAATTTTTATGGATCCATACCAGATGAAACCTTATGAGTTATATGATTTTAAGATTTAGATTAATGATTTGATGAAAAATTGTGTCATCTCGCCCTATTTTCCACTATGGGGTAATCTTTTTTTCACTAATAATTAGAATGATATTCATTGGTTTGTATATGAAGAAAAAATGACTATATCATGTGACGTTTAAGAAACATTATCCCTATATTGAAATAAAATATTTTTTTATTTCAGGGTAGCTAGCTAGTTTATGTAACATTATGGGATTCCATTATATATAGTTTCCTTTAAATAAATCACAGAGTGATATATTTTGTCCCAAGAACTAAAAAATAGCCATGATACATTTTTAAATTATAATGTTCTTCTTTAAATGTTTATTATGTTAACATATAATATATCTATTTTAAAAATAAAATATTAAAATTCATTAAATTAGAAAATTAGTATGAAATAATATTAGAAACACTTTGGGTTTAAGAAGATTATTTTCAAAATCAAAGTAGTTTGTCATTATATTTTGGATTTTCAAATAAAAGGTAAATGTATAATTTTTTATTAATTTCAAATAAAAAAATTAAACCTCATATTTGAACTTATAATAATAAAATCATCTTCAGATAATTTTTTTGGATTTTTAATAAATATTTATTTTCGATGTTAATAATAAAAAAACAACTTTCGGATAATTGTATCTCTAATTATGATATTAAGATAATATAGAAACAATTTAAATTTTTAAAAATTTATTTCTCCCTAAAATAATGTATATATATATATATTATATTTAATATATAATGTTTACAAAGCGCAGTTTAAAATTTTTGACCATAAATTGAGTTGTATTATAAAAGCTATTTTTTGATATATTATATGATTAAATGTTAATATATTTTTTATATTTATAAATTGAATTAATTAAATGATTTCCAATTTTGGAATCATCAAAATGAAATTTTTTGTGAAGGGTCCTCTTCATTTTTAATTAATTAATTAATTACCATGATTAATATTTAAATATAAATTATTAGTGTTTAAGACTATAAAATATTGTGGATTTTTTTCTAAATATTACTTATACTATAAGAATTATAATATTTTTTTAATGTTATAATGTATTAACTAAATTGTTTACCAATATTTTCTCACTCACTGCATCCATCCTTCATTACATTCTATTCTTACCATTCAACATTCTTTTCTATGGAAATTGCCTTTTTTACCATATAAAAAAGGGGCCAACTACAGTGCTTCTTTGGAAACATTTTCATTCATGTTATTTTTTTAAAATATACACATTTTAATATTATAGTAATATCTCTTTAGCTATATCCTTTTTCCACTCTTAAATATCTCAACCCCTCATTTGAAAGGATAATTCCAAGGAAAATCCATGTTCTTCAAGTGAGTATTACTCTCCTATTTGTCTTTCTTTTTAATTTTCCTTTTCCCAATATTCACTAACCATATTAATATAATAGATTATGTACCATATATATATATACATGTCATTATATAAATGTAACTTCAGTTATATGTTCATTTCATATCATTCGAAAAGAAAAACCATTGTATCAATCATGCGTATGTGCGGACAACTGCCTCTATGATGTATTACGATTGGTTTTTCATAACTACCATTTTGGATGGTATTCAGGATGGTTTTTATGAAATTTAATATCTTTAATGTTACTTATAAAATTAAAAAATTCGTCCAATTGCCATTAAACTTCAATTTATCCATTCATTATGGAATTAGATTGTTAATCAAACGTTTGTGTAGACAGCTACCTCAATGAAAAAACTGCCTTATTTGTCTTATGAATTTAACATAGATAGACCATGAAGTCTAATTAATGAACTAATATTGTATTTATATCATTATTATAATTATGAAATGATAAATTTTCATATACCATCACTCCATCATTCCATTATGAAATGGGAACGTTAATGGTTTGTACATGCAAATTACTACTTCCATGAGCGATGAAATATATTTGGAAGCACCACCAATCATTAATAGTTATATGAAAGTGTATAATAATATATATTATATATATTACTTTTATATTCTTATATAAATTTTATTTTATCATTTTGTCATAGAATATTATAACTCATTCAATCATTACAAACATTCTTTCATTTTGGATGGTTAACCACCTACTTAAGAGATGTTATAATATTTATATTGATAATGATTATGAAATATTATGTTGAGTTGAAAAGGATTATTTATGGGAAAAATAAAAGTCCTAAAATTTGTTGATCAAATATGAAATTAATATTTAGGAATTACAATGTGTTTTACAAATACATGAATGAATCATAACCTATAAGTCTACACCAACAAAATTAGTACAAAAGAATTATAAAAGTATTGGATCCAGAAGGACCGAATTGAACTCTTTTCCATCACCTATGTCCTTTAAAGTTCATCATCAACTTGATTATATTCCTTATATACATTAGATATGTCTAAATTTATTTGTATTATGGCACAAATGCATTCAATCCATTGTGATAACTCATTCCATGGAACATGTATGATTCTATATTTTACCACCTCATTGGAAAACATACATTATGAAATTCATGATGGCCCATAACTCAAAATCATATGAAATCACAATTAAAAATTATATATAAAAAACCTATTATGAATCCAAAATATGTATGGAATATACCTACAAATATAGATGTGAATTTTATTTCAAAGGAAGCCACAAAAAATTTCACCAAGATCCAAATATAAATCGGGGGAATCCATCAGATTCATTTCAGAACCAGAGGTTTTTTTGGACCTTCCACTCACACCAAATACCTATAATATATTCAATTTTTATTTTATGTTACTGATATGACATTTTTTTATTTTGGAATCCATATGAATATCATTATTCTTGGACATTCTCCTATATTAATGAGAGTGCTTCTAGTTGTCAAATATCAAATCATTCCATGTCTTCCAAACATGATTGATGAGTGAAGTAGACACTACCATTAAAAAATTATGAATATATTCACTATTCATAGAAGAATTAGTAGATACAAGATGATTTTGTATGTTTTCATCTGTATAGATAATGGTTCCAATGATATCCTACATTAATTTACATAATGTGGAAGGAAATTGAAATTTAAGGAATAAATGCTATAGATTTTCTGCACCATGAAGATCGAACAATCTGATGAAAGATGAATTCCAATCCTTTAAATACTATCTTTTGTGGGTAGCCTCTGTTTCATTATCTTGTATTCATGTCTCCATATTTAAGGTAAAATGAAATAATTCTTAATGATCATTATCCATGAACTGGTTCTGATGTTATCCCCACATTATATCATTTAATAATTATTTTTGTTTATAGAGACATCCCCATTTGGGTTCAACATTAATATGTCCTTGTCAAAAAAGTTTTACCTTTGAAGTTTAATGTTAATATGAAAAGGAAATAATGCATTCATATCACTATTGTTTTTAATGAGATCATAAATTATTATATTCATCAGATTCAAGGGAACATTCATGATATCTCTATGAGGCCTATCATGCTAGTCATCACTCCAATAGTAAATATTATATTCCCTACAATCCATCCATTTAGGGTTAAATATAATTTCAATATATGTTTTCCTAAAAACCTTCCTAATATATGAGGCAATATAATATAAGATCCCTTTAATAAATTATTTAAAGAAGCTTCTATAAATAAAATCAAAATAGGCGTCATAAGAAGTCATAGAATTACATTTGAATTTACTAATAATAGTATTATTAAAATTCCTAATGTACATGATGAATAATCACACAATGTCATTGGGTTTTCTAAACTCTTTCCAAAAAACCATTATGAGCTTCTATTCATTTTTTGATCTGGACTAGATAATTATTCTCATCAAGATCTGTAAGTTATTAATAAGCCCTCCTTGCCACTTGTACAAAGAGAAATCATACATAAATCAGGAAGTGATCAAATAATTGACAAATAAAATTCTTCCATCATAAGACAAATACTTCCCTTTCCATTTATCCTACTGATTAGTAAACATGGATCATATGTTTTCATGGTAAAAAATACAAAGTCAACCCCAAAATTGTGAGAAATCAGTATATATAAAAGTTATTGTTCCTCTTTTGACTACAAGGGCTCTAGAAATACTATTTTTTCTAGTATCATTAAATCCATCTCCAATTAATGTAAATAATTTTTTCTAACTAATTTTTTGTCCTTCCATGCCTTCATAACTTCCAAAAATTTTCCTAATCACACATATGATGATTTTGGATGATTGTCCAAATAATATGATGTAATTAGCATAAAGAAGGCTAGAGCAGGTGAATAACCACTTACCATCCTTAATTATTTTTTAATGTATAACTTGGGTAATATCATTAAAGAAAATTAATATATAAAAATCATCCATATAAAAACAAAGATAGGGGGTCTCATTTCTTGACAGCTATAGAACATTTACTGAATCCTCTTGGGGCTCCATTAATTAGAAAATATAGCGTCATAGTGTTAAGAATGCATTTTTACAATTCGAAAAGGTATATCAAAATCTATACCTTTTGAGGTAACAATTGAAAAATATATATTTTATGGTACTAAAAGATTTAGAAATTCCAATACTAAGAGAAATTATTTCATTGTAAACCTTCTCCCTCATTATGTTGAAACTTTATAAGGCAATGAACGAATTTTTTTGAATGTTTCTTCCAGGTAAAAAACTAATCTATTTTTTTGATCATATACTTGATTATAACCCCTGGTATGGTTACAATAAATTTTCTACTTATTTGATGAATAATTTTCTGAATCACAATAGGCATAATGTCTTTGAGGTCAATCAAATTCTTCTTTTTATTTATGAGATCTATGAAGCTGGATTTGACAACATATGGCATAAATGAATGATGAAAAAATCATTGACAACACTCATCACAACACTATTTATTATGTTCTAGTAGATCATAAAGAATTTGTTTGTAAATCCATCAATTCCAGGTACATTATCAATGTTGAGATAGAAAAGTTCCTTTTTAACATATTCTTCAAAAGGCACCAACATGATACTTTTATTTTTATTATCTACAATTCATGTAGTAATACTATCAATCATCTAATATGTGCTATTAATTCTGTCACTGCAATACAGCTCCTTGAAATAATTGACCAAAGTATTTCAAATCTCTTTCTCTAATGTATTGGTCCAACCATTAAAATTTATGATATTATTTTTTCTGTTTGTTATAAGTAAATGAATTTATAATTTTTTTCACCATCCTTTGACCAATTTAAATTGAGTGGATTTTTTTCCAAATATTCCTTGAGATTAAAAAGATCATACACCTTATATAAGGCATTAATTTCCTCCATGAAAGGATTATAATAATTCTATTTTCTATACTGACAATAACCAAGATTGTCTTCAGCACCCCAGATATTATCTTTAATCACAGAGAATGATTTTTTTCTCAAATCACTTAATATTAATTTTCAAATTTTCATCTTGTTGGAATTAATTTGAAGAGGCCCAACATAAGATTCCATCCTCAACTAATCCATCAAAAATTATATACAGAAATATATATTAGAATCCCTCAGTTGTTAAATTTTATTATAAAATGTTTCACCCTTGTAAAACAACTTTTTTCTTCAACAATAATTTTATTATTATTTGAGTTATATTTGGGATGTGTAAATCCAAGGATACAACCGTTGGAACTTTATCATCCAATTTTAGTAAAGCAACTACCTTTATTTCATTCCATAATTCCAATTATTATGTGTATACTCCATTTAAAGATGTCACCAAAAATAAGAACCTATGAAAATCTTCAATAGTAAATGCATGATGAGAGCTCATGAGATGATGAATTGCTAGATTTGGTTTTAGTTTTCTCCACATGACTCAAAATTGTTTTGAAGTCTCAAATAATAATAAAATTGTTTCTCATCTCATTAGAATGAAATTCCATCTCCTTCCAAACATCCCTTTTATGATATAGGATGTAGAGGAATATAAAAACTAAATGATAAAGTTATGATAGTAAATTAATGAAGACATATAATTGTTATTCTATTTTATTTTACAATGGATACTCTAAAAGCTATCATGTTTGAGGACACATAGGTGATATTTATCATTAGCATCGTCATTTTTGGAGACAAATGTATATCCAAGGGGGGACCATTTTAAATTCTTCAAATTCATGAACATCATATTATGTTCTATAATTCCAATTAAATGTGCCTTATGGGTCACAAGATGAAAACTTATGGTTTTAATCATGTGAGAATTCCCAATCCCTTAATAGTTATAGTAAAAAAATTCAATGATATAGATATTTTACTCTTGTTAAAGTCCCTCCTCACTATGTTTTCTCGGACTATTATTCTTTTCCTTCTTTTTTACCTTTTTTATTTCACCCTCTAGGTGTTTTGGCTTAACATGACATATCATTCCATTCATTAATTATGGATATGTCGTGAATGAGTTTATGATTATGCAAATCCTCAGTGACATCATCCCTGAAATGTTCATTTAATGGTGTTAATTTATTTCTAGATTATATGGACTGTGAAGATAAGCGTTTAGCTATTATTTTCTTGTCCACATTTAATGGAGGAACTTGTGTGAAATGAATCTCAACCTCTTGAATGAATGGGGTGTCATAAAATGATATTATATTAGTTTCCTCCTCAATGTCAGTTTCTTATCATGTATTTATACCTGGGTGGTTGTGACAAATCCAAAACGCAAGGTTCCATATTCCTTATCATTTTTCCATTATGTTTTAAACCTAGTAATTCTAATTAAAAGGAACTATATTGCTAATGAATACATACACATAATGTATTCCTTTGGATAGATTATATGAAGTCATATCTTCACAAATAAAATCTTATATCTTCTTAGAGATAATTTCATTTGACATATTTATATCATGATCAATAATCCTATTATCTATATCCTTATCTTCTTTATCCATAGTTCATTGAACCTATTAATTCCCTCAAGATCTATGAGACTCATTGTGTATATATTCATATGTTTTAGTATCTTCCTTATAATATATAGTTCCACCAAATTTACCATTCATTTGCACCTTATCACATATTAATTCTTTTGTCTTCTCAAAGGAAATTACATTAAAAAGAGTGCATTCTATTTGCATGGGTTTGTGATCCAAGTCCTTTTCATTGTTTTCCACATCTACTATATTTTGTGGAGTAACAGTGATGTTTTTTTATTTCCATCCCATAGTCATGATACATTTTAGGGGACTACAATTCAAAAATATTATTAGTGATTTGTATGTCTTAAATAATCATATCCTTGAATCCCAAGTATGAGGGGTCATGATCTACATCTTTCTAGGGACCAAACTCAACTATCTTATTTTTTTCCTTCTTCTTTCCATTATGAGTTTTCCTCATGACCCTTTTCCTTACAGAAGTTACAATCATTATCATTATATAATTTCAAGTATATATGTACAATAATGTAAAAATTCAAAAAAAAAATTGTTTTTATTTCATATTATATTTGATGGTTTATTTTTTCATCTATAATTTTTAGCACAACTTCTTAAACTATATCACTATTCATATAAACCTCTATAAGAACTATTTCATAACATGTAAACCGTGGATTATTTGTTTTTCAATCCATTGTAATTGGATTTCAAACCATTTATGAAATATCCCATAGAATTCATGGATTCTAGTAAATGAAATTGATTTTATATATCTGTATCCAAACATGTGTGTGGGTATTCCTCACATTACATGGGTCAATAGTTCCATCCCATTCATGAATTATGAGAAATCCAAGCTTTAATAAAATAGATCCAAAACACTATACTCTCATTTTAAATTCATAATAGATAAATACAATGTGATAAAACCCCAACATGATAGTTTTCATCCTCTATTCCATAAACTACAAAATATTATTGACCCTCTTGTGAAGATACTTAAAATTAAACAATTTCTATCATTTTGGGGTTATGCATCACGTAATAATGGGGTTCATTCATAGATTTATTCATTAATATATCACATATTTATTGGCCAATACATGAGTATCATGACCCATCTTGATGACTCTTCTTCATGAGGGAACATAAAAATCGATGACGGAAAGGCACACAACAGTCCTGACCACCTCCGAAAAATGTTTCTTCAGACCAGAAACATCATGAGTTGGATGACCCATTAAATTTTGCCTAGATATGTGAAAAATATCTTTATTCCCAAGATGAAATTATGGATTAGGGTTTCTATCTACATAAATATTTTCACAATCCGAGTCTTCTTCTCGTATTTGGTAGCCAATTTCACCTGGTTCCCCCTTGCTCTGCCATCATGTCCCCCTCATCCAATAATAAATGTTGTATACTATTAATGAAATTTAAAAATATGTTATAAAATATTTCTAAATGTTATTTTGTTATAATATTAATTACTAATAATATTAATATAATATCATGTCCATTTACTAAAAATAATCAATGTGGAATTATTTAGAGTATCATCATTAGGTGATGTAATTGAAAATCTATTTGGATGAAAGTGGATGATTATAAATAATAATGATATATTTATTATAGAACCATATATAATTAATGAATTAATAACATGGTATCAATTATCAATGATCAACAATAACATTTCAAACCATGTTCAAGATAATTAATATTGATAACAACAGATGTTAAAAATATTCTATAATGAACCACAATATTCATAGTAAATAATTATAACTGAATTATATAATAGGGTTATAGAGATGAAAAAGTCTATAAAATAGATGATTAATGTAATTATATTTGTTTTAAAGGATGTTATATTATGATTAAGTAATAAGTGAAATAAGATAAGGGATTTTTGTCTAAAATTCCTTTCATTGAGACATATTTTACATTGTGCACAAATTTAAATTAATATGATTCATATGCAACCATGTTTTTATTTTATCATAAAATGTAATTAATTTATGGTATTTTATGTTTTTTTCCATGATATTACACCTGAATATATGTTTATTACATTATTTCACAAGTCATAATTTTTTTCTCAATCAATGTAATTTTCCCATTAGTTGTGAAATATATTCAATATTTTTATCTTCCAACCCAATTTTCCAAAAATTTAATTCCAAAATTATATATTTCATTTTATCTATGGATAATTTTTTACTTCATTGATATCCTCCCCTTTTATGAATCACTTCCTCAAATAAAATAATGTTTTTCATAGAAATATCTCTTATTCTTTATAATGGATATTTTTCTTCATTGTACATGTTTTATTTATAAAAAGTGAAATATATAACCCAAAAATGTTTCCTATCAAGTGAAATTCAGGATTCCATTAAACTATATTAAATTGACTGTTTTATTATCCTTTTTGATATATGGGTTTGATAATATTGTTTTAAACGATTTTTTATATTTTCCACAGGATTATTTAAAAAAAATGATTTTACATTCAAGTAATGTACAGATGAGTTAATTTTTTTCCATAATAACCATTTAAAAGTACTCATTTTAATTAAAATGTCATTATATATAAAATTTTACAGATAATTATTTTTAATATTTTCTATTTGGGCCATTTTAATTGAAGGGAATCTCCATTACACGTTTCCATGTGAACATATACTTGCACAACATTTTTTAATTTTTTAAGAGACTATCTTTATGATTTCATGTTTTCAAATAGTAAATTATTATTCCTATGTTATTATAAAATTTTAATTTTCGAACATCTTCAAAGTTCAAGGAAATTTATTATTTTCAATGAAAAATTACAAATGCTTATAAGAGTTTTCATTATATAGTTATTATACTAGATAAAGGTTATTCTTATAAGGATACCATCAAACATTTAATCTAGACGGCTAATGAACTCCATATTACAAATGTGGGATGATTTATCACAACATTTTTCTTTATGAACCATCCAGTTGTATATAAATTATTTTCATTCAATTCATTTTATATGTGAATTCCCTATGTTCTAATATATTGATTGATGTGTGTTCACCTGTATTACCAATAAATTGATTATATGTGGATACTATTTTCTAAACACTAAATTAAATTATTATATGGGTTAAATACCATAATTATACTCCTGTTCTTTGAGTTTTATTTACCTATATTGATGCTTAAAATCATTGCTTACACATTTTTTTCAATGTTATTTTTATGTCATATTTATTGATCAAATATTGAATAATTCTTTAGGAAACCAATTGAAATGGATAAAAACCCTAGTTTATTTCCTTTGGTTTTTATGATATATTCATTAAAACCATTTGTAACACATATTTATGATTTACAATATGTATTGGATGGGATCATATTTATATATCCCACCAACATATTAGGTAATGTTTCTGTCAGATGAGATATCATGATGCATGGGTAGTGAGCCTAGCCAACTATGGTTCATGAGTGGTTAACATAGGAAAATTTGTTATATTTACATGTTAGGGATCCTTGAACTAGTCTTATAATGTCATGTTTATGTTTTGATAAAACTTATATTATTCCATTCTATAATAATATGATCATTATTGTTAAATGATCTTATGTTATCATTTACGATGTCTTGATTCCAAGATCATTATGATATCATGATATACAGGACATATCTTATGTTATAAGTTATTATTATTTTTTCCCTTACTAATCATTTGAGATCATCAATTTCTTATGTTTCAATTACTATACGTTATAAAGGAATGTATCAAGTATGTTATTCCTACAAGAGTATCTTTTTGGTGAATTAAGTGATGTTAAAGACACATTATAGTTTTACTAGCTTATTATATATTGGAAAAAGTATAAATTTGATGAGGAAATGGGTGTTTTATTAGATAGTTATTTTTTGAATAATTAAAATCATTAAACTAAATTTTCCTTGGATTGAAAATTTAGAGATTTATTATAATAATATATGTGTATCAAACCAAGTATTGTATATTATGTGTTTTCAACACTATATTATGAAGCATGGATCTAAGGGAATTATAGTTTAATAAGATTAACCAATGATAGAAGTATTATCAGAGGAGGGTATTGTAGGAGCATATCTCAAAGATGAATTCATGTTTCATTATAGACACTTTGAGTTCATCATTATGAAAATTTTAAATTTAAACACCCCATATATTTTTAGGGGACTCATGAACTCATAATTTCCTGAGTTCCATGATTAGTGAATGGTATTTTTCATTTATGACATTGTCTTGTAATATATGTTATAGTAGAATTATTTTAGGAATCATATGGATATTTTAGATGTCTTTCATGACTATTAGATATATATATAAATTTTTAAGTTCATGTTTTAGACATGTGGGGTTAATTTAATATTCTATGTTGTGTCTTAAAAGGGTGTATCTGTTGATCCTTTGAATATTAGGATATATTTCACTAAGGGAAGAACCCATGAATGCTATAGAGTTTCTTAGTTCCATGGGTCTCCAATGAATTTAATAGAGTTTCATGTTGAATTTTGCTCAAATTCCAACCCCATTGAAAAAAATGGCTAGGAATATATGGGATATAATATGGACTCATTAGTGTCATTAATATTTGAACTACCTGGAGGAGATGTTGATCAATGATCTTATACATTAATCACTAGAGGAAGGGGTTTTTTGAGATTTTATTTGATATTTCCAATCTTGGATTGGTTTTTGTAGTGATTATGTAGTGGGAGATTATATTATATGAGTCTAGTAATTTATAACCACATGAGTTTAACTATACCACCCATGTAATTATATTTGATGTGGGGTCATTTTCATTGATTTTTTTATATATTTTAATCTTCTATCTATGCTTCTTGGTCCTCAATTTTCATAATATATTGAGGAAAGTTTTCTCTAATAAATATTTGAATTATCATCACAATTGGTGGATATAGATTTTATTGGGTTATGATTCCCTATCTATTACACACAAAGAAAATATAATATAGTTCATGATTCCCTATGTAGGATGTAATGAGTAGATAATTTTGGAAAGTACAATGATTCTTGGAGAGTGATAGAGGAGATTTCAGAGACACATATTGATTTGGAAGTTGTTGGTGGAACAAGATTCTTAAACTGGATGATAGATCAATCATCCTTAATAAAGTGGGAGGAAGATTAAATATGGGTATTTATAGAGTTGGTGGTGTTATGAGATCCCACATTTCCTGATTATGTACTAGAAGAGTGGATACAAAATGATAAAAAATAGTTTTTGTTTTTAGGGAGGGTGTTTTGTTGGTGATGTAAGAGGTAGTTATTTATATATTTCATAGATCAACCTTAACAATGCATGAGGTAATATCAAATAATAATTATTACATACATAGGATAATAGTTTTGGTGGTTTGGATTTAGTAGTACCTAGTGAAGTTAATGAAATAATTTTTGGTCTATTAGTAGCTGAATACATAGAATCATGTTCATAATAGTCCATTGAAACCATTGGAGTTCCCTCTGTTAATGTTATAGGGAATTTTAAATAATTTCACTATTTTTATTCCTCATTAAAAATGGGAATTTGATGCAATTTCGGTGATTACGGATTAGTTTAAAAATATGGGTTATTTATTGGTGATTAAAAACTTGAGTGATTTGAATGTTATGGGGAGGCGCTCTATGGAAGAGATGGTGACTCTTCTTGGGGTACATGGGAACATAATCATTGATTTGTATGTTAATTTTACCTCAAGATTATAGGAATGTATTTATCATAATTTTTTATTTTAAATGAAGATGATAACTTCATTTCATCCATATTCATGTGGTAAAATGGAATGGAACATTCATACACTGGAGGATATAATGCAAGCCAATATTTTGGAATTTAGTGAATCATTGTTAATCACCGTCCTTTGGTTAATTTATAATATAGTAATAACTTTTACTCTTCTATTGGAATGACTTTATTAAATTAATTATATGGGAACCTTGATAATCAACATTGTTCCCAACTGATAATTGAGTGTAGGTGGTCTTTAGACCAATAGAGTTTCATATAAATGTAAAGAAATAGAAAATGATTGAATATCATATAAAGGTAGTGTATTATTATTGTAAATTAGATGATAATCTTAGAAGGAGACTCCAATAGTATGAGGTTAAAGGTAATGTGTTACTATGAGTATCCCATAAATAAGGGAAGTAATTTTTTGGATGGATTTGTATGATTTCTACTCATTTTAGAGTTCCTCTTGAGGTCTTAAGGAATTTCAGTGAGGTGGAATATCTATTAGTTATTCCTCTTAAGATATACTAGATCCATAATGATTTCAATGTATCATATCTTTGTGGATATCTTCATGATAAATCCATTTTAATTAATTGGGTAGATTTTTACATAAAGGATGTTGTGTTGTATATAGAACAGTTGGTTAATATTAATGATCATAAATCAAATGTTTTGTGAGATTGCAACATTTCCATGGTTTATGATTTATATAGGCATGGTGTATTTGAGGAATACACATGGAAACATGAGTCACAAATGTGTTCTCATTATCTATAGTTGTTTTCAACATTTTTTTTTCTTTGATGATGAGGTTATCGAATTTATAATTATTTATTGATATTTTTTATTTCATGTGTATTATTATAATCCATTTATGGAATTGTTTGTGTTTTAATGGTATCTTCTAAGCATTGTTTGGGTTTGGTAGTTATTATTTTTCTTATGGATTTCATTTATATTAACTCGGTAGAGAATCATTTTATGGTTCTATAACGTAACATGTTATGTTTTCTTGTACTATTAATTTTCTTTGTCGGTGTGAGAGGTGTTAAGAGAAAGTTAGAGGAAATTATTTTTTAATGATGTTATTTTAACATTATTACTTAAATTAGAGCCTTTAATAACATTAGTAAAATGGTATTATCAGTGATTTAGAATCACTAATAAATTAAGTGATGTTAAAATTAAACCTTTAATAGTGCTAAAAAAAATGCATCATTAAAGTTAATCTTTTAACATTGCTAAAAAGGCATTTTAAAAAAATTTGAAATTAAATTAAATTTTAATGCACCCAAACACCAACTTTTTCAGTACATAAAACCCCATTTCTCATCTCTTTCCACTAAAAAATAACCAGCAGACACTACACCATCCTTTCTCAGTGCTAGTAGGTTTCCCCAAATACATGTGCATGCTTGAATTTTATCCCATGACTTCCCTTATGCAACTATATTCTCATTAACCCTATTACATGTGTGTTTTGTTATATATTAGAAGACTTTTCAATTTTTATATATATTTATAAATATTTGATATATATATTCACATATATTTATTTAAATATATTATATATTAATATTAATTTATATATATTAGAATATATATAAATATTTATCAATACACCCACATATTTATATATAAACATTATATGTATATTTTAATGAATTTATATAAGGTATATAAGATGTATAAATTTTTACTTTAAATAAAATGAATAATAAAAAATTATTTTATTTATCGAAAATTACATTTTTATGTAAATACGTTGATATTTGTATTTATACAAGTGATTTTTTGTTGTTGTTAAATATAGAAAAATATTCATATATTTAATTTTAAATATAATTATATTATGAGAAACCATCAAATTTAAAACCATATTATAAATATAAGTTTAATATAGGGGATTATATTCAGTCCCCACTAAAATAGTAAGAATGTCCCACTTAAACGAGGCTGAAATTCCATTGAATATTAAAAAATTAGGATACCCTGACAAAAAACTTAGTTTTATAGGTCTTCTAGGAATTTTATGGCCTCTAAAATCATTACCAGGTGTACCAAATGGTCCATAATGCATGGATATTGTCACAGGCTCCATGTGTATAAGTTTTAGTTCTCAAACGGACATTCTGATCGAATGTTATAGTCATTTGATGTTCATGTCATGTTTTCAACATCTGTTTGATAGCTCATTAATTCATTCAAGTTTTATATCATCCAACTATAATGAAATGACTATTACTCAATAAAAATTTGAAAATTATTTATTAGTAAATTTTTATTTATTTTATAATCTCTTTTCATTAAGTATCTTATATATTAGGTTTAATTTCCAATTTAGGCATTTCAAAAAAATATTTAAATATTTATGTATAATATTTATGTCACTATATATACATATCAGTATATTATTTTTAATGAAATTTAATTTTTCATTGAAATATAACATTTATTATTTCTTGTAAAAATGTTCAGATAAAGGGGGGTCCTTATCCATGATTCTAACAAAGTGCCAACAAAGGGAACCCTTTATCCTTGCCTTTATAAAATCACTAATAAATTCCCTTTATCGATACATTTTTACTAGAACTAAAAAAGGCCCCCTTGATTAGTGTTTTAAATAGCTGTAATAAAGGGGGTCTATTTATCATCACATTTTCACATGTTCTTCTAAAGGGGGAATTTATCATCAATTTTTATAGTGATGATCAAGAACCCCCCCCATTATTAGTTCTTTTTTATCACCGATAAAGGGGTCCATTGATAGTGATTTTAGCTAGTGTTGATAAACCCAAGTGACATTAAAATCTTGATCTTTAGTGTTACATGAAGAGGTCAGTTGTATATTTTGTTGTGTTGGACCATCAATTACATTTTTTTATCAAATTTTGGACTTACCCTTACATATTAATTCACCCTTACATACCACCATTTTTTCACTCGAATAACCGTTAAGTATCACCATTTTTCCATAGAAATTAACATTAAATTTCACCCCTATTATAGAGAAATTACCATTAAATATCACCATGTTTTCATAAATGACAAGTAATTATCACCCATATTTTAGACGTATTAACCCTTATGTAAGTAAATAATGTTGGAAAGTAACATTACATGTTGGGTATTTTTCAAAGAGAGGTCCCTCGCATATTATGATATTACATGTACATATTCTAAAAGAATAGAAGATATATTTTATATAATATATTTTGGTCAATGTGAATTTATTATGTGATGAAAATTCATATAGCGGATCTTATATATCATTGTATCCAAATGTATGTGTAGATTTTTTACTAATTATAATGTAATATGTAAGATTAAAACTTGAATACATTAGAGTTCAAAATTTTCAAAAAATTTAGTATGTACACTCCATCAATGTATTATATAAAATTAAAAAACTAGATAAGTAATATTTAAATGATTAATATGTATGAGTATAAACATGTGTATTTAAGATATATCCCATTACCATAGATGTGAAAATAATCATTTTTGGTTGATTATTATTTTATTATTGATGATGGTTTCATTATTATTAATTTATAGATTTTGAAAACCATGATACATAAGGTAAATATCCTTATATATTATAAGTATTGAGCTAGGATTTTATGAATATATATGCCATAACATGTGGGTAGTGATTTCACTAGGTCATCCCTTGTTTATATGAAATATAATTTTGTTTTCCAAGGGTAAAATGTGGAAACACTTGGGTGAATCATGTAATGATTCATGTATCAAAAATTTTAAATTCTAGGTTCCCCTCTATTGGGTATTACCTTTACCATTTATCTTATACCCTTACAACCAAATATATTCCTTCAGAGTCATTTGAGTTCCCTTTTAGTGGTTTTGACCCTTGGCTTCAACATATCATCTATATTTAATTTAATGTTGTGTATCTCATATATATTTTTAGTTTCATACATATATACAATTTTAGAGAGGATTATTTAGTAGTTATCTAATTTTTTTATACATGAGTTACATTTTTGATGGTCTATGATATGAAATAGACAGTTGAGGCTCTCTCTGTTTTATGTAATTATTATTTTTTGGCTTCTGTTGAGGTAAAGGATCTAAGATATATCATTCATTACATGAATTTTTTTAATTATCATTTCATTATAATTTTTGGTGGATATTTTGAATTACCAAAAAATAGAAAGTAAATTACACAATGAAATTGGAAGATATGCATGATTCACATGTCATTTATGTGGTTCTATGAGAATTCAACTGATTGAAGGCTGTTTGACCTTGGTGTAATGAGGTTTTTTACTCATGTGATATAAATATAATTATTAGGTCGAATCACTTGAAATTATATCTCATAAAAGAATAATCATTTAGAGATGATAATAAAACAACTTCATGGAAATATTGAATTTTTTTAATGATGCATATGCTTTCCTCCATTAATTCATATTAATGGGATGATTAATTAGTGTCAATTTGTTTTGATTTTATCATATAAAGATATGGGTTTATTCTTTCAGTTCATATTACCCTTACCAAGTATATCATGTCCATGCTCAGGGGATACTGTTTCATGTTGGAATGGTGTAACAATGTTTGTTGTTGGATGTTTTCTAAATTTTTAATAAAAATTTCTAGTTATTAATTTTTAGAGATGGAAGGATTTTATACCTATTTTTTAAGATGATGTGATTGTTATTGGATTATGTTTTTAGGAAGGTTATTATGTCCATGAGAGGTGGATCAATTGGATTGTTATATTTTCCAAGTGGTATGGAGTATGGTAGTAAACAATTAATATTATAATGATTAGTTTACCATAAATAAAAATTTATTAAATGAAATGAATGGTTTTTGGTTGAGATAAATGTGGGTGATGGATAATTAATGGTTTAATATTAGTTTTGGAAAAATAAAAGGAGTAATAAATAGATTATGTCTAGTAGAAAATAGTATTAGGAAAGGTAATTAAAAAATTATTAAATGGGATGTTAATGGTGACTTAACGACTATGTTTTTTTATAAATGTTTGGCTAGTTTGAAGTATAGTGTTATTAGTGGATGTTAAATATAATAGTTGATGTGAGGTAAACATTATGTGAATTATTATTGTTTTCTTTATAATTTTTTTATTATGTGTGGATATGATATGTTTTTTATAAAATTTTTATCTCTTACACACCGCCACTCGAGTCAGATAAACTTATCGATGACCCATACTTTGGGTTACATATTTTTTTCTATCATATAGGTTATTGTGGAAATAGATGGATGACTTTTATATCTTTAATATATATCATTCAAGTATTGTATCATCTATAATGTAAGGATTATATGATGTACATGATGTGATTACTAGAATTTATAGTCCTAACCATGTGATGATATGATGATGAGGTGATATCATGATGATGCATTGATAGAGTCTATGATTATTTGTGTGTATCACGCATAGTAGGAGGATAGAATGAGTTTTATTTAATTCATGATAATGATTATTTATTGGGAAGAGTACAAGGAATGTGAATTTGTATTTGTAGTTTAGTTACATGTTATATGGTAGGGATATGATATATTGTGCACGATAGAAAAACCACAAAATGGATGGATGCACAATATGTTTTCTATTGAGGAATTTGAGAAATAAAAATATGGATATGTTTTTTGGGGAACCATATTGATATAATATTTTAATACTATGGTTTTATAATTTCATATGATTCTAGGGAATTAATATCTGGTGAGTTTAGGTGATATTAATACCACCAAAATATTTTATATGTGTTTAAATTGAAATAAACTTGATATATTCCACAACATAACTAACAAAAAACACAGAGTCAAAATGAAAAATTACAAATTAATAAGTAATATAATAGTCATTAAATTTTTAATAATGTTTTTAAATAACACAAATTTTTCAATTAATTCATAGTAGATAAGTACTCAATTTTCTTTAAAGTTGTTTTATGCTTAATAAATACATTTTCCTCAAATTTAGTTTTACTATATTTTGTGAAAATACATTATAATTAATTTCAACAACTTTTTTGAAATTTTATTTGAATAATGAAAATATTTTATTTAATAATAATTTCAATAATATTTTCCAGTGAATTTTTCTGATTTTTCTAAAATGATTTATTTTTAGTGAATAATGGAAAATAAATATTTTTTGTATTATATATCCTTTATTTTAAATTAAGGTAAAATTATGCATTTAATATGATCTTATATTAAAAATTATTCACCTTTAATTAGAATTAATAAAATTAATTATATTTGAATCATCATTATACATGATTTGAATATATGTTCATTTTGGGAATTTAAAAATATTTTTAATAAAAACTATTTTTAAGAATGCAGTGTGGTATTCTGTTAATTAATTAAACTAATATATATTGGTTAATTTTTTTAATTAAATTTATAGATTTTATATTAAATAAAATATTTTAACATTCGTTTTATTGTTTTTACAAGTCATTTAATGGAAGAAAATTCAGTTTTATTCATAAAAATACATAATTCTAAAGAGGGTATTAGTTTTAGCTTGTATGAAACTTTGAAATTAAAATTTTCCATATACGGAACCTGAATCTATTAAAATGAATTATATAATTTTAATCAAAATATTCGATATAATTTAATAGGATCAACTTTGTTTTTGTTCACAATGAATAGTAAAAATAGTAAATCATTTTTTACAATGGTAATTGTTAAATGAACTTTACTGAAGGGACAAACTATGAGATAAGGGTTGGAATGACACCCAAAAATTTATTACTATTATTGGTTTAAGATATTTCAATAGTATATTATCCCAAATTATAATCCTTATACTTTTGTAGTCATAATAATATTAATGTGACCATATATCTTTGAAATAATTTATGAAATTACATGTGTGTCCCTCCAATCAATTATAAAAGAAAACCTTCTGTCATCACATTTTCACACAATTTGAGCCCTTTATCTCAATAAAAACATACTAAAAACCCATATGTGATTCCACTAATCCATCCTATATCTCATTTTATTTTCCGATGAACAACCTTTCAAGTCTTATTGTGTAATACAAAGGCGGTATCATAAAGAAGATGTATAAATTTAAACTAAGGCCTTTTGATTGTATTTATTCTTATACATCATATAAAAAAGTTATATAAATTAAAACATGATAATTATTTTATTATAAATAGAAATAAATGTTAATTTCATGATTTAATAACCATTTGGAACATATTCTCCATCCAATGGGAGATAAAAGTATCGCTTATGTGTACATGTGGACATTCACCACCATATAGAAATAAAATTCATTTTCTACCACCATATAACATGGTTCATTATTATGATCGATTTAATATATATATATATATATAATATTAACTAAATAATAAATACTCTATAAAGGTTAATTATAATTTACTTTTCATTACTTCCATCCATCGAAAAATTGAAACATCACTTGTTTGTGAGTACAGACAAATGTCCCCACATAGTGATGTAATTAATTTTTAAAAATTAGTTAATTTGAATGGTTATAATAATATATGGATTTATTATATTATATATTTATATATTTATTAAAATTATTTTGATTAATAAAACATTATCAAATTGTAGTGACCTTACCTTATATATAAGGCCCCAGCCTTAAACCTTACTTAATCTTGATTTATTACAAGATTACACATTGAGGATCTTTTCGGGTTTAGAGTTTTAGAGAATTAGATCATAAAACTTGAATTACTTTCCACATATAAACAAAGTGGTTACATAAAGATAGTATTCTTCATTCCCATCAATGGAAAAACATTTAAAATAAAACATGGATTATTTCTTGACACTTCCTTGACACTATCATCATATCATGTACCTTTCCCTTGACCTGTGAAAAACATTTCAAAAAAACTTGGGATGAGCATAAAAAGCTCAGTATGGGTTATAAAAACATGGAAAGGAAACATGGGTATATATATACATAAGAGTGAAATCATACTTTACCCATAAAACATAAGCACTTTAATATACCTCATCAAATCATGAATAAATCATAGAAATCATAAGACATAAAGGTAACTTGAGGCATTCACAACATTCTTACGTAGGGAGTAACCCTCTTGGTTACATTTGGAATATCCATCACAGTATATTCTCTAAAATCTCTTCGGATAAACCTTAACATTTCACTCCTTCGCGTTACCCAATGCATTGGAGAGCTATATCGGGCTCACCCGCCCTTAGTTTATCACGGAACCACCCGTCTTCATAATAATTCCCAAGAACCATAACATAATCGTATCACATAAAACATGCATAAAGGAAACATAAAATTTCCACATTTCAATCACAAGATATCAATACAACACAAAAAACATTGTGAAACCCATTTTCAATACCAAAATAAAAGAAAAGTAAAACATGGTATTTATTTTTCTTTTAAAAAGAAGGTATGGCTTGTAGAGGAAGCCGAAACTCAAATAACGGTCACGACGGCGGAGAAGTCGTTGTCACCGCATACGTACGACAAAAACATTCCCTTTTGTCATTTAGTAAATGCTTCGTATAATAAAGATTCCTTTTGAATAAACGGAAAAGTCAAAGGGGGTTTATACACCGTATAAAATAAAGTTGTGTATAAAATAAAATATGCCTCAATGAAAGGAGATTGAGACGAAGTCCCATACCTCGTATCTGACTTGACCCGACCATTCTTTAATCTCCTGAATAATAAACTTGAGTTAATCTCTACTTGATTATGAACCTTTTTCAAGTTCATTATTCCTTTTATACCATGTTATGAACATCATGTAATCATTTAAGTTAATAGTGTTCATTTTGTTGGTATTTGGTTCTTAAGTCAAAAATAGAATTCTTACACTTACATGTTGTTAATTTGGTCAAAGGTTCGTTATATCCAGAATGATATTAATGATTTGGATAACATATATATCATATATATTCATCATATAAATGCATTTATAATATTACATCACATTTAGAGGTAAGAAATGAAATGCACCGTTCATGGAGACGGTAAGCCGTACGTACGCATGAACGCTACTTCCATTTCTATTTCCTATTTTTTTTGGAATGGAATCATAATGATATAAGAGTATATTATAATTACAGTATAATAACATATATAATATCATTAACTTTATCCTTTACACATCCCACATATGGTATTAACGAATCAAATCACTTTCAGGGGGCGGTAGTCAGCACTTCCTAAAATGAAGATATCGTGTTTACCCATAATGGAAACAATAAAGGTATGCCCAAAATGAAAAAAAACAGAAGCTTAAGAAAAACATAAACATATTATATATCATATATAAAAATAGTGACATCATAATGGCCACCTTTTGAAGGTGTTAAATGAGTATTGAACAATCATCGTTTCGGGAGGCAGAATTTCACCATCCACGGAAACCGTATGTTCTTTAACCATTTGATGTAGTTGTGTGAGAGTTTAGCTCAAATAAATCTTATAACAATATCCTAGTATATTTAAGATACTGGTGTTGTTACAAAATAAGTAAATAAAAAGAGTTTAGGGGGTTGGAAGAAGCAAAATAAAACAAATGAACATGAGAGAATGAATTACCTTTAAAAGTGTAACTCCTTTTGATTTGAGCCTAAAGGCTCCATTTGAAAGGATTATGCCAAAAAGGAATCCTCTAGGATGAGGAGAGGGATGTGGAGAGAGTAAATGGTCAGGGTTTGGCCGATCCAAAGGCTTGAGGAGTGTGTGAAATGAGGTAGAGGTGGGGGCCTTTTATAAGAGGAGAGGAGGGGCACTTTTGGAAAGTAAAGAAATATTACTTTATTTGAAAATGTGTTTCGGTGTTAAAAGGTCCCACATTGATATAATTCGTGGATAAGGTGATAAGGATTCTAAATACACTCATCCAATTGGTTTTGGACATGTGTAGGTTTTAGATTTTTCATTATCTTTCCATTTTATTTAAATCGTTAAATAATGAGGTCATCGCTGCATCACCATGATGTCATAAATAATTTAATTTATTTAAAGTATAAAAATTATAAAAAAATACTATGATGTAGGAAATATTTTTATATTTCCAATGACTATTTATAATAAAAAATCTGATCTTTATAACCCCATTTAAAAATTGTTTTTGTAAAACATATTATGTTTGTGTCATTTTTACTTTTACATTAAATAAAAAGTTGTTTATGTAATTTCCCAACCAAAGTGGATCCATGGGGTCCCCAAGTTGACCCATGGCTTGTATTGGTCGTCCATGACACAAAAAATGAGGGTAGGACATGTGTCAAGCTCATCTTATTTTATTAAAGCATTATTTTTACCTTAAACTACACTAATTACCCCTAATCGCGATTAAAACTTAATAAGTTACTATTCACCAAAAAATTATTTTAATCTCATTGAACCACATTTTACTTCTTAATGACAACCATGTATGTCGGATTTTTGAAATTCAAAACACAATGATGGAAAGATTTCATTTAAACAGAAAAATCAGTTTTTATAAGTACCACTTAGTGGTTTCACTATTCATCAAAAATTGAAGTTTTTCAGAAAATTACCAAAAATTCACCCTAAGATATATTTGATATTACAAATTCAAAAATGAAGTCTATTTTAAAAAATTCAAAACATATAAGTCACATTAATTAATTTAATAATTAATTCCCGCTGTCATGACAAATAGCGTGTTTTTATAAAACAATAAGTATCAAAAGATTGACACCAGTTTAAGTCTAATTTAAAAGTGAAATTGATTCCAATGACCACCATTGGATTAAATGGTAAAAATATATTATAATTCTACTTCAAAACCAATTCAAAACATAATCTAATTATATAAATAAATTATATTAAAAAGCTGTTTTGATGTAAAATGCAGTATTTTTCACTATTCATTAAAAAATGAACATTGTTAGAAAAATACCAAAAATTCACACAAAGTAAATTTTGATGTCCCAATCATAAAGAATAAGTTTATTTTGACAAAAATAGTTTATAAAATTATCAAAAGATATATTTTAAAAGGGTTTTCCATCATAAGGCAGTAAAACAATCTTTTAAGAATATTAGTGTATTCCATGCTTAAGATTGGATTTATTTTCATTTTAAGCCTCTAAAACACTATCTTAATCATTAATAGACATAGATAAAAATATCTATTATTCATTACTTACTTGGGATGTTACATCCTTCCCCCTTTAGAAAATTGCGTCCCCGCAATTTATTTACTTATCAAATAAATGGGGGTACTTATCTCTCATTGCATTTTCAAATTCCCATGTTGCCTCTTCCATCATGTGGTTTTTCCACAAAAACTTTACCTACTTAATCACCTTATTCCGTAACACTTTCTCCCTGTGGTCAAGAATCTGGACCGGTTGTTCCTCATAAGATAGGTTCTCTTCCAACTGAACTACCTCTAGACTCAAAACATGAGATGGATCTGGCATATACTTTCTCAACATCGAAACGTGAAAAACATTGTGTACCTGAGATAAACTCGGAGGTAAAGACACTCGGTATGAAACTGATCCAACTCTCTCCAGAATTTCATATGGTCCAATGAACCTTGGACTCAACTTTCATTTCTTACCAAATCTCATCACACTTTTCCAAGGAGAAACCTTGAGAAAAACATAATCACCTACCTCGAAAGATAGATCCTTCCTCCAGTTATCCGTATAACTCTTCTGCCTGCTCTGAGATGTTCTCATGTGTTTTTGAATCAGCTGAACTTTTTCTGCCATCTCTTCTACCAATTCTGGTCCCATCAACTTCCTTTCACCCACTTCATCCCAGAAAGCTGGAGTTCGACACCGCTTCCCATATAATGCCTGAAATGGTGCCATCTGTATACTGGAATGAAAACTGTTATTATATGAAAATTCAACCAAAGAAAGATGTTGGTCCGAACTTCCCTGATAATCCATCGAATAAGCTCGTAGCATATCCTCCAAGGTCTGAATTGTTCGTTCTGACTGCCCATCTGATTGAGGATGAAAAGCTGTACTAAAATTTAATTCAGTACCCAACGACTTCTGAAGGCCTTTCCAAAAGTTAGAAGTAAACCTGGGATCACGATCCGATACAATGGAGAGAGGAACTCCATGTAACCTGACTATCTCTTTAAGATACAAACGGGAAAGTTGATCAAGAGAGAAAGTATCTCGTATAGCAAGGAAATGAGCAGATTTGCTCAAGCGATCAACAATAACCCAGATTGCATTATTACCTCGAGATGTATTCGGTAATCCAACAACAAAGTCCATGGATATATTCTCCCATTTCCACTATGGAACTGGTAAAGGCTGAAGCATCCCTTTCGGTAACTGCCGCTCTGCTTTAACCTGCTGACAAGTCAAACACTTCACAGTAAAATCAACAATATCTCTTTTCATTACATCCCATCAGTAATACTCCCGCAGATCTCTATACATCTTAGTACTGCCCGGATGAAATGAAAACGGAGAACTATGAGCTTCACATAACAACTCTCTCTTCAACTGTAAATCACAAGGCACACACAATCTCTTACCAAATCTCAAAACACAATTATTATCAATGTTGAATTCAGGCAACTTACCTTTCTAAACCAGCTCTACCTTTTTCTGCAACTCACTGTCTTGCTTCTGTGCTTGCTTAATTCTATCTGATAGAGAAGATCTCACTGATACCTGAAACAAAACAGAAGGACTTCCTGCACCAACAACTTCTATGCCAAAGTTCATCAAATCCTTAACCAAAGGATCACGTTCAAAACGCAACATTGCTAATGAAGCATTACTTTTTCAACTCAAGGTATCAGCCACTTTATTTGCTTTTCCCGGATGGTAATGAATTGTATAATCATAATCCTTGATTAATTCTAGCCATCTCCTCTGTCTCATGTTTAACTCTTTCTGAGTGAATATATACTTTAAAATTTTGTGATCAGTATATATTTCACACTTTACTCTATACAAATGATGCCTCCAAATTTTTAAAGAAAAAACAACAGCAGCTAATTCCAAATCATGTGTAGGGTAATTTACCTCATGAGTTTTCAACTGTCGTGAAGAATAAGCAATTACCTGATCATTATGAATTAGGACGCAACCAAGTCCTTTCAATGAAGCATCACTGTATATAACAAACTCACCATTCCTGGAAGGAAGTGACAAAACTGGAGCATTCACCAATCTTCTCTTCAACTCCTGAAAACAATCGTCACATTCTTTTGTCCAGATAAACTTAACACCCTTCCGAGTTAGCTTAGTCATTGGACTAGATAACCATGAAAAATTTCTAACAAACCTTCGGTAATAGCCCGCCAAACCAAGGAAGCTACGAATCTCGGTTACATTTGTGGGTCTTGTCCATTCTTCCACAACTTTTGTTTTTGCAGGATCAACAGTTATTCCATCTTTAGAAACAATGTGTCCAAGGAAAGAAATTTGTTGCAACCAAAACTCACACTTGTTGAATTTCCCATATAATTTCTTTTCTTTTAAGGTTTGCAAGATAACCCTTAAATTTCTTTCATGATCCTCTTTACTTTTAGAAAACACCAAAATATCATCAATGAAAACCACCACAAACTTATCCAAGAACTCATGGAAAATTCTATTCATTAAGTCCATGAATACAGCAGGTGCATTGGTTAGCCCAAAAGGCATTACTACAAATTCATAATGGCCATATCTCGTACAGAATGCGGTCTTTGGAATATCTGCCTCCTTTACCTTCAGCTGATGGTACCCTGATCTCAGGTCAATCTTTGAAAAAAACTGAGCTCCCTGGAGCTGATCAAACAAATCATCGATATGAGGCAAAGGATATTTGTTCTTAACAGTGATATTATTCAAGGCTCTATAATCAATGCAAAGTCTCATAGAACCATCTTTCTTTTTAACAAAGAAAACAGGAGCACCCCATGGTGATGTGCTAGGTCTAATGAAACCTTTCTCTAATAAATCTTGAAATTGATCCTTCAACTCTAAAAGTTCAATTTGTGCCATTCGATAAGGGGGTTTTGAAATTGGCTTAGAATCAGGAACTAAGTCAATAGTAAACTCAACTTCCCGATCTGGTATTATTCCAGGAAACTCATCAGGAAAAACATCATGATACTCATTTACCACTGGCACATCATTAATCTGAATAGTTCCTTTATTTTCAACGACGTGTGCAAGGTAACATTCATTTCCATCTTTTACAAGTTTCTCGGCCTCTTGATATGTTATCAAAAGTAAGGGTTAATTATTGTAAACAAACTGAAAGTCTTTATGAAAAGAAACTTCTTTAGCTCCACAGTAAATCTTAGTATGGTAAATAGAGATCCAATCCATACCCAGGATAACATCAAACTCTACTAGAGGTAGAAGAATAAGGTTTGCAAGTAGGTTCTTTCCACAGATAAGGATAGGAAGATTCTTATAAATTCTTTTTGCCTCAAAATTTCCCCCAGGTGTTTTTACCAAAAGTTCAGGAGTCATTTCTTGAGATGGTATTCCCATTTTACTAGAAAAGGTTTCAGAGATGAAAGAATGTGTAGACCCCGAATCAAAAAACACACTGGCATAATCTGAAAAAACAAACAAAGTACCTGATACAACTTCATTTGATGGCCCGACATCTGCTGAAGTAGTTGCAAAGGATTTCACCACTCCTTTATGCTTGTAGTCTAACTTCTTCCCATCACTCAAGCTCTTTGTTGGACACTCATTTGCATAGTGACCCATCTCATTGCACTTATAACACTTCACTAACTGTAAATAAAATTTGTTCTTACCTTCACCTTGATCCTTTTCAGTGTAATCACGAGCCTTATGTCCCATCTTCCCACATCGGTAGCACTTTACAGAATTCAGAAGACATTCCCCAGCATGCCTTTTGCCACATTTATCACAAACTGGAAACTTAGTTCTCTTACCATCAGACTTTTTTGAATAATTCTTACCTTTCTCCTGCCACCTAGGTCTCTTGTTCTACTGGTTGTTATAGAACACTTGGTCATCGGCAAACTCCATTTCCACCTTCTCAGCACATCGAACAAGCTTTTCATAACTTTTAAACTCATGAGAAGCTAATGCCCTTCAATATTTTGGCTTTAATCCTGAGTAAAAATGATTGATTTTACTATCAAGGTCCCGGATAAAATTTAGAGGATACCTTGCCAATCGAGTGAACCTTTCTTCATAGGCAGCCACTGAGTCTTCCTCTTACCTCAATTACAAGAATTGCTTTTCCATCCTAAGTCGAACAGCCTTAGGAAAATACTTCTCAAGAAACATACCTTTGAATTCATCCCAGTCAAGAGCATCAATCTCATCGGCATCCCTGATATTTTTAACCATAGACCACCACTGATCTGCTTCACCCTCCAAACGGTAAATAGCAAGACTAACCTTTTGATTGTCTGAACACCCCATGACATCAAAAATCTTCTCCAGTTCTTTAATCCACCCTTCAGCTAGCACAGGGTCAGATGATCCTCTGAATGATGGTGGATGTTGCCTCATGAAATGTTCCACCACTGACATTTTCCTCTGCGGTTGGTCTGGCTGATCTCATGTATGGATACCACCACCATTTATCGCTTGAGTCAACTGCGCCATTACTGCAACAAACTATTCAGTTCCAATTCCGACCATTCTGGATGCTGATTCGGAAGGTTATTTCCTTCTGTATGCCTTCCTAGCACTGCTTCCCTGTTTCCTCTATGGAAAACCATTCTGAACAAACATGTCTTAGATGAAGCAACATGGTAATCTTTAAATGATATATCATTTCAAAAAAAATATTTTTGGATAATCATCTAATAGAATTCTAACTCCTAAAGTTATCTAAACCAACCTCTGATACCAACTATAAATCCCCAGCCTTAAACCTTACTTAATCTTGAGTTATTACAAGATTACACATTGAGGATCTTTTCAGGTTTAGAGTTTTAGAGAATTAGATCATAAAACTTGCATTAATTTCCACATATAAACAAAGTGGTTACATAAAGATAGTATTCTTCATTCCAATCAATGGAAAAACATTTAAAATAAAACATGGATTATTTCTTGACACTTCCTTGACACTATCATCATATCATGTACCTTTCCCTTGACCTGTGAAAAACATTTCAAAAAAACATGGGATGAGCATAAAAAGCTCAGTATGGGTTATAAAAACATGGAAAGGAAACATGGGTACATATATACATAAGAGTGAAATCATACTTTACCCATAAAACATAAGCACTTTAACATACCTCATCAAATCATGAATAAATCATAGAAATCATAAGACATAAAGGTAACTTGAGGCATTCATAACATTCTTACGTAGGGAGTGACCCTCTTGGTTACGTTTGGAATACCCATCACAGTATATTCCCTAAAATCTCTTCGGAGAAACCTTAACGTTTCACTCCTTCACGTTACGCAATGCATTGGAGAGCTATATCGGGCTCAACCGCCCTTAGTTTATCACGAAACCACCCGTCTTCATAATAATGCCTAAGAACCATAATATAATCGTATCACATAAAACATGCATAAAGGAAACATAACATTTCCAGATTTCAATCACAAGATATCAATACAACACAAAAAACATTGTGAAAACCATTTTCAATACCAAAATAAAAGAAAAGTAAAACATGGTATTTATTTTTCTTTTAAAAAGAAGGTATGTCTTGTAGAGGAAGCCGGAACTCAAATAACGGTCACGACGGCGGAGAAGTCGTTGTCGCCGCATACGTACGACAAAAACATTCCCTTTTGTCGTTTAGTAAACGCTTCGTATAAGAAAGATTCCTTTTGAATAAACAGAAAATTCAAAGGGGGTTTATACATCGTATAAAAAAAAGTTGTGTATAAAATAAAATATGCCTCAATGAAAGGATATTGAGACGAAGTCCCATACCTCGTATCCGAATTGACCCGACCGTTCTTTAATCTCCTGAATAATAAACTTGAGTTAATCTCTAATTGATTATGAACCTTTTTTAAGTTAATTATTCCTTTTATACCATGTTATGAACATCATGTAATCATTTAAGTTAATAGTGTTCATTTTTTCGGTATTTGGTTCTTAAGTCAAAAATAGACTTCCTACACTTACATGTTGTTAATTTGGTCAAAGGTTCATTATATCCAGAATGATATTAATGATTTGGATAACATATATATCATATATATTCATCATATACATGTATTTATAATATTACATCACATTTATAGGTAAGAAAAGAAATGCACCGTTCATGGAGACGGTAAGCCGTACGTACGCATGAACGCTACTTCCATTTCTATTTCGTATTTTTTTTGGAATGGAATAATAATGATATAAGAGTATATTATAATTCCAGTATAATAAAATATATAATATCATTAACTTTATCCTTTACACATCCCACATATGGTATTAACGAATCAAATCACTTTCAGGGGGCGGTAGTCCGCACTTCCTAAAATGAAGATATCGTGTTTACCCATAATGGAAACTATAAAGGTATGCCCAAAATGAAAAAAACAGAAGCTTAAAGAAAACATAAACATATTATATATCATATATAAAAATAGTTACATCATAATGGCCACCTTTTGAAGGTGTTAAATGAGTATTGAACAATCATCTTTTCAGGAGGCATAATTTCGTCATCCACAGAAACCGTATGTTCATTAACCATTTTATGTAGTTGTGTGAGAGTGTAGCTCAAATAAATATTATAAAAACATCCTAGTATACTTAAGATACTGGTGTTGTTACAAAATAAGTAAATAAAAAGAGTTTAGGGGGTTGGAGAAGCAAAATAAAACAAATGAACATGAGAGAATGAATTACCTTTAAAAGTGTAACTCCTTTTGATTTGAGCCTAAAGGCTTCCTTTGAAAGGATTCTTCCCAAAGGGAATCCTCTAGGATGAGGAGAGGGATGTGGAGAGATTAAATGGTCAGTGGTTGGCCGAGCCGAAGGCTTGAGGAGTGTGTGAAATGAGGTAGAGGTGGGGGCCTTTTATAAGAGGAGAGGAGGGGCACTTTTGGAAAGTAAAGAAATATTACTTTATTTGAAAATGTGTTTCGGTATTAAAAGGTCCCAAATTGATATAATTCGTGGATAAGGTGATAAGGGTTCGAAATCCACTCATTCAATTGGTTTTGGCCATGTGTAGGTTTTATATTTTTCATTATCTTTCCATTTTATTTAAATCGTTAAATAATGAGGTCATCGCTGCATCATCATGATGTCATAAATAATTTAATTTATTTAAAGTCTAAAAATTATAAAAAAAAACTATTATGTAGGAAATAGTTTTATCTTTCCAATGACTATTTATAATCAAAAATCGGATCTTTATAACCCCATGTAAATTTTTTTTTCGTAAAACATATTATGTTTCTTTCATTTTTACTTTTACATTAAATAAAAAGTTGTTTATGTAATTTCCCAACCAAAGTGGATCCATGGAGTCCCCAAGTTGACCCATGGCTTGTCTTGGTCGGCCATGACACAACCAATGAGGGTAGGACATGTGTCAAGCTCATCTTATTTTATTAAAGCATTATTTTTACCTTAAACTACACTAATTACCCCTAATCGCGATTAAAACTTAATAAGTTACTAGTCACCAAAAAATTATTTTAATCTCATTGAACCACATTTTACTTCTTAATGAAAACCATGTATGTCAGATTTTTTAAATTCAAAACACAATGATGGCAATATTTCATTTAAACGGAAAAATCAGTTTTTATAAGTACCACTTAGTGGTTTCACTATTCATCAAAAATTGAAGTTTTTCAGAAAATTACCAAAAATTCACCCTAAGATATATTTGATATTAAAAATTCAAAAATGAAGTATATTTTACAAAATTCCAAACATATAAGTCACATTAATTAATTTAATAATTAATTCCCGCTGTCATGACAAATAGCGTGTTTTTATAAAACAATAAGTATCAAAAGATTGACACCAGTTTAAGTCTAATTTCAAAGTGAAATTGATTCCAATGACCACCATTGGATTAAATGGTAAAAATATATTATAATTTCACTTCGAAACCAATTCAAAACATAATCTAATTATATAAATAAATTAGATTAAAAAGCTGTTTTGATGTAAAATGCAGTATTTTTCACTATTCCTTAAAAAATGAACATTGTCAGAAAAATACCAAAAATTCACACAAAGTAAATTTTGATGTCCCAATCATAAAGAATAAGTTTTTTTTTTCAAAAATAGTTTATAAAATTGTCAAAAGATAGATTTAAAAAGGGTTTTCCATCATAAGGCAGTAAAACAATATTTTAAGAATATTAGTGTATTCCATGCTTAAGATTGGATTTATTTTCATTTTAAGCCTCTAAAACACTATCTTAATCATTAATAGACATAGATAAAAATATCTATTATTCATTACTTACTTGGGATGTTACATTATAAATCAAAGCATACATGATACACTAACCAGTTAATAGATGAAATAATGATGGAAATGAACGATTGTTAATGAATGGGTGATAAAATATTATAAGTAGATATTTTATGGTATTATATGTATGAACATGGTTCTTATATATAATTATAATAAATATAAATTTATTATAAATGATGTTTGAGTGTGTAATAATCATGATGTTCAAGATATAAGAGTTTTATGTTACAATATCAATTTTATCATGTTTTTTATTATATTTAAAATGATTAAGTTTTATGATATATCTATTAAAATATTAGGTATTTTTTATCCTATTTTTTTTCTATACATTACATGATTTCCTTTCATTTTCTCCTCTCTAGGTTCCAAAAAAGACTAAAAGAATTTCTTTATGAAAAAAGAGGTTTCTTTTTCTCTTCTATTTGTAATCTTTTTATCCATGAACAAATTTTAGTTAAAATGTTTAATAATGTTTTTACTATTATCCAATGATTTATTTAATTCATTTTTCCAATGTTTTAATTTCAATATAAATGTTTTAAAGGAATCTTCTGGTAAATTTCTAAATGGTATATTAAATTTTTTACTAAAAATATTAAAGTTGTTTTGTTTTAACATTCATTGCATGATCCAATGTCACGGCCCGTCCCCCGGGGCCCGTGTCATGCCTACCCCATGGCCGCCTTCCATAGGCCTGGGGCTAGAGACTAGCTCCAAAGGCGTAATTCCCTAAAACCGGGAAGGCATCGCCTTTATAACCTATAAACGCACACAAGAGAGCACACAGATCGATACAAAAACTATGTAAACTGTATAACAAAAGAGTGCTGAAAAGTAAAAGGGGTCGTATATACAAGAACAACTGTAAAGTACAAGGAACTGGATGTACAAGTACAACTGCAGAAAGGAAAAACAACAATTGGATCATCCTTCGAGATTCCTACCAGAAGGGTATGTATAGATAACCTCCTCATCACTCCACATCCCTCAGTCTCCTCCATGTACCGACTCGTCGTAAGGTCCACCTCTGGGTACCTTCTAGCCTTGGTACTCTAAGCCTCAGTCTGTGTTGTCTGTTGTCTGCATCCAACACAAGAAAGTGAAGGCATAGCCTGTGGAGGAGTGAGTATAAGGATACTCAGTAGGGACCCAGATACCCTCATGGTCTCACAAAACCACCATGGATAAACCACAAAGTGTGTAAAAAACAGATAACCCTACTTACGTATATGCCCATATATATACCTATGTTATCAAGTAATCCATCTCAATCAGGAGAAAAAAACAAAAGTACTATCTCAGCTCAACCAGGATTTTATTCACAATATCGAAACCATGGCTGCTAGAGAACTCCTTCTCAATCGAGTACAGTGGTCCTACTGCGACACACATATGCGCTTCCCACTAACCTTGAACTACTGAGATACTCCTACTGTCATGTACTGTGGGTCTGCTATGTCACACAGAGGCGCTCCCCACCATGGGTCTGCCGCCACACCCAGGCGCTCCCCCTCATAGCCTGCAGAGGTACTCCTCCTGTAGAGTACCATGGTTATGCCATGTCAACAAGCACGCTCCTCCACCGTGGGTCTTCCACCACAACCAAGCACTCCCAACTGGGCCAGTCGAGTCACTCCGAGTCAAACGGTCAGTTGTCATCAAGTCTCAGACATCTACTAGGTTCCCACACAAAAATCTAGCTCATCCTAAGAAGAACCACTTCACATGATACTGGTCACTGCTCTAACTATCCTGAAGTCCCATGAAGAAGTATCTCAAAGGTCTACCACATCATAGGGGTCTTAATCAAACAGATGGTGCGTCAATTGGACACCCTGTCTGTGAGTTATTAGCCTTTTAGTCTCAAGGGCCCAGTTAGATTCATGCACGATCTAACCTGACCATTTCTAAACTATACCCCAAACTCTAGTGGGGTATACTCAAAGGGACCTTCATTCTCTAAGATTACCAGCACTGTTGACTGTTCGTCAAATAGACATCTGGTGCCAATGATATGGCCAAAAATAATATAAAGGGTCATAGTGGGCCTGGGTTCGGTCTGACCCATCCCAACCCAGTCTGGGCTGACTCGATTCGGGTCGACCTGGACTGACCAGTTGGGTCTGTCCTAGCCCATTTGGAGGGCCAGGCCGTTGGGTTCGGCCCAGCCCAGCCAGCTGCGAGGGGCCACAGAGAGCTGAGAGGGTGTAGACCGGCTGCGAGGGCGCATACCGACCATGGTTCGACATGAGGGAGGTTTGACTTGGAGGGCACTGCATGGTTGATTCGGTTGGGAGGGCACCACGAGGCCATGGGAGGCCAGCTCGGTAGGGGTGCCGCAATGGGCACGGAAGGCCAGCTCGGTCGGGGCACCATGGGGGGCATGGGAGGCCAGCTCAGCTAGGGCGCCGTTAGGGGCGTGGGAGGCCGACACAGTCGGGGTGACACAAGGGGCGCAGAATACCGGCTCGGCCGGAGTGCCGCGGCGGCGCGGGTTCAGCCGGGGGCTCGGGAGGCCGGCGGCTGGCGCAGCCGTCGGGCATGGGGCCAGTTCAGCTCGGAGGGCACCGTGAGGCTAGGGTGGCCAGGACCGGTTCTACTAGTAGACAGTGCGGCAAGGATGCATGGCCCATACCGGGGCGGCACTGCCGGAAGGGCAGAGACCGCAGGTGCGATTCGGCAGGGGCGTTGGAGCGTCACAGGGGCGGCATGAGTCGCGAAGGCCGTGGGTGGTGTGGTTGTTTCCTTCGTCGCCTTCATCACCTTCAGCACTGTCATCACCTTCCTTTGTTTTGAAGTACACCGCAAATCAAAGAAGAGCGGTGAAGGGGTCGGGCCATGTTAGTTTGGCCCGCAACCTCTGTGTTTAGGGTGGTAGCAAGCGGTTCAATTCCATCATGAATTTCAAAGAATTATCAAGAATAAAATAGAGTAGAAAATCAATCAATCACCCCACATCTTCCTGAAAATAAAAATTCCCAACCCACAAGGAAAACATCCACGGATCAATTTGATAATAAGTTGATCTATGTTCTTTGGTTTTAGAATGGATGAATCATGGGAATAAAAATTATATTCAAATAAAATCACCACCTTACCCATTTTTCGTTGATGTTGGTGCAAGAAGGCAGACGTAGATTCGTTGTAGAAGAACATGTCCTACATCGAAGGAGGTTACAAGGAAGAAAGTATTAGTCGAGGTCGTTCATTGTAGTAAAAGGCGTTCCTCGTCGGAGTTCTTCATCGGTGGAGCATTCTTCATTGGTGGATCGTTCTTCATTAGGATCTTTCTCCCAAGTTACTCCTCTCTCCAATCCTCCTTTTCCAACCAAATGAAATGGTATCCAAATATAATAGACTAAAATATATTATTAAGTCATTGGAACCAATTTCAAATTATCCTAATTAATCACCTTGGTTGGCAAGATTAATTAGGTGGATTGGCAAAATTAAATTAAAGGATGTGGTGGCACCATTAATAGTAGAGGAGGTAAAGAGGCTCTCCTTCATTAATAAGGGGAGTTGAGAGGTTTTCCTCTCCCACCATTATTATATGGGATGGGTGGTCCCCAATCCCAAATTCAAATTGGGAGGTTTTGAATTCTCGGGTGGTCCCCACCATAATTAAACATGAAGAGGAGGTTTAGGCATCGAGTGGTCCCAACCACCATAACCACTCATGGGAGATGGAGGTGTGGTGGTCCCCACCTCCAATGTCCACATGGGTGGTTATAATAGATAAAATAAAATAAAACATGTGTTTATTATATTTTATTATTTCTAGGAAAAACCCAAAAAACAATCATTCACCCTCGACCAACTACCGTCGAGCTGAAAGTCTTCTTAAGCAAAAACTGGCACTGCGAGTTCAACGGTGCCCTCAAATTTCAATTCTGAGCACCGGTTCAAAATTAAAAAAAAACCCACTTGTACATTTACTGTACATACCTGCAAAAACTTCAAATATTGAATCTGGGCACTCCGGGCCTTGGAATTATGTGTCGTCAATTTTTGAGGACTCGTAAACTTCCCATTTAATTAAAAAATTACATGGAAATTCTGGGTGTTTACATTCTCCCCACCTCAGGCCTCTACATCCCTGTAAGCCACAACTCAACAATGGGAACAAGTGGGGGTACTGAGCATGCATCTGAGCCTCCCACTCCAATGTCCTCTCCTAGAGGTTCTCGTGCTATCAGCGAATGCGCACCCGAGGTATCGACCGTCCCTGAAGGACCCAATCTTGTCGATCCTCAATATCTATTGGAACCTTGGTAAAAGTAACCACATCATCGATGTCCAGCTCACCATGGTTGATGATGTGAGAAGAGTCGTGCACATATGTCCTCACCTGGGATATATTGAAGATGTCTTGCAACCGGTGAAACTAAGGTAGAAGATCTAAGCGGTATGCCACCTCGACAACTCTACTGAGGACCTGAAAAGGTCCAATGAATCTCAAAGATAACTTGCTGCCTCGGCCAAATATCCATAAACCTCATCGAGGTGAGACCTATAGAAAGATGTGGTTGCCATCCTCTAACTCTATAGGTCTTCGTCGACTATTGGCATAAGACTTCTGCCTACTCTATGTAGTCTTCATCCGCCCCTGGATGATCTGATCCTTCTCTATGGTAGCCCATACCATCTCTTGTCCGACTAGTGCTGACTCCCCTAGGTCAGTCCAACACAAGGGTGATTTTCAAGGTCACCCATATAATGCCTCAAAAGGTTCTATCCAGATGGTGGAGTGATAGCTATTTTTTACGCAAACTACACCAAAGGAAAGTGATCCTATCTGCCATGACCGAAGTCGAGAACACAAGAATGCAGAATTTCCCGGAGGGTCTGAATGGTCCACTCAGTCTGATCATCCATATATGGATGGAAGGTAGTGCCCAAACGAAGCTGCATCCCAAAATCCTCCTGCAACCCCTTCCATAGCTGGGAAGTAAAATTTTTATCACGATCGGAGATAATATTCATGGGTACTCCATGTAGTCACACAATCTCTTGCACATAGAGGTGTCTCAATCACCATACTAAGACCTACTCTCTGATCAGTAGGAAGTGGGATGACTTGGTGAGTCGGTCGACGATCATCCAGATAGAGTCATGACCTCTGGATGTACGTGGAAGTCCTGTCACGAAGTCCATAGATATCCCATCCCACTTCCACTCTAGGCCCTCTAAAGGCTGATCCAAGCCTACTGGCACTTGATGCTCCACCCCCACTAGCTGAGAAGTGCAGAACCATGAAAAAAACTCTGCTACCGCCTTCTTCATTCCCAGCCCACCAGTGTTGTCATTTGAGGTCTTGGTACATCTTCGCCACTCCTGGATGTACTGCTAGAGGGGATACATGAAACTATCTCAACACTTCCTCCTGAAGTGACCCTGGTACCATGGTACGTCCTTTGAAAAGGATGATGTGCTCCCCACCTTTAGAAAATCCATCTGGTGCCTGCCCTATGGATATCTGAGCACATCGTGTCTCGCAGTCGGGGTCCGCACGCTGAGCCTCCCTGACTCACTAAAGAAGTGGGGGAGTGACAATAAGAGACTGAGGGAAGGCTTTCCATTTCTATCCACAAAGGATATCTGTGAAGTAGTCTTTTGCTCTGTTGACTCGCCTAGCAGTTGTATACCAATTCTCTTACTGAGTGCATCTGCAACAACGTTCCCCTTTCCATTAGTATAGACTATCTCGAAGTCGTAGTCCTGGAGGAACTCTAGACAACATCATTTTCTCAGGTTCAGGTCCTTCTGGGAGAAGATATAACTGAGACTCTTGTGATTAGAGTACATGGTAAAATGCTCACCCATCAGATAGTGTCACCACAAATTCAAGGAAAATATCATTGGTGCTATCTCTAGGTCATGGGCTGCATAGTTCTTCTCGGGATGTCTCAGCTGCCGAGAACCATATAAGATAACTTCTCGTTCCTACATCAGGGAACATCCGAGTCTTGTCCCTGATGCATCGTAGTACACTATGTACCCTACGGCTTCCTCTAGAAGCCTCAAGATGGGGGCACTAGTCAACCTCTTCATTAGCTCCTAAAAGCTCTATTGGAATCTCTCTAACCACACAAAGGGTTGCCCCTTCTTCTTCAAGGCTGATAGTGGTGCTGGAACTATAGAGAAATATGGAACGAATCTCCAATAGTATCTAGCCAAACCCAGGAAACTCTGTACTTCCGTCACACTCTTGGGTGGATCCCAAGAAAGTACCACCTCAATATTCACTTGATCCACTAAAACTCCAGCCTTCGAGATGACATGTCCTATAATATGAACCTCTTGGATCCAGAACTAGCACTTCGAGAGTATACCATAAAGCTGGTGCTCTTGGAGTGTGTCCAATACTTCCTGATAATGATAGGCATGCTCCTCCTCAGTAGTTGAGTAGATCAAAATTTCATCGATGAAGACTATGACAACGCGATCGAGGTATGGCTGACGTATCCTATTCATGAGCCCCATGAACACTACTGGAGCATTGGTTACACAGAATGTCATAACCAAGAACTCGTAGTGGCCATACTGATACCTGAAGGTTGTCTTCTGCACATCATTGTCTCAAACTTTGAGCTGGTGATATCCTGATCTCAGGTTTATCTTCGAGAACCGCCGTGCTCCCTTCTAATTGAAGAGGTCATCAATCTTCGAGAGTGGTTACTTGTTATTCACGGTCACCTAGTTCAGGTGTCGATATTCAACACAAATCCTCAAGCTCCCATCCGATTTCTTGAAGAATAGAATCCGGGAAGCCCAAGGAGAAACACTGGGCCAGATGAATCCCTTCCCATGCAAGTCCTCTAGCTATACCCGCAGCTCGTGAAGCTCTACGGGAGCCATCCGATATGCTTGTGTAGATATTGGTGTCGTCCCAGGGTAGAATTCAATGTATAAGTCCACATCTCTATGAGGTGGTAGACCCGGGAAATCATCAGGGAAAACATCCGTGTACTATCCCACCACTACAGGATAGCTTGGACTCCCCACATCGATCGCTCTGAGGGTAAGGCAAGCCAACTGGTGAGTGATCAGCTATACTCTCTTTTGAGTAAGTCCATCTTGTGCTGCAAAGGCTCCCTTTTCACAGGTGAAGGTAAACCTGGTCCCATCTGTGTGGACACACCGTACATTGTGCCTAATATAGTCTATATGATCATGGACTATAGATGACTAGTCCGTACCCAAGATGACGTCGTAAGGCCTCAGCGCCACTACTAAGATATCCCAACCAACGATCTTACCTCCTAGAGTAAGTTCGCACTACCGGAACCAATGCGTAATCGTCGAATCTGCTCCCATCGGAGTCTCTAGCCGTAAGGATCGAGCCAACGGCTCTGTCAGAATCTTAGAGCTTCAAATGAGGGTAGTGGCAATGGAATATTGATTGGAACTTGTGTCTATAAGTACTTCAACTATGGTGGAGTAGACATAGATCGTACCTCATATCATCTCTGAATCACCGTGATCATAGGCCTCAGCTACCTGTAGCTGAGCTCTCCCATGTTCTCCTACTCCCTGGGGTCGGGGTGGACCTCCTGGGGGTGGTGGCGGTAATACCTCGAAATTTCTTCCACTTCCAGCTACACGACCATCTCCTCTGCCACGTCCTTCTGCACCCTACAGACTGCATCGATCGAATCTCTGTATCTACCTAGGTGGTCCTTCGACCGTCTGCTGATCATCAGTATGACGGGTCAGACAGTCACAAGCCATGTGACCCTACCCACCGTATGAGTAACATGACCCGCTCCTGGCCTTTTTGTCTCCGCTTCGGGTGCCCCGTACAACTGATCCTGAGTTAGGCGGTCATCCACCAGTTGGTCTGGTCCTCTTGGACCTCTGTCACATCTGTTTGCTGCCAGCTACAGAGAACTCTGCTATGTGTCGACTGGTGGTGGATCTCCCTGCTGGAGATAACTCAGCAAGGAAACTCTCCACCAAGAGGGCACTCTATAACACCCTCGCCTATGTCACGATGATGAGTGAGACCATCGAAGGTCAAATCTCACATTTGAGACCATGATCGAAGGTCTGGGCCCAGAAGAATGGGTCCCGCACCATATCGGTGGAGTAGAGTGAGAGGTATGTGAACCTCACTGAGTACTGAGCTACAGTCATGCTGCCCTACTATAGATGAAGTTTCTCTTGTATGCACACTGCGAGAAGAGTTTATGGGACAAACTCTACCTGAAATAGGCTCTCGAATTCTTTCCAGAGAAGAGTCATCTTGTCATGAACCTAGAGCATCAAAATCCACCATCTGCCTGCTGGTTCCTATAGAAGGCTAACAGTAAGGATCACCATGAGGTCTGCTAGTGTCCCTACCAGTCAAAAGACTCTCACCACAACCTCCAGCCAATCCTCAGCTGCCTGTGAATCCATATCTCCCCTGAACCTGGGTGGCCTTTGGCGCTGGAACTCGTACAACACTCTCAAGCGGCATGCACCGTCTGCTGTTGGGGATGGTGTCATCGGGGGCCCAACGGGGAGTGGTACCTTTGGTGCCTCCTCTAGAAAAGGGCCCTACACTGAGGCCTCGTTGCTCGGTGGTCTATCAGTGCATACGAATCTCATAACTCTATCCGGTTGTCTGCATGGAGGCATCATAAAAAAGAAACAGGTGCGCTATGGTTAAAATTTGTACCTGGTGAGCTGACTTGGTTGAGCTGACGTAAAGATAACATAAGAAAACACACACGCAATTAGTGTTTTCATTCACTGAGTCAGAAATCAGTAGTCAGGGTCCTGGTGTATGGATACATTGGCTACTGCACCAACACTGGACTCCCGGAACTGATAACCACACTCACTACCCTTAACACTATTTCTTCATAGAAAGGAAGTATTAGAGTCCTAAGTTCTATGAAAGAACTGACTCCTCTGATACCAATTTTTAATGACCCATCCCCCAGGGCCCGTCCTGTGACTACCCCAAGCCCGGCTTCTATAGTCCAGGGGATGGAGACTAGTACTAAAGGCAAAATTCCCTAAAACTGGGAAGGCATTGCCTTTATAACCTGTAAAAGCACAAAATAGAGCACACAAATGGATACAAACACTAAGAAAACTGTATAACAAAAGAGTGCTAAAAAGTAAAAGGGGCCGGATATACAAGACCAACTGTAAAGTACAAGGAACTAGAAGTACAAGTACAACTGAAGAAAAGAAAAACAGTTGTTGGGTCATCCTCTGAGATTCCTACCTAAAGGGTAGGTACATATTGCCTCCTCAGCACTCCATGTCTGTCAATCTCCTCTGTGTACTGACTTGTTGTAAGGTCCACCTCTGGGTACCGTCCAGTCCTGGAACTCTCAGCCTCAGTTAGTGTTGTCCGTCATCTGCATCCAACACAACAAGGTGCGGGCATAGCCTGTGTAGGGGTCGGTATAAAGATACTCATTTGGTACAAATAACCCTTATTAGGTATATGCCCATATATATACCCAAGTTATCAAGTAATCCATCTCAATCATGAGGAAAACAAAAAAATTACTGACTCAGATCAACCAGGATTTTATTCACAATATCGAAACCTCTTATACTGGAGAACTCCTACTCAATTGAGTATAGTGGGTCTGTCGCGTCACACTAAGGCACTTCCCACGAACCTTGGACTGTTGAGGTTCTCCTCTTGATGAGTACCACTAGTCTTTTGTGTCAAACAGAGGCGGTCCCCACAGTGGGACTGCCGCCAGACCCAAGCGCTCCCCCTTATAGACTGCAGAGGTACTTCTCCTATCGAGTACCATGGATCTGCGGCATCACCATGCACGCTCCTCCACCGTGGGTCTACCGCCACAACCAGGTGCTCCCCACTGGGCCAGTTGAGTCACTCAAATTCAAACAGTCAGTAGTTGTCAAGTCTCATCCAGCTACTAGGTTCCCGCAACAAAGCTCGCTCATATTCAGTAGATCTACTCCACAAGGTACTGGTCGATGCACCAACTATACTGAAGTCCCATTAAAATGTATCTCAAAGGTCATCCACATCATAGTGGTATCAAAACAACAGACGGTGCGTCAATCGGACGCTCGGTCTGTGAGTTATTATCCTTTTAGTCTTGGGGGCCCGGTTGGATTCAGGCACGACATGACCTGACCATTTCTCAACCATACCACAAACTCTAGTGGGGTATACTCAAAGGGGCCTTCATGCTCCATGATTACCAGCGCTACTGATGGTTCATCAAACGGATGTCAGGTTCCAAAGATATGGCCAAAAAGAATGTAATGGGTCATAGTGGGCTCGGTTCCAGTCTGACCCGGTCGGACCGACCCGACCTAACCCATTGGGTCTGTCCTGGCCCGTTTGGCAGACCAGCCTGTTGGGTTCGACTCGGCCTGTTGGGGCAAGCCCAGCATGCCACGAGGGGCTTCAGAGAGCCGAGAGGGCGCGGGCCGACCATGAGGGCGTGGACCGGCCACTGGTCGAAATGAGGGCGGTTCGGCCCGGAGGGCGCTGCTTGGGTGATTCGGCTCGAAGGTCACCCCAAGGGAATGTGAAGGTTAGAGCAGAGCACTGTGTGGGGCATGAGAGGCCGGCTCTGTCAGAGCATCGTGGGGGAGTGGGTTTAGTCGGGGGCTCAGGAGGCCGGCGGCTGGCGCGGACGGCTAGCGCGGGGCCATTTCGGCCCTGAGGGTGCTGTGACGCTGGCGTGGTTAGGGCCAGTTTGGCTAGATACCAACATGACTAGGGTGGCGCAGACCGACCCGGGGTGGCTCGGCCGGAAGGGTGAAGACTATAGTGGCGGTTCTGCCTTGGCGCCGAAGCATCGCAGGGGCGGCGTGGGTCGCGGAGGCCGCAGACGGCGTAGACATTGCCTTCGTCTCCTTCTTCACCTTCAACATTGTTGTCACCTTCCTCTGTTTCGAAGAACACCACAAATCAAGGAAGAATGGAAGAGGGTTCGGGCCATGTTGGTTTGGCCCACACCATCCGTGTTTAGGGTGGTAGCAACCGGTTCAATTAATTCTTGAATTTCAATGAATTATCTGAAATATAAAAGAGTATAAAATCAATCAATCACCCCACATATTCCCGAAAATAAAAATTCCCAACCCGCAAGGAAAACATCCGCGGATCAACTTGATAATAAGTTGACCCATTTTATTTGTTTTTAGAAGGGAAGAATCAATGGAATAAAAATCATATTCAAATAAAATCCTTACCTTGTTCATTTTTCATCGACGTTGGCGTGAGAAGGTGGATGTCGATTCGTTGTAGACGAACATGTCCAACATCGAAGGAGGTTCCAAGAAAGAAAGTAGCAGTTGAAGTTGTTTTTCGCAGTTGAAGGTGTTCCTCATCGGCGTTCTTCATCGGTGGAGCATTCTTCTTTGGTGGAGAGTTCTTCATTGGGATCTTTCTACCAAGTTTCTCCTCTCCCCAATCCTCCTTTTCCAACCAAATTAAATGGTAGCCAAAGATAATATATAAAAATCTCTTATTATGTCGTTGGAACCAATTACAAATTGGCCTAATTAAACACCTACGTTGGCATGATTAATTAGGGTGGATTGGTATAATTAAATTAAGGGAGGTGGTGGCACCATTAATGGCAGTGGAGGTCAAGAGGCTCTCCCTCATTAATGAGGGGAGTTGAGAGGTTTTCCTCTCCCACGATTATTAGAGAGGTCAAGTGGTCCCCTCTCCCAAATTCAAATTGGGAGGTTTTGAATTCTCAGGTGGTCCCCACCACAATTAAACATGAAGATTAGGTTTAGGCCTTGAGTGGTCCCCCCCACCACTACCTCTTAGGGGAGGTTAAGGTGTGGTGGTCCCCGCCTTCAACTTCAACATGGGTGGTTATAATAGATAAAATAAAATAAAAAATGTGTTTATTTTATTATATTATTTCCACAAAAACCCAAAAAACTAACTTTCAGCCTCAACCAACCATCGTCAAGGTGAAAGTCTTCATAAGAAAAAACCAGTGCTGTGAGTTAAATGGTGCCCTCAGATTTCAATTACGTGAACCGTTTCAAAAGTTAGAAAAACTTTCTTGTACGTTTACTGAACGTGCCCAAACAAAACTTCAGAAATGGATTCTGGGCACTCCGTGCCTCATAATTACGTGCCATCAATTTTCGAGGACTCATAAAATTCCCATTTAATTATAATAAATTACATGGAAATTTTGGGTCTTTATAAACAAATTCTCCACCATTTTGAATAATCCAATCATTAATGATTCTTTCAAACGTTTCATAGATATTTTTAAAAAAATCCCTTTATATATTGGAACTATTTAGATTTTAAATTTGAGATTTTAAAATAAATAATGTATATTTCCAATTAGATATTATACTATAATTTTATACTTATTTTCTTCTATAAAACATCCTATGTTGTTTCTCATAACTTACTAGGAATATAATCCAGTTATACCATCATTATTCTTCTCTAGATGGTTTATGAATTTATAATGAATTTTTTTTGAAACGTGTATCCTTTCTCTGGGTTGTGATATGATTATATGATTAATATTTTATGATCCTATGGCACACATACATATGGATTCCATTTTGTGATTTGGGGGTCTTTAATTACATATAAATATAATTCACTATGTAAATAAGGATATCTCATGAGATAATAACAATGAGAATAGCGAGTGAACCTAGTTCAATAAAGGGATTTTTCAAGTAGGATAGTCCTAGGAGTGAACCTTGACTAAAGAAATGATTGAATAAAGAGTTAACCAAATTTTATAGAATAATATTAGAAGTGACCCAAGACTAAGAATACATTTTCTGTGCTTAAGTGAATTCCAAACATATTACTTAATATTATTTTATGTCCTCTTAGAACATGATTGATTATTTATGATTCCCTACTGTTATTAATTATGTATTATAATATGAAAAATCCTTATGACGTGATTCATGATTAAATATGCATGAAAATATTGGTAAGAATTTTATATATGATGATAATGGTATCGTACCCCAACTATTATATTATTTTAATTTATGATAATCTATGGATATCTCTTATGACTACCCTAACTCAGTATCTAAAATCACCCTTTATTATGTTTCCTTTCCCGTAGGATATGGAGATAGGTTTAAGTATATTTTTTCTAAGAAGGATTCAAATTTTGAAGAACTATGTGGGTGATGATGAAGACCTTTTGTGTAAAATGTTGTCTATATATCCAAGATTCTAAATGAACTAAAAATTTATGGTTCTCATGTGTATCATAAATATTTATAATGAATATTTTTCTAATATGATATATTATTTATGTATGAAATGTTTTGGGTCATTATGTTTTATATCGGGGAATGGTTTAGTAATTATTGGTAACTAGGATGAGGAAAATCCAATGAGGTCACTTATGATAATCCAATGTATAGTATAATAACCTAATATTTTGGTAGGTATATATCATATAGATTTACTATAAATTCATCCATGTATGCATCCTATAAGTTGATGGAGTTTTGGAATAGATCCATTTATGGGTAATTATGATGAAATGAGTTGGTCATGTATATATCGACCATCATTATAGTGTATGATGAATAGAACCATACTATACACTATATTTCAACCGTAGGTGGTATGTTTGGGTTAATTGATTTTTTTATAATCCATATGAAGAATTTCAAAAGATAATAACCATGGATGGACACTCTTAAAACTAATCAGTGACGTATTGAAAATAAGTTGACATGAATAGACATGAAATTAATGATTTTTCATCATTTATAAATCTAATTTATGATTCATGATATTCATGAAAACCATTTTCATTTTATTAATGAATTAAGGATAGAATAATAATTTTGATGAGGTAATATCTATGCTCAAATATTAAACTACACTATTTGAGAGTAGTTTTATGCATTCTTGTATTTTATGAAAATTATCTATAAATTTTCATTAAATTTATCAATTATTAAATGAATGTAATGCCCCACCATTGGTGGTGGGGTGGGAAGGGTTTGGGGGTTGAGGGGAAGGTCGCGGGGTCAAGTCCCCGGGCTTACAATTTAAGGTAATTTTCTTCCTTTTGTGTGTGCCGCTTTCGTGGTTGTACCCAATTTTTAAATGAATCTAAAAATAAACTATTGAAATAATGGGCGCATTTCAAGTGTATGATTCTTCTCTAATTGATGTTTGTAAGAATCTTCATATGGAAATTCTTATTAATCTCCCTATAGTTTATTTTAATGTGATTTCTGGATTGGATTGTATTTTTTATATAACTCCCACATAAATTGTTGAGGAAGGTAACTGAAATTTGATAGTGTGAACCAACATAAGATTTTATACTATTGTGAGGATAAATAGAAAAATCTAATGGAAATTACATCCATATCATGTGTTGGGTTTACTATTCAAAGGGATTGTTTATCCTAGGTTTTTTTTGAAAAAAATTAACAATGAGGGTATGAATAATTTATATGATTTTGGTAACTCCTTTATTGAAGAGTTTCTAATTATTTATCTATATCATTTAGTTATGAATTCAATATAATTCGTATTTTATTATACACATATTTCAATATATCCTTATAAAATGTTTCCAATTGAGTTGTATGAATCATAAAAAAAAACTATAAGAAACTTGATAAGGGATTCATGTGTCCATATTCATTACCTTGGGGTGTACCTATTATTTTTAAGAAGAAAGATAGATCAATGTGACTCTATATTGATTATCAAGAACTTAACAAGAACTTGATTAAGAATAAGTATCCTCTTCCCTGTATTGATACTTTTTGATAATGCACTATGATATCATTAATTTTCTATGGATTATAATTTTTTGGATACTACTAGTAGAGTGAAATAAGTAAAGTCATAAACAAAAACACTTTATATTTAAGGTGAAGACAATATGAATTGTTAGTAATAATTTTTGGACTTAATAATTCCTCAAATATCATCATTTATTTAATAAATTGATACTTTAATTAATATTTTGATCAATTTTTTGTAGAATTTATAAATGATATTATTATATATTCCAAGAGAATATAAGATAATGAAGATTAATTGATGAGTTTATTAAATACCCTACGGATTGAGAGGTTATATGAGATATTTATAGTAAACATTTTTGTGAAAAAATGTTTCATTATTTTGGTCATTAATATCAAGAGTGTGTATCATGGTGGATCTATTAAAGAGAAATTATGTTCATCATTGTTCTAGACTAACCATAATTACATAGATATATCATTTTCTTGTAATGATTATATATTGTTTCTGAATTTTTAATGATTTATCACATATATCTAATCCACAAACCATGTTAAATTTTAAGGGAGTTATATTCCTTATGCATGAGGATTGTGATGAAAATTTTAGAGAACCGATGGGATGGTGGTTCATCACACTTATTCTCAAACTACCCTACAATATAAATTTTTTATTAACAATGTTTCATCAATAAAGGGGATGGGAAATTTTTTGTGATATGGTAATAGCTTATTCCTCATGCTAAATAAAGATTCATGAGAAAAATTACAATACTCATGATTTGGAGTTATAAGCAGTTATCTATGAATTAAATATATAAAGAGAATATATTCATAGATAAAGGCATGAAATATATACTGATCATAAAACCATAATGTATATATTCAAAAAAATGGTTTAATATGCATCATAGAAGATGGAAAGAGATGAATAATGATTATGATTGTTTAATACATTACAATCTTAGGAAAATTAATGAGGTGGTTAATACTTTAAACTGAATAAATCATCCTCCCCTATAAATGAAGAGGATCACAAAAGGTCAAATATTTTTTGAATATCAAACGATGGAATTAAAAATCATGACAAATAAGGAGAAATTTTATCTTACTCAAATGAGTTCTCAAGCATATATCCACATGATGATTAAAAAAGAACAGAAGGGGGATATAGAGAAATAAAATAAATTATGAAATGTTCCTAAGATGAACAATTATATGAGTATAAAGACATATAGATAGTATAAAGATTATATCATATGGTAAAACATAAATAGAGTTATTAAAGAGTGTGTATCTCTATGATTGGTATGCAATTATGATAAGTTTGAGAGAAAGAATTCTAAGGAGATGTTATAACCATTACCCACATCAGAATGGATGTGGAGAAATCACAATATATTTTTCCATCAGACTCCCCATAAAAATATAAAGGAAACAATGATATTTGAGTGCTATTTAAACACCTTATGAATTTTAAAAACTTATTTTCTTTCAAATAAGATTAATTTCTTGATAAAAATTAGATGAAATAAATTAAGTAAGTGGTTGGGATTCACAGATTACCACTTTATGTTGTAGTAGATTGAGATCTAAGGTTCACCTAAATGATCTAGAGATGTCTTCATCAAGATATAAATACAATGTTATGTTTTAGTACTAATTATCATCCATAGAAATATGATCATTTTTATAGGAAAATAAAACACATAGAGGATATGATGGGATCCAAATAAATATATTTTAAATGTGGATGAGATCAACACCTTCTCTGTTAAAGTTTACCTAAAATAAAATCTTTCACTTGAGCATTTATATGGATCCTTATAAAGCACTATATGAGAAAATAATAAAACTCTAAAACACTAGAATGATGTTATAGAAAGATATCTATTAGGAAATGATATAGCTGAGTAATTGTATGAAAAGGTTATAGATATTTAGAATCGCATCAAGGCAACATAGATTCGATAGAAGAGTTATGGTGAAAATCATCGATGAGATCTAGAATTTCAATTTGAGGTGATGGTTTTCCTATTATTTTATATATGGATGATGGTTATGAGATTCTAAAAGATGTAAAATCTGATACATATATATGTTATTCCCTTTTAGATATTTAATTGAGTTGGTACTATAGTGTATCATTTGTCACCTCTACTGAACATCTATTATATTCAAAAAGTGTTCCAAGTATCTCTTCTGAGGAAGTATATATCTAATCATTCACATTTACTAAAATAATATACTATAATTTTAGAGAAATATCATTTTGATAATGAAAAACTAGAATAAATCTTCGATGGTATTTGTATTTTTATTTTGAACAATACCACTCTGCTAGTAAATGTTCTTTAGGGGAAACTTAAATTTGAGGAAGATATACAGAAACCAAAGGATATAATAAATAACATTATTTTTCATTTTATTTTATTATAGTTGTTTAATTATTAGGGTTAAATTAATTTTATGGGGGTTAAACTATAACAACTTAATATTTTATATTCATTTCTTTCGAATTAAACTTGATGTATTCGACATCTCTCGTTACACATAACCCATTGTTGTAATGAAAGAAATAATGTAATCATTTATAACCTAGACATTAAATTGGATGGAATGAATTGTAATAACCCATTTGTAATATATATATATATATATAAGTTTTAAAAAAAATTATAGATTAATGTGTTATAAATATGTACTAAATTTTGAGTGATGTCATTTTATGCTTAAAAAATATGTTATCCTCAAAAATAGTTATTATTGCATTATATGCATGGGAATTATGAAAAATTAGAAAAATTTCATATAAGTTTTAACTTAATTAATCAATATTTTTTTAAATTATCATTTCAATATTATCTTAGGGAAATATTTTTAGATTTTTTCTAAAAATAACTATTTTTAGTAAATAGTGAAAACATTGAATTTTTTGTGTGAAAAATGTCATTTATTTTCAATTGAAATTATATAATGTTTTTAATATGAAATTAATGTAATATAATAATCCTTTAAATATAAATAATAAATTTTATTACTAATATAATATAATTATTCTGTATTTTAGGTAATGTTTAAATCTAGGATTAAAAAACATTTCTTTTTTATGAAAATATTTTTTTTATGTTTTCATTTTTTTTATCTTAATGATTTATATTGAACTATATTTATTAATTTTTTGAAGTAATTTATGTATTTTATATTAAATAATATAGTTTAGAACACATTGTATGGGTTTTAAAATGTATTTAATTTAAGGAAACTAGCATTTATGTTCAAAAATTCATTATTCAAAAAAACATATTTTTTGGGGTTTTCATGATTATTTAAAATTAAATTCACCCACATATAGATATTTAATATCATAAAATGTATTATGTATTTTCAATCACTAGAGAAAAATTTAATTGTCTAGGTTTAGATTAATTTTTGTTCATAATTAATAGAAAAAAATGTAAAAATTATTTTACCATGGTTAAGGTTAAACAAGTTTTGCTAGGGAGGGGGGTTATATCCTAAGATAACTATAATAATGAAACCTAAACATGTATAATTCATATTTTTCAATGTTATGTAATACATATCACAAGCTACCTTCTAGTCCTTGTTAATTTGGTGACATTTTCCTATTAAAGTGTCCTTTTTTCCTTGAAATATTTTAATAAATTCCATTTGTGTCCCTCCCCACACTTATAAAAGGGAACCTCTTCTCCTCCATTATTCAAACTACATAATACTTCTATATTTGTAAAAAAATAAATTGAAACCCTAAAAAATTATTCCTTTCATACTAGAGATTATTTTACTCCATTAAGTCCAATATTTATTTGAATGAAGTATACCCCAAAGGAGTTCTCTCAAAGAAGATGTATTAATATTAACTGATATATTTGATTTTATTTATTCTTATGATTCAAATAAAGATGTTTTATACATAAAAACCTCACTATTCAAGTATAAAACATATAAAGATATTTTATTTAGTATATTTCACAACCAATTACCATATCTTCTCCATTAAATGGGAGATGAAAGTATCCCTCATGCATACATTCAATATACCCCTCCATATAATGATACAATTCATTTTACACCACCATATTTCTTAGTTTGTTATTGTGATAGATTTAACATATATTTATTTATATGCATATTATATATATGATATAATACTTACAAGATAATTCATTTTTCATCACTGATTTATATTAAAAATTATAAATATGTATATATTTAATATATATGATATTTATATAATTATTTAAATAATAAATAAAATAAACTATTATCAATGTTCAAGGACCATAATGGTTGAATGAACACATACATGAAAGTGATGGAATTTTACAACTGAAATGTTGTTTATAAGGAAAGATCGTTAATGAATATATAATGTAAAGTTATAAGTAAACCATGTATTTTTTTAAAGTAAATAATATGGTCCATGAATATAATTAATAATAATTTTAATTTATTATATAGGAAGTTATAGGGCTTATAAATAATGATAGACTTTAAGTTAGGGTTTTATGTTACAATATCATTATTTTAGAGATTATTTTCAAACAAACTTTTTAATATGAAAATATATAATCTATATCTCACAAATAATATTAATTTCATTCACCTATTGATATTTATTTATATTACATATTTTCCTTTCATTTTCCCCTCTTTAGATACACAATAGACCAAAAGACTCTTCTTAAGAAGAACTATCTTTTTTCTATATCTTCAGCTAAGAATAATTTCTTCAATTTGAATATTTTAACTAAAATGTTATCAAGAATTTTTTTACTATTTTAAAAGATTTATTGAAGTTAATTTTATTTATTTTCACTTCCATTATATTGTTTTATTTTAATATTATTTTTATTTTTCATATGATGTACATTCTAATTTTTATAAAAAAATAAAATTGAATTTTTCTTGTAACATACACTGCATGAGAGGATTTACCCACCATTATAAATAATAATTCAATTGAAGATTCATATATAATTTCCCCTTTTTAATATCAAATAAATTTTTTTTATAATATTTTGAAATTTTTTTACATTTAAATATGTTATTCCGAATGAAAAGTGTATTTTCCTCAAGAGATTTTATAGTGATCCTTTAAAGTTAATTTCATCAATAAATCTTTCCTTTGATGTTTTTCATAATTAAATGGGTTTGTGATCCAATGTGACCATATTGATTCTTTCTTAGGATGATTTATGAATATGATAATGAATTGTTTATGAAATCTGTAATATTTCCACTACTTATGATATGATGATATAATCAATATTTTATAATCTTATAGCACAAATATGAATGGATTTTATTTTGTGATGGGAGGGATAAAAATTTTATATCCTTCCAATGCATTGGGTAACCGATTATATTTTATGGGACAATAATTAATTAAATAGGAAGTTAATGTAGTTTAGTAAGGGACATTGTCCAATAAGAGAGTGCTAGAAGTGAACATTGACTACAGAAAGGATATAATTTGTAGTAAACCAAATACAATATGATAGTATTAGTAGATAACCCTGGCTAAGGGAATGAAATTCTATACTTATGTTCACATGAAAAATTATGAATTATTCTTTTGTTATATTGTCATGGAATATGATTAATTATTTAGGATTTGACACTTTTATTATGTATGTCATCTATTATGACAAGATCTTATGGAATAATTCTTGATTAATAATCCTTGACAGATAATGTATGAATTAAAAAAATTTTGATCATGTTATTGTACCCTTATTCTTATCTTATTCTATTTTGTGATTATTTAATTATCTATTTTATTTTTACCCTTTCCGAGCATCTGATCTCACCCTTTAATATGTTTCATTTTCCCCAGGTTATGAAAAATGGTTTTATTAGGGTATTCCAAAGAAGATATCAACTTATGAAGAACTATGTAGGAGATGATGTAAACCTTTTTTATATAAGTTTTCGATGTATTGATGGTTCTAAATATAATATCCCTTTATGACTCTATCACGGATCATATTAATATGTAATGAATATTATTGTAATAATATGTACTTTATTTGTATGTATAGTTTGGGTCATAATAAAAATTAACATAACATATTTGTATATTATTTTTTGTTTATTGATCTATTAATATATTTCTTCCACATTAACCCAAAATGTATTTAATAGGATCCTATAGAGTATAAATATATGTTCATAAATATATTTAAATCTTATTTATAGATTTTTATGAGATATTTAGTTGCGAAGAAAAACATTTCTATCTTAAGGCTTGGAGCTACAGTCAAAGTTCTTTCTGTAGGAGTTTCTCTTCGTGTTTTATTTTTGAGAGACTGTTTTTTTATAATATATAAATTAGTTATGGGATGTTTTTATATATATTATATTATGTATTTTATTCGTGGGTTTTGTTATATGTTACTTGGATTATGATGACATTTAATTCCATTTGTGTGTTTTATACCCTTGGGGCTAGGATCTGACTCGTGGCATATTGGAGGCGTGTTTCAGGGTTACAATCATGTTAACTACTTATCGAGGAGGGTATCCCTATGGTGGAAGATTGTGAAAAAAATCCTATGTATATATTTAGATAGATAAAATGAAAAATTATCTAAACAAATTTAAAAAAAATATGTCTTTTTCTCTGTAATTAACAAGAAAACAATACTTAATTTTATATAACAACATTTTTATTTCTAAATAATTTGAATTACATTAATTTTCACTATTATTACGGGTTATATTACTCCATTTATTATATTTATTGATAATAAAACTCCAAAGATAATTTTTACTCTATATTAATATCATAAAAATTTTATACAAAATATATCATAGAACCAAAATCACATATACATTACCATATAATAAATACAATATAAACAATTAACACTGAATATTTTAAATATGCCTCATCAAAATTAATCCTTATATTGGGTTTTCATACACCAATTCTAATGTTATTTTCCAAAAAAAAAAACACAACCCCATTAAAAATGAATCACCATTATTATGATCTATAGTAAAATTATACGTAATTTTCTTTTATGATGCATGTTTTTAGACAATTTTTTAATAAATAACTAAAAAACATACTACAAGAATGTCAGCCTCAATTAAATTAAATAATTCATCACAAATTCCCAAAATTCAACATAAAAATCACTTAATGAGATTAACCCATAAACCAATATAAATCAATGAACCTTCAAATATATTTTGTTTATTAAAATCCACATAACCATAAATAGTTTTGTTAACCCAAGAAAAATTCCACTCTAAAAATCATAATTTACAAAACCAACCAAATAAAGATGTAATAATTTATACCAAACAATATATTTTCATCCAAAGTAATGTCTTATTTTTAAATTCAATACGTATATGTGAACATATCCAAATAATATAAAATTTAACGATTTAATAATCATTTAACTTTTATGATGTTCATAGGGTGTCCAACTAATTTATTTCTTTGTAAAATAATCTATTTAATCTTTTTTATTTGGTCATTTATAAAATTATAAATTGTTTAGAGGTATTTTTATATTAAAATATCTCAATTTCAATAATTCAATATAAAAATTTATTATGTAACATTCAACTCAAAAAATACACCATGCACCCAATCCCCTAAAAAATTTATAGTGTGTCAAAACTGAATGAATTTTCTAGAAAACATTAATGTTTTAATAAAAACTGTCCTTTACTCATCAAATATTAAATAAATATTTTTATTACGTAATAATAAACAAATAATAATAATTAAATTACTATATAAATAAAATTTTTATTTTTACCCTTTTAAAAAACTTCGAACAAATTTATTAAAAATTCTATCAAAATAATCGTCAATATCCAAGATGAACATTAGTATATGTACTCAAATTTACCACATGTAAGGAAATATAATTTTCATCATTTAAAAAATGTTTCTTGAGATAATATTTCCTTTAATGAATATTTCCAAGTTAGATAATCATGCACCAACCCACACATAATAAGTTTTTTTAAAAAACATATTTTTCAACTAAATAAGTTGATATTAAAATAATAAAATGATTAATATAAATTATTATGTTTAAAATGAGATATGAATTATGGGACTATTAGTTTTAATTCCACTATCCTGGAGATTATGGTTTAAACTTAGATGATGGGGCTGACTTCAAAATATTTCAAACATACTCTTGAGTAGGATTTATGATTCTTAGGATTTTGGTCCTTTACATTAAAGAGATTTATAAAATAACATAATGAGATACTTGTGAATATGTGTTGGATTTTATAATTATTATGAAATACTATCAATACATAACTCAAATTAATAATTCTATAAATATTTAAACATTATCATTATTGAACAATACTAATTTTGTTTTTTTCATATGTTTCATAAATCAAATAAATTATAATGATTGATGTATATAAAGAAATTATGAGATGAAATATACTGGAGAGTTATATAGTATTTGATGCTAATATAATATAAAATCATTTAAGATACGAGGGTGTTAAATTATTATCAATGTGAACACTCTATAAGACCATGATATTTTAGAATGGGTGATAAAATTATGTTTAGGTATCCATTAATTATCTTATCTAAGGGAAAACTAAATTGGGTGAACCGAAAATTCATTCCCTATACATTATGAAACCATTCAGATATATTGGTTTGAAAACATAATATATAGGTTACTAGTGGAATAATTTTAAGATAGTTTCAATGATATACTGGAGGAAGTTTCTTTTTTCATTATTAATCAATAGAAACATGTGATATAATTAGCATAATTATCAATCCAAGTAGATAAAAAAAATAGATATACAAAGAAGTAAAATTAATGATTATTGAAATATAAATCTTTTCTATACAAAAAAAATATTATACAAATGTAGAGAAATTATATTATATGGTAGTATATTCCGTCACATTAAATGTTGAATATTTTTAGAACATGATACTCATATAAAAACAGAATTTAATATTGATTAAAATTTTAATAAATACAATATAACATATAATATATATATATAAACTATATTACTTTAATTTTATCAATTAGTTTTATAACTTTAGAATCATCAACAAATAAGAAGAGAAGTTTTAAATATTTAAGAAACCAAAAAATGAAAATACACATGCGGATGAATCTAACCAAGAGAAAGTGTATTATTATAATAATAATAAGAAAACATTTCAGGATATATATACAATCATTATCTATTCAATGGATTCAAAATTAAAAAATAAATATGAAAAACATATTAATATAAAGGGAATTAATAACAAAATAATATATATTGGAAAAAATATGGGAATGAAAAAAATAAGGTGTAGAAGGATTCATTTCAATAAGAGATGATAAACAGAACATTATTATTTTTATTTATTCTATAAATAAAATTCAAAACATAAATACACTCTAAATAAGGGTATTATCTCTCAGGATACATTTAACATTATACTATATACTATAATTTTTTTAGAACGTTTTTTTCTATTCACCATTAACTATAAAATGAATAATTCTAATAAAATGTATTTGTTCTTCTAAATATGCTTAGTTTAGTTGAGAAGCACAATATAGGATTATGATAATGTTCTATGACAATTTTATAATGTAATGAAAGAAAAGTTTAATCTAGGAGAAGTATATTAATTTTAATGGAGACTGCATTCAAGAATATTTGAAAGAAAAAAGGTTGTTCAATACCACTAGTATAAATATATGTGATGGTGGGGGATGCTATAGATATAATTAATTTTAGGGAACCTTGGATCCTTCATATATGTTTCCATTATTTTTTTTATAATATTAAATTTTAGTCAATTAATATGCTTGTAAAATGTCTCTATAGTGGAATAGTTGGATATTTGAAACAAAATTTCTTACAATACAAATATAAAAAAATCTTTATTGAGATTCCACATAATTTTTTTTATATTATAGAAAATAATTATATATTTATATAATGGAACATGATACCAACCCTATTATTGAATTTTTTGGATCATGTACTAGATTTCATTAATGTAGAGTATTCCATAATGGAATTTATGGCTTTATACCTGAGAGTGTAAAAAAGGGTTCCTACTTTAGTGGAAGACATATTTGACTTACACAACCCTGATAGATATGAGTAATGAACAAATGTTATGTGTTAAATTATTTAATTTATCTTTTTGGATAATATGTATGTTTTATAATAAAAACAATTATTTTTATAAATTAAATTTCTTTTTGAAGGTTAGGTTCATATTATTATAAGAAAATTTACAACATAACATTGGAATTAATATATAGAATACTATATAAAGAATATTATATGTGACCAAAAATAAATAAATTGTCTATTTTATAAAATATTAGTATATTTTATAATTTAAATAATATATTTATTTTATTTATCTAGATATAAATTACATCTATTTTTATGAACACATATGATAAGTGATTTTGATTTTACAGGTAGGGTTTTCCAAAAAAACCATAATATTTTAGTGTATGATTCATTTTTTTTTTAATTATATATATTTTGAAACTATTTTCTATATGGTATGAGGAAAATTTATATTTATCTTTGATATGACAAAAATGTAAAAAATGACTTACAATTTCAATTTTGTAGAAAACATTTTATGAAACACCCCATATTATTTAGATTTAAATTATAATTAATTTTTATTATAATTTATTTATTTTTTACTTAGTTTTTCTATATAAGGAGTTGTAGGTTAATTATGTTTGTGTTTCAATGATTCATTCCAAGTATGGATAATTTTATTTGGATATGTTTTTAAAATAGATACTTAGTGGGAGGCCACCAAAGTTCTTTCTTTTTGAGATAGACATTACATCCAAGGTAACCGAAGCTCTATTGATTGTGATTTTGAAACCCATTATACCACTATATTTATGGTTAGGTTCTATTTAATCTCTCTTGGGTATGTTTTATTAATTTTAATTAATAAAATAAAATGTATTTAAAATATTATAATGAATTTAATCCCATTTTTTATTCACTGTATTGTGCATCTCTAACTTTCTTGTCTATATACATTTGTACTCTTCAAGAGGGATGCCCCCAATTCATGATATTATTTCATTGTAATATACACATGTGTAACATCATGAGTAAATATAACCATACACATGCATCTATACACCATTTCAATTATTGAATCATAATTATTTTCAATAAAATCCTAATTTTGGGCCTTCTTTAACATGTTTAGACTTATATTTATTGAGGATGAATTTGAAGGTGATATCCAATGAGTATTAACTTTATAGCTCCATGTACGTGGTATATATATTTCAGGATTGTTTTTTAAGTGTGGAATGTGATTTTAAAAAAGTGGGTGATCTTTATTTTCATGATTTCCCCATATTATTCTAAAATTTCTCTTTCACATCCTATAGTGAGAATAAGAGTTGATAAACCCATTTGTGGTCTTATGAGTGGGGTGTGTCGTCCCCACAGTTGTCAAAAGTTTATTTTGGTAATAAAAGTTTTATAAAATTTTAACTAAATAATAATAAGGGTGTTGTTTTTTTTATGTCAATAGGATGATATTGAAGTGTCTTTGAGTTTCTATCAAAGAGTGTGAGTCTAAAAAAATTCTAGGTTAGTGATGGTTTAGAATTATATTATGTGTTAAGAATGATAGTTGTATTTTGAAAAAAAAATTATGTGATGAATGTTTTATGATTATCAAGATCCTAGATTCAATGTTTTTATAAATGATAAATCACTCACCCCTATATGTTATTCTATTAATCTTTGTTTCATAAATTATTTAATTGATAGTGAGAGGATTATTTTCGAACATTTTTTAAGTTATATTTCATCTAGAAATGTTGTTTGATTTGTGATGAGATGTCCACACTGATAGATTTTCAAAATATATTATTCATGGGGACTTATCCATATATTATTTTTATTAGTGGAAAACCATCCACAAAATGTTTTATTAGTGGTGCCTCAATTGATCTACGTAGAAAAAATAACTCAAATTAATTATCTTGGAGTTCTATTTGACCTTAAGTTTGCCACCCAAAATTCTACATGTTACTAACAAGATGAAACATTATATATTGGTACTATATATTGACTATCCCCACAAATCATATTTAAATATAATAGTTTAAATAATGATAATAACACTTAAAAACATAAATTACAGAAAGCATACATAAAAATTTGATAATATCAAATATATACAACCCATACAATATTAAAAATTAATATTGTAAAAGTAATTGAATTTAATGATACAAATAATATCTTATGTGGGTGGATTGTATAAAACAAAAAAAATAACCAAAATTAAAAAAAATTAGGAATTTTATAGAAGTCAGTTCTGAATCCTAGCTTAGTATCATCTCCATTTTTCACAACACTTCCTCAATAAACCATCTATTGTAGGTTCTTAGACCTTATCCTATCCTACTAGACTAAGGTCTACTAAGGTACTCATAGAGGCCCACTCTTGGTGTGAGTACATCTCTGTTGAACATAACCAATTATTCCCTTAAACATATCCAATATTAGGTATAGTGAATTTCGATATTCTTTGATAAATAAATTAAAGAATAAAAAATAAATCAATACAAATCTATTGGTTTTATGGTTTCACCCTTGATTGACCATACCTACATCAACTAGTAACAATTGTCTCTAAGAATTTCATTAAAATCATAATAGGGAAGAGTTTCCTTCCATGAAGTAGTAGTTCATATCATCAATAATAGAAGGGGTTCTATCACCCCACGCAAGAAGGATATATCACAAAATTAGTAACCCAAGGATATAATGACTCCCTGCCTTGAAAAAATAAATTATATCATTATGAATATTGATAATATTAACATTTCACCAAAAAAATGTATCAGATCATCTGAAACATAAAGGCATACTCACAACCTTACCTAGAAACATATATCACATCAATTTGAATCTTGTGGAATACTCAATCCCCACTCTGGGAAAATATATCACACCTTTAAGAACCCATAGAAATATATAGTACCTTCAATTGAAACATTTTTCACATCATCATAAACCATGGGAAAAACCAATCCTTTCCCTAGAAATGTGTATGACTTCATTATGAACTCAGAATTATACTCACTCCCCACCCTATATGTATATATTACTTTAATAAGAAACAAAGTTCCTACCCACACAACACCCTGAAAACATGTATCCCAAATTTATTTATCATTTAAAACATTGCGATTCCCATTCTAGAAACGGGTCATATAGATATATAATTACAATTTATAAATTTAAAAATTTTATGTTATACACATTCTATTTCCATTTAAACTCTTATAGGTTTCTAATATTCTCATTTTAATCATAAAATATAGATGGTATGTCACCCATTTCAATTCTCTACTATTATTCCCCTAAATATGTTGCAAAAAATTCCCACATCAATCAATTATTACACCCTTGGTGTCTTCCTAAGGAATCATCATTCTGTTTAGGGTACCCATTAGGTTACCATTAAAATTCCCATTATTATCAAAAATAGAAATAAATATACATGGTTAAATAAGGTGTAAATTTTAAATCCATCAATATGATTTCCATGGTCTGAAAGAGTAGCAGTTGATGAGATATTAAATAATAAATCATTAATTTATATTTCATGTCATGTGAATGTATGGTTTTTGCAACAGAATATCATAATGAGATTGGAAATCGTTTAACATTAGGGTTATCATAGGTACCATCAACCTTATTCACAACCATACTTTCTGAAATAAAGCTTAACCTATAAGGTTTCAGATCCTAGTATCCCATAGCTATTTTTTGGTGTTGTAGGTTTCTAGGAAGGTTTCCTATGATTTTTTGTGTAAAGGGGTAGTTTTATATATTTCTATGTAGTAGATGTCTTAAATACACTGTAATATTAGTGGTTATGATATGGAGGCATCTTCTATTTTATAGAGAACCAGAACGAAGAGTTTCAATGATAATTCCATGTTTTGAAATTGATAAAATGTAGAGAATTAATGCAACATATGGCCATATATTATTGTTATGTGGAGGTCCCATTAGTGGAATAGAGTTTTGAGCAGTGAGGTTGGAATGGTTTTCCAAATTTAGTACCCTTATGGCCTGATGGTAGGCTATGTCATAGATTATTCCATAGAGATGGAATGGATGTGGTGTTGTAGCATCAAATAAACCATAATATACCCTTGTGATTATAAGTTAAACAACAAGTTGGGATCCTTATTTCATAGTATAATGACCTAAAATTTTACCAATAGAAATTACCTTCATAAAATATAATTTTGTTACATTTAGTAAAATAATATTTTATAATGCACATTTTCAAATAGATGAAACAATTTTTTTTATTCAAATATATTGAATATTAAATTTAATGAAAAAATATGGAATAAATAATTTAATGTATTCTAATGTTTAGAAAAAATAGAAAATAAAACATTAATAATAACTAAATTTTGACCTTCTTGATCAAACAGAATTAATGCAGTAATGAAAAACACTATAGAAATAAAGAATAATGTTATCAATGGAGTATGATTTTTTAAATGAAAATAAATATATCCTTTAGAGAAATTGTATTTGAACTTATAAGGAATGAAACATGAGGTATTTATAGAATGTAGCAAACCCATATGACTTTTTCAAATCTGACCATTGGAAAAGAAACATGACTCTATGAATAGTTATCATAACACATAGTAATAATATCCTAAAATATAGAATATCATTCTCACCTATTTATGTGTAAAATAATATTTAATTATCTAATAAAATGAAAATATGACATATTTATATCGTAAAAAAATTAAAAAAAATGTTTTAAATGTCTTAAAATAAGTGTTTGTATTTATATAAAACATATATGTTTTAGATTGATTTATTATAATTAATATAATGATTTAATCGATTTTTTTTAAATAATTGTCTAATAATTTAATACTATGTTTTATAATAATGATAAGTTAATTTTATGTGACCATAAGTAAACTTTTAAAGGGTTAGAAAAATGATTATAATATTGAAATTGAGAATTTTCAAATAAATGGTGATTTTATTTGAAAATAAAATATATCATATTTATAAAACTATTTTAATAAAATAGAGTCCTTTTTTGATATTCTTATTGAAAAGTTGTTCTGGTGAATTGTTTTTATTTTTCTAAAATAATTTAAATTTTGTTGACTTGTGATATATTGTAAATTGTTGTACATAACATTATAAGCTAAATGAATCATTTTTTGATTCATGATGATGAAACCACCTATTAATTCAAAAAACATTAACTATTTACTATACCAGGAAGGTGCAGGACTAGGCCGAGTGCCCAGTCCTTCAAAATCTATTAATAAAAGAAAGTACAAGATACAAAGCAGGAAGATAAAGCAGCCAGAATGTCATACATCAAAAGAAATCAAAATACCTCATAGTCAACGTCCCCACCACCTTCTGTGAACTCATCTGGATCCGCCGATTCCCATTCAGATTGTGGCGCATATTGATTAAGCATTTGGATGTACTGTTCCTTCAGCCGCAACTGCGTTGGAGACATAGGTTCAGTGAGTCTACTTTCTCCCCACTTTGACCCCGGGTCTTTTGATTTTCCATTTTTTGTAGAGGACCTAGTGGAAACGCTCCTCGGCAGATTGGAATAGTCCTTTCTGGGCTTCCGCTTCGGTGGAGCAGTGGAAGCTCCAGTGAATACATTCTGTTTCCTCCCATTCCTAAGAATTTCACTGTAGGACTCTTTCATGTGATCCTTTGGTCGATCTTCCTGATTTTCTTTCCCCTCATACACCATTTGAGGACCCTCATCCACCACTGCCGGTTCCATATTCCCATCCATAGGTTGCAAGCATGGAGAGTGCTCCCTATTACTCTGATTCATGCTGCTTAACTCAACGTTACCCTGCCCTTCCAAGGATGTCCCCTTGTCATTATCCTTCCCCAAGGTATCACAATCACATGCCATTTTCTCAGAATTTTTACAACCCACTGCTTCAGGAACCTCCTTTGCCTGACTTGGAGTATACTTCAATTGTGTTCCACCACACCCCTCCTTTGTTTCTTGCTCAACATTCCTTTCAGCCTCATTCAACTCTGCACTGTCCAGAACTGCAAAGCGATTTGTTGTGCAGTTTAACCCCTCATCAGACCTACTCTGCACCAAAATGGGAGATGTGTTCTGCTTTGTCCCCACTACATCAGTAGAACACTGCCCCTGCTCAAAGCCCCTTCCCATAAAATGGAATTCACCGTTTATAGTATCCACACCCAAGCCATCAGCATGCAATTGCAGAATTCCAGCTTGTACAGTTTCAGAATCATGCACATTGAAATCTCCTAATTGATTGTTAGCAGCAACAACACAACTGGATTCCTTATTGCTGGATTCATCCAGACTTTCCTGTGTACCCGGGGCAGCAGCATTCATATTGATAACCACGTCCTTCCTCCCTTCCTCCACTGGCACATGATCCATGTCAGCGGTTGCCATTGAATGTCCCTGCAACAGTCCCCCTGCTAATAGAGCTTCCGCATCGAAATTCCTGATATTAAGCATCAGACTGGCTCCTCCATGCTGTAACACTTCTGTATTATCAGCCTTACCCATCTTTCCTGCAGAAACATCTGCGTTCGGGATAGGGCCCAGCCGTGAAGATTTCTTACGACAGTACTCAGAATTGTGGACTTGTTTACAACATCCAGAGCAATATGGAATCCATGAATCATAAACAATTTTTTGAGCATACCTGTATTCTCCTTCAATTACAATCCATACTGTCGCCGGTGGGATTTGTGAAAGATCCATTTCAACACAAATTTTCACAGTCGAGGGATTCGACATGGAAGCCGTCCGCTGGTCGCAACAGATGAACCGACCAATGGAGTTTCCAATCGACCTCAGCAGCCCAGGGTTTTGGAACGGAAGAGGGAGTCCTGGGAGCTAAAGCCAAATCGCCGATTTGGGAGAATCACGTTTCATGTGATGCTCGAAGGACCATCTAAGGAGATGAAAAGAAAGCTCAGCAGAGACTCTTCGAACACTGGACCATGCCCTACCCAGGTTGTCTTCATCGGCAAAGAAGATAACGAGTTGTCGCGGACCCAAAATCCCTACCTTCGCATGATGCTTCAAACCCCAATCAACATTAACAATCCTGTCGAAATCATCCATTAACACATTCAAGACTGGTCATAACACTATTTTTTCAGTTAAATCATATTAAAATAATTATATTATAATTTATTTAATTTTTTTAAACTAATATATTGATATAGTTTTAATTAAAATGAAATAAGTGTTTGATGGTTAGTAATACCACATAAATGAACTAGCCACTTACATTATTGTTTTTACTAATTTTAAAAAACCTATATTCAAACAAATATTTATATTTAGGACAATTTATGTTTATATATATACATGAATAAAGTTTATTTTATCTTTTGTAGTCATATATAAATATGAAATGAAATTCCATATTTATACAGAAATAATCCAACCATGGAATTTGGAAATTAAAGCATCTGAAACCACAGAATTGATCTTTATACACAAATGATATTATTATAAATAAATAAAATAAAATTATAATGAATCAAATAAATATAATAATTGTTTTTAATTAATTAATTCATGGATATAATTTTATTACATAGTAAAATTTAGTGTATGTGTAGAGTTATTTTAGAAAATAAGGCAAGGGATCCATCTAGACAAGTCTATTTTCCTTGGGTTAGGATTTCTCTCTCTCTACCACAATATATTTATCTATTATTCTTAACTAAATGTTATATATTATTTATATATTTACCATATATATATGAAATGTTTTTGTAACCTATATTTTGTGGGTATATATAAGTTGAAAAGGTTCCCTTCTCAGTTTATTTCAACAAGCTGATCAAAGGGAACATCGAATTTTTATATTTAAATTACCACTGAATGAAATGTTTTAAAAATTAAATATGTTATAAAAACAATTGATATTATAGATAAAAAAATTTAAATAACTTTTGGTTTTATGGAAACTATTATTATCCAACCCCATATAATGATTCTTTAAACTTTTCATTAAACCCCACTTATGTGGTAAATTTCTAGAGTTACCTAGAGACTCATTTTCACATCTTCACATTTGTTGGAAATAATTTATCATGAAATATGATAATTTTTATTTTAGGAATATAAATGTGTGATTTAATAATTTTTTCATTGAAACCATTCTGATATGACTTTTCTTATTCATTTTGACATGATTATGAAAACAATTTCTTTAAAGGGGCATTCATTATCTTCATGAATTCTGTTTCATTTCTCTATGTTGAAACCATATGTGTATATATTTTTTAATGGGTGCAACATGATATGTATCCAATGTATTAGATAATTATTTTTTCCCTTATGATATGTTATTTATGGGATTAGTTAGTAAACCTAATTCATTATGGGATCTTTTCCCCCATGTGATATAACTGCAGTAGTTAGCAAAAACTCATGTTTGTGTCTTTTATATAGAAAATTCATATTATGAAGTTATAATAATAATATTATTACATCTTCTATATGTTATTTCTCCATATTTTTATTCCCAAGACACTCCTTTTATGTTTTAGCGTATGAATTCTGAATCAAATGTTATACTTCAATTACATGTTTATTCCTTTTCTGGGTTTTTAGATCATCACTTTTTTCTATACATTTAATAAGACATCTTATGAATTATTAAGTGATCAATGGAATCAAGGATCTCATTATGGAGATTAAAATAAAGAAGCTTTCTTTTATTTTGATGTTTTCTATTTATGCTCCCATCCTTCTAAATATAATAAGAGATTCAATCCTTGGTTTGTATAAAATAGATAATTATGGCAATAATAATGTATTAATATGTGTAAAAGGATAAGGTTTATATAGTTTGTATCAATGTTTAGTTTATTTATTTCAAATGATTACAACTTGAAAAGATTATTAAGAATCCTGGTAATAAAATTATTTATAGGAAAATTTACCATGGAATATCTGGATTGAGATTTAGAGACGGATAAGTTATAATACACTTCTCCTTTATAAGTCATTTATTTTGAGATCAATGTTTACTTTTTTATACTCATAATATTTGTATTTAAAAGAAAAATTTGATTTTTCTTTTTTCAATTAATGGGAGTAAATCATTGGAGAAATTTTTTCAACAACCAATGTGGTAGTCAATGTAATGATTTAACTATAGAGATTCATATCCTGATTAGAGGAGTTTTTTACTTTATGATTGCAATGAATATTATATATCATGTTATAAATAATAGCATTAATCTTGTAAAATTATCTCTTTGTCATAGAAAAGAGGAAATTGTGGTCTAACCCTTACTACGACAAAGGAATACTACCTTTAGTGTATCATTTGAATATGTCATTATCAAACGATGGATTAATGACATTGAAAATACATTATTTTTCCACAAATTATCAGAAGAAGAGAAATTTATGTTGAAAGTATTTTGTTTTTTAGAGGAATGTTGATTGGTGGTGGACACTAATCTTGAACATTAATCCATAAGAGGAAGATGATTCTAGGGATTGTGAAGGATTAATGAAAATAAATTTTCATAATAATTTTCCCCATTCTATCTATCATAAAATTGAGAGGTAGTTCCATATACTAATGAAAAATGAATATTAGACTAGAAAGGTATATGATTCAAACATTACAAGGCTTACATGAGATGAATCCAGATTCATTATCAACAAATATTTACAGGGATTGTTTCTATAATTGATTAAATATTGGTCTATGATATGTTTTTTAAATTCATGGATTTGATACTTAGAAAGAGATTGTATATTGTTCCCTTAAGGCCCTGATAGGGATAGGTGACACTCAATGGTATCATGGCCCTAGAGCTCAAAAGTGTAAAATAGAGTTTAATAAGGGATAATCATAGATAAATATCATGGAGGAAAGAAAACCCAACATCCCATATGTCATAAGTGTGGGAAGAAGAATCCCAAAAATTGTCTACATGAAACTAGGAGATGTTTCAATTTTAGAAGAGAGGGGAATCTGGATATTTAATTCCAAAGGGATATATAAAATCCCACTGATGTGAAAGAATAAAATAAGGTTCATATCAACACACATCATGTAGTCCATTGTTTCATCTTCAAGGAATATTGTAATTATGTGAACCAATACCCTAATCCAACGGTTGTTAAAAAAAATCAAAAACAAAAATTTCCATGGTAGAAAGGATAGTATATGAAATCGCTACTACTAAGGTGGATCATGACAATGATGTTGCTGAAGATAAGGTATTTATTCATTAAATAATAGAATACATACTTTTTAATTCAATTTTTACAAATTTTCTCATTTCTTTGATATGTTTTAAAGCTATTCAAGCACCACATCAAAACATGGAGGCTTTGTTATTTTTATAAACAAAATATAGAGGAATTATAACATATCAAGTATATAAATCCTCCCTAGTAAATTTTGCTTCCATAAATCTTCTATAATATCTCATAATACTTTCAATAGTTATTTTTATGATATATTGGGAAATGATTTGAAATACTTCTAAAATGACAACATCAAGTGTATAGAAAGGGAGATCAATCTTCACATCCCGAGTCATCCTCCAATTATATAAAAGAGTAATGAGGATGATGGATATAATTTGAAATATTCTTCTAAATAATGAAAATTACTTCCTTATGAGATAGAATACTACCTAAACTTAATAAGACAAAGATGAGATTAATACTCAATGACATTCCCATTATGAGGTATTATACTGATTTATTCTTTGAAGAGTTTTCTAGTATTCCTCTTGACCAATATTTTGAGTTCATTATTTAACATATTCATCGATCACTAACCATTTCAATGAATCCATATAGAATGTACACTATTGAGTTAGAAGAACTGAGGAAGCAATTACAAGAGAATTTAGGGAAGGGATTTGTAATCCCTAGTGTTTAACATTAGGGTTCCCTAGTCCTCTCCAAGAAGAAAAATTAAGGATGAATGTGCCTCTACATTGATTAATGAAAGACTAAAACATAAAAAAAATAACAAGTAACCCCTTCCATGGATCAATGACATTTCCAATCAACTATGAAATTCCAAAAACTTCTATAAGGTGGTCCTTCAGTTAGTATATGACTAATTAAAGGAAAAGAAGGATGATATTCCCAAGACTACCATTCGATTGAGGTATTGAAACTATGAGTACATAGTGATTCTCGGTAGACTCAATAATGATCCAACAACATTTATGAAAATAATATATTGAGTATTTATAGATTACCATACATTATTTCTAGTAGTATTTCTATATGGTCTAATATTCTCTAAGAGAATGGAGGAGAATTTAAATATTTTGATAAATATGTTTCAAAAGGAGAAGCTATATGAAATATAAAATAAACATGAGTTATGGATAAAGGATGTATCATTCATGTAAAATTTTATCACCAAAAAAGGGATATATGTACAAACTTATAAGAAAAATATAACCTATGATTGTCCTAGATCATCATATGTAAGGGAGATCGATAATTTACATGGACTATCTGGGTTGGGTCAGTGATTTTTGAGAAATTTCTCATGATTGTTATACCCACTAACCAAGATAAAACATAATCAAGTAACATATTTCTAGACCAATGGATATGAATTGAGATTTAATTATTCTCATAAGAGGATTATAACTAAACCAGTACATACACATCCTACAAGTATGGAAGTTTTAATAGTATACAAAAATCAATCAAGGAAGGTATTTGGATGCATACTAATGAAGAATGATAAAGTGATATCTTACACCCTAGGGTAGTTGAAAATTAATGAGCATAACTATCCAACACACGATCTGGATTTGAAGAAAATGATATTCACATTGATTAACTAGTTGAATTATTTCAATGGGATGAAGTGTACGATATATTTGGATCAAAAATACTAAAATATATATTCACATATAAAGATATTAATATGTGCCAATTTAGATTGTTATGTCTAATATAGGACTATGATTTATCAATACACTATCATACTATAAAATCATAGAAAGTGTCAGATCCTCTATGAATAAAGGATCCTATAACATTATTAACGGTAATAATTGATATGGATTCAATATTTTTAGACTTTTAATGAATGGTAATGTTAATATTAAAGGAAGGAACATAATAATTTATTTCTAAAATTATTGCTCAACCATACCATATAAAACTAATAATGTATTCAAAAAAGTGATGATGTGGAAATATTGAAGAATGCGAAAGATATCATAAACCAGAGATCCCTATATCTCAATATTGATGTAGAAAGAGTTGTATGATTTGTGTCATGACTGTGTGTACCATAAAATCCAATGATATAGAATGATAATTTGAATGATTCACATAGCATGGCCATCAATATGCACCAAGGAAGCATGAAGTTGTATTAGGAACCTAGAGAGAACTATTTGTGGAACAATATGTAGAGTGGGATCATATAATATACATAAAAGTTCATGATATGTTAGAAAGTGAAGGTGGAAAAGAAAGTTAGACGGGGTTGGTGTGTTTATTAACCATACCTATGTGGGAATGGAAAATATAACCATAGACTTTTTCACCAATCATCTGATGACAAGTAGAGTAAATAATTCTATATGGGTTCTGGTGGATCATCATACAAAGGTAGTTTACTTCATTATCATTATATAGGAGTTCTAACATTATTATATTACATGAATATACACCATAGAAGTTTTGGTGTTGTATGGAATAACATTATAAATTATTTCTTATTGAGATCTGATATTTTCCTCCATGTTTTCAATGAATCTTCAGTATGCTCTAACAATTGAGTAAAACATTAGTATAACTTATCGACCAAAAAATGATTTCCAATATAAGTAGACTATCGAGACGCTGGAAGAGATATTGATGGAATTTCTGATGGACTTCAACAGAGGACAGGACCAATATATTCCAATATATTAGTTCTCATATAATATTTTTTTCACTCAAGACTCTATATGGAACCATTTTACGCCCTTTATGGGAAAAGATATAGAAAACATACATTCAAGGTTGATGTTTCTGAACATAGGCTGGTGGGACATGAAATGGTTGAGGAAATGGTAGAAAATTATAAGACCATTTAGAAGTACATTCAGGATTCTCAAAGTTGACATATAATCTATTCTAAAAAAATCGAGGAGACATGGATATTGAGTTATAAAAAAGGTAATCCTCAACATATTTCCTCGGAAAAGAGTAAACATATTGGGAATAATTGAATTCTTATTCATAGATACATCATCCCCTTTTATATTCTTGATCATATAGGAGCTACGAATTATCAACTAGCACACCAAAAAAATCTCTCTAAATTACATGAAGTATTCCATGTATCCCTTATAAGGAATTATATACTAGATCAATCACATGTACTGAATTTTGGGTTAGTACATTTGTAAAATGAACTCTCTTATGAGGAGTATTTGGTGCTGATATTGGATTTTAGGGATAATGTTCTAAAAAACTAGAATAGTTAACATGTCAAATCACTATAGAAGAGTCATAAATATGAAGAGGAAGCATGGGAAATAGATGATGTGATAAAGGAGAAGTAGCATCACCTATTTTCACAATAGTATATAAAATTACATTTTGAGGAAGAACATTCATAAAGGGGATGAATGTTATAAACCAGGATTTTACCAATATAATTTTCATTCTAAAAATATAATTAGGTTATATTTAGTAATATAATATTATAAATTACAAACACACCACATAATAACACCAATAAAAAATTATTATAAAAATTTTGAAATTAAATTTTGATAAAAAATACTTCTACAATAATTAAATGTATAAAATGGATATATAATTAAAAAACAATACAATAAGAATATAAAATTTTCCATATTCTCTATATGTCATATTAATTATACTCACAAACAAAATTCTATAAATAATGAAGATTATTTTTAATTCAATATTAATTTTGAAAATGAAAAAATATATATCCTTTATAAAAAAAATTTGTGAATAAATACTCAATAAATCATTTGGAATTTATAGAATGTAGGTAACCCTTATTACTATCACAAATCTGACTGTTGGAATAGTTAATTGACCATTAGAATAGTAACATGACTATAGAAATACTAATATGACTATTTGGAATAGTAACATGACCGTTAGAATATTATCCTAACCTATTTTTGTGTAAACTAAAACGTTGGTATCTTATGAAATGAATGTATGACATATTTATATCATGATTCATGTAATTTAATTTTTTAAAAAGTATAAAATATTTGTTTCTATTTTTTAAAAACATATATTATTTATTTTATTTTTTATAACAAATATAGTGATTTAAAAGAAATTAAGTTTTTTTAAAATGGATTAATAAATTAATAATATGTTTTATAATAATGATAAGAAAATTTTATGTCATAACAATTTGTTTTTCAATGGGTCAAAAAATCATAAAAATATTGACATTTGATATTTTCAAATAAATGAGGATTCTAATTAAAAATTAAAATCCTCAAATTTTAAAATATATTTTCATAAAATGGATTTAATTTTTAAAATATACAAATTATAGAATTGATAGTGTTAATTGGTGTTATTTTTCAGAAATTATTATTATTTTGGCGAATAGTGAAGTATAGTAAACTACGATATTTAACATTTTAAGTTAAATATTTTAACTTTTGAGACATGGATGATATCAGTACCCATTAGTTCAAACACACATGCACCATTAAATATATGTAGAAACAATAATCATTATTATTGATATTTCGGAGCCAAAATATTATATTAATGAATATAATAATAAAAAATTCCCCTCTACCCCCTTTATAAATACCACCCTCACCACCCTTTCTCCAAAAACCATATAACAATTTTAGAATGAGAAATTTATAATCATATATATTACAAAAAATATCCCCTGTATCCTTATTTATTTGGTGTTAACAGAACACCAATTCAACGTTCCTTAATATATATTTCAAGAATGTTTCATTTAAGAGGTTATACTCTCACTTTACATATTTTAAATTATTTTCTTCTATGAGATTCCCATAAAATCCCTCATGAAGCATGAATTAATTACTAAAATATCATATATATAATGTAATTTATTGTTATTAATTGAATATATAACACCCATAGTCATATTTTATCATTTTATTCTAAGAATGAAACCATTTTCCATATTGTGATGGTTAACTGTCATTATGGGTAAAGAGTTTATGTCTTCCATTTTCACCTTAAATTCTATTAATAAAACTATTATTATGGTTAAATTATATTAAAAAATTATATTACGACCTTTTTAGCATTTAAAAAAAATATTGATATAAAATTAAAAAAATGATACTAGTTCGTGATTGCTGTTAAAACCACCTAAATGAACTAACCACATCACGTTAATGCAATTTACTCAATGAGACATCCATATATCAGAACATGTATAGATATATGGGACCATTGCTATTTTTTAAAATTCATGAATAACTTTTATTTTTATTTTTGGTTTTTTATTTCAATATGAAATGATATTAAGTATTTATAAACAAATTACCCAACCATGGAATCATTAAACCAATTCCACTGGATCAACAAAATTGAACATTATATCTCATTAAAATTATTATAAATAAATATAACAAAAATATATTAAATATAATATATATAAAAATGTTCCAAATTACGTAATTAATAAATAAAATTTGATTGTTTAGGAAATTATGTGAAAGTGTAGAGTGATTCTATAACATAATGTAAGGGATCTATCTGAACCACCATATTTTCATTAGGTTGAACATTCTCTCTGTTTACCTTATTTTATATCTATATAATTCTCAAATACCACTTTTATATATTTTATATATGTCCCAAGAAGATATAAAATATTTATTTAAACTTTCCATTATTGGGATACACATCATTCAATGGTAACCTTCTTAGTTTCCTTTAAAAAGCTAATTAAAGGGATCTTATTTGGGTTTTTCCACTTTTAAGGTACCCTTAAATAAATTATTTAAAAATTTAAATTATTTCTTTTACCAATCATTCATATATGTAAAAAAATTAGTTCACTTCTGGTTTTATGGATATTATTATGCTCTTACCCCCTTTAAAGACTCCTTACTCTTTTTAGTAAAACCCCATTGAAGTGGATCATTTCCAAAGACAACAAAAAAATATTTTTCACATATTCACATCACATGGACATAATTAATCATGAAATGTGATTTTTTATTATTATTAATGACCAATAGTGATTTATTAAATTATTTCATCGAAACCATTATATTATTCTCTTTTGTTATGCCTCATGACATGATTATGAAACTTATTTCTTTCCATATGTGATCCTTTTGTTTATGAATTCTGTTTGATATATTTATACAGAACAATTATGTTTGTACATGTTATAATGAGTGTGCCTGGATAATTATAAAAATAAACGGGTAATGATTTTTTCTCATCAGATAATATGTATGAGATTAGATAGTAAACCTAATCCATAATGGGATTCTGTCTACCTTGTGATATCATCATGGTAGTTATCCACGACCCCTGATTGTCTCAAGTTATTTGTTGCTACCACATTAACGTGTTTATTTGGTCTTATGAGTCAATATTCTATATATTATTTCTCTCTATGTTTAATCATGACCCATTCTATTTATGTTATCATGTAGTGCCTTCTGACTCATAAAATATGCTTTATTTCCTTGTTTACTACCTTAATGAGATTTTAAGGTCACCCATTTTCTCTGCATATTCCATAGGTTATCGTATTATGTTTTAGGAACTCATAGAATTGTAATATCTCATTATAGAGTTTAAAATATTGAATTCTTATTATAGTTTAATGTTTTTTATTAATAAACCATGTCTTCCAAAGACACTAGGATATTTTATCCTTTGTTTATAATTAATTCTTGTTCACATTAAAAAACCTATAGTAATATGGGTCAAATGCATAGGGTGGTATAATTATATTTTACATTGAATAATAAGATAGATATGTGGTCTTTTGTGATGTGTCATAGTCCATCTGATTTTAGTTAGTTTTGTGTTGTGGTTTAGGGGGTCGTAGTACAGTTTTTTGATTTCCATAATTTCTATAAATAAAAAAACCCTATATACAAACACATCTCTTAGAAATTACTCACTTGAACCCTAGTAACCAAATATTTTTTTCAAATTCCGTCAATTCCATTTAAATATAAATCAACCCCAATTTCTAGGGATCAATTCATGGTGATATTAAGTGAGTTCGTCCTCTATTCTAGAGGTTTCTTCTCTGTTTAATCATGTTTAATCCCATTCTATATTTACGTGTTATAGTGTTTGATCTATATCATTATAATCGAGTATATATAATTATTTTTGGAGTTTTTGTTGTAGGATGTTCATATTGGGACATATCATTATTTTTTGGATATGTTTTGATAGATCCACAATTTTTTTCATTACCCATTTAAATAACATAGATTCATTTAGGCAGTGGATTCATTATTTATCCATTTATTTTTGTAAAATCATATACTGACCATGCTTTTGATTTTTTGATTTTATTGGAATTAAATCCTAATTAGGATAAACTGTATTATTGAAATAATGAATTATTATTTCTTTATGATCACATGAGTTTAGTCACCATGATAATGGGTTGCCTCTTATTTGACTAAATAGTGCGCTCTCTATATTTATACATTGGATAAAATATATGTAATACCTTGGTTATAATATTTATTATTCTTAGGTTTACATGTTTATTCAAGGGAAATTTTTAATGAATGAAAATATTTTAATTGTTGGTTTGACAATGAATAAAAAATGCATCCTTAATGAATCATCATATTATTTTAATTTGATGGTAATAAAATATGATGCATGATGTGTGTTTTATAGAAATTTATATTTATTTTTTGAATTTATTTGCTCATGTAAATAATGAATGTAATTCATATTGTTCTCAATAATAAATGGTATATTAAATGATATATTTTCTTATAATGTTTGATGAAACAATAATTGATTCATTAGAGAATGTTTACATAATTTAATATCATGTTATAGATGATTCTATATGTTTCTTATAGTAATATCCTATAATAAATGAATCAGTTACTGCAAGATGAGAATAAAAATCAAACATTCTATTATCATAAATATATGGAGCAAGGTGAGATAGTTTTCTTTTAAAGGAGAAATGCCTTGTTTTTAGGGATGGGTTATCCCATTTTCATGTGAATACCAAAGAATTTTTTAGTACATAGATACCCAATTGACTCAATTTATGTATTTTCAACCTTTTATGAAACTATATATGTCCCCCATAAAATGGGATGTGATGTGATCCTAGGATGGATAATGGTTTAATGAGATATAAGTAGAGAGGTCTGGGATTCCTGATGTATATAATACCCAAGACAACAAGATGTATTGTGATATTAATAATGGTGTTAAGTATTTTACTTGGATTGATGGAATATTTTGAAGCTAGAATTACTTATTTTGGGTTCAATTTTATATACTTTGATGATATTATTATTAGTAAGAAGACCCGATGGTCGAGTTGTTCATTTATCTAAATTCATTCTCACACTTATTAAGGAAACTAATTATGGTTGGTTGTGATTATATTTATGGTAACATTGGGTGGTTCCTAGAGTACTTATAATTTTTGAATGATGATAAACAATAATAATTATTTTAACCGATGTTTTTTTGGAATACAAATGTTGATAATCTTGTGGAACCTAGAATCTGCTGGTTATTCCTAGAAGGAATGGCCTTGTAATTGTGGTTAATTAAATGTAAATGGGATAATGTTAAATAATTGATAATAAATTGGTTGATTTAAGGATAATTAGTAAATATTAAATAAATAATTTAATTAAATCCCCTTAATAATTGTGTTCTTATGGTATACCTAGCTCTTAGTTGTCGTAGTCGGGTGTTCGAGTGATGACTGCAACCGTTGAATATAATACTAGGTTAATACCAATTACATGGTTGTGAGATATATTATATACTATATGTTTAATAATTTTTTATGGAACTGTACCCTTCTGGGTATGTTGACTGACACACAATGGAATTTTGGAGGTTGTTTCGACAAACTCTTGGCTAGTGGGGATTGAATGAATGTCTTCCTCCTCTAGGTTCACTATCTTCTCCAGGTAGTATTATTTGATATTATGATTGAGAGTTATATTTTACCATATAGGTTTCTAATTGAATATAATAGAAATATTTTATTTTACACAAATTTATTATTTGATAAAATATACTAGGTATCATTATAGTTATAATGTGCATTGTCTATGATGGCTTGAGGTACATTACTTAGTGTATGGGTTGTAATGGATTGAGGTACAAAATCAGATGTATGAAACAACATTTGGGCTATGGAGGATCCTAAAAACTAATTGGTTACTATATGGATATGTTGATGAGATTAGTAGGTTTTGTGATTCCAAAGATCCCTCTTATGATATTTAGCCTATGTTTCTTATGGACGACTTCTTTTATAGAGAGACAGCATAAGACATGTAAAATTATGGATGATCAAAAAAGTAGTGGTGAAGTATAATCAGGGTTAACTTGTTTGATTTCTATAAAATATGATCTATTTATTTCATTACCTGATAAGAGATATCCATGGAGAGTATTTAAACAAAGTGTACCTTTGTTGGTTATGATTTAGTTTTATTTGTTGTTCACTCTTATTTTTAGGGTTTTTGTATAGTCTTCATTATAGACTCTAGGATGGATATTGTTATATGTACCTATTATTATCACCCTATTTATATATAAACTATTTTTAGGTCAGTAAGATAAGGGTGGAGTTTAGGATGGATATTAATATTTAAGGTTTGTTTAAGAACTGTAAGGGTTTTTTTGTCACAACCAAGTTTATCTTTTGGTACATATAGATACTTTTTAGTTCTATTAGTTTTTATGTGTTTTTACTTGGGTTTTCATTACCCATCTCTAAGAAGGAGTTGATTGTTGTACTCATCTTATCTCTCATTCCTTATGTTCTTTTATAGGGTATTTTCTCCCTATTTTATGTATATTATACCATTGGTTATTTTCACCCACACATGGTCTTTTATAGGAAGGCTTAGGGTGTTCACTATCTCCCTTATCTTATTTATAACCTATAAAAAGTATCTTTAGGTGTAGGGGTTCATGAAACATTTGTATAAGAGGGTCAGGGTTAGGGATAGGATGGATTTTACTGTTAGTTATAGGTGATACTAAATGAGTTGTCTGGTTAATTTCTCACCTATGTTTTTATGTAATGTATAGAAGTGATACTAACTAAGACATAAGTATTTAGGTCGCCCCTATGATCTGACACATAAAAATTTATGTTTACCAATCCTATAATGTGATCTGATACTTATTTCATGGTATATACCTAGGAAATGATCATTCATAATTCTTCTTTTTATCTATGTTTATAATTTATGTAACTCGGGATAATTCTAAAACCTAAATAATTAAATAACTAAACTTAAATATTCAATTTTATTATTTTATGATTCTCTAAATGTGTTTTAGGTTTCATTTATGGTACTAGGTTGATGTCCTCATTAGGTTTTCACCAAATATTTTTATCATAATGTGCTAGAAGATCACTGAATATTATAGGTTGACTTTGATGAAACTCACAGGAAGAAACAATGAGATTCCTTATTCTAGAGTCTCAAAAAATAAAGAGGCTCTATTTGTACTCAGTGGTAGAAAATTTTTTAGAGGAAATTGAGATATCTTTCTGATCGGTCAGGTCTCGAAAAGAGAAATAGGTTTTTTAGGTATGACGATAATTCATAGAGAAGTGAGGTAATGGTGGATCCTCTTACCTGGGGATTTTGAGGAGTATGAGATCTCATACAAGAATATTAGGGACCAATTCTGAGTGTAATTTATTTTATTTACCATGAAGTTAGGATTTTTAAATGAGTTTCTTATCCTCTGACTGGGAGTTACAATATGCAAGAGTTAGGGACACATTTCATAACTCTTATCCACTAATAATCAGACCTTTTTCCAGATGAGAAATAAATGGTGAGTCATTATGGGGAGGCTTTGAATCTAGATATCTAGCTATAAGTATCCTCATTTAGGTTGTAAATTAATAATGAGGTGCTGGAGAGTTGAGTTTTTAAGTTATATTACCTAAACTAGATCATCATTAGTAGAGAGAATTCTGGATTTCACATGAAGTAAAGTTATGGTTTATGTTTCCATGTTTTCTAGAGAGAAGAAATTTCAAATAGTATGAGTTAGTACATAGACCATATAAACTAGTTTCTATAGGGATGTTGGTTCTTATCCATCTTCCATCTAATCAGACATATTTATTTCTTATGGAGTCCAAATTCATCAGTGTAATGAGTAAATCATGCAACATCCAATAGGTGTTCCACTATTGGTTCATCAATTCAAGAAGACTCAAATGATGTAGTAGAAGCTAGATACTCCATATTAGGACAGTAGAGAAGAGACATGGAATGTAGAGGACATCCCAAAAATTATCTCCATTCCCCAAAATCATAACATTACTATGAATGTGTTCATAATTAGTGTTAGTGATGTTATAGAAAAGGTCATGGTCGACCTCATGCTCTAGAATTTCTTATGCTGAAAGAGATATATATCATTAAGAGAACCATTTTCATGATTTATACTGGGGAGGATGATTGTTTTGATTCAGGTTCTCCACACTCCATCATATAAACTACTATAGTCCATTTATTGGCATCATGATGTAGATATTTTTTAGAGACCATGGAATTGACTACGCTAGTTGGGGGTTAATTATATCTGTATGAATTTTATAGAGACTACAAGATTGTGTTGGGGAAGAATCACTATTTAAGAGATATCATATATTTACATATATATCTATATGACATAATCATTAGCATATAGCGGATTTATTATTTTATGTATATTGTATATTTATTCCAGTGGAATTTTTTTTCTATGATGTAAATATAGAGTCTTCTATTTTAATTATTGAGAGAGATCTTCAGATGGGATGAATGTGTTTTCCATCCCTATATTCCACGATGGATGAGTTGATGCTGAGTTCAATGTAGGTTTAGATGAGTGTTCTTCCCATGGTTATAGAAGAATACCTTGGTGTTTTTCATGAGGAGGTTATAGAATTACCCCATCAAAGGGATTTTGAGTTTGGGATTGATCTATAGTTGAGAATTTCTAAGGTATTGATGCCTATATATAGAATTGATCCATCTGATTTGTGATATCTATGAGTAAAATAAGATGATATTTTGTAGTGGTGATTTTTTTAATTAGATGATAGTAAATAATCACTATACTCATCCCTGAATTGATGATTTTTTGAATAATCTAGTAGGATATAATTGGTTCGTGAAGATTGATATGTAGTGGATATATCATAAGATGTTGGTGAAGGATGAGAATATTAAAAATTACTCTCTTTAATGTTTCTATAAGCTTGAAAATTTACATTATATTTTGTTTTATGTTAATATTGATCTATCCATGCTCATGGATTTGATGGACACAATTTTTATAGAATTATTGGATCAGTTCATGGTGGATTTCATTGATGATGTAATTGTATGTTATATGTCTAATGAAGAGAATACATTAAATCCACATGATTCATTATGATTTATTAATTTTCATTATCTATTAGAGTTGTTTTTAATGAAACTGTTATGGGTTCATGATGTTTTTTATTGGGGTCATGTTGTGTCCATAAAGGAGTAGTTATGGTTCCTTCCAAGATTGATATTGTTATTTCTTGGAAATTAAATAAGATAAATGTAGAGGTTAAGAGTTTTCTTTGTCATATTATATATTATTATAGGTTTATATATGAAATCAACTAGGTTTTGACTCCTCTAACATAATTTACTATAATGAATCAATCATTCATATGGACCGGTTAGTGTCATGCAACATTTGGGTACCTAAAGGAGAAGTGGTTCAATAATAAAATAATTTAATTTGTTGAGTAAGGAGTTCCACTTAGGGTTATATACAATTAAACACATCATGGTTTTGTCTAGGTTATGTTGTAGTATATATTAGTTGTTTCTTATGGGTTTTTTAATTTATGTCATTGTGAATGTAACCATGTAACATATGATCTTGAGTTGGTATCAGTAAGGTTTTCCTTGATGTTGTGGCCAAATTATATCATATATGATAATTTTTTGGTTTTCACCAATCATAAAATTTTGAGGTATTTATTCTATTAGTATATATGTACCTGTGACATTAGTAGTGGGTCATATTCCTTCAGAATTATAAATTTGTTATTTCACATATTCTTGGGAAGGGTAATGTTTTAGTTAATTCCCTAAGAGAAATATAATGTAGTGATTCCATGAATGAGTCTATATATTCATAAAGAGTTATGGAATATATCTCAATGATGTATCTTGATATTGGAATTGTTTTTGGTAGATGATTACTTTTATTAAATGATGGTACTGTTGTCTATGGTATAATATGTGGATGTGTCCTAGTGAGGGGATTCTAAGGTGGTGGTGTGGAGAGACCTAGATCGTTATGGTGAATCCCCAAATGGTTTATCGGAATTTGAAAAACATTTTTTGTTGTATTTGAGAAGGATTTTGTTATCTTTGGTGATGTGTGAGGTAGTTATACAAGTGTTCCACAACTCACAATTTGTTGTATATAATTCTGTGAAAATGAATTACCAAGATCTAGTTGGTTAGTTTTGGTTTTCTTTGTTCAAGAATTATTTTTTATAATATAAGTCTCTAAGTTTCTTTTACTACAAGGTTAAGGTTGAGAATCATGTCCCAGTTGGTTTTATCCATTCATTTTATGTCCCTCAACAGAAGTGGGGGACACCATGATAGAATTCATTACTTGTATACCTTGATATTAGAGAATTTTTATTCTATATGGCCTATAGTGTATCATTTGGTGAAATCAACCCACTTGATAATGACCAGGGAGTCTATCCTAGTGGAATTTTCTCAAGTAGGTACCCATAGAAGGTGGTGAAACTCCACATAGTCCCAAGGATGATCATCTCTCATCATGAACCCCATTTTACCTCTAGGGTGGGGAGAGGTATCCATTATACTTTTGGATCTCTGTTATGCCATAACATTTATTTTTTTCCACAGATAGTGGGTTAGGTAGAGTGGAATATATATAATATTAAAGAAATGTTTCAATATTTAGTCTTAGAATCTTAAGGTTAGTGTATGTGGAACCTAAATTTGGTTGATAGACCATTAAACAATATTTTTTACTCCTTCATTGCTATGTAATAATTTAAATAATTGTACAACCAAACATTTAAGTTCTCTATTGTGGTAGACTACAGTCAGGGATCCAAGAAATCATAGGCCAAAATTTGTAAATAATATGACATATATGGTTCAGGTTATTTTTGAAAGGATAAATCTAGAACAACATCAACATATGTCCTTTTAAAATCATAGGGAGAGACCTCTAGAGTTCAATGTTAGAGATCACATTTTCATGTTGGTTACTCATTTTTATGGTAATTGAATGTTTTTTCATGTGATTAAACTCTAACCCTTGATTCTTATGACTTTTTTGGGGTTTCTTATTTTTAGAGTGATTCATATAAAATAGAAAATCCCTTTTAGTTGATCAATATACATGACAACTTCCATGCTTCACAGATCCTCCAATACATTCCTAATGATTCCCACATTATTTATTAGGGTGAGATCAATGTTAAAAATGAAGTAACCATTTAGGTGCGACTAATGGATATCAAATACTATAAGAACATAGTTGATAATTGTCATGATATTACCTTTGTTCATGTCTTGTGAATACATGGTAGAATAGAAGATAGTACCTCGGAAATATTCTCATAGATATGAACCCAGTATCTCTATATTTTTTTATTTATATAATCTCTTATAGTGATAACTATTTATCTAGTTTATGAGGTGGTTTCCCCTTTTGGTTTTTTTGTTTACGTTGATCTTTTTTGAGTAGTATATTAATGGGAGTGTGTTTTAGAGCTGGTTGTTTTTGTTTTATGGTTTTTTCAGATGTTCACTATAAGTGAAGTGGTGGATATAAAATGATTTAGATGTTATTTGGAGGATTCTCCTTGTTTTTTATTTATAAACCCTTTTTTCCTTCTTGTCTATTTAGGGATGATTTTAAATTGTAATGTAAATGAATATTTTGGGAGGAATATGATGCACGTTCTTAGACCCTAGTCGCCATTTCCTTTTTGAGTTTTTAGTGTTTGAGGTTTCTCTAGAATGATAATAGTTTTTTATGGTAAATGGAAAGATGAAACTATTTATATAGCATGGAAAGATACTCTAGGATGTAAGGTTAGTGATTCTAATGTGGTGGTGTCTAATATAATGTAGGTACATGGGAGGATGAGTTTCAAAGAAAATAATATTTTTGGTAGATCTACAGTGTGGACAATGGTTATGGAATAGGCCGCTAGGTAATGTGGAGTAGAGTGGTCGAGTGTTTCATAGAGGTTTGAAGTGTGACTTTGGAGTGTTTTTCCTAATTCAGTAGCCCTAAATTGTGGTGGAAAGATGAGGGGCAGCCTCTGCCTTAGAAATTAAATGGATGCATCATGGTGTCCTCTACTATGTATTAGTATCAAAATGGGTATTTAGGATTTTTGATGTGTAGGGTGAAATTTAACATAGATGTTGGTTTGACTTGGAAGGATGTAGTGCGGTTTCATGTGATTGGAAGAAGTTCTTCTAGTTTTACGCAGTTATATGTTGTGGTTATGGGGATTGTGTCATGGGTTTGTATTTTATATAATTCCTATAATTACTTAAACCATATCCAAACAAAATTTTCTTCCCAATTTATCTCTATAACCCTATGTGTCCAAGATTTTTTTGAAGGCATTTGAATCCCCTATTGATCAGAATCAACCCCCACCATCATTGGATCGATCTTTGGTCATCAAAGAAGAGTTATTCCACTTCTCTTGTGGTTTATTCTACATTTAAATTTATTTATATTCATGATCACTTTATATAATATTTATTTTTATCTCCATCATTCCAATAGAGTTTCTATGATTTTTTTCTGTTGTTGTGGCATGATGTTCTTGGTGGTACATTCGTTTCTTTGATGGAGAGGTTACCAAAGTGTTTTGTTGTTGATCTATTATTTTATGAATAATATTGATCATGAAATAAATTTCATAATTTAAATATTATTTTCGATGATTTGATCCATTAAAATTAATCAAGATGAACATATTTCATCAATTTTTGAATTATGGTTATTTTTGATTAAAAATGTAAAAATTGCATAAATCTAGAACATAAATAGGTTTTAATCACTCACGTATATTAACAAATTTTTTTACAATTTTGATCCATGTTAAGTGATTATTTTTTTTTATAATTCCTTCATTTATGTTAATAAACATTGTTTTCTTGACCAATTGATGATTATTCCATATAGAGGCATGAAAATGAAATATATTTGAAAAGGAGTTTAGGTAGATATCATGGACACCACCTTCAAAAATGAGGCATAAATCATGCCAAAAAAATCTAATTGAGGTGAATAAAAATGAAATAAAAATAGGAACATTCACAAATTAACCCATTAAAATACATGGATTTATTTTTCCATTAATGTGGCCCCTAAATGATATACATTTAAATATGATATATAGAATTCTCATTCAGAAAAAGTAATACTCGTTAAAAATTCCACAAAATCCTTAATACATGTTCAATTAATTGGATGGTTTAAAATTAATTAATAAAGTTAATTTTTAATAACCTATAAGAAAGGACCTTTGTGTGATTCAGGTATATAATGTGTCAAATATGAGACACTTTTTGTATGACTGATTCTGTTGGAAAAAAATTCTATTTTTTATTTCCCTATTTTCTTTTTCATTATATTGAAATGTGTCATTCTTCACCATTCATCATGATTACCCTTAACATAGCGGGGTAAAATTTTGTTTGATTGGTGATGTATTGATATTTTATTTTATAAGGATTGATTGTTTTGACATAATTGGATGAAATATCTTTTAATCCTCAGCTACATATAAAATTTCATATAGTGGTTTTTATTATCAAGTATGATTGTGTTTCATTTTCAATTCTTCTATTGATTTCTTTCTGTAGTCAATGATCATTGTCTACATCCAAAAGGATATTTTCTATATATAATGGAATAAACTAAGGATTATTGGTGAAGTAATTGATGATTTCTAGAATTTTTTAATGGGGTAGTGGATGTTGTTGAATTTTTGGGATGAACGTGATTTGATCGGGTGTTTCCAAGGTCAAGAGAAGATATTCATTGAAACTCTCTTACACAAGGAAGGAGAGTAGAATAAACTGATATTTTAGTAGGGTTATCCATCACAATCACCATTCAACCAAAGGTGTGAATGGAAAATATCAAGGAATCACACTTCAAATAAATTAAGAGAAGAATATTTAATAAAATTGAATAAGGATTGAATTTAAATCGGAAAATCAGCCTGGGCCAAATCAACCTTCTCATATGATACACATCAGTCACTTGATTTTAAAATTTGATTTAAATAATTTTATTAATTTATTTCTTTTATTTAATTTAAAACCAAAAAATTCCTAATAAAATAAAATTTTACTCTAATTAAAAATTGACAAACTATTTTGTGTGTAATCCTCTTTGGGAGACTACCTAGTGTTAATAACTATACTATACTATGAATGGAAAGAAGATTCAAAATCAATCTATTGGTAGGAATGTCTATAATGTGTACCTAGTATTTTAGACACATCAATTGTAATTCAACAAATAAATGAATGATGAAAAAGAATGTTTAAGAACTAGTGGTAGAGATTTCACTTTTTCAACATGATTATCATTGTAGATCCACTAAGTCGGCTCATTCTTTTTCATTTTATTAGAAGATTTATATCTTTTTTTATATATGTACATGAAAAATAAATTGAAATTCTCTAAGGACATAGAATATTTAAGTGTTTTCAAAATTAATCCCATATTATAATATTTCTAAAAAAATACAATTTGTGTTTCTTGCCAACAAAATTAGAAAAAAGCATTTATAGGAGGCAACTCATGTATTTTTCATCTAGTCCTATCTTCCCCTGATTCATATTATTTCATGATTTAAAAGGCATATATTATAATTTGTTATTATTATTATATTTCATGTAAATACCCATAAATTTCAAGGAATGTTTTTTCCTTAAATTCTTTGGGTTTTTATGAGTGCGTAGTTTCTGACGGCACCGGATTCTGAGGCCCGGTTTGTCTGGAATAAATTTCTGATGTTTAGCTCGGGTACGTTCAGTGAACGAGCGAGCAGGCTTTTTCTAACTTTTGAACCGGTGCTCGGAATCGAATTCCGAGGGCACCGTTGAAACTGCATAGCTTGTATTTTCTTAAGAATACCGTTACCGCAGTTGTGTTTTATCGAGAGCGGAAGATAAAAATTGGGGTTTTCTAATGAGTTAAAAAAATGTGTGTATAACATTTTTGTTATCGTTGGAGGTTAAAACCTCCAAGTGGAGGTTAGGGGTGGGGCCCACCACACCCTAACCTCCGTCGGGAGGATTTAACTAGGTGGGGCCCACACGAGCCCCACCTTTTTGAAATTTTTCCTAAACCCCCTTCATTAGTGTGTAACTCTCCCCCTTTATTGCATGCAACCTAACCTATCAATTTAATTTGACAACTCCGGTGAAATTAAATTGTGTAAGTTAAAGTTGTTTTTGAATTTTGAATTTGTTGGAATGAATAATAAAATAAGTCCTAAGCCTTATTTTATTATTGTTCTTTGGGAGCGTTGCACTGGAGCCTCAATAACCTCTCCTCCTCCCTCGCCGAAGAACGCGAAGAACGCGAAGAATGCGCCGACTCTGACGAAGAACGAACGGCGCTTCTTCCTCAGAACCCTTTCCTTCCGACGCGAGGATTCTTTGACGGTTCCTCTTCCTTCCTCTTCGTCATCAACGAACTGACGCACGAACCCGGAAGTGGAAGCGTTCGGCAAGCGGCGACGACTTCTTCATCCCTCGTGACTAACGAAGACGACGTCACCTTCGTCGTCAACTCCCTTGCGACGCCGTTCCGTGACAGTCATCGTTCGACGACGTCTCCTTCCGATCGACGAACAACTCAAGGTAGGGAGTTAGTCCAATTTTATTTAATTAAAATTTTGAATGCTTGTCGCTAAGAACTTTCGTGTTCGGGCCAATTGCTATCGTTATAACGGGAGGAGACCAGACTGCACGAACATAGCTGATTCTCCACCCCTTTTTAATCTTCGGTGTAGATTAGCGAAGACGGTGTGGTGACGTTGCACCACGCGGGAACAACAGAATCACGTCCGGTGCGGGCCGCGACGAAGAAGTGCGGCGCTGTCGCGCCGCGCCGTCGAATGCGAACGAGGCCGTGGATGGAGTCGGGCCGCGGTGGAAGGGAGCGACGTCATCGTTCCGCGCCGGACCGATCTGTGGCAAAGCTGGAAGAGGTAGCCGGAAAAACCCGCCACCGGGAGCTCGAAGGGGCAGCCGGAACTCCGGCCGCCGGCGCCGGAAAGTGCGGGACCGCGGGGTCCCGCAACAGAAACACCCGGCTGACCATGCTGGCCGGCCGTTTCTGGAAAGGGCCAGGGGTTACACCCCAGCTGTTGAAGCCACGCGGCCCCCTTAATGGGGTCGCTGCTTCCTGGAAAGAGGGGGATTTGCCTCCTCCCTTTGCCTCTCACGCGGGCGCGCCACGCGTGCTTGCCGCCTGGCCGCACCGGGCTGCGCCGCCGCGCCGGGCCGCGCCGCCGGGCTGGGCCGAGCCACCGGGCCGGGTCGATCCGCCGAGCCGAGCCACGCCCTAGGGGGCCGGACCCAGACCTGGGCCAGGTCGACCTGGTTTGGGCCGACCCAGGGGGTACTGGGCGGGGCCGGACCGGGCCCAAACCCCCCGTTTTCTGACAATTCTGTTCAAATGCCCATAGCCCGGGCTACAGACCTCCGATTGATGAACCATCAGTTGAGATGCGATCCTTGGATCGAGACATTCGTTTCGGTATACTATACTCAAGATTTTGGAGAACTTTTGGTTTGGACGGGTTGGTTCGAACACGAAACCAACCGGGCCCTCGGAGCGGAAACACTTATATCTTGAGCTCCAGACATCCAATTGACGTGCCCTCAAATTTTTTGGATTCCTCTTAGTGAGACGGACCTTTTGTCTTACACCGCTCGAGGTTTGGAAGCAGTTGGAGTATGGTTAGGTTTGTTTTGACTTAAATACCAACTGGGCCCCTCGAACGAAAAAGCCAATAACTCTCCGATCGGGCGTCTGATTGACGCGCCGTCAGTTGCGTTGGGTTCCTTTTGACGTTATGGAACTTTGAGATACATCAAATCTGATCTATGTGATAGTTTATGTATCGACCCCCTTTATCTCATGGAGCGGACCCTCCTGGAACGAGCGTGCTGTGTGCGGAAACCCTAGAGATGGCTGCGACTGCATCGACTTCTGTACTGAAATCCTCTGTGCATTCGTCGACGACGACGAATACCGACTCTATGTGTGTCAGGTTCTGTGTGGAACAGCGCTCAACGATCCTGTGTGGGTCAGTGCATACCGACTCTGTGTGGGTCAACGCTCAGCGACTCTGTGTGGGTCAATGCATACTGACTCTGTGTGGGTCAAGTTCTGTGTGGACCAGTGCTCCGCGACTCTGTATGGGTCAGCCCATACCGACTCTATGTGAGTCTGGTTCTATGTGGACCAGCGCTCAGCCATCCTGTGTGGGTCAGCGCATACCGACTCTGTGTGGGTCAGATCCTGTGTGGGTCATTGCGGGGGTTAGAACCTATTGATCCTTTGTGGGTCCAACAACTTAGATGATCCAGTAGTTACAACTGATCATCTAATTAACTTCTTCTTTGTGGCATACTTGTGTGAGCTGAGTCTTCACTTTCGGTCTTTATCTTTGATGAGTTGACTTAATATCTTGTGTGGATTTCATTGTGATGTTCTGTGTGGACTGAGTCATACTTGATCTTGTGAGCGGAGCTAGAAATGATGACTTAGGTATATGTATGGGCATATACCTAAGTAGTGTTGGTTGTTACTCCGTGATTTTTATCTTTCCTTTGTGGTTATCCTTTGTGGATTTGGGAGACTTTCGGGAGTCTCGGGGTCCCTACTGAGTAGCGTATACTCAACCCTGCACAGGCTATGCCCGCACTTCATTGTCTTGGATGCAGACGACGGACAACGTTGACCGGGGTAGGAGCTCATGGAGGAGGATGGTACCCGGAGGTAGATCACTGGACAAGACATGCTCGGAGCGGACGGCCGGAGCCGAGGAGCAGAGGAGGCTATCTGTACCCACCCTTCAGGTGGGATTCCAGAGGATGACTCAAACTTGTTGCTTTACTTTTCTGTTGTTTTACTCTCTTTCCAGTTGTATTTTACTTTCAGTTTGGGTTTGTATACTGGCCCATTTACTTTTACGCACTTACTTGTACTTGTAGTTTACTTATTGTTTACTTCTACTGCTTACTCTATGGTGTTAGTTTCTTACTTAAAGGAAATTCCTTCCCATTTTACGAGTTTTACGCCTTTGGTGCCAGTCTCCAACCTCTGGCCTATGGGAGGCAGGCTTGGGGTAGTTACGACACGGGCCCAAGGGGACGGGTCGTGACAAATTGTTATCAGAGGAGTTCGGTTCTACCGCAGAACTCAGGACTCTGATCTTTCTCTATGTGAAGCAATAGTGTTAAGGGAATTTGAGTGTGGTTATAAGTCCAGGGAGTCCAATGGTGGTGCAGCATCTGACGTATCCATACACCAGGACCCTGACTTCTGATTTCTGACTCAGTGCACGAAAACATTGATTGCATGTGTGTTTCAAGTTTTCTTTGTGATTACCTTGTGTCAGCTCACCAGGTATACTGTATTGACCGTGGTGCACCTATTTCTTTTCAGGATGGCCCCATGACGGTAGCCATCTAGGGTTCTGAGCTTTGTGTGTGACGATAACCCACCGAGCGACGAGGCCTCGATGCAGGGCCCTATTACAGCAGGGCACCAGCAGTACCTCTACCCGCCGAGCCACCAATGCCACCAGCCCCAGCCTCTGAGAGTGCACAACACCTTAGTGCACTTCACGAGTTTCCACGTCAGATACCGCCCAGGTTCCGTGGGGAGACAGACCCTCAGGCAGCCGAGTATTGGCTGGAGGCTGTAGTTCGAGTTTTCAGGCTAGTGAGGACACCATCTAACCTTATAGTGATCCTTGCAGCGAGTCTCCTGCACGCGACAATAGGTAGATGGTTTAGCCTCATGCTCTAGGTGCATGATGAGGCATCCCTTCTTTGGACAGACATCAAGGGCCTCTTCCGCTCAGAGTTCGTTCCAACCACCCTCTGTGCGGTGCGCATTCAGGAGCTACTACAGTTGCGGTAGGGCAGCATGACTGTATCCCAGTACTCAGTGAGGTTTACTGATCTCTCGCGCTACTCTACAGACATAGTACGAGACCCATTCTTTCGGGCCCAGACCTTTGAGCAGGGACTGAGGCATGAGATCAGAGATTCGGTGATATCCCTCAGCATTCTGACGTAGGCAAGAGTATTGGAGAGAGCCCTTCTTGTAGAGAGATTTCTTGCTGAGCCTACACCAGCAGCGAGACCTACCGCAGATCGGCATATAGCTGAGTCGTCTGCAGCTGACAGTCGATGGATGAAACAGGGGCCCAGGTGGACCCGAACTTCAGGCATATGACCTCAGGACACCGGCTTAGAGGTGCAGGGCACACGGCGCAGAGCCAGTCATACGGGGGTCAGACTGTGTTATACATGCGGCGGGCAGGGCCACATGGCTCGTGACTGCCCGAACCGCTGTGCAGAGGAGCAGCAGATGGTTGAGGGACCACCCAGGCAGAGGCAGAGGTTTGGTCATGGCGGTCCGCAGGGAGCAGGCGGACGAGGAAGAGGAGCTGGCTGAGCAGCAGGTGGTGGGTGACACTTTGAGGTACCACCACCACCACCACCACTAGGAGGTCCGCCCCGACCATAGGGAGTTGGCAGACAGAGGCAGGCTCAGCTTCAAGCAGTGGAGGCCTATAACCACGGCGCACCAGAGATGATTCGAGGTAATATCTGTGTCTACTCCACCCTTGCTGCAGTTCTTATAAACACATGAGCAAGTCATTATTTCGTTGCTGATTCCCTTGTTCGGAGCTCGAAGATTCCGACGGAGCCGTTGGCTTGATCTTTACGGCTAGAGATCCCTACGGGAGAAGACTAGACGATTACACACTTGTGCTGGCAGTGTGAGCTTACTCTAGGAGGCGAGAGCTTTAGATGGGATCTTCTTGTAGCGGCGTTGAGGCCTTACAACATCATCTTGGGCATGGATTGGTTATCCATAGTTCATGCTCAGATAGACTGTATTAGGCTCAAGGTACGATGTGTTCGCACCGATGGGAGCAGGTTCACCTTCACCGGTGAGATGGGAGCCTTTGCAGCACAGGATGGGATCACGCAGAGGAGAGGACAACCGATCAATCATCTGTTGGCTAGCCTCATCCTAGGACCAGTTGACATGCAGAGTCCGAGATTTCCTGTTGTGGTGGATTAGTATGCATACTTTTTTCCTGACGACATTCCAGGACTACCTCCTCGTAGAGAGGTACACTTCTACATCGACCTGTACCCAGGGAAAACCCTGATTTCTACACCATCATACCTGATGGCTCCTACAGAGCTTCGTGATATACGGGTACAGTTGGAGGACTAGCAGGGAAAGGGGTTCATTCGACCCTGTGTTTCACCCTGGGCTTCACCGATTTTGTTCTCCAAGAAGGCGGACGGGAGCTTGGGACTGTGTGTCGATTACCGTCACCTGAACCAGGTGACCGTGAGGAACAAGTATCTGCTTCCGAGGATTGATGACCTCTTTGATCAGCTCAAGGGAGCACGGTGGTTCCCGAAGACAGGCCTCAGGTCAGGCTATCATCAGCTCAGAGTTCGAGACAAGGATGTGAAAAACATGGAATTTAGGTGTCGGTTTGGCCACTATGAGTTCTTGGTGTTGCCTTTCGGCATAACCAATGCTCTAGTAGTGTTCATGAGTCTCATGAACAGGATCTTCCAACCTTACCTCGATCAGTTTTTCGTAGTCTTCATCGATGACATATTGATCTACTCGACTACTGAGGAGGAGCACACCTACCACTTGCGGGTTTTACTGGACACACTCTGAGAGTACCAACTTTATGGTAATCTCTCGAAATTTCAGTTTTGGTTATGTGAGGTAAACTTCTTGGGGCACGTCATTTCTGAGGTGGGAGTTGCGGTGGATCCTGCAAAGATCAAGGCAGTGCTATCTTGGGAGCCACCCAGGAGCATGATGGAGGTGCAGAGTTTCCTAGGACTGGCAGGGTATTACCAAAGATTCGTGCTGAGATTCTCTAGAGTGGCGGCACCCATTTCAGCTTTGAAGAAGAAGGGAAAACCCTTCGTGTGGCCAGATAGATGTCAGCAGAGCTTTCAGGAGCTGAGACAAGGATTGACCAGCACACCTATCTTGAGGCTACTGGAGGAGGTAGATGGGTACGTTGTCTACTGCGATGCATCAAGGACCGGACTCGGGTGTGTCCTGATGCAGGAGAGAGCAGTGATCGCCTATGGATCACGATAGTTGAGGCCGCACGATCAGAATTACGCTACCCATGACCAGGAGTTAGCAGCAGTAGTCTTCGCTCTGAAGACGTGGCGACACTATCTGATGGGCGAGTGCTTTATAGTCTTTTCTGACCACCAGAGTCTTAGGTACATATTCTCGCAGAAGGACCTGAACCTAAGATAGCGGCGATGGCTCATGTTCCTCCAGGATTATGACTTTGAGATAGTCTATAATTATAGGAAGGGGAACGTAGTAGCCGATGCTCTCAGTAGGGGGACGGGCATCCAGCTACTAGGAGAGGCGACAGAGAAACTAGCCGCTTTGTGGATATCTTTCATGGATAGAGATGGGGAAACCTTCATTCAGTCACTCACAGTCACTCCTCCACTACTTCAGCGGGTTAGAGAGGCGCATCGTGGAGACGTTGACTGTGAGATGCGGCGTGCACAGATTTCCACTGGACAGGCACCAGATGGATTTTCTGTAGGAGGAGAGCATTTCATCCTTTTTAGAGGAAGTACCATGGTACCGGCTGCACTACCGGAGGAGGTGCTGAGAGAGTTTCACACTTTACCTTTGGTGGTACATCCAGGGGTAGGGAAGATGTACCAGGATCTCAGACGGCAGCACTGGTGGACGGGTATGAATAAGGCTGTGGCGGAATTCTTTTCTTGATGCCTCACCTGCCAGCAGGTTAAGGCGGAGCACCAGGTACCAACAGGCTTGGTACAGCCCTTGGATGTCTCGGAGTGGAAGTGGGATGGGATATCTATGGATTTCGTGACTGGACTTCCACGTACGTCCAGAGGACATGACTCCATTTGGGTGATTGTCGACCAACTCACCAAGTTATCTCACTTCTTAGCCATCAGAGATCAAGGCACAGTGGAGTGCTTGGGAGGCCTCTACATTCAGGAGATAATACGACTTCATGGTGTGCCATCACCTATCGTCTTCGATTGAGATGCTTGTTTTACTTCCCGGCTTTGGAAGGGGTCGCAGGGGGCATTCGGGACGCAGCTACCTCTGAGCACCGCCTTTCACCCTCAGACGGATGGTCAGACGGAGAGGACCTTTCAAACTCTCGAGAACATGCTCCGTGCATGTGTCCTCAACTTTGGTCACAGTTGGGAGGACCACCTACCCTTGGTGGTGTTTGAGTACAACAACATCTACCCTCCACCATCGGGATGACACCTTACGAGGAATTGTACGACCGACCCTGCAGATCACCTCTGTGATGGACAGACCCCGGGGAGTCAGCACTTGTGGGACCAGAGATGGTCCAGGCCATGACAGAGAAGGTCCAGGTCATCCAGGAGGGGATGAGGACAGCTCAGAGCCGACAGAAGTCTTATGCGGACAGGAGGTGGAGACCCCTAGAGTTCGAGGATGGTGACCACGTTTTCTTACGGGTCTCACCACGGCGTGGATTACGGAGATTTGGCTGGGGCGGAAAGCTATCTCCGCGCTTCATCGTACCCTTTCAGATTCTCAGCAGGATAGGCGAGGTGGCTTACCTCCTGACTTTACCACCTCAGTTGTACAGGGTGCACAACGTCTTCCACGTATCTCAGCTGAGGAGATACGTGCACGACCCGATGCATGTCATCAACCATGGGGAGCTAGACGTTAACGATGGGGCGACTTTTGCGGAGGTCCCGGTGGATATAAATGATCGACAATAGTGGGTCCTACGTGGACGGTCGATTCCTCTTGTGCGCATCAGGTGGTAACACAGGAACCTCCAGGAGAGCACTTGGGAGCGGGAGGCTCATATGCGTGCTCAGTACCCTCATTTGTTTCCCTAGTTTTTGATGTATCTTAATGGGGATGTAAAGCCCTGAGGAGGGAGTAATGTAAAGACCCATAAATTTCAAGGAAAATTTTATTCTTAAATTCTTTGGGTTTTTACGAGTGCGAAGTTTCTGAAGGCACCTCATTCCAAGGCCCGGTGTGCCCGGAATAAACTTTTGAAGTTTAGCTCGGGTACGTTCAGTGAACGAGCGAGCGAGTTTTTCTAACTTTTGAATAGGCTCTCGGAATCGAATTCCGAGGGCACCGTTGAAACCGCATCACTGGTATTTACTTAAGAAGACCTTTACTGCAGTTGCGTTTTATCGAGAGCGGAAGATAAAAATTGGGATTTTCTTATGAGTTTAAAAAAATGTGTGTATAAAATTTTTTTATCGTTGGAGGTTAAAACCTCCAAGTGGAGGTTAGGGGTGGGATCCACCACACCCTAACCTCCCTCAGGAGGATTTAACTAGGTGGGGCCCACACGAGCCCCACCCTTTTCAAATTTTTCCTAAACCCCATTCATTAGTGTGTAACTCTCCCTCTTTATTGCATGCTACCTAACCTATCAATTTAATTTGACAACTCCCGTGAAATTAAATTGTGTAAGTTAAAGTTGTTTTTGAATTTTGAATTTGATGGAATGAATAATAAAATAAGGCCTAAGCCTTATTTTATTATTTTTCTTGGGGAGCATTGTGCTGGAGCCTCAAGAACCTCTCCTCCTCCCTCGCCGAAGAACACGAAGAACGTGAAGAACGCGCCCACTACGACGAAGAACGAATGACGCTTCTTCCTCGAAACACTTCCCTTCTGACGCGAGGCTTCTTTGACGGTTCACCTTCCTTCCTCTTCGTCGTCAATGGACCGACGCACGAACCCAGAAGTGGAAGCGTGCAACGAGCAGTGACAACTTCTTCTTCCCTCGTGACAAACGAAGCCGATGTCACCTTCGTCATCAACTCCCTCGTGACGCCGTTCCGCGACAGTCATCGTTCGATGATGTCTCTGTAAAGACCTGGAAATTTCAAGGAAAATTTTTTCTTAATTTTCTTTGGAATTTTAAAAGAACGCAGTTTCTGACGGCGCCTGATTCCGAGGCCCGGTGTGCCCAGAATTAATTTCCGAAGTTTGGCTCGGGTACGTTCAGTGAATGAGCGAGCGGGAATTTCTATCTTTTGAACTGGTGCTCGGAATTGAAATCTGATTGCACCGATGAACTCGCAACGCCGGTAATCGCTTAAGGGAACCTTTACCGTAGTTGCGTTTGTGCGGGAGAAGAAGTTAATTTTTTGGGGTTTTATTAAAAAAAGTGAATAAAATTGTTAAATCAATTTTATTTCATGTTAAGTTGTTAACTTCTCCCATGGGAAGTTGGTGGTGGGCCCACATCCATCCAACTTCCCATGTGTGGATATTTGAAAGGGTGGGGCCCACACAAACCCCTCCCCACCTTTTCAAATTCCTTAACTTTCCTAACCCCTCTAAACCCCCCATTTAAGTTTTGATAACTTAACACCTCCTTAATTTTATAACATCTTATGTTAATAACTTAAGTGAGTTAAATATGGGTTTTGAATTTTCAAACTCTTGAAATTCAAAACCTATATTGGGTTAATAAAATAAGTGGGAGGATTATTTTATTTTGGGGTTAGTTGTTCTTGTGGTGGAGACTTGAGAGAGAAAAGGCTAAGTCTTCTTCTTCTTCAACATCGACGAAGAACGCGAAGAACACCTCCAACGAAGAACATCTCCACCGAAGAACGCGAAGTCTTCTTCCAACGACGTTTCCCCTTCGAACGCACCTCGACGACAACGAAGTCGACGTTCTTTCCCCGCGATGCCCGACCTCCGCGACGCTCGTCTTCCGCGGGTTGTTGACGTGCACCGTATCTGAATCGAGGTAGGGGTTTGTTGTTTCTTTATTTAATTATTTTCCCCTCTTGGTTCTAGCATGACAAACATGAGGATGGACGTTTAAGTGTTATCGTCTAACGAGAGGGGGACCAGACCGCACAAACACGGCCGAAACCCCCTCCTTTGTTCTTGAATGTTTTTTGTGGATGAAACGAGATAGCGTGGTGCCGTCACACCATGCGGGAATCACACGAAAATTATTGCGCGGAGCCGTCGCGCCGCGCCGTGGAAAGAATTATCATGAACACGACGACGTCGTGCCGCGTCGAAGGAAACCGAAGTCGCCGCGGCCGGAGCGGGGCCACGGCGGAGGGGCGCGGTGCCGTCGCACCGCGCCGGATGACGAAGGCCGCAGCCGGTTCCGGGCCGCGGCGGATCGTGATGACCGGCGGCCAGCCGGGCCACCGGTGCCGGAAGACGGAAGAGGACCGGCCCTTGCCGGTCCTGTTGACAAGAAGCCGACCGTCCAGGTCGGGCCGGCCGGGTTGGTGGAAACCGGGGGAATTTAATTCCCCCGGGCAGTTATTTGGCCCCCCATTATGAGGGGGGCCGGTTTCACAAGGGGGGGGGGGGGGGGCAGGCGGCCCCCCATTTCCAGCAAGGTCGGCCTTCGGCCAAGCTGGCAGCGCGCCCATCGCGCTGCCTTACGCCGAACCGGTGCTCCTGGCCGGTTCGCCGCGCCGGGCCGCGCCGGGCCAGGCCGGGCTGTGCCGGGCCTGGTCGACCCCGTCCGGGGCGGGTCGACCCGGTTCGGGCCATCCGGGGGGTCTCGGGCCGGGACGGCCTGGGCCCGAAACCCCCGTTACCGAGCGGTTTGGTCAAATGCCCATATCTTGTGCTACGGGCCTCTAAACGACTCGTCGTTAGCAGCAACGCGATCCTTGGATCGAGACGGTCGTTTCGGTATACTATACTCAAGGTGCACCTTCCTTTTCGGGAGCCTACGTGGTTAAAACTCCGTAGTTAAGCGTGCTTGGCCTAGAGAGTGATCAGGATGGGTGACCTCCTGGGAAGTTTCTCAAGGTGAGTGTGAGACGAAAAAGCCAATAACTCTCAGACCGGGAGTCTGATTGACGCGCCGTCTGTTGCGTTGAGTTCATGTTGATGATACGGAACTTTTGGCATCATCCGTCCAAGTTTTGGATGCATATGGATAGTGGCCGAGTTGGATCGCACCGAAATCCAACCGGGCCCCTGGAACGGAAAAGCTGATATCGTTCTGACAGAACGTCCGTTTGACGAACCGTCAGCGGCGTTGGTGATCGCGTTGAGAAACAGTCCCTATGAGTTTACCCTATGAGAGTTCGGGATACATTTGAGATACGGCCGGGTTTGGTTTGCTCACGAAACCAACCGGGCCCCTAGGACGAAAAGGCGAATAACTCACAGACCGGGCGTCCGATTGGCGCGCCGTCTGTTGCATTGAGACCCCTATGACGTGGCGGTCCTTTGAGATACTTCTTCATGGGACTTTGAGATACTTGGAGTATCAACCTGTAGCTCGTGGAGCGGACCCTCCCAGTGACGAGCGTGCGGAGTACAGAGACCGTGTAGCTGGCTGAGACCTGACGACTGCTGATCGAACGACTCGGAGTGTTACAGAGGTGCGCTTGGTTGTAGAGGCACATGGGAGCGCTTGGTTGTAGCGGCAGACCCACGACAGAGTTGCGCTTGGTTGTAGCGGCACATGGGAGCGCTTGGTTGTAGCGGCATACCCCCGACAGAGGTGCGCTTGGTTGTAGCGGCACATGGGAGCGCTTGTTTGTAGCGGCAGACCCACGACAGAGTTGCGCTTGGTTGTAGCGGCACATGGGAGTGCTTGGTTGTAGCGGCATACCCACGACAGAGGTGCGCTTGGTTGTAGCGGCACATGGGAGCGCTTGGTTGTAGCAGCTGGCCCGCAGTACTCGATGGGTGGAGTTCTTCAGCAGTCTTAGGTTAGTGAGCAGTAACTCGGAGTCGTGACAGGACCACTGTACACTCCAGAGACGGAGCTCTTCAGCAGTTACGGTTTCGATAATGAAAATCCTGGTTGAGCTGAGACTTTTGACCTTGTGTTTACCTCATGATTGAGATGGGTCACTTGCTAACTTAGGTATATGTATGGGCATATACCCGGGTAGTGGTTATCCATTGATTTCACAATCCTTGTGTTTCCTCATGATTGAGATGGGTTACTTGATAACTTAGGTATATGTATGGGCATATACCTAAGTAGAGGTTATCTATTGAGATCTTCTTTGTGGTTATCCTTGTTGGTTTAGTGAGACCTTGAAGGTCTCGGGGTCCCTACTGAGTATCGTTATACTCACCCCTGCACGGGCTATGCCCGCACCTCGTTGTGTTGGTTGCAGACGACGGGCAGTGCTGACAGAGGCCGAGTGTTCGAGGACTGGACGGTACCTGGAGGTGGACTATACGACGAGATGGTACCTGGAGGAGGACCTCACGACGAGACGGTACCCAGAGGTGGACGTGACGACGAGGCGGTACCCGAAGGTGGACCACTGGGCGGACATACTCGGAGCGGACGACGGGACACGAGGAGCAGAGGAGCTATCTGTACCCACCCTTCAGGTGGGATTTCCAGTGGACAGCTCGGCGTAGCAGCTTTACTTTTCAGTTGTTGTTTTCCCTTCGAGTTGTACTTTACAGTTGGGCTTGTATTTCCGGCCCCTTTTTACTTTCCGCACTTACTGCTGTACTCAGTTTTTACTTATTGTTTACTTCCTCCTCTTGTACTGTGTGTGATTGTTTACTTTACAAAGGCAATGCCTTCCCTTTTTACCAGGATTTACGCCTTGGTGCTAGTCGCCAGCCCCTGGCCTATGGAAGGCGGGCTTGGGGTAGTCACGGCACGGGCCCAGAGGACGGGTCGTGACAAATTGATATCAGAGGAGTTCGGTTCTACCGCAGAACTTATAACTCTGATGTTTCTTTCTGTGAAGCAATAGTGTTGAGAGTACCGAGTGTGGTTTTCAGTTCAGGGAGTCCAGTGTTGGTGCGGGCGGCCGACGTATCCATACACCAGGACCCTGACAACTGATTTCTGACTTTGTGCACGAAAATACTAATTGCGTGTGTGTTTTCAAAGGTTTTCCCTTAAAACAGCTCAAACCAGGTCAGCTCACCAGGTATAAACGTTTGACAGTGTCACGATGTTTCTTTCAGAATGCCTTTTCACGGACGACCAGCTAGAGCCCCGAGAGTGGTACGTACTGACAGCCCGCCGAGCGACGAGGCCTCAGTACAGGGACCTATCCCAGTTGAGGCACCAGCGGAGGCACAAGTGGTACTGCTACCCGTTGGGCCACCGATGCCAACAGCCCCAGTAGTAGGCGATGCACGACGTTTGAGCGCGCTGTACGAGTTCCAGTGCCAGAGGCCACCCAGGTTCCAGGGAGAGACGGACCCGCAGGCGGCTGAGGTTTGGCTGGAGGCTGTGGGGAGAGTCTTCAGGCTAATGGGGACGTCGGCAGACTTCATGGTGATCTTTGCTACCAGCCTCCTTCAGGCAGCAGTAGGCAGGTGGTGGAGCCACTTGTTCCAGTTTTGCGATGAGATGAACTTCGCATGGGAAGACTTCGAGACCTTCTTCAGGGTGGAGTTTGTGCCAGTATCTCTACACCCCGAGCGTGTACATGAGATTCTGCCTTTGTCGCGTGCTTTTCGATCAGTATCCAAGTCATCTGTGGGCAGTAGACAGATGATGCAGAGGTCCAGGAGGACCGGACTAGCAGTTGGACGATCTCGGGTTTTAGGACCGGTGGTGCGGGGAACCCGAGGTGGGGTCAGATCCAGGCGTGCCAGAAACGGACAATGTTAGTCCTGCGGCGGAATGTGTCACCTGGAACGTGACTGTCCGACTCCTCGTACGATTGATCAACGGGTGTTGGAGGAGCCACCGAGACAGAAGCAGCGGTGAGTGCTTGAGTAACAGCCAAGCAGTGGACAAGGTAGTAGAGCTCTGAGAGCAGGTGGGCAGGAGATGAACTAGTGGATACGTCCTTTGTACTTCTAGTTCCATGATGCTTTGTATTCGTGTCTTTGTACTATGAGCTGCAATAATAAAAAGACACTTATCTTTGTTGCTTTCCTGTCCTTTTGTTTGGTTGATACTGAGTGGTCCCGGTTAAACTGTTGACTTGACCCTCACTTTCGAGATTTCTACTGGAGGGGACCCAGTGACCTCACACTGATGCCGAAAGTGTGACTCGACCCTTGGAGGCGAGAGTGACAGTTGGATCTCTTAGTAGATACGTCGAGGCCTTACGACGTCATCCATGGCATGAATGCATCATTCATGTCAGGATTGACTGTATTAGGCAACGAATGTGGTTCATCCAGGGGATGAGACTGGGTTTCTCTTATCGGCAAAGAAGAAATCATAGCAGCTCTTGTGAGACTAAAGGAGGTCCAGGACATCCAAGAGAGGATGAAGACTGCTCAGTGCAGTAAGAAACAGGAAACCGGTGCCAGTCATAGAGACTCGGGCGTGTTAAGAAGAGGAAGCTTAAAGGAGATATGAGTCTACGAAGCAGTAGACGTGGAGGCAGATCTAGGAGAGCAGCATGAGGTGGTGTACATCCTAACATGGTACAACCACCCGCCTTAGTTATTCCTGCCAGGATCAGGGAGCTGGAGGGCGAAGGAAGAGTGCGCCTGCATGCGGTCAAGGAGTGTGACCCAATGGCTCTAGAAATGATTCAAGGGACAGTCTGTGTCCACTACTAGATTTTGTAGTAACGGAAATCGATGTGAATCATTTCTTGCTTTCACAAATCTTGTTCCAGACCTAGAGTTTCTGGTAAGTCGTGGACTTGACCCTCACGTCTGGAGATACCTTGGGAGTAGACTTGATAATCACACTTACACCGACAGTGTGGTCAGACCCTCGAGGCAAGAGTTTCAGTTGGAATCTCTTGGTGACAGCGTCGAGGCCTTACGACGTTAGTTTGAGTATGGAATGGGAAATAACTGTTCATACTCAAATTGACGGTTTTAGGCAAACGTCGGGATGGGTTTTCCTTGGTCGGTGAAAAGGAAACCCCATGCAGCACGGGATAAACTTTTTCACGGGAGGGTGCGACCAATCACTCTTGAATCGGCCAACCTTACCCTCGTGGAAGCAGTCGTTTGAGTTCCAGTTCTAACAGGAATTGGAAACATCTGGAGTTTGAGGATGGCGACCACGTTCTTTTACGGGTCTCACCTCGACAAGGTTTACGGAGATGTGGCCAAGGCGGCAAGTTATCTCCAGGGTTCAGCGGACCTTCTTAGGTCCCCATCTGGGTAGGCGGGGTGATTTACCGCTTGACCCATTCACCGCAGTTGCACCAGGTGCACGATGACTTCCACGTATCTCAACTGAGGAGATACGTGCTCGACCCTGCGCATATCATCGACCATGAGGAGCTGGACGATGGCGATGGGGTGTCTTTCACGGAGGTTCCAGTGGGGATCGAGGATCGACAGGAGCAGATCCTACGAGGACGATCGATTCCTCGGGTGCACTTTCTTTGGCAGTACGGAACCTCCAGGTAAGCACATGGGAGCGGAAGGCTCAGATGCGTGCTCTGTACCGCTTTTGTGACCCGAGTTTCTATTGAAGCTTTACGGGGACATAAAGCCTTGAGGTGGGAGTAATGTAAAGACCCGGAAATTTCAAGGAAAATTTTTTCTTAATTTTCTTTGGAATTTTAAAAGAACGCAGTTTCTGACGGCGCCTGATTCCGAGGCCCGGTGTGCCCGGAATTAATTTCCGAAGTTTGGCTCGGGTACGTTCAGTGAATGAGCGAGCGGGAATTTCTATCTTTTGAACCGGTGCTCGGAATTGAAATCTGATTGCACCGATGAACTCGCAACGCCGGTAATCGCTTAAGGGAACCTTTACCGTAGTTGCGTTTGTGCGGGAGAAGAAGTTAATTTTTTGGGGTTTTATTAAAAAAAGTGAATAAAATTGTTAAATCAATTTTATTTCATGTTAAGTTGTTAACTTCTCCCATGGGAAGTTGGTGGTGGGCCCACATCCATCCAACTTCCCATGTGTGGATATTTGAAAGGGTGGGGCCCACACAAACCCCTCCCCACCTTTTCAAATTCCTTAACTTTCCTAACCCCTCTAAACCCCCCATTTAAGTTTTGATAACTTAACACCTCCTTAATTTTATAACATCTTATGTTAATAACTTAAGTGAGTTAAATATGGGTTTTGAATTTTCAAACTCTTGAAATTCAAAACCTATATTGGGTTAATAAAATAAGTGGGAGGATTATTTTATTTTGGGGTTAGTTGTTCTTGTGGTGGAGACTTGAGAGAGAAAAGGCTAAGTCTTCTTCTTCTTCAACATCGACGAAGAACGCGAAGAACACCTCCAACGAAGAACATCTCCACCGAAGAACGCGATGTCTTCTTCCAACGACGTTTCCCCTTCGAACGCACCTCGACGAAAACGAAGTCGACGTTCATTCCCCGCGATGCCCGACCTCCGCGACGCTCGTCTTCCGCGGGTTGTTGACGTGCACCGTATCTGAATCGAGGTAGGGGTTTGTTGTTGCTTTATTTAATTATTTTCCGCTCTTGGTTCTAGCATGACAAACATGAGGATGAACGTTTAAGTGTTATCGTCTAACGAGAGGGGGACCGGACCGCACAAACACGGCCGAAACCCCCTCCTTTGTTCTTGAATGTTTTTTGCGGATGAAACGAGATAGCGTGGTGCCGTCGCACCAGGCGGGAATCACACGAAAATTATTGCGCGGAGCCGTCGCGCCGCGCCGTGGAAAGAATTATCATGAACACGACGCCGTCGCGCCGCGTCGAAGGAAACCGAAGTCGCCGCGGCCGGAGCGGGGCCGCGGCGGAGGGGCGTGGTGCCGTCGCACCGCGCCGGATGACGAAGGCCGCAGCCGGTTCCGGGCCGCGGCGGATCGTGATGACCGGCGGCCAGCCGGGCCACCGGTGCCGGAAGACGGAAGAGGACCGGCCCTTGCCGGTCCTGTTGACAAGAAGCCGGCCGGCCACGTCGGGCCGGCCGGGTTGGTGGAAACCGGGGGAATTTAATTCCCCCGGGCAGTTATTTGGCCCCCCATTATGAGGGGGGCCGGTTTCACAAAGGGGGGGGGGGGGCAGGCGGCCCCCCATTTCCAGCAAGCTCGGCCTTCGACCAAGCTGGCAGCGCGCCCATCGCGCTGCCTTACGCCGAACCGGCGCGCCTGGCCGGTTCGCCGCGTCGGGCCGCGCCGGGCCAGGCCGGGCTGTGCCGGGCCTGGTCGACCCCGTCCGGGGCGGGTCGACCCGGTTCGGGCCATCCGGGGGGTCTCGGGCCGGGACGGCCCGGGCCCGAAACCCCCGTTACCGAGCGGTTTGGTCAAATGCCCATATCTTGGGCTACGGGCCTCTAAACGACTCGTCGTTAGCAGCAACGCGATCCTTGGATCGAGACGGTCGTTTTGGTATACTATACTCAAGGTGCACCTTCCTTTTCGGGAGCCTACGTGGTTAAAACTCCGTAGTTAAGCGTGCTTGGCCTAGAGTAGTGATCAGGATGGGTGACCTCCTGGGAAGTTTCTCAAGGTGAGTGTGAGACGAAAAAGCCAATAACTCTCAGACCGGGAGTCCGATTGACGCGCCGTCTGTTGCGTTGAGTTCCTGTTGATGATACGGAACTTTTGGCATCATCCGCCCAAGTTTTGGATGCAGATGGATAGTGGCCGGGTTGGATCGCACCGAAATCCAACCGGGCCCCTGGAACGGAAAAGCTGATATCGTTCTGACAGAACGTCCGTTTGACGAACCGTCAGCGGCGTTGGTGATCGCGTTGAGAAACAGTCCCTATGAGTTTACCCTATGAGAGTTCGGGGTACATTTGAGATACGGCCGGGTTTGGTTTGCTCACGAAACCAACCGGGCCCCTAGGACGAAAAGGCGAATAACTCACAGACCGGGCGTCCGATTGACGCGCCGTCTGTTGCGTTGAGACCCCTATGACGTGGCGGTCCTTTGAGATACTTCTTCATGGGACTTTGAGATACTTGGAGTATCAACCTGTAGCTCGTGGAGCGGACCCTCCCAGTGACGAGCGTGCGGAGTACGGAGACCGTGTAGCTGGCTGAGACCTGACGACTGCTGATCGAACGACTCGGAGTGTTACAGAGGTGCACTTGGTTGTAGCGGCACATGGGAGCGCTTGGTTGTAGCGGCAGACCCACGACAGAGTTGCGCTTGGTTGTAGCGGCACATGGGAGCGCTTGGTTGTAGCGGCATACCCACTACAGAGGTGCGCTTGGTTGTAGCGGCACATGGGAGCGCTTGTTTGTAGCGGCAGACCCACGACAGAGTTGCGCTTGGTTGTAGCGGCACATGGGAGCTCTTGGTTGTAGCGGCATACCCACGACAGAGGTGCGCTTGGTTGTAGCGGCACATGGGAGCGCTTGGTTGTAGCAGCTGGCCCGCAGTACTCGATGGGTGGAGTTCTTCAGTAGTCTTAGGTTAGTGAGCAGTAACTCGGAGTCGTGACAGGACCACTGTACACTCCAGAGACGGAGCTCTTCAGCAGTTACGGTTTCGATAATGAAAATCCTGGTTGAGCTGAGACTTTTGACCTTGTGTTTACCTCATTATTGAGATGGGTCACTTGCTAACTTAGGTATATGTATGGGCATATACCCGGGTAGTGGTTATCCATTGATTTCACAATCCTTGTGTTTCCTCATGATTGAGATGGGTTACTTGATAACTTAGGTATATGTATGGGCATATACCTAAGTAGAGGTTATCTGTTGAGATCTTCTTTGTGGTTATCCTTGTTGGTTTAGTGAGACCTTGAAGGTCTTGGGGTCCCTACTGAGTATCGTTATACTCACCCCTGCACGGGCTATGCCCGCACCTCGTTGTGTTGGTTGCAGACGACGGGCAGTGCTGACAGAGGCCGAGTGTTCGAGGACTGGACGGTACCTGGAGGTGGACTATACGACGAGATGGTACCTGGAGGAGGACCTCACGACGAGACGGTACCCAGAGGTGGACGTGACGACGAGGCGGTACCCGAAGGTGGACCACTGGGCGGACATACTCGGAGCGGACGGCGGGACACGAGGAGCAGAGGAGCTATCTGTACCCACCCTTCAGGTGGGATTTCCAGTGGACAGCTCGGCGTAGCAGCTTTACTTTTCAGTTGTTGTTTTCCCTTCGAGTTGTACTTTACAGTTGGGCTTGTATTTCCGGCCCCTTTTTACTTTCCGCACTTACTGCTGTACTCAGTTTTTACTTAGTGTTTACTTCCTCCTCTTGTACTCTGTGTGATTGTTTACTTTACAAAGGCAATGCCTTCCCTTTTTACCGGGATTTACGCCTTGATGCTAGTCGCCAGCCCCTGGCCTATGGAAGGCGGGCTTGGGGTAGTCACGGCACGGGCCCCGAGGACGTGTCGTGACAAATTGGTATCAGAGGAGTTCGGTTCTACCGCAGAACTTATAACTCTGATGTTTCTTTCTGTGAAGCAATAGTGTTGAGAGTACCGAGTGTGGTTTTCAGTTCAGGGAGTCCAGTGTTGGTGCGGGCGGCCGACGTATCCATACACCAGGACCCTGACAACTGATTTCTGACTTTGTGCACGAAAATACTAATTGCGTGTGTGTTTTCAAAGGTTTTCCCTTAAAACAGCTCAAACCAGGTCAGCTCACCAGGTATAAACGTTTGACAGTGTCACGATGTTTCTTTCAGAATGCCTTTTCACGGACGACCAGCTAGAGCCCCGAGAGTGGTACGTACTGACAGCCCGCCGAGCGACGAGGCCTCAGTACAGGGCCCTATCCCAGTTGAGGCACCAGCGGAGGCACAAGTGGTACTGCTACCCGTTGGGCCACCGATGCCAACAGCCCCAGTAGTAGGCGATGCACGACGTTTGAGCGCGCTGCACGAGTTCCAGCGCCAGAGGCCACCCAGGTTCCAGGGAGAGACGGACCCGCAGGCGGCTGAGGTTTGGCTGGAGGCTGTGGTGAGAGTCTTCAGGCTAATGGGGACGTCGGCAGACTTCATGGTGATCTTTGCTACCAGCCTCCTTCAGGCAGCAGTAGGCAGGTGGTGGAGCCACTTGTTCCAGTTTTGCGATGAGATGAACTTCGCATGGGAAGACTTCGAGACCTTCTTCAGGGTGGAGTTTGTGCCAGTATCTCTACACCCTGAGCGTGTACAGGAGATTCTGCCTTTGTCGCGTGCTTTTCGATCAGTATCCAAGTCATCTGTGGGCAGTAGACAGATGATGCAGAGGTCCAGGAGGACCGGACTAGCAGTTGGACGATCTCGGGTTTTAGGACCGGTGGTGCGGGGAACCCGAGGTGGGGTCAGAGCCAGGCGTGCCAGAAACGGACAATGTTAGTCCTGCGGCGGAATGTGTCACCTGGAACGTGACTGTCCGACTCCTCGTACGATTGATCAACGGGTGTTGGAGGAGCCACCGAGACAGAAGCAGCGGTGAGTGCTTGAGTAACAGCCAAGAAGTGGACAAGGTAGTAGAGCTCTGAGAGCAGGTGGGCAGGAGAGGAACTAGTGGATACGTCCTATGTACTTCTAGTTCCATGATGCTTTGTATTCGTGTCTTTGTACTATGAGCTGCAATAATAAAAAGACACTTATCTTTGTTGCTTTCCTGTCCTTTTGTTTGGTTGATACTGAGTGGTCTCGGTTAAACTGTTGACTTGACCCTCACTTTCGAGATTTCTACTGGAGGGGATCCAGTGACCTCACACTGATGCCGAAAGTGTGACTCGACCCTTGGAGGCGAGAGTGACAGTTGGATCTCTTAGTAGATACGTCGAGGCCTTACGACGTCATCCATGGCATGAATGCATCATTCATGTCAGGATTGACTGTATTAGGCAACGAATGTGGTTCATCCAGGGGATGAGACTGGGTTTCTCTTATCGGCAAAGAAGAAATAATAGCAGCTCTTGTGAGACTAAAGGAGGTCCAGGACATCCAAGAGAGGATGAAGACTGCTCAGTGCAGTAAGAAACAGGAAACCGGTGCCAGTCATAGAGACTCGGGCGTGTTAAGAAGAGGAAGCTTAAAGGAGAGATGAGTCTATGAAGCAGTAGACGTGGAGGCAGATCTAGGAGAGCAGCATGAGGTGGTGTACATCCTAACATGGTACAACCACCCGCCTTAGTTATTCCTGCTAGGATCAGGGAGCTGGAGGGCGGAGGAAGAGTGCGCCTGCATGCGGTCAAGGAGTGTGACCCAATGGCTCTAGAAATGATTCAAGGGACAGTCTGTGTCCACTACTAGATTTTGTAGTAACGGAAATCGATGTGAATCATTTCTTGCTTTCACAAATCTTGTTCCAGACCTAGAGTTTCTGGTAAGTCGTGGACTTGACCCTCACGTCTGGAGATACCTTGGGAGTAGACTTGATAATCACACTTACACCGACGGTGTGGTCAGACCCTCGAGGCAAGAGTTTCAGTTGGAATCTCTTGGTGACAGCGTCGAGGCCTTACGACGTTAGTTTGAGTATGGAATGGGAAATAACTGTTCATACTCAAATTGACGGTTTTAGGAAAACGTCGGGATGGGTTTTCCTTGGTCGGTGAAAAGGAAACCCCAGGCAGCACGGGATAAACTTTTTCACAGGAGGGTGCGACCGATCACTCTTGAATCGGCCAACCTTACCCTCGTGGAAGCAGTCGTTTGAGTTCCAGTTCTAACAGGAATTGGAAACATCTGGAGTTTGAGGATGGCGACCACGTTCTTTTACGGGTCTCACCTCGACAAGGTTTACGGAGATGTGGCCAATGCGGCAAGTTATCTCCAGGGTTCAGCGGACCTTCTTAGGTCCCCATCTGGGTAGGCGGGGTGATTTACCGCTTGACCCATTCACCGCAGTTGCACAAGGTGCACGATGACTTCCACGTATCTCAACTGAGGAGATACGTGCTCGACCCTGCGCATATCATCGACCATGAGGAGCTGGACGATGGCGATGGAGTGTCTTTCACGGAGGTTCCAGTGGGGATCGAGGATCGACAGGAGCAGATCCTACGAGGACGATCGATTCCTCGGGTGCACTTTCTTTGGCAGTACGGAACCTCCAGGTAAGCACATGGGAGCGGAAGGCTCAGATGCGTGCTCTGTACCGCTTTTGTGACCCCAGTTTCTATTGAAGCTTTACGGGGACATAAAGCCCTGAGGTGGGAGTAATGTAAAGACCCGGAAAATTCAAGGAAAATTTTTTCTTAATTTTCTTTGGAATTTTAAAAGAACGCAGTTTCTGACGGCGCCTGATTCTGAGGCCCGGTGTGCCCGGAATTAATTTCCGAAGTTTGGCTCGGGTACGTTCAGTGAATGAGCGAGCAGGAATTTCTATCTTTTGAACCGGTGCTCGGAATTGAAATCTGATTGCACCGATGAACTCGCAACGCCGGTAATCGCTTAAGGGAACCTTTACCGTAGTTGCGTTTGTGCGGGAGAAGAAGTTAATTTTTTGGGGTTTTATTAAAAAAAGTGAATAAAATTGTTAAATCAATTTTATTTCATGTTAAGTTGTTAACTTCTCCCATGGGAAGTTGGTGGTGGGCCCACATCCATCCAACTTCCCATGTGTGGATATTTGAAAGGGTGGGGCCCACACAAACCCCTCCCCACCTTTTCAAATTCCTTAACTTTCCTAACCCCTCTAAACCCCCCATTTAAGTTTTGATAACTTAACACCTCCTTAATTTTATAACATCTTATGTTAATAACTTAAGTGAGTTAAATATGGGTTTTGAATTTTCAAACTCTTGAAATTCAAAACCTATATTGGGTTAATAAAATAAGTGGGAGGATTATTTTATTTTGGGGTTAGTTGTTCTTGTGGTGGAGACATGAGAGAGAAAAGGCTAAGTCTTCTTCTTCTTCAACATCGACGAAGAACGCGAAGAACACCTCCAACGAAGAACATCTCCACCGAAGAACGCGATGTCTTCTTCCAACGACGTTTCCCCTTCGAACGCACCTCGACGACAACGAAGTCGACGTTCTTTCCCCGCGATGCCCGACCTCCGCGACGCTCGTCTTCCGCGGGTTGTTGACGTGCACCGTATCTGAATCGAGGTAGGGGTTTGTTGTTGCTTTATTTAATTATTTTCCGCTCTTGGTTCTAGCATGACAAACATGAGGATGGACGTTTAAGTGTTATCGTCTAACGAGAGGGGGACCGGACCGCACAAACACGGCCGAAACCCCCTCCTTTGTTCTTGAATGTTTTTTGCGGATGAAACGAGATAGCGTGGTGCCGTCGCACCACGCGGGAATCACACGAAAATTATTGCGCGGAGCCGTCGCGCCGCGCCGTGGAAAGAATTATCATGAACACGACGCCGTCGCGCCGCGTCGATGGAAACCGAAGTCGCCGCGGCCGGAGCGGGGCCGCGGCGGAGGGGCGCGGTGCCGTCGCACCGCGCCGGATGACGAAGGCCGCAGCCGGTTCCGGGCCGCGGCGGATCGTGATGACCGGCGGCCAGCCGGGCCACCGGTGCCGGAAGACGGAAGAGGACCGGCCCTTGCCGGTCCTGTTGACAAGAAGCCGGCCGGCCAGGTCGGGCCGGCCGGGTTGGTGGAAACCGGGGGAATTTAATTCCCCCGGGCAGTTATTTGGCCCCCCATTATGAGGGGGGCCGGTTTCACAAAGGGGGGGGGGGGGGAAGGCGGCCCCCCGTTTCCAGCAAGCTCGGCCTTCGGCCAAGCTGGCAGCGCGCCCATCGCGCTGCCTTACGCCGAACCGGCGCGCCTGGCCGGTTCGCCGCGCCGGGCCGCGCCGGGCCAGGCCGGGCTGTGCCGGGCCTGGTCGACCCCGTCCGGGGCGGGTCGACCCGGTTCGGGCCATCCGGGGGGTCTCGGGCCGGGACGGCCCGGGCCCGAAACCCCCGTTACCGAGCGGTTTGGTCAAATGCCCATATCTTGGGCTACGGGCCTCTAAACGACTCGTCGTTAGCAGCAACGCGATCCTTGGATCGAGACGGTCGTTTCGGTATACTATACTCAAGGTGCACCTTCCTTTTCGGGAGCCTACGTGGTTAAAACTCTGTAGTTAAGCGTGCTTGGCCTAGAGTAGTGATCAGGATGGGTGACCTCCTGGGAAGTTTCTCAAGGTGAGTGTGAGACGAAAAAGCCAATAACTCTCAGACCGGGAGTCCGATTGACGCGCCGTCTGTTGCGTTGAGTTCCTGTTGATGATACGGAACTTTTGGCATCATCCGCCCAAGTTTTGGATGCAGATGGATAGTGGCCGGGTTGGATCGCACCGAAATCCAACCGGGCCCCTGGAACGGAAAAGCTGATATCGTTCTGACAGAACGTCCGTTTGACGAACCGTCAGCGGCGTTGGTGATCGCGTTGAGAAACAGTCCCTATGAGTTTACCCTATGAGAGTTCGGGGTACATTTGAGATACGGCCGGGTTTGGTTTGCTCACGAAACCAACCGGGCCCCTAGGACGAAAAGACGAATAACTCACAGACCGGGCGTCCGATTGACGCGCCGTCTGTTGCGTTGAGACCCCTATGATGTGGCGGTCCTTTGAGATACTTCTTCATGGGACTTTGAGATACTTGGAGTATCAACCTGTAGCTCGTGGAGCGGACCCTCCCAGTGACGAGCGTGCGGAGTACGGAGACCGTGTAGCTGGCTGAGACCTGACGACTGCTGATCGAACGACTCGGAGTGTTACAGAGGTGCGCTTGGTTGTAGCGGCACATGGGAGCGCTTGGTTGTAGCGGCAGACCCACGACAGAGTTGCGCTTGGTTGTAGCGGCACATGGGAGCGCTTGGTTGTAGCGGCATACCCACGACAGAGGTGCGCTTGGTTGTAGCGGCACATGGGAGCGCTTGTTTGTAGCGGCAGACCCACGACAGAGTTGCGCTTGGTTGTAGCGGCACATGGGAGCGCTTGGTTGTAGCGGCATACCCACGACAGAGGTGCGCTTGGTTATAGCGGCACATGGGAGCGCTTGGTTGTAGCAGCTGGCCCGCAGTACTCGATGGGTGGAGTTTTTCAGCAGTCTTAGGTTAGTGAGCAGTAACTCGGAGTCGTGACAGGACCACTGTACACTCCAGAGACGGAGCTCTTCAGCAGTTACGGTTTCGATAATGAAAATCCTGGTTGAGCTGAGACTTTTGACCTTGTGTTTACCTCATGATTGAGATGGGTCACTTGCTAACTTAGGTATATGTATGGGCATATACCCGGGTAGTGGTTATCCATTGATTTCACAATCCTTGTGTTTCCTCATGATTGAGATGGGTTACTTGATAACTTAGGTATATGTATGGGCATATACCTAAGTAGAGGTTATCTGTTGAGATATTCTTTGTGGTTATCCTTGTTGGTTTAGTGAGACCTTGAAGGTCTCGGGGTCCCTACTGAGTATCGTTATACTCACCCCTGCACGGGCTATGCCCGCACCTCGTTGTGTTGGTTGCAGACGACGGGCAGTGCTGACAGAGGCCGAGTGTTCGAGGACTGGACGGTACCTGGAGGTGGACTATACGACGAGATGGTACCTGGAGGAGGACCTCACGACGAGACGGTACCCAGAGGTGGACGTGACGACGAGGCGGTACCCGAAGGTGGACCACTGGGCGGACAAACTCGGAGCGGACGGCGGGACACAAGGAGCAGAGGAGCTATCTGTACCCACCCTTCAGGTGGGATTTCCAGCGGACAGCTCGGCGTAGCAGCTTTACTTTTCAGTTGTTGTTTTCCCTTCGAGTTGTACTTTACAGTTGGGCTTGTATTTCCGGCCCCTTTTTACTTTCCGCACTTACTGCTGTACTCAGTTTTTACTTAGTGTTTACTTCCTCCTCTTGTACTCTGTGTGATTGTTTACTTTACAAAGGCAATGCCTTCCCTTTTTACCGGGATTTACGTCTTGGTGCTAGTCGCCAGCCCCTGGCCTATGGAAGGCGGGCTTGGGGTAGTCATGGCACGGGCCCCGAGGACGGGTCGTGACAGTCTCCTTCCGATCGATGAACAACTCAAGGTAGGAAGTTAGTCCAATTTTATTTAATTAAAATTGTGAGTGCTTGTCACTAAGAGCTTTCGTGTTTGGGCCAATTGATATCGTTATAAAGGGAGGAGACCGGACTGCACGAACACGGCCGATTCTCCTCCCCTTTTTAATCTTCGGTGTTAATTAGCGAAGACGGCGCGGTGCCGTCGCACCGCTCGGGAAAGACAGAATCGCGGCCGGTGCGGGCCGCAACAAAGAAGCACGACACCGTTGCGCCGCGCCGTTGAATGTGAATGAGGCCGCGGTCGGAGTCGGGCCACGGAGGAAGGGAACGACGTCGTCGTGCCACGCTGGATGGATCCGTGGCGAAGCTGGAAGAGGAGGCCGGAAAAACCGGCCGCCGGGAGCTCGAAGGGGCAGCCGGAACTCCGGGCGCCAGCGCCGGAAAGCACGGGACCGCGAGGTCCCGCAGCATAAACAGCCGGCCGGCCTTGCTGGCCAGCCATTTCCGGATAGGGCCGAGGGTTACACCCTGGACGTTGTAGCCACACAGCCCCCTTAATGCTGTCGCTGCTTCCTAGAAAGAGGGAGCTTTTCCCCCTCCCTTTGCCGCTCACGTGGGCATGCCGCGCGCGCTGGACGCCTGGCCGTGCCGGCCTGCACCGTCGTGCCGGGCCGTGCCGCCGCGACGGCCCGCGCCGCCGGGCCGGGCTGAGCCACCGGGCCGCGTCGAGCTACCGGGCCGGGTCGACCCGGTTCGGGTCGGCCCAGGGGGTACTGGGCCGGGCCGGACCGGGCCCAGACCCCCCGTTTTTGGACAATTCCGTTCAAATGCAGATAGCTTGGGCTACAGACCTCCGATTGAAAAACCGTCAGTTGCAATGCAATCCTTGGATCGAGTCTGTTGTTTAGATATACTATACTTAAGGTTTCGGAGAACTTTGGGTTTGTCCGGGTAGGTTTGAACACAAAACTAACCGGGCCCACGGAGCGGAAATGCTTATATCCTGAGCTCCGGACGTCCGATTGACGTGCCGTTGACTTTGTTGGATTCCTCTTAGTGAGACAGACCTTTTGGCTTACACCACTCGAGGTTTGGATGCAGTTGGAGTACGGTTGGGTTGGTTTTGACTTAAAAACTAATCGGGCCCCTAGAACAAAAATGTCAATAACTCTCAGATCGGGCGTCTGATTGACACGCCGTCAGTCGCGTTGGGTTCCTTTTGACGTGACGGAACTTTGCGATACATCAACTCTGATCTATGTGACAGTTGATGTATCAAACCCCTTTAGCTCGTGGAGCAGACCCTCCTGGAACTAGCGTGCTGTGTGTGGAAACCCTAGAGCTGGCTGCGACTGCATCGACTTCTGTACTAAAATCCTCCGTGGGTTCGATGATGACGACGACGACTACCGACTCTGAGTGGGTCAGGTTCTGTGTGGACCAGCGCTCAGCGATCCCATGTGGGTCAGTGCATACCAACTCTGTGTGGGTCAGCGCTCAGTGACTCCGTGTGGGTCAGCGCATACAGACTCTGTGTGTGTCAGGTTCTGTGTGGACCAGCGCTCAATGACTCTGTGTGGGTCAGCGCATACTGACTCTGTGTGGGTCAGGTTCTGTGTGGACCAGCGCTCAGCCATCCCGTGTGGGTCAGCGCATACCGACTCTGTGTGGGTCAGATCCTGTGTGGGTCATTGCAGGGGTTAGTACCTATTGATCTTTTGTTGGTCCAACAACTTAGATGATCCAGTAGCTATAACTGATCATCTAATTACCTTATTCTTTGTGTAATACTTGTGTGATCTGAGTCTTGAATTTCAGTATTTATCTTCAATGTGTTGACCTGATATCCTGTGTGGATTTTTTTGTGCTGTTCTGTGTGGACTGAGTCGTACTTGAGCTCGTGAGCGGAGCTATAAATGATGACTTAGGTATATGTATATGCATATACCTAAGTAGATTTGGTTGTTACTCTGTGATTGTTATCTTTCCTTTGTGGTTATCCTTTGTGGATTTCCGGAGACTTTCGGGAGTCTCGGGGTCCCTACTGAGTAGTGTATACTCACCCCTGCACGGGCTATTCCCGCACTTCATTGTGTTGGATACAGACGACAGACAACGTTGACCGAGGTAGGAGCTCGTGGAGTAGGACGGTACCTGGAGGTAGATCACTGGACGAGATGTGCTCGGAGTGGACGACTGGAGCCGAGGAGTAGAGGAGGCTATCTGTACCCACCCTTCAGGTGGGATTCCAGAGGATGACTCAGACTTGCTCCTTTACTTTTATGTTGTTGTACTCTCTTTCCATTTGTATTTTACTTTCAGTTTGGGTTTGTATACTGGCCCATTAACTTTTCCACACTTACGTGTACTAGCAGTTTACTTAGTGTTTACTTCTGCTTCTTACTATGTGGTGTTAGTTTCTTACTTAAAGGCAATTCCTTCCCATTTTACGAGTTTTACGCCTTTGGTGCTAGTCGCCAACCCCTGACCTATGGGAGGCGGGCATGGGGTAGTTACGACATGGGCCCTGAGGGACGGGTCATGACATTTCATGTCAATTAATGATGATGATTCAAGGATAAAAAATGGATATACTAATCTGATCACACATTGTGAAAGTATTGCAAAAAAGATGAAGGAACCAGACATGAACCACCAAACTAAATGAACATTTATAAAGGGTGATTTATTTTAAATTAAATGTAACTTTAATTCCCTGTATTTTTTTAATTTTTTTTTTTTTAGCATTTAACTGGAATTTCATATCCTCACATTAATTATCACTCTACTTGATTTATCTAGTAAACATAAGTTTATTATGAATCTAGTGATTAAATGTTTTAAATTTCGTTGTAAATGGGATTGAGTGAGTAAAATGAAAATTTTTATGATTAAAATAAAGCAAGGTTATTAAAATGTGGACACATTGTTTTTGGGAATAAAATTATTCATGTAAAAGAAATCTCCAAGAAATTTTTTCATGCATTGAATTTCAAAAAAAAAAATCAGAATTGATTTGTTATTATCATCCATGCATCAAGTGATTATCCCAAGTGAAATGTTCAATTCCCATGAGTATTTCTAGACAAATTACATCATAATTATCTTGAGAATATTTTATGAGTAATATTTGGAACTGTCTCTATCCAGAACATGAATTTGATCATGTTAAAGCTATGACTGTGAAAAAACACATATAAAATGATTGATTAATCTATCAATAAAACATATATCCTAAAATGAGTAGCATTATATTAATTATTATTTATTTATTGGGACCATGAATAACATTTATAGTAATGATCGATGATTGAATCCATTTTTATCAATTACTCTCATCCTCTTAGTATTTTCTTGATACATTATAATTTAGTTGTGGAGGTAAATGGATTCATTATCGAAGTGATGAAATGACTTGTTTTGAAAATGTTGTTGGGTGATTATTGTGGGAAAAAGATAAGGATGATGATTCATTCAGGATATTTCATTTTTCCCCTATCGAATTAAAAAATTGAATATAAAAAAAGGAACCAAAGAAATAAGAAAAATGTGTTGTGATTTGCGAAAACCAAAAACCACCATTACAATACATTTTATTGTTATCATATGAGGATATATCGTGGATGTGAGGTTTATTATGAGCATAGATTTAAAAAAATTTCCATTGAATCAAAAATAAAAGAATATAAATGTAGAAAGAATATTCAAGAGGTTGAAAAAATCATTCATTATGATTCACATTGATCATAACTATTTCCTTGAATGTTTAGTTGAAATTGGAGTAGTTACTTTGAAAGGGAGAATTTTATTAATCTTTTCTTCATATCATTCATTGTACTATAGAGATAAACCTCCTCCTTGAGCACTAATTGTAACAACATAAGTATTTATAGAATAAAACATTTTCGATAATATTTATAAATAATATTTTAACTTTATGTTAAAGAGGAAACTTTTTTTGATAGCATAATCGACACCCAACAACTAGTTTCTCAAAAATCATATGGTGCACAGAACATTGAGTAGTAATGAAAAATAATAAAATATTATTATTAATATTATATAAATGGTAGTTAACGCCTAGATGTTGTATTGGCAAAATAAATAGAATTAACTCTATTATTATTTTACATATTTTTTAAATGTTTTTAAATTATGCAATAAAATTTTGAGGATTAAAATGACAATGAATCCAATTTTTAGCCTAAATTACTCTAATATTTTTAAAGAGTCATTTTAGAACCTTTGATGGTGGACCTACATTAAATATATATTTTTAACATTTTATGTTTTATTTTATAAAATAATCTTTTTATTTATAAGTGGGACATCAAAATTTTCTTTGGTTGAATTTTTTTATTTTTCTGATAAAAAATATATTTTTTTGAATAATGAAAAATACTGCATTTTAATTGAGAACATCATTTTCATCTAATTTATTTATATAGTTAGATTGTAATTTTAATTAGTTTTAAAGTATAATTGGAATATTTTTTTATTATTTAATATGATTTTGAACATTGGAAGTAATTTCACTTTTAAATTAGATATAAACACATGTCAATCATTGGATAATTATTACATCTTAAAAACCTTCTTTCTAGTATTTATAATGGGAATCAATTTTAAATTAATTTCATAAAATTATGTTTTTTAAATTTGGAAAAAATGGATTTTATATTCAGAATAAGAATTTTTTAAATAAGTTCCTTTTATTTTTGGACAATTTGAATTGTTACTTCCGTAATTATTTTTAGTTTCCATAGTTAAAGGGAAAATCAGGTAAATAAGGGAAAAAATAATATTATAATAATATAAAACTACCTTAAAACATGTTTTAATCCTATTAGATGTGATATTTCTAACCATTATATTCTTTAGGCAGAACCTTTGGCATTTTGGAGCCACTTGTGTGTGAAAATGACATTTTAGAATATTTATTTTAAAGAAAAGGGAAATATAATATCAAGATGAATATCCAAACTAAAACAATTTTATTTTGGTTTATGTAAATTATATCATCAAATATGAAAATTAATTATAAAGATAAAATATTTATTACATCATTGTATTCTATTTACAATTTTTAGACATTATACAAATAAATTTATTTATGACACAATGATGATGGATTGATTACCTTATTAATATAAGATTCAAATAATTGATATTATAAATATTAAAAAAATATAATTTTTTACATTTTTATGCCATAAAATAATTTTTTGGATGATTATGAAATATTATATTTTTTTAATTCATTTTTTTCAAAGGAATAAATTTTTTATGACTTTTACAAAAATCAATTACTAAATAGTGTCAAAATTGACGTAAATGAGTTTTTAAAACAAATACTATTTTATTAAATGATATAACAATCCTAAAAATCAAATATTCTGAAAAAGTACTTATATAATGTTAAAAATGTCATTAATGATCCACTTTATGTTCTATTGTCATTTTATAGTAACTATAGTAACGATATATTGTGAAAATATAGGAAGACATGGTAAGAGTTAATGTTTTTGACTATGTGTTAAAGATGAAAGATAAGGTTAACATTGTGACATAAACATGTATAAAACATATTGGTCGAGAGTATTTGGACCCAAAATCATATTATCCTTGAAATATATCACTTTGGAACTTACAGAATTATAAAATCAATTTGTAATAAAATAATATTTCAAGACATTCATAATGTGCCCCTCCTCTTTCTTATAAAAAGTCACTAATTTTACCCACATACTCACACCTCTCAAGCCCCTTATATCATCAAAATTAAGATTAAATAATCTCTCAATATCCCTCCATTCCTACAAGAATCCTTATGTTGGGAATAATGCATTTCAAGAAAGCCTTTTGTCTCAAATCATAAAAAGTTACCCGATTTAGAGGTAACGTCTTCTCTCGAGATTCTTTATTTTATTTTCATTATTCAATGCCCATGATCTTATTATTCTATTATTAAATAACAAAAACATTGTCTTAAATATAGTAGGATTATGTTATGAGAAGTATTAGAACTACATGTACTCTCACATCCATCTAATGGATATAAACACACTGTTTCTGTGTACGACGAACTACTGCCTCATGAAACTGTGATTGTTCAATTATATCTTACCCCCTCTCATGGTGTCCATTATGATGAAACTATATTTATATGTGAAATGTATTATATTTATATTTTATCTATGCTTATGTAACTTTTTATTTAAAATATACCTTTTTTCTTTCAATAATGTGTAAATACGATAATTTCATTTGAAGAAGTACGGAATACTGCCCCCTCAAAGTGATATGACTCCTTCATGCATTAAATGGGATGTTTAAAAGGTGGAAATAATGAACCTATGTTAAATATATAACATATATATTATAATTGAATTAAAACATAACTATGTATCTTATAGTTTCCATTCCTTTAATATGAAAAATAAATGAAAGTGGCTTTCATGCGTACTTACGACCTGCCATCTCCATGAACTGTGAATTTCGTAAATTATATCCAAATGTTATGGTCTATTATAAATAAAAATATAATTTATATATAAATGATATTTAAATCACTAATATAATTTAGGATATTATTTAATTTTAACTACATGGACAAGTTACATTAATACAAGTTCATTTTCGACTCAAGTACCGAATATCAATAGAATGACCAATAAGAACACGAATAATCATGTGATTATTATAAAAACGTAATATGTGATATAAAAGGAATAATCAACTTTAAAAATGTTTTTAAAAAAGTATAAATTAACTTCAGTTTATTATTCAGGAATAACAAGTAAGATACGTGACGATTTGGACTTAAGGTATGGGAATTTCTAAACTCAATCTCCCCTCATTGGTTTATACACACAGATCAATGATTATATCATGCCAAGATTATGTATGGAATCAATGTTTGTTTATTTATGTTGTATGTTCTAATTAACTTTGGGTGGATATTTTTTTTCTATATATAATCACCCCATTTATTAATTCTTAAGTCAATTATTCGAACATTGTAAGGGAAATCATAACACAATATTATTTAATTGAGTTAAATATCCATGTAATTGGTTTAATTTTTCCAAGAATATGTTTGAATGAAATATAATTGTTTTAAAATGAATATAAAATTATATCGGGTGTATTTATATTATCACAAATAATTATGTCATTTATTTATCCTTAATCTATGGATATGATCTTTATGATGGACTTCATATTAATCTGCTTTCATTGAGACATTTCTTGATAAAATGCACTTTTATTTCATTATAATGTGTATATAAAACGACTTTTACATTACATAAACCTATTATACCTATAAACATGATATTTAATTTCTTATAAAATGTTCTAATTTCATGCGGCGCATAATTTAAATGTTCAGAACTGTAAAGCACTCTTTATCTAAAACATTGTTGTAAATATTTAGAAGATTTCATCTTATAAAAACTTCTATTTCATGCCCATGTTTTCAAAAATTATTTTAAAAAACTATTTTTATGCAAATAAATGTTTTTAATTTAAAATTCTTTTAAATGTTTCATTGTGGTATGGGACACTTTGATTAAAAAATATTATTTTAATGATTTTTAATTGTGTTTTAAAAGAGGAATGATTATTTTAATAACATTGAATAGTTTTTTACATATATATATATGTCATTAATGGAATTTCTCAATTTTATATCTCTATTATGTATTTTTGTTCACATTACAAGTTTAATGTTTTTTCATTTAGGAGTGTACGGATTGTAACGATGAATTTTTATTTCAAAGTGGAAATGTTATTTTCCCTTTATGCTTGGATTTTTTTATGATTATTTTATGGGTATTAGGAATTGGTTGAGTATATGGGTGGTTTTGTGATAAACCAAGAATGGGTGAGCCAATGATATCTCTCCAATTAATTTGGTAATATGATGGAGGTAAACGTTGAGGTTTCTCCTAGGAGATTTAGGGAATATAATGTGATGGGTATTCTAAACGTAACCATGAAGTATACACTCTATTTAGTTGTGAAATCTATAATGTAACTATGATATAGATTCCTTAAGTTACCTTTATGTTTTTTATTTATATGATGCTTTTATGAATATTATGATTACATGATTTATGCAAATTAGTTTTTGTTTTATTGTTGAAAATTATGATTTTTGTGAAAATGTTTTTATGTGTATTAAATATTCATGGAATAAGGATTTTATTCTTTATTTTATATCCCTAAAAGAGATTTTTTATGCCCATACAATCTTTTTGAAATGTTTTCTATAGGGTATAAGGACGGGTGAGGGAACAAACCAAGTAATGAAGATATTTATCAAGAAAATAATTCATTTTTTATTTAAGGAGTATTATTATTGTGAAAGAAAATGGATTGAATAAATATGCCTAATCTGTAATATTAGAGATGTAATTTCATAGTTATGGCCTCATTATATAAAACTCTAAACTTGAAAATATCTTCAAGGTGAAAAAAGTAAAATTATTGACTGATCTCAAGATTAAGTAATGTTTTAATATTGGCGCATTATAGTTGGTATTAGAGTTTGGTTTAGAAAAATTTAGGGATTAAGAGTTTTTAATAAATGCATGGTAAGTCTCAATGCCTACTCTATAATTTAATTCCTTATTTTATAACATTTTTAGATCAATAAATGTCAGTTAAAAATATAAGTAGGAGGATCTCAAACAACATTCCAATCTCTTCCTGATGATATCCTTGCAATATTTTTTGTAAATTCATGTTCGGATGATTGTGAAACTTTTTCTAGCATATATCTCACTTGAAAGAACTTGTTTAAGATATCAAAAACCTCCACTATACATCGATACCATCTTGAATCATGGGTTATATTTAATCAAATTATACTTTTTCAATGTTGTCATATTTTTATGAAAGGTAAATATTATTAATGAATTTTAAAATATTTTACCTTATCGTAGGTTTTGAAGAATATTTTGATTTTGAAAAATGTGTTGAAGAAGAAGACGCTTGTGCAACCTATTTATATTTTTTTTAAAATAATTTATTTCATCAAATACATATGGTATTTTAAAACTACCTTTAATTTAAAGTTTCAACTCTAACTCATTTTGACTATTTTATAAAATTCATGTTTTATCAGATGTTTTGAAATTATATGTCATACTTGATTATTTTTTGAAACTATTTTTCAATAAACACCCATGTAATGGCCCGGACCTCTCCGGTCCACTACTTTGTGAAAATGTGGTGTTGGAGGTGTTCCGGGAGGTCAAGGTGACTTATCCCCTAGCTGCTGCCTACCGGTATCTCGGTCTACCGGTAGCCGCTGCCTACCGGTAGCTCGGTCTACCGGTATCCACAGTCTAGCAGTAGCTCGGCTAACACTTTGCCAAATTTATAGTTTTGTGAACAGTGTTGCCAGAATCCTAAGAGCTACCAATTCCTTCCTTTGCCAAATTTCACGTTTGAACAGTGTTTCCAGAATCCTAAGAGCTACTGATTCCTTCCTTTGCCAAATTTCACGTTTGAACAGTTTTTCTAGAATCCTAAGAGCTACCGATTACTTCCTTTGCCAAATTTCACATATGAATAGTGTTTCTAGAATCCTAAGAGCTACCGATTCCTTCCTTTGCCAAATTTCACGTTTGAACAGTGTTTCCAGAATCCTAAGAGCTACCGATTCCTTCCTTTGCCAAATTTTGAGTATGTGAATAGTGTTTCCATATTCCTACAGTTTTTCCCCTTTTGACGTTTCCTTTGACATAAAATACATTTAAAGCCTTATTTTAAGGGCTCTTAAGGCTGTTTAAAATGCCATAAATCCTATATTAATTATTCCTAATGACGGGATGTTTTTACTTGGTCAAACCGCGTGGGTTAATGCGATCCATTTTTAATGGAGAATAAATCGAATCTTAAACCATCGCCTCTCTAATTTTTTTTAAAAGGAACGAGATATCATTCTTCGTTGTTCTTCCTCCTGGTTCTCATATATGAGACGTTATAACCTTGCAATCATTCCCGTAGGAGTTTCACAATAATACGTTACTCGGATCAGTTCCGCTCTGTTTGATGCAACTAAGATGTGTCGATCATTCTTCCATATAAGTTGACGCGAGAGAAGGATTGTGGCCCGTTGTGTGGATAAAGGATGTCAAGAACTCTTCGAGGTAGGGGATTTATGGATTCTCTAATTGTATATGTGCAATCGTAGAATTAGCATGATTTATCCCTTTGGATCACAATGAAATTGACCTATTTAAATACTTGAACCGGATTAAAAGAATTGGTTGATCGCATGTTGTTGCTTTATACCGTGATAACGGTTTACCTCATGTTTTCCTAGATATAGTGATATATATGTTTTCTTTGATTTGTTGTTCGTTCATGATAGAAATTGATAATGAACGTAAAGATGGAATTAATTGTTAATTAATTGGCTAAAGATAAAGAGGCATGTAAATTAATCTGGTTATTGCCGTTGTTGTACTTGTTCTAATTTGAGGATAATCAAATTAGGGAAGGAAGCATGGTTATTTAATTGTGATAGCTTGCTGATTAGGTATCTGTGATTGGAACCTACGAATAAAAAATCTGCCAATTCAATATGGATTAAAGAACAGATTATGTGGGAATTTCAAAAAGGGTTCTGAGTTACCCTCTTGTTTGCTAAAGGGTCAAGAGCCCATGGTTGTGATTTTTGTTTTTCTACTGCTTGTGCTGTGATGTGAGCCTGGATGGCTGTTGTGATATGTGGAGGTGTGGAGGCCTTGTGGTTATGGCAGTGGATGATTCCTAGAGTGGCGATATGCATCAGTTATGCATGTGGGTGTCGGGGAGGACACCAGGGGTGATGGAATGGGATGGATGCGGTTGCTGGATGCTTGTGGTTTTCTTTGAATGTTAATCTGCTTTGCTTTTTCCCACTTCTCAAGGAATCTGGTCTCGCTACCCTTCTTCTAAAGGAGGTGAAGATGCGTGGGGTATGCCACGTGCTTTCCGTGTTTAGCCTCTCAAGGGAAAATGGGTCTGTGCTCTTTCTATAGGCGGAAAACACTCGACGGGTAGTATATCTACTCACCGTGTTGAGCCTCCTTTGTGTTTAGTAGCATAGGATGCTTTTCTAGAATGCCTGGGAATGTGGGAAAGTAACTCTATAATGAATTTTTGATTAAATGGTGAAAATCCACGGGGATGGAGATACTTGAATTTTAAAGGTGATGTGAATCTTAAAAGGAGCAGTTGTTTTTGCATGTGATGCCAATTCAGTTTAATGTGGAATTGTTCATTCTTAATTAATGTTTAAAGAATTAAATTAACGTACAGTGGAACTGATAAAATGAGAATTGAGTAATCTAATAAAGCTCTTCAAATGTTTGTGTGCTTATAGGATACCTAGTCTTTGAAGTAGCAACCTGGAGTCTGAGAGATGTTAGCTGCAGTTGTATCTAAGACTAGGTAATTCCCATAGTGTGGATGTGAGTTACATATATATTCGGTACTTTTTGTGTTTCTATACGCTACTCCACCCTGTCGGTAAGGGCAACTGACACTCCAGGGATTCGGAGCCCTGGGGGGGGGGGGGTGTTTTCCCCAACATTCTGATGGGAGGTTGAATGGCTGACTACCCCCTTTGGCCCCGCTCTCTTCTCTTGGTAGATACTTGTGCCCTGAGGCACAACGGTTAGTTACCCCATATATATGTGTAGAGGGCTGTAATGGATTGTGGTTATTCAAACACATATATTCTGGATATAGTATCCTATGGACTACTATAGGTGTAATGTGTATAGGATATGATGTCTTGAGGATCCTTACTCGGAGTATGGGCTGTAATGGCTTGAGGTATTATACCCGACGTATGATACATGTTATGCGGGCTGTGGTGGCTCCTGGAAACTACCTGGTTACTTTTAGTTGTGGGGACGGTGTGGTGCTTCGCCCAGGTGTCTGCGGGCAAGCCTATGTGGTGCACGAGGTGCAGATTGTGGAGCTTAACCCAGGTGTCTGCGGGCAAGCCTTTGGAGAGAGATGCACAGGACGTATGTCGTTGGGGCAAAGCGGCAAACCAGTGGGGAAGTAGTAGCGGGGTACCCTTGATATTCTTTACTATATGATATATTCTTGTATGCGTTACTTGGTGAGAGTAGCCATGGTGACGTTGGGAACATAGTATACCTGTTTAGGTTACGAGTTAGTTTCACTTGTTGTTCACTAGGCTTTAGCATGCTTTCTTTACTTTTGCACGAGAGGCTTGGGGAGGATCCTACTGAGTATACTGTTATACTCAACCTATGTACATATAAACTGTTTTTCAGGTCACTTGGAGCATGTTGGAGACCAAGATGGTTACTACTAGCTTGCGGTTGGAGGAGGAGCTATTCGGGCTTGTGGTCGCTGTTGTTTTACTTTCTTTTGGGTACTTTTAGTTTCCCCTTTTAGTTGTAGTACTTTTTCATGACATTTCATATATGTACTCGGATTTCTCTTATATTTTAGTTATGAGTTGGAGTTGATTGGAGTCTATTCTATCTCTCTTTTCTGCATGTGTTCTCTTAGAGGGTAATGCCTCCCATTTGTATGTTTATTATACCCTCGGTGCTAGTCGCCAACCCGGGGCCTACTGGAGGTGGGACTCGGGTGTCATTATCTCCCTTCTCACATTGCCGGCCCAGGAGGGGTACACTTTGTGGGGAGGGGGTCGTGACAGAGTGGTATCAGAGGTCTAGTTGAGGGATAGGATGGAGTTTGGAGTTAGGCACAGGTGAGGATGCATGGGATGGTAGGGCAACGATGTCATTCATGTTTAGCAAGTGGGGTAAACACTGGAGACCGGCAGAGACATAGGCATTTAGGGCCCCCTATGATCTGTTGCACGAACCTTTAAGTTTTCGATGGATACTAAACAAAGTGATACCGGTTGCAGGGTAGAGACCTAGGAAAGGATCATGCATCATTATTCTTTGCACCTGTGTTTGAATGGGTAGACCTTGGGATAGGTAACCTGAAATTAATAAAACAAAACAATTAATTAATTAATGTTGATTCTTACATATTCCAGGCTTAGGAGTTCTAATAGTTGTTATTTTACGGGTATGGCTCCAGGTCGACGTCCTCGTCAGGTTTGCGCAGAAGATGCCCAGCAGGCTGTTCCAGCAGGCTGTTCCAGCAGATCACCTCCGAGTAGAGGTTGACGAAGATGACACTTGGAGGAAAACACTTCGAGAGTTTCAGCGCCAGAGTCTACAGAAGTACAAGGGCTCCGTTTCAGATGCAGTCACAGAAGACTGGTTGGAGGAGGTCAAGATAGGCTTCAGTTCGATTCGTGCTCGGAAAGAAAACTGGGTGTCCTTGGTTGTGACGATGCTGCGTGGAGCAGTAAGGCAGTGGTGGTTCTTGTTCCTTGGGGATCGCGAGGAGTCAGCGATCTCATGGGAGGAGTTTCGAGACAGGTTTAGAGTCAAGTTTCTTTCATCGACTGTGAAGGCGTCTAGTCGCCGTGAGCTTCTTACCCTTCGACAGGGGAGCTCCAGTGTTCGGGAGTTTGGAATCCGTTTCAGGAACCTTTTACGATATGCTTCAGACCTGTTACCAGATGAGGAGGCCAGGGCGAGGCATTTCAAGGAGGCTTTGCATCCAGAGATCCAGAGACAGGTCACCCCATTTATGCTGAAGAAATATCTTGAGGTGCTGGCGAGGGTAGAGGTTGTTGAGAGGACTTTGGCCAGGACTAGATCTTCACGAGAGGGGAATCGTCATGATTCCTCACGAAGTAGAGCTGTGGTCCGGGGTTCCCGGTTTTCAGGACAGAAGAGTTTTCGTTCACCTAGGGGTAGGTCCCAACCCTTCCCATCTCGTTTCTCCGTAGGCAGCAACTCTCAGTCCTATTCTAAGGGATCAGGCGCTTGTTTTTCTTGTGGTGGTCATGGTCATCAGCAACGGGAGTGCCTGACTTTTCAGAGCAGTTATCGTGCACCGGGCTCTCAGCTCCAGGTTCCTCCGTTGAGGCAGTTCTAGCCGAGGCAGCAGTAGCAGGTTGCACCAGCCTTAGATCACCAGAGGGTAGATGGAACAGGTGGAGGACATCCCCATGACGCTCCCCGTCCTCAAAGAGCAGAGCGCGGCCGTGGTGGTGGTCATCATCAGGGTCAGAGAGGCCGTGGAGGAGGTCGTGGTCAGCTTCATGCTCTAGCATTGCCAGCCCCAGGCGAACCAGATGTCATTCGAGGTACCCTTTGCTTGTTTTCTACCTTGGTGTATGCCTTTTTTGATTCAGGAGCATCACACTCCTTCGTATCACCTACCCTTGTCCATGCTTTGGGACTTGAGGTAAAGAGGCTTCCAGTGCCCTTGGCGTTGACTACGCTAGTTGGAGGTCGAGCTGAATTGTTTGAAGTATGTAGAGACTGTGAGCTAGTGTTGGGGAAACACCGCTCTTGAGGAGATTTCCTATGTTTACGAATACAACTATATGATGTCATACTCGGCATGGATTGGTTGTATTCGGTGCAGGCTATTGTGGATTGCTACAGGAAGAAGGTCGTTTTCTTTGATGAATATGGAGAGGAAGTGGTGTTTGTTGGTGAGAGAGATCCTCTAATGAGTCATAGACGAGTTCTATCCTTATCATCCATGATGACTGGGATGATGCTGAGTTCTTCAGAGGTTCAACAGTTGGCATTTCCTAGGGTCGTAGAGGAGTACCCTGACGTCTTTCCAGGAGAGGTTGTATCCTTACCCTCTCGACGAGAGATCGAGTTTGGGATCAAGCTACAGCCATGAGCGTCCCCTATATCTATGTATCCATATAGGATGGCCCCTTCTGAGTTATGAGAGCTACGTATTCAGCTTGATGGTCTGTTGCAGTGTGGTTTTGTTCGGCCAAGTGTGTCACCTTGGGGTGCACCAGTTTTGTTTGTGAAAAAGGCCGATGGCAGTTTGCGGTTGTGCGTCGATTATCGTCGATTAAACAAAGTGACAATAATGAACAACTATCCTCTCCCGCAGATTGATGAAGTATTCGATCAACTGAAGGGTGCAAGTTGGTTCTCAATGATCGACTTGCGGTCAGGATATCAACAAATGCGTGTAAAGGACGAGGATATTCCAAAGACTGCTTTCCGTTGTCGTCATGGGCATTATGAGTTTGTTTTAATGCCGTTTAGCGTGACGAATTATCCAGCTGTTTTCATGGGGTTGATGAATGATGTGTTCCGTGAATTCCTGGACAAGTTTTTTGTGGTTTTCATCGATGACATCCTTGTGTACTACACATCTGAAGAAGAGCATGAAAATCATCTACGAGCCGTTTTGGGAGTTCTTCGCCAACATCAGTTGTTTGGGAATTTGTCCAAGTGTGAGTTCTGGTCTCGAGAAGTTTGTTTCTTAGGGCATGTTGTGTCCCAACAGGGAGTAGCTGTGGATCCATCGAAGATAGAATCAGTAGTATCTTGGGCAGCCCCCAAGACCGTGTCAGAGGTGCGAAGTTTCCTTGGTCTCGTAGGATATTATAGGAGGTTTGTAGCCAATTTCTCCTGAGTTGCGACTCCTATGACAGCTTTGACCAGGAAGGATCAAGTGTTCATATGGACTGATCAATGTCAGACATCTTTCGAGTATCTAAATGAGAAGTTGGTAAGTGCTCCAGTCCTTTGTCTTCCAGCGGAGGGAGTCCAGTTTGATGTTTTATGTGATGCTTCACATCTGGGGCTAGGTTGTATTCTCATGCAGCAGAGGTCAGTTGTTTCTTATGAGTCTCGGCAGTTGCGTCCCCATGAATGCAACTATGCCACCCATGATCTTGAGTTGGCAGCCGTGGTGTTTGCTCTAATGTTGTGGAGACATTACCTCATTGGTGATCACTTTGGGGTTTTCACCGATCATAAGAGTTTGAGGTATGTTTTCTCCCAACGTGACTTGAACTTGAGGTAGCATCGGTGGATGGAGTTCTTGCAGGAATACGACTTTGAAATATCATATACACCTGGAAAAGGGAATGTTGTAGCTGACGCACTAAGCCGAAAAACACGTAGTGATGTTGTGCATGAATCTGGTGATTTCTGGAGAGTGATGGAAGAGCTATCAGCTTTGCATCTTGATATGGGAGAAGTTGGGGGTAGAGGTTGTATTTTCCAGATGACGGTGCAGTCATCCCTGGTGTGGAAGGTGGAAGAGTCTCAGTTGGGTGATCTAGAGGTGGAAGTCTGGAGAGACAGAGATGTTTGTGGTGAGGCCCCTGATGGTTGGTCGGAGGATGAACAACACTGAGTGTTGTATCATGGTAGGCTTTTTGTTCCCTTGGCGATGCACGAGACGGTTCTCCGAGAGTTCCATAGTTCACCCTTGGCAGTACATCCTAGTGTGACAAAGATGTACCGATCCTTGAGGAGTCAGTTTTGGCGGCCTAGGCTGAAACGTACGGTTGCTGAGTGAGTGTCTCGATGTTTAGTCTACCAGAAGGTGAAGGCCGAACACCGTGTTCCTGGTGGTCTTCTCCATCACTTAAAGATTCCTCAGTGGAAGTGGGAGGACATCTCGATGGACTTTGTTACAGGTTTACCTCTAGCTCCGAGAGGACTTGATGCTATATGGGTGGTAGTGGATTGTTTAACAAAGTCAGCCCACTTCATAGCGATCAAGGAGTCGAGCTCAGTGGAGGTTTTGTCGAGGCAGTATCTAGAGGAGGTGGTGATACTCCATGGAGTACCTAGGACGATCATTTCTGATCGAGATCCTCGTTTTACCTCCAGAGTGTGGAGTGGTGTCCAACATCCTTTTGGCTCTCAACTGTGCCTTAACACTTCTTTTCATCCTCAAACGGATGGTCAGACAGAGCAAACCATCCAGACTCTTGAAGACATGTTGCGCTCTTGTGTTCTTGATTTTGGAGGTTCATGGACAAAGAACTTACCCTTGGTAGAGTTCGCTTACAATAATAGTTTTCACTCTACCATCGGTATGACGCCGTTTGAAGACTTGTATGGTCAGCCATGCTGTTCTCCATTGTGCTGTACTGGGGTCGGAGAGTCAGCAATTCTCAGACCAGAACTAGTGCAGAATACAACAGAGATGGTTCAGGTGATTCGTGAGAGGATGAAGACAGCACAGGATTGTCAGAAATCATATGCTGATCAAAGAAGGAGACCGTTAGAGTTTAATGTTGGGGATCATGTGTTTCTAAAGGTGAATCCCCGTCGTGGGCCGCGAAGGTTTGGTCATGGAAGTAATCTTTCTCCCCGGTCTTTTGGGCCTTTCGAGGTGTTAGCTCGTGTTGGAGCTGTGGCGTATCGAGTAGCACTTCCCCCTCAGATGAGTCGGATACATGATGTTTTCCATGTATCACAGCTCCGTCGTTACCTTCATGATGAATCTCATGTTATCGATTGGGGAGAGATCGATATTGACGATGATGCAACCTTCGAGGAGCGACCTGTGGAGATCCAAGACCGCAAGGATAAGGTGTTACGTGGGAATTCTATCCCCTTAGTTCGTGTCTTGTGGTGACACGGTGTCATGGAGGAGAGTACATGGGAGCATGAGTCACAGATACGTGCTCAGTACCCAGAGTTGTTTAATGTTTAACTCTTTTCATGTAATGATGTTTCCTTGATGGTTAGACCTTTAATGTTTTATTTATGTACCTTTTGTGTGATGTTATGATTGAATTGTTTGGATATGGATTGTTTGTTTCCATATTCTCAGATGTCGTAGTTTTGTTCCAGCTTTCGAACAACTCATGGTGGTTTTCCCCTGAGAGGTATCTTATGGGGTGGTTGTTCAGACCCCTCTTTTCCTCTGAGTTGGTTTTTAATTCTCGAGGATGAGAATGTTTTGAGAGGTATCTAATGTAATGGCCCGGACCTCTACGGTCCACTACTTTGTGAAAATGTGGTGTTGGAGGTGTTCCGGGAGGTCAAGGTGACTTATCCCCTAGCCGCTGCCTACCGGTAGCTCGGTCTACCGGTAGCTGCTGCCTACCGGTAGCTCAGTCTACCAGTAGCCACAGTCTAGCAGTAGCTCGACTAACACTTTGCCAAATTTCTAGTTTTTTGAACAGTGTTTCCAGAATCCTAAGAGCTACCGATTCCTTCCTTTTCGAAATTTCACGTTTGAACAGTGTTTCCAGAATCCTAAGAGCTACCGATTCATTCCTTTGCCAAATTTCACATTTGAACAGTGTTTCCAGAATCCTAAGATCTACCGATTCCTTCCTTTGCCAAATTTCATGTTTGAACAGTGTTTCCAGAATCCTAAGAGCTACTGATTCCTTACTTTGCCAAATTTCACGTTTGAACAGTGTTTCCAGAATCCTAAGAGCTACCGATTCCTTCCTTTGCCAAATTTCACGTTTGAACAGTGTTTCCAGAATCCTAAGAGCTACTGATTCCTTCCTTTGCCAAATTTTGAGTATGTGAATTGTGTTTCCAGATTCCTACAGTTTTGCCCCTTTTGACGTTTCCTTTGATGTAAAATACATTTAAAGCCTCATTTTAAGGGCTCTTAAGGCCGTTTAAAATGCCATAAATCCTATATTAATTATTCCTAAGGCCGAGATGTTTTTACTTGGTCAAACCGCGTGGGTTAATGCGGTCTGTTTTTAATGGAGAACAAATCAGATCTTAAACCGTCGCCTCTCTAAATTTTTTTAAAAGGAACGAGATATCATTCTTCGTTGTTCTTCCTCCTGGTTCTCATCTACGAGACATTAGAACCTTGGAATCATTCTCGTAGGAGTTTCAAAAGAAAACGTTACTCGGATCAGTTCCGCTCTGTTTGATGCAACCAAGATGTGTCGATCATTCTTCAATATAAGTTGATGCGAGAGAAGGATTGTGGCCCGTTGTGTGGATAAAGGATGTCAAGAACTCTCCGAGGTAGGGGATTCATGGCTTCTCTAATTGTATATGTGAAATCGTATAATTAGCATGATTTATCCCTTTGGATCACAATGAAATTGACCTAATTAAATAATTGAACAGGATTAAAAGAATTGGTTGATCGCATGTTGTTGCTTTATATCGTGATAACGGTTTGCCTCATGTTTTCCTAGATATAGTGATATCTATGTTTTCTTTGATTTGTTGTTCGTTCATGATAGAAATTGATAATGAACGTAAAGCTGGAATTAATTGTTAATTAATTGGCTAAAGATAAAGATGCATGTAAATTAATCTGGTTATTGTCGTTGTTGTAGTTGTTCTAATTTGAGGATAATCAAATTAGGGAAGGAAGCATGGTTATTTAATTATGATAGCTTGCTGATTAGGTATCCATGATTGGAACCTATGAATAACAAATCTGCCAATTCAATATGGATTAAAGAACATATTATGTGGGAATTTCAAAAAGGGGTTTTGAGTTACCCTCTTGTTAGCTAAAGGGTCAAGAGCCCATGGTTGTGATTGTTTTTTTCTGCTGCTTGTGCTGTGATGTGAGCCTGGATGGCTGTTGTGATATGTGGAGGCGTGGAGGCCCTGTGGTTATGGCAGTGGATGATGCCTAGAGTGGCGATATGCATCAGTTATGCATGTGGGTGTCGAGGAGGACACCAGGGGTGATGGAATGGGATGGATGCGGTTGTTGGATGCTTGTGGTTTTCTTTGAATGTTAATTTGCTTTGCTTTTTCCCACTGCTCAAGGCAGCTGGTCTCACTACCCTTCTTCCGAAGGAGGTGAAGACGCGCGGGGTATGCCGCGTGCTTTCCATGTTTAGTCTCTCGAGGGAAAATGGGTCTGTACTCTTTCTATAGGCGGCAAAGACTCGACGGGTAGTATATCTACTCACCGTGTTGAGCCTCCTTTGTGTTTAGTAGAATAGGATGCTTTTCTAGAATTCCAGGGAATGTGGGAAAGTAACTCTATAATGAATTTTTGATTAAATGGTGAAAATCCACGGGGATGGAGATACTGTAATTTTAAAGGTGATGTGAATCTTAAAAGGAGTAGTTGTTTTTGAATGTGATGCCAATTCAGTTTAATGTGGAATTGTTCATTCTTAATTAATGTTTAAAGAATTAAATTAACGTATAGTGGAACTGATAAAATGAGAATGCAGTAATCTAATAAAGCTCTCCAAATGTTTGTGTGCTTATAGGATACCTAGTCTTTGAAGTAGCAGCCTGGAGTCTGAGAGACGTTAGCTGCAGTTGTATCTAAGACTAGGTAATGCCCATAGTGTGGATGTGAGTTACATATATAGTCAGTACTTTTTGTGTTTCTATACGCTACTCCACCCTGTCGGTAAGGGAAACTGACACCCCGGGGATTCTGAGCCCTGGGGGGGTGTTTTCCCCAACATTCTGATGGGAGGTTGAATGGCTGACTACCCCCTTTGGCCCTGCTCTCTTCTCTTGGTAGATACTTGTGCCATGAGGCACAGCGGTTAGTTACCCCATATATGTGTGTAGAGGGATGTAATGGCTTGTGGTTATTCACACACATATATTCTAGATATAGTATTCTATGGACTACTATAGGTGTAATGTGTATAGGCTATGATGGCTTGAGGATCCTTACTCGGAGTATGGGCTGTAATGGCTTGAGGTATTATACCCGACGTATGATACACGTTATGCGGGCTGTGGTGGCTCCCGGAAACTATCTGGTTACTTTTGGTTGTGAGGACGGTGTGGTGCTTCACCCAGGTGTCTTCGGGAAAGCCTATGTGGTGCACGAGGTGCAGATTGTGGAGCTTAACCCAGGTGTCTACGGGCAAGCCTTTGGAGAGAGATGCACAGGACGTATGTCGTTGGGGCAAAGAGGCAAACCAGTGGGGAAGTAGTAGCGGGGTACCCTTGATATTCTTTACTATATTCTATATTCTTGTATGCGTTACTTGGTGAGAGTAGCCATGGTGAGGTTGGGAACATAGTATACCTGTTTAGGTTACGAGTTAGTTTCACTTGTTGTTCACTGGGCTTTAGCATGCTTTCTTTACTTTTGCACAAGAGGCTTGGGGAGGATCCTACTGAGTATACTGTTATACTCACCCTATGTACATATAAACTGTTTTTCAGGTCACTTGGAGCAGGTTGGAGATCAAGCTGGTTACTACTAGCTTGCGGTTGGAGGAGGAGATGTTCGGGCTTGTGGTCGCTGTCGTTTTACTTTCTTTTGGGTACTTTTAGTTTCCCCTTTCAGTTGTAGTACTTTTGCATGACATTTCATATATGTACTCGGATTTCTTTTATATTTCAGTTATGAGTTGGAGTTGATTGGAGTCTATTCTATCTCTCTTTTCTGCATGTGTTCTCTTAGAGGGTAATTCCTCCCATTTGTATGTTTATTGTACCCTCGGTTCTAGTCTCCAACCTAGGGCCTACTGGAGGCGGGACTCGGGGGTCATTATCTCCCTTCTCACATTGCCAGCCCAGGAGGGGTACACTTTGTGGGGAGGGGGTCGTGATAACCCATATGACCCAAGTTGTATAAGGTTTAAATGGATAAATAAAGAAAATTATTTTGAAGGATCTCAAAATCATTGTTTCAATGTGTTCACCTTCTATCTACATGAACAATATGATGATGAAACTGGGTGGACACCATGATCAAGGTACGACATTCTTTCTTTGGGAACATTTTTATTTTATCATAGGGATGTGAAATAAAAAAATCAATATATAGAAGACTTAATGAATTAAGATATTTGGGTAATTTTTATTTTTAATGAAAATGATAAGTATAAGACAGAGATTGAGGTTAAAACATGTTAGGGTTATTTTTGAGTTTTATTAAAAGGGACAACCCGCAATATGGGTGACAACTCGTTGCATTTAGAAAGGCCGTGGAAATTAAAGTTTGACTTATTATTTTTAGTTAAATGATTTTATGGATCAAGAATAAGATTATTTTGGGAAATTATTTTTTATAAAATTGATATCATTAGTATAGGAAAATTATTTGGTGATTAAGTGATAAATTATATGATGGAATATGTTCTCTCTTTTGGGAACACTATATTCCTAAGGAAAATATAATACTATAAGATTTCATTTGATGAGTTATTTTTCAATTTTATTTTGAAAAAATATAGGTTTTTGTTATAGAAATATGGGTATCTAGGTTATTTGTAGAAATGATTAACATATCATGGAGAACATGGGATTATGTTAATTACTTTTAAGTATGAGACTTTAAGAGTAGTCAATGTTATCTAGAGATAAATGTTATGATTTATCCCAAAAGACTATACGATCAAATCCTTCAGAATTTGGGTTTAAAAATTAGTTTGGATAATTTTGAATAATTTTTAGGACAATTTATTATTAAATAGTATTTTTTGAAATTTGGATTTTTTGTAGAATTTTGGAAATTAAGAGTACTATTTATTTTTATAAAGGATTATTCTTTTAGGGGATTATCTAATCCTGTACTAACCATTTTTGTTTTGGTTAATGTATAAAGATAGGGGAAATATATAGTTCATATTTTTTGTATTATGTTATTTTCTATAAGTTGATTGTAGATCATTAGTTGTGACCAAGTCATCTTGAATACTTGTCTTTTGGAGAAAAGATCAGTTTGTGGTAGATATTTTTTAAACAATGAAACTCTACTTGAAAAACTAGTATATTTCCTTATGTACTTAGTCAATCTCATAAATAAATTCCTCAACTTTATGAAAATTATATTTAAAAAAAAATTCTTTCTATTTAATTTTACTAATGTGAAATCAATGACCATTTAACCCATCACATGTTTTTGGTTTTCTGGTTGTTAACTTTCTCCTGATCATCTTTTTTATCACTCTCCATCCGAATAAGATGGTTATATTTTCATCCATATAAATTTTTTCCAACATTTAATTCTAGTATTGTTATCTAAGGTGACCTTTTTTAATTCTATTTCACTCTTTTTAAGTGATATTTTTGTTGAATTTTTTCTGATGTGTGATTTTTAATAATGATTCTGGACCCAATTTTGAAATTATGAGGATGCAATTTCCAAAAGGGGAGAATTATGTAATGACTGAGATATTAATAGAATAATACATTTTTATTAATATTTATTAATAAGATATTAATTTTACATTAAATAGGATACTTTTTCTGAAAGCGTACTCGACATGCAACAACGAGTTTTTCTGAAATCTTAGTTTTCACACAACATTGAGTTATACCAAAAATAACACAACAGTAATATTATTATATTAAATGGTAGTTGACATCATGACATTGTATTGACATGAATTAAAATAATTAACTATATTATGATTTTACATATGTAATTTTTTTAACATTATCCAATAAATTTTAGAGGCTTAAAATAAGAACGAATCAAAATTTTAGAATACAATACTCTAATATTTTTAATGGGCCATTTTACCACCTTTTGATTGATAACCCTATTTAAATCTAGTTTTGTCACTTTTCAATGTTATATTTGACAAAATAATGTTCTTATTTAGAATCAGGATATCAAAATTTATATCAGTTGAACGTTTGATATTTTTCTAACAAAATACATATTTTTATGAATAGTAAAAATACTGCATTTTAATTCAAAACTACTGATTCATATAATTTATTTGAATAGTAATATTATCATTTTATTTGGTTCTAAAGTTTAATTGGATTATGTTTTTATTATTTAACCCAATTTGGGTCATTATAAGAAATTAAACATTTAAATTTTTCATGCACACATGTCAATATTTTGATATTTTTTTACTTCTTAAAACCCCACTTTCACGTTTTGACAATTAAAATTAATTATAAATTAATTTATATAATTTTTTTTTAAATTTGAAAAAATTGATTCAAAATTTTGAATCATAAGTTCTAAATTGTGTAAATAAGTACCATTTATTTTTGGACATTCTGAATAATATCTTTCGTAATTATTTTTATTTACTGTGGTTAAAGGGTAAAATTTGGTGAATAAGAGTAAAAATAATATTATAATAATATAAAACTACCCTAAAACATTTCTAAATCCTATTGTACGATATATGTATTATCTTTATCATCATTTGTCCAAACATGGGGAATTTGAGATCCACTTGGCTGTGAAAATGACATTTTATAATATTTATTTTAAAGAAAAGGAAAATATAACATAATCATGTATATCCTAACTAAAAAAATTTATTTTATTTTATATAAAATATCACATAGACTATAAATATTAATTAGAAATATAAAAACATTCCTAAATCATGGTATTTTATTTATAAAATGTATACATTAAATATACTTATTTATTTATGACACAATGGCGATTTAGTGATTACATTATTAATGAATGATTCAAATAAATGATATTATAAATATTAAAATAAATTTAATTTAAAATTTTTGATTCCATGAATGATTTTTCTAGATGATTATGACATATTATCTTTGATTTAATTCATTTTTTTAAGAAGGAATTACGTTTTTATGACTAAAAAAAATCAATTACTAAATAGTTTCAAAATTAACATAAATGATTTTTTAAAAATAATAATAATAATTTATTTATTGATATACTAGTCCTAAATATCAATGATTCATCCAAATGACTTATATAATCTTAAAAATTTCATTAATTATCCTCTTGTGATTCTCTTGTAATTTTATACAAACTATAGTAATCATATATTATAAAAATACAACAAGACATCGTAAGAGCTAATGTTTTTAACTAAGGGTTAAAGCTAAATGATAAAGATAAATTTATAGCCTAAAAATTTCTAAAACCGATTTTATGAGATTATTTCATCCCATTATCAGCTTATCCTATAAATTTTTTACCTTTTAACTATTATTTTTCAAATATAAATTTATAATAAAATAATATTTCATGACTTTCCTAAATTGCCCCTCCCATTTCTTATAAAAGGCCACCTAATCTACCCACATAATCACACCACCCGACCCCCTTGGAACATCAAAATTTGGATCAAATAATATACCAACATCCCTCCATTTATCCTAGAATTCTTAACTTGGGCATAAGGAAACTGAAAAATCCTTTTGTCTCAAATCAAAATAAGTTACCAGATTTAGATGTAATGTCTTCTCTCAAGTTTCATTATTTTATTTTACTTATTAACTCCCTATGATACTATTATTAGATTATTAAATAACAAAAATACTATCCTAAACATAATAGGATGTGTTTTTGTGATTTATTTCAACTGAACAAAAGAAATACTTTATCTAATGGATACAAACACACTATTTCTGTGTACGGAGAACTACTGCCTCACGAAATAGGGATTGCAAAATTTTCTCCTACCACCACTCATGGATGACATTATTATGTAAATATATTTATATATGATATATATGATATTTATATCGACTCTATTATTTGGTAATTTTTCTTTACAACATACCTTTATGCTTTCCATAATGTTTAAATATGATAATTTCATTTGAGAAAGTGCGGACTACCTCCCCCTCAATGTGATATGACTCGCTTATTCCATATATGGAATGTATAAAGGATGGAATAAATTAACCTATGTTACTTATATAACATAGATATTATATTTGAATTATTACATACCTTTTTATCATTTATTTTTCATTCCTTTAATATGGAAAAGAAATGAATGTACCATTCATGTGTAATTACAGTCTACCGTGTCCAGGAATGATGCATTTAATTTCTTATCTCCAAATGTTACAGAATATTATAAATACATATATACTATATATATATATATGATATTTAAGTCATTAATATAATTATTGAGATGATTTAATTTGACTACATGGGTAATTTACATCAAAACAATATCACTTTCACTTAAGTACCAAATACTGACAAAACGACCAATTTTAACATGAATAATTACGAGATTGTTATAACAAGGTAATATGTGATATAAAAGTAATAATAAACATTAAAAAGGTTATAAAAGAAGTAAAAATTAAATTAATTTTATTATTCCAGAATAACAAGAAACATACATGATGATTTGGACTTATGGTATGTGAATTTCAAAACTCAATTTTTACTCATTGGGTTTTATGCATATTTCATTGATTATATTATTACAAAATTATTTTTGGAATCTTTTTTTAATTATATATGTGGAAATTTACACTTACCTTTTTGTGTATATACTGTTCGTACACATAATCACCCCATTGATAAATTCTTATTCCATTTATACGAACATTGTAAGGGAAATCTTAACTCCATATCATTTCATAGAGTTAAATATACCTGTCATTGGTTTTATTTTTCCAAGAATATGTTTGAATGAACACTGATTATTTTTACCTTAATATCAACTTATATTGGGTGTATTTATATTTTTCACATATAATTATTTCATTTATTTATACTTAATCTAATGATTCAATATTTTTAAGAGACTTTATCTCAGTCTCCTTTTATAAAGACATTTCTTGTTGATATGCACCTTTATTACTTTATAATTTTTATATACATACCCTTTTACATTCATTATTCATATAATATCTATAATAATGATATTTAATGTCATTCAAAATTGTATACATTCATGTGGTGTAAAATTTAAATGTTCAAAATTGTAAAGTACTCTTTATTTAAAACAACTTTTTAAATGTTTCAAAGATTTAATTTTCCAAATCATTCTATTTTATGTAAATGTTTTCAAAATTATTTTAAGTAATTATTTATATTTACATGAATATTTTTAATTATAAATTACATTCAATGTTTTTATGTGGTATGGGACACTTTGATTCAAAAAACATTCTTTTAAAATGTTTTAATTATGTTTTAAAAGTGGATTGATTAATTTAATTACTTTGTGTATTTTTTACATATATAAGTGATAAATGGAATTTGTATATTTTATGTTTCTACTGTGTATTTTTGTTTACTTTACATATTTAATATGTTTTCATTTATGAGTGTATGGATTGTAAAGATGATATGTGATTTCAAAATGGAAATACTAATTTTCTTTTATACTTGGATTATGTGTTATGATTATGTTATGGTTCTTGGGCATTACATAAGTAAACAAGTTGTTCCCTGATAAACCAATTGCTAGTGAGCCCATGATAGCTCTCTAATGAATTGGGAATCATGACAGAGGTAACATTAAGGTTTCTCCTAAGAGATTTATGGAATATACTATGATGGGTATTCCAAACATAACCATGAAGGTTACACACTATGTATTTGTGAAATATAAAATGTAAGTATGATATATATTCCATGATTTACCATTATATTTTATGATTTATATGATGTTTTTTTGAATCTAATGATTACATGATTTAAGCTATGTAGTTTATGTTTCATGCTTGAAAAGTGTGATTTTGTGAAAATGTTTTTATGAATTTTAAATATTCATGGACAAATGGTTTAATTCATTATTTTATATCCCATACTATTTATTTTTATACTCATACCATGTTTTTGAAATGTTTCTCATAGGGTATAAATAAGGGTAAGATAAAGGAAGATGCTGAGAAGATTTTTATCAAGAAAATAAATCTGGATTTATTTAAGGATTTTTATTATTGTGAAAAAATTGGATAGAGTATATGTGTATACATTATAAAATTTGATATTAAATGTAATAGTTATAACCTAATTTTCTAAAACTAAAAACCTGAAATGATTATACTTGTGAATTAATTTCAAATTATTGACTGATATCACAATTAAGTAATGTTTTAATGTTGGGGCCTTATACTAATTTTTAAAGAATCAAATCATATCCCCCATAAGCATCACTATCAACTGAATATTTAATTAAAGACCTGATTATTTTATATTCCGTTTGACTTTACAAAGTGGAGAAAGTATTTCATTTAAAAGAATATGGATAATTAGTATTTTATCATGATATTATCATAAATATAATTTAATTTTATCATGATTGATGAGTGGAATGATTAAAACTTGGATATATCCGGACGTGTCATGTTTAAAAATAATGAATTAAGGTACTTGAATGAATGAAAAGAGATGAATCATCATTTCTAAATGGTATAATATAAAATATATTGTTTGATAGATTATTTTGATATTGTGAAAATAATTTTGATAATTTATTTTACATTGAAAATTGTTTGATTTTATTCCTTTGGAATATGGATATTGTTAACATTGGTGCCCTTTCAAATTTCATATTGAAATTATATATTTAATGAAAATCATGGTTTATGTGTGGGGTAAATCATTTAGATATTATTTTGATAATTTATAACATTACTATCAATTATTTAATCCATTATAATTAATTAATATAATACTATGGAATCAATTATTTGTTTATAGTTTATTTTGAGTAAAAATGTGAAAATTGATTAAATCATAAATTTAAATAGGTTTTAATATATTTGTTATATATAGCATAACACCTACAATTTTCTTCCAAATTATGTGATTATTTTTTAGGATTCCTTTATTTATGTAATTAATCTTTTTATTTTAGACCAATAGCTGATTTTACCATCTAGAGGCTTAAAAAAATTTTCAATTTGAAAATGTGATCGAGAGGACAGTGTAGAACCCAGCTTAGTAAATTTATAATGAATCTTTATTCATGCATCTTATTGAGATGATTTATAAATAATTTGGATTAAAAGTTATTGATGATTTATCTATGTAAATTATATGGAGTTATTCATCTATTAATGTGGTTGTTGATTCATATACATTGAAGGAATATTTATGGCATTTTTAACCAAAAACATTCAGAGTCATTGAAAAATATATAATATCATAAATATAAATAAAATTTATGTGAAACTAGGAGATATAATAGAAAATTATATTGGGAACAACCTATAAGAAGTTATATTTGGGTTATTTTATGATATGATGTACTGAATAGGAGGGATCTTTTGGAGGACAGATTCTACTAGAAATATTTTCTACTCTTCTTTTCTCTCTTTTGTTTTTAATATTTTTTTAATGCCTTATTCCCTATTCATGTCAATTACCATTACCATATTGGAGTAAAATATTTAGTAATTAGGAAAGTGTTAAATTGCTATTTTTTATTCTTGATTTCTTGGACATAATTGAATGAAACGTCTTTCTTTCTTCTATATTTTTTTCAATTTCACAAAGTTGATTTTATTATCATGTACGATTATATTTGGATTACAATTTTGTTATTGATTTTTTAATTGTTCAATAATCATTATCTCCATCCACTAGGTTTTAGTTTATATAAAATAGGATATACTGGGGATTAATAGAGAATTGCTCAACAATCGTTTGTATGTATGAAAGAGGAAGTGGGTGTTCATTGTTGTTTGGGATAAAAACGTCCCAATCATGTATTAGCTTAGTGAATTGAGTATATTCACAACAACTCTATTACACACAGAATGAGAGTATACAAAACTATGATTTTTTATTGGTTTCTCTCTTAGTAATAATTTAACCGAATTAGTGAGATAAAATAATTATGGAATCTCTATTCAAACTACATAAAAGTAGAATATTGTATAAAATAAAATAATAATATTTTTGAAATTGGAAAACTAACCCGAACCTAATCACCAGTCTCATATCATAGTTTTCAACCAATTGAGTTCCCAATTTGATTTCAATCATTTTCTTAGTTTATTTATTTTATTTAATTTAAAAAAACAATTTCAAAAACAATACGTTTTTCCACTAATTAATAAGTGACAAACTATTTTTTGTGTACTCTTTTTCAAGAGACTACAAATGGTTAATCAATATAGTATACATAGGTAATATATTTTTTTTTTCCAAACCCGACGATAGGCATGCATCATATATAGATTTTATGAATATATAATTAATTATTTATAAATTTCTTTATATGCAAATATAAATTGAAAATGCTTTAGATTCTCGATTATAGTGGAAGTCACCCTAATAAAGGAAAAACTATATTAATGAAAAATTGGTTTATGGTTAATGATTATATATGTTCTTATATTGTTATAATAGTTTTCGACTAGTTTCACTAGATTGTGTGATAATAATGTTTATACATTGGTTTCCATTATTTTTTTGGGTTTGAATATTAATATTATGATAAAAATTAAATAATTTTAATGTTATAATTTTTATTTATATTAAAAATTAAATATTCCTTTTTAATTAATCCATTATTTTTTGTAAAATGATGGTATTTATATTTATTCATGATGAATTTTTTAATTAAAATAATTATTCAATGAGTTAATGGAATTTCTTAAATAATATGAAGCTGGTAATGGTTTTTGAGGATCATAATAGAAGTAATATTAAATGATATTTTTTATTCTAAATAATTTTTAAACATGAATTGATTCTAGAGATAATGTTTAAATAAATTTAATAGCTTATTAGAGATAATACATTAGGTTACCCATAGTTCTAATCTCTAATAAATGAATTAGTTAATCCATGATGGGTATAGAAATTTTTTTTTGATTATAAAAAATGTTTGGGACCAGGTGAGATTCTTTTCATGTGAAGGATAAATTCATTTTGTTTTTGTCTAAGTGAGACTATTTAAATATGAATTATAAAGGCCTTATTTGGGGGTTAGTTTTCTTGTTGACTATGTTGATAATTTACCAACTTCTCTATCTTTTTATAAGTGATAATTTATTTTATGATGTGATGTGAGTTTGGGATTGTTGATGGTTTGACGAGATATGTATGAGAGACCTAGGATTTTTGTAGTAGTATACTCCTGTTATAGAGAGAGTCATTTTTATATGAATGATGGTGTTTAAAATGGAACCATGATTGATGGAATTGGTTAAAGTTGACAATGACCATTTCTGTACTAAAATCCATATGATTTGAAAATTTTATATAGGTAAAAAGGAAAGATGGCCATGTTTTTTTATCTATATTACATTACCCACAACTTGAGGTAGCTAGTTTTTCTTGGTTATGTGTATCCTTGTGGAATATTAGGATGATTACCTGAGTACCAAATGTAATGGAATAATGATGAATAGTAATAAATATTTTAACCCCTATGGTTGGTTCATAGTGGAATTAAAATGTTGATAACTTTGAGGGATCGTGGACTTAGTAGGTCTATAACAGTAGGGAATGGGTATCATTCATTGGATAATGAAATGTAAATTAAATAATATTAATTAATGGATGACGAATTAATTATCATAAGGTTAATTTCGAAAAATTAATGACTAAATTTAATGAAACCACCTTAATGTCTATACTCTTTTAAGATATCTAGCAATTAGTGGTAGAATCTGGGTATCTGAGAATAAATATTAATAGTTATTCTAAAGACACAGTTAATGCCAGTTGTTTGGTTATGAGCGATATTATATCATATATATTTCATGATTTCGTATACTACCCCCACCCTTTTCATTAGGGACTCTAATATCTAGTGGAATCTGGTAGGGTTTTTCCCAAACATCTAGGTTGGTAAAGAATAAATTGATAACTACCCCCTTTAGTTTCACTCTCTTCTATTGGGAGTATAATGTTCTTGTATGCGTAGTAGTTATCATAATGCATATATGTCTGTATAGGTCTGTAATGTATTATGGTTATTTCATACACATGTATCTCTAGATATAGCATCCTTAGTATTATTAAAAGTATGACATGTATTATATGTGGTGGATAGAGGTACATTACTTGGTTTATGGGATGTTATAGTTTGAGGAATAATTCTCAATGTAAGATATATGAAATATTGGATGTGGTCACTCATAGAAACTATTATCTCACTATATAGAAATGTGTATGGAATGATGAGATTATGTGAATCATGATATACATTTTATGATGCATAACATTGGTGTATTTGATATGGATTCTCTTTGTGAGAGATAAATCATGATATATGAAATCGGGGTGGATAAATATTTTAGTGGGGAAGAAGTAGTGGGATACCCCTCTTTGATTACTATAATATATTATCTCTTACATGTGTTACTTGGTATGAGATTGACATGGTGATTTTGGAATCATATTATAAATTTTTTCGTGATAAGTTAGTTTCACTTGTTTTCCATTGGGATTTATCATGCTTTTTCTTTTTATTAAGATCCTCTAGGGATGATCTAACTATGTATAAATGTTGGGCTCACCCAACATATAAAAAACTATTATTCATCTTAGTAGGAAGAAGTTTGAGATCAAGTTGGATATTAAAAGCACATATTATTTAGGTGATGTTTGATCTTAATGGTCATTGTTGAGATAATAATTTGCTACTTGTAGTCCCTTTTTAGCAATATTATATTTTTATGACATTACATGTATATACTTGTGTATTATTTGCCCATATCCAAGAGAGAATTTATTAGTGGTTCTAACTTTTTTTTTTCATTCCACATATTCACATAAAAGGGATTGTATACCATTTGTATGATTAATATATCCTTGCTTCTTTAGAACTAACCCATGTCTTATTTGTGGAAGGCATTAGGTGGTCACTATCTCCCTTATATCGTTTCCATCATAGGAGGGATTCCTTTGAGTGGAGGGGTATTGACATTACCGATCCAGTGTATGCTCATCACATACCAAATGACCATTTTCTATCAACATGATCCCCAAAATCCATCAAAAGATATATTATTTGACTATGAATTAGTTATAATTAGTTTATGAATAAAACCAAGCTCAAAATAAAAATTTATTCTTTATTCAGTTTTAAGGGTATAATCTTGAAATTTCTTATAGATAATTTCAAAAGGAATAAATCATTAAAAAATAAGTGTGAACTATATTCCCAATATCCATAAAAATAATTATTATATAAAATCCACAATTTATTCTATAAAAACCAATTACCTAGTACCCTATGTTCAATGGTTACATTATTACAATGTCACCAGATATAAGAAATCAAATCGTGAAGGACCAAGTAGCTTACTTGATTTTGAAAACTAGATACTTACATGAATTTAATATCACATTTGAAAACATAATATACAATATAAAAATATATATAGAAACATGATTATTACCACTAGAATAACCTTTAATATCAATAAAATTACACTTCCAGGTGTTCTATATAATTAAAATAAAGAAAGTTTGTGCCAAGATACTTAATAAGGGAATGAATACAACAGAAACTAAAATGCGTGGATAATAAGGAAGAAATAAATGATAGTCAAATAATTCCACATAAAAATCACATGATCCGGAAAAATATCAATGGACATAATAACATTTAAAATCATCACATGGAAATAAATAAAGGATTTTATAATGATAGAATGCATAATTCTAGACATCTGAAACAAACAGTAATGCCTTGTACTAATACATCTAAAAATACTGTCAAGTCCTCATTCTAATATATATACATAAATGGTTATTTCCATCATAAAATAACCCAATCCATTTTTTCCCATAATACCAAACAATTCATAAAGTGTATATTTAAATTTGGTTCCCACTAATCACTTAATAAGACCAATAAATTCCTCATATGAATAAATAAAAATACATAATCAACAGGCCTTAAAAATCAGTTACAATCCATATTTGATGAAGTAGAACATGCAATCCCAATTATTTCCCCAATAAAACTAATCATAAACCATTCATAAAAATATGTTTTATGGTATCATTAGAGTTTATACTTAGTAAATAATATTACTAAAAAAGGATGTTGACATAAATGAAAATACTTTAATAATACCACTAGAAAATTTATTGAGGAAAATACTACTTTATTATAGTGTTTTAAATTATTTAAAATATAAAAATATAAAATCTTATGGAATAAAATTTCTACGAGAATAAATTTTTATTATTAAAATGTAATATTCATATAATTGAGTGGTCATGATGGCAGGAAATATTTCTTATTCTTTGTATGTTAAAAAACATTAGTTTCTTACCTTGTAAAGAAAATCGAATAGTACCTCATTTAGAATTGGACAAGAATATTCCATATAATAAAATTTATAAAATTAAACCATAGGTAAATTTTTTTTGAATAAATTATTTTATCAATCTAAAAATATTATTTAAAACATTTTATGCTATGTATGTATATACAAGAAAATTATTCCCGACCAAGTCGAAAAACAATGTCAGTTTTCCTTAAAAACATTTGTTTTGAATGATGAGTAATAAATGTGTAAAAAAATAGTAGAAAACTTTTAATTTATTGGAATAACAAAATTTAATTAAAATGTAGTGGTTTTTATTAAAATATCAAATAACTCTCCCAATATAGTAATAATCATTATCAATCTTGAATAATGATGAGATTGTTAAATAAACTTTTACCTTATGTTTGAATTCCACAAAATGTGTTTGAACTCCGAGTATATTAAGTATAGATCTGTAATAAATATATTAAATATATATAAACATATTTATCATATCGTATATTATTTACTTATAAACATTTAACACCTATTTATAAATATTTTTTTTTATAAAAATCACTATTTCATGAGATAATTACTACGTGTCTAACATATGTTTTGGTTCTGAAGTTAGGTCATTGTACTTTGATCATGGTTCCATCAACTCCATAATATTAATAATGATATAAATATAATATATTTTATTGATATATATATAGATAGATTTATCCTAAAACGTGTAGATAGAAAAAGGAATTTCACTATTCGTGTATACAAAAGGTCTTATATACGCATGAACACAGTTTTAATTTTATGATAGATGGGTAGAATGAAATTTAAATAATAATTAAAACCTACAGAATCATTATTATTTCATACATATCATATATATTTATTCAATATGTCTTTATTACCATCTATGTAAATTGTAATTGATAAAACAATTCACTTCGCTTCGTGGAGGTGGTAGTCCACACATATACACAAGTGACATTATGTTTTTCCAAAAAATTGAATGGTAAAAAAGAATATATGATATTATTACCATATATGTATAATTATTTTAGGAATTTAATATATAAACATTAGTCTCATCATAATATCTAAACATAAAGGATGCAGATAAAAAATGAATTGTATTGCTATGTAGAGACAGTAATCCATATGTATGCATGAGCAATACTTTCACTTCCCACTTAATGAAACAGGAGTTGAGTATAGATTATTCCATTAAAATTATGAAATATAATTATATATAATAAAATTGTGTAATTATTTATTCACATCTGAAAAATATTTGAAGGATGTAGAAGAAGAAATAAAATTAAAACCTTTATTTAAAATTTATATATATTCTTCAGAAAACCACATTTTCATTGAAAAATATTCTCTCTGAGGATTATATCGTACTAAAAAATAGTACATCCATAATTTTTAATGTATTTATACATATTATTTGGTAATGTAATTTCCAAACCAAATTTTTCATTAACTGTGAAGAAAATAGGCGAGGGGTATCTTTAATAATAGGGGGAGGTGAATTCTTATAATTTCATAAAGTATTAAATTAATATAAATGATGTTGCATATTAAAATGGCTAAAAATTTATGTAATTTAATTATAATATGAGTATGAGTTAAAATACTCCCATAAATAAAAATTTCATAAGTTGGGGTAATGTTTTCTCTCTTATCATTTTATTTTAACCATATTTTAAACTATTTGGGGATTTCCATGTTAATAAATGATTTGACTCTTTAGAGGTCATAAAAGATACTAAAAAAGGGAAATTTTCCCACATATGGACAATTTTTGATAAATGCATCCATACTAAAATATCATAGGTTATGGAAGGTTTTTTTATAAATTTTATATCATTTAATAATGTTTTATTTTTTATAAATTATCATTACTGGCATTTTTGAAACTATACATTTAATTTAAGATTGATTACAACATGAAAAAATTAATTATAATGAAATCCATTCACACATCCATAATATATAATATTTATCCAAAAAAACAAAATTAAAAAAATATTTCATTCATAATATATTGTAATCAATACCTCCAGAATCATTTACTTTATTTTTTTAATTAATTGATTAAATGTTTTATATGTGTTGTGTAAGCATGGAATGTTATTACGTCACCATTAAAAAATTAAAATATATTAACATGATAAAAAATTATTTACCTGTCAATTATCCATTAAAAACTGAATATGAGTTCTTTTTATCACTCTCATATAATATTTTAAATACAAAAATATAGAAAGGGAAACTTTTTTACCATTTCTTTTGCATAAATTTTTTAAATATCAATCACAATGAAATATGGAACATTTTTTTAATATTTTCATTACATGGATGTAATTATAAGAACCAAAATCATACTATAGGATAAATCAGACTGTTATAGTCATTTTTGGACCTTATCATATTATTTTTTACTTAATTTACCTGATTTACCCTTATTATTGGGAAACTTATTAACATTGGATACTATTCAAAATGAAAAAAAAATAAAAGGGCCCACATACCGAATTTGGGAATCTATATTATAAATATGAAATAAAATTTTCACAATAAATCTTCTTTAAGTTGTGGTAATTAATTTAATATCAAAATGCATGACGAAAAAATAGTTTAAAACCCCTTTTATGTATAAGAATGTTTTTTACTATATTATGCCTTAAAATTCATTCTAATTAACATAATTATATTATTAATATTATAATAGAACTAATTTTACATTGAAGACAATTTTAAAAAAATTTATATTTTTAAATTATTGAAAAAAACAATTGTTAATAAATATATTGTTTTTCACCATTCAATTTAATAATCTATCTAAAAAACCAAAAAAAATTAGTCTATGATATTTTTGAAATGATGGATAAAAAAATAATGTTCTTTTGAGATTATTTATATTATATTTTTCATAAATTTATTACAATACCCTCTCATAACAAGCAATAAGAATCATTTATGAAGAAAATGTATTTTGAAGAATAAAATATAACTACTAAAACATGATTTCTTATTTTTTATAAATTAATCAATAAATTTATATTTAGCTGGTCCTTTATAGATATATTTCACTACGTGTTCAATCCTATTCATATCTTCCAATTCAATAGATAGTTTATAAGGATCATATTTAAATAATAATATTTTGTGGTTTGTTAACATATATATTTCTTATCATATATTTTATGTATCATAATGTAATTATTTTAAAATATCATGGGGTTTTCACCCCCCCTGTAAAAAAAATATACCCTCACATTCCGATTTTTTTATTGGTAATTAAGGATCTTATATTTGGAAATTCCACTGTGGAAAACCCACAACATAAAAATGAGTTTATAAAACATACCCTCAAAAAATATAATGAGAAATATGAAAATATTTGGAATAACACAAATCTAGGTTTCCAAATAAGATAACATTAGTGGTAAGTAATAATGTAGACACTATTGAGAAAACTAACCCCATGGAATAATATATTTTACAGGGAAAATGTTCAGGATAATGTTAACTACCAAAAAAAACCATAAATCTGTTACAGGTGAAAAGACTATCCATTCAATGAAAATCATTGTAATATGAAAATATTTTTGTTTCTATATCCATTTCCATGAGTTTCTGAATTCATTTACATAGATTATAAAAAAAATGAAATATACATACTTCAAACATTTAATTTCATTCTTAAATTAATCCCACCACAATCTTATACATTCTCTAAAACATGAGGATTCAAGATAATTTTTTCATTAAATAAAAAATAAAATCATCTTATAATTGATATAATTGGCTAAAAAATGATTAAATTATATTCCTAACATCATTAAATTTTAACCAAATAATAAATTATTTTGACAATGTAAGATTAAATGGAAAATTTATAATCATACATATGATGAAATAATAGAGTTTACTTAATAATTTTCACAATAACACAAATGTATCAATATAGAATATTCAAAAAAAATAATCCTACATCCCAAATAAACTCAGTAACCACAAAATTAATTATTATTATTTCCAAAAAATATGATGTCATACATTTTATCTTACATTCCTATTATTTAATTTCATTCTTCTAAATAATATTTCATGTTAAACCACAAAATAAACATAATATTAACATATTCATCAACCCAATGAAGCTTCCAAAAATATAAAATTTATAATTAGAATAAATAATAATGTAATATTGAAATATAATGAATAATTCATAGATAATAACACGAAAGGTAATCCATAACTTATCCATAAATATCCCCAACAATAACACCTTGTTATAGAATAACATTTTAAACATCATTATTAACAACATAACACCATTTAATAAAATATAAAATAAAATCATTTACTAAAATAAATGGTAATTCAGACCATAAAAGAGTATTCTTACTAAATCATATTAAAAGTTTTAAATCACCAAAAAATACCATCACATACAACCATAAAAATGTTGTATATTCCATTTAAATTATAACAACCTTATACATATAAACCCATGAAGGTTTCTATAAATCTTAAGATAGCACCAAAATAAAACATCTAATCATATAAAAATTTATATAATACCTAATCCTAATATTAAATCGTAGATTATTTCCAAAAATAAAATATGCAATAAACAACATCAAATATAACCAAATTCACCTTTTCTAGAATCCGCTTAAAATATTTGAAGGCCAGAAATACTATCCAATTTCCAAGATAAATATAAATCACTTATTTATCCATAGTAGAAAATATCATCATAAAAATTCCTTTCTATCAGTTCTATTAAAAATAATTTTTCAATATTTTTTTGAAAAAAGTCTTTTAAAAAACCCTTAGATTCTTAATGATTCTTATATCCAAGATATCATTGATATAACACTTATAAAATATAATTCTTGAATCCAAATGAATAAATACTTATTATCATGCACATCACTATTGGAAATAGACTATTCACATCCTTGGTATAAGAGTTAACTATTGGAATATGGTATTGAATCAGATAATTCCCATCTTCCCCACAGATAATACATTTTACTCCTCAAAAATCCATTATTCTTTGTACATATTTTCCACAAATAAAATATTTCCTCATTATTTTGATACATTATCTAGCGTTTTTATTTACAATTTTATAACATTGAGGAAATATATTATTCTTTACTATATGTTCACTACCAAATGAGCTCTCAAAAAAATCAATTATTTACTTTTTCTATGATTTCATGAGTTAGAAATGTTGTATGTCATTAATCATTTATCACGATAACTAATTAGAGATAATCATAATATATTTAATTATATTCATCATCATATTTTTATTCTCCTAATAAACACATTTTCTATAAAATTTAATGTTAGAATAAATATTTTTTTGTTTTATACATTTACTAAAACCAAAAAATCATTGTATGAGAAAAATAATAGTAGTGAGAAACCACGTAATAATAGAAACCATTTATATGAGATCTAAATATGAAACCTTCTTTTATCTATGAGAAAATTTGGCTTTAACAATTTTAATCATGGTTATCATCTATTTAAATCATTTATAATGATCTTTAATGAAAATATGAATTAACTCAAGAATATGTCCTAGGAGTCTGAGTAAAAGGAAAAAAATAGGGGATGATCATCATGCACTAGAATGACAGTTGTGATTTAGTCGAAAAAATATTTTCCAGGTTATTACACCTAGATTCCTCTACCCCAAATCCATGTCATCTTTTAGCATCCAAATAGTGATGTATTTATTAGAAACCCAAATAATCACTACCTTTCCAAAAACATAGAGGGTAATCCTATATAAATAATTGTCCTCAAATTCAGTTGTATTGTTTTGTTCTATAATCCATGTTGTCAAAAATATAGTTTACAATGATTCTAATAAACATCATATGATATAAAATATAAATACCCTAACCCTAATATCTTATATTTAATGGTTTACTTCATTGGAATCATATATAATGAAACACATCTCGATGCACTTAATAGTTTAGTAGTCTTTTTAAAAAAGATACAAACATGAATCATCTAATACATTTGAAAAAAATAAAATATATAATTTTCATTGATAACTACATTATTATCTTCAAAATATCCTTGAATATTAATCAGAATACACTTTTAGTATCATTTCTAAATGAAAATAGAGAAAGGGGGAGCTCAGATTTTGAGTAAGGGAATGCTTACAATAAAATCTAAATAAGACATGAAAAATAAGGTTTAAATAAATGATATTAAAATAGTTTCATAATAATAATACCATAATCTCTAAACATATCTATGGATATTATAAATGTTAAAATAATTACCTAGAAATTAATAGATTATTTTATAATGAAGGAATACATAATATCACAAATTTGAATCTTACCATTGAGGAATTATACTAAGATATCTAAAAATACTAGCATGTTATCATGATAAGACATAATTTTTTTTTGGTATTTATTGAAAAATATATAATATATTTTTTCTCATTATTCCTATTAATGAATAAAGGGGATATATATTCATAATCCATACTCATCACATAATAAACCAAATGCGTTCAATAGATTAATAAAAAATATTTCTTAATAAATATGCCTTATAAATAACAATTGTCTGTAATGAAAGAACTTGTATCTAGAATGTCAATAAATTCCACATTCAAACTGATCTTAAACCATTAATAAAAACATGTTTTATGGATTATTTGGAGTATATCATCAAAAAACAATAATATTTGAAAACGATGTTGCATGGACTAATATACCTTAAAATGATCAAGGGAAAATTTCTTATGTAAAATAATTATATTTAAATTGAAGTCACTTATTTGAAATCTTAAATATTACTCATATATTTAGGAAAACATTTTATTTGAAATAAAATGTGATATTTTAATGGATTTTTCAAATTATTGAGTGGAAATGATTGTAACCCCCGAGATTTTTATTGGAAATATTTTTTTTATGTTATATACATCATAAAATGAATCTTTCAATATACACAACACTAGCTTGGCTTTCTTTACATGCAATCATGACCTTCGTTGATATCTTTCATTGTACGCAATACCGAGTTTCACTAAACAACGATATGCTATTAAAATATTATTAAAACTAGCCGTTATGAATAGTAATACCCAATTTTTGAAATTTTATAAATTTTACCTTTTAAAATGGACTTCATTTTTGGATTCAGAATATCAAAATTAGCCTAGGGTGAAATTTTGGTATTTGTCTGAAAACATTCAATTTTTGATTAATAGTGAAAACACTGGGTTACTAGTTAAAAACTGAATTTCTATTTATATAATTATTGATTTTATTTAAATTTATTTTAGGTTAAAATAGATATATAATACCTATATAAGTTCAATGTAATTTATTGGAGACATTTTATAATAATTTTAGATATATAAAAATTTTATTGAACTTTTCACTGCCTTTTACCCACCTCCTAGGAGAATTTGCAAATTTACATAAAACATAATTTTACCGCTTCTATGAGTGGAATTTCAAAATTCCAAGAGACACAGTTGATATGAGTAAGTAAAATGTGGATCAATTAGATAAAAATAATTTTTGGTGAATAGTAACGTTTTACTTTTATTTAACACGGTTAAAAGTAAATAGGGTAATTAAGGGTAAAAATGATATTACTATTACCCTATTACATGTTCCAATTCTATTGGATAAATTTAATTAGACCAAAAACAACCTTAGGAATAAAATATGACCATTTAGGTCCACTTGGATTAGATTAGGACATTTAATATTATTTTATTTAAAGAAATGTTAAAATAGTTAAAATCAACGTTTAATAACTAAAATATTTTTAATATAGGGTTATAAAAAAGATAAATTCGACTATAAATATTCATTATAAAGATAAAAATATTTCCTACATAATTTTATTTTATTAATAATTTTTAGACATTAAATAAGGTAATTTATTTATGACACAATGATGATGCAATAATTACCTTATTAAGGAAATATTAACATAATTGATGTTATAAATGCACAAATAAATGTAATTTTAGACTTTTTATGAATTAAACTAATTTTATAGGTTAATATAACATGTTATTATTGATTTAATTAACTTTTTTAGAACTAATCATGTTGTTATGATTTTCACAAAAATCATATACCAAATAGTGTCAAAATTGACATAAAATAGTTTTCAAAACAAATATTGTATTATTAATTGTTATATTATTCCTAAAAATATAAGGTTCGGCCAAATTACTTAGATAAGGATATATATATATTAATAATTCACCACTTGGGGTTCGTTTGTCTTGTTATAGTATGTTTATTAACCATATAGTGTAAGAAAACAAAAAGACACGGTAAAAGTTAAATTATTTATCATAGAGTTAAATCTAAATGATAAGGATACAATAGTAATCTAAACTTGTATAAAACCTATTTTTTGGGAGGATTTAAACCCAGACCCTCCTTAGCTTATAAATAAATCAATTTGGAGCTATTAAAAACCGAATATGACTTTATTATCAAATAATATTTTAAGTTTTCCTAAGGTGCCCCTCTCCTCCCTTATAAAAGGGAACCTCCTCCCTCTCCTCCTCACACCACTTTGAAACTTCACACATGGACAAAAACTGCCAATATCTCTTCTACACTTATCTAAAAAGATCCTAGAGGTCCTGTTATTCTTCAAAGACCATCTTTAGTGCCCTAAGAGGAGGTTAAGAAGAGGCGCTTCAAAGAAGAGGTAATGTCCGTTACTGATTATTTCAACTTTATTTCTTCTTATACTTATTCTTATTTAGTTGTTTCATTATGAATTAATAACATCAGTATCAATCATATACTGATATGTTATTAAAAATATAAAAAAACACTATTTCACCTTCTATCCATCCTACAGAAAACGAAATCACCGCGTGTGCGTACGTACGGAATACTGTCTCCACTCCGTGGTGTAATCGGTTTTCCACCACCGCCATACTTGGATGGGTATAATGGTGTAAAGTATAATGATATATGATTATTTTAAAGTGATACTGATTCTGAAATAGTATACATACACTTCATTACAATTCCACAATCATGGGAACGATATCATCGCTCGTGCGTACGTACGACCTACCGTATCTGCGATGTGAGGCGACTCGTTCTACATGATATTCATTGCATAATGATTGTATAAATGAATTGAATGAATAAATATGATATATATTACACTAATAAAATTCTTGAAATGAGGTATCTATAACCAAAAAATAAGAATAAGACTTTATTCGAAAAAACACGCATAAGAACAAAAAGCAATAAACACCCGAATAACAAGTAACAATGAAATATTACTAATAAGAAGATAAGAATATGGCCATATATGATATCATATCAATGTGTACGATTCTGTAATAAGACAATAACATTATTTAAATCATTATACAGGAGGTTCGGACACGTACGAAGCAAATCAGACCAAATGTAAGGGAAACTCTCACAATCACATTTTTCTCTGAGATTGTTTATACTTTGATATTTACTGGGGTGTATTTATCAGCCACATACATGTTTCCTAAATATGTAATATTATTCATATCCTCCTAAAATTGTGAAATACAATTTTACCTAATGGTGAATTTTAGTAAAAGGAATGAAAGGAATCTTTTTTCATTTTCAGTACGAGATACTTTTTGACTTTTCTGGAAAAAGTACGAGGAGAATGTTTTTTAACTTATACGGCATAAATGGATTCATAGAACATTATTTCAATGAATCTTACTTTACAAGTTTTCAAGTTTATTTTTAATTAACTTTTTTTAGTTTAAAATTATATGACATGTTAAGAAAGAAAAATGTTTTTGAAGTAGAAAGGATATTTTCTTCACGAATAGAGATCAAATGTTTTATCAAAATTATTTTCCATCTAAGACAATATAGGGTTATGTTTCTATCCCTATTATTACATTGATTTGATTATGTTATGATGGAATTATTTTTATGAAGTCATTTATCTGATATGAATCTTTTTAAGATGTCATGATGTTTAAGAATCCCATTTTTATTACATGGGTTATGTTATGATGTATGATTTATATTTTTGTGGCACACATAAGAATGGTTTCATTATGAGATGGGTGGGACCAATATCTCCCTCCAATACATTAGGTAAAGATTTATATCTCATGAGATAGACATGTCTGGAACGACAGGTTAATCCGGTTCAGTGATACATGACTGAAACGAGGAGTGAACTCGGTTCAGAAATGGACTTTGTCCGCTAGATAGTCTTGGCAATGAGTCTTGACTACTAAGAAATGATTCTCTATGATTATATGTGTATGACATAAAGTTTCGAGTTATGATTATTGGGATTACATTTCACTTCTATGATTTATCCCATGTTATGAAATTATGATCTCGGTTGCAGGTTAAGAATTCCAAAATGTTATGTTCTTATGAATATGATGTGATTGATATTTCTTTTGTTTACCCTTATTGAGAATTTGAGCTCACCCTTTTGTATGTTTTCTTTTCCCCAAGTCAGGAAGAAGGGTATTAAGTTAGATATGACAAAAAGGGATTTTAGATATTGTGAAATAAATGGGAGACAATGTAGATGCTTTATGAACCGGTTGTTTATGTTTCCCTGTCTCTAAAGACACTATACCTATATGGTCCTATTTTGGTTTTGTTATATGTTGTACTAAGTATGCTTAAATTATGAATTAATAATAATGTATGTAAAGTATGGGTTGTTATAATGATAGTGGGAAATTCTTTTCATATCTCACAAGTTGAAAACATTCTATTCATATTATTGTAAGAAAAGTAAAAAAATACCACATTTAGAAAAAATTTAAAGGATTACTTTTAGTCCACTTTTTCATATATAAACATTTTTAAAAATTTATTAAATAATTTATTCTATAATATTAGACATATTCTTAAAATAATTTTTAGTTAAATATGGATAATGAAAAAAAATATTCCCGACATAGCAGAAAAACACTATTAGATTTCCTTAAAAACATTAGTTTAGTATCATTTGTATATAAAGATTTGAAAATTAAATAAAACCCTTTATTAAATTAAAATAAAAATATGAGAAAACATATATTGGGTTTATTATGTAATGATCAGATAATTTCCCTAAAATAGATTTCAAAAATAAAAAATCCAGCATAATGAAGAGATTGTGAAATATACCCTTTAAATAGGACTAAATTCCTTTTTATGTGTTCAAAAATTTGGAATAATAAATTTATATTCATTTTAAATATATTATAGAATGGTAACCATATATATCATACCATTCCTGAATAGAAATAACCTTTTATCACCTACTTATTTATAATTAATTTTTAAAATAACTATTCTGAGTGAAAAATTCATCATTTTTCATGTATGTTTTGGTTCGATAGTTTTGGTATTTTTATTTTTTCCATTTTTCAATCATATATTGAATTTTAAAAATTAAATTAAAATAATATTTTATCATTTTATATATGATTAGAGTCATCTATTAAAGGTATAGGTATAAGCTAGAGTTATGCCATTCATGGAGATATTATGTCGTACACATGAATGGACATTGTTTTTGAATTTTTGACTAATGAAATGATAAGAGTTTAAATAATTGATAAAAATTATAGAATAATTATTATTCCATATATATATATAATATTCCTTAATTTAATCCTTAATACTATCCATGAAAGTATAAATTTAAAATGAATCACATAACATTATGGTGGTGGTGGTCCATAAATACGCTTGAGAGACGTTATCTTTTTCCAAAAAAATGGAAGGTAAGAATTTATATATGATATTATAATTCTAGGAGTATAATTATGTTATAAATATAATATATAAATATTAAACCTGTCATAATACACATATGTAGTGGATGCTGATGAATAATGAATTGTATAGCTATATGATGACAATAAGTTGTACATATGGAGGACTGATACTTTTTTATATAATTTTAGGTGAGAGTATATGGATATAGTATATTACAATATCAAATGAAAATATTAGTTTAATATTGTTTTGTGAATAGTTTAAGGTGGTAAAAGAAGAAATAAAAATAAAACATTCGGTTAAATGGGATTCTTCTTCTTCAAACTACCTCTTTTTGTTTTAATCATAAACCATATAATAATGATATTATTTCGAAAATAATACATATCTAATGTGTAAAGGGATGTTATTAATTGATTTAAGAAGTTATTGGAAGAGATAAATGGTTCCTGATGTGTGAAGAAAAGAGTAGAGGGGGTGTGCATTTAAAATGAGGGAGGGGAATTCTTAGAATTTTTTAATGTATTAAATAAGTAAAAATTAATTTCCATATTAATATAGATATAAATTGATATAATTTTATTTTAATATGATTATAGGTTTATATAATCTCATAAAATAAATAAAAAAATTATTTTTTTGGTGTTTTTACCATTTTCTTTTAACCCTTAATAAACCCTTTTGAAATTATCATGATAACAAAGTTGTTTACTATTTAGGGGCCAAGACAGTAATAATAAAAGAATATTTAGTCATGAATGGACCATGGTTGATATTTTAAACTATATCCAAGTCCCTTGTATGAATATATTATTTTTAATAATTTCAAATCAATTAATAAAATATTATTTTTCATAAAAAAATCATTAATGTAATTTTAAAAAAATCCATTAAATTTAACCTTGTAAAAAACATTATATCAAATGAATTTGAATAAAATACAGTAAAAAATAATTAAAATATTATATTTATCAAATAAATTTATGTACCACATTAATTCATTCAGATTAAACTACCATTAATATTTTTATAAATGCCTATTTTAATTTCATATTAATTTAATAAATACTGTGTCGGCATTGTGTGATTATTTTAGGTAATTATTTTATCAAAACAATTTGATGAAAATTACCATCATAATAAAAATTATGTATATTTATAATAAAAACATATAACTAATGAATTTTTTTTATCATTTTCATAAAATATTATAAATATTGAATGTAAGAAATTGACATTTTTACATTATTTGGTACTTAAAAATTAAAATGGTAAAAATCAAAGAAATATAGCATGATTCTTATATTTTTTATAAAACTAGAGGTAAATAGACGAAATAAAAACTTCAAATAGGAAAAAAATATTTTGTGATCAAATTTAGTCACTATGAAAATATTTTTAACTTTAATTTCAAATTTATCCTTACCATGGTGGAAATTATTTAGTACAATTAATATTTTTTTTGAGGAAAATATAAGGGACAGATCTAGAAAATTTGGACATCTGAATATCAAATATGTAGTCCAATTTTAATGGTTTAATTTCAATAAGTGGTAAAAAATAAATAAATATTGAAATGAAAAAGACAATGAAAATAGTTTTTTTTATAAAAATTCATTATTTAATATAAATTTTTTTATTCTATGTTGAACAATAAAAAATATTGAATCCACATAATTATATTACCCATAATATAAGTGTAATAATTTAATTGTAAAACTAATTTAAAACAAATAGAAATGTTTCTGTGATTGAAATAGTAATAAATGTTTCAATAAAAAATGTACTTTTCTATATTCTTAGGAAAAATTAATATTTTCAGGAAAATCAAAAATTCACCCTAATATATGTTTTACAAGATTATTAAAGAATGATATAATTTTAATCAAATAATGTTTTTTATTGTTCTAAGTATTTATTATCATATTCTCTAATAATAAGTAGTAAAAAGAAACTTTATAGTAAACATTTTCTTAAGAAATAAATTTCTTTTAAAAAGAAAATTACTTATCAACTATGAATTATTAAATATTTTTTTTATTAGGAAATTTATATATACATATATATATATTCTAATATGTCTAGTCATATTAGTAAATTCCAATTAAATGATAATTTTATTATGGTAATATTTAAATAATAATAATTTATGTTTTTTTACACTCTATATTATATATCATTTGTGTTATCGATCATAATATTCTCATTTTAAAATATTCGGGAGTTACATATAATTACAGTATATCAATTAATTTTAAAAAAAATTATTGAAATCCATATATAATTTAATGGAAATAAATATTTCTTTTAATCCACAGAAAACATAATGAAATCATTCTTTTGGGATCCCCTAATATCAAGCTTCAAAAAATAACCATCAAATCAAGTTTATTTGACCATGTTTTAGTGAAGTGAGAATGAAATAGTAGATCATGTGAGAAAATTATTATCATGGAGTAAATGTTTGATAAAATAATAATTAATCAATGTGGTATGTAATATTTACCTCTAGTTATAACATGTAGAAAACATCAGTTTAATTTTTCAAGGATTAATGGAGGAACAACCATTGAAGATAGAATCACGAGAGATGAATCAAAGGAGGGATAAAAATCCAATAATAAAGAAAATAACCCCTAATCATATTTATAAATACAAGAAGTTTATTTTTCAAATATAAATATATTTGCATAGAATCTTTCCTATTTAATGATTTAAAATATTATAGATCTTTTTTTTCTTATTAAAAACCTAATATGTAATATATTTCATACATAATATATTTTACACAAAAAATATTGGTATGTAATACCTTTATCCCATATTTAATAGATTTTCCATATGTAATATAATTTTTTTTATGAAAAATCTAATATATAATATGTTCATCCCATACGTAACATATATTTCAAATGTATAGTTTTCCTCACTGATGAAAAACCATACATACTATATGAAGATAAAAGGTATGGATTTTAATTTTTATCAATATTTGAGGATATTATTATATAGATAAGTTATCAATATGTGTTGTAATAAGACAAAAATGTGATGAGTAATAACATATTTCAAAAGATCAAGGGATGTTCTCCTGCTATTCTAGACTAACTATCAAGATAGGTTCAAGGAAAAAATCTATAGAATGTAATTATTAGTGAGTTATTATTCATATTAGAGATAATTAATTTTGAATTAAAATTATCTAAAAATATTGGAGGTATCAAGATTGTAGGGTGATTAAATAATTAATATTATATATTAAAAACTATATGAAGATGTGTTAAACTATTTAAAGGATGTAATAATATAAATATGCTGGGATCAGATCAATATATCTGATTTGGATAATGATTAGAGTGAATTTTGAAAAATTGGTTATGGATTATAAAGAGTTCAATAGATTCCATAATTATTTGAGGTGGTTTGTAATTTTAGTTTTGAGTTTAGGAAAAATTAATAAATATTTATTTTTATGTTAGATTTATAAGGATCATGTAAGTTTATGTATGGGTGTTTGTTACTTCATAAATATAGTGTTGAGATGAAATTAGTTGTTAAATATAAAATTCTTGGAATCAAAATGTGAATGTGTATAGGAATTTGAAACTATATAAGTAAGATTGGATTCTAGGTATGGATCAATGAACACTTTATGATATTCCATGATGAGTTCATAATTATCATATTTTCTACTGTTTAGAGTGAATTACTTTATAATGATGATCCAAAAAAATTTAAGGGAAAATGTACATAAGGATAATTATTAAAAATAAAAAGATTTATCTTTATAAGGATCACTCTATACTAAAAAAGGATGTGATCCTTTTCATATTTTCTCATTTTTTATAATATATATTCTCTAAATAATTGTAATTCAAATATAATGGCTTTATTATGCCAAAATTTTGATGAATAATTATTTTGAAAATTACATTAGAATCATTTTTATTTGATATAGGAAAGGCTCATAAATTTATACTTTCTCAATTATTTTAGGATCTGGGTATAGTGGTTGAATATATGTGGGGGTGATAACTATTTTTATACCCTTAGGGGTGTGGTCCATGGGTATTAAGAGGTTTAGATAAATCACCTTCATGATTATGTGTTATAAGAATATCAGGAATATCATATTGATTAAGAATAATTTTTTTCATTCAATCCACTTTTATCATTAAAGAGCATCCTACACATCTATCAATGGAGATTTTTATACCTATTATAGAGGGTGAAATTAATAGGTTAGATATTTTTCACATGAACATAAATAGTAATGGATGAGTGTTCCCCTATTTTTGAGCATTTAATTTATAGATGTGGAATATATTGTACAACTGGTCTTTTATCCAATTATTGACAAATTTAAATCTCTTTTTCCAAATGGACTATTGGGGTTACATACCAAGAGAGATATATAAAGTAATTATTTGAAATAGTTTTTCATTAGAAGAATATATAGATTAATTTAAATAGGTTAACACCTTTAGAAATTATAGATATCATGGTTTATTTAAAATTCCTTTTGGTGAATAGATCCATTTTCTCATGTGTGTTCCCTTGGGGGATCAAATTTTATTTACTCTTAATGGATATGGTTTATTGAAATTATGTTTAGAATAAAAGTGGTTAATCGAATTGACTTATATGAAATTATATACTATTCATTGCATAAGATATTTAATTGATTATTTTATGAGATCTATGTTGATATAAAAAATTGACTAGAGGTAGAGATATCATTAGTCATAGGGTAGGCCATTCGATTTTCCTTATACTATTTTTATGATTTAAAATTGATTATATGAGTTTGTTATTTCATTTTAAATTATATATTAAGTGAATGTGGGATTATGATATACTGAAGTTTAGGATAATAATATTAAGATTATCCCAATATAGTAATATAGTGTGGGAGGTAGTAGATCAATTGACTAAAGTGACTCACCATCTACCAATCTTAGAGACCATGTGAGTTAATGAATAGGGAATGATATATGGTCAAGAGATAATACATATTCTTCTTATTATGAAGATTATTTTATCACATTAGGATTTACAATTTAGATCTCTCTTCTGTAAGGGGTTAAAAATGGCATTGATTACTTCCATTAATTTTAGAATCAAATATCATCATAGAGTGATAGGAGGTTTCAACATGCCATTTGGGTTATAAGGGATATTATTTAAACACATGTCCATTATTTTTTGGTATCTTAATTCAATATTCTTTTCCTTGTATATTTTTCCTATACATATTATTATTATTAATCTTCATATATGGAAAATTTTGAGGTCTTATTTTGAAATCCATTACAATAATGTCTATGCTGGAAAATGGATGGGTAGTCTTTTATCATCGACCTATGTCTTCTGAAAGAGGATGTAAAGCAACTTAAATGGACAAGGAAGAACATAGTGACTTGTCAATGTATTAAAGGATCTTAGGTAGACTATAAATTCCATCACCTATTGTATGTTCTGGGTGAAATTGTATTTTTAATAGAGTTTTCTCGATTTTCTGATAAATGTATTTGAAGAAAGTGGAAATTAGATACCATGTTCATGGGGTTGTTTTAAGGTTTTCAAGATGATATGCAATGTTTCAATTTCATTATCACATCTTTATAAATATAATTTCAGGCTCAATTGTTTCCTTATGCCTCAACTTTTGAGATATTATCCCAACCCTTCTCAAACCATCAACATCAATTATATCAAGTATAATGACAATGTGTTGTCTAAGGAATAATCAAATTATATGGTGTTCTAAATCAATAAATTCATATATATGAAAATGATATCTATGGTATATGTGAAATGGAAACATGAATGTACATGGAGGATATAAGTGTGATTGAGGTGGATATGAGAGAATAATGGATAATGATATTCAATGGTTATGCTCTATGATGCATCTCAAGGTTGTGTTGTCATATAGATATGAGTTCGCAAGAAAACTCATATTATAAGGTATAAATGTTATTTAAATATTTTTTAAGGATTGTTTATTTTTTTTATTTTTTGACATTTGAGATTATTATTAAGGAAATTGGACAAATTTCTAGGAAAATATCTCCGTGTGGAATCTATGATGTGATGGAAGATTTAATAGAGTACTTAGAGGGTTGATATTAGGTACCAAGTTGTTACATGTAGAGAGTAGGAGTACCTATAGGTCCACCAAACACTTTATTAATCTAGGGAATTAACCAGTGAGTTATCGATGACATTGTGATAGGGTGTCCAGGTACCCAGTATCCCATGATGTAGTTATATTGAAATTTATTTAATTACACTTTTAAAATGTTTGTTAAATAAAAAATAAATATTTTTATCCACACATACCTTACAACACCCTCCCATTTCTCCTTATATTTCTACACATGTATATTTTTTTATCTCTACAATTTTTTATTAGACCAATTCATTATCTATCTCTTTGTATCCCTATAGGTAAGTCGTATCATCTACTTCCATTTAATATAATTTTCATACAATATTTCTTCAATGATCAATACAAATAATTAATTTTTCACTGTAATTAATTTTTTTTGGAAAGTTAACCAAAGAAAAGGTGTTAAGTATAGATAGAAATAATTCAAATCCATGTCATTATTTGTGTAAAATTTACCTATCTATATGCCTTATCAATATTTTTTTATTTAATATGGGAAGAATTTTTTTATGACATGACCATTCATGTTTGGGATGCTATATGATGATATTGTTTACAAAAATCATGATAATTATGTCGATTCCATTGGTTGAAATGCTAAGTTATATTATTCTTGTTATAGAGGTTGTGTTTATTTCTCACTATATTTGTCTTATCTTATTGGTTGGCTGTAATTCTAATAATGAATAATGATATTTTTTATGTTGAGTGTAATGAAAACTTTTGATGTTGTTTTAAAGTGGGATAGGATTATTTAGTAGAATGATCATGTCATAATATATGCTAGGTGGAACTTTATCCTTGTATATAATTCTAATATGGGTTTTGTGTATTCCCTACTATGATTATGTTATACATAGTTAATAGGTAATACAAAAAGTTTTTATATTGTGTCTTGTATTTGGATTACTAATTTCTTTCAAAATTAATCTTATATAAATTGGGTGTAGATATAACGGACATTATATGGTTTATCAAGGATTAATTTATTAATAGGAACTATTCATAGAAAAATCATATTTTTTGTAATTACAAATATGATATTGTTGCTCCATGGGTTGGGTAAAATGGAAACCCATCTCTTTTATTGTTTCAATGTTAAGGTTATTTCAAAATATTATCATTGAGCATATTGATATTTTTTAATGGGAGAATGATTTGATAACCCTTGGTATCATTCTATGATATGATCATACTAGATATCAACACCGACTAAAGTAGGGATTATCGACATTCAGTGACATGTTATAAACTACGTATTTGATATATATCAATGTTTAAAGTTTTTTTACTAATAAAAAACATCCATGTAGTTATATAATTTAGATACAATGAGAGAAAACATTTTTTGTGGATTACTATGTTATAATCACACCTTAAAAAGGTATATCAGTGTGTATGAAGATTTCATGATAAAGAATTTAGTCATTGTAATGTTCTGGAATTTCCATGTTGTTTTTTTAAATAAATGAGAATTTTATGAGTCCTCGAAAATTAACGGTGCATGATTCCAAGGCCCAGAGTTCCCAAAATGAATTTATGAACTTTATCTTGGGTACGTTCAGTAAACGTACAAGCAATTTTTTTTCTAACTTTTGAACCAGTGCTCAGAATGGAAATCTAAGGGAACTGTTGAACTCGCAACACCTGTATTCGCTTAAGGAGACCTTTGCCTCGACTGCAGTAGGTCGAGGGTGAAAGATATATTTTGGGATTTTCATGGGAAAATAAAAAATATATTTAACATTTTATTTTTATTCTTGAAACCTCCCATGTGTGGGTTATGGTGGTGGGGACCACCCTAGCATAAACCCCCAATTTTGAATTCTTAGAGGCGGGGACCACCTGACCCCTCTTTATGAAGGATAAACCGCTCAAATCCCTCTTTAATGTGGAGGAGCCTCTTGAGATTCCTCTATATTAATTATGCCCATACACCACAATTAATTTTTCCAACTTGTGTGATTGTGCCAACATAATTTCTTGTTAAGTTAATTATATTTCAACCTCTTTCATTTTTGGGTGGAATTGTGAGAGGAGAACCCTTAGAGGATTACACTTCTTCCATGAAGAACGCTCCTCCAACGAAGAACGCCAACTTTTACTTATTCCTCATGACACCCTCTAATGAGGAACGTCTTCGACTATGACTAACCGATGCATGAGCCCAGGATTGGAGGTGTGTGGTGGATGAGACAAACATCGACAACTTCATCTTCTTCTCGCACCAACATCAACGAACATTCCAAGGAAGGGGTTTATTTGTGTATGATTATTTACGGGAAGTTGTGGGGTGGTTGTTTGAAATTCTTCTCTATTCCACATTCTTGATTCCAAAATTGTGAACCAATTGCTACCACTCTAACGTGGAGGTGGTGGGCCAAACAAACATGGCCCTACCCCTCCGCCATTTTTCCATTTTGTTTTCTCAACGATGGACGAAGGTGGCTTACACCACGATGAAGAATGAAGATAAAATTCTTCTAAACCAGCCTCTGGCGAAGTCCCGACACCCCGTTGTCTTGTGGTTCCACCACCCATGACCTCCGTGCCCTACGGCCGAGCCGCCGCCTATGGCCTCACCATCTGAGTCGCCACCATAGCAGCCAGCTAAGACCCCCATGCCGTTGCTGTCGACCGCGGCCCTACCGCGCCACCCCAGGACTGTATGTGCCGCCCCATGGCTTGTCGTGTTGCCCCGCAGCTTAGTCGCACCACCCTCAGCCCTCCGAGCCACCCCGCGGCCCTTCGAGCTGCCCTGCGGCCTCATGCTACTCGTGGCCTCCTCGCAGACTTGCGGCCTCCACGACCCCCACGGGCCCTCGCAGCCCTCATGGGCTGGGCCTCCAGGCCGGGCCGCCCAGCGTGGGCTGGGTTGGTTTGACTCGAACTGGGTCAGCCCAGTCCAGGTCAGACCGGACCTGAAGTAACTTCTACCCATTTACGCATTTCCAGCCATTTCTTTGGCATCCGGAGACCATTTGATGAACCTTATATTGAGATGGAAACCTTGGAGTGAGACTGTCCCATTGGTATATCCCACCAGTCTTTTGGATAAGGATGGGGTACAATCGGGTTGCATCGACCACGAACCCAACTGGACCCTCGTGAATAAAAGGCTAATAACTCACAGGCTGGGCATCTGATTGACGCACCATCTATTGTGTTGAGACCCCTATGATGTGGAGGTCCTTGGAGATATTTCTTTTTGGTATATCGTGGTAGTTGGAGTATCGACCAGTGGCTTGGGGTGTAGACTCTCCTGAAGATGAGCTAGCCTAGTGCAGGAACCTAGTAGCTGGCTATGACGAGAAGACTAACTAGTGATTATTTGTGGGTCATCTCTTAGTGATGCTGTGTGGGTCAGCTCCTAGCGATCCTGTGTGAGTTATCTCCTAGAAATCTTGTGTGGTTCATCTCCTAGCAATCCTGTGTGGGTTAGCTCCTAGACATCCTATGTGGGTCAGCTCCTAGCAATCAAATGTGGGTCAGATCCTAGTGATTCTGTGTGGCTCAGCTCCTAGCGATCCTATGTGGGTTAGCTCCTAGCAATCCTGTGTGGTACAGATCCTAGAGATCCTGTGTGGGTCAGATCTTATCGATCCTTTGTGGGTCAGCTCGAGGCGATCATGTGTGGGCTAGCTCCTTGCGATCCTATGTGGGTCAGCTCCTAGCGATCCTGTGTGGGTCAGATCCCAGTGATCCTCTGTGGGTCAGCTCCTAGAGATTATGTGTGGGACAGTAGCAGAGATTCTTAATAGAGTAAGTTGATTCAGTAGTTATAACTAATCATCTCTACTACCATACCAAATTTATACCTGGAATGAGTTGAGTTCGTACCTATGTGGTACTTTCCTTCATTGTAATACCTTGATGGTATTATTCTATGTGGCATATCGATGTGGTACTTGCATTTGAGGTTTTTTTTCCTTGGGGAACAGTTGAGCTATGAGCTGAGTCAGAACCTCTTTGGTCCTTCCTGATTGATATGGATAACTTGATAACTTAGGTATACATATGGGAATATACCAAAGTAGGGTTAACTGTTGTTTTTATGCATTTTGGTTTATCCTTTGTGGTTATTGTGAGACCTTGAGGGTATCAGGGTCTCTACTGGGTATAGTTATACTCGCCCGTACATGGGCTATGCCTGAAAATTATTGTGTTGGATGCGGACGATGGATAACACTGACTGAGGATGAGAATACCTGGGCTAGATGGTGCATGGAGGTGGACCAGACGGTGTATCGATACATAGAGGAGATAGATGGATGTGGAGTGTTGTGGAGGTGATCTGTACCTACCCTTTAGGTAGGAACCCAGAGAAATACCTAGTAGCTTCCTTTATTTCTCTTCAGTTGTATTTTACTTTAGTTGTACTTGTACTATTACTGTTGGGCTGGTATTCCAGCCCCTTTTTACTTTCAGCACTCTATTTTCTATATATTTGACTTGCGTTCCTATCTTTTTCTGTGCTTGGTTGCATGTGTTTATAGGTTATGAAGGCAATTCCTTCCCAGTTTTAGGGAATACGCCTTTGGTCCTCGTCGCCAGCCCTAGGCCTATGGAAGGTGGGCTTGGGGTTAGTCACAGCATGGGTTCTGGGGGGACAGGTCATGACAAATTAATATCAGAGGAGTCGATTCTACAATAGAACATAGGACTCTGATCTTTCCTTTTAACAACAATAGTGTTAAGTGTAGTGAGTGTGTTTATCTGTTTAGGGAATCAAATGTTAGTGCAGCGGCCGACGTATCTATACACTAGGACCCATAATTCTGATTTCCGACTAAGTGCATGAAAACACTGATTGCATGTGTGTTATCAAGAGTTTTCTTTGTGATCTATTTGAATCAGCTCACCAGGTATAAATATTTGACCGTGGTGCACCTATTTCTTTTTAGGATGCCTCAGGGAAGACAGTGAGCTAGGGTTCCGGGAGTTATAATCACTAATATCCCACCAAACGACGAGGCCTCGGTGTAGGGCCCTCTTCCAGTAGAGGCACCGGTGGAGGCACCATTGGTACTATTACCTATTGGGACACCGATGCCACCAACCCCAGCAGCAGAGAGTGCATGCCACTTGAGCGCATTGCACAAGTTCCATCACCAAAGGCCACCCCGATTCAGGGGAGAGACAGACCCACAAGTAGCTGAGGATTGGTTGGAGGTTGTAGTGAGAGTCTTCTGACGGGTATGGACACCAGTCGATCTCATGGTGATCCTTGCCACCATCCTTCTATAGGAATTAGCAAGAAGATGGTGGAACTTTATGCTCTATGTTCATGATGAGGTGACACTTTTCTGGGAAGACTTCAAGAGCCTTTTTTGGGCAGAGTTTGTCCCAGCAAATCTTCACGCAGTTCGCATACAGAAGATTCTTCATTTTCCGCAGGGCAACATGATTGTGGCTCAGAACTAAGTGAGGTTCATTGACCTCTCATTCTACACCACAAATATGGTGGGGAACCATGCTTCAGGGCCCATACCTTGGAGCATGGACTCAGGTGAGAGATCTTGCTTCAATGATCTCACTCGTCATCTCGACGCAGGCGGGGGTGTTAGAGAGAGCCCTCCTAGTGGAGGGTTTCTTTGCTAAGCAGTCACCAACAGTGAGACCCACCACCGGAAATCATGTATATGTATCTTCTGCAGGTGGCAGTAGATAAATGACACAGAGTTCCTAGAGAACCAGACCTACAAGTGGACGACCGAATGATTCAGGGTCAGTTTTGCGAGGCACCCGAGGCAGAGACGGTCGTACCAGGAGAAGGCAGTGTAATGCATGTCGCGGGTAGGGTTACATGGTTCGTGACTATTCGAACCTCCGTACGGATAATCAGCAGATGTTCAAAGGACCGCCCAGGCAGAGACAGAGGTTCGACTGAGGAGGTCCACAGGAAGTAGACAGACATGGAAGAGGAGCAGTTCATGCAGCTGGTGGTGGGAGATGATTTGAGATGTTACCTCCACCACCACCAGGTGGTCCACCCCGACCACAGGGAGTATAAGGATAGGGGAGATACCAGCTCCAGGTAGCTGAGGCCTATGATCATGGCGATCTGGATATGATATGAGGTACGATATGTGTCTACTCCACCTTATCTACAATACTTATAGACACAGGTGCAAGTCATTATTTTATTTCCACTACCCTCGTTCGGAGCTCAGATATTCTGATGGAGCCGTTGGCTCAATCCTTATGGCTAGACACTCTTACAGGAGTGGATTTGATGATTAAGCACTTGTGCCGGCAATGTGATATTACTTTATGAGTTGACAGTTTTTGTTGGGATCTCTTAGTAGCGGCGTCAAGGCCATATGATGTCATCTATAGTATGGACTAGTTATCTACAATCCATTCTCAGATTGACTGTATTAGGCACAATGTGTGGTCGGTATGCATAGATAGAATCATGTTTACCTTCAATGGTGAGAAGGGTGACTTTTCAGCATAGGATGAACTTTCTTGGAGGAGGGTGCAGCCGTTTAAACATTAGTTGGATAGCCTTACCCTCAGAGCGATTGATGTGGAGAGTCCGAGTTAACCTATAGTGGTGGACCAGTACGTGGATGTCTTCCCTTATGATGTCTCAGGTCTACCTCCTCATAGAGAGGTGGACTTTTACATTGAATTTTACCCTAGGATGGAACCAATATCTACACCAGCATATCGAATGGCTCCCGCGGAGGTTCATGAGCTGCGAGTACAGCTAGAGGACTTTCAGGGGAAGGGATTCATCCGTCCCCGTATTTCACCTTGGTAAGCCCCTATTTTGTTCTCCAAGAAGGCGGATGGGAGCTTGAGGGTTTGTGTTGACTATCGGCTCCTGAACCAGGTGACCATGAAGAACAAGTACCCACTTCAGATGATTGACGATCTCTTAGATCATTTGAAAGGGGTATGGTGGTTCTTAAAGAAAGACCTCAGATCAGGTTGTCACCAGCTCAGAGTATGAGATGAATATGTGAAGAAGATAGATTTAAGATGTCGGTATGTCCATTAAGGGTTCTTGGTTATTCCATTCGGTGTATCAAAAGCTCCAGCAGTGTTCATGGGACTCATGAACGAGATCTTTCAGCCATACCTTGATCACATTGTAGTAGTCTTTATCGACGACATTCTGATCTACTCGAATATGGAGGAGGAGCATGACTATAATTTGCAGGTAGTACTAGAAACACTCTAAGAGAACCATATTTATGGTAAGCTCTTGAAGTGCCAGTTTTGGATCTAAGAGTTTCACTTTATTGGACATGTTACGTCGGAGGCTGGAGTTATAGTGGTTCCAACGATGATTTAGAGAGTACTTTCTTGGGATCCACCCAGGAGTGTGATGGAGGTACGGAGTTTCCTGGGTTTGGCCAGTTACTACCAGATATTTTTACAGATTTCTCTAGAGTTTCAGCACCACATTCAGCATTGAAGAAGAAGGGTCAACCCTTCGTGTGGTTGGAGAGATGTCACCTGAGTTTTCAAGAGCTAAGGCAGCGGTTGACTAGTGCCCCCATCATGAGGCTTCCATAGGAGGGAGTAGGATACGTAGTCTACTGCGACGCATCAAGGACCTTGCTCGTATGTGTCCTGATGCAGGAGCAAGCAGTGATCTCTTATGGTTCTCGATAGCTGAGATAGCATGAGCCGAACTATGCTACCTGTGACCTAGAGTTAGCAGCAGGGGTCTTCACCTTGAATATGTGGTGACATTACATGATGGGTGAACATTTTACAATGTACTATAATCACAAGAGTCTCTGGTATATCTTCTCATAAAAGAACCTAAACCTGAGATAGCGACCTTTCCTTGAGTTCCTCTAAAACTATGACTTTGAGAAAGTCTATACTCCTAGGATGGGGAAGGTTGTAGCAGATGCACTCAGCAGGAGATCCGGTATACAGCTTCTAGGTGAGGCGACAGAGCAGTTGGACCGCTTTGTAGATATCCATTGTGGATTGAGATGGAGCAGCTTTCTTTCAGACTCTTATTGTCACTCCCCCACTTCTTCAGTGAGTTAGGGAGGCGCGACATGGGGACGCTGACTACTAGACTCGACGTGCTCAGATATACAAAGGACATGCACCTGATGGATTTTCTAAAGGTGGGAACCACGTCATCCTCTTCAGAGGATGTACCATGGTACCGATATCACTTCCAGACGAAGTATTGAGGGAGTTCCACAAATTATCTCTAGTGGTACATCTATGAGTGGTGAAGATGTACCAGGACCTCCGATGATAGCACTGGTGGCTGAGAATGAAGAAGGCAGTAGTATAGTTTGTCTCTCGGTGCCTCACATGCCAGTAATTGAAGGCGGGGCATCAGGTACTAGTAGGATTGGTTCAGCCTTTAGAGGTCCCATAGTGGAAGTGGGATGGGATATTGATAGACTTCTTGGTTGGACTTCCACATACATCTAGAGGTCATGACTCGATTTGGGAGATCGTCGACCGACTCACCAAGTCGGCCCACTTCCTACCGATCAGAGAGCAGGGTTCATAAGAGAGTTTGGGACGCCTCTATATGCAAATGATTATACGACTACATGGAGTACCCTCAAATATTGTCTCTTATCGTGAAGCATGTTTTACTTCCTGGCTATGAAAGGGGTTGCAGGAGGCTTTTAGGATGCAACTTTGTCTGAGCACTGCCTTCCATCCTCAGACGGATGGTAAGAATGAGCAGACCATTCAAACTCTCAAGGACATGTTGCATGCTTGTGTCCTCGAATTCGGTCACAGCTGGGAGGATCACTTGCCTTTGGTGAAATTTTCATACAACAACAACTATCACTCCACCATTGGGATGACACCTTCTGAGGTGTTTTACAGGAGACCTTGTAGAAATACCCTTATGTTGGACTGACCTAGGGGAGTCAGCACTAGTGGGACCAGAGATGGTATGGGATATTAGAGAGAAAGTGTAGATCATCCAGGAGCGGATGAAGACTATGTAATTTTTTTTAAAATAAATTGGAATTTTACGAGTTCGTGAAAATTTACAACACGTGATTCTGAGGCCCAGAGTTCTAGGAATAAATTTCTAAACATTATCTCGGGTACTTTCAGTAAACGTGCCCATGAGTTTTTCTAACTTTTGAAACGGTGATCAGAATTGAAATCTGAGGGCACCATTGAACACGAAGTGCCGATATTCATTTAAGGAGACTGTAACCCCCCGACCCTAGTTACCTAGAGTCGGTGCATTATTTTAATACATTGGCATGATTACAAGGAATCAAGTCCCGAAGGACTGGTCGGTTTAGCAGTCTTGGAAAATAGATTACATACATTAATGTTACATTACACTTTATAACATAAAGAACAACATAAATAATCCTTTATGAATGACATTATTCACTTGGCTTAACCCTGCATATAAATCACAATACACTTCGTGGAATCCTGGGAAAATTAAAACATAGAAAGGGGTGAGCTCAGATGCTCAGTAAGGATGACAATATAGCAGAAACTTTCATAAATAAGCATAACCATTTAAGGCAATGTATAACTAAAACAAATGACTTTTAAACATTAAATTCAGAATAATATGGAAAAAATAAAATTAAATAATGCCATTTACTTATTGACATGGATATTCTACTAGTAAAATAATCACATTCTATATCAATAACCACTTTCATAATGATGGAATGCGTAATGTCAGATTATCATAACCACGTAGCCAAGGCCTCGTGCCAAGACTACAAATATGATTTTGTCATGGCCTCATGCCAAGACACTAGTTTGTCTCATTAAACCTACTGATGCATTGAGGAGCTATAGCGGGCTCCACCCTTCACTTACTAAGTCCAATGCATTCCTCATATGAAATTGTTTAAACATAACATAAACATTCATATTAAAACTGGCATATGAAATGTCAATAAATTTCCCATAAACCATGAATGGTATAAAAATAACAAATCCATAGTCAAACATATCACAAAACCATCAACCCAATATGAAAGATTTGTAACATGATAAATCAACTTCAAAACAAGTTTAAAATATATTAAAGGATCTTGACGTTGATGAAAATGATTTGTAAAATTCATTGAGATAAATACCCCCTTTTCATGAAAACATTTAAAAGTCACACAATTTTGAAAAGAAGTCATTTAAAGACATTTTTGAATAAAAGTGTCCCATACCACTTTGAAACTTTTGAAAGGAATTAACATTTTAAAAACATTCGTGTTCATAAAAATAAATCCTTAAAACCCATTTTGAAGACATGGACATTAATGAGGATGATTTAGAAGAATAAATATTTAAAACATTTGAAATGATGTTTTAGTAAAAATTCCCTTAAAACAATCCCTTTGAAAACACTTTCATAAAATATGGACATGGATTATAAATATGTCCCAGTAGATACATACGTAAAAACAACCTCAGATAATAAAGAGATTGTGAAATTAACCCTTACCAATTTGGTAACTTAAGAAACATACACCCCATGAAAGAGTTATCATACAATTAATATGTAAATACACATAAATTAAAGTGTATTACACAAAGAATAAAATTATGGGTAGTACATACACCACACAAAAGGTAATAGTGGCAATATGGCATGAATCTCATGGGAATAAGGAATGAGGTGAAAACCCCTTACCTAGTACTTTTCCTCCATTCAGGGTAGGTTAACCTCATGTATAATAGTTAAATCATTATTATTAAATTATACAAAAATCATATATACAAATATGATATCATATATGATCTTTTAATATTTTTTTGTTAATAATATTTTAGTATTATTTTCGTTTCGGGTGTTAACCGATTCGTTTTCCTTCATATGCTTTGTTACGTAAGCCATGTTTGTTATGGATAGGTTGTATCATATTCATATCCAGAATGATATAAAGACCTTAAAAATTACTTTTAATCATCAAATGAGAATTATTCTTGAATGGATATGATGGGTAAATGAATCTCATCGCGTTCGTGGAGATGGTAATCCGTACGTAGGCACGAACGCTACTCCCATTTCATTTTTATTTTAAAAGGAATCAAAAACAAATGATACATAGGTATATTATTATTACAATATAATATAATATCTTATATGTGTTACTTAAATTCATTAACACCATTTTTTATACATTCGATGTATGGTATGAACGTGTCATATCACATTGAGGTGGCGGTAGTCCGCACTACCTCAAATGAAATTATCATATATATATATACAACATGAAACAAATATTGGTATGATATAAAATGGAATTAAAGAAGATTATATATAAAATAAATATCATAAATATTATATTTAATTATAGTGCCATCAAAATGGCCACCATGAGAGGTGGTAGAAGATAATTGAACAATCATCGTTTCGTGAGGCGTTTGGTTTTCATCCACAAAAAGATTATGTTCTTCACCAATTAGATGGAGGTGTGTGTAAGTGTAGTACGAATAATTCTCAAAAAAATATCCTAGTATATTTAGGATACTGTTTTTTTTACAAAAGAAAATAATAATAATAGTTTAGGGGATGGAGAAGTAAAATAAAAGAAAATATACTAAGAGAAATTATTACCTTTAATTTGTGTAACTCCCTTTAGTTTGAACCAAAAATAACTCTTGATGTGACTTATACCTATGCTATGGCTTCTAAGAGGATTATAGAATGTAGGAATATTAATTGGGAAGAGTTTGGATGAGCCAAAAGGCTTTAGAGGTGTGAGGAATTGGTTAGAAGTGGTGTCCTTTTATAAGGGGGGGAGGGGCTCTTTAGGAAAAAATTTAAGTATTATTTTATAATAAATTCATATTCGGTTTATAATGGCTCCAAATTGGATTATTTAAAGTCTAATGTGGGTATGGGTCTAAAACACTCAACCAATAGGTTTTAGACAAGTATGGGTCACTATTTTACACTTATCTTTCAGATTTAACTCTTAGTTAAATAGTTTCACATTTACCTTGTCTCTTTGTATTTTTATATTATATGGTTAAAAAACATACTATAAACTACAAAGAGAACCCCATGTGGTTCATTAATGACATAACTATCATCATATAAGTCCTTTGGCCAATCCTTAGATTTTTAAGAATATTATATCAATTAATAATATATTATTTGTTTTAAAAACTCCGTTATGCAAATTTTGACACTATTTAATAGTTGATTTTTGTTAAAGTCTTAATAACATTACTAATTCGAAACAAATTCATTAATGAAATCCAAACATGTCATATTGACCAATAAAATTATTATAATTCATTAAAATTTGTTAATTATATTTATTTGGGTATTTATGATATCAATTATTTTAATATTTCACCAATAAGGTAATTACTTCATCATTATTGTGTCATAAATAAATTAACTTATATAATGTATAAAAATTATAAATAAAATACAATTATGTAGGAAATATTTTTATCTTTTTAAAAAATATTTATAATAGAATTTATCTTATGTATAACCATATATTAAAAATGTTTTAGTTTTTAAACATTGATTTTAACTCTTTTAACTCTTCTTTGAATTAAATAATAATAAATGTTCGAATCTAATCCAAGTGGACTAAAGAGGTTCATATTTTATTCCTAAGTTTTTTTTGTCGAACTATACTTATCCAATAGAATTAGGACATGTGTTAGGGTAATAATAATATCATTTTTACCCTTAATTACCCTATTTACTTTTTACCGTGGTAAATAAAAGTAAAAACTTACTATTCACCAAAAATTATTTTTATCTTATTTAACCAAATTTTACTCCTTCATATAAACCATGTCCCTTGGATTTTATAAATTCCACTCATAGAAGTGGTAAAATTATGTTTTATGTGGATTTACAAATTCTTTTAGAAGGTGGGTAAAAGACGGTGAAAAGTTCAATAAAATTTTTATATATCTAAAATTATTATAAACAGACTCCAATTAATTACCTTGAACTTATATAGGTATTATGTATCTATTTTTAATAAGATAATTTTAATAAAATAAATAATTATTTAAATAAAAATTCAGTTTTAAACTATAACTTAGTGTTTTCACTATTCATCAAAAATTAAAAGTTTTCAGAAAAATACGAAAAAATTACCCTAAAATAATTTTGATATTCCTAATTCAATAATGAAGTCTATTTTGAAATATAAAATGTATAAAATTTCAAAAAGTGTGTATTACTATTTATAACTACTAGTTTGATTAGTTGTGGTGTGTGTTAGAACTTGAAGTTGCGTACAACACATGCTATTGTATTATTCAAAGAGAAGCATACTATGGAAGCCTTGGGTGTTACATTCTCCCCTCCTTCAATAAATTGTGTCCTTGCAATTTATTATTGGTATTGGAAACATGGGGTTCACATTTTAAAATATCTTAGTTGAAATCCCACATCAAAAAATGGATTAATGAGGCCTCTATTTAAAATAAAGAGTGGTAAGTATGAATGTTACCGAAAATAACACACACTAGGGTTACATGTTGGAAAATATGGATATTGAATAGAAATCTAACCATTAATATCTGATGGAGAGTGGTAGAGAACATGGCTATGAAAAGGCCAACAATCCCAAAGCCATAAATATGTGATGATCTAAGGTACCATCTTGGACAACATTTTTGTTCTAAGTTCCTTTTATTAATGTTGAGGAATTTATTTATGAGATTCACTAAGATCATAAGGAGATATACTTACAATATAATTAGAGTTTTATCCCTTAATAAATTTCTACCACAAACTCATCTTTCACCACAATAAATAATACAACTCAAAAATACTCTATTTATCCTAATCATATAGGGTTCCAAATATAATGAACTTATAATTCACATATCAGACCCTTTAAAAAAAGAAACTACATTATACCATCCAAGAACATAATTTAGTCTAGTGGTAGGCGATAAATTTCAATTACACTATGGTTGTGGGTTTGATTCCCGCAGCTTTGTCCGACACGACATGTCGTCGCACGGTCAGCGTGTTGTCCTTTTATAAAAATCCAAAAACAACCTTTCAAACTTAATCCCTTCGAACCTTTAGACTTATCCAAAATACTTCTTTAAACTCTCAGTCCAAAATTTATATGAAGGGTAAACATAATGTAGATCCTTTTTACCCCGTAATAGCTTGTGAATACCTACATCATGTATTCTTTTAAAACATTGAAACACCCTGAATTACCATAAAACCTTATTGATTACATTCATGCTCCCTTATTCCTTATAGAATACTAGATATAATTCATCCATCCAAAAATGATTTAAACTCCAACAATGATGGAATATACAAATCTTTAATCAGTTTCAACCCAGTCAAGAATATCCAATATAATTTACCCAAATCAACCATATCTTATTCCAAAATCAGTACCTCAATATTAGGACCATACTAAGGTTTATCTTTCCTTAAACCATATAATATCTAAAAAGTATAACTCACTATAGAGTCACTTTTCTTAGTACCATAAAATCTCAAATCCTCAATGAAATAGTACTGCAATACAATCCTTATTTATTTCTAGTATATCATTGATACAACACTTCAATAAAATAATTCCAAAATAAAAACATAAGAACACTAGTCATTCCTCTTCATCTGTGGTAGTATCATAACTTGATTGTTATCCAATAGAATCATTTGTGACATATTCTGTTGACTGGGACATTGGTTCTCTTAGTGTCCAAACTCCTTGTAGATGATGCATTGTACATTTGAAACCTTTTTCCTACCCTTTCAGTCACGTACTTGGTGTCCTTTTTTCCACACTTATAACATACTCCCATTCTCGTCAAGGATTTTACAAGGTGGTTCTTTCTTCAGTTATCACATATGGGAAAATCTTTCTTTACCGTATTCCCTTTATTTTTCCTTCTCTCTACCATCCTTTCCTTCTCTGGCTTCCCTTCAAAGCCATAGGACTCCGATAATTCTTTACTTATCATATCAACACATGATACTATTTCTTCATATGATGATAATACGTGGAATACTATTTCCCTTCTAAATTATGGCTTAAGACTAAGAAAGATATGATCTTTCTTACTCTTTGGATCATGCGTATTGCTGGAGTTCTCATTCCTTATACTGGGTGTCATTTCTAAACAATGGAATACACTAGATTAGTTTATGAATAGAAATACCTAATCCCAAAATTGTAAAACACTTAACATAAATTAAACAGTTTATGGATATAATCCATAATCAAAAATATTTCTTCTTTGAGGATGTATATACTCATAAATCCTTCGTAATTTTTTTGTAAAGAAAATGAGAATTATCCTAAGCATATCCCCCGGGAGTGTCGTAACCGAGAGTGCAGCAAGGCCCGTTGTCATGCACTAGTTCCCGTTTGAGTCTTGCTCAAAGTGGTGTTTTCGGGTTTTACCCTTAGGTACATCTATGCTAGAGCCACCTCTACCTTCTCGTATCCAGATAGAGATGTATTGCTCGGAAAACTCACAAAATCTCTACAATATCAAAATTCTAGAAAGTTATTCTCTACTAATCATTGAATTCTATCGTAGGGATATGTTCTCTAATCAGAGTTTATCTAAATCTAGCTTTTAAGGTTATTTCTAAACTTCCACTGATACCAACTGTAACACCCCGACCCCAGTTACCCATATTCGGTGCATTATTTTAATACATTGGCATGATTACAAGGAATCAAGCCCCGAAGGACCGATCAGTTTAGCAGTCTTGGAAAATAGATTACATACATGAATGTTACATTACAAATTATAACATACGAAACAACATAAATAATCCTTTATGAATGCCATTATTCCCTTGGCTTAACCCTGCATATCAATCACAATACACTTCTTGGAATCCTGGGAAAAATAAAACATAGAAAGGGGTGAGCTCAGATGATCAGTAAGGATAAAAGTATAGCAGAAAATTTCATAAATAAGCACAAACATTTAAGGCAATGTATAACTAAAAAAATCCTTTTAAACATTAAATTTAGCATAATATGACAAAAAAATAAATAATTCCATTTACTTATTCACATAGATATTTTACTAGTCGAATAATCACATGCAATATCTATAACCACTTTCCTAATGATGGAATGCATAATGCCAGACTATCATAACCACGTAGCCAAGACCTCTTGCCAAGACCACAAATAAGATTTGGTCAAGGCCTCGTGCCAAGACAGTAGTTTGTCTCATGAGACCTACCGATGCATTGAAGATCTATACCGGGATCCACCTGTTACGTACTAAGTCTAATGCATTCCTAATATTAAAAGTTCTAAACAATACATAAACATTCGTATTAAAACTAGCATACGAAATGTCAATACGTTATCCATAAACCATGAATGGTATAAAAATAACACATCCACAGTCAAACATATCACAAAACCTTCAACACAATATGGAAGATTCGTATCATGATAAATCAACTTCAAAACAAGTTTAAAATCCATTAAAGGATTTTGATTTTGATGAAAATGATTTGTAAAAATCCTTGAGAGAAATACCCCCTTTTCATGAAAACATTTAAAAGTCATAAAATGTGGAAAATAAGTCATTTACAGATATTTTTGAATCAAAGTATCCCATACCACATTGAAACTTTTGAAAGGAATTAACATTTTAAAAACATTCATGTCCATATAAATAAATTCTTAAATACCATTTTGAAGACATGCACATTAATGAGAAAGATTTAGAAGAATAAATATTAAAAACATTTGAAATGATGTTTTAGTAAAAAGTCCCTTAAAAGAATCCCTTTTAAAACTCTTTCATAAAACATTGACATGGATAATAAATATGTCCCAGTATATACTTACGTAAAAACAACCCCAGATAATAAAGATATTGTGAAATTAACCCTTACCAATTTGGTAACATACGAAACATACACCCCATGAAAGAGGTATCATACAATTAATATGTAAATACACATAAATTAGTGTATATTACACGAAGAATACAATTATGGGTAGTACATACACCACACAAAAGGTAATAGTGGCAATATGCCATGAATCTCACTGGAATAAGGAGTGAGATGAAAACCCCTTACCTTGTACTTTTCCTTGGTTGATGGTAGTTTAACCTCATGTATAATAGTTAAATAATTGTTATTAAATTATAAAATAATCATATATACAAATATGATATCATATATGAACTTTTAATATTGTTTTCTTAAAAATATTTTAGTATTATCATCGTTTCGGGTGTTAACTGATTCGTTTTCCTTTATATGCTTTGTTACGTAAGTCGTGTTTTTTATGGATAGGTTTTATCTTATTCATATCCAGAATGATATCAAGTCATTAAACATTACTTTTAATCATCAAATGAGAATTAGTCTTGAATGGATATTATGGGGAAATGAATCTCATCGTGTTCGTGGAGACGGTAATCCGTACGTACGCACGAACGCTACTTCCATTTCATTTTTATTTTAAAAGGAATAAAAACCAAATGATACATAGGTATATTATAATTTCAGTATAATATAATATCTTATATGTGTTACTTATGTTCATTAACACCATCCTTTATATGTTCCTTGTATGGTATGAATGAGTCATATCACTTTGAGGGGGCGGTAGTCCGCACTTCCTCAAATGAATTTATCGTATATATATACAATAATAAATGAATAATGGTATGATATAAAATGGAATTAAAAAAGCTTATATATAAAATAAATATCATTAATTTAATATTTAATTATAGTTCCATCATAATGGCCCCCATGAGAGGTGGTAGGAGATAATTGAGCAATCATCATTTCGTGGGGTGTTTGGTTGCCATCCAAAAAAACATTATGTTCTTCACCCATTAGATGGAGGTGTGTGTAAGTGTAGTTCGAATACATATCATAAAAATATTATAGTATATTTAGGATACTGGTTTCGTTAAAAAAGAAAATAGTAAGAAGATTTTAGGGGTTGGAGAAGTAAAATAAAAGAAAATAAGCTAAGAGAAATCGTTGCCTTTAATTTGGGTAACTCCCTTTGGATTGAACCAAAAAGGACTCTTCAAGTGCCTTATGCCTAAGGTAAGGCCTCTATGAGTAGGATAGGGATGTAGACAGATTAATTGGGTAGAGGTTAGACGAGCCAAAAGGCTTTAGAGGTGTGAGGAATTGGTTAAATTTTGTGTCCTTTTATAAGGGGGAGGAGGGGCTCTTTAGGAAAAACTTAAAGTATTATTTTATAATAAATTTATATTCAGTTTATAATGTCTTAAAACTAGATTATTTAAATTATATAGTGGTTATGGGTCGAAAACCACTCAATAAATAGGTTTTAGACACATTTGGGTCACTATTTTAACCTTATCTTTTATATTTAACTCTTAGTTAAATAGTTTGACATTTACCATATCTCTTTGTATTTTTATATTATATGGTAAATAAACATACAATAAACTACCAATAGAACCCCAAGTGGTTTATTAATGACTTACCTGTCATCATATAAGTCCTTTGGCCGAACCATATATTTTTTGGAATATTATATCAATTAATAATATAATATTTGTTTTAAAAACACCTTTATGTCAATTTTGACACTATTTAATAATTTATTTTTGTTAAAGTCTTAATAACTTAATTAATTCTAAATAAATTCATTAATTCAATAAGAACATGTAATATTAACAAATAAAATTCTTTTAATTCATTAAAAGTCTCAAATTATATTTATTTGGGTATTTATGATATCAATTATTTTAATATTTCACTAATAAGGTAATTACTGCATCATCATTATTTCATAAATAAATTAACTTATTTAATGTCTAAAAATTATAAATAAAATACCATTATGTAGGAAATATTTTCATATTTCTAATGAATATTTATAATCTAATTTATCTTATGTATAACCCTATATTAAAAATTATTGATTATTAAACATTGATTTTAACTCTTTTAACTCTTCTTTGAATTAAATAATAATAAATGTCCTAATCTAATCCAAGTGGACCAAAGATGTTCATATTTTATTACTAAGCTTCTTTTTGGTCGAATTATACTTAGCCAATAGAATTAGGACATGTGTTAGGGTAATAATAATATCATTTTTACCCTTAATTACCCTATTTACTTTTTACCGTGGTAAATAAAAGTAAAAAGTTATTATTCAACAAAAATTGTTTTTATGTTATTGAACAACATTTTACTCCTTGATATTATCCGTGTCTCTCAAATTTTCAAAATTCCACTCACAGAAGTGGTAAAATTAAGTTTTATGTGAATTTGCAAATTCTCCTAGGAGATGGGTAAAAGACGGTGAAAAGTTCAATAAAATTATTATATATCTAAAATTATTATTAAACGACTACAATGAATTATATTGAACTTATATAGGTATTTTGTATCTATTTTGAAATAAAATAATTTAAATAAAATAAATAATTATTTATATAAAAATTCGGTTTTAAACTATAACTCAGTATTTTTCACTATTCATCAAAAATTAAAAGTATTCAAAATAATACCACAAATTTACCCTAAAATAATTTTGATATTCTGAATTCAATAATGAAGTATATTTTGAAAGATAAAATGTATAAAATTTCAAAAAGTGGGTATTGCTATTTATAACGGCTAGTTTTATTGGTTGTGGTGTGTGTTAGAACTTGAAGTTGCGTACAACACACGCTACTGTATTATTCAAAGAGAAGCATACCATAGAAGCTTGGGGTGTTACAGAGACCTTCAACATGACCACAGTATGTCGAGGGTGAAATATAGATTTTGGGATTTTTATGGGAAAATAAAAAAATTATTTAATATATTATTTTTATTCTTCAAACCTCCCATGTGTGGGTTATGGTGGTGGGTACCACCCAAGCATAAACCCCCAATTTTGAATTCCTAGAGGAAGGGACCACCCAATCCCTCTTAATAGAGGAGAAACCTCTCAAATCCCTCTTCAATGTGGAGGGGAATTTTGAGCTTCTTCCACATTAATTATGCCAATGCAACACAATTAGTTATCCCAACTTGTGTGAGTGTGCCAACATAATTTTTTCTGAAGTTAATTATATTGGCACCACTTTCATTTTTGGGTGGAATTGTGAGAGGATAACCCTTGGAGGATTACACTTCTTCCACGAAGAATGATCCTCCAACGAAGAACATCGACTTCAACTTCTTCCTCAGGACACCCTCCAATGAGGAACGTCTTCGATTATGATGAACCGATGCACGAGCCCGAGATTGGAGGTGTGTGGTGGACGAGACAAACATCTACAACTTTAACTTCTTCTCATGCCAACGTCAACAAACAATCCAAGGTAGGGGTTTATTTTTGTATGATTATTGGTGGAAGTTGTAGGGTGGTTGTTTGAAATTATTCTCCCTTCCACGTTCTTGGTTCAACAATGGTGAACCACTTACTACCACTAGAACGCGGAGGGGGAGGGACAAAAAAAATGGCCCAACCCCTCCACTATTCTTCCTTATTGTGTTCTTCCCGGTGGAAGAATGTGTCTTACACCATGATGAGGAAAGAAGAGAGTGGCTGGCTAAACCAACCGCCAGAGATGGGATAGTGCCCAGTCGGCTCGCGGCTCCGCCGTCTGTGACCTCCGCACCCAGCGGTTGAGCCACAGACCGTAGCCTCATCGCCCGAGCTGCCACCACCATTCGCAGCTATGCAGCCACCCGTGGCCTCGCCACCTAAGCTGTCACTCCCATCCGCAGTTGAGCCACCACCCGATCCACTACCGCCGTTCGCGGCCCTGCCGTACCACCCCGCAGCTGTCTGCACCGCCCCGCGGCCTTCAGCGCCGCCCTGTGGCCTAGCCATGCCGCCCGCATCCCTTAGAGTCACACTAGAACATCGCGCCATACATGGCCTAGTTGCGCCGCCCATGACCCTCTGAGCAGCCCTGCGGCCTCGGGCTGACAGTGTCCTCCAGCAGCCCTATGAGGCCCTGTCGCGGACTCGTGGCCTTTACGACCCCAGCGTACCCTCACGACCCTCACGGGGCGGACCCAGTAGGTCGGGCCTCCTAACGCGAGCCGGGCTAGACCCATCGGGTGGGGCCGGGTTTGTCTGACTGGGTCGAACTGGACCTGGACCCACTTTGAGCCATTTACCCATTTTCGGCCATATCTTTTGCCCCGGGTGACCATTTGACGAACTGTCTGTGGCACTGAAAAACATGGAGCGAGACAGTTCCTTTGGTATACCCCACTGGAGTTTTGGATAAGTATGGGGTACTGTCCGATTGGATCGAGCAGGAATCCAACCAGGCCCTCAGGACTAAAAGGCTAATAACTCATAGACCGGACATCTGATTGACGCATTGTCTATTGCATTGTGACCCATATGTCATGGCGGTCCTTTGAGATACTTCTTTGTGGGATTTCATGACAGTTGGGGTATCAACCAATAGATTGGAGAGCGGACTCTCCCAGAGAAGAGAAAGCCTAGTGTGGGAACCCAGTAGCTGGCTATGATGAGAATACTGACTAGTGATCTTGTGTGGGTCAGCTCCTAGCGATCCTGTGTGGGTCAGCTTCTAGACATCATATATGGGTCCACTCCTAGCAATCCAGTGTGGGTCAGATCCTAGCGATACAGTGTGGGTTATCTCCTAGAAATCCATTGTGGGTCAACACCTAGCGATCATGTGTGGGTCAACTCCTAGTGATCCTGTGTGGGTCAGCTCCTAGAGATCCTATGTGGGTCAGCTCCTAGCGATCCTCTGTGGGTCAACTCCTAGCGATCATGTTTGGGTCAGCTCTTAGAGATTATATGTGGGTCAGAAATAGATCCTCTTAATAGAGTAAGATGATTCAGTAGTTATAACTAATCATCTCTACTACAGTGCCTAAGTTATACCTGGAATGAGATGAGTTCGAACCTGTGTGGTACGTTCCTTTGTGGTAATAACTTGATGGTATTCTTCTGTGTGGTGTACCAGTGTTGTACTTTCCTTTGTGGTTTTCCTTCCTTTTTGGAATAGTTGAGATGTGAGATGATTCAGAACCTCTATGTTCCTTCATAATTGAGATGGATTACTTGATAACATAGGTATATGTATGGGCATATACCTAAGTATGGTTAACTATTGTTTTCATGATTTGTGGTTTATCCTTTGTGGATTTTGTGAGACCTTGAGGGTCTCAGGGTCCCTACTGAGTATCTTTATACTCACCCCTACACGGGCTATGAATTCACCTTGTTGTGTTAGATGTAGATGATGGAAAACGCTGACTGAGTTGAGAATACCTGGACTGGACGGTAGTCAGAGGTGGACCATACGACGTGTCGATACGTAGAGGAGATGGGTAGATGTAGAGTGTTGTGGAGGAGATCTTTACCTACCCTTCAGGTAGGAACCTGAAGAACGAACCAGTAGCTGCCTTTCTTTTTCTTCAGATGTATTGTATTTCAGTTGTACTTGTACTATTACTATCCGGCTTGTATTCCAACCCCCTTTTACTTTCAGCACTCTATTTGATATACATTTGACTTGTGTTCGTATCTTGCTGTGTGCTTTTTAGCATGTGTTTACAGGTTATAAAGTCAATGCCTACCCAATTTTAGGAAATACGCCATTGGTGCTAGTCGCTAGCCCCTGGCCTATGGAAGGCGTGCTTGGAGTTATCATAGCATGGGCCCCGGGGGACGGGTCGTGACAGTCATGATCAAGGTTTTTAAAATGGATATATGAGAAGGATTTATAGATATAATAGAAGATATGAGTGATAATATTATCAAATGTAGTTCTTAGTGCAATGACTGCATTATAAAATTATGTTGGGACAACCATGTATTTGATCGACCCATATAGGAATATAATTTATAGATGTATTAATTTTATAAAACTACAATTTTTATCATTTGGTTTTAGCATGTAACATTTTCCTAGATGGTTGTCTCATGGTTATGATTCATATATTATATCAATTACCTTGCTGATAATTTAGTATTATTACATCCACTATTATTTATTTTCATTTGATCCAATTAGTATCATATCCCTATATTCATTATTTACCCTCATCAAATACCCTTGATTATGTCAAATTTATAACTCATCCACAAAAATTATGAAAATGTTTATAAAATCACTCAATCATGAATTCTTCCCATGTTTCCCTAATTATAGGTCATGTTGTATCTCTTATAAGTTAACAAATACTATATATTAAGATATAATTAATAATATAAAAATTTAATTTTTTAGAAACAATTATTTCATTGTACTCATATATCATTGAATTCTCATGCATCTAATCATACATATCTATTAGAAAATTCTACTACAATGACAAGAAAGTATTAAAATTGTATCCATGTATCATAAAAACATTAATTATTATGGGAGTGAAATGATATAATGGATTGTGTTTTCTATCCCTATACAAGATACTTTATAGGATAGGGGATCCCTGGACAACCATATGGGGCATATACTAGATCATTTTTTTATTTAGTTTTTTTTCCTCATCATTTCTATTCAGTGTTGCTTTTTTGTGTTTTTATAGATGTTTTGGTGGATGTGGATGTATTTTCTAGGTAGTAATCTCATTTGATTGTAATACTTTTTTCCTTCTCATGAATTCTTCAACACATCCCTCAATTAAAACCCTATATTATGGATTTTGATATTATTTTGAAATCACTACACTATTATTTTTCTATGATACTATGAACCTGTTTTTTGGTTCTATAAATGGAAAATTTTAATATAACTCATCTTTATTGATGGATTGCAGTTGTGTCTCTTGGAGGTTCAGACATCACAAAGGGTAGTGAGAATTTAATCTTTAATTATATTCGTTTTTATGGTTTCTAGGTGGCATGGTTAAGGTTCCTTGGGTATCTATATTTAAAAATAAAACTTTTAGCACTCATAGATGTTTTCGTTTGGTGAATAGAATTGGCCATGTTAATTTCTTCTAAGTGGAGTTGATTCCAATTGTTTAGAGATTGACTTGTTTTGAACCCCATTTATATTAATGTTATTAGTATATTAATTTTCTTCATTAATAAATTTTTATAAGCTCTCAATTATATAGATGAGTAGTGTGGTCAAGTAGTTTGATCTTTGATACATTACAATTTAGTTACTTTTATGGTTTTATTTTTTCATTCTGTTTTGGTTGGGGCTTCATTAAACATTTTTTATTTGTTTCCATGGGATACTACACTATATTTTTATTATTTATAAATGGTATGGATATGTTTTAGTGGATCATATGAATCTGATTTGGGAAGTTAACAAGCTTTTATTATAGAGGATCCCATATCATGTAAATAATATTGATTTTCCAAAATGTTTTATTATATTCGTGGGAGTATTGATTAATATATTTATTAGTCATCAAACCCCATCATGGCTAAATTGGAATGGTAAATATTTCCATTAGCTTCTTAAGAAGATGATCAGTACTGGATATGGGTTATCTAAGGGTGTTAAATATTTGTTCATTTTTATACTTAAGGGGTTTTGATTATTCTACGTTAGTGTTTTCTATTGTTCTCACTCTCTACCACTCATCAGTTTCTTGATGATTTCAGGCTATTATTTTAACCTCCTAGTGATGGAGTTCATACATACAAAATAACATGTTTAGGTTAATAATGTATTTGGTTTTCTATTATATTTCATGACCATAGTTTGAGTTTGATTCTATGGAGGGGAAATCTATTTGGGATTACTTTTTGTGGGATTATTGGACTGGGGGAGTTCTACTCGAAATAAAAATGGTACACATTTTCTTAATAATTTTCATTTTTATGTCTGTGGATATGTTCATTTGTAATGGATGGTATTAGACATGGTTGTTTAGTTTTCCTCTCATTATACGTATGTATTTTTTCCCCATATATATTTTCCAAAATTATCTTGATTTTTTTAGATATAACACCACTTTTCATATTTTATAAAATCACAATAGTAATTGGTCATCCATAATTTTATGGGTATGTTTTTTTATTGGGGTGGGGGGTAATAAATTCTTTTCTAGATGTCATAGGTTTCTTTTTGTATTTATTATTATTTTTCTTTGATAGGAAACCTATTGGATATCCTTTTACTTTCTTATAGTTTTTTGGATCCCTAGGGCCTTGTTTATATGTCATATCCTTTTTATTTTTCATGAATCATTATACAATTTTTTACTTCTATAATAAAGATAATATGTTTTAAAAATAACATAGCCATTGATAATGATGTTAGTCACTAGGATAGTAGTATAATAAAATATAATGAAAAAACAAAAATTTTAATTAAATATTGATAATGTATTAAGAGAAAAAATTAACATGCTTCATGATGTGGATATTTTTAATAATCATTACGACATATTTTTTTAGGGAATTAATGGATAATTTTACATTAAAATTGTTTCTAGATGGATATTATTTAATCAGGGGAAAATTGGTACTGAAATTATCATTCAATAAAAATATGATTAAAAATTTATGTTTTTGGTATTAAAGGAACGTATATTATTCACATTCTTTTCTAAATATTTCAGAGAAATGTTTGTGTGTTATTAATTAAAAATATCCTTTTCAATTTATTATAATGTTTTTTGGGATTTTGGATGAAATTTACTCTTTAGTATAATTTTTAATTTTTATTAATAATTTTTTATTAGATTTTTTTGAGTTAAACATTTCATTGAAAAATTTTTATTACACTATTTTTTTAAAATCATTTTTTTATAATATCACTAAAATATCAAAATTTGTGATTTTTTGGTGGTAAACCGTAAGTGATACCATTTCATTCCATGTTACCATAATGATTCCTTGGTAACATAATTCATTAACTTCTACTACTAAGGTCCTATAATACCGTCAATAATCATATGCACTGACCATTCAACATAATTATAACATCAGTCATTATATTCTACCACCATCTTAAATCTATTACCACCTCATTCGTACTATATTTTCTACTACCAACTCCCATTTAATACTTATAGGCAACCCTTCATTTCATAAAACCATTATCCCCCCTAATTCCCTATAATTTCTCCACTTGCACTACTCCCAAGCTAATGATAGCTGCAGATTCCCACCAAAATCCGATTGATGAAACATGGAACCCTACTTCATTTGAACTCAATATTGTGTGAATACACGACACTAAAAGATTATTGGTCATGAAAAGGCATCAAATAATACAAACCTATCAATATCCACTATTGAAATTATCAAATAACCAAAGCTAGTATATTAATTTGGATGTTGATTGAAGGTTTCTATGGTGAAGAATCCAACCTATTATTTTAAAGGAAGAAACTAGAGAGTCCAAATATCATAGGATAAAGAGGATTATGAACATGCAGATCATTGAATATGGCTAGACCAAAAATATCCATTCAATAATGTCCATGGATAATGACAGTGATAGATCATGATACATCTAATTTTAGGATATGCGATTGAAGTTCCTCAATTTTGTGGAGGTAGATATTTGTGAAGACAAAGACAAGAATGCAATGGTACCAGTGTAATGGTGGAGAAGGGTTTGTGTATTATTAGAAAATCATTTATAAGGGTAATATTTCATAAGGGTACACTTTTATAAGGGAAACATCAACTACTTCACTTCAAATGGTCAAGATAATTATGGGTGAGGCCACACTACATTAAGGCCTTTGAAAGTTAATAATTAGGAGATCACATGGAGATAGGATAAATTAAAATAATAGTAACACTCATCATAGTCAATATATCATTCATTTTGTTAATATGTCTAAGTAAAACAAATAAAATTTGAGTATTCTATCATTTATTTATCCAAACCTTTGGTCCTTCTATGTAGAGAGAATCTGGGATGTGGATCGTGGTTATAGTATGGAATGAAATTTAAAGGGTTAACATATTTTTTTTATAGAGGGATTAGAATATATAACAGTCAAGGAGGTGGTGTATTATAAATGGTCCACATGGAAGTATCACATAAAGTCATGGATCTTCACTATGAGCACTAAGAGGAGTATTGGCATATACAATACCTATTAAATATAGTTAAAACCATTTATAAAACATAGAGTAAAAGGGAATGTAAGTGTTAAGGGAGGAATGATATAATCACTGTATATTTGGAGGATGTTTGGATTCCCATCATTGATAACATCTTAATTCCTATTGTTTTTTAATTACCCTATTTTCAATGATTATTAGAATTTACTGGAATATCATAATAAGATAATCATGTTTTTTGGATAATTAAAATAATGAAATGATATTGTGCTCCTTAGTAGTATATTTTCATTCCTATTCAATGTTTTGCCAAAAAAATCCTCTAATTCATTATTTTAGTAGTAAAAATCTCTGAATGATAGAATCAAGTAAGTACTATTCATGATTCCTTTTTGAAACAACATAATCATCAGAGAATCTATCTTCTAGGTGGATATATCATCAAGGGAAGCACATTAAGTTAAATTCAGAAGATCATGTTGGTGTGAAATAGTTATTTTCATTATTTTTATTAGTATATTAATAGTTGAGAGTTTGTAGGATCTACTCACTAATAGGTCTGCTATCTGATAGAATGGTAGAAACACTTTTCATAAGATCTATAAATACATGTACATTGGTGATGAAAGAAATCAAAATATAAAAAAATCATCCAATTGAATTCCACTAATTTGTATTTTCCCTTTTATTAGAATGATTTTTGACCTCATTATTATGTTGTTGTTTCTTTTTCCATAGTATTTTTTTATTATCACATCACCATTATCAACACAAAAATTACATAATAATTACTTTTTTGTTTTGTTTCTTGGTAATTATATTTTTTTTACTAGGCTATACACATATTTGGAATGTGTTCACTTTTTATCAACACATACTCACTTATTTAAAAGATATTAATAGGGATTAAAATATAATTAATTTTCCTCAAACCATATTACCAATGTTGGTACCAGATAAAATTTTGGTAAGGCTCCTAGTAAGTATATTTACAACAATTTTATTAATAAAATTCAAAAAATATATGTAATACATAAAATGAATCATTTATATATATATATATATATTAATGAAAAATTATTTTTATGATATTGGGAGTATGAAAACTCAGTCTAATACCATGAGAATATATCCCAATAACCAATAAATAAAAAAACATTTAAGGGGTATAGAAATAGGAGGGAAACATGAGATGGATGGGATTTAAGAAAACATAGAGAATAATAATAAAAAACGAGATGGAAATGTCAACCCAACGACAATGAGATTACAAATAGGTAGATGTGGAGAGAAATTCTCTTTCCTTATGTCACTAACAACCCATCATGCATTAGGATATCATCATTTTATAGGAATTATGAGATTAAACAATTAAATTTCCCCCCAAAATTTAACAATAAATTGAATTCCCAATGAATACTATTTTGAATTCATTAGATGCTTCTTCATTAGGGTTCATCAGCTACCACTAGGCAGGGAGAGTGTGGGACAAAATAAGCTTAGTGTATTCCAATTTTTTCCCATGGGAAATGTTTGGACAATATTACAATATTTTGGTGAGGAAATATTTTATATGTGGGATAAATGTTTCAATTATATTGTAATGAAATTGTATTCTAAGAGATTGATTATTTAAATTATTCATAATATTACAGTTCTTCTTTAGGATGAAGGTAAACTATTTTCAGAATCATGTGATAGATTAAAGGTTGTACATTAGAAGAGTGAGAATCACCAATTCACTATAAATTTTTTATAGAATCATTTTATAATATTATTACACCATACCATGAACCATTGGATGATTAGTCCTCTAATGAAAATTTTAGTGATAAAATTGTTGATGATCAGATTTTTTTTAACAGTCTAACTCAAAATTCACACCAGAAGTGTTCAAGCGAGGAAGTATTGATAGGAATGAAACAAAACAGAGTCCTTAATCCGAATTTTAATCTGATATACTTTATAATAAAAATAATCAAAACACACTTTGGTAGAAGTGTCACCAATGTGTCTTGTTTGTGCATTCACAATCATGTTTTTCCTATTTTTATATTCCCACATAAACCCATAAGAATGAAATTATTTATGGGTATATTAATAGTATGTTTCCTAAGGATGAATAATTCTTGAATACATACAAATGAGTCTACAGATACCTTCTGACCCATTTCTAGAGTGAGTTTTGAGTGAATAGACATGCTTCTCCCCTAGATTCCAACAATAAACTTGGAGGTAATTTTATCTCTAACCAATGGGTAAGACTTATAATTACTATAATTAAGATAGGTAGAAGTTTAATAAATTTATTAGGGGTTTTATGAATAAAAGGCCATTTTTCATAAATAACAAATGGATTGTAAAATAATGAATCTAAAAGTACATGTGGAGTAGCTAGATAGCGATACTAGAGGATGATACAAGGGTAAAATACCAACCACCACTAAATAGATTTCTAGGGTGAATTACCTGATAGATACAAAAAATAGTGGTCTCTAAAACCAATAATAAGATATAAACGATCCTATATATGCTAAAAAACAAAAAAAAATGAATTTATAAATTTGAATCTATAAAATATTGAATATATAATTCTAGACTACATCACTGAGAACAAACTGAATTCTACACATCTAATTGAAAACATTAAAAAAATGGATTGATAAAAAAATAAAATAATGGGAATAATAATATTAATGAGGAAAGTGAAGGTCTTCCAATAATTGTGAGTAAATATTCTCCAGTAATTCTATTTCCAAAAATAGTAATAAAATAAATTCAGGTTCATAAATCATTAAATTTATGAACATTTTCATGATATTAAAAACTGACATCCCCTTTCATTGAGAAATTAAATCTAAGAACATTTTATTTATGATCACTCCCAAAAACAATTTTCAAATAATAGAAACACTGAATTATTTTCAATATATAATTTCATAAGGGAATGTGGTGATTTTATGTATAATATTATATATTTAAAACATTAGGATCCCAGGTGATTTGTTATACCCTTAACAGTTAATGATATTGGTGTCTAGTTTAATTATTAATGTGATATTAGAGAATAAATAAATATGATTCATTTATATTTATTTTAAAACATGATTTTATGATTTCTAAATCCATGAATATTTTTTACAATTATTCGATCAATCCAGTATTCTCCTAGTTGGTAGGGTGCATGACTTGATAATGGGATTTGGACATCTCTTTTTACTAAATAATTTTCAAATTATGGATACGAAATGTGATAAAGAGGTACATATCATTCTTCGTAGGCCCCTCATATCTAAAGGAGAGCTTTCATTTATGTGTATAATGAGAAATTAGTTTTTTATTTGGGTAAAAATAAATAGGAATTTCAGGGTTTAAAAAAATTAATGTGCCCTACCACGACCAATTCTATTATAGATATGATATTTTAGGAGTTGAATAATCTGTTAATGAGGAGGAATATGAGTTTTTGAGGATAATAGATTAAAATTAATAATGCACATAATTTCCTTGATGAATCATGAATCCCAATTACTTATATAATGTATAATGAACCATTAAAACAGTTTGAGGGTGAAATCCACGAACCCATATATAGTTTTTTCATAGAAAACATTTCGACCCCAATATGAGAATCAGGATACAAGGATCACTTTTTTGATAATATTTTTATAGAGGAATATTTTTACACTACATTATTTAAGGGGCATCGTGATGAACTTGGACCTGAAGTGACAAGTGTCTTCTATCATGTCAACATTCACCAAATCTTGAGCTTAATCTTTATTAATCTCATTTAAAATATACTTTTCTTGGTGAGTTCTCTACACCATATGTTATCATATATTATTTTCTATATTATAGTTAAGAGTAATATTTTTATATATAACGTGCTCTTTCCAATCCTTAATCGGATGAACAATTTTATAAATTAAGTGTATAATTCCATCATAAAACATTAACAATATTCTCCTGGAACCAGAACATAAACCAAGTGTTGAATCATATAGAGGATTTAATTCCATTATGAAGTAAGTTCATAGAGAGTATGTGATTAGATTTATGGATGATGGAATATTTTTTTAAATTTTATATAGTAAATGAGTGAGTTTAATACACATTTCCCCTAAAAATATAAGAGTCATAGTTTTCAAAAATATAAAAAATAAGAATGTTCAAGTTTTCGTAACAAACAATATGAGAGTCTCTATAGTCTCATGGAATGATAATGATGCCACCAATAAATGACCATTAATGAATTCCATTATTGGATATGATTGTTGAGGGGCTGGTATTCAATGAATTAATATACTTTCTTGATGGATATTCTGGTTACAATGATTTTTTTTTTCTTATAAGGATATAATTAAGGCAAAATTAACTTGTACATTTTATATATTTCCCTAATGATGAATTACCTTTAGGTTGTGTGTTGATCCAACTAATTTCCAATGATGAATGATGGATATATTCTATGACATGATAGATCAGTAATGTTTTTATGGGTGTTTCTTAGTTTTTGAAATAATATTTGAAAACTATTTACCCAAGATTGAAACTATTTTGGATAGATTCTAATAGGAAAGGTAATTCCTTAAAAGGGAAGCATTACAATTCATGGTAACTAAAGGAATTTTTCGAACTCATGTTGTTTTTAAGAGGGGGATAGAGGTTTAAAATTCCAAAAATTATTTAATAAAAAATCTTCCCCCACATAGTAATATGAAATTAATTAGGAGTCTCTTAGGACATGTCAGTTTGTACCCAAACATCATTAATTATTTATCAAAAAATGTATGGAATTTATGATCACTTTTTATTAAGAATACACCCTTTAAATTTAAAGTGAAATTCCTATAATCTTAAAAAAATATTATAGAAAATTTGAAAATATACTCAATGATCACTAATCCAAAATAGATTATTACTAATGAGGTGATGTGTGATGGTATATATATTGTAATAGGTTCAATTTTGGGGAAGAGGAAAGATAAATTCATATTGTATATTTTTTATTCTATCATGCTATAATATGGTTCACAAAATAATCACCCTATAAATGAAAAGTATTTTTATACAGTTTTTTTATGATTTTAATAAGTTTAGGTAGTGCTCATTTTGTTCAAATGTAATTATCTCTACAAACTACAAAACTCTCAAATATCCATTGGGTAAAATGGATTCCAAACAAAGGTTTTTCAAATTAACTCATCTTGTAAAAGAGTCTGATTTAGTAATAAAGTAAGAGATAGGAGATGATAAGGTGGTTAATGACCACTTATATAGGATATCCAATTTCCATGATAAATAATCTAATGAAATTAATATTCCATTCCATAATGAGTATCTTTATTCTTCTTTAGTGGGGGGTATTCATCTTAGTTTATGGACCATGCCAATAATCTTTGTGTGTAAGTTATTATAAAGGATCAATCATTGAAACATATAGTTAATTTAATTTATGAGTAAATATATCATTTAAATATGATTATTTACTATTTAGAAGATGTAATCATGGAATTATTAGGTGATTTTTAGATGAGGAAGAAAATTTTCCCATTCTATAGAGTTGTAAATCATCAAATTAGGCTGGAAATCATGAGGGTTAGAAAACATCTCAAAAGTACCTCCAAGTAGGTTCCAATTGGTCCACTCTATTAAAGGATTTGTGTAGTCTTTTCAAAGACTATGAAACATGTGATAGTCTATGAAATGTTATTAGAAGGTAGGAATATCCAGAAAATTGAATTATTGAGGACTATGTTTTTGATGTCCTGGGTTTTAAATCTATTGAACCATTTAAACCCTCTTATTGGAATGAGTATATACATGATGTTATGGACTATGTATCAAAGAATGTAGAATATATTACTCTTACAAAAGAAAATTCTTTTAGTGTTATATGGTAACCCATCAAAAATATGTTTTCATGGTTAGGAGTTCTCATAGAATTCATCATAGAAAATGGAACAGATTTCATGAGTTATATGTTATATACATCAATAAATACATATGGGTGGGCTCATTGAACTGGAACCACCTATCACCTATATTCTAGTGGAAATGATATAATTTTGAAGAGATATTAAAAGAATCATAATGGAGACAATTTCTAGATCTTATAAGTACTGTTTAACCAGATTTGATAATGATTTTTAGTCTTAGGAATGTCTATAAGACCACAACTGGGATATATCCTTATTGGATACGGTTTGGAATTACATTTCATCATCCATTAGATTTTCATCACATGTTCTTAGAGATATTGAAGGACCTGAACTGTGGTTTTATGTCTACATGGGAGATAATATTGTTAGATTTGATTAAGTTGGAAGAAATAATGAGAGAATCTTATGAGAATTACTAAATTGAAAAAGAATGAACTATATGCATTCATTATTATATTATATGTTGTAGATTCTTAATGATCGAACAAAGGGAGTTAATATTTATCTCAAAGATGATACAATTCTTTGATAACTAATAACCATGTAGTCTAACCCAATAAACATTCTAAGTGCCCTTATGAATGGGAAAAATGTGTTAGTTGGGGAAGATAATATGCTATTCCAAGTCAATGAATTGATAAGAATGTACTACATTGATTTGAAACCAAAGGATTTTGGATCCATATCCATCATGAAAGGGTGATCCATTTCTATTTTTCAACTGAGGGAAATAAAAATAGTATTTTCATGGGATTTAACCCTTGGGTTTTGTATTATTTTATTTTTTGCTTTTTTGTTTATAAATTTGACTCTTACTAACTGATTATCTAGGTTGCAATCACATGGAATTCTTCTTCTGGGACACATTGATCTAGTATTTAACTCATCATTTCTAGTACCATCACATGCAATAATCAGATAGTATTACTCCTATCTTTTAAAATTTCATGCTACCATCACATTATACCAGTAGAGTAGTAGCATTTTTAGAAATTAGGAAGAGGTAAAACTAGGGATCAACACATCAGATAAACTAGATAAAATCTCACAAAATCAGATATTTTTTGAACATCACTTTTAAATTAAAATCATGAAATAAAAAAATTCTATTTAATTTTATTGGAACTTTGTCTAGGAATCTAGAGGCATTTATCAAGGACATAAAGGGTGATATATTTGGAGAAGAAAATGAAATTATTCTATATAATGGGTTATTAGTATTAGTTTTTCTTTTATATTCCTTTATGATTATTGGAAATGATGTGTGGGGGAAATGTACCTTGATATGTTGAAAATTTTGATTCTATTATTAGGGTTTGTTTTTTTCATTTCATTATTAGGGATTTGAAATCCATGCTGATAATAATTTCATAAAATTTATTCACACTTAAAATTTGTTATTTTAATATTTCCTCATTCTTTGTAGTTATTTCTTTTTGAGTTGAACTAAAAATATTTTTTTTGATTGCAAACTATAAATATCCCAAATTGTTCAATTTATTTTTGAAAGTATATTTGGATATGTGGAAAATGTTGTATTTTTTAACATAAATGTAACCCACTAAATAATATTTTAACTACATAAATTCAAAAATGTTTTGAATAGAAATATTCTCCCAATATATAATTTTTATTTTGGGTAAATGTTGGTAGTTTTCTATGGGGGAGTGGGGTTTTAAATTATTCTTTAATCTTACTTCAATTATGTACGCATCCAAATTCATCCAATTTCATCTTTGAAAGTCTAACTTTCATGGAATCATTTGAGGATATTTGTTAATAAAATATTCCCTTTTCTATATTAAATCTATTTTTTGTGACTCTAGGATAGGAAAATAAAAACTCAATGTTTTATTCCTATTAAAAAAACTTAATGCTCCTTTTGTTGGATTCCATTATTTCTGATGTTGTTAGAATTAAATGAATGTGGAGTGGATATTTTCTAATATTTTTCTAAAAACAATGAATAAAAAATTTGAAAGGATGTGTGATGGGCATATATTTTATATAATTGGAATTATAACTTGAATAAACCTAATGTTTTAACTTGATCCTAATAACATATCCATAGTGAAATGGAACACCTTCGGGATCCACATCATTATAGATTAATATAATTCATTTTAATATAAATAAAAATTGAAAATTGGGATCCCATGAAGAGTCTCTATGATAAGGGATGTAGGTGTTTTTGGGAAATAAATAAAACACAAACTCAATATTTTCTTTTCATAGTGCCATAAAACATTTTATTGTTGAAAAAATCCAATTAAATTATGTTTTTTAAAAATTATTTCATTTAGGTGAAGAAAATATTAAAGATAAATTAATAATGGTAAAAGTGGTTTATAAGAAAAAAATTTGAGTTATACCATTGACATGGAAAGGTGATATCATGTTTGAGGTATATATGAGATTGTAAAAACTAGTATTGTTTATTATAATAAATTTAGTCCATCCTGAATATCATTGGTCTTTAATCTATCAATTATTATTTGAATTTAGTTTTAATTAAGTTAATAGGTGTTAATCACATTATATTCATGTAAAGTTTTGATATTCTATGGTCTAATGACACCTAACATCCAGTATGAAATTTTGAAATGGGGAATACATTTTATATAAGTCCTTTTCAATAAATAAAATGTATTTAATTACCTTAGCATGAGATTGATTATGTTTGGGGGAGTTTGATGTGATTATGCATGGTAAAAATTTCAATATCAATTTATATGGTATTAACTGTGTATTTTATTATCAAATTTTATTTTTGATGGATATTAATTAATCATGATAAAAATTATTTTTTAATTAAAATTCAAAGAAAATATTTTTAAAAAATTTATATTTAGAGATTATATGATCATATTTTCATTATACTTATTTTCAAATATTTTGTGGAGAAATAGTTGGTGTTATTCATTGAAAATATATCATTCATATTATTTTGATGAATTTGGAAAAAATTAATTATTTTAATAAATAAAATATTTATATTGAATATTTTTTAATTCCTTCTTATGGAATTATTCATTTAGTTGTTAAAATTTATTTATTATGTTTTTAATGGAAAAATATTTTTAGTAGGTCAATGTTTTTTAATTTAGGTTTCCCTACCATAAGTGCTAGAATTTTTGGACATGCTACAAACAGGGTCTACTTATATTGGTATTCATTACCTACTACCATCATAGTACCTTTCCATGAAGACTCATAATCTTCTAAACCCATTCACCCCTATAGCACAACCATTCATCATCATTTTCTACCACTCATCATATTATTATATCCAATCATCTTCTATTTCCACCAACTTCTGTATACCACCACCAACACCATCAAATAGCCTATAATACCAAGAGAAAACATGTTATACCTATAGGTAACCCATCCCTCACTTCCACCATTCACCCATTTACCATTGACCACTCCACCACCACCGGGCCCACACTATGTATTGTAAGAGAAGAAGACCAAAATTAAACTAAAGAACTGCCAAAAACAACGTCAATTGAACTCACCACTATGGGACGACCCAATGTGGAATGAAATTTTATCAATATGAGGCCTCAACCAAATTCAAAACAATATCTAGAAACAATTGAAAATCCAAAACAATCAAATCCCCCAGTTAAAGATGAATGAAAAACAAAGGTCCCCATGCATGAATTAGCCAACATGGACATGGAGGGGAAGGATCTAGAGATTCTGAACATCTTCGAATGAAGTGGAAAAATAAACCAATGATAATTTTTGTTTCGTAGGTCTAATCAAGAATGTAGGCTATGAATGAGGTTGATGATGGTTATAGATCTCATATCTTCTGATTTGAGGAGTTAAAATTGATTTTCTTCAATTCAGTTGATGAATATATTGGTTCCAATGAATACAACCCGTCAATATGACCTATTTAATGTTAAATATGGTGTTGTGTAATGGTGGGTTGGTTTATGTGAATGGCATGAGAAGCCTAGGTAAGAGTATTCTTGTATAGTGGTACTCCTGCATAAGGTTACTCCTTATTGGTAACATCAACCACCACACTACATAAGAACTAGATAATTAATATTTGATAACCAGCTAGAAGTAGTACGGGAAAATTTAGTCATTAAGAGAAAATAATGAGAAATGATAATATCCCACAATATAAAAACCCATCAATCCAAAATTTTCATTCATTATGTTGGTTTGTCTAGATCGGGAAAAAAATATTTGATCATTCCCTCTTTTGTGTATTATGATAAATAAACCATATATAGGATATAATCGTGGATGTGGATCATGGTTGATACATGTTGACATGTATTTTCAATATGTTTATTAGTGAATATAGTAATTGAGTGTTTGTATGGTCTACTAACTCATATATAGGCTATCTGGGAGAGTTGTTAAGCCTATTTTAATAGGCTATAATAATAAATGTTCGTCGACGAATAAAGAAATAATATATAAAAAATTTATCTGCCAATAAAATCCCCATTCTTCATATCATGATTTTTTATTTACTTGTGAATTTTCCCCCATTATTTTTTTTGTGTTTCCTTTTCATCTAGAAATTACCAGTTCACCAATATTAGGACTACCATTACTTAATCATTACTATTTTTTTCATACATTAGAATTTTTGTTTGTCTACAAGGTTACACACACATTTGTATTTCTTCAAATATTTATTGACCCATATTTACAACTTTAGTATTTTTTTAATAGGGTTTAAAAAATAATTAAATAAAATTTTACTTAGTAAATGATTTTGGGACCTAAGTAATTCCACATTTATGTATAATAATGAATAAATTAATGTTTAGAAATGAAGAAATGAAATTTTCCTATAGATATATTGTTGGAATAATTTAAATAGAATGGTCATTACTAATAAGGGTTATTGTATACACCCTCGTTATTTTATACTATATTTAGAATAGTGGTTGAAGTAGGTCATTTTTTTGAGTACATAGTACATTAAATATCCTTAAAAAGTTGGATGAAACAAATAAATGAAATAGAAAATCGGGGTAAAATATGGGAGTGTCTTATAAGTTGATTTTTGAATAAAATTAAGAAAAAAAGAAAATATTTTGAATGAAACAAAAAAGTATTATGAGACACAATTGATTTAATATAACCCTTAATTATTAATTTATCATTATATATTAATTTTTTATCAATTTAATTATGATTTACTGTTATAGACAACCCATGAACCCTATATAAAAAAACAAAATAGGAATGACAAGAATGATTGAACCATTTGTTAATCAAGGGAAATTCAATCACAACACCCTTCTTTGTTTGTGGTATCAAAAAAAAACTTATTGGTAATGTGTAATTATGTTAGAATATACACCTTATAAATTTTAATTATTTTAATGTTAGGATTATATTTATTCCCTACAATTCATCCCCAATCCGATTAGATTTGGTGATTAATTATTTGATCCCATTATTTATGAAATATAGACCTCATGGTCTATGTGAATATTGGTTTTGTTTCATTGAAATTTTAATTCAATTAATTAATAGAAATTTATTAATTAAAATATTTCTACATTAAATAAAAATATAATGGGAGTAGGAATCTTATGAACTTATAATAGTAAATAATTTTCAATGGGAGGAGTTTTCATAATAGAGACTATAAACAAAAAAAATTTATGAAAGGATAAAACCTAGTCTCATATCCAGTCATAGATTATACACTAAAAAAATTAATAAACATATTAGTCTAATAAAAATAAAATTTTTATTGATTATAATTTGATATTAATATAAAAAATCAGAGAAACATGAAATAGTAGTAGAGGATAAGATCCATATTGTATGCTTTATTTCCCATAAGATATCCTTCATAAAAATTAATAGATATGATGATTTGAATCACTCTATTCATACACACCCTCCTAAATCAATGGTAAATCCTCAATAATTATTAGAAACACATATAATTAGAGTTGATCAAGGATTTGTTTTAAAATTTTGACAAGGGTACATGTACAATTATAACTCCAAGATTTACTCCACCTGGAGCTTCCTTTTAACCATATCAAATGTAAACCATTTATCCTTTTAGTTATATAAAATGATCAGAATTTATTCCTTTAATTTATTCCAAAATTTTCTACCATTCAAATAAATTAAAAAAAATACTTATCAAATTCCAAGGTGAGGTTAATTATATTAAGTCCAATACATCATTATCATAATTGAGATATTAATATTTATTAAAATTGGATCCAAATATCATGGTATAAATTAAAAATATATCTTTTTTAGTAAGAAATCCTTCAATAAAATTATAATTCAAAATTATTCCCACATTAAATGTTTTAATAAAATTAGTATTGTAAATTTATAAAAATAATTAATATATGTTCATTATTAAATATCCAATTTACCATTTCAATTAAATATTAAAATAAATATAAATATGGAGAATATCTATATCTTATTAAACACAAAATATTTAATAAAAACATGGATTAATAAATACCCAACACCTAACATTCTTCAATCATAGAAAAATTCAAATGTAATGTAATAAATAATCTGATTTACATTGACATTTCTCAATCATTTATAATAATAAGTTCCAAAGAAGAATCATATAATGAATTCAATCTATATAAATTTTCGATCCATTATCTCCTAATTTTTTTTAAAAAAATCCATTGATATGATTGAAACATATCATGTTGAAACAAGATATATATATATATATATACTATTTTAAAAAATACCATTTTGTTTATGCCAACCATTTCATGATTATATCACCTCTATTTGTCAAATCTAATTATTTTAGATAAAAAATTTCCCCTTACATCATTCTTATATATTCTCTTTAATGTGAGTAATGATATTATCTAATGGGTTTTGAAAGGAAATTACAATAAGTGAATCATCTCTCAAATTGGAATTATATTTTTTTCCTCATTATTTTTTATGTGTGTTATATTTCCATTAATAGATCTACTAAATAACATAAAGTGTTCCTTTATTATTTATTCAAAATTTAAAAAACCATGTATTTTCTCCTAATGGACCACCATAGTATGTAACAACTCTCTTGATTTATCAATTTGAAAATAAATAATTTTAATTACTTTGTAAATTTAGGAATGAAAAAATAGTTTATGTATATATGTTTGAAATATCACTCATATTCAATTGTGATTATATTTTTTAATTAATAAAGGGTTATATAATTTTTTTGAATAGTGAATAAAATGAGTGAGTTGCATCCAAAGATTCCTAAAAATCAAAAAATTATTGAAAAAATTCAATAAAAAAAATATTATACTTCAACCTCATTCATTAGATCTTATGGTTTATTCTACCACTATTTGATGTACTATTGGATTGATGAGTTCATCTAAAAATTTGTCTCTTCAGTTACACCATGATACATTTTTGGTAATGAAATTCATCTACCCCCTTTCTCTAACACCCCCATATTTGAGCATCAATTCCTTGATTGATTTATTCTTATACTTGTTTTAATATATATTTTATGTTCCATTTTTGGGTACATGATCCATATATCATTCAATTTTAATCATTCATTAACATTTCTTATGTAATTCTATCATCTCCCTGTGAATTTTGTTTAGAGTTTCTGTATGAATTTTTGTGTAATACCAAAAACAAAATAAGTTCAATACCATTCAGGAAAGTATATATGTGTTGGGTATAATCCAAATTACTAATCCAAAAAATAGGTTGATGAAAACCCTTACCTCCCCAACACCAAGGATGATTTGATGAGCACTACATCACATTATCTCAATATTTTTAGGTTTTTTTTTCAAAGAATGACACAATAGATAACCTAAATCATTCACTTGAAGAATATTTTACTGAAAAATCCATAATTGGTTTGAAGAAATGAGGAAACTATATTTATAATAGGGATGTAAGATGGAGAGCCTTATAGAATTATTTTGGAATATAAAGATGAAAACAAGAAATAAATTTCTCTAAAAACACCAATATTGTAACACCATAGGATTTATATCCATTATCCTCAACCTCATTCTCCTCCTCCTCATAATATTTATCATAATCATTATATTAATAACCATCATTATCATCATTTTCATCGATGTCATCATCGTCTTCGTCATCATCTTTATCATCATAGTCGTCATCATTATCGTTGTCATATTCCTCATCATCATCCCAATTATTATTATTACTACTATTATTATTTATATATATAATTTTAGAGCATGATATTTATTCTTTCAAAAGTATAAAAATAAGATTAGAAAATTTACTCGACAAGATAAGAACAAAACTAAATACACTTTATTCATTCGTAAGTGGGACATTACAAGAAAATGATGAAAAATTATATACAAAACACCAAGGATCAGTACATATCATGGATGATGTATATCCATTTATAGAGACTAAAACAATAGTGGATAATATGTAGAATAGAAATAAATCCTGAAGAATAGGAAATATCAAGGACCATCTTCAACCTCGTGGATAAATAATGGCCAATAAAAACCTATTATTTGGATGTTCAAAATAAAAGGATAATGAATTATACTATATCAATAATACAAAATAAGAACAGTTTGTTTCAATTTTAGAGTGTCATAAATTAATGATATAGTAATTAAATATATAAAAATGGGATCTACCCGTAATAAATATTTAAATTTCAAATATATCCATTTAAATTAAGGTTGTTGAAAATATGGTTAATGTTAATATATAATATAGTTGTAAAAAATCTGTTTATTGATAAAAATATAACTGAAAATTAATTTAATTGACACTATTAAAATATTATTATATATTAACTAAAATATTGGAATCACTTTAATATGAATTTAATATGAAAAAAATTATGAATAAATATTAATTAAGAATATTAATTTTCCATAAAATTTGATATATTTTTATTTCGCATTCATCATTAAAAAGATCAATAAATAAATTTAATAATTTAAATTTAACAAAATAAAATTCATTTATGACTTCATTAAATGAAATTTTTCATATTATAATTTTATTATATTTTTTTAAAATAATATATCTATAAGGGTATAGTAAAAATATATATTTTGTTAAAATCTATAAATTTTATAATACAAGAATTATTTAAATATTTAATAAATTCTTATAAAATTATATATATATATAATATAATATAACATAAATTATTTAAAATTATATTTTAAATTTATATAACACATGTTTAAAATATTTGAAACACAAGTAATATTTCATAATAAAAACTATATTTACGCCCTTATATTAAAAATTATACTTTCAGTCATTTTCAAATTAAATATAGTCAATATTATTTTCTATTTGAGTTCAACATTTATATTGAAATTAACAATTTCGTTTTTATTTTTAGGCATAAAAATAATAATAGTATAATTTTTGTTATTTACCATGATAATAGTGAAATCATATTTTATAATATTTGTTTGTTTAATTTTGTATAATCATTATCTAACAAAATAAATTTTTATAATTTAAATTATTACTATAACATTAGGTTTAAACCTAGATATAATTATAATAAAATATATTCAATTGGTAGTCAATACTAAATAAGATTAAGAACATATAGTTGTGCAATGTCATTTTTCTAATTTTTTTTAATATGTAATATATGTTAATTTAAAATTATATTTAAAAGTAATTAAAAATTAATTTATTATCAATATATATTAAATTTATATTAAAAAAATTAAATAGATCAACATAAATTTTTAAATAAAACCGAAAATACAGTGTTAAAAACTAGTTACCAATGTAAAAAATGAAAATCATTAAATGTAAAAACCTATGAAAAAAGACTTGGAAAATGATTAAAACATTCATGTAAAACATTTATTTAGGATTCATAGACCCAATAGTTTCTCACAATGCATTATTATGAAATTTTAGAGATATTAACCTTGAAATAGTGTTATCATATCATGGATATGTAAAGGGTATTCCCAAAAGAACCCACTCATTAATTATAATATGGGACAACTTCCACAACCTCCTGGATACACATCCCACTATAATTTCCCGTAAACAGCATTTTCCCACTACTATATGTGTTTTCATAATATGTATTCTCATAATCTCTTGAATTGTTCATACTACATTTTCATATAAGTATATCTATAAAAGAAGATAAATTATCAATTATAATAACAACTTCCTTAAATATATTATCTTCTCAATCTAACTCTTACAAATTTTTCATATCCATAATAATTTTGTAAATTGTCTTTAGAATGTTATTCCATGAATTTTAACATATCATTACATTAATTACAACCCAATATATTATCAGGACTACTGTATTTAGAAGACTTGGTTCATAATAAATCAATGTGAGACTAAAATAAATCTTCATTATTTTATTCAACGTAACAAGATCGAAAATATATTTAAACCCATTAAACTACTTGTATTACCTAATAAATACATAAATGAAGGAGGTGAACTAAAAATATGAGTAAGAGAATAAAAATGATATAGAAACATGACATATGAGTGAAAGGTATAACATGATATCATAAAATAATATGCTCATGTAAAATAATCAGGGATTATAAAATAATTATAATTTTATCATGGAAATGTATAAACTGTGGATGAAACATAGAAAAAGAAATAAAAATAATTCATGTATAAATACTTATACAACGTCACATGGTGTAATGAGTCATATAATATATTAGGTTCACTTCCAAATCACATAAGTGATATCTCATAAGACCAAAACATTACATAATGCATTAGAGTGATATATAATTTTTGTCCCACCCATAACATTCATATCATTAACATTTCTATTTATTCTAAATAAGGTAATCAATCACAAGGAATAAACATAGAAACTACAGTTGGAAATATATTGTGTTCCATAATCATGCTTCACATCATAATCAAAAAATATTTCAAAATAAAGGAATTTCAGTGATGAACATATGTCTTGTATCACCCAATAATAGAAAGGTACAATAATCTACATATATATTTGATTGAAATATATACATAATTTTGAATCAATCCATAATCTCCAAAGTTATTGTTGTAGATGAAAGATTATTTAAATTATTACATGGAATATTTATTCAGGAAAATACAATTTTCACATTGAAATCTCTTGAAAAAATATAAAAATTTACAAAAATTTATATAAAAATATTTCTATAAAATAATAACCATGGATTCTAATAAATATATATTCAATGGATTTAGTGGTCATAACATTGGGTAATTATGTACATGCTATATAATTTAAAAAAAGATTCATATAACATTGTTGTAAAATGGTTAAAATGAACTTTATTAAATAAATTAAAATAAATTTCATTTAAAAACATTTCATAAAAATTCAAACATGTTTAAAATTTAATAAATAAATAATTTGGATAATTTTATGAAAATTCATGATAATATCTATCGAAAATATGGATATGGATGAAGGTGGATTTTCACCGATGATAGAAATGAATTCGGCTTTTCTTAAAATCATTTTCTCAATAATATCAAGTAATAAATAGAGTAAATGTAACTATTACATTTAATTTTGATTAATAAATATGGGATAATAAAATCAAAGTCTTTTATTTGGAAATGGTTAAATAATTTCCAAAAAAAAAAATTAAAAATTATTAATCCTCATTTAAAAAACCTTGAAATATAAAACCCTAATGCTTTGGTTACTTTTGAATCATAAAAACCATGAATGAAGGGAAAAAATTATAACATAAAACATCATTAATTTTGAGGGTTTCATTATATGATATGTAAATGTAAATTATATATAGGTTTAATATAAATTAGGTACATAAAAGAACATGTTTCTCAAAAAAGGATGTTTTAATATGAAACCAATAACATGAGTATATAATTTTCATGTATTTCCTTTATAACATGTATGATAATGGTATATATATAATTTTTTCCTTGATAAACATTTCCAAGTTTAATTCCTTATAATTAAAACTTATATTAATTTATTTTAATGTCATATTTAATTACTTTATTAGTTATTTCAATGTCAGTTGTTTTGAGGACAACCAATTCATATGTTCAAAATGAAATTGGTGTGTTGAATGTGGTAAAAGGGGTTGTTGTTTCATAATCTATATAATAATAATAATTATATAATTATAAATTTATAAATAACATATTCATTTAAAAATATCCCTGAATTTTTGTAATGAAAATGAACTACATTACGATCATGGTGATGGTGTCCCATATGTATGCATTCATAATGTTTCCATTTTTAAAATAACATAATTTAATGATGGTATGTATTATTTAATAAATAAATAATGGTCTTAATATTAAAAAAATATTATTATCTCTTTGAGTACTCTTACATATACCTTCCCTATGATGCATTAATAAAAAAAATATCAGATCACTTCACAAGGTAGTAGTCTTCTATACACAGAAACGATTTTATCATCATTCAGTGGATGGTAATGTGAGATTCTATTTAATATATTATTTATCCATAATTATTAATATATATTTAATATGATATAAAAATAATAAATCCATGATCAAAAAAAAAATTAGAGTCGATGATGGAAAACAACTAGAATTATATTGCGAGGTTATAGTCTAATTTACTCCTGAATGATGGTTAAATTTCACATTTTATTAAAGAGATTATGGGGTAATATTATTCCATAATCAAAAAAAATTATATTTTATACCCTAATGTTATTATAATTTAATTATAAAGGCATAATTAAAGGATGAAAAAAATAATTAAAAATAAGCAGTATGGTGAAAACAATTAGTTTCACTAAGAAGAACTTTTTTCAGACCTATTATTATGAAGACCAAAAGCTCTAGAATGTGGTTATCAATGTTTGGTTGAAATTATTTCATTTATTTTTGAATATAAATTTCACTATATGTGTGAATATGTGAGGGTATGTCTCCCTTTTTTAGTTGAGGAGTAATATTATTGTAAATACCAAAAACAATTCCATAATGGGGAGACATTATCAATCTAGATGCCTATAAAATTGATAAATAATGGTGTTTGGGGGGTATATATATGATATAGAGCTCCAAAATTAAATAATAAACAGGATTTAAATATTTTATTCTGTTTTCCTCAATATTTTAACCCCTGATAATAACTGGTTTTAACAGTAACTGTTCAAACATATTTTTACAATTTTTAATAATCACTATCAAAAATAGATTTAGATACCCCAATTTTATAATATTAATAATTATTATTAGAAATATTGAATCCATTTTATCAAATACAATTCACATAAGTGGAATAATTATTTTAAAATGAATCCTATGAACATGTTGAATAAATGATTTTTTAAGAAAAGTATTTTTCAATGATATGATGATATTACATAAACTATGTGACAAGTATACTTAAATAAAATAGTTTCAATCCATATTTATAAACATATAATATATAAACTTTATTTAATTAATTCCTCATTATTTTTTATATTGATTATTTAAAATGGATAATCATTAGGCACAATAACATTGTTTTTAGAGAAATGTCTTTAAAGCATAAAGATGAACATGTACTAAAACAAAGTAAAAATTTGATTTAAATGAAATTAATAATATTAGATATAACTAAATAAAATTTATTGTATTTTGAAATAAAAAATGAATAAAAATGGTGCTTTTATAGTGCATAAACTATTTAAAGAGATGATGATTTTACAAAAATCAGTACTTTTCTGTATTCACTAAAAAATCAATCTTTTACAATAAATAAAAAAATCACCCTATATTAATATTGATATTATGATTTAATTTTTTTGGTTAATTTTATACATTATCATTTTTAAAATACTTAGAAAAGAATTATAAAAATTTAACACAAAATGAAATAATTATCATTTATTATGTAAATAATTTTTAAAGAATAAAATATCCTATTTAAAATTCATGTGATTATTTATTATAATTTGATATATTAATTTCCAAAAGTATTTAATACTATTCATAAAAACCAATTTAATATCTAGGTTATTTCAGTCATGTTTAAATAATAATATTTTAATAGTATATCATAGTTCATTTATACTGAGTGTTTTGTGTTGTATATTCGATCGATGATAATGTAATTTCAAAATATAATGCTATTAAATTAGTCCTAATATAAATAAATAATATTATTTTAGATTGAAATTTGTTCAGTAATAAAGGGTTTGAAATTTTTAAGAAATCCTTTTTTGAAAATAGAAGAACAATAGTAGGAGATAAAGACATGGATTTGGAAATATGATCTATTCTGGAGAAAACATTATACTATTTTAAGAGGGAAGTTTCCATCGATTTATCAAAAAATAATATCATTTTTAATTCAAGATAATTTTAGTAATGTTGTGGGATAACATTAATATATAGATTCTATTATATATACTAATGGTTGTGCATTTTCAGTACAAATGTTGACACCATATTCATTTAGCTGAATTCATCTTCACTCTAGGTGTTTTGACCCCATCAGCCTTTATTAGATCCCTGATATCATTTCAGTCTCCTCCTATCTATGAATCATTCTTATCCAAACTCACATCCCTCCCGTAGAAATTACTCTAGAACATCCATCCTGACTCGAACACCCATAACTCCAGTCCCCAACCCCATCTCAACATACCCTCCCCAAGGCCTTCATCACCACTCTGCCTCCACCCCCTCCATAAAACCTCCTTCACTCTCCCCATCATCCTTCCCAACTCAAACTCTACATCCCCACTAAGATTTTCATCACCATGTCACATTTTCACCTCATCACATCTCCTTTTCATGTTCCATTGAAACACTCAGCTCACCCCATCCATCGTGATTTCCATTGAATCGAATTTATCCTCATTGTCACTTCAACGCCATGCTCTGACCTCTTTCTGGGGTTTTTTCTCCATCAGAAGGAAGTCACTATATTTACTACTCTTATGAGTAAACAAGTTATTACCATTCACTAAATCTCCATCAATGATATCATCTACATATTCCTCTACCGAATAATAATTCACTCGCCATTCCCATATTCAGCCTCCCCCTACAAACAAATGAATCAATAATGAGGTGCTCCCTCATATTTATCATGTTTAATAACCTCTCCTCTACAAAGATAAATAGTGGGGGTGGAGAATTTGATATGTAAGATGAAATGTTTTGTCTGGATATCTATATATTTATCTTTGATTTTTATTATTTTCCCAATTCTTAAGACATCACATCCATGGTCTTAATGGTATTGACATTTTTTGAAACAATTAGATTCCTTTTATTGATTATTGATTTCCATCATTATTATATCATATTCATTATCACTACTCTCATCATATTTTATGTTTTTTTATTGAATTCCTTCAGATTTATATTTTAATCTTTTAATTTCTAGTTTAAATTCAAAATTTAGTTCATTAGTTATAACTAACAAAAAAAAATTTAATCAATTTTTTTATAACTTGAATCCCTAACTAATTATTATCACACCATTACTAGTTTTAAAATATTATCATTATGTTTTAATTTTGATTATAAATACATGTGTTTTAATTTCTTCTTTAAATTTTTGAGCATCTTTTTATTTGTATCATTAAATGAAAAATATGCAGCAAGAGTTTCGAATAGATATATTGATATGTTTTTGACAAACACCTTTAATCAACCACCCTATTCTCGATGAGATGAAAAATAATTAGAAATATAATATTTCAAGGCTGTTGAATCCTACCTTCTTCTATAAAAAAAGAATGTATATTTTCGTACATTCATAAATGTGTTCTAATAATTATGGAGATTTATATTCTCTATTATTGAATTTAGGGTTTTTTATTTTAATTATTTCATCTTAATCCATTTGAAAAATCCTAAAATTTGTTTCTATACCTTCATTAGTGTGCAACAATAAGGATAGAAATTAATATTCTCTATCGTTGAAGGTATGATTTTTTTATTTTAATTATTTATTCACAATCCCTAAATAATGAATATATTTTATGATGATTTTTTATTTCTTATCACTAAATAATATTCATCATATGATATCACTAATGCCTTCTTGATTTATATAGTTTCAAGGTCATTAATGTGGATCCAATTATAAGATATTGAATATGTCTTCCAATATAATTTTAATGATTTTTCTTCATGATTGTATAGGGTCTAGTTATTTATAATCAATTTTATTTTACTTTCAAAAACAATTATTTCTTCTTAAAGTTATTTTAGAAAAATTTTATAATAAAAATACTTATACACAACTATTCTTATTTTACATGTTATATGATTACATATTATTCATATTTACCTATGATTTTTTATTAATACCATATACATAAAAAATCAAAACTTTTGTTTCCCTAATTTCAAAAACGTGAGCTAATAAGAATTGATAATTATATTCACTATCATTGAAGGTATTATTTTTGGTATTTTAATGATTTATTCACAGTCTGTTCTCAAAATCTGAAAAGCTATTTCCATAACTTTAATAGAATAACCTAATAAGGAAGGAAACATAAATTTTATATAGTTCAATGTGTAATTTTTGTGCTTTAATTTTTTATTCACAATCATTAAACAATATATAAAATTTCTAATGATTTATTATTTCATATCTCCACACACTATATATCTGTCGATGTTTTTCATTATTTATATAAATTCACTGTCTGTAGTAGGAAACTAAATCTAATATGCCGAATATATATTCCAATATAATTTTCAAGATTGGTCAGCATGGCCATATAATGTTCTATTATTCACAATCCTTTATATTTTAATATCTGAAACTATTATTTTGGAATATCTATGTTTTATGAAAATTAAATAATACAAATATTTATTCCTAACTCTGTGAAATTTACATATTCTATTCTTAGAGATTATTCATATTTATATATGAAATAAATTTTGTTGATATGTTTATTTTATTATTTTCCTATACTAGATTACTATTTCACTCCATATGATTTTATATATAGCTATATGCATTTACATTATTGGTAAACACATCTTATATTGACATCATTGATTGATACGTTTGAGAACTATTCATGGAATAACATGATAATGTTTTGCCAAATGTATAAAAATAAAATATAATGATATAAGGAAGCTTGGTATAAAATGATTTCAAAGATGAGAAAAATAGACAAAAATATTTCAATTTTGGTCAAAACAACTCCCTTTCATAATTAAATTAATTTCAAGATTCTACATTCAATAAAAATATCTTCAAATTTCCATATTTTATATGGCAATTTATCCATTATTCATGTTCCATCATTAAGTCATTTCCACTAAATTATGTTATAATAATTTACTATGTTTCTCCCTTAAACCCTATAATTAGGGTTTCCAATAAAATGTAAAATGTATCACTCAATTATAATTCTTCAGTCTTAAACATTACATAATCTTGAGATAAGATAATAAAATAACATGAATTCACATAAAAGATCTTTTTAGGTGTAGGAATTAAATAATTAATCTATAATAATACATAATATCTTAAAATTTATATAGTATCCACTTCTACTCACTATCCATTTTTTCATAAAATAAACACTTTTAAAAGGAAAATGGCTTCATTTCATGTTTAAAAATCATAACATTTCATTGATCCCATCCATGAATCTATTCTCCACCAAAATCCCATGAAAAACTATTCTAAACATAGGATTAGTATAAAATACTCAATAAGGGATACACAAAAAAAGAGAAGTATAAGCCTTTTGAAAACATGTAAACCATTAATACACTATCATAAAATATTATGTTTCACCTTTATGAAGTAGTCAATACTTTTCACTAAATATAATTTCCTTATGTACACTTTTTATTGCCAAAATATTACTATAAAACCCATAGAGTCCACATATAACAAATAAATGGTAACCTCAGACATAATCATACTTAAATGGAATAACCATATAGTCAAATTCCAAGCATATCACTCTTAAAATGGAATAGCCATATAGTTTACTTCCATACCCAATGCATTATAGGTTATGATATAACTACTCGTCCTTAGATTATCAAAAAACCACCCATCTTTGTTTTATCACATAACCACCCATAAAATTCTCAAGTACCATTATATAATCGTAAAAAATAAAACATTTCAATTATCAACATTTCAATCATAAAATTTAATTTGAAATCATATGAAATAATTTCAAGATATTAAAATATTCAATCCATTTAAAAAATATTAAATAGATAAATACCCATAAAAGTTAATAAGTGGTTCTTTTTCTTTTAAAAACATTAAGGGCGATATATGAATTCGAATATCAAATAAATTTCATGATGGTGGAGAAGTCATTGTCTCCATATATGTCAAAAATTCCTTTTGCCATTTTGTAACGAATTTAAAAAAATTCTTATAGAAATATTTTTTTCTCAAAATCATTGAATGAAATTAAAATTATAAGGGGTTGATTTTACAACTTGTATAAAATAAGGTGGTGTATTACATCCAAAAATGCCTCAATGAAATGATATTTTGACAAAGTCCATTTGTTTAAGATCGATTCATCACACATGTTCCTTGTTCATCCTAAATAATTAACATAGATCAATATATACATTCTTGAGATCCTTTTTCATGATTATTATTCCTGTTATATCACTTATTATAATGTTATAAAAATTACATAACTATTTAAGTTCATGTCAGACATTTTGTTGATGTTCGGTACTTTAGTTGATAATGAACTTTTTATGATGTTCATTGTCCATTTGGTCATAATAAAATCATATAAATTATAGTATTAATGAAATAAAAATAACTTTTACACATCAATTATACTGTTAAATCAAACCATTTATTTATGGTATGGAAAATAAACAATTTTATATTCCGGGAGATGGTAGGTCATACGTACGCATGAATAATGTTTTCATTTTTCATTGACCATTATTGAAAAGTTAAATTATTATTTTATCTTTATAGAATGATAATAATATTATTAAAATAATAATAATAATCATTTTAATATAATTATGTATATCATATAAGTGATGTAGTGAATAAAAATGATTCACATCACTTCGTGTATGTTGTAGTTCACACGTACTCACGAATGATGTTATCATTTTCATGTTCATAGAAGGTAGGTAAATAATTGAAGTATTATTCTTTTACAATAATAAATATGTAATTAATACCTAATATAATCATTGATTCCATTATTATGACCACTCTTGATAGGTAGTAATGAAAAAGAACTATACCGGTTCGTGAGGTTGTAGTCCACCGTACACACAAATGAAATATTAATTTACCATTTGATGAAATTGGAGATAGATTTAGGTTATGACATTAAAACAGTAAAATCTATTTATAATGAGAATACTATAGTAATTATTTCATCATGTAGGAAATATGTTTTATACAATTGGAAGAATAAAAAATATTGAAACACATAAAAATGGGAAGCATATTCTTCGGTTAATCACCTTTGAAGAACGCCTTAACACCTATAATAAGATTGATATTACTTAAATAAGGCCTCAATAATGTGGGTATAGATTCTAGTAAGACGTCTTGGTAGATAATTTTTGAATCAAATGGATTTGTATGTGTGAGTATTAGAAAATAGTGGGTACTTTTTATAGGAGGGGGGCATCCATGGAAACACATAAAATATTAAATTAACATAATTTCAATTTTAGTTCCAAGTGGTCCCAAAAACATTTATTTATAATATAAGATGATTTTGGGTCGAATAAAAATCTTATAATTAAAAATAGATATGTTTTTACAATTTTTAAATCCTTATATTTTTGGTTTAACCATTGTCTTACCCTTGTTAATCTTACTATGATATCATGTTGTTTATAATTTTTGTGTTAATGTATTTACTATAAAATGTCAAAAGGCCATCAAAAGTGTCATTTATGAAATAATAGGACTTATATTAATAATTTGGTAAAATATTATATTTTTATCAATTTTATAACATTTCATAAATTATTTAATATTCAACATTATAAATTATGAAAATTTTGAGAATATTCATACTTGCCTTTTTTTAAGTCATAAAAACAAAATTCAATAAAAAAAATAAATTAAGTCAATTATAACATGTAACAATAGTCTATGAAATTAGTTTAAGTAATAAAATATTTCAAATTATATTTATTTTAATACTATTAATACCATTTATTTGATTCTTCCTTTAATAAATCTATTATTGCATCATGTTTTTGTCATACTTAAATTGAATTATTTAATTCATAAAAACTATAACAAAATAAAAATTATGTTGATATTATTTTTATATTTATAATTATTATTTATAGTGGATTATATCACTTATATAACACATATTTTAATTGTTTTAGTAAGAAAAGATATGATTATGACATTTTTTTCCTTTAAATTAAATGTTATTAGTGTCATTATCACAACCATGTGGATTAAATAGGCCACCATTTCAAACCAAGGATTGTCTTGGTAACCCATAAGTCTTCCAATAAGATTAGGACAATTTTAGGGATGTTTTATGTTATTTTAATATTATTTTTACCCTTATTTACCTAATTTACACTTTAATTGTGCTAAATAAAAATAATTACAAAGGTTAGAAATCATAATGCCCAAAAATAAAAGGGAGATATTTAAATAACATGGACCATCTGATTCAAAATATGGAATTCATTTTTTAATTTCAAATCCAAAAAATTTATGTTATTACGTTTAAATTAATCCTTATCGTCAAAATGAGAAAACAAGTTTTTTTTAGAAAAAACCGTCATAAGAATGATATGTGTTTATATCAAATTTCAATGTGAAATTACATCCATAGACAAAAAAAAATTATTAAAAATAAAAACATAATACAATGACACGTTATAAAAATTAAATAGGATACCCTACCTATATAAATTAACTGGACGAAGATGTAATTTTGAATTAAAAGGCAGTATTTTTCACTATTCTTTAAAAAATGAATTTTATCAAAAAAATAACGAAAATTTATCCAAATTATGTTTTTTATGAACATATTCCAAATAAGATATTTATTTTGTCACTGATAACATATAAAAATGAGAAAAACACTATTTAATTTTGGTTCACCATCAAGAAGTGACAAACTGAATTTTAAAAATATTAGAGTATTTTATGCTTAAAATTTGATTTTTTCTCATTTTAGGCATATAATTTTTTTTATGAAAGTAAAAAACATTTAATAAAAATGTGTAAACATAATATAGTTAGTTATTTCCATTCCCAACAATACAAATTCATTGTTATAAAAACAATTTAAAATAATTATATTAATAATAAATTATTTTTCGGTATATCTCAGTCTTGTATGAAACATATGATTTTAGAGAAAAAAATTGTTGTGTATTAGATACCCTATCGAACATAGTGTCCCAATTAAACCATAATTAATAACTAATTTATAAATATTAATAAATATGAAAACATGTTATTCTATAATTACCTAGGATGTTACTTCCCCCCCCCCTTAGATATTGCATCCTCGCAGTTTTAATTTGGGCTCAGTCCCTAAGATATGAATTTTAAAAATACCTTTATTAAAATACCACATTAGGTAATGATTCAGTAAAACATACACTTTATAATAATGAAAAGGAATTATTAATGTCCCCTAAAATAACACATACAAGAATAATATATAGGAAAACGTGGATATAGATGATAAATTAACAATCATGTTCTAATGGAGAGTGATATAAAACATTGTTAGAAAAAATTTAATAATCACAATACCATAAATTTTTGTATGGGTTAAATGGTATCGGACATCATAGTAGGAAATGTTAACAAAAAACTTTTTTTTATGATCCATTTCTTTAATTTGAGGATTTATTTAACAAATTATAATTAGAACATAAGTAAAAGTACATACGTGAAAAGTAGAGTTTCATCCAATAATTGAATTCCACGACAAATTCATCTTTTTCTACAAACAATATGTATTTAAGATGAATTTTTCATGACTTAAGTGCTATAATCAAATTTTAAAAAATTATATAATCCAAAAAATGTTAACTATCTCTTTCTTATACCCTTAAACATTAAACAAACCCAAATCGTTATTACAGGATCAGATAACTACCTTAAAAGGAATAATCATTTATAAGGATGACAACTAATTTTTATCTCCAAAATTAAATAGTAATACCGAAAGCTGAACATAGTGAAATCAACAAATATTTTCCCTTAAAGTTACTCAATATAATCAAAAATTAATATTGAATCCCAAAATTGACAAGGATTTGATAACATATTATTCAATGAAACAGTTTATCATTTGAATCCAAATAACATCAATCACTCTTAATGTCTCATACAAAAAATAATTAATCTAATGACATGTTCTCCATGATTGGTCAATAATTTCTATAAATAACCTAATTCCCCTAATTTCACAATTAAAATAAAAGATTATTTTATAATATAATTCAACCATTACACCATATTAAAAAATCATAGTATAAAATTTACCCTAATCATATAAATTTCCCAAAATAGGGAATGTCTTCCAAAATTTCATTAATCAATTAATCCAAAAAAATTATTTTGTAATACCATGGTTATATATTTGATAAAATATATGTCCCCCAAATCAATATATTCATAATCCAGAAAATCATTTAACAAAAAATAATAATTAATACTAACCGGGGACTTCCTGTAGGCCAATGGCATGTGATAATACCGTTTCACACATTATTTGTGGGTACAATTCCTATAGCCTTGTCCGATGCAACGAGTTTTTTCATGGTCTTGATGTTTTTATGTTTCTCTAAAAACAATATAATTCTTATAAAATCCCCAAAATAATATAAAATTTTCAAAAATAACCATAATATGTTTTAACCACAACATTTATCTCATACCTTACATTTGGCATCAAAAAATTAATAACCCATAATTTTATCCAAAATATATAAAGCCTAAAGGTTATCAATAATTATGTAAATAAAAGGAAATATAATTCTTCTATGAATAACTTTTTCAAGTTAAAAAAATTATGGTTACACATACTAGAAAAAATTCATCCAATGTTATCTCATACTAAAACACACATTAATACTTTTAATAAAACATCATCAATAGATCTAACATAACACTCCAATTCCACAAATTTAGACATCTCAAGTATTCTTCATGAACCATTAAAAATTATTTTTCTATTCTTTAATTATTATTTCCTATATAAAAACATGAATCATGTCCTATGATTTAATAATGTCAGAAAAATGAGATAAGAAATAATCCATACCTTATAGTTCATTTTGAATTTCATCATCTTTGATTGGAATGTCATTAGGTATTTATAAATTTACATATGAATAGTACCCCTAACCACATTCATGAACCTTATTAGTAGTACATTGATTTTCATAATTACTATACTCCCCACTTTTAAAACATTCAATTGATAACTTGGAAATAACTTATTTCCCTTTTCATCAGTCAATTGAATGATTCCTTTTTTCCATGGAAGGTTATTGCTTTATGACCATCATTACCACATTTATAACATCTTCCCGTCCCATTGAAACATTTTATAGGCATTTAATTGCACATAATTGAAAAATATATCAATGAATATATATTCCTTTATTTTTATTACCTGAACATCCACATGGATTTATTCCTCTCATATATGATGCCTTAAAAAATCACCATGAATGATGTGGTTAATCATGACTCCAAATAGATGAATTTGAATAACCATAATATTTTTCTTTGAATCCCCAATTTTATTCGATTTCTAATTCAATGACCCACCACATTTTCCTTCACATTCATTATTACCTTAGTTCCTTTGGGATCCAGCCATTTACTAAAACCAAAAAGTTTTTTGGGAGTATATCATTAAAATAATCATATACTATCTTATGAGGAATATAAACACTAAGATATATTTATTCATGTTATCTCAAACTCATTTAATTTATATATAATAACTATTAATCTTTATAATATTATAACAATTTTGTTTATATACAATTTGACACTTATGCTTAAATAATACCATATCCTCTAATTTATCTAAACTGACCTTTGATACCAACTATGAGGACACAGCCTTAAATATTACATAATCTTTGGGTAAGTCAATAATTTGTTTTTAATTTACATCGAGTGTTTATTTATATTTATATATTTAGACAATTAGTATTTAATAATACATTACAACATACAAATTACAATGTATGCACTTCCACTCACTATGCATTTTTTCTGGATAAAAAACAATTTAAAATAAAAATGGTTTCGTTTCATGTTTAAACATCATAATTATTCGTTGATCCCATACATGAATCTATTTTCCATTAAAATATAGTGAAAAATAATTCAAAACATGGTATGATCCTGAAAATATAATAATGGGATACATACAAAAGTATAATTGTTACCCTTGTGAAGAAATCTAAACTATGAATTAATTTTTATAAAATAATAATTTTCACCTTTATAAAATATTAAATACTTTTCACTGAATATAATCTCATTTCATACCATTTTTTTAATCAAATTATTACCATAAAACCCATAGAAAACACATATAACATATAAATGGTAACTTCAGACATAATTATACTTAAATGGAGTACCACAACGTCAAATTCCAAGCATATCACTCTTAGAAATGGAATAACCAGATGACTAACATCCATACCCAATTCTTTGGATGTTATAATATAATCATCCATTATTGGTTTATCATGGAGACACCCATCTTTATGTTATCACATAACCACCGAAAAAATGTCCAAGTAACATTATATAATCATAACACATAAAACATTTCAATTATCATCATTTTACTCAAGGAATTTTATTTTCAATCATAATAAATCATTCTAAGATATTGAAATATTAAATTAATTTTAAAAAAAAATCTGTAGAAAAATACCCATAAAAGATAATAAGTGATTTCATTTTTAAAATATTAAGGACTTTAGAGGAAGTAAAATGTCAAATAATTGTCGTAGTAGTGGAGAAGTCTTTGTCGCCAAATTAGGTAAAAACGTTTCTTTTGTCATTTTGTAATGAAATTAAAATTATTTTTATTGAAATATTTCTTTTCAAAACCATTGTCTAAAATAAAAATTAAAAGTGGTTAATTTTACACATTCTAAAATAAGGTGGTTTATAACATCAAAATATGGTTCAATGAAAAGAGATTTAGATGAAGTCCTTTACCAAGAGTTCGGTTCATCATGTGTGATCCTTGTTCATCCAAAATAATAAAAATATGTTAATTTATACTTTATTGATAACCTTTTTATGTTTATTATTCCTTTTATATCACTTTTTATCATGTTATTATAATAACATAATTACTTAAGTTCATGTTAGAGATATTTTTTATATTCGTTACATGAGTTGAAACTGAACTTGCTCAGAAGTAAATTTTCAATGTGGTCATATGTCCATTATCTCGATAATAATATTCATTAAATACTTATTTTCATTATAAATAAAATTATAATTTTAAATTAAACTTTTTTATGTTATGGAACATTATCTACATTATTTTCATGGATATGATAGGCTCTATGTACGCATGAATATCATTTTCATTTTTCATTGATCATTATGGAAATAAGTAGTTATTATTATTTATTTATAAAATTATCATAATATTATTAAAATAATAATAATAATTTAAATATACTTATGTATATCATACATGTGATGTTATGAATAAAAATGATTCACATTACTTTAAGGATGTGATAGTTCACACGTACGCACAAATGACATTATCATTTTCATGTGCATAGATTGTACGAACATAATTGAATTATTATACTTTTACACTGATAAAATTTCCATTAATATCATATATAAACATTTATTCTATAATTATGACCATTCTTGATAGGTCTTAATGAAAAACAAACTATATAAGTTCACAAAGTGGTAGTCTACCGTACACTGGAATGAGATATGTATTTCAAATTAGATGAAATTGATGATGGATTTAGGTTATTAAATTAGAATAATGAAATATAATTATATTTATGATACAATATTTATTATTTCATAATGTGTGAATTTTATTTAAAATTAGTTTATGAATATATAAAATAGAAACACTTAAAAAATGATACCTCTTCTTCGATTGATCACCTTTGGTGAACTCTTTAACACCTCTAAGAAGGGTGTTCTACATAAAATAAGGCCTCAAGAGTTTGGATATGGATTTTAGGAAGAGTTTTGGGTAGATATTGGAAAATATAAATGGATATGTAAGTATGAGTGTTAGAGAAGATTGGGTACCTTTTTATTGTAGAGGCAAGGGGAACCATTAGAAAATCTTAAATTATTAAATTAATATAAATTAAAATTTGGTTCCAAATTGATCCAAAATCTTATATTTAAAATATAATATGATTTTGGATAGAATACCTAACATTAGCCTAAAATTATCCATGTTTATAATATTTTTTAATCCTTACCTTTTTGGTATAACCCTTATTTTACCATTTTTAATCTTACAGTAATATCATGTTATTTATTTTTTGGGTGTTAATGTAATTTCCATAACATGTCAAAAGACAAAAAAAAAGAGACATTAATATCATATTAGGACTTATTATAACCAATTGGTAGAATATTGTATTTTTAATAATTATATATCATTTAATAAACTAATTTATATTTTAAGTTTGGAATTATGACAATTTTGACACTATTCAAACTGGACTTTTTATAAAAATTGATAACTACATTATTTCTTATAAAAAATTAAATTAACTCAATACTAACATGTCATAGTAAAAAAAATCTTCATGGAATAAAATATATAAAATTAAATTTATTTTAAAATCATTAATACCATTTATTTGATACTTCCTTTAAGAAAACTATTATTGCATAATCATTATGGAATATTTAAAATTAATTAATTAATTCCTAAAAACTATACATAAATAACAATGATGTTGGTAATATTATTATCTTTCTAATTCATATTTATTTTCCAACATATCACTTATATAACCAATACTAAAATCTTTTTAGTAATAAGATACATGATTGTGACATTGTTGCCTTTACTTTAAATTAAATGTAATAAATGTCATAATCAAACCCAAGAGGCTTCTAAAGTCTACCATTTAGGGACAAGAAATTTATTGGTCGACCATAAGTAATAAAATAATATTAGGACAAGTTTTAGTGTAGATTTATATTATTTTAATTTTATTTTTTCCCTCATTTACCAGATTTACCCTTTAACTGTGGTAAATAAAAATAATTACTGCTATTACTATTTTTAATATCCAAAAAAGGACCTATTTACATAATTTTTACCTTATGATTCTAAATATGGAATCCATTTTTTAAAATTCAAAAAAAAACTTTTATTAATTAGTTTAAAATTAATCCCCATTGTGAAAATGAGAAAACAAGTTTTTTAAAATTAAAAACAATCCAAATATTGACATGTGTTTATATCAAATTTCAATTTGAAATTACATCCAAGATCAAAATTTGATTAAATTATAAAAACATAATCTAATTACACTTTAAAACCCATTAAAATGATAATCAATCTATATAAATAAATTGTATTAAAAGGAAGTTTTTAATTAAAAGGGTGTATTGTTCGCAATTCATTATAATGAATTTTATCAAAAAACACAAAAAATTTATCCAAAGTAAATTTGTATGTCTCTATTTCAAATAAGAAGTTTATTTTTTCAAATAGACCATATAAAATTGGAAAAAATATATTTAAAAAGTCTTCTCTCTAAAATGGTGGTAATCCACCTTTAAAAAATATTAGAATATTTTATTTTTAAAATTTGATTTATTATCATTTTGAGCCTCCAAAAAAATATTAGAATAATGTAAAAACATTTAATAAAAAAAGTTTTTTAAAAAATATAGTTAGTTTTGTTCATTCCCACCAATACAATTTCTATGTTATAACTACCATTTAAAATAATAATATAAATAATGTATTATTTTTCTGTATATCCCAGTCTTCTGTGAAACGTATGATTTTGGAGAAACTCATTATTGTTTGTTGGGTATGATATCACTTATAGATTACCCTTTAAATTAAAAGTAATATCTACTTCATAAATATTAATAGATATAAAAAATAATTATTCTATAATTACATGGTTTGTTACATCTATCCTTTATCAGAAGTAACACTAAATGGTTTTCAAATATCATCTTTTACATTGTTTATTTTTTTCAAAATCATTATTTCAATTTGGCTGAATAATTATTAACTATTAAAAATATATTTAATTATTTATGATATATAAAACTATAAATTCAAGATCATAAAGGATTCTCAATCCATTACCTAATGAATATGGGAAGGATTTTAGATGCATCGAGGAAAATATTAATTATCTATCTACTTCCACTACCCATCAAACTATGGGCCTGAAAGAGGATAGGCAGTGTGAGATTTTATTTATGTTCGAACAAAAAAATGATTACATTTTTGTTATTATTAATTTTTTCATGCCTGAAATTATTCAATGGTATTGTATGATACCATATTATTTGTTTGTAAATATATATTCAAGAAGTAACCCAGCCATATTAGGTTTATGTACTACCTAGAGTTTATTATTTTTTAAAAACAATTTACCTAATTTTGATGTCATTATCCCTTTTATCCATCTATGCTAAAGTTGACTATATTACAAGGAAACTCCTACTAACATAATAGATTGGAAATACCTATATCATTATTACTACTATTAAAAAATTGTAAAATAAATTACCTATTATATGATACTATATTTTTAAATACAAAAAACAATTTATTTTCTATATGGATACTATATTATTTCATTTTTTCTATTATTATTTTGATTTTGTAAATAACTGGGAATCTATTATATGCTAATGTATTATTCATTTTATTTAATATTCTTTCTTACTCACTATGTAATGTTAATTTTGGAAGCACTATAGAAAGTATATTTATATTTATAGTCAAAATTTCAATAGTAGGAATATCCATGTCAAAAAATCCATATTTTTCATTGAATGATTAAACTTTTTGTTACAACTACAACAAATTCTATATCTTTATTTTAGTCTAAATTGTTTTAATTGTATAGATCTATTAATTTATTATATTATTTTCCACTAATTAATTTTTTAATCTATATCAAGTATCGTACATTCATTTCCATTAAATATTTTTTGTTCTTTTAGACCTTCTAAGAAAAATTAACACCTAGGGTTTTGTATCATATTTATATTACTGGTAAATAGTCAAATCTTCATTCTTCCTCAGGCTAGTAGTTTTATGCATCCACTATTGTATAAGGTATATCTCTATTTTAATAGACTACTATAATAGAAGGAATATCCACATCTCTAATACCATATTTGTTTCCCAGAACTCGTCATGTTTGTGTTGTTCCTATTTGTAGATTTTGGTCCCACTCTCTTATCAGACATCAAATCCCCCTATTTACTTCAATTCATTATATATAGTCATTATATTTTAAACTCACACTAAATATATTATGTATCAATATTGTTTTTTTTATTCTATTTTGAGTCATTCTATTCATTTTATATTACATTCATATTTTATTAATCCACTCCATGTTAATACTACTTATACATTCTTGTAAAATATCCATTATATATTGATATTTATATAAAATGTATTCATTCACTTAATTTATTATTTTTTTAATTTTTTACTTATTTAATTTATACTATGATTCTTATTCAAATCCCCTATAGTTTTAAAAATTATCCAAAACATAATGTGTATTCAATTATGACACATTATTATGGATAAAAATTTAATATAATTTATCGAATAATTTACATGGATCTAACAGATAATTATGTTTTCAATTATATTTTAGTTAAAGGTATTGGATTATTTTTTCTAATATTTTTTCATTAAACATAATCTATCATAGATATCTTAAAATACAAGGTTGTGGAATACGAGAATATTTTTTTATTCCCCGGGAAATGATTATAAGTAAAAATCTTGTGTTTTTAAAAAATCTTCATATTTTATTAATTTACCTTTCATATTTAGGATGTTTCTTCCATTTTTATGGTTTATTTTGTTAAATAGGATGTACGTGCTATAACCAAATTTATTTTTCTTATTATATATTCATTCAAACAATTGTTGCATTTTTTGATACTATATATCCATTAATATTGAACTTTGAATTCTAACTACAACTGTTAATAATTTTTGTAGATTATTTATGTTCTTCGAGTTAAAATTTTAATACTAAACAACTCTACAATGATATTTTTTAAAATTAATTTCAAATTATTGATGTTTCATGCAAGTTTTCATATTATTTTTTTCCCTAGAAATTAAAATGTTAAATTTAATTTATGAAAATTATTGGTCAACAATATTTTTGTGTAATTACTTGGTTAATCTATAAACATGATAAAATTAGTTAATGGCATGCTATAAATTTATATTTTTTATTTAAATTTGTAGTTATCCTTTTATGATACTTTTTTACTCACAATCAACCTAAATTTATTTTATATGATAATTTTCTCTTATTTATCTTAAATTTATCTTTTCATTTCATTCCTTGTGTCTTCTCAAGAGATTCATGTTAGTTAGTGAAATTTTGGAGCGTTCAATTTTTCCAGTTTTATTTCTTATCACTCGATAAAATCTCATGTTATGTATATTTTTTATGGGGGAATGTTTTCACTATTTTTGAATGTGATTTCTTAACTGTTTTATTGGTGATAAATTTTCTTTGAATCCCCCCATACTCTATTCTATATTACGAGAACATATTATGCTTAAATACATAGAATTTGTTTCTATATTCAATAAATTATGGTGTGCTAAGTTATGTTCTTTTCTCCTCCACCACCTCTATCTCCACCTCTGCCTCCTACGCGTTCTATACCATTTGTAGATCAAAGAAATCTTATATTACCTTTTAAATCATCATATTCCACTCAGTTCCCTTTTTTCACTCTCTATCCATATTTATAAATGAACACATTTATCATTGATATATAATTTCATATTCATTTTTATTAGGGTTATTAATTACTCAATTTAATTTAGGATCTATTTAATTTCGTGTTCACTATTTTTATTGGATTATCAAATTTCCTTTTTTCGACTACATATAATTTTTTTATTGTTGTCATTGTTTTTTTGTTCGTCCATTTTATCTTCATGATGATAAAAACGAAAAATATTATAAATTAAGTTAAAGAAATATAATACATGTTATGACATTACTGTAAGTTTTTGAAATCCACCTCATCTAAAAAACACATGAAAAGTCACTCTCCTATGGTAAAGAGTCATGATTATTCATATATTGTCCTTAGTTTTAATGTTTATTAACTCTCCTGAGGTAAACAATAATGGTCTTGGATTCATCATTTTAAAAAATTCAAATTCAAATTACAATTATTTTTAATTTTTTTATGATTACTCCAATATTTACGTCTCAATTTGATAGAGTATTTTTTAAAAATCCCATTTGATTAGTGATAATATTTTCATTCACACATAAATTTTACAGTATCATTATTTCCTCATAAAAAACATAAATCATGCACTTGGTAATGTTATTTCTCTCTCTCCCAATCATAATTTTAAACTATCACAATGTGTGTATGCAATTTTTTTTGAGTTATTTTAATGATTTGAAATAATATGATATCCATATGATTTATGAACAAGGAAGTGCTAATTTATTCGGTGATCTACTACTATTATTTGTATAATATCAATAGTTCTCTCTCTAAAAACATGAGATCATTCAATAATGACATAGTATAGGATTATAATTCTCATGCTTATTAGTATTCTAATTACTATTACCTTTAATATTACACTTATTCAGGTTTTTTTATTTAATATAAAATATTTATTATTAATTTTATATTAAAATTGAATGCCAGAGAAAATTTTCGATCAGTTCTTCCTCAAAGGGTATATGATTCTCTCACTCACCCTCATTCCCTTTTTTAATTAACCCTTATCACCTATATCTAAAATAATTCAATGACAAATAATTCTAATTGACATAATTCCTCTAAGATTTATCCTTTTATTTCTTCGAGAAGATATTTTGCTGGAATGTTTCATTAATTTGCGACTATAATAGAAATCAGATCCCACATTACAAGCTCATGTGAGGGGATGAAATGATGCACATGATGTTGGTTCTTGGGATAATTTGAACTAGGATGGGACTCTATAAATAATGGGATTATGTAGAATAGTGACTAAATGTCACATATCCAAAAATTGTATCAGTAACCTAAACACTAGTTTTGAAATTCGATTGGGAAAGGAATTTGCTGGAGTGGAGCTAGGAAGTTCTTGTCTTAAGATACATAAACTAGTATTGGTTTCATTAATCAATACTGGATTAATCCTTCATTGGACATGGAGTATCTGTAGATATTTATTGCTCATATCTGGGATGTTGGATCATGGAGGATTTTGAACTTGGGCTATGTGGGATATCTGACCTAATAATCAATTCACTATACTGAAAATAGATGATTTAGATATGGAAGGTTCTTCAAAACTCAATGCCATTATTCACTCAAAAGTGTACAAGCTCAGTGTGTCTCTGCATTAGTGTTGGCATGGATATTCATTATGAAAAGCTCCAATTTAATAATGGGAATTAAAACATGTCGAAATGGGTGACCTTCTTATGTACTTGGAAATTAATAGACTATAGACTGCTTTAGATTATCTTAGAGACTTCAGGAATGAGGATGCATCAATTCATGCATGCATATTTTCTTCATGATGGATGTTTCATGTGTGTGATATCTTGAGAATAACCTGTATAAAAATTCAATTTAAAAATTAAGCACATTCTTAAAATTAAAAATATATTTTTTTTATATAAAATTATCACATGATAATCATATATAAATAATTTATTTAATGGAATTATCAATCATCTTTTGGTCACATTGTTTATTTTTTAAACAAATAAAATTTCCATAAGACTTTGATGATAAATATTCATTGTAAGTAACAAAATTTTTATTTAACATGTTCTTAATATTCTATCATGTACATCAAATGCATATTTTTATTTTATTTTCAACATTCAATAAAATCACTTTTACAAATTATAAAAATTAAATCATATCATTTTAATATGTCTTTGATAATGTTGTATAATTTTTTCCCACTTAATAAGGTTTTATGATATCATCATAGGATATTCGTATATTGATCAAATTTCTATAGTTTATTTCTAAAAGCCATTCAATATTGACTCCTTATCAATGATTCTAAAACTGATATGAATTGTTATAAAATAAATGAGCATGTTGTAACAAAGTTGAGTAAAAAAGACTCCAAAAATGTTGTTTTCGAATCTTTTTTGATATAACAACATTACATAGATCTCTGCATAATATTTTAATACGGTTTATGTCATTAACTCAATAAAATATTCTTGTTGAATTCTGGTTCATTTGGACTATCGTCTTCTGATGTAAATATAAAACTTTTTAAATGTTAACAACTTTAAAAGCTTCCTACCCATGGTTTGTTTATATGACAATGAATTTTGTATATATATATATATTTATATATAAATATATATTCATATATTTATTATTTATATTCATATTACACTCACTTTGTTAGTTAATTATTGATTCTATAACACATATGGGGTTATTAATTGACCATTTACTACACCTAAACCTATGTCCTCTAATAAATCCAATTTTAAATCAACATTAAAATAGTAATCGCATTATTCTTATCCTTTTGGGTAGAGAATAAATGTATGTAATAGTGGGGGGAGAAACGACACCACCAAAACAGGATAAGAAACTACAACTACATCCAATGAGGGAACATGATTTTAAATTTTTCTTATTGAATCACCAATATCCATCAATGGAATGAGGTTCTTTCACTTCCATATTTTCCACTCCCTTACTCTTATTGAGGAGAATTAATGGCTCCATGACACTTTAACTCATAAACCTTTTCATTTATCATAAATATTTTATTAAGGATTCATTAACAGAATGATTTACCTCCCATTCCATTTTAACATTGATGTTATGCATTGTTTTTATTCATATTGAAATTATGGTCTTGGACATTTTTATAGACGAGGCCATTATATAATATCATTTTCCTTTATTAAAATAATTTTTAATTGTCATTTAATCCAAATTACTGATTTATAATCATTATAAATTCATTGGACACACTAACTATAAATATTTTATAGAAACCAATAGTAGTTTTTATCATTAACATGGGACAATTTCATATATCTATACATGAAATATCATATAATTTTTTGGATACATAAAAAATCAAATAGATACATCCATGTCTCAAAATCTCCCAATAGTTACAATTTCATAAAATGTATTGGTTAATGTACAATAATTCTTTAATGTAGTCAATAGATAAAATATTCCAAATAAGTACTCGATAGAATTAGTTTAGGCATAATTTCTACATTCTTCCATCAATCGTATCGGTACATTCATTATGATCATTCAAATCATTATAAATTTAATGTTTCACTATTATCATTTCAATTCATTTTGAATCATTATCTACTTTTAATATGTGAAACTTTCCTATCATTTTACATAACATATTATTTGTCGAGACATGTATGTATAACACTGAATTCAGTAGAAATGGTTCAATATCATAAGATCTTAAAAAATCTGTTCAATGAAAATCAATGCAAGATGAATGAAAAAATTGAATATAAATATAAAAATTCAATAACTATTATTTATGTATCATATATTATTGACTATTTTGTTTGTTTTTATTCTATATATTGAATATTTTTAAATTATTTAACAACTCTAAATTATGAGCATGTATGTGAATATTAAATTAAATGATTATGCAATGAAAGTGAATCGGTTGTGTATAAGTAAGAACAAAAGGAAATAAATACACATGAAAAGTATAATATCATATTTTAACCATTTTTCACTATAATATCTTCTCATTCTATATACGATGAGTATTTATGATTTTTTTGAAACACTAAAATTATTTTTTAATAGATCACATGACTCTACAAAATGATACAAAGATATTCCTCCTATCCATTGACATTAACCAAAAAAATTCTTATAATAAGGTATGTTAATTTCCAAAATGAATACACCAACATATTGATCACTAAATCCACAATTTAACTAAAATAATTCTATAACTTAATAACCCTACATCACATATAACATCGTCGTTCAAGGATTTAACTGTGTTATTAACAAATAAAAATTAATTTTTAATAATATTTTTGACCTAAGGGTTTCATATAACTCCACAAAATAAAAAATTTCCATAAATACCGTTAATCTAATAAAAATAAAAAAATATGTTCAAAATATTTGATCGGAAAATATGTTTCCAAAAATCAACATAATATTTATCCAATAAATTTCTTATCTAAAAATAATTTCATACTAAAAATAATATCATGTAGGCCAGTGGCATGCACAACAACCTAATAAACATTTTTTATAGGTTCAAGCACCGTGGATTTTCCTAATGCACTAATTTTTCACTTAGAATGGGGGTTTTCCTTTTGCTGAGACTATATTAAAATAATTCCAAAAGGCTTCACAAAAATATGATAAATATCCTCAGAATGTTTAGTAATTATTTTTTAAAATAATATTTTTTAGAAAAAGTAAAATAATTTTAATTGAATATTATTTCCTTAACAGAGATTATAATAAAAAACAGGAATGGTTATGAATTAAATTAATTTATATCAAAAAATATAATGGTGTTCGTCTTGAAGTAATTTTTTTCTTACTAAAACCCATATTGAACTAATGGGTTATATTACCAAAAATTTCTCAAAAAATAAAATAAATCCTCTTAAACTCGAATCACTTAAAAACTCAAAATGGGTATCTATTTTATCAAAATTATGATTGGACTTATAATTATTAACCCAATAAACTTAAGAATTATTGTAGGTCATCCATAGTTATCATCATATAAATCCTTCATGATGGTTCATATCGAGTATATGAGTTTACAAAACATGTCCCCCAAGAATATAAAACTGGGTGAGAAAAAAGGCCCATTTTCATGCACTAGGTGATGATCGAGTATAGCTTAATTCTTTATTTTTAGGGTTATTATCCCCAGGTAAAAAACATCTAGATCCAAATCAATATGTAGTATCAATAGAATGACGTAATTTCTAATAACCCACCCATTTAATACTTCACAAAAGTTAAAGGATATTTACACAAATATTATTATTTTTACACTTATCCCAGATGATCCCACTTAATTATTCAAGTTCTCATCTCCATAAATACAGATTCTTTCTCTGATAGCAACTACAGATACCCAAAACATTAAAATATTATTCAATTTTTTAATATAAAAATACATTAATTACAACCCAAAATATCATAGGGCCTAGTTCATTTGGTGGACTAGGTTATAACATAACAAAGTGAAACTATAATAAAAAATCATTATTTTATTATCTATATTGACAGCACAAACACAATTGAGCTCTTAAAATTTCATAGGGTAACATGGCGAATGCATAAATGAAAGGGGTTATCTAAAATACCAATAAGGGAATAAGTATTATTAGAAAACATAACATTTTAGTCAATGGTATAACATGATATCATAAAATAAAAATCTCACGATTAATCACATGTGAGAATGATGTAAATAAAATGTTATTATCAGGTAATTGAAAATAATGAATCATTTAAGAAACATAAAACTAGACATAAATATAAATAAAGGATAACTACTGATACAACATGACATGATGGACATATTCCCATAATGGATTAGGTTCACTCTCCAATCGCTTAGATGAAATATCATGAGACTAAAACAATACGTAATGAATTAGAGGGATATATAACTCTATGACCACCCATAAAATTAATATCATGTATATTCATATGTGTTCTACATAATTAAAACAATCATAATTCATAAAAATAACTATTATCCTTGGATGGAAAATGTGTTTCATAATCATTCCATATATCATAATCAAAAGGCATTTCTTAATGAAGGACTCCTAGAGATGATGATAAGTCATGTACTACCACCTAAATGTTTTCAAATATAACAAAGTTATATATGAGAGATATATATTAGAAGTGATAAATAAATAAAAAGTTTAAATCATTGATGAAAATGACATAAAAAAGACTACATTGAATATTTCTTGAGGAAAATAACGTTTACACTTTGAAATATCTTCTAAAATATATATATATATATATATATATTAAAAATAGAATAGAAATAATTTTCATTAAATCAAACCATGGAACCGTAAAAATTAATTTTCAATGAATTTATTGTTCTTGATTTTATTAAATTACATCCATGTCATATAAATTAAAAATTTATTTCACATTACAGTGGTGTAAAAAGGTGAAAAATTACCTTGTTTTAAAAAAGAAAAGAAGAATCAATTCAAACAATTTTATAAATTTTAAATAATGTGTAAAATATTCATTAATAAACCATTTGAATAATTTTGGGAATAATATTGAAATTTTTAGAATACATGGATACTGAAGAAAATTGATTTTTGACTTAAGAATTAAATGAAGTAATCATTTCATAAAAAAAATATCTCTAATTAATTTGTGTACCAAAAAATGATATTATATTATTACATATAAATTTCATTAATAATTAAGGGAAAATAGAATTAAAGGGTTTTATTAGAGAAATATAAAATAATTTCCATCAATATAAATTCAAAAAAAAAATATTGATTAAAATTAGATTGAAATAGAAACCATTATTATTTTAGAAAAATTTGGATGAAAGAAGACATGAAGTATATGAAATTTATTATAAAATAAAATTTTTATTAATGATTTATGATATAATATTTAAAGGGGAAACATATTCACTATTAAAATAAATTAGGTAAATTAAAGAAGGTTTTCCTCATTGAAGGATGTTTTGATACAAAATAGTTACCTTGAGTTCAGAATTTCCATGCATTTTCTTTATCTCTTGTATGATTAAAATTTATCAATTATGTATTTTCGGAATATTTTTTCCCAAATTTTAAAAACATATACTTAAAAATTTTCAATTTTTTATTTTAATAACATATTTATTTAGTTTTTTATTTATGTATACATTGGGTGTTTTGAGGTTTCTCAATTAATAATATCAAAACAGGGTCGGTGTATTGACCATTCTTAATGGGGTAATTATTACATCATATTAAAGATAATAATTATGAATGATTTATTGTCTTTATAAATAAATTATAAATTTAAACAATACTAGAAATTATTTTTACAAAAAATTAATTGTCTCACATTCATAGAGATTATAGCCCCTACTTACACAAGTATAATGTTTCAAATTTTCTATGATCATGATGGAAATAAGGTAATCATTATTTTATCCTTAAATAATTATAATAATATCATTAATATCGTTTTATTTATTTAAACACGTTTTTTATACACAATAAACATGATGACGTTACAAAATAAAGGAATCCAATAGCCTTGCGAGGCAATAATCCATTTTAGATAAGAACAAAATTATCATTTTTCCATGTATGGTATGTTAATAAAATATATTATTTATTATATTTTATTAAATATTTTTATGAAATTAATATGATATATAATTAGTAAATATATCATCATAAATTTTTGTGAGATGTTATGATGGAAAATGAATTACAACCTCTCAAGATGTTGTTGTCCTCCATACACTAGGATGATGATTTCAATTCCATATTGATGAAAGAGGATATAAATTAATATTACTTCAAGAACATAAAAAAATCAATATATTGGATATAATGGTTCTATTATAATATAATTTTTAATATATAATTGAATTTGTAAAATGAAAAAGTAAAAAATAACGAGCACGATGAAAATATTTACCTTCACTTAGAAGAACCTTAATGGGATATCTTATTATATACATTATGTTTTGGAATTTTTCGAATATAAAAATCTATATAATGTGGATAAGGATGTTGGAGAGTGATTTTGATAGGTATTGGTTGAGGAAATATTATTGAGGGGCATGAATAAATGTTGAGAGGGGTTTCTTTTTATAATTATGAAGGATTGATATTCTTTTAATTACCCAAAACTACACAATAATGGGAAGTAACTCTCAAGAAAAGTGCCTCCAAAATTGACCATTAATGAATTATAAGAGTTATATGGCTTAATCACACAAATAATATTCAAAATTATTCATGATGTAAATTTTTTATTCTATTTACCTCTTTAGCTATACCCCTCGGTAAATGGTTTTAACATATGTTTTAATCATTATGATTCCATTTATCCAATAACTTTTTATCAAATTAAATACAATAAATTGGTAGAATATAATTTAAATTTTATCCTCAAAATGTTTCAGAAAACTTGTTTTCATGAAATATATTTCCCAAGAATAAGATGATATTATATTAACTTTTCGAAAATAAATTATAATTAAATGAACTTAGATTAATATATATATATATATATAAACAATCTATAAATTTAATTTAAATTATATCTCATTTTAGGTCATTTTAACCAGTTAAAATGAATAAATATTAAACAATTTAAAATGTTTTTTAATCAGTTTTAAACCTAAAAAAAGTTACACTAAAATACAATATGACTATGATTTAAATGTTATAAATAGAATTAAATTTCAAAAAATATATTTTATTTTCAAAAAAAAAAGAATTATGAGATTTTTAAATTATTTAATTTAATGAAAGAAATTATTATTTTACAAAATTAATTATTATTAAATATTATCTATAAAATTTAGCTTTTCATAAATGTACTAAAATTTCAAAATATGTTAAAATTGATACTATTAATTAAAAAAAGTTATTAAATTTATAAAATATCTTTTCTAATATTTCCAAAAATTAATTATAATATTATCTTTAAAAATTAAATAAATATAATTTTTAAAGGAATAATTTTTTTATAAAACAAAATATAAATATTAAAAATATTTTGCATATTTCATACAAAATTTTCATTACATTTTTTATTATGTAATCTTTATAAATTTAATAATGAACTATATCCTATAACACCCTAGTACATTAACATATTTTCCTTTTATAATCATTTTAATTTTGTTGATATCTTAAGAAGAACCTTACTTCAGGTTTAAAAAAAACAAATTAGTGTTGTTTTTCATTTTTAAATAATTTTTTACGATTTTATAGACTTTATATAATCAATTCATATATGAAATCAAATATTTTTCCAACCATTCTATACATTTTATATGAATACTGTTTGGACGAGCCAAATATTACACATAAAAAATAATATTTTATATCACATTATTATTTTATTAATCAAATCCATGTTAATATTACATATATATGATAGTAACATATCAATTATATATTTATATGTATTTAATATTTATTAATTAAATTAATTATTCATCTTTTTAATTGTTTACCTAATTACATTATACTATACTTCATGTCAAATTCTTCTGTAGTTCTGACATTAGTCAAAAATATAATGTGTCTTTAATTATATGTCTTTATTTTGTATAATAATAACATATAATTGGTTCTATAATTTACATGACCCTAATATATAATTAATTTTTCTATTTTAACTATAGTTAGATGCATTAGATTTTTTATTAATAAATTTTTACATCAAATATAATTCATCTCGGATATCGTCGATTTGCAGGATGTATTACATGAGAAAAAAAATCTCATTTCTTCCGAAAATGATTATATGTAAAATTATTGGGACTCAAACCGGATTTATAATTTATTAATCATACTTTTAAAATCATGAATTTATGTAACCTTCCGTTGTTGCTTTTACAGAAATGGCTCCCCAATATTTTACCAAATTGAATTTTTTTATTTTTTATTTTTCATACAATGCCTTGCAGTTTTTTGATATTATAGAACCATTATTATTGAACATTGAATTTTAACAATGATTGTTAATTATTTTTATAGTTTATGCATGGTCATATAGTTATATTTTTCATATGACTCAATTAAACCATGATATTTGTAATAAATTCATTCTCAATTATTGATGATTCATTCATGGTTAGATTTTATTTTTTTTCATTGAATTTACAATGTTTAATGAATATATTTTTTTAAAAAAAATTAGTAAAATAATATTTATTTGTAATTTCTTGTTAAATATTTAATCATTATAAAATTAATTAATGATGTGATCTATATTTATGTTTGCATTAAAATTTCCAACTATCATTTTTATACTATTTTTTTATTAATATTCATCCTACTTTTAATTTATATGATATTATTACCTTTTAAATATTGTTTTTTTCATTCCATTATATAAGAGTTCTCTAAAGATTCTTGTAATTCTATGAAATTTGGATATGATCATTTTCCCAATTCTATTTCATTTCATAGATAAAATCACATGTTTTTTATATTTTTTATATATACATGTTTTCACTAATTATTAATGCGATTTTTATACAATTTTTATGGTGATAAATACTCTTTGAATCCCCTTCCTCTATACTAGAATTTCTAAAACATATTATGCTTAAATCCAATGAATTTTTTTCTATTCTCTATCAATTATGTTGCTGTAACTTGTGTTATTTTATCCTTCATCGGCTCAGTCTCTACCTCCAACTCCTATGAGTTTTATGGAATTTTTAGAATGAAGAAATATATTGTTACCTCTTATATCCACACTATCCACACAACTATCTTTTTTTACTCTATCTATCAACGTTTAGAAGTCATCAAGGTTTTCATTGATCTATAATTGTAAAATATTTTTGACTCGGTGTATCAATTACTTAATTTAACTTCTCCTCAATTGAATATATTATTTACTAATTGTATTTGTTTATCATTTTTTTGCTAACCACATCTAATGTTTTTTTATTATTCTAATTTTTTTTGTTCTTCCAATTTAACATTAGGATGATAATAAAAGGAAAACACTAGAAAGTGATTCCAAGAAATCCAATATACATGAGGAATTTAGTGTGAGTTTTTGAAAGGCAGTGGAACCAAAGAATCAAATGAAAAGTCACTCTCTTGAGGTAAATGATAATGATTTTTCATAACTTATCTATAGTTTTAAATTTTAGTCACTTTATTGAGGTAAAAGAACATGGTATGGGTTTCATCATCTTGAAACAATCCAAATCAAATCACAATCATTTTTAATGTTTTTTGTTATTCCTCCTATATTTCCTACTCAATTTTATTGAGTACTTTCTCTTCTAAACTCTAATTTTTTAGAGATATTATTTTCATTCACTCATTCCTTTTCTAGTCTCTTCATTTACTCCCCAAAAAAATTCCATCTTGTGCATGATATTTTTGTGTATCTATCTCCTTCTCAAAATTTGAAACTATAACAATGTTTTCATGTACACATATTTTGTTGGGATAGATTAATTATTTTAAGTAATAGAAAATACATAAGAAATATTCAGGGTTAAGGGATGAAATATTCAGAAATATACTACCAATATATGTCGACTATCAATATTTCAGTCACTCAAAAACACAAGATCATTCCCCCATGACATGGTATTGGTTTGTACTTATTATTAATATAAGTATATTGTAATTTTAGTGACCATAATGTTTACAATTATTTTGGTTTTATTAATTTATATATACCATTTATGATTACATTACTTTTAATGCTTCACATTATATATTCATGTTGATAGTGTGGTATACATATTTTGAAATATAGTCTTTAATATTCCTTTTATTATTTAACACTATAAAAATTCACTAATTGGAGCATGAAATATATCAATACTATAAGTAGGTGAAAAAGTTAGATTATTCGTTCCTTAAAGGGTACATGATTCTCTCACTCACCCTCATCCACTTTTATATAGTACCCTTAACACCTATATCTAAAAAATTCAATGAAAATCATTTGGACTGAGAGAATTCTTCTACGAATGATCTTTGTAAAAATTTGAGAAAACTCGGAACTATATTGTTTTAGTGGTTTGTGTCTATAGTATAAATCATATCCCACACATAAAGCTAATGAGAGGGTAGAAAAATATGCATGTCATGTTGGGTATTGGGATCATTTCAACTATTAAGAGACATCATGAATAATGGGATTATGTTGAATTGTGCCAATATATCACTGCTTCAATAGCAGAAGAACATACCAAAACTCTAGTTTGGAACTTCGATCGAGCATGTGATTGGATGAAGTAGATCTAGTAAGTGCTTGTGTTATTCTACTTAGTGTGGGAATGGTTTCTTTATTCAAGTCTAATATAAAACTACATTAGCCTTAGAGTGTGGATAGCGCTTTATTACATCGAACTAGGATGTTAGATCATAGAGGATTGGGAGATTGGGATGCATGGAAGAGAATTCTGAGGAATCACTATACATTACTGGGGTGAGAGGCTTTCAATCTAAAAGGTTAATCAAAACTGAATACGGGTGTGCACTCACAGGTGTACAAGGTTAGTGTGTCTAAGAAAAGGCCTTGGCATAGACATGTATTGTGCAATTCTCAAGTATGGATTTGGGAATTTCATCATGTGAAAAAGGGTTACCTACCAAGGAACATATAATTAAATAGACTTTATATTGATTGGGGTTATCATAAAGCATTTAGGTATGATGCTTCAATAATTCAAGAATGTATATTTTCATCAAGAGGGAGCTTTCACATTTTTGGTAGCTCGAGAAGGCCAATTACAGAAATTCACATTAAACAATACTAACATTATTGAAAGGAAAAATATATATTTTGGTGTATAAAATAATATCACATGATATTCATATATAAATAATTTTTTCAATGGAATCATGTCTTCTCTATTAGTCACATTATATATTTTTTCATGGAGAATAAATTTTTACTGGACTCTAATGATGAATATTCATTGTGAGATTCTTAATTTAACATTACCATTTTTATCATATTCTATCAAGTATATTGAATCCATATTGTTCTTTCTTTTTTCACTCTCTGTTAAATCACTTTTACAATTTAGAAAAATTCAATCATATATTTTTAATAATTATTTGAGAATGTTTTATAAAATTTTCCACTTATTTTTTGTATGCTATAATTATAGAAGATTCATATAGTGTTCCATTTTCTATATATTATTTATGAAAAACAATCAAGACATACTCCTTATAAATTATTCACAAAGTTGGATATATTTTACTTAAGTAAAATACAATGCAGTAACTTGGATCAGTTAAAAAGTCACTGACAATGCAGTATTGGAAACATTTTTGTTGTAAAATCATTACATTGTTCACAACATAATTATTTTAGTAGTTTTTATGTCATTAACTCATAAACATATTCTCTTTGAATACATTTCCATCTGAACTATCCACTTTTGATGTCAACATACAACTTTTTAAATGTTATCCACTACAAAAACTAATTTCCCATGGTTTGTTCATGTTACAATCACAATGTGTGTGTGTATATATATATTCATATATATGTTTACATATTTGTTATTTATATTCATATTACATTCCCTTTGTATGTCAATTTTTCATTCAATAATAGATTCAATGTTATTGATTTACCAAATAATACACCTAGTCCAATTTCATGTAATTCTTCATATTATAATTCAACATTAAAATAGTGATCACATTGTTCTTATCTATCTAGTTTGATCATGACTGTAGGTAATGGTGGGGGAAGAGTTGTACCACCAAAATAGCATGTGAAACCACAACCATGTCCAATTCGGGAACATGATTTTAATGATTCTTGTTGAATCACTAGAAAAACTCCATGGTGTGATCCTCTTTATCTTCTATCATTACCACTCCCATCCACTTATTATGGAGAATTAATGGTTTCTAGACACTAGAACTCACAGGCCATTAAATTAATCAGAAATAATTCATTATTAAATTAATAAAAATTTTATTATTATACCATTTTTTTATCAATGTATTTATGAATGGTTTTTATTGTTCATAAAATTATAGGTTTACTCATTTTGGAAGCTGATTCCATTAAATAATTTCATTTTCCTTTAGTAAAATATTGTGATGTTTCCTTTGATCAATAATATTGATGTCTAGTCTTTACAAATTCATTGGACACACTAAATATTTTTCCTCTATAGACACTAATAGTATTTTTTTCCATTCACATGGGACAATATCGAATATTTATACTTTCACCCATCATATAATTGTTTGGATACATAACAAATAAAACAAATGAATCCATGTCTAAACATATCCCAACAGTAACACTTTAATAAAGCATCTCAGCTAATATACATTAATTCTTTAATGTAGTTTTCTTATAAAATATTACAACTAAATACTCCATTTCATTACTTTAGACATAATTTAGACATAATTTACACAAAAATATGTGTATATGCTTTATCATCATTCAAATAATTCTTAATTTATTATTTTTCTATGATTATTTCAATATGGTTTGAAACATTATTTCCTTTTAATAATTTCCCATTATCTGTCATTTTACATAAAATATTGTTTGAAGAAACATATAAGTATAACATTGACATTTTAGAGATGGTTCATGCTTAGATGATCAATAAAGGTAAATTATTGAACATCAAAGTAAGATGAAAAGAAAAATGGAACACCCATATCAAATGTCCATAAATATTATTTAAATATCATATATTAGTGGATATAAAGTTTCTTTCTCTTCCATGTATTGAATATTTATAAAGGTTTTAAAAACTCTAAATTATGATTATGTGTATGAATTTTTAATTAAATGATTATGTCGTGCAGGTTCATGGGTCAGGTACTAGTGATAATCTAAGGAAATATACTTACATAAAAAGTATAATATCATATTTTAACTAATTTACACCATAATATCATATCTTTCACCAAATGATGATTATTTAACTTTTTTTTTTCTGAAGCACTGAAATTAACTTCTAACAGATTAGAGGACTCCAAAAAATAAAATCAATATATTCATCATATATTTAAAAATTAACTAAAATAAAAAATGGTTATCATAGGGTATGATAAATTGAAAAATGAATACACACACATATTATTCTCCAAATCCAAATTTGAACTAAAATAATTTCAATTCCTAAATAACCCTACATCTAAAATAAACATGACATTAAAGGATTTAATTGTTTTCTTCACAAATCACATTTCATGTTTAATAATATGTCTCTCCTATGAGTTTCTTATACCTAAACCTAAAAAACATTTCAAAAAATACCATTAATCAACTCAAAATATGAGAAAAATAAATTTAATATATTTCACAAAATAATATATTTACCTAAATGAACTTAATATGTATCAATTTAACTACTTATGTAAAAATAATTGTATTCTAAACTGTGCATCCCATAGGTATATGGCAGTAACCACAACCTAATCAACCTGCGGTTGTAGGTTTAAGTTCAATGGACTAACAGAATGCGATGTGTTTTCACCCAGAATGAGGGTTTCCCTTTTTCTAAAACTAAATTAAAATAAATCCAAAAAGGTTCACAAAAATATGATAAAAATATATATAAAAATTAATCATCAGTTAGTAAAAGCTTATTTTTTCCTTAACACAAAATAATTTTAATTGAATATTATTACCTTTACATTGATAATATTATAAATCCTAACAGTTATGAATAACATAAATTTATATTAAGAAATATAATGGTATTATTCTTCTCATATTTTTTTTGCAATAAATTCAATTCTAAACAAATGGGATATATTACCAAAAATGACTCCAAAAATACAACTAATCATTTAAAATCCCATCACTTAAAACCACAAAATGGGTTACTATTACTTTAAAATTATTATTAGACTAATAATTATTAAACAAATACACATAAGAATTTTCCATGTTCCTCTATAATAATCATATATTTATTCTTTAATGATAGTTTATAATGTGTATGTTAATTTACAAAACAAGTCCCCCAAGATTGTAAAACTAGGTGTAAAGAAAGCCCAATTTTTACGCACCAAGTGATGATCATGTCAAGATTAATGCAATATTTTTTCTATTATTATCCCAAGGTACAACTCTTCCAAATCCAAATACATATGAACTATCATGAAAAAAGATGAAATTTATATGGACCCCCCCACTCTATAATTCACCATAATTTTAGGATATTTTCCACACTTATTCTTTTTCATATACTCATACCTAGTTCTCTCATTAAATTATTATAGTGACTATCTCAAAAAATAATTATACCATTCTCTAATACCAACTATAAATACCCAAACCATTCACATGTTATTCCATAATTTTTTAACATAAATATCCATTAATTAAAAATGAAAATATCATATAAGCTATTGGATTTGGAGGACTAGGTTCATAATACATCAATAAGACACTTAAATAGAAATTAATTATTTTATTCTTTATAATGATAACAAATACCCAATTGATCTCTTAAAATTTCATAGGATAACATGGGGAATACATAAATGAAAGAGGTAATCTAAAAACCCAATAATGAATTTAGAATTATTAGGTTATTTAACATTAAATTCAATGGTATAATAATGATATCATAAAATATAAATCAAATGAGTAATAAATTGGGAGAATAACATAAAGGAAAATGATATGATAAAATCATAAAAAATTAAGAATAATGGAAGAAAAATAAAAAATGACATAAACATATGTAAAGGCCAATTACTCAGACAACATGATATGGTGGATATAGTCCCATAATGAATTAGGTTTTCTACCTAACCACTTATATGGAATATCATGAGACCAAAATAATACTCAGTGAATTAGAAGGATATATAATTATATCACCACCCATTACATTCATATCATCTAAATTCATATGTGTTCGATATAAGGAAATCAATCATAAGGCATAAAAATATTTATTACCCATGGATGGAAAACATGTTCCATAATCCTTCATCATATCATAATCAATATAGATTTCTTAATGAATGAATCATAGGGATGAATTTAAATAATGTATTACCTCATCAATGTAAGTTATAATAATATAGTTATATATGTCAAATATATAAATATATATTTATTTAATTTGGAAGCAATCCATGACATCAATGGTTTTTATAGTTGATGAAAATGTCTTCAACAGACTACATTGAATATTTATTGATTATAATAACATTTTCAATTCGAAATAATGTCATAAAAATATAAATATTTCTAAAATATAATTTAAATAAAATTTCTTAAAAAATAATAACTGAATGATATAGTGGATTTTTCAATGAATTTATTATTATTAATTGAATAAAATTTTAATCATTCTATATAAGATAAATAATTATTTTCCTTTACAATGGTGTAAAAATAATAAAATGTATCTTATTTTGAAAATGACTAGAATATTCTATTAAAACCATTTTATAAAAAAATGGGTATAAATTTCATTAATAAATGATTTAAATAAATTTAAGAATTTTATTTAAATTTTTAGAAGGCATGGATAGTGAAGAAAAATGATTTTTGAATAATGAGAGAAATTAAGTCAGCTTTTCATAAAAAAATTCTCTCAACTATTTGTAAGAAACAAAGAGGAGAAATTATATTTTTTTATAAGAATTTATTGAATAGTCACAGGGAAAAATAAAGGTTTTTACTCGAATAATATCAAATAATACCCAACAATAGAAATGAAATCAAAAACAAGCCTGATTAAAATGAGATTAAAACATAAACCATTAATACTTTTGTAACATTTGAATTGTAACACCCATCAATTAATTAAACGAATTGTAGCATAAATATAATTTTTATTTATTATTAATTATATAATATTTTAATGGGTATTATATTCACTATTAAAATAAATTTTGTGAATTAAACAATATGTGTCTAACTGAATGATGTTTTGAGACAAAACACTGACCTCAGGTTAAAAATTTTTCTTCATGTCCTCTATCTCTTGTATGGTAAAAATATATCAATTATTTATTTTCATAATATCATTTCCCATTATTAACCCAATCTACATAAAACATTTAAAACATTAATTTTAATGGCATACTTAATCAATTATTCCAATATTTCAATGTTAGGTGTTTTGAGGTTTCTCAGTTCATAATTTCAAAACAACATCAGTGTATTAAACACAGTCAAAGGGTAATAATTCCATCAAATAAAAGATAATAACAATGAAATAATTATATTTTTATAGATAAATTATAATTTTATAAATAAACAACAATTATTGTTATTAATAACGAACTATGATACAATCATAGAGATGGTATTCCCTACATAAACATGTTTAATGGTTCATATTTTCACAAATAATGATGGAAATATGGTAAAAATATATTCTATACACACACAATGATCATAATGACATAAATATCATATTATTTCTCTAAATTTGTTCATATTAACTTACCAAGAAATTTTATTATAAAAATTGTAATTGCATCGTTTTGAGAGGTTGTAGTTCGTCATACACATTAAGGAAATTATAATTTTTGTATGTATGGTATGGTAAGAATGTATATTAAACATACTGAATTTAAATAATTATTTCTATGTAATTAATATCTTATATAATTAATAAATCCGTCATCATAAATAGTTGTGAGAGGGGATGATGGAAAACGAATTACATCGTATCGTGATGTTGTTGTCTATCGTACACACAGACAATGGTGTCAATTCCCATTTTCTGAAAGGGGGTATGGATAAGCATTACACCAAAAATAATAATAATAAGTTAGTAAATAGGATATACAAGTTTTATTATAATATAATTTTTAATATATAATTGAAGATAGAAAAAAGAAGAAGTAAAATTGAGGATCTCGATGAAAACTTTTACATTCACATAGAAGAACCTCCATTTGATATCTTTTTTAGACCTTCTAATTACATTTTTGGGAATAAAAAATCTATATTATGTGAAGAAGGATATTTGGAAGTGATTTTTATTGTTTTTGGTTCATACAAATGGATTTAGAGGCAATAATAAGTGATGGGAGGGGTGCATTTTTATAATGGTGGAGGAGTGACATTCTTTTAATTACACAAAACTATTTTATAAAGGGAAGTAACAAATGAGACAAGTGCCTCCAAAATTGATATTTAGTGGAGTGTAGGGGTTATACTATTGAGTCATACCACCACAATTCAAAAATAATTATGTTTTAAATTTTTTATTCCATGTACCTCTTTGGCATAACCCCTTGGTAAACCGAATTTAACATTAACTAAGCTAACATATTTTTACTAATTTTGATATTCTTACAATAAATTAAGATAAAAAATTAATTTTAAAAAAATTAGTAATATTAATTATTACAATTCCAAGTATGGAAGACCTTTTTATGAAATTCAATTTATGAAAGTAACATAATTTAATACAAAATTAATCTAGCATAATATTGGAAAAACACTATTTAATGAAATATATTTCTCAACCATAATATTATTATAAAAAATATATGAAATTTAATAATAATTAAATGATCTTTTAAATACCCAAAAATTCTGTGGATTTTTTTTTAATACATGAGAATTTTACGAGTCGACGAAAATTTACGGCGCTTGATTCTAAGGCCCGGTGTGCCTGAAATCAGTTTCTGATGTTTTTTTTCAGGTACATTCAATAAATGTACGAGCAAGATTTTATAACTTTTGAAACAGTGCTTGGAATTGAAATCTGAGGGCACCGTTGAACTTGTAACACTGATATTTGCTTAAGAAGACTTTCACCTTGACGACAGTTGGTCGAGAATAAATGTTAGTTTTTCGGGTTTTAATGGATAAGTTAGATAAAAATAAAGTCGTAGCTTTATTTTTATTCTAGTTGGTTAAAACCACCATGTGGAGGTTGGTGGTGGGGACCACCCCACCTTAACATCCTTTGAGAGGTTATGGTGGTGGGTCCCACCCGAACATAACCTCCCATGTGAGGGTTAAAGTGGTGGGGACCACCCGGGTTTTTAACCCCTTGAAACCCCAATTAAATTGGGAGGATCCTCTCAACCCCTATTAATTGGGGGAAAGCCTCTTCAACTCCCTAATAATGTGGGGGGGGGGGGGGGCTCTTCAACTCCTCTACATTAGGTTATACCAACCCTCACAATTTAATTGTGCCACCCACCAAAATCAATGGGCATTTCAAATTCTTGCCATCAAATAATAGATATTCTAAGCAATTATTTTTGTTGGAATTTGTCATTTGGGGGGAGCATGGGTGTTTTGAAAGGAAGGTTATTGGGAGAAACGATTTCTCCCAACAAAGAACGAAGAACGTGAAGAACACCAATGATGATTTCTTCTGTGACATCCTTCCTCAAATCCTACCGACATGGAGCGTCTTCCTTGAGCTGACGAAGCTCGGTTTTGGGAGTATGTGGTGGACGTGACGAATGAGGAACTCATTCGTCTACCTTTCGCGACTCCAATGAATGACGATCGACGAAGCAAAGGTAGGGTTTTTATTACTTGATGATGTTATACATTTTCTTATCTTCTTCATTAGATATAGAGGGTTTGTTGTGGATGTGTTAATGATCAACTGCTTATCCTGTTGATCCAATTGATATCTTCATAAACGTGGAGGGTGCGAGCCACCCTAACATGGCCAACATCCTCCATCGTTCTTCTTTCTTGTGGTGTTCTACGGCTTGTCAATGAGGTGATAGCGACAAATGCGGCAATGATGGAGGTTGTGCTACCCGCGGCCTCTTCGAATCGCGCTGCCCCCGCGGCGCACCGATGATCTCGGCTGAATACCACTGGCCCAAGCGGCACCTGGCCTGCCTACCCGTAGCCTCCCGTCATCCCGAGTGGTGCCCCCATGCCCTGCCCAGCACCCTACCGGAGCTCTCACAGCCTGCTCGGCCACTACCGTGCCCTGCCCGGTGCCCCCGTGCCCTGCCCGGTGCCCCTACGGCATGCCCGGCCCCTGCCGCACCCTACCCAGCACACCCACGGCCTGCACATTCCCCATGTGTCCAGCCCACTGGCCTTCCAGTCGACCAACCTTCAGGGCCACGTTTCCCAAGTTGTGCCCCTCGCGGCTCTGGCCGAACCAGCCCTGGCATTTGGGCCGAGTCGCCTACGTGGAGACCTCCAGGCCGAACCAACCCCGTAGTCCGCTGGGTCGGGCCCAGTGGACTGGGCGAAACCGAGCAGGCTGACCCACCCAACGGGCCTTGTCAAACCTAGCAGGTCTGACCGGGTCGGCCCAGTCTGGGTTGGGCCGAGTAGGTCCGACTGGGTCGGACCGGACCCGGGCCCACTACTAACCCCTTTACTTACTTTGGCCATATCTTTTGCATCAGATGTCTGTTTCATGAACCGTTAGTGGCGCTGGTAATCTCGATGATAGACGGGACCTTTGAGTATACCCCATTGGATTTCGGGGTATATAGTTGAGTTACGGTTAGGTTGGATCGTACACGAATCCAACTAGGCCCCTGGGATTAAAAGGATAATAACTAACTGACTGGGCGTCCGATTGGCATGTCATCTGTTACGTTGAGAACCCTATGACGTGGAGGACCTTTGAGATACTTCTTCATGGAAATTTGAGACAGACGTAGTATTTCCCAGTAGCTTGTAGAGAGGATCCTTCCGGTGGCGAGAAGAGTGTGGAGACCTAGTAGCAGGCTGAGACCTGAAAACTTCTTGACGGATTCGACTCGGAGTGATTTGACTAAACCAGTGGGGAGGACCTGTAGTTGGCGGTAGACCCATGGCGGAGGACTGCCTAGTAATTGGTGGCAGACCCACAGTGGGGAGAACCTCTGTGTGAGCGCGGAAGACCCATGGTACTCAACGGGAGGAGTACCTCAGCAGTTCAAGGTTAGTGGGAAGCGCCTGGTAGTTGGTTGTAAGCCCACTGTACTCGACAGAGAAGGAGTTCTCCAGCAGTCGTGGTTTCAAAAATGTGAATAAAAATCCTGGTTGAGCAGAGTCAATGACTTTTTTGTTTTCCTCATGATTGAGATGGGTTACTAGATAACTTAGATATATGTATGGGCATATACCTAAGTAATGGTTATCTGTTGATTCCATACTTTGTGGTTTATCCTTGATAGATTGTGTGAGACCATGAGGGTGTCGGGGTCCTTACTGAGTATCGTTATACTCACCCCTACACGGGCTATGCCCAGACCTCGTTGTGTTGGTTGCAGATGGCAGACAACGCTGACTGAGGCAGATAGTAGCAGGACTAGATGGTACCCAGAGGTGGACCACTCTGTGTGATAGTACACAGAGCAGAGAGACAGATATGGAGTGCTGAGGAGGCCATCTGTACCTACCCTTTAGGTAGGATCCCCAGAGGACAACCCAGTAGCTGCTTTACTTTTCTTCAGTTGTACTTTCTTTTCAGTTGTACTTGTACTTTCCTGTTGGTCTTGTATTTCCGGCCTCTTTTACTTTCCAGCACTTCTCTTGTATTTAGTTTTACTTATTGTTTTGCTTCCATTTTTTTTACTCTGATGTGTTTTTTTACAGTTATAAAGGAACATCCTTCAATGTTTACGTATTTACGCCTTTGGTGCTAGTCGCCAGCCCCTGACCTATGGAAGGTGGGCTTGGGGTAGTCACGATATGGGCCTCGGAGGACGGGTCGTGACAGATATTATATTAATATATATATATATATATATATTATCTATACATTTCATTTAAATAATATCCCTTTTTTGGTAATTTTATTTTGTAAAAATGGAGAAATATTATGCACTTTAAAATATTTTTTATAAAAAAGTTGGCTTTAAACCAAAAAACAATGTTACACTAATATTCAATATATGGATGATTTAAATGTAATTAATTTTATTAAAAATATAAAATAATTATTTTAATTTTAAATAAACATAAGATAATAATTATTCTTTTTAATTACATAATTTATTAAAATATTATTGTTCAAAAATTTCATTATTTTAAACTATTAACTGAAAAATAGACCATTTTTGAAAATTACCAAAATTTCTCCATAAGTGAAAATTAATATTATGAATTAAAAAATGATATTAATTTTATAAAATATTGTTTCTAATATTTAAAAATAAATATAATATTATCTTGCAAAAGCAAATAAAAATTCTTTGTAATGGAATAATTTTTTTATAGAATAAAATATAAAAAATATTAAATATCATGTTCTTATTTATTATGAATATTCAATTAAATTTTTATTTACTATGAAAATTATATAAATTTGATAAATAACATTTTCCAACAACACCCTGATACATTACCATATTTTCCTACTAGAATAAATTTAAATTTTATAATATCTTACAAATCACACAACATCATGTTTAAACAAAACATGGTTTAGTGATATTTTTCATAATCAATTAAATTATAATTCCTATATAGAATTTATAAAGTAAATTTATATATCCAGTCATATATTTTTACAATCAAAAAAAATATTTTATAGGCATATGATATGAACGAACAAAATATTACACATAAAAACACATATTTTTATAAAGCAGTTTTACCACTTTTTAATAGAACACCTAATTTAAAACTATGTTTTATAAATTTTTATTTTCAAAATAGGATTATTTTTTGTTTTTTTAATATCAAAATTAAAATATGGTGATTTTTTTATTTTTATGAGAAGTTTCATTTTTTGATGAATAACAAAAAATATTAAAATATAGTTAAAAACTAAATTTTTGTTTAATTAATTATTACAAATTAAATTGATTTTTAAAGTCAAAATAAATAAATAATAAGTATATTAATCTAATTTAAGTTATTGGGATAGTTTTATAATGAAATTAGTTACAACCTACTGGACTTTGGAACGTTTTTTTACCTCCCTTCACACCACATTTGTGGGATTAGTATTTTACATAATTCAGCCACATCTATGAATTGAATTCAAAAATAATTGATAAAAACCATAGTAATAATTATAATATTTTGTGTCTAATAGGATAATCTTAAATTTTTGGATATTATGAATAACAACCTCGCTAAATTTTTATTTTCCATTATTAAATTTAAATTAGGTAATTAAAATAAAAAATCAAATAATAATTCTATAAAATTACCGAAACACTTTTCTTAATTTCATTATAATAGTTCGTTTCACCCAAATTATACGTTAGTTTTAAATTATAACCTTTTTGTTAGTCAGGTAAAAATATGACATTTATTATATTTTATTTAATGATATGTTAAAAATGTCACTCATATTATGAATTGGTTATATAGAAGAAACATTCAAATATAAGTAGTAATTTCAATATATAAAAACATTATATTCATTATTATAATTTATTTTTAAATTTGAGAGAATAAATAATTTAATTAACGTAATTTATAATGGTGATGAAATAATTTTTTAATTAATGAAAATATCAAATAAATGATATTACAAAGATTAAAATAAATATAATTTTAACATAATTTATGACATCAAAGAATTATATATATATATTTTATATGATAGTGATATATTATAAGTTTTTTTGATGTAATCACGTTGTTAGATTATTTTTTGAAACAACCAAATAATGAATAGTAAGAAAATTGACATGAATAACACTTTAAATGGAATAATATTTTATTAAAAGATATAAAAAATCATAAACATCTTAAATTCTGCCAAATTATTCAGATAAGTATAAATATTTCATCTAGGATCCATTTATGGATATTGTTTCATTTTATTGTTGTAATATTAATCCTTACATAGTAAAGAAGTAATGTTTTCACAGTAAAAGTTAAAGGGTTTAACTGAGGGTTAAACCCAACACATAAGGGTAATAATGGGACCTACATATGTCCAATAAATAATTTTTTGAGAGGATTTATACCATTACTCAAATTATATTCCAAATAAATCACTTTTTATAAATTTTTATTATAAAATTAATTTATATCAATGTAACCTTTTGAGAGTTTCAATGACAACTCATCCCCTGTCTATTAAAAGGGACCCTCTTCATATCTTTTATCCACAATTCAGAACTTATTTTATAAAGACAAAACCTATCCAAATAATCTCCCAAAATCCATACCCACATATTAGTGGTATTTCCTTGTTCATAAATCTAACCAAATAAATCATTCTGCACAAATCAAAAAGAGATACCTAAAGAAGACATAACATTAATCAACGAACATTTTTTTTAATTCTTCCTTAAAAATATTTAAATTATTTTTACTTCAAGATTATATAATAACATCAATATAAAAAATATTATTAGATGTTTTAATATATATTTTTCGACCAAAAATTACATAAACTTCCATTTAATGGGTAACAAACTTAACGCACTTGTGTACAGTGAACTACTGCCCCACGAAACGATATTGTATATTTTTCCTTTACGACCTCTCATAGTGGTAATTATAATTGAAAACCTATTTTTATATGATATTTATGATATAATTATACTTTTGGAAAGAAAATATCATGTCTATATTTTGAATCATTCATCTAATATTTTGGAAAAATTATAACGTCACTCGTGGGTACGTATGGCTTACCATATCCACGATGCGATGTGATTTGTCATTAACCAATATTTCACATGTATTATAATAAAGATGAATTTAATTAATATATATTTTAAATATGAAATTAAAATTATTATATAATGATAGTAAAACATATAAATTTTTTCTTTTTCATATGAAAAAAATAAATGTAGCATTAATGTGTATGCACGACCTACTGTCTCCAGGAATGGTGCATTTCATTTCATTTCACTAAATTTTATGCATTATTATAAATAAATATTTAATGAAAATATATTATATTTAAATCATGTTTTACATTTTCTATATTATTAAATTATGATCTAATTAATAGGAGAAACAATTAAAAAGTCAAAATCTACTCAAAAAACTAGTCATTTAACATAAAAATTGTAAAAATAATGAAATATTAATATCATACTAGAAATAAGATATTATAGGAAGATCATATATTTATTATAAATATAAAAATGGTTCACATAGAAGTTAATAACATTCTGAATGAAATTTACAGAAGTTTAATGCAATTTCAATTAAAGTAAGTGTAATGTCAAGGTTTTCTCGTCTCACTTTTACTACTTTGAGATATATGCCTTATTCACCACTAATTTTTTGTGGTTTATATAATGATAATTTGACACTTAAATCATGAATATTGATATTATCATGAAATAATAAGTTATAATTAATTTCTCGATATATATTTCAAATGATTCAATGTGGTATGGGACACTTTGGAATGTTTAAATATTATTTTATTCAAGAATCTTATAAATAAATCATATGAATTATTACCATCCATATCAAATTTTTTTAAAAATTAAGAAAATAATTTTAATATAATCCTAAAAATTTTTATTTTATGTTTTTCATTTGTTTTAATTCTTATTAAATGGTTTGAATAAAAAAAATCATTTTCCAAATGAGGAACTTTAGGACTTCTTCGAAAAAATATTGAAGGAGTATTTTTTTAAATTATACAACATGAGGATATTTTTTTTGATATCATAAAGCCTTTATGTTTTTAATCATCATTTAAAAGTTTACAATGTTCTTTTCAAATAAAATGTTTTCATTTATAAATACAAAAAATTCAAATAAATTATTTCAAAGTGAAAAGTCTATTGATTAAAGAAATTTTTAATGATTTTATAAGAGTATTTTCATCTATATTAGCATACATGTTGAATCATTAGATTATTTGAGGATAATATATTATTATATCATTTCATATATTTCTATGAATGTTATATGATTTGGTTTGGAAGTGGATCTGCAATTTTGATATCATTCATGGTTTATGGTTAAAGTATTCACATTTCATATGCTATTTTTTCAATACGAATGTTTATGTTGTTTAAGTTTCACCCCATTCATATGAGTAATGTATTGGACATAGTATGTTATTGGTGGGCCATGATATATCACCTTGATGAAGTAGAAATTGTCATGAGATAAAATCAGTTGGTGATAAACCCTTAATGTTTTTAATGTAAAGTTTTAAATTTTCCAGAGGATAGTTCATAATAAAATTATGTTGGTTTTCTACCCACATACTTAAACTATCTTCAGGATAGATCTTGATAGTAACTATATTGAGGATATATCATGATAGTACAGATTTCAAACATTATGAATTCCCTCATAATGGGATTACTTATTGATATTTGTTTGGACCAATAGGGGCCTATATACCCTGAGAGGGGGGGGGGGTGAATTAGGGTATGGATATTCTATTTCAAAGTTCTTCCTGCCCCGCTGGATCTTGACCTCTTTGTTACAAGGGTCACTTTGTTTGCACTTGTGTGTATGTTATGATCACTTACTTTCTCCTTTATCTGATGATGATGCTTTAAATGCAATGCAGGCAAATTAGCAGGCAGACGCATAAATTTTTACTTGGTTCACCGCAAAGGGCTACGTCCAAGGAGCATACGCTGACAAGTTGCCGGTCATACCAATTCCACTAGACTTCACTAGATGTGGATTACAATGTTCGGGCTAGATCAGTTCTATGCCCAGGCTCACTGCCTATACAATGTTTAGGGTCATCTCACTGCTTTCCCAAGGGTCACTCCCTGTTTCTCTCTCTCTGGCTCACTGCCGGTGGAGATGATCACCTTCTTCCTCTTCCTAAGATCACTGCTCTTGGAAGGGATTCACTCACAGTTTATAGACCTGTAGGTCTCTTCATTTCCATTAAGGAATGCATCTTTCTCTTTATATAGATGCTCTGTTGAAGTTCAACTTTCACCCGTAGATGAATACCCCTTTTCCACTATCCACTGGGCAAACCACTTTGGAAACACCTTCACAAAGCACCCTACTTCGCGAAGCTCCCAATTTCGCGAAGCTCAAACAAGCCCTCGCTAAGCTCTTGCCTTTTCACGAATCTCTCTCGCGAATCACTCTCGCAAAGCACTCTCGCGATGCTCAAGTCGTCGCAAAGCAACGGCCCTTGCGAAGCTTAGTCCGTCGCGGAGCTCCTGCCTCTCCGCGAAGCTCAACGAGCCAATGCAAGGCACACACCTTTCGCGGAGCTAGAATAGCCGCTGCGAAGCTCCCCTTTCGCGAAGCATACTGCCTTCGCGAACCACCTCTGCGAACCGAGAGCAATGGATTTTCTCTGAAAATTCTCTCTTCTTCTCTCGAAGGGGTCGGCCTCTATTTATAGGCAATTCCACCGACCCTCGTCCCTTCCACGCAAAGTCAATGACACGTCATCTCAAATCGTGAAGCTCCAAAGTTTCTGCCGGAATTCTGTCCAAATCGCGAAGCTCCACGGAAATTTTCCATTCGCGGAGCTTGACGTAGTTGCGAAGAATCACCGTCAACATACCTTCACGACTTCTCTTCGAAGCTCCCTCGCGAAGCCCAACATTACTTCGCGCCTTCTCCGCGAAGCTCCCTCGCAAATCCCTTCACCGCCGCGATGCGCTTCAGCCTCTGCCGTTCACGAAGCTTGACATAATCGCGAAGCATCACCGCCTCCATTCTTCTGGTCTTCGCGATTTCTAAACCATGCATCCTATCTTCGTGAAATTCATGCCTTTGCCATATGAAATTATGCTCTTCATAGAAATCCACTTTTCGCGATGCTCACCAAAATCCAAATTTTGGACCCCAAAAATTTGGAAAACACTGGGAAACAGCGCCACCTTGTACTGCTCTTTTGTACCGCCTCCAGATCGTCCTTTCCTTTGTCATCGTTCTTTGTCAACATGGAATGTCAACAACTTCTCGAGAACTTGACAATTATCCATGGAAACCTGCTTTGTCAACAAACACAATAAACCCAAAAATACTTCAATGTTACCTTGAGGGATTTTTGCCCAACAATATTCCATGTGATTATTTGAAAATATATTATCCAAGTATATGTTTTCCAACTCATGTGATTATTTTATATGGTTTTATTTATTTTTCCATATTATACTCGAGAATATGTTTAAATGGATTCTATTTATTCTATTCAGATTTTTATAATATTTATACCTATTTTTGATATCCTATATTTTATGATTAACCCCATCAATTATCAAATCTCACCCCTTTCATATGTTTTATTTTTCCTCTATATAAGAATAAATATTTTGATATTGATATGAATTTTTATACTAAGGGGATTAATGGAAAAAATAAAGAAAATTCATTGTGTATTTTTTTGTTTTATATTATAATGTGAATTTGATGCATGCATATAGTTTTATAATACTACTTAACTATTTTTTCTTATATGATTTGATTTTTTTATAATCATTCCAATGTAACTAAATGATGAACCATAACAGGGATTCTCAGGTCGAGGGATTACAATTGGTATCAAAGGTAGTATAGTAGAAACCTTGTCAACTAGTATTAAGAAGTAATGGGATATAAAACATAATCCTATAATAGACATTGAGGGTAAGTGTATGTATAGAATATCATACTACATATTTGGTAATACCATGGATAACCTTGGTTCATCATATGGACAAATATATTGTAATGAATATGTCATGATTTAGACATCCAATAAATAATTACTAATGACTATATCACTATGATTAGTTTTTCTCATATTGTGCATTATTTTTTTAAATGTTTTGATTTAGAATAATTATATATGTAATGGTTACACTTCTGTTGATAATGATACTAAAAAATAATACTGAAAGGAAGAATTAATTAAGGAATAATATTTTAAATCTTTTATAATGGTTTAGGAATGAAGTAAAATGATTCAAGTTCGTGTGCACTTGGATTGAAGAGTTATTTCATGAATGGTGATCTGATTATTATAATCATGAGAAATAAAAGTATTTTACTACATTAATTATTCTTTAAGGATTTGGAATCATTGGTTTTTTCATTAAAATTATTATGGTAATCAAATATTTAATTTCTAACAACATGACTTACATTTTTCTACTTGTGGAATCTGATGCTAAGATTGATTTTGGAAATTTGGAGACTATTTTGGACTATGAATTAACATATAATAATTATGAACAAGTCTTAATGAAAAATAATTATAGAATGGATTAAGTTTAACATTTCATATTATTGTTTGATGTTAATGTAATATTTATCATATTGGATATCTTGTTCTATCAATTTTGGTTTTGAAAAATATTTAGTCATCAAAGGAAGCACATATGGTTCTTTATACAATGGTGGTTTGGGCATAAAATTCTTCATGAATATATATCTCATGGTTTATCAAATGGGGTGAAAATAGATCGAATAAAAAACAAATCATTACATTATTTAAGGGGAAGAAATCGAGTAAGGTTAATTGGGTGCTTGTAAGGATGGTAAAATAATCCCTAAACACTTGGAAAAGGTTCCTTGAAACAAAAATATTATCTTATTAATATCATTTTTTATATCATTGTTTTTTTCATAAATTTGTTTTATGTCATTATGGTCATAATCATTCAGCTGAACATGATTTCTATTACTCTCCATCAAAAATTATTACTTATATTTCTCTTCTATGTCAATTGTTTCCCATGAAACTAATTTTCAATTATTTTAATGACTAATTTGGTGGTGTCCTTTTCATTTCACATTCCATCTTATTAAGAGGATATTTTATTAACCCTATTTCTAATATAGGTTTCCCACAAAGGAATTTAGAAATATTGACTATTGATTTTAGTAGTGAAATTTGAAATTTTGTAATTCAATTAATTGAATATAGGGGGAATAAAACAACAAATGAATTTATAATATTTTCTTTTTTCATAAAAATCAAAAATTTTGATAACATAAAATGCACACAACATTATGTTTGAAAAAACACTATCTTCTCAAATTTTTTATAGTAAATAAAATTTTAATTATTTTAGAGAAATAATATAGTAAATTTATATATTAATTAAAATATTTCATCATTCATATTGTATATTTTATAGGGATACGATATGAAGAAACCCAATATCTCTCATAAAAAAATATTTTTATAAATGAAATTTTACCACCATTTAATGGTACACATAATTTAATACTATTTTTTTGTTATTTAGTGAATTTAAATTTTTAAAATGGAATTAATTTTTGATTTTTTAATATAAAAATTATATTAAGGTGAATTTTTTGTGCTTTTATGAGAAGTTTCATTTTTTATGAATTGTGAAAAATATTGCATTGTAGTTAATAACTAACTTTTTGTTTAAATAATTATTATACTTTACATTAAATTTTAATGTCACAATAGATCAATAAAAAATATATTAAACCAATTTAGTTTATTTGAATCATTTTAATATTGATGTTAGATATAAAAACATAATGAACTTTGTAACATTTTCTTTTACCCACCTTCTCGCCACATGTGTTGGATTAGTGTTAAACACAATTTAAAAACTTCAATAAATTGTATTTAGAAAAGAAAAAATGAAAATATTTAATAAGTATAATAATTATATTTTAAATGGATAAAAAATTATTTTTTAGATATTTATAATTGTAACATTATTTAATTTTTATTTACAATGTTTATGGTTAAATCGAGCAATTAAAGGAAAAAAATATTATAATATTAAACAATTTCCCTAGTAAATGTCCTAATATCATTGGATTAGTGTGTATCAGTGAAAATAATCATTTATAAAAAATTATATCCTTTTTATTCCACATATATAAAAATATGGTATTTATTTTGTTATATTTAATGATAAGTAAAAATTTTCATACTCATATTTTTTAATAAATTATTTTTAATATCATGTTATATAGAATATATATTTGACTATAAATATTAATTTGAAATAATATAACATTATATTCGTTATAATAATTTATTTTTAATTTTTTGAGATTAAATATTTTAATGAAAGGCTTCTATAATGATGATAATGTAAATTGTTATTTAATTGAAATATCATGTAAATGATACTTAAAATAAAAAAATAAATAAAATTATACATTATTAATGACATCCAAGAATTTTATAAAAAAATTTGATATGTTAGTGATATATTATTAATTTTTTTTTCTTATTTATAATATTTTTAGGATATTTTTAAAAAATATAACTACTGAATGGTTTCAAAATTTACATAAATTATACTTTAAAATATATAATATTATTTTTAAATGATATAAAATTCATAAAATCTAAAATTATTGAAATATATCAGTATAAGGATATATTCTTCATAAATTATCCTTTCAGGGTTCGTTTTTCAATTTATCATAACTATATTAACCTTAAAAAAGTAAAATATCCATGTTGGCACAATATGAGTTAAAATTTTTTACTATGGGTTAAAGACAAAAGATAATGATTTTAGTGGGACCTAGACATAAGTAAAAAATATTTGTTTAGTGTATTTAGACTCATAGTCATCATTTATACTAAAGAACACAGTTTAGAGTCATTTTAAATTTTAAATTAATTAATATTAATTTAATATTTTGATGTTTCTAAGAGTGCCCCTCCCTTTTCTTATAAAAACTAACCTATTATTTTATTTTATATAAACATCAGAACTGATTTGGATTGACATAAACCTATAAAAATATTCTAAAAACATCCAAAAATTCATCCTAATTTTCTTACTTTTTTCATAAATCCATCGAATGGAGTTCTTTTATGTAAATCAAAAGGATCTACCCAAAGAAGTGGAAACGTTCATCAATGAGAATTTTTGTTTTAATTCATCATTAAAACTCATTAAATTTTATTTATTTCATTTTTATATACTAAACTATATATCTTAAATATACTAAAATGTTTTTATATTAATGGATTAACCTAAACATACACAGACAACTATCTAATGTGTAATGAACATCCTGTTATTATGTACAACATACTACCACCTCATAACACGATGTTTTTAATTTTTCCATTACCACCTCTAATTGTTGGAATTATGATGAACACTATATTTTTATATGATAATAATTATATATTTTTTCATCTAGTAATGTAATACCATGTCTAATATTTTTTAACATTCATCAATTTTTTTGTAAAATGATATCATCGCTCATGCATACATATGACTTAACATCCCCACGATGCGATGTGACTCATAATTATCCTATATTTATCAAATATGGTAACAAAGACGAATTTTTTGAATATATATGGTATATATGACATAAAAATGACTCCATAATTATAATATATCATTATACATTTCATCCTTTTCATACAGAAAAAATTGATAGTTTCTTTCATGTGTGTGTACGATAAGCCATCTATATGATTGATGCATTTCATTTCCTATTTCCAAAATTTATTGATTATTAAATATACATATTTTGATAATATATATGATATTTAAATTTTTATTTTATTTTTTTGATTTTTCAATCCTTATTTAATTAATAGGAATAACAAGTAACAATTCAAAATATACTCGAAAAACTAATCAATTAATAACAAAAATAGTAAAAATAATGGATGATTACTAATAAACTGGAAATAAGATAATATAGGAGGATCATATATGATATCATAAATATTAATATTATTTTAATGTATTTTAATAATGTTCTTAAAAACGTTTTAGATGAGGTTAAATCACATTTTACTAAAGGATGTCTTAGGTAAAGGGTTTATCGTCTCACTTTTACTTCTATAAGATATATGCCTTATTCAATACCGTTTTTTTTGGTGTGGTGTATATAATGATCCTTTGGTATATTATATCATCAATACCCTTATTATAATCATTTTATAAATTACATTAATGGTTTATTGTGTAGTTTAAATCTAAAAAATTGGTAAATGACACTTCAGAATGTTTAAATATTATTTTCCTCAAGATTCCTTCAAATAAATGTTATAAATTTCTATCATCCATGACCATTTTTCTTAAAAATTATTTCCAATATATTTTTTATATTATAATAAAAAAAATTAATTTCTTTATACCCATTTTTTACTCTTTATAAAATGATTTTAATTATATATTTTTTTCATTTTCCAAACAAGGTACTTTATGACTTTTAAAAAAAATTGGGAATGAGAGTTTTTTATTATACAAAGCATGAGAAACCTTTAGGACCATCATGAAAAATAAGTTTTTAAAATATTACATTATATTTTTATAAATAAAAATTCATATAATTTTTCTTATAAATGTGTAGCTTTTAAATAAATGATTTCAAAGTAAAAAAGTTAATTTTATCAAGAAATTACTAATGATTTAATTGAATATTTTCATCTAAGTTAACATCCTTACTTAATCATATAATTATTTGAGGTTCAGATATTATGATATAATTCAAAATATTTTATTGAGTGATTTATGATTTATTTTGGCTGTGGATGTGCTCTTTTGATACCATGCTTGGTTTATGGGTAAAGTGGTCACATTTCGTATGCTAGTTTTTCATTATGGATTTTTATATTGTTTATTATTCACCCCATTAGTATGAGGAATGTATTGTAATTTTAATTTATGGGAGGGGACTATAATATCCCCTTAATATATCAATAGGTGTTATGAGAGGAAAATAGTTGGATAACAACCCTTCACATTTATTTCCAAGCATTTTTAAATTGTCAGGAAGATAAATCTTGAAAAAAATAAGATGGGTTACTTCCAAAAAACATAAATTGTCTTGAATATAGATCATTATAGTAACAATATTGAGGATAAATACTAATTTTTTTATAATTACATCATTATTAATTCCAACATTATGATATTCTTTATTGATATTCCATGTGATTATTTGACTAGTAGAATATTAATTGTTGTGTTTTCTAGATTATGTTATTATTTAATGTGGTATAATTTATTTTTTACGTATTACAATATGTTTAAATTGATTGTGTTTCAACTATTCACTATGCCTCAATGGTTATACTCATTTATGATAGTCTCTCTTATACACTTACACTTACTAACCATCTAAGATCACCCCTATCATATGATTTATTTTTTCCCAGAATACGAATAAGTGTTTTTATTTTTATATGTATGGTTACACTAATGGAATTAATGTCATGATCGATGAAATTTTCTTTTTGAATTTTTATGTTTTAGATTATAATGATAGTATCAAGTTTGTATCTTGTTTTCCAAGACTATTAAATTGTTCAGTCTTTCAGGATATGATTCCATGTAATCATGATAATGTAAGAAAATATTGCATTGGCTCTAGGATTTTTGGGGTCATATAATTACATATCTTATTAATAACACTAATTCAATTTATAAGTTATATTTCTTATGAATAAATAATAATATTTTAAAAGTATATCACGATTCATTAAAATTTATTGATGTTTGTTGTATATTCATTGATATATTGTGTTCTTTTAATATCTCACGGTGTAACACATAGATACAATAGCATAATTATTATATAGACAATTTATTATATTAATGTAATAATTATTATTTAATCATCTCTATCCACTATGAAAAATATAAGAATTGTAAAATAATTCCATAGATTATTACCTCAACAAAGTGAATAATTCCATTTATTAGACTACATATTGTTGTTTATATTTGTGATTTTATGAATTAATATTATGTATATAATATTAATATGATTTCTAAATTTAAAATTTTCATATATCTTGATTCCCTCAAATTTTTTAGGAAATGAAAATATTAAACTTGTGTTGTGTGGACAACTGAATTTATGATATAATACTTTTTAATTTTTAATTATGATTTTTATTCATTATCAAAACTGCAAAAAATATAATTCAACAACACAAAAAATCTAAATCATATCTTTATACAACTACTATTATGCTATTTTTACAATTCCTGAACCATATTCACCCATCAATATATAGCGTGTTCATGTTTGGGTTGGTTTAATAACCTATATGATTACTACTATAAAACACTATCATTGATGACTATGAGAAATTAAATACTACTATTATTATATGTTAACAATAAATTATTTTTTTTAAATTTTTATATTATTCTAATAACATATTATGTAAATATCATTTTTCGTTGTTTAAACTACCAAATTAAGTTAACAACAACATGATTTTTACAAAAACATAAGAAAAATTGACATAACAAATAAAAATAATTTGAAAATAAATTTTCAATATTAAATTAATTATAGGGGAAATTTTTTAATAATAATGTGTATATTAAACATAATTTTATTATTCATAAACATACAGACATACATATAATGAATATGGAACATGCAAACGGTTTCATCTCATAATGTTCTTCTCTGAGAAAAATTTTCTTTTATGAACATAATTATATATAAATGGATTATATAATATTTATTGGAAATATAATATCATTATTGTTATTTATTCATGATATTTTAACTTTAAAATCATATTTTATGTTTTTAGTGGTTTTTATTAGATTTTTTAGTACAATGTAAGGGTTTTTTCTGTTAAATTTAATTTCATGAGAAATATTACATAATGTGCACCATGATACCATTAATTTGCAGTGATTGCTACCTAATGAAACTATTTTACCACATTTATAAAATTTTCAATGCCATATTATGTAATTTATTTAAATTATATTCAATTAATTAGATACCGATGTTTAAAGGGTAATTTATTAAAATGATACTCAATCCATAATAGTTTCGGTTTCCAAAATCATTTTTAAATAAAGATTGTATTAAAAATATAGTTTATAAAAGGAGTTTTTATTATTTACAAAATCCTATATCATATTTATTGTATGTTAATGGTTGATTACATGTCCTTGAAATTTTAATTTTTCCATTACTCATATTTTACCCTAAGTGTCTCTTATAAGTTAGACCAACCATGTCTCTTCTTCTTAGGTAGGAACCTCCATTTTTTCATAACCATATTCATTGAATAATATTTAATGTGTCCATATATATTTGAATAAAATTTATTAATCACATTTTCTATAACATTAACCAAATTTAAATGTGTGTAATAAATTTTAACATTTTTTCAAATGGGACATTTAAAAGAAATTGAAGCCTATATTTTTATAATTTATATGTGATTATGACATTATCCTACCTTTTCCATTTTATATAGTGATTTATATCTAGATTTTCATTATTTACATATAAATTATTTTTCAATTATATATATATATATAATATTATTAATAAAATGATTAAAAAGGTCAAAAATATATTTCGTTTCAAAAGTGGGGTTTTTCTAAAACAACTAAAATTTTGTTTTTCATTGATGTAATTATCATTTGATACATTTCATGATTAATCAAGGATATTCCTAAACTGATACAATTGAGTTTATTTTTATGGATGACTTATAAATTGTTCTTTTTAACCATGGAATATATCACTATATTTATCTGTCATAGTAATTGATGTTTTATAACCCTAATTTCTATTCCAAATCTTTCCTTATATGAATACACTATTTTTATTCCTTTTATTTTTTGGTTTACACCATGGTTATATGTATTTATTGAATGTTTAAATTATAGATTTATTTATATAATATTTATTTATATGTTTTAAATACAATATACTATATTATTATTGAATGGTATTTACCTAGATTGTTACTTGATATTAATGGATTCCCATATACATTTTTTGGGTTTATAATGTTATTATTTTTTATGGAATCATTATTTATATCCTTATTGGAATCCATATATAGTTATTTCTATTTAGAGGTCTTATTTAAGATTTTTTGAATGTAACCCATTTTATATCCATGGGGTTTTTATGCTCTAAAAGTGAATGATTTTCCTTTCTAATTTTTTATTAAATCCATTTCATTTTTATATGTCATTTATGATTTTATAAGTGATTTATTTCATTTGGAACTCATATGTTTCAATGATAATGGGTGGGGTCCTATATCTCCCTTGAATTCATTGGTTATAAGTTTATATATCATGTTAAATAATATAAAGGAGTACATTTAATCTCTTGTATATGTGGTCACATATGTTATTTCTCATAAAATAAATGTTTCCTATAACAATTTTTGTGATGATGATGAAATATTTTTCATTGTTATCCAATTATTTTCTTGTTAGTATAAATATATTATTAGGAATAATTTTTCATTATTTTTTATTCACCATTTTGATTCATGTATTATGTTATATAAATCCATATTCAAAGATTTTAAGTTGATGATTTTATGGGTAAGGATTTTCTTATGTATCATTATTGTACTCATATTCCCAAATTTTGTTAATTTATGATATAATATTGTTATCACTTATTTTTACCCATAATGATATTTTTATCTCCCCACTTTCTTAAGACTGTATTTCACCCAGGTCATGAAGATGATTGTAATGTATAAAATATATATGGTGTAGTCTAACATGGCTTGATCTGGTGTAAATATTCCCAAGCATTATAAAACATGTTAATTTTTTATAAAGTGCCATAAATTATAAAAAATAATTTATTCTTTGAATTATTGGTTCATTTTTTTTGATTTAATGTCTATTATAAGGAAATGTTGGAAAATAATGGTATGTCTTGTTGGGTTATTATTGTTTATACCAGATTAGGTTTTAGTTTTTTAATGATGATTATTTTTGTTACACATGGGATTATGATAATATAATATTAGTGAATACCTCAGAGATGATTCTATGTGTAGGTTGATATTCTGAATTTTTGGTAATATTCGGAGTAGTATATTTTCTGAGAAAAAACCCTATCAAGACATAGGAATGTTGATGAAGGATTTGTAATAGTTTTACACCACGTAATAACCCTGAAGAGTGAATTTTTAGTATTAACTCACCCCTTATGTAGTGTATAAAAAATTAGTCCAACTGGACACCTCGATAGAGACTTGAATGGGATATTCTTTGGTTGATTATAAGCTCTTTAAGAATAACTATGAAGGATTTATTTCCTAGTTACATTGAGATATTCCACTGAGAAGTATAATATGACCCAACATAAGTCAAACTATGATCAATATATGATGAAATAATTTAATTATAGGTCAACACGAAAATATAAAAGAACAATAAATTTTAAAGTTGAAATTCATTTTATGATTCCAATAATTCCCCTATATTGTTAACATTTTTCCACTCATTTCAATAATTTTGGTTTTAGTAATCGATTGAACTAGATGAAACCATGGGTGAGAGAGAAAAATAGAGATTATCTCAATGAACGACCTATTATAATAGGGGCTATAATGTGAAACCTCTTGAATATTTCAAACCTGCTACGATGAAATTCGAATAACAATGTGAACATAGTTGACGTCCTAAAACACCAAAGAATAGAAGGCTGGAGTATACTAAACGATTATATGATAAATATGATGAAGGAAAAAATATTCAATTTTTTATATGTCAAATATTTTGGATGAAGCACTATGGGAATTTTCTTATGGGTATTAGAATATAATTTCCATAGGTAAGAGTGGTTTATCATGAATAAAATTTATATATGAAAGTGAACAGTTCAGTTAATTAAATTAAAATAAATTATGATGATCATAAGTTACACAAAATAATAAGATGTCTTATTTTTGGGTAACATGGGTATTACCCATATATATTCCTTAATAAAAGGGAAATCAAAGGAAATTAGCATCAAATTTATCCAAGAACAGGTGGAAAATTGAATACCCATACATGAACCACTCCCAAAGTGGATCCTAAAATTTAAGGTACACAAACCTTTTAAGCTATAGTTATAGGTGTCTTGTATGAAATTGATTTTAGGTGAACTATATTAACTATGATGTTTCTAAATGATCATTAAATAACAAAACAAATGATTTTATTGTCTAATTGAACTTCTAGCAGTATGATTATTGTCTTTAAAGTTGATGTTTAAAGGAATGTTCCTTGAAGAAATATTATTACTCTTTAGATAAATTTAATTTAATTTTTTTGATGGATTGGTTCACTCCATGCAGAGAAATAAATATCTGTAAAACACATTTAATATTAACCAATGATATTGTAAAAATGAAAATAATAAATACCCTATATCAAAAATATTATAATGTGGGTCTTGATACTAATTAATGGTAGAATCATGAAACAATAGTTGGTAAAATCTAAATATTAAGTATAATCATATTCATAGGAAAGTGATATATTTACCATGTTTAAAAGGATGATATCTATCCAGAAACTAAATAATGATTCATCGATATTATTTAGATTGCCTGAGCTATTTTATTTATTATATGATAATTAAAATTGCGAGGAAATATTTTATTTTCTGGGTGGAGAATTGAACACTAATGGTGTTAAGAAAATTATTATTGTTATTATTATTATTATTATTTTATTTCTACAATTTCAATGAAAAAATCACTATTATTTCTAAAGGATTGAATCACGATTAGAATATGATGCCTTCCAGATTCGAATGAAACTAAGGTCACATTATTCATAGATTATTAGGATATGAAATCAATAGTATTTAAAACTATGTATTGTTCACTATTGATTATTACTCACCTTCGATGAATTACATTAATTAAATTTCCATTAAATAAATGGGGACAATATATAGAAATTTAAAAACACTTCATCACTTGGAAATATATTGGACTATCTTCAGCCATGGGAATTAACAATATAAATAAAACATGTAATGAGGAAGATTACATGGAAAGGAGAAAACGTTATGTGAAATCATTAATATGACATAAGAACCATTGAAATAATATATATATATATATATATTTGGCATGTAGATATTATTATTATTTATTTATGAAATTATATTTATATAAAATCCAATTAAATATTCTAATATCAATTGATTAGTAAAATTATGTTTTATAATATAAATAATTAATTAAATCTTTTTATTAAACCTATTTAGTATAAAAATATATTTATTTTTGATGTAATGTTTTAATAATTTTTGAATATAATTTCCTAATAAAATAAATCATCATTATGAAAATATTATTATATATAACCTTACATATTAACATTTCTAAAATTATAAATCAATATTAAATAATTTCAACAACACATAATGTTTTAAAACACATTTTTAAGATAAATAGAGTTTTATTGGTAATTTATATTAGTCATGTAAAATAAAAAATTTAAAAAATTTACAAAAAAATATTTCAAATTTGAATTGATAATAATAAAAATATCTTAGTATGAATGTTCTGGTATTTTTATGAAATAAATTAATTTTAGGTGAATAGTAAAAATAATGGTTTCCCAAAAACATTGTATTTTAAAAAAGAATTACTTTAATTTGAAATATACCATTTATGTGTAAAATATATATTTAGTAAGTAATTTAATTCATTCAAAAATACTATTTTGAATTTATAAAACATATTATGAACATTTATTATACTCTAGTAATATTTTACATTAAAACATATTTTTATGAACTTATTTTATATATTATCCTTTATAAATTTTATAAATTAAATATAACTGAATTTATTTAATATTTGAGATCAGAATTTCAATTTTATTTCATAAGTATAATTTAACCTTTTCCAAAAATTCTTAATATTGGAGAGATTAAAGTTAATTTCTATGATAATTACGAAATCAACTTTTTTAAGAATAGTTTAATTAATATTTTTTATCCAATAAATTAAATTAATATAATTTAAATAACGGATAAAATAAATTTTTTAAAAATTTATATAATTGAATTTACAATAATTCAATTTATTTTAAATATTAATTCATTTTATGAATATTTTAATGGTTACAAATTTATTCTCTACAAAATAGTTTTTTATATTATATATATTAATCAAAAGAATGGTATGATCATATATAGAAATTGATTTAGAATAAATTATGAATAAATTTATGTTCAAATAATAATAATTTAGAAATATGGGTTACCATATATATATTTAAATAAAACAAAGATTTGTTAATTTAAATCTTATTAGCAATGATAAAAAATTAAAATCATAAAATTGTAAAAAAACTATAATAAAATACTTGATTCATTTTTGAATGAAAAAACACTATCCTTAATCAATTATTATAAAATTTTATAGTCATTGACAATGAAATAGTGCAATAATATCTTTTAAGCATAATGAGTATTCCCGAAAGTTCATATTTCTTCACTTATGAAAGGTGGTCGATTCAACCCCAAAACAGTTAACTTCCAACTAAAATTTAATTGGACCCACTAAACAAATTCCTCATATATATGTCTTTCTATCATTATTACGGTCCAAATATCTACATTTTAGCTCAATTCCTTCACTTATATGGGGATCTATAAGAAAAGAACATGTCTCCAATAAACGTATTACCTATATCATAATCATTTCCCCTTATTATTCATCTTCAAAATATCTTATATCTATAAAAATATAATTAAATTAATAGAATTATTATACTTAAATGATATAATATTAATGTAATATCTATTTATTATTTCACCCAGTTTGATTATAAAAATAAAAGGGTCATTAGTGGATTGAGCAGAATACTGCCTCCACAAAGAAACATCTTCAATTTTTTTACTAGATATAATGGTAGGTTTTAATTATAGGATTTATGTATAAATATTATATCTATAATATTTATGTTATTATTAAATATAAAATTATTATGTACCATTATTCCATCTTTGTATTCATTAAATGAAAACATTAATTGTGTGTTATACGGGCTACTACTTCCATGAAGTAATGTTTTTTGGATTTTTCATCATTAATTAATTATTTAACAAAAACAAAAAATATATGATTCAACAACTTTAACATTTATTAAATATATATCAATCAATATTTTATAATGACATTGTTGGATTTATTATCCATACTCACTCATCAAGGAAAATCAAGTTCATTTTTTTCTTGGTTTAATATCCAACCTAAGTAATTCATTAAAACAATATCATAGGTGACTATGGAAACATAAAAAATAATATTTATTTAAGTTAATAATCAATTAATTATTTTATCTTTCTTCATTAAGTGTTATATTATATATTTAACTTATTATTAAAATATCATCTTCGATCGCTAAAACCTTAGAAATAAGATGACATTGATTCAATTTTTATGAAAACAAAAGAAATGTTTTATAATAAATAAACATAACGTGATTATAAATAAAAAATAATAAACTATGTATATAATAAAATTTTTCATAATTTTTTATCTAATAAAAATAATTTAATTATTCAGGATGTTAGTAAAATGGAAAGATAAAATCTAGAACAAGGTAAAATATTCATCTCAAAACATACTTCTTTGAGACAGATTATTTATGCACTTAACTTATTTTAAATTGTTTTTATACTAACTATTGGATATATAATATGTTTAATAATATTTATTCTTGGTATTTTAACATTAATATCATTATTTATCAATATTAAGGGTTTTTATTAGAATATTTCATATGTTTTATAGGTAACATTTTCTCAGATTTATCTTCATTAGGCATATATAATAATGTGCACGATGATACCATTAAAATGGTGTGATTAATTCCTAATGAATATCATGAAACATATTCATGGGATTTGATGAACCATATCATTTAAATTAAGTAAATGAAATATGATTTAAATGATACTAAGGATGAAATGAGTTTTTATTAAAAAAAATTCATAAAGTAAAAGTTTTAATTGAAAATCATATTTTCAAGTTAATATTGTTTCAGAATGATAATCCATCTGGGTAAATTATATTATTTCTATGATCCCTCATCATTTTCCTTTTATATTCATGGTTTTTTACATGGCATAAAAAATTAATTTCTTATTGACTTGTATATTACAAAAAGTGTTTCTTTTTAGTGAAGCCAACAATTTATACTATTTGTAGTAGGGAACCTCTATTTTTCCATATTTATATTCTTTGGATAATTTTCCATGTGACTTTATCAATTATTTAATAATTTATTACGTTCATTTTATATAACACAATATACTTTGAAAAGTATTAAAAAAATTAATGTTTTTCATATGGGTTGTTTTTCATCGAAATACATAATGAATATATTTTTAGTGTTTACTTGTTAAAATATTTCTACATATCCTTTCTCTATTTATATTATTATTTCTCTCTATATATTCATAGTTTAAAAATAAATTGTTTTTTTCCTGGTATTATAAAATTTCTATTTTACTTCCTTTCCAAATGATCATGAATATTTATTATTTTGAATGTGGGGATTTCTATAACAACTAATAATAGTTTTACATTTCTGTCATTATATTTTAATATTGTAACACCCAAATTTTCCACGGTACGTTTCCCTTTGAATAATGCAATAGCTTTCATTGTACGCAACTTCGAGAATCTAACACACCACAACCAATCAAAGTAGTCGTTATAAATAGTAATACCCACTATTTGAAATTTATAAATTTTATTTTTCAAAATGGACTTCATTTTTGGATTCGGAATATTGAAATTAGCCTAGGGTGAATTTTTGGTATATTTCTGAAAACATTCAATTTTTGATGAATAGTGAAAACAATAAGTTATTGGTTAAAACCGACTTTTTATTTAAATAATAAATTATTTTATTTAAATTTATTTTAGGTCAAAATATATACGTATTACCTATATAATTTCAATTTAATTAATTAAATTCAATTTATAAAAATTTTAGATATATAAAATTTTAATGAACTTTTTACTGTCTTTTACCCACCTCCTAGGAGCTTTTGCAAATTTGCATAAAACATAATTTTACTGATTTTGTGAGTTCAATTTCAAAAATCTGAAAGACACAGTTGATATCAGTAAGTAATTTTTTTCAATGAGATAAAAATAATTTTTGGTAAATAATAACTTTTGACTTTTATTTACCACGGTTAAAATTAAATAGGGTAATTAAAGGTAAACATGATATTATTTTTATCCTAAAACATGTAATAATTCTAATGTATAAGTGTAATTTGACCAAAACAACCTTTGGAATAAAATATTATCCTTTAGGTCCACTTGGATTAGATTAGGATATTTATTATTATTTAATTCAAAGAAGAGTTAAAAGAGTTAAAATCAAAGTTTAATAAATAAAAAATTTTAATATAGGGTTATACATAAGATAAATTAGATTATAAATATTTATTATAAATATAAAAAGATTTCCTACATAATTTTATTTTATTTAAAAAATTTAAACATTAAATAAATAAATTTATTAATGACACAATGATGATGCAGTAATTACTTTATTAATGAAATATTAAAATAATTGACATTTTGAATACCCAAATAAATGTAAATTAAGACTTTTGATTAATTAAATAAATTTTATAGGTTAATATGGCATGTTATGATAGATATGATTGACTTTATTTTAAGTAATTATGCTGTTATGATTTTTCACAAAAATCAATTACCAAATAGTGTCAAAATTGACATAAATAAGTTTTTAAAACAAATATTATATTATTAATTAATATTATATTCCTAAAAATCTAAGGTTATGCCAAATGACTTACATAAGGTTATATATAATCATAATGAACCACTTGGGGTTATCTTGGATTGTTATAGTAAGTTTATTAACCATATAATATAAAAATACAAAGAGACATGGTAAATGTCAAACTATTTAAAAAAGAGATAAATATAAATGATAAGGATAATATAGTGATTTAAAACTATCTAAAATCAGTTGGTTGAAAATATTTCGACCCATACCCACTCTATCCTCTAAATAAGTCACTTTGGAGCAATTATAAACCGAATATGAATTTATTATAAAATAATATTTCACTCTTTTCCTAAGGTGCCCCTCACCCCTCTTATAAAAGGCACTCCCTCTTCTCTCTAATTCACACCTTAAACGCCATTTGGCTTAGCCAAACCCTAAAAAATACCATCTCAACTATCCTCCCTTAATCCTAGAGGCCTTCCTTTAGTCATAAAGCCAACCTACGGATCTCTTTTTATCAAATCAAAAGGAAGAACCTGAAGAAGAGGTAAATATTTCATCACCTCTTTCAGGTTCTTTTATTCTTCCACTTCATCCTTCTTTGTTGTTTCCATTTTAAAATAATAACTCTAGTATCTTATATATACTGTGATGTTATTATAAAAATGGTACAACCATATTAGTTATTTTATCCATCCTATGACTGAAAAAGTCACCACACATGCATACGTACTGCTTACCGTCTTCACATCGTGGTGAAGTTTTTTATTCAAACACTTCCTCATTTGGATGGGTATAATAATGATTATAACTAATGTAAATAAAAAAAATAACATGATAATGATTCTGTATATATGATATAACATTCAATTATATACTATTTTAATATCAAAATAATGATATTGTCGCTCGTGCGTACGTACGGACTACCGTCTCCACGAATGCGATGAGATTCATTCCCCATCGTATCCATTCAAGACTAATTATCATTTGATGATTAGAAATAATGTTTAAGGACATGATATCATTCTTTATATGAATAAGATAAAACCTATCAATAACAAACACGGCTTATGTAACAAAACATATAAAATAAAACGAGTAAGTTAACACCCGAAACGACGATAAGACTAAAATATTATTAACAAAGAAATATTATAAGATCATATATGATATCATATTTATGTATATGATTCTTTTATAATTTAATAACAATGTTTTAACTATTATACAGGAGGTTAACATACCATCTACTAAGGAAAAGTACAAGTTAAGGGTTAATTCTACAATATCTTCATTATCTGAGGTTGTTTATACATAATTATCTACTGGGACCTCTTTATCATCCACATCCATGTTTCATAAAAATGTATTTCAAAACATTTTACTATTTTATAGAATATGGGTTGAAGTAATTTATACCCTTGTTTTACTTTTATAATATGTTTATAATGGAATATTTCTACCATTTTCTAAACAAGGTCCTTTATAACCTTTTCGACAAAAATATGGTAAGAATGTCTTTTTTTAACTTATACGGTGGGTGCAGCTATTTTTTGCTGTTATAACATCGTCAAAGCTTCCCTTACAAGCTTATTAGAATATTTCAAAAATAATTTTTTTCTTAAATGATTTTAAAATAGAAAGTTATATTTCCCTAAAAAGGCTAGGATTTCATCTATGTCAACATCCTTTGATGGATTTTAAGATTATTTGATGCTGACTTATTATGATACAAAACATCCATACTGTATTGAAGGTTTTGTGATATGTTTGGATGTGGATGTGTTGTTTTCATACCATTCATGGTTTATGGATAAATTATTGACATTTTGTATGCTAGTTTCAATATGAATGTTTATGTTATGTTTAATCCTTTTATATGAGGAATCAATTGGACTTAGTAAGTGATGGGTGGAGCCCACTATAGATCCTCGATGCATCGGTAGGTCTCATGAGACAAACTAGTGTCTTGTAACAAGGCCTTTACACAATATTATTTGTATTCTTGGCACAAGGCCTTGACTATATGGTTATGAGAGTCTGGCATTATGCATTACATCATTATGAAAGTGTCTATTTGATATTGCAAGTGATTATTCGACTAGTATAATATCCATGTGAATAAGTAAATGGAATTATTTGATTTTATCTTTTCCAAATATTACTGAAGTTCAAGATTAAAAGGCTTTTGTTTTAGTTATACATTTCCTTAAATGTTTATTCTTATTTATGAAAGTTTCCGATATATTGTTATCCTTACTGAGCATCTGATCTCACCCCTTTTTATGTTTTATTTTTCCCAGGATGTGAAGAAGTATTTTATGACTGACCTACTACAATAGTCTGAGGGGGTATGAGTGTGGTCTATGGAGAATATGTTGTTTTAATTTTTCACATGATGATGTAATGTAAGACTTATGAATTTATCTAGTGTTTCCAAGGTTACTAAGCTAATTGGTCTTTCGAGATTTGATCTTTTTTTATCATGCCAATGATACGTAATAATTCACTGACTCTAGTTAACTGGGGTCGTGGAATTATAGTTGGCATCAGTGAAATTTTAGTAATAAACTTTGGAAGCAAGATTTAGATATACTCTGATTAGAGCACATAGCCCTAAGATAGACTTTGATGATTAATATAGAATAACTTCCTAGAATTTTGATATTGTAGAGATTTTGTGACTTTCCAAGTAATCCATCCCTATCTGGATACGAGCAGGTAGAGGCAGCTCTAGCACAGATGTACTTAGGGTAAAACCCAAAAACACTGCTTTGAGCTAGACTTGAACGGGAACTGTTGCACGACAACGGGCCTTGCTGCACTCTTGGTTACGACACTCCTGGGTGAAATTCTTAGGATAATTCTCATTTTCTTTACAAACCATTATGAAGGGTTTATGAGTATATAATTCCACAAAGAAAACATTTTTATGATTATGGATTATATCCATAAACTGTTAAATTTATGTTAAGTGTTTTACAAGTATGGAATTATGTATTTCCATTCATAAAATAATCTAGTTTATGCCATTGTTTTGAAATCGCACATAGTGGAAGGAATGGAAACCATATCAATGCACACACTCCATGTAGGGATTTCCCTCCTGCTCAAGATAATTATAGTAGAGCTAGTGATACAACTGGTGCCGATCAGCTTATCTCTATACTGGGACAACTCACTGAGGTTATGAATAATTACCTTACCCATATAGAGCACCCTAATCCATAGCATAGAGGATCAATTTTAGATCGCTTCATATAGAAATAGCCACAAACATTCAATGGGGGTACAAATCAACTAGTATCTGAACAATGGAGAAATTCCTTAGAGAAAATATTTCACGCCTTGGGGAGTAGTGAAATGGAAAAAGTTGTTATGGTAGTTTACCGCCTCACTGGAGATGCTGATCAATGGTGTTCATTGATTCAAATTACAAATGAATATGAAGAAGTATAAAATATAGAATGGAGGGATTTTAAAAGATATTTTCATAGAAATGTACTTTCCTTATTACCATCAAGCCGATATGGAAAGAAAATTTCTCAGTCTGAGTTAAAATGAGGATGAGAATGTTGCAATGTATGAGGCTAACTTTACAGGGTTAGAAAGTCATGTTGATGATTATATACGTAACCCAAGAAGTAAGATCGATCGTTTCTTTAATGGGTTGAAACCATTTCTCCATCGATTATTGGTCTCACAATCCTTCTCATCATACGAATACATTGTCTCATGTGTTATCAAGACAGAAAAGGAATTCTTTAAATCTTATGACAATAATGTAAAGCAAGAGAAGAAGATAAAGGTGGAACACGAGATAGATAAAGGGAAAGAGGGAAAGAAGGATTTTCCATTATGTGATAATTGTGAGAGGAAACACCATGGTACTTGGCTAAAAGGAATGGGAGTTTTTTATAAATGTGGAGAAAAAGGTCACCAGGCTTGGGATTGCAAGGGAAAGAAAGAGGCTGTCAATGTTGAATGATACAATTGTAGAGAAATGGGGCATTATGAAAATGAAAGTCCTAATTTTCAGGGAAACTTACCTCAGAAAAGGCCAAGGGATTAAGGAAAAGCTTATACTGTTACTACAGTTGAAGTAGAATAATTAATGTATTTGTGTTTTTGGACTCGAGGATTATATTCTGGTTATAAGAATAATGTGATATATAAAAGGATTGTACTATAGTACTTTTTGTTTTCATTAAGGTTTTAATATGACTATTTTAATCATATTTTCTGTATGTGACAATAAGTGAAACTTTACTTTTTTGGGGGAATCTGAAGTTAAAATTTATTTTTGAATTTAGATACCTTTTACAAAGTGTCTGGATAGATGTAATTTGGATAACTATAATTTTTGGAATGGATTAAGTTGATCTTTGGATAGTATTGTTTAAGGTTAAAACATTTTTTATGATTATTTTTGGAATATTATGATACTATAGTTTTAGGAAATGGACAACCTACAGGTTGGGAGATAACATGTTGCTTTGAACAAAGCTGCAGGAATTGAACCTACAACCATAGTGCGACATGCCTTTATTACCTACCACTAGCCTACAATAAGTCCCTAGTTATTAAAAAATATATTTCATCATTTTAATGTTATGTGTTAATATTTGGAACATTATACGATTAGGATAAATATAATATTTTTTAGTTCTATTATCTTTGGGAGTGAAAGGTGAGTTTGCAGTAGAAATTAATTGAAGGGTGAAACTATACTTGTCAAGTATATATATATATATATTTCCCTTATTCTATGATGAAATTAATTCTTAAACTTTATGGAAGGGATATTAAAACCAAAAATATGTTATCATAATACCTTATGTTTTTTTGAACTGATGATATTTTAACTCAGCATAGATTGATGGCTTTGAGGCCCTCAATTTTACACATATTTGTGATTGATGACCTCAATCAATCCCTATAAATATTTACGTTTTTTATCTAATTGCGTGTCTATAATTTACACTAATTTTCTCCTATTTGAAACCCTAATTTGGTGGTGACATTATCATTTCCCTTTCCCTCTTATTAAAACAAAATTTTATTAACCCTATTTCCGATATGGGTTTCCCATATAGGTACTTTTTTTTCATCCTTTTATTTTTGAAAAACAATTTCAAATTTTCAGGAAACAATTTATTGAATTAGGGGATAATATAACACCCCAATCTTCTATGGTACGTTTCCCTTTGAATAATGCAATAGCTTGCATTGTATGCAACTTCGAGATTCTAACACACCACAACCAATCAAACTAGATGTTATGAATAGTAATACCCAATTTTTGAAATTTTATAAATTTTATTTTTCAAAATGTACTTCATTTTTGGATTAGGAATATCGAAATTAGCCTCGTCTGAATTTTTGGTATTTTTCTTAAAACATTCAATTTTTGATGAATAGTGATAACACTCTGTTATTGGTTAAAACTGACTTTTTATTGAGATAATTATTTATTTTATTTAAATTTATTTTAGGTAAACATATATACATAATAACTATACAATTTCAATGTAATTCATTGGAGTCATTTTATAATAAGTTTAGATATATAAAATTTTATTGAACTTTTTACTCTCTTTTACCCAGCTCCTAGGAGCTTTTTCAAATTTGCATAAAACATAATTTTACCTCTTCTGTGTGTTGAATTTTAAAAATCCGAGAGACATGGTTGATATCAGTACGTAAAATTTGGTTCAATGAGATGGAAATATTTTTTGGTCAATAGTAACTTTTGACTTTTATTTACCACGATTAAAAGTAAATAGGGAAATTAAATGGAAAAATGATATTATTTTTACCCTAAAACATGTCCAAATTCTATTAGATAAGTGTAATTATACAAAAAACAACCATAGGAATACAATATGATCTTTTAGGTCCACTTGTATTATATTATGACATTTATTATTATTTAATTCAAAGAAGAGTTAAAAGAGTTAAAATCAAAGTTTAATAACTAAAAGATTTTTAATATAGGGTTATACATAAGATAAATTAGATTATAAATATTCATTAAAAATCTAAAAATATTTCATACATTATGGTATTTTATTTATAATTTTTATTCATTAAATAATTTAATTTATTGATATCTCAATGATGATGAATTAATCACCCTATTAAAGAAATATTAGAATAATTGATATTTTAAATACCCAAATAATTGTAAATTAAGACATTTGATGAATTACAAGAATTTTATAGGATAATATGACATGTTAGGATTCATTTAATTGACTTTATTTGATGTAATCATGCTGTTATGATTTTTCACAAATAATCATTTACCAAATAGTGTCAAAATTGACAAAAAAGAGTTTTTAAAACAAATATTATATTATTAATTAATATTCTATTCCTAAAAATCTAAGGTTCTCCAAAATGACTTATATAAGGTTATATATATTAATAATTAACAAATTGGGGTTCTCTTGTCTTGTTATTGTATGTTTATTAACCATATAATATAAAAATACAAAGAGACATGGTAAATGTCAAACTATTTAACAAAGAGTTAAATATAAATGATAAGGTTAATATGCTATCCAATACCTATCTAAAATATATTTCCTGAAAGGATTTCGACCCATCCCCACCCTATCTTCTAAATAAGTCACATTAGAGCCGTTATAAACCGAATAAAAATTTATTATAAAATAATATTTCACTCTTTTCCTAAGGTGCCCCTCACCCCTCTTATAAAAGGGTACTCCCCCTTCTCTCTAATTATCACCTTCAAGGCCATTTGGCTTGGCCAAACCCTACCCAAATACTGTCTCAACTATCCTCCCTTCATCCTAGAGTCCTTCATTTAGTCATAAAACCAACTTAAGGAGCCCTTTTGATCAAATCAAAAGGAAGAACCTGGAGAAGAGGTAAATATTTCATCACCTCTTTCATGTTCTTTTCTTCATCCACTTCCTCCTTCTTTGTTGATTATATTATAAAATAATAACTCCAATATCTTATATATACTGTGATATTTTTATAAAAATGGTACAACCATATTAGTTATTTTATCCATCCTATGAATGAAAAATTCACCACACGTGCTTACGTACGGCTTACCGTCTCCACGTCGTGGTAAAGTTTGTTATTCAAACACTTAATCATTTTGATGAGTATAATAATGATTATAACTAATGTAAATAATAAATATAACATGATAATGATTCTTTATATAATATATACCATTCAATTATATACTATTTTAATATCAAAAGGATGATATTTCCACTCATGCGTACGTACGGACTACTGTCTCCACGAACGCGATAAGATTCATTCCCCATTGTATCCATTAAAGACTAATTATCATTTGATGATTAAAAATAATGTTTAAAAACATGATTTCATTATGATTATGAATAAAATACAACCTATCCATAACAAACATGTCTAATTTAACAAAACATATAAAAGAAAATGAGTAAGTTAACACCTGAAATGACGATAATAATAAAATATTATTAACAATGAAATATGAGAAGATCATATATGATATCATATTTATGTATATGATTCTTTTATAATTTATAACAATGTTGTAATTATTATACAAGAGGATAACATACCTTCTACTAAGGAAAAGTACAAGGTAACGGTTAATTCAACAATCTCTTCATTATTCGAGATTGTTTATACATAATTCTCTAATGGGACCTCTTTATCATCTGCATCCATGTTTCTTACAAATGTATTTCAAAACATTCTTACTATTTTATAGAATATGGGTTAAAGTCATTTATAACCTTGTTTCAATTTTGTATAATTTTTATAAATGAATCTTTCCGTCATTTTCCAAACATGGTCTTTTATAACCTTTTTGAAAAAATTAAGGTAAGAATGTCTGTTTTCTAACTTATACGGCGAGTGCAACTATTTTCTGTCATTATAAAATCTTTGAAGATTCCCTTACAAGCTTATAAGAATATTTCCAAAATAAATGTTTTCTTAAATTATTTCAAAATAGAAAGAGATATTTTTCTAAAAGAGGTTTTGATTTCATCTATGTCAACATCCTTTGATAGATTTTAAGCTTATTTGACGTTGATTTATTATGATACAAAACATCCATATTGTATTGATGGTTTTGTGATATGTTTGGTTGTGGATGTGTTATTTTTATACCATTCTTATTTTAGGGATAAAGTATTGAAATTTCGTATGCTATTTTCAATATGAATTTTTATGTTATGTTTAAACCTTTCAATATGAGGAATGAATTGGAGTTAGAAAGTGATGGGTGGATCCTGTTATAGCTCCTCGATGCATCAGTAGGTATAATGAGAAAAACTAGTGTATTGGCACAATGCCTTAACAAAATTATACTTATAGTCTTGGCACAAGGCCTTGACTATGTGGTTATGAAAGTCTGCAATTGTTCATCCCATCATTATGAAAGTTGCTATTTGATATTGCATGTGATTATTTGACTAGTAGAATATCCATGTGAATAAGTAAATGACATTATTTGATTTTATCATTTCCATATATTTTTGAAGTTCATGTTTAAAAGGCTTTTTCTTTAGTTATACATTTCCTTAAATGTTTATGCTTATTTATAAAATTTTCCGCAATATTTTTATCCTTACTGAGCATCTGAGCTCACCCCTTTCTATGTTTTATTTTTCCCATGACATGAAGAAGTATTTTATGACTGACCTATTGGGATAGTCTGAGGGGATATGAGTGTGGTCTATGGAGACTATGTTGTTGTATTTCTTCACTTTATGAGGTAATTTAAGACTTATTAATGTATCTAGTGTTTCCAAGGCTACTAATCAAATCGTCCTTTCGAGATTTGTTCTTTTGTGATCATGACAATGATATGTAATAATGCACCAAATCTAGGTAACTATAGTCGGGGTGTTACCAATAAATTTTATTCTCGATCAAGAATTTTTTTCAAATAATACTGACTAATTTCTTTCACTGGACGGATTATTAAATGTTATGTTATAATATAGAAATTATATATCACCTTGTTCTTTCCGAGTCATTAATGTTTTATAAACAAAATTTTCCTTAAGTTACATCCATTTTGAATACCGTATTTTTGATTCCATTGACTATAAGGTGTACAACTAGGACCCATATAACAATTGATTGGGTGGAGTATTGAATTAATAATATACACATTATCTTCACAATGTAAATATAGTATTCTATATTTTCATAATAAAATGGTATTTACCTATAATGTGACTTGATGTCAATGGATACACACTTATTTTACATGGATTTATCATGTTTTTTTAAAGAGAGAGCTTAGAGGCTCTTGAATCTTATAAATACATGGACACAAAATTTTGAAATAAGGTATTTTATATTTGTACCATTTATGGATGGGAAGTAAATCATTTGGGAGAGAGTTAGAATGAAAGTAAATATCATTGTATATTCCCTTGTTCACAAGACCAAGAGCACGGTAATTAGAATGGTGAATGATATGTTTGATAATGTAGCTCATGGTAGCAAGAGTATCCAAACAGTTAGCCCATACAACAGATATCTCCCATGAGAGATAAATCACTCCCATCCGGACAGATTGATCAGTGGTGGTAGAGTCACATTCAAACAAGATTTTATTCCAATTACTTTTCCCTGAAATGAAGATAGCTTACATAAATGCATCCATTGACGCTTTAAGATCATTGACATGACTATAAGGGCCATGCATAGCTTACACCACATAGACATTCTAGTTATGAATGATAGCCACATATCATGTAGGTTCAGGATTCCCCCTTGAAGTGACATAAGTGTTACATTTCTACAATCCTAGAAATGGAGGAGTCTAAAAAACATGACAGTTCCATGAGGTTACGGAAAATTCCATGCAATATTATTTTTTCTAAGGATAATGAATTCCCTCACAGTTTTTCTATAGTGTATGGTGTTTAGAGAACACACACTTTTGACTGCCTCCAGAATTACAACAACAGTGGTATCATTATTGAAGTGATAATTGTCATGCAGAACCTTATTATGGCTTCTCCAAATAATATATATCAGCTCCTCACATGAAGCCCAAAAGAGATGGGTAACCTTTTTTTAGAATCATATAGCAATGACATCCGGCAAGAACTCCCTAAAATTTTTAGCATACAGGGGGTGCTCCTTGAAAAATGAAAATATGGCTTTCCATAGGGAGGCAGTAGTTTTGCATGTTAGAAAAAGACGACCGAAATACTCCATATACTGGTGACAGAGGGAACATTTGTAATAAAGGTAAATTCCCACTTTTTGAAGATTTGAATCATTAGGTTCTTTATTCATAGAGAGCCTCAAAATGATGGTGAACCTAGAATTTCATATCCATTGTTGATACCTACAGTCCATTTCTTGTATTTATTGAAGAAAATTTAGGTAAAAGATCTTTGAATCAAGGATTCCATTAGGGTAAGACTCCAAAATGAGTATGTCATCATGGTTGAGAAATTGATTATTACATACAGCTTCAGTTATATCATCAAAGAGAAGATACGGGTTGTCCTTATGATCCTTGATTGAGATTTTGTGATTAATATCTTGATCATTGGAGGTAATACATTCAGAAAAATGAATTCCAATCTATTTATCCTACCATAATCTCAAGGAAGAGTTCCTATTGACAAGACAATAAGAGTGTGTGTGAATCCTTTGTCCAGCCTTCCTCAATCCATGCTAAATGTAAGATTCTATGTAACATGAATTCCCAAAAAATATTTTTTTTAAGAAATATGGATCTAAGGAAAATAATAGATTTAGAATTAATGTTTATAATCCTCTAAAATAATTTAACAAGAATGGTCTAGTTAAAGAATTTTTGGTTTTTGATTCCAAGAACACCAAAAAGTATTAGGAAAGAATCATTTTTTCTAGGGTGCAGTGAGGACTATCATTTAAAAGATGATTCCACTCGAAAAACAAATTCCTAATAATTTATTTGATTTTTTTAATGATTTAGAGAAGATATTAATACACCATGAATGAATAGACCAAATTTGAAACCACTACATGTTTCACAAGACACGTGATCTAGTCCATTCATATATACATTCCTTTCTAATAGGTTATCTTTCATTGAATCTAGCACAAGATATCACTAAATTAAGAAGCTTGTGTCTTTCCCAAAAAAATGGGAAAACCTGGTAATAATAAGGGAGATAACACTCTCAAATTCCAAGGTCCTTAATTATGGAGACCTTTCTTGAAGCTTAAATTCCCTTTCCAATGTATATAAATTATTTATTCCAACTTATTTCCTATCTATAGACATTCTCATAGTGTGATAGAGCACTATTTATGTTGTTGATGTTATTCCTATGACCTTGAGTAAATATAATAATATCATCTGTAAAAATAGATGTAAAGGAACTGAGTTTCCTCTTGTCACCCTAATGGCGGTAAGCTCATTTTTGTCCACTATATGAAGTAAGACCATACTAAGTTAATCATCTATAATGGAAAATATGATAGAATAAAAGAGGATATCCTTACATCACTCACATGGAGCACTTGATGTAACCTTCTAGGGTTCCATTAATGAGAATAGAGATATGATCATTCCCATGCATGCCATTGACCCAACGTATGAAAATTGAATTGAAACCAATGCTACGAAGACTATCACTAATGAAAACACATTCAATAGTATCAAAATCATTATTAATTTCAATCTTAAGAGAAACATTTTTTCACATAGTTGGCTTTCAAAGTAGTTTGATATACATTGAGGTAGTGAGAAAGAAATCTCGATTTTTTCTTCCTTTGACAAAAAAATTGGTTACATGGTAAAACTATTTCTGAGATGCTAGGAATTCTGTTGGAAATAATGTTGGTAAGGAATTTATATATGGTTTTAACATGTGTAACATGAATGAGTTGAGTGATATCACTGTAATTGCCCATTTTAGGAATCAAAACAATGAATTTTTCATTGAAAACATGAGTAAATAGACCACCTTCATAAAAGTTCATGACAAGGTTACACACATCAATCTGAATGACATCCCAATAAACATGTAAGAATTGGATTGTGAAACCATCTAGTCTAGGTCAACTATCTTTTTTTGTTCCAAATATAGAATCATTGATTTCAATATCCAAGGGTATGGATGTAATATATGAGTTTTACTCTTCAGAAATATACAAAGGAATGATTCCTTATTTGATTCGATTTGTCTCTTATGGGCTATTAAAAAGATCCAAATTGTATGAGAAAATGTGATCCAGATGAACCTACCTTTCCACAAGGATGGGATAATCAAATAAAATAACTGAAAGTGGAATTTTGGCCCTTATGACCCATTTATGGGAATTAAATAACATATTATTTCTATCACCATCGGTAAGACACCTAATTTTAAGAGTATCCATTCTGATGTTTTCCTTGAGATTGATGATATTTTGTAGCTTCAAAGATATCTTAATTTATTGACCAATGTCTCCAGAAAAATTTCTCTTTGTGATGGATTCTTGTATGTAATGTAATATACATTCAAGATAATAAATTTATTCATCAATTTGGATAAAAAAAATTTCTCCAGTCTTTCAATCAGATTGGGAGTATTTTATGTTTAGAGATACATATTAGAGGATTGAGATTAGATCCTCATCAGCTCCATATGTCTTGAACAATCATTGAGATGTCTTGAAGAGAGGTCCAATAATTATTTAACCTTAAAGGAATAATATGCCTCCTAATGATAGCAACAAGACTCACCAGAATATGATGAGGATCAGAGTTATGCATAGTCAATGTAACACAAGAGATCAATCTCCAGTTTCTCAGAGAGGTTTTATTCATGAAGGCCTTGTCAGTTATTCTTCCTCTTAATACTACCAAGTGCCTTTTGTACAAGGTAAATTTATCCCCAATAATATTGAATCCATTAATTTTGGTTTCATCATAACAATATCTAAAGTATTTGATAGATATAGTTCTATAAACATCCCAAATTTTCTCATCTGTATATTGGATAGAGTTGAAATATCCAATAAAGACCTAAGAGTCTAAAATTATTCTGGACAGATCATACAGTTTCATCCATAAATACCATAAATCAATATAGTTGTTTTATGAATAAATAACTGATAAGAAAACCATTTTTCAATATTTACTCTAGATATAAGTTATAATATAATCATCATTACAATCAAAAGTGGGCTCTTCCATGAGGCTATTAACCAAGACCCATAACCTATCAAGATTGGAAGAAGACCTTGTGGTGGCCAGGATTGAGTAGACACTCACAATATGATGAGAGATATAATTGTAGTAGTTTATCATTGGCTCTAAGATAATGATGATATTCAGTTTATACCTACCTACAAGGATCTAGAGGTTACACTTCGTTCCATTGTTGGGTATGCCCTAAAAGTTTGAGAAAAGGGTCTTTATTTTGGTTTTGTTTTGGGGGTGGATCACCCCTTTGCATTATTCCCCACTTGATACACCATTTTTAGTTTAACCTAATTTCACTCCATGGGTTATTTGTCTTATAACTATGAATAATTTTCATTTTGAATGTGTAATGAATCCAATTCTACGTACAATGGTGCTTAAGGATGTGATAAATGACTGATTATTACATTGCACTCTAATGTATAGATGATGATGGGTGGTGTCCTATATCACCCTCTAGTGAAATGGTCTAATGTTTATATCTATTGAGATATGTATTTAGGATTACATTTTAGTTTCTCATTTTTGTTGGAATTTATGGAGTGTATCATGAATGAAATTGTTCCCTTTACAAATGCTTCTTCCAAATGTGATATATGTTTCATAGTTTAATGCTTATTTCTGTTATAGTGTTAAGATATCAGGGATAATATTTATTGGTTCATGTGTACACACTCTATATATTCCTTAAATATGTTATGCCAAGACATATTCCATGATCTATGATCTATTATTTGAAGGGTAATAATTTTCTAGTTTATCTTGATTGTATCCATATTCTCATATTATGATCACTTATCATATATGATTTTTATTGATTGTGATTACCCTTACATGTAATTTAATCTCACATATTTCTCTTGTTTTGATATCCCCTAGCTGATGAAGATGAGTATAATGAATAATAATTATAAGATGGAGTCTAGTATAGATTGATTTTTTAGAAATAATCACAATGGTACTAAAATATGTTTCTTGTGTAACTAATCCCTAAAATCAATAATATTTTAAATCCTTGGTTTGTTTGATAATTTTTGTGATGTAATGTTCATATTATCGAAATGTTGTAAAATGAAGGTATGATTAGCCTAAGGCACTATATAAATGATAAGAAAGGAATGATATAATCTACCACTTACTTATTCATTCATCATTATACTTTTTTATAAATAGAATTTAATAATTATATAATAATATTTTCAAAATGAAAACCCATATATTGGAATGAATGAAAAATCAGTTTTCTATAATACATCTACTTGAAAAAACATTTCCTTGATTGTAGTCCCAATAGAATCTTATTTTTAGTAAAAAATTAGGAATGATTTTCCAATTTATAAATGATAGTTATTTTATTTATTTATTATCTTTAAACCATGTAATTCTATTCCAAGATGATTAAATTTTTTGATTAATGATCACTCTCATGATTCACAAAAAAACTATTCTTGTGGTCTATGTTCCTATGCATTGATTTTATTATAAATTTGAACTAAATTAATTGATTAAAATTTATGAATTATAGTGTGTTATTTGATTTATAACTAATAATTCATTGGATTTTAGAAAAATAAAATAAAAATAGGAACTAATCTTTGATATGTATAGTTGTCTTCATGAAGTCAATTAACATAAAAAATTATTCGGAGGGTAAAACCCCATCATATAACATTATTAAATTTCAAGACAAATAAGTAAAAATTGTGTTAGGAAATGAAAAAAAATATTGAACATAATGTTATATTTTAGGAACATATTCAAATAAATAAAAAGTTATAGAATATGTTGAGTTCCATATTTGATGACATACTTTCTATAAACCTTCATTCTTCCAAATTTATAAATAGTAAAAACTGAGACAATATATTTATTTTAACCCATATTAAGCTACTAAAAATCCTCCTTGAGTGTGAAAAACAATATTTTGGAGGAGTCATATATTTGTAAAATTAAACATGGGTATATGAAAAATTATACATCAAAAATATAATCCTATATGGGAAACCATTTTGATTAATTTTACACATGAACCAAATATAATTCTATATAAAATTGTAGCATCCCAAGTTTTAAATAATAGAATTATTTAATTTATTATTATCTTTAACGTTAATAATAATAAATTTTTTAATTACATTATCTATTAAAAAGAGAGGAATATGTTCTTTGGGAAATCTCATTTTGTATCTGAGAAGTGGTCAAGAAAAATTTTGATATTAGATGTTGTCTTTTTAGGAAAAAAATGACATGATATAATTTTCATTAGATAATTTTATTTCGTTAGATATTATAGTATATCATAGTTTTAAATTTACAAATTATGAATTTTATAAATTCTAATGATTGAATTATGAGGGGACAATTCAATTAGGAAAGGGGGTGTAACACCCTATGTTTTAAATTAAATTATTATTATTATTAATATTATCCTTTTAGAAAAAAATAATGAAATTAACATTTGTAATTAAATTTTCAATTAAATAATGAATAATATGTTTTTGGGTCCTCTCAAAATTAAATTCTCCAAATTGATTCTTTAATAAACAAAAACAATAGCTCATTTTAAGAATTCATCAAATGTTTTTTCAAAAATGGATGGGTGTTTTCTTTTTTATTATGTCGAATCCATCTTTGATTTCATTTCCACTTTTATAACTACAAATATGGGATAAAAAATTCAAGGTATAAATGGAAATAATTTTAAAATTAAATTATCATTCCTTTGTAATATTTCATGTAAAAATTAATCCCACAAAAATTTGATAATAAAAACTCTAGATTGAATTGAAAAGGTAAAATAATGTTTCCATGGAATTTTGAAATTCATGATAAAAATATAAATTCCCATGAAATATTAAAATCAATATTAATGTGATGAAATATTATAAATTATTATAAAGTAAATTTTAAATAACAACTTGGTATATCATTAACCTTTTATCATAGTATGGGAAATGTTACTAGACATGATAATATCTCTACCCTATTTTCACTATTGGTGAATATGATTTTGATATGGTAACATAGATTAAATATTTACCATAATATGGTTCTTAAGAATAATAGGGAAAACTACACTATGTGGGGTAGAGATGATCTGAATATAGTGAATTGATCAATTTTGAATTTTTTTTTTCATTAGGATCTCATCATTATGATTAGTTTTTAAATGAGGCTCTCTAAATAAAAAATCCACATTAACATAATGAATATAATGAACATAGAAAATTAGTTAGTTCATGTTATATATGGAGGCCAATCTATGGAGAAAGGATAAATCACTTTCCATTTTACCCATATCACTAACCCTCAATTATAATATTCTTAGGTAATGAAATGAACTTCATGATTCAAAAATATTACCATATTTATGGGATAACTACTTACATGAAAAGACACAATCTTTTATAAATAATTAAGAAAAATGATAAAAAAAACACCTTTAACATGTTGATGAAACAGTTTAGATTCCCCCTTTTATTGTGTGAGTTTAAATATCCACTTGAAAATATGTGCATATCCATAACATTTTTCTGTGGAGAATATCCACCACTATTTCCATTTATTTATATAAAAATTAAATTTCTCTTACCTTTATTACCATATACATTTCTTATCACAACAATATTTTTTATTTTTATATTTACTTGAAATCATTATAGATCCTTACAATGTGTCACCATCTATGATGATAGTCAAATATCCATTAAAATTTATCTTAAAATTCATATGAAATAAACCAAACACAATCCTATAGTTTTTATATCTATAAAACAATTAAAACAAAACATTTAAATCAAATCACTTTGCACCATGAAATTTTCATGATTACCATATAATGCTTTATTTTTTATAGTATAATCCAAAAAATGATGCTTAAAACCAAGATATTATTATTAAAAATGGACAGCCCTCAAACTACATCATTTGAATACCCAATAATTTTAACACATGAAATGATGTGGTATTTGATTAAATAAATAACGAAAAAATCTTTAGCAAATCTATAATGAAAATTAACCCTCTTAATCCTCTTTTATTTTTTTCTTCAAAAATACTAATGCTTCAAACTAACCATGTAGTTATTTTATTTTGTATGGAAATTAATATATGGAAGGTTAAATCTACTTCCTTGATAATGATATCTACCATGAAATTATTCTCTCATGTATCCCATTTAATATAGGAATAACAATCGAAGACTCATCAACCACAAAAATTAAAGTGACATGGTTTACTATATTGGACCTATTTGAAATATCAACATCAACATTATCAAAAATGGAATTAACCAATTTCTTGTTATCAAATTATAAAATCTCACTCACTATATTATAATATATAAAAATATATATGTGATTTTTTATTAAAAATTAAAATGTAAATTTTTACTACTAGTCAAACTGGAAAATCCTCCTTATTGTGACAGACATGAATTAAATATAATTCACCTTGATATATTTTGATTTTTAATTATAATGTCAACCTATTTAATTCATTAAACATATTCTAAACATATAATGATATTTAAAAATTATTATATATCGTTGTTTTTCCAAAAAACACAAAATTAACATCAATCTACAATTTGGTCTCAAAAATCATTCATGTTTGTTGTTTTAAAATGAATTCTCTAACCTCAACCTTGAAAACAACACAAAAAACTATTTACTTTTTATGTTAATCTGTAATTATAATTTTAATATATAATAAATATAATGTTTTCACTCTATGTCTATTTATGTTAAAATAAGTAATGAAAATATGGGAAAATATATTGATATCTTAAATATATTTTAATAATAGTACTTATATTCACAACTATAAAATCAATTTTGTTCATAGGATTAATTCAATGAAAACAATGATTTTGTTTCAAAAATTAGAATAACACAAGTAGCGAAAATGATAGAAGTATCAAAATATTCTATAATTATTAACCATATTTTTTTTCTTTTTCATCTCCCAATTCGATCTACTCTCCACCTCCAGATCAACCATACCACTTGATCCATATCATCACCTCTACTAATTACATTCAATGAATTGTCTATTACACGTGAAACAATCCTACACCATTTTCTTTCTATACCCCTCTCTAATAACCAACTTCTCTACCTCATTATTGCCTTCATAAACTCCCCTTTTAGTCTTTATTTTCTATATACTCTAGGATCAACCTATACTGTCATTGAACTACCACCCACCTCCATGATCTCTCATCCAAAAGATCTATCTTTTATCAATATCCCCTAATCAAATTGATCAATGAAACAACATCCCATAAGTAAAAAAATATGTAAATATTATGTATTCAAATTTTATTTTACTATATATTATTTTCTTGAAAAAAAAATAATCACATAAAACATGAATAATACTATTCATCAATTATTTTTAAGGTATTTTTGATTATTTTCTTTTTAATATTTACTCACAATATCTATTAGTTATGCTAATTTATTTTTTATCTTTTGATTTTATAGTTTATCACCCATTTTTGTCTATTTGTGACCAAATATCATTACATCATTATTTATATTATCTTTATTACTCCTTAAAAAAATATAATTTTTTTAAATTTTTTCTCAGTTGTATATATTATGATAACTAATGATACATTTCTATAATTAATTATCATCTAATGTTAATTTTTCATTTTTTATTTGATAGAGCTAATTAATATATAATTACTTGTATAAATAAAATTCATTATATTTTGAATTTGATATATTATTTAAAAATAATTTTAAGGGATAATTATCAATAGAAACATTTTAGTAAATTTATATCTCATTTATATTTTAAATTCTCTATTTTCTATTGTTTATCATTTAAGGTCAAATAAATTATATGCAAGGGTATGTGGAATTTATTGTCTTAATGTTTAATCCTTATACACATTATATATATTTTTATTTATTGGATATTTTTTTGAATATTTCATTAATTCCATAAATTTATTTTTTCCATGTTATTACAATTAACATGTTTAAATTATCCTACATGAGATATTTATAAAAATATTTTTTTTATTCCAGTCCAAATATTTCTAATTTATAATTTTATAGTATTTAATAAATATTTCATTTATATTAGGTTTTGAATATTACAATAATTATCTTTAATTTAACTAATATTATTATTTAAGATTATTATTTTAATATTTTACGATATCTAGAGATATTACATGATAATGTTTCAATATAAATGAAAATTTGTTTCACCGCTTAGTAAAAAAATCATTTTCTTTAAAGTTATATTTTTTTATTTTTATAAATTGAATAACTAAGTCAAAAAGATAGATAATACAATTTTAAAATATTAATTAAATTTTTTTCTAATTTCATTATGTATCTTGTTAAAATATATGAAAATGCATGTATATTTTCATGAAAATGATTGAAAGATTTTCTTATAAGAGTCATAGAATTATAATAAATTTATTTCCACCCAAATAGGTGTTTGTAATTTGATTTTAAACATTATTCGTTATAATATAATATTTTTTTAATTAATGTATAGAAAGAATTGAAGGTTTCAATGTGGTAAGTAAAGTTTATATAATTGATTAATGACCTAAATTTATTTCATGGATTAATAACCACACTTTTATATTAACCAATTGAAATTTCACAATTTTTATATATATTAATGATAATTATTCTTTAAATTCATTATGAAAATTAATAAAAATAACAAGTTGAATTTATTTTTTGGAAATAAATAATTTATTGATAATTTTTTTAAAACATGTTTTTAATTTTTAAATATATATATTAAAATGAGGTAATATAATCATTTATATATTATTGTTTTCGGATATAAATTAAATATATTGTTTTTAAGTGAATTTCACTAATCATATTGACAAAAAATAAATATAAAATATATTTTAAATGATGATCAAAAAACATAATTACAACAATTCGTATTATTTTTATTAATTTAATTAATTTTTAAGAGACCTTACTCATTATAATGGAAATATTTTGTTAAATAAACTATACCAATTTTATTGTATATATTTTAAAAATATTCAATATTGATTGTATTTGAAGAATTTTTTCATTATAATTTCTTGATAACAGCTGCAATTATATTTTTCTTATTAAAATATATTAATCATCATTTGTAATATATATATATATATATGTGTGTGTGTGTGTGTAGGATAATGATTAATATATTTAATATATTTTCTAGAGAATTTTTGTGTGTGTAGTTTTTCATTTATTTCATTCACCAGTAAATTTTAAAATTTTAAAATAATTTTCTTTATAAAAAACTAGCAAATGAATATTATTTTACAAAAGAATCTATGAGGAAATAATTGTTCAAAAATATAAAATAAAAAGAAATTGAATCAAATATTTGATGGGGAATATTTTGTTTCATATCACTATGATACAAGTTTCAAAATTTTCATTGAGGTGATATATGTTTATTCAATTAATATAATTCTCAATGAAATGTTAAATGTGTTTTAATTTAAGGAAATTAATGTTATCATAATTATGGACAATTTGAGTAGTCCATATTCTAGTATAGGTGGATTAACATAAAAGTTATTCGAAATCATTGATTATGTTGGAACTAAATTATATCTAAAATCAACAATATCTAGAAAACAAATTTATTCTATTACAACTGATGAATTTGAATAAATGAAAGACACATCATTTGATATTTCAATAACATTACAAAAAATGGAATCCTCATTAGAGAGAATATTTATGAGATATATTTCTATACTTGAATGTTGAAAATGAAAATATATTTTCTCATATGATACCATGGATATATGTCAAAAAAATTAAATATTGTTCAAAAAGGATAAAAACCACTTTAATTAAATAATTTTATGTATATCTCATATTTGGATAGACAATGGAGTATTTTAGAGTCATAAAAGTCATTATGGTAGAGTTCAAGGAAACAAATCTCTATAAATAAAATATTTCACATAACCTTGAACGAGATGTAATCTTTATTATTTATTTATTATATATTATCTAAATCAATGAGATGACATCAGGATCAATTTAATTGAAATAATAAGTTAACCTAAGAAAAATAAAAAATTTCATGGAAAGTGACTAATCATAGGAATTTATAATTTTCCATTAATGATCATAATGTGTAACTTGAGTTGAAAATTTCTTATCTTAACCCATTAATGTCCATGGTTCAAACCACCGTTTTTAAACATGGTTTTTATTCCTTAAAAACAACTTTTGTGGAAATTAATAAAATAACTATTTTAAGTATTTTTTCACTTATTACAGTACATAAATAATCATGCGATAAAATTGAATTTTATCATCATTATTTTTTTTATGTGATAAAAAAATTGTCTAAAGTGAGATGAATTTATTTGTAGAATATAATGAAATTTTCAGATTACTGGATATTTACTTTTAGTTAATTAGTTATTTTCTTATATATGTGAATTTATCATAGTGGAGTATAAATAGAGAGTTTATATATCCATGATGAAATAAATGAAAAAAAAATCAATGTGTATTGTGTAGTGTAAAAATTGGGAATACATTGATTACAAAACCTTTCTTCCTACCATAGTTTATGTGATAAAATGTGTAATTTAATTATTTTATTGAATACAACTCACCATTGAAAACCCATGGTAGGTGTTCAAAATTGAGCTTATTTTAAGATGGATAAAATTCAAATTGTGTATGATTTTAATGTATTTATATCTACTTTATTTCATTTTACACATTTCATTAATAAGTACAAAACCCATTAAAATAAAAAAAAAATTTCAAAAAATATTTTTCTCTAAGATGACCATGCCACTGATGTGTATTGAAGCATTGCCTAATGTGCACTACATATTATACAGAAATAAATTATATTTTCCTTATAAGAGTATATCTATTGGTAAATGTTTATTTTCTTTTGGAATTTTTTTTAAAATAATTTATCTTGGAAGTAAATTGGTTGTAAAAACTCTACCACTAAATGTTATTGAGGAAGATAAAATAGTTCTACTAGAGTTATAATAAAAAAACTAATATATATATATATATATATATATATTTCATGATGTTTGACAACTGATTCATATGAAAATTTTATCTATTGATAATATTTAAACATTTCTATTTATTATAATTACTTCTAAGAATTAATATTTCTTTTTTAATTTATATTTGGAATAAAATATAATTTCTCAATATTCTATTATTTTTTGGGTAAATTTATATATTATATTTATTCATATAATTAAATATAATTTATATGAAATATTTATTTTTTAATAATTATAAAATTATCTTATATGAACTTATTCAAATAGATATATTTTGTGAAAATACTTTTTCAGAATTAAATTGAAACTATTTACTATAATTCAAAAATATATATAAATCTATATGAAACAAGTTAAAAACCTCATTAAATGAGTTAAAAATACAAATGTATTTAAAAAAACCATTATAAACCATCTAAAATCTATTTTACCCGCACTTTAGATATCATATTCATGGTTCACATTGAATATGTGGTCTACATACGCCTTTCACCCACTTATTCAATACATGACCACAATGATGTCGATCACCTATAGTGGGCCATATTGGTAGCATAATGTTGGTCAATGCCAATTATTGATTAAGACGGCTTGAAGAAGCTAATCATGTCTATATATATATAAGAAATAGAACATTTATGTGGGTATGAATATAAGCGGTTTATACCAAAAATAAAACTCGATACATGAAAAGAACCCAATGGCTACAAATGTTTAATAAAAACAGAGCGCATCAAAAAAAGAAAAATGAATATTCATGTCAAACATATTTCAAAATCTCATTTTTATTAAATTTATTTTGTAAAAGTCCAACATAGTATAATTGATTTATAGTCAACATACTAAACACATTCTTTAGAATAATCTAGTAATTTCGATTTCAAAAAAAGTACTTTCAAATTCAGATGTCAATATCATTTCTTAAGGGACTAATTTATAATAAACATGATTATGGGTAATGATTAAACTCATTTCTTTCAAAATTTCACTCATTTATTAAAAGAAACAAAATGATATGAAAAAGTGTTAAATTATAAGGAAAATATCATTTAGGATATTTCTGATTAAATTATAATTCAATTTATAAATATAAATTATTAATGCATCAAATGCATAAAAATATACCTAATTTTTTTATAAAGGAATATAAAAAATAACTATGTAGTTGAACTATAGTAGATGAGATTATATTTTTTATCCAGCTTCATAATCCAAAAAAAAATCACTGGGATCATTAAATTAGATAATTTTTATAAACAATAAAAAAATGAAGAATTTAAATGGATTTGAATATCAAGTGTGTGGAACACGAATGCACCAAATGTATACTTTGAATCAATCCCCACTAATCCCACAACATAAAAGGAAAAAATCAATCAAATTGATCAATAAATAAAAGAATCTAGCTAATTATTTATAATGTAGTATGCAAAAAAAATTGACAAAATGACTAATGTGATGTAATTAATTGTTGGAAAAATTATTAGAATATGAAACAAAGATTCAAATATACCCTAATAAAATAATCAGGGATATGTAAAAAACAAAAAGTATGTTAGGTTAAGGGGAAAGAGGCCTGAAAATCATATTCTAAAATATATAATTCATCAAAATCCAATATCACATTGGATACCCACCATAAAATTAAATGATTACTACGTGTACACATAAACACTACAATTCCAAAAAACATCATTATAATCAATGAAAATGTTGGATGACTGAAAATGTGTGGTAAAAAATACACTCATAGAGGAATTTAGAATCACAAACAATACTTATGTATCTTCATTTATATATTTATACCCTCTAAAACTATTATATTTATGTCTTCCTTACTCAGGTTCATTATAACGATGTCTTAGTTTATGGGTTTTGGCAAATGCAGATCATTATAAAGGGTGACCAGATTCCTCCTGGTTAGTGGGTTTTTCTCCACCTTCTATCTGAGGTACTATATTTAGATTCCATAGGTAATTGGTTCTAAATAAAATTAAATTCCTAAATAGATTTATATTGTCCCGTATTTTTATTTTATATCATTGATTAAGATGGAATTTTTATTTAGGATATTTCTTTTGGGTCCAAAATGTCCCTCACAGACCTGGGTAGTGCTCCCATCTTTATTTATTGAATAAAGAAAATAATTTTTTAGGTTTCTCAAAATTACTAATATACTAAAAGACCCTATATTATTTAAATTACATATAAATTATGATTAAACAAACACTAAAATGGAATCAATGTTCCATTGAGAATGAAATGAGAACATTGTAAGTGATTTCAGTTTTAAGATTTATCATAGGCCATGTGTGAAATATAGGTAGTCTATGAAATTTAGATGCTAGTCTACATGTGTAAAGAAGAAAAATATAAATCCTAGATGAAAAATAGTTTAGGAGATATATTTCACATATAACACTCTATAATGTATTTATAAAAAATACTAATTTTTGTGGGTCAAAAAATATTCCCTATGAAATAACATTAAAAGTAAATTATAATTAATCTTATTTGACTTAACTAGTGAAAATTTTAGTATTCTAGTGATTTTCTATAGGAAATTAAATGATTAATTATGATAAAGTGATTTTAATTGTCACGACCCGCCTCCCCGGGCCATGAACCTTGTTATCTGACCCCATGGGACTCCTGTAATACCTTGGTTGCCTTCCCAACACACCATAGGCTATTACTCACTAGGGTATCTTATCAGACTAATGACTTTCCCCACAGGCCAACACATGTTCTTTCAGTGTGTTTTGTCTTCACTCACACATACCCTGGGAAACTTCCCAGAATATCACCCATCCTGATTACTACTTCAGGCCAAGAATGCTTAATTGTGGAGTTCTAATCAGGTAGGATCCCAAAAATAAAGGTGCACCTTATTGATATGGTTAGTAACATTTAGCCTTTTAAGTGTCAAATTTTCATGGGTGTTACATTATCCACCCCTTTAAAGCACAACGCCCTCGTTGTAGACCCCAAGCTTCAAACCCAAGCAGTTCTTATACACATCCGGCTGGGTATGGGATCTGATAACATTTGTCACCACCCGCCTCCCCGGGCCATGAACCTTATCATATAACCTCATGGGTCTCCTATAATACCTTGGTTGCCTTCCCAGCACACCATAGGATATTACTCACTAGGGTCGCTTATCAGACTAGTGACTATCCCCACAGGGGAAAACATGTTCTTTAAGTGTGTTTTTTCCTCACTCACACACACCCTGGGAAACTTCCCAAAAGGTCACCCATCCTAATTACTACTCCAGAACAAACATGCATAACTATAGAGTTCTAATCAGGTAGGCTCCCAAAAATAAAGGTGCACCTTGTTGACATGGGTATTAACAATTAGCCTTTTATGTCTCACTTTTTTAGGGGTGTTACATGAATGTCTATTTTTTTCTATATTTATTTTACCTTCATGATGAAAAATTTATTTCAATATTGATTCATTGGTCCAATAACTATCTTGGTATATGTTAAACAAGAATATTCCAATTATAGGGACACCCAACCTCTTATTTGTGGGCTAATATCACCCTTTCTGAAGTTGGTAATTTTGTTTCATAACCCAAACCATGTAGACCTAGCCTTTGATTCTCATAGTTTTGCTATATTTAAATTTTTATATTTCACCTATTAAAGATTTTCACACAAGAAACATAGAATATATATTTCAAAATTATAAATAAACCCTCCAAGAATCTACTAATATTAAACACATAAATGTGGAATAAATCTCCTAAATGAATGACAAATCAACATATAATTATGAAAACACTAAAATAGATTCCAAATTTGAAAGAATGGAATTATAATGTGGGAATTGGAATTATGATTTTACTTATAACACTAAATAAATTATGATTAATGAATATATTACCTTAAACATGTTGTATTGATTTATCCACACACTCAATGAAAAAATGTGGATGAGGCAACTCTATCCCCCCTTCATTATATATATTTTGAAGGAGTCAATGGAATACTACCATTTATTGCCATTATATTCAAAATATTTTTTTTATTTTCTTATACATGAGTTGGAGGATTTACCATGTATAAACACAATTAAAATCATTATCATTCTTGTATTATTATAATCATCTGGAACATTGAAATGTTTTTTTAATAAAACCATCAATTATTACCCTATCAAGACACATGTCCTTCTCATTTTAATGGTTATTTTTTAATTTATTTCAATGATATAAAAAACATTTTAATATTTATACTGTATCCATCTAAATTATTGGTTTGAGATAAAAATATGAGCCCAGTTTCCCAAAAAATAGCAGATAAGGTCATTCTACTATATTTAGGGCATTAAATGTTCAACATAAGTATTCTAATGAAATTATATATTAAGATAAATTAATATAAGTACATGGAAGTGTAATTGGGGAAAATATATTATAAACAAAGGATAAATACAATCTATAATATGGTCCATGTCCTCAACCATAATGGAAATATGATCAATGAATACCTTAATTGGTGTCTAGTACATTGATGATAACTAGAATGACAACACTCAATTGTTTCCCCCCCAATCCCTAATAGCGATTGCATTCTTGTTTATGGGTTGATTTAATGTAATAGAACATACAAATTATAGGGAAGAAAATTTTTATGAGATAAAGGTAAAGTATCATTGGAAGAATACGGAGCTCATTAATAACATGATGTTATTAAAATTCCGGATTAGAGAGATGATACTCATGGGGGTTGAGGACTTGGGATTCATGCAAATCATGATATATAATATCTCTCTCTATTAGGTGAATGGGATAATTATCACAATGGATGGTCACATAATGGTCAAGTATTTCCCATGTCTTCCTATATAGATTAAGGGTGAGAAAATTTAGTGAAGTGAGGGGTTGATTTGATTGGAAAACAATGGAATAACTAAATTCTATTATTTTTTAGAGTTTTTTCATATTCTATTACAGTTATGTATGACATATTAAATTATGTGACATTTTCTCATCTATGTGATGTGAAATTTTTTGTATTAATATTTGGGTTTCTATATTTCCCTACTTTTTATTGAAGATAAAAGCAGAGATAGAAAATGGCACTATAATGTTTTTATAATAAAAAACAATTACTATCCTAAAAAATTCAATGTGATAAGCATGGGAAATAAGTATTGTTTCTATTTATAACGTAAAAATATTGTACTTAACAAATTTAAAGGGATAAAATAATCTAAACATATCATCATCACTCAAATTCAACTCAACCATAAACAAATATTTGTTTAAGAATATTGATTTGTTTGATGAAATTAATTGAAAACTTCTCATAACATTAATCTCTTATGATAAGTGCATTTATAAAGGAGATTAAAAAATTCTTATTGAATAAATTATTTTATAAAACATAATTAATTGGTTTTAATTTGTAATTTATGTATTTTTATATAAATAGAAGTAGAACTACATATTTTTTATCATGATAATAAAAATGGATTATTTGTATATGTATACCATGTGATTGTGTTTGTGGGTATTTTCATGGAACATGATCATATATTATAGAAAAATTATAAACAAATAGGTTATTCTGAAATGTAATAGGTTCATCTAATTAACCTATATGAAATATTTTTCAATAATAAATTTATACAAACCTTATTCATCTCAAGGTATATATTCATATCATTGAAAACCATTTCATTATAAGTGATATATAATATCATCAGAAATAAGTAAATATATTAGAATCTAATGGATTCTGAAATTAGTATAATAACATTGAGATATTATATTCAAAAAATATTCTTATGGTTCACTGACCCAAAACCTCTCAAATTGAGTAATTTATTTGAAATTATAATCATAAATAAATGTATGTATATTGAAATAAGGGTGATATTGATGTTTTCAAAATATAATTTTTTTCCCATGCCCTTGGTGGTGTTTTCAAACTGGGGATCCATTCTATCATATTCTCTCAATGAAAAAGATTTATTGGATGGGAGAAATTCTTCATCAAGTTGTTTATTTATTTCAATTATGAAATTAGGATCTCATTAATGTATATATTGGAATTTTTAATAGAGTATATATAAAAAATTAATGAAAAAATATCACAAATTTAAATAATGAATAAATAATGAAATAAATTAATTTTTTGATAATCAACTAATTTATTCTTTTCCATGTTATTAAAAACCACTGACCTATACTAACCACCTTTTTATTACCATCATTCGCTATCTGTAAACCTCTTATACCTAGTATAAAATAAAATATCATCTTATGATACCAACACCTTCATATTGATTGAATATAAAGAATCCTTTTTAATTTTAAATATTTTTCATGTAAGAAAATTCATATAATTTTTCTTTGTATTGATGTGGGGTACTATTGGAAATAAGTTTCTTCTAACCCATTCAAAAAAATGGATCTATCAGTATCATAGAGTCCAGATTAATTTTTGGTGATCAGTAAATATTCAGAAAGAACAATATCAAATGAATGAATCCAATTTTCCATTATGAAAAAGACTCACTTAGGGCACAAAAATGTATATATTTTCATAATGGTTCACATCTATAAGATCCCCTTTCCACTATTTTCTATTACCCCTAATACAAAAATGACATGAAAAATAGGATCCAAATTTATTATAACATGAAATTTTACATGTTAACTAGTATGAAAATAATAAGGACCAAGCCAATAATGGGAAATCAATTTAAAATTTGTAATATAATAAAAATTGAATACATTAACATTTTATTTTCGATACATATCCCTCCATATAGTGATGATTTGTGTTTTAGAAACAATGAGTGTGTTGAATAAAAATTTATATAGAAAGATTTATTAATACCTACAAAAAATCAAAGTATCAAAATTTATCCATTTAAATGGTTATTTATATTAGAAAATAAAAAAATAATGAATATACCATTGTAGTGGTATCTCTAAGAAATGATTATAGTTTTCTATAAGTTATAAAATGAACAATCTCCAATAATGGAACATAAAATGCTCAAAAAAATAAAAATAATAGTCCATAAAATTCTATTTGTTATCTTATCGGTCCATGACTTATACCTAACAATATAAAATGTTGAGATAGAATTATTAATGAAATGGGTGGAATAATGTATAAAAGTAAGCAATCTATCAAATTATCTATCCATCTATCTTTAACTTTAGATCTCTCTAGATAATATAAATGAAACTATGACTCAACAACAAACAAAATTAATACAAAATCCTAATGTTAAATTAGGATGAGAGTAAAAATAATAATTACAATGGTATAAAACATGTTTCATGCCTTATAAATCAATGAAAAACTTCTTTTAAAATAATAAAATAAAAATGTGATTGTGATGTTGGAATAGTGGATAGAATTATTAGGCAAAATCATATATTAAGATGAAATAGAATAGGGGTTATACTTTTTACTGAGCTACATGATAATCATTCAAGAGATGATCACATAAATCTGTTGTGGTGGTTGTGGGATTTCCTCTATAATTATTTTTTCTCAAAATCCATTTTGATGAGGAAACATAAGTAGTTATTAAGGAAGTAGAGATCACCCAAGTTATTTTAAGAGTGTAAACTTTGTTAGTTTACCATATACTCTTATGTACATGTGGGTTTTCTTATCTTCCATTACAAATGATGTTATTTTTTATCACATTAACATGTACACATGTTTTCCAACATGTGTGGATTAATGATTCATTTTTTACTTCATAGAGAATAAGTGAATCAAGAATGAATCACTTATTGACATGATATATTACTTTATTATTTTTGTATAATCTTATATATGGCTAATATATCCAAATATATTTTTCAATATGATCTTTTTATAAATTATTACAATGAAAATGTAGTGTCTAATAGATCAAATTATTTATTTTGGATCCATGTAGATGACCTAAAGTAATTTAATTTAAGGATTATTTTCTGGTGATGTATATTAATAAAAATTGATTTTAACATATGAAAAAAAAACCATGAATCTTTCATGACATTGATAATTTTTAAAATAGTTAAAATTCATGGATTTAATTCAATAATTTACAGATGAAACATAATGAATATCTTGAACTACTAGAATAATGTAAATTTCCTAATTATAGTTGAAAGGTTCTCAAGCTAAGAAACTATTGTAGTTTATTTTTATAGATGTGTTGTGAATGAGAAAACCTAAATTATCCCTAATTAAGTACATAAGAATATGAAATTACATTAATAGAACTTTATTATTCACCTTGAGTTCGCATCTAAACAACCATGTATACTGAAATGTAGTTAAATTGGGTGATTGTATTTACTTTAACATTGTAGTAAAATACATTTATTACTAATTTCACTATGGCCTCTATCATTTAAGTAATTATTAATAATTTTTTTATAATCCAAACAACATAACAATTTTTATATAAGAAAACATATGAATATATATACAAGTAAAAAAATTTCTGGGACCAAGTAACATAGTCAGTGGTCAATCAAAATATAGTGTAGAACCTAGTGGATAAATGGTGTATCTATCCATGGTGAAATTTGGAAGCTCCACTTAAGCATGATGGGGGTGATGCAAATACTATGTTTTCTAAACAAGGGATGAAATAGAAGTGATTAAAGGGAGAAATATAATGTGGCTTGAGATTTTTATGTTGTTAAATAATACACATATGGTATCATGATTCAATTATAGAGGGATGATGTTTGGATTTAAGGAAGGTTAGTGGGAGGTGCATCTTGGTTAAGACAGATTTGAGAGGCATGACAGCAAAATGTGAGGAAGAGTGGTAGGTGGGAAAGAAAAAATATAGGGAGTTAACAAAATGATGAGGTGGAGTGATGAATTTATATTTAATTTCAATTATTTTATATATAAATTGTTTTAAATGATAATCAAATAAATAATATAAAAAATTATTAACAACATTGATATTTAATGAAATATGAAAACGAAAATCAATTAATGAGTGGTTTTTAATTAAACCATAAGAAATTGATATTGAATTCATTCATAAAAATAATATATATATATATAAATATACATTATTTTTATTAGTTGGTTAATGATGAAATTATTATTTTAATTCAATGGTTTATTGGAACATTTTTAAATAACATAAAAATATTCGTTGGTTATTGTTATTATGAATAATAGATTCATGTGTTAACAAAACAAAATTCTAGTATTAGTATGATAATTCTTTTTGGTGTTGTCAGAATCTCTCTTCATCCTTGTTTCATGTTGGATAAGAGTTCCAAAAAGCTCATCTAATGATATTTGAGTAACCTTCCTATTCTCTTCAGTAGTATTTGTTTTTGATTCCCACTCATTGGGAATTATATCAATAATCATGTCAACAAGGGCTTCATCATCTAACCCTTTTTCTCCCATAGACTGAAGACTGTTTACAATAGTCATAAATCTCTGTTGAACATTACTGATTGGTTCTCCATAAGAAAAATTGAATCCATGGTATTCATCTCTAAGCATAGCTCTCCTAGTCTCAATCACTTTAGAAGTTCCAAAGTGTGTAACCTCTAAATTATTCCAGATACAATTAGCTGCTTCACAAGAAGAAATTTGGCTATATATATTTCTAGTCATTGAACAGAATAAAGTATTGTGTACCTTATAGTTGAGTTGGTATTCTTGCTTCTCCTGGTTAGTAAAAGTTCTGACTACCTTATCAGGAATTTTATAATCACCAGTAACAATAACAAAATTATCCACTCTAGTATTGATAATGAATCTCTTCATTCGATCTCTCCAATGGTCATAGTAATTTCCATCAAAAATAGGTGGTCTTGTAGGATTTAGGTTGTCAATAGAGCCAACGTTGATTCCTGTCATTCTTAACAAAAACTTGGGCAACCAAACTTGTTAGTAAGAAAAATTTGTAATCACAATGTTCGGAATGAACATGTTCAGAATGAAAAAGTTCGGAATAAAAAAGTTCGGTACAGAAAAATTCAGAATAGAAAATTTTGGAATGAACTATCTTCCTAAGAAAGGAAAATTAGAACAATGAAAATGTGAGCAAGAAAAACTTATATGTGAGTATAATTAATTCAGAGACCTCTTTTGAATCTAATTGTGGAATTGGATTAGTATTTGAGGTTACCTTCCTCTGATACCAACTGTTGGATCAAAATAATGATGTAGATGCTCACAATACAAGAGGGGGGTGAATTGTATACTTTAAAAATTTCCTTAAGCATTGAAGGATCTAATTTTAACAAAGTTAAACTATAAAAATTCACAACACCTCTAATTGAAACTTAATCAAAGTCCACAATATGAGATTCTACCTTAAAGCATATAGAATCTAAATGAATCAGAGTACAAGTGTAAGGATATATAAGAAGGTTATACTTTACTTAAAATACACAATTCAGCGGAAAAACAAGTAGTAATACTACAAGTAACAAACAATAATTCATTTAACCGAAAGAGAAGGGTATCCAACAACCTTGGATAAAGGTCCCTTGATTTATACTTTCATGCAAGTCTGTCTTACCCACACCAGGGTAAGCCCTTTATACAAAGATCGGAGTCACTGTATTGCTATCCCATCAAGACCTCAACTTTAAGGTAGTTGGAACCTCTGTCTTCCTATCCTCGGAAGCCCTCAAACTTTAAGGTAGTAGGAACCTCTGTCTTCTTATCCCCAGAATGCCTCGAATGAAATCACCAACATTTTGAGCCACATGAAGCTTGATATTTGATAAGAGCCTCTCACTCTAGAAAACACTTCAGGATATCTTGATCACCAAAATTCCAAAAGTTCTCATTCAGTTCAAATGAGCTCTTATTTATAGGTGGATCTCAAACGATCATCTCCCTCATCAAACGGTCTTATTTTCCTTAAATCTCGGAGAGACTTGTACTTGTGTCACTCAACCAATGGTTGGTTAGTAACAAAATGGATGACATCGTTTTATAACAAAACTTATGTAACTGAAAGTACGACATCGTTTTCTAACAAGTGTAAGTATAAGCAAAACTGGAATTCGGAATGTAAGAAAATAAAAGTTCAGAGTCTAACCAAAACATAATTTGGAGTCTAACCAAAATAAAATTCGGAGTCTATAATAAATAGATATTCAGATTCTGTTTTGTATGAATTTGGAACCAGAATTCTGTGGAAATTAAGAGTCTAAATTTCTAAGGAAATCCAAAGTCTGGTTTCTCCAGAATTCAGAATCTGAACTTACAGAGTTCGGATTCGAACTTGTAGAAGTTTGGAGTTGAACTAGTAAATGTTCGGAGTCGAACTTATGAAAGTTCTGTGTCGAACTCATAAAAGTACGGAGTCTAACTTATAAAAGTTCAGAGTCAAACTCATAAAAGTTCGGAGTCTAGAATTCAGAGTTTGAACTTCATGATAGTTTGTATCCAGAATTTAGAATGGAACTTCATGAGAGTTCGTATCCAGAATTTGGAGTGGAACTTCATTACAGTTCACATCCAAAATTCGAAGTGTAACTTCATTACAGTTCACATCCAGAATTCAGAGTGGAACTTCATTATAGTTCACATCCAGAATTCGGAGTGGAACTTCATTACAGTTCTCATCCAGAATTCGGAGTGGAACTTCATTACAGTTCTCATCCAGAATTCGGAGTGGAACTTCATTACAGTTCTCATCGAGAATTCAGAGTGCAACTTCATTACAGTTCTCATCCAGAATTTGGATCCTAAACAGAATTCTCCATATCTAAGTATTATATGATTCTGAGGTTTTAGATATGAATCATATTTTTATGCTTAGACAAAATTATGATATGTATAAGGAAATCTAGATTGGGGTAAATTTCATTAAGGAAATTTTCCTTAGAGAAGTAAAATATATTTTCTTAATTATAAGGTGTTTGTGATTTTAAAAACAAGTAATTTTCAAAACAAGAAGGAATGGAAAATTCATAAGGAAAACCTTATTGACTCAACAAAATGATGTGTGAACATGATGCTATCTTCATTCCCAAGTATGTTTGGTTTTTAACCACTGAGACATGATGTTTCATTTTTATGCTTGCCACATTTTAAGTCTTATATTTATGCATCCTCTCATGTTCATGATCTTTTTCCCATGTTATTATTATGCTCAACCCATGCTATATTGTTCGTATCTATCCTCTTACTGGGCTTCTAGCTCACCCCTTTTGATGTATATCCATAGGTGGAAACATGTACTAAGGAGAGGACAAGTTCCAATAAGAAGCTAGAGAAGAAGACATTAAATAAATGTTTGTGCTTGATGTTGTAATTGTTATGTATGGTTCTAGTTTCCCCAGACACTAAACCTTTGGATCCTCTATGTGTAATACTATTATTTTTTTTACCTTTAAAATGATGTAATAGTGATGTAATAAAAGGCAGGGTCGCTATAAGTCTTTCATGTGCCAGAGGAAACCAATCTTTTATGAAAAGTTATAACTCTTGGGTGGGGGTAGCTCCCTATTTATATTCCTTAACAAACCTATTCTTAAGTCCCTAACGTGTCACATAATATTCACTCCATGTGTGGAAAACCCCTTTTGATGTCGCATTTGGCATGTAATGCTCTTCTGTGCAACCTAAGCTTTTATGAAAATTCTTCAATATTTCTCACACATCTTTCCTTTTCTATATTTTTATTAAATTATCCCAAAATATTCCTTGCATGAAATATTACAAACCACCTTCCATGTTGCATGTAACACCCTTTAGAAAATTCACTTTTCTCCATTCTCCTATTTTTGGAACCATTAATTTGGCACACTATGAAACAATGAAACCATTAATACATTTTTTTGCTTGAACTATAGGATCTCTTTCCTTACAAACTCTCTGGTCATCTATGTAAGGATTGAAAAAAAAATGCATACCTTGATCAACCCAGTTTGGATTGAAAACAAATAAAAAATAACTCCATTTTCAGTAATGAATAGCCTTGGTTTCAACAATATCCCCTTTTGGGGTTTTTATCTATCTCTAGATAAATTCAACATAGCACCATCCACTATCAAAACCTGATACACAAGAATCAACTCATCCAACACTATGTCTACATGATAAATTCCCGATGTAGAAAACAAGAGGGGAAGCATGAATTTGGTTCTCGTGTTTTTGATTTCTTATAGATTACCAAGCTATGATATGATCATGTCACAGAAACATTTCATGCCCTAATCTATTTCCTCATAACACCAAATTGTTTTCTCAGTTATCATTTTCTCATTTGTAAGTCATTTAATTTCTCTTTTATCCCCCCATTGTAAATTTTTTTACATTCTCTATTTTCTATCTTTCCAATAACTAGAAAATTTATTTTCATTCTCCTCTTTTATACCATTGAGTACCATTGAATTTCCTACTTTGAGGCACTAAATTTATCCATTCTCCCTCATTGGTAATAATCCCAAATAATTGTACTAAAAAAATGTCACCACACTCACCCAACAGAGATTTTCCTCTATAGGGTTTCCCACATCTTCCTCTGCGGTGGGATCTCATCTCTTCACTACTCGCTCGATTAGTGGTTTGATCATCATTGGAGGGTTCTTAGAGATTCTCTCAACTCCGTTTCATGGATATTCTCTGTGGATTATCAAGTTTCACTCCTCCATTCGGGTTTGTTCTTTTGTATTCATCTAGATTCACCTACCTTGATTCTATTTCATCTTTGGGTATTTCCACCTCTAATATCGTGATGATGGTGGCTACGGTGGAACTGTCTTTTTGGATCTCTTAAAAAAATTTGGTGGTTTTTATTCCACCGTACATCATATATATCTTTTTATAGATCCATTATTTTCAATTTTTTATTCATTTTTGTGATCACAAGAGGGGGATAATTTGTGGATATGGTTCTAGGACATGTGGGATTCGAGGATTGGGGTTCTCCTTGGTTTGTCAAGTCACAGGTTCCTCTGTAATGACCTGTTCTTTCTTTCTTGAATTCTTGGTGTGGAAATGGAACTATTCCAGCAGTTCATGATGATGGAAGTACAAAGTTTCTAGTGTCATTTAACTCAGTTATTATTGTAGTTTTTTGGATGGTAATCTCATTTTTCACTACTCATGTTTTATTCCCTAGAATTTCATCCTATCCTGCACTGGTCTCTTTAGTTATGCATGTTCTTAGGGAGTAATTTTTTTCATGGGTACTATTTTTTATCTTTTCATTTGGATGTGGTGCAATTTTTTTCAGGTTCCATAGGGTGGGAGCCATCGAAAGAGTGATGGTTGTGATAAAACCCATCATTCATCCATGCGTCATCACTTTGATGGATGGATGGGTACCTTTCTGTGATAGTTTCTCATTTTTTTTGTTCTTATTTTTTGTTGCATCAGGTTGACATTAATGAGAGTACATTCCATGCTTTGTCTGGTGGGAGACTCTAAAGATATAAGGGGGCGTTGGCACTTTTAATCCGGCTCTCCTCAACATTTCTATGTTGGTAGTAGAGGTTCTTTTCCACGTTGTTCCACCATTATGGTGCAACTTCTTGGTAAAGGCGATGACACACTATTTTGATTGATCTCACTGGTGCTCTATCTGAAAAGGGGGTGAATATATTTTATAGTTCTTTCATGTATGTTTATTTATCTTGAACATGTAGGATCTTTTTTACCATTTTATATTTTGTTTATTTAAGTATTTTTTTCCTCCTTTCAATGGGTTTCCACTTTCCCAGTGCTAAAAGAGGTTCTTTCTTTTGGATGATCAATAATGGGGGATAAAAGCTCAACCTTATTAAAAAAACCCAAATACCCAAATATTGACATTTATAGATCATGAACATACTCCCCTAGATAGTATCCCCCCCATAAATCTACACCACTTCAAAAAAATGATTAGAATAGTTAACACAATTGGAGAGAGGGGTTTTTTATGACCTCCTATGCACTGAGAGGTGGTTGAACACTGAGGTTCAACTGATGTTTCTTAGACATAGCTGCTACCAATGGATGATCAGAATATCAACTACTTTCTCATTAGTTCCCACATGATCCATTTTAATCATTCCAGGCCCAAGTTTTTATTTCATGAAGTGATACACAATTTCAATATGTTTTGTATGATATTGTCTAATAGGATTCTTCATAAGATTTATCTCACTCTTATTATCCCAATGAATCACTATTGGTTGTTTCACCTCATCACTGATATCAGCCAGTTGTTGTTTCATCCAAAATAACTAAGTGCATGCCTTTGTGGATGAGATATACTCTTTTTATGTAGTACATAGGGAAGTTATTTCCTATTTCGTATATAACCATCCCATAAATTTCTTTCCAATAAAGAATTCTCCTACACTTGTGTGATTTTTATTTACCACGTATCTAGCCCAGTCAACATATGAAAATGTCAATAATTCATTATCTCTTCCAATAGAAAAATGTAATCCATAATGGGGAGTACCTATAATTTACCTCATGATTCATTTAACTACCTTCATATTTTCTTCCTTTGAGTTACATTGAAAACGGGCTGTTAATCATGTTTTAAAGACAATATTTGACTGTGTTGAAGTTAGGTACAACAAGATGAAAATGAATATCATGTACATGATGGGATCCAAAGATGTCTCATCCTCATGAATTCTATGTTTGGTTCCATCCACAATCAGAGATGACATTGGTTTGGAGTCATGTATATTGAATTTATTCAGCAACTCTCCTGCAAACTTTTACTGAGAGATAAACATGTATTAATTCATCTGAATCACTTGCAACCCCAAGAAATATATGGCTTACCCAATAATATACATTTCAAATTCTGATTTCATGTGATTGTAAAATTAATCCACTGATCCATGATTTTTTACACCAAATATAATATTATCTATATACATCAGCACCATGAACTAATCATTATGATAATTTTTCACTTAGAAATTGTTCTCCAATACTCCTATATTAAATTACAACTTCTTTAAATAAGAACCCATTTTGGAATACCACACTCGTGGTGCCTCTTTTAAACCATAGAGATCCTTCTTCAATCTGCAAAACTTATGTTCATCATCACCAGGAAGAAAACCCACTGGCTGTTCTATGTAGACTTCTTATTCAAGAAAACCATTTAAGAAAATTTTTTGACATCCATTTGATACAATTTGAATCCAATTTTTATTTCCATGTAAAGAAAGATTCTGATTGACACTATTATATCCACCAAAGAAAATGTTTCTTCAACATCCATAACTTCAATCTATGAATACCCCTTATATAAAAATCGTTCCTTATTTCTGAAGACATTACGATGATCATTGTATTTTTTCACAAAAATCCACTTCATATCAATGAACTTGTGACCCTTGGGCATCTTAACAAGATCCCATGTTTGGTTCTTATCAATCTAATCCAACTCCTCATTCATGGATTTAACTCATGATTCATCCTTTGTAGAATCTTCAAGTAAGGATGGTTCCACAACTGATAGGAAGGTATATTGTGCATTTTTCTTTGTTATCCTTGTTTGTGTGGGTGATTTATAATCCCCAATGATGTTTTATTGATCAATTTATGCTCTTTAATTCCTCCTATAAGGTTCAAAAGAATTTTCTTTTTCCACGATTTCATCTTCTGATTCATCTTCTTCTTCTAAGTCAGCATCCTGTTGTGACCTCTGAATGTTTTTATCTCCTTCCTCTATATTCGAATTTGAATTTATTCTATATCAACTATATTCTAATTTCTCAAACACATTAGAGTAATATCCCCTCATGGTATTTATGGTCTTGTCTTCACTTATCATAACATCACTACTTTTCAAATTGTTTCAATGATGCTTATTGAAATATTTTTAGGCTTTGTTATTCCTTGAATATCTAAGGAATATCCCTTCATCTACCACATCACCATACTTTCCTTGGTTTCCTTATTTTTTTAATAAAACATTTACTACCAAAAATGAGAAAATACTTCAAAGAGGGCTTCCTTCCATTACATAACTCTTAAGGTGTCCTAGTTTTACCCATATAAATCCCTGTTTGATTATGAATATACACTATAGCTTGAACAACCTATTTCTAGTAATTTTGAGGGATATGACTCTAAATTAGTATAGTTCTGGCCATATTGTTCACCTATTGAGTCATATGCTCAATAATTCCATTTTTTGTGGGGTTCTCACTGCAGAAACCTCATGTTGTATTCCATGCTTCTATATGTAATATTCAAACTCAATGGATGTGTATTCCCCTACATTTTCATATCAATGAACATTGATTGTCCATCTAGTATCATTCTTAGTGATTTAGTGATACGTTTTCCTGGAATCGATCACTTGTTGTTTGCTATGTATAACTATCACACAAGTCATTATGCTATAATCATCAATGAAAATGAGGAAGTACCATTCTCCATGTGTTCTAGAAATATTTATCCAGACATGTACATCTGTATGGATGAGATCAAGAAGATTTGATTCCCTTTTCATCTTTGGATGATAATAACTATAGACCAAATTACCTTGTACACAAGAATCACAAGTCTTCTCATATTCATGATTCAGATTGGGGATGTCCATGACTATTATTTGAATTGATATCATTTCCTTGTCTTTCTGATTAATGTTCCCCAACCTTCAAGGCCACATGTTGTTTTCTTCTTCAATTGTTATATATAAAGTGTTCTATTTAATTTCGAATTGATATAATTTTACATCTATTCTACAGCCTTTCATGAGATAATTTCATGTCTTTACCATTATAGTGCATCATTTTTTATTGAAATTAAATATAAGTCTTGAGTCATTTGGTTTACTCACACTAAAGAAACTGTGATGCATATCATATACAAAAAGAACTTCAGTTTACATCAGCTCGCCATTATCAAGTTCAGTACTCCCACTACATTTGATCTTCAACATAACATCATTACTAAACCATTCCATTTCATCGACCCTTTTCTTAACATTCATTAGTAATTCATCATTCTCCATCATGTGGCATGAACATCCTATATAAATTATCCAAGAAATTTTTATCTTTGTAGATTTGAGATTTACTTCTGTAAGGTTGGAATTTTCAATTTTCTTATTTTCCTTCCACAAGATATTAAATTGTGTGAAGGGTAAATATTTCCTTTCAGATATCTCTTCCGTGTGGGAAGGATCTTCATACTCATTATTTTATTATAGATGAGAAAACCAAATTGTAATAGCAACACCTACTGGTTTATGAGTTTTGACTTTTATCTATGTTTTATATGAAATGTTCATGTCTTTCCTCTGCCTAAAATAAATAGATTCATGGACAAAGTTATAACAATGAAAACAATATCCATATAAATTATATATTCTATAAGAATTAGGATATGTATTGTTTTCTCATTTGTTGTATTCCTAGCTATTCTCCATTCAAATATCTCCTTACCTCTTCTTAGTATGACATGGTATGACCCAAATAGACATAGAATTGAAATTTCATAAGTGGAAATTTCTTTTCATTTTTATTCCTACTAATGTCTCCTTCCTTGGAAAAATAGTTTGGATTCCTCTCAATTTTGGATTCCTGAATATATTTTTCATTTTTCCTTTCAGTTTTCATTGAGGGTTTCTTTTACAGCACTTCATGTGACTTTCCAACATGTCCAACTTTTATCTTGCCTTTATTTTGGGGAATTTTATTTCTAGCATTTGATGTTTTGTAATCACAATTGATTCCAATGTTACACATGCGTCTAGGTATTTTTTTTATTTAAAAACATTTTAACTCCATCAGAACAATGCTTATCTCTCTCCAATAACTCAACATCTTAGAATTTTTCATAGTCTATTTTCTTATTTGTTTATATTGAATTTGATTCACTCTCAAGTTTATTCCTCATAGTGACAACTTCTTCTTTGAGTCCCTTAGCTTTCATGGACTTCTACTCTAGTTTGGAGGTAAGGTCATTGATGAAATTTTTTATTCTTCCATTCGGAACTTTATTTCTAGTACATATTTTGTGCTTCCAAAGGTTGTTAAATTTTCATTCACTACTTTTCAAGTTGTTCAATTTTAGTATCAAGATGATCAATATATTTAAAGGATTATTCCACAAATACTCTGCACCTTTTTTATCTGTTTCTTTTAATATAAATCATACCAATATCATCCTTTAGTTTCAACTTGATATTGGCATCAGTGTTCATGTCTTTAGCTTTATCTCATGATGGTTATGACATTTCAAGTGTATCCATCATCAAATCAGGTCTTCCAGAATTAAATATTGGTTCTTCTTCTTCAATGAATTCATTATTGTCAACTTCTTCTTCACATAAATAACTCTTCCATTGTAATTTCTTTCTATATTTGAGAGAAACCTTTTCTAAGGATTATCCATGTTCTATCTTCACTTTCTTCATCATCAAACATTCTTGATCACTGAGAGGCAATGTACTTAACTCTTCCATAATGAAAACAAGCCAGAGGTAACTTACCTTAATATTTACCATTTCCCTGATTGAATTTCTAGGAAATGAGATATATATTTTAATTTTCCTCATTATCCTCAATAAAAATATCTCCTAAATATTCATGTTTGTCCATGGAATTGAATGTCATTTCCTTTTTAGACGTTTCATCACATATTATGGCTTTACTCTCATTTCATATGCCACCAGACTACTCAAAAAATCACCCAAAAGTTTTTAAGATAGATCCATTTCTCAAAGGGCTAACACTTTTGGGTTTTATAGAGGTGGAATCCTTCTTAAAATATTCTTCATAATGTCAATTTCATTTATTTATTCCCCATTCCCTCTAATTTCTCCTACTACTTCAATAATTCTGTTGAATAAGGAATTTGAATTCTCATCAAGATTCATCTTTAGATCGCCCAACCTATTATGCAATAATTTTGTTTCACCTCCTTCACTTTTTTGTATACTTCATATATATTCTCCAATTGATTCAACATATACTTTTCTGAAGTATAGCTCATCACCTTCAGATAGATATAATCAAAATGTGATGTAGTAAGAGCATTATGTGATTTAGCATCTTCATCAAGAATTTTTGTGTCTCTATAAGTCATAGATAGCCCTATTCGATCAGTGACATGTATTCCTTGCATAGTAGAAAAATTGACTTCTATTCCAAGATATCATAGATGATATCTCAACCAATTTTCCCTTAACTAAAACTTTCTTCCATAAAATTGGTTTACTCCCCTATCATTTAATAAATTATCCATGACAAAAAAGTAAGACTTATTTAGCACTAGCCACATCCCTCTGATACCACTTGTTGGATCCCAGAACTCCCAGAGAGGGGAGGGGTGAATCAAGGTGTTGATATTTTCTTTTAATCTGATGGATCTTGATCACATGATGGAAGAAACCTATTAGTCATTTCTGATGAGAATGTGAATAAATCAAACAATAACATTCAAAGAGTTGACACAACATTTTTACTTAGTTCACCACTAAGGGATACATATATGGAGAATATGTTGAGAGTGTCTTAGTCATACCAAAATTCACTAATAATCACTAGTTTTGGGATACAAGACTTCATACATAGTTACTCTATGCCAAAACTACTTTCATTATAAGAATTCATGGATAGCTCACTACATCTCTTATAACACTACTGTTGACTCCCCCTTGCTCACAGATGTCGGAGAATTCTTACTCACATTATCTAATTGAATGTTTCTTCAACAGATTGACATTGAAGTCTTTGTCTCTATCCAGTACGAGACTCTTCTTCCATCGAAGTCCTGAATTGTTTCACTTGAAATCACTGATCACACAAATCATATGGTCAATGTATACTAGAAGTACACACCAACACTTACACACAACACCTACCCTTGCGTGAAAGATTTTGTATTTTTCATGCAAGATGAATTTCATGCAACCCTTATTTTTTGCACACCCCTGATCATTCATGCTCTACACCACAAGGTTCACTTGATCATTGTATACTAATATATCACTATGCTCACAAGATTCTCTCTCTACTTCTCTTCCGCACTCATTTATTTCCCTCAGCAGAGGAACATGATATTCCTTGAAATGTTATAACTCTTAAGTGGGGGTAGACACATATTTATAGGCCTTAGAGAACCTACTCATAAGTCCTTGATGTATCACAAAAGATTACCTCTGTGTGAAAAAAACCACTTTTGACATTGCATTTTGCATGTATGGATCTTCCGCGCAACCTCATCTTTCACAAAAAATATTCAATATTTTGTGCACTTTTTCCCTTTTACAAATTTTTATACAATGATCCATTAAACGTTTTTTCATGAAAGTTTCAAAAATACCTTAAATATTTCACACAACTCCCTTTTCAAAATTAAGTTCTCTACAGTCTCCAATTTTTTGACCAAATTTTTTTTCAACCACGAGGAAATGAAGCCACATACAATATTGTTTCCTTCTTTAAATGTAAGATATATTTCCATGAAAACTCCATAATCTTCCATGTAAGTATTTATAACAAAAAACACAAACCTTGATCAACCTAGTGCGGATTGATGAAAAATACAAACCAAAATCCATTTTCATCAATGAACAGTCATGGTTACAATAGGTTGGCAATGAGGACATTAACATACATTGAGACTTTTCATATAACTTTGAGAATAAATTGATATATATTATTTATTCCATTGGATTTGTGAATTATATCTGAATATATATTTTAAGGTATATGATTTTTGTTTCTAGGGTGTCATATTATTATGTTTATACTACCCCCTTCATGGGATCTTATCTTAAATTTTATTATACATGTAGATGATAGTTTTTTTGATGGATTAATAGGAGGAAAAAGAGTATGTGGAACTTATTTGTGCTAGAAGAATAGTGGAATGTTTAGTATTTACATCATGATAGCAGTACATTTTGGAGAGTTTATTATTTCTTTTTATGGTTTTGGAATTCTTCTATTTGTTCATTATTTGAATATGGATCCCTTTATTATATATAAATGTGGTATAAATGTTATAAAATATTTTATAGTATCAATTGTTTATATTTTATTCATTACACTAGATAACAGAGATGTGTGCCTATATACATATACTTTCGGATAATGTCACCATGTGTGTGGTATGCCTACTCGGTACTTGTTTCCATCTGTTATATTATTGAATGTTGTCTTAGGGTGTCACTCTTGTCTTATCACTAGACCTGATGGTTCTAGTGGATTGGGTCATGAAATATTCTTATTATAGTGGGTCTTCAAAGTACCAGATCTTAAAGATAGCCTAGTATTGAGGTTTTATTTGGGAACTCTGAAATAGTGTTAAACTATCTCAAATTAAGACCGTATTCAAAAGAACCCCATGGTGGTAGGGTGGATAATGTAATGGTTCACCAGGTATTTGATAACCTATATGTCAAATCAACACATGTAGGCATAGGTTATAAGTATTCCCTTGAGAGATTCATCATATTAGAATGGGTAGTGGTTTTCATGTCCTTCTTGAGTCATCTCTATGTATTTTCTATTCTGATCAAGTTGAATCTTGTCTACATATAAATGTAACTACAATTATATCCAACTAGGATTCCATATCAGAATTGTGATTATGATCTACTTAATGATGAGGCATTGGTATAAGGACCCATATAGTAGTTAATTTCTTAAGGTAGAAAGTGAGTGTTTTCTCCACCCATTGAGCAGCATTATAAGCCACCACTAGTAGTTAAATTGGATTCTCCCTATACGGATGAGTGGTGTTTAGACCCAATATTAATGGAAAATGATACACTTTTTCTCTATGGATGATACGTGTTTTATAGATTGGGGCCACCCAAGATAGGTGGTGTTCTAGATGCCTTCCTCGGGCGAGAGAGGATGGGTTCAACTCAGGGATGTGGGTTCTTCCTAGTTAGGACCCCTCTTGATTGTGTTCCTAGTTGATAGAGTTCTCCAAGATGATATAAGGAGTGTTTAGAGATCATTGGTGGTGATGTTTTGTGTGGAATAAAGCATAAAAAGAAAAGTGATGCTAACCTCATCGAGATTTTATCTCTTATGATGTGATTTATAGTTTCATATTCAAGTTAATAACGCCAAAATTTGAAAATATCATGGTGTAAATGATAAGTTCCTTGAATATTTATGTTTATGACTGTTTTTTGTGTACTGTGGTGTCATATTGATCCCTTTTTGTGGTGAAAATAATTGAAATGGGAAGCATAACTTCTAAAAATAGGAGTTTGCAATCCAAATGATAAAGGTGTTTTTCAAGGTATAACATGTATATTCATTTCTCGTTATAGAGTTTTACAACACATTCACAAGAAAATTTTTCCAGATCATTTCCCTTGTTCAAGAAAAAGTGATTCTAATGGATGATTTTAGATCAAACATGTGATTGTGGGCTCCTGCAAATATGGTTTGGTGATTAAACACTCTTATCAATAGTGTGAACTATCACTAGGAGGAGGGAACATCAGGTGGGATATAGACATAGTAGTGATGAGGACCTATATATTTCTTTGTGTGTGTACTAGTTTTCAACTTCTGATGTCCAATTTTTCTATTACATGTTAGGGTTAGAGTGTTTCTGAGTGAGTGGGATGGACCATAACTTCATTGGAAAGAAAGGAGTCATGGAAGATAAGGATTAGACTATAGACATGATGATACCATTGATCACTAATTATTTGTCTTGTATAACCCTTAATGTAGTGGATTCTATGGTAATTTAGTTAATATGATGATGGAGGGGTGATAGTATGTCATTCTTAAGTATGATGTAATATTACCTCCCCATTAAAAGATCAAATTCTCTATAAAACCTCATTATAATATTTGTTAATATCAATACCTGTATATTGGTTGACCCCATAGAGATAAATGAGATAATGATGTATTTTAAGGATCAATATAGGAAGTGATTATTGGGAGCTGATGTGTTCTCTTATGTATCCCAGGAGTTAATAAAAAAATAAAGCCAATGTGATCAAGAGGTTATGAACGTATTAACATCAGCTGAACCAGGTAACTATTGGGAAATAGTGTCCACCCCAGATAATCAATGTCATATATAACTAGTGGTTAGAAGTAAATTGGTTCCCATATTTTGAACTTAGGAAGGTTTTCATTAGCTTTGGGTTCAAGATGAGGATATATAGAAGCTGTCTTTCTAGAGCCTCAATAATTTATTTTAGTTCATGGTGACTCATCTTGACATGGAAAACCCACCCGAAGAGATCATGAGATTTATAAATCATATGTTTTAAAACTTTTTCTACCGAGGTTCTTCGTTTTCCTCTTTGTTAAATCCCCATGTACTTATATTTAAAGGTAGAGTATGTGGTACAAGTGAGAATTTATCTGAACATTCTCTAAGAGAACTATAATAATGGGAAGCCCTCAAACATTTAGTTTTAGTTTAAGGTATTACACTTATTGGGGATATTTCATCATAGAACAAGGAGTCATGGTGGACCTAAGAATATAAGAGATAGTGTTAGGTTTTAATACACCCGAGAGTGTGACTAAGGTGTATAGATTTCTTGGGTTTATAGTTTTCCATCGATGAATATATTGAACACACTAGGATCATGTAACATTTGATAGCCTTGAACTGAAAGGGCAATCCTTTTGTGTGGGGTGTGAAGTGTCGATAGACAATCCAAGAGATGAAATATTTGTGGATGAGTGACCCCATCTTGAGACAACTAGACTATTGTTTTGAGTACATGGTTTTATTTTTTTTCCTCCAAAGTAATGACTAGATGAGTTCAAATGAATAGGAAGGTTAGGATTTAATATTGGTTCTCGTGGCTTAGATCCAATGTGTAGAAATATTCTAACTATGTAATTGATTTGGTAGTAGAATTTTTCACATTATATTCTTGGTGACACTATCTTAGAAGAGATATTATCCATGAAAAGATATCTAGTGGAATGATATTGATGCATTTCTCAAAAATGGGGAGCATGTCATCCTTATTTGAGGTTGAAAAATGTCACCTTTCATGTTGTGATGGTAGATATGAAGGATGTTTAATTAAAACATGTAGTAGTAAATATGGGGCTTGTGAGTGTGCACAAGATAATTTTTCATGAGTTTAGGTGACCAAGGTTATAATAGTTCACTTCTATGTTTATATCATAATGCTTCACCTATTAGTATGTGAAGGCTGAAGAGGAGGGATATGATTAGAAATGTGATAGTGAATCCATATTTTTAATGGGACATACACATCTAGAAATAATTCATGAATCAACCTAAGTGATCATAGTATATCTCAACATATTTGCCCACATTTTAGAAATCCTTGACTAGATTTTATTATAGAGAATGGTATACATTTACATGCACGATATAGAACAACGTCATGGAGTCCCCTCTATGATAATTTCTTACCATGATTCTCCCTTTTTTCCTTGATTATAGAGAGGATTATAGGACACTTTTGTATTCAATTGTGGTTGATGATGATGTTTCTCTCCTAGATAGAGTACTGGACTGAGTGAATAATTTAGGTTTTGGGACACATGCTTTGAGATATCAAGTTTATAATTTCCATAAATGGAGTGTATAATATTCCATTGGTAAATTTATCATATGAAAATATTTAAAACTCCTCCATTGGTGTAGAAACATTTGAGGCCATGAATTTTAGATCCAATAGGTCATGTCTATAATGGTCTAGTCCAGGGGTAAAACACTTATGGGCCCATATTTTGTATGATTAATTGTAGTGAAGGTTTCATTAATCCTTGTGTGGATATAGACTATTAAATGCATTTTATATTCCTATGTGATCTAATGAAATGAGACTATGGATTTTGATGAGGTGTACCACATGTTCTTAGAGGTATCTCCTCGGCGAAGGTTACAAAGTTTTGGCTGAGGAGGTTGACAATATATGAGGTTTATATTCTATTTTCCTTTTATGGTGTATTGTAATTGAGGTGGAGTTCCAAATATCCCTACCACCACATCTATTCTAGGAACATGATGAATTATACATGAAATAGATGATGATATATTTGCATGATACATTTAATTATTCCAACTTGGGTGAGCTAGGCATTGAGGAGGGATCTAAACTGTTGGAGTTCCTGGTAGGATAAGTCCATATTTTTTTATGTTTTAACAATTTATTTTGGATTTTTGGCAGCTTGAGAATACCTAGAAGATATTTTAGGAGTTTGAGATATACATTAATGATTAATATCATCACCCATCTGGGTAGGTTTTTACTTTATGGGATGATATAACTTGATGGTGGGGAGAGTATAATAACACATAAAATGTTTTATGACACTTTTTAATATTTCAAATAATATTTTTTGAGTATGGAGGAGTGTTTTCATGTATTTCTAGGGAACTTGGAACATTTTTGTTGATATATTATGAATTATTAATATAATAAATTATTTTTTTAACTTTTAATAACAACGAAGTAACTCTAATATGGAATCTTAGATAGAAATATAGAAACTAAAATTAAATCTAAAACATGACTTTTATGCTAAGGTTTACATATATAATGTTAGTTTTAGATTCATTGATAGACTACTATCATGGGACGAATAAATTGATTGATTGAATTTAAAAATTTTATTTTTATTTATATACAAAAATTCTAAAGCCTCCTCTATTTAAACACATATATGGTAGAATCCATATGGTTAGTCACATAATAGTAGGGTATTGAGGGGATAGAGATAACCCTTGTGGTGAGTACATTGGATGATGATCATGAGATCATGGATCGATGATCAAAGTACCATGAGGATAAACATTATCAATGGACTTCATGGATCTTGCCAAGGGTAGTTATGATGAAAAGTTTATAATCAGTGATCAATCCCTTAGGAGGTAAGGAATTTTATTTTTTATTTTAATCCTCATTTAATTTTTTAAGATGAACAAAATTTAATCCATTTTAGATTAATTTGTGTATTTGTATACATTATTTTATCCAATAATTAGTTCATATTATTATATCATATAATTTTATATTTATTCTTCAATAATTTTTTTTTATTTTATTTTCTAATCCATTATATAGGTTCTAATGAATATGTCCAGATAAATATGGTTATTGATCAAACCTCAATTTTTCCTAGTATCCTTTATCCCTATATTATTCAATGATCATCAATTGAATTTTTGTTGTTTAATGATTAAATGATAACTTGTTGGACTAATTGTTATGTATTCAATCAGTGGTTGAATGGATAATGGTCATATTTTGGGGGTTTGGCTTTATGGACATGATGGAGCTCTATAGATGTTGATAAGAATCATACGACGGAATGGGTTATGGTGGATCTATGAAAATGAATTATTTGGTATCTCTAGAGGAGATATGATTAGTGTTTCTGAGCAATTCTTGGACGAAATCAAGATGCCAATTCTAGTGGAGATACAAAACTAGAAATGGAAATGGAAATAGTGGATTTTTTTTCATATACCATGTAGGTGCTACTAGATGGTTACGAACTGATTTTTCTAACTAAGGGGTGACAATAATCATTCTATTTGTGATATTTTCAGTGAAATAAACCAAGACATGGATATTTGGGTTTGATTCCTAGATGAATTAAGGCTGGCTATGGTGTGGGAGGGACACATGAAACATATAGTTTCTAAGAAATTATAATAAACAAGCTTTGAACTATGGGAGAAGACACTCCAGATATACTTCTCTATATAAAAATATATTTATAAAATGAGTTGAATATAAAATGTAGTTTTGTGAATCACATGAAAGATTTTTCCCTTATCTAGATATCTTAGTGTGTACATGGAGAACACAGCTAGGGGCCATGTGGAACCAACTCCATGTCTTATTTGTAACATCTCCTATAATTTGGATGGCACATTGTCCTGAGCTGATATAACATGCATAGTGGTGTCTAGTCCTCTACGAACTGTGTGTGATGTATAGCATGTATTCTTTAGAAAGGTTATGTTCTTGATAAGAAGGAACATGCCAACATCCATACTGAACTCAAAATGTGGTGTGTTTTAATAGCATGCCTTGTATCATGGGGATGGAATTATATGTCAGATTGAAGGAAATTTATAGTGATAGACTCAGTGAGTCATGTCATGTACCCCATAGTATATATCATGTACATCATCCAGGGTAGGTTAAATTTAGTTTCTCCTTATACCATCTTTATTATTCTCATGGTTGAATTCCCTATAACTGTATTAGTGTGGATTAGTTCCATAAAAACATTTAATTTCTTCTGTGATCCCTCCTTCTATTGGTCACAAGTGAGTTTTCTTAATACACGACCATGTCAGTTATATGTGGTATCTAGGTATGAGTGTTAGGCATAAGATCCCCTTAGTGGACTAGAGAAGGAATTAATCTATGAAGAATAGTGATCATATATGTTTTACCATATTTTTACCTAGCCAGGTTCATGTATCACATGACCTACGTACTAGGGAATTTGATCCCTTGCATACTAGTGTAATCCAGTTAGGTTTAGGTGTCCCCCATCAGCTCTGAGTGTGATCCACTATATATGAACCAATTTTTTTTCCTCTAGTAAGGAATAGAATAATAAAATAAATATCTTAGAAAAAATTATCAATTTCTTAGGGCATCTTCCTGGAATTTTTGTACAGTTATTTCCTCTCAAATGGGTTTTATGAGTTTATTCATACAATATGAATAATTTCTCTTGGAAGGACATTACATTTGAGCCTCTTATTGAATCCTATGATTTCAGTGAGGATATGACTTCAACATGAGACTTGGTGTTTACCATTGATCATATCAAGGATTATATTGAATATTTCCTTTAAAATTTTATTTAAATCTCACTCATCTTATTATGATTTATGTTTGGTGAATTCAGGGTGTCTTCCTAGGAATATATACACTCACCCCTGTGTGGTCTCTACCTTCATGTCTTATGTAGATAAAAGGATTTTCAAAGGATTGCTAAGTGGGAAAGGTACATATAGATATTTGTTTTTATATATGTACTGTAAAGGTATCTAGGAGTTTAATTTCAAGAGATTTCACCTATTGATGGTATGTTGGACAATTTTACACTTTTGGAGGGATTGTAATTAGACCTTTTGTGTTTTTGTAAAAAAAATTATAGATTAATGTTTGATAGATATTACCCATATATTTATTGTATTATTTAATTATATTTTACACATTATATAGGTGTATGTATATTTTTTCATTTGTACACGTACTTTAAAGTAATACCACCTATAAGTGTGATGTTCCTACTATGTAATAGTCTTTACCCCTAGCTTATTAATAGTGGACATGGGGAGCCATTCTCAACATTATACCTTCTCGGTGGGCATGTATGGGTCATATTATATCATCATTCCTTTGATGACACAATATTCTAAGATATTATTAATTAAGGGGAACTACATATTAGAAATCCATTATTCATCCAGATAATTTTTATATATTATAAAAAATCTTCTATTTCCATGTTTTTGTATACTAATGAAGAAACATGAAAACCAATAATGTTTATGTTTTTTTCAATTCAAGTCTGTTTGTTCGTCTACGGGTTCTATTTAAAATAAAAATATTGAATATAATTGGTTGTTGATTGCAATATTTTTCATGAAACCACTAGTTATATCAAATGCGAAATTAAAAACCACAATTGTTCAAATATCAAGGGAATATATTTGTTGTACCATATTTATCAATGATCCCCATCATATTACAATATATCCATTATAAAATATTGAATTCATATTGATTTCATAACACCTCATCTTTAATTAATCTTCATTTATCTCAGTCACATATGCTCATTCATCACAGTCCCCCCATGCATCATATATATACAATAATTATACATCACATTCATTAATAGTTATAAACATTTAGTCAAATAAGGAGTGGGGTATATTCAATATTATCATTCTTAGGATTAAGTTTGGTCTTATTAGACTACTAATGTTTTCCTAGTATTATGAAAATACAACATAGTGGGGTTCCCATATTTGAAACCTCTTGTAAAACTTATTTTAAGATCTATTATTTATAGTTCATAACCATAATTGGAATCTTTTTCTTGTACTTTTTAGTCTCATCACACTAGTTTAAAGTTATTTCATTGATCCATAATTTATACATTACTTATTAATGATCATTATACAAGAAAGGATAACTAAATTATTCTTCCTTTTATACTCTTTAGTATAATGAATGAGACCAATTTAGAATATTTAATTGTTTTCCTATATAAAGGACATAAAATACACACCATCCTTTTTTATTATAGTTGAGTCTTTATTCTTGTGTACTCTCCTCTCTGATTTTCTGAAAAGTAGATTACATTTTTTAATTTTTCAATGAAAATTTCATCGTATATATTGAAGATTCTTTCTTTGATTGATACTTCAAATGTTATTATTGGATAATTATTTTAAATCCATATATTCCCTTATATAAATGAAATATATTTTCAAACATAATTGATTTTATTATTGTTTAAACTTTATCATTTTAGATAGTAGATATAGAGGAATACCTTATGAAATTATTGGTTCCATTGTTGCTACAATCACTAGAAAATATATATCATTGAAATAAATGAAAAATATCCTATTTAAATCATACCTCATGGTGTCTTTACATTGTAACATTTTGATTCTATATTTATTTTTCCACAAAAAAAAATTGGATTCTAAAAACAATATATTTTTTATACCAAATATTTTATAGTACTATCGCTTAATTAAAACCATTAATCAAGTCCATTTTTTCATTTTTTTTCATGATTGTTTCCTTTGTTCACTTATTATAGTTTTGGAATTATTTTTAATTAATAATTCACTATAACTTTTAAAATATGGTCTTTAAAATGAGATCCCTAATATTCTCATCTTTCATATTCACTTGGAGAACCATGCATTTAAAAAATAATCTATCATCATAGTCGGGACTTATTCCTTCTTAATGATGTTTCCTAAGAGGTTGTTTTTCCATTAATTCTTTTTATTTAATTTCATTCAACTTTCTTGATATATTTTTTCTCATAAAAAACTTTGACCATTTATCATTACACCAACATTATTTATTTTTAAAATTTGGGATTACATTATCATTCATAGATATTCTTTTATTTGTGGATAAATGTTGTTTGAAATCATAATATATATGCTTGATTTTATATAGATCATCCTCTTATCATAAGAAATGTATCTATTTTTAATTCCAACATGAAAACTCTATATTTTATCCTTTATGTATTAATTACCAAATTCTCCATTATTTCATTATACACATCATCCAACATGAAAAATCCTATATTTTCATACCTGTTTGAAAACTCTAAAACATAATTAGAAATAAATTTGAAAATGGAGTAAGAATTGTGCACCTATACATGAGTATTATTCTTATTTTTATTATCATTACTATTTATCTTCTTCTAAACATAAAACATATGGAGAATTTAATTTTCATTTATCATTAATAAGTCACAATTAAAAAATTTGAAATCTTTTCTCATGAATGGATCTAGTTACTTCTTTTTTCCAAAAGGTTTTGCAAAAAAACATCTCTAATAATGTCCAAATATCCAAATAAATGTCACATTGAATGGTATTCTATTATTCTTCACTAGATATATCTATATATATAATTAAATCTATCACAAAATCATTTAGTCTGTCAATTTTATTCTTTATTATAAAATCATGTTGAATATATTCTATAGTCTCTCCACTAGAATCCATTAGAAACAGAAGATATCACATTTTCATATCCATCAATATCCCCACCATTAACGAATGGTGGCTTCATCATAAAAATAAATTTCTCTATGATACCAAATGTTACAACTAAAGGGACCCTATGAGTGAATTAGTGTATAAGTAAATTTACATATTTCGCCACTTATACTTGATTATCTATTTCTCAAGGATCTTGATCATATGTTAGAATTAACCATGTTCAAAATTTCACTAAACACTTTTTACAATAATTCTCAATATTACATACATAGATATGTAAAAAGAAAAATCATGAAAGGATTAATGGGTATTTCCTTGGTTCAACCACACTTAATTGCATCAAAAAATAACACATTGATGATATTTCAAATTTCCAAAACACACTAATGAACACTTGTTTGGTGGATACAATTAATTCTAAAACAATCAATATTAAAGATCAAAAAATTATAATTTCATGGGATATTTCACTCCTCAATCAATCCCCACGTCCCTTTAAAATGATTTTATGCACATATTTTATAATATACTCAATAGTTTATAGTCATATAATTCTCTCCATTATCATCAGTTAAAAGATAACATTGTGCGTATTTAATTTTTAACAAATAATATTTTATCACAAAATATTCTACATTGGTTTTTCAAACCAGATGAGATCAACTTGATAAGTAAAGGGTAATGTATTTATCTTACACCAATAATAATATAAGTACTTATTTTAGATAAGGATAACTATACACTAAAATTATATTATTGTAATCACTCTTCAATATCTAAATTTTTTGTGGGTAATCAACCTTTAAATGAGTCTTCTAACATTAACAAACCAAATATGATTACTAAATTCCACTAGTGGATCACTTTATTCTTCTTATTATTTTTAATTAGACCTGGTATTTTATTCCCTTATTTCTCTGTTTCTCTAATATATTTTGTTTTTCAAGAATACAATTCATATATATTTCCAATTATTTTTCTTATTCTCATCTTATTGAAGAACCAAAAATATAAAAGACATGTTTTTACATATTTTTAATAATGGAGTCTTAGTGAAATATAAAAATGAATTATATTCTTTTGAATTATTCATCAGAACTACACGGATTAATTCCACTTTTAAGTGCACGTCTATTTTAGAAAAATCCCACATATATAATTTTTGATTTTCTATATGATATTTATTTAATTTTTTATTCTATAATCATCAAGAATGTACATATATTCCTCCAAATAAAATTCTATTTCATTAATCATTATATATGGTTAATAATATTTTTTCCTCAAAACAAACAATGTGACACCTTAACATGTGGTAAAATGGTTCCAAATGTATAGAACCTTCTATATTTGATATTTATTTCATCCTAAACATCTTGGTATATCATTATATTTTTTACTTTATTAAATATAGTTTTCAACAAAAGCAATATATTTCTTTCAGTCATCATGATATTTATTCATTGATTAATATCATAATATTTCCTAGTTTACCATTCAAAATAATAAATTTTGTAACCAAACTCATTAAATTATTGTTTAATATTTACTGTTAATTAATATCCAACATTTTATAAAAATAATCTATATATATATATATTGGAATAATTTTTCTATGAAGTGTCATTGAAATATTTCTCCAACTAAAGATTCATATGAAATTCATGGAATCTAATAAAATTTTCATCTATAATTTTTTGTATGTTCTTATCTAATTCATTTGAAATAGCCTAGGCCTCTTTTAAAATCTTATAGTTATACATCTGTAATAGAATATTGGACATCATAATAGTTTTTTTAAAATTTTAAGAAGTCATAAAATCTATTGGATAAGTTATATTGTTTCCAAAAAGTCTTTTGAAAGCTAAAAAAGTTCACAAAAATTAAAAATTTATTAAATAAATACAGAATCCCTTATAATATCAATAAAAAACATATTAATTGAAAAAAAAATTACACAATCTATCGTTCCTTCAGAAAATCCATACGTATTCTACAAAAAAGTATAATTCACATATATAAGATTCTTCACTTTGCCAAAAGTTGATTCCTCCAATAGTATTATCGCATTGTTTGTCCGAAACAATGGTGAATACCATATGGAGACAATATAAGGTTCTAAAGAATAACACTATTCAATACTGTGATAAAAATATATACTTTTTATATAGGCTTTAATACTAATTAAGATGAGCCAAGATAACCATACATTTATTTTACATCAGTTTTATAAGTTAAAAATTGTATATCACAGATAAAAACTCAATCCTATGAAGTGAAGGATTATAATCTTTTTTATCCGCAAATATTAAAAATGTATTTTACAAAACATGTAAAAATTTATCCATATTTGAAATACACTAAAACCACTTCTAGATATCTCATAAATTATAATCATCATTATAACCTAGGGAATGGAAACATATGAATTGGATGAGATCAACCTCACAGTAAGGGAAAAATAATCAACATCAAAATAATCAAAATAAGAAGATAAAAAATCATCATGGGAAAAATATATAATTAAAAAATAAATTTGAGAATAATATTTTTCTATAATTCGTGATATAATGATATGTACTCTCTAATTTACAAATATGTACCACGGAAAATTTGTGAAAAAATTGGAGATAATAATCATGATCCATAGTGCATAATCTGAGGAATATTGAATGGATATCTAATATGAACTTAAAACTTAGGATAATAGAGAAATTTGTAACAAAAATATGAATTATGTATCTTCAAATTAATTTTTCTATACTTTCATATCACCCTTTGTGATTCAAAACCCACAATCATTCTTAGTGAGAAAACATAATTTCACCTGTATATATATGTGTAATGGAATCTTAACATCTGACCACTGAATTTAATGGTGATATATTCCCCCAATAAACATTACTTCACATATATGGTTATCATATAAAATAATTAATTTATTAGACAATATAGACCACAAGGAAAGAAAATGGTTTTCATTTATACCATCAAAATGCTCCCTTGGAAATGAAATTGGTTTCATATAATTTTGAAATGGTATCACATAAAATGAAATTAATAATAATATAGATTGATAAAAGCATTCAAACACACAAAAATTATATTTCATAAAGAAATTTTTATTTTGATTAATTAAACATAACACCATATGAGTTAGATATTATAATATTGTAACGTGGAAAGAAAGAAATGAATATATATTTTATAAAAGATTTCATAAATTCTGGTAAGGAGACTAAAATATAATTCACATTTAGAAAATTGTGTTAAAATTGTAACATGGAAATAATTTAAATAAATCTTTCTAAAATTAATAAATATTATAAAGCATTGGTCATCCTAAATTTAATTAATATTAATGGTGGTGTGGATGATAAAAATTTGAACATGAAAGGGGACTCCATTTTAATATTTTTAAAACCCATTTATTTAAACCCACATCATAAAGAGAGTGATAAATATTTTATTTGAATGATGATAAAGAAAAACATTATTATTAACACAAATAAATCATATTTAAATTTCAAATTATGAAATGAGAACAAAATTAAGAATAGTTAATAAGGATATGTGTGAAAAACTACTTTTTGAAAGAAGGAGAATTATTATTAACATTATTAAATTTTCTAAAGAAATAAGTTCATCAATATAATTCCCCATAATTTTTTTTAACGAATTATAAAATAATTATTTAATATAAGGGGGCTATCTAATAATAAACATAGCTACAAAAAAATCATTATTACTAAAGAAAAAAAGTTGACTTAAGAGAAACATGATACCATAAATCCCTCGTAGATAAATATTCTATAACCTCTTAATGAACATAAATAACTATCACAATCATTTATTTTAGGATCTTATTTTTTACTAGAAAATTATTAATTTAATTTATAATCATTTACTTTAAATATATTGGTAATTTATCTTCTAATTCGTTGTTTATTTTTATAAAATTTGAATGTGTATATAGTAAAAGTTTTGTAATGTAGTTGTTGATTACTGTTTATAGATTCAAATTTCATCATTCTAAAAAAATTAGGTACTTTAATATATGTTATATAATTATTTTATAATGTTTTACTTTCAATTCATAACGATTTTATATATAATTCATGATGGCGATGTTGGTGATGAGATTTTATCAGAAATTTATAATGAAGAAAAGAGAGATAATGAAATAATAAGTTAAAAATTATATAAAAAAACTAAAACTATTATCCAAAAATTACTATCTCATTAATGTATACTAATATATATTGTTATTTTTCAATACTCATGCATGATATAAATTTTTAGAATTGTCCACATTGGTGTAAAACCAACTCAGATAAAAACATGTTATAATATATGAGTGAGTATGTTTAAGAAAGTGATTAATTTTGAATAAAATCACTATTATAGATGAATAGTGATATTATTCACATGATTTTGTGGTGGTGAAGTTAGATATAAGAGAATTTGATAAATAATAAATGTTTCAAATAAAAAAGAAATATGTTGGCTCAGGGAGCCATTTATCTGCATGTGCATACATGCATCGTTATAATTTTCAATAGATCATAAAGAATGTGGGAATTTGATTATATATTCAAAATGATAATAATATTGAAATTTTAATATTTAATTACTATATTTCTATTTTTAATAATTTATGTAAGGTTTTTATAAAAAAATACATCTCTTACGGAGATTGTAGTCAACACATAAGAGAAGTGACTTTTTTGTTTACCGAATGGTTTGTAGGATGGTTTTAAATGGTTTTTCCATAATCATAAAAATTTATAATTATACATGTGATGATGATGTAATTATTAAATATAAATATTATATTTGGAGGAGGTATATGATGAAATAAAGGAAATGTAATGAAAAAGATGTAGTTTGGAATTTTAACTTACTCCATAGAAGAGATCCATGAAAATTTGATAAAGTATTTAATAGTTGTTATTTTGAGAAGAGAAAATAATTATTATGTGTCTCAGATTGTTGGGTAGTTATTTTGGAAAATTTATATCCAATATTGGTATTCATGGGTGTGAGGATATGTGGGGTGGTGTTGTATCCTTTTACAAGAGAGAGGAGATGAATTTTTGTTGTAATATAAATAGTATCATCAGTATTCAAATGTCAACTAGATCCGATAATGGAATTTAATGGATCATGGTATTGGGGATGTCGATAAATCTCCAACCATGAGTTTTCAAATATGTTCTCAATATTTTTTAAAAAAATTCTGTAAGAATTTTTACACTTACCATTATATCATTTTTACCTTGGTAACTAATAATGAATTAATTAATTTACTATTAGTAAAAAAATGAAATTTTTATTATCAAATAATTTTGACATAATGATTATAAATATTAATTCTATTTCTTCAAATATAAATTTAAAAGGGGATAAAAATTAATTTAATTATTAGTTCACGTAACTTATAAAAACCAATATTATAAATAGTGAATTTGTATTCTATAATATTATGATTATAAAAAAAATCCATTTTTTTGTTTATATTACAAGAATATTATTATTTTTATTATATATTTAATTTTTATTTTGTAAAAGTATAAAATATTATTTAACCATGTCGGTACTTCAAAAAAATAAATATACCAAAAATTATATTAAAGTAAATTTTATCATACATTTTGAGAATTTTTAAAATGGGTTTTAAAATTCAAAAAGTTTTTTTTTAATTATAATTTTTTAATTTCTAAATATATATTTTCTAATTAAATTTTATATGATAAACATACAAATCAATATTATATCATGAAAATTTCAAAAAATTTATAGTATTTAAGAAATTAGTATTTGTCACTACTCAACAAAAAATTCAACCATTATTGAGAAATATATAAAAACCATATTGAGATAATTATAATATGATAAATTTAAAAAGTATGATCATTTTATAAAATTAATTTTCTAATATTTATAAAATTGCCTTCTAAAAGAAAATAAAAAATTGTAAAACAATATTTATTAATAATATTACATTTTTATATTCTCTAAATAATATATCATATTAGATTATAATTTAATGAATTTTAATATAATAGTGACTACATGATAATAATTTAAAATTTGAAAAAGTGATTTTGTTAATTAAACTATAAAATAATTTTTTAAAAATAGTTATTTTAGAATGAATATTCCTTTATTATATAACCTTGTATTAATCATTTTTATTCTAAATATATGCAATTTTATTTGAGAAATAACTTTTTATTTAATAGAGGTTTTATTATTATTATTATATTAACAATAATCTTATAATATTTATTGACTCACTTTATTTTAGTGTTGCATTTGAATAAATCTATTTAACACATTAGATTTATTTAACGGAAAGATATATTATAAAATCTAAGGGTGTTACATTATCTTCCATTAAATAAATTACATCCTATAAATTTTAATTACTACTCACTAATGAAATAGTTATGGTTTTAACTATGATATAAATGAATCAAAATTTTATTGGTAATGTGATTTGTACCATAATATCATAGGTATGTCTAAAATTCCTTTATTAAAAAATATGCTTCTTTATAAATTTCTAGAGACATATTTTTAATATCATCATTTTAAAGATTCTATTGAAAAACAAATAATATATCCAAAATGGTTATGATATCATCCACTAAAATCAGAATTAATTATCTTTTGAAGTATCATTGTTAATTTTTCTTTTCCAGTGAAGTAATCATTTAAAAAAATGACATTTTTATTTACACTAAAACATAATTGGATCAACCAATAACATATTTAGTTTAACCTTAGTTTTACATGATAATTTTCCTATTAGGTTCTCTTATAGTAACTTATAAATGAACTCATATTTTTCCTGATAGTGAGTAAATATCATCTCAATATCAATAGAATATCCCCTAAGAGTATCTATCTTGGTTTTTAGTCTTATTCCCACTCATCATGAACCATGCGAACATAACGTTGGTGCACCAGTAAACTTATTCATGGTGATTACCCAAAGGTTAATTTGTTCCATTGCTAGATCCACTTGTTAGTATACAAAAAATAATGTACGTTTTAGGAAAACTATATAATTAATACATTACTCAAATTTCAGAATGTTTCCTTATATTTAGAATCAACCAAATGGGATTCACTAAAGATTCTCGTCAAAAAATATTAAATAACTAAAATAACCCTAAAATATAACTGATAATTTATATGATTCCATCTGAGGTTCCCTAGACCCATACATCATGATATATTTCTAAAATCACATGATTAACAGATAGGATTTGAAACCAAGTTGTATTTAAAATGATAAATATATATTTATTTAAAAAAATCCATAATTGAAACACTATGTCTCAAAAATTTTCTTTCAAATGATTTAATTGAATGACTAGAGTCTTAGATAACTTGATACATATTCTAAATAATTTACTTAAATAGTAAAAAGTTATAAAAATTTGATCCACACTATTATCCCTTCAAGACTCATCATAAGTTAAACTAGTCTTCATAAACATTAGAATGGAGACATAAAATATGGGTGAGCTCAAATTCTCAAAAATGGAAAATTTATAAGCATTTCATCACAGGATGTATCATGATAATTTAATAAAACATGAGTAGAGGAAAATTGTTTTTTTAAGATGATAGAAATGTGATAGTTTTCTATATGTAATGATAAATGGAAATGTATTCTACAATGATAAAACATATACATTGGTAAAATTCTGTTGAATCACATGATATTAAATAGGATACATGGAGCATAATCAACAAAATATGGAATAAAAATGTAACATTACATTGAAACATATAATAAAAAATAAATTTGGCACAATCATTTGAATAATATATCATCACCCTCATGATCCACTTCAAGAACCCACAACATTTTGAGTCTCTATTAACACTCATTGAAGGTGGGAAAACATCATTTGACCCATGAATGCTTGTATCATGAGATATAAAACTCTAGCCAATCCATTTTATGGTGATATTAGATCCCACCCTTCAATAATACATATATGTGTGTTCCAAATGAAATCAATCATTAATCATATCGTAAAGTAATTATTGAAAGAAAATTTATTTGAATCATCAAATCATAATGTAACCATTGAAAATATTTATTCCATATCATTTAAAAAATTTATTACATAAAATTAATTTAGTTATTAGATCAAATTATATGAAATCTCAAACCTAGGTTCCACTCAATGGTTCCCCAATCCCAGTTGGCCACATTGCCTCAAGCACACCTCCACATATTCAGGAGGCTATTGACTAGATGAACGGTCCTATGTTCTATCGAAGGGGAGAATATCCCCTCATTTCATAGAAGAATATAGTTGATAATTGATAATAGAAAATATTATAAGAATATGTAAATATATTTTATAGAGGAAATAGACAATATAATATTAGGACTAGTAACCCGCCATAACAGAAGCATGATATAAACATTCAAGAAATAGATAACAAACAATGATGAAAACTAAATCACATTCGAAAGATGATGATATTGTATTTCATGTATTTATAAACATGAAATCATGTATACATGGAAGTAATCAACACATGATATACAAAGAGTTAAAAATATGCCAATAACTATCAAATAATCACAAGAACTAGCCTGATCATCATCTATAAAGATTCATTCTAATGTCTATAATAAAAATTAGGTTTCCAATGTGACATGGTTCCCCTTGTCAATACCTTCATACATGTAATATGTTTTGGTACTATCAGAGGATGGGATACGGTGTGAAATAAATCATAGTGGGCCACGTAATGGGATATATACCATCCCATTTATGAATATAACCTAAACCATTATGCACATATATATTGAGATAAATAAATTCTATAAAGATAACATATACCTTAATCAACCACGTCTAGAAATTCCTATAAACATGTACTAATTTAATTAATTCAATTGATTTAGTTTTATATAAATATATCACATTAGGTATAAATGTATTGAAATAGTAAAATGATAATATAATAACAAAATTCCTAAGGAATAATAAGGAATCGTGTAATAATATTAAAAATTAAGGATGATCAAAAGAAATAACCAAGGAATAATTGAACTAATGGATTGATCCAAATTAGTATTAGCATGAAACCAGGATGTAAGGGGGGATGAGTTCAATAAAAGTGGAATCATATAGATGATTCCACTGTAAATATTTCTAATTGTGTCCAAGGATCTCATCCAATGTAAAATGAACTATTTATTACTAGGACCAATGGAGTGAATCCATGGTGCCACATGTCTAGATACCTACATATTGTTATGAGGAGTGTATCCAACGCATCCAAATATCCAAAAAAAGGTTAATGGATCATATAGAATCATTTCATGAATCCTCTAATAGGAAAGAACCATGTTCAATGGTGGTTATATCCCTTGGAAACCAGCTCCATGAATCAGAATCACATCCTTTGTGTTCTTAATGAATTCTCTCATGCATCCAAGGATGGATCAGGTCTAACCACTCATATAAAGATGAAATGTTCAATATGGAATAGAAACCTTATACATAATTCATTATTTATTTAATGAAATGTATTTATCATGACTTATAATAATTCAAATTGTTCATTAAATTATTTTTCATTAGTGTTAAAAGGGGTAAATAGGCATGTTACCATATAAAATTATAATTTTGTAGTCATTAAATTGGTTTATTCTTTTACCTTTAATTAATAATGGAAAGGAATGTAAGGACATAAAACTATATATAGATCAAGTATAATTAAATAGTCCAAGTGATATATATAAACATACTTTCGAATAACATTTTATATGTTCATTAATTAATTAGAACACTTACCTTAGAAGTGTCAATTCTATACATTAAATATTCTATACAATTAGTAATTATGGATCCATTAATCATTTATGAACATTTACCATTTTAGGGTTATCTAATGGCACACCTTAATAGTGAAACAAACAATCATAACAAGCCATTAGAGGCATAAATATGGGATCACCATTCTTGGGGTGGATAGAAGTGGGTATTAATCTCAAACGATGTAACAATCATATATTTGAAGGGCTCTAGAATATGAGTATGATAATTATATGCATGGAATATGAATTTAATAAGAATAGAGTAATGAAATATATGCATGAACAACAATGATAGTTAATAAAATGTAGAGACTTGAGGGAGGAGTCATATACCGCCTATCTCAAGCCTATAACATTCTCCTTGACAAGTGTTGGCATTTAATTTGGTATAGATTAAATTTGTATTGCCCTAACCCCAGAATCCCAGAGTTGGTGCATTATTACATAACATTGGAATGATCACAATAGATAAAGTCTCGAATGACTGATTAGTTTAGTAGCCTTGGAAGTACTAGATACATTCATAAGGTTTACATTACATTATAAAATGGAAAACTACAACAACATTGTTTCCATAGAAAACACTGATATCCCATAGACTATCCCTGCAGGTCAGTCATAATATAATTCTTCGCATCCTGGGAAAATAAAAAATAGAAAGGGGTGAGCTCATATGCTCGGTAAGGATAAAAATATAGAAGAAACTTTCATAAATAAGTATAACCATTTAAGGCAATGTATAGAACTAAAACAAAAGCCTTTTCAACATAAACATCATCATAATATGGCAAATATAAATCAAAATAATTACATTTACATACTCACATGGATATTCTACTAATTGAATAATCACATGCAATATCAATAGCCACTTTCATAATGATGGAATGCATAATGCCAGACTTTTATAACCACATAGTCAAGGCCTTGTGCCAAGACTACAAATAAGATTTTGTTAAGGCCTTATGCCAAGACACTAGTTTGTCTCATGAGACCTAACAATGCATCGAGGAGCTATATTGGGCTCTACCAATCACTTACTAAGTCCAATGCATTCCTCATATGAAAAGGTTTAAACATAACATAAACATTTTTATTAAAACTAGCATACGAAATGTCAATACTTTATCCATAAGCCACAAATGGTGTAAAAATAACACATCCATAGTCAAACATATCACAAAACCTTCAATACAATATGGAAGATTTGTATCATAATAAATCAACTTCAAACAAGTTGAAAATCTTTCAAAGGATGTTGACGTAGATGAAATGAAACTATTTGAAAGAAATGCCTCATTTATTTTAGAAACCATATAAAATAAAACATTTATTTTGGAAATATTATTATAAGCTTGTAAGGAAATCTTAGACGATGTTATAATGGTGGAAAATAGTCGCGCCCTTCGTATAAGTTAAAAAAGACATTCTTGCCTAAATTTTGTAGAAAAGGTTATAACAAACCTTGTTTGGAAAATGACAGAAAGATTCCTTTCAAACCATTTTATAAAAATCCAAACTAGGGTATAAATTAATTTAACCAATAATCTAGTAAATAGAAAAACTGTTTTGGAATACATTTTTAAGAAACATGGATGTGGATGATAAAGAGGTCCCAGTAGATACTTACGTAAAAACAATCTCGGATAATAAAGAGATTGTGAAATTAACCCGTACTTTTTCTTGGTCGAGGGTAGGTTAACCTCTTGTTTAATGGTGAAATAATTGTTTTTAAATTATAAAATAATCTTATACATTAATATGATATCATTTATGATCTTTTAACATTGCTTTGTTAATAATATCTTAGTATTATCTTCGTTTATGGTGTTAACTGGTTTGTTTTCCTTTATACGCTTTGTTACGTAAGTAATGTTTATTAAGGATAGGGTGTATATTATTCATATTCAGAATTATATTAAGTCTTTAAACATTATTTTTAATCATCTAATGAAAATTAGTCTTTAAAACTCTTTTATGTCAATTTTGACACTATTTGGTATTTTGTTTTTGCTAAATTCATAACATCATTATTAATTCGAAAAAGATTCATCTAACCAACCATATCATGTCATATTAACCAATAAAATTAGTGGAATTCCTAAAAAGTCTCAAATTACATTTATTTTGATATTTATAATATCAGTTCTTTTAATATTTCATTAATTAGGTAATTATTGCATCATCATTGTGTTATAAATAAATTAAATTATTTAATGTCTAAAAAATATAAATAAAATACCATTATGTAGGAAATATTTTTATATTTATAATGAATATTTATAATCTAATTTGACTTATGTGTAACCCTATATTAAAAATGGTTAAGTTATTAAACTTTGAATTTAACACTTTTAACTCTTCTTTGAATTAAATAATAATAAATGTCCTAATCTAATCCAAGTAGACCTAAAGGATCATATTTTATTCCTAAGGATGTTTTTGGTTGAATTATACTTATCCAATAGAATTAGAACATGTGTTAGGGTAATAATAATATCATTTTTACCCTTAATTACCCTATTTACTTTTAACCGTGGTAAATTAAAGTAAAAAGTTACTATTCACCAAAAATTATTTTCATCTTATTGAACCAAATTTTACTTACTGATATCAACTGTGTCTCTCGGATTTTTGAAATTCAACCCACAAAAGTGGTACAACTATGTTTTATGTAAATTTGCAAATGCTCCTAGGAGGTGGGTAAAAGATGGTAAAAAGTTCGATAATATTTTTACATAAATAAAATTATTATAAACTGAATCCAATGAATTAAATTGAACTTATATAGGTATTATATATCTATTTTGACTTAAAATAAATTTAAATAAAATAAATAACTGTTTAAATAAAAATTAGGTTTTAAACTATAACTTATTGTTTTTCACTATTCATCAAAAATTGAAAGTTTTCAGAAAAATAACAAAAAATAACCCTAAGATAATTTCGATATTCAAAATCCAAAAATAAAGACCATTTTAAAAGATAAAATTTATAAAATTTCAAAAAGTGGGTATTACTATTCAGAATGGCTAGTTTGATTGGTTGTGGTGTGTTAGAACTCGAAGTTGCAGACAATACACGCGACTTTATTATTCAAAGAGAAGCGTATCTTGGAATCTTGGGGTCTTACATTCTCCCCCCTTAAAATAACATTGTCCTAGAAATTTCTAGTAGATTACTGCGTAAAAAGACTCGGGTGGTTCTTCATCATAATTTCCTCGGGTTCCCACATTGCATCTTCCATCTTATGGTTTCTCCATAGAACTTTTACTAGACGAGTCATCTGGTTTCTCAACACTTGTTCTCTTGTATCAAGAACCTTGACAGACTCTTCACAATAAGACAGATTGGGTTCTAGTTCTAATTCCTCATAGGTGAGTACATGCATTGGGTCAGGCATGTATATTTTCAACAGTGATACGTGGGACACTTCATGAACTTTGGAAAGACTTGGCAGCATTTCCAAACAGTAAGCTACAGGACCAATTTGTTCTAGAATTTTGAAAGGTCCGATGTACGTGGGACTAAATTTTCCCTTCTTAATGAAACATATAACACCCTTACATGGATATACCTTCAAGAAAACATGATCTCCTACCTGAAATTCCAAATCCTTACTTCGGTTATCAGCATATCTCTTCTGCCTACTTTGAGCTTCTTTGATGTGGTTTTAGATTACCTTCAACTTTTCCATCGTTTCCTCCACAAGTTCTGGGCCTATGAGTTTTCTTTCGCCAACATCATCCCAACATGTTGGTGTGCAACATCTCTTTCTGTATAACTCTTCATATGGTGCCATCTGAATACTTGAATGGAAGATATTGTTATTGTAAAATTCTACCAAAGGAAAATATTGATCCCACATACCTTTAAAGTCAAGTGAGCATGATCTCAACATGTCTTCTAAGTTTTGAATTGTCCGTTCTAATTTTCCATCAGTTTGGGGGTGGTAGGCAGTGCTCAAACGAAGTTCAGTATCCAAGGTTTTCTGAAGACTTTTCCAGAATCTTGATGTAAAATTGGGATAACGATCAGAAACAATAGATAGTGGTAATCCATGAAGTCTTACAACATCATTAATATATAGTATTTCTAAATATTCAAGTGTTAAATCTTCCCTTATAGAAAGAAAATGTGCTGACTTGGTAAGATGATCAATAATGACCGATATTGCATCGTTCTTTCTAGGAGTCTTTGGTAGCCCCCTGATAAAGTCCATCATGATATCATCCCATTTCCATTTAGGTATGGGAAGAGGTTGCATGACTTCTCTAGGATGTTGCCTTCCGTCTTTCACTTGTTGACAAACCATACATCTTGACACAAAATTACCAATCTCCCTCTTCATATTGTCCCACCAAAAATTTTCCTTCATATCTCTATACATTTTGGTTCTCCCAAGGTGTATAGAGAAATTGGATCAATGAGAATCGTCCAAAAATTCTCTTTTTAGATCAAGTATATCGGGGACACAAAGTCTCTTCCCAAATTTCAAACTTCCATCCTCATATACGAAGTCACTCAATCTCCCATCATTCACAGCTTTAATCTTCTTTTGAAACTCTTCATTATCAGTCTGAGAACTCTTTATCCTTTATACTAAATATGGTTTGGCAACCATTTGAAAAGGTATTTATGGTTCACCTTCCATGGTTATCCCCATGTTTAACTTTACTAGATCCTTGTATATATGATCCTCTTCAACTCTCATCTTGTTCAGAACTCCATGATCCTTTCTGATCAAAGAATCTTCCACCTTATTTCCCTTCCCCGAGTGGTAGTGAATCGTGCGATCATAATCCTTGAGTAGTTCAAGCCATCTCCTTTGCCTCATGTTGAGTTCTTTCTGTGAGAAAATATACTTCAAACTCTTGGATCGGTATATATCTCACATTTTTTACCATAGAGATAGTGTCTCCAAATAATCAAAGTAAATATTACAGCTGCTAAATCAAGATCATGAGTAGGATAGTTTTTCTCATTGATTTTTAGTTGTCGTGATTCATAGTCAATAACCCTATCATTCTGAATAAGAACACAACCATGTTCTTTCTTTGAAGAATCACTATAAATAACAAACCCATCATTCCCCGATGATAGAGTCAAGATAGGAGCATTGACTAATCTTCTCTTCAATTATTCAAAACATTCCTTGCACTCTTTTTTCCAAAAAAATTAAACCCCTTTTCATTTGAGCTTTGTTAATGGGTTAGCCAACTAGGAAAAATTCGGGGAAAAACATCTATAACAACCTGCTAAACCAATAACACTACGTACCTCAGTTATACTCATCGGTACTGGCCAATCCTGGATTGCCTTTTTATTAGAAGTATCAACAGAGATTCCATCCTTAGAGACAATATGTCCAAGAAAATAAATAGCTTGAATCCAAAATTCACACTTGCTAAACTTCCCATATAATTCATGTCTTCTAAGAGTCTTTAGAATAATGTGAAAGTGATTTTCATGATCTTCATAGATTTTGGAGTATACCAAGATATCATCAATAAATACCACTAAAAATTTATCAAGATATTCCATGGAAGCTCTATTCATTAGATCCATGAAGATAGAGGGTGCATTAGTCATTCCAAAATGCATTACTGTAAACTTGTAATGCCCGTACCTGGTTAGAAATGATGTTTTTGGAATGTCTTCCTTCTTCACAGACAACTGATGATATCCAGATCGAAGGTCAATAATTGAAAAGTATTTAGCTCCATGAATTTGGTTGAATAAATCATCAATACGTGGTAGAGGATACTTGTTCTTTATTTTATAGCATTGATCTCCTTGTAGTCAATGAACAACCTCATAGATCCATCTTTCTTCTTAACAAAAATAATTGGGGCTCCCCATGGAGAAACAATTGGGAGAATAAATCCTTTATTACTCAATTCCTCTAGTTTTTTATCTAGTTCCACTAATTATACAGTGGACATTCTGTAAGGGGTCTTTAATATAGGCCTTGAACTAGCAATTAAATTAATAGAAAACTCAATTTCTCATTCTAGAGGAAGTCTACGTAAATCTTCTGGAAACACATAAACATATTCTTTCAAAATAGGTACATCCTCTATTTGAACATTCCTTTCCTTACCCACAGTTATTTCATTCTCTTCCTAAACAATAATTTAATTTAATTGAGCTATTGGGAGTGGATCTAGATAAGAATTAGGTGGTGGCATTTCTACTCTAAAGATAAGGTACTCCTTATCATCATCAAAAATTGTAACCTCCTTCTTCTTACAACACATTTTCACATCATGGCCCAAAATCCAATCCATACTGAAGATTATATCAAATTAAATCATTGGTATGATGATGAAATCAGCAGATAAAAAACATTTATATGCCCTAATGGGGACCGATTCACAAAACTTTGTTTCAATGATACTTCCCTTAAGAGTTTTTACTGAAAAATCCCATGTTAAATTAAATTGTAAATATCTAATTTTCTTAGAAAACTAGTAAGATATGAAACAATGTGATGATCCAAAGTCAAATAAAGCATTTTCTAAACTTGAGAAAACCTTTAAATTACCTAACACTACCTCTTTTGGTGCTTCAACCTCAACAATAGTGATAGCATAATCGTGGCCTTGATCCCTTGGCCTTTTCTAAGGTAAGTTCCCCTGATGCTTAGGACATTCATTTTCATAATTCCACCTTTCTCTACAATTGTAGCATTAAACATCGAGAACCTCTTTCTTCCCCTTGAAATCACGATCTTGGTGGCCTTTTTCACCACACTTGTAACAGACTCTCATTCCCTTCAGGAAAGTACCAGGGTGTTTCTTCCCACATCTACTACAGGATGGATATTCAGATTTTCCCTTATTCCCCTTATTTCTATTTCCAGAGTGTTTAGAAGATCTCTTATTCTCTTTCTTTTATTTAAATTCAAAAGACTTAGAGAATTATTTTTCTATCTTGATAGCACATGAGACAATATCTTCGTACAATGAGAAGGATTGTGACACTAAAGCTAGATGGAGAAATGGTTTTAACCCATCAAAGAAACAATCAATATTACTTCTTGGTTTATGTATATAATATGCAGCATTCCTCGCTAACCTTGTAAAGTTAACTTCATACTTTGTGACATTCTCATCCTCTTTTTTCCTCAGACTTAGAAATTGTCTTTCCATATCTTCTTGATGGTCATGAGGAAAGTATTTTTCTAAGAAAATTTCTTTAAACTCCCTCCATTCCATATTTGATACTTCATCATATTCCTTTGTGTTTTGAATCAATGACCACCATTGATCAGCATCTCCAATGAGGCGGTAAACTTCCATGACAACTTTTTCCCTTTCGCTACTCCCCAAGGCGTGGAATATTTTCTCTATGTAATTTATCCATTTCTCATATACTAGTGGATTTGTAACCCCATTTAATTTTGGTGTTTTTTGCCTCATTAATTGATCTAACATTGATCCTCCACGTTGTGGATTAGGGTGCTCCATATGGGTAAGGTTATTAGTCATAACCTGAGTGAGTTATCCCAGTATGGTGATTAGCTAATCAGCACCAGTTGCATCACTAGATACACTATAATTATATTGAGTAGGAGGTCAATCCCTACATGGATTGAATGCATTGATATGGTTTCCATTCCTTCCACTAGGCACCATTTCTAAAACATGGCCTAAACTACATTAGTTTATGAATAGAAATACATAAATCCAAACTTGTAAAATACTTAACATAAATTAAACAGTTTATGGATATAATCCATAATCATAAAAATGTTTTCATTGAGGAAGTATATACTCATAATCCCTTCATAATGGTTTGTAAATAAAATGATAATTATCCTAATCATATCCCTTGGGAGTGTAGTAACCAAAAGTGCCGCAAGGCCCGTTGTCGTGCACCAGTTCCCGTTCGAGTCTAGATCAAAGTGGTGTTTTTGGGATTTACCCCTAGGTACATCTGTTCCAGATCCACCTCTACCTGATCATATCCAAATAGGGAGGTATTTCTTGGAAAGCTCTCAAAATCTCTATAATACAAAAATTCTAGGAAGTTCTTCTATACTAATCCTCAAAGTCTATATTAGGGAGATGTTCTCTAATCAGAGTTTATCTAAATCTAGTTTCCAATGTTTGTACTAAACTTCCTCTAATACCAACTATAATTCCCCAACTCCAGTAGCCCAGAGTTGGTGCATTATTACATAACATTATCATGATAACAAAAGATCAAGTCTTGAAAGACTGATTAGTTTAGTTGCCTTAGAAGTACTAGATACATTCATAAGGTTTACATTACATCATAAAATGGAAAACTACAACAACATTGTTTCCATAGAAAACACTGAGATCCCATAGACTATCCATGCAGATTAGTCATAATATACTTCTTCACATCCTGGGAAAATAAAACATATAAAGGGATGAGCTAAAATGCTCAGTAAGGATAAAAATATATTGGAAACCTTCATAAATAAGAATAAACATTTAAGACAATGTATAGAACAAAAACAAAAGCCTTTTTAACATAAACTTAATTATAATATGGAAAATATAAATCAAAATAATTTCACTTACTTTATCACATGGATATTCTACTAGTCGAATAGTCATAGGCAATATAAATAGCCACATTCATAATGATGGAATGCATAATGCCAGACTTTCATAACCACATTGTCAAGCCCTTGTGCCAATACTATAAATAATATTTTTTCAAGGCCTTGTTCCAAGACAATAGTTTTTCTCATGAGACATACCGATGCATTGAGGATCTATAGCATGCTCCACCCGTCACTTACTAAGTCCAATGCATTCGTCATATGAAAAGGTTTAAATATAACATAAATATTCATATTAAAACTAACATGTGAAATGTCAATAATTTCTCCATAAACCATGAATGGTGTAAAAATAACACATCTATAGTCAAACATATCACAAAATATTCAATACAATATGGAAGATTTGTATCATAATAAATCAACTTTAAACAAGTTGAAAATCTATCAAAGGATGTTGACATAGATGAAATGAAACTATTTGAAAGAAATGCATCTTTTAATTTTGAAGCCTTTTAAAATAAAATATTTATTTTGGAAATATTCTTATAATATTGTAAGGGATTCTTCGATAATGTTATAATGGCGGGAAATAGCCGCACCCGCCGTATAATTTAAAAAAAGACATTCTTACCTAAATTTTGTCGAAAAGGTTATAAAGGACCTTGTTTGCAAAATGATGGAAAGATTCCTTTCAAAACTTTTTATAAAAATTCAACAAAGGGTATAAATTAATTTAACCAATATTCTAGTAAATAGTAAAAATGTTTTGGAATACATTTTTAAGAAACATGGATGTGGATGATAAAGAGGTCCCAGTAGATACTTATGTAAAAATAATCTCGGATAGTAATGAGATTGTGAAATTAACCATTACCTTGTACTTTTACTTGGTTGAGGGTAGGTTAACCTCCTATATAATGGTGAAATAATTGTTATTAAATTATACAGGAATTTTATACATTAATATGATATCATATATGATCTTTTAACATTGATTTGTTAATAATATCTTAGTATTATTGTCATTTTGAGTGATAACTGGTTCGTTTTCCTTTATATGCTTTGTTACGTAAGTAATGTTTGTTATGGATAGGATGTATCTTATTCATATTCTGAATTATATTAAGTCTTTAAACATTATTTTTAATCATCTAATTAAAATTAGTCTTGAAATCTCTTTTATGTCAATTTTCACACTATTTGGTATTTGGTTTTTTCAAAATTCATAACAGCATTATTACTTCGAAAAAAATTCATATAAACAACCATAACATGTCATATTAACCTATAAAATTAGTGGAATTCATAAAAGGTTTCAAATTACATTTATTTGGATATTTATAATATCAATTATTTTAATATTTCATTAATTAGGTAATTAATGCATCATCGTTGTGTCATAAATAAATTAAATTATCTAATGTCTAAAAAATATAAATAAAATATCAGTATGTATTTAATCTTTTTAGATTTATAATGAATATTTATAGTCGAATTTATTTTATTTGTAGCCCTATATTAAAAATGGTTTAGTTATTAAACTTTGTTTTTGGTCGAATTATACTTAGCCAATAGAATTAGGACATGTGTTAGTGTAATAATAATATCATTTTTACCCATAATTACCCGATTTACTTTTAACCGTGGTAAATAAAAGTAAAAAGTTACTATTCACCAAAAATTATATTCATCTTATTAAACCAAATTTTACTTACTAATATCAACCATTTGTCTTGTATTTCTTTAATTCAACCCACAAAAGCATTAAAATTATGTTTTATATAAATTTGCAAATGCTCCTAGGAGGTGGGTAAAAGACGGTAAAAAGTTCAATAAAAAAATTTATATATCTAAAATTATTATAAACTGACTCCAATGAATTACATTGAAATTATATATGTATTATGTATCTATTTTGACCTAAAATAAATATAAATAAAATAAATAATTATTTAAATAAAAATTCAGTTTTAAACTATAACTTGGTGTTTTTCACTATTCATCAAAAATTGAAAATTTTCAGAAAAATACCAAAAATTAACCCTAAGGTAATTTCGATATTCCGAATCTAAATATGAAGTCCATTTTGAAAGATGAAATTTATAAAATTTCAAAAGGTGGGTATTATTGTTCATAATGGCTAGTTGATCGGTTGTGGTGTGTTGGAACTCGAAGTTGCATACAACACACACTACTGTATTATTCAAAGAGAAGCGTACCATGGAATCTTGGGGTGTTACAAAATTAAAAAGTAAAAATAGATTAGAACCCTTAAAATTTGGCATGTGGTCTTGAATCAAAATAAATATATTGGGGAGAATATACATGATGAGTGAAAAAAGAGGATCAAAGCACTAACCGATGGCTATCCAATGTGATGAATGGTGATTTAATCAGAATTCAGATGAAGGAATGGGGTTTAAACCTATGAAAATAGGCTTTGGATCTCAAAATTGGAGAAGATAAAACCAAATGATAATTGAATTTTTATTATTTTACCAAAGCATGACATGGTCGTATGATTTGGCTGCACAGTTGTCAATATCGTGCACCAATTGTCCACCTCCCACTACATAAAGAGGGACCCCACACAGTTATGTGTGAACTGTTTGACTAACTATGTAGAAACTTTATTTCACAATAAACTACATTTTTATGAGACACCAACATGAGCATGTATCCCTGGGTACATGGTTAGGTAATACTACATGACTAACAACATAACTATGATCATCCCACTCACAGTTAGGGAAACTGTGTGGATAGGATAACATGTTTTCTACAAATAGTGTATCTTAGTTCTTTTCTACATTGATTGGGGTTCCAAGCTTCGAACAAGCCCCAAAATACCCAAATACAATAGTGAACTCATTAGGAATCCATATTTGTACCGAAATAAATAATTTAACTTAATTTAAAAGGATATGTACCTAATAGAAAAATCAAGTTCTTACTACCTCCCCCTAAAAGAAACTCTTACATGAGTTTATCTTCCAAGGGCGGAACAATGCTTTTGAGAGAAAAATTTTCCACTAGCAATGTACATCAACCTTATAATTCAAGGTCATCCTGTACAAATCCATACTTCCATAGCACCCCTACTAAGGGGATAGAATGACATTATAGAGCCTACATTCTCTAATTAATGATGCATATGGGATACTCCTCAAATTAAGATTGAGTTTCTATGATAACATCATCGATATCAAAATTATGATTTGGGTCATCATGATACCAGTGAAACTGTGAAAAGTGTAATATTTATTGAATATCATGGTAACTCTGAGGTAATTTCAAGCATTAGTCTACTATCCCAAGTCTCTACAGAATCTTGAATGTCTCTACAAAATGAGGCAGTATCTTCTCTTGAATCAGTATGCATCTATGCCCAACCCTGGGAAATACCCATAAAAAAACACCATACCTAACCTTGAACTATATAGGTCATTACTGGAGATCATCATAAGAGTTTTATCTATATTGGGTAGTAGACATTTGATTCTCAATTTTCTAATCATACACTTATGACTCCTACATTATTTAAGGACCTTGTAGCACTACCTATCCTGCCTCTAACAAGTACAAGGAAAAACATCATAGACTATAGTATATGTCCTCATAAAGATCCATATGAATCATATAAAAAAGATATTATTTTAGGAAAACTTGATTAGAGGGACATGCATCTCCCATAAACCACCTAAATTAAGGACCTATGCTTGAAGCAAGTCCTCTAATAGTTTTATTTTTCATTCACAATAGCCATCGGTCTTAAGGTGAAAAACTATTATCGAAAGCACCTATATACTTGTATCTCTATGTAACCCCATCCATATCCTCATTTTTAAATTATTGTACCAATCTAAAATGATACTACATAGGACCCCATGTTTTTATATAATCTCAATGAAATATAGTCTTCCCCAATCATTAACTAAGATTGTCTCCTAGTTTGGAAGTATGTTATATACATTATACATTCTATATTCTATAAAAAACTACCCAAGAAACATTGGTACCTCAAGGTTACCTAGGTTTTCCTACTACCAAATCCATAGTTATATATTTTTATTTCCATTATGGGGTTGTTAATTCCTATAAAATATTACTGCGTCTTTACTTCTCCACCATCACCAACTAAAATGTGGAACACCAAGTGATAAATCCTATTATGTATCATTTCATCCCATGCCTCTAATAATGGATTCACTTCTCTTGATACCTATAAAAAATTCCTAAATGAACTACCACTGAGAAGCATCAGACTCTAAACAGTTTCTCTTTCATATCTATAAGAACCTTGACATGACCGTGAATATAGTTGGTATCATCTCCATCTATAATTACCCAAGATTAATATAAATTGACATTACATCATTTTTTTTGGAATATTTCATACATTATACTAACACATGCCTAAAGACCTGATTTTTTTAGTGAATTTGGAAACATGAAACACATTCTTCTAATTTGTTGAAAGAACTTCAACATCTCCCATAAATATCTTCTCCTCTATTATTCCTACATAAAATCATTATTTGTATGCTGTTTAGAAGAAAAATTATTAGGGTGATCTCAGGTGATCATTAATGGTAAACAAGGGAGATATAAATCAAGACATAATCATAAGGAAACCCAAAACAACTAAAATTTAAATCATATATATAAAAAATCTAGATATCATGTTATGGAATAAATCATAGTAGTTCATAATGAATAAATGAACATATTCCATGATATTATATCATAATACATTAATTGAGGCATACAAAAACGCATATAAAAACATTTTCATACCATTAAAGGATCACTTCCAATACCTTTATCTTTTAGAGATCCCATTACTAAACCAGGTCCATGCCCCATTTTAGACCTATATCAATGAACCAAGTTTACTCATATTCGATTCTTGTATTAGTGAATAGAGTTCACTTTTTATTCGAATCCCGTCATTCTCATGAATATATAAATAGAAATCCAATGAATTAAAGGAAGATAAAGGTTTCACCCATCACATATTGAAAACCATACAGTTGTGTTCCACAAAAACATAGATTATTCATCATCTAAAAACCCATATAAAAATGGGTTTCTTAAACGTCATTCTATAATACCGTAATTGATTTTAAATAAATGGGATTTATATAAATCATTACATCATAAAAATAAACCAACCATAAAAATAATAAATATAAAATTCTTGAATCATATCCCTAATACGGAATATGTAGCATAAAGTAATTTTATCTTGGATTGAAAATAATTATTCAATATCACATGAAATTTATTCTTTAGAAAAATATACTTTCTTCGTTGAAATTATTTAATTTTATTTAAATATTGTGAAAACTTGAAAAAACATATTGTGAAAATTACATTGTATGAATATAATTTAATATTAACATAATTATGGTTTCATGAATTTTTAAAACTACATACATTGTACGTATTTTAAAAAAACATTCCTCTCATACTTTTTCTGGAAATTTCAAAGGTACATCATTAGGAAAATGATAAAAAGGTTCATTTCAAACTTTTTATCATAATGTCACATATAGGTCAAAATGAAATTAAATTTTTTTAATGAATATTAAGAATATTTTGGGAATTATTTTTAAGGAACATATTCATGGAAGATAAATACTTCCCAGTAGATACATACTCATAAACAATCCTGAATAATAATGAGATTGTGATAATAACCCTTACCACATTATAATCATTAAAATCGTATTTCCCATGAAAGAATAAAAATTATATGGATATGAAAATAATATAATATTCAGGAAAATAATCATACAATACATTAATGGTAAGAACATACACCACAAAAAATAAATAATTTGTGGATAAGACATGTCTTTGACAGAAATAAAAGTGCGACAAAAATACCTTACCTTAAGTCTTCAATTCCTTCCTATACATTTGAAACTAAAATATATTAAATATAAGTTCATTATACATCTAATAAAGAAAAATATTCATATATATAATACCATATATGATTTAAATATGAAATTATATTATAGTTTTATTAACAATTTGATGTTAATGTTTTGTTTTGGGTAAAAATTGATAGGTTTCTCATTCATATTTTAACATTTTATCCTTAGTCCTCTTACTTAGACAATGATTTCATAAAATAAAAGATTATATCCATCATATAAATATCATATATATATATATATTCATTATATATGTATTAATGGTGATTCAATATAATTATATATATAACATAAAATACATCGTTAATTGATATGGTAGGTTGTATGTACACATGAATGTTGTGTTTATTTTTGTTCCATATTAAATAAAAAAATCAACATGATATATTATAATTAATGAATAATTTATATGTTATATATACCATATATATTCACTAAATTAACCTTTATTACCAAACATTTGAATTATATATGAAAATCAAATCGCATCGCATCATAGAGATTGTATGCCATACATACACATGAGTGACGTTGTCATTTCCCAAAATATTAAGTGGTAAAAAGGTAGATATGATATTATCATTAAAGAAGTATAATTATGTATTAAATATCATATATAAACATTAAAATTTTCATATTTACCTCTTATAAAATGTGATGATGGAAAATTAATTATATCTCTATGCAGAGATGTTAAGTCATTTGTATGCATGAGCGATACTTTCATTTTGTCTTAGATGAGAAAAGGGTTGTATATTGGTGTGTTTATAATTATAATTAAATTTTCAACATATTTAGGATTATGAATATATTATTTTATGATATATATCATATATTAATAGGAGGTATAGTGTAGTAAATAAAATTATGATCGGTTTGAGAGAATACATCTTTGAAACAACCCCTTTATATCTCATATAAAAGACTCTAGAGTTGGTCTTTCGAGAAGAAAATAACCTCTATAATGTGAAAAGGTAATTTTAATATAAATTTATTCTTATTTTGGTCGATATTTAAGGCTAAATGTGATGTGAATAAGTGAGGGAGTAGGTTCCCTTTTATAATTGAGTTGAGGGGTACTTTTGGAATTTCAAAAAACTATTAATTTATGATAAATTCAATCTCATTAAAAATACCCACAAAAGGCCTTATATTTGAATATAATATGATATAAGGTTATAATATCTTCAAAAAATATATTTTATACATGTTTTGGTATTATTTTAAACCTTTTATTTTTATTAATCCTTTGTTATGCTATTTTACTTTTATCGATGGTATGAAATTTTTTAATATTAAAATATATTAATTTTCACTTATATGGTGTCAATTATCAATAAATAGTAAATTAATGACATTTTTGAACTTATAATAATCTATTTTTATTTTTTTATGGTAATTTATGAGTTTTTTAATAATTTAATAATATATTAGTTTCATAAAATATTTTTAGTGTGAATATTGACACAATTCATACCAATAAAATTAAAAAATATATATAAACTATAAGTTAAATTTGAAAAAAAAAATTACACCTATAATATTTCATAATCACCAATAAAGTTTATGGATCACCTTAATTAATTCAAATTATATTTATTTTAATATTTTTAAAATCTTTTATTTAGTTTTTCTTTTAGTTGAATAATTACTGTATCAAAATTGTGAAGTTATTTTAGGTAACTATTTATTCACTAAAATTTATATTTATATTTCTATGATTTTTAAAAAACATTACCTTTACATATATTTTTTATAGTCTAATATAGATTCTCAAGAACCCTATAATAAAAATTATATAGTTATTAAAAACATGACTCTAATGACTTATACTTTACTTTAAATAAAATATTATTAATGTGATAATCATTTATATGTGAATCTATATGGTCATTAATTTGATCATTGGATGATTATTGTTGAGATATACTCAATAAATAAGTCTTAGTCAAGTATTTTAATTTTTAATGGATCTTATCATTTTATTTAAAACCATTTTATTGATTTTTTATCTGCTTGCACACTCACTGCATCAGTGTTTCATAAGCATCAATTATAATTACTTCACATATAAAAATTAAAAATAAGTTACAATCAAAAAAATAAAATAATTAGTCTTAATATAATCCTTTATATTTATTCATAACCTAATTGTTTACCAATGTGTAAATATAATGTATATTTAAATAAAAGAATATGATATTTGTGTCTTTCATTGAATTAAATATTACATAAGTCATATCCATTAAACAACTTAATTTCAATTCCTATCTGTTAAGGGTAAACTTATATTCATTTAGTAAATCTTTTTCTTGTGTTACTGTCAATTTATAGTCTTTATCATATTATTTTTAAACTAAATTACCCAATTTTGTATTTACCATGGTAACAAAATTTACCATGGCTACTATTCATATTAGACAAAAACAAAAGGTATTTACTCACTAAATTTCAACCATATGAATAAAATTTTGGCATCAATATTCAATAATTATAAACTAAAAATTTATAGAATTTTATATAAAAAATAACTGGTAAATATCCATGAAAAACAATTTATCGCAAAAATACCCTTTTAAAACATTAAATTTTATTATAATAAAATCAGGTATAATATCCTTTTAAAAATAAAAATTATTGGATTATTTTAAAATAATATTAAAAAATTAAAACTATAACTAATCAAAAACATAATTTTTCAATATAATTAATTTAACCGAAAATAGAGTTTTCAATAAAAATTTGTTTGATAACTATTCATCAAAATATCAATCTTCTATGAAAAATACCAAAATTTCACCCAAATTAAATTTTTATATACCAATTTATAAGAATAGTTTTTGTTTTTAAAATATCATTTATAATGTGTAAAATACTATATTTAAAACAAGTGTGACATCAAAAGGTTGGAAAATGTCTTTTTAGAAAAATATATATTTTATGTGTAAAATTGGAATTATTTTTATATCATGTCAAGAAAACACATAGGATGAATGTTAAACATCAGAATTAATATATCATGTATTTATTTAAACAATATAATGAAATAATATTTATTTGCTTATTTATTTGTATAAAATATGCTTGTGCACAATTACATGGTGTTTTTTAAAAATGATTTTTTTTATTCCATATGGTTTTTCTTTTCATTTGTTATAAATTGGTTTCTAATGAATTAATTTTATATACTTGTATAAACAATATTTTCATAATTAAATTAGTATTTTTCATTCCACCCATTGTAAGGGAATGGTTATAATTGTCTTATTTAAATAATTAGACTAATAAAAAAAATCTGTTTTGTATAAATTCCGTGTTGTGGGAAACGAAATCTAAGATAGTGTTGTGTGTAACACATGAAATAAAAGAAAAATATATTTTATAAAAAATATATCCCATAAAAATATCATGGTGTCATATTCCACCCACTTAATAATAATTTCTCCCTTGAAATTCATCTGGGTTTTTAAATGTTTAATACTTGAAAGTTTTATTCATAGAAACCCACATCATAAAAATTAATATTAAAAAAACATTTCAAAAGGGAATGTAGGAAACATATCTTTTATGCAATGTAACTCATAACTGGGTTTCTACAGAGTAGAATATGTATAGAAAGTGAAAACATGAACATGGAAGAGAAATCTAAATATCATGTTCTGGTAGAGAGTGATAGTGTACATAGTTAAAATAAAGTTAACAATCCTAAATCCATAACACAAAGAGGCTTAAAAAAGTTCATTGATATTATAAAAAATTATGATAAAAGGACAAAAATGAATTTCAAGAACCTTTTTTATATTTTTGAATAATTTTCATGACAACATATACATACACAATTTAAGGATAGCCTCAACCTTTGTTGAGCCTTGATCAGTTTCCACTTCATCTCTTATTCCATGAAAATAAGGTGATTTTTTCATTCCTAAAGCAATACCAATGCATAAATCCTCATATGGTGAGATAATAATTTTATATCTAAAACATTAACCCAAGTTTAACAGAAACCATTCCATAAATTATTAACCGTGTAACCCTTCCAAAAGATGAAATTATAATAGTATAGAATTAAGGTCACTGAATTTCTCAAAAACAACTTTTCATTGATCCCATGCATATCATAAAGGAGCTATTTTTTGTCAATTATGAAACATGTGAATATATTCATCATGCATTCACTTGAAACATGGTAGTTATAGTAAATTCATATTAAAAACGTTCATTCATTCACATTCTAATGAATATAAGATATATCCTTTATGTATGAAAATGTTATAAACTCCATCGATGATAGAATAAACAGCTTTTCTAACAAATACTTAGTCTTTTAAATGTAATTAGTAATGGATAATTTACTTATTCATATCCAACATAACAATATAAAAACTTCACTATGTAAATATTAGGAACATATTAAGGGTCATATTTCCCTTATTCTTGTTTTTCCTATGAATATAACCATTCCATTAAATTACTTTTCTATGTCTTCAACACCATTCAACATATTATTTTCAATCATTAATGAATAACATATAATGAAAATAAATATATATTTCTTGATTCTTATAATATAATATATGTACTCCAAAACATATACACTTCAACCATCCAACATTATTATTAAACCATTACTTAGGTTTTGTCATCCTATTTGTTCAATTAATATGAAATATGATTCACCTATTAAGGTTCCCAACCCTCAATATAATCATACTTCTTATTTTTAATGTAAACAAGACTATTAGAACATTCTATATGTTTCACATTTCATATGTTGTTTCATTATCCATAGCTGTATAACCAATACTCATACCACCTTCTTGATTCTATTCATGATATGTCATCTTAGGTCATCAATATTCATAATTCCCATACATTACACATATGAAACATTCAATGTTATCCTTATTCCTTATACTTTAAACTATTTACTAAGACCATAAATATTTGTTTTAGAAACACTTATCATAGAATAAAAACACACAATCATGGAAAATTACTTACAGGATGAGTAAATCCTGACTCCTATATTTAAATATCTGAAACCATAGGTTTATTACTAGAGATATCCATAGACATATCAATAGAAATATCCATATGGATATCATAAATATTTCTCATCCCTAATTAAAAAAGTCTATTAATCATTTTATAATGACCAAAGATTAATATACATAAACATTACATCATTTTTTATGAAATATTTCGTATATTACATAAACACATTCCCAAAGATTGTATTAGTTATGTTCCATTGGAAACAGGGAACACATTATTCAAATTTGGTGAAATATCTTCTACATATCCTATAATGATCATCACCTTATTATTCTTACCTAAAACCATTAATTATATCCTAAGAGAAAAATCATTTGAAAAGGGTGAGGTTGGGAAATTAGTAAGGGTAAAAAAGGGAGATATCAATTATAACATAATCATAAGGCATAAAAAATTAAAATTAAAATCATGTATATCAAATATCATGTTATAATGTCATCAAATAAGTCATATATGATCATAAAGAATCAAATAACATATTCCATGAGCTCATAACATAAGTCGTGATTTTTTTCACACACAAAAGCATAGAAAATAATTCTTCATATGAGTCAATTCTCACTACCTGGACCATAAATGTGGATAAAGTCCTTTACTAAACCAGGTTCACTCCCCATTAAATCCATGTATTATTGATACGAGTTTACTCATATTCCACTCCTATATTACTTAACCAAGTTCACTTCCCATTACATTCAGGTATATATATATATTTAGATATAAATCTTTACCCAAATTATATCCTATAAGTGTTTAATTTTATCTTCTATAGGTTATTTTACTCCTACTGATTTTATGATATCATCAAAATCAATAAGATAATTATTAATCAAGTAAAACAAAATGATAAATAAATTATAGGTGGATTTAATCATATCACGGCTCATATTTTATGCAACAAACACAGATGAATGAGATGAATGATAATATATCTTTATTAATAATTTTTAGATGATATGAAAAGTCCCTAATACAACATCACTTGACTAAAAGTAGATTGAAAACACCAACAATTGGTAACATACCTATCATAGTATAACAGAATTGTACCCAATCTAGGCCATAACATACCACAGGTGTGCCTCCCTGAATTCTAGAAGAAATAATTCCTTTTTTGGGGTCTAATCTGTAAAATATAGGTAAAACACCACCAATACTATAACCATATAATATAGTAAATAAATAATCAACGAAAAAATATAAAATAAAATTACACATATAGAATTTATAGTACATAGAAAACTGTATTGGATAACATAAACATGTTATAAAAATATAAAATCCCTGATAACACATACTATTTTCATACATACACCAGATTCCCCTTATAAGTCAACTACATCTAAAAAGACAAAAAATTATTTGTGTAAATATTATTTGTAAATTTTCTTAAGCTAAACATTAGTCCATTTACTTATACTCACTTAGATTCGTAATCTTCAGTCCTGGTTATCAATCCCTTTCCATAAATTATATCTAAAACATAAGATCTTAAAATCAATATATTTGTATATTCATGGTGTGGTATGAAAATTTTTAGGCCAACAATGATGATGCCCCTAAAGTATACCACAATGAAATTATGTTAGTATATGTATAATGAAAAATATAATGTTGTTCTACATAACATGAAACATATTTTTCATCTATTTCCTAGCTATATTATGGAAGGTTTAATTTTATATTCAAATTAAGAATTCAATGGTTGAAAACACAAGATTGTTTTAACTATTAAATTCTTATTGAAAAATAATTATTTCATTGGTATCATAAAAAATTCAAGTGATATTTTTGAGATGGTTAAGTGATTATAAAATTATAGAGATTGATGTTCACCATGAAGTGAAATTAGTTGATTTGCATGGTGGAAGTAAGGGCTTAAAAATTTTGGATAGAAGAAAAAGGAGTTCTAATGGCCATCCAGTATCTATAAAATCATCCACCAGAAATATAGAAGAAGGAACTAGGGTTTTGATGGATCCAAAAAATTATTTATTTTCATTTTTATTATGGAATTACTTTATCATCCTAAAATGATAAATTTAGTGAAAAAAATTAAATAAATAAGACAATAGTTTATATTTTTGTTTACAAAAGTTTAAAATGAAAGACTAATTTGTAAATAATTGTAATTAGAAAAAACAAATATGTAACATGATTATATATTTATAACATATGGTAAATATGTTATATGGAATAGATTTTATAATGGAAAATAGTTTAAATTGGTGTCTTATTTAAATAGATCATATGGGATTTTGATTATTGGTGATGATATATAATTGAGTGGTTAATGTATTTATAAGATATCATTAAAACATGTTGCATTATTAAATTATTGGAAAATGTATAAATATATATGACTAGTGCCATTATGTTATCAAATACATATATATGTTATTATTATAATTATGCCATGAAATATATGTATTATTATTATTAATTTATGGATTAATGTTAAATGTTATATTATTACTTGTATAACATAAAATACATAAATATTTATAATGTTTTTGTATTATTATCCTCATTATATATATAAATAAATATGTAATATTTTATTTATAATAATAAAATATAAATTTATTAAAGATTATGATTATAATAATTATTATATATATAATTATATATTAAATTGGATATGTTGAAATTAATAATATATTTTTATTATTGTTATTATATGTGTTATTACTATTATAATATAGTTTATTATCATTTATGTACTATTAATATTGGGATATACTAATAAAATATTAATGTAGATAATATCATCATTATATTATTAGGTATATAAAATATAATTAATTTGATTATTATTATTATTATTATGTTGATATAATAAATTTAAATGTGTGGGGAAAGATGTTAATATGGGGCAGAAACCAAAAGAATAAAAAACACAAAACCCCCATGGGGGTCCGACCATCCACAATGCACTGTAGGGAGGAGTAAACCGAGTTTTGATGGTCCCCAACTCCTTATAATTATGCATTATTTCTTTATTTTTGGATGTTTAGGGTTCTTATAAATAATTATCTCAAATAATATCCTCCCACATCCTTTAATTTCATCCCTTGAATTAATTATTTGGTATTTTGAGTTCACAAATTCATGTAATAATCATATCAAGGATTAGGTAATCTTTAATACATATCTAAAGATCTTTTAATGGATGTTATTTCATTACTACATCATTATTTGGTTGTTTAATTCTATATTTTGTTAGTTTTCCTAAATATTACTATGAATTTAATTAAAATTAGAGGTTTTGAGGATAGGGATTTTTTCATCATTTAATTATTTATGTGTTAAAAGTCATTGATGGATGGTTTGTGAGGGTTTTCATTAATTCTCATGTCACATTGATTTTGAAATATATATTTTTATATTTAATTATATAGGTTTATTTTTTTGGATGTTATTTCATGGTATCCTTATTACATGAATCATTTCAATGATCAAATCAGTAGGTGGTATCACCCCTCCTATATCCAAAACAATATGTTATGCTTGTGTGGTGTCTTCTTTTGAACTTCCAATGGTTTAGTAAATTTCAACAGTATATAATGAAAATGTTAATGTAATATTTATTCATGGATAATTTAATAATTATAATTAAATGGTTTCTAATGATGATATCATATAAATTTTGGAAGTAATTATAATAATTTTGTTTCATATTTAATTCTTTAATATGAGGAGTATGATTTATGATTGTCCGAAATATTTGTTTCATGTGATACATTATTAATTTGTTCGAGTTATGATTAAATTAAGGAAATGCACCAAATTAAATTTAATTATATTTCCTATTTAATTCCATAAAAATGAAATAATGATTTATAAATCTATATTTTATTAATAAATTTCTATTGAAACCAATATAATTTTATAAATTATGTGACTTCATAGAACCGTCTTCCACTTAAACTGTTCCCTAGACACGGTTGTCCATAAGACCTCTGACCTCACTCCTCGTACACCAGAGGCTACTGATTATCTGTGAGGGTGTAACAGTAATACAGAAGGGAGACTATACCATCATGTCAGAGTAGGATAGTGGATACAAAAAATATGATAAATTAAAATAATCATATTAAAATATATAGATGCAATAAACAATTGAAGGATAAAATTCTAGTGAATAAAAAAGATGTAAAAGAAATAGTTAACTGAATAATATAACCAAATCCACAATGGCAGTGTCTGATACAATGATACATGGAATACTGATAATTAACAAAATAAATAACAGATACAACCATGATATACAGTAGTAGAAAAGAAAAAAGGAAAAAAACATATCTTTAAGCATATCAAGAATAAACTTGACCCTATACTCATAAGCTCTAGCTAAGTAGAACAAGTCACCAACCTGTAGAAGGGCCTTTACACTTAATAGTAACTTTAAGATCATAGTTTTCTCGGGTGCCAATGGTGGCCCAAGTATGGTGTGAGATAAAAATCTCAGTAGGGCACCACAAATGGTTTCTAGATGTAATCCGAGAAGGTGATCATAAATAAATTGTGTGTAGGTAATGACAGGAAATTAAATCAATGTAGAATAAATAAAAAATCCCCACTTTGATTCCTATAGGACGCATAGTGTGTCTACCTATTTTTTTCCTTAGATGGTATGTATGATCAAGTCATTATATATATACATAGAATGATTATGTTTGTGTGTGTGTGTATTGGGATGGATTATGGTGAAACTCTCAGACATCCAATACTAAGGAATCTCTCATAGTCTAATCACTGGCCTAACTACAAGAGATTTCATGGTCTCTTGTCATGCATGTGCTGGAAGAACTGAGATGTAACCTACTTTTATCTATCACCAAGGGATCTCTCACATTCAATCCCATATCTCGAGTTTCTAGAAGGACTAGTACATAACCCAAAGGTATCCATCACTAGGGAAGCTCTCATGGTCAATCCCCTGACTCCAGCTGGGAATGTCGCATGGTCTCTACTCCCAAGGTCTCTCATAGCCCCTTATCTCCATAGGCTTCATGGAATAATAAGTTATAATATATAATTATAAATCATAAGCATGTTCACATTAAAATAGAATGGTCATAAGTCATTACCTCTTCTGTCATGTTTTCAAGCCTTACATAAGGAAACTAAGGCGTGATCAAATATACCACATAATACATGGGGAAAACCACTCATTTGTTCCATTAACCATATTCAAGTCATTCAAGGAATACCATTTATCATTTATCATTTACACATTTCATAGAAAACGCCTTGGATTCACCATCCATTAATCAATTCCATTTACAATTAATCAATTCATATCATATGGTGCCTTTTTATAAAACATGACAAAGGGAAAGGCCATTCCATCACTTCAAACCATTCCATTTAGAAAAAAATAATTTTAAATGAAGTGACCATATTATACTATCCATCTTATACAATCCAATCCATTAAATTTTCCTAAACATGAAAATTTTCATTATAAGGCGTAAGATTCAACAATAAAGCCATGTAACAACTCAATTTCCCCATTGGGAAATTCCAAATAAAAGGGGTCTAATAACCAATGAGGAAACATGGAATACATTAATTACACATGTATTGAAATCATTTTCAATTAAATGTAAAGTTGAAAGCTAAATTGTGTTCCAACCATTATGATCCATTTGGCAGGAATGAAAAATTTCAAGGTGGAACAACTATGGGTGTCCACATAGTGAATTTGTAATTCATAAACATGTAATTGAGAATTAATTCACCTATATCAAGGAAATAGGGTCATTTATACATTAAAGAACAAACACAATTTTTATCCTTTGAAAATTTCATCTTATAGAACAATGGATTAAATACGAAATGAAAAAAACTCAAATGGAAAACTACTTGACCACCTACCTTAGGTCTGTATATGACACCTTACTTGATATTGAATGTAGATTCAAATTAAGTTGAAATAGATCTATGTTTCATAACAAATACAAAAAAATAGGTAGAATGATTATGAATCTAAATAGCGCATGGATATTGAGAATAACTTAGGAAAGAATTATAGGTGAGGTTAGCCTTAGCTTGGGATATCCAATATTTCTAAAATAATTGAAAATGAACACCTGATGGAGGCACTTGCTCAAAGCCTCACTTGGGAGGTTTTTTTAGCTCATGGAGTGGTAGGACTCCTAGTTTGTCCATTGTAGGTTAGTTAAAAGGAAATTTAAACATGAGGTTTAAGTGAGGTAAAATGGTTATTTTTCCCAAAATCCCTTTTGTGAATTGTTTATGTGCACATTTCAAAAACTATGCGAGAATCATTCATTAATACCCTACCCCAAAACTATAGCAAGGTGCATGTCTCTGCACCTAGGCCCACATGAGTGTTGAAAAATCGTGCAAACTAGTTGGTGCCATTTTTTTAAGTCACATAGTCATGTTCCATGGGTTTCTTGGTTTAAACAAACTATGAAACCCAATCTCTAATCCCATTTTCATGACCTCCATGCTCAAAATGACCCTCTAATGCTCTTGTTACCTCTAGGACATGATTTAGGCTCATAATTAGCACCATTACATAACTTATTAATGGAAAACTAACCACTGGTACTTTCATTAAAAGGAAGGTTATTACAATCTCCCCTCCTTATAGAAACTCTTCCTTGATTTTTCCTTATGAGGGTAAAGAGTTAATTTCATCAAAGAGTTCTTGACATTGATATTATATATCATCTTAATGCCCCCAGTCCTCATCTAGTGCCTGGATGTGCTACCATAGAACTTGTACAAGAGGAACTTACCTACCTCACATCAATCAACATTACACACTGGATACTTCTCAAAGGAAGCTTCCATATCCATCACAAAATCATCAGGATAAAACACATGTGAAATGTATGGATAGTACTAGTGAAGCAGATAGAAATGAAAGAAATCGTGAATAGACTAATATCTCTAAGGAATTTTCAGCTGGTAAGCCACCATTCCAATCAAATTCACATCCATGAAAGTTCAAATTAATCCTGGTGATATCTTCCCATTCTTCTGAATAAGTTTATACACCAACCTGGGTGAGACTCGTAAGAAAATCCAATCTCCAAACTCGAACTCAAGAGGTCCCTGACGTCTATTGGAATAAGACCATTGTCTAGACTAAGATGTCAAAATACACATTATGATCATCTATAAATTCTTGGTAGTCTCTTGTATGAGACATGGTCTCATAACAACTACTTCCCCTTCCTCTAGCTATTATAGATGTGAAAGGAAAGGCCTAAAATGTAAGGCATTATATGGATCCATTTCAATGGTAGATTGAAAGTTTTTCTTATAATAAAACTCCACAATATGAATGAGTTTCTCCCAAGAACCCCCAAAATCAAGGGCATTCACTCAAATAATATCCTCCAAGAACCGAATTTTAAGATCCATCTATCCATTGGTCTGCAGGTGATAGGTTGTTCTCAAATATAGCTACATACCCAAAGTCTTTTGTAGCACCTTCCAAAACCATGATGTGAAATGATAATATCTATCATAAATGATAGAATGAGGTTCTCCATGAATACTTACCACCTATTTGACATGCAGTCTTCCTAAATCATATACTAAGAATATCCGTCAAACTGTAAGGAAGTGTGTGACCTTTTTCAAATAATCAATGATAACCCACCGTAGATCATTTCCATGAGGTGATTTGGGTAGACCAATCACAAAATCCTTTGAAACATTATCCCATTTCTATATAATAATGTACAATGATTGAATAATCCATATCTGATGATGATATACCACATTCACCTACTAAATGGTGGAAGATTGTGTGATGAAACCAACAATCTCACTTTTCATGCTCAGCCACCAGTATTGGTGTTGAAGATCATGGTGAATTTTGGTGACTTTGGGGTGAACAAACCATGCTCAGATGTGTAAATCCATCATCATCTCCTCTCATATTTATTTCAAGACCCATACACACACACACACACACAAAACAACAGCATATCATCTCCATTAAGTGTCGAGAAAAAATATGTATCATCATCTAAGACACTTTCCTCTAGCAAAATTACATCAAGATCAAAAAAAATTCTTAACCTTACTTGTTCCAAGATAGTAGATATCACTAATAAGGAAAAGAGAATATCCAAAACATGGTTCTCCTGAACCTCAACATGCATCTCTGAGAATAATTCCATAAGCTTCCATTCATCATTGGATTCCTGAACTACTTGTGACTGAGTCTTTCAGCTCAGAACATCACCCAAAGAATTTACTTTACCCAGAAGGTTGTAAATCTCAAAATAAAATGGTTACAGGTACATGACCCACCTATGTTTCATTAGATTTAAATCCCAATGTGTGATGATGTATTTGTGGTTTTTTGTCTGTGAATACCTCGAAATTCTATACCAATAGATAGTGTCTCCAATATCTCTACTTATGAACAATTGCAGTGACCTTGAGTTCGTGAATTGGGTATTTCTACTCATGAGGCCTCAACTATTGAGAAACATATTCAATTACTCGTTTATCCTACATCAAACAAACTCCATGACTGATACTTGAGGCATCAAAATATATAGTTTAGGCCCTTCCTGGATGTAGTAAAATCAGTATTGGCACTGATTTCACTTTACCTTTCAACTCCTGAAAGGTTATTTCACAAGATTCATACCATTCAAATTTTACAACATTCTTTGTCAAGCCCATAAGCAGTGCTGCAGGGAAAGACAAAAGTTGGATGAAGCGTATATAGTAACCATAAATCCCTAAGAAGTTTTGAATATCAAATATGTTCTCTGGCTACTCCCAAGAAACTAGAACTGTCACTTTCTCTGGGTCAACTAAAACTCCTGAAAATGAGATGATATGACAAAGAATGTGGACATTGATGATCAAGAAGTGGCATTTTCTAATCTTAGAATAGATTTTATGCTCTCTCAGTGTATTCAAAATGATCTCAAGATGGGTTTCATGGTTGGGTCTATAGCGTGAAAACACTATTATATCATAAAAAATGAAAAATGAATCCAAATATGGGTAAAATACATGTTTCATATGAGACATGAAGACAATAGGTGCATTCGTGAGTCAGAAAGGCATGACCAAGTACTCCTAGATACCATACCTACTTCTGAATTCCGTGAGAGGTATGTTTGAAGTCCTGAAACATACCTGATGCTAGCCTGACCTTAGATCTATCTTTTAAAAAAACCTTTTCTCCTTAGATCAGGTCAAATAGGTCATCTATTCTAGTAAATGGATATTGGTTCTTAATATTTATCTAATTCAACCAATGGTAATCAACACAAAGCCTAAGGGTATAATCGGTCTTTTAGCAAATTGGATTAGAGAACCCTAAAGAGAAGTTTTGGGGAATATAAAGCCTTTATCCAATAGATCCTCCAAGTAATTTGTGTGTTCTAGAAGCTCCTTATGTTCCATTATATAAGGTGTAACTATAATAGGTGTTGCTCTTGGCACTATCTCAATAGTAAACTCTACATCTTTCAATGGAGGTAGACCATAGATGTTGTCTGGAAAAATGTCTATTTAATGCTCTAGTACTGGAGGAATGAATATAGGTTGTGACTCCTGGTCATCAAGGTAATGACAGGTGACCTACACAGTCACATTACCCAACCTCTACTACTCAGGTCCAACTCATGTCTCTTCCATACCCCATTCTCCCTTATTCATGTGTGTAACACCCCTAGTGATGTAAATGTCACCCTCTAATGATATCAGTAAATATGATATTTTTAAGTTAGAATCTAGTCCATCCCAATGATTACATCAAAACATTAATGTAAAGGGAATACATGTTCCTTACAAAAATATAACATCCAATTTCAAGGGAATAACTCTAACAGTGACAAATTCCCTCTGAATAGATACCTATAGGTGTTTTTAGCATCAGGGGGCCAAGATAGTACTCAATGTCGAGGCTGAAAATTTTAGTAATTGTCTACGATATAAATGGGTAAGATGCTCCTACATCAAAAAGAGAATAAGCTAAGGTGGAGGCTATTATAATAGTATATCGTACACTATATGGTTCAGTGCTATGCTCATCTAGTGTAGGATATACTTCATGTAAGTAACATGTTCCATGGCCTTGAGTTACTATCTAACTGCCCCATGTAGGCCCTCTCTACTAGTGATAATAATAATATGTATGGTTTCTTCTACCTCGATCACCACCTCATCCAGATCTAATAGTGGTATTCTGACTACCTGACTATTGTGATCCTGCTAACCCCACATGTGACTGAGGAGTAGGTGCATATCCCTTCTCACTAGGCACTATCGGGAAATTCCAAAAAAATAGTTTGAGAGGGCTCATCCTTCCTATAATTACATGAACTTTTATAAGTGAAATTTCACTTTTGATTTAATTATATGTATTATTTTTTTAAATGGATATAGAAAACACATGCACTTTATTTTTTTATTATATCCAAATGGATATAAATGACCGTTAATTATTATTACTATTGATAACATAGTTGTTGAAAAGTGATCACATGACTACTATAAATATAGGGTTTTAACAAATCCTTTCGACATAGAAAAAGGAGGTGATGGCCACAACCAGAAGTATCATTCCCTATGAAGCTCATTTATCAGATCCCTCAAGAGAGATAGCATGTCTGGGATTTTTCCTAGACCAAACCCACACTGAGATCCAACACCTTAAGCATGAGTAAAACCATTTATGAGAGAATTTCTAGATCATCGATATCACAACCCAAACCATGTTAACCGAACGACCCCATGAAATCTCCACCATCGCACACCTTACTCTTATGGAATTTCAGGTGTAATAAATGGATATTATCAAGACCCTGTCATTATGATTATGTTTAACATCCCGATTCTAGAAGCCACCCAGAGGTTCCCCATACCCGGGTGGTCACATAGCCTCAAGTACATTTACCCAAATTCCAGAGGCTACTGACTAGCAACGAGGGCCTTGGGTGTGATGGTGGTGAAACTATTCCCTCATTAGTATAGGAACAAAATGGAAATAACCTGATAACAAAAGTGGATGTAGTAAAAATACCATACAATAATAAACAGTAGAAGACTGGAAGTAATAATCGACTAGAGCACATACATAAAGATGATGCATGATACATATGTCTAGGAAATAATCCAAAAAAGTCACAATGCTGGAATTTAGTACTAAACCAAAGGAAAAAAGAAAAAAAATAAACTCTAGCAGCATCGCAAGACTCAGTATGGTCCCATTCTCTCAAACTCCACAGCAGTCAGATACCTGACATAGAAAGGCACTCACCCTTATATATACCTTTAGTAGTATAATCTGTTTGTGGCCAAAAGCATGACCCAAACAGGATGTGAGAAGAATCCCAATAGTCAAACACCCAAATATTTGTTCCTAATAGTCAATGAATATATATGGAAGGAAATAATCAAAATGAAGTAGTAAATGAGGAAGTACACAAAAGTAAACAATCCTATAGTTTCAATTTCATTCATTTTCATGTATCAAGTAAGTAGCTAATCAAAACCAAGTAATCATCTGAGAAGTACTCAAAGCCTATCCCACCTGGTTTAACCAATTGATCATAAGAAACCCTATGAGAAGTACTCACAGTCTAACCCCTCTTGTTCACCTTTAGCAAAGACTCGCTGAGGAAGAATTCACTGTCAATTCCCCCTATAATATCGTATTGGTAACTATAGACACCCTAAGGAAGTACTCAACGTACAATTCCCCCTGTGCTCTCACAACATGGAATTATAGAGACTATAAGGGAGCACAAAGTCCATCCCCCTTATGGTCTCGCAACGTAAAAGTAAATAGACACTCTAGAGAAGCCCTCAGTGTCCATTCTCCCTATGGTCTACTACACCATGTTCTCACATCCCTGTGTAATTCAATTGTGCACAATGATATATGGCAGCCAAAGTAAAAATCACGAACTACTTAGCTAAAAATTCTATAGCATATCATAGCATGTTAGATAAAATCACTCCATCCTAACAGTACTAGGCATGGAAAACCAATCATCCTAATGGTAAAAGCTAGACCAAATAGTCAATATCAATAAAACATGGGAAAAACATCCATATAAAGGTAAATAACTATATTTACAATCATAGGGAGAATGGACTCAATACCCCGTTCTATGGTATTGGGCACTTTTTCACATAATATTCAAATACTAACTACATAAAGGAACAACCCACCTATGTAGACATTGTGAGATCAATATACGTGTCCTTGAATCAACCTAGAACACAGTAGATCTACAAAAATGTCCAAAACATTCAACCAAATATATCTCATGAGAGAGGAGAAATCTAGGAATGAGGCTCTAGAAGAAGGAATAACTCACCATGGCGATTCCAACACAATTGAAAACGATTAATTCGGAGAATGGATGGTGGGTCGGGGCATGGAGAAGATTTGTCAGCCTCGGTCTCTCTTGGACGAGATGGACCTAGAAGAAGATCTTTCTGGGAACAAGATGTGACCCCGATCCAATTTAACAATTAAAAATAAAATTACAGAACGTGTTCTTTTAATGTACAAAACATGTACATACCTTAACTGACATTCTATTTAGGCGGTCTCCAGGTCACCCCACATGGCCATGTACTCGGCCGTTACACGGATATTACACGGTCACCCGCAACAATCGGGTATATGGCGTGTACTCAAAATTACATGGAGTGTACTACTTAAATTTCCAGATTCTCCTCTTTTCCTCAAAACACTAAAAAAGAAAAACCCATACCTGAAAATAAGGTCCGGGTTCTTATATTAGGTACATTATTTTTGTATAGAATAATGAATGTACTTTTATTTTATTATTGTTTTTAAAGCACAAGTAGTATTTTTGGTTAATATTTAAATTGAATTAAGAAAACTATTTTGATGAATTAATAAATAATAATTTAATAAAATATTATTATTAAACTAATTTTATTAAATATAAAGGATCATATAATTTTTATGAGGCCAAATATAATTTTAATTAAGGTTTAAAAACAAATTTTGTCAAAACCCGTTAATTTTCAATAAATGTCAGTTTATATTTAAAAAGTGAAAATTGAAATATTTATAAAATTATTTGGATAAAATGATTATTATTTTTGAAATCGTGACATCAAAATTATCCAATGGTAAATTTTTCATAATTTTCCGAGGTGTAAAAATTTAATACCATATAGATATATAGTGTGTTTTATGACAACATAATTTCCCAACAGTGATGAAATAAACACTATAAAAGGGATATTCTTCCAAATTTATGTTTTATATTTAGAATAATTTGATTTAATATTTTATTGAATTATTTTATAAATCCATAGTTAATCATCCAAAATTTTTAATATATTTTATGATTTTAAGATCATTTCATTAATAATGTGACTCTCCTAAATATAACCAAGGCTAATAGTTTAATACCTTTGGCCCATGGCCTTGTAAAATAATTTTTTTCACTCCTTTTTTCCAAAAAACATTGTCAAAACCCATGGGATGTTTTGTGGTTTTGAAAATTTAATTATATAGATTCCAAAACCTAAGTTTGTGAAATATTAAAGAATTCCCCTCTCATTTCCTATATAAACTCACCAAATATCCCACTTCTGTTCATTCTAAATAATTGTTCAAAGTCTTTACTTTGTATTACCCTCTCTATAATCCTCCTAGGGTTCCCCAATCTCTCATGAAGCCCCTATCCAAGCTTATTAAATCATACACTCAAGTAAGGGTTCTTTCTATTCTCATTTTTATCCATGTTACCTTATATTGTTACACCCTTTTATTTTCATTTAAAAATGATGGGGTATTTTTTGAAACCTCCACCATACTAAAATTATTATGTCTGAATGATGAGAGACCATTTTCTCTCTCATTAATCCCTCCCATGTACAACCATTATGATGACAAAATTTTATAAGATTTATTCTATTTCTCATCTTTCTTCATGTTTCTTTATTATATTATGCCTTCTATTTCCAAATTTCTTATGTTGGGAAATTTATTTATATGACCCTATTACTATTAATTTCATGTATATATAATGATATTCCTCTTTTTCTCTCATCAAACATTTTTATGAATTTTTATTTCACACCATTAGGATGCCAAAATTGCACTGTGAATCTCCATTCCAAAACAATTGTGTAAGTTAATACCATACCCATTCCCTATGAAGGGTGTTCAATGTTAAACATATACCTTTTTATTGAAGATTTACATGTATTTATTCCACACCCCTTGATCATGGAATAAATTATGATTATTAATGAATCCATTCTTTATGATATATTTGGAAAAATTAACCATGAGAATGAAATGAAAGTGATGGGTGCACCCGGAATTATATAGTTCTCTAATACATTGGGTAATGTTTAGTACCATGATACAAAATTTTGGGATAGGGGTTTACCTGATTCTTTTAAGGTACATTGTCCACTATGATGTCTTGGTAATTTATGATTGACCTATGATTTAATGTTTTAAGTTGTTGCCACATTTCCATGTTATGATTATCATGTTATATCATTCCATTATGTTCATGTTTCTTTATACTCCATTCATATGACTATTTTGTAACATTTTTTTTCTTCTACATGTTATTACATGTTTATTTCTTAAATGGTCTATATATATCACCCCTTTCTTATGTATTTCATTAGGTTATCACATACAATGTTAATAATGAAGGAATGTTGTTTTCATGTAAAGGATGTTTTAAAATGATGTTGTATTTCATGTTTTATGTTGGTATGTAATGTTCCTAATTTCCCAATCACTAGAATTATTGATCGTTTGGGTTTTATTAAGTTTAATTTTATTTCATTAAATCATGTATAAATGTAATAAAAATAATAGGGTTATTATTGTTGGTATTAGAGGAAATTTTAGTTATTTTGGGGACTAGTATTAGAAAACTTTAGTGAAATCCCTAGGGATAAGACTAAGTATAAGAAAAACATCCCAAAATATTTTTAAGTATAGATTAAGTGGTTTATCAAGAAAATATATAACTCTCTAGATACAAACAAGGGGATGTGGCTCTAGAATAGATATATATAAGGGTAAAACCTGAAAACACTGTTTTGAGATAAACTCAAACAGGAACTAGTGCATGAAAACGGGCCTTAATTCACTCCTGGTTTGAAACTCATAGGGGATATGATTTGATAAATTCATAATCTTAGTATGAACCATTATTAATGGAACAAGAAATAACCCCATAATAATATTCTTAAGAAATACATCACGGATAACTTTTATTGAAGCCTGGAAATTTATAAGCTAAGTAAATAAATGTAATTTATAAGTCATACCTTTAATTTCATTGGATTCCCCTTTATGTGATTAATAATTTAAAATTCTTACCCCAAATTTTCCTTTTCTTCTATCCAATGTCTAGTAATATGAGGAATCAGGCTATGAATCGATGTGATGGTCGATGTATTGACTGCCTTAATGAGATGCCCAATCCGATTGAAATGAGAATTGAAAAATTTGTCACGATACTCTCTGATTTAAGTCAAGTTTTGAATAGAACCTATATTAGGAGTAAATCCCACCCCCACCCTAATAAAGTACAAGTCACAATAGAGATCATAAGGAGATAATTGCCTCCTACTTTCAATGGATCATATGATCCCTCAATTTATGATCAATGGATAAAATTTATTAATAATATCTTCTCCATACTTTAATTCTCCACACAAGAGAAGGTTCTTCTGGCTATTTATCGTATGGAGGGTGAAGCTAAAAAATGGTAGACATTGATCAAAAATACGAAGATTGAGGAAGAGATCGAGGTTATGTGATATAAGGATCTATGGAAAATGTTTTTTTATAAATATTTTCCCCATAAACTTAAACTTAATATGGAAAGGGACTTACTTTACCTCAAGAAGAAAGACGATCATTCCATCGGAGTGTATAGAGAAAACATCACAAGGATTGCATGATACTCCTCTAAATTTTTTGTTACCCCCAAATTCATGGTTGGACACTTATTTGGTGGGATAAAACCAGGCCTACAGAAATCCTTTGGGATCCATGACTTTGATAGCTATGAGAAAATTGTCTGATGTGACCTCAAAGTTGAAATAGAGATTGGAAAATCTCAGGGGTATCCTGGGGATAAGAAGTGGGAGGTAGAGTCAAATCTTGGTGGTCATATAAAGAGATATAATAGTTCCATTAAAATTAAACACCACACTTTCCAAAGTTGAGGAAATAAGCACCCTATAAATTTCCTAAAGGGGATAAGGAAATTCTTTAGGTGTGGGAAGGAAGGGAACATAGCTAGCAATTGTGGGCAATAAAATCCCACTACTACGATGGAGGAATTGAATTCTCTGATAAACCCTCAGCGTATTATTAATTTCTACATTTACAAGTAACCAAGGCATTTCTAAAACCAATTCACTATGCCAAGGGTCTTTTTAGGCAACCAACAACCTCCAAAGTAGCATGGGAGATCTTTTACGATAACTACCGCCAAAGTGAATCCCAACAATGAAGTGGTGACAGGTACACTAGTTATTCATACAATAATAGAAAACATACTTTTTGATTTTGGTTCAATGCATTATTTTATATCCCAATAGTATTTAGAACAATCCAAACCCCGCTAAAAATAATGGAAATAAAGATGTCTGTCAACATGGAAAATGGGGAAATTATAGCATCCCACGTATTGAACTCCTCCCCTATAAAAATTTGTAGATTGAACCTCCTATCGAACCTTATCATACTTCCCTTGGTGGAATTTGATACAATTATTATTATGGATTGGCTCTTGCTATATAGAGCCAATAGAAATTTTTGTGAGAGGGAAATCACTCTACATATGGAAAATCTCCCATGATTCTATACAAGTGTAAGAAAGTGGAAGAATCTTCTTTAGAACCATCATCCCAAGCATGGATATTATTGCCATATAAGCATGCATATCTTTTCTATATGATTGAGTCTAAGGAAGGAAACATCCTTGAAGACATTCATATTGTGAGTAAATTCACTTATGTGTTTCCTGAGAAATTTCCTAGTCTTCCTTTTAGTTGAGATGTTCAATTATTTATTGATATTATACCTGGAGTGTTTCTAATATCCAAGACTCCATATAGAATGTCTATTGTGGAACATGAGAAGCTAAAGAAACAACTACAGGAGAATCTGGATAAAGGGTTTATACCCCCCAAGTGCTTCACCATGGGGTACAGTAGTCCTCTTCATCAAGAAGAAGGATATATCAATGAGCCTTTTCATTGATTAACACGAACTCAACAAAATCATGATAAATAACACGTATCATTTTCCATGAATTGATGAATTGTTTTATCAGTTACATGGAGCACAATACTTCTCCATGGTGTATTTTTGGTTGGGATATTACCAAATAAGGGTGAAGAAGGAGGATATCCCCAAGACTGTTTTTCGTACAAGGTATGGGCATTATGAGTTCATAGTGATTCCATTTAGACTCACTAATTCTCCATCAATCTTCATGGACTTGATGAATAGTGTCTATAGACATTACCTCAACAAATTTATCAAAGTATTTATTAATGATATTCTCATATACTCCAAAATTAAGAATTAGAATGAGGAGAATTTAAGTACTATGCTAAATACCATGCGAAAGGAAATGATTTATGCCAAGTATGGAAAATGTGAGTTCGGGTTAAAGGAAGTCTCTTTAGTGGGACATATCAACACAAGAAATAGGATATCTATAGAACCCTAAAATAATGAGGTAATTAAAGGATGGCCTAGTCCAACATCTTCGATAGATATCCATAGTGTCCTTGGAATATTTGGGTATTATCATCAATTTTTTTGAAATTTATCATGATTTTCAAACCCTCTATCCAAGATAGATTTTAAGTGAGTCAATTTTTCTCATAATGATTAATGTGAAGATAGCTCCAAGGAGTTGAAAAGGAGGCTTATCACTACACCCATGCTCACACTACCCACAAGTGGAGATATTTTCATGGTATTTAGTGATGCTTGGAATAAGGGCATGGGATATGTGTTGATTAAAAATGATGAAGTCATTTCCTATGCTTCAAAGAAGTTCAATGTTAATGAGAATAACTATTAAGCACATGGTATGGAGTTGGATGAAGTTATATTCTCTTTGAAAATTTGGGGACATTACCTCTTTGGGTGAAGTTTGTAATATATACGGGTCATAAAAGCCTCAAGTATATATTCACCCAGAAAGAGTTGAATATGTGAAAATGAATATGGTTAGAGCTAATCAAAGACTATGACAGCTCAATTCAATACCATTTGAGGAAAGCGAATAAAGTGGAAGAAACTCTAAATATAAAGGATCCCACAACTCTTTCATTGATTATAATTGAGAAGGATTGATCTTCTTAAACTTGAAGAGGATGTACATGGGAATCATAATGTAAAGAACATCATCAATCCATTAACAAATTATTTCTCAACCATCTCTTATAGGGAGGTTAAAGGATCCTCAAATAGATGATGTGTTAATTAAAAAGAAAGTGTAAACTATTAGAAAATAGAAACCCGCAGAGTTCAATGTTAATATATAAGCTGTTGTAAGATTTGGGCCAAGACTATGTGTACCATAAAATCCTAAGTTAAAGAATGAGTTGTTGGATGATTCACATAGCTCAACCTTCTCTATCCACCCTATAAGCATATGTATCGAGATCTATGGGAACACTATTGGGGGGATAATTTGAAGAAGGATATCGAATAATATACATCAAGATGTCTTGTATGTCAACATGTGAAGGTGGAAAGGAAAAAATATAATGGTATGATGCAACCATTACCCATTCCTATGTGTAAATGGGAAAACATCATCATGGACTTTGTCCCCAAGATTCTTAAGACATATAGAAGAAATAATTCTATATGGGTTTTCTTGGATCATCTTACAAAGACAATACACTTCATTATGATTCAAGAGGATTTCTCCTTGGATCAACTTGCATGGATATACATCAGATAAGTAGAGAGGATGCATGGTGTACCACTATCGATTGTATCCAATCAAGATCCAAGATTCACCTATATGATCTAGAAGAGTCTCCAACATGCTCTGAATACTGAGTTAAACTTCAACACATCTTATCACCCTCAAACTCATGGCCAATATGAGCTGACTATCCAGACACTTAAGGACATGTTGAGAGTATGCTCAATGGAATTCAAAGGATGATGGGATCAACATCTTCCTCTGATTGGGTTATCTTAAAACAAAAGTTTCCACTCAAGGATCCAAATTTCTCACTATGAATCCCTTTCTTGGAAGAGTTTCAGAACACATGCATGCTGGTATGAAGTTGGGGAACAAAAACTACTAGGTCCTGAAATGGTCGTGGAAATGGTGGATAAGGTTAAGAGTATTCAATAGCACATCAAGGCTACTCAAAGTCGATAGAAAATCTATGATGAAAATCATCAACAAGTCCTATAGTTTGATGTTGTAGACATGTTATTCCTCTATATATCTTCATATAAGAGAGTAATGAGATTTTTGAATAAGTGAAATCTTAGTACAAGGTACATCAACCCTTTCGGGATCCTTGATTGCATCAGAGTAGTGGCCTACTGACTAGAACTCCCACCTAACCTATATCAAGTACATGATGTATTCCATGTATACCTCTTAAGAAAGTACATATCAGACCCCTATCATGTATACAATATTGAGGTGGTACCATTGGATAATGACCTCTCTTATAAGGAAAATCTAGTGAAGATCTTAGATCATAGATTCAAAGTTCTAAGGAATATGATATTGCAACTGGTCAAAGTATTGTGGAGAAACCATAAGTTTGAAGAAGCAATGTGAGAACTAGAGGAGGTGATGAAAAAAGTTGCCCTCATATGTTTTAATTCCAGAAATGAAAATTTAGAGGTTGAAATTTCTTGAGGGGGTAAAAGTGTAATGACCTAAACTATTATAAGTGAAATTTCCATTTTGATTTAATTAAATGTATTATTTTGTAAAATGGATATAGAAAACACATAAACTCTAAGTGTTTTATTATATGCAATTGGATTTAAATGACTATAAAGTATCCTACCTATGGATAATATAGTCGTTGAATAGTGATCACATGAATAGTATAAATATAGGGTTTTAACAAATCCTTTAGACACAGAAAAAGAAGGTGATGACCTCAACCAGAAAGATAGTTCCCTATGAATCCCATTTATCATAGCATTAAAGGAATATAATATTTCTCATATTTTCCATAGACCAAGACCAAGCTGAGATCCAACAACTTAAGCATATGATAAACCGTTTACGGGAGATGTTCAAGTTCATCAAGATCATAGCCCAAACCTTGTTCACCGAATGGCCCCATGAAGGCCCCACCATTGCACACCCTACGCTTAGGGAATATGATGGTGTAATAAAGGGATATGTATCATGAGATTATAATTATGATTATGTGTGTTATTTTTTTATAGAATAATGAATATAATTTTATTTTATTATTGTTTTTAAAGCATAATTAGTATTTATGGTTAATAATCAAATTGAGTTAAGAAATATATTTTTATGAATTAATAAATAATATTTTAATAAATTAATTTTATTAAATATAAATGTTCATATAATTTTTATGGGGAAAATTTTAATTTTTGTTAAGGTTTAAAAACAGTTTTTGTCAAAACCTATCAATTTTCAATAAATGTAGTTTTTTTAAGTGAAAATTGAAATATTTATAAAATTATTTGGGTAAAATAAATATTATTTTTGAAATATGGATGTCAAAATTATCCAATGGTGAATTTTTTATAATTTTCTAAGATATTCAAATTTTTGGGTAAAAATTAAATACCATATAAATATATAGTATTTTTATGATGTCATAATGTCACAATAGTTATGTAATAAACTCTATAAAAAGGATATTTATCAAAAAAAAATTACCTTTAAAATAATGTGATTTTGGATTTTTTACTTATTTAATAAATCTTAGTGAATCCTCCAAAATGTATAATTTAATTTATGATTTTAAGTTCATTTATTTAAAAATGTGACTCACCTCTACATAAGAAAGGAAAATATTTTAATATCATCAGACCATAGCCTTGTAAAATAATTTTTCCACTCCTATTTTGATGAAACCATTGGAAAAAACCGTGGGGAGGTTTTTTCTTTTGAATATTTAATTATATAGATTCCAAAACCTAAGTTTGTGAAATATTAAAGAATTACCCTATCATTTCCAATATAAACACACATAAGATCTCACTTCTCTTCAGTAAAAATACTTGGATAACTTTATTACTTTTTCCACCTATCTCTATATTCCTCCCAAGAAGCACAAAGCTCTCAAGAGGCCCCTCTTCATACTTTTTAAGTCACACACTCAAGTAAGGGTTCCTTCTATTATAATTTTTATCCATGTTCCCTAATATTGTAACATAATTTTATTTTCATTTAAAAATGATGGGGTATATTTTTTTGCCTCCCCCATACTACCCTTATTATGATTGAATGATGAGAGACCCATTTTTCTCTCATTAATCCTTCCCATGTACTCCTTTTACCATGCTGAAATTTCATAATAGTTATTCCATTTCTCCTCTTTATTAAAGCTTCATTAGTATGTTATGCATTCTATTTCAAAATTCCTTATGTTGGGAAATGTATTTCTATGATACTATTACTTTAAATTTCTTTTATATATGAATATATACCTCTTTCTCTCTCATCAACTTTTTTTATGAATTTTTATGTCACGTCGTTAGGCTGTCGAAATGGCACTGTGAATCTCAATTCCAAAATAATTGTGTAAGTGAATATTATATGCATTCCCTATTGAGGGTGTTCACTTTTATACACATATAACATTTTATTGAGTGCTTTCATGTATGTACTCAACACCCCTTGATCATGGAATAAATTATAATAATGAATGAACACATGATTTATGATTTATGTGGAACACTTATCCATGAGAATGAAATGAAAGTTATGGGTGATACCAGAATTATATATCACTCTAATTCATTGGGTAATTTTTAGTATCATGATGTGACTTGCTGGGAAAGGGGTTTACCTAATTACTTTATGGGACTTTGTACACTATGATGTCTTCGATGTTTAGCCTTGACCTATGATGCAATGTTTTAAGTTGTTTCCACAATTCCATGTAATCACTGTAATGCTATATGATGACTTTATGTTCATGTTTCATTTATGATCCATTGATATTGTAACACCCCGATATTTTATGAAAAATATTCTTTTAATTTCATTAATGTCTTGTGTTTTATTCTACACCAAGATTACCTTGAGTTATACGCAACACCGTACTAGTTTGCAGTATACGCAACACTATTCTGGGATCGTGTTACACACAATTTTGATAATAGTTATTCTACGCAACATTGAGTATATATATATATATACAATGTATAAATGAAATATGGTTGTATTATGTTATACGAAACAACGAAGGATTCTTTCACAACACGCAACCCTAACTTGGCTTGCATTACACGCAATCGTGAACTTCCTCGATAGCGTGTGTTGTACGCAATACCAGGTTTTAATAAACAAGGATATATTATTATAATATTGTCATGAACTAGCCATTATTAATAGTATTAACTAAAATTTTAATTTTATAACATTATTATTCATCTTACACATTTTCTAGAACATGGTATAAGAACAAAATAAATTTTTCGGGTAAAATAAGTATTTTTCAAAAAATACAGTTTTTCCACCTTTTGATGGCGCACCCACATTAAATCTAGTTTTTGAAATGTTTATATGTTCAATTTGACAAAATAAAATTCTTATTTTGAATCAGTATATAAAAATTTACATTAGATAAAGTTTTGATATTTTTCCGATAACTTTCATATTTTAATAAATAGTAAAAACACGCTATATTTTAATTAAAAACAACTTTTTTCATCGTAATATCTTATGTGGTTAAATTATAATATTGAATGGTTTTGAAGTATAAATAGAATATATTTTTACCATTTAATATAATTTATGTCATTAGCATTGATTTTACCTTGAATTCGTAGGTTAAATCCATTCAATCTTTTGCAATGTTTTAAAGAAAAACTCGTTTTCTTTCGACAACGGGATTAATTTTAATTTAATTTCTGAAACTTTTGTGTATTGAATTTGTAAAAATGGATTCCAGATTTGGAATTAGTGGATCCAAATTATGTTAATAAGCTACTTTTTATTTTTGGGAATTATGAATAGTAACTACGGTAAATTGTATTTACCATAGTTAAAGGTAAATCGGGTAATTAAGGGTAAATATAATATTATAAAATTACCTTAACACATGTAAAAATCCTATTGGATGACTAAAAGTCGACCCATATCACCTAAGGGTCGGATTAGATTCATTTAATGGACTTTTGTCCATGAAAATAATTTAATTATTATTAAAACCAAAGAATGTGACAACATGTCACTTTCCTAAATCTTATAAGTATAATAATTTTAATCTAGTGATAAACTCCATGAAACATCAAACATGAATAGTCTCCAGAAATCTAATACAATTATATACATCATAGGAATTTATTTAGAATTTTTAGGGATTAAATAATTATCATTTATTATGACACAAAGATGATGTAGTAATTGTCTTATTAATGAAATATTGACATAATTGATGTTATAAATGCCCAAATAAATGTAATTTGAGACTTTTTATGACATACATTAATTTTCTAGGTTAATATTACATGTTATTGTTGATATAAGTAACTTTTTTCTAACTTGTCATTCTTTTATACATTTCATAAAAATCATGTACCAAATAGTGTCAAAATTGACATAAATTTGTTTTTAAAACAAATATCATATTATTAATTGTTATTTAATTCCTAAAAATATAAGGTTCTGCCAAATGACTTAGATAATAATATATATATTAATAATAAACAACTTGGGGTTCTTTTGGATTTTTATGGTATGTTTATTAACCATATAGTGTAAGAAAACAAAAAGACATGGTAAAAGTTAAATTATTTAACTTAGAGTTAAATCTAATTGATATGGTTAAAATAATAACCTAAACTTGTGTAAATCCTATTGGATGAGAGTATTTCGACCCATACCCACTTTATCTTCGAAATAAGACCCTTTGGAACCATTATAAACCGAATTTGACCTTAATATAAAATAATATTTTGAGATTTTCCTAAGGTGCCCCTCTCCTCCCTTATAAAAGGGCACCTCCTCCCTCTCCTCCTCACACCAATTTGAACATTAAAGCTCGGCCAGCCCCTGCCAAAATATCTTTTCCACTTCCCTAGTATCATCCTAGAAGTCCTGGTCTTCTTCAAATACCATCCTTAGTTCTTTATGTGGAGGTTAAGAAAAGGCGCGTCAAAAAGAGGTAATATCCATTACCGATCTTTTTCAATTTCTTTCTTCTTCAACTTATTCTTATTTAGTTGTTTCATGATAAAGTAATAACATCAGTATTTATTATATACTGATATGTTATTATAAATATAAAATAACACTAATTAACCTTCTATCCATCCTACAGAAAAAGGAAATCATCGCGCGTGCGTACGTACGGAATACCGTCTCCACGCCGTGGTGTAATCTATTTTCCGCCACCACCTTAATTGGATGGGTATAATGGTGTAATGAGTAACTATATATGATTATTATAAAGTGATATTGATACTGAAATAGTATACATACACTTCAACACATGTTCACGATCATGAGAACGATATCATCGCTCGTGCGTACGTACGGACTACCGTCTCCACGACGCGATGAGATTCATTCTCCACATTAACCATTCATGAATGATTATAAAGTATATATAATGAATAATAATGAAATATAAGACCTGTAAAATCTACTGTATTTATGTATATATATATATCTATGTCATCTACTTACTTCCATTCAAGACAATAAGGAAAGGAAAACAGTGTTCATGCGTACGTACGGACTACCGTCTCCATGAACGGTGTGTTTCATTTCATTTATCTATCTATTATATATATATATATACTGAATATATATGATATATAAATCATGTTTTATATTCTTTAATTAAGTAAATCATGATATAAGTAATAATAATGTCAAGAACAACAAGTCCAAACACCTACGATAAATGAAACGATTTTACCCAAAATGCTTCTTTAACATGGAATTTACAAAAGAACGGGTAATATAAAGTCATAAGTGAACCTTATATGATATCATAACAATGAATATGATTCTGTAATAAGTTAATGACATTATTTAAATCATTATACAGGAGGTTCGGATACGTATAAAGCAAATCGGACCTAAGGTAAGGGAAAATATCACAATCTCACTTTTATCCGAGATTGTTTATACTTTCGTATTTACTGGGGTGTATTTTATCATCCACATCCATGTTCCCTCAATATGTAATATTTATATCCTTATACATTAGTTTAAATCCAATTTTATTCTTCGATGAGTTTTTAGTAAAAGATATAAAAGGAATCTTTTGTCGTTTTTCATACGAGGTACTTTTTGACCTTTCCGACAAAAGTACGGGAAGAATGTTTTTTTAACTTATACTGCATGAATGGATTTTTAAAACATTATTTCCAAGAAGATTCCTTTACAAGTTTTAATGTTTATTTTTAAACAACTTCTTTTAGTTTAAAATTGTATGACATGTTAAAAAAGGAAAATGTTTTTGAAGTAGAAAGGATATTTTCCTCAAGAATGGAGTTCAAGTGTTTTATCAAAATTATTTTCCATCTAAGATAATATAGGATTCTGTTTTTATCCCTATTATTACATTGATTTGATTATTTTGTGATGGAATTATTTTTATGAATTCCTTTATCTTATATGAATTGTTTTATGATGTCATGTTATTTAAGAATCCCATTTTTATTACATGGGTTATGCTATGATGTATGGTTTATGATTTTGTGGCACACATAAGAATGGTATCATTATGAGATGGGTGGGACCTATATCTCCCTCCAATGAATTGGGTAAAGATTTTATATCTCATGAGATAGACATGGATGGAATGGTAGGTTATACCGGTTCAGTGAAACAGGACTGAAACGAGGGTGACTCGGTTCAGAAATGGACTTTGTACACTAAGATATTCTTGGAAATGAGTCTTGACTAATAAGAAATGATTCTCTATGATTATGTGTGTATGACACAAAGTTTCATGTTTTATGTTATGATTATTGGGATTACATTTCACTACTATGATTTATCCCATGTTATGAAATTATGATCTCTTTTTGCAGGTTAAGATTTCCAAAAGATATGTTCTTATGAATATGATGTGATTGATATTTATTTTGTTTACCCTTACTGAGAATTTGAGCTCACCCTTTTATGTTTTCTTTTCCCCAGGATATAAAGAAAGGTTTTAGGTATAAAAAAATGGATCTTTATGGGAGATTTTGAAGATCTTTCACCACGATTAGAAGATTATATTCCGAGTTTCCAAAGACACTAAATTATTATGGTACGTGTGTGTGTGTTTTTGTTATGTACTAAGTATTCTGAAAAAGTAATGTACTGTTTATGTACATCAAGCTTCGGGTCTCTACAGTTGGTATCAGAGGAAAGGTTTAGTCAACCTTTAGAAACTAGGATGTGAGAACGTTAATGAGATCCCTAGAGATATTTCTAAGGTATGTCTAGGGATGTCACTAAGGATAAGTATACGTATAGGATATAGTCCTAGAACTATGGTAAAGATATTAGAATTTAACCTAAGATGTTAGATATTGAAGTTACTCCCCCCTTATTAAGTTTTTGTGCCTCTCACACTATTCTTTTTAGGTTTTAGAAAATGGCTGGAAACAAGATGATTCACGATAATGGAGGATATTGTGGACAATGGAATGATATTCTTCATGAGAAACCAAATGAAATGGGATTTGGAAGTCCAACCATCATTATTATGCTGAATCATCAATCTCATAATATGATCAATAAACTCAAATTTGGTAAGTTTCCTGACTCGGATAATAAGAGAAAGATGGAGTTTCATGATGATCACAGAGGAAAGAAAGTTCAATTTCCCCTATGTAAATCATGTGGGAAGAGGCATCAAGGAGAATGTTTCAAAGGAACTGGAAGATGATTTGGGTGTGGAAAAGAAGGACACAAATCCAGTAAGTGCAAAGGAAAAGGTTCAGTTAACACCAGGGATGAGGATAATGGTATTTCTACGACATCAACAATGGTTAAATGTTTTAAATGTGGAATGTACGGGCATTATGCAAACAAATTCCCTAAGGGAAAGTCTCATGAAGAGAATCAGTATGGTCGTATGGGTAGTATTTATCTGGACGATGATAAAGAGACTACAAATGATATGTGAGATGAAAGAATTTTTGAAGCTCGGTCAATGGTTTAAGAATGTAGTGTAATGATTACATGTTTATCATGTGTAATGTTGTATAAGTAATCTCATGGTACTATGGAATAAAGAGACATCTAAGGATTGTTACACTGTTGTCTTTCCTTGAGTTTTGAAAGTGTATGATTAATGTTACCAGTATCCATGAAAGGTTATTTAGATATTTTTGGAATGTAGATGATATGTGCATAATGAAGGGATAAGGAGAAAATTAAATGTTTGATAGTATTCATGAGCTCATGATTGATATAAGGAGAAGGTTATATCATGGTCTGAGTATATAGAATTTTGAGGATTTTGGTATGTGGAAAGTGTTAACGTTTAACTGCATTCATGTTTTCACTAAGGTTTAATGGGTATTCAAGAGAATACATGATTAAGGCCTTTGAATGTTTAGAATGTGACCAACAAGACATATCTTATGATATATGTGGATCAACGATGGTATTAAATCTCTAGGTAATCATTTTCACTATATTATGAGAGTGGACTGAAGTATTATCGATAAGCCTAAAGATTGGAATGGATTATGTTGGACATATGCTAAGTATTGTTTAAGGATAGAACTTTTTTTGATAGTACTGATGGGATTTTATAGTATGTAGTTTTAGAAAAAGGACAACCTGCAGAACGGGTGACAGCCCATCGCGTCGGACAAGGCTATGGGAATCGAACCCACAACCAAAGTGCGACTGGCCTTTATCGCCTACCACTGGCCTACAGGAAGTCCTTGTTTAGTAGAAACTAGTTATATTATATTAAGTAGTATGATATATGAAGTATACGTCCATTTTAGGAACCATATATGATTAATCTCACTATTGATGGACTTATGTATTTTTTGATAACTTTTCTAACCTTTTGTTTGAGACAGATGGAATGACCCATCATTCTATCACATGATCTGTTAACACTTCACGAATAACAAATTCAACTTCATTTCTTTAAGAGATGAAGTGGAAATTGTTCAATGCACGAACAACAATGAGATTGTACCAAAATCAAGTAAGTATTTCTTCTAATTCAAAATTTTCAACTTTAGGGAAATGATATTGAAAACCAAAAATGTTGTCCTAGTGATCTTATATCTGATGAATCAGATGGTACCCTAGATCATCACAAATTTATGGCTTTACAATTGTTGGCTTTTTCATAGCCATGTTCTCTACCACTCTCCATCAGAACTTGATGGTTAGATTTTTCTTCCATATCCATATTTTCACTTGTGTTCTCCTACGTGGAAACCCAGTGATGAGTTAATTTGGGTAACTGTTACATTTCATACTTTAGTTTTTAAATCCATGTTTTGGTATTCCTTTTTATGATGTGGGTTTCTATTGAACAAACTTTTGAGTAGTAAACCATTTATAACCCCGACAAATTTCGAGGGCGAAATTCATTTTAAGGGGGGTAGAATGTAACACACCGAGATTTTATGAAAAATATTATTTTAATTTCATTAATGTCTTAGGTTGTATTCTACACCAAGATTACCTTGCGCTATACGCAACACCGTACTAGCTTGCAGTATATGCAACACTATTCTTGGATCGTGTTACACACAATTTTGATAATAGTTATTCTATGCAACATTGAGTATATATATATATATATATTCAATGTATAAATGTAATATGGTTGGATTCTGTTATACGAAACAACGAAGGATTTTTTCACAACACGCAACCCTGACTTGGCTTGCATTACACGCAATCGCGACCTTCCTCGATAGCGTGTGTTGTACGCAATACCGGGTTTTAATAAACAACGATATATTATTATAATATTGTCGTAAACTAGCCGTTATGAATAGTATTAACTAAATTTTGAATTTTAAAACATTATTATTCATCTTACACATTTTCTAGAACATGGTATAAGAATAAAATAAATTTTTCGGGTGAAATAAGTATTTTTCAAAAAATGCAGTTTTGCCGCCTTTTGATGGAGCGCCCACTTTAAATATAGTTTTTGACATGTTTATATGTTCAATTTGAAAAACTAAAATTCTTCTTTTGAATCAGGATATAAAAATTTACATTAGATAAAGTTTTGATATTTTTCCGATAACTTTCATATTTTAATGAATAGTAAAAACACACTATATTTTAATTAAAAACAACTTTTTTCATCGTAATATCTTATGTGGTTAAATTATAATATTGAATGGTTTTAAAGTATAAATTGAATATATTTTTACCATTTAATATAATTTATTTCATTATCATTTATTTTACCTTGAATTCGTAGGTTAAATCAATTCAATCTTTTGCAATGTTTTAAAGAAAAACCCGTTTTCTTTCGACAACGGGATTAATTTTAATTTAATTTCTGAAAAATTTTGTGTATTGAATTTGGAAAAATGGATTCCATATTTGGAATCAGTGGATCCAAATTATGTTAATAAGCTACTTTTTATTTTTGGGAATTATGAATAGTAACTACGGTAAATTTTATTTACCATAGTTAAAGGTAAATCGGGTAATTAAGGGTAAATATAATATTATAAAATTACCCTAACACATGTCAAAATCCTATTGGATGACTAAAAGTCGACCCATATCACCTAAGGGTCAGATTATATTCATTTAATGGACTTTTGTCCATGAAAAAAATTTAATTATTATTAAAACCAAAGAATTTGACAACATGTCACTTTCTTAAATCTTATAAGTATAATAATTTTAATCTAGTGATAAACTTCATGAAACTTCGAACATGAATAATCTCCAGAACTCTAATACAATTATCTACATCATAGAAATTTATTTAGAACTTTTAGGGATTAAATAATTATCATTTATTATGACACAAAGATGATGCAGTAATTGTCTTATTAATGAAATATTGACATAATTGATGTTATAAATGCCTAAATAAATTTAATTTGAGACTTGTTATGACTTAAATTAATTTTATAGGTTAATATGACATTTTATTGTTGATATAAGTAACTTGGTTCTAACTTATCATTCTGTTATGAATTTCATAAAAATCATGTACCAAATAGTGTCAAAATTGACATAAATTAGTTTTTAAAACAAATATCATATTATTAATTGTTATTTAATTCCTAAAAATCTAAGGTTCGGCCAAATGACTTATATAAGAATCTATATATTAATAATAAACAACTTGGGGTTCTTTTGGCTTGTTATGGTGTGTTTATTAACCATATAGTGTAAGAAAACAAAAAGACACGGTAAAAGTGAAATTATTTAACTTAGAGTTAAATCTAATTTATAAGGTTAAAATAATAACCTAAACTTGTATAAATACTATTTGATGAGAGGATTTCGACAAATACCCACTTTAGCTTCGAAATAAGACCCTTTGGAACCATTATAAACCGAATTTGACCTTAATATAAAATAATATTTTGAGATTTTCCTAAGGTGTCACTCTCCTCCCATGTAAAAGGGCACCTCCTCCCTCTCCTCCTCACACCAATTTGAGAATTCAAGCTCGGCCAGACCCTACCAAAATCTCTTCTCCACTTCCCTAGTATCATCCTATAGGTCCTGGTATTCTTCAAAGACCATCCTTAGTTCTTTATGTGGAGGATAAGAAAAGGCGCGTCAAAAAGAGGTAATATCCATTACCGGTCTTTTTCAATTTTTTTCTTCTTCAACTTCTTCTTATTTAGTTGTTTCATGATAAAGTAATAACATAAGTATTTATTATATACTTATATGTTATTATAAATATGAAAAAACTCTAGTTAACCTTCTATCCATCCTACGGAAAAAGGAAATCACCGCGCGTGCGTATGTACGGAATACCGTCTCCACGTCATGGTATAATCTATTTTCCGCCACCACCTTAATTGGATGGTTATAATGGTGTAATGAGTAAATATATATGATTATTATAAATTGATATTGATACTGAAATATTATACATACACTTCAACACAATTTCACGATCATGAGAATGATATCATCGCTCGTGCGTACGTACGGACTACCGTCTCCATGACGCGATGAGATTCATTCTCCACATTAACCATTCATGAATGATTATAAAGTATATATAATGAATAATAATGAAATATATGACATGATAAATCTACTAGATTTATGTATATATATATATATATTTATGTCATCTATTTACTTCCATTCAAGACAATAAGGAAAGGAAAACAGCGTTCATGCGTACGTACGGACTACCGTCTCCATGAACGGTATGTTTCATTTCATTTATCTATATTATATATATATATATACTGAATATATATGATATATAAATCATGTTTTATATTCTTGAAGTAAGTAAATCATGATATAAGTAATAATAATGTCAAGAACAACAAGTCCAAACACCTACGATAAATGAAACGATTTTACCCAAAACGCTTCTTTAACATGGAATTTACAAAAGAACGGGTAATATAAAGTCATAAGTGAACCATATATGATATCATAACAATGAATATGATTATGTAATAAGTTAATGACATTATTTAAATCATTATACAGGAGGTTCGGATACGTACAAAGCAAATCGGACCTAAGGTAAGGGAAAATATCACAATCTCACTTTTATCTGAGATTGTTTATACTTTCATATTTACTGGGGTGTATTTTATCATCCACATCCATGTTCCCTCAATATGTAATATTTATATCCTTCTAAAGTAGTTTAAATCCAATTTTACTCTTCGGTGAGTTTTTAGTAAAAGATATAAAAGGAATCTTTTGTCGTTTTTCATACGAGATACTTTTTGACCTTTCCGAAAAAAGTACGGGAAGAATGTTTTTTTTAACTTATACTGCATGAATGGATTTTTAAAACATTATTTCTAAGAAGCTTCCTTTACAAGTTTTCAAGTTTTTTTTAAACAACTTCTTTTAGTTTAAAATTGTATGACATGTTAAAAAAGGAAAATATTTTTGAAGTAGAAAGGATATTTTCCTCAAGAATGGAGTTCAAGTGTTTTATCAAAATTATTTTCCATCTAAGATAATATAGGATTATGTTTTTATCCCTATTATTACATTTATTTGATTATGTTGTGATGGAATTATTTTTATGAATTCCTTTATCTTATATGATTTGTTTTATGATGTCATGTTGTTTAATAATCCCATTTTTATTACATGGGTTATGCTATGATGTATGGTTTATGATTTTGTGGCACACATAAGAATGGTATCATTATGAGATGGGTGGGACCTATATCTCCCTCCAATGCATTGGGTAAAGATTTTATATCTCATGAGATAGACATGGCTGGAATGGTAGGTTATACCGGTTCAGTGAAACAGGACTGAAACAAGGGTGACTCGGTTCAGAAATGGACTTTGTCCACTAAGATAGTCTTGGCAATGAGTCTTGACTAATAAGAAATGATTCTCTATGATTATGTGTGTATGCCACAAAGTTTCATGTTTTATGTTATGATTATTGGGATTACATTTCACTACTATGATTTATCCCATGTTATGAAATTATGATCTCTTTTTGCAGGTTAAGATTTCCAAAAGATATGTTCTTATGAATATGATGTGATTGATATTTCTTTTGATTACCCTTACTGAGCATTTGAGCTCACCCTTTTATGTTTTCTTTTCCCCAGGATATAAAGAAAGTTTTTAGGTTAAAAAAAAGATCTTTATAGGAGATGTTGAAGATCTTTCATCACGATTAGAAGATTATATTCCAAGTTTCCAAAGAAACTAAACTATTACGGTCCTTGTGTGTGTGTTTTTGTTATGTACTAAGTATTCCGAAAAAGTAATGTCATGTTTATGTACGTCAAGATTCAGGTCTCTACAGATATACCTATTGACTAACATGTATTTTCTTCCTTGATGTTAATAATTTTTTATTCTATTACTGGGATTTATAGATCACCCCTTTCTTATGTATGTCCTCAGGTTATCCCACGCAATGTTAAGTATGACAGAATGTTGTGGTCATGTAAAGGAAGTTTTCAATAATAATGTTGTGTTTCATGTTTAAAGTTATTATGTAATGTTTATAATTTCCCAATACACTAGAATTATCAATCATTTGGGTTCTATTATGTGTAATTTTATGACATTAAATAATTTATGAATTTAATAAAAATAATAGGGATATTATACTTCTATAGCCTCTGCACTCCATTGGATCCCACAGACACTGAAACCTAATATTCACTAGAATTTCTCACTAGTGATAGACAAGATAACTATTAGTGTTAGGATCCTGACTGCTGCTTTCTCCATGAGAAACATGAAAATGCCTATTTTTCTCAAATAAAGATCCATTGGAAGCTCTAGGTATAGAACCACCCTAGCTCACACCTTCTGTATCTCTAAGATTCACCTTCATGATATAGTATTGGTTGATGATTTTAGATATGGTCATCATCTGGAACACATTTACATACGATGATATGGTGTAACACAACCCATCCTCAAATCTCCTAGTAGCCATCAAGTAATTGATAACTATAGGGGGAGAAAACCACTTCAGCTCAGTGAAATGGGATGAGTATTCCATAACTAACATGGTCCCCTACTGTAAGATCATATTTTCTTTAGATCTACAATCCCTCAGAGTCTAGGGAAATAATTATTCATATAAAACATTCTAAAAATCAGCATATTCCATGTATTTATTCCATTATTCCTGGGTGATGACATCCCACCACCTCTTAGATAAATCCAAAATCATATAAGAAGCTATCATAACTCTCCACTCTAGATGCATCCTTTGGTGCTCGAATATATACAGGATACCCTCAATCTAATACTCCATAGCATGTAGACCACCATCACCCAAGAAAGTGAGAGGATGAGGTTTCTAAAACACATGTTTCTACTCTTCTATACTCGAGGAATGTCCCACTCCTCATTGCATATAATGAAGCATAAAAAAAATCTCTCTCAAAACTGGGTGTCAGATACCACATCTATAATAGAAGGAGAAACCATAGGTTTCTTGATAGAAGAAGCGACTGGTGGTTCATGGGCTACCACCTCATGAACATGATCATCATAGCCTTCAAGGCACACAACTCAGAGACATTATGGTGGAATAATTATATAATTCCAAATGAAAATCCAAAATTGATATAATAAATTTATAATATTTGACTTCAAATAAACTTGGATATCTAATTAATCCTCCCTATAAGAACAAAACTTCCTCTCTTCATACTTCAAAATCTAAGTCTAGATGATAGATTATACCATAACTGGACACAAGAACAAAGAACAACCAACTACCCACTGCTAATACTAGGTTCAGTTCAAGATTTTTTGCTAGGAACGTGCAATATGGGTGTTCTCAAGTTATAAGTCATTTTCCATTTGAAAATGTGTTCTCATTTAAACATTTAAATCATTTTAACGGCTAAACCCAATGATTTTCCATTTCCTGATCCATAAGGTCTCATGCACCTTGTGATCCAAAAGAGGTGTTTACATGGATTACAATCCAATTTAAATTGTCTTTTTCATGTAATTATACAACATTTAAATGGTTTTCATAGATGGAATGCCATTTTTTGATCTATAAGGGACCATACACCATGTGAATCAAAATTTAGAACCCACTAACTGACACTATATCCCATATTAGATCCCATAGATATTTCAAAAAAAATTAATATATATAACAAGAAATAATCAATATGTAATAGGAAATGCTTGCAATGAAGTAATCATGGCATGGAAAGATGCATGGACTATAATTCATGGTGTTCCTATAATGATGTATGATCTAATATATAATTGTTATTTCATTAGGTCAAAGTAATTAAATCATAATTAAAATAAAATAAATATCAATAACATCAAAGAACATATGAATCACCCAACTATGAAACGATATCAACATTAAATAGTTATAAGTAGAGCAATAATGATAACTCAAAAAACATGGATTTTACCATGTACATGCATTTTCAACGGCCAATCATGGCTTGGTACCAAGTCCCTTGTTTTCATAATCCCTATTATATTTTCTCCAAAATTTAAATCAGTAAATGAACCTCATTTGATACCACTTTGTGATGTCTTGAACCCAGATGCCACATAACTCGTGCCCCGGGCCTGGTTAGCCACATGATCACAGGCATATCTCCTTGTATGCCAATGGATATCGACTAACAGGTATGGTGTAAAGGTAGTTTAGTGTGGGTACTATACCATAATTTTATATTAGAAAAACATATATATAAAATAAGTGATAGTAGTGGAAGCATATTACATCAAATAGATGTAAAAAATAGTTGGATCATAACTGTCAAATGAATAAATAAGTAGTGAAATAAATGGAAAACCAAATAAATAAATAACATAATAGAAATACTCAATGACAGTATTTGATATAGTGATTCATCAAATTTTAATAATAAAGAAAATTTTGAATAGATACAAGAATTTTTTACAGTAGTACAAAAAAGTAAAAAAAATAGCTCCATCAAAATCTAGAACCTAAACTCGATCCTCTACTCATAAGATCCATCTAGGTAGAACATGTCAACAACCTATATAATATACTTTTCTCATACTAGTAATTATAGTAATATAGTTTTACTATGTGCCAAGGGCTACCCAATTAGGGTGTGTGATAAAAATCTCAATAGTCAACCACCAATAGTTTTAACAAGTAATCCAAGTAGGCTTTAGTAAATAAACTGTGTGAATGTAATAATAGAAAAGTAAAGAAATTTAAAATAAATAAAAAATATCATTCTTAGGTTCCTAAAGGACACCTGGTGGGTCTACCTACTTTAACCCATGGCTGGTGTGTCTAATAAAGTTACTATATGTATACATTATATAAATATATATATATATTGCGATGGATCAGGACGTAACTCTCAGACATCCAATACTAGGGGAAGCTCTCACAGTCTAACCCCTATACCAAATCCAAGAGATCCCATGGTCTCTTAGCATGAAACTACTAGGAGTATAACGTAACCCACCATCATCCATCCCCAGGGGAGTTCTCATGGTCAATCCCCTAGCTCTAGCTGCTGGAAGGACCAGGATGTTACCCAAAGGCATCCATCAACATGGAAGCTCTCATGGTCAATCCCCTTGCTCCAAATGGGAAGCTCACACTATCTCCCATACTAAGGGCTCTCGTGTTCCCATGGAATCACAAAATATTTGGAAAAATAATTTATAATATAAAATTATAAATCATAAGTGTGTTCATATTATAATAGAATGATCATATTGAATTACCTCTTATGGAATTTTCTCAAGCATTTCACAAGGAAACCAAGGCGTGATAAAATTTATCACATGACACATGATGAAAAACCTCTAATGTGTTCCTTTAATCATATTCATGTCATTCATGGAATCCCATTTAACATTTATCATTTACTCATTTCATGAAGAATGTTAGGGGTTCACCATCCATTAATCAAGTCCATTTACAATAAAGTAATTAATTTTTTATGGTGCCTTTTTATAAAACATGAACAAGGTAAAGGCTACTATAATGACCCAAAGCTTTACATATATAGAAATTACATTACTTTTGTATAATACTTAATACATAACAAAAACAGATGCCCAAATACAATATTAGTTTAGTATCTTTAGAAACATGGAACATAAACTTTTAATCATGTTGAAAGATCTTCAACATCTCCCATAAAGATCTTACCCTTTTCTTTTCTTACCTAAAACCATTATTTATATCCTAGGGAAAAGAAAACATATAAATAGTGAGCTCATATGCTGAGTAAGGTTAAACATAGAGAACATAAAACAATCCATAAACATTTGAACATAAAAACATGAACATTGCATAAATCTTAGTAGTACATAAGGCATAGATCATAAAGGAACATTAATCATGATAAAATAGAAAGGGAATAAAATATGGAATTTTGGAAAACCATTAAGTACATTATATGATTTCCATAGTAGCCAATTCATTCATGTGAAGACCATTATAGTGGACAAAGTCCATTACTGAACCGGGTTTACTTGTCGTTCCAGCACTGTATTACTGAACCGGATTTACTTGTCGTTCCAGAAATGTCTATCTCATGAGATATAAATCATTACCCAATTAATTATAGGGATATATAGGTCCCACCCATCTCATAATGAAATCATTATTACGTTTTCCCCAAAATAAACATAAATCATTCATCATAACCCAAAGAATAAAATGGGTTTCATAAAAATCATCCCATCATAACATAATCCATATAAAACAAATGGATATCATTTTATCATAAGGAAAATCAAACCATGTAAATAAGAGATACATTATACTTGAAACATAAACATATTAAATAATTTCATCTTAGATGGAAAATAGTTTTGATAAAACACTTGAAATGAATTCTTGAGGAAAACATCCTTTCTTCTTCAAAATTATTTTCTTTTCTCAAAATGCCATGAAATTTTAAAAGAACAGGATTTTGTTGAAAATAGTCATAAAATATTGTAGAGGAAGCTTCATGAAAATAAGGCTTTATGAAATTGTAAAAATATGTTCATGCCGTATAAGTTAAAAAAACATTCTCTTCGTACTTTTGCAGGAAAAGTCAAAAAGTACCTCGTATGGTAAACAAAATAAAGTTTCATTCCATACCATGTGGTAAAAGTAAAAAAAGGGTAAAAATGACTTCAAACATACATGGAAGAATATTAAACATTTTATGAAAACATTTTTATAAAACATGGACATGGATGATAAATATAACCCCAGTAGATACTTACAAATAAACAATCTCGAATAAAATGAGATTTGAAAATGTAATCCCAAATCATTTATAATTGGTGGAATCATACGTGTCATAAAATAAGGAAAATTACATGCATGTGTAAATATTATATACTTTATAATAAAAATCATAAAACATTCATGGGAATCATAAACACCATACAAAATAAATAGGTGGTGAATAAGTCATATATCTCACAGAAATAAAAGTGAGATGAAATAATCCCTTACCTTAGGTCTGATTTCTTCTGTATGTCTCTTAAACTTATGTATAGTGAGTTTGAACATATTATTAACTTGTAACAGAACCATAATAATATTTATTATAACATATATTATTCACTTAGGTCTTTATATTAATCTTTCATTTATCAATTCCATGTTAATGCGTTGTTTTGGGTAATAATCATTTCATTTAACGTACGTGTTTGGACTTGTTGTTCTTGATATTATTACTTATATTATGATTTACTTACATATAGAATGTAAAACATGATTTATATATCATATATATTCAGTATATATATATAATATATAGATAAATGAAATGAAATACACCGGTCATGGAGATGGTAGGTTGTACGTACACATAAATGTTGTTTTCCTTTTCTTATTGACTTGAATGGAAGTAAGTAGATTACATATATATATACATAAATCCAATAGAATTATTATTTCATATATTTCATTATTATTCATTATATATACTTTATAATCATTCTTTAATGGTTTACATGGAGAATGAATCTCATCGCGTCGTGGAGACGGTAATCCGTACGTACGCACGAGCGATAATATCGTTCCCATAATTATTGAATGGAATTGGAGTGGATGATATAATATCTCAGAATTAGTATCATGTTATAATAATCATATATATTTATTATTTCCACCATTATACCCATCCAAGTAAGGTGGTGTTGGAAAAACAGATTGCACCACGGCGTGGAGACGGTAAGTCGTGCGTACGCACACGCGATGATTTCGTTTTTCGTAAGATGAATAGAAGGTGAAATAGGGTTGTTTCATATTTATAAATAACATATAAGTATATGGATTTTACTTATTTTGTTACTTTATAATTAATCAAATAAATAATAGGATGTAGAAGAAGAAATAAGTTTGAATGAAACGTCAAAGGATATTACCTCTTCTTCGACGCGCCTCTTCTAAACCTCCTCTTAGGGAACTAAAGTTGGTCTTTGAAGAAGAAATATACCTCTAGTATGTTTCTAGAGAAGTTAATAAGAGAAATTTATAGGTTTTGGCTGAGCATGAAGGATCAAAATGTTGTGAAGAGGAGAGGGAGGATGTGCCTTTTTATAAGAGAGGAGAGGTGCACTTTTGGAAACCCCTAAAATATTCATTTTTAATAAACTCAAACCCCAATTAAAAACATAAAAAATGATTCAAATTCTAATATGATATGAGATAGGGTTTTAATATCATCAGAAAATAAAATTTATACATTTTGGGAATTTATTTTATACCTTATAAACTTTATTTATCCTTATTTAATCTATTTAATTTTATTTATGGTAATAATATTCTAAATTTTAAATTGTTATAAATAATTACATATGTGTTGGGAATTGTCCATAATTTGATACTTTATGAAATTTTTTACCATATAAATTTCAATTTATAATTTTTAAATATTTTTGTGATTTTTAAACAATTTAATAATATGTTATTTATATAAAATAACAACAGTGACAATTTTGACACTATTCATTTATTTGAATTTAAATAAAATCCACACAGAGGATATATTCAATCCAAAATATTTAATAGATTCCTAAAATTTCATATTCATCTAGAAAATTTTTGGAGGACATTAATTAGTTCATATAATATTTATTTTAATATTTTTAAAACCATTTATTTGATATTTCAACCAATAAAATAATTTCTACATCACCATTGTGTCATCATTAATGATAATTATTTAACCCCTAAAAATTATAAATAAATTCACATGATTTAGATAATTTTATTATATTTCTAGAGACTATTTATTTTATAAGTTTTATTAATTTTATCACTAAATTAAAATTATTACACTTATAAGATATAAGAGAGTGACATGTTGTCACTTTCTTTGGTTTTAATAATAATTACATCATTTTCATGGTTAAAAGTCCATGAAATGAATCTATTATGACTCTTAGGTGATATGGGTTGACTTTTATTCATCCAATAGAATTTTGAAAGGTGTTAGGGTAATTTTTTAATATTATTTTTACCCTTAATTATCTGATTTACCTTTAACTCTGGTAAATAAAATTTACCATAGTTACTATTCATAATGCCCAAAAATAAAAAGTAGCCTATTAACATAATTTGTAACTACTGATTTCAAATATTTAATCCATTTTTCCAAATTCAAAACAGAGAATATTCATTACATAATTTAAAATTAATCCCATTGTTGACAAAATGGGTTTTAAAAGTTAAAACATTATAAAAGATTGAAATGTTTTTACCTATGAATTCAATGTAAAATTAATGCTAATGCCATAAATTATATTAAATGGTAAAAATATATTCTATTTATACATTGAAACCATTTAATATTATAATTTAATCAGTTAAATTATCTCGATGAAAAAAGTTTTTTTTAGTTAATATTTAGAGTGTTTTTACTACTCATTAAAATATGAAAGTTATTAGAAAAATATCAAAACTTTATCAAACGTAAATTTTTATATCCTGATTCAAAAGAAGAATTTAATTTTGTAATATTAAACTTATAAACTTGTCAAAATTATATTTAAAATGGTTTCTCCATTAAAAGGTGACAAAACTTTATTTTTTGAAAAATACTTCTATTTTCTGAAAAATTAATTTTGTTCTCATACCTCATTCTAGAAAATTTGAAAGATGAATTATAATGTTATAAAATTAAAAATGAGGTTAATACTATTCATAATGGCTAGTTCATAATATTATAATAATATATCATTATTTAGTGAAACTCTGTATTGCATACATCACACGCTATTGAGGAAGGTCTCTCTTACGTGTAATACAAGCCATGTCAGGGTTGCGTGTAGTGCAAGCTTCCTTTGGTGTTTCATATTACATAATCAAAACAAAATTCATTTATACATAAATAAAAATCTATACTCGGTGTTGTATAAAATTAATTTTATTTGAAATAACTTGAAATTGTGTGCAACACAAGCTAAGAATAGTGTTGTGTATACTACAAGATAATACGGTGTTGCGTATAGTACAAGATAATATTGGTGTAGTGTACAACACAAGACATCAAAGAAATTAAATAGAATATTTCTCATAAAATATTGTGGTGTTACAGCTAAAAAATCTATTAGAACCATTCCATTTAGAACCAATTCATTATAAAGGAAGTGAACATATTACACTAGCCATCCAACACAATCCAATCCTTCAAATTTTCCCAAACATGGAAAATTCCATAAGGCATATGAGTCAATTGTAAGGCCATGTAACAACTGAATTACCCATTTGTGAAATTAAAAATATAATGGGACCAATAACCAATGATAAATCATAGAGTAAATTAATTACACATGTCTCAAAGTCATTTTCATTTAAAACTAAATAAAGAAGGTAAATCAGGATCGAAAAATTTTGAGCCATTTGGCCAAAATGAGTAATTTTACGGTCGCACACCTATCGGTGTCCACATATGGTATGTGTGATTCCTAAAACCCTAAACAAAATTAAATTAACCTATATCCAGGAATTAGGGTTAATTAGAGATGGATAAACCAACACAATTGAGATTCTTAACAAATATTAGCTAGTGCCACATTATATAAAATAAGAAATGGAAAAAAAACAAATGGAAAACTATGTGACCACTTACCTTAGGGTTGTATATGTAGCCTCACTTGACATAGAACTCAAATTCAATTTAGGTTATAAGAGATCTGTGTTTTATTCTAACACATTGAAAATAGGGTGAATGATATTACAACTAAATATCATAGTATTAGTTGAGATTAATCTAGGAAAGAAGTATAGGTGAGGTTAGACTTACCTTGGGATATCCAATTCTTTAGAAAGAATTGAAAATGAACAGTTAATGGAGGTTCTATCTCAAAACCTAGATTATTAGGTTTTTTAACTCAAAGAGAAGAAGAGATCTTGTTTTGGCCTATGGAGGTAGGATAAAATGAAAATTAGACGTAATGTTTAAGCAGAAGGGGGAATGGTAATTTTTCCCCAAAATCCCACTACTCATTGTTTAGGCCTTGGGTTTGAAAACATTGTTCAAACCATGGATTAAGACTCTACTGAAAAACTGCAGTAGGCCACACATCTGTGTGTGTTGGCCCAAAAAGATGAAAAAATACCATGTGGACTTGAATGTTCCCCTATCTATAGCTGCACAGGCATATGCTTGGGGTCACACGGTTTAGACAAACTCTGCGACCCACTCTCTTAGCCCATTTTTAAGAACCCCAGGCTCTGAAAGATCCATGAATGATCCCATGAACTCTGTGACTTTATTAACACACATAATTGGGGATATTTAAGATATTCATAATGAAAAGTATTGATTTGTAAATTTTTTAAAAATGGGGGTCGTTACACATTAGTTTATAAGGAGTATGGAAATGTTTACATGTTCATGTAGAGTCGATTTACCATATTTAATAAACTATGAAAACTATCCTTTTTAATTTAGTTTTATGTGGAAAACATAAGATAATCAGTGTAATTTAAATTATTTTTTCACATATACATTTAATGTAAAAGTATTTGATTTAAAACTACTAATTAATTATTCACGTATGAGTTGTATTTACTTTGTAAATTAGTTGGGTAGAAAATGGTTCTTGAAAAAAACCTTAATGTTATAATCTATCCTAATTGAAAGGAACCCTCTTATATTCACTATTATATATCTGGGATTATACTAATTTATTTACAAATGAACCACCACATTAATTGAAAAGGCTTCATATGTATAACCACATGTAGTGGTTTGAAAAAAAATTGATGTTCCATTGACAATATCTTTAGTGTTAATTTTTTAGTTAAATAAAAATTTTAATTAATAAATTATTCTCAATTAACATTGTTTCATTGGGTTTAATATAATTTCATTGGGGGAAATCAATTTTATACACTATAAACCAATATAATTTAATGTTTATAAGTGAAATATAATTTTAGTTAAAACATTGAATTGGTTGTAAGGGAATGAATATGTTTGATAAAGTGGGAATAAATGTTTTAGATATTTTTTATTTATATTAATTCTATTATTAAAATTATCCTTTATCCAAACAACTAGAATCAAACTAAAAAATATATAAAACTATCAATCTTCCAGGTTATATTATGTATAATACCATGACATTCTGAAATTATTTTTTGATTTTAGTTTTGAATGTAATTTATATTTACTTGGTATAAAACCATTCTTAGTTTTATTATCTTGAATGTTTTATTTATATATATGGCCTATTTAAAGACTACCATATGTCAATTATTATTATTTTTGTATAATCACAGGAAAAATTATAAAATATTTCCACTTTTTAATTTCTTGCTAGTTTTAATAATTATATAATAGTTATTAGATGACTAGGGTCTTAAATGTATAATTTATTCATTTATACCATGATTTTAGGTTTTATTGTATATTTACTAACATTATTCCATGGTTTCATGATTTATTGTATAATATTTATTATATAATTCATTTTTATTATTATTTATTTGTATGAGCTTTCTCAATGAGATTCTGGTTTTGATATTCCCTAGTAATGGTGTAATTCCCAATGATAATTTTATACTGCATGTGTTGTCCTATGTTTCTCATATTGGTACTCAAGGATCTTAAAAGTTACACTTATGAATTTTATGTAGTTATATTTATTATGTTTATAATTTTTTTCATATGAGGCAATAATTTTTTAATATGGTGATGGATGATATCGATAATGGGAAAATAGTTAGGCAAGGGTAGACCTGCTACATAAGCCATTTGGTACCTCAACTACCTATTATATGTACGTATATATGATATATAATGGGATTTATTACAAGGGTACCTTGGCACAATTTATACGATGTTTCCAAGGGTTATCTAAATATTGTTCAAAAAATGAAACTCTATATTGGATGGGTAATAATATTCCATGACTCAATTTTATATGATATTAATTTTCCTCCTTAGAAAATAATTTTCTCAGTTGATTGGTAACCCATGGTGGATATGTTATCACATGGGGAGACATGTTATTTACTAGGAGAAAATTTCACCATTATTATAAATTATGAGAATATCTTGAGGTAGTTTTTCATCCTCTTAGTGGCATAAGAGTTATTCCTTATTAGTATTATTTTTTGGTATTTGATGATTTTTATATTCTATCTCATTTTTCTATTATTTATGAACTGTCTATTTTTATCTATGTTTGGAAAATTTCTTAGGCATATAAAAAAATATTTCCCAATGTGATTTAAGATATTTGATAGTGACTTCTAAGTCTTTATACGAAATCGTTACACGTACAAATTGGTAAAAATGAAATTTCACTTATTTTATTTCAAGTGTGTAGAAGTACAATATTAGATTCCTGGATACATTACACATTTTCTAGAGTTTTATTTCACCCTAGATTAGTCAGGATTCATTATGATATTAAAACACATGATACTAACTATTTCCATGGGATGATTTACTAAGAAAAGAAACATATTCCTTTGATTTTAGTGTCTTCAGTTCTATTTTCTCACATTTTTTATTTTTTTCATTTTTATAAAGGCATGTAATGTTTGAATTTTTTTAAAATTCATTTAGTTGTTGTTTATTTTATATAATTATATAGATATACTAGGTTTTTTTATAGAATGGATAATACATTTGGTGAATAGAAAACATTTTATATTTTTTAATGATCTGACATGTAGATTGGTCATTTAGGATTCTCGGTTAAATATTTAAAATAAAAAATCATAATATTTGAATTGGGTAAATAATTTCTCAATAATAAACCCAAACCTATTGCACTAGACTATATCACCTGGAGACTAGAGAATAATTTTTTTAATTGAGGATATGGTTCAAGTTGATAAAGGGTCTAGATTAAGTCAGCAAAACCATGAAATTCATACTATCATGTATTAATCTCAACACCATAATGTTTGATCCTTTCTTAATTGGCCAATAAAAGTGAATCATACTTGTTATATGAAAATAATTTTATAATTTTACCATTTTATCCAAGCTTATTTGACCATAAGGTGATCGGTATCTTAATCATAATATGGGTGTACCACAACTAGCACCCCTGCCTAACCACATGTTTCCTATCATCCAAATATAGTCAAGAAATTCATATGAATCATTGGAGGGGTATATCATTATAATCTCCCTCATGAAAAACCATACCATATAGTAAAAAAAATTATTCCTAAAGTTCTTATTCAATTGAATTAGTCATTAATAATCTACACAATCGTGAGTCAACATCATACCCTAGTATATATGTATACTCAAGAATGAAATATTAGTGGAATATAAAACACTAATTATATTACTAGAATAAAAAATCCATCAAGTTAACATTAAATAAATATAATAATCATGTAACCCATGCCTAGATATATTCTAAAAACTGATTTGTCTCTCTCATATCATAACTAGAATACACTACCTAGTGGTCAACTAGTAAATAAATTATCTAATTTATATGATGTTCCAACTATATAATTATCGAATTAGATCTAACTATGAACAAATAAATACCCTCCATGATCATCCCTCAGCTAAACACATAACCCAAACACCATCACTACTCATTCTCACACCACAAATCTCAAGTCATGTTAAACTAAAAAAGGAAACATATCCTAATTGGGATTAGTCATCATACTAGATCATGAAGGATTCCACAGAGATTCATATAAATTTATATTCACTACCAAGTTAATCAATATCACATAATCCCCATTAATAAATATCCATGCCCCAATATCCATATTTTAACCATTCCCCTCATATATAATATATTACTCATTCAACTCACCATCAAAAATTTGATCACATAATCTACATATTATGGAAACCATTTATATATCCGCAAGGGACTATACATGGTATCTCATGATTAACCTCACCCCTATATCATATGGTTACATAACCTTTGATTACTCTAAAAAACAATCATCCCTTGAATAAATATTCTTTGTGGAAATGAGTTCAAAATAGAAATTATAGAAGTACAAACCCTATATATTTCCACTCAACTCACCATAACTCAAGTACCCATATTAATATATCACATTTATTATAAAACACACATAATTCATGGATTAATAATTTGAGTATATCATACCTTTTTAAATGAATTCAGCCCTTTATGTGGTGTTTGTTCTTTCTTTTCCAAGCCCACACTAATAATCTTCAATAACATGATACCCTATATCATTGTGGAAGAATTAAATAACAAATTATAATCCATTATTTTCTATTTCATAATTAAATAAACTTGGTTAATTAAGGGTAACTATAGAGACCCATTCTGGATGTACATGTATATTACATAACATTTGTGGAATACTTAATACATTAAAAAAACAAACACCCAAAGACCATATTAGTTTAGTGACTTTGGAAACTTGGACAACATTATTCTAATTTTTGTGAAATATCTTCATTTTTTCCCATAAATATCATCCCTTTTAGTTTCCCAAACTAAAATTTTATTTACAACCTGGGGAAAAGAAAACAAAAGAGAACTGTGAGAAAAAATGTTTAGTAGGGGTAAACCTGGAAGATATGTAAGCATAAAAAGAGCATAAGGGTATAGAAAACATGATCATGATATTTAAGATCATAACCTATATAATAATAGATCATATTCATGTTTAATTTCATAAATATTGGAATTTCATAAGTCATGAATTGTAAGGTAATAAAAAACATAATCCATAAAAGAATAACATAAGAATAAGTCATAGAATTTTGGAATAAACATAATAATAGAAAATTATATCCATATTAGTCAAAGAATCATTTGAAATGTCATATTATTAGTATGGCTTTATTTCCCCATCCATCTTGGTAGTCATGGTTCATTCCATAACCATCTTAGTAGTTATGGTTCACTCGCATAACCATCTTGTCAGATAAGGTGTTTATGTATATCTCATGAGATATAAATCATTACCTAATGATTTGGAGGGATATATAGGTCCCAATCATCTCATAATGAAATCATACTTATGTTTTATATGAGAACATAAATCATTTATCATATCATAACCAATGGAATGAAATGGGTTTCACAAACATCATGCATCTTAACATAACCCTCAGAAAGGAAATGGGTTTCATAAATATCATTCCACCATAAACATCAAACATTCATAGAAATAACAAGAATGGAAACATCGAATACTATTACCATTAAAACATAATTAATATCAAATAATTTTATCTTAGCTCTAAAATAATTTTGAGTGATCTCTTGAAAACAATTATTGATGAAAATTTTCTTTTTTTGATTTGAAAACATTTTAATTACATGTTATTCCATGAAATTTCAAAAGAAAACGTTTTCGGTGAAAATAAAATATTATGATTTTATGGGAATCTTCTAGGAAATAAGGATCCACTAAAGTATAAAAATCAATTTATTTTTTATGTGGTAAAAAACGTTCATCTTGTAATTTTTACAGAAATTTCAGAAAGTACCTCGTTAGGAAAATGACAACAAATTCATTTCAAACCATTTAATAAAAAGAAATAAATGAGTAAAATTAATTTAAAAAATTTTAGAATAATAGTAAAATTATTTTGGAATATATTTTTAATAAAAATGGACATGAAAGATAAATATTTTATAGGAGAAACTTATGTATAAACAATCCATATAATAATGAGATTGTGGAATTAACCCTTACAACTTTTTAATCTATAGAATCGAATTCAATTTGAAATAAATAAAATTATATGGATTTTAAAATACCATAATATTATGGTTAATACTGATAAAATATCTTCATGGGAAGTATATACACTACATAAAAGAAACAAGTAGTGTATGAGGCTTGTGTCTCATAAAAGTAAAAGTGAGACAAAAATACCTTACCATAGGTCTTATTCCCTTCATACATGTCTGAAACACTAGTATAGTGGTTTTAAACATATTATTAATTTATAAAAAATAATAATAATATTAATGATATCATATATTGCTCATTTTTTAATTTATATTACCCATTTATTAACAATTCAAAGTTAAAACAACATTTCAGGTAATAATCGCATTATTTACCGTAAGTGTTATGACTTGTTAAATTTTATCCTAATATTTATATCATGATTTAATTAGTTCTATAATTTAAAAAATGATTTATATATCATATATATTATGTATATAATTATATATATAATATACATATATGAAATGGAATACACTATTTATGGATATGGTAATCCATATATATACATGAATGTTGTTTCCATTTTCTTATCATACTAAATGAAAAAAGGTAGATTACATATATATATATATATTACATTAAGATTTTTATTTTAAATATTTTTTAGATATTCATTATATACTTTTTTATAATCATTCTTGAAGTGTTTAACAAGGACAATGAATCTAATCACATCGTGGATATGGTAGGTCATATGTATGTACGAGTGACTATATAATTCTCTTGGTGGTAAAATTTTTAGGAATTAGATTTTATATTAATTATAAAGAATAAATATCCGGTCATATTTATTATTTATATCCATTATATCAATAATTATACCCACCCAAATAATGTATTGATGAATAACAGATTACACCATGGTGTGGAGATGTTATGTCATACGTACACACGTGTGGAACCTTCATTTTTCATAGGATGAATAAAATTTGGAATATAGTTTTTCCATAATCATAATAAAATATTATAATATATTTTTTATTTTATTTATTACATTATAGTATAATCAACACATAAAGGGTAAGTAAAAGAAGAATTGTTTTTTGAAAGATTCGATAAGGAGATTACTTCTTCTTTGATATTCTCTATATAGATCTTCTATTTGGGACACTAGAGTTTGTATTTTGAGAATAATATAATCTCTATAATGTTACAATGTAATTTTATAAGGGATATGGTCTGGTTTTAGTAGATCATGATAGATCAAAGTGATGTGGATAAGTGAGGGAGAAAACACCCTTTTATAATTGAGGTGAGGGTCACTTTAGGAAACTCTTAAAATATTAAACGAATATAAATTTATTTTCAGTTTCAAATAGATCCAATGTGATTTATTTAATATTTAATATGTTTATGGGTCTAAATACTATAAGAAAATTATTATCATACATATTTAGGGAATAATATTAACCCTAACTTTTGGGATTAACGCTTAGTTAAACCCTTTAACTTTTACCATGGAAACTTGGATTTTTACTCTTTAAGATTAATATATTTACAAAAAAATTCTAAGCAAACCAAAATGAATCATTTATGACATTTTTAACCTTATTCTAATAATTTTGTTGAATTATATATGTTTATGAATTTAATATCATTTAATAAAAATATTATTTATTTTAAAGTATCATTTATGTCAATTTTGATACAATTCATTATTTATCATTAAAAATATCATAATGACAAGATAAATTCTAACCAAAACTTATAATGCCCCAAAAATATGTCAATATCATCTATAAAATTTATTTTTTCATTATTTATATTACATTATATTTATTTCAATATTTGTGATATTATTTTTTTGATATTTCCATTAATTAAACAATTAATGCATCATTATTATAGAAGCCATTAATTAAATTATTAATTCACTAAAAATGAAAAATAAATTATCATTTTTAATATAAATTTATTATATTTCCAATGACTATATATAGTTGAATTTATCTTGTGTATGGTCGTATATTAATATTTATTTACTTATTAAAAATAGGATTATGATGTTTTTAACTTATCTTTAAATAGAATATAGTAAAATTCATATTCTCACCCGGGTAGCTTAAAAAGGATATAATTTTTGTATAACTTATATTTTGTTCAGAACCCACTTATCCAATATAATTAGGAAAAGTGTTAGGATAATTTAATAAGAGTATAATATATTTTTTACCTGTAATTACCCGATTTACCCTTAACCATGGTAAATAAAAATTTACAAAGTTACTATTCATAATGATCAAAATAATAAGTTGATATAATTAGAATCTAAATATAATGCTGATTACAACCACATATGTTCATTATTCTAAATTCAGGTTATAGAAGTAGAAAATTTATTATTAATTCCAATCCCACATATAAAGACCCTTGATTTTCAGACATTAACATTACACCACTTTTGTGGAATACTAAATACCTTATGTAAATAGAAACCAAAATACCGCATTAATTTAGTTCCTTTGGAACCATGGAAATATAAACACTATTACTTGAGAGAGCTACATTATTTATCATTATGTTCTCCAAGACTAGAAACCATCTTAGACATATCATACATGAAATATATCTTCATTACCTAGGGAAGGAATCATAAAAAGGGGTGAACTTAGATGTTCAGTAATGGTAAAAAAGAGAGACATGTAAACCTAAACATGTGCATAGGGGTAGAATAATGTGATCATGAAAATAGAAGATCATATCCTATATATCAAATATCATTTACCTTAATCGTGGAATGAAGTTTGGTAGTTCATAATACACGGATCATAAGGAAATAAAGAACATAATCCATGAAATAATAACATTGTAATAATACATGGAATTGTGGCAGACACATAAGAATATATAATTATTTCCATAGTATACAAGGCATTACTGGAAAGGCCATATTACTGGACAAAGTCCTTTACTAAACCATTTTCACTCCATGTTTCAGACCTGTATTGTTGAATCTAGTTCACTCCTAATTATATTCATATAATACTAAACTGATTTCATTTCTCATTCTATTGATATCAATCTCCTGATATATAAATCTTTACCCAATGTATTGGAGGGAGATATAGGCCCCACCCATCTTATAATTAAATCATACATACATGTTCCACAAGATCATAAATAATCATATCATAACCAATGAAATGAAATTGGTTTTATAAACATGTAATAATAACTTAACCAGTGGAAAAATAGAGGTTTCCTAATAATTTCATCAAAGAAAAACCCGTGAAGGGAAGTGGGTTTTAAACGCTTATATCATGTGGAAAATAAACCTATTTCATAAAATTTTTCCATCAAAAAAATTCCATTAAGAGAGAGAATATGATTGAAAATGTTAAATAATTTCTCCATAAAGGCATTTGTAAAACCAATAGATGTTATCTTATATGGAAAATAATTATTTAATATCTTATAAAAACATTTCATGATGAAAGTATACTTTCTTCATCAAAAAAATATTTATAAAAATGTAAAACCATTTGAGAACAATTTTTTTGATGATAAACATGAAAACTTATAAAGAAATCCTGAGAACATTTTGAAAACTATATTCCTTGAAAACATATAAAATAAGATCAAAAACAATTTGAAAACCATTTATCTATAATACATATTAAATAATATTAAAAACATTTTGAAAACCATTTTCCTTGAAAATATAAAAAATAATATTGAAAATATTTTGCAAAAACAATTCCTTACAAATAATTTCAAAATATAGAATAAGGACTTAAAATCATTTTGAAAACCTTTTTCCTTGAAAACATGTAAAACAATCATGTAATTATTTTGAAAACATTTATTAAAACTTGTTTTAGGAAACAAAACTTATTTCCAACCAATAAGAGAAATACGGTCATACTTTTCATAAAAATATTTCCTTAATTATAATAAATAAAAAATAGTGGTAAATGGTAATAATATATTTATATATCAGGTTTAAATATAGGATAATAAAACTCATGAGTTTTCTTGAGATATGGATCATAATATTTCATCAATGGAAGCATAATCATAAACAATCCCAAAAATGATGGGATTGTTTCAATTAACACTTACCATATGGAAACATGGGATAATACACTCCATGTAAGAGAATGTAATTACATTAATCTTAAAATATCATGAAAATAATGATATTACATGTCAAATTAAGCTGAGGAAGGAATGTAGGTGCACAACAAAACATGTTTCTCAACGAAGTCAAATTAAGACAAAACTATATTATTGATTTGGTAACTCTTGAAACGTAAATCACAAGAAAGAAATATAATAGATTAGATATTTAAATAAAAAAAATTATTAATAATAATCAAATATTACAACATGGTTAGTATATACACCATACAAAAGAACATATTGGTGAACATGGCATGTATCTCATGGATATAAAAAGTGAGATGAAATTCCCTTACAATGTTTCTTGAATCTCATCATGCCCATTAAAAAATAATTTATAATAAATATAAATTTTATATAAATATCTCACAGAACCATATTATTATATGTAATACAATATATGGTTTTATTATGACTTTATATTACACACTTGTTAAAAAATCTTTGTCAAGGTTACGGTTCAGGTAATATTCACTTTGTTTTTCGCATGTGTCTTCAATTTTTATATATATGATATTTATTATTACATTATGATTTCCAAAATGTAAAACATTATATAAATATAATTTATATTAATTATATGTGTATTATAATAATCTATATAATATTGAATAATTAAATAGAATACAACATCTATGGAGATGGTAGGTCGTACGTATGTATGAATGCTACTTCTGTTTTATTAACATATTGAAAGAAGGAAAGTAAATGACATAAATGTATAAATTTATATATAATAATTATATGAGAATTATTAATTCTTATATATCATATATTTTTACTAACCTCATCCTTAATGCATTCTATGCATGGTGTGAACGAATCACATCACATTGACGGGGTGGTAGTCTGCACTTCCTCAAATGAAATTATTGAATTTACACAAAGTGGAAAGTAAAAATATTTTTCAGAAAAAATTATCACATAAGAATACATAAATAATAAATATAATATATAAAATATATAAAAAGATTTTTTATCATAATTTTCATCATGATAGGTCGTAAAGGAAAAATGAACAATCATCATTTTGTGAGGCAGTAGTTCTCTGTACACATAAATAGTATGTTAATTATCCATTTAATGAAATTGTGTGTAAGTTTAGGTCAAAAACATATCATAAAAAGATAATTGTATATTTAGGATACTCTTTTTGTTATAAAATCATGGAATAAGATAATTTTTGGGAGTGGAGAAATAAAATAAAATAAAAGAGTTTGAGGGAGGGTGTTATCTCTTAATCTGGAAAGCCTTTTTGGTTTGCACCAAAAGGATTCCATGGAAGGATTTATTCCCAAATTTATTCTTGAAGGATTAATTGCGATTTTTTATGACTATTTTTTTAGATTTTGGATGTTCCAATGTGTCTTGAGATGTGTGAGGAATGGGTAAAGTGCTTGCATTTTTATAGTGGAGCGGGAGCGGAACTCTTGTAAATACTGAAAGGTATTCAATAATGAGAGGTCCCCATTACCTAATATTCCTAAAAATTGGAAAAATAATGTATTAATTGGAATTTATGGTTGATCTAAATCTACACTATGCCAAAATATCTTAATTTTAAAATTTTGGTTCTTTATCTTCCGAGATTCCTCAATTTTATTTTTTTGGTTTTTATTAAAGTATCTAGCATTTTATCCAAAGTAATTTATCCATTAAGACTAAAATAAATTGTGATTTATTATATAATATAGATAAAATAAATTAAAAATATTATACTTAATTTAAAAAATAAAAAATTCTTATGTTTTGGAAATTAATTTTTAAAACAAGTGCATGTGATGCGCAAAACACTACTTAAGCCCAGGCCATACTAATAACGTTTTTACAATCTGTAGGTCAATATGTTAATTATAAAATAGAATTGGTATATTATTATACCATATTTAATAATTTTTAACCATTAAAAATCACTAGGTAGAATATAGTATTTTTATTAATTTTACATTATTTAATAAAATATATTTTATTGTAAAATAACAATAATGTCAATTTTCACATTATTTATTTAATTTTATTTTTAAATAACAAAATAATATTGTAATTAAAATAAATTAAGTTTAATGACATTTAAAATGATATATTAATCTTTAAAAATAATAATTCAATCAATTCACTTCACTTTTAACATTTACAGTATCATTTCTTTTAGTTAATTAATAACTAAATAATCACTACGTTGGGATTTTATAAGTATTTTAAGTTACTAAATAATATTTTAAAATTATTGATAAATTATTATCATAAAAATAACCCAATTATATTTAAATAGGTTGTTTTTAATTTAAAATATGATGTCTTTTAAATATCTCAATGTTTCATAAATGCTAAAGGTATGAAAATTCCTTTTTTGTCTTTTTCCTTACATAAAATTTTATATAGGGTAATTACATTTAATAATAACCCAATAGTCCATAATATTATTAAAAATAGGTGATATGTTCTAATTTTTTGTATACAATGGCTTTTGGAGAATTGTAAAAGTCATTTTTGTCCTCGAGATTAAGATTTAGTCTTAAATTAAACTTAACCCTACCTTAATTGCAATGATTAATACTAATCACATTTACTAATATTTTTGGTCAAAAATTAAGTTGAAATTATTAGATTAAAAATATCATACTAATTAAAACCAAGTATTTACATTTTTCAAACTTCAAATTGTAGAAGTGGGAAAATTAATTTTGATGTTAATCCCACAGTTGTGGTGATAAAGCGGGTTTTTAAAGTAAAAACAATCCAAACTTTAATACATTTTTATAATTTAATATAAAAATGACTCCAATGAACTAAATTGTATTAATATATTCATAATTTATCTACTATGACATTAAAAAATTTTAAAATATAATTTAACACTAATAATTATTTAAATGAAATGGTTGTTTTAAACTAAATTGTTGTTATTTTTTCTATTCACCAAAAAATGATGTTTCTCATAAAAATCCCAAAAATTCAGCCTAATCTAATTTCAACATCCATAATTAAAAAAATGAAGTTTATATTATCAAATTAAATTTCTATTAGTGTCTAATTTTTTTATTATTGTTCAAAAAAGGACAAAAAATGTAGTTTCTTTATGAAAATACTATTTTAAAACATTTCATTATCAATATATTTTATTTATTTGAAACCATTACAAACAATATATGAAAAGTATTAAATATTATTCATCTTACTTTTTTTAACATCTAGGTTATAATTATTTCATTTGAATAATTATAACAACAAAAATATGCTTTGTAGAAAATCATTGTTGCATATTACGTAAGCCAAGTTGGTATTTCATGTAGCGAAAGCCAAGCCTGTTCCATATGAAAGGAATATTTGACTTAGTTCAATGAAAAACGTCATATAAAATTAATTCATTTGAAAAAAAATTCCATAAAAACTGGGGGGTGTTACATTCTACCCCCCTAGATTTAATTTTTCCAGGGAAATTCATCTATCTTATCGAAGGTTTAATATTTTTATGTTACATTAACAGAAACCCACATTGTAAAAATGAACTCTAAAACATCATTTAAAAATAAAAATTTATAACCATAAAGATTACACAAAATAACACGTAGCTCAGTTTTCACATAGGAGAACATAGGTGGGAAGTGAAAACGTAGACATGGAAGATAAATCTAACTATCAGGTTTTAGTGGAGAGTGATAGAGAACATGGTGAGGAGAGATTTAACAATCACAAATCCATAAATCTATTATGAACTAAGGGACATTATAAATCGTTGTAAATGAAGGCACTAAAACAACATTTTTATCATGAAGATCATTTTTCCTAAATTTGATTAATTTTTATGAAAAGATATACTTGTATGATTTTAGGATAACATGACCCTTTTTTGTTCGTTGATCCACTTCACCTCTTTCTCTAAAAATGATAGTGACATTTTCACTCCTGAAGAACTAACAGATCATGAGAACCATGATTTTCCATCACATCAATTATCATCAACACAAATGAGTTTGAACTGGATATCCAATATTCATAAATCCTTATATGGATAAATAAAACGTTAATCTTAATGACTTAATCTGATGTTAAACATAAGAATTCAATAAATGTTTAACCTTATAACCCTTCTGAATGATTAAAATTCAAATAATTAGGAAGAATATTAGGAAATAAGCTAAACATTGTTCACCACATATCATAATGTACCACTTGGTTGTCACATTCCAAACATGTGAATACCCAGATTTTATATTCCTGTAATTACCTTAAATACTCTTAGAAAACATAAAGGGATCCTTATTCATATTATTACTAGATATATTATTTAAATCCAAGATGTTATAAACATCATACTTGATTAAATAGAACAATTTTTCAATAATTAGTTCCTAGGTAATCTGTTCTATCCAATTCTCTTAGTCATATCCATCATATCTTTATCCAATCATAATTATCTCCACATCAGCCATTAATTATGGTTTACCTTCCCATAATTAAAATATAACCTTTCTAGTAAATAATTTTTTATATGTATTCATCGCCATTAAACATGTCATTTTTAATCCTTAATGAAAAATTATACTGAGAATACATATATATTTCTTAATGCATATATCAAAAGCATTTAATTCCAAAACATAAATAATTTCTTCCTTAAACTTTATTTTTTAAACCATTAATTAGTCTTCATAAACTTCTTCCTTAATACATATTTCCTAAAATATGAAATATAAATCATGTTTTAAGTTTAATCAACCTTAAACTAAACATAATTCTTATCTTCAATGTAAAAAAATAATTAAATAATGTCCCATGCCTTTCACATATTGTTTTAGGCCTCTTTATCTTTAAAAATAGGGTCAATACTCGTACCAACTTCCTTATTCCCTTTTTGAGATTTCTAAGTGGAAATTTTATTTTCAAAATTCCCATAATTTACACATCATAAACATTACATATTAATCATGTTCCTTATAATTATCTTTATTGAATAAAACCAGAAGTCACAATGTAAGAAATATTTATCATATTGGGATACCATGTAATCATGAAAAATTACTTACAGGATGCCTAAATCTTAGCTCATAATTCCTTAATCTATGAAACCTTACACTTATCCAAGGTTTTTATATTCATCATCTATTTAAATATTTCAGGATAGTTCCTAAAGAGTTTGTGAATTCCCAAAGCATATCCCTAGGGAGTTTCAAAAGAGGTGTGCATCACGGATTGTTATCATGTGCCAGATTACCTCAAGTTAGGTGCAAAACATCTTATCATAGATATTACTTCTAGGTACATTTGTGTTAGATCTACATCCAATTGTAGTACATAGATATTGATGTATTCCTAGGAAACTATGCACTCTATCCATTACCAAAATTCTAATATATTTTCTTATACATTAACTAATCCTTATATATATCCTTAGAGATATTCCTAGACTTATCCTTTGTAATATACCTTGGGATATTTCTAATGTTTCTCATCCTTGTTTCAAAAGGATAACTAAAACTTCACTCTAATACCAACTATGGAGACCCTATATTTTCATACATTACCAAGGAATGAATTTTGAATAATACTAAAAGCAATATACAAATTGATTCCCAAATACCATATTATTATAGTGACTTTGGAAAAATGGAAACATAAACAGTGGTACATAAGAAGTCTATATTATCTCCCACTAGGTTGTCCAAGACTAGCACCCCTCTTAGACATATCATATAAGAAATATATCTTCATAACCCAGGGAAGGAACATAAAAATAGGTGATCTCAGACACTTATTAAGGGTAAAAAAGGGAAACATGTATGCATAAACATGAGAATATGGGTGTGAGAACATGATCATGAAAATTAAAGATCATGCCCTATATATCAATGATTATATACCTGAATCATATCATAAAGCAAGGAAGTTCTTAAGACATGAATCATAAGGAAATAAATAACATAATCCATTAATTCATAACAAAGGATTAATACATGGAATTATAGAAGACACATAACCATATATTATGATTCACATAGTATTTGAGGCATTACTATCAAGTCCATTTTAGTGGACAGTGTCCTTTACTAAATCGGGTTCACTCCCCATTCCAACCTTGTATTGTTGAACCATTTTCCCTCCCCGTTCCATCCCAATAATACTAAACTGAGATCATTTCATGTTCCAACCATGTTTATCTTATGATATATAAATCATTACCCAATTCATTAGAGGGAGATATAGGTCCCATAAATCCCAAAATGAAATCATACATAAATGTTCCACATGATCATAAATAATAATATCACAACCCATAAAATTAAATGGGTTTCATAAACATGTAATCAGATCTTAACTTTTGTAAAATGATAGGTTTCATAATCATTTCATCAAATCATAACCAAAGAAAAGAAGTGGGTTTTAAATTAATATAACCCATGGAAGAGAAATAGGTCTTATAAAAATAATGACATCAAAACATAATCCATTAGAAGAAATAATATAAATGGAAACATTGAATAATTTCCCCATAATGGAATGATTAACACAAATAGATGATATATAATATTGTAAATAATTTTGAAATATATTTTAGAAACATATCTTGAGTAAAATACACTTTATTCTTTATAAAATCCATTTTAAAAATATAAAAGCCTTTGAGAACAATTATCTTGGATATTAACTTGAAAACTTATAATAAAAACCTGGGAATATTTTGAAAACAAAATTCCTTTAAATCTTAAAAATGAGTAGGAAAACATTTTGAAAACTATTTTTCTTGAAAAATCATAAAAGAATCTTGAAAACAATTTCAAAACAATTTTACTTGAAAAATTATAAAAAAAGGTTAAATACATTTTAAAAACCATTTTCATTGAAAATACTTTGAAAACATATAAATAATTAATGTAATCATTTTGAAAAACTTTCTCTATAAAAAATAATAAAGTAATATTGGAATAATTTTGAATACATTTTTGAATACACGGTTTTTGAAACAATACAAATTTCCGACCGAAAAGAGAAATACGTTACGAATTTTATTTAAAACTTTTTCTTAATTATATTAATTACGAAATAGTAAGAAAATATTACTATTATATAGATATATCTTGAGTAAATAGAGGAGAATAAAACTCATAAGTGTTCTTGTGAGGTGGATCAAAATATTTCATAAATGGAATCATAATCATAAACAATCCCAATACACGATGGGATTGATTCAATTAACACTTACCACACGGTAATTTGGGATCATACTCAACATGTTAGAAAATGTAACTAAATAAAGTATAAAATATGATAAAAATAAATAGATTCATGATATAACATGTCAAATATAGATCGATAAATAATGTAGGTTCAAAACAAAACATGTGTCTCCAAGATGGAAAATTGAGACAAAACTATCTTACTAATTTGGTTACAATTGAAATGTATACCCCATGAAATAAATATCATAGAGTGGATATGTAAATACCCTTAAATTTAATAGTAATAATCATATATTACATTCATGTTTAGTATATACACCACGCAAAATAAAATATTGGTAAACAAGGGATGTATCTCATAGATATAAAATTTGAGACGAAATTCGGTTACCTTGTGTATTGAATCTCGACAAACTCATTCAAAACTCATGTATAATAAATGTAATTTTTTTATACATATATAAAAGAAACATATTATTATATATAGTACCATATATGGTTTTATTATGAATTTATATTACCTTCTTGTTAATAATTTCATGTTAAGGTTACGCTTTGGGTAATATTCGCTTTGTTTTTCGCATGTGTCTTAATTTGCTATATATTTGATCCCTATACTTATATCATGGTTTCATGAATGTAAAAAAAGATATAAATATAATTTATTTTTCGTATATTTTTATTATAATAATTTATTGAATATTTAATTATGAAATGGAATACAACGTTCATAGTGAAGGTTGGCCATATATATGCATGAACATTACTTCTGTTTTATTAACTTATTAAAAGAAATAAAGTAAATTTCATATATGTAAATATGACTATATTATAATTCCAGTATAATTATTATTTTATATATATCATAAATTTTTACTAAACTCATCCTTAATATATTCCATGAATGGTTTGAATGAATTTCATAACTTTAAGGGGGCGATAGTCTACAATTTCTCAAACAAAATTATTATATTTACACCAAATAGAAAGTATAAAGATATGTGATTAAAAAGGTTTGAATAAGATTAATATAATAATAAATATAATATATAAAATATATAAGTATATTTTCCATCATAATGTCCACCATGATATGTGGAAAATGAAAAATGAACAATCATTATTTCGTAAGGTGGTAGTTCATCATACATATAAATAGTATGCTCATTACCCATTAGATTGATTTTTGTGAAAGTTTATGTATAAACCTTATCATAAAAAAACATATTATATTTTATATACTGGTGTTGTTATAAAACAATTTAATAATATGATTTTTGGTATTGGAGAAATAAAATTAAACAAAGGAGTTTAAGGTAGGGAGTTACATCTTAATCGGGTAAATCCTTTTGTTTTTCACCAAAGGGCTCAAATGGAAGGATTTATTCCCAAAGGGAGGATTAAATTAGTAAGGTAGGTTTTTCATTATACAATTTTGGATGAGGATGGATGATCCAAAGTGGCTTCAGGGGTGTGATGAAGGGGTTGAATGCTTTCCGTTTTATAGTGGAGGGGGAGTATCACTCTTGTAAATATCAAAAGGTATTCAATAATGGTAGGTATCATTTATGTAATGCGACTCAAAAATGTAAAAATAATGGATTAATTTTATTTTTTTGTCAAAAAAATATAAACTGCACAAAAATATGTTCATTTTAATAATCTTCTTCCTTAACTTCTAACATTACCCAATTTTATTATTTTTATTTTTATTAAAGAATTAGTTTTCTAACCTATGTAATTTTACCATTAATACTAAACTATTTTAATATTAATTACATAATATATATACAATTAATTATAAATATTATAAATAATTTACAAAATAAAAATCTCATGTGTTATGGAAGTTAATTTTTAAAACATGCGTAAGGGACGCACAAAACACTACTTCAACCCAAACTATGTTAACAATGATTTTGCAATCTATGGGTCAATATGTCAATTTTGAAAGATAAATTGGTCCATTAATAGACTATATATAATAATTCTTAAACCTTAAAAATAACTTTGAAGAATATAGTTTTTTTTTAATTTTAAATCATTTATTAAAATATAATTTATTGTAAAATAACAATAATTTCATGTTTGACATTTTTTATTTAATTATAATTTTAAAATATCAATAAAAATAGTAATTAAAATAAATTAGGTTTAAGGATTTTTTAAATTATTTATTAATCTTCCAAAATAATTAAAGTCAATAATTCAATCAATTCACTTCACTTTTAACATGTATAGTATCATTTATTTTAGTTAATTATTAACTACATAATCCCTAAATTGGAATTTCACAATCATTTTAAGTAACTAGATTATCTCAAAAAATTATTGATAAATTATTATTATAATAATAACCAATTTATATTTCAAAATTATATGTATAATTAAAAATGTAATGTTTTTTACATGTCTCAATGTTTTATTAATGTTAAATGTAAGGAAAGTTCTCTTTTTCTTTTTCTTTACTTAACTATTTATTTAGGAAAATTCCATTTAATAATATACCTATAACCCGTAAAATTTGATCCAAGGGGGAATATAGTCCAATTACTGGCAGCTAATGGATTTTTTACATGTTTCCATGTCATTTTGGTCTTTAAGATTATGGCTTAGTCCTTAATTAAGTTTAATATTACCTTAATCATTGTGATTAATATTAATCACTTTCACAAATATATTTAGTCAAAAATTAAGATGGTTTTATCATATTACAAATATAATTATGATTAAAAAATTTTATTTTTATTTCTCAAAATTCAAATCATATATGTGGGAAAATTAATTAAAATGATAATCATGCAAACATGGGGAGAAAGAGGGTTTTTAATGTAAAAACTTTCAAAAGTTCAATAAGTTTTTATATATAATTTAAATATAAAAATTTCTCAAATTACCTAAATTGGATTTATATATTAATAATTGATCTATTATTACTTTAAAAACCAATTTAAAATATAATTTTACACTAATTATTATTATATAAAAACATTGTTTTTAACTAAATTGAAGTAATTTTTACTATTCAACAAAAAATGAAGTTTCTCAGAAAAATCCATAAAATCCAACCTATGAAAATTTAAACATTATGAATTAAAAATATTAGTTAGTTTAAACAAAATAAATTTCTCTTAGTGTCTAGAATTTATTTTATTATGGTTCAAAGATGGATATAAATAGTAGTTTCTTTCAGAAAAAAATTATTTTAAAACATGGCATTATCTATATGTTTAAATTATGTGAAACCATAATAAATAATATAACAAAATTAATTATTAATATTTATATTAATATTTGTAACATATAGGTTATAATTATCTCATTTAAATAATTATATCAATAAAATGATGTTTCATAGAAATTCGTTGTTGCATATAACGCATGCCAAGTTGGTGTCACGCGTAGTGCAAGCCAAGTCAATTCAATATGAAAGGAATATTTTACAGAGTGAAATTAAATACATCAATGAAAATTAATTGATTCTTAAAAAATCCATACAAAATTTTGGTGTTAAACCATAGGCGTGATTAGAAGGCGGCTAAAAATAAAGTTTTAAAGATCAATAAGTTTTTATATCTAATTTAAATATAAAAATGATTTCGATGAACTTAATTTAATTAATATATTTATAATTTATCTATTGTGACTTTAAAAATAAATTTAAAATATAATAATTATGTAAATGAAATAGTGGGTTTAAACTATGATGTAGTATTTTTCACAATTGATCAAAAAATGAAACTTCTTTGAAAAACACAACAAAATTAAGCTTAAGTTTATATTTACATTAAAATTTTTAAAATGATGTTTATTTTATAAAATTAAATTAATTATAGTTTCTAAAAGTACTTTTATTTTTTTCTCATAATGACATTAAAATATGTTCCTTTAATAAAATAATAATTCTAAACATATAAATACTTTTCCAAAAATTATATTTTTCATTATTAATATATTTTATTTATGTGAAGAATTTTAAACCATAGTTATTTCAATTCATATTACTATGTTTAATAGATAGGTTATAAATATATAATTTAAATAAATTTAAGAATAATAAAGTGTTGTTTCATAGAAACATAGTGTTGTGTATAATGTGAGCCATGTTAGTGTTGCGTGTAGAAAAAACATAACTTGGTGTTGCAAATTACATAATACAAGATTGGTGATTTTATATAATAAAAAAATCTATATTCATTGTTTTGTGAAGTGTAAATATAATATATATTAAATCAATTCAAAAAAGAATAATTCAAAAAATCTCAGGGTGTTACATTGTACCTCCTTAAAATAAATTTCTCCATAAAAATTCAACTGGGTTATTAAAGGTGTAATACTTGAAATTTTCTTTCATAGAAAACCACATCATAAAAAAATATTGAATCACACTTTAAAAAAGAGTTTTATAAAAATAACTCTAAACCAAATTAACTCATAAATAGGTTTCGACGTAAGGGAACATTGGTGGAATGTTAAAACACTGACATAGAAGAGAAATCTAACCATTAATTTTTTATAGAGAAATATAGGGAACATGATCATATGAAAGTAAATAATCACAAAGCTATAACTCAAGGGGGCTTGAAAAAGTTCATTGATATCATAAAAATTTATGATAAGAGGGCAGCCTTTTACATCACAATTAATTTCATAATGTTGAATATTTTTCAAGATAATATATACATAATTGATTTCAGCAAAATCTCAAACTTTTTTGTGCCTTGATTAATTCCCACTTCATCTATTATTACATTTAATGTAGTTTATATTATCTGTCATGACCTGTCATCGGGGCCAATGTCGTGACTACCCCAAGTCCTTCTTCCTTAGGCCAGGGGCTAGCGACTAGCACCAAAGGCGTAAATCCCTATACTGGGAAGGCATTTCCTTTATAAAAGTAAACAAACACAATAGAGTGCACAACTGAAATAAGCACTAAGAAGAACTGTATACAAAATTAAGTGTTGAAAAGAAAGGGGCCGAAAATACAAGCCCAACAGTAAGTACAGTACAACTAAAAAGCTTGTACGACTGTAGTAAAGTAAAACAGCAACCACCGAGTGGTCCTTCAGGAATCCCACCTGAAGGGTGGGTACAGATGGTCACCTCAACACCACAGGTCCGTCCGTCTACTACGTGTACGTCTCATCAAGTGGTCCACCTCCAGGTACTGTCATGAACTACAAGTCTCTACCTCGATCAGTGTTGTATGTCGTCTTCATCCAACACAACGTATTGCAGGCATAGCCCGTGTAGGGGTGAGTATAACGATACATAGTAGGGAATCCGAGACCTGAAAGATCTCATAATATCCACCAAGTATAAACAAGAAGTAAGATACAAAACACGGTGCATCAACCAACCCTACTTAGGTATATACCCATACATATACCTAAGTCTTGAATCCAGTTCTACTCTAGCTCTTGAGCCCAAGAACAACCCAGTCTACGCAGGAAAGAAGTCAATCACATCGATGATAATGATTGGAAGTCAAGACTCACCTCACACAGGTTTACATCTTTCATATAACGATAGTAGATGATCAGATGTAGTCACTAATTCATCTAAAATGTTGAACCCATGTAGGATACTAGACTAGCTAAGCTGTCGGACCCACATAGGATACTAGACCAGCTACTCTGTCGAACCCACTCAGGATACAAGTATAGAAGTCAAACTGTCGGACCCACATAGGATACAAGTACATTAGTCATCGTTAACGAACCAATGGAGGATTCCAATACAGTTTTCGTCATCGTCGAACCCACAGAGGATTCTAGTACGAAATTCGTCGCCACTGAACCCATGAAGGATTCTAGCACGGTAGTCGTCGCAGTCGCAGCTAGCTCTAGGGTACCCGCACACAGCACGCTCGATTCCGAGAGGATCCGAACATCGAGACAAGGGTTCGATACATAAACTATCAAAATGTATTGAGTTGATAATCCTGAAGTTATGTCTCGTCAAAAGGAACCCAACGCGATAGATGGCACATCAATCAGACGCCCGGTCTGAGAGATATTATTTTTTCCATTCTAGGGGCCCGGTTGGAATTATGCTTGTTCCAAAACCGTACATTTTAAAAATTTGTCCAAAAATCACTTAGATTATCACAAAAGGACCACCTCATCATGATGATCCCAGTGTCGCAGATGGCACATTGATCGGACGCACGGTCGTGAAGTTATTCGCATTTAAGCGTAACGGGCCCGGCTCGTTAAGCACAGTGGGCTGGCGGGTCAGGTCGACCAGGTATTGGCGGTTCCAACCCAGCTGGTGTCAGACCGGCCCAGTGTAGCATGCGGCCCAGCCCGAGGGACGAGGCCTAGCCTGAGGGGCCCGGCCCGGCGCGGCGCGGCCTGGCGCGGTGCGGCCAGGCACGGCGCGGCCCGGCGCAGCGCGGCTTAGCGGGCCGAGCGGCTCGGCCCAGCTGGTCGAGTGGCTCGACCCAGCTGGCTGAGCAATGCCCCCCCCCCAGTTTCCTGAACTGGCGGCTCAGCCCTCCTGTCCGGTCAGCCGAAGCCGGCCAGTCTTCCTAGCACAAGCAGCTCGTTGGGGCGGGCCGCAGTCCTCCTACACGACACCTGCGGGTGTCGCGGCTCCTTCGGCAAGCAGGTGACCGGTTCACTGCCAAAGTGGCTCGCGGTGCACAGGCCACGGTCCTCCACAGCGCGGCCCCTTAGAGGCTCCGCAGTTCTCCAGCCATGTCGACTTCGGCCAACCGGTTCTTCTTCAGCCGAGCGGCCCGCAAATGCGGGCCGCGGTTCCTCTCCACGCGGTCAGCACTTGGTCGCGGCTTCCTCCGATCACCACCACCTATTCTGTCACTGCCTCCATCTAAATAAAACGAGGATCAATGGAGGGTCATCGGTCCGTGTTCGTCTGGCCTCCGCCCTCCATGTTTGGCGGTATCATATGGCCGATGATAAAACATGGTTTCAACGAAGATTGAAGAACAATTTTATTCAATTAAAATTTAAGCAAACCCCCTACTTCTATTTTAAGAGTGGAGCACGTCAACGAGTCACGAAATACAAGCACTGTAGAGTTCAGGCATCGCGGAAAAAGGATGTCAATTCCATTGATGTCTGAGGAAGAGTCGTTGACGTAGGCGACACTTCTCGTGAGTGGTGTCTTCTCCATTTATGCGGAGGAAGAAGAAGGTAGGAGAAGTCGTGGAGCGTTCTTCGCCCAGAGAGGATAACGTTCTTCGTAGAAGAATGAATCTCCTCTAATTCTCCAAAGGTTCCCCACCAAAATATTTGCTAAGGAAAATATTATAATAGACTTCTCCAATTTTAAATAATTTCCATGAAATTCCAATTAACTCAAAAGAGAGGTTCCAATTAATTAATAAGGTTATTAATTAAATGGGTTGGCATCATCAATGTTTGGGAGGGGGAGAGGCTCCACCATAATGAGGGGAGGAGTTAATTAATTAAGGGGGGTTTAAGGGAGTTAAGGGGAGATGAAAGGATTAGGGATCATTTGGGCCCCACCACACTAAATCCTCTCATTGGAGGTTATTTGGGTGTGGGACCCATCTCTAACTCCTCTTGGGAGGAAATAACCACCACTAAATAATAAAATTGTATACCAACAATTTTATTAATTTTTTATGAATTCCTCAAAAAAAAACTTTCAACCCGCATAAAACGCAACTGCGGTAAAGGTCTCCTTAAGAGAATATCGGTGTTGCGAGTTCATCGGTGTCCTCCGTTTTCAATTCCGAGCACCAGTTAAAAAGATAGAAAAACTCACACGTACGTTTACTAAACGTACCCGAACAAAACTTCAGAAATTGATTCTGGACACACCGGGCCTCGGAATCAAGTGTCGTCAGGAACTGCAGACTCATAAAATTCCAAAGTATTTAAGAAAAAAAATTCCTTGAAATTTTCAGGTCATTGAATTACTCCCACCTCAGGGATTTGTGTCCCCAAATCTCCGTAGAACTTGTCGAGGTGAGACCCGTAGGAAAACATTTTCTCCATCCTTGAACTCCAGTGGTCTTCGTCTCCTATCAGCATAGGAATTTTGTATACTCTGTGCAGTCTTCATCCGCTCCTGGATGATCTGCACCTTCTTTGTCGTAGCTTGAACCACCTCTGATACCAATTTGTCATGACCCATCCTCAGGGCTCGTGCCGTGACTACCCCCAGCACGCCTTCCTTAGGCCAGGGGCTGGCGACTAGCACCCAAGGCGTAAATCCCTATACTGGGAAGGCGTTGCCATTATAAAAGTAAACAAACACAATAGAGTACGAAACTAAAGTAAGCACTAAGCAGAACTATATACAAAAGTAAGTGCTGAAAATAAAGGGGCCGGAAATACAATCCCAACAGTAAGTACAGTACAACTGAAAAGCTAGTACGACTGCAGTAAAGTAAAATAGCAACCACCAAGTTGTCCCCCGGAAATCCCACCTGAAGGGTGGGTACATATGGTCACCTCAGCACCTCGGGTCTATCTGTCTGCTCCATGTGCATCCCGTAAAGTGGTACACCTTCGGGTACCATCAAGCTCTACAAGTCTCTACTTTGATCAGTGATGTCTATTGTCTGCATCAAACACAACGTAGTGTGGGCATAGCCCATGCAGGGGTGAGTTTAACGATACTCAGTAGGGACCCCGAGACCCGCAAGATCACACAATATCCACTAAGGATAAACAATAAGTAATATATAAAACACGGTGCATCAACCAAACCTACTTAGGTATATTCCCATACATATACCTAAGTATTCAATCTAGTTCGGCTCCAACTCTTGAGCCCTAGCACAACTCATTCCACACAGGAAAGAAGTCAATCACATCGATGATAATGATTGGAAGTCAAGACTCAGCTCACACGGGTTTACATATTTCATATAGAGATAGTAGATGATCAGATGTAGTCAATGATTCATCTAAGTTGTCAGACTCATGTAGGATACTAGACCAGCTAAGCTTTCAGACCCACGTAGGATACTAGACCAGCTACTCTGTCGGACCCACTCAGGATACAAGTACATAAGTTAAACTGTCGGACCCACTTAGGATATAAGAATAGTAGTCATCGTTGTCGAACCCACAGAGGATTCCAGTACAGTTGTCTTCATAGTCGAGCCCATAGAGTATTCTAGTACGGCTGTCGTCGTCGTCAAACCCACAAAGGATTCCAGTATGGTAGTCGTCACAGTCGCAGCCATCTCTAGGGTTCCCGTACACAGCACGCTCGATTCCAGGAAGGTCCTCTCCTTGATCCGCGGGGTCAATACATAAACTATCATGAAGTCCTGATTTCATGTATCCCAAAGTTCCTTCTCGTCAGAAGGAACCCAATAACAAAGACGGTGCGTCAATCGGACGCTCTGTCTGAGAGTTATTGGCTTTTCCGTTCTAGGGGCCCGGTTGGAATTATGCTTATTCCAAACCCATCCATTTTCCGAAGTCGTCCAAAACTCACTTAGAGTATCAAAAAAGGACCGACTCATCATGAGGATCATAGTGGCACAAACAGTGCGCCGATCGGACGCACTGTTGTGATGTTATTCGCATTTAAGCATAACGGGCTCGACCCGTTAAGCCCAGTGGGCTGGCGGGTCGGGTAGACCCTGTTTTGGGGGGTCTGACCCGAATGGTGTCGGACCGGCCCAGTGTAGTGTGTGGCCCAGACCGGTTGGGCACGGCCCAGCCCAAGGGGCGCGACTCGACCATGCAGGGCGCGGCGCGGTGCGGCACGGCGCGGCCTGGCTGGCCGTGGCTCGGCCCAGCTGGCTGAGCAATGCACCCCCCCCCCCAGTTTCTTGAACCGGGGGCACCGAGCGGCGCCGCCCTCCTGTCCATCCGGCCGAAGCTGGCCGGTCTTCCTGGCATGAGCGACCCCCTAGGGCGGGCCGCAGTCCTCCTGCGCGGCACCTGCGGGTGTCTTGACTCCTTCAACTCGTCTAGTAGGAGGACATCCAGTTCTCCACCAAAGTATCCCATTGTGTGCGGGCCACTATCCTCCGCAGCGCAGTGCCTTAGAGGCGTCGCGGTTCTCCAGCCCGGCCAGCTTCGATCGGTCGGTTCTTCTTCAGCTGAGCGGCCCATGGATGTGGGTCGCGGTTCCTCTCCATGCGAATGGCATACGGCCGCCACTTCCTCCGGTCACCGCTACCTTTTCTGTCACTGCCTCCATCGAAATAAAATGAGGATCAACGGAGGGTCTTCGGGCCATGTTCATTCGGCTCACGCCCTCCGCGTTAAGCGGTATCTTATGGCCAAAGATAAAACATGGTTTCAACAAAGATCAAAGAACAATTTTATTCAATTAAAATTGAATCAAACCCACTACCTCGATTTCAAGAGCGGAGCACGTCAACGAGTCGCATAAGACAAGCATCACGGAGGTCGGGCGTCGTAGAAAAAGGATGTCGATTCTGTTGATATCGGGGGAAGATTCATTGACGTAGGCGACGCTTCTTGCGAGCGGTGTCTTCTCCCTTGACGCGGAGGAAGAAGAAGGTAGGAGAAGTCGTGGAGCATTCTTTGCTGAGATAGGATGATGCTCTTCGTGGAAGTATGAAGCTCCTCTAATTCTCTAAAGGTTCCCCACCAAAATATTTGTTAAGGCAAATATTATAATAGACTTCTCCAATTTCAAAGAATTGACATGCAATTCCAATTAACTCAAAATAGGGGTGCCAATTAATTAATAAGTTTATTAATTAAATGGGTTGGCATCATCAATGTTTGGGAGGTGGAGAGAATCCACCATAATGAGGGGAGGAGTTAATTAATTAAGGGGGGTTTAAGGGAGTTAAGGGGAGATGAAAGCATTAGGGCTCGTGTGGGCCCCACCACACTAAATCCTCTCATGGGAGGTTATGTGGGTGCAGGACCCACCTCTAACTCCTCTTGGGAGGAAATAACCACTAATGAATAATAAAATTGTGTGCCAACAATTTTATAAATTTAGTATGAATTCCTCAAAAAAAACATTCAACCCGCATAAAACGCAACTGCGGTAAAGGTCCCCTTAAGAGAATACCAGTGATGCGAGTTCATCGGTGTCCTCAGTTTTCAATTCCGAGCACCGGTTCAAAAGATAGAAAAACACGCACATACGTTTACTGAATGTACCTGAACAAAACTTCAGAAATTGATTTCGGACACACCGGGCCTCAGAATCAAGTGCTGTCAGAAACCACAAACTCGTAAAATTCCAAAGTATTTAAGGAAAAAAATTTCCTTTAAATTTTCGGGTCTTTACATTATCATTCCTGAAACATTAGCATCTCATAAATAGAAACTTAGTTCATTATATATATCTTTGTTATGTCAAAATGTTATCACAAGTTATTAAATATGCACAAACCCACCTATGGTGAGATAATAATAAAATCTCACAAACTTATCTGAATTTTATCATTGACATTCCATAAATTGATAAGCCTACAATCTTTATAAAAGATAAAAATCTAAGACCTTTGAAATAATCTCCTAAATTGTCTTATAATTTATCTCCAATATGTTATAATGTTTCTCTTGGTTTTCAGATTTAAATAATGTTAATATCTTCATCTTATATTCTCTTAAAACATGGTAATAATCAGAATTGCCATAAATACTTGTAGAAAACATTCATGCCTCCTTATTCCAATGATTACTAGATAAATTCCTTAAATCGACGAAGTTTTACACTTCATCCTTGATGACATAGAGGACTTTCTCAATAATCAGTCCTAGGGTAATCAGTACCATCCAATTTACTTATTCATATCTAGCATATCTTTATCCAAATATAATTTTCTCAATATCTGGTATTAATTAAGGGTTTCATTCCATTAATAAAAATATAACATTTCCATGAATTCTTTATTCAACATGTCCTTTTAAATATTTAATGAAAAGTAATACTAAAAAAACTTATATATTTCCTGATTCATATAACATAATCTTTTAATTCCAAGACATAAATACATCATTCATCCAACCTTATTCTTAAACAATTACTCACGATTCATCGACTTATTCCATAATACCTCATTCATAAAATATTAAATATAAATAATGTATTAAGGTTCCCAAACATTAATCTCATAATTATTATTATGTTTAATATAAAGAATACTTGAAGAACAATACATACCATTAAAATATCATTTATGTTCGTCCATATCTTTGATTGTAAATCAAATAATCATACCACCTTCTTGATTTTATTCAAGAGGTTTCCACTTAGGAATTATGTTTTTATAATTATAATACCATCCACATATGAAATATCCATTCTTAACTTAGTTCCTTATAGTTCCTTCCATTGGATAAAACCAAAGAGCATGGGTTGAGAAACATGTATCATAATGGGAAACCATATAATAATTAAAAATAACTTATATGATGTCTAAATAATTACACATACTTCATTAATCTATCTCAACATTGGTTTATCCTATATCATTCATAGACAAATTATATTTAAATCATCCATTATGGTTTATAAAGAGTTTGTTAATTCCCAAAGTATATCCCTCGGGAGTGTCAAACTAGGTGTGCAACAAGACCCATTTTCTTGTACCAGGTTACACTGAGTAAGGATCAATACTCTATGTAAGATTTATTTCCCCTAGATACATATGTTCTAGAGAAACATCCACTTTTAGTGTCCACATAATGATGTAATGCTACGAAACCACTCACTTTGTCCATTAACAAAATGCTTGGGCATTCTCCTAAACATTAACTCATCCATAACTTATCCTTATTGACATCCCTAAACATATCCTTGAGAATATCCCTAGGGTTATCAACAAATTTTTCTCACCATAGTTTCTAAATTTTGACTAAAATTTTTCACTAATACCAACTATAGTGACCCATGCTTGATGTACATCAATATTACATCACTTTTATGGAATACTTAATACATTATACAAATACACACCTAAAGACCATATTGGGTTACATACTTTAGAAACTTGTATCACATTATTCTAATTTGTTTAATAGTATTCAACATTTCCCATAAAGATCTTCCCCTTTAGTACCACAAAATAAAACCTTTCTTTATAACCCAGGGAAAAGAAAACATTAGAAAAGTGTGATCTCAGATTCTCAATAAGGGTAAAAAAGGATTATATGTAAGAATAACAAGGACATAAGGGTATAAAAACATTAGCATAAAATTTTAAGATCGTAACATACATATCAATAGATCATATGTGTGATTTAGGGAATAAATATTGGGAGTTAATATGACACGAACTATAAGGAAACAAAGAACATAATCCATGAAAGAATAACATAGGAATAAGACATGGAATTGTGGAATACACAGAAACATATAAAAGAATTTTCATATTAGTCAAGTCATTAATTCCAAGGACATATTAGTAGTATGGTTTATCTCCCAATACCAACTTGGTAGTCAAGGTTCACTCCCACAACCATCATGGTAGTCATGGTTTAATCCTATAACCATGTTGGTGGACAAGGTCTATTATTTATATCTCATGAGATGTAAATATTTACCCAATGCATTCGAGGGAGATATTGGTCCCACCCATATAATAATGAAATCATAAATATGTGTTCTACAATAACGTAAATAATTTATCTTATTAGAACCTATGGAATTAAACTGGTTTCATAAATATCATGAAATCATTGTATAACCCATAGAAATGAAATTGGTTTTGCAAATATCATTCTACTGTAAACATAAACCATTAATAAAAAGAATAATAATGGAAAAACTGAAGAATACCCACAGTAAAACATAATTAATGACAAAGAACTTTATCATATATGTAAAATACTTTTAAGATATCTCTTGAAAATAAATATTGAGGAAAATGTCACTTTTTATTTGAAAGCCTTTTCTTTACTAAAAATTTCATAAATTTTTTAAAAATATTTATTTAAAAATAACCTTTTAATAATTTAAGGTAATATTCATGGAAATATGAAGTCATGAAGTCATAAAAATCTGTTGATGTCATATAATTTAAAAAACATTATTCTCATACTTTTGTAGGAAATGTCAAAAGACGCATCATTTTGAAAACAAAAATAAATATTCATTTTAAACCGTTTAATAAAAATTAAAAAATGAGTAAAAATTAATATAATTTTTTTATAAAAATGGTAAAAATATTTTTAAATACATTTTTAAGATATGTGGACATGGTAGATAAATATTTTCTAGTAGATACTTGCATTTAAACAATCCTGATAATATTCAGATTGTGGAATTAACCCTTACAAATTAATAATCTGTAGAATTGTATGCCCCATGAAATGAATTAAATTATATGGATATGAAAATATCATAATACAATGTCTATTACCCATATTATAAATTAATGGGTATCATATACACCATGTAGAAGAAACAAGTAGTGTATTCAACATGTGTCTCACAGAAGTGGAGGTGAGACAAAAATCCCTTACCTTATGTCTGATTCCTTCCGTATGTGCCAAAAATCCTTTATAGTGTTTTTAGACATATTATTAACTTGTAAAATTATTATTATTATTATTATTATATTATTATTATATATTATTTTTTATGGCTTTATATTAACCTTTTTATGAAAAAATCCATGGTAAAGCAATGTTTTGGGTAATAATAGCTTTGTTTATCGTACATGTTTTGACTTGTTATTATTGATCCTATTAGATATATCATGATTTAATTACATGAATAAATTAATAAATTATTTATATATCATATATATTTAGTATTTAAATATATATAAAATATGGGTGCATTAAATAGAATACACCTTTCATGGAGACGGTAAGACGTATGTACGCATAAAGGATGTTTATGCTTTTTTATTATACCTAATGGAATAAGTTAAATGTAATATATATATATATATATTAAATAATAATTATTATGTCATATATTTCATATATATTAATTAAATATATATTTAATCATTTTTGAAATGGTTAACATGGAAGATGAATGTCATCACATCCTAGAGATGGTAGGTCATACGTACGCACGAGCGATGATATCAATATCTTAATTATAAAAGAGTCGGGAATTAGTTGTTATAATAATTATACATAATAAATATAATTAAATATTTATAATTTATATCTATTATATCTATCATTATACCTGTTCAAATATTATAGTGATGGAAAATAGATTACACTATGGCGTGGAGATGGTAAGTCGTATTTATGCACGTGTGGTACTTTCAATTTTCATAGGGTGAATAAAATGATTAATATAGTTGTTCCATATTCATAATAACATATAATAATATATTTGATATAGTATTTAATAATTTTTGATGGAATTAACTCATGAAGAGGAATTATAAGAAAAAAAATTAAAAGAGTTTGTAAGGATATTACCTCTTCTTCGATGATGCCCCCTAGATCTCCTACTAGAGACACTATATTTGGTCTTTCAAGAACACCATAACCCCTATAATGTTATTTGGGAAGTTTATAAGGTAAATGGTTATGTTTTTTCGAGCATAAAACCTCATAGTGATGTGAAGAAGTTAGGGAGGAGGTTCCCTTTTATAATTGAGGTGAGTGGAACCTTCGGAAACTATTGAAATATTAATTTATTTTTGAATTCAAATACATGAAAAGTTATTAATTTATAATATAATATTGTTATGGGTATAAATATACTAAAAAAATTATTTTTAGACATTTTTAGGTCATGATATTAACCTTATCTTTTGGATTTAATCTTTAGTTAAACACCTTAACTTTTAGCATGAAAACGTGGATTTTTACTCTTTAGGGTTAGTATTGGTGCTATAAAATTCAAAAATAACCTCGAATGTATCATTGATGAAATGTTTAACATTAAAATAATTATTTTATATAATTATAAATTTTTATGAATTTTAAATATTTTAATAAAACATTATTTATTTTAAAGTATCATTTATGTCAATTTGGATACTATTCATTATTATTCTATTAAAAAATATCATAATAACATAATAACTTCAAAAAAACACTTAAAATATATCACTAATAAACAAAATTTATCTATAAAATTAGTGTATGTCATTAATTATGTTAAATTATATTTATTTTAATAATTTAGATATCATTTATTTGATGTTTACATTAATTAAACAATTACTCCATCATCATTATGAAAGCCATTAATTAAATTAATTCTCCTATAAAAATTAAAAATAAATTATCATGATGAATAAAAAATTTATTATATTTAAATAAAATATTTATAGTCAAATTTATCATATTTATGACTCTATATTAAAAATGATTCACATATTAAAAATATGATTATGACATTTTTAACTTATCTATATAAATAAAATATAATAAATGTAATACTCTCACCATAGTGGCATAAAATAATTCAAATTTTTGAATGAGGTTTATTTTTGTCAAAAACCACCTAGAAAATGAAATTAGCACAAGTGTTAGGGTAATTTTATACTATTATATTATTACTTTTACCTTTAATTACCTGATTTACCCTTAACTATGGTAAATAAAAATTTTCAAAAAAATTTATTCATAATTTTATAATATTAAGTAGATCCTATTAGGCTATAAATAAAAAACTTATTATAACCTTTAATGTCTGTTTATTAAAATTAAATTCACCGAAGTAGAAAAATTATGTTTAACGCCATTTCCACAGACGTAGCGAGAAGGTGGGTAAAAATATCGTTCAAAGTTCAATAATTTTTTATATCTAATTTCAATATAAAAACGATTCTAATGAACTAAATGAGATTAATATATTTATAATCGCACTATTGTGGTATTAAATATCAATTTAAAATTTAATAATTATTTAAATTAAAAGGTTGTTTTAACTAGAATGTAGTAATTTTCACTAATCATCAAAAAATTGAAACTTCTCAAAAAAATAATAATAATCACACTGTTAATTTACACATTCCAAATTAAAAAATGATGTTTATTTTTTCAAATTAAGTTTTTATGAGTGTCTAAAATCAATTTTATTGTTTTTTAGAGAAGTACATTAAAAGAAGTTCCATTAAGAACATAGTATTTCTAAACATATAAATACATAACCAAAAATTATACATTTCACCATAAATATGTTTAATTTGTGTGAAAAAATTTAAAAATTTGTAATTACAGTTCATATTACCTTGTTCAATGGATATGTTATAGCTATATCATTTAAATAATTATAATAATATAGTGTTGTTTCACAGAAACTCAATGTTGCATGTAACACAAGACAAGTCGATGTTGTATGTAGAACATTCATAACATGGTGTTTTTTATAACATAATCCAAACATATTACTTTTACATATTAAGAAAAAACTATATTTAGTGTTGTGTGATGTGAAAATATAAAAATGATTAAATTAATTTTAGAAAAAAACATAATTCACAAAATCTTGGTTTGTTATAGTAACACTCGCTAGTAGGAATAAAACCCAAATTTTAAAAAAAAATTAAAATGTTGGGGCCGAAGCCTCATTTATTATTAAAGCAAAGCAAATTCCTCTTTAACAGGGTAGAGGGAGACCCATTACATAGCCCGAAGGCCCAGTGGGCATTTATCCCATTACATGGCCCGTAGGCCCATTTTTATGGCCCAAAGCCCATTCTGTGAATAGTACTGCTACAGTACCGCTCTGCTACAATATTGCGTAGTACCCGCCACTACTACAGTACTTTTTCGCTACTATAGTGACCCGACGCCGCTACATTGCCCGCCGTTGCTACAGTTCTGCACTGCTACAGTGCACTATAGTACTGCTACAGCAACTTGTGCCCAATGGGTTTTGAACCTTCATTTTGAATGTAGAATTAAGGGGCACTTACCATTAAGCCAAAACCCAAAATTTAAAATGAAATGGCATTCCAAAATCATATGATGTGATTCATATTGTCATATGTGTAAAAATCCAAAATACCCACATTGAATCATTATCCAATTGAAACAAAATTAAAAAAACTATATATTATTCCCAAATTAATTACCTTCATTAGAACAGTGTAAGAATCATGAATTCATCATGGATCTATGTCTTCCTATCCGCTACAATGATAACATGAATGTGATTTAATAAACCCCCCTTAAAAAGAAAAAAATATCCCAATTAATTTTGGGTTTAGTGGCTTACAAAATGGTATCAATTGATTACCAATGGGAATTTGGTTGGCCACCATGTCCCCATTTTTTGGGTAGTGGGACTACCCCATCACCTATCCCACCGAATGTCTATTGGAAAACCACCCATATTCCAATAGGCATATGATTTAAAGAACTAGATCAGTTCTTATATTCTCATTTCGAAAATACTGTATCATAATTTTCATCTCTTTCACCCCCTATATGACATCTTTTTTAAAACCCTAAACACATATAAATGACTCTAACTATAAAAAATATTTCAATTTAAAAATGTACCAATATTAATAATCCATTGAGACTTGATAAATTCCACAATTTTGCTGACACTCAAAGGTGTGATTCATTATAGTTTTGTTTATGGGGCTCATGAGGTGGAGTCCACTCACACTAATTATTGATGAGGTGTGGTATAGGGTATGAAATCTGTATAATATGTAAGGGATAATTTTATTATCATTTAGATTTATAAGTTACAAGGTTTTAGTACTTATAGACCAGTGAATAATGGAGGAAAACTTACTATATGATGGTTCACATGGGTTATATAACAACTGAACCTAAATATTCAATCATTTTTTACTATACTTACACATTTCTTGGGTATTTTACCAAACTATTTAGGGTTCATGACTATCATTAATATATTAATACATCATTAGGGAGTTATTTAACTTATTTTGGAAGTAATTTTTCTTAATAAAATATTCAACCAAAAATCTGGCATAACCCATTCATATATTAGACATCCCAAAACTACTATAATAAAAATGAATGATAAATATACCGTATTGTTAGTTACTTCCATCATTATATGAAAATATAACATAACTATTTTATATGAATTCATACAACACAAATTAATTTTTCTAACAAAAGATAATAAAGCTTAATAAACTTGTAGATCTGCCTAATTATATCCCAATCCATCATTGGTCACCCCACTCCACTTCATGGTAATGTACTAAACTGGAACATTGATACCTTATTAACTTGAAAATAATATGTAATAATGCATGTGAGTCAAGGTTTACCTTCTATTTTTGAGTTCAATTACCAAGTAGGAACTAAAATGTATTTTCAATTACTAATGGTGTATGGTATCATGTATAATAATATGAATATGTTCATAGAATTTATAAATATAATTTATATAATAAAAATAGAAAAACAACATAAAATTATAATATTACCTAACATAAATGTTATAATATAAATTTACTTCGCATGTGTCACTAAGAGAAGTTATACTATAAATCATCACCTCTCTTTTAGAAATGAATATGCCACTTCATAATTCCTTTGTGGGATTCCTTCTCCATCATGAAATCCTTCCATTTCTCAAGAAACTCCTTTAAAAACCATTACTTTTTAGAAATCCATACTTTAAAAAATTCCTTTCCACAAACTATTCCTTCACAAAATTACTTTCCATAATCCATAATCCATGAAATTATTTCCTATACATAAATTTTATTCCTTTGGAAACTATTTCAATTTGGTAATTTTTAATAAAAAAAATCCATTGAAACCAAATTTTCTCAACTACCACAATACTAACTTTATTCACTACTAAAAATAATATATTCATGAAATCAACAAGATTCACCCTTTCTAGAACACATTGATTATTTCTAATCAACATAGACAACCAAAAATCTCAAAAAAATATTATTGAGGGTGTTTTTTGAAATATTTATCCAATATAAATCATTAAATATCAATTGACCATTCATCAGCCACATGGAGAAGATATAAAAAAATTAAAATAAAATACTCTCACAATACAAATTGGATTTATTCCAAAAGTAGTGAATAATAAATTATGCACCACCTGAGGATCTATACCCACTTCAAGTCTATTCTCAAGGTTTTATTAGAAAAGACATGAAATCTTAGAGGAAAATATAAGATTGAAATTTTTATCTATAAATTGTAAATATGATTGAAAAGAACATTTATACATCCTCATTGGTATAAAAAATAACCATTGTACCTGATTAACTAGAAATATAACACCATTCAAAATAGTAGTAATGGATAATAAACTATTAGAATGCCTATAAATAATAAATTTAAAAAACAACCCATTATAATAATATTAAATATAAATATAAAAAATATCCTTCAAGTAGAAATATAAAATTCCATCTACAATCATAATATATATATTTAACTCTTTCTTGTGATAAGTCAATCATGATTTAAACTCATCACATATAATATTTTATTAAATAACATATCAAACATTTCATAAAACCATGACACTAACCCCAATAATCAACTCATTTCTTATTTTTAGGAATATCAAAAGTATATTTATCCATGATAGACACTATAATATAACATCTTCAAAACTTTATATAAAATCCCAATTAAATTACAATAACTAACTTATACCATTACAAAAAGACTCTATCATGACTTGAGCCACCAAAATTAATAAGTAATATCCAAAAGTATATAACCTCCTTATATACCTTGTAACTATCACATCATCAAATTATTACCCTCTACCTATCTAACACATTACTTTAAAGCCCCTAAACATACAAAAGTATAGTTATCCGATCACCCCACACATAAAAACACTAACACCAATATTTCTCATAAAAAATAACCTCAATGGAGGCAACCAGATAGGAAAAAAGAACAAATTTAAAACCAAAGGATGATTTAGAAAGAAATAACCAAATGATATAAAAATATTGAACAATGTAAAACCAAGATTAACAGTTATTACGTTTCAAAGGAACCATATATGGTTCAAGTATCATTTAAAAAAATCATATGGGTGGAAATTAAATGCACCCAAATAACCATCCTTACCACCAAGAATATCAACTCAACTCAGATAAACTATTTAATAATAATTTTTTAATACATCTAGTAGGATAATATTTTAGACTATTAATTTTCCAATATATAATAACTATTTAAATCCATAAATAAGGGTAAACATTTTAGTGTATTAAATAACTACATGTAAAAAGATTATTATATGATGGTTTTGTCAATATAAAGGGTTAAACATCACCTTTCCATACATCCCACCCTATCAATTACATCACCATCAATGAAAGTTACAAACCAAAGGGTTAAGTGGTATTCATTTCCATATAATTAATAATTTTATTAAATATAAATAAATTTTTTACTCTTTATTCTATGAAAAAAATATAGAGAACTTGTTTCATAATTAAATCAATTTATAAATGGTATTATAATCATAAAAATCAATAAAAATTATATTTAAATATAAAATAGTTATATCATTACTTTACTTAAGTATATGGAGATAGAAAGTGATAAAAAAAATTATCAACAATTAACCAATATCTATGGGAAATAAATTAATAGAAAAGAAATCTAGTAATCTGTGAGTAATTAAACAAATTCAAATAAGAGTAATTTATGTAACAATTTAATTGTGCCAAACAGTTCATTTACAAAAAAAATCTCTAATTATGAAACTTAAATTATATTTTTATAATTAATTTTGAAATAAAATTTCTTATGAAATTATAAGAAAATTCTAAATTAAACACTATGGGGGTTGAGACTACCCCACTAAATAATCTGATGCTGAACTCATTATAATCCTATGACCAGAAATAGGTTAGCTAAAAATAAAATTCCAACTCGATTAAAAATAAAATATAAATACTATATTAAAACATCTTCAATCAAATCATGATATCCACTTGAAACATTACCCCCTAAAATACCCAATTTATGGAACCAAGAAAATAACTAATTTGATATATTTTCTATGAAATACAAGAAATAATCCTTTGAAAAACTATAATTTATCAAAACATCAAAAAAACATGTGATCAACCTTAATCAACCACCATTAAACCTTATACAATAATTCTCTCTCAATATGATATGATTGGATGATGACTTATTGGAATCATAATTGACATTCCACGATCAATTATTACATTTTTATGAATAATCAAGAATAAATAGAGAATAATATGAAATATGTTCTTTACCTTGTGTTATAGAAAGAATCAATCTATCCATCTGGAATAAAAGTTTTAGGTTTGAGGATAATAGGAGTGTGTGAGGGTGATCAAATTACACCTAACTAATTTGACCAAAAACAAATAAAAAGGGGTATATTAATAAATATATTCATATGATAAAAATTAACCATTTAAAAAACTACATTAGTTACTTTTGGGTATCTCATGGATCTTTAGTAGAATCCTAGTGGATGTTTAATGGGTATCATCCCACTGATCAGCTCATCAAGTAATCAATAACTTCCTTCAGTCACCTCTTGGATATTAAAATTAAAAAAATACCTCCTCTAGAATTTTATAATTATAACATTCCACACAACTATGATCAAAGAAATTGGATGGTGGATAAGAGGAGGGAGTATGGGGAGGCCCCTCTCACACTAAGCTACTCTAACCAAAAACACCTAAAAATAGATAGTTAATGAAAATATCATCAACATAAAAATATAACCTTTAAAAATGTATTATGTACTATTAGGTATCTCGTATATCACTAGTATCCTCATAATGATATTCCATTCAGTACCTCCACACTAATTAGATCACTAGGTACTTTAGGGCATCCTATATCCACATAGTGGAAATATAAAATTAGAAACATGAAAAAATTTACCTCTATTATTTTATAATTAAAACACATTGAAACATAAAAAAAATCCATAATGATGAATATAATATCAAGGAATAAATATTCTTATATTTCATTGAATTTTTAGGCTTAATGTTATAAATAACTATGAAACCTATTATATAATAAAGTGAACATTTCTACATATTGTAAATTGTTTTCATAAAAACTGGTTTATAAATTTACATGCATATTCCTTTCAATACACTTTAAGTTTATTTAATACAAGTCGCTATAGAGAATGGATTCACCTTGTAATAGTTCCAACACATCATTATATCTAGAGAATGAAATTTTAAAATATGGGATGAGTAAAAAATGGTACATAAGGGATATAAAATAACAAAACCCATTAGTCTATTAGAAAAAAAAAGATAAAACCTTAAAAAAATTATTACATTTCTCACAATAATCATTGAGAATATAGAATAAAACAAAATTAAATGTGAAAATCAATTTTTCTTAAAAAACCATTAACACCCTAAACATTCATTCAAAATCCATTAAGGAATATTGAGAATACATGAGAAACCATGAAAATAATATTCCTTAAAAACAATATTTTCATATTTAAAAGGACATATACCTTATTATTGTATCAAAATAATTCCATTAAAATTGTTTACTCTCATAGAAAAATCATGTTGTAAACAAGGGACATCATATTCATCACCCAATTTCACCCGTTTTTAAATCATATAGAATAAATCATACTAAGTTCTTCTCAACCATATCATTATACAATGCATTGGAGGGTTATATCTATGGCCACCAATTATAATTTTAATCTAAATGAACCATTACATGAACAAAAATATAGGTGCATTAATTTTTCCATCGTAACACTCTTCTGAACCCATAGTGAAATGAAATTTTAATCATCTCCTAAAAATGAGGATAAAAATCATTTTCCATTGAAATAATTTAAAAAAGAAAAAATTCCAATAAAAATTGGAACATAATATTGTAAATACCTGAGAATTCCATATTTTTTTTTTTAATTATTGGGGATTATTATGAGTCTGCAAAAATTGACGGTGCGTGATTCTTAGGCTCAGTGTGCCCGGAATGAATTTCCAAACTTTTTTTGTAAGGTACATTCAGTAAATGCATGGGTATCATTTTTTATCTTTTGAACTGGCGCTCGGATAAAAAATCTGAGGGCACTGTTGAATCTGTAGCATCGGGATTCACTTAAGGGAAGCTTCACTTCAACCGTAGTTGGTTGGGAGAAAAAGTTAAATTTTTGACATTATATAAAATTAATAAAATATCTTAAAAAGTTATTTTTATTTCTTTTTCTACAGCAGATGAGCGGTGGTGGTGGGGATCAGTGACATGTCTAGCCAATTAATTTCTTGACTCTCCTTTATTTGTAACCACACCATTGGGGAATTAAGAGGTTAATTCATTAAATAAACCTCAATAATTCCTTGGTGTGTTACTAACCTATTTCTCCCTCTATTTATGTGAGTATTGGGGTGGAGTTCTGACATGGCTTCACCAAGTGAGGAATATAAACTGGAGTGACGTGTCACCTTCCACCGACAGAGATGGAAACTCTAGCGGCATCGAACTGGGATCGATGAGTGTTGACAGCTACATCAAAGCATAGACTCTCCTTCCACCACCGAGATGACTCTAAAAATTCTCGAGGTAGGTTTTGTCTTTTAATTCAATAAATTTCCTCAAGTCTATTCCCCATTAATGAATTTGTGGGAGGTTGTTGCGGGGGATTTGAATGAGGTTCCCCATTCTTTTATTGTTATGTATAAATTATTCTCACTTATTATAAAGATAACGTGGGGGGAATGGGCCTAAAAAAAGTCTTGGACCCTACTCCTATTGATTTTCATTTCATTCTTTGTAGGTGGGGTGTTCTAACTTGATGGAACCTTAAAACTGAGAGGCACGTAACGACGGAGACATCCCAAGAGGACCATAGGTGCATCCGGAAGGAAGAACGGACCACCGAAGCTCACCTGGTGGCCCACGGAAGAAGCGATGGCGTGGCACCAGTGTGGCGGTGCCAGTGACTGGTGCCAGTATATGATGGCAGTGGCTGCAAACTACCGGCCTTGGTGAAAGAGTGGCACCGCGGTGCTCAGACAGGTAGCTGGCAGCAGCCTAGTCGCGGAGGTGGAGGCGGCGTGCCATCAAACACTGAGCTAAAGGGTTGTAGCTTCAAAGCTTCTATGAGTTGGAGAGGGTCCCACATCCTACAAGTCTCGCAGGTGACGAGGCGTCACCACGTGGAGCCACCATTTAATTGATTCAAACGACTCTATTGAGCTGTTCGGAGAAGCGGCCGCGTGATCCCGCATTGGTCTCCCCAGCCGGCGGACTGAACCGCCGCGACCCAGCCCAATTGAGCCAAACCAAGATGGTTCGGGCTATTCCGGGTCAGCCTTAGACTGGGTCAGGTCGATTAGAGCTGGGTTGGGTTGGTTCGACCAGGTCGGACCAGACTCGGACCCCTCTCGGGCCAAGAAATGCTTAAAAGACCATAACATGCGAACCGGAGGTCCGTTTGATGAACCGTCTGTGGTGATACGATCCTTGGAGATAGAAAACCCTTTTGAGATACTCCAATAGAGTATTAGATAAATTTAGAGTACGTCTGGGTTGGATTGAATCCTAATCCAATCAGGCCCTCGGCACTAAAATTCCAAAAACATAGTGACTGTGTGTCTGGTTGGCGCACTGTCTATTGCATTGGGACCCTTATGAAGTGAAAGATCATGGGTTAACTTATTTGTGGGACTTAGTGTTGTTTGAAATACGAATGATGGCTTGAGGATCGGTTCTCCCAGATTCAAGCGTACTATGAGCGGGAATCCAGTGGTTGGCAATGAGGCAGAGGTTGGAGACAGATCATACAGAGGTTAGTACTGAGTGATCCTGTGTGGGTCAGCACATATAGATCTTGTGTGGGTCAGATCCTATTTCAGTCAGTGCTCAACGATCTTGTGTGGGTCAGTACATACCGAACATGTGTGGGTTAGATCTTGTGTGGGTGAACTCTCAACGATCTTGTGTGGGTCATCACATACAGATCATGTGTGGGTCAGATCTTATGTGGGTCAGCGGGGGTTAGTACCTATAAATAATTTGTGGGTCAGACTCCATATGGTCAGTAGTAGTGCCTCTCGACAGAATAAGATGATCTAGCATCTCTACTAATCATATGTACTTCTGTGCATTACTTATACCTAGTTTTAGTTGTGTATATTTCTTTGTGCTTTTTAATTGAGATCATGCTTTGTGGTTTTACTTTATAGAATTATGAGATACCTTTAGGGGTTTTGGGTTCCTTACTGGTTATTTTTATACTCACACCTACATGGGCTTCCCCCGCACCTTTTTGTGTATTGTGCAGATGATGAGATGTTGAGCTGAGACTCAGGGAGCTAAGACCTGACGGTGGACGGAGGAGATGGTGACGGGTGATGTGGAGAGCTAAGTAGATGAGTTTTACCTTCCCTTAAGGTAGGATCCTTGGTGGACGATCTCAGGAGCTATTTTTTTAGTTGTAGTTGTATCTTTTTAGTTGGGCTTGTATTTCGGCCCATTTACTTTCCGTACACACCTTTACTACTGAAGTTTTACTTCATAGTTCCTTCTTGTTGTGTTCTTGGGCTCTATGTTTGTAAAGGTTTAAAGGAAATGCCTCCCTATTTTATGTATATGACTTTATGGTGCTATACTTCAACCCCTGGCCTATGGAAGGTGGGCTTGCAGTAGTCACGACATGGGCCCCGAGGGATAGTTCGTGACAAAGTGGCATCTGAGGATTCGGTTCTACTGAAGAACTAGGACTCTAATCTTTTAATGGAGAAATAGTGTTATGTGTTTTGAGTGTGGTTTTTAGTTCAGGGAGTCCAGTGTTGGTGAGGTGGCTGACGTATCCATACACCAAGACCCTGAATTCTGATTTCCGACTCAGTGCATGAAAACATTGATTGGGTGTGTTTTGGAAATGTTTTTTACTTTGATCTCTTTTGAGCCATCTCACCATGTATAACTTATTTTCTATGGTGAACCTATTTCTTTTCAGGATGTCGCCGCGTAGATAGCCAACCATGATTCCTAAGAGAGTACATGATGATGTCCCACCGAGTGATGAGGCTTCGGTGGAGGGCCCTCTTACTATGTTGGTACCTTCGAGTGGTGTATCAGAAGCACCACCACTTAGAGGGCAGCAGTTTCCACTATCCCCACTAGCAGACCGTGCACACCGACTAAGCACATTGCACGAGTTCCAGAGACAGAGGCCCCCGAGGTTTCAAGGAAAGACAGATCCCCAGGTAGCCAAGGACTGGCTGGAGTCTGTGGCATGGGTTTTTCATCTAGTCGAGACACCAGTAGAGCATATGGTTATCCTAGCTGGTAGCATTTTCTAAGGCACAATAGGGAGATGGTGGAGCTTGGTGCTCCAGACACATGACAAGACACCACTTTCCTGGTTAGACTTCAAGACCCTCTTCAGGGCGGAGTTCATACCAATGACACTACACTCTATGTGTATTCAGCAGCTCCTACACTTACAACAGGGAATCCTAACAGTAGCCCAGTATTTGGTGAGATTCACTGACCTCTCATGCAACTCCACCGACATGGTACATGAACCATTATTCAGGGACCAAACCTTTGAGTAAGGTCTCCGGAAAGAGATCAGAGCATCGATGATACTGCGGAATATTCTGACGTAGGTTGGAGTGCTTAAGAAAGCATTGCTGGTGGAGATATTCATAGATGAGCAGTCACTGATGGTGAGAGACACCACTGGATGACAAGTAGAAGAGTCATCTACAGGAGGCAGTAGGAAGATGATGCAGTGGTCCAAGTGGGCCAGACCCACTGGTGGACGACCTCGAGACATAGGGTCGAAGGTGCGGAGCTCGCAAGGCAGAGAAGGTTAGCTAGGAGGCAGATTGTGTTTCACAGGCGACGGGCAGGGCCACATGGCTCCTGACTACCCAACCCACCATACCGATGATCAGAATATGGTATAGAGACCACTGAGATATTGGTAGAGGTTCGAGCGGGGAGGTCCTAAGGGTGGTGGACAAGGCAGAGGAGTAGGTCATGCAGTAGGCAATGGGTGGAGATTTGAGGTTTTACCGCCACCACCACCAGGAGGTCCACCCTGACCACATGGAGCAGGTGGACAGGGGCGATCACAGCTACAGGCAGCATAGGCCTACGACAATGTCGCTTTAGAGATTATTAGAGGTAAGATCTATGTCTATTACACACTATATTCAGTACATATAAACATAGGTTCCAGTCACTCTTTCATTTCCACGACACTCGTTTGGAGCATGGAGATTATGATGGAACCGTTGGCTCAATACTTGCGATTTGAGACTCCTACAGGAGAATATTTGACGATTACACACTAGTGATGACAGTGTGAGCTTACTATAGGAGGCGAGAGCTTCATCTGGGATCTTCTAGTAACATCATTGAGGCCTTACAACGTCATCTGGGGTACGTATTGTCTATCCACAGTCCAAGCTCAGATCGACTATTTTAGGTGCAAAGTGTGGTGTGTGTGCAAGGATGGGATTGGGTTTAACTTCACCAGTGAGGAGGAAACCTTTGCAGCACAGGATGGACTATCTTAGAGGAGGGTTCAACCAATTACTCATCATTTAGATAGCCTCGCCCATAGAGCAGTTGATGTGAGGAGTCCGAGTTATCCTATAGTGGTGGAACAGTATGTTGATGTCTTCCCTAATGAAGTTTTGGGACTACCTCCTCGTAGAGAGGTAGACTTTTACATCAACCCGTACCATGAGACAACACTGATATCTACACCAGAATATCGGATGGCTCCCATGGATCTTTGTGAGCTGACGGTACAATTGGAGGACTTGCAGAGAAAGGGGTTCATAAGACCCAGTGTTTCTCCATTGGCATCCCCAATCTTGTTCGCTAAGAAGGCGGGTGGGAGCTTGAGGATCTGTGTAAACTATTGGCGCCTGAACCAGGTGACCATGAAGAATAAGTATTCACTCCCGATGATTGATGATCTATTCAACTAGTTGAAGGGAGCTTGATATTTTTCAAAGATATACCTCATATCAGGCTATCATCAGCTCAGAGTACAAGACAAGGACGTACCGAAGACAACCTTCAGATGTCGGTATGAACATTACGAGTTCTTGGTGATGCCTTTAAGTGTGAAAAAGGATCTGAAAGTGTTCATGTGTCTCATGAATAGGATATTTTAGATATACCTTGATCTTTTTGTGGTGGTCTTCATCAACGACATCTTGATATACTCGATGTCGGAGGAGGAACACACCACGCACCTGCAGATAGTTCTGGATACACTCTGAGAGCACTAGATTTATGTAAATCTCTCAAAGTGCCAGTTCTGGATACAAGAAGTCCACTTTCTAGGGCACATTATCTCATAGCTTGGAGTTGTAGTAGATTCGACAAAGATAGAGGCATTGCTTGCTTGGGAGACACCCAGGATTGTGACCGATGTGCGGAGTTTCCTGGGATTGGCTGGGTACTACCAGAGATTTTTACCTGACTTCGCTAGGGTAGAGGCACCCTTTTCAGCTTTTTTGAAGAAGGGGAATCCTTTATTGTGGAAAGAGAAGTGCAATAAAAGTTTCCAGGAGCTGAGGTAGAGACTGACGAGTGCTCCCATCTTGAGGCTACCGAAAGAAGGAATTAGGTACGTAGTTTACTATGATGTTTCAGGAACCAGACTGGGGTGTGTCCTAATGCAGGAGCAAGAAGTGATCACCAACGGCTCACAGTAGTTGAGACATCATGAGATGAAATATTCTACCCATTAACTGGAGTTAAAATCAGTGGTCTTTGCGCTGAAGATGTGGTGTCACAACTTGATGGGTGAACGGTTTACGGTTTACACTAATCACAAGAGTCTTAGGTATATCTTCTCCAAGAAGGACCTAAACCTAAGACATCGAATATGGCTAGAGTTCCTCCAGGACTATGAATATGAGATAGTATATACTCATGGTAAGGGGAACATATTGGCAGGCACACTCAGTGGGAGGTCTGGTCTACAGCTACTGAGTGAGGTGAAAGAGCAGCTAGCTGAGTTACAGATATCCTTCATGGATAGAGATGGAGAAGCTTACCTCCAGTCTATGATGGTCACTCCCCCACTTCTACAGTGGTCTAGGGAGGAACAGCTTGGGGTTTTTGACTGTGAGGCCTGATGTGCTCAGATATCCTTAAGACAGTCTCCTAAAGTATTTTTCTGAAGGTGGGGAGCACATCGTCCTCTTTAGAGGATGCATTATGGTACCGGTGACACTTAGAGAGGAGGTTTTTATGGAGTTCAACACATACCCTTTGGAAGTACATCGTTGAGTGGAAAAGATGTACTAGAACCTCTGGTGTCAGTACAGGTGGCCAGGGATGAAGAAAGCAGTGGCATATTTTGTATCCCGATTCCTCACTTGTCAGCAAGTGAAGGCTGAGCATCAAATACTAACGAGCTTAGCTCATCCACTTGAGGTACCGGATTAGAAGTGGGATGGTATCTTTATAGACTTCATGATAGGGCTACCACGTATGTTCAGGGGCCACGATTCCATCTAGGTGATCGTTGACTGACTCACCATGTCAGACCGCTTTCTACCCATTCGAGAGCAGGGATCAGTGGAGAGCTTGGGATGTCTCTATGTGCAGGAGATTGTGTGACTTCACGGGGTTCCATTAACGATCATCTCAGATCATGACACATGTTTTACATCCCACTTTTATAATGGATTTAAGGAGGTGTTCGGGGCTCATCTACGCTTGAGCACTGCCTTTAACCCTCAGACAGATGGTCAGATGGAGCAGACCATACAGACACTCGAGGATATACTTCGTGCTTGTGTCCTCGATTTTGGCCATAGTATGGAGGACCACTTGCCACTGGTGGATTTTTCATACAACAAAAAATATCACTCCACCATCTGCATGGCTCCGTTTGAGGCCTTGTACGGCTGACCATGCTGATCACCTCTGTGCTGGACAGACCCAGGGGATTCATCACTTATGGGTCCAAAGTCGGTACAGGATACCACAGAGAAGGTGCAAATCATCCAGGAGTGGATGAAGACTGCATAGAGCTAGTAGAAGTATTATGCCAATAGAATATAGAGACTTATGGATTTTGAGGAGGGAGACCATGTCTTCCTATGGGTCTCACCCCGATGAGGATTACGGAGGTTTTTCCAGCACAGAAATCTATCTCTGATGTTCATCGGACCATTCCAGATCCTCAACAGAGTAGAAGAGGTAGAATACTATCTATATCTTCCCCCACATATGCATCGGGTGCATAATGTTTTACACGTGTTGTAGCTGAGGAGAGACAGGCATGATTCATCACACGTTATTGACCAGGGTGAGCTAGACATCAGCAATGGGGAGACGTTTGTGGAGTCCCCAGTAGAGATAGATTTTTGATAGGAGAAGGTCCTTCATGGGTGGTCGATTCCTCCAGTGTGAGTTTATTGGAAGCACAGGAACCTCCAGGAGAGCACATGGGAGCGGGAGGCTCAAATGTGTGCTCAGTACCCCCATTTGTTTCATTAGTTTTGTTATAGATTTCGGGGATGAAAATATCTAAAATGGGGTGAATATAAAGACCTGAAAATTCCATGTAAATTTTTTTAAAAATTATTTTGGATTATTACAAGTATACAAAAATTGACGACCCGTGATTATGAGGTCTGGTGTGCCCAGAATGAATTTCTAAACTTTTTATTTAAGGTGAGTTCAGTAAATGTGTGAGCGGAATTTTCTATCTTTTGAATCAGTGCTCAAATTAAAAATCTGATGTCAGCGTTGAATCAGTAGTGTCGGTATTTGATTAAGGGGGGATTCACTTTAACTACACTAGGTTGGGAGAAAAAGTTAAATTTTTGACATTAAAGAAAAATAATAAAATAACTTAACATGTTATTTTTATTTCTTTTTATCTAGAGGATGAGAAGTGGTGGTAAGGACTGGTGACTTTTCAAGATAATTAATGGCTTGACTCTCATTTATTTTTAATTGTACCATTGGGGAATTAAGAGGTCCATTCATTAAATGAACCTCCTTAATTCCTTGGTGCATTACTCACCTCTTTACCCCTATATTTAAGTGAGGCTCGGGGTAGAGTTTTAACATGGCTTCACCAAGAGAGGAACATCTGGTGAATTGAGGTGTCACCTTCCACCAACAGAGATGGAAGCTCAGGCACCATTGAAATGAGAGCGACGAACATGAGTGGCTTCATCGAAGCACGAACTCTCCTTCCACCATCGCGATGACTCCAACAATTCTCAAGGTAAGGCTTATCCTTTAATTCAAGAAATTCCCTTGATTATATTCCTCATTCTTGAATTTATGGGAGGTTGTTATGGGGGATTTGAATGGGGTTCATTATTATTTTATTGGGATTTATAAATTATTCACACTTGTTATAAAGCTAACACGAAGGGCGCAGCCCAAACGAACAAGGCCCGGAACCTCTACCATTTGATTTTCATTGCGTTATTCGGATTTGGGTTGTTCCAACTTGAAGTAACCTTGGAACCAAGAGGCACATAAGGATATTGAAATCCTGAGATGACCGTAGGTGCATCCGGAAGGAAGAACAAACCACCATACCTCACACGGTGGCCCACGAAAAAAGCACCAGCGCGGCACTAGTGCGACGGCGCCGGCAACTGGCGTCATTAGATGAGGTTAGCGGCTAGAAACCTCTAGATACAATGGAATAACGGTGTTGATTGGCACCACGGTTCTTGAATAGTTGGTCAGTAGTGGGCCAGCCATAGAGGTGGAGGCGGCGCACCGTCACGCGTCGCGCTGAAGGGTCGCAGCTTCAAATCTATAGTGAGATGGCAAGGGACTCACCTCTTGTGGGTCCCATGGATGACGAGAAGACTCCATTAATCCATTTGGGAGTAGTGATCATGCAAGACCACATGGTTCGCGCCAGCCGGTAGGCCGAACTGTCGTGCCCCATCCCAGTCAGGGCAGGCCTGGCCGAGCCCGCCGCGACCCAGCCCAACCGGGCCAGCCCAGGCCAGTTCAGGCCAGTCTGGGTTGGACTCGAACTGGGTTAGACCTGAACTGAGTTTGGTTGACTTGATCCTGGCCAGGTCAGTCCGACCGGGTCGGACCGGACCCGAACCCCTCTCAGGCCAAGAAATGCATAAAAGTCCATAACTTGCAAACTGGATGTCCATTTGATGAATCGTCTATGGTGTTGGGATACTTGGAGAGAGATGGTCCTTTTGAGATACTTCATGAGAGTTTTAGAGAAAGTTGTATACTTTCTAGGTTGGACCAACTTCGAATACAACCAGGCCCTCAACACTAAAATGTCGATAACTTACAGACCGGGCGTCTAGTTGACACGCCGTCTGTTTCATTGTGACCCTTATGATGTGATGGATAATGGGGAAAATTATTAATGGGAATTAATTCTAGTTGAAATAAAACCAATGGATTGAGGAGTAGTTCTCCCAGAATCAAGTGTACTAGGAGCGGGAATCCAATGGTTGGTACTGAGGTGGAGGTTTGACATAGATGATATGGAGGTTAGTACCGAGAGATCATGTGTGGGTCAGCACATATCGATCCTGTGTGGGTTAGATCTTTGTAGGTCAGTGCATACTGATCCTATGTGGGTCAGATCATGTGTGGATCAGTGCTCAGCGATCCTGTGTGGGTCAACGCATTCCGAAATTGTGTGGGTCAGAGAGGGTTATTAACTATTGATCTAGGGTGTGTCGGATCTTATGTGGGTCAATGGGGGTTAGTACCTATCGATCATGTGTAGGTTCGACTCCATATGGTCTGCAGTAGTGCCTCTCGACAGAATAAGATGATCTATCTTCTCGACTAATCATCTGTACTTTTGTGCTTTACTTATAACTGGTTTGAGCTTTGTTTATTGCTTTGTTCTTTGTGATTGAGATCATGCTTCGTGGTTTTCCTTTGTGGAATTCTAAGAGACATTCGGGGGTCTCGGGGTCCATACTGGGTATTGTTATACTCACCCATGCACGGGCTTCGCCTGAACCTTGTTGTGTCTTGTGCAGATGACGAGCGTCTCGGATTAGACTCAGGGAGCTAGGACCTGATGGTGGATGGAGGTGATGTTGATGGGTGACGTGGAGAGATGAGAAGATGAGTTGTACCTACCCTTCTGGTAGTATCCTTGGTGGATGATCTCAGGATTTGTTTCCTATTTTCAATTGTAGTTTTATCTTTTCATTTGGGATTGTACTCCGACCCCTTTACATTCAATACACACCTTGAAAACTACAGTTTTACTTTTTAGTTCCTTCTTGTTGTGTTCTTGGGCTATATTTTTGTGCAGGTTTAAAGGAAATTACTTCCCATTTTAGGGATACGCATTTTTCGGTGCTAGTCACCAACTCTTGGCCTATGGAAGGCGGTCTTGGGGTAGTCACTGCATGGGTCCTAGGAGATGGGTCATGAAAAATATTATTTGAAACCCCATGGAAACCTGTAGTCAAATATTGATAATAAATATCTATTATAATAGTAGAAAAATTAAATCATGTGGTGAATGTTTAAAAAGAACTTTTTTGTGATCTTTATAAAAATAGTAAAAATTGAATTATATAGAAAATACCTAAATGATTAATTTAAAAAAAATATGGAAGGAAAAGGTGAAATTTAACCTTTATTTGTGTGTAAATAAGAAAAATATCTATTTAATCTTATGATTATGTATATGGTAAATAATTTTTTTACAAATTAAAACATTAAAACACGGTTTTAAAGAAAAATACCTTACCCTGAGTCCGAAACCATTTAATATGTTTTATACATCCGGAATAATAAAATAATAGTAATAAATTACTTTCAAATGGAAATTATGGTTCATTTTTATTACATTAAATTAAATCATTATCATGTTTCACTTAGTTATTATATCAATTTATGTTTATGTTATAATTTTTGAGGTGTTTGGTTTATAAAATCCAAAAAAACTTCAGTTTGTTAACCATTGTCAAAGTGGTCAGGGTTAAATAATCTATATAATCATAATAATTTTATTATTTTTACATTTATACAATATATATAATTTTAAAATAATCTTTGTAAGGAAGTCATGAAAAATGAAATACATCATTTCATGGAGGTGGTAGTCCACACATACAAACGAGCGACATTGTCATGTTTCTAAATAATGAAAATGTAATAAATTATATGAAATTTTAACTATATAAAATATTAATAATATATAAATTATCATTATTATTAATTAAATCGATCATTGGGACAATCCATTTTAGGAATTTTTTGAAAAATGAATTATGTTGCTTTGTGGAGGTGATATTATGTGTGTACGCATGAGTAACGTTTTTAGTTCCCATAGGATTGAAATGAGGTGGAGATTAGTTTTTTTATAAACATAATAAAATTTAATTATAGTAACGCCAGCATATTCATTATTTTATTATGGTTAAATAGATTTTAAGGAGGTAGAATAAAAAATATGTTCAAAAAAGATCCATTAATAATTATATTTCCTTCATGGATATCTTTGTTTGGATTACAGTATAAGACTTATATGATTATTATTTTTTTGATAAAAGGTCTAACAGAAAGTGGGTAGGATATTCAGAGAAGTATTTAATAAGATCTTTGCTGGTATAGGTTGGTCAATGTGTTTGTATAAGTGAGGAGTGGGGTTGACCTTTTACATGCGAGTGGAGTGACACTCTTATAAATATTCAATGTTTTAAAATAACAAAAATTAATTTTCAGGAGAAATTGGCTCCAATTTAGTAAAATATAAAATAGTGGATAATTTTATTTCTATATACACATAAAAATAACATTTATTCATGTTTAAGAGATATTTTAAGCCTTATCTCTTAGTTTAACCCCCATTAACTCATTTAACTCTTACCATGCTGGAAAACATTTATCATGGTAACTATTTATTATGTATAAAACTGAAATTGAACTCATTAATAATTTTCAAAATGATAATTACAAATATGTAATCCATTTTTTATCAAACTTAAATAATTGATAAAATATCTTTTAATTAATTTTCATAAAATTAAATTAAAAACCATCTTTAGAAAATTGATTTTTTCGCAACAAATTGATTTTACACCAAAATATACTTTAATTATATTCCTATATAATTAATTTTACTATGTTAAATCAATGGATATTTATTATACATTAAAACCAATCAAAAAATGAATGTAACATTATAAAGAAATTACTAAAAGAGAAAAACCTATAATTATTTTTATTTCAGAAAAAACATTACTTCAATTTAAAAAATGTCATGCATAGATTTATATGTTCTATATTATTTTTTAAAATGTATTCTATTACTTATTAAAAATAAATTTTTTCTAGAAAAATGGTTTCATAAGCATTTAATACATTATTATATCATGATAATATTTTAAAAATTAATGTATTTGTAAAATTGATATTTATAAAAATTCACTTGAAAAGAATGATTTTAGAAAAATCTAAAATAATTTTCATAATATTATTATAAAATTATGATTCCAAAAATTATGTCCATTTGTTCAATTTAACTTTCTAAAATTTTGAAACTAAACTTTTATGTATAGAATTATAATACATTGATTAACAATTTAGTTAAATAAATCAGTTATTTTTTTTGATTTGAAAAAGTGTATACTTATTTATAAAACTATGATGAATATTAACCCAGATAATATGTACTTATAAGTTATAAAATTTAACAATTTCTAGTATTTCCTAGGTTCTAATGTTATTCTCACTTAAAATAAAAATTTCACACATAATTTTATTCATTATATAAACATGTGTGGATATCTTTCCCTTGTAGTTTTTTTATTCCCATGATGCTTGCATAATCATACTATTCTTTATAAAATATTAACTAGATGATTTAACTTATTCTAAAATCCATACTATTTATGATCTAGAATATGATCTTTCTTTTACTAATAATAGATATTCCCTTATAATTGTACTACTTCAAGGCCTAAAATATGACATGCATCAGGTATTATTTCCTTAACAATGAGACATGAAACACTTAGTGTTCTTGATATAAACATTTAAGTAAGAGAAATCAGAAATAAAATAACCCCAAAATCTCCATAATTTTATATGGACCAATATACCATGGAATTAATTTTTTTCCCCTAAAAAAATAACACTATTTTAAGGAGACACTTTTTGAAAAATAAGATCAATTATTGAAATTTAGATATATTTCTTCTAGTCATAAACATAACATTCATGACACCTCTGAGTTATCCTTATGTGGTATTGAATCATATATATCTTATCTACACTCCCCTCAATTAAATCTTGTCCCTACAAAAATCTTTCACTGACCACCTCCCAATATGCTAGAGTCTGACACCACTTTCCATATAATTCCCCCAAATGGTTCCATCTGTATACTAGAATTAAATTTAATGATGTTAACCCCAAATTTATTGATAATCTAATAAGGCATCCTGAAGAGAATTTTAGATTTATAAATTATTCACTCTAATTATCCCTCATATTAAGGATGAAAAAATCATTGAATTTTAATTCAATACCTAATAAAGTATAAATTTCTTTCCAGAAATTAGATTTCAATATCATTTCATAATTAGATATAATAGAGAGAGAGAGAGACACCATGTATCTTGGCTATCACTATATCATATAGTCTATAAATATGATCCAAATATATAATATCACAAAAAGAAACAAAATTCTGATATTTTTTCAATCGATCAATAATAACCAAAATCACAATATTACCTTATTATGACATTGGTAATCCCACAAAAAATTACAATTATAAAATGTCTCATTTATATTTAGGAACTAAAAATGGTTGAGGAATCCCATTTGATAGTTCTCATTTTTATTTAATCTATTGACAAGTTAAACATCTAATGGTAAATTTAGAAATATCTTTTTTCGCTACATCCCACCAATAATATTGATGAATGTCTTTATACATCATAGTGTGTCTAGGATGAACAGAAATGGTTATTTATGAACATTTCTGAATAATTTTCTCTTAAACTGAAATTAATTTGATTCACATAACCTTTTACCAAACCTTATAACACTTTATTAGTCAAAATTAAGCTCAGGAAACCTAACTTTTGCAACCAATTATTTGTTTTCATAAAATACATGAACTTTATTTAAAGCATACAAAATTATTTCTGATAATTATGAAGGTAATAATACCCAAAAAAAAATGAGAATGAGTTTCTACATAAACAATTTCCAATCCAACGTTCATTAAATCATTCAACTAAAGATCATATTTTATACATAAAATAGTTAATGGTGCATTATCTTTTTAAAAAAAGGAATCAGCTACCTTTTTTACTTTATCTAGTTGATAATGATTTATGCAATCATAATCCACTATCATTTTAACCATCTTGATAACCTTGTTTTTAATTCTTTTTAATTAAATATATGCTTCAATCATTATAACTATTATATATTTAGATATTTTTCCCATAAAGTTGATATATATATATATATATATTTAATGAAAAAATAGTAGATATCTTATGTTCATATATATGATGATTTTACTCATGGAGTTTAAATTATTTTGATGCACATGAAATTACCTGATCATTCTACATCAAATACAACAAATTCCATTTTACAAAGCATCCCTATAAATGAAAAATTCATCATTTCTTGATGGAAAATCTAACATTTTTAAAATAACTCATAATATTTTAAATTACAAAAAATATATTCTAAATGCCTTTATCTAGAATAATTAAACTCTATTTTGATTTAACATTATAATTGGGAAAGATAACTAAGAAAAGTTTTCAATAAACCATCATTAGTAACACAATAATCCAAGAAAACCCTAAATCTTACAGTAATTTGTTGGTCCTGACCATTATTAGACCACATTAGTTTTATTAGGATAAAAAATTATTCAATATTTATAAAATATATTCCCAGGGAATAAAATAATATATTCTTAAAATTCATACATTCTAATCATATCAGATAAATTATTTTCTTTTAAGTCCTTTAAAATAATAAATATATGTTACTCATGATCTTTATTGATTATAGAATATACTAGAATATCGACAATGAAAACCACCAGAAATTTATCAAAATAATCATGGAAAAAAATATATATAAATATAGTAGGTGAATTTGTTAACTTGAATGAAATAAAAAAACATTCAACGGTCATATCTACTCAGAAGCACCATCATCATAATGCCTACCTACATTAATTTTTTCTAATGACACCCATAATTGAGTTCAATCGTGGAAAAATAATGGGCACCGTGGATCTGACCAAACAATTCATCGATAAAAGAAAATAGGTTCTTGTACATAGTAGTTATTTCATTGAGTGTATTATAATCAATGAAAATCCTCATATAACCATCATTCATTTTATCAAAAAAATAGGAGCACCCTTAGGTGAAGTACAAAAGAAGATGAAACACCTGCCATTTAATTATTATAATTTCATTTTCAATCAAAATACCTATATTGGATCCAATTGTTAAAAATATAGTTTATTTATTTTTCTATCATGATCTAATTCAATAGTGAAATCAACCTCCTGATCAGGAGTAACACCCGTAAATCATCAAGATAGAGATAAAAAACACATTTACCATAGTCACATTAGTAAAAAATAATTTAATTTCTTCAAAGATATATACTAGATAAATTTCAACCACACAATTAATTTATTACATAATTTCTTGTCATATTATCATATTTATGAACTCATTTTTATAAAAAAAATTAAATTCACTTTTAAAATTGAATTTGACTTCTCTAACTCTCTAATATATTGGACCTTGATATATTAAAATCTAATCAATACCCAAAACAAAATAAAACTCCACTATGTTAAGACAATATTATTTATAGTAAAAACCATTCTACATAAGATAATATGTGGGTTACAATAAATATAAATTCCTTTAATACTTCCAGTATAATTTTTTACCAAATGTATTACATTTATATGTTATGGTTAAGTTTCCATTTTATATAAAAGTATCCAAGAAATAAAATAATCTATGTAAACCAAAACAAATAATACATTTTTATAAGAAGAGTATATAAGTAATGTATCTTTCACTACTCTATTTTATGGTACAACATTCACTAAGGTGGAAGAAATTTTTTATCCACATTCTTTTTCCAACATTCTTGATGATTTTCATGATTCAATATTATATTCAGAAAAAAAAAATCAATATGATAACCCATATCATTGTAATTATAATATTTTATTGAGGGTTTATCATTGTTAGTCTAACCATTACCATTTCCCTTTTTTGCGGTTACATGCCAAATGTAATAAATTTTCACACCAGAAACACTTCCCTGACCTTATAAAAAATTCTTTAAAATGTTTATTTATAAAATTAGGGACATTATGGAGGCTTACCAAAATATTTATTGTATATATTGTAACGACCCAAAGTTTCATTAATGGAAAATCCCTATTGATCTAGTTAAATGTGTCTTTATGTAAAATGTTTATATAAGATGTCAACTTCTTTGGTTTTAAGTTAAGAATTTTTTTGACCATTGCTAATATAGCCGTTGAACAGTGATCAAATGATTAGTATAAATATAGGGCTGTAACAAATCCAATTTCCTCAGAAAAAAGAAGCGATGGCCACATCCAGTAGAATTGCTCCATAAGAAGCCCATTTATCGGAGCTTAGAAAGGAGGTGGCATCCTTGGGCTTCGCTCTTGACCAAGCCCAAGTTGAACTTCATCATGTCAATCTCGAACGGGACCGTCTATGGGAAAAGTGGAAGTTGATAGAGATTACCACTCGAGCGATGTTATCCGAGCCCCCCCCCCCCCCATGAGTTTGTCACCATCTCACACCTTACCCTTAGGTCTTATGCGGCTATTTTAAGGGGTTATGTAGCAATTCTCTATTACTATGTTCATGTACATTATTTTTTAATATAATAATTAATAAACCTTCTTGTCATTATTGATACATTGTAAATAGTTTTTAAAGTACAATAAGTATTTTTAGGTTATTATTTAATTAAGGAATCTATTTTGATGAATTAATGGATTTTAGAATTAAATAATATTTTAATAAAATAATATTATTATTATTAAATTAATTTTTATTAAATATAAATTATCTTATAATTTTATGAAATGGAATTGTGATTTTTATTAAGGTTTGAAAGCCATTTTTGTCAAAACCCGTGAATTTTCGATAAATGACGGTTTTCATTTTAAAAGTTAAAATTAACATATTTAGAAACTTATTTAGATAAAATAAATGTTATTTCTAGAATCGGGATGTTGAAATTATCCAACGGTGAATTTTTCATAATTTTCTGAGACAGTCAAATTTTTGGGTAAAAATTAAATATCGTTTAAATATATAATGTGTTTTATGACATCATAATGACCCAATAGTGATGTAATAAAATACTATATGCTTTATGTTCGGCCAATATATGTTTTACCATTAAAATATTGTGATTTTGGGTTTGTTTGACTTACTTTTCAAAGCATTAATTGAACCCTCAAGACTTATTAAACACCATGTCTTTTTAAATTGATTTCCATGGGAGTGTGACTCACCTCCACATAAGCAACCCTATTATTTTAATAAGTTCAGAATTTGGCCTTATAAAATATTTTTTCTCTATTCCCTTTTCAAAAAACCATGGTCCAAAACCATGGTATGGTTTGTGGTTTGAATTAATTTAATATAAGGGGTCTCAAACCTTAATAATAAATAATTCTCTCACCTTTCCTATATAAACCCACCCAAGCTCCCACTTCCTCCTCACTAAAAGCCTTTGGATTTCATCCAACCTCTTCCCTACTCTCTCTAGAATCCTCCCAAGTTTCTCCAAGCTCCAAATAAGCCTCTCTCAAGCCTCTCTCTAGCCTTTTGAAGCACACTTCCATGTAAGGGTTTTTTTTCTCCCTTTCTCATTTTTGTCCAATTTTCTTTAAGTTGTTTTTCCATTTTAATTTCAATTGTTAATGTTGGGGTATGGTTTCGCACCTCCCACATTCTTCCCAATTTATTATTTAATGATGGGACACCCCTTTATCTCTCATTAAAATGCCTCCCATGTACACCCGTTACTATGCCGAAATTCCAAAAGGAACTTCTCTCTCCTCATTTACATTCAAGCAATACTTTTGTATCATGAATCTAAATTCCATTACAATTGTTGGGACATGTATCTATATTACCTCCTTACTTTCCATTACGTGTAAATATGATGAGTAACCCCTTTCTCTCTCATCAACCCTTTTTATGAATTCTTATGTCACGTCGTTACGTTGTCGAAATTGTACCGATTTTTTGAGCTAATGCCATTGTGTGGTGAATACCATGCCCATTTCTCCTTCAAGGGAATTCCCCTTTATGCACATTTACTTATTGATTATAAATTTTCATGTATGAATTCCACATTCCTTTATCGTGGAATAAATGATTATGTTTAATGAATCCATGTTTTATGATCCATGTGGCACACTTATGCATGAAATGAAATGTTTAAGTAGGGTGCGCCCTTATAGCGCTCCAATGCATTGGGTAAAGTATAGTATCATGATACGTCATGTGCAATGAGTTTTGACTCATGCTAATTCAAGTGCAATGAGGGTTTACTCGTGATTCATGTGAAATGAGGATTTACTCATGCTCTATGTGCAATGAGCCTTGGCTCATGCTAATTCCATGTTAAGTGTTGTTGCCACATTTCCATGTTATGATTATCTTTATTTATCATTCCTTTATATTCATATTACTATTGTGCTCTATTGATATGCCTAATGTCTAACATGTATTGTAATCCTCATGTTATTCCATGTGTATTCCCTTACTGGGCTTTATAGCTCACCATTTTCTTATGTGTGTCCTCAGGTTATCCCATGCAATGCTAAGTATGAGGGAATGATGTGGTCATGTTAAATAAGTTTTCAATAAAGATGTTTTGTTTTATGTTCTAAGTTATTGGGTAATGATCCTAAGCCCCAAATACACTAGACCTCTTGATCTTCCATGTTGTTATCAAAGTGATGTTTACGTAATAAATCATGTTTAAGTGTGTAAAAAAGAAGGGTTGTCATATATATATTATCTATTTATTTCCAAATTTAATTATTCTTATTTGTATTTTCATGAGTTATATAATTATCAAAAAGACCAATTTCATCGTTCTTAGCACATCTAACAATTTCTTCGTAGAATTTAAATTAATTAGAGACAAAATATCATAAAAAATTGTTTTAGATCTCTGTAAAATCTATAAATTTTACATACATTATTAAAAATTAAATTATTGTCTTACCTATCCAGTCTAGTGAAATTGTATTTAATAGAAGAAACTAATTCCTCTTCCCTATAATTCAATTCTAGAAATTATTTCTCCATTCTGTGTTGAATAAAAATAGGTAAAAATTTCTCTATATAATTATCCTTAAATATTATCTGCACTTAGGTATAAATTTAATTTTTATATTATGTATTCTTAATTTAGTACCTCAAATAATCTACATTAACTATAAAATAGTAAATAGAAATAGTTGACTTATGATTATTTGAATATCAAAATGCATTTATGGTCTTCTCCAATGAATTTATTCATTCTTCATATTTTATTAGTTATAAAAATCCAGTAAAAGATAGTGATTGTTCTTTCATGAAATTAACTACTATTTATATATTCCTTTTTAGGGTATTCATTTTCTCTCCCCAATGAGTTCTACCATTTATTGACTACTTTATATGACTTAACATAGACAAAAATTGTATATATATGACTCTAATATTTTTGTGAAACTGATTAAGAGGAATACAGTCCTATTGATGCATTCCTATCTCATTTACCCTATTTCCTCTTTGGAAAAAAATTAGAATATACATATTTTTAGATGAAGAAATATGGAAATAATCATAGTTTATCTCAAGATAATTATAAATTATAATGTTTTAAAAGTGTCTTTTAGCATTATTATATCCTATAAAATTGAATATACACATTATATGCTACCAACTATGACACAAAATAAAATAAAAATCCCATAATTATTTTTTTATATTAATAAATTCACGTTCATACATTCCAAATATCATTAAGTATTAGAATTTTAGAAAATTATGAAAACCATTACATAACAATTTGGATATTTTCACATAGTGTACATTTTTCCCATAAAAACATGTTCATTAATTTATATCCTTAATTCACTAAATCCAAATTTACTTTATTTAATATGAGTCACCATAGTGGGATGATTTTCCTTTTTTTATTTCCTATACATAATTAGATTACAATAAAAAAAATTAAGTCATAGGAAATATATAAAAGGAAAATTATTGGTTTAAAAATAAAGGAAACCCATTAGTCCAATGGAACAAAAATATCCCATAAAATTTTTAAAATTTTAACAATAAAATTTTTTCTATAAAATAAATCAAAATAATGTTTTAAAAAAATCTCAATGAAGATATTTAAAATCCATAACCAGAATAGGAAAACCAACCATGCTTATTAAGAGAACATGAGGACCTGTGGAAATGATTTTCCTTGAAAAAACCATTCCCTTTTAAAATATAATATACCTTATAATAAAAAAACAAAATTTCCATTATACCTTATTAAAATCATATAAATACCATGTAGGAACATTGGGACATTATATTCATCACTAGTGATTCACCCATATGAAATAACTCATAATCAGTTAATTCAAATAATTATTTATCTAGAGAATAAATCATTATATAATATAGTGGAAGGATATATCCTTGAAAAACCTAACATAATCTATAATTTCCAAACACCATTAAATGAAATTATATATTTGATCTTGAATTTTTCAATCATAATACCGATGCCTTGACAAATTATTTTCAATGAACTACATCATCAAATATGTTTTTCACAAAGCCAACTTTCTTGCTGATTCCCTTGAAAGTAAGGGAGTGAATGAAGAGGTATTTATATTGTCTAAAAATCTCCCTGGTGATCTATTACCTATTTCCAAAATGGATAAATGTAATTTACCTTCCTCTAGACTATTGTAGTTTTTCTCTATATTTATTTTAAGATCCTCTATGCTTACTTTTATCAAAAATTTATAAAGATAATTTTCTTTTTTTTAAATTATGAATACTAAATTGTTTTAGAAAGTTCATAAAAAATATTATTTGAAAATACATGGATTATTTTTGAGTAATATTTAAAATTAATAACCATTATTATGTTTTAAATGGTGGTCATATAGTAAATTTTTACATTTTTCACTTTGGAAAAAATAGTCAAAAGTGACTTGTACAAAAGGTGTTTGGAAGATTACTTTTTAAAACTTTTGAAATTAAAGTATTAGTTTATAGAATTATTTAACTATAAATAATAACATTATTAAAATTATTTTATGAATATGGGCATCGAAGATAAATATTATGAAAATAAAACATTAATACAAGGTTCAAAATAAAAAATCCATTTCCTCAAGTTCCGACTCATTTCATATATTAAATTTCCCATGAATAATAAAATAATATTCATATTTTATAATCTTTATAAACTTTTTAAATTTATTATTATTATTATTTATTCAATTATTATTATTTTTTTGTTAGTAACTAAGTATGTTTATGTTTACATCTGATTTTGTTTTGTTTTTTGTTCATGAACTCCAAAATAAAAAATCGATTCATTGACTGTGGTTAAAGGGTTTGTGGTTCCATAATATCAATAATCGTGATCATGTTATAATTATCATATTTATGAATTAAATATGCATTTATAACCATAAATATAAGGTAGTCTTGATTAATGAAATACATCTTTTGATAGAGGTATAGTTCGAATATACGCATGAGAAAAAATTTAATTTTTATAAAATATGAAAATAATATAAATTATATAAATTTATTGATTAATAAATTCATAATAATATTTTAAATATCATATTTACTTATTAAATCTATATTTATTACCATCCATGTGAGATAGTGTTGCAAAATGAATCACACCGCTTAGTGGGATTGGTGTTCCACATTTACACACAAGTGATGTTTTAATTTCTCATAGGATGGAAATGAGGAAAAAAATAGTTGTTCTATAATCATAAAAAAAATATAATTATATTAAATATAGCTATTTCATTATATTTGGATGGATAAAATATATTTTAAGGAGGTTTGAGATCAAATAAACTTAAAATAATTCGGTTAATACTTATAACTCCTCCTTGGATAACTTCCTTTTGATTAACCTTAAACATTCTCATATTGGTATTTTTTGAGAATATGAACTCTATAATGTGGGGAATATATTTGAGGATTTATTTTGGCAGATATTAGTCAAGATATATTGTTAATAGTTATTTGAGATATTATGAGATAATGTTCTATTTTATTAGTGAGGGGAATGTCACTCTCATAAATATTCAATGTTTTAAAATAATTTAATTCATTTTCATGGGAATGTAGCTATAATTTTGATATAACATGAGATTTTATGGTATATGTTTATTAAATAAATTTTATTTATTTGATAGAATGTGTTAGATGAAACATTGAGTTTTAAGGGGCCACGATATTCTATTAAATTAAAATTATTTAATGTACCAATTATCACCTATACATTGGATTGGTGGGTATGATTAAGACAAACTAAATTCTGAAAAAATATTTTTTAAACTTGTATAAAATTAATTCATTGGTAGAAAATTATTTTTAAATGAATATAAAATCATTACAAGGTAATGAAGTTTCCTTTTCAGAAAAATGATTTTATTCAAGAAATGAAAATTTAGCAATAAAATTTAAATTAAACTATATTGATTAATTATTTAATTAAATTTATATATTATATATTCAATTAAATGAATTAATATTCCTTTAATAATTTTTACTATTAATGGAATAATAATAAATCCAGGTTTAATCTTAAAAATTCATTTTTCTAAAAATGGTTTTTATTATGTTGTACACGCTTATTTTAAAATGATGTTCTACAACATATAGACATTAAATTTTTTAAAAATAGATTCTAAATTATTAATAAACATAATAAATATAATATAATATGATCAAATTATTTTTATTCATTAGGAGTATTAATAATGGTAATGATTTTGCACCTTGTTAAAAGAGGTAAAAAAGGGTTAAAACTATGGGGTAAAGCTTTAAAATATCTCTAAAGCTTTATTTATCATATTTCATGACTGTATCTATACCAAATATATTTTATAGAGTTTTATAAAATATTTTTAATCATTTTTTTTGAAATTAGGAACCCAATATTGTCTTTTGTTAAGATAAGTTATATTTTATGGAAATTAAAAACAATTTTTTGCCTTCAAATTTAGTAAAATGTTTAGAAGATTAAATTCATTTTTTGTATTACTAAAAAATCATAAAAAAATCCATTTGATTTTAGTTAAACAAAAAATTTGTTCTCACTACCATATTTCTTTATCTTAGAGTGAAATTTGGTTTACTCCTAAATGGTTCATTTTCCTAAAAACTATTTCTGTGACATCTCGGACCCGGATGCCACTTAATGGGTGCCCTGAGCCAAGTGGGCCATATGGACTCAAGTGCATCATTCTGAAATCAAGAGGCTGCAGACTGGAAGTGTGGATCTATGGTGTGTTCATGGGAAGACTATGCCCTCATTAGAAGAGTGTAGCATAGCTGAAGAAATATAAAGTAATAGTAAACACCATAAGAAATATAAATGATATAAATAAAAAGTAGAAGAAAATTGATTCAATAGATAAATGGGAATAATAATAAATGTATTGACTGTAACAATGATGATGTAATGTCATGTCAGAAGAAAACTGGAAAACAAGGATACAAGATAATAGGCATAACAGTTCCACAAAGAAAAAAAAGACTACTCCAAGCATCTCGAGATCCAACTTGGTCATCTATTATCAAGCTCCGTCCTAAAATAATGGAATCAAGTATTGGAAGTTGTATGATTCCATTTTTCAATACCTGAAACCATGCAATCTACTTCGAGTACCAAACAGCGCCTGGATAGGGTGTGAGATAAATCTTAATGGGCCAGCCCCAATGGTGTCTATAACATTCAGTCCATGTAATGAAATATAGTAGTGTGTAGGAATGTATATATAAAGTAAAGAAAGGAGTAAAATATAACTAAATACCCAAGTACCTTCTCCATCCCTTGGCTGGTTTCTGAAAGTGTATCCAGTTCATTAAGTAAGCAATTACCATTTAATGTTAATAGGTCACATGAGGCATAGCCAACACTGACATCACCTCATGATAGTATAAGTAGTGAAGGTACCAAGGCATAACAAGGAAACATGAAAATGATATCCAGTGAGGAAGTTCCATGGTAATAACCAAGGTAACGTAAATATCTAGGAATGATAACTTAGTAGTATCTAAGTCTAGATAAAGGAGCAAAAGTGTAATCCAAGGAGCATAATCCATGGCATTCCACAATAAGGTGCCTATCGAGTCCAAGGTGATCGACCAAGGTAAAACGGGGCTAAGAAAATATAGGGCCATATGGGCTTTCACTATGTCACCTACTAGTCATTTCTATATCCAAGGAGTGTATCTGAGGTATCGTGTAATAATGAAAAGGATCCTATAGTAGTATATCGGGCATCCGAGGAATATACAAGAGTCGGAGTCTAAGTGAGTATCAACCTAAGAAAACCACATCCTTGAATTAGAATGGGGTTCCCATGACCCAATGGTATTCTCATCTCAGAATCCATGGTGATCTCAATTCATTCCATTCCTATTTGAAATTTTAATCATGTAATTATTCATTTGGTTCAAGTCTTGAATTCCATTAGTGTGGATAGGTCAAGTATAGTTGGAACCATTTATTTATTGGTCCCAGCCTTGTCTTATATTAGTGTGGATAGACCAAGTTGCATTGAAACCATATAATCAAGTCTTAATTAACCATTAAGGAATATTCAATTTTTTAATTTCACTCCACTACCTTCCATTAACATGGAAATGGGTGCTACAGACTTGTAACATTTATTCAATCTCATTTGTTAAGGACAAGTTATATACATAATATACTTTCCATTTCACATTTCACATTTAATAATCATTTGGAAGCACTTACCTTAGGTGGTTCATGTGGTAAGCATACATGGTATATTCCATTATGAAATTCTCATTAATAACAATTAATTTATTATAAAGACTCACCTTTAAGAAGGTCAAGAAAAGGCACACCCAAACGATGTCTCAAACGTACCGAAACACTAAAACACCAAATATGGCATAACCTTCGACAAGATGCAGGTTGAGTTGTGGGAGTAATTGCTAACAACTAATCACATATTTAGAAAGATCATAATAATACGATTTTAACAAGTATAATCATGGAATGTAAATTTAAGAAATAGATTCTGATGAAATCAGTGGGCCCCACATGAACATTTCAAAATCAACGAACATTAGGGATATGTTATAGATCACCCACCTTAGGGTTTTATAATACTTATTCTTTGTTATCGAACCTTGATTTTTCTTGGATCGGAGTATATCTAAGAAATAGTGAAAAACTCTCACATGGAGATATATAGGTCAAGAACATAAGAGAATAAGAACAGCTAAAGAGGACTTTAGTACATACCATTTTTCATCCAATGTGACAAATAGAAGCTCAATCGGATGCAAGACAAAGGATATATCTTTATCCCTAGATTTGGCCTTCAAAAAGCTCCAAGTGGGTTAAAATGTATGAACATCCTGCTAGTTTATGATTTGGGAAGAAGGAGGAGGATTAATAGATCATTAAGGGAGAAATTAGAAATTTACCCAGAAAATTAGCATGTGCACGGTTTGTCTACACGGTTTTTCAAACCGTGCAAAAACCATACGGGATGGATTTGCTCAAATGGTTTAGTCTGCAGGGTTTGTCAAACTGTGTGCAACCCATGCACAGGTACCTAGGAAAAATGGGGCTCACATAGTTAGGTTGTACGGTCGTGCACCAATCGTATGAGGTGGCTCTGTCCGAAAAAACACCATATTCACAGTTTACTCTAAACCATGTGCAAAGTCTATTTTTTACAAAAATATAGGTTCTGGGCTACAAAAAATCCTCGGGCAGCCTTGGAACCTTTACTAACTCATTAGGAATCCATATTAGGTCTAAATTAAATATTTAGACTGAAATTTAAAGGATCCATACCTGAGTGAAAAAATGTGTTCTTACAGTCGTCCCCCCTTAAAAGAACTCTCCTCTGAGTTCTCCTTGCAATGGTAAAGAAACAATATCTGATAACAACTCTGGCCATTGGGTACATACATTGGATTCCCTCTCTTAAGTATCATCTTGTACTCGGTTGTGCTGCCATAGCACCCATATGAGAGGGATAGACACGCCTCAGATAACCTTCATGCTTCGGTCAACGATGCACACCAGATACTCCTCAAATGTTGCATTGACATCTAACTCAACTTTCTTGGGATCAAAGGTATGAGACACATCAGCATTAAATCGGCAAAGATGTGAGACATGAAATACGTTGTGCATGGTATGGTATCTCTAAGGTAGTATCAACTGATAGGATACCAGCTCGACTCTCTCTAGAATTTCAAAATGGCCCGATGTAATGAGGTAGAAACTTTCCCTAATTCCTTAAACATCTGTTCTCTAACATGGGTGATACTCAAAGAAAAAAACAATCCCCAACCTCGAACTCAAGAGGTATTTGATAATGATCGGCATAAGATTTCTTTCTAGAATGAGTAGTAGTCATACGCTTCTTGATCAGCTGGACCTATTCTGAAGTCTCCTGAATAAGATGAGGACCTAATAGAGCTACCTCACCTACCTCTAGCTAGCACAAGGGTGAACGGAATAAACTACCATATAAGGCCTCAAAAGGAGCCATATGAATCATCGCCTAAAAACTTTTATTATTAGAGAAATCAATGAGAGGGATATGCTTCTCCCAAGAACCACTAAAATCAAGGACACATGCTCAGAGCATACCCTCTATAACATGTATCGTCCATTCTAATTACCCATCGGTTTTAGGGATAAACTTTGTTCTTAGAAGCACCTGAGTCCCCATAGCCTTCTGTAAAACCTTCCAGAACCATGAAGTTAAACGAGAATCCCTATCTGAAATGATAGTACATGGAACCCCATCTACTCATATGATCTCATAGACATACAGTCTTCCCATTTCATCAACTAAGAAAGTCTCCTGAATAAGAAGGAATTGATATGTCTTCGTTAGTTTCTCAATGACTACCAAGATAGCATCTCTACCTCTCAGCAACCTAGGTAATACAACTACGAAATCTATAGAAACTTATTCCAATTTCCATTTCGGGGATGGAAGCAGATGTAACAAGCCTACAGGTCTCTGGTTCTCCACCTTCACCTGCTAATAGGTGGAACACCTAGTGATGAAGCCTATAATCTGACGTTTTATCCCTAGACACCAATACTAGTGTCTCATATCTTGATACATATTAAATATTCCTAGATGAACTACCCAATGAGAAGCGTGGGACACTTTCATCAACTCCTCTATCATAATTTCAAGAACCCAGATATTTCCACATAGATTTATAATGTTGTCTCTTTCCATATACCAATCCTTAGGTGGGCTATATCCTGATATACTCTCACGGATAACCAAACCTTCAGGATTCGAAAACTGCCTACTCTTTGCCTTATCAAGGACGGAAGATGTGAATGTTAAGTGTGAGAGGAAATACTGATTGTGACTATTATAAAACATCATATGAATTTCATAAAATAGTACAATTAAATTCCATTCTTCACTAGCTTCCTGTATAGCCTACATATGATTTTTCCAACTCAGTGCATCAGTGACCACATTTCCCTTTCTAAGAATATAGGCAAGCTCAAAATCTATGGATTATAGATATTCAACCCATATCTACTATCTAAGGTTCAAGTCACACTGAGAAAAAATATACTTGAGGATTTTGTGATCTGTATACACCACAAAGCATTCACCCAACATATAATGTCTCCAAAATTGTAAGGCATGGGAAAATACTACTAGCTCGAGGTCATGTGTCGGGTAATTTCTCTCATGAATCCTAAACTTCCAAGATCTTTAAACAATGAATTTGTCTTCCAACATCAATATTTCTCCTAGGAAAATGCCTAATGCATCACAGAAGACAATATAACCTTTACCATGTTTTGGAAGAATCGGAATCGGTGTTGAGGCATGCCTCCCTTTTAGTTCCTGAAAGTATTTCTCGCATTCTTCAGACCACAGGAACTTAAAACTATTCATTATAAGTCAATTAAGAGTTGAATCAAGGCGTGATAAGTCCTATATGAAATTCCTATAATATCTATAAATCCCTAATAAACTTATAATATCAAATTGGTCTTTGGGCTGCACCCACGAAACCATAGAACTAACATTTTCAAGGTCAACAGATACTTCTAATTCTGAAATTATATTACCCAAGAAGTGGAATTTGTCAGTACTTAAATTTAATTTATCAATATTGGCATAAAACTAATACTCTCTCAGTGTACTCAGAACTATCTCAAGATATTTTTCATGATTTTTACGAGTGTGAGAATACACCAGGATTTCGTCAAGAAAGACCACAAAAAAAAGAGTCTTGATAGGGGTGGAAAACCCAATTCATCAAATCCATGAAAATTGTAGGAGATTTCACAAGAACGAACGGCATAAAAAGATACTCATACAGACCATACCTACTACAAAAAAGTTGTATGAGGTATGTCTGATGGTCTGACTCGCACCTGATGATAACCCTATCTCAGTTCGATCTTAGTATAAACCTTTTCTCCTCAGAGATATTCAAAGAGATCATCTATTCAAGGAAGTGGATACCAATTCTTTATCATAATATGGTTCAAAATTCTGTAATCCATGCATAAACAAATAGTTTCATCAACATTATTAGTGAAAAGAACAGGTGAATCCTAAGAGGATGTACTAGAACATATAAATACTTTCTCCTCTAGGTCCTCTATCTGTCTCTTGAACTCCTGAATCTTAGTAGGTTCCATCCTTTATGGAGGAATGGACACTAGAGTTTCTCCTGGAACAAGATCAATTGTAAACTCTACCTCTATATTAAGAGGTAATCCAGAAAAGTCATTGGGAAATACATCCCAAAAATGATCAACTACTAGGGGGAAATTAGTTGGAAGCAAACCTTGATCCTCTATGAAATGATTTTCAATCTAGGAGGTCACTTCACCTAGACCATGATGCTTCGGTCTAGCTCTCCCAACCTAAACATCCCACTCACCTTTGAAGAGATAACTTCTACCTTCTGGTTATGTAAAATAAACCTTGTAGTGATAGTAATCTACAAAGGCATGATAGTGGACCAGCCAGTTCATCCCGAGAATGAAATCAAAGCCCATCTTCTCAAGAAAAAAGAGATCCCACAAGAAATGCTAACTAACTATCTCAAGGGGACATTCCTTACACTGGTGTATTCCCTCCGTCTGTATTACCAACAGTGTATCAAGGGTTATTACACCATAGTTATATTTTATCTCTATTCTGCAACTTTCCATGATAGATACAGAAATGAAATATTTTGAAGCACCTGTATCAAATAAAATAGAGACAATAGTAGAGGCTGCTAAAATAGTACCTTGTACAATAGATGTTCCTACAGCCTGACCCTCAAGTATCAGCTAGAAATCATGAAATTGAACTGATCCATGTCCTTGTGAAAAAGATGGACTACCATGATCATAAAAGCTCTGTTGGTGCTGCTGGGGATTAGGGATTGGACTACCATGACCATAACCTCCTCCTTGGCCAGACCTACTGGTGTTATTCCAACACCCCACCTAATGTGGCGCAAAAGAACTTTCTCTTGAAGTTGGATCTAAAGTTGATACTTTTCCACCCAAAGTTGGTAGAAAGGTCCTACAAAAGCGCTGAAGATGACCCATACGGCCGCAAGATCGGAACTCTATAGGGTCTCTATAACATTGGGGATTTTATTCCCCAATCTTCCAAACTGATGACACACCACAGAGCTATCAAATTGGACACTCTGGCTGCAACTACCCTAATGAAAAAACTCAAGGGAATGTTTCCCACCACCAGAAGAACTACTATCACGATGCATCCCTGATCCTTTAAACTTGGTACTCGTGTCGTCCCTCAGGTTACGCTTAGTGATAAGGGCCTGATAAACTATTTCAGAAAAGGTAGGAAGGAAAAATACATCCACCTGAGTTCGAATGGTGTATTGTACCCCATTCTTAAAATGTCTAGTACACGAAAGCTCATCACTGGCTAGAAGTGGTGAAAATCACTGTAAATCAGTAAAACGTGATGAATATTCCATAACTAACATATAACCCTACTTGAGATTCATGAACTCTTTGCTTCTATCAGTTCTCTATGCTTGAGGAAAGAACTAATCATAGGAGGCATTCAAGAAGTCAACCCATAACATTATCTAATGATGACCGGCCTGGGTAACCACATCCCATCAACGCTTGGCCAAATCCCAAAGCATGTATGTACCAATCTTGACTCTCTTATTTGGATGTGTTTCTAGATTCTCAAAGATAGACAACATGGCCTCTAGCCAAGACTCTGTAGGCTGAGAACTACCATCCCCTAAACAATTATTAGGATGTTGCTATTGGAACTCGCGGCTCAGAACACCCATTGTAGGTGCAACCTGTAGAGCACCTTTCATGGACTACATCAGACATAAGAAACTATCACAAATTTGGGCATCAGTGCCTGGATCAAGTAAAATAGGTGGTTCTTCAAGTGGCACTCTTGAATGTAATATTGGAGGCTCAAGGCCCACCATGTCTGGAGCATGGTCGTCACCACCCTCCTAGAAAACAAAACAAGGATGATGTAGTGGAATTAGTCTAAAAATGCCAAGAAAACACGTTAGAACAGTTTTAGGAGCATAAGATAGCATCACTATTGGATATTAAATGTAAGAAAACTCACAACCCAAGGCATACTACCCCAACTACCCACTTATACGGTCATGTATCGATAAGTTCTCAAGTATAAGTTTCATGTAATTTTGCATTTAACTTCCAAGTTCACTCCTTTGCCTTTAATAATCATGACAAGGAGAGATAAGTATGTGCAGCCAATTCATTTTAGATTTCAGGATTCACTTTATAATGGATATCCATTTTCGATGACTCAGTGCCCATACACCTATCAACATAAACAACACCCATTTATTTATAGCATAATGGCTTAACTCATTAAATTACTCATCCCAACCCATGAGGGTTCGTACACCTCATGAATTGAGACATGAAATCATGTAATCATAGCCAAAGTAATACAAGTACAAGAAAATATCACTACATCACTCAGCAACTATAGGCTTATCAAGTAATACAAAGAAGTTAAATGCACCTATATGGAATGAAAATATGCATGACAAGTGAATTCTAGGTGCCTATAATGATGCATGTAGCATTTCTCCTTGACCTCATATCATCGGGCTAAGGATAAAATAAATTCACAAACAAAGTAATAATTAATAACCCCTCCCAACATGTGCATCACACAATAGTGATATAATATCAACTATAATAGAAAAAAGAAAAATAACAATTTCATTTTGGGTAACTTTGATTTTACCCTAAACATGGGTTCTCAAGGACCAAGCACAGCTTATGACCAAGTCCCAAGTGTTCTTATTCTCCAATCTATTGTCTCCAAATAGTAAAAAAACAACCTCTGATACCGCTTTGTGACATCCTGAACCTGGATGTCACTTAACAGGTTCCTCGAGCCTGGTGGGCCACATAACCTCAAGCACATCTTCCTGAATTCCAGAGGCTGTCGACTAGTAGTGAGGGCCTAGGGTGTGTCCGTGGGAAGACTATGCACTCATTAGAAGATTGTAGCACAATGGAAGGAATATAATGGAATAGTAAACAGTGTAAGCAATATAAATTATATAAATAAACAGTGGAAGAAAACTGATGCAATAGATAAACAAGAATAATAATTACTCAATCAACTAGAACAATGATGATGTAATGTCATGTCACTAGAAAACTGGAAAACATGAATACAAGACAATAGGCATAACAGTTCCATAAAAAATACTGCTCCAAGCATACCGATATCCAACTCAGACATCTGCTTTCAAGATCCATTATAATAGCACACACTCAATTATTAGAAGTTGTATGCTTCCCTTTGTCAATACCTGCAACCATGTAATATACTCCGGGTACCAAATGGCACCCATAGAGGGTTTGCGATAAATATCAATGGGCCACCACCAACGGTGTCTATAAAATCCGGCCCGTGTAATGGAATATTGTAGTGTGCATGCATGCATATATAAAGTAAATAAAGAATTATAATATAACTAAATACCCAAGTACCTAATTTATCCCTAGGCTAGTGTCTGAACGTGTATACAATTCATTAAGTAAGCAATTACCATTTAATGTTAATAGTCCATGTGAGGCATTTCCAACACTGACATCACCTCATGATAGTATAAGTAGTGAAGGTCCCAAGTCATAACAAGGAAACCTAAAAATGATATCCGTTGAGGGAATTCTAAGGTAATAACCAAGGTAATGTAAATCTCATTGAATTCAAACTCAGTAGTATTTGAGTCTAGCTAAAGAGGTAAGAGTGTAATCCAAGGAGTGTAATATAAGGCATTCGACAATAAGGCTCCTACCAAGTCCATGGTGATCGACCAAGGTAAAACAGGGCTAAGAAAAGACAGGTCCCTATGGGATTTCATCATGGCACATACTAGTCAATAATAGATCCAAGAAGTGTATCTGAGGTATCATGTAATAATGAAAATGTCCCTATGGTAGTATATTAGGCATATGTGGAATAGAAAAGAACCAGAGTCTAGGTGGGTATCAACATAAGAAAACTGCATCCTTGAATCAAAATGGGGTTCCGAGACCCAAGGGTAATATCCTCTAAGAATCCAAGGTGATCTCAAGTCAGTCCATTCTTATTAGATATTGTAATCATGTAATTATTTATATGGTTCAAGTCTTTCCTTCCATTAGTGTGGATAGGTCAAGTAGATTTGAAACCATTTATTTATTGGTTCAAGCCTTGTCTTCCATTAGTGTGGATAGTCCAAGTAGAATTGAAACCATATAATCAAGTCTTAATTAACCATTAAGGCATACTCAATTTGAGACATTCACTCCACTACCTTCCATTAACATGGAAAGGGGTTCTATGGACAAGTATCCTTTATTCAATCTCATTTTTTATTGACATGTTATATATGTAGTATACTTTCCATTTCACATTTCACATTTAATAATAATTTTCAAGAAGTTACCTTAGGTGGGTAATGTGGTAAGATTACATGGTACATTTCATTATAAAATTATCATTAATAACAAGTCATTTATTATGGAAACACTCACCTATAATAATTTCAAGCAAAGGCACACACGAATGGTGTCTCAAACGTTCCAAAACACTAAAAACCCAAATATGGCATAACCTTTGACATGAGGTGGGTTGATTTGTGGGTGTAACTGCTAATAGATAATCACATATTTAGAAATATCATAATCATAAGATTTTAAAAATTATAATCATGGAATGTAAATTTAAGAAAAGGCTTCTGATGAAATCAGTAGAACCCACACGAACATTCCAAAATCAATGAACATTATGGATAAGTTATATACCACCCACATTAGGGTTTTACAATCTTTATCCTCTGGTATCAGCCCTTGATTTTCCTTAGATCAGATTAGATCTAAGAAAAGGTGAAAACACTCACATAGAGATATCTAGGTTGAGAGAAAAAGAGAAAAATAATGGCTAAAGAGTACTCAAGTGTATACCATTTCGCATCCAACTTGATGAAAAGAAGCTTAATCGGATGCTGGATGAATGATATCTCTTGATCTATAGATTTTTCCTTCAAAAAGATCCAAATGGGTGAAAATGAAAGAAAATACCAATGGTTTATGAGTTGGGAAGAAGGATGAGGATTAATAGATCATTAAGGGTTAAAATAAAAATTTACCATGAAAATTAGCCTGCAGACGGTTTGTCCGCACAGTTTTTCAAACTGTGTGCAACCCATACATGGGTACCTAGGAAAACGGGGTGCTTGCATAGTTTGGCCACATAGCCATGCACCAATCGTGTGAGCTGGATATATCTGAAAAAACACCATCTGCATGGTTTTTTAAACCATGTGGTATTCTTCACAGTTTACTCTAAACTATGCACAGTGTCTGTTTTTCCAAAAAAGATGGGTTTCGGGCTCTGAACAAGCCACGGGAACCCTTGTAACCTTTTTTAACTCATTATGCATACATATTAGGTCCAAAGTAAATATTTACACTTAAAATTAAAGGATCTGTACCTGAGTGAAAAACCATGAGCATACTATTTATCATGTGTTTTGTAATCTTATTTTAAAATTAATTTCCTCCACCAATAGAAATTGAAACAAATAAAAGGAAATCAAAATTGGAAATAATAATGTACAAATTTTTAAATATATATCCTTTTATTTTTTGTCATACAATTAATTTATCATTTTAAAAGTTATGTAAGCACATTTAAGGTTAAAATGGGTTTAAAGTGGTATAGATAGGATATAAGGCATCAAACATGTCCAAAACATGTATAAAAGTTATTGGATTACATTATTTTTACCATATAAATTCTTATAATTGGATTTTGGGTTCATTTGTTCTACATTACATGATTAGGATAAATATATTATAAAACTTTTATGTAATTTCATGTGTGTCATCTCCCTCACTTATAATAGGGTACCACATATTCTCCTTTATTCAAAAAGATTTAGACTTCTAAACTACTCAATACATACCATTATAAAATTTTATTTTACATAGCCACACCAAATATCATTTTTATGTCTATAAATACTATCCTTTCAAGGCTTAATGTGTAATCCAAATGATGTTTCTCAACGCAGAGGTATAACTCTTAACTGAGTACTTTTAAATTTATTTCTTCTTATACCCCCTATAAATATATGGAATACATTATAAAATAATGAATTTAATATAATAAATATATATAATTATTATTATTAATTAATTACTATTATCCACCTACATCCCATCAAATGATAAATGAAAGTATTGCAGATGTGTAAAAGTGGACTTCTACCTTCACAAATCGATGCATTTCATTTTTCTTCACTTATTCACATTGATAGATATAATGATGTATTTAATTAATATAAATATAATTTATGATACTATTATTTTTACATAAAGGTGAATTATAAATTATTTTTTTGTTCTTTACAACCATTGAAAAGTGGAAACATCACTCATACGTACGTACGTACTACCATCTACATTAACTGATGAAATTATTTTATTATAAATACTTTATATGTGTATTTATAATAGTGTATATAATATTTAGATATTATATTCATGAAATTAATGATATTTTATTGATTATGGAACTATGATCAAATTACAAGTACCCTAACTTCTAAACTAAAACATTCATGAAAAACAAAGCAATTATCACCCAGAATAATGATTTTATAAGAAAGTGTTTATAAATAAAAGAAAATGTTCAATAAGTAAATAATATATGGAATTATATATATGAGTATGTTCTGATAATACATTTATAAAAAAAATATATTTATTTTACATGTTAATTTAATACATATGAAGAAATATAATACTTGAGGAAAGGGGTTTGTGTTGCAACTTCATATAATTCATGTATATTTTATAATAAATTTACATTAAGGGAAATTATATTATTCTTATCCTATAAACCAAATATATTTTAATATATTATTTTTATTCCATTAATTTTCATGAATTAGTACCATATTTCTCTTTTATGTACTCAAAATGATCGAGAAAATGTTTTAATTGAAAATTTGACCTTATCACATCTTTAGCCAATGAGATTTTTCTTCCATGTGAAAATTATTCAAATTTTATTTATGAATGTTCTTATTAATATAAATAATAATTCATTATGTTGTAAAATTCAGTCATGTCGTATATGTTAAAAGAAAACACTCATTTCATACTTTTTACAAAAAAGTATGAAATGAGTGTTTTCTTTTAACATATACGACATGAATGAATTTTACAACATAATGTATTATAAATTATTTAAAGATTAATTTACATATTTATGAGGATAATTTAAATTAATTTTTTTTATTAATAGTCTGTAAAATATATTTAAAATTTTATCCAAGGAAAATGATATTTTTCATATTTTGAACGAAATTTTCGATTGATATTTTAGGGAGAATTTCCATCTTTCTAGACTGAATTTAAGGATTTTTATGATTAATTGGGATATTATATTATGATACCTTACATTTTAAATCTCATTTTTTATTGTGATGATGATGATGACATAATTTTTATTCTATAAAACGTCTTTCTTTACCATGTATTAATTATGTTATAAAGAAATCATTATGAAACAAATTTATTTCCTACATTTCATACTATTATAAAATGATTTAATGTTTAAAAAAATATTTCTTTTCCATAGGTTGTGATATCATGAATTAATTATGGTTTATGATATTAAGGAATACATATGTATTTTTTCATTATTTTGTGGGTGGGTCTATTATAACTCTCAAATGAATTTGGGAATGTATTATATCTCATGAGATAATAATGGGAAACATATTGATGCGCCTGATCCACTGTGGTAAAAAGGTAGTGATGGATGATATACTATGATATGTGACATAGGTTTCAATTCCCATTCCACTATTATATAATGGAATTAGAATTTAAACATGACATGTGTTATGTTTTACATGCATATGATGGTGACATACTATTATGGAATGTTTTATGATTATGATTTGAACTTATGGTGTATGATTGATTTACGATTGTTATTCACTCTTTAAATTAATGTATTTTGAAATAATAAATTTTTATTCCTTGTATTATGTTTATTAAAATTTAAGGAATAAATTTTATGTTATGATCATGATATAATACAATTGTCCTTATTTTATTCATCTGTATGATCATTAAATTGTTATCTACCATGTTAATGATTACTATAAATCTAAGCTCACCCTTTTTTATGTTTCTTTTACATAGGTATTGAGGGAAGGTTTTATGTTGTGTATTTCAAATAAGGGTGTAATGTGAGAACAACATTGTGGGAGATGCTTAGGATCTATCATGAAATATAGTTTTTTGTATATATTCTCCAAGTATACTAAATATTTTATGGTCTAAGTCTTGTAATGAAATTATATTTATTTAATATTAATCAATAAATATGAGATATTTATATATGAAATTTTTAGATTGACTCAATTGGTATCCAGGTAGATCATAGTTAATATTTAGATATTTGGTTTTGTGAATTGTGGTAAAAAACATGGGGAAAAGACTAATCATAGTATAACATCCTAAAGTAATAGAAATGAATATATTATATGGTCTTATTATAAATATATCCTAGGATCGATACTATAAGTAGATGTGGTTTTTGAATAGATTCATCTAGGAGTAATAACACCAAAAAGAGTTGGTCGAGTATATATCATTCATCATTTTGGTGCATGGTGAATGGGCCCTTAATGCACCCCTAGTTTGAAACTCCCACATGATATGTTTGGGTTAATTCAAATTTTCTTTATAAACCATTATAAAATATTTTAATAGATAATAACCATGAAATACCTAGGATAAACCTACATATTCATAGATTGAAAATAAGGTCTAATTATATAGACATCCAATGAATGATTTTTCAATATAACATGATTACTCTCTATGGTTAATGTTCCTCACACTATGACATTTGATCTTATTGAATGGAAAGACCCATGAGGAAACAATTAAATACTGAATTTGATGGAAATGAAATGTTTATCTTTATGATCAATTAAATTAAATGGGATCTTGGATGTGAAATCTTGTGGTTATGCTTTCAAAATTCTAATAGGTAATGAATGGTAACATGAATCATGCTAATATTTCAAATAGAAAAAAGAAGGAATAACTCACTATCAAATATTTTATGTGGAAACACGCAACTTACTTTAGTGGTTCATTTGATCTACTAATGACTGATTAATTCATCAGTTCCACTTAAATGATATTTACCATTATCTAATGATTAGAACATGAAAAAAAATCGTAGTAGTAAATCAATATAAATTGATGATGTTCTATAGTGGACTCTTATGAAGAATATGAGGAAATAATAAGACATTAATTATATTACATGGGAAGATTTTAATAATTTAATTTTTAGAAATTATTTTCTAAAAACTCTTCACATGAAAATGGAATGGGAATTATTTGTGCTTAAAAATATTAATGATAAATCCATTACCATTTTGGAGGAAAATTTCTCAATATATGGAAATTATGATTTAATATTCATCATTGGTCGTAAAAGTAACATTAATTTATTCTTTAATGGATTGAGACCAATTATATAATATAGTTTGACAATAAGAGACTTTGAAAACTATGTAGATATCATACTATGTGATCTCAAGTATTAATTATAAATTCAAGACTCTCAGTGTTCACATGGTTTGGGGAAAAATGAAAAATATTTAATTTTGGGGAAATTATAATACTAAAATCCATAGTGGAAGGATGATTGAACCATTATTCGTTTTAAACATGTGGAAGGAAGAGTGGAGGAAGATTCCTTATGGGGTTTGGTAATTTTTTTGTGGAAAAGAAGGCCTTCAATAAAAAGAATGTCTAAGTGGTATGATGTGACAAGTCAACTAAAGGAATTGATTAAGGATCAGGTGAATGTTCCACCCACAATTTAATGATTTATTTGAAGGGAGTATTGACATTAAAATAATAAGTTAATGAATATGGGGGTAGATCACAATAATCAAAATTAGAAAACACTGTTTCCAAGAGACTATGTTAAATCTCATGTAATCATAAATGATGAAGTGGTTCACACGAATGAATTTTAAAAAAATACACTTACCATCAAATATATAATTTTAAATGTATTAATTGATTTTTTATATACCAAGAATTTTATATTGAAATAATTTTAAAATTTTATCATTTCACCCTACTAATGATTAGATACCAAGTCAGAAACAAAAAATCCTAATGGTATGACAATCACATCTAATGTCTATAGCTCCTATTTGATTAACTTTTCATGGAATGTAATTGATTTAAATCTTTTGATTCTTCTTCTAATTAAATTTTATGTGAATCTAGGCTTGGATTCTATATATATAACTAATATAAATTTCTAATGAAGGGAAGTATTATTTGACATTATAAATCCACCTATGATCATATTTTCATGTGAGTATGAATAAGAACATACAATGGAAGTTACTTCTATTGGATGGGTCTTACTTACTATTCATGAGACATATTTATCTAAAATATTTGGGAAGAAACTCAACATTGAAGATATTACAATTATTTAAGAATATGTTGATGTATTTTATGAATAATTTCTTTTTATTCCACAATATCACAGTGTTTACTTTTCAATTTAATTCATGCATGGTTCTATTAATATTTCAAATAGTTCATATATAACTTCCTAGATTATGTTTCAAGAATTGATGAAGTTACTGCTAGAGAATATTGATATGGGATTCCTACATCATTGTACATGACATAGGGTTCACCTATTAATTTTGTTAAGAAGAAACATGGTTTAATGAATCTTTTCATTTATTCTCGGGAATATAATAAGATCACAATAAAGAACAAGTATGGTCTACCCAGTATTGATGATTTTTCTTATCACTTACAATGAGCTCAATAATATTCCAAGATTGACCTTCATTCTATATATCATCAATTGAGGGTTAGTAAGGTGTATATTCAAAAGATAGTATTTTTTATGAGTTATGGGAATTAAAAATTTAATGTTATTTCATTTGGACGTACTAATTCCCTGAATATTGTCATGTATTTAATGAATAAAGTCTTTAGAGATTACATTAATAAGTGTGTGGTTGTCTTTATAGGAGATAATTATATATATTTGAAGAACATGGAAGAGCATTCCGAAAATTTCATGATCATTATGACTACCTTGTGGAAGGATATATTTTATACTAAATTTATCGAATGTGAATTTTGTCTACAAAAAGTCATATTCTTGGTACATATAATCTAAAGTGAGTGTGTATCATTTGATCCTCCAAATATAGATGTTATTCAATAATGGACCAGACCAAACACTATAACTGAGATCCATGGTTTTCATGGGTTGGATAGATACAACTGATGCTTAGTGAGGTATTTATCATTACTATATAATATTCTCACCATGTTGATTAATAAGGGAGTTATGTTCCTGTGAATAGAAGAATGTGGAGAAAATTTCAAGGTGCTAAAGATAATTTTCGTCATTGAAACTATACATACACGAAAAATATAGAGGTATTATCTTTATGGTAAAAAATGTGATATATATATATATATATTGACCATAAATTGATAAATTATATATTCACATAGAAATGATGAATATGATCCATATTAAATGGTTGGAGTTGATTAATAATTATGAATGGTCAATAAATTACCACCAAGGGAAAGAGAATAAGGTGGATAATGATCTAATTCATAAAGACCATGAAAGTTTTTCCACAGTGAGGACTGAAAGAGATCAAAAATGTTATGATATTCAAATGATGTATCATGAAATCATGATAAAACGAGACAAATCATATCTTTCTTGGGTGAATTTCAACCATTCATCATTGTGAGGATTAAATAGGTGAAAATTAAGGATGTGGAACTACATTACAAGGTGATAAACATTTCAAAGTTCAATAGTGATAGTGATGGATAGATAAGGATAATATCTTAAGTTTGTGTCCCTTAAATACCAAATATATTGGAGGAGATATTGGATAAAGATCATAGTTATTCATTATCAATTTATCCTAAAATTAAAAATATGTACAAATATTGGAATGACTATTTCATGTGGAAAAACATGAACAAGGATATTGTAGAGTGTGTAACTTTATTCCTATAAAGTTAACAGGCTAAATTTTAGAGAAAAAATTAAAATGGGGTTTCATAACCATTATAAATACCATTATGGAATGGGAAACAATTAAGAAGGATTCTGTTTCTAGACTCCCCAAAACATATAAAGGGAACATTGAAAATTAGTTTATAGTGAATCACCATAATAAATTAGCACATTTCATATTAATCAAATAATATTTCTCCATTGATCAAATTTCCATGATATATATAAAGTTAGTGATCAGGATTCATGGAGTACCACATTATATTGTATTTTATCAAGATCTAGGGTTTACCTTGATGTTCTGGAAATGTCTTCAGCAGGCTCTGCTTATAGATTTATGTTTAGTAATGAAAATAATTGTTAGAAAAAAATTCTATATAATAGGACCATTGAAACCCCTAATGATATACTGAGATAATATTCATTGTATTTAAAATATGGTATTGATCAACACCTTCCTTTTTTATAATTTTCTTATAATATTAGAATTCACTTAAGTATAAATAGGGATCATTATAAATATATATATATTGAAGGAAAATTTGAACACCAATTTGGTGGGGTGAAGTTATATAAATAAAGATATTAGGACCTATCATACTTGAAGAAATGGTAGAGAAGTTAAGATTTATTTGACTTCAAATCAGGGCATCTATGATATGATAGAATTTTTTTTAAAAAATTTATGTGAGATCTATAGTTTAAAGTTAGTTTCAAGTTATTCATGTGAATAAATTCTTGGAAAAGGTGGTATGATTTTGAAAAAATAGAAAGATGGTCTATATCTATATTTTTATATGTGAATTTTTTTATCATATCATGATGTTTTCTTATCACTTATCACTTCCACCAAATCTCTCTCAAGTTCGCATTTTTTTTCATGTATCTCTCTTAAGGAAGTACATACCAGATCCTTCACATATACTAAACTAAATGGTTGTAACAATGGAGAAAGATCTCTATTATGAGGAAAACTCAGTGGAGGATATGTATAAAAGATATAACTCTGTCAAATAAGACCACTCTTTTTTTCAATTTTTTGTATAAAACCCATAATTTTGAAGGAGCTACCTATAAACCTAAGGATGTAATGAAATAGATGTATGACTAGTTTTTTTTGTATTGGAGTGATGGAATTTCAGGGGAAACATTCTTATAAGGGGTATAGTGTAAAACTTAATGATTTTATTATATATTTCTATTTTAATATATTTAATTTCATTGATATCTTACTTTATAGAAAACACTGGGTTTAAATGAACCATAATATAGTATAAAAATATTACAATTTAATGTGAAAGTTGTAACCTAGATATTGTATTGGTGAGTATGAATAAGAATAAAATAATTATAAATTCATTTAAACATGTATAAAATGAATTAATTGGTTATAAATTGGTAATAAATGAATATAAAATCATTTCAATTTTAAAAAAAAATTGAATATATATATATATATTTAAGAGATGTTAATTATCATAATAAATTAATTTAATCACTATTGATATATGAATTTATTAAATTGAATATATTATATGTTCAATTTAATTATTAATATTAGTTTAAAGGTTTTTAAAAGTCATGAAATAAAAAAAATCCCATTTTATGCATAAAAATGCATTTTTATAAAAATGGATTTTATTACATTTTGTGAGATTATATTAAAATGAATTTATTACACATAAATAAATATAATATTTTAATATAGATTCAATATTTATAATCATAATAACTAAATTAATTTAATATAGGCAACATAATTTCCAATAAATATGAATTATGATAATGGTAATGATTTTTCACCTTGATAAAAGTGGTAAACTGGGTTAAAACTCTAGGGTAAAGAATTAAAATTACTATAACACTAGATTTTAACCTATTGTATGAGTGTTTTTATACCAAATATTTGATCAAAGAGTTTTTTAATTTATTTAAAAATATTATTATGTATTTGGGAACCAAATGATGAATTTTGGAAGATAAGTTATATTTTATTAAAATAAAAAGTAATTTTTTGGACTTTTCATTTAACCACTTAGTATAAAAATACAAGTAAGTTTTGGATTTATAAAACAATTAAAAAACATCTTTTTTATTATTTGACCTAAAAATTTAATCAAAATAAAATTATTTCTTGTATTCAAGGTAAAATTATTTTTACTACTAAATTAGGTATTTTCCTATAAAAATTATCTGGTTTGTGTTATTATATTAAAAGAAATTTCTTATACATGTATAAACTTAATTTAATGAAATGGATTCCAAATTTTGAATCAAGCTGAAAAAATTTAGTCAGATGGACCCTTTGGAATATATTTTTGTTATCATGGTAAAAATTAAGTTATCTCAGTTAATGTTAAACATGGTTTAATGTTTTTTAACTAGTATAAAAGGGTTAAAATGTGTTATAAATATGTCAAAATGGGCTTAGTTTAGTTTATTTTGACCATATCACATCCTATATCTTAATTTTGTGGGTTTGGGTTCCACATTATCTCATAATGATATATATATATATATATATATATATATACCATTTAATATTTTTTGTAGTTCTACATCTATCGTTTCCCTCACTTATAAAAGGGGACCTCATATCCTCCCTTATGAATTTTTTTGAAACTTCTCTATCTTATATAAAATATTATAATACCATCATATTATCCTTAACCATGTATTATATATTTTTTTCATTCCAAAATACCATCCTTTAATGGCATAATGTGTAATCCAAAAGATATTTCTCACTGAAGAGGTATAACTCATAACTGAATACTTTCAACTTTATTTATTATTATACCTCCTCCAAATATATAGTATCAATTACAAAAATAATTAATTTCATAACATAAATAAAATGAATTTTTATTATTATTATGAATGACCATTTCCCACCTATATTCAATCAAAAGGAAAATGAAATGATTGCTCGTGCTTGTACGTGTGGACTACCACCTCAATGAAGTGATATATTATTATTTTCATCACATTTTGACATTGAAAGTTATAATAATGGATTTAATTAATATATATAGTATATATAGTATATATGGTATTATTTTAGTTCTATAAAGATTAATTTTTACTTATTTCTCTTTTTTCCCATTTATTAGAAAGTGGAAACTTTACCTATTTGTACGTAGGGAAAACTGTCTATACAAAGTGATGTGATTCATTTTCCTTCATCTCATTATATGAATAGTTATAAAATTTTATATCATAATTATATATGTTATTCATGGTAGGACAATAACTCTTTATATTATTGATTCATAATCAATATATATATACCAAGACTTCTGACGTGAAACATGCATTAAAATTGATGCAGTTATCACCTGGAGAAATGATTTTAATATATAATAGTTAATAAATGGGAGATTAGATTTTCTAAGTAAATAATATATGGTTTTTTAAATGTGGGTATGGTCCTAGAATAGATTTATAATAAATCTAAACATATTATACCCTAGGTTTGAATGCGTATGAATCAAGACCATACTTGAGGTGAGGGATTTTTGTTATAATGTCATTTCTTTTCAGGAAAGTTTATGTTGTATTTTCATTGAGGGAAATTAAATTTTTTTTTCTAATAAAATCCATATATTACCTTATAATATATTTATTTTGAGAATTTTTAAGTATGATTATTATATTTCTATGTTTTTTAATTAAATTGATGGAGAAAATATTTTTAAAGACAATATAAGCTTATTTTCTCTTTGGTCCATGAAATTTTTATTCCATGTAGAAACTCTTCAAAACTATTTTATAATAGTTATTAATTATATTTTGTATTTTCTAAAATTATCATTTTAACTACTAATTAATTTATTTACAATAATTTAGATATTAATATTACTAAATGTTTTATGAATAAATCATTTTTTACTTTTAATAAAAGTGTGAATGAAAGGGTTTTCTTAATGTATACAAAATTAACTTATTTTCCAACCATCATGACTATTATTTTATTTCAATATTATTTTTCATATTTCTATTTATATTTTAAAATAAAATAATTATCGTAATATTCTTGTAATTTTTTCATTAAAATGATATTAAAAAAATATTTTATCATATTTTAAATGAAATATTCAAAATATATTTTAAAGAAACATTCCATCTATGTCAACATCCTTTACATATTTTTATTCTTTACTAGGGATGTGATATTATGATAGAATCCAATTTATTCCACTATTTGATGTATGGTGATGATGATTTATTTTTTATTATATGATACATATTTTTTTCATTGGTTAATTAATTTATGATGAAAGTATTATGAAACCAATTTTTTACTTCTGTTAGGTTATGATAAAATAATTTAATATTTATGAAACCCATTTTCATTCAGTTGATTATGATATATTGAATTTATGAATGGTGTGTTATATTTTGGAACACATAAATATGGTTTTGTTCATGTCGTGGGTGAGTTTGGTATATCCTTCAATGCATTGGGTATAGTCATATATCTCATTAGATAATTATGGTAAACAAGTTGATGTGACCAATCAACTATGGGAAACATGTGGGGATGTCAGATATACTATGATATAGCAAACATGTGTTGGTGCTTGATTCATTATGATATGGGAAGCATGTGTTTATTGATGACCCACTATGATATGATGGACTTGGAATCTAACCTTAAAATATGATATGGTTTTTAGAAAAATGATGGAGCCACACTCTTATGAAATGTTTCTTTATTGTGATATTATCTTATGGTTAATGATTTTTTAAGGATGAATCTTCACTTTTATGATTCATGTCTTCTAAAATGACATGTATTTATACCAAGACACATGTTTATAATCTAGGAAATATTGGATATGAAAATTACATTTTATGATCATGATCTCATGCCCAAATTATTATTTTATTCTTCCATATGATCATATATTTATGTCACCCATGTTTACCCATACTGAGCATTTGAGATCACCATTTTTTATGTTTTATTTCCTTAATATACAAAGGAAGGATTATAGTAGTTTATTTCAAAGAATGGTGTAATGTGAAAATAAATATAAATGGGATGTTAAAGTTTTATCATGAAATAAATTGTCTGTGTATGTATTCCTAATGTACAATTAACCTTTTATGGTTATGGGGCATGTAATGTCATTAGATGTATTGAATATTAATCTAAACCAAAGTAATATTTATTTATTAAATCCTTTACTCCCTTAAATTTAGTTAAATTTCTATAATATTATAAGTTATGTTTTAAATCCATTAAACTAATTAATATCAGACAATTCTAATAGATTTTTGAATCCTTTTTTCAAAGTTTATTCCTCTATTAACCATATAACCATTACCGTGGTAAAAGAAAATTTACAATAGTAACCAATAATTATGACTAATAATGAAATTAACCACATTAAAAAATAAAAAATAAAAATTATAAATATTTAATCTATTTTCTAGGATTCAATTTCTAGAATTGGTAAAATTACTTTCAATATATTTTCATAAAATGTAATGAAAAATCATCATTAGAAAAACTTACTTTTTAGGTATAAATTTTTTTATACACAAATAGAGTATAATGTTGATTCCCATGGAATTAATTATGTTATGTTACATAAATTGAGAATTATGTTACTTTCAGAACAAACCGAAACTAAAAATAACCTTGTGAAACCATTAATAAAAGAGACAAACTGAAAATAGTTTTTATTTGAATAAAAACAATACTAGTATTCAAAAATTGAAAAAAATATATTTATATAATCAAAATTATATTTTTGAGTATGTTATATTACTCTGAAAATAAATATTCTATCTGTAAAATAGGTTTCATTAACATTAAATCATTATTATATCATTATAATATCACAAAAAATGAAAGTATTTGTAAAATCAAAATTTTTCATTTTTCACCCAAAAATAAAAATATATATATATTAAAATCCCTAATAATTGTATTAAGATTATTTGGAAATATTTATGTATAAAATTAGATCTATTTTATCAATTTAATTATCTAAGACTATGATATACTACTTTTAAATAAATCATTGTAATATTTTGATAAACAATTTATGTAACACCCGGGCCTCAATAATCAATAGGTGAAAATTATGTTTTAGTTAAACAATAAATCATTGACCATTTGAATATTTAATAGAACATAAATTATATTTTTATAGGTTTAATATTGATTATTAAAATACTTTTTCAAAATAATTCTATAATGAATTTATGAAAATTTTCCTTCGAACTAATATTTTTGAATAATAGAAAATGTGTTATTTAAATATTAACCCTTTAATTTATAATAATATATAATAATATGTAAAATTAATAATTCAATTAATATTAGTTTCATATAAATAATGATTATAACATTTGGATGTTAAATGGGTATTTTGCAGAAATGATTTTTTTTCAAGAAACCTTTTTTTGTTTAAGAAGGAATAATTTCTATCAATTTTAATTAAATAAAATAATATTTAGTGGTGAATTTTTTTAAATAAATTTATATATTATATATCTAAAAATAATTATTTAAATAAAATAATTATTATTTCCAGTTTTATTGTTAATATAAGATCATCTTGTTCTTGAAAAATGTATTTAATTAAAAAAAGCTAACACGATTTGTGGATTTTTTTAAATAAAACTATTAAACATATATGGATTGAATTTTATAAAAAATCTTATTTTTATTACTTATAATTAATATTATGTAATCATTTCATCTTAATTTATGGCTATAATTAATAGTAAAAATAGTAATACTTAATTACTGTGGTTAATGTAAAAACGGGTTTACTAGGTGTTAAACTATAATGAAAAGGGTTGAAATTAAATAAAAACTTGTATAATTTATATTTTATGGTCATTTTTTGTTCTTTAAATCATCTGAGGTTTGACAATGAGCCATTTTGGATCTTTTTGGTGTACAAAAAATGTGGGTATATCTTTTTAATTTCAAAATTCCATGTGTGTTATCTCCCCCACTTATATAAGGGCACACCTCCCATCAATTATTTACCCATCTTGTTCTATTTGAATTGACCACATCCTATAAAAATTAGTCAATAATATATATATACACACTTAGTGGTGTTTTGTTTCAAAAATACCAACCTATGGGCCCTTAATAAGAGATCCAAAAGAGATTCTTCTAAGCGAAGGTAATTGTATTCAAAAAGATCTTTCTTTTTGGTTCCTCATTTCCACCTTCAATTATGTATTTACCATTAAAATATAATAACACAAATATCTAAAATATACTGATATGGAATTATATTTCTAGAAGAATATTTTTCTATCACATCCTCCGTCAAACACGAAACAGAATCGTTACTCGTGTGTATGATAGACTATCGCCTCACAAATCAATGTAATTTTTTCATAATAAACTCACTTGGATAGTCATAATGATTGAGATAATTAGTATATATGAAATATATTAAATGAAATTAATTATAAAAAATTAACATATCAACTATTTCCTTACCCTTTCACCTATTAAGGTAATGATATCATTACTCATGCGTATGTATGACAAACCGCCTCCACAAAGCAATGCAATTCATTTACTATGATAAAATTTCATGAATAGTTATAAAAATGTATATAATGAATAAATTTTATATTTATAATATTAATATCAGTATGGGTATTTATTATCTATATCCTATATGAAATAACTGGTACTTTCTTAATAAAAATGAAAGAGAAAAAAGGAAATTAACATCTTTCAAAAATAGTAATAATAAATGTTTTTTAATTAATATGTGGTAAAATGTTATGAGAGTATCATATACAATATTATATATATTAATTTTTAATTATTAAGTATTAATAACATGTTTCAAAACTTTAAACTAAAGTATAAGGTAGGTTCAACAAATGAGAAGTGTGGGGTAATGGATTTCATCTCAATTTATAGTAAAATAAGTCATATTTGTTATTATTCACTTATTATCTTTTTTGTAGAGTATATAATTACATTATAAAATAACTAAAATGAATAAATATTTATTCCAGATGATTTATTTTTAAATTATTTTATATTATTTTTTAGGGGTTACAATTTGAATGTTACCAAGGAGGTAAGAATGTAATTTACAATCTTACTTTCACTTGGGATTTATTTTAGCCTCATTGAAGGAATCTTAACATTTAACCTTAAAAATTTTGAATAATTTTATTATCCACTAGATATTTAAGTATATTCCATATTTTCATATAACATATCATCTCTTTGGTACTTTAATCAAGAAAATAAATGTTTAAAAGAAAAACAGATTTTATTTCTCTTAAAATTTGATATATTTTTCTTCCAAGTCCATGTTATTCAAAATTATTTTCCAAAATTACTTTTATTTACTCAATTTAATTATTAAGAAAATTTTAATTTATCATTTAATTTTAAAAAGGGTTTGAAATTAATCTTTCTACTGTGTTTTGGAAGGGTATTTCTTGAAATAAAATTCAAAAGGAATGTCTTTTTTAACATATACTATAATAGTAGACTTCTCGTCCATCGTAACCATTTTATGAAATGTAAAATATTATATTCATTTTAAATTTTTTGAAATAAAACTCTTTAATAAAGGAATATTTTAATATTTCACTTCTATTACATTTATTTAACCAATATAATTGATTTTGTTAGAGAAAAACCTATATTACTAATAAATATATTATCGCCTTTCATCTCATGATTAATCATGTGTTTAGTAACATTATCATGAGAAAATCACGTTCTTATTATCATTTATCATTCAAAATTAAATTTATATTAAATTTATATATTTTTGTATCATGGAAATAATTATTTCCTAAAATTCATATCATTTCAATATAGAGTTATTACTTTGAATGTTATATGATTGACCAGTGATGTAAGAGCCTGGTTTTTAACTCATTTGCATATCCTTTATATTTCAGTCTAATTATTTATTTTGGACCTAATATGGTTGCCTAGTGAGTTATAGAACGACCCAAGTGTGTTTGGGGATTGTTCAGAGCCCAAAACACATCTTTGGGGGGAAATTGGGCATGTCGCATGGTTAATGTAAACTGTGATGGTAGGATGCACGGTTAAATCATACCATGTGAATGGTTGCATTTTTGGTAAGATCCATTTCACACAATTGGAACATGTTTTCCCAAATCTTGTGGCCTAACCGTGCAGCACCCCCTCATTTTCATGTTCTCGTGTAGGGTTTACGCATAGTTTTTTCAAACCGTGAATCGAGTGCATTTTGGGTAATTTTACCATTTTACCCTTAATCATCTATTTAACCTAAAATTCATGCCAAATCCAATTTCTAGTGGGATTAGCCTCTATTCCTTTCATTATAGATCTTTTTGGAGGCCTAAATAATGGATCAAGAAATCTCCTTCACTCGGGATTGGATCACACTTCCATTCATCACGTTGGATGTGCAATGGTATGTACTCGAGTCTGTTTATGTCTTTTTTCTTCTCTCTTTCTCTCGACCTAGTTACTGAGGTGTGATAATTTTTTCCTTTTTTTAGATATACTCATATCCATGAAAAATCAATTTCTAATACTAGAGGAGGATATTTTTACAAGCCTAAGGTGGGTGCTCTGTAACTCTTCCCTCAAGTTTATTGATTTTGGAATTATTGTGTGGGGGCCACCGATTTCATTGTGTGTTGTTTTATGAATTTTTATTCCATGCTTATACTCATTAGAACCACATGGTTATTATCTTTCAAAATATGTGATTATTTTTTAGTGGTTACAAACAAAACTCCATACATCCCATGTAGTATGTTATGCCATAATTGTCGTTTTAGTGGTTTCACACATTTGAGCCACTGTTCGGGTGTGCCTTGGACTGACCTTCCTAAGGGTAATATTTTATATATTAAATTGATTTATTTTATATTTTGAGTTTCATAATGGAATTTTCTATGTATTATCACCACTTTACCTGCCTAAGTTAAGTGTTTTAATTTGATAATTAAATGCTAAATGAAAATTGGAATGTAAACTAGGTATATGAATTTGCCTTATTAGATGTAAATAAATGTTTGGTTTCATGTTTGTAGTACCCCTTCCATGTTGATGGAAGGTATTGGAGTGAACCTTGATTATTGAAAATGTCTTAAACGGGTTAAATGAATGGTTTCGTTCTACTTGTCATTGTCACACTAATGAAAGGAGAGGCATCAACCAAATAGGATTATCGATTAATTAAGATTTGATTAAAAGGTTTCATGATCAATTAACCTTCTCAAAGTAATGAAAGGTAGTGAATTAAACTGTATGAAATATTATATGACATAAATATCATATAGGAGTATCCTAACTCGATATTTCCTAGGATTCAATATGGAATGCCTTGAGCACTCAGGAACACCACTCTAATTAAAGGATGTAGCTTTCTTAGGTTGACACTCACATAGAACCTGGTCTTTTTATTACCTTTTATGGATGGTATGACACTGTAGGATCCCTCATGTAATACTACAGGATGCCTTTGATACATTCCTTATATTCATCATTGATAATTAGGTGTCACGGTTAAATACCATCAGGCCTAGTCATTTTATATCCCTATTTTACCTTGGATGAACCCCTTGGACTCTGTAGGCATCTTATTGTGGAATACCTTGGACAATGTTCCTCGGATTACACTCTTACCCCTTAGATAGACTATAGTTATTATTGGGTTGGTTACCCTTGAGGTCTACATTTCCTTGGTTATTACCTTGGTACTTAATTAATAAATATCATTATAGGTTTCCTTCATATATCTTGGAACCTTCACTATTGTTAACATGTGACTCATTTATAAAATGGTTGTAATCATTTAATTAATTGGTTACATATTCAGACACCAACTAAGTGATGAAGTAGGTACATGGGTATTTAGTTACATTTTACTACTTTACAATATATATACATGATTTCACACTATTATATTTCCATTAAATAGGCCATATGTTATAGACATCATTGGTGGTGGGCTACTGAGATTTATTGCACTCCCTCTCTGGGTGTCATTTGGTACCCGGGGTAGATTACATGAAAGTAGGTGTTGAAAAATGGAAGCATATGACTTCGAACACATGATTGCTTGTTATTGAGGATGGATCTTAATATCAGATAACTGAGTCAGAGCTTGGGATTATTTGGACAGTCTTTTATTTTCCTTCATACTTTTTTTGAACGTGTTATGGTTGTTGTATTGTATCCCAGTTTTCCAATTTTCTAGATACATCACATATCATCAATAGTTGTTGTGTGTTATTCAAGTTGTTTTAGTTATTTTTATTATTATCCCTATTTCTATTGGTCCTTATGTTTACTTATATTTCTTACTCTATTTACCTCTATTTATATTTATCCATTGTGAAGCACTATAGTAATGAGGACATAGTCTCCCCAAAGACACACCATAGTCCCTCCCAGCTAGTTGGTAGCCTCTGGAATTCAAGGATATGCACATGAGGCCATGTATCCCATCAGGATTGGGGCACCCATTAACTGGAATCTTGGACTAGGATGTCACAAAGTGATATCAGATTATTTTCCTTTGTTGCTTTACTATTTAGAAACAATATATTGGAGATTAGGAATGCATAGAACATGGTCATAATCCATTATTGGGCATTGTGAACCCATGTTCAGGTTAAATGCTGAATTTCCTACATTATAATTATTAGTATATTTTCCCTATTACAGTTGACATTATTTCATCTTTGGGTGACACACATGTTGTGTGGTATTGTTGATTATTACACTATTTAAGTATTTCATTCATCCTTGTCCCGATGAAATGAGGGAAAGGATCATTGTTACATGCATCATTATAAACACCTAGGATTTTCATATCATGCATATTGCCATTCCATATAGGTGAATTTCAATAATTTTCATTTCATTATATGAATATTATTATTGAGTGATGATGTGATAGTTATCTTGTACATGTATTAATTTTGGTTGGTATTGAGTGATTTCATGTCCCAATTCATGAGTTGTATGGGCCCTCTTAGTTTTGGGAGGTGTAATTTACCAAGTCAATCTATAATGTTATAAATAAACGGGTGTTATTTTTAGTGATAAGGTGTATGGGAACTGATTCACTGGGAATTGATATCAAGTATAATTTGAATCATTACATATAAAATGAAATAGTTTCACATCATTATCCTACCTTGTCAAGATTATTAAAGGTAAAGCGGTGAACCTGGTAATTAAATTTAAAATTAAATAAAACATATAATTAAGAACATACTGATACCTATCCATATTAGTGGGTAGTTGAGGTAGTATTCCTTGGGTAGTGAGTTTTATTAATTTCATCTTTTATGAGTTTTTATATATTTCTGCCTAAAGATTTTTTGGAGGCATTTTGTTGGAATTTGTTTGCCAATTCTACCACAACATCATCATATCGTATTCCTTGAATGTGGTAATGATCATTATCTAGATGTGGTGAGCCCTTAGCCACCAGTATTACCTCTAGGAGTGACACATGAGAAACCACCTATTGTACCTCATCCATTCATGGATTCCCAAGTTTGTGATAGTTACCTACATATGATGCAATCCATGCATGGTGCTACAGGAGTTTCACATACGATGAATGATCTGACTTGTGAGTTCCAGCATAAATATCCTCCTATATTCTTAGGGGATGGAGGTCTATAGGATTTTGAGTCTTGGATAGAGGCCACCCTATCTAGCTTTGAGCATCAGGAGATTCCTCTAGAGAATAGGGTCAATCTTTCCATGTAAATTCCTTAGGATTTGACCAAGAGCTTTTTGGATGTAGTTACCAAGGATGATCACCATAAAGGCATGTTATGGGATGATTTCAAGACTATTTTCTATGGTCATTTATTTCCTCATAAACTGAGATCTAAAAGATCTAGATATTTCTAGCATCTGAAGTCAGTTTCTATTTTAGTTACAGAATATTTAGTGTGTTTCAAGGAGTTTCAACACATCTAGATGATGATGAGATTTAGTGTGCTAGTTGCTTCGATGATGGGATTTAGTATTCCATCCATACATAGGTGAATGTCTTTAACCTATCTAAATTTTCCAAAATTTTAATTTAGGCTCTTCTACTGACCGCAACATGAGGGATGACAATAGAACCAAGCATAGAGGATCATTACCAAGGCAAGCCAGTAGTTCTCTTAGTGGTAGGAAGCATTCCCTTGAGGTTTCTCTTTAGGGAAGTGACAACTTGAGTGCCTTTTTTGATAGAAATATGGTGTTCCATTAGTGTTCATGATGGGGGGAAATGAAGCTTCATTGTGATAAAGACCCAGTGGAGTGTCGGTATTGCATATGTATGGGGAATCTTCAACATTTTTCTAGGACCTTTCCACAAGCTCTGAGTGTAAAAGGATATGCTCCAGCTCTACCTTCAGGAGCGGGTTCTTTTGCACCACATCAAGTGAGGAGTTAGAACAACATCAGTAGGTCTATCTAAGGAGTATTTCATGGTCATGGTAACTAGACCCCTAAACATCATGTTCCAACAAAGTAGTTATGACCACTGTAATTCAACTATTACACATGATTATGGATCTGGCCAGTTGCATGAACTACAGCTGATACTTGAGGATCATGCTATAGGACCATTTGTAATATAAGGTACTATTCATGTGGCATCTATTATAGTATATAATTTTATTTGATACAGGTTATTTTGAACTCTTTTATCTCTGTATCTATCATGTAAACTCTCAAACTGGAGATACAATATTACTATGGTGTAATGGCCCTAGATACACCATTAAGAGTTCAGTATAACGTCATAAACCAATGTTGGGACTGTCCCATTAAGGTGGGAAGTTAAAATTTATTATGTAACCTCTTTGTTGCTGTGATGATAATCTTTGATGTCATTCGTGTGATGGATTGGTTGGTTTAGTATCATTCTTTTGTATACTTCTATCATTGAATGGTATCATTTACACCACTAGAGGAAAGCATTTATCTACATAAGGCTGAGTGGGATGTCCATGCTAGTAGAGAGGGACCATATCATCATGGGCTAAGTGGATATACCGACCATATTTCAAAAATCTTCATGGTGTATTAGGGTTTATAACAAGATAATTTCCCTCCAATAGTGGATCATTTCAAGGATGTCTTTACCAACAATGTTTATGGCTTACCGCCTCATAGAGAGGTAGAGTGTATGATCGAGCTTGTTCCAGGAGAAACCCTATTGTCCATTACTCTATATATGATGGCACCTACATAGCTTAAGGATCTATGATGGAAGTTAGAGGATTTATAATCCAAAGGCTTTGTATGGCCCAGTACGTCCTCTTGTGGTTTTCCTGTTATTTTTTCCAAGAAGGGAGATGAAACCATACCTCTATGTGTGGATTATAAATAGTTTAACTAGCTTATGATCAAGAATTAATATCCACTACCTCGAATAGATGGTCTCTTCTACAATCTTTGAGGAGCAGGGGTCTTCTCTATGATCTACCTAAAATTGGGTTATCATTAGGTGTGCGTCAGGACATCAGACATAACTCATACAGCATTTTATAGTAGGTATGGTCTGTTTGATAACTTTTTATTTTATTCTATATTACGAATTCGCCTACCGTTTACATGGCTCTAATGAATAGGTTTTTCGATCCCTATCTCGACTCTTTTGTATTGGTATTTGTGGATGACATATTGGTGTATTTTCATACAAATAATGACTATTATAAACACCTTGAGATCATTCTAAGTATATGAATAGGGCATCATATTTATTCCATGATTTATAAGTTACACTTATGGATCAAAAAATATCACTTCTTGGGTCATATAATATTAGAAATGGGAGTCATTATTGTCCCAGAAAAGGTTAGTGTTGTAGTTTCCTAGGAGCATCCCAAGAACATGTTTGATATATAGAGTTTCTTGGTATTGGATGGATGTAATATGCATTTCATAGAAGACTTATCACATCTTTCTTCACATATTACTAAAATTACCAAGAAGGATGTTTAGTTCTTGTGGTTAGAATAATGTGAGAAAGACTTCCATGAGTTGAAAGGGAGGCTTGTCCCAGCAGCGATTCTGATTCTACCAGATCCTGTAAGAGGCTATACCATATTCTATGACGCATCAGGCATCAGTCTAGAATTAGTGATGATGGGTTAGGATAGATTCATTCCATATGGATCTCGGCATTTGATGCCTCATGGGATAAATTACCCAATGCACAACCTTGATCAAGCAACAGTTGTCCATGCCTTACAGTGGAGACACTATTTGTTAGGTGAGCATTTTTTGGTGTATACATACCTCAATATCCAATAATATATCACTAATAAGTGTGAAATGAATCTTAGATAGAATTTATGGGTTGAATATATACAATATTTTGATTTTGAGCTTGCTTATACGCCCAGAAAGGGAAATGTGGTTGCAGATGCATTGAGTCAAAAAAACTCAAACACAGGTTATATGGGAATATGATGATGAATAGAAGTTAATGAAACTCTTTTATCAGTTTCATATAGATTTTTATGATATTCACAAGAATTATTACCTATCATCATTGATAGCTACCTCTTACCTCCTTGATAAGGGGAAAAGTTAACAATTTTCAGATCCTGAAGGTTTGGTTCTTCATGAGAGTATATCAAGAGATAAACTGCCTCTAGATTGGTCTATGGACAGAGACAAAATCCAACATATTCTTGAGATTTTTTGGGATCCAAAATATATGATAGATGAGTTGATACACAATTCCCACACTTCTATGGGGTTATTTCATCTAGGAATCTTCAGGATGTACCGAGATATGTGATGAAATTTTTGGTTTCCTGGAATGAAATGCTAGATTACAAGATTTATCACTAGGTGTTGCACTTGTCAGTAGGTGAAGGTGGATCACCAGATACTTGAATTCTTTTTATAGCCACATCTAGTCCCAAAATGTAAATTAAAAGATATTTATTTGGAATTTTTAGTCGAATTACCTAGTTTGTTGAAGGGTAGAGATGATGTATGGCTGGTTATTTACTGGATAATGAATGTAGCACATTTCATTCCTATTAGGGAGACTTTATTAGTTGATGATAAGGAAAGACTGTATGTCTATGAGATAATACAGTTATTCGGGGTCCCTCGCACTATCTTTTTAGATAAGGATTCTCATTTTATGTCATTTTTTGGACGGGATTTTAGAAGGCCATGGGAACACAAGTGTTTATAAGAACATAATTTTACCCTCAAACTGATGGAAAATATGAATAGAAAATATAGGTTATAGATGATATTCTCTGACCATGTTTCCATGATTTCATCGATTCTTGGGAGAATCATATCCCTCTCATCGAATTCACCTATAATAATGTCTTTCAAGAGATAATTCAGATGGATTATTTTGAAACCTTGTATGGTAGTCCATCCCATTCACCCATATGTTGGCTGGAGGCAGGTGAGGTAGTGTTATTAGGTCCTCATCTCATTCAGGAGTATTTAGAGTAGGTTTTTCTAATCATAAATCATATAACTGCTACTCATTCTAGATAGAAATCGTATGTTGTTCGTCGTCGATGAACTATAGAGTTCAAGGTTGGGTATAGTGTTTTCCTTCAAGTATCATACAAGCTAGGGAATTGATGGTTATGGAAGTAGGGGAATTTTTCACCTCATTATGTGGGATTGTTTAAAATTATTGAGTGAGTCAGGTCAGTAGCCTATCAGTTTCTATTACCTTAGAGGTACCATGACATGAATGATGTCTTCCATGTTTCATAAAATCACTAATATCATGTTGACCCTTCTCATACCTTTGATCTCAAGGAAGATGAGTTAGATTTCGATGCTACCTTTAAGAAGTGTCCAGTATACATTGTTGACTAGAGCACAAAGGATCCCTGAGGCTGGTCAATCCCTATAGTAAGAGTGCTATATAAGCATGGATGGATTTAGGATGAGACTTGGGAGACAGATGATGACATATGTTCCTAGTGTCTACAGTTGTTCTTAGATAGTGTTTCACCACCCTTAGAATGTGAATTTGGGGATGAGTTCTTGTAAGGGTGGGGGAGACTATAAGAACCTGGGTTTTCACTATGTTATGGATCCCTTACTTTTTGATGTAATTATTTATTTTGGACCTAATATAGATGCATAGTGAGTTATTTAAGGTTCCAAGTCTTTTTGAGGCTTTTCCAAAACCTAGAACCCATCTTTTGGGGAAAATTGGTTCTATAGCACGGTTAGAGTAAACCATGATGGTAGGCAGCATGTTTAAATATAACCATGATGATGGTTTCATTTTCAGGAAGAACCATTTTTCATTTTTTTTCATACGCTTTCCCTTACCATGAAACCTAACCATGAAATGCCCCTTTTTCTACCGGTGATCCTACATGTTTTTCACATGGGTTTTTAATCCGTGCGGACAAACCGTGCACAAGGTAAATTTTGGGTAACATTTTACCCTTAATGGTCTATTTAACCTAACTATCTTACCATATCCAATTTCAAGAGGGATTACCCTCAGTTCCTCTCTTTTTGGATCTATTTAATGGCATATGGTAGGTATTAAGAGATCTCTTTCACCCAAAATCCTAATGAGATTTTGTTTGTCATGTTGGATGCCCCGCGGTAAGTACTCGAGTTTGTATAATCCTTTCTTCTTATCTCTTGCTCTCGACCTAGATATCAATATGTGATTTTTTCCCTTTTTCTCAGATCTACTTTGATCCAAGCCAAATTAGAAGCTAATACTGGAGTAGGAGAGTCATATGATCCTAGGGTGGGTGGTCTATAACTCATTCCTCAATTTTGTTGATTTTTTGAATTGTTGTGTGGGTCCCACCAATTTCATCATGTGTTGTTTATTGAATTTATATGACATTATTATACTCATTCGAACCATATTATTGTGATAATTCCAAATATGTAACTATTTGTTAGTGGTTACACCCACAACTCCATACATCCCATGTAGGATAATATTCCATTATGGTCGTTTTAGTGTTTTCACACATTTGACCTCCGTTCGGGTGTGCCTTGGCTTGACCTTCCTAAGGGTAAGATTTTACATATTAAATTTCATTATTTTATATTTTTAGTTTCATAATGGAAACTACCATATATGCTCACCTCTTTAACCACCTAATGTAAGTGTTTCAATTTGATAAATAAATGTTAAATGGGAATTGGAAAGAATACTAGGTATATGACTTTACCTTATTATATGTAAATGAATGTTTGGTTTCATGTCCAAAACTCATGATCCATGTTAATGGAAAGTAGAAGAGTGAACCATGATTATTGAACAATCCTTAAATGGATTAAATGAATGGTTTCATTATACATGTCCTTGTCACACTAATGAAAGGAAAGACTTGAAACAAATGGAATCATACGGCTTTAAACACTTGATTACATTCTATTTAGGATGAATCTTGATAGCAGATGATTGAGTCAGATCTTGGAATACATGGGATGGTGTTTTGATTTCCTTTATACTTTTTAGAAACATGTTATGCCTATTATATTGTATCCCTGTTTTCCAGTTTTCTATATACATGACATATCTTCTTCAGTTGTTGTATGTTATTCCATTTTTTTAGTTATTGTTACTATTGTCTCAATTTCCATTGCTCCTTCTATTTACTAATATTGATTCCACTATTTATATCTATTTATACATATCTATTATGATACACTCTGGTAATGAGGGAGTAGTCTCCCCACAGATATATCTTAGGCCCTCAATGCAAGTCGAAAGCCTCTGGCATTAGGGGAGATGTGCTTAAGGCCATGTGGCCCACTAGGCTCGGGCCACCCATTAGGTGGCATCCGGTTCCGGGACATCATAGGTGAAATATTTATAAATCCATATTCTTTATTAAATATGGATATTTATTGATAATTTTAACATCCTATGTTTTTAGGGATGAAACAATATATTCAATAGCATATATTCTACGCCGCATCGGGCTTAAACAAACAAACAAATATTATTATTTAAATGATATCATTATAACCTACCTATTAGAATGCTGGTTATGAACAATGTTAACTAAATTATAAAAATATTTTTTATACATGTATATATTATTCTTTAAATAATGAATAATAAATTAATGTAAAACCATTTTTAAGATAAGATGAAATGGTTTTCCAAAAAATGTTTTAAATGTGAATAAGTGTGGTTTATACCAATAAATAATAAAATCATGCTTCTTTGATTATATTAATGATATATATATATATAGATGTATATATATAATATATTCGATATAATTTTTAAAATTCATCCTATGAGTTTTTCATATATTATATAAGAACAAATCCAATTTTATGCATGAAAGAATTATTAATCTAATGAGGCAGTTTTGCCACTTTTTGATGGCACACTTGTTTTAAATATATTTTTTGTAAATATTAACAATTATATTTCAAAAAATAAACCTTTTAATTAAAATTGTAGTATAAAAATTTTCTAAGGTTTAATTTTTGGTATTTTTCTGGTAATATTCATTTTTTGATGAACAGTGAAAATTATACTGTACTTAAATTGAAAACTATTTTTTATTCTAATTTATTTACACTATTAGATTATATTTTAGAATGGTTTTAAACTATATTTAGATAAATATGTTATCATATAATCTAATTATGGTCATTATAAAAAATTTCAAATTGATTTTGGATATAAAATGTTTTCAATATTTTGGATTTTTTTACTTTAAAATCTTGTTATCTCGATCTGTCAATGAGATTAATTTTTAATTAATTTATAAAAATTATGTGCATTTTGTAACGACCCAAACTTCTATCAATGAAAATTATTATTAATCTAATTAAATGTCTTTTATGAAAAATGGTTATATAAAATATACACTTCCTTGGTTTTGTGTTTTGGGATTTTAAAATACCATTAGGAATTGTGACTATTGCTAATATAGTCATTGAATAGTGATCACATTATTAGTATAAATATAGGGATTTAACCAATCCAATTTACTCAGAAAAAGGAAGTTATGGCCTCATACATTAGACGTGCTCCATACAAAGCCCATATGTTGGAGCTCGGAAAGGAGGTGGTTTCATTGGGCTTCGCTCTTGACAAAGCCCAAGCTGAGCTTCAACAAGTTAAGATTGAACGGAATCGCCTATGGTAGAAGTGGAAGTTGATAGAGATTACCACTCGAGCAATGTTATTCGAGCCACCCCAAGAGTTTGTCATCATCGCACACCATACCCTTCGATTTTATGTGGGTGTCATAAGGGGTTATGTAACAAGACCTTATCACTATAAATATGTGCATTATTTTTGTATATAATAATGAATATACATTAATTTTATTATATTTACTTTGTAAATAGTTTTTAAATTGCAAATAGTATTTTTAGTTAATATTCAATTAAGAAATATATTTTGATTAATTAATAGATTTTTTAATTAAATAATATTTTAATAAGATATTATTATTATTATTATTAAATTACTTTTTATTAAATATAAATGGTCGTATAATTTTATGAATGTAATTGTAATTTTTATTAAGGTTTGAAAGCTGTTTTTGTCAAAACCCATGAATTTTCGATAAATATTGGTTTTTATTTTAAAATAAAAAAATTAAAATATTTAGAATATTATTTAGATAAAATGAATATTATTTTTGGAATCAGGATGTTGAAATTATGAAATGGTGAATTTTTCATAATTTTCTGAGACAATCAGATTTTTGGGTAAAAATTAAATACTGTTTAAATATATAATGTGTTTTATGACATAATAATGACCCAATAGTGATGTAATAAAATATTATAAATGATATTTTCGGCCAATATATGGTTTATTATTAAAATAATGTGATTTTAGATTTTTTTGATTAATTTTATGATGCCTTAGTGGACCCTCCATGACTTATAAAACAGTTTAACTTTTAAAATTATTTTCCTTGAGAGTGTGACTCACCTCTACATAAGAAACCCTATTATTTTAAGAATTTTGGCCATTGGCCTTATAAAATATTTTTTTCCAATCCCATTTGTAAAAAACCATGGGCTGGTTTGTGGTTTTTATTAGTTTAATGTGAGGTGTCCCAAACCTAAATAATAAAGAATTCCTTCTCCTTTCGTATATAAACCCACCCAAGCTCCCACTTACTCTTCACTCAAATACTTTGGAGTTCGTCCAACCTCTCCCCTCCTCTCTCTAGAAACCTCCCAAGGTTCCCCAAGATTCCAAGAAGCCTCTCTCAAGACCCTCCCAAGCCTTTGGGATCACATTTCCAAGTAAGGGATTCCTTCTTTCCTCTTTTTATCCAAGTTTCTTAATATTATTATGCCCTTTTATTTTCAATTATAAATGTTGGGGAATTATTTCACACCTCCACCATACTTCCCTATTTATGTTTTAATGATGAGGGACCCATTTCTCTCTCATTAATTCCTACCATGTACACCCATTACTGTGCCAAAATTTCATAAGGAATTTCTCTCTCCTCATTTGCATTCAAGCAATTCTTTTGTATTATGAATATAAATTCCATTACTTATGGTACATGTATCTATATGACCCCATCACTGTCCATTTCATGTTTATATTATTATACATCCTTTTATCTCTCATCAAACATTTTTTATGAAGTCTTATATCACGCCGTTATGCTGCCGAAATTGTACCGCATTTTTCAAAGCCAAAATCATTGTGTAGTAAATACCATGCCCATTTCTCTATCAAGGGTATTCACCTTTATGCACATTTACTTATTAATGGAATAGTTTCATGTATGAGTTCCACATTCCTTAATTGTTTAATAAATTATGATGTCTTATGAATCCATGTTGTATGATCCTGTGGCGCACTTACACATGAAATGAAATGTTTAAGAAGGATGCACCCTGATAGTGCTCCAATGCATTGGGTAGAGATTAGTATCATCATACTTCAAGTGAAATAAGGGATTAATCATTCTAATTCAAGTTAAATGAGGATTTTCTCATGCTAATTCAAGTTCAATGAGGTTTTACTAATGCTCCATGTGCAATGAGTCTTGGCTCATGTTAATTCGATGTTAAGTGTTTTTGCCACATTTCAATGTTATGATAATCATGCTATATCATTCCTTTATGTTCATGTTTATCTTTCACTCCATTAATATGACTATTTACTAACATGTATTGAAATATTCATGTTATACCTTGTTTACTCCCTTACTGGGCTTTATAGCTCACCCTTTTATTATGCATGCCCTTAGGTTATCCTATGCAATGATAAGTACAAGGGAATGTAGTGGTCATGTAAAGGAAGTTTTCAATAAATATGTTTTTTGTTTTATGTTCTAAGTTATTATGTAATGTTGCTAATCCCCAAAGACACTAGACCTCTCGATCTTCTATGCTGTATCAAGTGAAGTTTGTGTAATAAATCATGTTTAAGTGTGTAATAAAGAGAAGGGTTATCGCACCTTTAATTTTGATAAATGGATTAAATATTTGGAATCATATCTACCAAATTTAGTAAATATGTCCTTTTTATTTTTGGAGAAAATATGAAATTCATCTTTGGTAATTTTTATTACCACGATTAAGGGTAAATTATGTAACTAAGGGTAAAACTAATATTATAAATATTATAAAATTAACATAAACTTGTAAAAAATCTATTGGTTGAATATTTGTCATCCATAATAATTAAATGATCATTTATGAGACCATTTATAGCCTTTTGGAAGATAATATAACCTTTATAATATTATAATCAACAGAAAGTCAAATTTATCATTATTTTGTTTTTAAAAAGATATATATTTTTAATATAGTGAAATATAATGGATATTTTGGAATATAAATAGTATTTATAAATATAAAATGTTTATATACATCATGGTATTTTGTTATAATTTTATTTATGACATAATTACCTTAAATGGAGACACAATGATGATGAAGTAATTGTTTAGTTAATGAATGAATAAAAATATGATATTAAAACTATTAAAATAAATATAATATGATATATTAAATGTCATAGATAATTTTTATGTATTAAATATACATGTTATTGATGCGTTAAAAGAGTTTTTTCTAAGATATCATGTTTTTATGATATTTTTAAAAAGTTATGTAATGAATAGTATCAAAATTGACATTAATGATATTCTAAAATAAATAATATTTTATTAATTGATATAAAAGTAACAAAAATCTATAATTCGTCCAAATTATTTTGATAAGTCTCAAAATATCTTCAATAACCCATCTATTGGTCTTTTTTTATTTTATAGTAATTATATTAACCATATAATAGTAAATTACATGATAACACGGTAAAAAAAGATAAATAAGGTTTAAAGATAAAAGATAAGGATTTAAAATATTATCAAAACTTATGTAATATTTATTATATGAATTTATTTTATCCCAAAATAATCCTAACTTATGAATTAATAATTCTCGATCCATTTTTTCTATAATATTAATTTATTTTAATTTTATATTTTGAATATTTCAAAGAGTCCCCATCCCCTCTCTTAGAAAAGGGAACACATTATTCACTTTTCATCACAATTAAAAACCTATTTTTCTTGTACAATATCTTCCCCAATTCCTTCATAGAATCCAACCCTACATTCTAGTTCTCTTATTTTATACCGAACACCGCCCTTAGTGATCATAAGGTGTTAAGAGAATGAGATATTTCAAAGAAGATGTATTGTTTTAATTAAGTATTTTTATTTTTTTGATTATTCCACTTAAATAAAATATACCTCAACCATGATGAATTAATAAACCTAATATAATCAATTTAATGAGATTTTATTATGTTAATATTTACTTTTAAATCCATCTATACATCCATCAAATTGGAAAATAATTATCATCTGTTTGTACAGTGAACAACCACCTCACGAATGGATATTATTTATTTTCCATAACAGCCTCATAATAATGGTAATAAAGATGTAAATAAAGTTAATATATGATATTTATGAAATATTTATCATTATAAAAAGATAATATATCATATAAAATCTTACCAATCCATACACATAAAAATGATATCGTCTCTTGTGTGTACGTGTGAACTATTACCTCCAAAAAGTGATGTGATTCATTTTTCATCACCAAATAAAATGAATGATATATATAATTATATTATTATTATTATTATATTAATTATACTATGATAATTCTGGATATATATTAATTAAATTCTTTCTATTATGATAGTTGAATAATGAAAATTTTACTCATTCGTACGTAGGATTACCATCTCTAGGATTGTAATATAGTTTATTTTTCATATCCATATGTAATGAATTTATTTAAAATTTTAATTGATGAATAAAATTTATTATTATGTAATGAATATTATTCTCTATATGATTGGGTAATTCCACTTTGAATATTAACATTATACCAAATTCATTTTGGACTCATGTATCGAATATCATCAGAAACATCTGACGTGAACTTAAATAATTATGTAATCATTATAACATGATAATAAGTTATATAAAAGGAATAATAGACCTGAAGAAGTTATAAATAAAGTAAATAATTATTATATGTTTATTATAAATGTATATAAAGAACATATGTGATGAATCAGATTCAAGGTAAGTCATTTCATCTCAATCTCTTTTCACATAGACATTTCATGATGATATGCACCATTATTATTTTATAAAGTGTATATATAGCCCGTTTGACATTACATATCAATATTTTATCTATTATAATTTCATGTAACATTTTGTTAAAAATTATTCTTTCATGTTTCTTATGATTTAAATTTTGAAAGTGCTAAGGGGCTTTATTTTAGAAAACCCTTCATTTAAAGTCCTCTTTCAACACATTTTAAAAAAGTAAAATGGAATTTGTTTTAACTTATATAAAATGAGAATTTTCTCCAACATTCATGACTCTTTATTAATTTAATGTTTCCTTTATATGTTTTCATGTTTTTTTTCTAAGAATATGTTTTCATTATTACATGTGCAGTTTTAATATTTTTAAAATGAATTTTTAGAAGAAAATGGTATTTTCATATCTGAAAATGTTTTTCTCACATGTTTAAAAGAGTTTTCAAGGGTTTTATTCATGAAATATTACTTTGATATTTTTTATGGTATGATCCCATTATATCTCAATATATTATGGGTTTATCCCTATTGTAGATCCTGATATGACACGTTGGGCCCCATTATAGCTCATGGTATGAAAAGTGTGACCCGTTATAAATCTCCAAGACATTGGGTACTCCAGAGATGGAAGTCAACTATATAGTTATTCAATTTTTAATGGTGTATGTAAGAGTGATATGGTAATGATTTCCCAAGTATCCTAAATTATTTTTCCATGCTTTCTAATGAGTTTTTAAGAAAAGGTTTTATTGGGTTTTTATGTTTTCACTAGGAAAACGATTTTTCATTCTTTATGTCATTACTGAGCTTTTTTTCTCATCCCAAGTTTTGAAATGTTTTTCACATGGTTTAATTAATATTAAGGTCATGAAAATAAAACATGATTCATTTTTAAAGGGTTTCCCATGGTGGAAAAATTGGACACTAAGTATAAGTGTCCACTTGTAATGGATGGTTTTAAATTGTAAGAGGTTGTCTTAATTCTATGAAAATATTAACTGAAAAAATCCTTAAATGATAATTATAGTAAAAACACTATAAAATTTAATTTTTATGGTTAGTTACTTACAGGTGTTATCTAATAGAGTTTTAGACAACTTTTAAGATTATGATGTCTTTTAAAGATTTATTTATGTCATCATGGGTTTATAATTTATAGGTTAATCTTAGGTTAAATATCCTAGAAAACCCTTTTGAAACATTAGGTAATGATATTTTAAAGTGACTAATTGTATTTTCTTTAGAGTCCTTTATTTTTATGTTAATTATGGGTTATTATATTTTGGGTTAAAAAATTAAAGGTATGAGATAACCTTCAAGGTTAGAACATGATAGGATTATTTTGTGCACTTCATCATATATTGGGTAATGTTATAAATAAAATATAAAGTTAGAAAAAATATAACATGCATTATGGGTGATAAATCTCCCCATCCAACAAGGCTACAGGAATTGAACCCACAACCAAAGAGTGACAAGGATGTATCACCTACCACTGGCTTACGTGAAGACCCAAATAGTATAACTTTTTCTTTTTAGTTAAATGATTTGATGGATAAAGAACATATTCATTTTTGGAATAGATGTTTTATCTAATTGGTAACCATGGGATTGGGAAACAATATATTTATTAAGTGATTAATGTTATTTCGGAAGATAATTTCTATTTTTGGGATCTTATAAGATTAAGGTAAATTTAATTATATGGGATATTATTTTAGGAATAAAATTTGAATTATATTTTAGAAGAATATTTGATTTTATCAAGGACTTATGGTTATTTGGGTAATTTATAGAAGTAATTATCATATCTTAGAGATTATTTTTGTTATGAAAATAAATTTTTGGTATGATACAATAAGAGTGATTGATGTTATTTAGAGATAAATTTTAAAATTTATCTTGGAAGATGATGTTATCAAATCCTTATGATTTTTGGGTTTCAATATTAGTCTATAAATTTTTAGAGGAATTTTAAGGATTGTTATTTGTATAATGGTTGATGTTGAACTTTGGGTATTACTATTTAATTTTGAAGATTGAAGTATATTTTCAAAATTTAAGGTCTATTATTTTTGTGTAATTATCTTATACTATACTAACCATTTTGGTTTTATTTAATTTATAATTAAATGGGAAATAAATAGTTAATATTTTATGGATTATATAATTTTATATAACTTGAATCTAGTGTTTCAAGCATGAAAAAATCATTTTCAATATTCATCACTTTGAGAAAAATATGAGTTCTGGTGGAAATTGATTAAAGGAAGAAACTCAACTATTCAAAGTATATTTCATTTTTTTATTAATCCATTAAGTATAATATTTCATAAAAACCATTAAAGGGATCTTAAAACAAAAACTTTATTAGTGTTCTTTTCTTACTAGGAGATTAGTAACCTTTTAACCCATCATAGATTTATGGTTTTGTGATTGTTAACTTTCTCAAGAAAATGTTATATATCACTCCCATAAAAATATGTTAGTTAGTTTTTCTTCCATATCCAACTTTCTCTACATGGAACCTTCCTATGTGTTATCTCATATGACCTTTATACATCCCTTTCATTATTTTAATATGGATGTTTATTAATCCTTTTTCGGATGTGGGATTTTAACAAAGGTATTTTGAAAACCCAAACCATTAGTTCTTGATCCCAAGTTAAAATTACAAGGAAACAATATATAAAAGGTGGGGAGAATATAACATTAAAAGTTTTTTAAGAAAAACACTATGTTTGATAGCGTACATCATAAACCACATCAAACCTAAATGAACAAATAAATATTTTAATTTAAATGCAATCAATATAACATAGTTGTTAGAATGAAAGGTATGAACAGGGGTAAAAAAATTCAAAATATTTTTTTCACATGTATATATTATTCATTTAAGAATTAATTATAAATTAATTTAAAACCATTTTTGAAATAAAATGAAAAAAAATCTGATAAATTATTTAAATGTGCCTAAGTGTGTTTTATACCCAAAAATAATAAAATAAATCTTTTTTGTATCATAAAAAGTAAATAAATATATATATATAATATTAAATATAATATATAAATTTATCTTGTGATATTTCTAGACATTTTTATATAAACAAATCCAATTTTATGCATAAAATATTTATTTATTTTAAAAGGTAGTTTTATTGCCCTTTGATGTCATTTTTAAAAAAAAAACTTGTTTTGAAAACTTTTAGAAATTATATATTAAAAAACAATCAACTTATTTTAAATATGTTTATCAAAATTTACTTTGGTTTATTTTTTGGTATTTTTTTGTTAAGATGCATTTTTTATGAATAATGATAAAATGCTATACATTAATATGAAACTACTTTTTCATATGATTTATTTATATTATTAGATTATATTTTAGACTTGTTTTAAATTATATTTAGATATATATATATAATCATTTAATTCAGTTATGATCATTATAAGAAATTTTAAATTGAATTTGGATATAAAAACATTTCAATATTTTGCACGTTTTTACTTAAAAACTTGTTTTCTCAGTCCGTTAATGAGATTAATTTTTGAATGATTTATGAAATTTATGTGTTTTTGAATTTTTAAAAATGGAATCCATATTTTTAATCATAATTTGACAATTTATTTTATATTTCCTTTATATTGTTTGAAAAAATGTGAATTGTATCTTTGGTGGTTTTTTTTACTGCGGTTAAGGGTAAATCGGGTAATCAAGGGAAAAAATAATATTATAAATATTATATAATTACACTAATAATTTTACTAATTTTATTGTATGTATATTATTCAGAACTAAGAATTAAAGTATCATGTGTGAGGTAATTTATGTCTTTTTTTATGAGAATATAACCTTTATAATATTTTATTCAATAGAATGTCAATTTTCACATACTTTTGTTATTAACAAGAGAAATATTTTTAATATGGTCTGATATAAGGGATATGTTTAACTATAAATAGTATTTAGAAATATGAAATGTTTATATACATCATGGTAATTTATTTATTAATTTTAGTTGTTAAATAATTACCTTAAAAAGTGACACAATAATATTATGATGATCTAATTTTTTTCATTAATGGAAAAATCAAATAAATGATATTAAAATTTTTAAAATTAATATAATTTTATTTAATTAATGTCTTCCTGAAATTTTATTGAATATTTTGATATATCCGTGATGGGTAAAAAAATTAGAAGTCTCCTTGTTTTTATTATATTTTTTAAAAATCAAGTGATTAATAGTATCAAGATTGATATTAATCATATTCTAAAATAAATAATATTTTATTAAAAGATATAAAATTCATAAAATACTAAAATTCTTCCAAATTATTGGGAAATGTCTCAAATTTTCAGTAGTTAACCATTAATTGTACTTTTGGCATTTTAGAGTAATTATATTAACCCACAGTGTGTAAATTATATTATATCACTGTAAAAATAACAAATGTTAAATAAGGTTTAAATCTAAAAGATAAGGGTTAAAAAATGGTCAAAACATATAAAATCTATATTTAATAAAGGATTAATGACCCAAAATTATCCTATATTCTAAATTAATACTTTTGGGGACATTTTTATTAAAACATTAATTTATATTAATTTAATATTTTAATGATTTCTAAGAGTGACCATCCCAATCTTATAATAGGGAACCCCTTATTCTCTTTTATTAATATATAAAAAATATATTTTTTACAAATTATCTACCCAAATTGATTACAAGAATCACTTATTACATTCTGGATATCTTATTTTAGGCATAACACCACCTTTTGTGGTCTTAAGGTGTTATGAGAAGGAGATCATCCAAAGAATCGGTATTGTTTTAATTAAGTATTTGTATTTTATTTCTTCTTCCACTTACTTAAAATTACATTATTCCCTAATGACATAATAAATATAGTATCATAAATATACTTATATGTTATTATGCTAATATCATCATCTAAATCCATCTCATCTTCCACAAATGTGAAAATAATCATCATTCGTGTATAAAGTGAACAACTACCACATGAACAGATAGAATTCATTTTCCATCACTGTCTCTCAATATGGTAATAATGATGGATTAAAATTTTTTATATGATATTAATGAAATATTTTTCATTATTAAAATATAATATATCATTTACATTCTTACCTTTCTATGCACATAAAAATAATAACCACGTTCATGCGTATATGTGAACTATCACCTCCACGAAGTGATATGATTCATTTTTCATCACCAGATCACATAAATGATATATATATATATATATATAATTATATTTAAATTATTAATATGTTATTAATGATATTATTATCATTATGGAAAGATAAAATAATCCATAACTTCTTTCCATAATTATCGTTGAAAAATGAAAACGTTACTCATGCCTATATACGACTTACCTTCACCATTATTGTAACGTGGTTCATTTTTCATACCCATGTGTAATTTATGGATTTAAAAGTATTATTGATTTTAAAAACTGATTATAATTTTAGTAATATTATTCTAGATATTATGGAATAATTAAACTTTTACTATGGACATAATAAAAATTTTATTTTGGACTCATGTACATAATATCATCAAAACGTCTAACATGAAAATAAATAATTATGTAATTGTTATAACATGATAATAAGTGAAATAAAATTAATAATAAATAATAAAAATGTTTTAAAGAAAGTAAATAATTAACATATCTTTATTATTTTGGATGATAAAGAATATATATGGGAAATTAGACTCAAGGTAAGAGATTTCATCTCAATTTTCTTTCACTGATACATTTCTTAATGATATGAACCTTTTCTTTTTATAAATCATATATACAGCCCCTTTGAAATTAAATATCCATAATATATTTATTCACTTTTTATTTAATGGTTTTTTAAATGTTCTTATTTCTTGTGACTTAATATTTAAGTGTTCAAAGTGGTAAGGGACTATCTTTTAATAAACCCTCATTTAAATTTATTTTTTCAAATTTTTTTACAAAAGTAAAAAGGAATTTTTTCTTAACTTATATGGTATGATTAGTTTCTCCCACTTTCATGACTCTTTATTAATTTAATATTTTCATTACATGTTTTCTTATTTCTTTTTTATGAAAATGGTTTCATTATTTTTTGTGTGGTTTTTATATTTTAAAAATTATTTTTTATGGGAAAATAGTATTATGATATTAGAAAAAATATATCTTATGTTTAAATGGTTTATCATGGGTTGTATTCATGATATGTTCCTTGGAAATTTATTTTTAGGGGTTTAAACCATTATAAATCATGATATTATACTTTTATCCATATTATAAATCAATATATGACATATTAAGCCCCATTATAGCTTAAGATATGACTTGTGATCCCCATTATAACTCCTCAATGCATTGGGTACTCTTTAGATGTGATTTAAACATATTTTTATTCCATTTGTAATGGTTAATGTAATAGTGGTGTGGTAATGATATCCCAAGGAACCGTTGTGATTTTTTATGCTTATAATTAGTTTTTTAATAATAGTTTTTACAGGAATTTCATATTATCATTTGACTCACAATTTTTCATTATTCATATAAATTACTAAGATTTTGTTCTCATCCCATGTTTTGAAAAAGAATCACATGTTTTAAGTAATATTATGAAAAAAAATGACATCATGAAGAAAATTTTGATGATATCTCTTGAAAAGGAAACAAGTTTTATTTTTAAAGGATTTCCCTTGGTGAAAAAATGGGTACTTATTATAAGTCTCCACTTGTAATGAATGAGTTTTATAATGGACTAGTCTTAATCTAAAAAATATATATCAGTTTTTGAGAATACTAAAAATATTACAAAAAAGGAAACCCAAAGACCGTATTAGTCTAGTGCCTTTATAAGCATGGAAACATGAACACTGGAACATAAGTGAGGTATATTATATCCCACTAGGTTTTTATTTACTATAACCCTTCTTAAAAGCATCAAACCAAATACATATATCCATATCCATGGATAGAAAACATAAAAAATGTGCGATCTCAGATGCTCAATAAGCATAAACTAGGGAGACATGTAAGCATAAACATGAGTATAAATGTGTGAGAGCATGATCATGTAAATATAAGATCATACCCTAAATATGAAAGTTCACAAACATGAATCATGAAATAATTATTATAATTTCATAATATATGAATCAAAAGGAAATAAATAACATAATCCATGAAATCATAAGAGAGAAATAAGTTATGGAATTGTGGAAATCACATAAGCATATAATATAACTTCCATAGTAGCCATAGAATCAGTTCCAAGACCATGTTAGTAGTATGTGTTTTATCCTCATACCATCTTGGTATTCATGGTGTACTACCATGTACATTTTAGTAGTATGAGTTCAAGCCTCATACCATTTTAGTAGTCATGGATCACTCCCATGTTTATCTTAGTAGACAAGGTTCACTCAAATGACCATATTAGTCTATCTCATGGTATATAAATTATTACCCAGTGAATTGGAGAGAGATTTAGGTCTTACCCATCTCATAAAGATATAATATATAAATGTTACACATGATCATTAAATATAATATCATAAACCATGAAATGAAAAGGGTGTAGTAAAAATATAATCATATCATAACCTAGGGAAAAATTTATAGGTTTCATAATCATTTAATAAAAATCATAACTCATGAAAAGAAGTGGGTTTCAGAGTTATATTACTCATAAAAGAGGAATAAGTTTCATATATATAATTCTATCAAAACATAAACCATTCAAAGAAATAATATCAATGGAAAAATTGAATCATTTCCCCCTAATGGCATAAGAAACATTAATAGATGTCATCTTAGATGGGAAATAATTTTGAAATATATTTTAAAAACATTTCATTAGTAAAATATCATGTATCCATTTAAAATTATTTTTAAAACCTAATTACATTAAAAAACCATTTTCATGTAAAATGAATTGAAAACATAGATATAAGGTCTGAATGAGTTTGAAAAAAAATACTTTAAAACTTATAAAATAATATCAAAAATATTTTGAATAATTATTTCCTTGAAAACAAATAAAATAAACTTGAAAACAATTTTTAAAAATATTTCCCTTTAAAACTTATAAAATATGCTTCAAAACATTTTTAAAAACCATTTTCTTTGAAAACACTTTGAAAACCTATAAATAAATCCTGAAAGTGTTTTTAAACCATTTTATTAAAAATAAATTAAAAACTTATAGAAAAATATGTTAAACTTTTTGAAAACCATTTCATTGTAAATATATTGAATAGTGATAATTAAAACATAAAAATGATTTTAAAAACCATTTCTTTGAAAATAATTTGAAAGCATATAAAGAAACCATTAAAACATTTTGAAAACCTTTATTCTTTGAAAATAGATTTATAAAATAATATTTGAAAAAAATAAGAATTTTAAAAATACCTTTTTCCTTTTTTAAAATCATCAATTATTTCTTGAAAAAAAATTAAAACAATTTTGAAAACTTGGTTTTTGAAATAAAACAAAATTGGTGAAAGAAGATAGATATAAAGAATAATATTCTTAAAAAACACATTCTTAACTATTTTATGTACCAAATAGTGGGAAAATAGTACAAATATATGATGATATCATGAATAAAAAGAGGATATAAAATTTCATGAGTGTTATTAAGATATGGATAATTATATTTCATCAAAGGAAGTATATACATATTCAATCTCAAAAAGTGAATAGATTATTTCAATAAACAATTATAATGTGGTAATGTGGGATAATATTATACATGTAAGAGAATGAAACTAAATGAAGATTATAATATTAATAAAATAAGTAGATTCATGATATAAAATTTCAAATGAAAATATATACACCCTGAAAAATAATGTAGGTGAATAACAAAACATGTGTCTCAAATAAGGTAAATTAAAAAACTATCTTACTGATTTGGAAACAGTTGAAACATTAAACCCATGAAATAAATATAATTGAAGTTATATGTAAATACACATAAATTTAGTGATAATAATCATTTAATAAATTTATGGAATGTATATACACCACACAAAATAAAATAGTTGTGTCTAAATCATGTATCTCATGGCAATAAAGAGTGAGATGAAATTTCCCTTACCAGGAATTAGACTTATCTCATTTTTCTTTATATTCCTAACTAATAAACATATTTAAATTAATTACTTTCTTCAGAACCTTTTTGAATTTAATTATAATTTTTAATTCACTTATTATCATGTTTTATACAACTATATAAATAATTTTGTTTAAGTTGAGTGTTTTGACCAAATTTGGTTCTTATGTTAAAAACAACTTTGGTTGTTCTACAATGTTCAAAGGGGTAATCATATAAACATATCCATAAAAATATTAATGAAATTTTAATAATATTTATAGATTAATTATACTTCTAAAACCAGTCATTAAATATGGTTTTGAAAAATGAATCAATGTTACAATCTTGGAGATGGTAGGTCGTACGTACAAATGAATAACATTCCCATATCTAAATGATCATTATGTAAAGAATTTAAGTAACATTAATCATTAAAAAATGATAATTATATCATAAATAAAATTTTATTTAATCATATATACTTATATATAGAATTCATGTTATGTAAATTGAATCACATCACGTCGTGAAGGTGACATTCCACACGTCAATGAATGATGTTATCACTTCATAAGTGTTTCAAAGGGTAATAAATAAAATGGTCTATATTATATTTCTAGAAGGTTAATTATTTCATGAATATCATTTTTTTATGTCACATATTTTTAATATAACCATTCTTTATACATTCCATTTATCATGTGATTGAATCACATCACTTTTAGAAGGTGGTAGTCCACACTTTCACAAACGATGTTATCAAGTTTACACATAATGGAAAGGATAAAGGAATGTTTTATAAAATAATAAAATAATAAAAAATAAATTATATATATATCATATATCATATATAAACTAAGTTCCCATTATAATTACCAACCTTGAAATGTGGTAAAGGAAAAAATGAACAATCATCGTTTCTCGAGGAGATAGTTCGTCGTAATCGAATGGTAAGTTTGTTACACATTAGATGAAGGTTTGTGTAAGTATAGATAAAACCGTTAATATAAATACAAATAAGTATATCTAGGATATTTTTATTGTTATATAAGCATGAAATAAAGATATTTTAGGGGGTATAAAAAGATAATAAACAAAAAGAGCTTGAGGATGATGTTACCTCTTCTTTGGGTAACTCCTTTAAGTTTCCACAAAAGTTTTTATTTAGATGGATTTATGTACAAAGGTTTGATTAAAGGAGGAATGGAGTGATTTTTTATATAAATTTGGTAAGATTTTGGTTGATCCAATGTGGATTGAGAGGTGTGAAGAAGTGAGAGGAGAGTAAGCATTTTATAGTGGAGGAGGCGTGTCACTCTTGTAATTGTTTGGAAAAGGAAAACCCAACCAACATTTTTTTATTGAATGTGGATCCAATAATATTCCAAAGTATATAAAAGGGAGGTTAAGGAAGAAATATGTTCATAAAATTTATTTTGGAAGACTTTCTAACTCATATTAGGCCTTTAGTTTAGTGTTAGTCCATTATTAATCTTAATTTAATCTAAATCTTTGTAATTAATATTAATTACCATCACTAGTATTTTTAGTCAAAAACTAACATGGTATTTTTAGACATTATAAATTATTTTGATTCCAAATATGAAAACCATTTTACCTAATTCCAATAATAAAAGTAGTATAAATTAATTTTAATTTAATCCCAAAGACGAGACGACAAAGCAGGTTTTTAAAATAAACTCATTCCAAAGATTGCTCAGTTTTTATAACAAATTTCAATGTGAAATTGAATCCAATAACCTAAATTGGATAAATGGAAAGAAATTATATCTAATTATACATTAAATTTAATTAAAAAAATAATTTTACCTTATAAATATATTTTATGAAAAATAAGTTTTATGTTAAATTTTAGTATTTTTCATTATTCATTAAAAATAAAAATTCATAGAAAAATACCAAAAATTCACCAAACCTAATTTTTTTCTCTTTAAAATAAAAAAATTTAATTTGACATAAAAAATTTATAAAAGTGAAAAAAAATTATATTTAATATAGGGTAACCATCAAAAGGCGGTAAAAGTGCCTTAATAAAAATATAGGATTTTATGTGTAATATTCAGTTTGTTCTTATATTATGCCTATCAAATCTATTGGATGAATATAAAAAATATTTGATTGTATATAATATATATATATATATATATATATATTACATTAATAACACTTACTAATTCTAATAAATTTAATTTATTAGGATAAAATAGCATTGTGAGTATAAAAATAGTTTTTTTATAAAAGTATTCCATTTATATTGAATTGGTTCTTATATTAATTATAACTAATTAATTCAATTTATATTTTTGTAAAAAAAATATTTCCATAACTTAGTTAATACTATTCAAAACTGGTAACTTAATGTCTAGTTTACGTCTTAATATATTTTAATGTAATATTTTAATAATATATTATTTTTAGTAAAACACAATGTTCTGTGTTTCACAAGCCAATGAGGATAGTAAATATTTAATATAACATAATTTCATGAACCCACCTAGGTTGATGCTAAACCGGACACCCGATTTGGTCTATGGTGTGGCCCGAAGGGTCTTCCTGATCCCCATGGGCAGGCAACTAGTGCCAATCACCAATCTAAAATAGTTGGGAACGATTTTGGCGCATAAAGGGAAGAGAAAAAAATTAAAATAAACTAAACAAAATAGACAAACATTAATAGTAGAAATAAGATAATGTCTCACAACCAAACATACCTCTAAGAGACATCTTGGGTTACCTCTTGACACAGAACCATACACACTGAAAGAGAGATCTAAAACTAGAGTCTAAAAATGAAAAGATAAAGTAGGTGTGAGCATCAAAATGCTTAGTAGGAATGAAAAATATAAACCATAGTATCAATATATTTTCCTTTCCTGAAAACTTTTCATTAACACTAGTTTGAAATAAATTTATTAAAGAAATAATTTTTTCACATTTTATTAAACAAATATAGCTTCCCATTTTAAAATCCAACAAACACCACATTTCATTTTCAAAATAGAAAATCCTATTTATGCAAAAAACTAAACGAAACACCTAATAAACAGAATATAGGGTTGTTCTAAAATTAAATAAATAAATAAGTAAACAGTTCATGAATAAACTAAAGGCAATAGAAAGTAAACAAAAAGATATAAAAGTAACCATGGGTGTTCCTGAACATCACTAGAAGACCTATGTAGGTACTCAGTTTAGAACCACCTACTAGCATATGGTGAGTCCCCTAAGTCAATAACCACTGGTTGCCCTAAACTGACCAATATAGTGGAACATCCCACTTGGCCTATTTGTAATCAAGGGGATACCAATCTGTCTAATCGGGGTTGGTCAGTAACTATCACTCGATCTCCTATAAGACACCTAGGAACCAGTGGTAATTTTAAACTATGTCAGTGGGAGGCCCTCACATGTGTGACTTATCTTACCTTCCTCCATCGCACTAGTCTACCCCAAACACGAACATCTCCTGTACAATAACCCATAAAGGAAAATCGTAGAGGGGTTTACCACTATATACATATACATATATACATAACATCATTGAATGTTCCAATCAGGACATCATATCACTTGATCATTTAACCCTTTATCTAAAAACATGAAACATGCCAAAAAGCCTTTAGATTTATGCACCCAAATACACTTTTTCCAAAAACACCTCAAAATCCATTTCCAAAAAATGTGAAACCCCATTTTCATTAATAATTTCCCAATGAGCCTTTAGGTTCCATGTTCAATTAAATTTTTATAAAATCCTTCCTAAACAATAGATAAATGCATGTTTTTATAAAACACGCCAAACAACCCCTTAAGACAAAAATTTACCAAAACAGACTCCAAGTTCCAAACAAACATACCTTTTAGGATTTCATTTAAACCCATAATTTATAAATCGCATGAAGGGACCCACATTCCCTTTTAAAAAAACAAAATAAAATGGCAATCGGGCCTTTAGTACTTTCAAACCCATAATACCACACAATAGTTTCAAAGTATTTCCAAAACAACCTAATACTACTTTAATGTTAACAAATCCAAAAGGGCCCTTAATATTTCTAAATCTTATCACCTTTATATAATTCTTCCCAAACCTTGAGTAAAACACGCAACTTTATGAAATTTTCCAAACGAGCCCTATTCCAAACACACACCCAAATCACATATAAATTTTCAAATGGTTCAAACCTTAGAAAACACACATATGAAGACTTTTTTTTAAAATTCAAGCACAAAGAAACCAACACACAATTTGAGAAACCAAGGTTCATTAAAACTTCACTTTGAGGTTCCATATTCACTTGATTGAACATCAATGTGTACACCTTGTGCACCCATTGATGTTCCATCATCCAATAACACTCTCTAAACCTCCATGGAAACAACAAAAAACCATTTTCAAACCACCAATTGACTTTATAACCAATCCCAATCCTTCCAAAAAATTTCAAGTGAATAAATAACCTTATTTTAAAATCATAAAAACACTTTTTAAAATCATTTTCATAAAAAACACCATTTTCTTTCTAAAAAACACACCTCAATACTCAATCCATAAAATCCAACCAAATAATACATCCTCTAAATTCCTCAAACTAAATAGAATTTACCCAAAACACAACAAAGGTGAAATATCACAAAAATGCCCAATTTCTCTTTTAAAGAGCACATAACTTTTTATCATGTGAAATGGGTGAACAATACCTAGGAATAATCAAATAATATTTTCAAAGAATATTTTTAAAAAATTGTACAAACTTAAAAAACACTATAAAAAACTAATTAAGTGCATTATGAAGGTGTATCATATTTAAAAATTAAAAAAATAGAATTTGAAATTTAATTGAACACATTTTACATAGAATTCATAGTTATAATTTAAGATTCACATAAAAAGTTATTTTTATCAAGTTCTAAAAATTTATAAACACCATAAAAGACTAATTAGGTACATTACAAAGCTATGAATCAAGTTTAAAAAATAATTGTAAGAACACAAATATCAATGAGATTCTTCAGAAGGGAAAACATGGAGACATGAACCTCACTGGTGTGCGAATGAAATAGATCTTTTAAGGGAGGTAGAACAAAGCCTAGTAGACCAACTGCACACCCTAGATCCAAAGAAAACCAAGATATGAATCAACCCTAATATATAGGGTTCATCTGAACAAGAAACCCCATATAAAAACCCTATAAATTGAAAGAGTAGAAGAGAATATGAGAAAGAAAACACACTAGAGTAAACCACAATATCCACTGGGGGAAAAGGGGACGTACCAGATGGAGGTGCGGAGAGGGGGGGTAATGTTGTAGGCCACTAATGGAGAGTGTGAGAGGAAGTGAGAAAGTGGGTCCCTATTATGATGGGGGAGGGGTGGCATGAGGATGAGGTTTAGAATGAGTAGGAGGTATAGTTAGAGCACTACAGATAGAGGTGGCAGCTGGGGTGGTCGCATAGGAAAGGGGGAAATGAGGGGGGGTGGCATCGTGAGGGGGTAGGGGGAGGAGAAGGAAACCCATGTTTTAGAAAAAACAAAATAAAAACTTAAGTGAAAAAAATAGTAATTATACTAATAATAATTATAATAATAATAACATAATAATAATAATAATAATCTACTTAATAATAATAATAAACTTAATAACAATAAAATTAATAATTATCGTCATTATCATCATTTAATTTTTAATAATAATATTATTATCATTATTATTATTATTAAAACATTATTTAAATTTAATTTTTATAAAATTTTATCTATTTTAAATATTGGGCAACTGCACGGTCACCTGGGTCGACCACACGGTTACTGAAAATCGTGTGGTTCCCATGCACTGGCCCAAAGTCTACCAAAATTACAAAACATCAAAAACATTAAACCAACACTCAACCCAAACCTCGAGGAGAATATCCAAATCCAAAAAATAATAAAATAAAATAATTTCAAATGTTGGGGTGTGACAATTCTCCCCACCACAAAAACTATCTACCCCTAGAAAGTCACCAAGCTGAAAATTAATCTAAAAATTGAGTCCATGCCCAAAAATAACCAGAAGAAAAAATGAATTATTGGGTGACTATTTATTCTTAAACTCACACATAACCGATCTGGACTAAAACACAACCCAAAACAAGGGGAGAATATAAGAGGGTTCTCCCCACCATAAGTTCTCTACTAACGTGGAAATTAAAACCCAAACATTCCACCCTAGGTAGGGGGGATAACATGGGAAATACCAACCAAAAACCAATCCACATAAGTTTTAAACACACTCAAAGAAGAACGAATGATTCAAAAAGACACACTCAAATGGAAATAGATACTTGGATTACAATAGAGAATTTCCATAATATGTTCACAATTAAATGATGAACATATAATGATGAAAAAACATTAACAGTATAAAAACAATAATGAAAATAATTTAAATGTTCTAATCCCAACACGGAACACAAAACCCAGACCAAGACTTCACACCGTCAGAAACTCCTGATAGTGTGTGAGCTTCATCCCAAGACCTATGGTTGGGGTTTTAATGGATAAAGCATCTCCTACCTCATAGTAAGGAACTAGAATCCTCCAATTACAACATTTTATTTAGGTGATTATTTCTACAAAATATCTCCAGATGACCCAGAAAGCAACAATGATGGCGCATATTTGGAGGGATGTGACATGAAAGCTTCGAGTGCCTGAATCGGAGAAACTAGTGGAACACACGATGATGATCTGATGAAATGGAAACCATAACCATTTAAGGATACTCTTTAGAATTAGGTTTATCTGTATTATAATTCTCACCATATGGGGAACCTTCATGTGTAGCAAGTGAAGCCATATTTCCAACCAATTGTGCTCCAAAGACCAACTCAGCTAGGAACGCTTTATCTAACAACTTCTCGAAATGATGATCTTTAGAAGAGAGGAACCACTCCATAATATTTGTAAAAAGACCTCCAATGAAGAGTGAATTATTCATGAAATCCTATTATGATAACTCTATAGAAAAAGAAACTAGTTCCTTAATATGGTCAATGTAGGCTATCACCGACTACAAGCTTTGTTGAATACTCACAATCTCTTACCTTTTCTTAATCTTTACCTCCTATGGTATGAACCATAAAATAAAGACAGACTTAAAAACTTTCCATTTCATCCTGAATTGTAATGATGGCAGGGAAAATAGCTCACATTCATCCAATGTTGTAACTTATAACATACCCAATACAACACACACTCTTACGACTTTAGGAGTTCCTAATTCCATGAAGACATCATCAACCTCTTCAAGAAACCTCACTGTCTCTAACAGACCATGATCACCATGAAGTATATGTAACATTTGGGAAGAATTAGAAACATGGCAGGACTTCTAATAAATCTTAGAAACCATTTTGGGTAGCATTTTTTGAACATCACAAAAAACACAAACCAAAACTGACATCAATTTGAAGTATACTCAAAAGAATCATCTTGATTAAAAATGACTGACTCAATGACCAAATAAATACAAACACAAAAAAAAATTCTTTCAAAAGACACCATTTTCATTTAAATTTCAAAATTTCTTTCTTTTGAGTCCAATTTTCAAATAGTGAAATCCCTTTTTTAAACCAAATTCAATTTCCAAAATCATTTCCCCCTTTGAATTCTCTTATTAAAACCAATCCAAGCCTTTAATTTCAAATACACATTTAATTAATCCTATGAAATGTTGCACATGTTTTTGTTGATTTTCATTAATGTGTTCCAACATATACCTTCCACACACATACCCCCCCCCCCACACACACACATTTTAAAATGTTCATAATGAATAACATGGTTTGAAACAAGCCATTTAATTACCAATTCTAAACAATCACCAAATTTTCAAACCAAATAAATTTCAATTTTAAAACCCACTTTACCAATTTAAATCCATTATGGAGAAGCATTTCCATTTCATAACAATTTTCATCTTCAAAAGTTCACTTACACCAACCAAAACCAATACAAAGAGGAACTTAGACCAAACTATTAGAAGGAGGGACTAGCATATGTGCCTAACTCATCTACATGGTAATGTACCGTGCCCAAAGTAGGTAATAAATGTAATAGGTACTTGAACTATGCACTTGGACTTCACACGGGTCACTACTCCATGTGAGATCACAATATGACACTATTTATCCTACATTGTCTTCCATCAATCAAAAAAATGATAGACTAAAACCCCGAACTACCCCTAGAAACTTGATTTTCAGAACGATCAAGGGTTTATGATGACCTTCTCGTACCTACCTCTTGAGTCCTGAGTCCTGACATTCCAAATCTCTAACTACCGCACACCCCAAATAATAAGTTCCTCCTATAATACCATTTTTCTTGAACCAACCCAAGTCATTCCCTAACCGGTCACCCAAGTCAGTTTGTGGCATGGCCCAAAGGGCGTTCTCGATCCCCATGGGCTGGTAACTATTACTGGGAACCAAAGTAAAATAGATGGGAATGATTTTTTCCTATAAAGGAAAGAAAAATAAATAAAATAAATTGAAAAATATATAAACACTAATATTAGAAATAAGATAAATTTTTGTAGCCGAACACACCTCCATGTGACCTCATGGGTCACCTCCTAACACAGAACCACACTTGCTGCAAGAGTGATCCAAAACTAGAATCTAAAACTAAAAAGGTAGAGTGAGAATGAGCACTGAAATGCTTAGTGGGGATGCCAAAAATAAACCTAGGAATCCATATATTTTTCTTTCCTAAAACCATTCCATTAAAAAAAATTGAAATGCATTTATAAAAAAATATTTTTTTCACATTTTATTAAACAAACATAGCTTCCTTTTTCAAAATCAAACAGATGTCGTATTTCATTTTCAAAATAGACTATCCTTTTGATGCCAAAAACTAAACCAAACACCTAATAAAAACAATATATGGTTTTGTTGGAAATATATAAATAAATAAGTGAATAGTGAATGCTAAAACTAAAGGCAATAGAAAGTAATAAAAAATATATAAAAGTAACCTTGGGTGATCCTAAAAATCCATAAAAGACCCATGAAAGTACTCAGTTCGGAACCACGTGTCGGCATATAGTGAATCCCCTAAGTTAATAACCACTAGCTGTAATAAACTGACTAATATAGTGGTACATCCCACCTGGCCTATCTACAATACAGGGGGTACCGAACCGTCTAATCGGGGTTCATTAGGAACTATCACTCGATCCCCTAAAATAAACCTAGAAACCCATGGTAATATTAAAACGTGTAAGTGGGAGGCCCTTGCACATGTGACTCACCTTACCTTCTACCACCGCACTTTCCAACCACAAACATGGAAATTGCCTATATGATAACCCATAAAGGGAAATCATAGATAGGTGTTCCCACTATATACATATACATATATACATCACTTCATTGAAAGTTCCAATTGGGATATCATACCTCATGATCATTTAACCCTTTCTCTAAAAACATGAAAAATTCCAAACATGCCTTTAGTTTTATGCACCTAAATTCGCTTTTTCCAAAACACCTCAAAATCCATTTCCAAATAATGTGAAACCCTATTTTCATTAAGCATTTTCGATGGGCATTTTAGTTCCAAGTTCCAATAAATTTTCATAAAATCCTTCCTAAACTTTAGATAAATACACATTTTTATAAAACATACCAAACAGACCCTTAATCCAAACATCTACCAAAATAGACTCCACATTCCAAATGTGCATAGATTTTAGGATTTCATGTCACGACCCACCTTTTAGGGCCATGAACCTTGTCATCTGACCCCATGGGTCTCCTGTAATACCTTGGTTGCCTCCCCAGCACACCATAGGCTATTACTCACTACGGTCGCTTATCAGACTAATGACTGTACTCACAGGCCAACACATGTTCTTTTAGTGTGTTTTTTCCTCACTCGCACACACCCTGGGAAACTTCCCAGAAGGTCACCCATCCTGATTACTACTCCAGGCCAAACATGCTTAATTGTGAATTTCTAATCAGGTAGGCTCCCGAAAAGAAAGGTGCACCTTGTTGACATAGGTAGTAACATTTAGCCTTTTAAGTATCACTTTTCCAGGGGTGTTACATTATCCACCCCTTTAAATCGCAACGCCCCCGTTGTGGACCCCAAGCCTCAAACCTAGGTAGTGCCTAACCACTTTCGGCTGGGTATTGGCTCTGATACCATTTGTCACGACCCGCCTCCCCGAAGCATGAACCTTGTCATCTGACCCCATGGGCCTCCTGTAATACCTTGGTTGCCTCCCCAGTACACCATAGGCTACTACTCACTAGGGTCTCTTATCAGACTAATGACTGTCCCCATAGGCCAACACATGTTCTTTCAATGTGTTTTGTCCTCACTCAAACACACCCTAGGAAACTTCCTAGAAGGACACCCATCCTGATTACTACTCCAGGACAAACATGCTTAACTATGTAGTTCTAATCAGGTAGGCTCCTAAAAAGAAAGGTGCACCTTGCTGACATGGGTAGTAACATTTAGCCTTTTAATTCTCACTTTTCTAGGGGTGTTACATTTCAATTTAACCCATATTTTAGAAATCACATAAAGGAACCCAAATTCCTTTTTCCAAACACAACATAAAATACCAATCAAGCCTTCAGTAAATTAAAACCCAAGATACCACACAATAGTTCCAAATCATTTTCAAAACAACCTGATACCTCTTTCATGTTAACAAAGCCAAATAGGCCCTTAAGATTTCTAAATCTCATCACATTTAAGGAATTCTTCCAACACATTGAGTAAAACATTCCAATTTATAAAATATGAAAAAAAATCCATGTTACAAACATACACCCAAAGCACAACTCAATTTTCAAATAGGTCAAAATTTAAAAACACATTTAAAACCATTTTTTTAAATCACGCACAAAGAAACCAATGCACCATTTGAGAAACCAAGGTTCATGAAAACATCACATTGAGTTGCAATCTTCACTTGATTTCACATCGATGTGTGCACCTTGTGCACTCATTTATGTTTCATTGTAATGCCCGGACCCTAGTTACAAATGATGAATCCTTTTTTTCATTTTCTAAAGAGCCAGTTTAAGGGTTACTGGTAACTGCACAAACACAAAATCAAAAATTCAAATGAAGGATGGGTGTACACATGATCCAGATACCATTTCAAAATTCAAATTCAAAAACAAGGATCATCATGACCGAACCTCGATCCTTGAGACGTCGTACACCACACAGCCCAATGCATGCTCCCTGTCATCATGAGTCAACAGCGAAGAAGGACGATGGAGACCATCCACCAGAAGGCTTCGTTGCCAACCCTATACCATCATCGTCGCTGATCATGTTGCAGTCATCACTCCAACCCATCCATCATAGTGGACCTCGTCGCCACTCCAATCAACAAGACAATGTTGCCAAACTCAGCAGCAAGCATTCATCACCACATAAACACCAACATCGAGCAGAAGATCCAAAGACCGGTTTCACACCCACCTTCAAGCAACCAAAACAGCATCCATATAAACCATCACCTTCACAGATCGTCGGAATCATCGTCAGAAGACAACCCCACCACCACAGCAGGGAACCTCCGACGCTGCTGCATCCGCCGCCACACCATCCAAACTCCATCACAACAAAAGTTAAATCAAACAAATGAAAAAGAAAAAGAAAAAACCAACATCACCAGATCAGCCTCCGCCACACAACTTCACCGTAGGAAGGTCACGCCGCAAAGAAAATCAAACTAACATAATAGCTCATCGCCACCTTCAAACCCACCAGAGAAGACCGTAGAAACCCCCAAGGCACTCGCATCCACCGTAGATCGAAGCTATGACCCCCAAACCACCGAAAAATCTCGACCCAGGACCAAATCCACACCGCCATTGAACCCATGAACTCACCAATGTCGTATGCCAGAACATCCAGCGACCTTTGTCACAACCCGATCTTCCTCTCGTGACACCAAATATGACAGTGTCATCGAATCCCGGAGCATAAGAAACCTAGAGAAGGAGAAAATGCCACTAACCTCGTAGTGAGGGAGAGCCAAAGGGGATATTTCAATCCATCTGCCATGGGAGAAGGAAGGCGGCGACGGGGGAAACCCTAGCGCCTCAGAGCCCCTTACAGACCCATCCCGTAAAACCTACCCTAGTTACCTAGAGTCGATTATTTTATTACATTGTCATGATCACATGAAATCAAATCCTGAAGGGTCGATTATTTTAGTATCCTTGGAAATACTAGATACAAACATAAGTTTTTCATTACATCTTGAAAAGAAAAATGACATATTATCTATTTTAAAAACTCTAATATCCCTTATACTATCCCTATAGGTCAATAATAATATACTTATTCGAGTCCTAGGGAAAATGAAACATATTAAAGGGGTGATCTTAGATGCTTGTTAAGGATAAGCAATATAGTAGAAGATATCATAAATAAGCATAAACATTTAAGGAAAGGTATAAAATTTAAACACAAGCATTTTAAACATAATATTCAGCATAATATACAAAGAATAAATAAACTAATTCCATTTAAATGTTCACATGGATATTCTGAATAATCACATGTAATATTAATTAGATAATGAGTAAATGCATAACTGTGGACATCATAATCATACTATCAAGGCCTCGTACTAGGACTATAAATAACTATACCGTGAAGGCATCGTGCCAAGACACTAGTTTGTCTCATGATACCTACCAATGAATAAATGGGTTATATCAAGCCCCAACCATCACTTACTAAGTCCAATGAATTCCTCATATGAAAACTCTAAAACATAACATAAATATTCATATAAAAATCACATACGAAATGTTAATACTTTATCCAAAAACCATGAATGGTATAAAAATAGAACATCCACAGTCAAACATATCATAAAACCTTAAATACAATATAGAAGATTGTATAATAATAAATCAACCTTAATCAAGCATAAAATTCAACAGAGGATGTTGAAATAGACGAAAATAATCTAATAAATTCACTAAAACTCTTTGAGAGAAATATCGCTTTTTTTACTTCGAAATTATTTAAAAGCCGCACAATTATAAAAGAAAAACATTTATATGAAAATAACCTTGTAATATTTTAAGGAATTATTCCAATTTTTTTGGTATCATAATGGTGGAAAATATCTTCTCACTTTGTATAAGTTAAAATAACATTCCTTCCATAATTTATCGAAAAGGTATTAAAGTATAACATTTGGAAATTTATGGAAAGATTCATTTCAAAAAAAATTATAAAACATAAAACAAGGGTAAAAATGACTTCAAACAACTATAGATAATATTTTGAAATACATTTTATAATAAATAGACATGGATGATAAATATGTCCCAATAGATACTTACGTATAAACAATCTTGGATAATAAATAGATTGTGAAATTAACCATTACCTGTACTTTTCTTTAGTTGAGGGTGAGTTTACCTCAAGTATAGTGGTTAATGTATTTTATTAAATTTTACCATAATTATATCCATATTCATGATATCATATATGATCCTATATTATCATTTTGTTAATAATATTTTAGTATTACCCTTGTTTTAGGTGTTAACTGTTTCATTTTACTATGCATGTGTTGTTATGTAAGTCATGTTTGTTATAAATAGAATATATTTTACTAATATCCAAAATTATATAAAGTTCATAATAACTATTTTTATTCATCATATAAATTTTATAATCATTCTTTAATTGTTAATGTGGAGAATGAATCTCATTGCATCGTGGAGATGGTAGGTCGTACGTATGCACGAGCGATGGTATCATTCCTTTGATGGTTAAATGGTATAGAATTGGATGATATATTATTTATAAAGAATAATTATCCTATTATATTAATTATATATATCCATTCTACTCATAATTATACCCATAACAATATGGTAGTGTTGAATAAAAAATTACACCATGGTGTGGGGATGGTAAGGCGTACGTACGCACGTATGGTGATATTGTTATTTATAGGATAGATAAAAGGAGAAATATAGGTTTACCATAATCATAATAAAATATAATCATGTAGATGATACTAGATTTGTTACTTTGGTATGGAAACAACATTGGATGAGGAATTATAAGAAGAAAATAAATTGAATGGAATTGGTAAAATAATTACCCCTTCTTTGAATGTCTCCTTTTAATTTGCACAAAAGGACTCCTTAGGAAGAATTTCTACCCAAATTATAGAGTCTAGGATAAATATATGTTAGTTTAGAAGATATGTGGGTAGGTTTTGTCTGATTAAAAGGGCTTTAGAGGTGTGAATAAAAGAGAAAGAAAGGTGCCCCTTTATAATATAGGGGAGGGGTACTTTTGGAAACTCCAAAAGTATTAATTTATTATAAATTCATTTTTGGTTTTTAAAACCTCTATAGTTAGTTATTTCAAGTATAATATGAGTATGGGTATAAATACTATCAACCATATATTTTTAGAAAATTTTAGGTCACAAAATCAAGCTTTTCTTTTGGATTTGTCCTTAGTTAAATAGTTTTGTACTTTCCATGTCTACTTGTATTTTTATTCTATAGGGTTAATATAATTACTATAAAATTCCTAAAAAAATCCCAATTAGATCATTTATGAAATATTTAACACTATATTTGTTATTTTTTCGAACCTTATGTTTTTATGAATTTTATAAAATTTAATAAAATATTATTTATTTTAAAGTATCATTTATGTCAGTTTGGATACTTTTTAATATTTTCATTTTTAAAAATATCAAACCAACATGATAAAATCAAAAAAAAAATACATAAAATATATCAATAAAATGTCTAATTTATCTATAAAATTCACATATGTCATTAATTAAGTAAAATTGTATTTATTTGAATACTTTTAATATCATTTATTTGATATTTCTATTAATAAAATAATTTCTTCTTCAGTATTGTGTCCACAATAATAGTAATTATTTAATATCTAAAAAGTATAAATAAATTACTATTATTTAGACAATTATTTTTTATTTCTAAATAATATTTATAGTCTAAAATATCACTTATATAAAATCATATTAAAAATGATATAGTTATTAAAATATGAATATACCATTTTTAACTCTTCTTTAAATAAAATATAATAAAATTCCTAATCTAACACAAGTGGAATAGAAAGGATCATATTTTAGACCTAAGGTAAATTTATATTGAAAAAAACTTATCAAATGAAATTAGGACAATTGTAAGGGTAATATTATATTATTATAATATTATTTTTACATTTAATTACCCTATCGACCTTTAAATGTGGTAAATAGAATTTAAAAGTTTCTATTCACAAAAAAAATTATTTTGATCCTATTAGACCACATTTTTCATACAAATTACAACCATGTATGATTGTTTTTTTAAATTCAATCCACAGAAGTGGTAAATTTATGTTTAATTCTAATCTGTGGATGTGGTTATAAGGTGGGTAAAAGAGACATTCAAAAGTTTAATAAAATTTTTATATCAAATTTTATTATAAAAATGATTCCTATGACCTACATTGGACTTATATATTTATTATGATTGTATTTTAAATTTATAATAAATTTAATGTAAAATAATTTTTTAAATGAAAATGTCAATTTTTAAACAATAATGCAGTATTTTTAACTATTCTTCAAAAATTGAAACTTTTTCATAAAAATACCAAAAATTCACCATATTCTAATTTTGATATTAAGAATTAAAAAATGAAGTATATTTTGAAAAATAAAATTTATAAATTTCATAATTTGGTTAATAATATTCATAACTGCCTTTAAAACGTCATGTTTGATAAGTCATGGTGCGCTCAAACTCGATGTTTCATGCAGCGCAATATATTGAATGTTTTAAAAGGAATTGTACCATAGAAGCTTGGGTTGTTACATTCTTCCCTTCTTAAAATAATTTCATCCTTGAAATTTCTAGAATATAACTTCATAAAAAGAATTGGTTGGTTCTTCATCATATGTTTCTCAAGTTTCCACATCGCCTCTTCCATTTTATTGTTTCTCCTAGGAACGTTTTATGGACAATTTTTCCAATTTATCAAAACTTATTCTCTATTGTCAAGAATATTGATAGGCACTTCACAGTAAGACATATCGGGTTCCAGTTCAATTTCTTTATAGGTGAGTACACACATTGGTTGTGGCATGTATTTCCTTAACAGTGATACGTGGAACACATCATGAACATTGGAAAGACTGGGAGGCATTTCCAAAAAGTAAACTACAACTCCAATTTGTTCCATAATTTCTAAAGTTCTAGTGTACATGGTACATACCTTTCCCTTCTTACCAAATTGTATAACACCATTCCATGGAGATACCTTCCATAAAACATGATCTCTCACTTGAAATTCCAAATCCTTAATTTGTTTATCAACATAGCTATTTTGTTTACATTGAGCTGTTTTGATATGGGTCTGAATAGTCTTTACCTCTTCCATCGTTTCCTCAACAAGTTATAGACCTACTAGTTTTCTTTCACCATCATGATATTATCAAGTTAGTGTATGATATCTATTTCCATATAATTCTTCATATGGTTCACTCTGAATACTTGAATGGAAGCTATTGTTATAGAAAAATTCTAGTAGAGGTAAACACTAATCCCACATACCTTGAAAGTCAACTGATCAAGATCTCAATATGTCTTCAAAGGTTTGAATATTCCTTTCTCATTTTCCTTCATTTTGAGTGTGGTAGGAAGTGATCAAATAAAGATCACTATCTAGGGACTTATAAAGACTTTTCTATAATTATGATGTAAAATGGGGATCATGATCAAAAAAATCAATAGTGGTACACCATGAAGTCTTAAAACTTCACTAATATATAGTCTTTCTAAATATTCAAGTGGTAAATCTTCTCTTGCAGTAAGAAAATGTGTTGATTTGTTAAGATGATCGAAAATAACCCATATCACATCATTTCTTCTAGGAGTATTTGGTATCCCCATGACAAATTCCATCGTTATATCATCCCACATACACACAGGTATAGGAATAGGTTACATGAATCATATAGGATGTTGTCTTCCAGCCTTCACCTACATACAAACCAAAAATCTAGACACATAATCATCAATCTCCCTCTTCATGTTGTCCCAACAAAAATATTACTTCAAATATATGTATATCATAGTGATGCTAGGGTGTATAGAGAAATTGTATATATGATCATCATCTAATAATTCCCTTTTTAGATCATGTATATCCAGAATAGAAATCCTATTCACAAATTTTAAAATACCATCTTCAAATATGAAGTCAATCAGTCTCCCATCATTCACAGCTCTAATTTTCTTTTGAAACTCCTCATCATCATACTAATAAATTTTTATCCTTCCAAGTAAAAAAGGTTTGGAAACCATTAGAAAAATTAGTGATGTTTCACCTTCGATGATAATTCCCATATACATATTTTCTAGATCCATGAACATAGGATCCTTTTCTACTCTCATTTTGTTTAGAACTCCAGGGTCCTTTTTGTTTAAAGAATATACCATATTATTTAACTTCCATGGGTGGTAGTTTATTGTGAAATAATAATCTGTGAGTAGCTCAATCCATATCCTTTGTCTCATGTTGAGATCTTTCTGTGAAAAAATATATTTCAAAATCTTGTGATCAGTATATACCTCACATCTTTCACTATAGAGATAGTTCCTCCATATCTTCAGAGAAAAGATTACTGCTTCTAACTCAGGATCATGATTTGGGTAGTTTTGATCATGAAATTTTTAACTTCATTGATGCATATTCTGTAACACCCCAAATTTTCATAGTATGTTATCTCTTCAAAGTAATTCAATAACTTGTGTTACACGCAACACTCAGTTCGATCACACCACGACTTACCAAAATAGCCATTCAAAAAAAATTATGAATAGTATTAACTGCATTTTGAATTTTATATACTCCATATAATTTTAACATCCATATTATGTGTTTCTTAGATGTAATGTAAGAACAAATTAAATTTTTCAGATAAAGGAAGTATTTTTTAGAAAATGCAATTTTACCACCTTTTAATGGAGAACCCTTTTTAAATACAATATTTGGCACTTTTATATATTCAATTTGACAAAATAAACTTCTTATTTAGAATCGGGACATAAAAATTTAGTTTTGATAAATTTTTGGCGTTTCTCTGATAACTTTCATATTTTGGTGAATAGTAAAAATACTAAATTTTAATTGAAAACAACTTTTTTAATCAAAATAATTTATAGTGTTAAATTTTACACTTCAATGGTTTGTAATTATAATTAGATTATATTTTTATCATTTAATAAAATGTAGTTCATTATATGTAATTTCACATTTAAATTTGACATAAACACAAGTCAATCTTTTGATAGTTTTTACTTTTAAAAACCCGCTTTTTGGTTTTGACAATGGGAATTAATTTTAAATTAATAAATTCAAATTCTATGTTTTGAATTTGGTAAAATAGACTTCATTTTGGAATTTAGAATATCAAAATTATCTTAGGGTGAATTTTTTTTAATTTTCTAAAAACTTTCAATTTTTGATGAATAGTGAAAAACAATGCGTTATTATTTAAAACCGACTTTTTATTTAAATAATTATTTATTTTATTTAAATTTAATTTAAGTCAAAATATATATATAATACCTATATAAGTTCAATTTAATTCATTAGAGTCATTTTATAATAAAATTGTATATATAAAATTTTATTGAACTTTTTAACGTTTTTCTACCCACCTTCTTGGAGCATTTGCAAATTTGCATAAAACTTAATTTTACCGCTTTTGTGAGTTGAATTTCAAAAATATGAGAGACATGTATGATATCATTAATTAAAATTTGGTTCAATAAGATGACAATATTTTTTGGTGAATAGTAACTTTTGACTTTTATTTACCACTGTTAAAAGTAAATAGGGTAATTGAGGGTAAAAATGATATTATAATTACCCTAGAACATGCCCTAATTCTATTTTATAAGTTTAATTAGACCAAAAAAAACCTTATTAATGATCCTTTATGTCCACTTGGATTATATTAGTACATTTATTATTATTTAATTTAAAGAAGTGTTAAAAGTGTTAAATTCAAGTTTTCATAAATAAAAATATTTTAATATAGGGTTATACATAAGATAAATTCGACTATAAATATTAATTATAAAGATAAAAATATTTCCTAAATAATGGTATTTTATTCATAATTTTTAGACATTAAATAATTAAATTTATTTATGACACAATGATGATGCAGTAATTACCTTATTAATGAAAGATTAAAAAATTGATATTATAAATACACAAATAAATGTAATTTGAGACTTTTGATGAATTCGATTAATCTTATAGGTAAATATGAAATTTTAGGGTTGATTCAATCAATTTTTTTCTAGTAATCAATGTTTTATGATTTTAACAAGAAACAAATACCAAATAGTGTCAAAATTGACATAAATTAATTTTTAAAACAAATACTATATTATTGGTTGATATAATATTCCTAAAAATATAAGGTTCGGCCAAATGGTTTAAATAATATTATATATTTCATTAATTAACCACTTGTGGTTGTCTTGGAAGTTTAGAGTAAGTTTATTGACCATATAGTATAAGAATACAAGAAGACATGGTAAAAGTTAAACTATTTAACTAAGAGTTAAATCTAAAATATAAGGTTAAAATGGTAACCTAAAATTGTCTAAAACCTATTGGTTGAGATTATTTAGACCATAACCACATAAGTATCGAAATAAATTTATTTTTAGCCATTATAAACCTAAAATCATTATATAATAAAATAATATTTTCAATGTTTCCTAAAAAGCCCCTCCTCCCCCTTATAAAAAGTCATCACCTCTAAACCATTACTCACACCTCTCAATCCCCTTGGATCACCCATCCTCTACCCAACTAATCTCTCATGATCAATATAATACTCCTATAATTCTTAAATTAGTAATAAGGCACTTCCAGAAGTCCTTTGGGATCAAACCAAAGGGAGTTACCCAATTTTATGGTAACGTCTTCCATAAAGTTCTCTTCTTTCATTTTACTTCTCCAACCCCATAAAATATTTTTATTACTTTATTTTATAACAACACTATTATACTCAATATACTAGGTTGTTGTTATGAGAATTATTTGATCTAAACTTACACACACCTCCATCTAAAGGGAAAATAACATACTGTTTCTGTGGATGGAAAACTACTACATCACGAAACAATGATTGTTCAATTATCTCCTACTGCCTATTATGGTGGCCATTAAGATGGAATTATTTATATGTGATATATATTATATTTATATTGTTTCTATGCTTATTAATTTTTCATTTATAGAATATCTTTATGGTTTCCATAATGGGTAAATGCGATAATTTCATTTGGGGAAGTACGGACTACCGCCCCCTCAAAATGATATGACTCGTTTATGACATACATGGAACGTATAAAGGATGGAGTCACAAAAATTATATATTATATTATACTGGAATTATAATATACCTATTTATCATTAAGTATTCATTCAATTAAAATACTAACAAGAAATAAAAGTAGCATTCATGCGTACGTACGGTTTACCATCTCCATGAACGGTGCATTTCATTTCTTATCTCCAAATGTTATATACTGTTATAAATACATATATATACTGAATATATAATATATGTATGATATATAAATCATGAATATAATTTTGGATATAAATTACTTTTGACCACATGGACATCATGTAATTATAAGAAGTTTACTTTTGACTCAAGTACTAAATAACAACAAAATGACCGTTATTAACTTAAATGAGTACGTAATGTTTATAAAATGCTAATAAGTGATATAAAAGAAATAATAAATTTGAAATAGATTATGAAGAAAGTAAAAAAATTAACTTTAATTTGTTATTAAAGAGATTAAAGAACGAACGGGTCAAGTCAGATACAAGATAAGGGTTAATTCTTCAATCTCATTATTATTTGAGATTGTTTATGGGTAGGTTTTTACTGGGACATATTTATTATCCATGTCCATGATTCATAAAATAGTTTTCAAATGGATTATTTTTAAGGGACTATTTTATTAAAAAATCATTTTAAATGTTTTAAATATTTATTCTTCTAAATCATTCTCATTAATGTCCATGTTTTCAAAATGGTTTTTTAAGGATTTATTTATATGGACATGAATGTTTTTAAAATGTTAAATTCCATTCAAAAGTTTCAAAGTGATATGGGAAACTTTGATTCCAAAATGTATTTAAATGACTTCCTTTCTAAATTGGGTGAATTTTAAATTCCTTCATGAAAAATGGATATTTATCTCAAAGAGTTTTACAAATCATTTTCATCTATGTCAACATCCTTTGATGGATTTTAAACTTGTTTGAAGTTGATTTATTATGATAAAAATATTCTATATTTTATTAAAGGTTTTGTGATATGTTTGACTTTGGATGTGTTATTTTTATATCATTCATGGTTTATGGATAAAGTATTGACATTTCATATGCTAGTTTTAATATGAATTTTTATGTTATGTTTCAACCTTTTCATATGAAGAATGTATTGGACATAGTAAGTGACGGGTGGAGAATATTATAGCTCCTTGATGTATTGGTAGGTCTCATGAGAAAATTAGATGTGTAATTGGCCGAGACCTTTCCAAATTTAATATATGTTTTTGGCCGAGTCCTTAATCATTTTTAGACGTCTTGGTCGAGGTCTTGACAAAATGTTTCAGAATGTCTGGCATTATGCATTCCCTCATTATGAAAATGATATTGATGGTTCATGTGGTTATTCGACTAGTATAATACCCATGACTATGTTTTATTATGGAATTATTTACTCAGCTCATATTTCTGCCATAAATTGTTCATATTTATTATTTGAAAAGGCATGTGTTTTCAATTATTCACCATGCCTATTGTTTATGTTATCTTCCACTAAATTGTTTACCCTTACTGAGAATCTGAGCTCACCCCTTTCTTATGTTTTATTTTATTAGGATTCCAAGAAGTGTATTATGATTAATATGTAGGGTTAAGCTAAATGTAATAATGGTGTTCTCAAAGAACTATCTATACTATGTTTTATGTTTGAAATTGTAATGTAAATTTAATGTATGTAATCTATTTTACAAGACTGCTAAACTAATCGCTCCTTCGAGACTTGATTCCTTGTAATCATGTCAATGATATGTAATAATGAACCGACTCTAGGTAACTGGGGTTGGGGTGTTACATTTGGTATCAGAGGAAGTTTAGCAACAACCTTGGAAATAGATTTAGATAAAATCTGATTAGAGAACATTACCCTACGATAGAATTTGAGGATTAGTATAGAAGAACTTTCTAGAATTTTGGTAATGTAGAGATTTTGTGTATTTTCTAAGAAATACATCCCTGTCTAGATATGAGAAGGTAGAGGTAGCTCTGGAATAGATATACCTAGGAGTGAAAACTCCGACAAGGAGTTTCGGGCTTGACCCAGGGTATCCTAGTACACGACAATGGGCCTTGCTGCACTCTTGGTTACGACACTCCCAGGGGATATGATTAGGATAATTCACATTTTCATTACAAGCCATTATAAAGAATTTTAGAGTAAATACTTCCTCAAAGAAAACATTTTATGATTATAGATTATATGCATAATATTTTCAATTTATGTTAGGTATTTTATAAGTTTGGAATTATGCATTGTGATTCATAAACTAACCTAGTGTATTCCGTTATTTAGAGATGATTCCTAGTAGAAGGAATGAGAATTCCAGTAATACGCATGATCGAAAGATTAAAAAGGATCATATCTTTCATAGTATTAAGCCAACATTTAAAAGGGAAATAATCTCCCATGTTCTTTCATCATATGAAGAAATAGTATCATGTGTTAATAAGATAAGTAAAGAATTCTCTGAGTCCTATGGATTTGAAGGGAAGAAAGAGAAGAAAAGTATGGTAGAGAGAAATATGGATAAAGGGAAGAGGGGAAATAAGGATTTTCTCATATGTGATAACTATGGAAAGAATCACCTTGGTAAATATTTGAAGGGAATGGAAGTTTGTTATAAGTGTGGAGAAAAAGGACACCAAGTATGTGATTTAAAGGGTAAGAAAAAGGTTTCAAATGTACAATTCTTCATCTGCAAGAAGTTGGGACACTATACGAATCAATGTCCAAATCATCAGAGTATGCCCCAAATGATGTTATTGGATAATAATCAAGTTATGATGCTACCACAGATGAAGAGGAATGACTAGTGTTATTATGTTGTTATTAACGAATTATTTAATTTTAATGTTGTATCAATTATGTAATGGTTATATGAATTATAGAAATAAATAAGGGTTTTACTGCAGTACTATTTCATTAAGGATTTGTGATTGTATGGTACCAAGTAAAGTGACACAGTTCCAGGTTAAAATTTTTGGAAAATACTTGGTTGAAGGAAATGTAAACCATAATATGGCCCTGATACTGAGGTAGTGATTTTGGAATAATATATTGTTGATTTGGATAAATTATATTGGATATTCTTGACAACCTTGGAACTGATTAATGGTTTTTTTATTCCATCATTGTTGGAATATTAAAAAAATGGATATAAAGAATATATCTAGTATTCTATAAGTAATAAGGGATCATGAATGTAATCAATTAGGTTTTATGGTAATTTAGGGTGTTACCATGTTTTAAAAGAATACATGATGAAGGTATTAATATGTTATTACGTGGCAAAAGAGATCTTCATTTTGTTTACCTTCCTTATAAATTTTGGACTGTAAGTTTGGACAGAAGTATTTTAGATAGTTATAAAGGTTTGAATGGATTAAGTTGAACTTTGGATAGTATTTATTAAGATTATTTTTTGAATATTATAATACTATAGTTTTAGAAAAAAGACAACCTGCTGGTCAGGTGATAACCCATCGCGTCAGACAAAGCTGCAAGAATCAAACCCACAACCAAAGTGCGACAAGGCTTTACGACCTACCACTAGCCTATAGGAAGTCCATAATTATTATAAATTAGTTTTCTTCATGGTATATGTCTGGAACCTTATAAGATTAGGAAAAAATATAATATTTTTGAGTTCTGTTATCTTTTAGAGTGAAAGATGAGTTTGTGGTAGAAATTAGTTAAAAGATGTAACTCTACTTGTCAAATATATATATATATATATATATATTATAATTCTATGAAGAAATTAATTAATATACTTTTGTTAAGAGATATTAAAACCAAAAATGTGTTATACTAATACCTTAGGTTTTGTTGAACCAATGATATTCTAAATCATCTTAGATTGATGGCTTTGAGGCCCTCAATTTTACACTTGTTTGTGATTGATGGCATCAACCACTCTGTATAAATATTTATTTTTATCCTCCAATTATGTGTCTATAATTTCCACCAATATTCTCATATTCAAAACCCTATGTTGGTGGTGAATTTTTCATTTACCTTTCCCTCTTATTAAGACTAAATTTTATTAACCCTATTTTCGATGTGGCTTTTCCACAAAGGAATTTTCTATTTTCAACCTATTATTTTAGAAGAATAATTTCAAATTTCAAGGATGAAATTTATTAAACTATAAGAGAATGTAACACCCCAAAATTTCAAAGTATGTTATCTCTTCAAAGTAATTCAATAACTTGCGCTACACGCAACACAGAGTTCGAGCACACCACGACTTACCAAACTAGCCGTTCAAAAAATCGTTATGAATAGTATTAACTGCATTTTTAATTTTATATAATCCATATTACTTTAATTTCCATATTATGTGTTTATTAGACGTAATATAATAACAAATTTAATTTTTTAGATAAAGGGAGTATTTTTCAGAAAATGCAATTTTACCACCTTTTAATGGAAAACCCTTTTTAAATCTAATATTTGACCCTTTTATATATTCAATTTGACAAAATAAACTTCTTATTTATAATCAAGACATAAAAATTTAGTTTTGATAAATTTTTTGTGTTTTTCTGATAACTTTCATATTTTGGTGAATAGTGAAAAATACTAAATTTTAATTGAAAACAACTTTTTAGTAAAAATAATTTAGATTGTTAAATTTTACATTTCAATGGTTTGGAAGTGTAATTAGATTATATTTTTATCATTTAATACAATTTAGGTCATTATAAGTTTTTTCACATTTAAATTTGACATAAACATATGTCAATCTTTTGATAGTTTTTACTTTTAAAAACCCACTTTTTGGTTTTGACAACGGGAATTAATTTTAAATTAATAAATGAAATTTCTATGTTTTTAATTTGGTAAAATATACTTAATTTTTTAATTCATAATATCAAAATTATCTTAGGGTTAATTTTTTGTATTTTTCTAAAAACATTCAATTTTTGATGAATAGTGAAAAACACTGCGTTATTATTTAAAACCGACTTTTTATCTAAATAATTATTTATTTTATTTAGATTTATTTTAAGTCAAAATAAATTTATAATACCTATATAAGTTCAATATAATTCATTAGGGTCATTTTATAATAAAATTAGATGTATAAAATTTTATTGAAGTTTTTAACGTTTTTTTACCCACCTTCTAGGAGCATTTGCAAATTTGCATAAACTTTAATTTTACCGCTTATCTAAGTTGAATTTAAAAAATATGAGAGACATGGATGATATCAGTAAGTAAAATATGGTTCAATAAGATGAAAATAATTTTTGGTTAATAGTAACTTTTGACTTTTATTTACCATTGTTAAAAGTGAATAGGGTAATTAAGGGTAAAAATGATATTATAATTACCCTATCACATGTCCTAATTCTATTGTATAAGTGTAATTAGACCAAAAAAACCTTATGAATAAAATATGATCCTTTACGTCCACTTGGATTAGATTAGGACATTCATTATTATTTAATTTAAAGAAGTGTTAAAAGTGTTAAATTCAAGTTTTCATAAATAAAACATTTTTAATATAGGGGTATACATAAGATAAATTCGACTATAAATATTAATTAAAAATATAAAAATATTTCCTACATAATGGAATTTTATTTATAATTTTTAGATATTAAATAAATAAATTTATTTATGACATAATGATGATGCAGTAATTACCTTATTAACGAAAGATTAAAATAATTGATATTATAAATACCCAAATAAATGTAATTTTAGACTTTTTATGAGTTCAAATAATTTTATAGGTTAATATGACATGTTAGAGTTGATTTAATCAATTTTTTTCTAAGTAATCATGATTTTATAATTTTAACAAAAAACAAATAGCAAATAGTATCAAAATTGGCATAAATTAATTTTTAAAACAAATACTATATTATTGGTTGATATAATATTTATAAAAATATAAGGTTAGGATAAAGGGGTTAAATAATATTATATATTTCATTAATTAACCGATTTAGTTTCTCTTGGAAGTTTAGAGTAAGTTTATTGACCATATAGTTTAAGAATACAAGAAGACATGGTAAAAGTTAAACTATTTAACTAAGAGTTAAATTTAAAATATAAGGTTAAAATGATAACCTAAACTTTTTTAATACCTATTGGTTGAGATTATTTCGACAATAACCACATAATTCTCTAAATAAATTCATTTGGAGCCATTATAAACCGAAAGTCATTATATAATAAAATAATATTTTCAATGTTTCCTAAAGAGCCCCTCCTCCTCCTTATAAAAAGACCTCACCTTTAACCCATTACTCACACCTCTAAAGCCCCTTGTCTCACCCAAACTCTGCCTAAATAAGCTCTAAATATCCCTCTCCTCCTCCTAGAATCCTTAACTTAGGCAGAAGGCACTTCAAGAAGTCCTTTTGGATCAAACCAAAGGGAGTTACCCAATTTTAAGGTAACGTCTTCCCTAAAGTTCTGTTCTTTTATTTTAATTCTAGAACCTCTTAAACTCTTTTTATTACTTTATTTTATAAAAAAACCAGTATCCTCAATATACTAGGTTTTTTTATGATAATTATTCTAGATACACTTACACACACCTCCATCTAATGAGAAAAGAACTTACTGTTTCTGTGGATGGAAAACTACTGACTCACGAAATGATGATTGTTCAATTATCTCCTACCGCCTATTATGGTGGCCATTAATATGGAACCATATTTATATGTGATATATATTATATTTCTATTGATTCTGTTCTTCTGTATTTTTTATTTATATCATACCTTTATGGTTTCCACAATGGGTAAATGCGATAATTTCATTTGAGGAAGACTACCACCCCCTCAAAATTATATGAATCATTTATGCCATACATGGAACGTATAAAGGATGGAGTTACTAAAATTATATATTATATTATACTGAAATTATAATATACCTATGTATCATTAAGTATTAATTCAATTAAAATATGAACAAGAAATGAATGTAGTGTTCATGCGTACGTACGGCTTACCATCTCCATGAACGGTGCATTTCATTTATTATCTCCAAATGTTATGTACTATTATAAAAACATTTATATACCAAATATATATGATATATATGATATCTAAATCAGTAATATCATTCTATATATAAAGTACTTTTGGCCACATGGACATCATGTAATTATAAGAGGTTTACTTTTGACTCAAGTACCAAATATCAAGAAAATGATCATTGTTAACTTAAATGAGTATATAATGTTTATAACATGCTAATAAGTGATATAAAAGAAATAATAAATTTTAAAGAGGTTCTGAATCAAGTATATATTAATTTTAGTTTGTTATTTAGGAGATTAAAGAACGAACAGGTCAAATCAGATATAAGGTAAGGGTTAATTCCTCAATCTCATTATTATTCGAGATTGTTTATCAGTATGTTTTTACTGAGACATATTTATTATCCATTTCCATGATTCATAAAAGAGTTTTCATAAGGGAATATTTTATTAAAAAATCATTTTAAATGTTTTAAATATTTATTCTTCTAAATCATTCTCATTAATGTCCATGTTTTCAAAATGGTTTTTTAAGGATTTATTTATATGGACATGAATGTTTTTAAAATCTTAAATTCCATTCAAAAGTTTCAAAGTGGTATGGGACACTTTGATTCAAAAATGTATTTAAATGTCTTCCTTTCTAAATTGTGTGACTTTTAAATGCTTTCATGAAAAAGGGATATTTCTCTAAAAGATTTTTACAAATCATTTTCATCTATGTCAACATTCTTTGATGGATTTTAAACTTATTTGAAGTTGATTTATTATGATACAAATCTTCCATATTGTATTGAAGGTTTTGTGATATGTTTGATTGTGGATGTGTTATTTTTATACCATTCATGGTTTATGGATAAAGTATCTACATTTAGTATACTAGTTTTAATACGAATGTTTATGTTATGTTTCAACCTTTTCATATGAGGAATGTGTTGGACATTGTAAGTGATGGGTGGAGCCCACTATAGCTCCCTGATGCATCAGTGGGCCTCATGAGACAATTAGATGTGGAATTGGATGAGGCCTTTTCCAATTTGATATATGGTTTTGGCCAAGGCCTTAATCATTTTTAGACGTCTTGGTCTAGGCCTTGACAAAATGTTTCAGAATGTCTGGCATTATACATTCCCTCATTATGAAAATAATACTGATGGTTCATGTGGATATTCTACTAGTAGAATACCCATGACTATGTTTTATTATGGAATTATTTACTCATCTCATATTTCTACCTTAAAGTGTTCATGTTTATTATTTGTAAAGGCTTGTGTTTTCAATTATTCATCATGCCTATTGTTTATGTTATCTTCCACTAAATTGTTTACCCTTACTGAGCATCTGATCTCACCCCTTTCTTATGTTTTATTTTCCTAGGATTCCAAGAAGTGTATTATGATTGATCTACATGGTTATGATAAATGGAATAATGGTGTTCTCAAAGAACTATCTATGCTATGTTTTATGTTTTAAATTTTAATGTAAAGTTAATTTATGTAATCTATTTTCCAATACTGCTAAATTGATCAGTCCTTCGAGACATGATTCCTTGCAGTCATGTCAATGTAATGAAATAATGCACCGACTCTAGGTAACTAGGGTCGGGGCGTTACATATTCAATAACCCTGTTATTTTTTTATAAGAACACAACCAATTCCTTTCCTTGATGCATCACTATAAATCACAAACCCGCCATTCTTATATAGTAAATTCATGAAAGGATCATTGAATAATATCCTCTTAAAATTTTAAAAATATTCTTCACACTCTTTTTTCCAAATGAATTTAACCCCTTTACATGCAATCTTGTTTAATGGGTTTTTCAATTGGGAAAAATTCTGTACGAAACACCGATAGTATCCTACTAAATGAATAAAATTTCATACTTCAATTATATTCATCAATGTTGTAAATTCTAAGATCGCCTTTGTCTTTTTAGGATCAATATAGATTTCATCCTTAGTGATAATATGGACAAGAAAATAAATTTCCTAAATCCAGAATTCACACTTGTTAAACATCCCATATAGTTCATTTCTTATAAGATCCTTCAGAACAATCCTCAAGTGCTTCTCATGGTCTTCATATATTTTTTATTATACCAAGATATCGTCAATAAATACTCTGAAAAAATCATCTAGATATTCCTTGAACAATATATTCATTAGATCTATGAAAACAGTGGGTTCTTTAGTCAATCCCAATGGAATTACCATAAGTTTTTAATGATCATACCTCCTTCAGAATGCTATCTTTGGAATACCTTTATTTTTTACACACAATTGATGAAATCTAGAACAAAGATCAATCTTTGAAAAATATTTATCTCCATGAAGTTTATGAAATAATTCATCAATGCAAGGAAGAAGATACTTGTTCTTTATTCTAATAGCATTGACTTCTCTATAGTCAATGCAAATCCTCAATGATCTATATTTCTTCCTAACTAAAATAATCAGGGATCCCCATGGATAATCACTAGTAAGAATAAATCCCTTGTTACTCAACTACTCTAGTTGTTTCTGCAACTCTACTAATTCCATAGTGGCCATTATAGAGGGAGTTTTTTTATATTTCCCTTATATAGGGGATTAAATCAAAAGAAAACTCAACTTTACACTCTGGGGGTTTGAGGTAAATCCTATAGAAATATATCAATATATTCTTGTACAATAGGTACATCATAAATTTGAATATTTCATTCTTCATCCCTATATTTTATTTCCTCTTACTCCCCTAGAATCTCATTTAGTAAAGCTACTGGTGGTGGATTTTGATAAGAATTGGGTGAAGGTGTTTATTCTCTAAAGATAATTATTCTACATATTCCTCACAAATCGTAACTTCCTTCTTCTTGAAATATATTTTTTGTATCATATTTTGATAGCTAGTCCATACCAAGGATTATATAAAAGTCTTCCATAAGTATTATGATAAAGTCATCAGATAAATCATTTATAAATGACATAATGGGAACTTCCTGACACATATTTGTTGCAATGAGTATTCACTTAGGGGTTTTGACTAACAACTCCCTTATTAATGTGAATTGGAAATATCTAAATTTTTAAGCAAACAGTGATGATATAAAGGAATGCGAGGATCCAAAATCAAATAACTCTTTGGCTAAATTTGAGGAAATGAATAAAGTACATGACACCACATCATTATGAACTTCATCCTCAGTAGTTGTGATCACAAAATCTCGGACTTTCTCCCTTGGCCTTTCCTAGGGAATGTTTCCTTGATTATTAGGATAATAATTTTCATAATTTCCCATCTATTTTCAATTGTAGCACTGAACATTGACAGCTTATTTCCTCCTCTTGGAATCACGATCTTGGTGGAAATTTTCTCCACACATATAAAAAACTCTAATTCCCTTTAATAAAGTATCAGGGCATTTCTTCCCATAATTACTGCAGGGTGGAATGTCATATTTTTCCTTCTTCCCCTTATTTCCTTTTACAGAGTATTCAGTAGCTCTCTTCTTCTATTTCTTTCTTTTAAATTCATAAGAATTAGAGAATTAATTTTCTATATTGATAGCACATTAGACTATATCTTCCTAGGATGAGAAATGTTTTTAGACCAGTTTCCATCAGAGGAATGGATTTAACCCATCAATGAATCAATAAATATTATATCTTGGGTTATGTATGTAATATGTAGAATTACTTTCTAACCTTATGAAGTAATATTCATACTTTTTAACATTATTTTCTTCCATATGCCTCAGACTCAAAATTCTCCTCTCCATATCCTCTCGTAAATCATGAAGAAAGTATTTTTCTAGGAAGAGTTATTTAAATTTACTCCATTCCATATTTTATACCTCTTCATGATCCTTTATATTTTTAATTAATGACCAACATTGATCTACATTTTCTAATAAACGATATACTACCATAACAATTTTTTCACTTTCGTTACTCACCAAAGAAAGAAATATTTTCTCTAAGGAACTTATCCATTTCTCTGCTACAAATGGATTTGTTGTCCCATTGAAGGTTGGAGTCTATTGTCTCAAGAATTGGTATAACATTGATCCTCTGCATTGTGGAGCAGGATGCTCCATATGGGTAAAGTTATTATTCATAACCTGAGTCAGTTGTCCCATTGTAGTTATAATTTGTTCAGTGCCAGTTTTATCACCAGAACCATTATCATTACCTTATATAGGAGGTAAATCTATACATTGATTACGTGAATTGATATGTTTTCCATTCCTTCCACTAATTACCATTTCTAAGAAACTTATTACACTACATTAGGTTATAGATCATAATGTATAATTCTAAAATAGTAAAATATGTAACATAAATTGAAACAATTTATGCATATCTAATCTATAATCATAAAAATGGTTTCTTTGGGGACATATTTACTCATAACTCATTCATACCAGTTTTTAAATAAAATGTGAACTATCTTAATAATATCCCGTGGGAGTGTCAAACCAGGTGTGTAGTAAGGCTCATTGTCATGTACCAGGTTACCCTAAGTCAAGCCTAGAACACCTTGTTAGAGTTGTTACTCCTAGGTACATTTGAGTCAGAACCACATAAACTTGTAGTATCCAGAAATGGATTTATTTCCTAGAAATAATATCATAATCTCTACATTACCAAAATTTTAGAATGTTATTGTATACTTATCCTCAAAGTATACCTTAGGTTAGTATCCCCTAATTAATGTCTTTTCTAAATATAGTTTCCAAGGTTTTTAATAAACTTCCTTTGATACCAACTATAATGCGCTAACCCCAGTTTCCTAGAGTCATTGTATAATTTTTTACATTGGAATGATCACAAGAAATCAAATCTCGAAGGACCAATCTGTTTAGTAGCCTTAGAAATACTATATACAAACATAATTTTTACATTAAATCATGTAATGAAAATAACATATTATCCCCTTTGAAACTCTCATATCCCTTATATAATCCTTTTAGGTCAATCATAATATAATTATTCACATCCTGGGAAAAAATGAAGCATAATAAAGGGGTGATCTAAGAGTTTAGTAAGGATAAACAATATAGTGGAAGCTATCGTAAATAATCATAAACTTTTCAGGAAAGGTATAAAACAAAAACAAAATCCTTTTAAACATAATATTTATAATGATATGTAAATAATAGATAAAATTATTCCATTTAAACATTCACCTGGATATTATGAATAATCACATGTAGTATTAATATTATAATGAGGAAATGCAGAATTCTAGACAACATAACCATACCATCAAGGCCTCGTGCCAAGACCATAAATAACCATACCATCAATTCATAATGCCAAGACACTATATTGTCTCATGAGACCTATTGATGCATCAAGGGGATATAGAGGGCCATTCCTGTATCTTACTAAATCCAATTCATTCCTTATATGAAAAGAGTGAAATATAATATAAACATTCGTATTAAATCTAGCATATGAAATGTTAATACTTTAAAAATAAACCATAAATGGTATTAAAATAGAATATAAATAGTAAAAAATATTATAAAACCTTCAATAAAATATGGAAGTTTGAATCATAACAAAATAACCTCAATAAAGAATAAAATCTAACAAAAGATGTTAACATAGATGAAAATAATCTAATAAATTCATTAAAACTCTTTGAGAAAATATCCCTTTTTATTTTGAAATTATTTTAAAGATGCGCAATTATAAAAGAAAAAATTTCTTATGAAAATAAACTTTTAATATTGAAAGGAAAGATTCAAAATGGTAAGGCATCATATTGGCATAAAATAGTCTCTCGCACTGTAGAATTTAAAAAATAATTCTTTCCTTAATTTTTTGAAAAGGTCATAAAGTACCTTGTTCATAAAATTAGGGAAATATTCCTTTCATAATGTTTTATAAAAATTAAATAATGGGTAAAAATTACTTTAAACAATTAACTATAATATTTTTAGATAAATTATAAGAAACATGGACATGGAGGATAAAAATGTCCTAGTAGATACTTGCGTATAAACAATCACGAATAATAAAGATATTGTGAAATTAACTCTTACCTTGTGATTTCATTTAGTCGAGGGTGTGTTAACATACTATATTATGGTTAAAGTATGTAATTAAATTATAACAGATTCATATTATTATTTATTATATCATATATGATCCTCTTATATCATTTTTTTAATAATATTTCAGTATTATCCTTATTTCAGGTGTTAACTGCTTCATTTTCCTATGCATGTTTTGTTATGTAGGTCATGTTCGTTATAAATATGACATATTTTATTCTTATACAGAATGATATAAAGTTCAAAATAACTATTTTTACTCATCATATAAATTTTATAGTCATTCTTTAATGGTTAATGTGGCAAATGAATCTCACCGCATCGTGGAGACGGTAGGTTGTACATACGCACAAGCGATGGTATCATTCCCTTAATGGTGAAATGGTATGGAATTGTAGGGTATATTAATTATACAGAATCATTGTCAAGTTATATTCATTATTTATTTCCATTATACTCATCAATATACCCATCTAAATATAGTAGTGTTTAATAACAAATTACACCATGATGTGGGGATGGTAAGCCATATGTATGCATGCATGGTGATATTGTTATTCTTATGATGGATAGAAGGAGGAATATGGTTGTACCATAATTATAATAAAATATAAGCATGTATATTATACTTTATTTATTAATTTGGTATGAAAACAACATAGGAATATTAATTTGAAGAAGAAAATAATTGGAATGGAATTGGTAAAACAATTACCTCTTCTTTGAGCGTCTCCTTTTGATTTGCACAAAAGGACCCCTTAGGATGAATTTCTGCCCAAAGTATGGCCTCTATGATAAATTGAGGGAAGTTTTTTGGAGAATTTTTTAGGTTTTGGATAAGAAAAATGGATTAATAGGTGTCAATAAAAGTAAATGAGAGGTTCCCTTTAATAATAGAGAGGATGGGAAATTTTGGAAACTCAAAAAATATTAATTTATTATAAATTCATTTTCAGTTTAAAATGAAACCAAAGTGAGTTATTTATAAGATAATATGAGTGTGGGTATAAATACTCTCAACCAAATATTTTTAGACATGTTTAGGTCAAAAAATTAGCCTTATCTTTTGGATTTAATCCTTAGTTAAATAATTTAACTTTTTTCATGTCAGCTAGTATTTTTATAATATAGGGTAAATATAGTTGCAATAAAATGTCAAACGAACCCCAATTGGGCCATTTATGAAATATTTAACACTTTAATAGTTATTTTAATGAACCTTATATATTTATAAATTTTATAAAATTTAAAAAAATATTATTTATTTTAAAGTATCATTTATGTAAATTTTGATACTATTCAGTATTTTTATTTTTAAAAATATGAAACCAACATGATAACTTCAAAAAAATACTTCCAATATATCACTAATATGTATATGTTATAAATAAAATTCTTTTATATCATTAATTAGGTAAAATTATATTTATTTTAAAAAAATTTATATCATATATTTTATATTTCTATTAATAAATAATTTCTTCTTCACTATTGAGTCATCATTAATAGTAATTATTTAATCACTAAAAGTTATAAATTAATTAAAATTATGTATATAATTATTTAATATTTATAAATAATATTTATAATCAACCATATAACTTTTATAACCTCTTATTTAAAATGATAAATTTATTAAAAATTGAATATGAAATTTTTAACTCTTCTTTAAATAAAATATAATAAATTGATTAATATAACAAAAGTTGCTTAAAATGATAATATTTTTTAATTAAGGTATATTTTGGTCTAAAAAACTTATCCAATGAAATTAAGACAAGTGTTAGGGTAATATTATATTATTATAATATTATTTTTACCTTTAATTGACCTATTTACCTTTAACCGTGGCAAAAAAATTCAAAAGTTATTATTCGCCAAAAATTATTTTGATCCTGTTATACCACATTCTTAATAATTATGACAATCATGTATCTCCATTTTTAAAAATTAAATTCACAAAAGTGGTAAAATTATGTTTAAACCTAATCTACAAAGTGGATAGAAGGTGGGAAAAAGACACATTCAAAATTTTAATAAAAGTTTTATATCAAATTTTATTATAAAAATGATTCTTATGACCTACATCAGACTAATATGTTTATTATGTATCTATTTTTTAATTTAAAATAAATTAAATTAAAAATAATTATTTAAATGACAATGTCAGTTTTTAAACAATAATGCAGTATTTTTTACAATTCATCGAAAATTGAAACTTTTCTAAAAAATACCAAAAATTCACCATAAGCAAATTTTGATATTCTAAATTAAAAATTATTTGTATTTTGAAAAATAAAATTTATAAATTTAATTTTTTTGGTTAATACTATTGATAACTGATTTTTAAACGGCTAGTTTGATAGGTCATGGTGCGCTCGAACTTGATATTGCATATAGCGCAAGCTATTGAATTATTTAAAAGGATGTGTACAATAGAATCTTGGGGTGTTATAGCCATTATCTAGTGAAACTATCTAAATATCCTAGGAAACAACCCTAAACCAGTTTGAAACAACCACTTGAATTTATAACTAATCCCAACCATTCCACAAACTTTCAAGGGTATAAATAATCGTCTTTAAATATCATAAGAACCCTTTTTGAAATCATTTTCAAAAAAACACCATTTTCTTTCTAAACAAAACCACCCCAATTCTGAAGCCATAAAAGACAAAAAAATCACACACCCTTCAATGTCCACGCACTAAATCAAATTTACCTAAAACATAAAAATGTAAAAATATCACAACAATACCCAATTTCACTTTTAAAGAACACATAACTGTTTATCAAGCGCAATGGGTGCACAATACCTAGGAATAATCAAACAATCATCTCAAAGTATATTTTTACCAAATTCTAAAAACTTTAAAAACATTATAAAAAAGTAATTAAGTGCATTAAAAAGGTATGTATCATATTTAAAATTTATAAAAACAGAATTTGGAATTTAATTAAACACATTTGACACGTGAATTTATAGTCATAATTGAAGATTCACATCAAATGAAATTTTTAACAAGTTCTAAAAGTTTATAAAAATCATAATAGACTAATTAGGTATATAATGAAGCTACGAATCAAGTTTTAAAAAATAATTTTAAGAACGCAAGTATAAATGAGATGCTTCGGATGGGAAAAACATGGATATACCTACCTCGTTGGTGTGTGAATGCAATAGAACTTTGAAGGGAGTTAGAACATAGCCTCATGGACCAATAACACTCCCCATAACCAAAAAAACCAATATACACATCAAACCTAATATCTAGGATTCATCCAAACAAGAAACCCCATATGGAAACCCTATAAATTGAGAGAGGATGGGAGAAGATGAGGAAGAGAACTCGCCAGAGGAAACCGCAACGGCCGCTGGAGGGAGAAGGGAACACGCCAGCTAGATGTGTAGATAGGGGTTCATGCTATAGGTTTCTTATAGGTAGGGCGAGAGGTAATAAGAAGGGGGTTGGATTATGAAGTGGTAGGGGTGGTGCACGGAGGAGTTCCGTCCGTAGCACTGGAGATAGAGATATCGGTTGGGGTGGTCACGCAGGGATGGGGGAAATGAGGGGGTGGCGCTATGAGGGGTTAGGGAGGAGGAGAATTAGAACCTAGTTTTATAAAAAAACAAAATAAATACTTAAATAAAAAATATTAATAATAACATAATAATAATAGTAAACATAATAATAATAATAAAATTGAAAATAATAATAATAATCATCATCATCATCATCATCATTTCATTTTTAATAATAATATTATCAATATTAATAAAACAGTCTTTAAATTTTATTTCCATGAAATTTTATTTATTTTAAATATTGGTCAACTGCACACTCACCTCGACTAACACACGGTTATCGCTAACCGTGTGGGGTCTGTGCACCGACCTAAAACCCAACAAAATTACCAAACTTCAAAAAATTTAAACCAATGCCAAAATTGAACCTCAATGAGAATATCCAAATCCAAGAAAAAATAAATTAAAATAATTTTAAAGTTTGGGGTGTGACACGTATATTAACCTCTGTGTTCCATATAATGAAATCTAACCTTTATATTGTATGTATTGAATTATTAAATTAGTATTGCATTAGTAAAAATTATTTATTTATTATTACAAAATATATATTTAATGTCGTGTGAAATGAAAAAAAATCAAGGAGATTAATTCAAAAAAATAACAAAATATTGGTGAGTTACATTATACCCCCCCCCCCCATTAAAGTGAATTTCTTCCTCAAAATTAGTTTGGGTTATCAAAGGTTTAATACTTGAATGTTTCTTTCATAGAAACCCACATCATAAAAATGAATTCTTAATCTTCCTTTAGAAAAAAGAAAATTGGAAACATGAATGTTACCCAAACTAACATATAACTAGGTTTCTAGATAAGATAAAATAGGTGGGAAGTGAAAATATGGACTTGTTGGAAAAATGTATATATTAGGAAGTGATTTAGGTCATCAATCACAAATAATATTTTAATTAATCACATTTTTAACTGAAAATAATAATTACACACTAACTAGGATGTCACATTGGCCAGTGGTAGAGGTGAAAACCTTATCATCATTCGATCATGGGTTCAAGAGATATGGTCTTTCCGGACATGATGGGTTGTCACCTGAAATACAAGATTTACTTTCCTAAAAATAAATTAATATAATTTCAAAATTAAATATGATGAAAATTATTGAAATATGTTTAATCACTAGATTGCCTTTTATGTAAGGTTTTCAGTACAAAATAACTACATAAATACTTAATCCAAAGTTTAACTTAAATTTTCTATAACTGGTTAACCTTATAATCCTTATGAAAGATAAAAAATCCAAAAAATTAGAATGATGGTTACAAATCATCTTCACATTTATCTCTCATGTATCACAAACTATCTTTTGGTTGTCACATTCCAAACATGTGAATACCCTCATCGTATATTCTCTTGAAACATGGTAATAACCTAAATTATCATAAATACATTTGGAAAACATGCATGTTTCCTTATTCCAAAGACTATTGTATATATTAATTGAACACAATAGTTTTATAAACTCCATCCATGATAGTACAAACTTCATTGTCAATAAATCCTTTATCAGTTCTAAGCTAATCAGTACCATCCAATACACTTATTGATATCCAACATGTCTCTTTTCCAAAAATCATTATCTTAACATTAGTAAAAAATGAAGGGTTATGTCCCTTACTCTTGTGTTTCCCAAGAATATCACATTTCCATTAAATCACCTTTACAGTCCATTAGAAACATTCAACATAATCTTGTAAATCATAAGCAAAAAACATAAACTGAACAATACTTGCATATTTAACCATTCATACTATATAATTATTGAGTTCAAATACATATAAACATTGATTATTACACTTCATCCATGAGTCATAAGAATTTTACCTCATCCTATTACTTAATACACCTTTCATTTCACATTTCCTTTTTTAGTCTCATCATCAGCAGCAATATAACCATTACTTGTACCACCTTACTGATTCTCATTTCATTCTTTACACTTATGGAATTGATTTGCATAATGACCATTCATTCTACACTTAAATCATTTAACCTTTCATTATTTCTTAGGCAAGGAAATATTCTCATCCATTTGGTTAGCAGAACCCTTCATTTTTCCATTGTAGTTACTTTATGTCATTCATTTCTATAGTCAAAAACCTTATTATTCCTATAAGACATTCACATAGGTGATTATTTCCACATTTATGACTCAAAGTAAAATGAATCTTCTTTCCTCCATGTTCTACATTACCTGAAATCTCAATGAACTCCTTCCTTCTCATATTTTGTGATCCTAAGAGTTGGTTAAGGTACACATTGATGATCATGTTACATGAAAACTAATTGATCATGATCAAAACATCATTCACTCTAGTGGTTATTCCATTTTACTTCTAATCAGTATATTCTACATCACATTAAATGTTAATCTAGTTCCTTATGATTACCTTGATTGTATAAAACCAGAACACATTGAATAAGAAACAATTATCACATTAAGGAACAACATAATCATGAAAAGTAACTTATAGTATGTCTAATCTATGAAATCTTCCTTAATCTATGATTCCTCAGGTTTATCCTAGGTTATTCATATGCAATTTATATATAAATTATTCTTGATGGTTTGTGAAGAGTTTGGGAATTCCCAAAGCATATTCCCCAAGAGTTCAATACCAGGTGATCAATAAGTGTTGTTGTCATGTACTAGGTTACCCAAAGTCAGGCCCAGGACACCATGTCAGATTTTTTACTCATAGGAACATATGTGATAGATCCACATCCACTTGTAGTATGAATACATGGATGTATTTCTATGAAACCACTAACATTATCCTTTTTGAAAATTACATGAATTGTTTTTATACATTTCCTTGTCCTTAGACTAATCCATAGACATGTCCTTTGAGTTTTGAAAAAGGTTTTCTCATTATATATTCCAAAGGCTAAGTAAACCTTCACTCTAATACCAACTATAAAAACCCATTCTTAACATAGAAAAACATTACCTCACTTTTTCAGAATACATAAAACATTACAAAATTAGATGCCCAAATACCGTATTAGTATATTGCATTTAAAAACATGGAAACATGAACACCGGTACATAAGTGAGCTAAATTATCTCCCACTAGGTTCAAATTTACTATAACCCTTATTAGACACATCAAATATAATAAATATATTCATATCCTAGGGAAAGGAACCATAAAAAATGGGTGAGCTTAAATGCTTAGTAAGGGTAAACAATGGAGACATGTAAGCATAAACCTAAGCATAAGGTTATGAGAAAATGATCATGTAAATAGAAAATCATACCATATATGTAAAAGATCATAAATAATAATCATGACATAAATATTGTCAGTTCATAAGACATGATTCATAAGGAAGTAAAGAACATATTTCATGAAATCAAAAGATATGAAAAAGACATGTATTTTTAGAAATCACATAAGCATATAATATGATTTCTATATTATCCAAGGCATCACTTAAGATTGCATATTAGTAGTATGGTTTCATTACCCATACTATCTTGGTAGTCAGGGTTTACTCCCATGGTCGTCATAGTATAATGAATTCACTCCTTCTACTATCTTAGTTTTTCATGGTTCACTACCATGGCCATCATAATAGTCAAGTCTCACTCCCAAGACCATATTAGTATATTTCATGATATATAAATCATTACTCAATTAATTAGAGTGAGATATAGGTCCCACACATCTCATAATTAAATCATGAACACATGTTCCACAATATCATTAAAAATAATATCATAACCTATGGAATGAAATGGGTATTATAACCATGTAATAATATTATAACTTTTGGAAAAAGATACAGGTTTCATAATCATTTAATCAAAATAATAACTCATGAAATGAAACAAGTATCAAAGGCATATATCCCATTAAATAGAAATGAGTTTCACAAACATCATTCCATCAAAACATAAACCATTTAGATAAATAATATGAATTAAAACATTGAATCATTTCACTAGAAAGGAATGAGTACCACCAATAGATGACATCTAACGTGGGAAGTAATTTTCAAATATATTTTCAAATAATTTCTTGATGAAAATATCATTTATTCATTGAAAAATATTTTTAAAACATAAAACCATGACAAACCCATTTTCACTGAAATTTCATTTAAAACATAGAAAGAAGGATTCAAAACATTCTAAAAATATCTTTCCTTGAAAACATATTAAATAATCTTGAAAAAATTTTGAATATCTTTTTCTATGAAAACATATAAAATAATATTGAAACCATATTTGAAAACTATTTCCCTTAAAAATATATAAAATAAGTTCAAAACATTTTAAAACACTTTTTCTTTGAAAAAAACATGGAAAACATATAAATAAAACCTTAAAATGTTTTTAAAACCATTTCATTGAAAATAAATTGAAAAAATATAAATAAATATTGAAAAAAAATTGGAACCCAGTTCATTGAAAATTTATAAATAAATCCTAAAAATTATTTGAAAAAAAATACTTTGAAAATAATTTTCAAACATATAAGGAAAGCATCAAAACGTTTTGAAATCTGTTTTTCTTTGAAAATAGATTTATAAAAGAATATTTGAAAAATAATATGAATTTTAAAAATCCATTTTTCCTTCTGAACAATCTTCATATATTATTTGAAAAAAAATGAAAACAATTTTGAAATCATGGTTTTTTATATAAAACATATTTCCAACTGAAGAGAGGGATAAAGTTGAAATTTCTTAAAAACATTATTAACTATTTTATATACAAGAGAGTTGAAAAATGTTACCCATATATAAAGATATCATTAATTAATATAGGGTAATAAATTTCATTAGAGTTATTAACATTTGTATCATTATATTACTTCAATGGAAGCATAAACATAAATATTCTTGAAAAGCAAAGAGATTGTTTCAACAGACTCTTATTAGGTGGTAACATTAGATCATACTCTTCATTCAAGATAATGAAATTAAATGAAGCTTAAAATATCATTAAAACAATTAGATTCATGATATAACATTTAAAATAGAATTATATACACCTCAAAAAAGATTGTAGGTGCATAAAAAAACATGTGTATCAAATAAGGTAAATAGAGACAAAACAATCTTACCAATTCAGTAACTTTTAAAATATTAACCCCATTAAATATAGAACATAGAATGGATATTTAAATAATGATAAATTTAATGATAATAATAATTTAATACATTCTTGAGATGTATATACCCCACACAAAAGAAAAGAGTGGTGTCTAAGGCATGTATCTCACGAAAATAAAATGTGACATCAAATTTCCCTTACCCTAAGTCCAACTTGTCTTGTATATATATATACTACTAAATAATAAACTTATGTTAATTAATTACATAATTAATAACCTTTTTAAAGTTTATTATTACTTTTAATTCTCTTATTACCATGTTTTATACAACTAATTAAATAATGAAGTTTAAGTCTCATGTTTTGACTGAATTCGGTTCATGTGTTAAAAACGACTTCGGTTGGTTGAATATGGTGAAAGGGGTAACTATATAAACATATTCAGAATAATAATCATGAAATAATTATAATATTTATAAAGTAATTCTACTTTTATAACTAGTCATTAAATATTGTTGTGAAAAATGAATCAATGTTACAATCATAGAGACGGTAGGTCGTACGTACTCATGAGTAACATTACCATTTCTAAATGATCATTATGAAAACAGGTATGTAAAATTAATATTTAAATAATGATCATTATATCATAAATAACAATTTATTTAATCATGTATACTTATATATAATTCCTGTGAAGTAAAAGGAATCACATCATGTTGAGGAGGTGGCAATCCACACATCCACGAACAACGTTATAACATTATAAGTCTGTTAAACGGTAATAAAAAATGGTGTATATTATATTTAAATAAATTTAATTAATTCATTGATATCATATATGTGTTTTTTATGTAAACTATTTTTAATTAAATCCTTCTTTTATACATTCCATGTATCATGTGATTGAATCGCACCATTTCTTGGAGGTGGTAGTCCACATTTCCACAAATGATGTTATCGTGTTTAAACATAATTGAAAGAATAAAGTAATGTGTTATAAATGAATTAATGAAGAATAAATAAATTATATATAATATATATCATATTTAAATAGTTTCTTCATCATAATTCCCAACCTTGAATGGTGGGAATGGACAAACGAACAATTATCATTTCGAGAGGTGGTAGTTCATCGTACATTAATGGTATGTTCGTTACCCATTAGATTTTGGTGTGTATAATTATAGATCAAACACTTAATATAACAAAATATCAGTATATTTAAGATACTCTGTTTTTATATAAGAATGACGTAAGTATATTTTATGGGGTGGAGAAAAAAAATAAAAGAAAGGATCTTGAGAAAGGATGTTACCACTTAATTGGGTAACTCCTTATAGTTTGCACCAAGGGGATTCCTTGGATGGAATTATGCCAAAATTTTGGCATCAAGGAGGAATTTAGGGATGTTGGGGAGATTTTTGGGAAAATTTTGGTTGAGAAAAAGTGTCTTGAGAGGTGTGATGATGTGGGATGAGAGGAGGCCTTTTATAGTGTAGAAGGAGTTGTAGTCTTGTAATATTTTGGAAAAGGGAAACTCCACACACGATTTTTATTTGAAAGTGGATCCAATAATTTTCCAAATTAGATCTAAGGGAGTATAGGGTTTAAATATTTCCATAAAATGGATTTTTTACAAGTTTCTAGAACACATTAGGCCTTATGTTTAGTTTTTAGTGTCTTGTTAAGCATAATTTAGTCCTAATCATTCTAAATAATTTTAATATCCTTCACTAATACTTTTTGTAAAAAACTAAGTTGATCATATTATAAATTATAAATTATGTTGATTAAAAATATGGGATAAATTTTTCCAAATTTCAATCATAGAAGTGGAATAAATTAATTTAAATTTAATCCCATATATGGGATGACAAAGCAGGGTTTTTAAGTAAAATGTTTAAAATTTTGTGAGGTTTTTATAACCAATTTAAATGTAAAATTGATTATAATTATCTAAATTGGATAAATTGATAAAAATTTGATCTAATTATACTTTAAAATAAATTAAAAATATAATTTAACCTCATAAATAAATTATATGAAAAATATGTTTTGATTAAATTTTTTTATTTTTCAATATTCATTAAAAAATGAAACATCACTGAAAAATAACAAAAAATCACCCTAACCTAATTTGTATGTTTCTCTTTCAAAAAATATGATCATTTTCACATAGAAATTTTTTAAAAGTTTGAAAATACATTATCTATACTAAATATTTTTTAAAAATTCCTGTGGGAGTCCACAACAACTCCTTTATACTTGTCTCCCTCTCCTTCAAATCTACTCACCCCCTCCCCCATTTCCTCTCAAATTCATCCCTCACAACCTCAACTATCCTCTCAATCCCCTCATGATTTTCAATATCCATCCCTAAATCCCCTCTCTTCCTATTCCTCATTGAATCCCCTTATCTAACTCCTTCTCTTTGACTTTTCATCCTCCACCACCTCCACCTCCTCCACCACTCCCATTTTCCCTTCCCCATATCCATAACTCTCTCACTTTCTACTAATGGTTCCAATTTCATCCACAATGTCACATCGTTTTCTGCAGAATAGTTAATTGAATCTGAATCCTCCACCTCCTCTACCTCTGAATCTTGTACCTCCACCTATGTATCTATCACCCCTTATAAATCTATTTTCCTCATCTTTCTCATGCCACAACCCTACCTTTTATCTGTGTTATTCAAGTATTTTTGAAGGCCCTAGGTTTGGGAGTTGGGAGACCGATTGTAGAGAATTTTCAGAGGTTTCTTATTTCCTTGATTAGTATTGGTTGGTTTTTTGGTCATAGGGGACCTTCAATTTGTGATTTTGTTAAACGTATTAATATTTCTTGGGATTTTATGATTATTTTGACTCATACCATCTACTTCTCAATTTTGATGAATTTTTGGTGGTCTGTAACTTCTTTAGTGTTATGGTAGAAGAAAATATTCAGTTCCAACCTTACTTTAACATTATTTAATTGGCTTCAAAATACCTCTCTGATTACATTTACAAAATTTTAACATATAGATCAGTTTGGTTTTGTTCTGACATAGCTTTTCATTTTTTTGATTTTTATCTACTTTTGACTGCTTGTGGAATTAGAGTCATGTATTGTAGTGTTTTTGGATGAGGGTTATCTTTGGTTATTTGTTCATTTTTCTTCAATATAGTATTTTGTTAGGTTGGGATTATGTATTGTAGGTATGATTTGAAGGCATTTTATGGGATATTTTGGCATAAATTTATGATATGGTTGAATGTGAAGTGTTATAGAAGCTGCAAATCCTTTAAATAGAATGAATATTAAAGGATGAAAGCTAGTGTAATGGTTATTGATGATTTATTCATTGCATGTAATTATGAGTTTGGAAAGATGAATGATCTTGATCATGTATCCATTCATGAATACATGGATCACCAACCTGTGACCATTGAAAAAGCTACAAGTTTTTCATACTGATGTTATTTTAAATCATTTTAGGTGATAATATGATTGGTTTGAATTATTTCATGATCCAATACTCATACATAATTATCATGTGTGTCACATATTTATTTATTGGTAGAAAAATTCACATGATCATTAATTAAAAAAATAACATATCCATCATGTATTTGATGATTACTCATTGTCTATTCCTCTCCTAAAAATGTACTTCACCCCCCACTCTATTAATCACTTGATGCAGGGATTCCAATGCATATCATATGAGATATCTCTAGTGGTTTCCACTAACAATATCCCTATAACGGTGATCTTCCAATCATATTGGTGTTATTTATTATTCTCAATTGATAGCTTTCATGACTGATGGCCTTATTGGGGAATATGTTCTGTTTTCATGAGCCTTCCCAGCTATATGTTTTAATATTTGTTTTAGTGGGATTGAGGATGAATTTGTTTTTTATTGTATTTTGTTTCTTATAGGTTCTTTATTCAATAAAAATAGGGGTGTAGAATCAATTTTTTCATAATCAGACTGGTGGAAAGTCTAATCTTTTTCTTTCCGAATTGGTCAGTCTAACAAGTTATGTTGTAATTTATTTGTTCACATAGATTGAAAGTCACCTACCTTGAAGTTCTCAAATCACCAGGCAATGTTGTGAAATACAATCATATTAGGTATCCTTCTCTTCCCTTTATACTATATTATCACTCATACATTTCTAAATCTATAACATTACTTCCCTATCTAATGTGTATCTTTTAGATAATGAACTTCATCCTCATTTGGAAGTTTTCTATTTTATGTTCAATGCTAGAGGAAACCATAGCTCAGAAAACCAATAATACATTCCTCTTAAAATGAGTTTGTCCCTGATCCTAAAATTATCTTATTCAATAAAGCAATGATAATCCATCTTCTATGATAGAAGCTTCATTTACTAATTACCTCTCTCTATTTCCCTTTACAATGTGTATTTTTTAATTACTTCATTCTTTGTTTCTTTTATTATACATTTTAAAATCATTGGTATCCATTGCTTCCCTATATTTATTTCAACCCAATCAATAAAGAAATGAATAATTTCTCTAGATTTTTTTACATCATGACCTTCATTAAAATATTTTACTCCTTTCAAAATATGGTATCCATTATCTACACTAAAGCATGTAAATTTTATTCCATGTGTCACATCCACATCAATTCTCTAGTACATGTATCCCTCAACATCAATTCTGCTCTCGTCTCTCCATAATTACCAAAACCTTCCCAAATCATATTCTTCTTCTCGTATCGAATACTCTCATATTCATTCGCCTCCAAAAAAACTAGATCTGGCTCTGGATCTGCCTCATACACCTCCATAAATCCTCACTTCCTCCCTTCCCCACATCCTCCACCTCTCCTCCCTATCTCTTCTTTATCATCACTGCTTTCTCCTCCTCCCCACCTCACCTCTTCTCCACCAAAAAACCCATTCTCCTCCACACATCCCTTCTTGGTCACCTTGTTTTCACACATCTCTACTTCAACCCTAGTTCCCCACCTAACCACCAAGCATCCTAGTTTGTACCACCCCCCCCCCCCCTTAGTGCATCGCCGCCTCTGCCATGACATATTCCTATGTATCCCTACCTATGCATCAGCCTCACTACATCCATCATGCCACATTTTCCTCATTATCACCTTCCCCCTCGCCTCCATCTCTCCACCACCTCTGATTTCCCATATTATTTTCCCTTAGTTACATATCTATCTCCCCATATAGTTTTTTTTCAACCCATCGATATCAACATGCTACCAAAGATTGGGGTCCAGTCGGTCTTGCATTAATTCCTGGTAGGTTTTCAATCATCCCATATCTTATCTACAATAAATATATAATTTTCTCAAGGGTTCATATTATCCCCCTATGAAGATCTTATTTTTTAGGGTTCATCATCTTTATTTATCTTCTCCGGTGTAAATTAGGGTGGGGTTTTTACAGAGCATCATACTATAAAATCTATGTTTATCATGTGGTGCTTTTGGGGAATAATCTCATCTGGGTATTTTCAATCACCAAATTGGGGAAATAGATAATTCATTTATCATGTGGTGTAATTTGTGCTGAATTAAATCAAAATTAGTAAGGTACTAGAATGTTTTCTGATGAATATAAAGGAACTATATCTGGATATTTTCAATAACCATCTATGGTTATTTCATTTCAATCTATGTTTATTTATTTTCTATATATTTTTCAGTTTAAAATGATCTTATTCCTTTTCATATTTCAGATTGATATAATTAATTTATATTTGAAATAGTTTTGGTTCAACCTTTGCATGACTCTAAATCATATTTTCAATTGTCTTCCCATATACACTGCTCTGGTTGAAGGTACAAGTTTATGACTAGGGATATCATGGAATTGCATGTTATTAAGTTAATGTATCCTAAATAAATTAAAAAAATATAGATTTCATTAAATTTTTATGATCAATTTATATTTTTCCATGATTATTCAATCAATAATCATTAAACTTTATGGATTTTAATATCATTTAATTAGATTGAAAGTTTTTATTAATAATGTTATCATGATTTTACATTTGAATTAAAAAATTGTATTGATGTATTGGTTCCTCTAAATAAATTATGTTTGAAAATAATATTTATCCAATATATAATTAGGATCTATGTTTCCTTTGACATTCCTAATGTCATTCATGTAAAATTATCCTGACATAATTTTAGTGTGTTTATAATTTCTAGGATCCTGGATGATTTAAACATACTTTGTGATATTATAATTTCATTTTACTCAACATGTTTATATTTAATTGAAATTTCACAAAATTTTAATGGAGTTTTACTTCGCATCATAATATTACCTTCTTGGATTATGACACTTTTAATCTACTTTTAATCTACTTTGAACACATGATGTTTTATGAAGGAATTACTTAAAAATTTTAAATGAAATTTTTGTTATCAACCTAATTATTATTGTTGAAGATTTAATTTTTCTTTTTATATTTTGTATTTCAATTTTTATCCACAATTTTTAATCATAAAATATTAACCATGTTATCCATTATAGTTTTCTATAATGGTATGAAATTTCATTACATCTGTGACATTTCTACAGATGATTTTGATTTCATATCTTCCAAAAATTCATTATTAATTTATAGGACTGACATGTTGTCTAAATGAACTATACCTAGGTATTTTCAATCACAATCTATGGTTATTTATTTTACATATATCGTTATTTTTTTCTATCTATTTTTTAAGTTTACAATGATCTTCACGCATTTCATATTTCATATACATATGATTAATTATTATTCTAAATGGTTTTGGTTCTGTCTTTGAATAACATTGAATCATATTTCTAGTTGGTTTCTCAGATACTCTAATATAGTTTTAGGAATGAGCTTATGACTTATTTCAATAGAGGTATGTGTAAACACATAGATAATAACTTTCATTCCTTTTTATATCTTTTTTTCAATTTTTGACTTATTCAATGTTGGTATTCCTTCACAAATAAGAGGTTTTTTATATTTTAAATTTACTTTTATTTTGAGTTTAATTTTGGGAAGATAAAAATTACTTTAGTTCAATTTTATAGTTGATAATAAATGACACTTATAGGTATTTTAGTAAATTATATACAATCAGTGAATGTATTTTCATACATTCTTATATGATTGTAATTGGATATATCAATACTGAAAAGTGGGTTGAAGATAATGTAATGGTTTTTATTGTATATTAATTTCTATACATTTAATTATTTTATATGATCTATGATATTACTTTTTTGTCATACATTGTACAACAATTTGTTTCATTTTTTTGTATTGTAACTTGTTGATTATACATCAAGGTAAAAAAATAGCTACATTGATAGATTTTCATAATGAAATTGATGATAATTTTATGGAATATTATAAAATGGTTTCTCTCAAAATCCAAAAATTTTATAATTACTTATAATGTTTTAGAATTTCCTTACAACACTATATCTTCCTTAGTCTAACAGTTATGAGACCACACTACAGGTTTGGTCTTCTTTCTTGAATCTCATCCTATTAAATTTTTTAGGTTGTATATTCATTTTTTTATGATAAAATTAGAATTTTTTAGGTTATAGTGGTCATTAAAAAGTTGTAAAAGAGTGATGTGACATTTTATTTCTTACCAAGTAAAACTCTCCCACATTCATGTCTTGTAACTTTCATGCCACTTCAATTTTCCTTTACAAGTTCTAATACTATGTGTTATTCTTCAATTGATGATTCCATTAACATTCTTGATGTTCATATTTTGTTTGAATTAATTTTTAATATTGTGTAGAAGGTATAAATGAAGTAAATCAAAAAAAATAATTATTTCTCACTATTTCTTTTTTGTTTCCATATATAGAGTTTATCATATGAAAATTCCAAGTAATGTGACTTCATCAATATATCATTGATGTCAATTTTTTCAATGGTACACATCTATGTTCTCTATTAAATTAGTGACCTTTATATTACTTACACAATTAATTATTATCATATGATATTCCCTTCCCTTTAGACCTTTTATTTCCCTATTATAGGGCCCACAGGTAATCTATGGTTTCTTCAAAATTTCACCCGTAAATTTTTTCTAATACAAAATTACCAGTAGGATTGTATCCTTGAGAATTTGTTGTTGAATCCATGCATCAATTGTTTTTTCATTTTCGATTTTCTTTTTCAAGTTCTATTTAGAAGATATGGATTTTAATGTTTGGTTTTTTTTAAAAAAATAGCATTGTATTGTTCTAGTGTTGGTTTAATTTCCAATCCAAAGTGGTTGGATGCCTCCAGTGTTGAGGGTTGTAACCCAACTCCATAAATTCATTAGTTGAGTGGGTTTTCTTCATTCTGTTTTTAATAATCTATTTTTCATGAGTTACTATACATATTTCTATTTTCAATTAAATGAATGAATTTTCTTTTTTTGTTCTATTTCTAGGTACTTAAATGTATACAATTTTATTAGTTCCTTGATATGAATTTCTTGAGTAAGATCAGAAAATTGAGATTCAATTATTTGAAGAAACATATCAATTTTTATAACCATTGATCAAATAAAATTATTTTATATATAAGTTGATTACATAAAAACTACCAATCTAACATGATGATGTTTTGGAATGAGACGATATGATCACATATTGAAAAAAATTATGAGATAAATATGAAGACTGTGGTTAAATTCAGTCACCTTCACTTATTTTGTTTTTTCTATAAATCCTTATAACATGCCATTTTTTATTCACAAAAGTGTAAGTAAACCACATAAGCTGAAACCCCTAAAATTTCGACATAGGGTACAATCTGCTGCCCTCATCCCATGTAGTATATGGTTTGATACATTATTGGGAAAATAATAATTTATATTCCTTTCAACTTCAAAGAATGTGGAAGTTTCATCTGCACAGATCGATGCTAATCCTATATTGAAAAGGTCAAGTTGTAACACTCAAGGATCAGGGAACATGATAAAGCAATGTTCTTCTCCCACAGAATCTATATAGGAATAGAATTAATTTAATTTGTTTAGGTCAAAGATATCATCACTGCCTTTTTTATATTCCTTTCCAATATACACCGGTAACATTGTTTAAAAATAAATATACCTCCCAGACCTATTTCATCTTCATAACGTGTGAAATTAAATTATACAAACATTGTATGCTATATGTGCACAGGGTTATGAAAGGTTTGCATATTCTTTTAAAATTTACATAGACCTTTATTTTATACTATGACCATACATTGTTTGAAATTTCACACAACTATACACATATTGTATATTGTATGAAGTATGTAATTGCATACTCCCATACCTATTTATGTATAAAGTTTAGTATTACTCTAATGCCTCTTCTAGATTTATAAATTATATATATTATAAATTTTGTACATATATTTTTTGAAATTTCACTCCTGTATACATAAACTTTATACATTGTTTGAATTTATCCACACCTATAAATATGCATGCACATTTTTTTAAAAACTCCACGATGCATTTGATTTCATATACCTTTTTCTTTTGACTAAAGAAGACCTCCTTCTTTCCTAAATCACACCATTAAGGATTAAAAAAATTCAATTATTAAGGTTCCCACTATAACCTAGAGTATCACAATATAAAAGGTAACATTTTTATATTTTCCTTTTCTTTATATTGCTGCAACTAGCTTTGAATAAATTTTTTTAAGGAAACAATAGAAGAATTTTAATTTATTTTTGTATTGTTTATTGGAAATAATGTTTCTTCTTTTTATTTTCTTATAAATTTTATGTTTCATTGTTTTTTTAAAAAGAAAAAACTCTACTTATCCAATATTTGATGTATTTTAGTTAATTTATTCTAATATAAGGTTGGATGATTAATGGAATCTATGGAATAATGTATTAATCCACACATACACACTAATCCACTCCTGATGATGTTTTGACATCTATTGAATTTTGTTTCATTTATAGGATTCTTTATATCATTTCATATTATTTATGGATTTATGAGTGTTTCACAAACTTTATGAAAATGTGAGATATAAAATCATTAATGGTCAGTGTATTTGTGATTTTTCTATATATGATTTGAGGTATAAATAGGTGATTTTTATTAATTTCAGGTGAGGAACTACTATACCTATCAACCTAAAAAATATATTGCATATCATTGTAACTAGGGTTCATGTGAGAAACTTATTTATATCACTTCATGGTTTTCAGGTCAATTATTTCATTTCTTCACCATTTTCAAAACTAAAATTTAAGATCAATGGTGTATTTAGTGAATTAATGAGTGTTTATACTAAATTATATCTTAACTATATCATTTTATTCTATAAATGATTATTATTTAGTTTGTAATAATAAAAAAATAATTGATTAATGATTGTTTTTGAAACATGATAAGGCCAATAAACTAATTTTTTAAACCTAAAAATATGCCTCATAAATATTTGATATAGATTTGATCTTTTATATTACCTTATCATCCATTATCTTCAATCATTTTCATTTATTTAATGGTTGTTTATACTTATTAACTAGCCCATTACAGCATAAGAAACGATAAAATAAAATATTCCTATAATATATTTCAAACTAACAATATGCTATTTTTCTATGATATTATCAATGGTAAAACTTCAAAGTATAACATTCAGACAACTATATTTTGGAAAAAAATCTTCCTTGTCTTTAATACTTGATGGTATATAACCCTTTACTATACACTATTCTTTTTTTATAAAAGAATAAAAATGTTTCATCAATGCATTTCAAATTTTTTTAATATGATTGTTATAGAATAATTGGACCCCTTATCATTAATTGGACACATTTAATATTTTTAAAAACTCAGTTTCATTCAATTACTTATGAATTCATTTAAAATTTTGTTCACAAAACATGTCTTCTCAATGTGTCACCTTTTTCCCTTGATTTTGTTATAGGAAGTTTGTTTTGATACAAATTCATAGATAAGAAGGTTCACCAATATATCATCACCATCAATTTATATTATGTCACACAATACTTTTATAATTTATAGAAGTAAAATATATTATATATACTAAAGGGTGTTCCATTTCATTACCTATGTCAACACCATATTTCATTACCTTATGTGACCATCTCTCCACGATTCCCAACTCCATCACAATACTAATTCCTCTTTCTCATTCCCAATATCAATTTAATCTCTTTTTATCCATGATTCCCAACTCTCACAATAACTATTCCTCCAAAACTACCTACTCAAAACTCATCTCATCCAAATACACCTACTATATCTCCACTAAATCATTCTCATCCCAACACTTCTTCTACAAACCCATCTCTTCCAAACTCATCTACTCCTCTACCTCGGCCTTTACCTCCACCTTCTCTTCCTCTTACTCATCCTCAATCTCTGACTCCACCTCATCATTCACCTCTAACTTCCTACCTCCATCTTCTTTTATCATCTCCCATAGATGAGACTCATTTCCCAAGTTTTCTCTCCTTGGAACTCATGAAGAAACTTCTGATTTTTTTACTCTAATGTTCAATTTAGTTCTCACCTTTTCCCTTATCTTGAATATGTGGTTGAATTTATTCTAATATTGATTTTTATCTCTATTTATTAGATGTTTTTGGTTGGGGTTCATGTACACCCACTTTGACTAGTCCTTTCAGTACATTGAAGAAAAAATTATTCGGTTGAGCTCTTTTGATGTGCTTATTGGATTATAAAAGATAAATCCATCTATTTCTTCTATAACAATGTTTCATCTCACCTAATATCAATTTACTTTACCTTATAACCCACTCACATTAATAAAAAATTTAGTAGATATTGATTTACACTCTCTTAACCTTTTTTTTTGTGCTTTCACTTTAATTTGTGCTTTATCCATTTTCAATAGATGATGTTCCCCGAGAAACATTAGGAAATGTTTCTAGATAACTGATAAGTGTTTTTAGTGGTTTTACAATTAATTTTATTTTTTTTCATCCAGGATCACTGTCATGTTCTGGAACTAAAAATATTTGAAAAAACTTTAAGAGAAGAAAGTACAATTTTCTATAGTAGACTTCCAACTCGGTCTGACCAGTTTTTTAAAATGGTTTATATTGGAAGGGGTTGATGAAATTAGTGTATTTGTGTTGGAATTTTCCATTATTAATGTTTGAGATTTTCTAGAAAAAGCCCATGAAATGGGTTGGCTGAAAATAAAAAATGATTTAACTTATATTTTTTCTCTAAAATTTTAGATTTCAAATGATTTCTTTTTTTTATTTCTTTAGAGGTATTTTGGAAAATGGTGAAAACAATTTAAAATGAGAAGAAACTGGATATTAAAAAAATGGAAAAAATTATGGGATGCCTATGTTTATTAGTATGCTTAGTAGTTGTTGACGTATAAATTATATAATTATATATATGATGGAAAATATTTTATTAGGATGGTGTTTGTTTTTATTAATGTATAAGATGTCTCAAGGATGAGAAGGTTTTCACTAATGGTTGATTATGGTAAATTTTATGTGGTTGAACTATAGTAGTGATGTGTTAAGATAGGGTATTATGTCATTAAAATGACTCATTTGTCATTATCTATTAGTTTTTAAAAATTCATGTGTAAACAATAGATATATATAGATATCTTTTTCATTTGGTATATATATACTCGAGAATAAATGAGGGAGCTGGGTACCCATATTTTTTATTTTTTTGAAAACCATATAGTTCGATGAGGGAGTCATAATTGTTGGTAAATGAGTGGATGAATCATTAAGTGGTTTTTTGAAATCAAGGATAATGAATTTTTTGGTTGGATTTGATCATTTTAAATGGGTTGTTTAATACTTGATGAATGATATTAGTAGTGGAATAGGAAACAGATCATAGACTACTGATGAAATACAGTTAATATAAGGGATACATTTAGGCTGGAATATTACTTATCTACTTATGTGTGAATATACTATAGGAAAAATGGGGTTATTTTTTATATATTTGTGTTTATAAAAAAATATTTTATAGTGGGTAGTTAGAGAAAATATTTTACCTATTAAAAGTTTAATATTATTATTTTCTTATATTCCCCTTTATTAAAGGATTTTTAAATGGTTGTTTTGGTTTATCAATTAATAGTGGGAGAAACTAGAAAGGATCCCTTATTTTTTGTTTATAACATTACCTATGTTTGAATAATGTTATGGAATTAGGAAATTTCCTTATCTATGGATAGGTTGTTGATGATTTATTATAGTGGGGGTTATAAAATAGATTTTAATTTTTTAGGAATACATTATAACATGAGTTTTGGGGAAAGTGGATTAATATAAGAATGTTAATATATAAATGAATGTGATATTTAATTTTAAATCAATGAGTGGTTATCTTATGTGATGGTGTTGTAATAGAAATAGTTTCTATAGTTTGAGAGTAATTATTTTAGGGTATTGATGTTGATTGGAATGGTTAAAGATTCATTTTGGGAATTCATCAAGAGTATAGCAGGGAATTGGTTCTTTAACCATTTCTAATGTTTTCATCGAATAAGGATGGTGTATTATTAGTATAGTAGAAAATAAAATTATTTTAATTGTTTGAAAAATGTGTTTTAAAGAAATAGACGATATATATATTGTGAGAATGGGTTATGGAGGATTATGAAGTAAATGGAGGATTAGAAATATCTCATATATGTGATTAATTTTGGTTAAGAACTATGTTTTTAGTTTCTTATATTACAATTTGTGTATAGGTATTTATAATTGATAAATGGTTATGTGGTATTTTTGGTTGGATTCACAGTAATTTTCAATGAGTGTATATCATGGGTGGTAGAGACTTATAATAAAAATTTGGTAGTTGAAATTAAATTGATCCTAAGGTAGAGACCTATTTTTATGAAATAATTTTTGGTGTTTGAATACACATAGGGGTGTTTTTGAATAGAATTTTTATGATGTTGTATAATGTATACGTATTATAATATCCAATATTAATAGTCACATTTAGTTTAGTGGATTATGGATTTACCTAGATTTTGGTGCTACACATGTTTTTAATTTCATTAAACATTAGCTGACCTTATATAATCATAATGATAAGGTTGTGTGTAACAACACTTATGGATTCACTTGGATTTTAATGGTGATTTTTTGGGATGTTATTTTCTGTATAATTTTAATCAAAAAATTGAAAAAATAAAATTTTTATCCGATTAGCATTTATAGACATCAGGAATGGGTGAAATAGGGGGTTCTTAAATGCATTCTCGACCATTACTGCATAGTAACATCAAGTTCTCAATCTTTCATCAAACTACTGGAGTTACCCACATAGCTCCAATTTCAACCTTTTGTCTATATTTATACTATTTTTTCTTTAATTTTAAACCCATAACACATAATATAGTTTATTTTTTTATTCAGGTTTTTTGTTATAAATTTTATTTCTTTTAAATGATATATTCCATAGAGTTATGAAAATGATTTATAGATATGAATTAATCATTTTAAGCATTATGTAATTAATTTTTTCTTACAACTCAAACATATCACATTCTTTAACACTAGTGTAGTACTATTGAATCTCATTGTAATAATAAAAACCCTTTAAATGTTTAGCAACTATTTTAGGATCTTCATTATCCTGGAAATGTTTCATATCACTATTTTTTGATTTTTATTGGAAGGCATAACAATGACTTCGTGGCGCCTCTCAGACATAAAAGTTGAGAAGTTTCATAAAAATATCACAAGGGGATCGGTTTCAGAATCCTCACTAAAGAAAGCTGGGAATACCCAGTTGGGCTGATCCTGATTGGGTTCTTTGTCTTTGTCATTATTCGATCATCCCTGTTTGAGATCATTAGGAGAACAGAAAGTCATAGGATGACATGAGTAGATCATAGAGTTCTGTAGTTTTAGGTTGATATCATAACCAACCAAGATTGGTGTACCCTGTGGAAAGAAAACATCCTATCTTCTATTTGTAATAAAATCCAAATTCGGTGTCACTATAAGTGATATTTCTTAATGAAAACCATGTCTACTATTTAGGATTTTCCATTTTATAGTATCATTTAAACATACTGTATTCTCTTAATATATTCCCCATATGCATTTATTTTCTAGAAATGCATATTGGAAAAAATCCATATTATGTTTAAGTGAATTTGAAATTAAATTATTATTCTTCCCAAATGCATGGGTTGGGTACTAGTTTATATTTAAAATAGGTTCTCCATTAAAAGGCAGTAAAATCGCCTTAATAAAAATATAGGTTTTTTTGTGCAGTATTGGGTTTGTTCTTATATTATGCCTATCAAATATATTATATGAATATCAAAAAATATTTGATTGAATATATAATATATAAACTACATTAATATCACTTACTAATTTTAATTAAATTAATTTATTAGGATAAAATAGCTTTGGGAGCATAAAAATAGTTTTCTATAAAAATATTCTCCTTAAATTCAATAGGCTCTTATATTCATTATAACTAATGAATTCATTTTATATTTGTGTAAACCATATTTTTCCATAATTTAGTTAATAATTTTCATAAGTAGTAACTTAAAGGATAGGTTAAGTATTAATATATTTTATAATAAATTTTTAATAATATATTACTTTTTGGTAAAAATGGGTCTTGCATGTCATGAAAGCCGTCGAGGAATTTCAGTCTTGCATATAACATAATCTAACCTCTTTGTTCTATGTAGATAAGGCTAACCTTTATATTGTATGTAGTGCACAACTATCTTGGTATTGTTCAAGCAGTACATAGTTCTTTAATATAACAAATGATATATTCAGTGTTGTTTGAAATGAAAAAAATATATCAAAGAGAATAATTCAAAAAAATAAAATATCTTGGGGTGTTATAGGTTTACATTGTAAGATTTTTTCATAATTCACTAAAACACTAAACTAAAAAGATCCTATTATGTGAATTTTAGTTCAAAAAAATTAGAATATGTAATGTTTATGTTTGGGTCCTTATAATAATACATAATGTTCATGAATTAAATTGATCATTCCATGTATGAGAAATTCTTTTCACATTTCATGATGGGTGGGGAATAAAATTAGATATACCCTCAATGTATCAATAGGTCTCATAAGAAAAATTAGTTGGCCAAACTAAATGGGTTTCCCCATAGTTATAAATTATCTTCACACAAGTTCTTGATGGTATAGATATCAAGATATTTGAGATAATGGAATATAATGTTAAGAATTTACTTCATTGATAATTTATATATTATTATCTATGATAATATTTTTATAGATATTATCCATGGATGCATTTTTTTTCTCAAGTTACATATTAAATTCCATGTGTGTTCAGTTATTTACCTTATGATATTGATTATTACTTATCTAATCAAGTTAGTAAATTTATTGACTAAATGAAAAGTGTTTTAATTTATTTTTCTTACGATATTGATTATGCTTTATCTAATAATTATAGTCAAGTTATGGATTAAATAGAATATGTGTTTAATAATTTTCCTTCATATTTTAATTATAGATAATTTAAAAATGATAGTTTTTGTTTTACATAACCCTTACTAAGAATTTATAATCACACTTATTTTGTTTCCTTTCCCCAGGATATGAAGTTGAATTACTTGAATAATTTAAATGTTGCCAAATGTTTTACATCACTATTTTGTATATTTTGTCTCCAGTATATATTGGGTATCACGTATATACCTATATTTCCAAGAATACTAAATTGGTAGGTTTATTGAGATTTTAAACCTTGAATATATTCCAATGTAATAATATAGACACTAACTATGGGTTATTAGAGTCATGGTTGTTGTAAATGGTTTTAGAGAAAGTTTAGTAGAAACCATTGGATTTAGAATAATATATATATATATTTTGGAACATAACCCTATGATATAATTTGAGGATATGTATCATTGAGGAATAACATCTTAAATTTATAGTAATGATCTGATTATATGGATTTTCCAAGAAAGAAATACCTATCTGGATACTACATATGAATGTGGTTCTATAACAGTTATTTATAGGGGTAATAACTCCAAAAAGGGTGCATTGGGATTTGACTAAATCTTCACATATCCTATAAAAAACATTACTACATTCATGGTTCAATGCTTCTAGGGGACATGCTTAAGATATTTCACATTTTCTTGAAAAAACATTATAAAGGATCTGCTGATAATACTATCCCTAAAAAACTATGTTTATAATTTTTTATATTTACAGTGAATATTTTTTTGATTTATGTTAAGTGTTACACCATATTTATAAATACATGTTAGGATTTTAAATTCATAATTTTATGATCTAATCTAGAATATTACGTTTTTAGAAATTGTTTTGGTAAGAAATGATTGTATCAATACTCATGTAAATTGTAGATATTTCCCCAATGATCAAGCTAATAAAGTTGTTGTTGAAAATGAGAAGATCATGTCTATATTAGGGCTTTTTAAAGAGGTTATGAAAAATAACCATGCTCAAATAGAGAAAAATGTTATTCCATAGCATGACTCTCCAATATTGGATCACTTATTATGAAAAAAGACCCCATAATTTTTTGGGGTTACTAATCCAGTGGTAGATGATAATTGGATTATGTCCCTTGAAAAGATATTTATAGCCTTTGGTTTTGATGAAAAGGAAAATGTTATACTAGAAGTATACTTTCTCAAGGGAGGTGATGATAAATGGTGGTCATTGATCATGAATACTAGTGATGAAGGATAAATATAACATGTGGAATAAAGAGATATTAAGGATACAGTATTTGAGAAATATTTCCCTTGGGATAAATAGACTGAAATTAAAATATTGTTCCTCATGTTAAATAAAAAGTTGGAAGAAAGTGTTATGGAATATGAGGCTAAATTTACAATACTATATGGGTTTTCTATGAATTACATATGAAATAGGTAATGCAGGATTTCAATTTTTATGGGTATCACCAATTGGGAGTAAAGAAAGAAGGAATTTTTTAGACAACATTTTGAGTGGGGTATGGAAATTACATATTTATAGTAATTCAAGTTATATTGTTTAATGGACCAAATTTTTTTATAAAACTAATTAATAGTGTATTCATTGAATATAATGATAATATAATTGTGGTATTCATTGATGAAAATTTAGTGTATTCTAAGATCTATGAGGACTATAAGAGTCCCTTGCAGATCATTCCTGAGACTTTTAAAAGAAATGTGTTATATGATAAATTTAAAAGGTATAGATTATGGATGTAGAAAGTTTCTTGTATTAGTTATATTGTCTCAATCAATAGAATCATAGTTGATCCTATCAAGGTAAAGGTAGTTATAGAATGGAATACACCAATGAACATAACTGAGGTATATAGTATCATTAATTTGTTAGGATATTATCAGTGATTCATTTAGAAATTTTCCTAATTAGAAAACTCATTAACCAAGTATAAATTTAAAGGGGTTAAGTTCATATGGAAAATATTATATTATTAATAATTTTTTAAATAATTTAATAGTATATTGATTAGTGCTCCAATTTTTACTCTACCATTAAGAAATGATGGGTCTATAATATATATTGATGCATCAAAGAAAATAATTGGTTGTGTCCTTACAAATAATGCTAATATTAATTCATCTACATTAAGGAAGTTAAATAATCAATAATAGAATTATATAACACATGATCATGAGTTAGCAGTCGTAATATTTTATTTGAAGATATGGAGTCATTATCAATGTGGTGAAATATGTGAGATATAAAAATTAAAAAAAAACCCTAAAATACATATTTTCATAGAATTATCTCAAAATAATGTAAATCAAATGACTTTAATTAATAAAGGATTATAATTTCTCAATAAACTAAAATTCGAGGAAGGAAAATAATGTAATGAATAATTAAGATGGAAAGATCATGGATTTCTAACTCAAATGAGGATTGATAGGGAACAATTGTTAATAGATATAGTAAATATGTATATGGGAATTATTATTTAAGGGGAGGAATTAGGCCTTTTTCAAATGAATACGTATCCATATTTATTAAAAAATATAAAAATGTTCTCAATTTGATGATGAGAATTTTTAAAATAAAATTAAATCCTTAAATGATAGGAAGACGGAAAAGTGTATTTGTGAAGTTAGAGTTATGAAATTTGGAAAGTGAATATGTGTTCTGACTATAATTGTTCCAAAAAAGATATTTTGGATAATTCTCATAGCTTGAATTTCACTATTCACCTTGGTAGCGCCAAGATGTATAGGTTTTTTGGGGAACAATCTTGGTGGGATAACATGATGTGGGATATTATTGATTATGTGTCTAGATTTTTCATTTGTTAACTACTGATGGATATGATATAGAACCCATGTGTATTCATGCAACCTCTTCTAATTCCTTTCTAGAAATGGGATTCCATTAATATGGAAATTGTTACATTAATACCTAAGATTCCTTGAAATAATGATGAAATGTGGCTTATTGTTGATCACCTAATGAAATCAACACATCTCCTCATTATAATAGAATATTTACCTCTTGAAAAACTAGTGAGGATCCATATTAATGATGTTTTATGATATCATGGAACACCTATTTCTATTATTTCATATTATTATCCCCATTTTATGTCAAAATTATGGAAGAGTATTCAAAAGTATCTTGAGATAGATCTTTATTTGAGCACTATAGAACATCCTAAATCTGAATAAATGTCATAAAATACTATTAAATGATTGGATGAAAATTTTAGATCATTATAAATTTATATTCATGGTATATGGGATCATTATTTAAAATTTTAAATGTTTTCCTAAAAAATTTATTTCTATTTAGGTATTCAAATTTGGTCATATGAAGCACCATATGGTAGGATATTTTTTACTCAAACATGTTCTGAATAAGTTGGTGGAGGTAATATCATAGGCCTATAAATTTTTAGGTATAAAAGAAAAAGGGTAATGACTATTCAGTCTCATATTAATGCAAATCAATGTTTACAAAATAGTTATTATGACAACTAGATTAATGATTTGGAATTCCATGTGGGATATCATGTTTTCAAAAAAGTATATCTATGCAAATGTGTCATACGGTTTGGTAAGAATTGAAAAATAATCCATAGGGACATCTAACCCCTTGAGATTTTGGAAACTATTAGAGATGTGTAATGTCAATTTTAAATACCATAAATCTTCTATAAATTACATAATGTGTTTTGTTTTTCTTTTTTAAAGAAGTAAATTCCAAACCCAACATATCAAATCACCTCAGAAGAAATATAATTTCAAAATAATATTTTAAATATCTGATCTAGATTAATGGAATAGTAGAGAAACTATTGAGAACTCAGATGATTGAACTGGTAAATACACTTTTTAGAAATTGTAAAATGGAGCAGCAATTTGGTAATGAAGGGATGTTATGAAGAAGAACCTTCCTCACTTTTTTAGATGGTAATATCAATGAAAATATCCTGGAAAAAAATTTATGAGGAAATAATATTACACTCAAGCCTCAATTATAGTATGTGAACATTATATTTTAATAAAACTTTAACAAAATGGAAATTTTAAAATTAAATGAAATAAAAATTATAATATTATAGGATGAATATTCATTTTTAATATACTTTGAAAAATAATACTATATTGAATTTTAAAAAAAATATCTTTAGAAATAATGTTTTATGAATATTCAAAAATTTAGTATTTGAATATCCCCCCTCTTATTTATAATATTATGTAACATTATATATAATAAATAGTATATTGAATATAAATTATATATAATATAAGATAATAAAATTTGGTTGTAAAAATGGGTATTTTTTAGAAAGCTATTTTTATTTGAAATATCCCATATTTTTTGTGTATTATTTTTCAATATTATATGGAATTAATTCAAGACTAGGTGCTAAGACAACATGCGATTACGAGGCATGAGATTTGTCCTTGGGGAGACCTTGGGTGAGGCCTATGGTGAACTATTATTAATATATATTTGTTATTGTATTCTTGGTTGGCATCGGTTGACTCACCCCTGTTATATACATGAGACATGGGAACATGGCATATTGAGAGAATTATCTAAGAATTTTTTCTACAATAGTAGTTGACATACTAACTAGTGGCCCATAGTAGGTGGATATATATGGGTTTCTTTCTATAGGGTTGGTCCCCTTGTTTTATCCTGAGTTAGGGTGGCTGGGAATTTGGGTGTATTTATTTCATCATGTGTGGCATGCTGCTAGAGATGGGGTCTCATGTATTATTATGTTCTAGATTATTCCTAATCTTCTGCATTAAACTAGTTTATTATCTCTTTGTTACTTGTTGTAATAAATGTGATATTTGTATGTATATTTTCATTTCCATTGCTATATAAATAATTTGGTACTTTCCTTTGTAGTGTTTGCATGGAAGTGATGTGTTGGTTTGTAATAGCTTGTGAAACGTTTTTCAAGTCAAAGTGTTTTATAATCTTCCTTTCCACCAAAAATTAAATCATCACTTCCCTTTTAAAAAAAATTAATGGCACACTAATAGGGTTAACATGGTTTTGGAAATGAATAAGGGAAATGAGTTTTATTTTGTTTTTGAGTTAAATGAGTGGAAAAACATACTATTATATATTATAGTTCAAACTTGAAATTAATGTTTCTTTGTTTAAAGGAAATGAAAATGAAAATAATTTTTTTGGAAACACCTACTAAGTTTTAATAATCATTCCTATATTTTTTACATTTTTTTTTATCTTTGGGTGATGCTTCTTGATCGAATTCAGTCACTGTAGTGTGGCGTTGGATTGAGGTTGGTGGTGACCCATAGGGTCACCACTAGGTATGTCTAGTTTTATTTTCTCTCCACTACTAGTTTTCATTTTTATAATTTAGTTTGTTTATTTATTTATTTAATTTGGTTATTTAATTTGTGGTCCAAATCATTCCCACCTATTTAAGTTTTATTCCTAGCACTAGTTTCCAGCCTGTGGGTATTAGGAACACCATTAGGGCCACGCCAAGGACCAGGTCAGCTAATTGGTTCAGGGTCAACCTGGGATAGTTTGTTGCAAAATGGTATCTGAGGAGGCCCCTATTATTTGGGGTTTCTAGTAGTTAGAGACTTGGAATTTTGGGACCCAAGAGGTAGGTTCAGGATGACTTCCTCAAACTCCTACCCATTCTGATCTTCTAGTTTCTAGGGATAGTCCAATATTTGAGTCTTAAGTATTTGTTTTGGGATTTAAGGATGAAAATGGAGGAAATATGGTGTTGTATTGCGATATCACATGGAGTAGTGACCCATGTGGAGTCTGAGAGCACGGTTGAAGTACCTCCTAGTTGTTGATGCTTTCTTGGGGAATGGAATACTACCATTTCACCAAGTTTAGAATGAATAATAGTTCCTCATTCCAGTGGTTTGGTGTAAGTTATTCTATGTTGTGGTTTTGGTTGGGGTAAGTGTGTTTTTGAAAATAAAATGGGGTTTTGAAAAAAAAATCCTTAAAATGGATTTAAATTGGTGAAATAGATTTTAAAGGAAAAGTTCTAGTTTGAAAATTTGGTACCAGTTTGGAATTGGTAATGAAATGGATTGGTTGAAACCTTGGGTACTCCTTATGAATGTTTCCACATGTCAGGGTGTTTAGAATGGGCGTGTTAGAATGCATGAATGGATGTGGATGAACACATCTAAAACTTTTCATGGAATTATTTGAATTTGTATTTGAAACTAAAGGTCTGAAATTATTTTTCTAAATTAATTTTTAGAAGGGAAAATGATTTCAAAAATTGGTTTTCATTTTTTGATGAGAGTTTTGTTTGGTGAAAATTGGTTTTTTGTTTGGGAAGTATCTTTGAAATGATGTGGTCCTAAAAATTAAAATGTAAATGGGATTTTTGATTGGGGTGATTTTTGGTTGTGTTGGTTTGTTTTCAGTTTGTGAGCAGGTTTCTTTGGATCATGATGTTTCATTCTGATTGCACTTTGATTTGATGTTAGTTTTTGGATTTTTCCTTCTTTTGTTATTTATAAAAATCCACCCAAAAAGGTCCCCAATGTTTCTAATGAGTCATGCCCATTTTTGGTCCTTTTTATAAATTTCATGTTCTTCGTAGTGATGAGGTCTGTTAGATGTAGTAATGTGTCTTAAAGAGGTTTAGCATGTCTTTAGGGTATTGGGAACTCTTGACGCAGTCAGAGTGCATGCCATTTTGGGTCTGTTCAAAGGTATAGCTGTGGATGAATGTGAGTTATTAGCCCTTCCATCAATGCATGTTGGGATGATGTGGGATGTCCTTAAATCCTTCATTTTCTGAAGGTTCATACCTGATGAGGTGAGGATAAAGAAAAGGGAAGTTATTTTGGTTATTCAACAAGTCTAGCAATCGGTGAAGTCCTATATTTACCACTTTAAGGAACTAGTTTCATTTTCTTCAAAGATATAATTGTAGGATTTCATGAAGACTTATATCTTCATCGAGGATCTTTTTCTAGAGATAAAGGAGTGGGTCCTCTATTCTAAGAACCATCGTTTCAATAAGTTGGTATATGAAGCATTCTTGGCTGAGCTAGTTCTCAGATCACAGAGGAATGGTAATACGCTGCCTCTCATCGTTCTTAAAGGTTACCCATATCGAGAGGAAAATATTCTAGAGGAACCTATTCCTAAGTAGTTATCCTCATTAGTTATGAATTCTAGTTTGTCATAATGATATCTATTGTGCCATCAGTGTGGTAATTCTGGGCATTCAAATCCTTCTTTTCACATCCCTCCAAAGACTTACCGTTGTTGTGACTATTTGGGCCACCTATAGAAGTTCTACAGGAAGTGTTTCTCGAAGAAGGGGTCATGAACTAGGGATGATCATACCTGATTGTGAGGAAGGATATGCTTCGTCCATCAGAGCCCCATCCACAGGTCTTAGGTTGAAGCTCACACATAGTCAGGGTTTCTAGGGGTAAGTGAGACATTGTCCTGGTTATTTTATTTTTTATTTTGGAATATAGACATTTAAGGTTTCCTTATTCTTGTTCTATTTCTATTTTAAGTTCATCTCTTATTGTAATAGTGTGATGAACTTTCTCTATCTCAACCCAAGCGGTTGTATCTATTCTAAAATTGGTTTTTCGAATCGTTTTTTCTTAAGGAGTGTTTTCCCTTATATGGGATGGTTTCAGTTTAGTGTTCCTCATTTAGAGATGTTTGGATTTTGAAGTATGTGTGGTGTATTCAGTTTTAAATTGGGTTTCCCCTAGTGTTGGGGGATTCAGTTGGTATATGAAAATTTTGAGTTCTGGTGGTGGTGATTCCTTGCTTGTGTTATGGAAATTGGATAAAATCATGTTGGGGATTCCCTAGTTCCTAATGGTGGTGAGGGTGTTGTTCAGCTAGTGTGTAGAAGTCATGTTAGTTTTCGGTATCTAGGTATACTGGATTTCTTTTAGTGGGTCTTCCGTTTATGTCTTAGTAGTTTTTTTGGTTCATGTCAAGATGTCAGGTAAATTTGGGTTGGGAATTCCCATGTTTCTCCCCTCTCTAGAGTGGTGTGTCTAGGTTTTAATTTCCATGTTAGTTGAGTTCTTATGGTGGGAAGAACCCTCATGTGTTATCCACTCATTTTATGTCATTTTTTCATCGTTATCGGTTGAGTATGGCTAGTAGAGTGAATGGTTATCCCAAGGTTCTTAGCCTCTCTCAATTTTGAACTCGCATGGACTTGAGTTTTATCTATCTTTGGGCTTGGTGACATTTTGGGGGAAAAGTGTATATGATGGGGAGAATTATCACACCTTGACCATTAAATTTAGTTTATATTATTATTTGTTGTCCTTGTATATTCTCATCAAGGTTCAGGTTGAGTTCTGGTTTAAAATTTTTCAAGTTTGGTAATTTTGGTGGGTTTTGGGTTGATGCATGGGAACCACATGGTTAGTGGTAACCATGTGTTCACCCCAAGTGACCGTGTGGTTGGTGAATATTTAAAATAAAAAAATATTATGAAAATAAAATTTAAATAATGTTTTAATATTATTATTATTATTATTAAAAATTGAAATGAATATTATTATTATTATTCCTTTATTATTATTATAATTATTATTAGTATTAGTTCTATTTTTGTATATTTAAGTTTTTATTTTATTTTATTTTTTAAGAACCTTGGTTTTCTTTCCCCTATCCCCTTTATCCCCCATGGAGTGACACCCCTGCTCTCTTCCTCTCACGTGGCCACCCCATCTCGCCGCTCCTCCATCATGCCACCACCTTGTGCCACCCCTCTTCCACCATTGGCGCCCTATCCATCACCCAAAACTCCTCCACTAAACCCTCTTGGGAATGATCCTCCCTCTCCTGCAGTTCCATCTCTGACTGCATCTCCCTCTCTGGTAGTCGCACCCTCTCCTCCCTTTAATCTGCACAGACTTCTCCTCATTTTTCTCTGATTCTCCAATGTATGTTCCTCTCTTCCTTATTCTCTCTATTTTCCAGCCGTTATTTGGTCTCCCTATTGACCGAAAAAATTCATCCAAACCTATGGTTAGGTTTTAACCTGTATTTTTTGTGTTCTTTCAGTTATTTATTATGTGAAGGCTTCATTGGGTCTCATTCAAGTGTGTTCCAAAAACCGCCACTGAATTCGTAGCAGTTCATCTTGATTCAGTTCTCTGCCACTATCCTAGGTAAGGGTTTTCATCTAATTCATGTTTTTTCTCTATTTATTTTATGTCATTAGGTTGTTTTAAGGTCATTGGTAATTGTGGTGTAGTGCGTTGAACTCTTATTTGGGGTTTCAAGTCGTTGTGTCTAAGGTGACTTGCATGCATGTTCATACTTAAGTGTGTGTGTGTGTGTGTGTGTGTGTGTATATATATATAGGTTCCCCCATTATTTTTATATTCATCCATGGAAATGAATATACATGTATGGGGATAGGTGTGCCTATGAATATATATTAAAATCAATATATAGGTGAGTGGTGACTAGTATATGCATATAATAATATATGTAAGGATCCCCTTGCACATGTTCATGGCCATTAATATGTTTGTATAGGGGATAAGCGTCCTTACATGTATGTGAAGTTGTATATGCTCAGTGGGGGAGAATCAACTCTTAGTTAAAAAGCACCAAGGGCTGAATGTTCGGTTTGGTTCCACCCTTAGGTAGGATCTCTATGCATTGACCTTTAAATTTAAGAATCATTTATTTCTTTCATTTCACACCTTGTTTTTAAACTAATTATTGATATATAATTTGTTGGTAAAATTTTATGCCTTGAAATGGAGTGGTTTATTTATTGTAATGTTTTCCAATAAATGGTTTGATTGCACTTTTCACATCAATTTCTTGATAAAACGCCCCATTGGCCTTTATAAATGTGTTTTAGATTTAAAATGGTGACTTGGGATTCTAAATGAGTGTCTAAGTGGTTTTTCAGTTTTGAATGTGGCATGTGGTTTGGATTTATTAATAAATATGTAACATGTGGAATTATGCTTTAGGGTTTCTTTAAAGAGTCTCAAATGGTTTTAAGTTAAAAGAATTGTGTATTTTGATTTTGAAATCAATTTTTCATGTGATGATGAATTGTGGCCTGGTTGGCATATTCATAGGGGATGGTCTTGGTTTGAAAATATGATGGAAATATTTTGAAAGATTTTTATAAATGTTTTGATATAGATATTGTGTGTTTGAAACCTATTTTAAATATGGTTTTCATGTTTAATATATGTTGTTTTTGGGAGAAATGTTAAAGGTCCCATTTGGACACTTTGTGAAAATGAAGATAAATGTTTATTATAAAAACCTATGTTTGATGTTCCTTAAGCCTTGTATTGAATAATGGATGGGTTTTCATCTCTATAGAATTTTCGTAATCTATTACAGGGTTCCTCAGTTGGAGATTTTTATATTCTATTTATTCTAAGGCATTATAGTTGTCCTTGGGGAGACTCAGGGTGAGGCATATTGTGTGTTGTTATTAATATATATTTGTGATTGGATGCTCAGTTGGCATTGGTCAGATCACCCCCATTATATGCACGAGACATGGGAACCTAGCATATTGAGATAATTCTATAAGAATGTTTGATGCACTAATAGTTTACATACTGACCAGTTTCCCATACTAGGTGAATATATCTAGGTTTATTTCTACGGGGTTGGGCCCCTCAATCTATCCAAAGTTAGGGTGTCTGAGGCATTTGGGTGTTTTTATTTCATCATGTGTGGCATGCTACTGGGGATGGGGTCTCATGTATTATTATGTTCTAAAATATTCTTGATCTCCTAGGTTCACCTATGTCTATTAGCTCTTGGTTTCCTGCTGTAACAAATGTGATACTTGTATGTATATTTTCATTTCCCTTTTATATGAATATTGTGGTGATTCCTTGTGTAGTGTTTACAAAGAATTGATTTGTTGGTTTCTAAAATCTTGGGAAATATTTTTCAAGTCAAATTGTTTTGTAATCTTCCATTCCATCAAAAATGAAAGCATCAATACCTTTAAAATAATGTTAAGGGAACACTAATAGGGTGAACATGGTTTTGGAAATGAATAAGGGGATTGAGTTTTATTTTGTTTTTTGTGTAAAATGAGTGGAAAATCATACTTTTATATATTAGAGTTAAAACTTGAAATTAATGTTTCACTGTTTAAAGGAAATGAAAATGGGAATATTTTGTTTGGGTATACCTACTAAGTTTTAATACTCATGACTATAGTTTTATGTTTCTTTTTAGCTTTGGGTGTTGTTTCTTGCTTGAATTTGGTCGCTATAGTGCAACATTGGTTTGAGGTCATTGGTGACCTGTAGGGTCACATAGAGGTATGTGTAGTTTTATTTTCTCTCCACTTCTAGTTTTAATTTTTATAGTTCAGTTTATTTACTTATTTATATATTTATTTGTCTTTTATTTATGGTCCAAATCATTCCCACCAATTTAATTTTGATTCCAGGCACTAGTTTCCAGCCTATGGGGATCAGGAAGGCCCTTCAGGCCATGATGCAGACCAGCTCATGTGACCAGTTCGGAGTCGACCGACGCTAGTCGGTGACATTATCCTTAATTCCAATTTAGGAAAATACCCATTACAATTTTCACTATATTTGATTTTCAATCTATTTTCTTGTAAAAATCATCAAGTGAGGAAATACCATAGAAAAGTCCTAAAAACTTCCTATATTATCCATTCAGGAATAATGATTATTTCAAACACATTCATGGGTCCCACCAAGAAATAATTGTATGAATATTCTCAAGATCCACAGAAATTCATTTCTCATAAACCACATCACCTAGTAATTTTACTTCCAAAATCCAAAGCTCTGACATATGAATTTTTTTATACATAGGATACTCAATAAATTCTCTCTAAAGGATATTCAAATAATTATCATGATACTCCTAATTCAATGAATAAACTATGATATAAAAATAAATCACCATGAATAAGTTATCATGGTGTCAAAGAAATACAAATAACATCAAAGTGATAAATAACCCATGTGAGTTCTTAATCCAAAAAATCAGAACAATGTACTTATATTTCTTGTATCTTCTTCTGAGTAAGGACATTTGAATTTCAACGTCCTTAAATCTCGATTGATATTATGTTGATAAGAGGAAAATTTTAAAAACCAATTCACTACCATGATATGATTAAAGAGATCATCAATTTGATGAAATTGGTATTTATTTTGGATGTTCAATAAGAAGACATTTAGATTGTAAATGAAAATTTAGTGACATCTACCCACATTCCTTTCAAAGAGAACCATTAAAGCCCATAGCAACACACCAAGACTTATAAAACACTTTTCTTAGAGATATTCCAGCTTCAAATTCAATTCCTCCATCTTAGCTAGGGCCATTTTTTATGGTGGTAAAGTAATGATATGTATCCCAGTAAGTTGATAAATAGATAATTCAACCACTACCTATAGTGGAGTCCCATATAAATCATTTGGAAATATTTTTTAATACTTATCAACCACCAAAATTTTATAAAATAATTAACCCAATATCCAAATTGATAGTTAATTATGTACCTGATATTGGATCCCGACAACCCTATAAAATGTGAGTTTTCCATGAGGTAAAAAAATAATAACACTCTGATGATATCAGTTAATCTTAGAATTAGATTTGATCATATTGTCTTAAAAATAAGGTTAAATATATCGATATCCAAAAATAAATAAGTCTTATACAATCCCAAAAATTGGTGATTGTCATGTGACATGAAGGGAATTCTAAGCCTTTTTCCTTCCTCTTACCCAGAAGAGTGGAATGATCCATCACATGAGGCATAAAATCAACTTTAAAGTCCAAATAATCAATAAATTGAAATGAGATGAAATAATGAATTAAACTTGTATCAAATAGAGTGGGACTACGAAGAAATGAATATCAGACCTATAATATTCAGTATTCCAACCTTTAATTCCAATTCTACATGATCTTTAGATTATGAACATCTAGATTTGGGTCCACTCTAAATAATTTATGTTAGTTACAACGAAACATCCAATATTTTTAACCCTCATAATTTTTTTCTAAATGAATTTAAATCATTTATTGATGGATGGGTAATTTCAAATTCCATGAATCTGATCGTGGTTTCATAGGTTTGAACATCTATAAATGATATTTTTCATATATGGGATATGTTTTTGTGGAATTCACAGTTGTTTTGGAAGACACTAGTTGAAGAATAGATAGCTTGGATGCTGAAATCAACTACAATATGAAATTTATTTCATGCAATCAATACGTGATATCAACCAAATTCACAATGTGTATTCAATAAATGATGTGAATTTTCTTCATGGAATATAGGTAGAAGATATAGGATATCAAATAATAGTGTCTTACCTCATGGAATTCATGACATGTAACTGGTTTACATCATGAATATGGTATACATTTTTAAACCTATATACATTTTGAATATTTCCTAAAACCTTAAAAAGGGGGATAGCATGGGCTCAGTCCCTCATATCTTCATGAAAATGAGGATGCCTGGTTTGAAAACGGATCCTCCCCCTCTCCAGGGGTATCATGGATCTCCTCTATCCAATTTCCAAATCAAGCATCGTTAGATGAATTGGAAGAATATTGAGAAGTGATTTATAGAATTTTAATCCTTTCTCTATTTAACATTCCATCTTTAGCATTATTTTTGGTGTGATCTAATACGCCATGTTTTCAAGGATCTTGTCAAATATTCTATTTTATCTTGATTATGATCAATTTAAATGTTTATTATGAACATGTAGAGTTTCCTATGTATGAGTTAGGTGGTATATATTTTTCCCTCAATGTTTCATCGATTTATAATTTATTTCGTTGTGTCGTGCAGTAGTATTTTCATGAAACACCTTTAAAAATATGAAATTCATGATATCGACCCTAATCACATGAACTAAATAAATTTTTTGATAAAATTTTATCATTGTAGGTTTCTCACCTCAATGTGTACCTCCCCCAATAGGGTTTTTTTCTAAAAATTCCTTATTAATTAAGAAACTGTTTAATGAAAAAATGACCTATTGAGGTACACTATCCTAGAAAATGAGAATTGAGTAATTAAATTTATTTATTGGGATACTGATGGATATAAATATACACCCTATTAATCCATTATTTCTGAACCACCTCCTAAGGGGTATTTTTTAAGGTTGTGTTTAAAATATATAATTTCAATTAAATATAAATTGAATGGTAAGACCTTGTCATGTGACATCTTTCGAATTGTGAATTAATCCATGTTCTAATAAATGAAATTGATAAATTGTGTATGGAATTATTTTATAAATGGACATTATTATTCATTAATTTAAATGGTAAATGGGATTGGCCCTATTTAAGTGTACATGATTGGTGATGATGAATTTTTATAGACATGGACTTTCTCCTTATTTAAATTTAAATGTGTAAAACAATTTTGTACACATTGAGTGATACATGGGATCCACTTTTTTGAATTCCTTGGATAGAATCATGGGGTATCAATATTGTATCATGTCTTTAGTGATACTTGGGATTAATTATTATGGCATACTTAGGACGGTCTCATAGGTCACTTATATTATTTTATGTCTAGAGTGATACATAGTCCTCTACGTGGAGTACGTTGGATGGGCTCACTGGGTGGATGATTTAACATAATCATGAGAAATACATGGTTCATTCATGGATTACATTATTGGTACGATGATTATGTTCTATGACATGAGAAATACTTGGTTCCCATGTGGTATCCCCTGGAAAATCTCAACGAGTTACACCTTAATGTTTCTCCTTGAGTGATACTTGAATTCCCCTAGAGAAATTCCTTAGATAAACTAATATAGAGAGTTTTTTACATATTCCTTGACTGATAAATAGATTACCATGTATTAATTCCATGTATAGACTCATATTGAAAATTAATTTCATTAATTAATAATTATTATTACATATTCTTTGTGTTATTTTTTGTATTAGTTATTACACTAGGGTTCCTTTGCTATGTACATTGGGTCCCTAACCAACTGGTGGTCTTTTGTTCAGATACATGTGACTATATGGATTTTCATCCATGGTTTTAGAGACCCTATATTATGTTCCTAGGGATTATATCCATGAGTCCTAAGACTATGTGATCACTATCACCTTACATTCTATGACTACCCTGTGTTCTTGTTAGCATATGTATATCCCTACATATATCTGTTTACACGTATGATTGTATATGTACATGGAGGTGTGATGAGAGACATTCCATTATAGTCCTAGGTAGGTATAGTTTCCCTTGTGTCCTTGAGGAACATGAGAAGACTTTGTTACATTTATTTATTAATTTATTCATTACAGTATTTAACATTTCTGTACACTACTATATTTTATATTCATGGACTGCGTTATGTGTTAGAAACCATTGGTGGTGGCCTATAATGTATATCTCACCCATTGTTCAGGACTCTATTGCACTAGGTTACCCAAATAGACCTCATGATTATAGTTTTAGGTTCATGGGTCATGTTTTATTTCTATTTTCCTTTCGAGTTAGGACATAATATAGGAGTAGAGGACCGATCTAGTTCTTGTTTTTAAATTGGAGATATATAATGGACCATTTATTTATTATTTACCTATTCTATGAATGTATCACCTGATGTATTATTACAACTTTAGATTATGTATCCTCATCTGGGCATGCATTCATTGTCTTATATTTATATTTGTACATTTTATTAATTATTATCAAAAACTATTTCCCTTCCCTTTATTTATACTACTTCCACTTTTTAGTGATGCCATTATTATTATACCATTGTGATACTCTAGTCATGATGTTATATAATCACCATCATACCATCATTATACATCCACAACTAATTGGAATCCTCTAGAATATGAGGAGTCATACTTGATGCCATGTGACCAATCGGCTCAGGGGATAGTTATAGTGGCTCTCAGGTCAGGATATTACAAAGTGGTATCATTGGTATTTTTTTCCATTTGTCTTACTATTTTGGGATGGTATAAAGGAGACTAGGAATGTGTCATTATTTGGTAAATAGTCTTTTCTGGGAGTGACCAACCTAGTCCAGGGGAAAAGTTTAACTATCCAAGGAAGGGACTATTGTTTATTTTGTTTATTATTACAGTTTATTATGATTTCACCTTAAGTGATTGGTTTAATTTCCACTTATTACTAATTTATGAGGGTTGTGGAAGTTTAACCTTAGCCTAATATGGAAAGTAAGTAGTATGACATTCATCATTTGAGGAACATATAAATTTGTATGCCATGAATATTCCATTCCATGAGGTTTCATTAATACATGTGCCTTGTGTGATTATTTAGCATGATTATTTGTATAATATGTTTTTTATTTTATTATTATGTGTTCTTATGCAACCTTTTTATTAGTATTCTTATTTTTATAACATGAGGTTCCATTTTTATGTTATTATCAAGAAATTTTTATTTATATACCATGCTTCTATAGTTCATTTCATATATAGTTCCTTATAATAATTAGGTAATTAATCTCAATGTTTCCCTGTAATTACTTATTTTTATAGCATTCCTTATTATAATTAAGAAATATGGTTGGTTAAATAATGTGTCATCAATAACCTAAATTATTTTCCCACATAGCTTAATGGTTTCATTCTATTTAACCAATCTATTTGGTCATGTTTGATCACTGAACTAATGGTTATATAGGATGAAAATAATTGTTACTATTAAATGGGAGACAATTTTCAATCAATAAAGATTATAGGTGATTTATAAATTGGAAATTGATAACATGTTAATTGAACCAAAGTAGATGATCATGATATACAATGATATAATTGTATAAATATAAAATCTTTTAAATTTTGACTTTAAATGATTTAGACTCTTTTGAATATTTTATGTGACCTGTCCCAAGTAGGATGTTCATGGTGCTAAATACTAATGTGATAAAACCACTAATGGTGTAATTGAATTTCAAAATAATTAATGAGTCCCTCATAGCTCGCCTTGTATTTTATTCCTTAGTACTTAAAACCATGGGGGTTTGTTTATATTCTATAGGGATGATTATTTAAAATTTATATATCTACTTATATGGCATCACATGTAAATTTATGTTGTCATGTTACTTAAACAATCCCCTTTTACTTTATAAAAAAACACATTATCTATTTTTTAGGTGTACGTATATGATGAATTAGTTAATTAAATTTCCAGTTACAACAGAAAGGGTGTTTTTCCTTTATAGATTGGAATTGAAATTTTATTTAACCATATTCAATTATGAGCACCTTGTTGAAAATTAAAACTCATAAATTAAATTTTGTGACAAATGCTCCAAATATGAAAAAATGTCCATTAAATAAATATTGATTAAATGGATGTTTGATAAAACTTTCATGTGTTGCCTTAAGATGTTAGATAAATAATGTTCCAAGTTTTTGACTTATAATGGATACTTTATATTTAAATTGAACCATTAAAATGTTTAAAGAAATACTATAAATTGTTTAATCAACAAAAATAAAATATTAATGTTCTATTCATAGTCTCATCCCTCATGAAAGGGTAGTTTAAATATCTCCCTATGTTCAACCTCAAAATGTGGACATGAGTTTTTCTCATAGGCCTCTTCTTTAGTCACTTGAACCTAATTATAGGTAGTGGATCCAAGTGATCTTTTTGGATTGACTATATTTTCAAGATTTTATGCCTTATGCTAAAAATTAATGGGTTATCCTGGTTGTGGTAGCACCCTTGTAACTTGATGCATTGCTTAATAATGTGATCCTTTTTAGATGAAAAGTGTCATTCATGTACTAGTTGTCCCAAGTAGTACTCATAGTGGAAAAAGTACACCCTTTTCATGATGGTTAGTTATTCAATAAGATGAACCTTTTGTGTCCATGAGCATCATAAAATGATCAGTTTCATTGGGTTAGACATTCCTAGAGCATGGTCAGCTACCTAGTGGGTTTTGTGACCCCTATTCTTCTTCTTCAGAGATTGGAGACTCGAGTGGTCAACAACTTGTTTTTTAATTATATAAGATAGAATGAATTTGGGATTTTTCATTTACCATACATAAAATAATAGGATTCATATGTATGATAAACCTATGAATACTATCAAGGATGTTCTATTTTCTTATGAAATCTCGAGGTAGAATGTATTGATGCACGTGGTACCCATCATGTTTTTAAAATTGTACAGTGATGTAGATGATTTTGGTGAAAATATTTAAAGCCTTGAGATATTACAAAAAATACATTAGACATATCTAGGGTAAAGTGACCTGGATGTTTAAGTAAATTAGTATCTTCCCAATTCTTGGTATGTAGTAATAAAAGGATCTAGTGTTTTGATAATATTTTCAGATGGTTTTGAAATTTAATCTTGATGTTCTAGTGCATGTAGTCCTAACATGGGTGGAGTTTCACACGTATGTATAAATAAAATATAGTCTAAATTTTTTTTAATAATCTTGTCTATCCATCCATTAGTTTAATTCTTATTAATGTGTGTTGTCCTTGTCTAGTAACCACAGTCAGTGGTCGATGGAGATTGTGTCATGGGGTGAGATACTTTTTTTAATTAAAATATGACTTAGACACTTTTATAGTGGGGAGAATCATGTAAAATGGGTATTAGTTAATCCCTCCATATAGAAGGAATAAAACAATAAATTACCATTTATAAATCTCCAGAACTAATTTTTATTCCCCATGGGGCTAGTGAGTTTTGAAATATATTGGTGCTTCTGAGACAGCATGATGATGATATGATTAAAAATCTTTACAAAAATTGGAAAAATAATTATTCAAGAATTGAATTTGATGGTTTTAATTGATTAATCAAATAATGACTCGGTAGTTAGGGCATTGTGATCAATTAATGATGAAACACCGGCATGAGTGGATGATCTCTTCTAATGAAATCGACCAGTGGTGGTTTGGTTATCCTTTAATTTTCATAGTTGTATTATGGTTGGTTCAAAACCTTAAATATAAATATCTCTTGACATATCAGGAGTTTATTGAATCATTTTTGTAAATAATTTAAATACTCATTATGTACCCTTAGCTTAGTTAAAATCATGTCTCCTATCTTTACATCGTTTTCATACACCGGGAAAGTGTCAGTTATCCTCTGATCTAAAGAAGAGAATTAAATTTTGTTGGCCTTAGTGAATGAACTCCATGGGAGTTATGTTTCTAAAAACATGTAATTTTTAGAGTAATGGTTAGTCCTAAGTGATACTTAAGTTCCCAAGTAGGAATACTTTTATAAACACATAGATACCAGTTGTTTCCCATTAACTTGATCACCAGGACGATACCACTTGGGATTAGTATGTGTTCTAGAGATGTGGACATTTTGGATTTGTTCTAATATCTCACTTGTAAACATAGAGTATTTATTACCATGTATAATCACCTAGATTCCATATGATTATTTTTAGGATACTATGTACAGTGGGTAGGGTCATATGAGATGTTTTAAGGGTGATGATCTGAGTGTGAAAGATTGGATATATATACATGTTAGTGATGTGGAATGATATCCTAAATATGGAGGTGATGGTTTAGATAAAAGATGTAACTAGGAGTTGAATACAGGATTTGGTGGACAACCTTGAGATGAAGGGAAGGTTACTTGGGGGAATGGTGTTATGTTTTTTGTTTTGATTCACTAAACTTCTCATCTGATAGTTTTTTAGAGTATTCAGATTTATGTGGTTCAACATGATTCATTTTTTCTCAAGGAATTAGTTCATTAAGGAACCTCTTCTAGAACTTTGATAGAATGAGGTTATTCTAGTATAAGTTAGCTGCGGCTTTTCATTAAAAGCATGATCAACCTATTTTTTGAGTTCTATAGGTAGTTCTATATTTGATCAAGCTAAGAATTGTTCTATAAGAATCATTGGAACAATTAGGGAATCCTTTTATAAATAGTTTTCAATGGTGGGTAATACCATGGCATAAAATTTTCCATTAAACTTTAAGATCCATGGAAGTAAGGTTCATAAGACTATTAATAAAAGGGATGATGAGGTGATCGCATCTTAGGTTGGATAGGATTTGGTAAGATCTATCTCAATGTTTCATTTTTTGAGTATGAATATTTTCATGGATTTCAACAGTTTACTTACTAAATGATAATGTGATACTTAGATATGATTTTGGAATTTGAAATGTAATTTGAATATTTGAAATAAACTTTCTGACCTGGGTAGGTTTGGTTTTGTATTCATTGTTTTTACAAAGGGTAGAAAGGATAGTTGGGATAATGAAAACAATTGTAGTGAGAAATTCACATCAGGTATTCAATAAAATATTTGGAACAAATTCATGATGTGTATTAAATACAAGTTGTGAATTCATTTCATGGAATGATGTTGAAAAATACATGATGTGATATTCTAGGTGCTTCCCCTGATGAATTCATTGCATGTATCTAGTATACATCATGAATCTAGTACACAATTTGAAAACAATACACATCATGTATCTTGTGGAATCCTTTTCAAAAAAAATGAAAACATGGGCTTGGACCCTCATTCTCCTTCACACAAAAGATGGTGATTCATTCAGAAGGAGGTCCTCCCCCTCTCCAAGGGTGTCATTGTTCTCCCCTATTCAATGTGAAAATTGAGCATCATTAGATGTTTTAGAATCATAATAGTAATTTCTCCACTCCTTTTACTTCCATTCTCTATTTACCTCTCCATATTTAGCATCATTTTTTTATGCGAGCTAATGCACCCTATTTTCTTGGTGTTTATACAATCATCCATTTTATCTCGATTCATATCATGTTCAAGTTTGATAATGGATGGGTAGATAATCCTATGTATTAGGTTGGTGTTCTATATTTTTTCTTCAAATTATCACTAACTTATAATTTATTCCATTTTGCCTCATGTTAGTATTATCATGCATGACTTCCAAAAAATTGTGAACCTTGTGATGTAGAACCTCATTCCTTGAACTAAATAAATATTTCCATTAAATTTCATAATTTTAGGATGCTCTCCCCAATATAAACAACCCCATTATTGTTTCTTCTTAAAATGAATTATTAATTTGGAAAAAAATTAATAAAACAACCTATTGAAGTTCATTATCTTATAAAATGATAATAGAGTAATTAGAAGGTTTCTATGGGTTACGGAATAAATAGACTTATCCACCATACTACAATCTTATAGACAAACCCCCTCTTATTGGGACTTGGTTTATGTTCTATTTAAAGTAATTAATTTCATTTAAATGTAAATTTAATGGTAAGACCTTGTGATGTGACATTTGAAAATTTTGAATTAAGACTTGGGATATTAAATGAATTTGATAAATTTTTTATGGAATAATTATGTATATGAACATTATTATTCATTAATTTAAATGTAATATTGGTGTGGCCCTCTTTAATTATACATGACTAGTGATGTGTCATGTATATAAAAATGGTCGTCCTCATTTTTAAAATTTAATTGAGTAAATGAATTATGAATACATTGAGTGAAACTAGGGTTCCTCTTTACAAAAATCCTTGGATGGGGTCATAGGATATTGAGACTGTATCATGCCTTGATGTATACTTAGGGTTCCTATTTTCATAATTCCATGGATGGGATCATAGGTTACTTGTATTATTTTACACCAGAAGTGATACTTCATCCCCTATGTGGAGTACCTTGGAGGGGCTCATGGATAGATTATTTACCATAATCATGAGTGATATGGGGTTCCATAGTGGATTACCTTGGATGGTCTTAGTGGGCAGATGCTTATGTGTTATGACACAAGTGATACATGGTTCCATAGTGGTATACCCAATATGGGCTCAGTGGGTTATAGCTTTATGATGTGCCTTGAGTGATACATGGATTAACCTATAGAAAATCCTTAGATAAAATAATTGAGAATGTTATTAATATATTCCTTGAGTGATAATTTTATTCCCATGTTGGAATTCCTTGGACATTCTCATATTGAAAATAAAATACATTAATGCATGTTTATGATTACTGACAATGAGTGGTATCTATTTGAGATAGTTGTCATGTTGTGATGTCTTGTCTATATAACTAGAGTTCCTGACCATCAAGTGGTGTCATGCTTGGATACATGTTAATACCCATATCATTATCCATGGTTTTAGAGAACCTCTTGTATGGTGGAATATAGCCATGGGTCCTAGGACTATGTGATCACTATCACCTTACCTTCTATGGATTACCTATGTTATCCCAGGTGTATGTATATCCATTCTTATATTTGTTCACACATACATTTGTATATATATAAGAGTGTGGGTTCAGCGAATTTCCAACTTAGGTCGAAGTAGGTATAGTTGGCCATGTGTCCTTGAGGAACCTGAGATGACTTGTTACATTTATTTATTTACTTATTCACCACTTTATTTATCATACCTACACACTACTATATTTTATATTAACTGACTAGATTTTGTTTTATACACCATAAATGATGGCCTACTAAGTATATATCGCACCTTTTTCATGTCTCTATGGTATTGGGGTACTAAAACAGACCTCGTGATTATTGGTTCATGTTCATGAATCATGTTTTATTGATATTGTTCTTCTAAGTTAGGATAGAGTATGGAAGAAGATGACTGAGCTAGTGATTATTATGATATTCAATATAGATTTAGGGTAATTTATTTATAATTTAAATGTTCTATGAATGTATCACCCTAATTATGTTTACTGATCTAGTGTATGTAGCCTCGTATAGACATGCATGCATAGTTGTATATTGGGATTTTACCATTTTACAATTTATTATCATATTTTTATGATCTTACCTTTACTTATATAACCTCCACTATTGATTGAAGAATTTATTATTATATGGTAATGCTACTCTGATTGTGAGGGTATAATCTCTAAACCATGAAATTTTTAGACCTAACTACTAGTCAGCAGCCTCTGGCATACTGGGAGGCACTCTTGAGGCCATGTGAAAAAACAGATTGGGACACAGTTTTAGTGTCTCTTGGGTCTGGATGTTACATGAGAATCACCCTTCATAAAAATATGTTTCACATAAATTTGAGAATGATACCATTGTACTTTTAATGATTCATATTTCACCTGAGTATGTATAGTATTAAAAAACTTATTTACAACTCTAAGGAGGGAATTTACAAAATCCCTAGTGGTGGACAAGTCATCCAAAATGTTCGAAATACATTAGGGATTTTAAAAAAAATTGTCTTGGAGTGACCATACCATCTACATTGGATGTAAATGAGAGAATAATACCTCAAAATATCAGAATGAGTGAAGTTATAGGAATGTTGAACACTCCCACTAATACCCCACCAATACACCATGTTTCTTCTTTTATATCCAAAAACAACATGACATTTTTACCCTTTATATTAAAACAATATTCAATATAATGTATCATGAACAACACAAAACTAATCCAATATTTGAGTGAAATGAAATATTATATATTAAATTTAAATGAATAATATAATGGTTATTAGTTAAAAAATTAATAATAAATTAAAATAAGTATATATTATTGTTTTCAGTGATTAAAATTTTAATAAGGATTTATTTCGATGAACCATCTAAAAAATGAGGGGTTATTTATATTGACTAAATAAATTAAGTTGATAAAAGTTAAAATTTATTATAATATGTAATATTTATATATATAAACTTATATTTCAATGTTAAATTATTTACAAATCTATTTGAAATAATATTAAAAACACAAAAAATTTAAAATGGACCTTTTAATAATTTTTTATTATTCTTTAATTTAAAATATAACTTATAAATATTAAAATTTGAATAACATAAAACTAAATTCATTTTTGTATTAAATATCTCAACATTATCTTAGGATTAATTATCATTATTTTTCTAAACACCCTTAATTATAGGTTAATAGGGAAAAAATTCTTTTTTGTAAATGACATCACTTTTATTACATTATTATTATATAAGTATAAATTTTAAATTAATTAAAAAATTTTATAGTTCAAAATATGAATTTTTTATTTAAATTTAATATTTTATTGTTTTTTTCATTTATAAACCCATATTTTAAATTTTATAACTTATGTTATATTTAAAACAAATGTTTCAAAACATTATAAATTTAGTATTGTAAGATTATTTTTTATCACTTTTAGAAAATTATTATAAATTAATTAATTAAAAAATATTATTATATTAGGTTCTTGGGGGTAAAATTACAATAAAAAATTCTGACACTACACACAAACACAGGCCAGAAAGGAAGGTCATAGCCAGATTAAAAAATATTATTCATTAGGTTTAAATTATATAAAATAGGATAATTATATTTTCAATCATTAAGGATAAATTAATTTGGTAAAAACTAGTCATCTGGTTAAAAAACAAAAGGGTATAAAAGACTTTATTTAAGAGGGAAAGATTAAAAACAATATAAAACATGTGTTGGTGTAAGGAATCAGTTTTAATCATTACATATTCTAGTGACACTGAACTATAAATAACTTTCATACAATCATGAGGTTATTTTCTATATACAGTTTTAGATAATTAGGATAAACCCTTACATATTAAACCCATATATTGTTGGAGGAAACTTATACTCAGTATACATTTTTCCCAACTAACAAAAAAATTTGAAATAAATATTTGTTTCTTTTCATAATAATTCTTTACAATTTCAATATTTACCTCAACATTGTAATTAATCCTCCTTAAAACCGATAACTTTTTAAAAAAAGATAGGATGAGTACAAAAATATCAGTAAGGGGAATAAAAGAAAGAAAATCATTAGTCCAGTGAAAAACATGAAAACCTACATAATGTTTACCTTAATCATCAATGTCCTTTGAGATTATGAATTAAAATTTTTCCATATAAAAAAAATCCCAAAGAAAGCCATTAAAACCCATAAAAAGAAAACAAAAAACCCTTTTTAAGACATAGAGTAATATATTCAACCCTTTCAAAACCCTTCCAATTGGAATAACCATACGACCAACATCCAATAAAACTATCCAATAAAAAAATTATTACCCCATTAATTGGGGATTTATAATGCGTATGACACTTTGTATAAGATATATAAGACTCGCCCATTTTTTATGAGAAATAATAGAGATCAACCCTTTATATATTCTATATTGGGCTCAACTGTGAGCTATATTGGGACTCAACCCATTTTATAAGTTATATCATGCTCAACCTAAATTCATATAATTCTCAAATACAATATCAAGAATAATTTTTTTATTATTTAACTATTCATAAAAAACACAACTAAAAATTATTTTAAATAAAAAAACAATTTGATATCAAAATGCCATTTTGTTTTATAAATTATTTTTTAACATAAAAAAATGAACATAATAAAGAAACCCTTTTATTTAAAAATAAAAATTGAAAATAATAATGGAAAAATTAAATCATTAAATTTTCCTGATAGTGGTAAAATCTTCTCATTCTTTATAAGTTAAAACAAATTCTTCGTTATTCTTGTTGAAAAAGTCACAATTTACCGCATTTGGAAAATAAAAAAATGGTTCCTTCAAACCCATTTTTTAAAAAGTTAAAAAAGTTAAATTTTATTTAAAAAATCAAATTAGAAGATTAAAAATATTCATTGAATCAATTTTAGAAAATAATCAAATGGATCTGTATGAAAAGGAGTGTTTTAATGGATACATTAAAATAATATTTTTAAATGAAATACCCTTACCTTAAGTTTGAATCATCATGTACATTCATTGTATTCCTAAATAATATACTTATGTTAATTATTTATTTGATTAATAAAAATTTTAAATTTTATTATTCCTTTTATATCACTTATTTTCATGTTATATACAATTACATAATCACTTCATTTCACATCAAAAATTTTAATGATATTCATTACTTATGTCCAAAATGACATCAGTAAGTTGAATATGGTCAAAGTAGTAATTATACAATCATTTATAAAATAAAAATAATGAAATAATTATCATTTATATAAATTTATTATATTCTTGAAACCAAACATTAAATATGGTAATGAAAAATGAACTATATTTCAATCATAGAGATGTTGGGTCATACATACGCATGAGTAATGTATTTATTTTTGACCGATAATTATGGAAATAATGTAAGTATAATTTATCATTCCAGAATGATAATAATGTATTATTTACTATATTATGTCTTTATATATTCTTATATATATCATCCATGTGTTGTGGTGATGAAAAACGATTAGCATTGATTCGTGGAGGTGGTAGTCCACATATACGCATGAATGGTGTTATCATTTTATGTAGATGGAAAGTTAAGATGGTAAATGATATATAATTATTTTATAATTATAAATATGTAATTAATATAATATATAATCATTAATTCAATCGTTATAATGTATCCATGATATATGATGAATGAAAATTAATTACATCGGTTTCTGAAGTGGTAGTCCTCCATATACATGAATGATGAATTTTTTTCCCATTTTATGGGATAGTAGATGGTCATAGGTTTTTAAACAAAAATTATAACATCTATGTATAATTATAATAGTATTTTTATTATTTTATAATGGTTGAAAAATATTTTAGGGAATTTTATGATAAACAAAACTAAAACATAAAGATAAAAACTATACCATTCTTTCAAGGCCCGATTTTTCTTAAAAATTTCAAACATATAATATTGGTTTTCAGCATAAAAAATGATTATAAAATCATAGTTTATATAATATCAAGGTATTTTTTTATGTTTTTTTAATAAAATTAGTTTTGAAGTGTGATGAAATTTAAAGCATTAGTTCCCTTTTAGAAGAGAGGGGAGGGGCACTCTTAGAATTTCTAAAAATAATAAATTATTATAAAATAATATTAAATACCGAATGGATCAAAGAATAATAGTTTTCAATAATATATTTATATTGGTCAGAAAAAATATCCAAAAAAATTATACAAGTTTGGACTAAATTTCTACCCTAATATTTTGGTTTTAACCCCTTTTAACAACTCTGACTCTAACCATGACAACATGATGTTTTACTAATTCATTGTAAATATAGTTACTATAAATAGATAAAGTTACCATAAATGGACCATTTATGATATTTTAAACCTTAAAAAATAACTTAGAAATATTTAATATTTTAATGAATTTTATATTATTTTAAAAAATATTCTTTACTATAAAATATTTGTAATGTCAATTTTTATATCTATTCATTACATCGACTTTAATAATATTTTAATAGTATCAAGGAAACAAAATAAAAATAATAAAAAATATTTTATTATATCCTTAACATTTCATTATCATCTATAGAAATCATTTTTCAAATTATTTATCTCAATTTATAATAATTTTAATATTTTTGATATCTTTTATTTTTTTCAATTAAATAATTAATTACTCCATCAGCGTTGTGTCAGAATTTAAGAGAATTATTTCAATACTAAAAAATAAATTTGATATACCATGATGAATATAAAACCTTTATATTTCAAAATAATATTTATAGATTAACACATCATTTGGATAACACCATATTAAAAATATTTCACCTATTAAAAACAAGTGTGTGATGTGTTTGAGATTTCGTCAAATAAAATACTATAATGGTCATAATCTCATATTTGTGAACCCAAAAGGTAATAAATTTGATTCTTTGATGATTATTGTTGATATATACTTATCAGGTAATATTTATTTAACTGTTACGGTAATTTTATGTTCCTTATAATTTTCCTTTTAACCTTTAATTATCTGATTTACCTTTTATCTAGGTAATAAAAATTAATAAGATTACTATACATATTCTCCATAAATAAAAGGTTCCTATTTAATAAATCTAAAACATATAATTTCAAATATATAATTAGTTTTTTTAAAATAAATTCACATAGGTTTCAAATTTTAATTTAAAATTAAACTAAAAAAATTAAAAGAAAAACATTTTCTCAGAAAGATACCCTTTTAAAATATATTTTTTTTATACTAAATTGAAAAATAAAATCCTTTTAAAACCCCAAAATTAGATATATTTAAATCAAAATAAACTAATTAAATTTTAAAACTAATATAAAAAATAATTTTACTTTGTAAATATTTTAAAATAAAATACATTTTTCAGTAATAATCGGTATTTTTTAGTATTTTATGAAAAATAAATATTTTTAGAAAATTATAAAGAATCCATATAAATATAATTTTAAAATTATTAATTAAAAAATGAAATTAATTTTGTAAAATAATGTTTCTAAAATATCTAAAAATTATGAATAAAAATCACTCATAAAAATAAATAAAAATCATTTATGATGAAAACATATTTTATGAACAATAAAATGAATTTACTAAAAAAATAGTTCATATTTAAAAGGACTTAATCAATAATTTATAAATGAGTAATATATAAATATATATATCAAAATTTGGTTACTAATATTAAATCCCTATAATTTAATGGTTAGGTTATAATGGTCTCATTTAAATAATAAGATTGTGTTCCACATTTAGTCTTGTTGTTTCATATCTTATAAGCTATCAAACAAATTATTCCCTTTAAAAATATCAGGATGTTACATTCGAACCTATTTAAGAAATTTCATTATTATAATTTTAAATGGGATTTGGAAACCATATTTACACCATTAAAAATATCATTGTTAATATCCCACATCATTAAGAAGATTAATAAAACTTCCACTTAAAAAGGGAGAAAGTATAATATGGAGGTCATTATAAGTAAAAACAACTATGTTTACATATAAGAAAACACATACATGAAAGATAAATTATAATGCCTAAGTAATTATAAATATTTAAATAGAACATGGTCATGCAAAATTAAACCATCACAAAACTATAAATCCATGATGGGATAAAAGGCCATTGATTTCTCATTAAGAAAAGTAAACGAATATCATATTTTGTATCAAAATAATTTTTCTAATATTGAGGAATTATTTTACTACCTAGAATAATAACATACGGAAATAATCATTCGTGATAAATAAAATTTCATCCTTTAATAAATTTCCACCACAATATCATCTTTTTCTCCAAACGATGATTATTCAAGATGATTTTTTTGCATGACTGAAAATTTATAATAAACCTATGTGGATCATTAAATTCATAAAATAAAACTGTATATACCAAATTTCATTAAAAATTAACCAAAACCAATATGATTAGTATAAGATAATACAATTTCCAAAATTAATAAACCTTCAAATGAATAAAAACTACCTATAATCTCCAAAATTCAATAGTAACACCCAAAATTCAACTTACATCAATCATAGAAAAGTATCCTTAAAATATTCTAAATGTATTCTTGAAAATTATCAAAACCCAAACATGGTAATTATTTCATCACATATTCTTCCAAGATAAATTTACTATTTATCTCTAAATAAAATCAATAAAACAAAAGGTTTCATTCCAAAATGTAATTACCTAAATCAAGTAATCTCCAAAATATGCTAACCATTTCCATAATTGACCTAAATAACCATAAATACAAAATGTAATCATATATGAATCTAAAATATAATTACAATTTTCCCCACAAATAAAATCCCTTATTATTCAATTTACTTGAATAATATATGGATCCCAAAATAGTGAACATTTTCTAAAATAACATTAATGACTTAATTTACAAATCAGTTTGAAATCATAATTATTATCTAAATGATAAAAAAATATGTCTCCAATACCAACATATTTTTCATCTATAAATTTATTTAACTAAAATTAAAATTTCATACTAATTAGGACTTCACATAGGATAGTGGTTTGCGATGCACCCATTTCACCCTTCGGTTGTGTGTTCAAACCTCACAGCTTTATTGGATATGATGAGTTATTACTCAAACTTCAGGTTATCATTTTACTAAAAATATATTAATAGAATCCTTATTTCATGAAATGTGATAAAATATTCAAAATAACCTTAATATATTCATCATTAGGGAAAAAAATTAACCTCAAAGGTTATCTCAAACTTTTAATTTTTCACCCTAAAATGTAATAAGTGATAATTACCTAAACAATAATTAACTCAGAAAATACCATTACTATAAGATACTGATTTTACATTGAGTTAAGTATCATTTGATTTTTAGTTTAATTTCTTTTTTCGAGTTTATATGGGTTTCAAGTGAGTTTATAAATGAAACGAGAGTGTTTTTGGTGAGTTTGGATCCCAAAACTGTGACCAGTGGAAGAAATGGCTGGGACACACAGTTAGTAGAATCTATACTATGCGTTCTAATGGTTTCTCCTAACTATGGAAGTTATTTAGTGAGTATATCTGTTCATCTTGGTTTTCCCCAACCATTTGATCAAGGACCCATATCTGTGTAGAAGTTATGTAGTTTTTAATAGATCCATATAGAATGGTTCGTGGATGGTTTCCCAAACTATGCACATGAACCATATGGGCTCCCTCTTTTGACAGTGCATGGCGTATGGTTGGAGTAAATTTTGGACAACCATGTGACCCCTATAAGTTGGTAAAAAATAGTGTTTTCCCTTAAAATTCATATAACACTACCCCTCACTCCTATATATTATTTTTAGGGGACATAACCACTGTCATGCTCCCTTTATAGTTCTTCACCATACATAATTATTAGGTTCATGGATTAACTAATTTTATGAAAACCGAATCAATATATGATCATCTTTTTCTATTCCTCTTGAGAAGTGATTTTTTCATTCGGATCTTGTTTCATTCTTCTTTATCTCAATAATTCAATTTTTACACAGGATCCTATGGGTTATTTTTAGGGTGTTTATTTGTTCTATTATTTTCTTTTGACCCAAACCAAATTAAGGGTTGATACTAGAATATCCAACTACTATAGACAGATGGTAGGTGGTCTATTTATTATCACTTAATGTCTCTCCATCTATAAATTTTTTCCATTGTCTAATCACTGGTTTCACTAGGCATTTCTTAATAAAATCATCTTCCTTGGTTTAATTTTTCCATATTGTTTTCTATACAATTTTTAATGTCACTTATTACCATTGGAGGTTGAGAACTCAATGTGGAAAACCCATTTAGGTTGTGTTCTTCATTTATACATTTTATAACCCATGTTGGGTTTATCTATGACATCGTTCGAGTTTGTCTGAATTGACCTCTATTAAGGTAAGTGTTCCTTCATAATTAAATGGGTCCTTTAAAGCATGTTATGGTTTTTATATGTGAATAAATTTTGATTGGCCTAGTTTAATGTTATAAATTAAATTAATATTAGTTTCATGACCTTGAATTACCTTATCAAGCTTAATGAAATGGGTATATAATGAACCTAATAAATGATTATATAATTGGAATGATAACTGTTGGCATGTCCCTATATTAATTTTTCATGTTTAATGAAAGTTAATGTAATTAACATATTTAATGATTAAAAGGAATGAGTATTAAATGGCCCATGACTGTATATGATAAAAATTTAATGAGTGTAAGTATCCTATTTCCTTAGACCTTCTTCATATTAATAGGAGTGGTTAGACATGAGAAAACCTTGGATTCATGATAGAATGCAATGAGAACTCATAGGATGTCATTATAATTCATTGAACCAATTTCCATGGGAGATGCCCACCATAAAATCTTGTCTTTTTCTTATTATATGAATTCCTCAGCGTAGTACTTACTATAAACTTGAAAATTTTATTCTGGATATTAGAATGATTTGTATACACTCCTTGGATTCATCTTATTGTTTTCAAACATATTTCACCATGAATTAACCCCATTGGTCCAAGTCATAATTAATAGCATGATTACCATGGATGATATCCATATACTTGGTTAGATTTATTTATAGTGTAATTCCTTTGTCATTTCAAGATGGAGGTGATGAGCTCGTAAGGGGCTTAGCAAGATGCTAGGGTTTCCCCCGCACTACCTTCTCCTCCATCGCTTTATGTCAGCCATGATTCCCTCCTCGGTGCTTCTATTCGACTCAATATTGGTGAGCACTCTCTTATAGAGATGACATCGTGCAGGCTCATTCACCTTGTAAAACCTCATTGTTTTCTGGCCTCTTCTCACCTTTTCCTTCAAAATGACTAGGGTTTCACATGTAGTCATGGTGTTGGTCCAATGTTCATGTTCCAAATGCTTTTATTAGGGGGTTTCTGCTGCGTTTAGTGTCATCTGTGGGTGTGCTTGGAGGATCTGGCCTCTGTGTGCAGTTTTAAAGGCGGCGTTGGGTTCTGTGGTTGGCTTGTGGTGAGCTTCCGGTGATCTGATGTTCGAGAGGTCGTCTCGTCAGTGATGTTTTCTTATTTTTTGATCTTTTGACTGCAGTAATAGGTTTTGGATGTGCGTATTTTTTATTGTGGCTTGTGGTGCCGACAGCATTGGGTGGCCCTTCAATGTTTCTTGATGGTTTTCCTACCGAAGTGTGGATTTCAAGTTCAATGAGGTGAGTCTACCCCCAGTGTTGGATTCGACATGTTGGTTCTCTGATTTTCTGATGTTATGCAGAGTTTTTCTTGATGATATACATTTTATGGTTGTGGATTTTCTACTCACGATGGTTTTTTTTTTGGGTTTGAGTTGATTTTGGTCTTCGAAGTGTCGATTGGTTCATGGTTGCGATGTAGTATCTGCAGAGTACGTTGCGGCTTCTAGACAGCCTGGTCTTCCTCATTCTGGTTTCTCTGTCTCCCTTTGTGGATGTGCTCTTCGGATCACCTCACGTCACTAGAGGGTTTAGGGGAACTCAAACTGGAGTCTGCCGGTGGGTTTGTGGATTTGGGTTGGGGTCGAAAGTCACACTGGTGGGCACTTGAGGAGACCGATTCTGTGGTTTTTCCAGCTTTTTTGATGTTCGTGTTCCCTGTTTCATGGTACCTCGGCCTTCTCTTGATTATTTTGGCTCCAGCTATGAAGGTATGTTAGTTTGAATGATTGAATGGATTGTTTATACATTGTTCTTGAATGTTTTTTGTTGTGAAACCTTGTATAGTTTTAAGTGGCTAAGTAGAGAAGTGGTGAAGTTTTAAAGTGGTGAAGTGTTGAAGTGGTGAAGTGGTGAAGTGGTGAAGTGGTGAAGTGGTGAAGTGGTTAAGTGGTGAAGTGGTGAAGTGGTGAAGTGGTGAAGTGGTGAAGTCTTGTATGGTTTCTCACTTTTTCCTCAAAAGTGTTTTCATAATAATAAAAAACAATTTTCAGTCCTTTTTCATTCCCCTTGGATTACAATCAAGTCCTTTATTTTTAGACTACATGAGTAAATACTTTGAGTTGGTTAGACCCCTGAGGTCAAATATGCCTTCGTTTCACCTTGAATCATTTGTTGTTGTTGTTGTTATTATTATTATTATTATTACTATTATCTATTTTAGTAATTCTGTCACTTTCGCATGTTCCATCGATATAAAATTAATTTTAAATGATTAAATAAATGGTTACATGTTCATAAAAAACTGAGGTTAAATAAGGTAAGATTTTTTTATTTGTGATACTTACTTTTATATACACCTACACTTTATGCAGTTTATATTCATAGACTATATATATATTGATGATTTTTACAGTGGCCTAATGATATTTCTATCACATACTATTTGGGATTTTGATGGTACCCAAGCAGAATATATGACCAAAAGTGTTTCATGGATAGATATTCTTATTTTTTATCCTTTTTTATAACATGTATTTCAATATCTACATGCTTATATCTATTCTAACTTTCCTTATTGTAGATACATTGAATAATAATTTTTTATATGATACAATTTACAATTTGAGTAGATTATTTATTACATCGATGTTTATGATCATTTCCATTACTATTATTCTTCATTATTATACAATATCTGCTATTTATTCAGTTTTTATCTCCATTATTATCCACTCTGTCTTGAGGGAATAGTCACTCCACTATCACACCCAAGGCCCTCACTACAATTTAGAAGCATCTGACATATATGAGGTGCACTTGTGTCCATGTGGCTAACCAAGTTTGGCTACATCGTAGTGAACCATGTTTAGGACATCACATTGTGGTATCTGGGCCTTTTCATTCCTTTTTTATTATTTTTTGGGAACATATATAGAAGATTGATAAAATTGTCAAACTTGGTCATAAACCATTCTTTGGAATAGAAAACCCACATTCTGGATAAATACCATGATTCCTGGGAAAAAGAAATTTTTATTCTGAATTTCACCTATTATAGTTGATATATTATCACCATTGGGTGATGTAGATCAGTTATTGATTTTTTAATGCTTTTTGGATATCTTTCCTTGGCTTTGTGTGTCAAGTAGAATTGTTACATGAATCATTATAGGCACCTTGAAATAACATGATATGTATATGTCATGTCATTAGGTGAATTTAATTAAATGAATTTCCTATATTGTATGTGATTATTGAGTGAACCATGGTTGTTATATATTACAATACCACTAATATATTCTTCAAGGAAGGTAAATTGGATACTTAAAATTTCAACATCAATCTAAATAGTTTTTTCCTATATAGATTGATGTTGGCATCTTAAATAACCAATATTGACCCATATAAGCAATGTAACCTTTGTTACATGAGTCGGTTTTTGGAAGCGATTACATGACTATTAATTTCAAATTATAAGTTGTATGAGACCTTATAAATTTGAATGGGTAACTCGATAAAAATGATCCATCATTTTTTACCCATTGCATTCAAAGACTGAATGTAAGTGGGATTGTTACAATTACATGGGTATCAATCTCAGTTTATATAATCTATGAGACATTAAAAACTGGGGATGGTATACCATTTAATTTAACAATATATTATGTATTTACACAAATACATAGTTTATATATAAATTATAACTTATGAACAAAGTGTATGATTGTAAATGAAGAGTCCAAATTCTATATAAAGAGTGTTTTCCTCCATGAATTCCAATTGATCCACCATATACCATAACCCCTATAAATAAAAACAGGAACAATCACCAATCATGACCATAAAAGTGGGTATTTGGGGTAGTATTTTGGGTTTTGATCCCTTTGATTTTATTTTGATTCCCATATAGATTTGATCTACTTTAAAATATTATTATGAGGAATGTACTTGACATTTGTAGAGTTATTCCACCATGATGTCCTCTAGTCATGTGAAAAGAGGGTGTTGAAGATCATTCTATGAAGGTTTTTAGCCTTGAGACACCAGTAATACCTCTAGTAGTTCAACTTCAGCCACCACATTTTATTCCCAAACATGGAACTAACATTTAGTTTCTATAGAATTTTCTATATTAGATGCATTACATGATGGGTTCTCCATTACCTAAACCTATAATGTATGATATGACTCATGAGTTCTAATAGCAGTAGTTTCCCATAAATTTAGGGTATGGAGATCTTAAGGATGAAGATTCATGGATATAAGAAATATTATCTATCTCCAAGAATCTGGAGATGCTTTGGGAGCGGATGTTCAAGAATGCCACCTACATGGTACATGATTCTTCCAAACCCTGGTGGGATGTGATTACTCAAGCTACTCATCATCTAGGAAAGGTATGGGTAGTCTTCAAGAGTTCATTCTATGGTTTCCTTTTCCCTATAACACTAAGAGATGATTGATCAAGAGAATAAATTCACCTGGAGTGGGGTTTTGTGTCTGTCATGGACTATTCAGTGCAATTTAGTGAGTTGCAACATTTCACAACGCTTATTTTATGTGATGAGCTATTGTGAGTGAGAGACTTCAAGGATGGGATCAAGTATTCCATCCATTCATAGGTGAATGTATTTCACCTATATACCTTTTCTTATTTAAATTATCATGATCTTATCACTGATTGAAACCAAAGGGAAGTTGATAGTACATGGTATAGAGGTTTAGTGTTGATACATGTAAGTAGTTCTTGTAGTATTAGGAAGCATATATTTTGGGTTTCTTATTAGATAAGTGGTGGCCAGAGTATTCCCATTGGAAGCTCCAATATATGTCATCAGTGTGGATGAAATAGGCATGTAAATTCAAAGTGTTATATAGAATCACTTGAGTTTCATGATTCCAGCTATATGGGTAATCATTAGAGGTTTTTTTTTTGACAACTCCACATGCTTCTAGTGGAAGATGATCTAAAACAGCTCCACCTTCAAGTGCAGGATCAGTTTCCTTGTGTCGGGTATGATGCAAGAGTAAAACTAGCTGAATAAACTAAGAATGAGGTCGTGGAAATGATATCTTGGCTTATGATTATCAACAATATGATAGATGACTAGGTGAGGGTATTCCAACTATAGCTCAGCATCATGGATTAGGCTAGTTACATTCATTAATGCTGATACCCAAGGATCATAGTGTAGGACTGTCTATTGTGTGAAGTGCTATTTATGTAGCCTATAAAATAGTATCTTATTTATTCGATATAGGTTTCTCTCAATCCATTATCTCTTTATCGATCATGGAATGTTTTGGGCTATAAATTTAGTAATTATGTGGGGAGATGACCTTAGGCACACTGTTTGGTTTATTTCCATAGGTTATACTCCAATTCATGGTATTTTCCCTTAAGGTAGGAAGTTATCATTTCTTATGGGACCTCTTCATCCTTGAGATGACTGGATTCAATTTCATTCTTAGGATAGACTAGCTAGTTTCTTATAACGACTGTGTGGACTTCTATTGTTGCATGGTGTTGTTTAAATCACTAGAGGGAGATAGTTATCTTAACAAGGGTGAGTGGAAAGTCAAGGAATGTGGAGTTGGACTAGAGCATCTTTGGATACATTGACTAAATGACCATATTTCTATCCTTTTCTTGGATAACTAAAATGATATTTATGAAAACATTTCCTCCTATTGTTGATTATTTTATGAATATTTTCCTGGATGATTTCATTGGATTACATCTTGAGAGAGTGAGTGTTTTCAATTGAGATCATACTAGGAGAAACTTCAATATATATTCCTCCAAATAGGATTTCACCTACTCATCTCCAAGAGCTCAAGATATAGTTGGAGTATTTATAATCCAAGGTTTTTATCTAACCTGGTACTTTATCTTGGGGTTCACCAATTATTTTCACCAAGATAATGGATAGTAACCTTAGGCTATTCCTAGATTGATGATGGTTGAACTGTCTTATGGTTAATATTCAGTATCCATTACCTTGAATAGATAATCTCATTGACCACCTCCAAGGTTCTAGGGTGTTTTCTAAATTGAACTATGATTGAGATATCATCATTTTTTATTCATTAATTCAGATATACCACACATGACATTTCAAATTAAGTATGACTTATATGATTTTAAGGGTATTTCATTTGTTCTTATGAACACACCCACTATTTTTGTAGTCTTGATGAATAGAGTTTTCTACCCCTAATTGGATTCATTTTTCATGGATTTTGTGTATGAAATCTTGTTGTATTCTAATACTTGAAGAGACTATGAAATATATCTTTAGATCATTTTGAATACACTGAGGGAGCCTCAATCATATTCTATGTTCACAAAGTGCCACTTCTGGATTCAAAATTTTCACTTATTGGGTCATATTATCTCAAAATTGAGAGAATCTGTTGACCTAGAGAAGGTGAGTGATGCTTTTTACTAGGGGCATCCCCAGAACATGTTTGATATAAGGATTTTCTTGGGGTTTTATAAATATTATAGGTTTTTTATATAGAAATTATCACACCTTCCTAAACCTCTTAATGGTGGGACTATGATGGGTGTAAAGTTATTTTGGTCTAAAGTGTGTGAGAAGACCTTTAAAGAGATGAAATAAAATCTTACTCCAAAACTAATTATTATTACACCATATCTTGGTAGAGGATATAAATTGTTCTATGATGAATCGAGAATTAGTCTAGGAGAAGTATTTATGTAAGAGTATTGAGTTTCTATATACATATATCTCTAGTTGAGATCTTATTAGCCTAATTACCTAGCACATAGCATCAAGCATGTAGTAGTTATTCACACCTTTTTTGTTGGAGGAATTATCTTATCATAGAGAACCCCGGGGTGTGTTTGGACTAAATTATCCTCAAATATGTCTTAACACTATTTTACTTTAATATTCTAAAGTTATTATGGGTTAAATATATTCATTTTTTGGACATTGAGCTTTCTTATATTCCTATAAAGGTTAATGTGGTAGCTGATGCACTGAGCCATAAAAATATGGAATAAGAAATTCAAGAAGCTAGTGATGAATTGAAATGGATGGCTCATATTTAAAATATTCATCTAGTGGTTCATGAGAGTCACATGTTACTTATCTATATTATGATGATAAGGCAGTTCACAACCTTGAAGGTTTGGTCATACGAGAGAGTATTTCAGGAGAGGGCCTACCTCCAAATTTTTCCATCAATAGAGAAAACATCCTAAGTATATATGGTCTTATTTGGGTTTCTAAATACATGATAGATGATATGAAATGAGACTCCCATGATTCTATGTTGGATGCTCACCCAGGTGTATCCTAGATTTATCATGATATGTCTCTCTAGTATTGGTGGCCTAGGATGAAATGCCATATTATAGGTTTTATCATAAGGTGTTCCATGTGTCTATAGGTGAAGGAATAACACCAGTGGCCCAATGGATTGTTATAGTCTTTTCCAGTCCTATAATGGAAAATGGAGGTTATAATGAATAATTTTTTATTATTTTATTGAGGTCACCTTGATGTAATTATAAAATTTGTAAAATCACATATATATTGATGAAGGTATCTCACTTCATCCCTAGCTAGGATGCATTCTCAGTTGATGATATGGGAATAATTTATTTCTATGATATTATATGGCTACATGAGGTCCCTCATACCATAATTTTAGATATAGATTCTTGTTTTACATCAAGGTTCTGTAAATGGTTACAGAAATCTCTAGGAACAAAGTTTATGAAGAGCACATCATTTCACCCTTAGACCGATGACCAAATAGAATGGATGATACAGGTTTCAGAGGACATGATATTAGCATGTGTCTTTGATTTGAGTGGTTCCCGAGAGTTGAATATACCACTTGATGATTTTTCCTACAATAATTGATTTTAGGAAATGATTCAGATGGCTCTATATGAGGCCTTATATGGTAGGCCATGTCATTCATATTTGTTCTATCTAGAGGTATGGGAGGAAATGATACTAGGTTATCAATTTGGATTTTTTTTATTATTATTTTGATATATTTCAGTTCTTATATCACTTTCACATGTTCCATCGATATAATCAAAATCTTGAATAGTTAATTAAATAGATAAATGTTCAGATACCAGCTGATGTCAAAGTAGGACTGAGTTGATTATTTTTTCTTCTTACTTTAATATATACCTGCACACTATATATTTTATATTCACATAATGGATATGTATAGAAATCATTGGTGAGGTCATATAAAGATTTATCTCACACACTATCTGGAACTCCATTTTTACCATAGAATATTATATGATCACATGTGTGGACTAGGGGACGTGTCATGTGTTAGACACCTGACATTCATGCATTGGGATGAGATCATGGTAATAGATGACAATACCAGTGCTCAAGATTCTTGTATAGTTTTTTATAATTTTATATCCTTTTTTATAACATGTAGTGTACTATATTCCTTCTTCAATTTATGAATGCTTCTCTTTTTGTAGAGAAATTGAATTCTCATTTTTTTATATGATAGAGTTTAAATTTTGTGTTGATTATTTATTTCATGGATGTTTATGATCATTCCCACTACAAATATTCTTCATTATTATACTACTTCTACTATTTAATAATCTATTTTCTACAATGTTCTCCACTCTTACATGAGGTAATTTTATCCCCACTATCATACCCAAGGACCTTGCAGGTAGTTTGAACCTTCTGGCATATGGGTAAGAGTTCATGAGGCCATGTGGACAACCAGTATCGACTACTCAGGAGTGAGATGGGTATGGGGAGTTATAATTAGTCACCATAAAATTTCATAGCTTAAATCCTCAAAAGGAGTTTCTAGTACATTTATCTTAAAATAAAAATTAAAAATATAAAACTATGATGATGTTAATAACTCTTAAGAATTATTAAAAATAAATCATCCTAATCTTAATAGTTGTATAAACCCTTATCTAATACTAACTATAAGGACTCGGCATTAAGCATTACATATTCTAGTGTCTTTGAACTAGAATTAATATAAATAAAATCTTGAGGATATTTTTAGTTTATAGTATTATAGAATTATTACAAACTAATAAAATATAACCTAATACATTACAAGTGTACATTTATTCTTAGTATCAATTTTTTCCATCAAATAAAACTTTTTAAAGAAGAAAATTGTTTCATTTTATGATAAATAATAACTATTTTCATATTGAACTCGTACTTTCCTCTAATAATAATTAACCCTATGAATTTTTTTAAAAATATGGTTTGAGAAAAAAAATCTCAGTAAATGACATAAAAGAAATAAATTCGTTAGTCTTATGAAAAACATGAAAATCCATATAGTGTTTACATTTATCTCCAATTTTCATTGTGTATATTCAATAAAAAAATTCAAAAAATAAAAACCCGCACACATTTTTTTCTAAAATAGAACCTTTAAAACCAATAGTAATAAAATAAAAACCATTTCCAAAACATACATCATAAAATTCATAAAACCCCTTGAAATTGGAATAACCCTATGGTTGAAATCCAGTAAATTTCTCTAGATAACTTAATCATTACCCACTAAATTGTAGAGGTATAATGGGGATCACCCTTCATATAAGGTATATTAGACTCACCCAAATTTCATGAACTATAATGGGGCTCTTCCCTTTGTGGATTCTCAATCAAGCTCACTCATAAGCTATAATAGGGATCAGACCATTGTATAAGTTGTATCAGTATCACCCATTTTCCATTTAATTATCATCTACCTTATAATGAAGAAAACATTTTATTATTAAAATTTTCATAATAAAACCCCTTTTAAAAAACTTTTAAATAAAAATCCATTTGGAAATCTAAATACCCTTTTCTTTTGAAAATGAATTTTTTAAATAAAAACACTATGCACATCATAAATAAATAATTTTCATTAAAATTAACCATGGAAACATATAAAGGTAACTTAAATGAATTAAAGGATTAAGAACATGGGAAAATCCTATCATTATATATAAGTTAAAAAAATATCTCATCATTCTTTTTGAGAAAAAGGTAAAAAGTACCTCATTTGGAAAATGGAAAAATTATTCCTTTATAACTTTTTTATAAAGATTAAAACATGTGTAAAAATTAAATTAAATAGTCTCATGATAATAGTAAAAATATTATTTCAATCATTTCTAAAAAATAATCATATGGATATGGTTGAAAAATAGTGTCTGAAATGAAACTTTAAAAAAGTTATTTTTAAAAAAAAGTCCATTACATTGAGTCTGACACATCATGTATATTATTTTTATTTCTAAATAATTGAAATAAATTATTTATTTACCTGATTAATAACCTTTTTAAAGTTTATTATTCCTTTTATATAAATTATTTCCATGTTATATAGAGCTACATAATCACTTAAGTTCATGTTGGATGTTTTGACAATATTCAGTACTTAAGTTCAAAATGACAGTGGTATATTGATTATTGTCAAAGAAGTCATTATTCCAACACCTCCAAAAAAATAATTATGAAATAATTATAATTTAATAAATGAATTATACTATTATATCCATAAATTAAATATAGGTATAAATAATGAACCATGTTACAATTAAAGAGATGTTAGGCCTTATATATGCATCAGTAAAGTTTCCATTTTTTAACAATCGTTATGGAAAAAAGGTAAACAAAATTTTATCTTTCCATGATGATAATAATATAAATATTATAATATTAATTAATTAAATATAATTATATATATATATATCATCCATGTTATATGGGGATGGAAAACTGATCACATCGCTTTGTGGATGTTGTAGTCCACAAGTACACACAAAAATGTTATCAATTTCAGTAAATACAAAGGTATTATGTTTTGGATCGGGTTATACCAAATATACACAAGAGGGGGTGAATTGTGTCTTTTAAAATTTCTTCACATAATCATGATCTATCCTTTTATCTTTATATAAAATATTTATTAGTGGAAAATAAATATCATAGGGTCCACGATGTATAGTGGTTCAGGGAACAGAAGGCCCCTAGTCCACTCCACTAACGCTCTACTCCACGAGCTTGGTGATTTTCACTATCTGGTCCTCTTATCAATAGACCAGTCCACAAATGAGTGTAGGAAGTTTACACCTTTACAAGTTTAATAATAAACAAAGTCTTCTGTTTCATACACATAACCGAATACACAGCTTAATACAAGAAGCCGGTTACTCAAAATAAAAGAGTATTTGTTCTTAGAAATTATTTCCAGTTGTTCTTCACAATTGTAACAGCACACAATTGACAGTCGATGAATCGTAGTTTTCAGAAAGAATAATATTCAGGAAGAAGTAGATCTAATTTGATCCAGTTGCAGTAGATCTTGAAATATATTTTGAAACTTTAACAATAGTCGATTCACAAAAACATATTCGATGTAGATTCGGTAAAACATTAATCGTGTTTATTCTTCTTCAGAAAACAGATCTTTATCACTCTACGTAACAGCAGATTTATAAGTCTCGATTGTCTCTGTAAATTTTATTAGTGAAAAACATCAAGATCTTGAAAAAAAATATTCTTTTAGATGATTCACCTCTATATCTGTAATAAAAAATAATACAGGTATATATAGAATAAAGATGAGTGTTCTCTTTTTAAATTTAGATCCACAAAAGTCTCCTTTCGAATCATGATATTCAAAATTTTGAATAATAAAGAAGTCGTAACTCCCTTGAAAATTTGGCATGAAAATATCCTCTTAAATTGATCCTTTGAATCACAAATAATTGGCTTTGAATCATTCAAAGACTCACTTTAAATTTGGTCTTTTAATCTGGCTTGAAATCAGCCTGATAATCCATATAAATACTGTTGCTTTAATAAAGTCGTAATTTAAAACATCCAACATCAAACATAGGGTTGAACTATATAGTATACATTCTCTGAACGTAAGTCTCACAACGTAAGGTTGATCTAAAACATAAGGTTGATATTCAATACTTTTATTTTAAACTCTAATCATACGGTATATAATCCATACTTTTATCAGCTTTATAGCATAACATTAATGATCCATACTTTTCAATCAACCATACAGTTGTTCATAAAAGTAAGGTTGATGAACCATACTTTTATCTTTAGATTTCAAACATATGGTTGTTAACAAAAGTAAGGTTGATGAACCTTAATTTTAAGACACAAACTTATCATTCCATACTTGCATAATGATCTTCTTCCATACTTTTCCGATTTCCCAAATGTAAGGTTCCTTCCAAACATAGGGTTCCTTCCAAACGTAGGGTTCCTTCCAAACATAGGGTTCCTTCCAAACGTAGTGTTCCTTCCAAACATAGGGTTCCTTCCAAAATTTTCTGATAAAGTATGGTTTTTTAACCTTACTTTTCTGATATCTCATAAAGTAAACACTACATTCCATCCTTACGCTACACTTCTCTACATAGGGTATGAACAGTGTTTCCAGAACACGCTAAAAATGATTTCTGAATACTTTGTCAAATATACCTTGTGTATTAAGTGCTTTAATATTTCTCCAAAGATAAGAATATAAGGAATATAATTTTCCTAAAATATACTTTAAGTAAAATCATTAGAATAAAAAATAAGGATATTTGTGAGCATCAAAATCATCATAAAGAGATAGAGTATTTTTCTCAACAATCTCCCTCTTATAAAATTATGTATTATTGAAAACAAAACTTTCTAAACAATATCCCTCTTTTTGATGATCACAAAACCCATGAAATAACCAATGAAATTAACATAAAAAATTAATTACATATAGTTTATAATTTTAAAAGATAAAAACAATATTTAACAAAATTATTTTAACAAAAATAAATATTGTGTTATCCAAAGTCATAAAAAGAAAACATTTAAAAAATTTAAAATTTTCTCCCCTTTTATAAAGTAAAAAAAATCTCCTCCTGAGTAAAAATCTTTAAAAGAAAATTTTAATTTTCCCTTAAAATAAAATGTTGAATTTATTATAATTTATCCCCCAATAAAAGATTCAATATCTTAAAATAAAATGTTGTGTTTATCTGAATTTATCCCCCTTTTTGTGATATCAAAAAAGAATGATAGAATAAGGAATATAACACATTTTAATATAGCACTGAACTTAAGTAAATGCTAAAAAAATTGTTCATCAATATCTAAATCCATATTACTGGCATTCTAGCATATATTGGATAGCAAAGAAAATTAATAACAAAAACACATGAGATGAAAATATATTTTATTGAAAATATAATTACAAGTATAGTAAAGACAACAAGAATCAAGGTTGGGATAAAAAGTTTTTGGGAAACAAGTTTTAGCACCGCAGAATGACACCCTTGATCTCTGACAACTGCAGTCTCAACCTTTTCATCAATCCATCACCTAACTAGACTATTAGATCTCAGATTTCCTGAGTCAGGTGAATCTCTTCAATTAAATTGACTCTGAAGAACTCATGTAGCCTCTCTTCTTTCTCCATAAAAAGAGTTAACTTATCATTGAACTGATTTAACACAGTTCTAATACCTGGTTCACTGGAAGTCAACTAGTCTAACATAAACTTCAGATTGTCCAATAACACTAACAAAGGATCATTATTTCATTGAAGGTCCTGCAATCTATCATTCATATTGCTCATAGCTGTTGTAATGGCCTGAAATCATCTGATAAGATCAGGTGAAGTACCTGAACTACTTGCTTTACTATATTTGACAGCCGCAAACTGTCGCACCATGAAAGATCTAAATTCCATTAAATCTATCTTCATAACCATATCTAATTTCAACTTTTCAACTTCATTTAACATTTCCTTATTAAAAATTTCAACTTCTTGTTTAGAAACAGAACTGGATTTCAGGTTCTGAAACTTTTGCCTCTCTCTTTCTAATGCACTTCACAAAGATACATTTTCAGCTTTAACTTTATTAAACTTGCTGATCAATTCTTCCTCATGATCATTATCAAAATCAAAGGCACCTTGTTATTGATTCTCTGTTTCAGTTTCATTATGATGTAATAGTATTAAGGGAAAGTGATCAGCATTTGATTTGTCTTCATCCCCTCTCTATACTGTTTTCTCCACAAATTTTTCTTCCGAGCCTTTCCCAGACTCATCCACAGAAAAATCCTCATTCAATACCTAAGTATGAATCTCATAAGAATTATCATCCTGTTTTTCAGGTTCTGGAGGTTTCTCCTCATGAGAATCATTTGCATGTTCTTCTTCTATCACTAGATTCTCTAAAACAGGGTCATCTTGAGCTAATTCCTCTTGAATATTCTCTGTAGGCTGTTCAATTAGAGAATATCCCAATTGAGACACTTCAAATTCTCCAGGATTTTCAATAGTTTGAGGAACACTTTCTTATTCCACTTGAGGAGTCACCTCAATCTGTGAAAATATTGGTTGAGCATTGTCCTGTACTGCAGATTCTATAATAAATCTATAGATCAGAATAGATTTAGTTTCATCTATTGTTGCTTGAGTAGGCTTTTCACTAGCTTGATTCACTCGGTGTCTTGTCCTCTGAAGTCCCTCTTTACATCCCTCATCAACTAATGGATCAACTACTTCAAACTATATCCTCCTTGATACTATAATGGTTCTATATTCAGTCACTCCTTCTTTTGATTTTGAAAGTTGGGCCTGAGAACTTTCTCCTTCCTCTTCGGCTCTAATAGACAGCAGCTTGCCTTTGATAGTGCTCCAGAAATATCCAATTTTTCTCAATTTACCAGCATTGAAGATATTACTATGGTGGAATTTCACCCGAGCATCCATCAATCTTATCACATCTGTCTTAAACATAATTTTTGAGATGAACCTTCCAAAATGATAAAAAATCATTCTTGCCTCAGGTTGAAAATAGTAACTGAGATACCTCACCATGTATCTCAGAAAGTTCAATTTAATATCACTCATCATCAAAAACATTATATACATATCTGGGTAAAGAATCTTTTACATCTCATACATTCTAGGTGCAATACTAGTTTACACAAACTTAACCAATATCTTCTGATAGGGTTCTAAATCCTTCACAAACATCTTCTTTATAGGTGTAGTTACAAACAAAAAGGACATAATATCTTCTGACTTATGAACAAAATCACCAATATTCTTTAAATCAAGATGATAAATTCTCTCATGAGGGCAGTTTAGAATTTTTGCAATTTCCATAGATGAGATTGAAAAATCTCAATCCTCAATCTTAGAAATAATCGAATCCTCATTAGTGCCGAGACTAAACTGTATCGACTTAAAGAAATGATGAAGTTCTACCTCAGATAGAAATTCTATATAATCTTCATTGAATGTTTGTTTTAAGTTATGAAAAGCTAGGGCTTACTTTAGCATCAGGTTTGTCTGATAGAGCCATTCCAAATCTATGAATTTTCTTTGCAAAATCTTTCTCCCAGCCGAGCACTGCCTCTTCTCAGTGCTGGTATTTGGATCATTGGTTCTCTTGGTCTTGGCTATTTATGTCATAAATCTCTTAAGGTTTGAAAAATACTAGGGTTTCAAAGGTTCGGGTGTGGGAGATAAGAGCGATAAAAGTTTTTGAGGTTTCAAAGGGTTTTGATAAAATGAACAGGTTTGGAAGTCATAACATTTTCTGACATCCTTGATTCCAGTGTCATTACACACAAATTAATTACTACATTATTTAAATGTAGAATAAATAAACAAAAAAATTAAATTATTCTAAAACCAATTAATTAAACCAAAAAAAACTTCATTTAAATATAAATAAACCTACACCCCCCTTAATAAAATCAAACCTTACAGTGGGAAGTGGTTTAGTAAAAATATTAGCTAATTGAATTTCAGTACTTACAAACTTAAAGAATATATCCTTTTTAAGAACATGATCCCTTATAAAATGATGTTTGATATCAATATGCTTAGTCCTAGAATGATTAATATGATTTTTTGAAATATTTATAGCCCTTGTATTATCATATAAAATATGTGTATTATTTAAAATTTAGTCCAAAATCCATAAGAGTGTTTTTCATCCACAAAACATGTGCACAGAAACTGCCTGAAGATATATATTCTACCTCGACGGTTGACAAAGAAACTGAGTTTTGTTTCTTACTAGACCATGATAATAAAGATTTTCCTAGAAAGTGACAAGTCCCTGAGGTGCTTTTTCTATCTAATCTAAAACTTCTAATGTCTATATCTGAATATTAAATTAAATTAAAATCATAAGTTTTTGGATAAATTAGAGATTGAAAAATAGTTCCTTTTAAATATCAAAAAATTATTTTAATAGCAGTTAAATGGGATTCTTTAGGATTTGATTGAAATCTTGCACAATGACATACTGAGTACATTATATCTGGCCTGCTAGCAGTAAGATATAATAAACTACCAATCATACCTCTATATAACTTGTTGTCAACTGATTTTTCAGTTTTATCCAAATCAAGTTTTATATTAGTACACATAGGAGTTGTATATGTCTTTTTGTTTTCAAGTCCAAATTTCTTTAGTAAATCAGTAATGTATTTTCTTTGATTTAAAACATTTCCAAAATAATTTTAATAAATTTGAAGTCCTAAAAAGAAATTTAATTCTCTCATCATACTCATTTCAAACTCTTTTTGCATTAAATTTGAAAACTCATGACAAAGATTTTTGTTTGTTGAACCAAAAATTACATCATCAACATAAATTTAAACTAATAAAATATTAAAATTGACAGTTTTCTTAAATAGTGTTGGATCTTCCATTCCAATAGTAAAATATTTTTTTAAAAGAAAAGAACTTAATCTTTTATACCAAGATCTAGATTCTTTTTTAATAATATAAAGAGCTTTAGTAAGTTTAAAAATAGAATTTGGTTTTTGTGAATTTTCAAAACCAGGAGGTTGCTCAACATAAACTTCCTCTAATAAATAACCATTTAAAAAGGCAGACTTAACATCCATCTAAAATAATTTAAAGTTCATATGAGATGCATAGGCTAAAAGGATTCTAATGGATTCTAATCTAGCTACAGGTGAAAATGTCTCATCATAATCTATTCCTTCATCTTGATTATATCCTTTAGCTACTAGTCTTGCTTTATTTCTAGTTATTATTCCTTGATCATCTTGTTTATTTCTAAAGACTCATTTAGTTCCTATAAATTCATAGTTCTAAGGTCTTTCAACTAAATTATAAACTTCATTTCTCTTGAATTGGTTTAGTTCATATTGCATTACTATCATCCAGGCAGAGTATTCAACAAGATTTTCTACATTTATTCTTGTTTTTATTCCAGTGTCTAGGTCTCATATTGTTGTACACTTTTTTGAATTTGTTGTCAATAAGGTATGTTGTTGACCATAAGATGTCAAGGATTGAATGGATGTCAAGGAATGTCAATGTGTGAATGTCAAAAGATGTGATGGTGATGGTGATGATTAGAGAATGACCATGGTACTAAGATGCATGTCACTTAGGAGATTCACTAAGTGGCATAGGATGTTGTGGTTGAAACATTCTCTATATTACATCTGACGATTGGTGAACTGATCTTAAAGTTTCAATACTTGTATCAAAGTAATACAACGTTACAACAAATGAAGAATAATGATTGAGCATCATCACATCTGATGATTGTTGAACTGGTCTTAAAGTTCCAATACTTGTATCAAGGTGATACAATGTTACAACACTTGAAGAATGGTGATTGAGCATCATTATATCTGACGATTGTTGAGCTGATCTTAAGTTCAAAGAACTTGTATCAATGAGATACAATGTCACACCATTGTTAGAATCCCATGCATTTTCTTCACAATGCATGAGGAGAGAAAGGTGATCCATCCATAACTTCTAAGTGGATGAAATGGTTTGAAGAAGACCATGCACTATTTCTTAGTACATGAGGAATTGAAAATGATCCAACCTCATCTCCGATTGGATCAATGAAGAACATTGAAGAATTATTTGATTCAGGAACATCGGTTGATGAAGACCCTTCGGTAATTCCATCCTAATTAGAAATTATATGTCGTAGAGAAGAGGAGGAATCCTTTTGAAGAAGAATGAAGAAGAGGTGAAGAATAAGTAGAATGGAATTTGGCATTGGAAATGTGGTTACTTTGTTTTTATACAAAGTATTCACTATTCTCTTAAGAAAAAAATTAGCCACCAAGGAAGGCCAGCCGAGGGTCATCACCTCAAGCACATGTGGGACCTGAGGTTCAACCATGCTCAAGGGAATCCTCAAGGCCAGGGTGCATTCCCTGAGGCATGGCGCGCCCAGAGGATGCATAGTGGGCGCCAGTGGCGCGCCCGAGGAGCGCATAGCGGGCGCAAAGCGCGCCCGCAGAGGCAAAGAGTGGTCGCAGAGCGCGCCTGCAGAGAGAACACGGTGCGGGGTGGCACCGTGAGGAGAGAAGTTCAATAGGAGTGAGGCAGGCAGTGCATATTTGTTAAACCGCGGATAAACCACTCTTCGATTCGATGTGGGACGCGGATTTTTGCCGCGGATTGAATCATGGCCGCTCATCTGATCACGCAGCCGATCTAAGCCGCTCATCTCATCTCACTGCGCCACATTATAATCTCGGCCATCTGAGGTCATTAAACGCTCATCCGACGGGTGTGGAGATCGTCTCCTTCCTTCAGCCGAGCCGAGGCCTTCGCGCAACACCACCCGAAGCCTCGTCGAACCAGAGGCCATCCGCACGACGAAGATGGAGTTCCCAGACACTTTTGACGAATAAGAAGCCTCCATTATGATCGTCTCATGATATTGATCACATAGATGCATGAAAATATGCATGCATTCAATGAGACAGAGAATTCGGTTGAGTCCGAGGAAAACGAAGTTGTCGAGGCCATGCCATTTGCACTCAAACTCCTAAACAGAAGGCATGCATGCATTCGAAAATGCATGCACGTGAAGACTGTGCACTATAATGAAGTCATGCGTTGAACAGAGAATTGAAAACAAGATTTGAAGGAAATCTTGAAATCCTGAAACTTCCGTGAGTTCAAGTTTTATCTCTGCGGATGAACCAAGGCTCTCCTCACCTATAAAAAGAGAACCCGGGCACTCAGAGTTGATTGCTGAAAATTTGAGAAGTCTCACGGAGCTCCCTGTGTTATGCGAAGTATCCCAGTGCACCCCTTGCACGGCGAAGCAGCCCGAAGCCACTCTTGGCTTCATGAGAGACCCTTTTGCACAGTCCTTGCGCGAAAGAAGAGAAGAGGAGAAGACCCTGCGCGCTTCCCCTTGCGCGGCAGGAAGAACCCGAGCCGCAACTTGCGCGCTCGAGGTTGCTGCCCTCATTGCCCGCGTACTCGCGCGGCAGGAGCAAGACACCACGCCCCCTACGCAGTAGGAGGGTGATGACACACTTGTGCGGTAGTAGGAGCCTTTGTGCCCTACGTGGCCCTTGCGCCTTGCACCTTGCACGCTCGAGTTGGCTCCCACACCCTGCGCGCCTGTGGGTGTTGCACCTAGCGTGCCTCCTTTGAATGCAGAGGTTCGGGTGATGTGAATTACACACCTTGTGTGTGTGTGTGCGAAGTGAAGAATACACCTTATCCTTAGTGTGTGCAAAAGGAGTAAAGGTCAAGAATACCCCTACAGGTTGTGGGTGTTAAACACAAGTGGAAGGCCATAGCCTTGGGTGTGTGCAAAAATAGGAAGGATACACCTTATATTAGTGTGTGCAAATGAAGAATAAAGGGTGTGTGCAATTGAAGAGGCCAAGCTCTTCTGTGTGCAAAGTGTTTGTGCATACTTGAAGAATAAAAGACAAAGAGGTCGAAGCCTTAGTGTGTGCAAAGTGTTTGTGCACACTTTGAAGAAAAGGAAGAATAATCTCACACTAAATAACAACACATCTTCTGGTGTGTATGAAAAAAGAATATATTGTGTGAAGATCAAGAAGTTGGTGTGTGTGCAAAAAAGAGTTACACCCTTTGTGGGTTTATCACACCAAGAAGGAAAGGGGAGTGCACGCTTGCATGCATGCACGTGCACATGTGAACAAAGCTTGAATTAGTTTGTGTTCATTTGAGAAGACCAAGAACAAAGGTTCTTGAATATAATTGAGAAGCCATGCAGTCAGTGCATGAAGATTCAGAGATGCCATGCACTTAGTTAGTGAAGTTGAGTTGAAGAAAAACTAAAGCCAGACTGAAGTGAAAGACATCATTTGCCTGAGTTTTCAGTAGTTGAGCAGAGCCTGATCAACTGAAGTGATCAGAAGACTTGAGAAAGACCAACAGACCTCATTAGAGGTTGTTGAGGATTCTTAAAGACAGAGGTCGGGTCATCCTTAGAAGAAGGTGATAAAGCCCGAGCAAAGAAGAGGAGTCCTGATCAACTCAAGTGATTAGAAGAAGTGAGCAAGACCAACAGTATTTATCCCAGGCTGTTGAAGACTCTTTAAGAGCTTTAAGAGAAGAAGAGTTACTCGTGTGACTCGAGGAGCCAGGAGAAGATCCTTGTGAGACTCAGGGAGAATAACTCTTCAGTGGGATTCTGGAGCAGGCCAGTGGGACTCTGGTAACACTGTGGGAAGCATTATAAAGACCCTCCTATGGAACTCTAGAGAGATACAGTGGGACTCTGTATCCACCATTGTAATTTTAATATATTATAGTGGAGAAACCATGTTGGGGCGTTTTACCAACATGGCAAGGACGTAGGCCTTTGGTGCCGAACCTTGTAAATCCTTGTGCCATGTGCCTTTACATTTACTTAATCATTCGAGGAAAGGCTGAGAGATACAAGAAGAGTGGATCGAGGACTTAACAAGCCATAGAGGTTTAATTGACAAATAATCAATTAGTAAAAAGATTTTAAAGGGATCACTGATTCACCACCTCCCCCTCTCAGTGATTCACACTAATCTGGGCACTTCAATCGTTATCAGAGGGGAGGTTACCTCTAAAAGATACAAGGGAGTCTTTATGAAGTGCAGATTTGAGGAAGTGAGTGAACACCCTCAAATGGAGATATCTGCCAAGACTCAGAAAAATAGAAAGAAGAAACAGGCCAGGAAGATGAAGAATAAGGTTGCTACAAATAGAGAAACACATTCTATGGAAGGTAATGTGAATGTCACAACAGATGACAATTCATTTTATCACTCTTCTAATGAATCATGTCCTAGCTGTGATGATGATGGAACAATCAATGATCTTCAAAATGCACTCAAATATCTTCAGAAGACAGTCCCCAGGGAAGTGGCAATGCGTATTGCTACAAGCTTCCATGATCTTCAGGAAGAAAAATTACAGCTAGAAGAAGAATCCAACTCTATGAAAGATCAATTGGCAAAAAGGGTTGGCATAACCAACACTCTCAGAAAGCTGGTGAAGGCCAAGTATGAAACTATTTCCCTTTGCAATGAAAGATTTGAAGATATAACTGAAGAATTGCAAAGAAGATTTTCTGAGAAAGAATTATTCAAGATAATGGTCAAAGAAGTTTTCCATGCACTTGAAAAGAGGAACAGAGTGTCAATGGTTTTCAAAGATGCTCAACTTGAAGAAAAAGTAAAAAGGGTAAAGGAGCTTGAAAATTCATTGCAAGAAATGAATAAGGTGCATGAAGACCATATGAAACAGCTGGAAGAAAATTGGGAAGGAAGGATAAGATTTGTTGAGGATGAGAAGAACTCCCTCAACATGAAATGCTTAGAACTGGAGGTGATATTGAAAAATCTGCAATCACCCAAGGCCGAAACCTCCCAGTCAGTTGGAAGAAGAAATTTTGTCACTCAAGTGTGCATTGATCAGGATGATTCCAAAAGAAGGACATCCTCTAATGAAAGGTCAACATATTCTAAAAAGAAGGTACCATCCATCCCATCTTGTACTCATGCTTCTAAATGTGTTTCCACAAAAAGTGCAGGATGTAAGAGAAACTCCAAACAAGTATGGATGAAGACAATAAAGAAAGAGAGCTCTCCTAAAACAACACAGCAATTAAAGAAAAATACCCCAAAACCAGAAGGACTCAGGAAGTCAAGATTTGTGGGTCAATGTTGGTGTTGTAACAAGTATGGGCATTGTGCAATGGATTGTTGGTATAATCCTCTTAATGTAAAATCACAAAGGAAGCCCATGCCAAGGGGGAGCAATCCAGAGAGAAAAAGGAAACATCCACAGGTCCAGAAACATATGTTTACTGCTAACAGATTTGGAATGCTTGATAACATCTGGGATGTTTGCGAAAGTGGTCATAAGAAAGATACATGTCAATCTCCGAATGTCTCCAAAGCTTGAAAGAAGAAAAGATCACAGAACCTGGCTCAAAAAGAATCCTTGGGAAGCAAGCAGAAGAAAGGGGGAAATTCTCCCAAGAAGATTTTGAAAAAGGAAGAGAAGTCCTTGGATTTCAGATCCAAGAAGGGTGATGCATCCAGAAGGACCACCAAGAAGAAATGCTTCTACTGTGGAAAGAAAGGTCATACCATGGATCTTTGTAAACAAGCCATAGAATTCAATAGAATTCAACTGAACTCAAAAGGACAATCAATCCAGAAGAAGCATAAGTGATTGATTGAAAATAAGTTTCCTAAAAGGGATAACTTAACATCATCAAAAGAACCATGTGGAATTTCCAAAACTGAGGCCTCACTTCCAAGTGACTTATTAGTCATATGGGCTAATCAGTTGAAACTTTCCAGAGAACTAAAAAGAGCTGAAGATGAAGTTAAGTCAAAAGGTAAGTAAAAGATTTCACATGAAGATGAAGTTCTATGTGTGATGTGCAATAAATCTGGTCATATAAGTGATAAATGCATGACATTCATACCAGCTCAAAAGGGATTCTTCAAAAGAATGAAGATTGCACTAGGAGACTCTAGTGCTCATAAGGCACATAGAAAGAGAGGAGTCACACACAAAGAAGTTGAAGATGTGTTAAGATCCACACCAGCACAAACATCATTGAAGATCAAATGTGAAAGTGTGAAGAATGGTGAAAATGGGACATCTCGGTTGAGATAATCTTCTCAACCTTGTTATTCACATTGATGAACCAAGGAGGTTACATCTTATTCCCTAATCACTGGTATTTACATGTTCTAGCATTTCAGGGAATTGAAGATGATGATCATTCTCAACTGGAGAATGGTTTGGACAGAGTGGAGTGCATCCCTTGAGGGGGAGCCAATCTGTAGAAGATGGTATTTTGAGATTTATTCCATCTTTAGAAATATGATGGTAATTCCAATCATACTTTCATCCCTTGTTTCTTAATTTTATTCATCATGTCAATTAAGGGGGAGTATTGATTGAAGACAAATGGTTGAAAGGGGGAGCTTTATCTTTGCACCTAAACTTTCTAATGAGTTTGGTGAAGTATGTGCAGGATTTAGCAATTCATTGTTATATCTGGAAAATTTCAAACCCCTTGAACCCTAAGCATGATCTCACATGTATAGAGAATTGTGTACAACATTGAGTCCTTGGTTACATCACTCTTGTTTTCTACACCGGGTTAGCCCAAGTAGACTTGGAGATGATTTACTAAAGTTTCTTTGCTAAAGAGAACATGTGACATCATCCCTCTCTTAGTGATTTTCAAGAAGATGCTATTCAAAGGGAGGAAGAGATTTTTGGAAGAGAACCACACCACACCTTTGCATTTGATTTACAATAAGGGGGAGAAAAGATTGGCACACATAATGACCCATTCATATGTGTTGGAGTAGTGTATTGAAAACAAATACAAATGGGGAGTTTGTTGTGCACTGTGTTGCATTTGTTGTCAATAAGGTATGTTGTTGACCATAAGATGTCAAGGATTGAATGGATGTCAAGGATTGAATGGATGTCAAGGAATGTCAATGTGTGAATGTCAAAGGATGTGATGGTGATGGTGATGATTGTATAATGACCATGGTACTAAGATGCATGTCACTTAGGAGATTCACTAAGTGGCATAGGATGTTGTGGTTGAAACATTATCCATATTATGATGATTGGTGAACTAATCTTAAAGTTTCAATACTTGTATCAAAGTGATACAATGTTACAACACATGAAGAATGATGATTGAGCATCATCACATCTGACGATTGTTTAACTGGTCTTAAAGTTCCAATACTTGTATCAAGGTGATACAATGTTACAACACTTGAAGAATGATGATTGAGCATCATTATATCTGACGATTGTTGAGCTGATCTTAAGTTCAAAGAACTTGTATCAAGGAGATACAATGTCACACCATTGTTAGAAGTCCATGCATTGTCTTCACAATGTATGAGGAGAGAAAGGTGATCCATCCACAACTTCTAAGTTGATGAAATGGTTTGAAGAAGACCATGCACTATTTCTTAGTGCATGAGGAATTGAAAATGATCCATCCTCATCTCTGATTGGATCAATGAAGAACATTGAAGAATTATTTGATTCGGGAACATTGGTTGATGAAGACCCTTTGGGAATTCCATCCTAAGTAGAAATTATATGTTGTAGAGAAGAGGAGGAATCGTTTTGAAGAAGAATGAAGAAGAAGTGAAGAAGAAGTAGAATGGAATTTGGCATTGGAAATGTTGTTAATTTGTTTTTATACAAAGCATTCACTATTCCCTTAAGAAAAAAATTAGCCACCAAGGAAGGCCAGCCGAGGGTCATCACCTCAAGCACATGCGGGACCCGAGGGTCAACTGCGCTCAAGGGAACCCTCAAGGCCAGGGCACATTCCCTGAGGCATGGCTATCCCGGAGGATGCGTAGTGGGTGCCAGTGGCACGCCCGAGGAGCGCATAGTGGGCGCAAAGCGCGCCCGCAGAGGCAAAGAGTGGGCGCAGAGCGCGCCCGCAGAGAGAACACGGTGCAGGGCGGCACCGTGAGGAGAGAAGTTCAATTGGAGTGAGGCAAGCAGCACATCTTTGTTAAACCGTGGATAAACCGCGCTTCGATTCGATGTGGGACATGGATTTTTGCCGCAGATTGAATCATGGCCGCTCATCTGATCACACAGCCGATCTAAGCCGCTCATCTCATCTCACCGCGCCACGTTATAATCTCGGCCGTCAGAGGTCATTAAACGCTCATCCGACGGCTGTGGAGATCGTCTCCTTCCTTCAGCCGAGCGGAGGCCTTCACGTGACACCACCTGAAGCCTCGTCAAACCAGAGGCCATCTGCACGATGGAGATGGAGTTCCCAGCCACCTTTGATGAAGAAGAAGCCTCCATTGTGATCGTCACGTGATACTGATCACATACATGCATGAAAATATGCATGCATGCAATGAGACAGAGAATTCAGTCGAGGCCGAGGCAAACGAATTTGTCGAGGCCATGCCATTTTCACTCAAACTCCTAAACAGAAGGCATGCATGCATTCAAAAATGCATGCACATGAAGACTGTGTGCTATAATGAAGCCCCGCGTTGAACAGAGAATTGAAAACAATATTTGAAGGAAATCTTGAAATCCCGAAACTTTTGGGAATTCAAGTTTTATCTCCGTGGATGAACTGAGGCTATCCTCGCCTATAAAAAGAGAGCCCGAGCACTCAAAGTCACTTGCTGAAAATTTGAGAAGTCCCGCGGAGCTCCCTATGCTACGCGAAGTATCCCCGCGCACCCCTTGCGCGGAGAAGTAGTCTGAAGCCACTCTTGGCTTCGTGAGAGACACTTTTGCGCACTCCTTGCACGAAAGAAGAGAAGAGGAGAATACCCTGCGCGCTTCCCCTTGCAAGGCAGGAAGAACCTGAGCCGCAACTTGTGCGCTCGAGGTTTCTGCCCTCACAGCCCACGTACTCGAGCGGCAGGAGGAAGACACTGCTCCCCCTGCGCGATAGGAGGGTGTTGTCGCACCTGTGCGGTAGTAGGATCCCTTGTGCCCTGCGCGGCCCTTGCGCCTTGCACCTTGTGCACCCGAGTTGGCTCCCACACCCTGCGCGCCCGAAGGTGTTGCACCTTGCGTGCCTCCTTTGAAGGAAGAGGTTCAGGTGATGTGAATTACACACCTTGTGTGTGTGTGTGCGAAGTGAATAATACACCCTAGCCTTAGTGTTTCCAAAAGGAGTGAAGGCCAAGAATACCCCTATGGGTTGTGGGTGTTAAACACAAGTGGAAGGTCGTAGCCTTGGGTGTGTTCAAAAAGAGGAAGGCTACACCTTATATTAGTGTGTGCAAATGAAGAAGAAAGGGTGTGTGCAATTGAAGAGGCCAAGCTCTTGTGTGTGCAAAGTGTTTGTGCATACTTGAAGAATACAGGACAAAGAGGACTAAGCCTTAGTGTGTGCAAAGTGGTTGTGCACACTTTGAAGAAAAGGAATAACACTCTGACACTAAAGAACAACACATCTTATGGTGTGTATGAAAAAAGAATATATTGTGTGAAGATCAAGAAGTTGGTGTGTGTGCAAAAAAGAGTTACACCCTTTGTGGGTTTATCACACCAAGAAGGAAAGGGGAGTGCATTCTTGCATGCATGCACGTGCACACATGAACAAAGCTTGAATCAGTTTGTGTGAATTTGAGAAGTCCAAGAACAAAGGTTCTTGAAGATAATTGAGAAGCCATGCAGTTAGTGCATGAAGATTTAGAGATGCCATGAACTCAGTGCATGAAGTTGAGTTGAAGACAGACTGAAGCCAGACTGAAGTGAAAGACATCATTTGCCTAAGTTTTCAGTAGTTGAGCAGAGCCTGATCAACTAAGGTGATTAGAAGACTTGAGCAAGACCAACAGACCTCATCAGAGGTTGTTGAGGATTCTTGAAGATAGAGGTCGGGTCATCCTTAGAAGAAGGTGATAAAGCCCGAGAAAAGAAGACGATTCCTGATCAACTCAAGTGATCATAAGAAGTGAGCAAGACCAACAGTCTTTATCTCAGGCTGTTGAAGACTCTTGAAGAGCTTGAAGAGAAGAAGAGTTACTCGTGTGACTCGAGGAGCCAGGAGAAGATCCTTGTGAGACTTAGGGAGAAGAAGTCTTCAGTGCGATTTTGGAGCAGGCCAGTGGGACTCTGGTAACACTGTGGGAAGTAGTATAAAGACCCTCCTGTGGGACTCAGGAGAGATACAGTGGGACTCTATATCGACCATTGTAATTTTAACAGATTATAGTGGAGAAACCATGTTGGGGAGTTTAACCAACATGGCAAGGATGTAGGCCTTTGGTGCCGAACCTTGTAAATCCTTGTGTTCTGTGCCTTTACATTTACTGCATCATTCGAGGAAAGGCTGAGAGATACAAGAAGAGTGGATCGAGGCCAAAACAAGCCATAGAGGTTTAATTGATAAATAATTAATTAGTAAAAAGATTTTAAAGGAATTATTGATTCACCCCCTCCCCCTCTTAGTGATTCACACTGATCTGGGCACTTCACATATAACAGTTTCTAAAGGGTGATTCTTTAGGGTTCTAGACTGTCTAGGTAGTACACTATTAGGTTCTTCAATGTCATGTTCTTATGAACTAGACTAAATTTCACTTATATCTTTTTCAAAATCATATTTCAAGTTTTGAAGTCTCATCCTATCATTAGAGTTAGATTCATTAATTTGGTATTTCCTTTTCTCAAAGGGATCATATTCATAAAATTTCACATGAACTAATTCTTCAAAAATCCTTGAATTTTTATTAAAAAATCTATAAGCATTGGAAGTAGCAAAATATCCTAAGAAATTCCTTCATCATATTTTGGATCAAACTAACCAAGATTGTCCTCGGTGTTTAAGGTGTAAACCTTGCATCCAAAAACTTTAAAGTAACTCACTTTAGGTTTTCTGTTATTCCAGAGTTCATAGGGAGTCTTTTTGAAAATTGGTCTGATTAAAAATCTATTTATTATATATCAGGTTGTGCTTACAGCTTCTTCCCAGAAATAGTTAGGAAGACTGTATTTATTTATCATAGTCCTAGCCATTTCTTGAATAGTCTCATTTCTTCTTTCAACAATTCCATTTTGTTGAGGTGTTCTTGATGCAGAGAAGGTTTGTTTAATACCCATATTTGAGCAAAAGGAATTAAATTCCAGATTCTAAAATTCTTCACCATGATCACTTCTTAATGAAATTATATTAAAACCTTTTTCATTTTGAATGGATTTGCAAAAACTTTCAAATATACTAAAAGTTTCATTTTTATATTTTAGAAAATAAATCCAAGTAAATCTAGAATAGTCATCAACTAAAACATATAAATATAATTTACCAGCCAAGATTTTTACCCTTGAAGGTCCAAATAGATCCATATGGATAAGCTCTAAAGGTTTAGATGTAGAAACTTTGTTAACAGATTTGAAGTATGATTTGTGCTGCTTGCCAAGTTGACATGCATCACAGAATCTAACACTTTAAAATTTGAGACTAGGAAAATCAGAAACCAGTTGTTTCTTAGATAACTTATTTAAAATATATATAGTTTATTGTACAAGTCTTCTATGCCAGATCCAAGATTCATTTATCTTAGCAGTTAAGCAGTTTACTTTTTGTTTACACAAGGAATTTAAGTCCAAGGTATAAACATTATCAGTTCTGGGTGCTCTAAATTTAAGAAATTTATTTTTGAAAACAGAACAGAAATTGTTAGAAAAATCAATAGTATAACCATCATCACAGATTTGAGAGATACTTATCAGGTTGTGTTTCAATTATTGTACAAAGAGTACTTTATTGATTGAGACAGCTTCTGGATCTCCAATAGTTCCAACGCTAATAATCTTACCTTTGGCATTGTCACCAAATGTGACTAGACCACCATCCGTTTGAGTTAGAGTTCTAAAATTTGATGAGTTTCCACTCATATGCATAGAGAAGCCACTGTCTATATACCATATTGCAGTTCGGATTCTGTCATCTGCTTCCTGCAAAGGCATTTAAACAATGATTTGTTTTGGTACCCATATTCTATTGGGTCCAGTTGTGTTACCTAGAAAAGACCTGGGAATCCAAACTTTCTTTGTTTTTCTGTAATCAATAGTGTCATAAGTGTGTGGAAACCTTATTTTATAACATGCCTTATTCCATGACTCATGATTTGTGTTCTATGCTTTATTGGGTATGATTTTATTATGCATCTTGATCATATGTATATACTCCTCTTATGATCACTTATGAACTTTGATTATTATCACTATTCTATCTCCTTGTCGAGAAACTAACTCATCACTTTCTTATGTTTTTATCCACCTTATCAGGAATATGATTATATCTTAGGAGATGTATAGAATGAATCTAGTGTTGTTAAATTATATAAAAACCTTTAAAAGTTTTATAAAATATGTTTCTTGCGGAACTGGTGCATAAATACACTAAACCTTCCATTATTTGGATTGTGTTTTTTTGAGATGTAATTTTTAGATTATAGAAATTAGGAAAAAATAATATTTTTTCATCTTGGATTGTTATATGACCAAATTACGAAATATGGATTCCTCTTGTAGTAATTATAACATTACCCAAACCGATTTGTCCTGCAATATTAGTTGTAGCCACATCCACATTGTTGGATACCTCAATATAGGTTGGTGGAAAATATAGAACAATCTAAAACCCTATATTAGTTTAAGTAATATCTAAAATTATTGATCCATGATATAGTAATTAAAGAGTATATTAGGAAAAAATTGAACCATATCAGTAAATGATGTAGCAGAGTGAATGACATAAAAATTCTCTTACACTACGGCAAAATTCATATTTAGCGGCGGTTTTTTTTCATTTCACGGTGGTTTAAACCGCCGCTAAATCGATTGGCGGCGGTTTTGAAAACCGTCATAGAACATTTTGCGGTGGTTTTTTCGTGGCGGTTTAAACCGCCGTAAATGATTTAGCAGCAGTTTTTTTATTTTTTTATTTTTTATTTTTTTTATTTTTTTTATTTTTTTTATTTTTTTTATTTTTATTATTTTTATTTATTTATTTATTTATTTATTTTATTTATTTATTTATTTATTTATTTTATTTATTTATTTTATTTATTTTATTTATTTTATTTATTTTATTTATTTTATTTATTTTATTTATTTTATTTATTTTATTTATTTTTATTTATTTTTATTTATTTTTATTACTTTTTATTTATTTTTATTTATTTTATTTATTTGTATTTATTTGTATTTATTTTATTTATTTGTATTTATTTCGTATTTTATTTATTTATTTCGTATTTTATTTATTTATTTCGTATTTATTTTATTTATTACATTTAATTCACATTACTTTATTTACTTTATCCATGCATGCATGCTCATGCACATGCACATGCCCATGTAATATAAAGAAATACTGCGTTTGGTGAGATTTGAACCCCTAACCTCTTGCATATTTTCCAAAGACTTTACCACTCTAGCAAACTCGTCATGTGGTTAATAAACATAATTTAATATACTTATATATACTAATTGAAAAAACAAATAATACATAACCAATAGATATAAACTCAACAAAAATTAAACAATAAGCAATAATCAATAATTAATAACCAATAATTAATAATTATTGATTTATTAGTTATTTATTAAGTTATCTATTATTATTTCATGTTTGTTATAATAAATAACAAATAATAAATAATAATATTTACATAAATTATGAAATTATGAAAATAAAATAATAAAATAATAAAATTACAAAATTAAAAGAATAAATAATAAATAATAAATAATAAATAATAATAAATAACAAATAAAAAATAATAAATAATAATAAATAATAATAAATAATAAATAATAAATAATAAATAATAAATAACAAATAACAAATAATAAATAATAAATAATAAATAACAAATAATAAATAATAATAGGTAATAATAAATAATAAATAATAATAAACAAATAATAAATAATAAATAATAAATAATAAATTAGAAATTAGAAATTAGAAATTAGAAATAATAAATAATAAATAATAAATAATAAATAATAAATAATAAATAATAATAATAAATAATAAATAGCAAACAATAAATAATAATAAATAATAAATAATAAACAACAATTAATAATAGATAATAATACATATATAATAAATAATAAATAATAAATAATAAATAATAAATAATAAATAATAAATAATAAATAATAATAATAATAAATAAGAAATAAGAAATAAGAAATAAGAAATAAGAATAATAATAAATAACACATAATTAATAATTATAATTAATTAAATAAGAAATAATAAATAATAAATAATAAATAATAAATAATAATAATAATAATAAATAAATAATAAATAATAATAATAAACATTAAATAATAAATATTAGAAAATTATAATTATAAATAACACATAATTAATAATTATAAATAATAAATAATAAATAATAAATAATAAACAATAAATAATAATAAATAAATAATAATATATAATATATAATATATATAATATATAATATATAATAAATAAAATAATATTATTAATAATAATAAATAATATATAATATATAATAAATAATAAATAACAAGTAACAAATATTTTTATTAATAATAATAAATAATAATAAATAATAAGTAATAAATAATAAATAACAAATAATAAATAATAAATAATAAATAACAAATAACAAATAATAAATAATAAATAAATAATAAATAATAAATAATAAATAACTAGTAGCAAATAATAGATACTAAATAAATTAAAGTATATTATAAAAAATAAATAATAATAAATGAAACACATGAAAAAGTACGAAAAGGCGTGATAAGGGATGAAAAATTATGAAAACGCATGAAAACAGATGGAGAAACATGAAGAAGGAAGCATTAGAAAGCATGATAATGCATGATAACTCATGAAAACTCTGAAAAACCCCTTAATAATTCAACATAATCATCATAATAACCCACAAAAACCATTGATAAAGATAACAAGTCATGGAAACCCAGATAAACAGTAATAAATGGAGCAACCATTAAAACCTGTCAAAACGGTCATAAAGTGACAAAACATTGGACTCACATTAACGGAGATAACTTATGATCCGAGAGTCCGTTCTAGATCTGCGACCAGTCAAATCAAAGATCCTAAAATGATCTTCAAGATGATAGGTGAAAGAGACTGAATGAACTGGCAGATCGGAAGTTATGACCATTTAAAAAAAACTGACGGGGAACGGGTGCTAGAAACGAGGCATCGAAAAACATAACAAACCCAATACCCACTAAAATGGCCATAACTTATGATCCATGAGTCCATGTGGGCATCGCGACTAGTCAAACTGAAACTCATGGAATGAACTATGATATGGAAGGAGGAGGAGTCTGAACTAACACGCGGATCGAAAGTTAGGTTCGTTTGAAGACAAGTTTGACGGGACACCGGTGACGGAAATGGGGTTTCAGAGGCCTTCGGAGGGGTTTGGGGTTGAAAAACATAAAAAAAAAAGTCTACTTTTATGAAACTAGTGCGTAGCTATCTTCGTTGGCTTCGATTTAATATGTGGTAGAGCCCAAACGGACACTCGGAGCAAAAGTTATGGTCGTTTGAAGTTGGATAACATTTTTTCAACTTTCCTATAACTCTTATCTCTTCTGCACCTTAGACACTATCATGGTTTTGATTACACGTGCCTTTATATCTCTTCATGTGCTTCGATTTGACTGGTCGTGGCGCTCCAATGGACCCCCGGATCAAAAGTTATGGTCGTTTTAGTGATTTTGGGGTTTCTCATGTTTTTTTTCATTTCATAGCGGTTTTACCCAAACCGCCGCTATTTCACAGCGGTTTTTTAAAAAACCGCCGCTAATCCTTGAAAAAAAAATCATACATTTCACGGCGGTTTTTTCACGGTGGTTTTCAAAACTGCTGCAAAACGCCCGTTTTCCTATAGTGTTACTCCAAAGTTAGAAACTCCTTGGTTTTTTCTATATTCAGAGTCTCTAGATTAAATTTGTAAATGAACGTGTCCTTAATAATTTTACATGTTATATCCTCATGTATCGTAGCGTGAACAATTGATTCACACCATTTTCAGCTCAATCCTTCTAATATGTATGCAGAAATATGACTATATAAATCTCATGTGAGTAATGAAAGTCGTGGATAGTGGGTACAATTTTATAAATTCACAAGAACAATCTATCATTGAATATTGATCTAACTAAGATTTATGAGATATGGATTGAATGGTCTAAATAACTGAGTCAAACTGATTTGACTCCACATGAGTGTTTCCTTTTGAAAAAATTAATGTAGCTCCCTCTCGACGGTTTTATGTAGATTTTTTATGAGTCATTGTCTATAAAAGCATAAAACATGAAATTAAACAAACAAATAATTCGACATAAATTAACATAAATAGACTAAAAATTAACCAAATTACTCAAAACAATAGTATAAAATAAAAATAAAATAGTTTAAAAACACAAACAAGTGAAAAAATTCATATTTTAAAAATTTATAACCATGTATGATCAACATACATAGTTTGGTTGAACTTCTTATAACCATGTGTATTCCAATTGATGATAACAAAAATGGGTTTCATGGTCTACCCATGGTTTTTCATACCTTCATGATAACTATTTTCCCCTAGTTTTACCCAAAGTTCTATTCCAAAAATTCAAATTTTCCAAAAATACTCAATATATTTCAATGAAATCCCTAATAATAATGAATCAAATTAAAATAACTAAGAAAAAATTAATAGAAAAATCCAAATTCAATACAAATTTCATAACCGCAAATGGTAACTCAAGGTTCATCCTAAAGAAGAGTTGTCCAGACACTTCCTTATACATAACTCTTGAGATATAATGGTCATATATCATGTCTATGATCCATAAAAAAATAAATAGGTGGATATGATACTATTTTTCAACATACTATCATGGTATGACCCATAATATTACCTATGATAGCCTATCATAAGGCCTAAAGCACATTATCAATCTATACGGGTTGGAGACAAGCACCGAGGTTATGAAATATAACCAATGGAAAATAATTCACCATTTCACTTCACCAGACCACATAAAAATATATAATTAGGAATAAAACATGATGGATATCTACATTTGATATCTATGTGAAATGAACTAACTTTTTCAAAATAATAACCAAACAAAATAAGGAATACATATTGAAAATAAAATATCATCATACAATTCAACTTCATAAATGAATCATAATGTAATACACAATATTTTTACTATAAAAAGATATCAAAAAATTTAATTTGTTATGATTTACTACCTATGTATACCTAAAAATTAAAAAATGTCTCAAGAGGCCCACATGAACCATCCTCAGTGACCCACAGTCCACAACTAGTCATGACACCCCCATGAATTTGAATTAGGAATATAAGATATTCCACTGAATGTTGGGACATATTTACATTTATCTTTATTAGATAGAATAATGTCTACATACACCCATAGGGTGTATATTTTGTATAAGAAATCATCAATTATGATACCACCATGAATACACATAACTCCATTCACATGGAAAACCATTAGCACTAGTTTTAAATACAATTAAAATTTTCCTTTTATTTTATTTAAGTACAAAACCAATTTATATTCCTATATTTTGAAAAAATAAATAATTAATAGTGTGAAGAAGAGAATGATACTAGAAACAAATAAATGGAATCTGCTAATATAATAATGAAAAAATATATTAAATTAATACATAATTTATTCCTTTCCCATAGAAAAATATGGGGCTCTAATCTCAAGTAAATTAAAGGGGTAAACTATGAACACTCTAGTGAAGAACATAATATCCTATACTAAACCTCATAGATCTAGACCTTGAATTACCCTTATCTCTAGTGAGTGAAAATCCATTGCTTAGTTAATAATCCTGACTAGAGGCACTAGCCCATAAGCAATCAAATCTATTGATGTACTCATCCCAATTAATCTTACATATACACATGGTTCCCATGTGTATCCATTACAAACCCATGTCCCATAACATAGCCATCACAATACCAATCAAAACAATTATATATCTCATTAAACAATGTACACAAATAGAGAATCAAAAAATGTTATCAAATAAACATAATGTAAAAAAACAATAAAAAATGTAAAGGAACACAAAACCATGGAAAGAAATTGGTGTCAATATTATTATTTTTTAAACTTCACTAAATAACCATTTGAATATAAGCATGTCTAAGAGGTACTTTATCCAATAATTGTTTTTAAAAATATAACCCATGAAATTAATCCAAAACACTGATTTTTTAATTTTAATCCCACTAGACATGAAGAATAATTTAAACTAGTGAAATTAAATTTTTATAGAAATTATATTATAGGTAATAATATGTTGATAAATCAAGTAACAAATGTATACTGAAGGAAAGGGTTTTATAAAAAAAGGAAAGATGAATGAAAATAATAGAAGTATAAGAGAAAATGAAGAAGAAAAAGTGGGGATTACCGAGAATATTCCAACTTGAATAACTTTGAGACCCCCATAGAATCATGGTAAGTGAAGGGACTTGAGATTGAAATATTTTTTCTAATTATATCAAGTGAAATGGGAGGAAAAGGTGGATAAAATTATCTTGGGTGGAATAGATATTTCACAATTAAATTTATAAGGAATCCACACAGTTTGGATTCATATCTTGGGAAACTATGCACTAATAATTAAATTGCATCTAAAATTCAAAGTGAAGTTATATGGTTTGTATATATAGTTAGGTAAACCATTCACCAACCCTACATATGACTATAGAATGTATCCTCCCCCATCACATGGATAGGATACATGGTTATAGAAATCCAAATTCTAACCCTACATCCAAAAACATATTTAAAATTTTAATATTTTCAATCTCTAAACACCTAAAAAATACAATAATAAAATAAATATTATCAATAATAAAAATTAACATGTAACATTGACATAGTAGCTTTATAAAACCACCACTCAAACTTAAACTTCAACTATTAATGTGTTGTTCATGAATATACACAACATCCAACCCTTATTCTCACCATCCTATATTTTTCTATCGATCTCAAAAAAAGAATTCAAAATCATCTTCTCTGATTCATTTAGTAACATACCTATCCTGATATATAAAAATAATAATCAAGGTGGGTCTCTATAAATATTATTTGTTCCACCTAGAATTCCATAAGAAATATTCTACTAGAGAGGATCTAATTCAGGCACTTGAGAGACAATACCATCAGTATCATAACCTTATAATATAGTAAGTAGATAAACCAAAAATAAACAAATAATAAGGGAACAAATATCAAATTGATATAATACCACACTAGATAACATTGACATATTATAATAGGATAGAACCTAATGAGGGTAACCAACCTTGGTGTACCCTAACAAACCAAGGATCACACAAATAATAGAGGATTCCAAAAAATAATGAAATGGGAATGAAAAGATTAAAAAAAATGTAATGAGAGATAAAAAAATAAATTATGAAATAAGGAATGTAATAATAAACACATGATATTTCATATGGTTCATTACTAGTTAGTCCTACTCCATGAAAAGAAAACCACCCAACTACCTATCATTATTAATACTAAAATAAAACTTACACTAATGAATGGAATGAAATATCTTAGGCCTATAGTTAAAGAGAATATTAGGTAACCATAATGGAATGGAAATAACATAATAATAAATATGAAAGAGAAGTGAACATAAACTCCCACTTCATATGATTAGATTTTTCAATCCAGTCAAAAAATGAATCACTTCATGTTTCTTTGTAGTGTTGATTATATGAGACAAATTGTGCTTCATGAATAACAGAGTGATCTCTATAGGAACATAAAATCCAAAAAATGCATTCTTTAATATAAAATAAATGATGTGTATGTTAGGGTATGATGTCTCAAGGTCTAGTTAACCTCCAATGGCCAAAACTCTATCTATGAGGGTAGTACAACAATCTCTCAAAACACTTTCATTAATTGATAGACTTAAATTTGAGAATTCCAAGATAAAATTCCCCTGATATTCTAAGGTTGTTGTAATGACACAATGACACCCACGAGATAGAGGAGTGGTAACATCCTGACAGAAAAAAATAACAAAACAAAACCAATGTAAAGGTCAATACAATATCTATGTAAATGTAACTCTGGTGACAAAATAAGGGAAGATCACCATTTTTTAAGTATACATATACTTATACATAATATTTTCTCACAAGATACTTAAGGGTAATACCTAAAACACCCGTCTTATGAAAGTGAAAACCTTGGATCACATAGGGCTAAATCACCTAATAAAAATGCCATGTAAGGGTCGACTCAAGATCATCCAAGGGTATCCAATGATTTAATGTGGCTATGTATGGATTTAAATACACTTATATATTGGAAAAAACCCATTCATAAAGTTATCATCTCCTCACATAAGTATTTATTTCTTGATACAAATCCTATGAAAGGTTCCCCAATCCCTCATATAAGGGTAAAAAAACATAAAATTGCATACATAAGTGTCAAGAAAACCCCACATAAGGGTAAACTAAGATAATAAAAACCCTCTAATGGTAGATAACCAAGAGATTAATAAAATCAAAAAGTGTGAAATAAAATAGTAGAGGAAAACAATAAATATTAAACATGAAAAAACATAAAAAAAAAATAATGTAATGAAGTGATTAGTTTAATTGGGAAATATTGAATGAAAAGATTTAAAAAATCTACACCTTTTTCAAAAGAAACTAAAACAAAATGATGATGTTCATGAAACTAAGGTTTATTTATGTGGAACCTTGTTCGAGATACCTAAAAAATTCTTGAGCTTTGAAAAATCTATGACCATAGTCAAAATATCATCTAGATTTTTATCTATTTAAATCTTGGGGACACGCACTATTCTACATTATATAAATTCTCTATTAATATGAGGTATAATATCTATATTCATATACGAACCATGGATGTATATATTTTTAGAAAGTGAAATGGAATATTGAGAATGACATAGCACAATAATGAAATATTTATTTATATTGAGATCAAAATTCAATCCATTGATCCATATAGATTTCTTGATATATTCTATTAGTGTTATATACTATGTAATAATAGTTGTGAGGGCCCCAACTGATTACATATTGGACTTCAATTATATAGGTCCTCTACATACAATAAAGACATAACCAATTAGGGATTTTAAAGTGTAAATATTTGTATCATAGTCAGAAATTACATCACTAGTCACTAATTCAAAAGAATTAACATTCTAACCATAAAAAATTTAAAGTTATGAAGTAGATAAAATGTAACTAAATAACCATTTTAGAGCATATTATTGTTTCTCTCTTATATCTTCTACAAATCTAATCTGAGTACAAGAAAAAAGGAGACATCTGGCCTAGTACAAATCATAAAAAACAAAATTCTCCCCAATAAATTAATATAAGGGATTATACCATATATAAAATATCAAAAACTATGGTAGGTTATTAAGGAAATGTAATTTAAAAATATAACCAAATGAAACACTAATATATTTTAAATCATGAAAAAATTCCTAATAAGTACCTTAAAGATATAATAATATTTAGATTGATAGAGAATCATATTCTACCTATTCCTAATAAATTATACACGCAATATTTTATTATCACATCTAAGAAATTTCATTTCAAAAATAATATTTAGTTTCATTTTAACTTATTGTATTAACATCATGTCAAAATATATGAGTTACATGGAATCAATATAATGTAGTAAATAAAAAATGTAATTTTTAAGGAATTTAAAATGTACACATGCATCAAACTGACTCTTGTTAAAACTATGTTGTGACATAAATGAGTTATACATATTTTACCATTATCCTGAAGTATGTTTTAATCCATGTAATGTTTTATTAATAAACTGAACTTGGTTATTTTTTAATTCACACTCAAAACCAGTAGAAATCTTCCTGTACAATTGTTAATATAAATTTCCATTAAAGAAATAAGATCTAACATCTAGTTGTTATGTATGAAAGTATAAATGGTTAGAAAAAATAATCATCATTCTTATTCCATAATTATTAACTATAGGGTAAAAATATCTAATTAATCGATTCTGTCTCATCAAAAGAATCCTTTGGATAAAACCATGGATTTAAAATTATATTTATTCTATGTAATGTAGTCTCCATTTTTATATATCCATTTATAGCCATACCTCATGGAATTAGGTTGTTTAGAGATTATAGAACATGAAATATTCTTTATTAGAGATTATATCTCATCTTCCATAACTAAAATCCAATGCATAGAGTTTCTATCATTCACAACATGATTGTACCTTTGGGGATCCTCTCTATCAAGATCTCAAGCCACATACAAGGAAAATGAAACCATATCAGCATAGGTTTACCTAAATGAATGTTTAATAACTCTATTATTACAATCCCTAATGAACATAAAACCGTTAAATTCACTAGGAGGTCTATCATGAGGCGAATAATCATAATAACACACATATTCTAACTCAGGTTTAGAATGAGGTGGATGATAAAAATTTGGATGAGTCCCAACATGAGACTCACCAACCCTAGGAGGATTAACCTTAAGATCCATCTTCTGAGAAGAATTATCACTAAAATCAATGGTAGGTTTGACTCTAAGAAGAAAGGACTCTAAAAACACCAAATCATTACTAAGAATAAACTACTAAAAACTAGGTTTATATGTTGAAATCTTATAGCCCTTCAACCCTCAGGATACCCTATGAAAATGAATTTAGCTGTTGTTGGATCAATATTATCATATGTGACATGAAAATAGGTAGTTCATATAAACACCATAAGATATCGATGTGATTTGGCCAGTTGGCTACATAATTTTAAACAAGTATTAAAACTATTGGTAGATTAGGGTCAAGAATTAAATAAGTAGACTTTAATGGTGGCATAATCAACCCAAAATTAATTTTCCAAGACTAATCATTAAATCATTCTATGAACCAACTAAATAATGGTACGGTTCATATTCTCAAATAATCATTGTTTTAAGGAGTATGACTTACAGTTCAGTCTATCATATTTACCTAATATTCAAAAAAACATAAGAAATTTGGTTACAAGGTGATTATTAATCATCAAGGACATTAATATGTTCCAATATTGATTTTTTTAGAGGATTTCAGTAACACTCCAAAATTTTGTGAATTATTTTTTGGAATTAATTTAATCTTTTTGATATTCTGAATTCCATACAACACAAAATATATACTTTGTTAAATAAAAGAATTAATTTCGAATGGAATTATATGAAATACCAAGTTATTCATTAAATTCATGCATCACTTATATTTTCTTAATATACACTCAACATTATGTTTATCTTTTGTTGCAAACAATACTGAGTCCCTTTGATAGCTTTATTTACACGCAAGGAAGAGTTTTATTAAACAAAAAAATAATATTAATATTATTATTAAAATATTATTATTTTTACCACAAATAAATTGAAATAGAAGTTACAAATATTATTAAATAACATGTTAAAATAGGATTTAAACATGTATATAAAATTAAAATTATTGTTTTCAATTATTAAAAATGAATTTAAGAACTATTTGAATATAAATAAATTCTTTTTATAAGAAAATGATTTCTCTATGTACAAACACAATTTTCTGTTAAAAATTTAAAAAAACCACTTATGATGAATTTTTTATATAAACTTTAAATATAATATATTCAATAAATATTTTTGATACTCATATAATATATTAGATATGTATAAGATAAGGATAAATCCAATTTTATAAAAACAAATATGTATTGTTTCTAAATGGTAGTTGTACAGCCTTTTAATGGAGATCCTATTATAAATATATGTTTTGAAACATTTATAATTTATATTTGAAAAAATAAAACAAATTTTTGAAATAGTAATATAACAATTTACTTTGGGAGATTATTTTGTATTTTTGATAGAAGTTTCATTTTTTTATAAATAGTGAAATATAATGAATTTTAATTCAAAACATCTTTTTCATCAATTTTGTTTATACTAAACTATATTAAAAATTGGTTTAAAAGTATATTTAGATCAATTATGTATAAATTAATCCAATTTGGGTAATTGGAACCAATTTCACATTGAAATTGGATATAAAAACATTTTAATCTTTTGGATTTTATCACTTTAAAACCCTGCTTTCACAAAAAATCTATGGGATTATATTTAAATTATTTTCTACCAATTAGGTGTATAGATTTTGGAAAATTAAATTTCATATTTGGAATAAGAATAATTTATAATATCATATAATTTCATCATTTTTTTGTCCAAAATTATTACTGAATATACTTAAAATTAATTATAGTGATTAAGGAAAAAATGAGTTTACTTAGTTGATAAACTTTATCTTAAGGGTCCAAATACCATATAAACATGTCAAAAATCCATTTGATGTAAATATTTTGACCATATTTTCCCTTTTATAGAAACTATAAATTATTGGATGCAAATTATTTAAGGGATACCTCTCAGTAGTGTTTAGATTTTTATATTTATAAGAATTCCACTCCTCATCCACTATAAAATAGAAGTCACCCCTCACTTCCTCATGCCTCTCATTCAAAATTTTCACATCCAAATACTTCACAAATAAGCTCCCATATTCCCTAAAATAATTATAGAAGCATCACATTAGTAAAAAATTAATTAAATTCATTCCTTTAGTGCAAACCAAAAGGAATTACCCAAATATAAGGCAAGATCCTTCCACAGTCTATTTTTCATTTGTTTCATTATCCACCCCCTAAATTATTATTATTCCATTATTATATAAAAACCATAGTATTATAAAAAAATTAATATCTTTTTGTTATATTGTTTAAACCTACACCTACACACACTTCAATAAAATGGGTAATGAACTTGTGGTTCATGTGTACAATGGACTACCACCTCGTGAAATGATATCATTTGTTTTTTCATTACCACCTCTCATCGTTGGGAATTATGATATAGATAAAACATTTATATTTTATATATGTTAATTATGATTTAAATATTTTTCTATCATTTTTATATAAAAAATACCTTTATTTTGTTCAATTTTTGTAAATAAGATAACTTCATTTGTGGACATGTGGGCTACCACCTCCTTAAAGTGATGTGATTCGTTCACAGTCTACATAGAATGTGTTAATGATGGTTTTAGTAAAATTATATGATATATATGAAACAATATTTATACTATAACTATAATATATATGTGTGTGTGTGTGTGTGTGTGTGTGTTTCATTTAATTTATTTATTTCAATATGACAATAAAACAAAAACAACATTCATGCATATGTAAGGCCTACCATCTTCATGAACGGTGTATTCCATTTAATATTTCTATAATTTATAGATTATTATAAATATTGATATAAAGAATATATATGATATTTAAATTAATTTTTACATTATTTAAATAATTATATCATTATCTAAATAATATGATGAAGAATAACAAGTCAAAACATATATGAAAAACAAATCAGATATTAACCAAAACGTAACATTAACATGGAACTATTAATAAATGGGTAATATAAAGTCGTAATAAAATAATATATGGTATTAAATATAAGAATATGTTTATGTGGTATATTTATATAATAATATACTTATTATACAGGATTTTTGAATCTTTATGAAAAATTCAAGACTTAAGGTAAGGGATTTCTTGTCTCACTTTTATTTTTGTGAGATATATGCTATATTCATCACTTATTCCTATTTCGTGGTGTATATACTTCCATATTAAATGTTATATAATAAATTTTATTTATTTATTGATATTAAAAGTTTCAATTTATGTTATTATTTCATGGGTATCATGAGTTAAAAGTTACTCAAGTAGTAAATGGATTTCTAGTTTCACTTTTATTTCGGCGAGGATTTTTCCTTATTCAACACTTTTTCTTATTGGTGGTGTATATACTACCCATAGATATATTATATAATAATTATGATTAAATTTATGGTTATTTATATATCCATGTTATTATATCATTTTCATGGGGTTTATAGTACAAAAGATACCAAATCGATAAATTAATATTGGCTCAATTTTCCTTCTTTGAGACACATGCCATGTTATGCACCTATATTCTTCAACAAGGTGTATATTATTCCCTTTTACATTTTATATCATGAATATAGACCTTTTAATGATATTTTATGATTTATTTAATGTTTTTATTTCCATATTAATATGATTTAATATTACTAAATTCGTAATAGTTTTTAGTGACAATCTCATCGTTTTATTAAGATTGTTTATGATTATTCTTCTTTTGATAAAATATTATGATCCATATCCCAATAAATTTCCTGAAATTTATTTTACCATGCTTATACACGATATAATAATTTATTGGTACCAGTTTTCTACTACTTAGAACTTAATATAATTAAGAAAGCGTTTTTAAGAAAATTTGACCATATTTCTCCCTTCGGTTGAAAATTTGTTTTATTCAAAAACCATGATTTATAAATATGTTTTTTATTTATTTTTTTGATAATTTAAGTACATTTTGAAGGAAAAAGGTTTTAAAAAATTCTTTATGTTTAAAAAATGTTTATAATTATTTTCAAAATATCCTTTATAAGTTTTCTCATCTATTTTCAAAGAAAAGGTTTTCAAAATGTTCTAAAGGTTCTTTTATAAATTTACAAATCTACATTAAAATTAAATGGTTTTCAAAATGTATTTAATATTACATTATATGTTTTCATTTTTATTTTCAAATATATTTTTTTCAAAATTTTTTATGATAAAAAAAGTTTTTTTCAAAGAGAAATGGATATTCTCCTTAAGAAATGTTTTAAATGAATTTAAAATTTTAAATCACTAATTATAAAATTGATTTTAAAAGAAAACAATTTAAAAATTTTGTATATTTTAAAGATTTATGTTAAAAGAAAGGTTATTTACCATAAGAAATGCTCCAAATGTTCCTTAAAAATCATTCTCCTTCTAAGATGATATCTTTGATGTAGTTTATGAATTTATAGGGTTATTATCCATGGATACCATTATTATTATTTCTTCCAATGGTTTATAATTAATATGAAATATTATTTAAAAAATACATTTCTCTTCCATATTTATACGACTATGAAACCCATTTCTTTTCATGGTTTATGCTTTGATGAAATGATTATGAAACCTATCTCTTTTCCACTAGTTATGATATAATTAAGTATTTATGAGACCCATTTCATTTAATGGGTTAAGTTATGATTTTTATGAAACTAATAACATTTTATGGGTCATGATATGATGAATATTTTATTATCTCATGGCACACATAAGTAATATTTCATTATGTGTTGGGTGGGACCCATATCTCCCTCCAATGAATTGGGTAATGATTTTTATTTCATGAGATAATGATCGGAACAAAAATGATGTGTTGATCCACTATGGGAAATAGGTGTGCATAGATCCATAATGGGAAATAAGTGTGTCCTGGTCCATAAAGGAAGACAGATGTACCCTGATCCACAACGAGAAACAAATGTGTCCTGATCCACAATGGAAAACAAGTGCATCCTGATCCACTATAGGAAACAGGTGTGTCTTTATCCACTATGTTGATGGTATTGATAGTTAATCATGAATCATGAAATGTTTTTCTATATTTATGATAGTTCCACACATATATGACATGATACTAAGGTCTATGATTTATCTATGATGATTTATCACCCTTATGATTCATTTCTTATGAACTTCTAGTATTTATGCCTTGAATCATGTGTATAATCATTTATATATATGGTATGATTGTAAAATGTTATTATCATTTTATATTACCCTTATTCTCTTATAATTATTATGTATCTCCATTATTTACCCTTATTTAGAATCTTAGCACACCCATTCTTATGTTTCCTTTCCCCTAGTTATGAAGAAAGCTTTTAAGTAAGAGTACTATTTGGGAATATCTTTAAGGTGGGTGTTGAAGATATTTAACCAGGATAGAAGATTATGTTTCCAAGTTATCAATGACACTAAACTATTATACATCTTGAGAATATAATTTTTTAACATTCTGAATATTCAAAAAAATGATGTGATACCCATATATGTTAATCTTGGGTCACTATAGTTGGCATCAAAGTAACGGTTTAGTCAACATTTGGATACTAGGATGATAAAACATCATTTAGATACCTAGGGATATTTCTAAAGATATATATAGGGGTCTCTATAAGGATAATTATAAGTCACAATAGATTTAAAATTAGGTGTCATGATTTATGAATCTTATAAGTAATTCTTCATGATTATATGATTTTCTGTAATGATAAGGTTTTATCATCAGATGCTTTCTGATTTTAGTAAATTGATTTAAATAAGTGAAAATGGATTAACATTGAATATTTTATATGTGAAATGTATTGGAATTTTCCAAATAAATATTCTATATGAAGATTTGATGAATATAATTAGGAAGGTGGTATGAGTATTGGTTATACTGTTGAAGATAAAGATACCACAAAATACATGTAAAATGTATGGGATATTCTAACAATATTATTTACATTAAACATAATAAGAATGATTATATTGAGGTTGAGGAACATTATAACATGGTTAATATTTCATATTTTAGGAAAGGTGTATTAATTAATAATATGATGAAGCCTTAGTAATGGTTTATAAATAATTTTGGATGGTTTATGTGTTTATGTTTTAGAATTCAATGATAATGTTATAGGAATCATGAAATAAATAATTATATTCAGAATATGTTTTTCAAAAATGATTAAAAGGATATGTTTAATGGTGCAGATGACATAGAAAAGTGATTTAATGGAAAGGTGGTTTTATAATTAAGTAAATCCAACCCTTAACATGTTCTTGATGTTGAGATAATGATTTTTGGATAAAGAAATGCTAGATATATGAATAAGTAAATTAGATGGTATTGAGTAACTTAAAAATGATTATGGATTTTTTTTAAAATTGGATAGGGATATCATTGATGAAGTTTAAAATTTTTTGTATATATGTAGTATATTCAATAAACTATGTAATAAGGAAATCTACATGATTTTAATAAGGATTTATGGTAATTTTGGTTGTTACCATGTTTCAGGGGAATACATGATGAAGTTATTTACATGTATGGTTTGTGTAAAATAAGAGTTGTGTTATCATATATGGGGGATCAATGCTAAATAGTTTTTGAGAAATTTAGTTAACTACTTTCTAATTTTTTGGATTGTAATATTTCTGAAGGGTTATAAGGATGTCCATTTATGTAATGGTTTAAGTTAAACTTTTAATGACATTTTATAGATTAAATTATTATCTTTATATATGAGGATTTATACATATTAGATAAACCATGAAAATTGTTTTCTTTTGAGGTTAAATAAAGATAGTTGGAATGACTTATCATTCTAACTCATGATCTTCTAGTACTTTAGGGATGAAAATTTCACTTTAATTTGTTCGAGTAAGAGATGAATTGGAAATCGAGAAAGGAAAAACCTAAGTGTTAGATTGTGCATATGAAGAATAATAAAACCATGTTAATATATTTTTTTATGTTACTATATAGTATAATAATTCATAAACTATAGGAAAAGCTATTGAAAAATATTTATCTGAATACCTTCATTTCTATTGAATCGATGGTCTTATAAATAATCATAGATTTATTATTTTGAGGCCCTTAAATTTTATTTTATCATTCAATTTCTAGTGGTCAGTGATTTTTATAAATATATATAAGTATTTATAATTCTCTTCCATATCCAATATTCACTCACATACAATGTTCTCCTATGTGAAAAGCTAGTTATAATTACTTTGGGTTACCATTATGGCCCCAACTTTTTAAAGGATGTTTTTGTATTCATTTCTGTGATATGTGTTTCTATAAATAGTAATTTAATGTATTAAACCTTTGATAAACTATATGAATTTTTAGGGATAAATTCATTTTAAGGGGGTTCAATGTAACACCCTGATATTTCATGAAATATTTTTTGGAATTAATTTAATCTCTTTGACATTTTTCATTTCACGCAACACTGAATATAGATTTTGTTATATGAAAGCACTATATATGTTTGGTTTGCATTATACACAACACCAACATATGCTTGTTCTACACAAAAAACTTATATTGTCTTGTGATACACAGAACACTATGTTTGGATTTGGTTACACACAACACTAAGTCCCATTGATCGCTGGTGTTACATGCCAGGCAACGTTTTACCGAACTACAAAATACTATTAATATTTTTGTTAAAATATCATTATAGTTACCACTAAGATATTGTAATGGATATTAAAAATAGTAATAACTAAATTGTGAATATATTATTTAAAAATTTATATAAAATTAATCTTTTTGTTATTTATTAGTTATAAATGGAATTAATAACTATTTAAAAATAAAAATAAAATCTTTTTCAAAGAAAACTATTTCTCCGTGTATAAACACCGTTTTATATTTATAAACAAAATTAACCACTTTCAATGAATTTTTTCAATAAAATTTATATATATTATATATTAGATGAATATTTTTAATACTCATCCAAAATATTTTATAGGTATAAGATAAGGATAAATCCAATTTTATGAATAAAAAGATATAATTTTTCTAAATAGTAATTTTTATGCTATTAATGGTGAACCTATTTTAAATATAAATTTTAACACATTAAAAATATATATTTGAAAAAATAAAATCCATTTTTTATATAATAATATAAAAAATTACTTTGGGTGATTTTTTGGTATTTTTCTGAGAAGTTTCATTTTTTAATGAATAATGAAAATTAATGAATTTTAATTAAAAACTAATTTTTCATCTAATTTATTTAATTAATTAAATTATATAGTAATTTTTTAAATTATAATTAAATAAATAATGAATTAATTAATAAAATTTATTCCATTTGTACTAATTACACATTTAAATTTGATATAAAACGGTTTCAATCATTTGGACATTTTTGCTTTAAAACCCTGCTTTCGCGACACGTAAGCGGGATTATTTATAATATAATTTCTACCACTTATATATTTATAATTTGATAAAATTAATTCCATATTTATAATCAGAATTATTTATAATATCTTGTATGTTCAACTATGTTTTTACCAAAAATATTTCTAAAAGAAATTAGAATTAATTATTGTGATTAAGGTAAAAACGAATTTACTTAGTGGTTAATCTTTATCTCAAGGGGACAAATACTAAAGAAACATTTGAAAAATCCATTTTATGGTATTATTTATACCATATAATCTATTTTATTGAAAATTTAAAATTATTGGAGGCACATTATGTATGGGATACCTCTCAATCATGTTTATGTTTTATATTTACAGGAATATAACTCCTCCTCCACTATAATAGGGAAGTCGCTCTCTCACTTACTCACACTCTCAAGAAACATTGGATCTTCCAAACTCTATATAAATAGGATCCAAACATCCCTCATCTCTTCCTATAATCCATAATTTTTTAATAAAGCAAAACAAGTTATTCCTTTCATTCAAACCAAAAGGAATTACCCAAAGAAGAGTTAACATTCTTCCACAAAATATTTTGTTTTATTTTCATTTTAAACCACCTAATTTATTCTCATAACATGATTATATAATAACCTAATTATTATAAATATAAGGTGAATTTTTATTCTAATGGTTATACATACACCTACACACACTTTAATCAAATTTGTAACAAACTTGTCATTCATTTGTACGACAGACTACCATATCATAAAACGATGTCATACATTTTTTCCTTTACCACCTATCATTATTGTGAATAATGATGTAAATGTTATTTTTATATGGCATTTATGATTTATTTATTTTTATTTAATTTTTACATAAAACATACCTTCATTTTTTCAATTTTTTGTCAATATAATAATTTTTCTGTGGACATGTGGATGACAGCCTCCTCAGAGTGATGTGATTTATTCACACATTACATGAAATGTTTTAAAGAATGGTTTAATAAAATTAAATGATATATTTGAAATAATAATGATACTATAATTATAATATATATATGTGTTTCATTTACTCTCTTTCTTTTAATACGACTATAAAATGAAAACAATGTTCATGTGTACGTATAGTTTATTCTCTCCATTAACTGTGTATTCCATTTCATATTTCTATATTTTATAGATTATAATAAATATTTTTATACTGAATATATATTATATTTAAATCGTTTTTTAAATTATAGAAAAAATTTAATCAAGATATAATTAAAAGGATCAAGAATAACAAGTCAAAACATATACAAAAAATAAAGTAGATATTAACTGAAACATAACATTAACATGGAATTGCTAATAAAAAAGAAATATAAAGTAATAAAAATATAAAACATGGTATTAGATATGAAAATATGGTTATATTTTAGATTTATAATAAACTTATATTTATTATACAATATGTTTTAATGTGTATGGAGAAATTCAATACTTAAGGTAAGGGTTTTCTTGTCTCTCTTTTATTTCAGCTAAATATATGCCACCTTCATCACTTGTTATTATTGTGTGTTGTATATACTAACCTATGAAATTTTATATAATTAATTTAAATAATTTCATGATATTAAAAGTTTCACTTCACATTATTATTTCATGGGTATCTTGATTCAAATGTTACTCAAGTAGTAACGGGATTTCTAGTTTCACATTTATTTTGGCAAGACTTATGCCATATTCAGAACTAATTTATTTTGTGTGGTTTATATTCTAACCTTGAATGTATTATATGATTATTATCATGAAATTTATGTTTATTTACATATGAATTTTATGATCTCTATTTTATGGGGTTTAGGGTTAAAAAGTTACCAAATTGGTAATGTGATTTTGTCTCAATTTTCTGTCTTTGAGACCCATGCCATGTTATGCACCTATATTCTTCAAGAACATATATATACTTTCCTATGACATGTTATGTCATGAATATTATTCTTTTCATGATATTTTAATCTCCATTTAATGTTATTATTTCCATATGATTATAATTCAATATTACTAAAGTTGTAATAGCTTATTGCTATAATCTCATCATTTATCAATATTATTTAGGATTATGATTCAATTGATGAAATATTGTGATCCATATCTCATAAACACTCATTACTATTATTCTCCTCTGTTTATCCATGATATCATTTTATATTGGTATCATTTTCCCAATAATTCATACTTATCAAAATTAATAATCTCCTTTTAACAGAATATGACCTTTTTTCTATATTCCATCATAAATTTGTTTTTTTCAAAAACCATGATTTTATAAAATGTTTTAAAAAAAATTAGGTGATATTTTTAGCTCATTTTCAAGGAAAATGGGTTTTAAAAATGTTTTATATTTAAAAAGTGTTTTAAATGATTTTCAAATATTACTTTATAAGTTATAAAATCTATTTTCAGAGAAAGAAGTTTTAAAAAAAAATTCAAGCTTCATTTCTAAGTTATCAATGATATTTTCATAAAAAAAGTGTTTCAAAATGTTTTCATGTCTCTTATATTTCATCATAATTATTTTCAAAGAAATTTTTTTTCAAAATGATTTATGTTTTAAGAAGTGTTTTTAAAATGGATAAGTATATTTCCTCAAGAAATATTCTGAATTAATTTTAAATATTAATTCATAAGTTTTAAAAGTTGTTTTAAAAAAACAAGGATTTTGAAAAAAAAATAATGATTTAAAGATTGATCTTCAAAGATTTTTTATTTTCCAAATTAAATGATCCAAGTGATCTTTCAAAATACTTCCCCTTATAATATGATAGAATTTGATATATTTATCACTTAATAGGGATATGATCCAAGTAAACCATTCTTATTCTTTCTTTTAATAGTTTATTATTAAGATGAAAAGTTTTTTACGGAACCCATTTATCTTAAATGGGTTATATTCTTATGAAAAACGATTCTTTTCTTAGATTATGATTCAATTAAATGATTATTTAACCTATCTCTCTTCCACAAGTTATGATATGCTTAAATTTTTATGATACCCATTTTATTTAATTGGTTATGTAATGATATTTATGATAGTCATCTATTTTTATGGGTCATGATGTGATGAATGTTTTATTATCTTCTTGAAAACGTGTGTATGATTTAATTATATGATGGGTGGGACATATATCTCCCTATAATTAATTGTGTAAAGATTTATATATTAGGAGATAATGATGGGAAACAAGTCGATGGGTCTGATCCACTATGCAAAATTGGTGTGTCTGGATCCACAATGGGAAACAGGTGTTTCCTGATCCATAATAGTAAACATGTGTCCCCTAATCCACAATGGGAAATAAGTGGTTCCTAATAAATAATGGGAAATAGTTTTATCTTGATACACTATTGGAAATAGGTGTATCCTGATCCACTATGTTTATGGTCTAGGTATTTAACCTTAAAACATGAAATGGTTTTCTATATTTATGATGGTTCTACACTTATATCACATGAGCTTATGGTTCATGATTTTTTTATGATGACTTATTACCCTTATAATTCATTTCTTATTAAAAGTTAATATTTATGTCATGACTCATATATATGATCATTAATGTGTATGGTATGATCTTTAAATTTCATTCTCATGTTCTCATACTTGTATTCTCACGTTATGTTTATGTATCTATAATATTTACCCTTACAAATCATCTGAGGTGATCCTTTTATATATTTCCTCTCCTTAGGTTATTAATAAATTTTTTATATATGAGTACTAAGGTGGAATATCTTTATGGGAGATGTTAATGATATTTCACAAGAATATAAGATTATGTATCTAAGTTTCTAAATAGACAAAACTATTATGGTCATTAAGCATTTACTCTTTATAATGTGCTAAATATTTCTAAAATTGATGTGATATCTAAGTATGTTAAGTCTGGGTTGCTATAATTTCCAACTATTAAATAATTCAAGGTCATCAGATTTATTTTAGGAATATATAAACCCATTGTTTCTTGGAAAAATTCATCTATAAATTTAAAAAGTAGGGATCACCACCATGGGAGGTTTTCCTAGCTATTTCTAAAAAATCAGAATGATTATACATAAGTGGGTGACATGATTTAATGATTTATTTATAAAAATTTACTCTATTGGAATTACTAAGGATGCATTCCTCAAAAAAGGGTATGTTTCATGGTGAAACATGAGTGATAAATACATTATTTCTCAATTCCTCTAGTCCTCTATAACTCACAAGTACAAACCACCTACTCAAAGGAATAATTCTATCACAATTAGTGGAAAGGTTATTAACCAACTATTTAACATGTGTTATACTATCTAGAACATATCTCTTATTCATCTAGGATCGATTCACAACTATTTGATCTCCAATGGATATGTTTTGAAAACTATAACCAGATATAAAGTTGTAACCCCTCTCATCCAAAACACCTAAATAAATCAAATTCCTTTTTAAATATAGAACCCAATTTACATCCAACACATTAACTATAGAATAGTTTAAGATTTATAGCATAACAGAACCTCTTCCAATGAAACGACATTAGTTATTATTCCATAAAACTAGCTCTCCGTTATATACCTCATTCAATATAAAGAAATAACTCTTATTTGGAAAATTTTGGAAATAAAATGATGAGTCTAAAGCTCATCCAGTATGAAAATATCAGAGGACACACACAACACCTCAGAACATTCATAGCTTTTTTCAATAACGATTGAATTATCATTAGACACTTTAAAAGGTTTACCATATTTTAAATCAAGAAATCTAGGTCAAACATGCCGAGGTTTCCCATATTGATAATAATTACCCTCCTTGGTCACAGATTTATATAGGGACCTCCATAATTATCTATGTTTCTTTCTACCATTATTTCTTTACATTTCCTCTTCCCTCAAAACTCTAATCTATCCCTCACTCATACCCTCAGATTCAGGTTTAACCATATCATTTCCACAAAAATTAGGATAATCAAATATACACTTGAATTCCTCTTAGGTAAAGGAATCTCTACCATTATTTATATAATCATATGAACTATCTAATGAAATTAAAAGTATAAAGTCTTGGTCCTCATTTTTAACCCTAATATTTATATAGGATAAATCTAATATGATTTTATTAAACTTATAATGGTGTGCCTAAATGGTGGTTACAAGACACATCATTGAGGAGTATTATATATTATTATTATATAGATTTCCAATTAAATATGTTTTCATATAATATTTTTCAAGATCAGAATAAACACCTGATGTGGTTGGTTGATAAGAAACCTCCAGCAGGTCTTTATCAGCTAGAGATAAGTCCAAACTGCTATGTTCCTTCATCAAAACATTAGGAGGCACATCTAAATATGTATTCACTATATTTTCATCAATATATTGACTTTTTGGGGTTTATTAGGACTATAAAGGGAATATTATATCCCTTTAGAGAATAACAGGGCTCAAATCTGTTATCACCACAAATTGAAATCATTACAGCCATCAAAATCTTCAATTTCATACTTGATAAGAGCCATATCTATATACATGAGGCTCTAAAACCAACTGATTATGAGAACCAACACTGGTATACCAGAATAAACCAAGTATAATACACATAATGAAAGATTCAAACAAGTAATAAAACATGAATTAATACAAAAATAATAAAATAAAATGAGAATTAAAGAATCAATAGAAAATTAAGGAAAGTAATAAATAACACGTGATATTTAATGTCATTTAGTACTAGTTTCTACTACTCCATGGTAAGAACATTTCCTTTTATCCTACATTTATTAGTAATCAAAATAATATACAACAATTCAAGAAATAAAATGTTGTGGGACTATCATCAAGATCATAATTAAATCAAATGGTGTTAAATAAAAAATAAGAAAATTATAATTAATATTAAACATGAAAGAAATATATAATAAACTAATGAAGATATTATTTTTATTTGGAAATAATGAAAGATAAATTTAAAAAAATAACTACTTTCAAAATAAAAAAAGAAAGATATTATTTCTACTAAGGGTTATTCAAGTGGGACTAAGTTAATGATACCTAGACAATGATTGAACTTGTATAAATATATGACCATAATCGATCTATCATATGTACTTCCATCTTTGTGTATCCTAGTTTAACAAACCATTCCACTTTTTAGAACTTCTCTAATAAAGTGAATCTTAATAATTATGTTCTTATACATACCATGGAATACTATAATTTTCAATAGATAAAGGGAATATTGAGAATCAAAACAAACAATAATAACAATATTACTTATATTGAGCTCAAATATCAAACCCTTGATCCTTATTGTTTCTTTTATAGCTTTTGTTAGTGTAATATACTTAGGACCAGGGGTTGATAGGGCCACCATTGGTTTCATATTTCACTTCCATGATGCAGGTCCTCCAAACCCATTGAATACATTACCAGTATGAGATTTCCATGTGATAAAAATTATAGCATGGTCAGAATCTATATAATGAGTCACTAATTTAGAAGAATAAACATTCATACAATTGAATATTTTCATGTTTGAAGTATAATAAATGTATATTAACAACCATTTGATATAATTTTATTGTTTATTGTCCAAATTTTCCATAAATATTCTCAAGGTACATATAGGAATGGAAACATCTAGCAAGGAACAAATTAAACCATACATAACACTTCCCACTACATTAACATATCATATTCTACTCATATATTCAATATCAAAAGAAATGGAAGGTGATTAAGATAATGACCATTCAAAATCCTAACCAAATGTAATACTAAAAGTTTTTAAGTCATAAATGATATATTTATCAAGAACTTTGAGGATATAAGAATGATGAGATAGATATTTAAGACAATTCTTACTATCCCAAATAATTTCAATGCCCAAATTTTTCTTAGTAAGATCTAAATATATCATTTCCAAAACTAAATTCAAATAAATTTTTACATGGGTAATTAATTTCATATCACTATGCATGATTAACATGAGATCAAAATAATCTAGTAAATAAACCATGGAAATTTTAACATATTTAAAATATACACATGCATAAAATTGAATCCTACTAAAACCATTCTGTAACATAAAAAATTTAATCTTATTGTACTATTTTTATGAATATGGTTTTAATATATATATATATATAGATTTATTAATCAAAATGGATTTTATATCTTTGAATTCACACTCAAAATCAAAAGGAGGATTCATGTTTAATTTATTATTGAATTCACCATGGGATAATTTTCAACATAAACCTATTCTATATGAATTTATAAATTATAATAAAAAACAATAATTTTTCTTATTAAATAAAAATTTACTACAGGTGAAAAATATTAAAGTAATAGATTTCATGTCTTTTATGGAAGTTGTCATATACATGTTTGGATTTAAACATAACTTTATTCCCTATAGTGTTGTCTTCTTTTATTTTATAAGTACATTTACAACCAATCACCTTAGAAGTATGTGGTTTATTGATTATAGAATAGGTATGGTTATTTCTTTGGGATTCTATCTCATATTCCATGAATAAAATTCAATACTTAGAGTTTCTAAATTTCACAATTTGATTCTATCTTTGGGAATCCTCTAAAATGAGATAATGTGGAACATAAAAGGAAATTCCAACTATATCAACATTATTGTACCTAGAAGGAGGTATGATGACTCCACTCTACTTGTCCCTAATGAGATTATAACCTTCAAGGTTACTAAAAGGTCCATCATTAGGAGAATAAAAAGAATCATATCAATATTTGTACTCAGTTTGAGAAAGATAATAATGAGAGATTTATGGATGAGCCCCAAACAATGACACACTAATACTAAGATTATTAACCTAAATATCCCTCTTTTGAGAAGGTTTATCACTAGAATCATTAGGGTCATATAATCTAGGATTAAAGGACTCTCAAAACACCATATCCCAACTACGAATACAATTCTAAAAACTAGGTTGATCTGTATAAAGTTTATTTCCCTTCACCTCATCAGGATACCCTAAGAAAATGAATTCAATGGATCTAGGATCAAACTTATCCATTTTTTCAGGATCATAGGTAGTGCATCAAAACACCATAGGATGCCCATATGATAGGATGGTTTCTCAATAATTATAATGAGCTCTAAAATACATTGGTAGATGAGGTACACCTATTTATTTAGTAAAATATCATGGTGATAACCTTTTAACAAAATGACATTTCTGTGCATGAACATGAAATCATTATATTAACATAGTCAACAATATTGTGGTTCATACACTCAGCTATAACATTCTTCTGAGGAGTATAACTCATGGTTTAGTACCTCAATATTCACTAATCTTCACAAAAGATAATGAATTTAGTAGATAAGTATTCAAGGTCATTATGAGTCCTTAAGGCCTTTAATTTCTTCCTAGATTGGTTTATATAGAGTCTTTATAATTTTTTAACACCTCAAAGACATCAGATAAATTTTTAAAAATATAATCCCAACCATTATTGAAAAAAAAATCTATAAAGGTAAAAAATTAAGATCCTCTAATATGGGAGGTAGTTCAATCTGGTCCCCAAAAATCACAGTGAACATACATTAGTGGCCAATTTTCTTTAAATATGGATTCCTAAAAACTACCTCTCTTGTACATACCCTGGATAGAATCCTCAAAAAATTGTATGTTACTTAAGGTAACTTGAGTGAGAATCCCCTTCTTTCACAATTCCTCTAGCCCTTTATAACTCACATGTCCCGACCATCTATGGAAAATAATAGTGTTGTCACTATTAGTGACATAGGTTCTTCCCAACTATTTTACATGTGTTATTCCATCTAGAGCATATCACCCATTCATCAAGGAGCCTCACATAAAAATGAAATCTCCCTTGGGTATTATTAGACAAAAAAATCATATTTAATGGAGTATCCTCTCATATCCAAGATAGATAAGTAGATTACATTTGTTTGTAAATTTGGAACACATATTTCCTATAATAAGGTGATATGAAAATGGTTTGTGTGATATATAATAACAAAACCTCTACCCCTAACATGACATATATTGTTTTTTTTCTAAAACTACACTTCTTTCTTCCCCCTCGATCAAGAGAGAAAAAACTCCTATTTAGACACATATGGAAGGAAAATCTTGAGTTTAAAACTCATTCAACATGATAGTATATCGATACACACACATCACTTTGAAACATTCATATACTTGGTTAGAAATGATAGAATGATCACTAGTCTCTTTAGAAGTATTACTATATTTCAAATTAGGATATTTGGATCTAACCTGAATAGGTTTCCTATAATAATAATAGGTAACCTCTTTTATCTTGGATTTAAATAAGGACTCCCCAGATAGACTCTCCTTCTTTCTAGCCTTTATTAATTTAAAATTATTCTTCCCTCAAAACATAAAAATAACCCTCACACTCAGACTATTTTCTCCTAGTTTGACCTCAACCTTCCCACACCACTCACAATAATGTAAAAGATACTTTACTTCCTCAACGGTTAAGGAGTATATTCTATACATCATAGTATCAATAAAATGTTAATATTAACCATCTAAAAAATTTATTTTTTAATTCAATGGTCCTAATCTTCAACAATAACATTTATATTGGATAAATCATATGATATTTTATTAATTTTATCTAGGTGTGCCTGAATGGAAGTTCTAGGATTCATCTTGAAGGTATATAATTCTCTCTTTTTATATAGATAGTTATTTAATGATTTTTTCATATTAATGTTTCATTAATTAAGCCAAATACCATGTTTGGTAGCTTCATAAGCAACCTACCACATGGATTTATTAGTTAAAGACAAGGGAATGAGTTATATGATTTCATTAAAATGTTGAGAGGGACATCAAAATTGGTCATCACTAACTATCCATTGATGGAATAAATTATGCATTTATTATTTGGTCTATAAAGGGACTATTGTAGACCTTGATAGACTAATAGGGATTTCATATTTAATGGAAAAAATTAAATTTTTAATATCATAAAAATTTTGAATTTCATACTTACAAGAATCCATATCCTTATGCATGATTTTGTTATACTAAGTGATGAGGGGAACTAATAATGGTATACCCCAATAAAACAAGGATCATAGAAAAAATGGAGGATTTTAACTAGTAATGAAACGATAATAAACATACAAACAATGAATGACAATTAGTGAAAAATTATTAATGAAGAAAGATTAAAAGCAATAAAGAACACTATATATCTAATGTGGTTTGGTTCCAGTTAGTTTGGATCCATGTAAAGAACACCACCATACTACTTATCATTTTTAATGTCCAAAATAAAAATAAAAAATGAAAGAAATTATATCTTGTAGGACTATCATCAAATAGAGTATAATCCAACAACAATGGGATGAAAAAAATCAATAAGTAATATGAAAGAGTAGTGAAGAGAAACTCTCACTTCAAATGAATAGATTTAACAACTATTGGTAAATATGAATCTCTTCATATATCATTATGGTGTTGATGAAAATTAGTAAGGAACACCTCATTAATAGGAGAAAAATCCCTATCAGAATGCAACATATAGAAACTTTGTACTTCGGTAGAAAAAACAACACATCTAGTAGGGTGCGATGCCTTAAGACATTTTCTACCTCTAATGGAAGAAATACATTCAATAAAGGAACTACATGAATCTATCAAAATACATTCAATAATCAATCACTTTTAATATAGAAATTGTGGGATCAAATACCCCTAATAGATTGACATTATTGAAATGTATCAGCAGAATTATATAAATGGAAGAGTGAGAAAGAAACAACCCTAAAATCATGATAAAACAAAACTAATTGAAAAATAAATTCCACATAAAGTTCAATAAAACAGATTAATAAAGCCTATTAAGGTTCTAACGTAAGGTTAGATCACCAATTTCATAAGGATACAGAACCCACAGGTTAAACATTGTGTCACCAACAATGTAATGGTTGAGCACCAACTATATAAGGGTAAGACCCACATATCTCTTATATCGTAAGGGTAAACCGTGACTATCATAATGGTAAACCACCCAATACACATGCCATGTAAGGGTCCAATCAATATCATGTAAGGGTAACCCATGATTTACCATGGATATAAAATGGTATTAATCTACTTATTTAAGGGTAAACAATACATTATGTAATTGTATGCTCCCTTGGTGAAAAGGTAGACTGCTTGATACAAACTCTATTGAAGGGCATTCAATCCCTCACATAAGGTCAAATTAAACTACAAAAGGAATATTTAAGGGTCATAATAAACCCACATAGAGGTAAAAATATATAATAAGAACTTTATTAATGGTATATAATAAATATAATAATAATATCAAAAGTTTGGAAATAAAATAGTAGAGATTACAATGATTATTAAACATGAAAAAAACTTAATTAATAAAATAGTGAAGTGATTAGTTTCAATTGAAAATATAGCATGCTAAATTCAAAATAATGTGTGCTAAAACATAATTTGACATACATAAACTAGACATAACATAGTGTTCAAATTCACCATACAAGATATAAAAATAAAAAAACATGGAATTATTATTATAAAAAGTAATTAGTCCCACCATGATTCCATTGATCCATCCTTGTTATGTGGCCCAAGTCCCTATTAGTGGGCTCTTTCATTGAACTATATCTCTAATATAATAGTTTCACATCCTCTATAGTGTGTATACATGTTGTGAGTATGAAACTATATAGGAATCTATCAATAAGGCCCCTAAAATTTTATACAATGAAAATATTTTAATTAATTATCAAAGAAATATTAAAATGAATAACATGCATCATGAAAAACCACAGTTGTACATATCATATCTATGTAAATTAAGGTTTAAATATTGATTAAATCAAGAAATTTAATACTATAATCATGGGATTGTAATAATTTTTTAATTCTAATTGAAATTGATTGATATTTATATTATAATAACAATTTTAATGTGATATATTAGAGATGTATAAGTTATTTGAATGGTCTGAAGGATGAATTTCATCATGAAGTGCTTGAATTGGTGGTTCATGGAAGCTAGAGAGAATCAACAAAACTCATGTGGAATCCATCGTAGTTCCACTATATATTATGTAGAGGTGAAAGAATCCACAATAAGTCTAGCGGGGAGCAACCAAGTTTTGATGGAGCCTAGTTGTACTTTTTATGGACTATTTTTATCTTCTTAAAATGGTGGTAAAGTGTAAATAATAAAAGCTAAATATTTATATTTTTTTAAGTGTGTTGAAGATAAAAAATTATTTTTAATGTAAATGTGTTTTGAAAAGATGTACAGGACATTTATTTTATTTATAATAGATAGAATATATTTCATATGAAATATATGTTATAACAAATAATAGTTTTGATTATTCATTTACATATTTCATGTGGAATTACATTTGTTAGAGATAATATAAATTGAGTAATTGGAGTCTTTTTGAGATATCAATAAAATATATGGTATTAGTAAATGATGAACACATATATAAAGACTTGTAATTATTATAATTATGCTATGAAATACTTATATATGTTATTATTGTTTTTATTTAATTATATATATGTGATTTTATTATTAAATTATGTATTAATAATAATTTTATATTATTATTAATAGGATATAAAACACATATTTATTAATTGATTAGTTTCCTTGGGGTTGATTTACACTTGATCAAAATAGTGGAAGAAAGAGAAAATATAAATCCAAGATCACCATGAATGGAATATGAATGTGTATAAAAACTAAAATGAACAAAATTTATACCATTCATCACAAACAATTTTAAAACCCATTTTTGATCTTATCCTAATGAGTTTGGTGGTGATCATATAGGGAAAACAAATTCCAACCCCTCTCTGAGGTTTATTCATGGTTAAAAATAATCTCTCTATGTTCAAGTGGGATCCTATGTTCCTCCACAACTTTTTAGAGCCTTATATGTAAAAGAGGAAGATGGAGAGAGAATCAGGTGTAATAGAGTGTCAGCCCTGCTTTGAGTCAACCACCACACACAGCTTTTATCGTATAAAAGTGTGTTATATAGTGTAACATCCTATTTTTTTAGTGGGTTAGATTTTACTAAACTATTTTAATTTTTTACTTTGGTGAGTATTACAACAGTCTTTAGGGGCTTCATTACCTAATGATAACATTTTTATTGACATAAGGTATTGTTTTTATATTGTTTTTAATGCTCAGTAAGTGACTTGGGGTTTTAGTTGGGTATTAGGTAAGGTGGGGATTAGAAAATCGGTTTCAGAAAGTGAAAAATGAGGTTCATTGTTTGGAAAAACTATATGGCCTCCCTAGAAAAACCATGAGGCCATCCTCTAGCACTAATTTTTTTTGTGAAACTATGATTCATTGGGTTCATGTTCATGTGCAATCTCTATGGTTTTTTGAAGAGGGGATTCGCACAGTCTACACATGGTTTTTCAATATGGGTTCCTGACCATGTGAGATGGTTCATTGGAATTTGGAATATAGGTAGGCTTCATACTGTTTGTTAAATCATTCCCTTGGTCATGTGATGTGTGATCCCTTTTGGACAGTGAGTTTTCATGGTTGGTGCATTGTTATATAACTGTGTGAGCCAGCTGTGTGCCTCATTTAAATGTGGAAATTTAAAAAAATAACCCTTTATCCTATATATAATTTTTTTCCTACTTTCTACCATTTCCACTATACATGGGGAATTATCTCAATTCCTCATCCACCTAGGATTTGAGTCAATTATTTGATTCCAACTCCGATCATTGATCAGTTGATGGCTATGGATTCATCTCAGTAAAACCATCAATCCACATTTCTATTTTCCTCATCTATTAATCCACATGAAATCCTAAATTCATGTTATTTTTTTTACCCTATTTCCATGGAATTCATCTATAATTCCATTTTCTTCTAATTGATCAAAGGTGATATCATACGAGCGAGCATGAATGAGTATGAGGTAGGTTCTTCCTAACTTTCTATTTGTTTTTTCTATTGTTTTAGGGGTTCTCTTGATATTATCCATGTGAATTGACTGAGTGAGGCCCTAATTAATTATATATGTTTTTATTAAATTGAACCTAATGATTATATGAAATGCATATGGGAATGATCTATCCCCTATACACATTGTTATGCTAGGAAAGGGACTTAGACCTGCTTGGTATGTTTAGAAAAATCCTATAAATTAAATTGAAGTGAATTAGTATTGTTGAATTTCATAATTCCATGGGAATGTGATGGGATTGGATTGATGATTGAGGTGACTTTGGACACCTGGACTAAGGAAACATGGTTCGTCAGGTTGGTCTTGGTCATGGACACATGGGTGATGTTGATCATAGGTTGAGGTGACTTGGTCATAGAATTGATGCTATGTAGTTGTTATGATAATTTAAGGCCTTGGTGACTTTAGGTAGTGTTGACCATTAAGATATAGAGATGTTATCATAGGGGAATGAGGTTTTGGATGATGTGGATAAGGTATTTTTGGTGATTATCGCTCATTTTTTGTTGTCCAAAGTGACATTGGAGTCATGTACCCACAGTTATGAATCTTATTGAGGTGGTGTTGAAAACTCATTATGGGTGGAAGCCACCATAGACTATTTATCTCAGGTGATGGTGTTGATCATCGATTGAATTTTGGGGTGATCACCATAGTAAGCAATGTGTATGGTGATGCACCATAAATTGATAGTGATAAAACTATCTGTTGGAGTTGAGAATCTCTATGATGCTAGAGGTAATTAGGTTGGGACTTGGGAGTATGGATATCATCATGCCTCAAGATGTTAGTTATTGAGTGGAATATGGTAATTATTGGATGGTAGAAATCTCTATTCCTAGGAACATAGAGCTTCAAGATGAAAGTGATTTTCTAAGATGAGTTTTGAGGGACCATGGGACTTTTTGATTGGGCATGGTACATGGATGCCAATTATGAGTTTGATGTCACAAGGTGAAAGGTTATTTATTTGGATGTGTAACATGAGGGACCACATGGGAATCATTTCATTAGGGGATGCCTTGGGATTTATTACATGGATCCTCTCAACATTGGTTATATATTTGAAGATAGGTGACATATTTCATATATATAAATGGGGGTACATGTTCAGAGACTATCAGTGATGGCCAAATAAGGTGATCATTTCCATGTTGATATTAAGAAAAATTTAAGTGGGTATTATATTAAATGTACATGGTATTCCTTTTTAATTATATTTGTATACATCTGTATAATAATGGATGTAATATATGATCTGGTTTGTGGTGGCCTAATGAGGTTTGTTTTCACACCCTATATAGGACCCTCATAACATGTGTAAAATTTATTTATATATGATCATGTAATGGATTGGTCTCAGAATATGGACCCTACTAATCAAGTGGAACCATTTTCATGAGATGAATGGTAAAGGACCCTGGAGTTTCTTGCATAAATTGGAGTATATTTTTGTTTAACATGATTTATATTTATATATATTGATGGTAATTGGTGGTAAAACCATACTTTTGTTACTATGTATGACCTGTTATGGAATGTTATTTATATATGGTATTATTTCCTTTTTCCCTTATCTACAATTCTGTTATTTCTACTTGATTATGTTTCTACTGATTTATGTCATTTATTATTTTGTATAATAGTCTTTCTTCTATTATTATAAATGTATGTATACCATTATTATTATCACCACAAGAGGGTATAGTCTCCACACTATCACCTCTTTACATGATCACTTCTAGATGGAAGCCTTTGGCATATGGGGAGGCACACCTAAGTCCTAGTAGAACTCCGGCCCATAGCACAGTTCTCAAGTGGCCCTTAGGTTGAGGTTCTATAAATTTTATTAGAGAATTTTCCTTTACAAGGTTGGTAGTAGCATTTTGTGGGCTAAAAATATAATCAAAGGATGGTTTTTTTCTTTATATGGACTTACTATTTGAGTAATGGTAGACCAAAGACTATAATGTAGTTGGGACTGGGTATCGAGTTCATGTTTGGGTGCCTTCATCTCCATGAATGGGGGTTGGGATATCAAGTTGATAAGGGTGGGAAATTGACATTATTATTTTATATTTCTATAGTTCAATCGATTTCCACCTTGATTGGATAACTTGTGTGTGATACTTATATGTTATATGGATTTTAACCCTAGTCCTGGTATGTTAAGGTACATTTATTTAGGAATCATGATAGGAACTTAGGAACATATTAGGTATTCTTGATTATAATTATCATTGGGAACCTAGAATGATCTAAGAGGGTTCAGTCTATTTAAATTTTCAAAAAAGAAAGATAAACATTTTTCTCTTTATTAGCCTCTATTTGGTATCATTCTACTCAATCATTCTAGATATGTGGTTCCTATGAAATCAATTTGTGGTTCTATTTGATCTATATCCAAATGATATATAGGCCTAACCCTAATAACGGTAGGAAGGAATGATGATAGGGTATTATTAGTTTAAAGTGTCAAAAAAGAAGCTAAACATTGTTTTCCTATATAGCTTTTTTAGTGGAATTCTACTCAGCTACCCCAGATTGATCTTTGATATGTTATTCTTAACTCTGATATGGGTTGGAAGGGGGCCATAAGTCCAGGTTACATGATATTTTGGAAAAAAATGTGTGTATTTAGGGGTTCATGAGGCTAAGACATACTTGACACCTAACCCAGACATGGGTAGGAAAGGGGTCCTGAGGCCGGACGTAATTATAGAGCACGCAGTAGGCGATTTTAAGGGTTCTGAGATCCGATGGCTATTATAGCTTTCCCTATCTATGATATTATATATATATATATATATATATTGTTATGGATTTTTTACCATGGTTTTGGTATTCAATGGGGTTTCACCTAGATGAGCTTCGGTGGAGAGTAGGAGGGTGGTGATTTGGTGTTGCATGAGTGTGCACAGGAAGAGGATCCTGAGAGTTTGGATGAGGCCCCAGAGGGTCAGACAGATCATGTGACTCAAGTAATGGAATATTTAAATGATCCAATATAGGTGGGAAAACCATAGAATATGTAATATTTTGGGAGATTTATTAATTATATGATCAGAGTGAGATTGGAATGTGTCATGTCGGGTATTTATCAAAATGATCAGGGAGTTTATCAATCTATAGAGTACATGAATTGAGAGTTTAATTCGTATCACCCATTTTTATTTCAAGGTGATGATGGACCACAGGTAGTGGAAAATGGATAGAGTCAGTGTAGACTATTTTTGACCAGATTGAGACACCCCTAGGTAAGAGGGTGAAACTGGAAACATACATGTTCAGGGGAAGAGAAAAGCACTAGTATGATGCATAGGATCAGGGAGGTAGACATGAAGGAATGGATTAGAATAATTAGGAGGTTGGGTACTTTTAGAATTTCATTCTAGAGACATTTAGGGTGGATAGATCCCATGAGTTCATGAATATCTAGTATGGAGACACATCTATCATGGACAAATAAACTATCACCATAGAACTATCTCATTTTTCACCTACTATGGTCGGTGATAATACCACTAGGGTGTGTCATTTTGAAGATAGATTTCGGAATACCAACAAAGTGCACGTCAATATCTTCATATTGTCTTCCTTCTCAGAGGTGGTCCCCCAAGCACTAATAGTTGAGGGAAACATGGAGGACCAATCTTATGTGACCTTTGTGAAAGTGCCTAGTTAGCTTAGTGGAGGTGCTTCAAGTGGAAGGAACTAGGGTCATGAGGATTATCAATAGGGAAGCCATTCTAGAGATTCATACAAACCACATAGAAGTGGGTCTTTAGTACTATACATCCAGTGTGGGTATCTGGTACATGTCTAGACCTAGTGAAATCAGCCTCCAAATGAATGTTAGGCTTGCAATGAGATTAGGAATCTTAAGAGGTTATACAGGAAGCCTTCTTCGATAGCTGAGAGTTAGGCACTGGGTCAGAATCAGGGATCTAAGGTAGGACCTGAAGTCATACATGGAGTTGATAGTCGTTATTTAGCTGCACATGGAGGTTGTGGTATAGATAGTGGGACCCAATAGTGGTGTCAGTGGCCAATATCTAGTATAGATCTATAGGGATGTCAGGCCTCATGTAGACATTCTCTAGGAAAAGTGCACATGTTGGAGCTTCTTAGTGTTGAGTAGGTTAGTGATCTGACTATAGTTATAGTAATGACATGATTATGGGAATGACTAGGTTTCTATTGTTTTGGACTTTAGAATATTTTGGTACATGAGGATCACATGTGTTTCTTTTAGAAAAAACAAGTGTTGGTTAGTAAGTCGGCATCAGTTATGATGAAGGTTATATATATGAGTTGCATGCTACATGGATTCATGATGGAAATTGATGTGTTGTAGGTTTTATATGAGGTTCATATGAATCTAGGCATCGATGAGACCTAGGTTTTATTTTATGTGTGTAGGCATTAGAGCATTGATGCAATGCGTGTTATGTGTGATGTTTGTGGCACCGAGCCTTATTATTAGAATCTATTGAGGTGCTAGTTTATTTTTGGGAATCTTTTGAGATGTCTGCTATGTTGGGTTTCAAGTCTGAAATGTGAACATTTTGAGAACCTACAAAGGATCAGGAGTAATGGTGCATCAGGTTAGGAAATTTGAGTCTAGGGATGTTCAATGGATCATCAAAATTGTTTTTTTAGGCTGATAAGTGATTTCGTCAAAAACTCATAAGGTGGAAAGAACCTTGAGTGGAGTTGACATGTTATTAGATAATTTAGGTAGATCGGGTTATTTTAAATTAGATGGTTATGTTTTGTACCATCTCCGAGTAAATCTAGATATAATTGTGATGATCTATGTTGAGGTGGGAGACTGTAACATTCCAGGTTTCTGAGTGGGTCATATATTCCAAACATGTTTGAATTTTTGAATTAAGTGAGAGGGACAACTTTCTTTTTGGGCTTTATAACCTAATTCCAGATTTTTATTAACCCAAGGGATTGTTTTTATACTTTTTTAAAGATTTGAAAGTGCCTTGGGGTTTGAAGTGAGTTTAGAGTGTGGAAGATCATGGAAACTCAGTTTTGGGAAACCAAAAACTAAGGATCACAATTTGGACAAACTGTTTGGCTTCTTAAGTGAAACAATCATCCTCCCATTGTCACTAGACATGGATTTTCAAACATTTTAATAGGGGTTACTCAACCCTGTGATACCTATGTAGTTTTTTAAAGAGGGTATTCACATGATCTACATAGGGTCTGTTAAACCATGTGCCTGACCATGCGAGGTGGTTCCCTAGAATGTGCCATCTACATTGGCTACACACTACTTGGTAAACTATGTGCCTATCCATGAAAAGGGTGGCCCCTTTTGGATTGTGAGCCTTCATGATTGGTTAATTCTTGTCCAAACTGTGTGATATAACCAAGAGGCTCATTTAAAACTACTAATTTACCAAAATACCCCACCCTTCTATATCTAATTTTCCTTCTACATTCTCTTACTTCCACTACATGTAGGGGGCTCTCCCAGTTCCTCTTATACATAGGTTTTGAGATGATTATTTTTTCCAAAATATGATCATAAATCCGTTGGTAGATATATTTTCATCTCAGTAAGACCTTCAATCCTCTATACTTGTTACATCATTTATCTCACCACATGGAATGTTATATCCATGTGAGCTAGTTTACCCTGTTTTCATGGAATTTTACTAAAATTTTATTTTTTTTATGATTAACCTCAAGTTAGAGGAAGATATTTGATGGGAGATTGCATATGTGTATGAGGTAGGTGACACCTAGATTTATCCATGTTTTGAGATTGTTTTGAGGGTGTTCTATATATATTTCATGTGGTTTGATTGAGTGAGACCCTAATTAATTAAATGAATGAATATTATGTTGATCTAATAATGTTATGAGATTCATATGGGCATTCTATAGAGCCTCTAAACATGGTCATGTAGGTAAAGGGGCTTGGACTATCAATGATAGTTTAGGTCTGGTGTACAAATTAAATTGAATAAAATTATTATTAATGAATTGCTTTGTTCCATGGGAATGAGATGTTATTGTCCTAAGGATTGAGGTGATTTTATTCACCTGGACTAAGGAAACAATGTTAGTCATGTTTGTAGAGACCCGTAGCCTGACGTACATGGACATTACATTACATTTGCGGAATACTTAGTACATAACAAAAACACACACACACAAGGATCGTAATAGTTTAGTGTCTTTGGAAACTCGGAACGTAATCTTCTAATCGTGGTGAAAGTTCTTCAATATCTCCCATAAAGGTCATCCCTTTTTTTACCTAAAACCTTTCATTATATCCTGGGGAAAAGAAAACATAAAAGGGTGAGCTCAAATGCTCAGTAAGGGTATACAAAAGAAATAAAAATCATATCATATCTTTTTGAAAATCATAACCTGCAAAAGAGATCATAATATCTTAACATGGAACAAATCATAGAAGTGAAAATAAGATCACCATAATCATAACATGAAACTTGAAACTTTGTGGCATGCACACATAATCATGGAAAATCATTTCTTGTTAGTCATGACTCATTGCCAAGACTATCTTAGTGGACAAAGTCCCTTTCTGAACCGAGTTCACTCCTCGTTTCAGTCCTGTATCACTGAACCGAAATAACCTTCTGTTCCAGCCATGTCTATCTCATGAGATATAAAATCTTTACCCAATACATTGGAGGGAGATATAGGTCCCACCCATCTTATAATGAATCCTTTCTTATGTGTGCCACATAATCATAAAACATACATCATCGCATAACACATGTAACAAAAATGGGATTCTTGAAACATCATGACATCATAAATCAATTCATATAAGATAAAGGAATTCATAAAAATAATACCATCACAACATGATCAAATCAATTTAATAATAGGGATAAAAACAGAACCCTTTATTATCTTAGATGGAAAATAATTTTGATAAAACACTTGAACTCCATTCTTGAGGAAAATATCCTTTCTTCTTCAAAAAAAAATTTTTCCTTTCATAACATGTCATACAACTTTAAAATAAAAGAAGTTGATTAAAAATAAACTTGAAAACTTTTAAAGGAAGATCCTTGGAAATAATGTTTTAAAAATCCATTCATGCCGTATAAGTTAAAAAAAACATTCTTCGTACTTTTGTCGGAAAAGTCAAAAAGTACCTCGTACGGAAAAACGACAAAAGATTCCTTTCATATTCTTTACTAAAAACTCACCTAAGGGTAAAATAGGATTTAAACTATTGAAAGTGGATGGAGACAATATTACATATTGAGGGAACATGGATGTGGATGATAAAATACAACCCAGTAAATACTTACGAATAAACAATCTCGGATAAAAATGAGATTGTGATATTTTCCTTACCTTAGGTCCGACTTGCTTTGTAAGTGTCTGAAACTCCTGTATAATGATTTAAATCATGTTATTGACTTATTAAAGAATCATATTCATTGTTATGATATCATATATGGTTCACTTATGACATTATATTACCCGTTCTTTTGTAAATTCCATGTTAAAGAAGCGTTTTGGGTAAAATCGTTTCATTTATCGTAGGTGTTTTGACTTGTTGTTCTTGACATCATTATTACTTATATCATGATTTACTTACTTCCAGAATATAAAATATGATTTATATATCATATATATTCAGTATATATATATATATAATAGGTAGATAAATAAAATGAAAAACACCGTTCATGGAGACGGTAGTCCGTACGTACGCATGAACGCTGTTTTCCTTTCCTTATTGTCTTGAAATGGAAGTAAGTAGATGACATACATATGTATATATATACATAAATCCAGTAGCTTTATAATGTCATATATTTCATTATTATTTCTTATATATACTTTATAATCATTCTTAAATGGTTAACATGGAGAATGAATCTCATCGCGTCGTGGAGACGGTAGTCCGTACGTACGCACGAGCGATGATATCATTTCTATAAATATTGAATTGAATTGGAGTGGATTATACAATATATCAGAATCAATATGATGTTGTAATAACCATGTATAGTTATTCTTTACACCATTATACCCATCCATGTAAGGTGGTGGTGGAAAATAGATTACACCACGGCGTGGAGACGGTATTCCGTACGTACGCACGCGCGGTGATTTCTTTTTCCGTAGGATGGATAGATGGTGAAATAGGGTTGTTTCATACTTATAATAACATATCAGTATATGAGTGATACTGATGTTATTACTTCATAATGAAACAACCTAAGAAGAAGAAGTGGAAGAAGAAATAAAGATGAAAGAATTGGTAACGGTAATTACCTCTTCTTTGAAGTGCCTCTTTGAGACCTCCTCTTAGGGCACTAGAATTGTTCTTTGAGGAAGACCAGAACCTCTAGGATGTTTCTAGGGAAGTGTAGAAGGGATTTTGGCAGTGGTTGGCCGAGCTTGAGTGCTCAAATTGGTGTGAGGAGGAGGGGGAGGAGGTGTCCTTTTATAGGGGAGGAGAGGGGCACCTTAGGAATATCTCAAAATATTATTTTATATTAAAGTCAAAATCGGTTTATAATGGTTCCAAATGGTCTTATTTCGAAGCTAAAGTGGGGATGGGTCGAAATCCTATCAACCAATAAGATTTAGACAAGTTTAGGGTATTATTTTAACCTTATCAATTAGATTTAACTCTAAGTTAAATAATTTTACTTTTACCATGTCTTTTTGTTTTCTTTCACTATATGGTTAATACACTTACTATAACATGCCAAACGAACCCCAAATTGTTTATTATAAAAATATATATCCTTATCTAAGTCATTTGGCCGAACCTTAGATTTTTAGGAATACAATAACAATTAATAATATAATATTTGATTTAAAAACTATTTTGTGTCAATTTTGACACTATTTGATATATGATTTTTGTGAAAGTCATAAAAGAATTATATGTTAGAACCAAGTTTATTAAATCAACACTAATATATCATAGTAACATATAAAATTAGTGGAATTCATAAAAAGTCTCAAATTTCATTTATTTTGGTGTTTATAACATCAATTATGTCAATATTTCATTAATAAGATAATTACTGCATCATCATTGTGTCATAAATAAATTGAATTATTTAAAGTCTAAAAATTACAAATAAAATATCATTATGTAGGAAATCTTTTTATCTTTCTAATGAATATTTATAGTCGAATTTATCTTATGTATAACCCCATATTAAAAATGTTTTAGTAAATAAACATTGATTTTAACTCTTTTAACTCTTCTTTGAATTAAATCATAATAAATGTCCTAATCTAATCCAAGTGGTCCTAAATGGTCATATTATATTTATAAGGTTGTTTTTGGCCGAATTACACTTATCCAATAGAATTAGGACATGTGTTAGGGTAATAGTAATTTCATATTTACCCTTAGTTACCCTATTTACTATTAACCGTGGTAAAAAAAGTAGAAAGTTACTATTCACCAAAAATTATTTTCATCTCATTGAACCACATTTTAGTCCTTGATATTAACCGTGTCTGTCGGATTTTCTAAATTCCATTCACAGAAGTGGTAAAATTAAGTTTTATGCAAAATTCAGTTTTTAACCTACCACTTAGTAGTTTCACTATTCATCAAAAATTGATGTTTTTCAGAACAATGCTAAAATTTCATCCTAAGCTATATTTCATATTCCGAATTCAAAAATTAAGACTATTTTACCATATTCATAACATAGATGTTGCATTAATTAATTTTATAATTAAATCCCACTGTTAAAATAAATAGCGTGTTTTTAAGAAACAATATCTATCAAAAGATTGACACTTGTTTATGTCTGGTTTAAATGTAAAATTACATACAATGACCAACATTGTATTGAATTGTAAAAATATATTCTAAATATACTTTAAAACCACTCAAATTAATAATTTATCACTATTAATTATTTCGATTAAAAAAGTTGTTTTTAATTAAAATTTAGTAATTTTCACTATTCATCAGAATATGAAAGTTATCCGAAAAGTACCAAAATTTCACCCTAAGCTAATTTCGATATTACGAATCCAAAAATGAATTCCATTTTGAAAAATAAAATTTACTAAATTTCAAAAAGTGGTTATTACTATTCATAACGGCTAGTTTTAATAATATCTTAATAGCATATCGTTGTTTAGCGAAACTCGGTGTTGCGTACAACACACGCTATCGAGGAAGGTTGTGATTGCGTGTAATTCAAGCCAGGTCAGAGAAGTGTATTGTGAAAGATCCTTTTGGTGTAGAGTATAACACAAGACATTAATAAAATTAAAAAGAATATTTTTCATAAAATCTCGGGCTGTTACATTCTACCCCCCTTAAAATGAATTTCGCCCTCGAAATTCGTCGGGGTTATAAATGGTTTACTATTCGAAAGTTTCTTTAATAGAAACCCACATCGTAAAAAGGAATACCAAAACTTGTCTTCAAAAACTAAAGTATGAAATGTAATGATTACCCAAATAAACTAATCACTAGGTTTCCACATAGGTGAAAATATGGATATGGAAGAGAAATCTATCCATCATGTTCTGATGGAGAGTGGTAGAGAACATGGCTATGAAAAATCCAGTAATCACAAATCCATAAATTTGTGACGATCTATGGTACCATCTGATTCATCAGGTATAAGATCACTAGGACAACATTTTTGGTTTTCAAGATCATTTCCCTAAAGTTGAAAATTTGAATTAGAATAAATACTTACTTTATTTTGGTACAGTCGCACTATTGTTCGTGCCTTGAACAATTTCCACTTCATCTCTTAAATAAATGAAGTTGAATTTGTTATTCGTGAAGTGTTAGCAGATCATGTGATAGAATGACGGGTCATTCCATCTGTCTCAAACAAAAGGTTTGAAAAGTTTTAAGTTCATCTTATGGCTAGATTAATTGTATATGGTTCCAAAAATGAACTTATACCTCATATATCATACTGCTTAATAAAATAAAACTAGTTTCTACTAAACAGGGACTTCCTGTAGGTCAGTGGTAGGCGATAAAGGCCAGTCGCACTTCGGTTGTGGGTTCGATTCCCACAGCCTTGTCCGAAGCGATGGGCTGTCGCCCGTCCTGCAGGTTGTCCTTTTTCTAAAACTATATTACTATAACATCCCATAATATCGAAAAACTTCTATCCTTATGTCCAACATATTCCAATCTTTAGTCCTATCCATAATACTGCAGTCCATTCTCATAACATAGTGAAAACGATTACCAGAGATTTAATACCATCGTTGATCCCCATATATCATAAGATATATCTTGTTGGACACATTCCAAAAATTCAAAGGCCTTAATCTTGTACTCTCTTGAATACCCATTGAACCTTAGTGAAAACTTGAATGCAGTTAAAAGTTAACACTTTCCACATACCAAAATCCTCAAAATTCTATATACTCAAACCATGATATCACTTGGTCCTTATATCAATCATGAGCTCATGAATACTGTTAAACATTTCATTTTCTCGTTTTCCCTTCATTATGCGCATAATATCTCAATCACTTTGAATACCACATTAGACCAATACATAAATATTCCAATATTCCATGATACAACATTATTTTGGAATCCCATTACATAAAAACTTAATCATTCCACCACATCGTTGTCATATTCAACATTGCCAATAGTGATCGCATGTGACTTCCCTTTGTCCTTTGCCTTAAGTGGTTGCTCATGTCGATCATCACTAACCCTTGGATTAGGGCATTTATTGGCATAATGTCCCATCTCCTTGCACTTGAAGCATTGAAGTGTTGGTTGTGCGTTCTCTGCAATGTTTGCTTTATTCACTTCATTAGAATCCCTTTTTCCATTACTTCGACACTCAGCTGCTCGATGACCTTCTTTTCCACACTTAAAACATTTTCTAGTCCCTTTAAGACAATCTCCACCATGCTTCTTTCCACACTTTGTGCATAAGGAAACATTCATCTTCTTTTCACCATTATTCTGAGATTTCTCCTTGAACTCCATCTTTCGTTTCTTTTCAAAACCATGAGATGGATATGTAACACCAACTTCCATTTCTACCTTGATAGCACAACGCACAATTTCTTCATAGCTACTGAAGTCTCTTATAGCTAATTCCCTTCGAAGACTTGGTTTTAAGCCACTGAAAAATCGATCAACTTTACTTTCAGGTTGGATGATAATGCCAGATGCATACCTTGAAAGTCTTGTAAAATTCGCTTCGTATATACCAACAGATTCATCATCCTTTTGCTTTAGTTCAAGAAACTCCTTCTCCATCTTCGTTCGAAGAATACAAGGGAAGTACTTACTGAAAAACAAGTTCTTGAACTCGTCCCATTCCATGGAATCAATTTCATCTCTTTGCCTCGTATTCTTGATAAGATTCCACCATTGATCAGCTTCACCTTCCAAACGATATACTTCTAAGATGACTTTATCATGTTCAGAACATTGAAGAACTGAAAATATCTTTTCAGTAGTACTAATCCATTGTTCAGCAACTAATGGATCAGTAGACCCACTGAAAGAAGGCGGACGCTGCCTCATGAAGGATTCAACAGAATGTTGCTCCTTCCTTTGCTCGTTTGGAATTACTGCATGATTCATAGCTTGAGAAAGTTGTGTGAGCATGGCTACAAGATTTTTCATTCCAGCTCCCATATCGTTTGGTTGCTCAGGGGGACAATCATTGCATTGTCCATTGCATTGATCAACACGGTTCCTTCGGGTTCCAGCCATCGTCTAAAACCCCAAAAGAATAGTGTGAGAGGCAAAAATCTTGCTAGGGAAAACAACATAATAAAGGGGTAGTACCCTCAATATCTAACATCTTAGGTTAAATTCTAAGATCGTTAGAGTAATTCTAGGACTATAACCTATACGTATACTTAACCTTAGAGACATCCCTAGACATACCTTAGAAATATCTCTAGGGATCTCACTAACGTTTTCGCATCCTAGTTTCCAAAGGTTGACTAAACCTTTCCTCTGATACCAACTGTAGAGACCCGTAGCCTGACGTACATGGACATTACATTACATTTGCGGAATACTTAGTACATAACAAAAACACACACACACAAGGATCGCAATAGTTTAGTGTCTTTGGAAACTCGGAACGTAATCTTCTAATCGTGGTGAAAGTTCTTCAATATCTCCCATAAAGGTCATCCCTTTTTTTACCTAAAACCTTTCATTATATCCTGGGGAAAAGAAAACATAAAAGGGTGAGCTCAAATGCTCAGTAAGGGTATAAAAAAGAAATAAAAATCATATCATATCTTTTTGAAAATCATAACCTGCAAAAGAGATCATAATATCTTAACATGGAACAAATCATAGAAGTGAAAATAAGATCACCATAATCATAACATGAAACTTGAAACTTTGTGGCATGCACACATAATCATGGAAAATCATTTCTTGTTAGTCATGACTCATTGCCAAGACTATCTTAGTGGACAAAGTCCCTTTCTGAACCGAGTTCACTCCTCGTTTCAGTCCTGTATCACTGAACCGAAATAACCTTCCGTTCCAGCCATGTCTATCTCATGAGATATAAAATCTTTACCCAATGCATTGGAGGGAGATATAGGTCCCACCCATCTTATAATGAATCCTTTCTTATGTGTGCCACATAATCATAAAACATACATCATCGCATAACACATGTAACAAAAATGGGATTCTTGAAACATCATGACATCATAAATCAATTCATATAAGATAAAGGAATTCATAAAAATAATACCATCACAACATGATCAAATAAATTTAATAATAGGGATAAAAACAGAACCCTTTATTATCTTAGATGGAAAATAATTTTGATAAAACACTTGAACTCCATTCTTGAGGAAAATATCCTTTCTTCTTCAAAAAAAAATTTTTACTTTCATAACATGTCATACAACTTTAAAATAAAAGAAGTTGATTAAAAATAAACTTGAAAACTTGTAAAGGAAGATCCTTGGAAATAATGTTTTAAAAATCCATTCATGCCGTATAAGTTAAAAAAAACATTCTTCGTACTTTTGTCGGAAAAGTCAAAAAGTACCTCGTACGGAAAAACGACAAAAGATTCCTTTCATATTCTTTACTAAAAACTCACCTAAGGGTAAAATTGGATTTAAACTATTGAAAGTGGATGGAGACAATATTACATATTGAGGGAACATGGATGTGGATGATAAAATACAACCCAGTAAATACTTACGAATAAACAATCTCGGATAAAAATGAGATTGTGATATTTTCCTTACCTTAGGTCCGACTTGCTTTGTAAGTGTATGAACCTCCTGTATAATGATTTAAATCATGTTATTGACTTATTACAGAATCATATTCATTGTTATGATATCATATATGGTTCACTTATGACATTATATTACCCGTTCTTTTGTAAATTCCATGTTAAAGAAGCGTTTTGGGTAAAATCGTTTCATTTATCGTAGGTGTTTTGACTTGTTGTTCTTGACATCATTATTACTTATATCATGATTTACTTACTTCCAGAATATAAAATATGATTTATATATCATATATATTCAGTATATATATATATATAATAGGTAGATAAATAAAATGAAAAACACCGTTCATGGAGACGGTAGTCCGTACGTACGCATGAACGCTGTTTTCCTTTCCTTATTGTCTTGAAATGGAAGTAAGTAGATGACATACATATGTATATATATACATAAATCCAGTAGCTTTATAATGTCATATATTTCATTATTATTTCTTATATATACTTTATAATCATTCTTAAATGGTTAACATGGAGAATGAATCTCATCGCGTCGTGGAGACGGTAGTCCGTACGTACGCACGAGCGATGATATCATTTCTATAAATATTGAATTGAATTGGAGTGGATTATACAATATATCAGAATCAATATGATGTTTTAATAACCATGTATAGTTATTCTTTACACCATTATACCCATCCATGTAAGGTGGTGGTGGAAAATAGATTACACCACGGCGTGGAGACGGTATTCCGTACGTACGCACGCGCGGTGATTTCTTTTTCCGTAGGATGGATAGATGGTGAAATAGGGTTGTTTCATACTTATAATAACATATCAGTATATGAGTGATACTGATGTTATTACTTCATAATGAAACAACCTAAGAATAAGAAGTGGAAGAAGAAATAAAGATGAAAGAATTGGTAACGGTAATTACCTCTTCTTTGAAGTGCCTCTTTGAGACCTCCTCTTAGGGCACTAGAATTGGTCTTTGAGGAAGACCAGAACCTCTAGGATGTTTCTAGTGAAGTGGAGAAGGGATTTTGGCAGTGGTTGGCCGAGCTTGAGTGCTCAAATTGGTGTGAGGAGGAGGGGGAGGAGGTGTCCTTTTATAGGGGAGGAGAGGGGCACCTTAGGAATATCTCAAAATATTATTTTATATTAAAGTCAAAATCGGTTTATAATGGTTCCAAATGGTCTTATTTCGAAGCTAAAGTGGGGATGGGTCGAAATCCTATCAACCAATAAGATTTAGACAAGTTTAGGGTATTATTTTAACCTTATCAATTAGATTTAACTCTAAGTTAAATAATTTTACTTTTACCATGTCTTTTTGTTTTCTTTCACTATATGGTTAATACACTTACTATAACATGCCAAACGAACCCCAAATTGTTTATTATCAAAATATATATCCTTATCTAAGTCATTTGGCCGAACCTTAGATTTTTAGGAATACAATAACAATTAATAATATAATATTTGATTTAAAAACTATTTTGTGTCAATTTTGACACTATTTGATATATGATTTTTGTGAAAGTCATAACAGAATTATATGTTCGAACCAAGTTGATTAAATCAACACTAATATATCATAGTAACATATAAAATTAGTGGAATTCATAAAAAGTCTCAAATTTCATTTATTTTGGTGTTTATAACATCAATTATGTCAATATTTCATTAATAAGATAATTACTGCATCATCATTGTGTCATAAATAAATTGAATTATTTAAAGTCTAAAAATTACAAATAAAATATCATTATGTAGGAAATCTTTTTAGCTTTCTAATTAATATTTATAGTCGAATTTATCTTATGTATAACCCCATATTAAAAATGTTTTAGTAAATAAACATTGATTTTAACTCTTTTAACTCTTCTTTGAATTAAATCATAATAAATGTCCTAATCTAATCCAAGTGGGCCTAAATGGTCATATTATATTTATAAGGTTGTTTTTGTCCGAATTACACTTATCCAATAGAATTAGGACATGTGTTAGGGTAATAGTAATTTCATATTTACCCTTAGTTACCCTATTTACTATTAACCGTGGTAAAAAAAGTAGAAAGTTACTATTCACCAAAAATTATTTTCATCTCATTGAACCACATTTTAGTCCTTGATATTAACCGTGTCTGTCGGATTTTCGAAATTCCATTCATAGAAGTGGTAAAATTAAGTTTTATGCAAAATTCAGTTTTTAACCTACCACTTAGTAGTTTCACTATTCATCAAAAATTGATGTTTTTCAGAACAATGCTAAAATTTCATCCTAAGCTATATTTCATATTCCGAATTCAAAAATTAAGACTATTTTACCATATTCATAACATAGATGTTGCATTAATTAATTTTATAATTAAATCCCACTGTTAAAATAAATAGCGTGTTTTTAAGAAACAATATCTATCAAAAGATTGACACTTGTTTATGTCTGGTTTAAATGTAAAATTACATACAATGACCAACATTGTATTGAATTGTAAAAATATATTATAAATATACTTTAAAACCACTCAAATTAATAATTTATCACTATTAATTATTTCGATTAAAAAAGTTGTTTTTAATTAAAATTTAGTAATTTTCACTATTCATCAGAATATGAAAGTTATCCGAAAAGTACCAAAATTTCACCCTAAGCTAATTTCGATATTACGAATCCAAAAATGAATTCCATTTTGAAAAATAAAATTTACTAAATTTCAAAAAGTGGTTATTACTATTCATAACGGCTAGTTTTAATAATATCTTAATAGCATATCGTTGTTTAGCGAAACTCGGTGTTGCGTACAACACACGCTATCGAGGAAGGTTGTGATTGCGTGTAATTCAAGCCAGGTCAGAGAAGTGTATTGTGAAAGATCCTTTTGGTGTAGAGTATAACACAAGACATTAATAAAATTAAAAAGAATATTTTTCATAAAATCTCGGGCTGTTACAATATTGGGATTCTCCTAGGATACAAATTTTATGTTGATCATAGGTTGAGCTGACTAGGTCATTTGATTTAGGCAACAAGGTCATCAAGATGAGGGCATATCCTGGGTGACTTGATTTTGTGTTGACTATCGAGGTATAGATACTTGATTATAGGGTAAAGAGGTGTAATATGATTTGGTTTAGGTATGTTTGGTTATTTATTCTCACTTTTTTTGGATGAAATGTTTTTGGATTCATGTTCACACAGTTAGGACTCTGATCGAGGTAGTGTTGACCACTCATTATGGGTCGTGTCCCCCATAGACTATGCATCTTGGGTGATGGTGTCGACCATATATTTTTTTTTTGGATTCTAATCGAAGAAATACACATGGATTGTGATGGACCATAATTTAAGGGTGATGATACCATCAGTTGGGGGATGAGTCTTGTCATGATTCTATAGTTTTTTGGGCTAGGAATTGGGAGGATGGATATCACAGTGCCCTAGGACGTTGTCTATTGAGCCAATGGTGGTTATTTTCATAGGAATGAAATTGATGTTCCATGGTATGTTGGGATTCAAACCGAGATAGATATTATGAGCTAAGGATCATGGAACTAGGTTACATATTGATTGGGAATTCCACATGGATTCCTGTTATGAGATTGATGGAACAAGGCTTTAGGTTTTGTATTTGGTAGCAGAACCTGAGGGTGAACCTAGGAACCATTTTATCAGGGGATACCTTGGGATTTATTCCATGGATATATTACTCCAATGTAATATATTTTCATAAATGTGTTATATTCCATATATATTAATGTGGGAATATGTTCATAGACTATAGACTACAAAAAAAGTAGGTGATTGCTTAATTATGTTTGTTGGACACAAGGGATGTAGGTATTATATTAATGTTCATGGGATACTAAGATATATTCTCACACACTATAATATCCCCTTGGAATATGTGTAGACTTTATATCTTAGCAATAATGTAAGGGATAGGTCTCGAGTGCTGGAAACAAGTGATCAAGTTGTGCCTTTTACATGGGATGGATGGTAAGGGACCTTGGAGGTTCTTACATCGTCTAGAGGTTACTTTTTTTCATGATTTATATTTATATTTATTAATGGTAGGACATAGGAGACCCTTATTTTTATTCTTATGTGTAACATGTTATTTCATGTTGTCTACATATGGTATTGTTTCCTTTTTTATTATTTATTCTACTATTGTTCCTTGATTATACTTTTGTTGATTTATTTTATTGATTATTTTGTGTTATTTTCTTTCTTAAACTATTATATATATGTATGGACCATTATTATTATCACCACTAGAGTGTACAGTCTCTCCACTATTACCTCTCTTCGCCCTTAGTGCTAGTTCGTAACCTTTGGAATACAGGGAGGCATGCCTAAGGTCCAGGGGTACTCTAGCCTTGAGAATGGTTTTAAAATGGATAATTTCACGAACCAAGAAGGGTCTCCATCCAACCCAGTGCCCAACCCGATCTGAGGCAAGACCCGAAGGGCATTCCCAATCCCCACATGCTCGCATAAGTGTCTGGGTATCCTAAACAAAACATGGGAAGGATTTACCCAAAACAATAAACATACAATAACCAAAAACTTAAATAAAATAAATATGAAAATACACAACCAAATAAGACTTTAAAAATTTTTAGATTTGTAGTTTACACTTTTACACAAAAACCCAAAAAAACTACAATAAAGTAATACCAAAACTCTAACACAAACCTCCAAGCGACAAGTGGAACCACATCCCCAAACCACAACATCCATCTGCATGAGAAAGCCACTAAAAACCCAGACCACTATCATTAAATATGATGTATCACCTAGGAATATATAATAAAAAAGATATACAAATACCCAAAGGTGTATATAGGGTGTGAGCTAAGCCCTAGTAGGATGCCACCCAAGAAAGAGGTCCCATGCTATAACATCAAAGCAATACTCTAACATGATTATTCAAACTGATGATTTTAGAATAGTCGTAAGGAAAAAAATTATTAAGAAGGAAGTTAAAAAGTTACACTTTGAGAAAAACAATTTCAAAAACACTAGGTTAAATGAGAAAGAAAATTTATGAATAGCACACGCACACACTCAAGTGGTCCTCCGTATGTCGATGGATAGCACCAGATCATAAGTAGTATAGCACCATGGGTAAATCCCTTAAGGTTCATCTATCTCGAGTGGGAACCTAGAACCTATTACCTCAATCAAAGGTGGTATGGTGACCATAACCATCAGCATCCTCATTCACGAGCCACAAGAGAGGACAAGCATCCAAAATTCTAGTGGTCATCAATCATCACAATAGTTTAGTTAGTGTTGCTTAAGTGAAACCAGGACAAGCCACTTTTGTATCACTAGAGTACTAGTTATAGTCCACCCACCTAGATACCTAGGGTTTCCCTTGTGCTCAAGTTAAAGTTTACATGCCACGCATACAACTACTTTCACAAAAAAAACAAACATTTCAAAGAAATTTCCATTCTTTACAAAAAAACCCATTTTTCATTTTACACACATCACGGTGAAGCCCCTTTCAAATAAATTTTCCATCACTTATACAACACCAAAATTCCATTTTCATAACACAAAAAAAATCCAATAAAGACCAAACAAGATAATGGGTTAATCCCTTTCATAAAATCTCTCATACTTTATAATCATTTTCAAAACAATCTTTTCATTATTCAAACATTTCACAATTTATACTCAAAATTCACAACAAGGATAACATGACCAAAACAATTCATTTTCCAATTAAAATACCCATTTAAAAATTCACACCTCAAATACCCTTAAAAATATATTTCTCACATTCCAAACAACCCCTAAAACCTTCTTTAGAAACATTACATCAAGGCACACACAAAACATAAGAATTATCTTTGTTAAAAATTAATATATAACTTATAAAAACACCAAGCACTTAAAATTCACCATAAAAACCACATATTCAAATAAATTAACAAATTTATAAACATAAAAAAAATATTAAATTCATATAATGATGTTAGGGAATGGAACCACCTACCTCATGCAAATAACATTCCGTAAAATGGGGTGAAAATGCATCGGCACCACCTTCGCACCATGAGGTGGCAATAGACAACCATATTCAAGAAGATAGAACCCAAAAAATATATATTAAACCCTAAAAATAGACCCCATACATGCTGGAAACATTAAACCCCAAAGAAGAGAGCCAAAACCCTGAAATGGAGGAAGAAAATAAGAGTAAGAGTACTTACCTTAGGGTTCCTTAATGAATTCGAATGAAGACCACCTAAAAATTGAATACCATGGGAGGGAGAAGAAAGAGGGTGGCATGAATAAGGATGGAGAGATAGAGGGGAGAGGTAAATGAGGGTTGGGGGTTAAACACGAGAGGAGAGAAAATCCCCAAATTTTTAATGACCTATATGTTGTGCACGGTTAGTCCACACGGTTTGGGAAACCATGCGGTAACCATGCAAGATGTTCTGTCTATGTAGAGAACATCACAATATTACCTGGGTTGAGGTGCATGATAGTGTAGAGGCCATGCGGTAGCTACTGTCTCCTACCGTACGTTCTCCTAGCCTGGCACACAATTACTACTGACCATGTGCAAACCGTGCGCCCAGTCTGGAAAACCCAAAAAAATACATTTTTCACCAAAAACTCAAGAGGGACCCAAGGGGAAAAGCTAGGCCATGAATAATAGGAAAGAATACTCCAAAACCGCAAACATTTCACACCTGGATCTTGAGAAAAATGGCCTAAAACCTGACCCAAACCAGAATAATGTCAAATTGAAAACGTGGGTGTGACAATTCTACCCATAATAATGATTTCCGCACTCAAAAAGCCATAATAGGTCTTAACCCAAAAACAAAATGATACTTCTTCAAATATAAAGGATCTTACCAATGAAAGAAAAGTGATAAGAGGAAAGACTGCTACACTCAAAGAGGGAGACTTGCAAGATAAGCTAAATAAACCCCAAAAAGAGACTTTTCGCTAAGTGTTTCCCACCCCTAAAAGCTAAAACACCTCCAGTTGATCGATCAAGGATAGGAACTTTAATGCCCACATAATCCAACCCCTCCAACCAAAAAACCTCAACACTTTTAATCAAAAACCACATCTCTTGTCTAAAAAAACAAACAAGGTCAAACTGCTCCCAAAAAATACTCCCAAAACTATCACAAAACCACCCCTAGGATCATAAGAAAAAGCAAAACATGGGGAGACCCGAAGGGGATCCCCACCATTTTAAACTAACCAATACCTGAGACAATACTGGAAAACTGACACGGGGAGGCCCGAACGGACTCCCCTCCATTTAGAATAGACTAACTGTGACTTAATCCAAATGAATTTTCAACAAGAACCACAGTGGGTCTCCCCACCATTAGAACTAACGGAAACACACGAACTCGGAAACTTTTCAGTACTGACTAAACACCCCCACTATAAGGGGTGGGTAGGGAAGGTCCCAACTATCTGGGCGTCAAAACCACATTCGAATACAAACCAACAACTTCACACCCAAGATGACCACTAGAACTGAATTGAGATTGGTCTACCTAAATAGACCTGATAAGGGCCATTAAATAGATTCCTACACTCGGTGAGACACAACCATCAGGTTCCAAGAAGGTGGGATGATTAAGCCTTTGTACAACCAAGGTTTAACCTCTTTAGTTCCAATAATCTACAACATGGAAATGAGGTCCTTCCACCACTTTCCACCTAAAGGGAATAATTAAAATAGGAAAATGATGCTTGAGGTTTAAAATATCCCCCTCTTTCACACTGAGAATAGGAATTAGACCCAATCCTTTCACAACCCTAGGTTTCCCTTGACCACATGCTAGCTTCACTCCAATACCTACGACTGGAGATTTGTTAGTTGAAGCATCTCCTACCACGTAGTCAGACATTAAAATCCTCAAACGTAACTTCATTTCTTGATGTCACAAACACCCACACCATAATCAAGACAACACCAATGGACACAATACACCCCGACATCCACTTACTCCAACATGGAACATTCACCAAAATAAGAGCATAGATGGTGCATATGCATCAACCCTTATTACTCTGAATGAGAAACATAGATAGAAATGACACATGGGACCCCTTCCTTAGTCAGAACCAATAAAATACCCAAAGTCCATTTAAGTCACCATCCCGCACCGACAACCTCAAATTGATTCCAAACAGGACCCTCAACCTAATGATGTCAAACTTCACCTTTGACCATAAAATGACTCAAGGAAACCAAAATTTTCTTCACCCTCTCGCATCCACTCTTCTGTTGTGAGAGTATTCACTTAACCAAGAAAGGAAAAAGGGATAAACATGGAACCAACACTCAAAATGGAAAGTTATTACACTGATCAACTAGAGGGCCAGCCAACGGAGAACTATCTATGGAGGCACATCAATCATGCATTTTCTATTTAGGGGGTTTACACTAGACACAAAAGAAAACCAAAGACCAAAATAAAACCAGTCTATTGGCCAAATATACCATGAGAAAACACCTAAAGAACAGGAAAACCACTCTAGAGGCCTCTCAAAACACTTCTCAAAGAAGACCACTAACCAAAACCTTAAAAATTTACCAATGAAACAGAAACATGGAACATCGTCCCTACAATATAGGTATTAAAAACTTAAAACACCCCAATACAATATTCCTCTAACATAAAAAGACACACCTCACAACTATAGATCTTTAAAAAATTTCATCCTTTCTTTAAAAACACTTCTGAAAATAGAACTGGGAGGGTGGGCTACGCATTCACCAATGGTACCTCTTGGTCCCTTCACATGAATTTCCTCGCACCAACCAGGCACCAATTCACCTTCCATATATATCCTATTCCAGTGGTCACCCAAGAAAATATCAAAGGTTAGAATAAAATTACTTCCATTTTCAAAAACAAAAATCAACCCACACATCCTCTTCTCAAAACCACTATTCACAAAGTTAAACCCATTTCAAATTTCACAAAAAATGAATCAAAAAAGCACCAACCATTCAAATGAAAACTCTCTTTAAATTCACATAAATTAATTTCAAAACATCTCATCTCATTTCAAAACACTTCTGGTTTTATGAAAAACTCCATTTCATCAACACCCATTCATTTAAAAACTCATTTATTCTCATTTAAAACAAGGTTCAAATATTTATTAAAACCTTTCAAAAGACCATTAATTACCAAATTAAAAACCATATTCAAAATCCACGCATAAATTAAAAAACACTTCATTCCATTCAGAACAATTTTCAACAACTCATAAAATTCTATTTGAAACATATTTTCAAAACCCACTTTAACATAATTCATACTCTCAAAAGAGGTGAAAAAACACCATTTATCATTTCAAAATAAATCTAAAAATTCATTTCCACCATTTTAAAAACCAACCCATTTCCTATTTACTAGGAAATCATTTCAAAAAAATTCACATTTCTTAAAATCAAGTCATTTTTACTTTAAAACAAAGTCTCCATAATTCTAAAACAAAAGACATAAGATAATGTGAGAGGAAATTAGTGTCGGTGGGTGGCTTTGACATATGGATGGCATCCATGCGCCAATCACTTCATCATCACATAGAGTGTTCTATGATAGTATCTCTGGATCCACATGGTTTTCTAGACCCTGCGATCTCACTGAGACCATTGACCAAACTCTCTTTTTATTTCCCTCAATCAATAATGAACCATGAGAAACAAAGAACTCAAATAAAACCCAAATTTCCCTGGTGACATGAATCCCATCAGGAGGTTTTCTATCTAGGCACACTACTCATAATTGGAATGTCAAGTCCTGATAATCCTAACTCTGGTCTACCCAGACTCATTCCCAAAAGGACATGACCCGAAAAGAGAGAACCTCCCTCTGATACCATTTTGTCACAAACCAAGCAGGGTCTCCATCCAAACTAGGGCCCAACCTAGCCCGTGAAAAACCTAAAATTCATTCTTGATCCCCATGGGCTTGAACAAGTGCTTGGGTATCATAAACAAAAAATAGGAATGATTTATCCGAAACAATAAAAATACAATAACCAACAACTTAAATAAAAAAATCTGAAAATACATGACTAAATAAGCCTTTAAAAATGTTTATAATTAGAGTTTACACTTTTACCCAAAAATCCAAAAGAAACAAAAATAAAGTAAAACCAAAACTCCAATACAAACCTCCAAGAAACAAGTGGAGCCACATCCCCAAACCACAAAATCCACTTGTATGAGAAAGACACTAAAAAATCAGACCACCATCACTAAACATTATGTCTCACCCAAGAATACATAGGAAATAATATCTACATACAACCAAAGGTGTATGTAGGGTGTGAGCTAAATCCCAGTAGGATGCAACCCAAGAAAGAGGTTCCATGCTATAACATCAAAGATACAATCTAACATGCTTATTCAAACTCAAGCTTTTAGAACACTTTTAAGGAAAACATTTATTAAGAAGGAAGTTAAAAAGGTACAATTTGAAGGAAACACATTACCCAAACACCGTGTTAAATGAAAAAGAAAATTTACGAATAGCACACACACTCAAGTGGTCCTCCATATTCCAATGGACGGCACCACATCATAAGTAGTAGATAACCATGGGTAAATCCCTTAAGGTTCATCTAGTTCAAGTGGGACCATAGAACCTCGTACCTTTGTGAAATGTGGTATAATAACCATAACTGTAATCATCCTCATGTACGAGAAAATAGAGAGTAGAAGAATCCAAAATTATAGTGGCGATCAATCATCATAATAGTTTAGTTAGTGTTGTAAGTTTCAATCCTCCTAAGTCAAACCGGTAAAATCCACTTCGTATCACTAGCGTACTAGTTCTAGTCCACCCACCTAGATACCCAAGGTTTACCTTGTGCTCAAGTTAAAGTCTACATTCCACACATACAACTAATTTCACAACAAAATCCAAACATTTCAATGAAATAAACCTTCTTTACAAAAAAACCCATTTTTCATTTTACGCACACCATGGTAAATCCCCTTTCAAATAATTTTTTCATCACTTACACAACACACAAAATCCCTTTTTATAACACAAGAAAAACACCCAATAAATACCAACAAATACAATGGGTCAAGACACTTCATAAAATCACTCATACATTAAAACCATTTTCAAAATATTCTTTTCACTATTCAAACATTTCACAATTTATACTCAAAATGTAAAACAAGGATAATGAGCCCAAAATAATTAATTTTCTAATTACAATCCCCATTTAAACATTATAACCTCAAATTCCCTTAAAATATACTTTTCACCTTCCAAACAACCCCTAAACCCTTATTTAGAAACATTATATCAAAGCACACACAAAACATAAGAATTACCTTTGTTAAAAATCAGTCTCTAACATATAAAAACACCAACCACTTCAAATTCACCATAATAACCACATATTCTAATCAATTAACACATTTATAAACTTTAACAGGCATATTAAATTCATCTAATGATGTTAGGGAATGGAACCACCTACCTGATGTGAAGAACCTTTTGAAAAATGGGACGAAAATGCATCCTCACCACCTTTTCACCACAAGGAGCCAAGAGATAGCCCTATTCAAGAATATCGAACCCAAAAAAAATATTAAACCCTAAAAATAGACACCATACCTGCTAGAAACCCTAAACCCAAAAGAAGAGAGCCAAAACCCTAAGATGGAGGAAGAAAACAAGAGGAAGAGGGCTTACATCAGGGTTCCTTGAATAATCCAGATGAAAAACACCTAAAAATTAAATTACAAGGGAGGGAGAAGAAGGATGGAGGCATGCCTAGGGTTGGGGGGGCTGAGGGAGGAGGGAAATGAGGGTTAGGGTGGTTAAACCCAAGAGGAAAGAGAACATCCCCAAATTTTTAATGACCTGGATGCCACGCACTGTTAGTCTGAACGGTTTGGGAAACCATGCGGTAACCATGCGAGACGTTCTGTCCAAGCATAGAGTAGCACCTAATTACCTGGTCTGAGGTTCACGGTCATACAGAGTTCATGTCGTAGCTACTATCTCCTACTGCATTCTCTCCTGGGTTGGTGCACGGTTACTAATAACCATGTGCAAATCATGATCTCGGTCTAGAAACCCTGAAAACTTACATTTTTCTCTAAAAACTCAATAGGTACCCTAGGGGAAAATCTAGGCCAAGAATAAAAGGAAATAATACTCCAAAAATAAAAATGGGTGAAAACCCGACCTGAACCAGAATAATGGAAAATTAAAAACCTAGGTGCGATGGATCATTGGTCAGTGTGCCACATATTGGATATTAAATATCCTTGGGAATAATGTATTAACTCAATCATTAAAATATTTGAGTTACATATTTTTCAAGTGTGTGTATCAGATGTATGAATTAAACTCTTTAAAATTTTTCATCTTATAAAACAATCATTTTAATGATACTTATAGGGATGAACATAGAATCCAAAAAATCACAAATAATTTCATTTATCATATGTAGGATGCTTCATAGACCACTACTTCTCATAAACAACCATATTGTGGGGGATGCTATTTTTTCAGAACCTAATATTGATTTCTAGTATAATGTGATTCAGTGACCACTTTTTCAAACTCTTTTCAATATTTTCTTCCTTTATAGTTATTTAGCTCATTGAAGGAGCTACATAACTAAAATTTTAGTAGTCCACAATTTCATTGAGTCATTCACATCATGAATAATTATATAGTGAGACCAATTTTACATATTTATGGTTCACATCACAAATAAATGTTTATGAAATGAACCAATTGAGGAGAAGTGATTAACATGATGAATCACGGACTCATGACATAAACCCATCATCACAGCTTTTTATTTTTAAACTTCTCCATTATTTACCTGTCATGATGTAACACTTTTGTTTCCACTATTTTGATAGTCTCAAACCAAGTGATCTCTCTCTCATACAGACACATTATCTCCTTTTTTAGTGTGATTTTTTTGGGAATTCACCCTTGATATTCATGTTATGTTCTTTCTCACATATTATATTTATCTTTTCCCTTATCACTTTATATTTCAATTAACTATATGTCTATATTATCCTATAGTTTGTTTGGATTTTATAATCTTGATAATGATTTTCGATTAAGCATTTGATATTTACTCTATGGAGTCTCTTCACTATTTGGGTACTGAATCCCTTCCAATTTTTTTCTATTTTATGTATTTGAGGAAGGTGGTTTCATAAAAAGTTTTTTCATTAGCACCATTCTTTCTTGATTATTTTCTGAAGAGGGGTTAATTTTTTAAAGTAATGGTTTTGTTTTCATGACATATTTTTTGAAAGTGGAAAATGAATTGAAGATGAAAATGGTTTGTAGTAATTTTTAGGCATAGTTTTTTGGGTGAATTTGTATTGGATTGATATTGCTTCATTTAAAATGATTAAAATCTCCATTTAAATTATTTTTTATTTTAAAAATTGTGCCTCTATGAGATGGGGATAGACCATGTGAGACTGAGTATTAGGTGGGATTTCTTTGAAATGCATGCTCAGGTTTATTAGCCTCAGTGTTAAGGGATGTAGTAAAACAACACTAAATAATCTTTATTATGGAATTAGAGACACATTGTGGTGATCTACTATACATATTCATAAGTTATAGGTATTTTATTGTTCAATTGGTTATTTTTTCATAATTATTTTTGGTGTGACGATCCAATTTACCCTTGACATGATATACCATATGACTCTATATAATGGTGATAATTTTTTAAAAAAAATTATTTTCAGCATTGGCTATTAATTCATTTTTATGAATGGTTTATATATATATATGATTTTAAAACTTTTATAGAATTTTTTATTTCCATGTTTTTATTTAGACCATGAAAATTTATTCATATGTGTTTCTTTTAAAACTATTGAAAATAGACTATTATTCCTATTTTAGGAATGATTATGAAAATTTGGAATGCTAATGTTTTATTCTTTATGTCATGCCATAGAATGGAAAGGGAACAAAACCTCTTCCTAGTAGTGTTTATTTGTGGTAGTTCATGTTTGTTTTATATTCATGGAACTATGGGATATTGACCTACATGTCATGTTTAGATGTTTTTTTTGTCTCCTTATTCGTTTATTTTTGTTCCCTAGACCAGCAAATGTATTGTTATTATGGATCTTAAATCATTTCAATTATATAGATTGATTTTTATTATTTTTTTATATACATGTCCATGGTTTCCTTTATTTATTTCATGTGTTAGTATTTTTTTGTTATCCTTCTTATATACAAAAATTGGTTTTATGAATTCGTGTGAAAAAACACTACCATGGTGATTCATCATTTCCCAGGAACATGTCTCCATCTTGTGGGGGTTAAAAAATCCTATTGGGCCTTTCCATGAGAACACTCAGGTGTCCTGTTCTGGGATGACCCAAGTTGGTTCATGAAAAAATAGTATTAAAGGTGGTTATTGGTCTATGTGATATAGGATATCTTTATTGAAATGAGTTAGGATTGTTAGGAAATAAGGAGTAAGTTGTGATCAAGCACATATCTATATTTCATTATGGTCCACCTTATAATCCTATGGTATATATAGGAATGTGTGTTCTTGATTTATGATTTCATTTTATTTTGTATTTTATAGAGTGTTTTTATCTATTTTTTTCACCTCTTTATATAGTTTTTTATTCCACCATCCTTCCTATAATACTTCTAGTGAATACTTGAGAGGGTTTTGTGGATAAAATTCCATGACAAAGTCCTTTAGCTCAACTTATTGAGGATATATTGAACACTAACCATAATGTGGATAAAGGTGTAGCTCTATTACCTGCTCAAGTTAGAGATGTGTATATAGAGAATGATAGAGATACAAATCAATCCCAAAAGTTTCTCTACTGGAAACATCCCTCATTATAGGGTTGAATGATCCTAAGGAAGACAAGGACTGGTTGGGGAAGATTAGAAGGATATTTTACATAATAGAGACTCTATATTCCATTAATTTAATTGTTCTATATATATATGTTTGAATTCCCTTATCAAAGGTGGTGGGATTCAGTGGTTTTGGTAAAGTAGAAGGAGTGTTTGGAATTGAATGGATTTAAATCCAACATTACTAAGTTTTTTTACCCAGATACAATGGATTTGGATAAATACATGGAGTTCCTCACTCTTTAACATACCAACTAGATAATAATAGAATATTAAAATCATTTTTCTGAAAAATCTCATTTCTCACTAGAGGTCGTATCAAATGAAAACCTAAAGGCTCAATGGTTTCAAAAGGTATTGAGACTAGATATATGTTCCCAAGTATTCGTGATGTAACCTTAAACCTATACTAAGGTTTTATATATGGTTCTAATAGAAGATATTGTTCATTAAGGAAAGTTGAGATTTGTTTGGGGTCATCCCACATCTTGTGCTAGTAATGGTGACCCATACAGAAGGAAATTGAAGTAGAATGAAGTCCACAGAAGAAGAGTTAGTGGATACCCATATTATACTCATATTATACCCTACATAATAGATATATGATCCCCTATAACATGCTACTAGTGTGGAAATATATGGAATACAAAGTTCTATTTCTTAGAGGAATTGAAATTTTTCCTATCTTATGGGATTCTGTGTCATCTACAAGGATTATATCAAGTATTAAATTCTCAGTGAATTGTTTTAGGCACATTTGGACTAAGAGGCTCAAATTTTAATTCAAATAATTCCATTAAATTTTGGTTTTCATCCTCAAAAATATGGGGGAAATACTTAATCATTTTTTGGGGAAAATTATTTGTATGCAGTGACAGAATTTCCATTTGTGATTGAGATTGACCCTACAATTATGGGTGGTACTATATTAATTTCCTCATCTACAATGAATTATCAATATTATATAGGTGCCTCTTACTCATTATATCAACCTTCTTTGTGAATATTTTAACTATCCCTATGGGACTAATTCCATATTCTATGGAAATAGTGATTCATATCCAAAATAAAAGGGAGATGGTTTTATGATGCACCTCATGTGCCATGTTGATATATAAGGATGAGTTATATTTGGACTTCATAGTTCTCAATATAGATATCTATGATTTAATTATTATGATATACTATATGGTTTCCCACATATATTATAATAATTTTTATCATCAGTGGGTTTATTTTACTTCCCTCGATGGTAACACTTGGGTGTTTCATGGAGAATGGTATCTGGGTCTAGAAAAGAATGATCTTATCGACCATAGATTGGTATATTTATATCATTTTTTAGTTTATCTTGATTATCAACCCTTGATTATATAATATCTTGTAGTGGTTAAACTATTTTCTTAGATGTTTACAACTAATATTTTCAGTATACCTATAAATTAAGAAGTAGATTCTAGATTGAATTAGTGTTAGGGAACCATCTAAAATCTATAATTTATTACTAAATGGAATCAGAAGAATTAAAATTTTGAATATTATGTTTCATGATTTTTAATCCAAGGTCTTTATCCATCCATGTATATCATCATCAGATTTCCCAATGATTTTTTTCCAATAATTCCAATAGAACACTCAAGTTCTTTTCTAATCAGTAGATTCTCAGTTTGGTGATGATAAAAAGAAATAACCCATACCCAACATTAATGATTTGTGTGATAAATTTAATGGGGATAGGTATATCATTAAAATTGATATTCAGTTTTGATATCATTGAATAATAATTAAGGAGTCATATATTCCAAAGACTACCTTCAGGAGCATGTATGGTCAGTTTTTTTATCTTGTGAGACCATTTTCATAACTAAAACTCCTATAGTTTTTATACAGATGATGAAATATATATTCCAAAATTACCAATATTTCTTCATATTTGTATTTATTTAAGATATATTTATTTATTAAATAAATAAAGAAGATTATTATCAATGTATAATTAGTTTTTTGGAACTATTAGAGATCACTAACTTCATTCTATGTTATAAAGGTGTCACTTTTAGATCCAAGAAGTTAAATTCATTAGACACATGTTTAGGAGAATGGAATCTCATTTTATCTTGAGATAGTGAAAGATTTCATTTCATTGGAAGTCCTAGGAAAGTTTTTCCTAATTCAATTATTCTTGGGTGTAGTGGGGTTTTACCAATACTTTATAAAGGATTTGTTGAAGATGGAATCTTTTTTGATATTTGACACTATTAATGGAGTGAAATTATCTAGTGATTCTAGATTTCAGGTTTTCATTAATGAATTATGGGGGTCCTTTACCTAGGATCTTATCCTTATCTTTCTAAAAGTAAAGAAGATATATGTAGTGTATTGTGACTCTTTAGGCATGGTATTGGGCTATGTTCTTATACCAGGTAATCACATGGTGGCGTATAGTTATTTTTAGCTTTGGTCCTGCAAGAAGAATTAACCAACCCATGAACTAGTTATTTCTACCATCATGATCTCTCTTAAAAGTGGGTGATATTAACTTTTTTAGAAATGGGACACCATTTTTTCTAACCATAAATGTTTTATCTATATCTTTTATAATAAGATCATAAACCTCGTACATAGGTGGTGGGTGGAGTACCTATAGTAATTTAATTTTTATTTGACCTACACATCAGGAAATATGAATATTTATTTTCTTTACCTTGTATTAAGTTTCCATATATTGTTGTAATATAGTAAAATTATGAATGGAACCTCATGGGATACTTCCTAAGATTCACTTCGATGAAAATATTATAGGGACTAATGTTTCTATGGTCAGTATTTAGTTAACAACTTTACTTCTTTATTTTATTTTCAAAGAGAATCAATGGTATTTAGAATTATATAGTATTAGTAATTCGTTATTTGGTGGGGAGAACAAATTTGAGTGATAATTCTTCCTAGTGTGAATTTTTTGTTTTATTAAGTGATTTGTAGTTCTGTCACTTGTGATAATAGTTGTGACGGAGAAGTGTCATTTCTCTTGATTATCTATTCACATAAGAACTAATAAGATGTATTATGATATGAAGCATCATTTTTTGTAATCTGATTTTAATTGGAGAGTCCAAGTTTAAATTTGATAACATGGTTCGGTATGAAATTAAAGGCTATACCTTTCATACGATAGATCTGGACAATAGAAGTGCAGTTCAGAATAGTAGTGTGTCGGTTTTTGCAAAAGAAATGCATTTTTTAAGTGTCAGAGACAAAAACCCAATCTTCGCATTAACCAATGAATGTTATTATAGATGAACAAAGAGAAGTGGGTAAAATGAAAGACCAACTCAAAAGAATCTAAAGGATCTAATAATCGATCAAAAATATCTACTAAAAGCACCATTACCCCACCCATTCTATATCCACATTTACTATCAATGAAGGTTCATGTGGATACAAAGTTAAAAGATGGTAGTAGTCACATTATTAATTTTGAATAAAATATGTATGGAGAGGAATTTCAAGAATTAATTGGTGTTGAGAATGTATATGAAATCCTTAACTATGATTGGCTAGGTGACTCAGTTGTAAATGTATACATGAGGTATGTTTTCATGATTTGATTTTACAAAATCTGATATAATATGCTAATTATGAATAAATAAATTTCATATTTTTGAAAAGCGTATATATCAAAATCAATTTAATGGATTTTCCCGTGAATTGTTTTTGGAATTTTTAGTCCACACATCACCTCTACAAAACAACCAAAAATTGACTCTAAAAAAAGGATGAAATAGTGGTAGACTTGGTCAAATTGTTTGAAAGAAAAATTATAGATGGTAGACTCTTCTTAATACCAACGATGTAGAGGTAAAAATCTAAAATCTAATCATATAAAATATATTTTCATTTCTTTCATTAATTATTCCTTTTTTTTAGGAAATATTAGATGCTCATTACGGCCAATTTGGATACTCAAAAAATTTATTTCCTGGATTCAATGCATGGATACCCAACAAAATGACCAAAAAAGATGGAAGTTTTCAATTTGTAATACACTAAATCCAATGTTTTGGAACTAAACATAAAGTTATATAATTTTTATTATCTTTTAATTAGGATTTGGTTATGATAGGGTGGTGTATGAATATTTTCAAAAATAAGGAATGAGGTCAGGGTCTAAGCAAGAGGACCATGAAAAGTTATACGACTAGAAAAGTATCAGGGTATATATAATAAGATTTCACTATCCAAACATATATGAAAATAAATTACATATTCTCCTCAATGTTTCTGTAGTGTCTGAAATAAACAAATGGAAAATATTGTGGTTATTATGTTTATCAATTTATGAGAGAGATCATATTTCATGAACAAACTAACATACCTGAAGAGGTATTTTCTAAGATAATTACTATTTCATTTATATTATTTATTAATAATTTGTGTATTTATATATTTTCTAGTACTACTATGACTATCAAAAAGACTCATATTCACAATATGATATAGATTTTCTTAGAAATGAATGGGAAGCATACCTGATGGAATAATGTACACAAATAAAAGGAATATGTTACTTCCATAGAAGTAGTGGATTTTTTCAAGACTTTGGGACGTTTAGAATTAATACACACCTCAAAATATGATTTTTTAGCAACTGGTATCTTTTGTTTTTTATTTTCAAATTGGTGGATCTCATGGGTATGTGTTTTGAATATACATTTATTTGATTTTGAGGCTAACTTGTCTAGGAGTTTAAGTACTAACTATAGGGTAATTGATAGAGATAATATTTACATAATTATTAATATTTTTTTCAATGATTTAATCCCATAAAATTAATCAATTTGAGTTTGTTTTCATCATTTTAGTATTTTTTCTGATTTTAGGGATAAATTGTGAAAGATGTGTAATTCTATAAATTTAATAGTTTTATGTCACTTCTGTATTTTGAGCATAATGTTTTACAATTTTGATTTAATAGAAGGGATTATTTTTTTGTAGTATTCGTTTTTTAGTGGGATAAACCTTTATATTCTAGAACCATAGCTAATTTGAAACCCGTAGGCCTAGAAAAATCAATCAAATTGAAATTTTTTATGATCGATGGAATGGACCCCACCTTAATAATTGAGGAATATCTTGGCCTAGAGAAATCCAAATGATGTGATTATGGCTGTATTGGAAATATGACTCTGATACACATGAAGAATTTAAATTTTGTGGATAATTTAGGTCATCAATTCATACATTGAATGGGCCATAGTGGAGGGAGATAAAGAGTCTCCTCTGTTAGAAAAGGTTTTATTTAGTAATTGAGGAATAACATTTTTAGAACTTGTCCAAATAAAATTAGATTTGGAGGAATAATGAAAAATATAAAAGGTTAAAACTTTTATGAAGACACATTCAAAATAATCAACCATTTACAATCATAAATAATACCAAACTTTAGGTGGATATAAACTGGAGGGAAAATTTTCCACCCCTCAAGACTATAAATATGTGCATCGACTTCCATTCAAAGGGATGAAGGAGGAGAAAGAAGGGTTGTGCTGGAGGATTGGAATCTTGATGTTCTGTGGGTTTTATATTTTCTCTCTTATTAGTTTCATAATGTTATCTTCTCCCCCCATTAAACTCTCTTACCCTTCATACAGATGGGTAAAACTTTTGAGTGATCAAGGAAGGGGGTTTTCCTTTGTAATATCAGTCTTATGCTTTGATTTAAAACTATATTTTTTTATTGAATTATTTATATTTTTAGTGGTGAGAAATTCTCTTAATGCGGTTTTATTTTGGGTTTTGGTTTCATTACTATTTTATAGCTTTGGTTGAAGTTATTTAATCTTCCTCTATCTAGTGTAGTTTGTCTTGATCGAGAAGATTGTGTTAGGTGGTGAGTGTTTAGTGATCATTGGAATGTGTGTGGAATAAGTGAATTATTTCTAGATTTATAAGGAGAAAAAATTCTTGATCAGGACTTTCCTTGGTTTATTGGTAATGGTTTATGAATTTTCATGCACACAAGAGTGGTTTTCATTAATTCCTTCAACCAAGGGTGATTGACAACTCAATCAAGGAGTATTTTATTTATAATTCAATAGTAAGAGAGGGGAGATGATTTTTATGACCATGAGTACATTGAAAAGGGTGATCCTACCCTGACCTCGTCACTCTCTTCATTAATTTGTGTTTAATTGTTATTTTTATTTCTTTCTTTCTTTTTAAAATCAAAAAATTTCAAAAACAAACTCCACTTATTTCTATTATTTCAAGTAAAAAAATGATTATTGCACACTCCTCTATAGAGACAACCTTGGTTAACCACTTTACTACTTTTTTAACTTAGGAAATAATTATTTTTATCACACCCCATGATAGGCACATGTCACCTACATCCATGAGAGAATAACAACACTTCTTTCATTTAAATTAAAATAGCATACAAAGAGTTATAAGTACAATGTCATGTATTAGTACCCTACATATAGTAATAGAATATGTATCACTAATTCAATCTTTGAGTCATTGAATCACCCCTATACTCTTTACAATCTCAATTTTTCCAGACTTCAACCTCTGCCTTTGACACTTCATCCTTCGTCACCTAGGCTCATCCTTTTAGTTGCATCTAGTGAAATCACATCATCCAGCGTACTTCACTACTGCAAAACTATCTTTTAATAGTGCTAGAAATAGCCTTTATCAGCGCTAGAAAATCACTGACTACCTGAGATATATTAAAATTACTGGTCTTTTATCAGTACTAAAAATAACTAATAAAGAGGAACTTTATCACCGCTTTTATGAGCACTGATAAAGGCCTCATTTATTAGTGCTTTTTCAGTGCTGATAAAGTGACTTTTATCAGAATTTATAGAAGTGTTGATAAAGCTAATTTTATCAGCACATATAGAAGTGCTGATAAAGGAACTTTTATCAGTGCTTATAGAAGGGTTGATAAATTCACCTTTATGTGTGCTTTTAAAATCACTGAAAAATGTGATTTGTATCGGTGTTTTTAAAAGCACAGATAAAGGTCATTGTAGTGTGTTGTTACAGCACACTATAGTACCACTGTAGTGTGTTGTAACAGTGCACTGCAACACCAGAAACACACCAGATATCAACAAAAACAAGTCCCAATACATAATTTAAATGAAATAAAATTTACAACACAAATAAAATAAAAACATTATATTATAGACATTTCAAACATTGGTTGATACATTTACATAAATACAAATTATTACATACATTCCAAACATAAATGTTCCTTCGTCTTTTAATCCTAACCCAGACTCATGCTATTGTCGAACAAACCACCCCTAATCAAGAAAAAGAACACACCTGTATAAGAAAACAATTCTTTTGTTAGTATTAATATAAATAGATAAATTAATATAAAGTGTTAATTTTAATAAAATTGATGTCAAATTTAAATAAAAATATGCACTTTGACTCATGACAATCACACCATGGGTCGTATTGTGGTGTTTATAATTCCTACATGTCTCAAATGACTTATGAATTATTTTTCTCTGGTACCAAGACAATATGAATGTGTTTTCTCGATTTTGAGTACATTAATTATCTTTTTTACTAAAATGCCATTTTAAACTTGAAACACACACTTTTGAATCATTATAATCACATACTATATCAGTTTTATGTGAAACCAATTCTTGCATGTCAAAAATGAATTATGAATCATTTTATTAAATTATCAAGAAAATCTAAGCACGTTTGATCAGTTTTCAGTGAGTGACACTTTTTGAACTAAAATGTCGATTTTAAACTGATAATGGACAAATTGATTCATACCAGTCACATCATGTATCGTATTGAGGTTAGATTAATTCCTAAATCTCAAAAATGAGTTATAGATTGTTTTTGTAAAGTATCAAAACAATATGAATGTGTTTGCTTAGTTTTTAGTAGGTCAGTTGTCTATTTTACTAAAATTAATGTCAAATTTAAATAAAAATATGCACTTTAACTCATTTCGGCCACACTGTGGGTGGGATTGAGATTTTGATGATTTATAAAAATCTCAAATGACTTATGGATCACTTTTATCGATTATAAAGACAATCTAAATTCATTTTCTCAGTTTTGAGTACGTCAATTGCCTTTTTTACTAAAATGTCATTTTAAATTGGAAACATGAACTTTTGACTCATTACAATCACAATGTATATCAGTTTGATGTGAAAACAATTATTACACATCAAAAATGACTTATGAATCATTTTATAAAATTATATAGAAAATCTGAGCGTGTTTGATCGATTTTCAGTGAGTGACACTTTGAACTAAAATGTCAATTTTAAACTGATAATGGACACATTAAGTAAATTCGGGCACATCATGTATCATATTGAGGTGAGTTTGATTACTACACATCAAAAATGACTTATGGATAATTTTTTTGAAGTGTCAAAATAATTTGAATGTGTTTACTCAGTTTTAAAATGGTCAATTTTCCATTTACTAAAATTGATGTCAATTTTAAATAAAAATACACACTTTGAATCATTATGGTCACATCGTGGGGAAAATTTAGGTGTGGTTGATTACTACATATCTCAAATGACTTATGAATCATTTTTATAAAGTATCAAGACAATCCAAATGTGTTTTCTCAGTTTTTAGTATGTCAGTTGTCTTTTTTACTAAAATGTCATTTTAAACTGGAAACATGCACTTTTGACTCATTCTGATCACATGGTGTATTGGTTTTATGTGAAACTAATTAATAAATATCAAAATTGAATTATGAATCATTTTTTTAAATTATCAATAAAATATGAGCGTGTTTGGTCAGTTTTCAATGAGTGACATTTTGAACTAAAATGTTGATTTAAAACTGATGATGGACACATTGATTCATACCAGGTACATCGTGTATCGGATTGAGCTTAGGTTGATTCCTATACATAAAAAATGAATTATGGATCGTTTTTTTAAGTATAAAAACAATATGAATTTTTTTTCTTGGTTTTGAGTAGTCCATTTGTCCAGTTTACTAAAATTAATGTCAATTTTAAATAAAAATACGTACTTTAACTCATTCTGGTCACACCATGGGTCGAATTGAGGTTTGGATGATTCTTACACATATAAAATAACTTATGGATAGTTTTAAAAAAGTATCAAGATATTATGAATGAATTTTATTGGTTTTGAGTATGTTAGTTGTATTTTTTACTAAAATGTCATTTTAAACTGGAAACATGTACTTTTGACTTATTTTTATCACATCATGTATCAGTTTGACATGAAACTGATTCCTAAACATCACAAATGACTTATTAATCATTTTCATAAATTATCAATAAAATTATATCTATTTTATTAGTTTTTAGTGAGTGAAACTTTTTGAACTAAAATGTCGATTTTAAACTGATAATGTATACATTGAGTCATATCGGGCACATCGTATATCAGATTGATGTGTAGTTGATTCCTACATATCAAAAATGACTTATGTATATTTTTTGTAAAGTATCAAAATAATACGAATTCATTTTATCAGTTTTGAGTATGTAATTTGTTCATTTTACTAAAATTAATGTCAATTTTCAATAGAAAGAATCACTTGGAGTCATATTGGTCACACCATGTGTGATTTTGACATGAAACAAATTCCTACACATCTCAAATGACTTATGAATTGTTTTCCTAAAGTATCAGAACAATATGAATGTTTTTCTTGGTTTTGAGTACATTAGTTGTCTTTTTTACTAAAATGTCATTTTAAACTGGAAACATACACTTTTGACTCATTCCAATCACATCATGTATCATTTTTACATGAAACACATTCCTAAACATCAAAAATGACTTTTGAATCATTTACCTAAATTATCATGAAAATCAGAGCGTGTTTGATTTTTTTCAGTGAGTGACACTTTTTGAACTAAAATGTCAATTTTAAACTGATAACAGAGACATTGAGTCATACCGGGAACATCATGTATCATATTTATATAAGGATGATTCTTAAACATCAAAAATGACTTATGGATCATTTTTTTAAAGTATAAAAATAATCTGAATGCATTTGCTCAGTTTTGAGTAAGTAAGTTTTCTATTTTACTTAAATTAATGTCAAATTTAAATAGAAAGAAGTACTTGGAGTCGTACCAGTAACACTGTGTGTCGGTTTGATATGAAATTGATTCCTACACGTCTAAAATGACTTATGGATAATTTTCCAAAAGTATCAATAGAATCAGAATACATTTGCTCAGTTTTGAGTAAATCAACTGTCTTTTTTACTAAAATATCATTTTAAACTAGAAACACACACTTTGACACATTTAGAGTCATACTGGTCACATTATGCATTATATTGAGGAGGTAATGATTTTAATACATTTTAAATTAATTATGTATTATTTTTCTAAAGTTTCAAAACAATCCAAATGTGTTTGATTGGTTTTGAGTAGGTCAGTTGTCCTTTAGACTAAAATTGATGTCAATTTTTAATAAAAAAAGATACATGTGGAGTCATACCTGTCACACTGTGCGTCGGATTGAGGTGAGGGTGATTCCTAAACATCAAAAATGACTCATAGATAATTATACTAAAGTATAAAAATAATATTAATGTTTATTATCGGTTTTTAGAATGTCAATTGTTCTTTTTGATGAAATTAATATCAATTTAAAATAAAAAGGCACACTTGGAGTCATATCAGTCACACCGTGCATCTTATTTAGGTATATGTGATTCCTATACATCACAAATGACTTATGGATTATTTTTATGAAGTATAAAAACAATCCAAATGCGTTTTCTTAGTTGTGAGTAGGTCAGTTGTCCTTTTTACTAAAATTGGTGTCAATTTTAAATAAAAATATGCACTTGGAGTCATACTGGGAAAATCGTGTATTTGATTGAGGTTTGGTTGATTCTTACACATAAAAAATGACTCATGGATCATTATAATAAAGTATAAAAATAATATAAATTCATTTTATCAGTTTTGGGTAGGTAACTTGTCTTTTTTACTAAAATAGTTATCAATTTTAAATAAAAAGACGCAACTAGAGTAATATCGGGCACATCATGTATTGGATTAAGGTGAGGCTAATTCCTACACATCTCAAATGACTTATGGATTTTTTTTCCTAAAGTATCAAAACAATATGAATAATTTCACTCAGTTTTGAGTATGTCACTTGTCCTTTTTTACTAAAATGTCATTTTAAAATGGAAACACGCACTTTGACTCACACCAGTCACATCATTGTATCGGTTTGACATGATACTGATTACTATATATCACAAAAGATTTATGAATTTATGTCATAAATTATCAAAAAAAATTGATTTTGTTTTCTTAGTTTTTAGTGAGTGGAACATTTTGAAAAAAAATGTCGATTTTAAATTGATAATGAACACTTTGAGTTATAAAGAGAATATTGTGTATTGGATTGAGGTGAGGCTGATTCTTAAAAATCAAAAATGACTTATGGATTTTTTTTCTTAAAGTATCAAAACAATATGAATATGTTTTCTCATTTTTCAGTATGTCAGTGGTCTTTTTTACTAAAATTAATTTCAATTTTAAATAAAATGAAGAACTTGGAGTCATACCGGTCACACTGTGTGTCGGATTGAGGTGTTATTGATTCCTATAAGTCCTGAAGTATCAAAAAATTTAACGGTCAATGTTACCACAATTATCATTTCCTTTCTTTTTTAAACTACCAACACTTCATATTAAGTTGTTGTTATTAGCTGAAAAACCCTTTCTCATTGCTGAAAACCAGAGAATAAAGGAAGATTTTCTGCCCATTATATCATGAGAAGTCACCAAAATGGGAACAATAGCTTCCTCTACTCTTCTAGATTTCAACAACAAGGTTTTTTAGCTAAAAACATCGACTCAATATGTAGTGTTGGAAGGTTGACAAAGAAGATCAATGGAAATCATGGTAACATTAGTATAAAGGAACATTTTATCTCTTTTGTGGCTTGTTTCAGATAGTTGAAATAAAAATATGACTTCACAAAATATTTGTGAAAAAAACTAAATAATTATTAGATAAAAATTATAAGGAAATTAACTTATAAATTGTAGATAAAATTATTAAAAAATTAATTAAATAATTAGTAGTAATTTACCTTTTAATGATGGTTTTATACATTCTTGACCCATTTCCTTATTGTTGTTATCTCAATTGCAGCCTCGAAGTCCAATCTCTCATTAGCATGGTCAGCTTCGAACAGGCCACCACAACTTGAACAAAGGAATCGACCTATATAAGAAAAAAATCTTATATGAGTAATACTAAAAAGAAATAAATGAAAAATAAATATGAAATAATTTATTACTTCTATGGATGTCATGTATTCATGTTATATGCATACACTCTACCATCAGGTTTGATGCCCATTTGTTTCTAATAAAATCTATATCATCTTGTGAATATTAGTAATTTTTTACAGTCATAGTAATACTGAAAAAATATAAATACACAAAGTATTAATAAATATTATAAATTAATTATTAATTATATTCAAAAATACCTCTCTAGGGATGCTAGTTTATTGATGGAATATGATATCTCTCATAAATTTACAAACATAATAACTATAATATTTTCCATTTGTTTTTTTTATACACTACAGAAGCATTGAGAAAAATAATTAATTAATTTTGATATATATTTGGATAGTGAAATATTATTATATATACCCTGATACTTGTCAAGTTGTAAAAATTATCAAGATCCTTGTGCTTAATTCCCATTCACATGCCATAAATTTCATGATATTTAAAATCCTCCCTATCATAACAGAATTCTCATTAAAGCATGACATAAATTATATAACTTGAAGTTTAGTTCTAAAATGTTGGATGTAGTGTACTATAAATTGTAAAATTTCATCATTTTTTGTTTATTTGTTGGGTATCCATGCAGAAAATCCAGGAAATAAATCTTTGGAGTATCCAAATTGACCTCAATGAGGATCCAATGTTGCCTAAAAAAATTAATAAGTAATGAAAAAAATGAAAATATATTTTATATGATTAAATTGTATATTTTTACCCCTACAACATTGGTATTAAGAAGATTCTTTTATCCATAAGTTTTCTTTCAAACAATTTGGCCAGTTTTTTCACTATTTCATTCATTTTTTTAATATATTTCAAGTTGTTCTGAAGAAGTGATGTGAGGACTAATGAGTCAAATTTTTTGTTCATTAGGTGATCCCTTAAATTGGTATTGATATATATGTCTATAAAAAATATGAAATATATTTAGTTATAATTAACATATTATATCATCTTTTAGAAAAAAAATCATTAAAAAATACCTCATGTATGCATGTACAACTGAGGCTCCTAGCCATTCATAGTTGAGAAATTCATTTACATTGTCAATAGAAATTTATTCGTACATTTTTTCTTCGAAGTAAACTAAGTGATTACTATCCTTTTTTAACTTTGTATCAGCATGAACCTTTAATCTTACTAAATGAAGATATTGAACTAGTGGGGTAAAAGTGATTTCGGAAGATCTTATTGATCGGTTGGTTGATCCTTTATATAGTTTTGAGTTGAACTTTCATTTCACCCCTTCCCTTTGTCCATCTATAGTAAAATTCATTGTTTTAGACCTTTTTTCATTAATTGTTAATGTTTTAGCATGAAAAATAAATTGAAAATGAATACCTCCTTATCGGCATGTATTTTTACAAGATATGACGACTATGTGATGAATGTTCTCATAGCTTGGACGGTCGTATGAAAATCTTTGTCATCAAGTGGAATAGGTAGCTCAGTGCTCAGTTCATGAGCTACACTAATCACCACTCTCACATTACCTATTGGAAGCAGCCTATTGTGTAGATGGTCATCTTGGATATTGAACATTGTAGCCCTCGCTAAAAGGTGATGGGTGGGTGTTAATAGATATAAATCACAATCATTTTCACTATATAGAATATCATTACAGGAAAGTTATCATTGTCTGTCTGATTCACATTTCATATAAACAATTATTATAATATTTATTACCTCAAGTAAGATAGATCTTTGAGGGGAATGGCTTGCCTCAAAGCTGGTGGGGGTGGGGGGATCTTCACGCACTATTTATTCTTGAGTTGTTTATTCTCTTTGATTCTCTCATAATAGTTTCTAGAAAATCAGTATTCTAATGAAATTTTTCTTTAAGTGTGGATAATCTTGCTTTCAACTCTGTCATTTATTTATCTTTATCCTCCTCTTGTGTTTTTTCCCAAAATATGTTCAGGGTGTCACCCCAAAACCCACACCTCTGACACGGACAAACTGTTCTGACGACTTTAAGGCCACCGATATAAGGTGTTTGTCTAGTATAGGTGTTTATGATTTTTGTGACTATGTGAGATGGAAAATATAGAAAAATAAGTAATCGTTGTTATGTAATAGTGATATAAAGAAAAACAAATTTTTATTATTTCATACTTACACATGTTTTATACACTTTTTGTGTGTTTTAATCTATTAGTATCCCATATTTATTTACACATGCCTCCTTCTATAGAACATGACGTGGAATGTAAGTGTCTTTGGATTTGGATTCATCAATCTGTATATAAACAGAGGAACATAATTATGCTACTGTTTTATGTCACATAAAAGTATTAAGGTATATTTAAAATATGTACCAATTTTTTTCAAGTGAAGTGTTCCCCATCCTTGCTTTATGGTAGGGTTAAATTGGTTTTGTTTCCCGTTCCTTATTTTCAACACTCAGTTGTTGTTTCATAAATAAAAAATTATAAATCAAAGTGATGAATGCATGTATTTTCAAACAATGTATTACCAGGCACAATGTAACTAAAAATACATCTCTATATGATGTATAGTAAATGCATCTCATGCTACTTGGCTTATTAGGTGTGCATACATAAGATGTGGGTGTGGGTTTATTTTCCCTTCAACATCTCTAAGATGAAATATCATTAAAATTTTGGGAAAGACTCTGTGAATCATTACATGAAGCATTAATACATATTTCTTGTGGGATTCATCTACTATAAATTCACTATGAAAAGGTTTATTAAGAGTTAGTCAATGTTTTATTAATTTATTTTTTAGTAAAATAAAGAAAGGATATCATAATGTTATCATAATCTCTTCTCACATCAGTGTCTTAGGCATGGGTACAACATGGTGGCACGAATCTACATCAATCAATGTGCATTGCTGAGTGATGAGCCCAATGTAACTACTAAACATGGCCTTGTTGGGGTTAATATGTTGGCCTCGTGCATTCCATCTGACCTAGAATTTTATGCCTTTGCTTTGTGTCTTAATGCTTTTTTCTTAAATTATCACACTATGACACTCCTATTTTTTCTACATTATCAGCCCTCCATCGCCTACCATTTTATTAAATTCAACATCATCAATATGCCATTCCTCTGGATCAATAGCATCGACATGTATAAAAAGTCATTGTATCTCTGCACTGGGAGCATTAGTAGGTTGAGAAACCCATTGTTCCTCTGGATCGGTAACATCGACATGTGCATAAGGTCATTGTTCTTTTGCACTGGGAGCAACAACAAATTGAGAGACCTATTTTTCCTCAGGATTGAGAACACCAGCACATGTATAATTCATTATCGGCAGAATAGGTTTTACATTTAATTTAGATTACATAAATCCGGTAATGAATAGATAATAACATGAGGTAATATAATGTATATTACAAAAATATATATAACCAGATTATTAAACTTGCTTTTTTTAAGGTTGGAGGGATTTTACCCCTCTATTGAGTATCCAAATACCTTTATTGTGGTCTCGTATGATATACAAAACTCTTTCTACATTGGTACCATTGAGAAATGATTACAACATCCCAATAAAAGGGTCATCCTTGGTTGAATTTTTATCAAACCCTTCAGTGGTTTTGGTTGATAATAGAACAATTTGACCACTTTTGGTTTGAAGGATCTGGAACATAAAATATGTGTACTACCTGTGATGTCATTATAAACAATTTGTCTTTATACCCCCATACTAAAATCCACTTTCACAAATCCTGATTCTTCTATTTTAATAGCACTCCTATTATCATCTCATTTTCATTGAAAAATTGGAACTTGGAATATTGTACAATCTATGCCAAAGTATGAAATATTTTCATAAATTGGATTTCTATCCTTAGTACCAGAAACACGCATTACTTCAGGCACAAGTTTAACTCCACTATTTTTCATGGTATTGCCTTTATCATGTTTTTTTATAGAACATATAACCATTAATTACATAACCATTGTAAGATAATATATACACATTTGGTTCTCTGGATAGCCATCAAAGTCGTTTTGAAATTGAATTCGTATTTTCATCTAACTCCTTAAAAATATGGCCTTGAAACCATTCTATAAATTATTGATTATTTGTATTTTATATCCAGCTTTTATCCCTTGATGGATTCAAATACCTAAGAATTTCTTTTTGGGTTTCAACATATGGGGAAACCTCCAAATTGTTATGAAAAACATAAAGGTGGGAATACTCCCAATCTATAATATTGATTGTGACAATATCTCTTCTAAAAATTCATTCACCCACAAGCTTCTCAGTGTGATGAGATTTTGGTAGACCAATGCTTTCCACACCATACAGGTAGTCGGTACAGAACTAAACAGCTTCCTCAATAATATACCACTCTGTAATACAACCTTATATATGAATTTAATTTTTGATATACCCTTTCAAAATCTTTATATACCATTTAATGGGGTACATCCATCCATAGTGTATAGGACCACATAGTCGAATATCTCTCACTAAGTGAACCATCAAGTGAACCATCATATCAAAGAATTCTAGTAGGAAAAACATTTCCAATTCACATAATATAATGGTAATTTCATTTTCCATAGTTGGTAATTTTTCTAGGTCTATAACTTTTATGCATATATATTTGAAAAAGAAAAAAAGTTTGGTTAATTCATGATGGGTATTCTTGGAAAAAATGAAAAGTAAAGATGCAGGAATTAGATCTTGCATCAAAACATGGCAGTTGTGTGATCTCAAACCCTTTAACTTTAAATAAATAATTGATATGATATTCTTGATATTCGATGAATACCCCTCTATAACCTTTATTTAATTCAAGAAGTTGCAAAACTAATATCTCTCCTTCCTAGAAAGAGTGTAAGTAACTAAAGGAAGAAAAGTTCATTTTTCACCCTTCATTAGTGATAACTCTTCTTGTATTTCCATGTCAACCATGTCCAACCTAGGCTTAATTCCATCCTTTTTTTGTCAGGTTCATTTAGTAACATTCCAATTACACTATCACATACTTTTTTAACATGCATAACATCAAGAAAATGTCTAACATACAGAAAATTCTAGTATAGTAATTCAAAAAAACTAATCTCTTTTTCCAATCGGTTTTCATAAGATTTTTCAAAAATGGTTTTTTAAAGTAGAGTCCATATATTTTACTTTATCAAGTATTTGATCACCTATTAGTGGAGACGATTTCATTGGGGGAGAAAACTATGATGTTCTAGAAATAAAATCTTTGATGAATGTTTAAACCTAATTGATTGTGTACCTTAATTGTAAACAGGACACCCTTGAGTTCCTTTAATGATATATCCTAAAAAAATTTCATAAGCAGGAAAGTCATTTATCATCCTGTACAACATAGCTCTCAACATGAAATCTTCATTTTTGTAAGAATCATACAAAGTGACACATAAATACCATAATGATTTTAAAACTTCGGTCAATAGATCCAAATAAACATCAATATAATTACTTGGTTGTTTTGGTATTGATATAAGAATAAATAACATGATGTATTTTTGTTTCATGCATAATCATGGTGGAAAGTTATAATTTACCAACATAAATAGCCATGTGCTATGAGTGTTTCTTTGAAAACCAAAAAGATTCACTCCATCTATAGATAATTTAAGATGAAGGTTTTTTTGATCATTTCAAAATTCAGGATACTCATGATCAATTCTCTTCTACTGAGGAGAGTATATCAAGTGATAAAATTTCCCATCTTTATTTCTTGTATCTACATACCACGTTAATTGACTTGTATTCTCCTCAATTATATATAGGTGCCTAAACCTTGAAATGATTGGAAAGTACCATAAAACTTTCATAAGACCTCATTTATCTTTCTTGTATCGATAATAACCTCACTTTAGGTGTTCTTTAAGTGATTTGTGGTCCTTGAAAAACAGTATATAGTCATTTAGGAAGGAATTTATTCTTTCAAAGATCATACCCATCGAACATAGAATTCATTTAGTATCATATGTTCATCCCAGGAGCTCAATATCTTCTAAGAGAATATCATTCAAGATAAAAAAAAATAGTTCAATAAAATTGTAGTCACTCCATCCATTGCCTACTTTCAAATTATACAGCTTTAGTATGGATGGAATTGCTATATATTTAGTGCAACCAGCATATAATGACATTTTTTTCACAACTCTTTAACTTATCAAACAATTTTGTATAATCACGAAGTTTATCTTCAATTGTCATTGTAATATCCTCAATACAATCTTCATCATCATTCACACTTGTAATCACATCCTCGATATGGTCTTCTTTATTATCCACAATTGTAATCATATCAGATGATCTATAAAACGCAGTGTTATCCTAGTCACTAGCTATATTCCCTTTTTCCCTGTACCCATTCCAACATTTATAACTTTGATCAATTACATAGAAGATCAAGTGTTCTTTCAACTCCTCTAGACTAATTAGTCTTGAATAACAGCAGCATAAAAACAAACAAAGGATTTGAGAAGGGTCATGTGCATGATCTTTTGCAAACTTGATAAACTCTTTCACTCAATCTCCATACCATTTTCTCATAAGATTGGAGTTCATCCATTATTTATTCATATCTATCCTATTTGAATTGGTAATATTAATATTTAACAAAATAAATACATAAAATATGTTCAATTGAAGATGGATCCCATGAACTGCTTAAAAGAAAATGGAAATATTGAAAAATGATTTATCATCCCACATGATCAAAAACAAAAACTTATTGAATGAAATTTTCAAATATAATAGAGGAGATTTCACTTTTAAAATATATTTTTCACATCATATTTTTAATTATCAAAACCCTTTTTATGAGTATAAATGAAGTATTAAATCACATTTACATAATAAAAAACTGATGAAATGCGGATATTGAATATAATAATGGAAATATCAAAAAATTAAACTCTATATTATTTTAAAAACCTTTTCATAATAAAAAATAAGGTTATTGAATATAATAATGGTTTCAAAAATAAAAAAAAAAGAAATTATTATATTTTTTAAAATATTTCCAACATTGAATTGAATTTATGAAAGTATAAAAGTATTAAAGTATTGATAAATTGAAAAAAGTTTATAGGAATAATAGTATAAATTAAAAATTTATATATATTTATATTAGTATATAAAATTATAGATGTATATATAAGTATAGAATTATATATAATTTATAAAATAATATATATTTTTAAGAATCATACATAATTTATAAATGTATATAAATTTATAAAACTATATAAAAGTACATATATGTTATAAAAGTATCCATAATTTATAAAAGTATATAGTTTTACAAGTTTATAAAAGTATAAAATTATAATATATAAAATTAAAATTTATGAATAAAAGTATAAAATTATTCTATTTTATTCCATTCATGAAATGGTCAATCTTGATTTTATGATTAACAAAAAAACTCTAGGTGTACCTTATGAGTCTCATGATATCTACCCTTGGCTTTAATGAAACACACTTTTCAAACAATTTCAAAATCCTATAGAAACACTACTCATGCTACATAGGTAAATGATGACGTGGGATATACACCCTTGGCTTTAATGTGAGACAGTCCTAGAATTTATCAAATTGGGACCAACTGCAGATTTATGTTGCATTCTAACACAAGTCACTTGACAAGCATGCAATAATCCTAGATTCAGGGGAACTCCCCACTACCCCTATACATAACTAGAGGTAACTATAAGTGTGAAATGATCTAGTGTAGCATAAATAAATACTTATCACTTAGTTACTCATGTTATCATGGCCAAATTAATAGTAATGGTGAGAAACAATCAATAATCCAAACAATCATCATTAAGCATAAATAATACACCACAAAAAACACTTCTTAGTGGAAGTTTAGTAGTGACAATTTTAGTAACTGCCGTGAATTAAATCCGGTTAAAAAATATAATATAGCGATGGTTTAATCAAACCTCCACTATAATTTTTTTATTTTATCAATTAGAGACTATTCAATTGAGACTACTGCTAAATGTTATAAAAATCCCCAATTCCTCCCCCTCCACCTCCCTCTACATGACCTCGACCCCGAACTCTATCCCCCCTCCCCCAACCTCCTCCTCTCCCCTCCCCAGTGACGACCCCGACCCTGCCACCTCATTAGAGAGCCTCATTCCCCCACCCCTATGACCTACCTTTGTCCTCAACGGCGACCCCAACCTCTGTGACCCCCCTCTCGATTCCCCTCCTCAGCATCCACATGGAACCCCCCTCCAACCTCCCTCTCTAAAGCTTAGCTCCACTCCTCAGCATCAAAATAGACCCCCCCCCCCCAGCCTCCCTATCCCTAGCTTGTATCCACTCCTTGGCTGAAATGCATACCCCCACCCCTAAAGTCTACACCATCCTCTCCATAATCACCCTAAATCTATTATTCCTTAAGGGTGTTATTTTCTTGTAATTTTTTTCTATATTTCTGATTTTATGTATACATGGTATTTGATTACACTTTATTGGTTAGTGAATATGTAATTATAGTTGTGTCCTTTTTTATTTTCTCTTAAAAAACTCCCTCATAGGGAGTTTATTTATGTAACATCCCGACTCGGCTCACCACTAAGATGGTGGCTGGACCGGTCACCACATGACAGCAAGCGCGCCTCCCCGTATTCCAGAGACTACCGACTAATAGCAAGTTTGTAATGGTAGTTAGTGGGGAGACTATACCATCTTATCATAGTTGAGAAGTGATATAACAGAGTAAAAAACAATCAATAGCGGAAGCAGTAAATTGCAATAATAAAGCATTGGAAGACAAATTTCATATAAATGAACAAAAGTGGCCAATACCAATTTATACAATAGATGAATGAATGACATGGTATTTATACATGACAGAAAGCATTAAATAGTACAACATGATTTTTAATATAATACAATGTAGGACTCAAGTAAAGAAAAGAATTAAAATCCCAAAAGCAATCTCCATGAGCATCCTGATCTCTAGCTTAGTCCTTTTCTCCTAACTCCTGGGTATAAGCAAACAACAACAAGCAAGGTCCAAGGCCCTGCAAACAAGAGAGGTCTACTCGGGTACCCCAGTGCAATGGTGGCCCAAGTGGGGTGTGAGATATAAACAACAGTAGGCTGGCAGCAGCAGTGTCTAACCTAATCCTTACAATGTGGTATAAATTAAACAATGTAGAGGCATGCATAAGTTAAGTAAGTATTACAATGTAACTAAATACCCAAGTGACTGCTTCATCCCTCAGATAGTATTTGGACATGTAATTAGTTCATTAATTGAGTATTTCTAGTTTATTCATAAGTTACATGTGATCAAGTTGCCTACCAAGTCCAAGGAGTTTCCTCTAAGGTAAAATGGGGCTAAGCAATGACTGGGGCCTATGGGATTTAACCATGGCACCTACTTGTCAATGTTTGACCCAAGGAGTTTATCCAAGTCATCTTGTGATGATATTTAGTAATAAATTACCGTGGTAATAACAAAGAAAACATAATCCTTTAGGGTCACTACCCAGTAGTATTTGGGTCTAGATAAGGGGTAAGGGTGTAATCCAAGGAGCGTAGTCCAAGGCATTCCACGATGAGGCGCCTACCGAGTCCAAGGAGTGCATCCAAGGTAAAACGAGGCTAAGCAAGGACTGGGTCCAAGGTATTATCTGATAAGAATCTAAGATAAGCTTGAGTTTATCCATTCCTATTTAATTAAGAAGTCATATAAAAATTTGTTTTGGTCTAAGCCTTTCCATCCATTAATGATGAAAGGTCAAGTAACATTGCAACCATTTATTTATTGGTTCAAGACTTGCCTTACATTAGTGTGGAAAGGTAAAGTAGCATTTCAAAAATTTATTTATTAAATCCATTGAGGAATATTCAATCATTAAGGTTCACTCTGCTACCTTCCATCAACATGGAAATGGGTGCTACAGACATGCATCCTTTATTAAATTACTCTTAATAAGGTCGAGTGATATACTCAGTATAATTGTCGATTCACATTTCACATTTAATTGTCAATTCAAATCACTTACCTTAGGTGGGTAAAGTGATGATCATACATGGTACTTGACATTATTCAATTCATAGGATAAGTCAACCATTTGATATATAAGGTCTTACCTTTATAAATTTCAAGCCAATGCACACCCAAACGGTGGCCTGAATATGTCAAAACACTAAACGAAAATTATAGAAAACATCACACATGGTTAAATCCAATTCAAAACTAGGCCAAGCACTTAGGAAGTGCCTTTTCACTTTTAATTATTTTAAGAAGGTAACTCTATTTTTCTAATTTAATCAGATCCATGTCCTAAACATTCCATATTTCAACATAACATCAAGGCACACGAATTATAAACACGAAAAGTCATGAAAACAAGGTCTAACCACTGCTTTTTAGATTGAAGGTAGTGCACCTATGTTAGAGGGGTTTTATTATAAAATCATTATATTATTTACCAGTAAATAAATATTCACATTAATCATTTAAAACATGAAACATGCTAAATTGATATTCAAGAGGCATTAAATCTAATAACTTCACTAAATTAGTTTAAATTTAGCAAGAGTGTAGTAAGTAATTAATTAATGTATTTATAGAATTATATGACTTGGAAAGGGACCCTACCTTAGGGTGGAACCAAGCCATTCACTTTGGCTCTTAGAGCTTTCTAATGAAAATAAGCTTCTCCCCCACTGAGTATATGCACTCCCACACACGTGCAAGGACACATATCCCCTATTCACACACCTGCATGGCCATGGGCATGCGCAAGGGGATCCTTACACATATGATTATATGCATATACCAGTCACCACTCAAATATGCATGAATTTTTATATATATACATGGGAACAGCTATCCCCATATTTGTGTAATCACTACCATGGATATTTACACACGTAAAAGGGGAACCCACATACATATACTTACTTACCTATGCATACGTAGGTGAGTTGTCATTGACTTGGTGACTCGAAACCAATAAGTAGGGACCAACTCACTACATATTTAACACTAAGAACCTTAAAATAATTAAATAACTCAATTTAAATGGTTTGGGTCCAAGCAACAAAGGAAAACCCTCACCTCAGGTGTCGGCAATGAACCAAATCAAAGTGAAACCACTCAAAACAGCTCAATGCCCTAGAAATTAATTAATAGGGAGTCAAATACAAATAAAAATATTAATAAAAGATGTGAAAAACAAGTAACAACCACAAAAACTCACCTTGGAATAAAATCAATAGACCAAAATCACCTGAACCACATCGCCTTCAGTGGCGGTTGCCAGAACACGCACCCACGGGTCCTAAGAGACCATTCGCACCAACCTAGAACAAGAGAGAACTAAAAATCCAAGTTATCCCTAAACCCTAGGTTTAGCCTCCCCCTTATTGAATGCTAGAGAGACCAAAAAATGGCTAGACACAAAGATAGGAGAAGGCATATGACTTACCTTGTCGATACGGAGGAGAAACTACAAGGGATCCAACCAAAAAAATGAAGATTGGAGGAGCTCTGTGGAGGGGGATCTGAGCGGGTGAAAAAGGGGAGACCCCTTGAGGTGCTGCATCAAAATGAGAGGAGAGAGGGAGTTATTTAGTTTTTAGGTTTTAATTTTTAGTTTATTGTAATTTAATTTAATTCTTTAAACATACCCGTTAGTACGGTTTGACCAGCACAGTTTTCCAAACTGTGCGCAAACCGTGCGAAGTCTACTGCCACCAAGACACACCTCGCATGGGCTACATGCACGGTTTAGGAAAACATGTGAAACCTATGCTCAAATCCACTAACCCTTTTTAAATATGACTTCATGGTTACCTAAACTGGGCTACACGGTTTAGCAAACCGTTTGCAAACTGTGTTCCCTCTACTGTCTTTTAAAACATGAAGTTTTTCGGGTCCATCGCTCTTGAAACTTCTTGATCCACTCAAAAGACTCCTTAGGCCTTCACCCAAGTCCAAAAACAATATTTATAAGTGTTCCAACACTTTAAATTAAGTTTCTAATCTTGGTTTTAAATCCAACCCATCCAAAAAATGAAAAGGTTCAAAACTTTCATACTTTTAGTCCGGTTCAAAAACACGGGATTCTACAATCTACCCAACTTAAAAAATTCTCATCCCCAAGAAGCTTTTGGTAACAACATAAACATCACCCAACCTATAAGGGTCATGATGTTTCATTTAAATGGTTTCATTACGCTCCTAACACCTGATGCACCTTAAGCACTTATTATGCATTTTGTACTTCAACCTTTACAACCCGAGCCAATGCTCAAGGTTCAACTTAAACACAAAAACGAAGCTTACTTGAGCCCATTTAGATAGAGACACGATCACATAAATTTCTCGATAAACACTTGACCGATGGTGATTCCCACCATAGGTCTTAACTTAATGAAGAGGAAATTCCAAGCCATGATACCTCCACTATTGGAATTTTTTTTGTACAAGGCATAACTTTGAGTGTTATTATGACACATCGGGCATGATTTAATTAAAAAGAAATGGCCGAATTTTGATCAAAATAACAAAAATGTTTGAGAAAACTTTCTTAGAAGACACTACTAACCTTAAAACCCCACTTGCCTTCACCTGGAAATGTTCTTTAAAACGGTTTCATCACCAACTATAAACATTAAACTGAAAAGTGATAGAATGAGTTGAGCCATTTGGTAGACTTATCTCAAATATGTTTGGATTATCAGCCAACACAATTAAAAATAAATGGATGGAGTCTGTGAGTCCAAACAAGGTGTTCCTTCTTAGGAACCCAGGAATCACTCAGGACTTACCAAGACTTGATAAGAACAATGCTTTAGCATGTAACACCGATAAAGATCATCCAACAAGCTCAACAGCTTTTAAAGATTTAGTGCAGCGTAAGACTGCTACTCCCTTAGTGCATCTAGGATGATGAAAAGATAAGGGACATTATCATCTATTAAGAAGAGTACACTAAGAGGATTTATGATGGGGGTTCCATTCAAACACACCCAAAAACTAGAAGAAAAAATAGTTGAACCAGATCAAAGTCATGCTTCCAAGAAAGAACCGACATGATTTAATACTTGAAATCCTCAAGGTTAAACAAAAAATAACAAACCATTTACCAATTTTACTCTTAGGTTTTCCTTATACTTGGAAGGGAGCATTTAATAGAATCAATATGACACTACCCACCTTAGGAGTGTCCTGACCAAAAGGGAAGAAAACTAGCTGCTCATAAGTGCGCTAGATCATAACAATGAGACCGACTTGTCAAAACACCCAAGTCTTCTGAGAGACATCCCAAACATTGGGATGTAATTAATTCTTTAACTCTCAAGTCACTCTACTTGGATATGACATGATACCGTACTCAATAGTGCAAGAAGATTTATTTCAGATTTGTATTGCCTCAAATAACCATTTTCCTGGACGATGCCATACCAAGTCGTCCATCACTAAGAAGAAGAGAGTGTCAAATGACCTATGAAGCATCCAACCCTTCCTGAGGCAAGTCTAACTAGTTGAAAACGAGCACTAATTGATGGTAAAATCCATATCAAGGTCAAGAAAGATATGACCACCCACCTGAACAAGTGTGTCACCTTAAAATTGAAATTCCTACTTGGGACAACGACACCCGAACGGTACCAAAAGTCAAAAAGTTCACCGAACTGGAAAGGCATGAAATCTCTAAGGGTACCACCTACCATGGGTTATCCCCCTTAATAAGAAAAAACATTGACCCTAACATGAGGTCACGCTAACGGAAACCCCTAGGCCTAAAATCCAATCATACAAGTCGTTTCTAAAAGAAAGAACGCCTACAGAAAATGCTCATGCTTCCGTTCCAAGGCAACTCAAAGAGAAGTTTGAACTGCCCTTACACAAGGGTCTTTAAAAAGAGGACACCATTACAATTTACATTTCCAAGCCCTTTATATTTAATCACACTTAATCATTAATCATAAAAATATTTAATCAAAACCTCAAGGTACCATTTTTCAAACAAATCACTAGGTACTTGATTTTTAACTAACGCCCCAAGGAAAAAGCATGCATGTTTTTATAAAAAATCCTTTTTAAAAATTTGTGTTTATTAACATTATGTCATAAATAGGAAATTTTGACTCTAAATTCCTTTTAATAATTAAGGTGACCTATAAGGGTCCCATTAAGCCAACTTGGGTTCATTATCATGCAATCCAATAGCAGTTTCCAAAAATCATTAAAATTAAAGCACCAAAATGGGTCATCTCATAAAAACATTTCCTAAATGACCTACTTTGGTCCTGTCGAATTTTAAAAGCTAACCATTTTTATTTAAGATCAAAACTAAACATATTTCACATTTATAATCATTTCACAAGTTATCATGTCATCGCATTTAATATGGGTTTCCATTTCCCAATTCATGAAGCGCCCATACACTTCATGGATTGAAAGTTGGCTCCCATTAATTGATACCAATGTCAATTCAGAATTTAAACTAATCAAACATAATGGTCCAATTTATTTGGGTGTCCATATACCAACCTACAAAGCTCCCATACACCTTACAATTTGGAATTTGGCTCCCTTTAGTCAAAACCAACTTCACTTAACAATTGAATTTAGCAGCCTTTTATAATGGTTCAATTACACGGATTACCTTTTCCCAGCCATAAAATGCCCATACACCTTATAACTAAAAAATATCTCATTTTGTAACTACAACCAATAAACTTATCCCATGAAACCATTTACATATATCAAAGTAAGCTAGCATGTCACTACAAACAGCTGACACAGAGCAACAAGATTAAATCAAAAAATTATGTTATAATGAGTGGTAAGCACAAAAGGAATGAAAATGTATTAAATAAAGAGGTTTAAATCTAATCATGGCATATCTATAAGGAATATAATCATACATATCATCCAACCTACTAATTCAACTACATGGCATGGCACATATGCATGGCATGTGAATTTATAAGTGCCTAATATAATGCATGTATGTTTCATCATTTCCATAATAGGACAAGATTAATATTCATAATTACATAAATCATAAGCATAGAAATGTACACCAAATAACTCTAAGTGAAATCATATCAATTGTAATACCGAACAACATAAACAGTAGTCCCAACCCTGTCTACTTGGTCATTCCCCGTACGTGGTATAAGGACTCGGCCTTATTACATTACATAATATTGAATTTAGTCAAGAACTCACTTCCTTTCACATTGAGTATCTTTTAAATTTTATATATTTATAGAATTGGGACATAATACATTCATAACATTACACATTAATATAGAGTGGATATCATAAAAACAGTATTCATTTCTTCCAAAATATAAAACTTTTCAAATAAACATGATTTTTTTAAAAATTCTTAAAAAAATTAACTTGGCTTCCTTATTTGTATTAAACATCCTTATAACCTATAAAAATCATTTAAAAACTTGGTATGAGTACAAAAATCTTAGTAAGGGATATAAAAAGAAGGAAAGAACACATTAGTCCATGAATACTTGTAACATGTGAAATCATTTTAAAAAAACATACTTGTACCCATATAAACATACTTTATGAAACATGAGATTTCAAAAATATTCCCACAAAACATAAGAAAATAAGTATAACCATAAAGTTATCTTGGGGAATTACTTACATAATCTTTTAACCCTCTTGGCTACCTTATAATTTGTAACCCTCACGGCTTCCTTACAATTTGTGTAACCATCACAGTTACACTTGGAGTAACCATATGACCGACCTCCAAATTACACATACCCAATGAATTGGAGGGATATATAGGTCTCAAAATTAATAATAAACAATTCCCAATAACCAAAACATGATCATACAACATGAAAAATTACACAAAAACATTTCTTTTTAATTTTTTAAAACAAAATTTCAAAAGAGGATTTTAAAAGAAAAAACCCTTAAAAATCATATAATTGAAGTGTGACTTAATATAGTGGATGGAATATGTATATAAACTATAAATACACATAATTAAATATAATATAAACAAAATTAATCACATAAAAAATTTTAATACCATATAAATAATGAAGTAGAATGTTAACCTAAAGAATGGAAATCGGGTTAAGAATTCCCTTACCTTGGGTTTGTCTTGCTTAAAACTTGTTTAAACCTCATGTATAATGGTTAAAAGAGTGTAATTAATATATTAAAGAAACATATTCATCTTTATAATACCTTATATGATCATTTAATTACATCATTTTACCCTTTAATTGTTAGTATTTTGTTCCTTTCATTGTTTTGGGTGCATTCTTTACATGATTTTCATGATCTGTTCATGATGGATATTCTTGTAGATTGGAAGTGAAACTAGATAATTGGAATGGAATGGTATTTAAATATTTCCATAACCATAAACCATACCATTTATTATTTTGAATTCTTACATGAGGATGATTCATAAGTTAAAACATTATTGATATTCGTTTAGGTCATTTTGGCGATTCTTTGATCGTAATGAACTCATTTTGTTTTTTAAATTAATAGCATGTGTACAAAATGATTCAAAAACCTTATATGAGATATAATATATGAATTATAATCTGGTTCAACCATAAAAATTGTTTCATGACCAGTATTTAATTAAGTAAAAGAAATTGAAATCACATCGTCCACGATGTTGGTAAATGGACAAATCACATATGGTGTTTTAATTTCTTGAATAAGTGAGAGAGGAGAAGAAGTATAATGGTGATTCTTCCATAAAAATGATGAAATAAAGAATATGTAAGATAATGGATCATTCATGCCTCTTGGATAAGGGTAGGTGAAAGAATAAGAATAGAAAAGAAAATGGAAAGAAAAGAAAGAAAACAAAAGAGGATGTTTATCTCTTGATCTCTTCTCCTTGAGGTCCTTCTTAAGGCCTTTGGTTTTGGCCTTTTGGTGAGACCAAAAACTCTAGGACGTGGGGAAGATCCTTGGGAGGAGTATTGGGAATAAATTAGGTAAGTATAAAGGCTTGAGAGGTGTGGGAGGAAGAGAGGAATGAGGTTGGTATTATAGTGGAGGAGAGGAGGGATTTTACATTATTTTAATCATTATTTTAATATTTTTGCTTAAGACTATAAATAGTCTTACTTCATGTGACCCCAAATAGTAATAATGGAATTTGAGTTTGAAACAAGTGGGATTACATCACTTATGATGTCATAAATAGTTTATTTAACTGATAATTTGATTATACGGTATTTACCGTATTTCACTATTCATCAAAAATTCAAGAATTTCATAAAAATCCCAAAAATTCACCATAACCATTTTTCGACATATATAATTCAAAAATGAACTCCATTTTTTGAAAATAATTTTCTAAATATTATTAATATAATTTTAAAAATAAAATCATAATTTATTCAAAAATAACAATTTTAAATCTATAACTCATTTTTTAACACCTTGAAAAATTAATCAAGTTGTCATTATCTTAAATCCTTAAGAAAATAAAATAATAATAAAATTTACTATTCATTATGGTTATATTACTATTTATATTACTATTCAAAATGGTATGTTACTATTAACCAAAAATCAATTTGGTTTCATTAGACTCCAAATAACTTACTGATCACAATTATAGATAAATGTTTTTTGAAATTAAAAACATAGAAGTAGAAAAATTATGTTTAAATGTTAGTTATAACTATCTAATACAAACAAAGTTTCATCCATTTCAATTTATTTTTGAAAAACCTTGGGGTGTTACATTATCCCCACCTTATAGAAATTATGTCCTCATAATTTTATTTACTTATTAAACAAGTGAGGGTACCTTTAACTCATAGAATTCTCAGACTCCCGTGTTGCTTCTTCAACCATATGGTTTCTCCACAAAACCTTTACCTGGTGGATTACCTTATTCCACAATACATGTTCCCTTCAACTAAAAATCTGAACTAGTTTCTCTTCATAAGAAATGTTCTATTCCAACAAAACTACTTTTGGGGTCAAGACATGAGATGAATCTAGAATATACTTTCTCAATATTGAAACATGAAAAACATTGTTTACCTGAGATAAATTTAGAGGCAAAGCTACTTGGTAGGTGACTGGTCCAACTTTCTCCAGAATTTTGTAAGGTCCAATGAACCATGGACTTAGCTTTCCTTTCTTACCAAAACACATAACACTTTTCCAAGGAGATATTTTAAAGAAAACATGGTCACCTACCTAGAAAGAGAATTCTTTCCTTATGTTATCTACATAACTTTTCTACCTTCTATGAGTTGTCCTCATGTGATGTTGGATCATCTTCACTTTCTCATCCACTTCCTCTACTAATTCTAGTCCCATCAACTTCCTTTCCCCGAAATTATACCAAAAGGCTAGATTTTGACACCAATTCCCATACAATGCCTCAAAATGTGTCATCTGTATACTGGAATGAAAACTGTTATTATAAGAAAACTCAACTAAAGAAATATTTTGATTCCAACTTCCCTAGTAGTCCATTGACCAAGCTCTAAGCATATCCTCCAAAGTCTTAATCGTTCATTCTGACTTTCGATCTGATTGAGGATGAAAAGTTATACTGAAATTTAATTCTGTTCCCAATGACTTCTGAAGTCCCTTCCAAAAGTTAGAAGTGAACCTGGGATCATGTTCAGATACAATGGAAAGAGTAACTCCATGTAACCTCAAAATCTCTTTGAGGTACAGTCGAGAAAGTTGATCCAATGATATTGTATATCAAATAGAAAGAAAATGTGAAAATTTTGGGAGACGATCAACAAAAACCCAAATTGCATTGTTACCTCGAGAAGTCTTAGGTAGTACCGCCACAAAGTTCATGGATACATTCTCCCATTTCTACTCTGGCACTAGAAAAGGATGAAGCATCCCCTTCGATAACTACATCTCTACTTTAACTTATTGACATGTCAAACATTTCATAGTAAAATTAGAAATATATCTTTTCATTCCATCCCACCAATAATGTTCCTGAAGGTCTTTGTACATCTTAGTACTGCCAGGATGAACTGAGAATGGAGAACTATGAGCTTTAAACAACTAATATTTCTTCAACTAGGAATCACAAGGCACACACAAACTTTTTCCAAATATTAAAACATAATCTTTATCAAAGTTAAATTCTAGAAACTTACCCATTTTAACCAATTTTACCTTTTTCTATATCTCATAGTATTCCTTATGCACTTTCTTAATTATATCTGATAATGATGACTGCACTAAAACCTGAAACAAACAGAGGTATTTACTAAACCCACAACTTCTAAGCCAAAATTAATCAAATAATTAATCAAGGGATCATATTACAAATGTAACATGGTTAATGATGCATGATGTTTTGACTCAAGGCATCCACCAATTTGTTTACTTTTCCCAAATGGTAATTGATCGTGCAATTGTAATCCTTTATCAGTTCAAACCATCTTATCTGCCTTATGTGTAATTCCTTTTGGGTGAATATATACTTTATAATTTTATGGTTAGTATATATTTGAAATTTGGCTCCATATAAATGATGCCTCCAAATTTTCAAAGAAAAAACCACGGCTTCTAATTCCAAATCATGTGTGGGATAATTTAACTCACGATTTTTTAGTTGTCTTGAAGCATAAGAAATTACCGGATCATTCTGCATTAGAACACAACCAATTCCCTTTAATGAAGCATCACTATAGATGAAAAACTCACCATTTCGGGAAGGCAAATCCAAAACTAGATCATTCACTAATCTCTTCTTCATTTACTAAAAACAAACATCACATTCTTCTATCCAAATAAATTTAACCCCTTTTGCATTAATTTAGTTAGTGGGATAGATAACTGTGCAAAGTTTTTAACAAACCATCGATAATAACCTGATAATCCAATACAACTACGAATCTTCGTAACATTTGTGGGTCTTGTCCATTCATCAACCACTTTTTTTTTGGTAGGATCAATTTTTATTCCATCCTTATTTACAATGTTCCCAAGAAAAGAAATGTGTTGAAACCAAAAATCACACTTTCTGAATTTTCCATACATTTTATTTTACTTTAAAGTTTTTAAAATCACCCTTAGATGTTTGTCATGATCCTCTTTATTCTTATAAAATATCACAATTTCATCAATAAACACAACTACAAACTTATCCAAGAACTCATGAAATATTCTATTTATAAGATTCATGAATACAGTAGGTGCATTAGTTAACCCAAATGGCATAACAACAAATTCATAATGCCCATATCTAGTATGAAAAGTTGTTTTTGGGATGTCATCCTCCTTCACCTTCAGCTGATGGTATCCAGATCTCAAGTCAATCTTGGAAAAGTACCGATCTCCCTGGAGCTGATCAAACAAGTCATCGATGTGAGAAAAATGATACTTTCTTTTAACAGTGATGTTATTCAAAGCTCTATAATCAATGAAAAGTCTCATGGAATCATCTTTCTTTTTAATGAACAAAATAGGAGCACCCCATGGTGAAGTGATAGGAAGAATGAAGCCTTTATTAATAAAATCCTACAACTGATTTTTCAACTCTAAAAGTTTCATTTTATCCATTTGATAAGGGGGTTTTGAAATTGGATTAGCATCAGGAACTAAGTCAATTGTGAATTCAACTTCCCAATCAGGTATGAAACTAGGTAACTCATCAGGAAAAATATCAAGGTATTCATTTACCACTAGCATATCATTAATCTGAACAGTTCCCTTATTTTCAATAATATGATCAAGATAACTTTCATTTCCATCTTTCAATAGTTTCTCATCTTCCTGATATGTTATCAATTTCATGGGTTTGTTCATGAATAAAAACTGAAACTCTTTCTGAAAAATAACTTCTTTAGCTCTACAGTCAATCTTAGCATGATAAATAGAAAGCCAATCCATTCCTAGAATTACATAAAACTATAATAAGGAAAAAACAATAATGTTTTCAGATAAATTCTTTCCATAGAACATAATAAAAAAGATTCTTATAATTCCTCTTTGATATAATATTTCTCCCTAGTTTTTTAACAATAAGTTTTGGTATCATTTTTTGAGGTAATATTTCCAATTTACTAGAAAATTTCTCAGAAATAAAGGAATGTATAGACCCCATATCGAACAAAAATTTAGAAAAATTTGTGTAAACAAACAAAGTACCTGATACAACTTCATTGGATGGCCCAAAACATGCTGATGTAGTCACAAAGGATCTCACTACATCATTCTTCTTATTGTCTATCTTATTTTCATCATTCGGATCTCTCTTTGGGCAGACATTTTCATAATGACTCATCTCACCACATTTAAAACATTTTATAGTTTTCTTATCAGGATTAGTCTTAGGATAATTTTCATTGCAATCTCAGTCCATATGTCCAAACTTACCACATCAAAAACACTTCCCAGTTTTGGTAAGGCATTCCCCAGGGTGCTTTTTTTCCACACCTTTCACAAACTGGAAACTGGAATGTCTTACCATCAGATTTCTTTGGTTGATTTTTACCCATTGTTTTCTATCTGGACCTCTTATTATCCTTATTTTCAAAGTTCATGTTATCATCACCAAACTCAATCTCTACCCTCTCAGTACATCGGACAATTTTCTCATAACTTTTGAATTCATAGGAGGCCAACACCCTTGTATACCTTGGCTTCAATCCTGAGTAAAAGTAGTTGATTTTTCTATCAAGATCCAGAATAAGATTTAGAGAATACCTCGCCAGTCGGGTGAAGTTTGCTTTATATAAATCCACTAAATATTCCTTCTTTTTCTTCAAATCAAGTAATTGATTCTCCATACTAATTCACACCACCTTAGGAAAATATTTTTCAAGGAAAAGACTTTTAAATTCATCCCACTCTAAGGCATCAGTATACTCTTTATCCCTGGTATTATTTACCATTGACCACCACTGATCAACTTCACCTTCAAAATGATAAATGAAAATACTTTCCTTTTTATTATCTTAACATCCCATAACATTGAATATCTTTTCAAGGGATTTAATCCATCCTTCAACCGCTACTGGGTCAGAAGATACATTAAAAGAAGGAGGGTGTTGTCTCATAAAATGGTCCACTATTGTCATGTTCTATTGTGCTACCTCTGGTTGTTCTCTTGCATGGATGCCACCACCATTTATTGTCTGTGTTATCTAATCCATAACTATCACAAACTGCTCAGTTCCAATCTCTATCATTTTGGGTTGTAGATTTGGAAGGATGACATTTTGTCAGTGCCACTCCTATTTAGCTTCCCTATTTCTTCTGTGGACAACCATTCTGAACAAAAATATCTTAGTCAAAGCAACATGGTAATCTTTAAATGATATATCCTTTCAAATTAACCATAGAGTAAAATAATTTATGTTATTCTATTAACATCATCATAATTTCTAAAGTTATCTAAACCATCCTCTCATACCAACTATAAGGACCCAACCTTATTACATTACATAATCTTGAATTTAGTCAAGAAATCACTTCCTTTCACATTGAGGATCTTTTCAAGTTTATATCTTTAGAGAATTGGGACATAATACATTCATAACATTACACATTCATATAGATTGGATACCATAAAAAATATTCATTTCATCCAAAATATAAAACTTTTCAAATAAACGTGATTTCTTTGAAAATTATTCAAACATTTAATTTAAATTCCTTCCTTGTATTACACATCCTTATAAAATGTGAAAATCATTTAAAAACTTGGGATGAGCACAAAAATATCATTAATGGATATAAAAATAAGGAAAGAACACATTAGTCCATAAATACTTGTAACGTGTGAAATCATTTTAAAAAAACATACTTGTACCCATATAAACATAATTTGTAAAACATGATATTTCCAAATGATTCCCACAAAACATAAGAACATGAGTAGAATCATAAAGTTATCTTTGGGCATTACTTACATAATCTTATAACCCTCTCGGCTACCTTAGAATTTTAAACCCTCACGGCTACCTTACAATTTGTATAACCATCGCAGTTACACTTGGAGTAACCATACGGCTGACCTCCAACTTACACATACCTAATGAATTTGAAGGAGATATAGGTCCCACCCTTCATCACAAACAATTCCCAATAACCATAACATAATCATACAACATGAAAAATTTCACAAAAACATTTCTTTTGAGTTTTGTAAAACAGAATTTTAAAACAGGGTTTTAAAAGAAAAATCCCTTACAGAAATCATATAATTGAAGTGATACTTAATAGAGTAGATAGAATATGTATATACATTGTAAATACACATAATTAAATATAATATAAACAAAATTCATCACATAAACAATTTTAATACCATATAAATAATGAAATAGAATGTTAACCCAAAGAATGGAAATCAGGTTAAGAATTCCCTTACCTCGGGTTTTTCTTACTTAAAACTTGTTTAAAACTCATGTATAATGGTTAAAAGATTGTTATTAATATCTTAAATAAACATATTGATCTTTATAATACCTTATATGATCATTTCATTACATCATTCCACCCTTTAATTGTTAGTATTTCGTTCCTTTCATTGTTTTGGGTGCGTTCTTTACATGATTTTCATGATCTGTTCATGATGGATATTCTTTTAGATTGGAAGTGAAACTCTATAATTGGAATGGAATGGTATTTAAATATTTCCATAACCATAAACTATACCATTTATTATTTTGAATTCTTACATGAGGATGATTCGTAAGTTAAAACATTATTGATATTTGTTTAGGTCATTTCGGCGATTCTTTGATCGTAATGAACTCATATTGTTTTATAAATTAATATCATGTGTAAAAAATGATTTCAAAACCTTATATAAAATATAATACATAAATTATAATCTTTTTCAACCATAGAAATGGTTTCATGACTAGTCTTCAGGGAAGTAAAATAAATTAAAATCACATCATCCACGATGTCGGTAAATGGACACATCACGAATGGTGTTTTAAAATACTACATACTAGATCATTCATGACTCTTGGTTAAGGAGAGGTGAAAGAATAATAATATAAAATAAAATGAAAAGAAAATAAAGAAAACAAAAGAGGATTTTTACCTCTTAATCTCTTCTCCTTGAGATCCTTCTTAAGGCCTTTAGTTTTGGCCTTTTGGTGAGACCAGAAGCTCTAGGATGTGAGGAAGAGCCTTGGGAGGATTATTGGTTAGAACTTAGGTATGGATCATGGATTGAGAGGTGTGGGAGGAAGAGGGGAATGAGGGTGGTATTTATAGTGGAGGAGATGATGGATTTTACATTATTTTAATCATTATTTTAATATTTTTGCTTAAGACTATGAATAGTCTTACTTAATATGACCCCAAATAGTAATAATGGCATGTGAGTTAGAACCAAGTGGGATTAAATCACTTATGATGTCATAAATAGTGTATTTAATTGATAATTTGAATATACGGTATTTTACCATATTTCACTATTCATCAAAAATTCAAGAATTTCAGAAAAATCCCAAAAATTCACCCTAACCATTTTTTTATGTGCAGGATTCAAAAATGAACTCCATTTTTTAAAAATAATTTTCTAAATATTATTAATTTAATTTTTAAATAAAATCATAATTTATTCAAAAATAACAATTTTAAATCTATAACTCATTTTTTAACACCTTGAAAAATTAATCGAGTTGTCATTATCTTAAATCCTTAAGAAAATAAAATAATAATACAATTTACTATTCATTAGGGTCATATTACTATTCACAAGGGTATGTTACTATTCACCAAAAATCAAGTTGGTTCCATTAGACTCCAAATAACTTACTGATCATAATTGTAGATGACCGTTTTTTGAAATTCAAAACATAGAAGTGGAAATTTTATATTTAAAGGATGGTTATAACTATCTAATGCAAACAAAGTTTAATGCATTTCAATTTATTTTTTTAAAACCATGGGGTGATCAGTCCCAAAGACAACTATTAACCAAGCGCAAACACTTTCCTAGTCTCCTGTATACCAAACCAAAATAGTAAGACAAAAGGAAAAAACCATCTCTGATACCACTTTGTAATGTCTCGACCTGGATCACCATTAAGACGGTGGCTGGACCAGTCACCACATGACCTCAAGTGTGTCTCCTCGTACGCTAGAGACTGCCGACCAGCAGTGAGGGTGTAAGGGTAGTCTGTGGGGAGACTATACACTCTTATGAGAGTTGCGCAGTGATATAACAGAGTAAATAAAAATCAACAATGGAATTAGTAAATAGAAATAATAAAGCAACAGAAGACAGATTTCATATAAATGAATAAAAGTGTCCAATTCCAGTTTATACAATAGATGAATGCATGACATGGTATTGATACATGACAGAAAGTAGTAAATAGTACAACATGGTTTTTAATACAATATAATGTAGGACTCAAGTAAAGAAAAGAATTAAAATCCCAAAGGTGATCTCCATGAGCATCCTAAGATCCAGCTCAGTCCTTTGCTCCTAACTCCCGGGTACAAGCAAACAACAATAAGCAAGTTCCAAGGCCCTGTGAATAAGAAAGGTCTACTTGGGTACCCCAGTGCAATGGCATCCCAAGTAGGGTGTGAGATATAAATTTCAGTAGGTCGGCACCACCAGTTTCTAACCTAATCCCGACAATGTGGTCTAAATTAAACAATGTACATGCATGCATAAGTTAAGTAAGCAGTACAAAGTAACTAAATACCCAAGTACCTGTTTCAGCCCTCGACTGGTATCTAAACGTGTAATTAGTTCATTAATTGAGTATTGATATTTTATTCATAAGTCACATGTGAGAAAGTTGCCTACCGAGTCCAAGGTGTTTCCTCCAAGGTAAAATGGGGCTAAGCAATGATTGGGTCCGATGGGATTTAACCATGGAACCTACTTGTCAATGTTGGACCTAATAAGTGTATCCAAGGCATCCTGTGATGATATTTAGTAATAAAGTCCCAAGTTAATAACCAAGGAAACATAAGCCGTGAGGGACACTAACCCAATAGTATCTAGGTCCAGCTAAGGGTTAAGGGTGTAATCCAGTGAGCATAGTCCAAGGCATTCCATGATGAGGCACCTACTGAGTCCAAGGATTGCATCCAAGGTAAAATGGGGATAAGCAAGGACTAGGTCCAAGGAGTGTATCCAAGTAACCTACTTGTCAAATATGTATCCAAGGAGTGTATCCAAGGAATCCTATAGTATTATATGGGGGACCCAATGGTAGTATACTGGGCATCCAAAGATAAGACAAGGAATGAGATCTAGGCGAGTCTTAACCTTAGAAACCCATCCTTGAATTTGGAATGGGGTATGCGAGAGCTCAAGGTATTATCTGATTAGAATACAAGACAATCTTGAGTCTAACCATTCCTATTTAATTAAGAAGTCATATAAAAATTCATTTTGGTCCAAGCCTTGCCATCTGTTAATGTGGAAAGGTCAAGTAGCATTGCAACCATTTATTTATTGGTTCAAGCCTTACCTTCCATTAGTGTGGAAAGTTCAAGTAGCATTGAAACCATTTATTTATTAAATCCATTAAGGCATATTAAATAATTAATGTTCACTCCACTACCTTCCATCAACATAGAAAGGGGTGCTATGGACATGCAACCTTTATTCAATTACTCTTAATAAGGCTGAGTGATATACTCGATATACTTTCCAATTCACATTTCACGGTTAATTGTCAATTCAAAGAACTTAAATTAGGCGGGTAAAGTGATGAGCATACACGGTACTTTCCATTATGAAATTTATAATATAATTTGACTATTTAATATAGAATGTCTTACCTTTATAAATTTCAAGCCAAGGCACACCCAAATGGTGGCTCGAATTTGTCAAAACACTAAACAACAATTATGGAAAACATCACACATGGTTAAATCCAATTCAAAATTGGGCCAAGCACTTAGGTGGTTCCTTGTCCCTTTTAATTATTTTAAGAAGGTAACTTTGTTTTTTTAATTTCATTAGGGCCATGTCCTAAACATGCCATATTTCAACATAACATCAAGGCACAATAATTATAAACACGACAAGTCATGAAAGAAATTTATAACCACTACTTTTTAGATTGAAGGCAGCGCACCACTTTCGGAGGGGTTTTATTATAAAATCATTATATTATTTACCAAAAAAATAACTATTCACATTCAGCATTTAAAACATGAAACATACTAAATTTATATTCAAGAGGCATTAAATCTAACAACTTCAATGCAATAGTTTAAATCTAGAAAAAGTGAAGTAAGTAATTAATTAATGCATTTATAGAATTAGAGGAATTGGAAAGGGACCCTACCTCATGGTGGAACCAATCTGTCTACTTCATCTCTTGGAGCTTTCTAACTAAAATCGGTCGCTCCCCCCCTGAGTATATGCACTCCTACACATGTGAAAGGACACCTAGCCCCTATGCACACACCTTCATGGTAATGGGCATGTGCAAGGGGATCCTTACACATATGCTTATATGAATATACCAGTTTCCGCTCACTTATGCATGCATTTTTATATATATTCATGGGAACACCTATCCCCATACGTGTGTAATCACTACCATAGATATTTACACACATAATGGGAGAACCCACATACATATACCTACTTACCTATGAATACATAGGTGAGTCGCCATTGACTTGGAGAATCGAAACCAACAATTCGGGACCAATGCACTACACATTTAACACTATGAACCTTAAAATAATTAAAGAATGCAATTTAAATGGTGTGGGACCAAGAAACAAAGGAAAACCCTCACCTCGGGTGTCGACGACGAACCAAATCGAAGCAAAACCGCCCAGAACAGCTCAACGCCCTACCGATTGGGGTCAAAGACACATAAATATCTTAATAAAAGAGGTTCAAAACAAGTAGTAACCACATAAAATCACCTCAAAACAAAACTGGTGGACTGAAATCAACCAAACTACCTCACCTTCAGTGGTGGTTTCTGGAACATGCACCCACGGGTCCTAAGAGAAAATTTTCACCAACATAGAACAAGAGAGAACTGAAAATATGAGTTATCCCTAAACCCTAGGTTTGGCCACCCCCTACCCAAATGCCAGAGAGGCCGAATAATATCCATACATGAATAGAGGAGAAGGAAGACTACATAACTTGTCGATCCGGAGGAGAAACTACAAGGGATATGGATGAAAAAAATGAAGATCGGAGGAGCTCCGTGGAGGGGGGGTCTGAGCGTGCGATGAAGGGGAGACCCCTTGGGATGATGAATTGAAATGAGAGGGGAGAGGGAGTTATTTAGTTTTTAGATTTTAATTTTAATTTTAATTTAATTTAATTATTTAAACATACCCATCATCACAGTTTGACCTGCATGGTTTTCCAAACCGTGCGGGGTCTACTACCTCCAAGACACACCCTGAATGGGATATACAGATGGTTTAGGAAATATTGTATATTCTTTGCATGAGATAATATGCTAGTCTCTATTAACTCCATAGACATTCCACATGTATAAATGACACATTTGATAGACTTTGTGATGTAGGAAGACCTAATCCTTGAATAAATCAAGGCATGGAAAGAACATAAAGAAAATGTTTTTATTTTCAGAGACCAAATCCAACATGCCATCAAAGAATTGATGGAAATGAAAGAGTTAGAAAAAGAAGTCTCAGTTAGAGAAATAATTGATTCTCTATATGATTTGGAGGGATTCTAGGCACTGATCTAGACACATTTCATATCTGACATGGATGATCAGATAAAATTGAACATGTCAATTATGTGGTTTGTTTTTATTGTGTTGTGTGCAGTGGAAGTTTTGTTCTTGTGCACTCTACCTTTTTCTTTTCCTTTTGGTTTGATTTTTCGTTTTTATTTATCAAAAGTGTGAATTTTAAGTCACATTCGATCCAGCTTCTTGAGAAAGGTAAAGCCCAGAGACCCATATAAGGGACCTCACACCCATTTTTTCAGAGAGATGATCTTGAATAAAAATCAAAACAATTTCAGAAATTATCTCTCTATACTCTCTCTAATCCTTTTTGTTATTCATATGAAGTGATTCCAAAAACAATCTTGTGAAGTTCATGATAGGTAATATCTTTATCCTTTTCATGGATATTGATGGGATGTTGTGATTTAGAGTGTTTTTGTAGCCTTTATGGACTCCCAAAGTGGTATTTCCTAGGAGAAATGGGAACTTGGGGATATTGAACGTGTCTCCAAATACCTAAATGAAAATCTCAAGAAGGTAGAATACTTACAATCCAGACTCAAAGAGAAGAAGAAAAATAAAGAGACCAAGTCATCTCCCACTAAAGAACACAGTGTAAAACCTTAGTAAGTCAATCCAATATGGTAGACAATATCCCAAAAACCAATCCCTTGGGAACAACAAAAAGGATTGTTCAAGGATTTGTTTCAGAAAATAAATAGGGAAGTTAATCCCTCATACACCAACTATATTTAGGAAGAATATAGGCCAAGGAATATATAACCAAAATGTTTTCCTCAACATGGGATGATCCTAAAGCTAGATTGTGAAAAGGATCCTAGAGCATCCATAGATGAATGGGATCTAGACCTTCAATATTACATCCTATCAGTTGGTTTACAGTCATGGACCATAGATAGGGCACTCAAATTTTCAAGAGATACCTTGAGAGGTAATTCAAGGAGATTTTGGGATATGATACTAAGACACTAAAAAGTGTGATAAACAATCTGGGAATATGTCATATTCCCAATCCAGGTTATACCAGTAGTATCTAACTTTATTAAATAAGAGTTTGTAAGAAATTCACTGGTCGATGGGGATGGAGAGCTGGTAGAAAAAGATAGAACAGCTTTAACCAAGATCTAAATCTATGACATGTGCTACTTCAAAGAATATCTCTTCAAGTTTTAGCATTGGTATTATCTTCTTAGACCAAAAGATCAAGCATATTCTCTAGATGTCTTTATTCAAAAACTTCCAGATGGTTGGCTTGAAATTGTTCACCAAGCATTAAAGACTCATCTTTCTCAAAGTAAAGACTTACAAGATACATTAGGAGTTCAAGAAGAAATAATAAGGAAAGTAATAAGACTTTATTGTATGCAGAGTCGTGTCTTCCAGGATGTAAGAAATATGCTATATATGAGCTCTTCTTGTTGTCCAAAAGTAGAGGGGTCACAGGAAGATATAGATATGATCAAACCAAATAAGATCTTTGAAAAACCCAAAAAAGATCATTCAGAACATAGTGATGTGATGGACAGTGTGAATGAAATAAATAATTCAAGAAAATCTAGAAATGATTTGGAAAAGAAAATCATCAAGTAGATTTTTAGGCAGAAATCCAGAAAAATCTAATAGATTTCTTAGGCCAAATAGAATCCAGAAGGACATGAGAGAAAAACTTAAGGATAAATATGGAAATTATCCTAGATTACCTAAAGGAAAATATCTATCTAGTTGTGATTGTTATTGGTTATATAGAAAGAAAGTTTACAAATCTAAGATTTTCTCAAATGTAGATAGAAGAAGAGGAAGCCTCAAAGAAAAAATTATGGAAGATTCATCAAAAATATTGTTTGAGCTTGTCTGGGGAGAAGATATTGACTCAAACAGTGAAATTGTATATTATTTATATTCAGAATACTCAGAGGTGGAAGAATACATCTCATATTAGGAATAAGGAAATAATCCTATTTCAAGACATCTTTGAATATCCATGATTCAAACAGGGGCTAGTGCAACTGAAGACTCTCCATAACTAGTAAAACTAGAGGATATGGAAAGTGATTTAGTGAATTCTTCAGAAATATAAATCCATTTAGAAGAAATATATTTATAATAATGTAATATTCCCAAAGTTTATTGGTCGGAGGTATACCAGAAGTCTTGGGCACCATATCAAAAAATGACCAAGATATTCAAAGATGAAGAAACAGTAGGAGTCTATAAAATAGAAAGAGTATTATTTACAATGTCTTTACTAAAACCAAAATGGGTAAGTAAGGATATCTATAAAAAATTATAAGTATGTGTATTTTGGAATAATCCTGATCGTAGTAGATCCTCTTGTCAGAAAAGGATAATATTTATCATTCTTAATTGTAGTAGTAGATGGAGGTTTATCCAATTTCTCTAATGCATTATTAGGAGGAGCACGAGTGAATCTGTATGAAAGAGAACCATGGTTAAAGTTGATCCCAGACTTTAATGTAGTTCTTATGGACAAAATTATTATTAGAGATCTATAAGTAAAGATCAATATGAGGAACTAGAAGAAAATGTTTGGATTTCCACCTGAAAAAATATGTGTTAGAGTAATTACTCATCTTTATGTAAAGTTCTACAATACTAGAAGACCTTTTCTATGTAAGGGTGTAGAAAGATTTACACATCTTTTCCAAGATGAAGGAATTTCAATTAGAGTAATGACACCATAGGTGGTAAACCCCAAGAGGCTGACCTGGCCTAGAGAATGGGTTTCACCAGATCTAGAGGAAGAACGAATGCAGAAGATACTTCTTCTAAATGTCATTAAACAAGTTGGAAATAAACTTGTCATCTCTGATGTAAAAGAATAAGAATAAGATCTTAGATCAGAAGTATCAGGATCAGGTAGATTATATTTGAATATATAAAATGTAAAATCAGAAATCCTAGATAACCTTTTGGATAATCCAAGAATTTCAATTGGAAAAGATAAAGTTACTTCAACAGAAGCACCCAGACCATTAATTTCTAGAAATATTGTCTGACAAAGGAATGTTTGATTACCTATCTATTAGGATGAAGAATATCATGTAGAATATATGGTATCTTCGCTACTAAGGGAAAATATAGATGAGTGGTCTACATTAGTAAAATTAAGTAATAATGGAACTATATGCATTTCCCTAGTTGATACAGGTTGTACCTTCTCTTGCATAAGAATCCGATTTTTAGAAGTAACCTAGAAATACACAAAGTTGCAAGTTATAGTTGGTAACAATGCAATAGTTCTGATTTGAGAAGTGGAAAAGGATTTTCATATTGAACTCAATGGGGGAATATTTGTAGAAAAAATTCTTTATTTTATTTCTCAATTGCCAGATGAATTCTTGATTGCAAATAGATTCCTTATAAGATATCAACATGTAACGATATTTTTAGAAGGAATTATCCTTAATAATTATATGATTCCAACTGCTTCTGGAAAAACCAGAATGCTTCTAGAAAAGCAAGTATCTACGGTTTAAGTGGAAAACTATCTAGATAAGGATATAGAATACCATAGAAATATTGAACACTGCAGAGAACTGGTAAGATTGAAAGTTCTGAGGATTAATGAAGAAGATACATTGGCTAAGATAAAAGATTATTTATCAGAAAATTGGTCAGAAAACCCCCTAAAATTATGGCATAAGGAAATGACAGAGGCTACAATCACCCTTAAAGATCCTAGTACAATGATCATAAGTAAGGTGATTTACTATCCATATGAGATGGTTAAGGAATTTGAGAAACATATTCTATAACTAATTAATCTTGGATTAATTAGGCATAGTGAAATTCCTTACAGGAGTGTGTCATTCATGGTAATGAATCATGTTGAAAAACAACATGATAAGGCTATGATGGTTATTGATTATCATGATCTTAATTGTGCCACAAAGGATGATGCCTAAAATCTTCCTAATCAAGAAGCTTTAAGAATCGGGATTAGGAATGAAAGGCCAATGATATATTTTAAGTTTTATCTCAAGTCAAGATATTGGTAGATAAAGATCAAGGAGGATGATATACCATTAACAACATTTACAACTCCAGTTGGCTTGTTTGAGTGTCTAGTTATGTCATTTGGACTCAAGAATGCCTTGGTAATATTCTAAAGTAGAATAGATAAGAAATTCAGTAGATTATCATAGTTTATGGAATTCTATATTGATAATATGCTTGTATTTAATAAAAATATAGAAGAGCATATAAAACATTTACAGCAAGTGGTTGAAGTGTTCAAAAAATAAGGGATGATACTTTTAGAAAGAAAGATCATTTTGATGCAACCAAAGATAGAATTATTGGTATTGAAAATCCAAGGAAGCAGAGAGAATCTTCAACTGCATATTGTAGAGAAGCTAGAAACTTTCCCTGATGAGATTATTGATCAAAAGAAATTACATGTTTTTCTTGGTATATTAAGGTATTCCAGAGAAAACATAAGATATTTATCAAAAATATATGTTTCAATATAGAGAAAGGTGTCTAGTAAGGTACCTTGGAATTGGATAAGAGAAGATTCTGAAGTAATCATAATTTTGAAGCAAAAAGATCAGAACCTCCCAGAATTGGAGTATCCAAATGGGAGTGGAGATCAACTTATCTTTGAAATAGATGCATCATACTCATCATGGGTATGTATCCTAAAGATAAGGAAAACCCATGATGAAAGTATTAGTAGATATTAGAGTGGATGTTTTAATAAGGCAGAGAAGAATTCTCCTATCCATGAATGAGAATTACTTGCAGTTCTTAAAGGAATTATGGCTAATGATATTTTCTTAGGAAAACCTTTTACTATAATAATAGATAGTTCTTATATAAAGAATTTCATGAAAATAAAATTAAAAATATTTACCCAAGAACGATTAGTGTGATGGAGGAATGGATTTCAATACTATAAATTTAATATATAAAATATTAAAGGAAAATATAATGTTATTCTAGATGCAATAACACACTACTTTGACTCTTGTGGGTGCAATGGTAGATGGGATAAAATCAAAGAGATGTCTTGTTTTTATTAATAATAATTTTGTGTCATAATACCTACTTATCAAAGTAATGAATGAAAAACTCAGGAGAAAAAGAAGGAATTTTAACAGAGAATGTCATTCAGAAGTAAGGATCATCATCCAATAAGGTTGACATATCAGAAAGCATGGGTTCCTCGACTAGGAAGACTAGAAATCCAGGAAATGTTTCAAAAATATCCCTAGAGAGCAAGCCTAGGGATAAAAACCCCATTGAATGCTTTGTATGTGGTTAGAAAAGCCATTACAACACTCAATGTGAAAAAAATATGAGAAATATGAAGGCTTGAAAGAACCAAAAGGTAGACATTAATGGAATCTCTAAAGGAAAAGAGAAAACCATATTTATAAGATGGGTTGGTCAAGTAGAAATAGAACTTGAAAATGAGAAAAAGATTTAGAAAGAACTTCATCAAAAAAATGTTCAGAAGGAACAAGATCAAGAAATTCTAGATGATGATCTAGATTAAGAGCCTAATATAGAAAAATAAATATGGTAATATTTGAAAATGACTCCAAATATTTCAAGGAATAAATTCACAGTCATTTATAATCTGATGTAGAAAAATAAATATGAATGGGTATTCAAGAGAGGTCTAAACTATGTTTTAGACATGCTTAAAGAATCTGAAGATGCCCCCCCTATTCCCCTGGTGTTGAGTATGCTAGTTGAAGGTCAGATCAGCTTTTTTTATGTATGTCAGGATGTAGACTGATGATGGGTCAACATCAGTCCCATGGGGATCTCTTCTTGATATAGATGAAGCCATATGATGTTATTCTCAACATCAACTAGTTATATTCTGTGCATTCTATTATCGACTGCTTCAGGAGGAGAGTCATGTTTTCATATGTGGATGGCTAGTGCATGGTTTTCATTGGCAAGCGAAGTTTTGAGGTGGTCAATTGGTGTGTGGAGCCTCTTTGTTCCTTGTTGGTCGAGATGTCTGTGAAATCGGTGGATGATGAGATGGTGGAGATTCCTAGAGTTATTGGGGTGTTCTTGAATGTTTTCCACAATGGGGTTTTGACTCTACCCCATTGACATGATGTTGAGTTTTTTGGAGTTGGTGGCCTAGAACAAACTACTTTGTACTTTATGATAAACTTGTATTCATGGATTTGAATATTAATAAATACCTTATCACATATTGATTATTCTTCTGCATGAAACTTCATGTGATAATGTCCTAAGGATGTCTGTTTCACCAATGGGTCATAGCTGATCCCTACTATGATGAGAACCCAGAAGTTCCATAACACTATTCTTGAATATATGTTCTATGGCTGGATGATTTTATTTTAAGGACACAAATAATACAGGCCATTAGGATTGAGGACTCTTAAAACATTGAGGCACCTTCTTGTGCTCCCTTGGTGATATCCAGGAGGATATTATGAGAATGAGACCTTCCAATAGGAAATACACATTTCATAGTGTCATTGGATGTTCCTATCTGTATATGTGTGTATTATTCTTTATAATTTAAGATTATTATTAATGGGTATTACAACTCATTCACTTAGATTTATTGATGAAAACTATGACGACACATTTTTCGTAGCGAGGTAGGATGTTTTGGGTGCGTCATGAGTAATATTGCATTAATAGATAATGCGGGAAATGATTTGACCCTTCTATTCCAAAACAAAAGTTGATATCTCGGGCCCTTTGATGTAATTGATATAGCCAAAATAAATCCATGGCCATGGTGAGGAATGGGAAAGTTCAATTTTGGGAAGTCAAAGAAATAATAATTGAGCACATGGGTTTATGGAACTAGCCTGCAACCCGCTCGATTGGATATATCGTGGAAAAGAGATTACATTACACGGTAAGAGTTCATAGGAGGTGACACGCCATTGCGGCATTAACTTCTTTCTCTATGGATGACTTGGCATGTTTCTAGATGCTAACCATGGACTTTAGGCAGGCTCTGCCTAATTCCACTGAGAAAGAGGCCTATAGGGTCACATACTAAGTGTATCCAATTATCTCAGTTAAATATTTATTTAACAAGTTGAATAAATATTATTCGCGATTGTGGTTTAATAATTATTCAAGGATTCCTGATCGTATTTATTTCGACACTAGTTATTCGAGAAAATATATTGTGGGTGAAATAATATATTTATTAGCAAGTAATTCAGTGTTATTTATTTAAGAAATAAATAGTCATTATTCAAGGTCTAATCAATGTGGTGGAGGAAATAAAAAAAATGGAAAAACAAAAAAATACACTCCATGTATATTAATATATACACATTGTGTAGTTTTTCTAGGAATTTGTGAAAAATAATATATTTTATTTAATTAAATAATATTAGGTGTAATCCATTGGGAACATGTCAAGTAATAATAATATTCAAATGTTATTATTATACATGGGGTCTTACTAAGAATTAAATTAAATGAACAAATTCATTTGGGTAATTATTTCATTATTTTATTATTCTAAGTAATATAAATTTCGATTACATTATTCTCATTTAGAGAGACATTATTTGTGGTTGTGCACAATGGATCTGAAGAAATCTCTCAAGCCAAGAGAGAATTCCTTTCCTCCAAAAACGCTCTCAAGTTACGAGAGAGATCCTCTTCAACTGGATCAAGGAGAGCACTTTGGAAGCGGCTCTCAAGGCGATCAAAGGCAGACATCACAAGCGAAGGAAGCCTACACTTGGCTTATGTGATGCAATGACGAATCACATTAGATCGTGACTGGAAGCATCAACAGAGAGATAATTCCATCAAGGTAATTCTTGTCTTTTAATTAAATTAATTATAACCAACATATAATGATCCTCTCTATGGTTTCAGGACTTCCCTCTTTCCTTTTTTCATTCTTTGTTCTTTTCTGAAGATCTGACATTTTATCATCGTGACTGATCTCAGATTGATTATTTTTTTCACTTGGACTGGAGCCAACTACTAACAACCTTTAACCCGCTAGCTCTCACATGATATTCATGCTTCTGCTGAGATAGGCCTTTAGTCATGGGGTTCACCACGTCCTCTTCCGTGGACAATCTGCTCACTACAACTTCACCCCTTTGATAGAAATCCCTCAAGAGGTGACACTTCCAGAGAAGGTGCTTTGTCTGTTGATGTGACCTTGGTTCTTTTGCAAGATCCACTATTTTAGTATTATCACAATACAATGTGATAGGGTCTCTATTGCTAGGCACCACATCAAGATCCTGGACAAAGTTCCAAATCCAGATGGATTCCTTGGCTGTATCAGAAGCCGCTATATATTTGGACTCTGCTGTAGAATCAGCGAAAACTGGCTGCTCTAAAATCTTCTAGCTCATATCTCCTCCATTGAGATAGAAAACATATCCTAATTGTGACTTCAGATCATTCTGGTCTATCTGAAAACTAGAATCAACATACCCTCTGATGGAAAGCTCTTCATCTCCTCCATACACCAGAAACATATCCTTAATTCTTCTCAGATACTTAAGGATAGTCTTAACAGTAGTCCAATGTTGTTCTCATAGATCTTCTTGATATCTTCCTGCCATGATCAGTACATAGGCAACATCAATCCTAGTACATAACATGACATACATGATAGATCCTATAGCTGAAGCATATGGGATCTTGCTCATCCCATCTTTCTCTTATTGTATCTGAGGACACATTCTCTTAGAAAGATTTAGGTCATGTGACACTAGAACCAATCCCCTCTTGGATTGTTCCATACTAAATCTATTTAGTATATGGTCAATGTATGTACCCTGACTTAGTCCAAGTAGCCTCTTGGATCTATCACGAATGATTTTGATCCCTAGAATGTAGGTTGCTTCACCTAAGTCCTTCATAGAAAAAAACTTATTCAACCATTCCTTAACTGATTATAAGACTGGTACATCATTTCAAATAAGTAATATGTCATCAACATATACTACTAAGATAATGACCGCATTCCCATTAAACCACTTATAAATACATGGCTCAAATTCATTCTTAATGAAACCAAATTCCTTTATGGCGTCATCAAAATCGAATGTTTCATGACCTAGATGATTTCTTTAATCTATAAATGGATTTCTTCAACTTGAAAACTCATTTAGCTTCACCTGGTGTCACAAACCCTTCTGTTTGTGTCATATAGACATCTTCCTAAAGGTTCCCATTAAGGAATTCTATTTTGACATCCATTTTCCAAATCTCGTAGTCATGTTAAGATGTTGTGGAATGTATGATTCTTGTGGATTTAAACATGGAAAATGGTGAAAATGTTTTATCATAGTCAATTCCTTAATGTTTTCTGAATCCTTTAGCCACTAGCCTTGCTTTATAGGTGATAACTTGACCTTCCATGTCTATCTTTCTCTTGAATACCCATTTTCATCCAATAGGCTTTACATCAACTAGCTCATCAACTAGAACCCAGACTTGGTTTTGATACATAGAATCCATCTCATAATTCATATCTTATATTCATTTTTCAGCTTATGATATCTCTACTACTTCCTTGTAGGAGAGAGGTTCATCATTGTCCAACAATAATGATTCACCATCCTCGGTGACTAGGAAACCAAATATCTCTGGTTCCCTTACCTCTCTTGAGCTTCTATACATTACTTTTGTTTTTTGAACCTCTTCCACAAGGACTTGTGGAACTTATTACTATACCATCTCTTGTGTATCTTGAGCATCAACTTCATCGAAGTCAATCTTTCTCTCACTATCCCTTTTGAGGATGTGCTCCCTCTCAAGAAAGACGGCTTGTCTGGCGACAATTATTTTCTTGTCTCAAGGGTTATATAGGTAATATTATTTTGTTTCCTTGGGATATCCTATAAAGATACACCTCGTGCGCTGGGGTGCTAGTTTTTTACCTGAGAAGGCCTTAAAAACACCTCATATCCCTATACACATGTGTGCGAAAAAATGGGTTTCTTTCCATTCCATAACTCAGAGAGGATTCCATTTTTCTCCTTAGTTGGTACTCAGTTTAATGTGTATGCTACAATTTTTAATGCATATCCCCAAAGGATAATGGAAGATCGACATGACACATCATTGACCTCACCATGTCCAACAAGGTGTGGTTCCTCCTTTCACTAACACCATTCCACTGTGGTGTATAAGGAGGAGTGAGTTGAGATAGAATCCTAGACTCCCGTAAAATGTCGATGAACTCTTGGTTCAGATATTCTCCATCTCGATCTAATAGAAGCTTCTCTATCTTCTTACCAAGATGATTCTATACTTCATTCTTTAATTCCTTAAATTTCTCCAAGGACTCTGACTTATACCTCATTATCCTGACCCATCCCCCGGGGCCCATGTCGTGACTACCCCAAGCCCGCCTTCCATAGGCCAAGGGCTGGTGACTAGCGACGAAAAGGCATATCCTAAAAAGGGAAGGCATTGCCTTTAATCCACACACACACAGGCCCAACCACATCCCAACACACTGAAAGGGGGAAACAGGTATACCACTAAAAAAATCTGAGTGTAAGTACAATTGAAAGTAAGTGGTCCAGAATACAAACCTAACAAGGAACTAAAAACAGCAAGTACAAAAAAGGAAACTCTGATAGTTATCTGTGGAAAACCCCACCTGATCATGAGAGTAGTGAAGCTACTGGAAGCCGAATTAGTATGTCATGTCTTCCCAGTCCTATGGGGCCCCACCTAGTCCTAGGCCACCAAGTCCACCTTCGAAGCGTACATCAGTCATGTCCCCCTGGGTACCTCTATCAAAACGCTGATTGTCTGCACCTGACACAATATGTGCGGGCAAAGCTCGTGCAGGGGTGAGTATAACAATACTCAATAGGGACCCCGAGACCCCTGAAGGTCTCTTAGCAATCAATGAAGAAAAACATAACAAAGAAAATACCACAAAGGTAATACCACCAAGAAGTACCACAACCACATAGCACAAAGTAAAAGATGAAGCTCACACTAAGTATAACTTAAGTATAGAAATAAAGATGATTAGTCATAAAGCTATATCATATTATTCTGTTGAGAGGCTCTTCTGCTGACCCGCACGGGGTCGCTAGCTGATGACCCACAAAGGATCACTAGGTGTTGACCCACATAGGATCGTTATGTGCTAAACCATAGAGGATCGCTAGATGCTGACCCACACAAGATCGTTATTCTTTCTTCACGTCACAGCCACCCACTAGATTCCCGCACTTAGCACGCTTGATTTCTGGAGGATCTACTCCTCAAGCCATCATCCATACCACAACATCCACAAAGTCCCACATATAGGTAACCCAAAGGACTGTATTTTTTTAAGGGTTCCAACACAAAAGATGGTGTATCGATCAGACGCCCCGTCTATAAGTTATGGGCTTTTTAGTAAAAAGGGTCTGGTTAGATTCAAGTCCAATCCAACCCATCCATACTCCAACTTCTTCCAAAACTCAAGAAGAGTATATCATAAGTAATAACCCATTACAAGGGTCTCAACTCCACTAACGGAACATCAATCAGACGTGCGGTTTGCAAGATATGATCATTTTAGTAAACAAGGGTCTGGTTGTGTCTGGGCCCGGTTCGACCCGGTCGGACCGACCCGACCAAACCGGCCTGAGGGTTCCAGATACCCCTGGTTCAATTAGATAGACTTGACCTGAACTATTTCAGGTTGGGGTCAGTCTGGTCTGGCCTTTCCAATGGGCCTCATTGGACCCGATACGGCTTGGCTAAGGGTCCAGCCCGTCGGGTCGCCCGGTGACCCAGTCTCATCCATACCGGCCCAAAGGGCGCAGTTCTGGCATGCCATCATAGTTTTGGATGGCCCACCTACTTGGTTCTGACTTGGCTGCTGGCTGGGGAACAGCCCTCCATCCAAAGACCGGTCGTGCGGTGCGACCAGTGGGGTGCTCTTGGAACATGACATCCAGCCACATTCGGCCTCTGCTGGCCCCGTGTGGTGTGGGGACTTCCTCTAGCTGTGGTCAATAGACTGCAGCTCAGCGCATCTAGGTGGACTGGACGTGGGCCACCCCCTCTACACAGCGTTGACGGGCACCGCGTCTCCTCCTCGTCGCAGCTGTCCGGCCGCAGCGTGCTGGCAGTACCTTCGACGGGCCACCTGAGTCACTCTAGTGGTCTGTTTCTCGAACTACTTGCATCCTTAGAATAATTAGGCCATCACCTTCATTACGACAACCTTAAACTCACTTTTCCTCCATCTCGAGAAATCATCCATGAAGAATTAAAAATAAACAACAATGGTGGAGGGTTTGGGCCTTATTCATGTCGGCATATGCCCTCCACATTTGAGTGTAATCATGGGGAAAGTGTTAACCATAGAGAAAAAGTGAAACCCCAATTCAAAACCCCGCACAAATATCCACTTGAAAGAATGAGTGATTCATGGATCAACTTTTTAGTCGGTTGTTCCGCATTCGTCGTTAATTTTCAAGAATGAGGAAGAACTTATCAAATACTTAAAATTCATAAACCCCTACCTGGATTCATTGGGTTCGCTGGTGATGAAGGATGCGATTCACGTCATCGTCTGTCTGTGATCATTGGCGTTTGTCACTGCTTGTCATCCTCTGGATCCAATCCTCCAAAGTCCATTTCTTAGTTCTTCGTTCTTCATTGGAGAGGAATTCCGCCGGAGGTTCGTCAGAGAATCCCCGCAGTTTAATTATCCACTCTCCAATATGTTGGTTTAATAAAAAGAAACATGTCACAGAGTTTCTGTTATGCTGCGACGTTGCATCGTTACATTGTTTCATTTATGAAAAAGCGTAGCGGTTACGCTTGCGCAACGAGCCACTAAGGGGATTCCTTAATTGTGCACTGTCATCGCCTCATCACCGCATCATAGCGTCACCGCCCACCTCTCAATGGTGCGAAAGAAAAATAAAATAACTTTTAAATTTATTTTATTATTTTTCCAGAAAGTCCCAAAAAATAACTTTTCCATCTGACCCTTGCTGGTCAAAGTTAAGTCCTTTCTAGGCGAATCTCGGCGCTGCGAGTTCAATGATTCCCTTGTATTTCAAATCTGAGCACCATTTCAAAAGATAGAAAATCTTGCTCATACGTTTACTCAACATACCTTAAAAAAATTTCAAAAATTAATTTTCACCCTCGACTTGTGTCGGCCGAGGTTAAGCTCTGCCTAAGGGGAACACACCCTCACGAGCTTAACGATACTCTTAGATTTTCAATCCGAGTTACCATTTAGGAGTTATAAGGATTTGATAATAAAATAATTGTTACTTAATTATTTTATTTACGACTAAAAACTAACTTCCACTATTGGCCCGCACCGGCCAATGTTAGGATCTACCTAAGGAAAGAATACCCTTACGAGCTCAACAGTGGTCTCAGATTTTTAATCTGATTCACCATTTATGATTTATAAGCATTTTAAAAATAAAATAATTTTATTTAATTATTTTATTTATAGTTATGACATTTTCGGGTTTTCTCACTAGAGGGATGCGTCGACTAAACTTAAGTCGCGCCTAGGGTAAACCCACCATCCTGAATACAATGGTGCAATCAGATTTCTTATTTGGGAACCCGTTTAATATTTATTCCACTTTTTCAGTAAAACCTCTCATGTGTGCTATTTAAAGCTTAACATTTTTCGACAGATCATTCCGGACACTCCGGCCTTAGAATCGCATGTTGTCTCAACACCTGGTCTCGAAATAATTCCATATAATTTAAAAAAAATACACAGAAATTCCGAGACATTAAATTCTCCCTAAATTAGGTTTTTACATCCCCAAAAGCCAAAATAAAGGCTAATCAAACAAGTGGGGGTATTGATCATGATTCTCAGTCTCCCACTCCCATGTGCTCTCCTTGAGATTCATGTGATACCACTGAACGTGCACCAGAGGAATTGACCGTCCAAAAAGGAACTGCTCCTATCGATCCCCTATCTCCACCAAGAACTCTGCAAACATCTCCCCATTATCAATGTCTATCTCACCCCACAACCGGGATATAAAGCAAGCATCACGATCTGAGATGATCATCGAAGTCACCCCATGGAGATGTAGTATCTCCTAGATGTAGAGGCATCCCAAGCCCTCTACCGGTCCCTTATCCCGGATGGGTAGAAAGTGAGCCAACTTGGTGAGTCAGTCAACGATCACCCATGCTGTGACTGCCCCAAGCCCACCTTCCATAGGCCATGGGCTGGTGACTATCACGATAAAGTCATATCCCAAAGAGGGAAGGCATTACCTTCAAACCTGTACACACACACGCCCAACCACATCCCAACACACTGAAAGGGGGAAACAAGTATTCCACTAAAACAAGTTTGAGTACAAGTACAAGTGAAATTAAGTGGGCTAGAATACAAACCCAACAAGGAACTAAAAACATCAAGTACAAAAGGAAACTCTAATAGTCATCTATAGAAAACCCCACCTAATCATGAGAGTAGTTAAGCTAATGGAAAACGAAGTAGTATATCCTATCTGCCCAGTCCTACTGGGGCCCACCTGGTCCTAGGCCACCAAGTCCACCATCATATTGTACATCAGTCATGTACCCCTGAGTACCTCTGTCAAAATGTCAATCGTCTGCACCAGACAAAACACGTGTGGGTGAAGCCCGTAGAGGGGTGAGTATAACAATACTCAGTAGGGACTCCGAGACCCTCAAAGGTCTCTTAGTAATCCATGAAGTAAAACACCACAAAGAAAATACCACAGAGGTAATACTACCAAGCAAGATCTCAAACACATAGCACAAAGTAAAAGACGCATCTCACAATAGGTATAACTTAAGTACATAAGTAAAGATGATTATTCGTAAATCTAGATCATCTTATTCTTTCGAGAGGCTCTACTGCTGACCCACACAGGGTCCCTAGGTGATGACCCACAGAGGGTCCCTAGGTGTTGACCTACAGAGGATCACTAGGTGCTGACCCACTGAGGATTTCTAGGAAATGACCCACTGAGGATCGCTAGGTGCTGAACCAAAGAGGATCGCTAGGTTCTGACCCACAGATGATCGCTAGGTGCTGACCCACACAGGATCTTTATTCTTTCTTCACATCACAGCCAGCCATTGGATTCCCTCACATAGCATACTTGATCTCTGAAGGATCCGCTCCTTAATTCATCATTTGTACCTCAACCACTACAAAGTCTCACACTGAGTAAAACCAAATTATCATCTCATCATAAAGGTCCCAACGAAATAGACGACGCGTCATTCGGACGCCCGATCTGTGAGTTGTGGGATTTTTAGTAAAAAGGGTCTGGTTGGATTTGAGTCTGATCCAACCCATCCATAATCCAACATCTATGAAAACTCAAGAAGAGTATATCAGAAGGACCTCCCCATCGCAAGGGTCCTCATGTTGTAGATGGTGCATTAATTAGATGCATGGTCTACAAGTTTTGATCATTTCAGCGAAACGGGGTCGGTCGGGTCCAGGTCAGGTTGGACCCGGTCGGACCAACCCAACCCAACCCTATCTAGGGGTCCGACGTGGGTGGTGCATGGGTCCAGCCTAGCCAGCCCTTTGGGTTCATGGGTCTGCCTCACTGGACGACCCAGTCTGACTGGGCAGGATGCGGCAGACAGTCGCGTTCGACCTCCCTCCCACCCTGTGGTGGATGCGGGGCAGCCTCCTCGTCGTGGTCAAGCAACAGCAGTGTCTCTACACGGTCGGCCAGGCCAACCAGTCATTTTTCATGCATGCATACTGTGTCTTCATGCCTCCAGTGCACCTAAGAGGGCCACTCCTCCATGCGACGTCGATGGTCACACTACCATCCTCCGCCTGCGGCTTCCTTCCACGAGCCGTCGCTGGCCACCACCGCCGGTGATAGCACACCGACGATACCTTCAATAGGACACTAGAGTCACTCTGATGGTCCTTTTCTCAAACCGCTTGCATCTATAGAATTTCTAGGTATTCACCTTCATTTCAATGGGATCAAACTCTCTTTACCACTATCTCGAGAAATTTTCCACGAAGAATGCACAATAAACAACCACGGTATAGGGTTCGAGCCTTGTTCGTGTCGGCCCGCGCCCTCCACGTTAGAGTCAAAGAATAGGGTAAAGTATAAATCCACACAACAAGATTGAAACCCCAATTCAAACCCCCACAAAATATCCCCCGCAAGAACGAGTGAGTCGTGGATCAACCCATTAGTCGGTTGATCTGCATTCGTCGTTAATTCTCAAGAACGAGGAAGAAATCATCAAAAACTTAAAACGCATAAACCCCTACCTCATTGGAATTCAATACTGAAGCATTATTCCTCAAGGTTTCAGGATTTTTGACATGGATTCTAGCTCCGTTCTTCAAGGCACGTTGAATCCAGTGATGATCTATCGGCGCATCGTTATTTGTTCTTCATTGGAGAGGGATTCTGTATGCGGTTTGTTAGAGATTTACCCACATCACTAGTGCAGAAAATGTTTTTTATGTCGGTTATTTTTTATTTTTTACATCATTTTTTAGCTGACTTTATCAAAGGATACTTTATAAATATATTTTTTTACGTCGGTTATTTTAAAACTGAAGTAAGAAAAGAATAAATCGGAATCGTTTTTCATGTCGGTTTCTAAATAACCGACATAAAAAACCCTTCGGAGGCTAAATTTATCACATCGGTTATTTAATAATCAATGTGTTATATAGTTTATTGCATTAGTTATTAAATATCTAACATGATAAATCGAGCCTCCGAAGGGTTTTTCACGTCGGTTCCTAAATAATCGACTTGGAAAAGGATATACAACGTCGGTTATGTAATAACTGACATAATAAACAATACCCAGGAATTTATTACATCAGTTATAAAATAACCGACATAAAAACCAATTTTTTTTTAATAAAACTATGAAACCATTACTATGCTCTACCAAAGTAGACCTAAAACAAAAAGAAACCAGACCAAAAGTAGACCAAAACCAGACCAAAATCCATACCAGAAGAAAATCAGAACTAGGCCAAAACAAGAACCCAAGAAAAATTAAACATTCATATATATAACATTCAAAACATACAATGTCAACTAAAAAAACCTAAATCTGACCAAAACAACTACCAAATACACAATTACAATTACAATATTCAAAATTACATTTTACACTACAAACAAACTAAAATTCAATCAAACCTGTAAAATAATTTGACCAGTCCACTTGTAAGTGTTTGACCTCTTGAGAACTATAGGGTTAAGGGTCATAAAATAGCTACAAATTAAAATGAAAGTAGTTAACATTTATAATGAATAAATAAAATGAAATATTATGGCAAAGTTTATAAGGAAATCTAACCTGGTCAAAGTTCATTATTGTTCCAGTTGTAATTATTTCATACATAAATCTTAACATATAATATCCACATTCGATGACGCCTTGTTTTCATGAAAATTATATTTAAATAAGTGTCAACTAAAAATATCATTTTTATGTAATACATCTAAAAGTACAAATTATAACTGGATATTTACCTTTACTTTTACATATTTGATCTTGGAACTCTTTTTCTTTGTGTTTTTTAGAAAGTATTCCCTTCCCCAGTTAAAAAATAATATGAATGGGATAAATTTAAAATTCATTATAATATAAACAACTATTAAGAAATTGAAACTTACTTTTCCAACATATTCTTAAAACTTCCCCACACATCGCCATGGAAAGAGCATATCCAATAAAGTGTTTTCTCCCTTGGAAAAAAAACACCTAACATCCAATGATCACTGATATAAAAGAAAATTTAAGGTTGGTGGTTTTTTATGTTAAAATATAAATAACACTTTGCCACAGATATGTTTTATACCTCTCACAAAAAGGAATCATCCAACACTGTGTGATTATATTCTGTTAAAATCTTTCATCAATATAAAGTGTTCTTTTTTCCTCATCCAATGCATGTGCTTCAGGGGAAATCATATGTGGGTCCATGATTCCATATACATCTGTATTATCATTCTTCTCACACATGTTATAAATATACCTAATAAAAACAGACATAATTATACATTTTTAATAAATATAACGCAGGGAAAGGTGTTAAGACTTACATAGAAAAAATCTAAACCACGTTGATGCTCAACTTATCTCTAGTAACAAGATTCATGATATCAGTTTTCACAATCCCCACATTTATTTTACATCCACAAACATGAGCTTCTATTAGAAACAAATAATGATCCGCCAACAAATTTGAATATCTTGACAATCTTTCAAGACTACTAGAATCTGTATCTGATGTCATACCCATTTATCTTTGTTGTTGTCTATACATTATTTCTTTACCTTTGAAGTATTCCTATAAATAAATAGAAAAATATATTAGTTTTCAAATGTTAAAACAACTTTAATAAAAAAATAAAATAAAAGATATAACATACATACCTCTATGGTAATGAGTCGTAGAATTCTGGATGGCCAAACTAAAAAGTGGTTGATACTATGTCCAATTGTTGTCACTTTATCTGTAGGTAATGGTACTCAAGATGATCTACCTATAATATCTAGTACAATGACCCTATGATTCTATACCTCTAACTTTTGATGATGAACTGTATCTCTTATAAAATATACCAGCCCATATGCAACTATATGATGGTGAGGATCATCAACATACAACTCACAATATGTAGGAAGTTATGGCGGAATATTAGGATAAAAAATGGGGTTCGCAGGCTGAGGTGGAGGATAAATAATGGGGTCTGTAGGTGGGGGATTGGGAGCTGCTGGCGGAGATGGAGGATAAATAATGGGGTCTTCAGGGGGAGGTGGAAGAGTGGGAGATGCAGTATGAAATTGTCTTTTCATGTCTACAAACATAGACTGTACCGACGCTCTAATATTTTTCTCCATCGTCACATTAATATTATGAACTTCAGCCTCTAAGGATTTTTTTTATAAACACCCTCAATGGAAGAAGTTGAATAACGTGGAAATACTTTTCTTACCGATACACCCGTCGAGTATCCTCATACACGATCGGGGTGTTTGGGCTTTCCCAATGCTGCAGATAAAATATATTGCCTCCCAGCAGTTGTAAATACCCCATGTGTGTTATGCTCCTCAAGAGAATCCTATATTAATTAATTTAACATTTCTATAATGATTCAAAGTATATAAAGAATAGAATTAACTTAAATAAATAAAACAAATATCTTACAATCCTCTTAGCTACGATTCTCGATTCTTCCGAAAGATATTGCCCCTTTTTTCCCATCTGAGCTCTCTTCCATTTTTCATGTCTAGATGGAGGGTATGGAGGGTAAACCTCTCCAGATTTTGAAGACTTAGCTCTAAGTTTTTGTAATTTTTTTCCATCATTTGTTCTTCCAATAAACTATACCCTCCCCGAGATAAATTATGAGGGTATACATTTTTAGATTGGATCTCCTGATGATATGTCCTTGTTTTCTATAAATTAAGAATAATAAATCATTAACAGAACATTAATAAGATCATTTATATAATAAATCTTATAAAAATTTACATTGTCCTTACCAAAAATGATTCTTTTCTTTTACTTTAAATAAATTGTTTCCATGTGCATTCATATATGAAAGGATATATATGACATGGATTGTCCTGTTTCCTATGACCGAAAATGAAATCAGATGTGAGGGTTGATTTGAAATCCATCCATCTCCTAGAAGCCATCAATAAACATTTCCTCTTGACTCCTCTAGTGTCAAGAATATCAATTTCATCTGATAAAGAAGAGGTAAAATATATTATACTATAAACATTTAAAGATTAGTTAAATAATAGTAAAAGACCTTACCAAAATTTTCCCTCATAACTGAGATATTATCACTTTATCCACACTTATCCAATCATTATACAAAATTATTACTTTGGTTTTATCCTGAATTGATACAAAACTCTTAAAATCTTTTGCATTTGGACCTCTAGGAATATCATTCTCATCAAAATCAATGAGTATCCTTTGGTCCTGGCTATGGGGAAATGATAATTTTGGTAAACTTTTCCATCCAAATTTACCAACTCTTGAACTCTTCTTTGTTGTTATGGGAGCACACGAGGAATATTGGGGAACATCAAGAGAATCATGTGAATATTCCTCCCCATAGGTATGATCATGATGATTATCTCCAGAATCATGTGGTTTATCAACTGATTAATCTTTCATTATCCTTCAAATCAAAAAAGAAAACATTAGTTCAAAAATATATAAATTCAAATATTACAATACTAATGTAAACAGAAAATGAAAAATTAAACTAAGTTACGTAATAGTAAACATGGTAAATATGGTAAGCATGTTAAACAATGGTAAACATGGTAAACATGGTAAACATGGTAGTGTAATTTTCATTCAAAAAAATAAATAAATATATAAGTTATGTAAATGTAAAGTGTGGTAAACTATTGTAAACATGGTAAACATGGTAAAGTAATTGTCATTAAATAAAATCAATAGATATATAAGTTACGTAATGGTAAACATGATAAACTAAACTAAAAAAATTAAAATAAACAAACATTTCTACTAATTTGTTTTAATACACATTTTAATAAAGAAAAAAAATTAAAATATCTAACATTTTATGAAATTAATAAATTTAAACAAGAAATAAACATATGTTACCTAAAATATTATGAATTTACAAATGGATTTTTTCCTCAAATTCCTTCATCATTATCGTTCCTTATGGCACAAACCATGTCTTCAACATGATCATCATTATTTTCTGCTAATCTTTCCATGGAAGTATGGATCTCACATAAATCATCATCTTCTTCAAGTTGATCCTCACCAATATATTGTTTTTTACCTTATAAAACAACAGACCACTACATATACGATTGATCAACAACATAGAAAATTTGTTTTCATGTGTTGCCATTATAAAATAATATGTTGTGTTTTCCAATCTATTTAGATTAACAATTGTCATTCCAAATTCATCATATCTAACACTGTTGTTACCAATAAACCATTTTCAGTTAAAAATAGGAACTTTAATTTTAAAGTAATCAACCTCCCATATTTATTCAATGACTCCATAATATGCACTTGATGCATAAATTGGGTTTTTTTCTTTAGAACTTGAAAAATGAATTGCGTCTATAAATATCAATACACCACTATTTTGAACTACACTTTTGTTTTCCTAAGCTTTCGTATGAAATGTATAGCCATTAATGTCATACTTAGACCATGTTATCACATTTAAACTTGGAGCACCCACTAACCATCTTAATGTCTTTGATACACGTGTTCTACCAAGCAAGGTATTTTTAAACCATGGAAAAAATGTTTCGTTATTCTCATTCAAAATCCACATTTCTTTCTTCTTTGGATTTCATTGTTTCAACTCATTAATATGAAATGTGATATACGGATGAGCATCAGCTATGTTATTTAAGATGTATAATTCTACCTTCTTCATTTGTTCAGCTGACAACGATTTGATTTTCAATCCATGAATCCCCGTTCCCTTATTATTAACTCGTTCATGGAGAGATGGAGGTAAAATTATGTGCTCTGTCGTAGCCAAGTAGCTCGTACAAAACTATGTAACCTCCTCGGAAATATACTTTTAAATAATGGAGGCTTTAGGTCGATATGGATTCTTAACATACCCCTTCAATATTTTTATATACCTTTCAAAAGGATATATCCAATGAAGATATATAGGTCCATAAAGATTTATTTCTCAAACCAGATGAACCATTAAATGCACCATTATATTAAAAAAATATGGAGAAAAATACATTTCCAATTGAAAAAGTATAGAAATTGTATCCTTTTCCAAAATTTTCAAAGCATTCACATCAATCACCTTATTACAAATTGAATTGAAAAAATAACACAACTTCATTATAGTCTTTCTGACACAGATGGGCAATATTCCATGCAATACAACTAGTAGAAGTTGTTGCATCATGATGTGACAATCATGATATTTCATACCTATCAACTTCAAATCCTTTAAAGAGACAAAAAAAATTATATTTTAAGAATAACCTTGAGGCACTTTGATATCATCAAGACATTGAAAAAAACTAATTTTCTCCCTCTTGGATAATTTATGACAAGTCGAGGGAAGAAATGATCACCTTCCATTAGGAGTGGGAGCTAACTCCAAATGTATTCCCATTGATAGTAAGTCTAATCTTGCATTCAACCCATTTTTAGTCTTTCCTTTAATATCTAACAATGTTCTAATTAAACTATCACAAATATTCTTCTCTACGTGCGTGACATCAATATTATGTTTCACTTCATGGTATCTCCAATATGGTAACTCAAAAAATATTGACTTTTTCTTCCAAATATGTATATCATTACCAGATTTATGTGTCTTTCCCAATGTCACATCAATATTTTTCACCTTCTCAAAATACACGTTAGCATATAAAGGTATTGGAGAAATGTCAAATTCTTGTGATCTATTTAATGCCTTTTTTAGTCTTCTATAAGAGAGATCCATAGGCAAAAACTTTCGATGACCCATGTATATTGTTTTCCTCCCATGATGCAATTGACAATATGAAGTTTGTTGTTCTCAAATTGGGCATGCTTTATGCCCCTTAACACTATATCCAAACAAATTTTCATACATTGGGAATTCATTTATAGTGAACATAAGCATTGCATGTAGTTGAAAATATTTCATTTTATAAGAATCATACACCCTAATACCATCCTCCCATAAAAGTTTCAAATCATCAATAAATAGTGAAAAGAAAACATCAATATCATTTTTGGGTTTCTTTGGACCAGACATCATTATACTCAACATGACATATTTGAACTTCATACAAACTTCAAGAGAGAGGTTGTAAATTACCAATAAAATAGGCCATGAACTATGTGTTCTACTGAGGTTTTGGTATGGATTCATTCCATTTGTGCACAACCCAAGTCTGAGATTTCTAATTTCATTTCCAAATGTAGGATACTGCTCATCAATTTTCTTCCATTATGGACAATCAACTGGATGGTGTTTTTTTCCATCACATATCCACTCATCATCATGCCATCTTAACCTTTTTTCATCATGTGAATTAGCAAATAAACGTTTCAAATGATGAATTATAGGAAGATACCAAAATACCTTGGCAGGGATCTCTGTAATCTATACATCAGCCTGTGATTTTTCTTTCAACTTATACCGTGATGTCCCACATTTAGGACACTCTGACAAAAATTCACATTCCTTCCTATATATCATACATTCATTCAGACAGGCATGTATCTTCTTGTATCCCAATCCCATCAGGCATAATATTTTCTTGGCCTTATAATGTGAATCTAGAATATCATTGTCTTTTGAAAAAATTTCTTTCAATAATTGTAGCAGCTCTGTAAAACTTATATCACTTCATCCATGTTTTTCCTTCAGGTTAATCAATCTTAACACCGCCGACGAAACCTTAAAATCTGTACAAATAGGATACAATGGTTTTTCAGCATCACCATATAGACACAAAACTATGGGTTCTATCTCATTTTGTTCTACTGCAATATCACAAATCATTTCTTTAATTCCATCGGAATTGCCATCTTTCAAATCATCATCATCAGTAGATCTAACATTCTATCCAGTTTCACTATGCCAAATCCAAGGGTTGTAACTCAGATTAAAACCATGACAAATCAGATGATCTCTCTACTTTTCAACTTCTTCATATTCAAACATTTCATGCATGGATAGAAAAAAAATGTCGTTGCTTGGAATGTTTCATTTAGCAAATTCCAAAAGGGAATCAACGCCTTACTTACATTCATTACTCATTCAATGTGTCGTAATCCAACTTTGAATCATTATTACCTATAAAAAATATCAAAATTATACATCTTATTAAGATAATTCAATTTTATATTTATATGAAAAATATCATAATTTGAATGTAAAACAATTTTGAAATATAAAACAAATATATTCGTATTTGAAAAAGATATGCATGAAAATGATTTTAAAAAGAAAATATATTTAGATATAAACATTTTATATTTAAATGAAAATAATTTTGGATTACATCTCTCTCATATGGATCATGATATAATAGTATAAATTCATCTTGGATCCTTTCTTCTTAAGGTACATAATCAATACATCCTGGTGAAACTAGATACCAAATTCACCCTTATCTAAACATGAAATATGAAGTATAAATATTAAAATATGTATACATTCACTACTAAAAATTACACATATCTCAATGGTTTGAAACCATTGGGATGGCCCCTAAAACCATTGGGATAGAATATCCCAATGTTTTCACACACCATTGGCATGATGGCCATTACAATAGCCCTATACCAACAGTTCTACAGGAACTGTTGGTATAGACTACCTGAAGTTAATATATACCAATGGTTTCAATGAAATTATTGGGATATATATATATCAATGGTTCAAGAACCGTTGGTATACATGTTTTTCAGCATATAATCTATTCCAACAGTTTCATGGAAACTGTTGGGATATATGTATACCAACGGTTCAAGAACCATTGGAATACACTCTCTAGTATATAATCTATTACAACGGGGGGTGGGGGCTGTCTAGGGGGTGGGGGTTGTCCATGGGGGTGGGGGTTTTCCATGGGGGTGGGGGTGTCCAGGGGGTGGGGGCTATCCAAGGGGGTGGGGTGGTGTCTAGGGGGTGAGGGGGTTGTCCAAGGGGGTAAGGGGTGTCCAGGGGGTGGGTGTGGTCTCCAGGGGTGAGGGGGTTGTCCATGGGGGTAGGGGGTGTTCATGGGGTGGGGAATGTCTAGGGGTTGGGGGGCTATCCATGGGGGTGGGGGTGTCCAAGGGGTGGGGGTTTCCAGGTGTGGGGGTGTCCAGGGGGTTGGGGGGTTGTCCATGTGGGTGGGGGTGTCCAGGGGTGGGGGGTTGTCCAGGGGTGTGGGGGTGTCTAGGGGGTGGGGGTGTTCGGGGGGTGGGGTGTCCAAGGGGTGGGGGCTGTCCAAGGGGGTGGGGGTGTCCAAGGGGGTGGGGTGGTGTTTAGGGGGTGAGGGGTTGTCCAAGGGGGTAGGGGTGTCAGGGGGTGGGGTTGGGGGTATGTCTAGGGTTTGGGGGGATGTCCATGGGGGTGGGGGTGTCCAGGGGGTGGGGGTGCCCAGGGGGGTGGGGGTGTCCAGGGGTGGGGGGTTTTCCAAGGGGTGGGGGTGTCTAGGGGGTGTCCAAGGGGGTAGGGGTGGTGTCCAGGGGGTGAGGGGGTTGTCCAAGGGGGTAGGGGTGAGGGGGTTGTCCAAGGGGGTGAGGGGTGAGGGGGCTATCCAAGGGGGTAGGGGTGTCCAGGGGGTGGGGTATCCAGGGGGTGGGGGTGTCCAAGGGGTGGGGGTGTCCATGGGGGTGGGGGTGGTGTTCAGGGGGTAAGGGGGTTGTCCAAGGGGGTAGGGGTGAGTGGGTTGTCCAAGGGGGTAAGGGTGTCTGGGGGTGGGGGTTGTATAGGGGTTTGGGGGTTTTCCATGGGGTGGGGTGTTGAGGGGGGTGGGGTGTACGGGGGGTGGGGGCTATCCAGGGGGTGGGGGTGTCCAGGGGGTGGGGGTGTCTAGGGGGTGTCCAGGGGTGGGGGTGTCTAGTGGGTGGGGGATGTCCAAGAGGGTGGGGGTGTTCAGGGGGTGTCCAAGGGGGTGGGGTGGTGTCCTGGGGGTGAGGGGGATGTCCAAGGGGGTAGGGGGTGTCCAGGGGTGGGGGTGTTCGACGGGTGGGGGTGGGGGCTATCTAGGGGGTTGGGGGGGGTTGTCCATGGGGGTGAGGGTGTTCGAGGGGTGGGGTTTGTCCAGGGGGTGGGGGCTGTCCAGGGGGTTGGGGGTTATCCATGGGGTGGGGTGTCCGGAGGGGTGGGGGTTGTCCAGGGGGTGGGGGTGTCCACAGGGGGTGGGGGTGTCCATGGGGGGTGGGAGGGGGGTGTCCAACCAAGTTTATTTTTAAAGAGAATGGTAGAGTAAGTTAGTTTAGATTAAAAACACTAAATAAAGAGTTTTATCATATAAGGAAAAATAAAATATTGAATATAAAATGAATATTAATTTGAATATATTACCAAAATTAAGAATTAAAGAATGATACAATTATTGATGGTGAAAAAAAATGTATTGAATAACTTCATTGGTTTTAAGGTTATATGGTAGAACTTTCATGATAATGATTTCATGGTAGCACACACAAGAAAGTATGCACACACACACATGATAGAACACACATGGTAGCAACAAAAATCATAGAACTTGCATGATATCACTCCCATGGTTTATTTTACTAGAAAAGAACTTATCACGGTATAAAATAACACTATGACACTTACCATGATACCAAGAACAATGATAGAAAAATAATATCTCAAAACATAAGTTTAGGGCATCGCAAAAAATAAAAAATGAAACTGAGGCGTGTGAGGCATACATGAGTGTTGCAAGTTGACCTGATAGATCTGGTGATAATAAAGATGATGAATGATGTTGGAAAAACGAGGTTGGGGGGAACGACTTTGAATAATCCTTTCTAGGTTTTTTGCATGAGAGAGACAAGTCACAGGTCACCTGATCGAAGAAAACAGAATGATAGAATATGGGGTGCGATGAATCATTTAAAAGCTTTATCATGTCAGTTATTTAATAACTGATGTGATAAACTGTTTTTTATGTTTATAATGTTGGTTATTTAATAACCAGCATAAAAATCCTTTATCACGTCGGTTATTTTATAACCAATGTGATAAATCACCGAGATTTGATTTATCACGTTGGTTATAAAATAATTGATGTGATAAAGCACCTAGATTCAATATTTCCTGTTGGTTATAAAATAACTGACATTATAAATTGATTCTCAGTGATTTATCGCGTCGGTTATAAAATAACTGACGTGATAAATCAATTTTTACAGCTTTTCACATTGTATCAGCAATGCTCACCATTGTTCTTGAGGCTATGATTCCAAAGATGTTAAATAAGATGACACCCTACTAATCAGCATTGTGTAAAACCAGTTCAAAAGAGCGTGCAAATTTGTACCAGTGAAACGGAAATCTCAAATATTCGATGACCATTTATTGTGTTAATAAAAGGCATAAAACATCTTAGAGGCGCTTATAAAATGAGTAAGATTTTGGGGAATCCCATTGTGATTAACATTGTGAAAAGTGTTTTCATTGTTTTTGTAACTTAAATGCTTATATCTTTGCATGTCGGTTATATAAAACCAACGTAAAAAACGTCGATGTGGTAAACATATTTTTCACTAGTGTGTTTGTTATTTCTCCAAACTCCAACATGTTTTATTATTAAAATAAATAAAAAGTGCAGTGACATTGCATCTATTAATGATGCTCATTAAATGATCCACATTTAATGATTCATTAAGATAACAGCACTGCGGTTTCAAACAAGCCATTATTGATCCTCCATTAATGTGCATCGTCACTGCCTCATCATTGCACCGCAGCATCGTCGTTCGCCATTCAATAGTGAGAAAGAAATAAAATAATTCCTATAAATTATTTTATTATTTTTCTGAAAAGTTTGGAAAATAACTTTTCCACCCGGCCCTTGCTGGACGAAGTTAATCATTTCTAGGAAAATCTCAGCATTCTGAGTTCAACGGTTCCCTCAGATTTGTGATCCGAGCACCAGTTCAAAAGATATAAAATCCCACTCATACATTTACTGAACATACCTTAAAAAAGTTCAAAAATATGTTTTGGGATCACTGGGCCTCAGAATCATGTGTCTTCAGAGCGTGTGATCTTGAAATAATTCCATATAATTAAAAAAATTACACAGAAATTCTAAGACGTTGTATTCTCCCCACCTTAGGGATTTATGTCCCTAAAAACCAAAACAAAAACTAAACAAACATATGGGGGTACTGAGCATGAATCTGAGCCTCCCGCTCTCATGTACTCTCTTGGAGGTTCCTGTGTTGCCACCGAATGCATACCAGAGGAATCAACCACCCACATATGACCTGCTCCTATTGATCATCTATCTCCACTGAGAACTCCGCAAACATTGCCCCATCGTTAACGTTTAACTCGCCCTAGTCGATGACATGCGAGGGATCATACACATACCTCTTCAGCAGCAACACGTGGAAAACATCATGCACCTGGTGCATCTTTTGGGGAAGAGATAGTTGGTACACCACCTTGCCAACTCTACTTGGGATCTAAAAAGGTCCAATTAACCTCTAAGATAGCTTGTCGCCCCAGTCAAATCTCTGTAATCCTTGTCGAGGTGAGTCATGAAGTAATACATGATCGCCCTCCTCAAACTCCAAGGGTCTTTATCCCCTATCAACATAAGACTTATGCATGCTCTGTGCAGCCCTCATCTGCTCTTGGATGATCTCCACCTTCTTGGTGGTGGCCCGTATCAACTTTGGACCCATGAGTGCTGACTCCCCTAGGTCTGTCCAGCATAGGGGTGATCTGCAAGGTTGCTCGTACAAGACCTAAAATGGTTCCATGCAAATGGTGGAGTGGTAGCTGTTGTTGTATATGAACTCCACCAGTGGTAGGTGGCCCTCCCAACTACGACCAAAGTTTAGGACGCAAGCACATAGCATGTCCTCCAGGGTATGTATGGTCTATTTTGTCTGACCATTAGTCTGGGGATAAAAATTTGTGCTCAAATGCAACTAAGTCCCTAATGCCTTATGTAATCCCCTCCACAACTGGGATGTAAAGCGAGTATCACAGTCTAAGACGATCGTCGAAGGAACCCCATGGAGCCGCACTATCTCCTGGACATAGAGGCGTCTCAATCCCTCTATCGGTCTCTACTCCCAGATGGGTATAAAGTGAGACGACTTGGTGAGTTGATCAACAATCACCCGAGGCCTGTGTCGTGACTACCCCAAGCCCACCTTCCATAGGCCAAGGGCTGGTGATGAGAACCAGAAAGGTATATCCCAAAATGGGAAGGCATTTCCTTTAATCTTATACACACACACGCCCAACCACATCCTAACACACTGAAAGGGGGAAACAAGTATACCACTAAAAAAAGCTGAGTGCGAGTACAAGTGAAATTAAGTGGGGTAGAATACAAACCCAACAAGGAACTGAAAATAGTAAAGTACAAAAAGGAAACTCTAATTTCCATCTGTGGAAAACCCCACCTGATCATGAGAGTTGTGAAGCTACTATAAGCTGAAGTAGTATGTCATGCATGCCCAATCCTACTAGGCCCCACCTGGTCCTAAGCCACCAAGTCCACCGTCGTAGCATACATTAGTCCCATCCCCTAGATCAACTCTATTGAAACATCGATCATCTACACCAGACACAACATGTGCAGGTGAAGCCCATACAGGGGTGAGTATAACAATACTCAGTAGGGACCCCAAGACCCCTGAAGGTCTCTCAGTAATCCATGAAGGAAAACACCATAAAGAAAATACCACGGAGGTAATACCACAAAGAAATACCTCAACCACATAGCACAAAGTAAAATACACATCCCACACTAGGTATAACTTAAGTACAAAAATAAATATAATTAGTCGTAAAGTTAGATCATCTTATTCCATTGAGAGGCTCTACTGCTGACCCACATGGGGTCTCTAGGTTATGACCCTCAAAGGCTAGCTAGGTGTTGACCCACAGAGGGTCGCTAGGTGCTGACCTACATAGGATCACTAGGTGCTGACCTACACAAGATCTCTAGGTGCTAACTCACACAGGATCGCTATTCTTTCTTCACGTCATAGCCAGCCACTGGATTCTCGCACTTAGCACGCTTGATTTTTTGAGGATCCGCTCCTCAATCCATAGGTCATACATAAACTTCTACAATTTCCTACATAGAGGTAACCCAAAGGACTGTATTTTCATATGGGTTCCAACGTAATAGACAGTGCATCGATCGGACGTTCAGTCTGTAAGTTATTAACTTTTTAGTAAAAAGGGACCGGTCATATTCGAGTCTGATCCAACCCGGCTGTACTCTAACTTCTACCAAAACTAAATCGGAGTATATCATAAGTAATTCCCCATCTCAAGAGTCACAATTCCATTTATGGTGCATCAATAAGATGTGTGATTTGCAAGATACAGGCGTTTTAGTGAACAGGGGGTCGATTGTGTCTGGGCCCAGTCGGACCAACCCAACCAACCTAGCTCAGGGGTTCCAGATACCCCTAGTTTAATTAGATGGACTCAACCTGAACCGGTTCAGGTCTGGTTCGGTCTGGTCTGGCCTAGCCAGTGGGTCATGCCCAATGGGCCTTGCTAGACCCGACCCAGTTTGGCTGAGGGTCCAGCCCGTCGGTTCGCTCAGTGACCCGGTCTCGTCTGGTCCGGCCTGAAGGGCGTAGGTCCAATGGTTCTGGCCAGGCCACTAGCTAGGGAATGGCCTACCAGCCGAAGACCGATCACGCGGTGCGGCCGGTGGGGTGCTCCTGGGATGTGTCATCTAGCCGTGTATGGCCTCTACTAGCCCCATGTTGGGCAGGGCCTTCCTCCAGCCACGGTCGACGGATCAAGGCTCAGCGTGTTCGGGTGGCCTGAACATGGGACACCCCCTCCACATGACACCGACGGGCATCGTGTCTCCTCACTGATGTGGCATTCCGACGAGCGTTCTGCCTCCCTCTGCCCATGGCCACCGCCAGCGTCGTCGGTACCTTTGACGGGCCACCAGAGTCGCTCCGGTGGTCCATTTCTCAAACCGCTTGCATCTGTGGAATTGTTAGGTCGTCACCTTCATTACGAAGACCTCAAAATCACTTTCCACCTTTTCAAGAAATCATCCATGAATAATGCACAATAAAAAAATATGGAGGAGGTTCTAGGCCTTATTCGTGTCAACTCATGCCCTCTGTGTTAGAGTTTAATCATGGGGGAAAGTGTTAACCACACAGAAAAAGTGAAACCCCAATTCAAAATCCCGCACAAATATCCACCCGCAAGAACGAGCGATTAGAGGATCAACCCATTAGTCAGTTGGTTCACATTCTTTGTTAATTTTCAAGAACAAGGAAGAACTTAACAAATAATTAAAATACATAAACCCCTACCTGGATTCTTTAGGTCTGATGATGACGAAGGATGTGATTCATGTCATCATTGGTTCACAATCGTTGGCATTCATCGCCTCTTGTCATCCTCCAGATCCAATCCTCCAAAGTCCGTTGCTTCGTTCTTAATTCTTAGTTGGAGAATAATTCCTTCATAGGTTCTTCATATAATCCCCATAGTTTAATTCCCCACTCTCCAACATGTTAGTTTAATAAAAACAAACACATTGCAACATTTCTGTTACGCTGCGACGTTATGTCGTTGTGCTGTTTCATTTATGAAATAGTGTAGCGGTTATTCTTTCACATTGATCCATTAAGGGGATTCCTTAATTGTGCCTCACCATCGCCTCATTGTCGCATAGCAACGTCATTATCTGCTGCTCAACGAATTGAAAGAAAAATAATATAAGTTTTTAAAGTTATTTTATTATTTTTCCAGAAAGTCCCAAAAATTAACATTTCTGTTTGACCCTTTTCAATTGAAGTTAAGTCCTTTCTAGGTGAATCTTAGAATTGCGATTTCAATGGTACCCTCAGATTTTAAATCTGAGCACCAGTTCAAAATATAGAAAATCTCACTTGCACGTTTACTGAACGTACCTTAAAAAAAGTTCAAAAAATAACTTTCCCCCTTGACCCTCATCGGTCAAGGTTAGGCTCCGCCTAAGGGGAACATGTCCTCACGAGCTTAAAGGTACTTTCAAATTTTCAATCTGAGTTACCTTTTAGGAGTTATAAGGATTTGACAATAAAATAATTGTTAATTATTTTATTTATGGCCAAAAACTAACTTCCACCATTTTCCCGCGTCGGCCAATGTTAGGATCTACTTAAGGAAAGCATACCCTCATAAGCTCAGTAGTGGTCTTGGATTTTTAATCTGAGTCACCATTCATGAGTTATAAGAATTTGAAAAATAAAATAATTTTATTTAATTATTTTATTTATGGTTATACCATTTTTGGGTTTTCTCATTGGAGGGTTGCGCTGACTAAACTTAAGTCGCGCCTAGGGTAAAAATGCCATCCTGAATGCAACAGTGCCCTCAGATTTCTTATCTGGGCACCCGTTTAAGAGTTATTCCACTTTTTTAGGAAAACCACTCACACACGCTATTTAAATCCTAACATTTTTCGACGGATCATTTCGGGCACTCCAGGCCTTAGAATCGCATGTCGTCTCAACACCTCGTCTCAAAATAATTCTATATAATTTAAAAAAAATACATAGAAATTATGGTACATTACACTCATTAAGTAGATATAGCCACATTTTCTTAAATAATCAGTAAAAGTAATGAAGTAAGAGTATTCACCTCTCGCTTCTACTAGAAATGGTCCACACACATCTGCTTATACCAATCCTAGAAGCTCAGTGGCCCTTTCACCTTGTCCACTGAAATGTGTCTTGGTTATTTTCCCTTATAAATAAGTGTGACATCTATCAAGTGGTTTTATGTTATTAGAGTCTAAATAACCATCTTGGAAAAGATTTTTCAAGTGCATCTCATTTAAATGTCCGAGACGGTGATGCCAAAACTGGGTGTTGTATGAGTCGTGTGAGTTTGTTTTGTTATTGATTACCAACACTTGGTTTTAATAATTTAATACATACAAACCGTTATTTAAATGCTTCATACCATAACATATGTTGTTCTTATAAAATAAATAACTATTATTTACAAAACTTGAAAATAAATCCATCCATGTCCAAAAATGATATAGAAATTATGTTCTTGGTAATACTAGGTACATAATAACAGTTATGTAAAACCAAAAGAATTCTAGTTGGCAATGAGATATGGTAATCACCAATGGCTAACACAGCTAGCCTCATGCCATTTAGCAGCTCGAAGATCCACCTATCCTCTGAAAATCTTTCTAAATCTACTTGGTTATTGTATTTGAATATATATTTGAGCCCCAAATGCTGTATCTAATACCCAATGTATAGAAATGGAAAGATTACACTCTATAAAAAATGAACCTTTAGCGTCCCCACACTTCTGGGTATAGTTTCTCTTCTAGTGGCCTAGCTTGCCACATGCAAAACACACTACCTCCCATTCCTTTCCCTACCTTTGGATCTTCCCATTACTGGAGGGATGGTGCTCGAGGGTTTTAGACTGTTTATAAATCCTTGGCCCCTTTTCCTTGTCCTTCCTCTTCTTATTCACCATAAGGACTGTGGTTTTTTCATTCCCCATGTCCTTATATACCTGGAGAATCAAGTTCAGAAGTTCCAATATACTCTTCTCATTATTTCTCATATTTTAGTTGACAATAAATCTAGAGAAGATCTTGGGCAGTGATGATAGGATGAGATCTTTACACAACTCATCTAGGAACTTAATCCCTAAGATGTCCAAGAATTCAATATTTCCAATAAGCTTAACTTAATGAGGCCCAGCTATCGCAGACTCTCTAAGCTTATTTGTGAATAAAGTGTTGTAGATCTCATATCTCTCATGTATCTCCCTCTCTTTATAAAGATCCTTAAGGTAATACATCGTGCTATACGCATCCATGTTTTCATATTGATTCAAGAGCTCATTATACATGGCTGATAGCATGAAACATTGGACATATGTGGCATCATCCAAATGTTTCATATAAAGAGATATTTTCTCATCACTGGACTCGTTTCCAAGTGTAACTGGAATAGGATCCTCTAGCACATACAATTTCCTTTCATGGAAAAGGATGACGCGTAAACGCCTCTACCACTCATGAAAATTGGTGCTGGTGAGAAGTTTTTTCTTCTCAAGTATGGTTCGCAATGATATTTTTGAAGCCATTTTTATTTCCATTTTTACAAATTAAGATGAGAAAATATTTAGTACTTTATCATGATAAAACTGAGACAAATAAATAAATTAATACTTATTAGTCTCCCACTATTTTATCAAAATCCAATATCCCTCACCATTGACTTCAAAATATTATGTTGCCTAAATATTCTAGTGGCAAGGATCCATATTGACCTTTTCATTTCCCCAACTAGGTTTGATCAAGAAAATTGAAGGGTTTTTAGGTAGAAATTCTAAATTCCAATTGTATTAACTTGCAGCTCCTTGATCCATTGAGTGGACTCCCCAATCCTGAAATCTATTTATTTTGGATTTCCTCAACCTTTTCCTCTTTGTCACATCAAGTCCTGATGTGGCAGTAAACCCTTGATGTGAACCAAGTTAATTCAACCCAAAACATCAAATTATAATTCCCTGATAATTGAAATCACCCCAACTAGGGTTGGTCAAGCACTTTGAACTATAGTTCGATTCTAACCAAGATTATGGAAGGCTATACCGACTTAATATTTCCTTGAGGGATTTTATCCTTATAAGTAAATTTCCATTTTATTATCTTTCTTACATGCTTCTTAATATTAAGTGGGATATACTTAAGTGATTAACCATGTATAAGATAATATTTACGCATAATCTGGTCTTATTTTAGTTTCATCTTACATGATTGTTTAATTCATTAATTGGGTTATTGCAACAACACACCCACAATAAATAAACCATGAAACTTATAGAAATAAAATAAATGGCATGATCATGAGCTTGTTCTATTGGTTAGTTTATCTAGCAGTTTATAAACTAACCCAAGACCTAGGAGAAAACACCTTGAACCTTTTGGGTTCGTGTTTACAGCTTTCCACCTGTCCACCTTTGTATCTCCTTGGATTAGTTTTACCTTGGATCCTAACTTGATCCATCTCCACTGTCTTGGGAGATCTATCCATTACATATGCTTTTATCTCACATGCAGGTGACGGGTAAAATGGGGTTTTACATAAAAGAAATCTTGGGCATGAAAGACCAACATATTAATGAGGAGAAGGCTCACAAAACAACAAATTTAATTTAAATAAATAAATTAAAAGAAACCATCCACATATAAAGGTCCTAGTCTAGCTCATGATCATACATACATGAAACGATATTTACACATAAATAAAACTAGCATTAGATTATTTAATCATTCTTGTTTAGAATACATCACACTCAAATCAATTAATTATCATCTTTAATTAATCAATCCTTTTATCTTAAACCCTTTTTCTGAATTTCCTTGAGATTCTCATTCATCAAAATTTTAAACAAATAAATTCATTTAAAATTATCTTTGTACGTAACTTGTAGCTTGTAGGAAACCCAGTGAATTCATGTTTATAACTACCCAAATAGTAGAAATGAACATTACATAGATGTTAAATTAAACACATATATATAAAACACCTATCACATGATGTGCCCCAAATTTACACCCATACCATGGTACACATATCAAGGGTTTGTATAATATAATAATAAATTTCAAAAAATATGTGTAATTTGGATGAGTACACGGTGTGTAGTTTCTACTACACAGCGTGTAATATCATTCAATGTCTATCTGAAGTACATGCCCGGGGATACGGCGTGTAGATGTAATTCAGAAATCTTCAGAGTACATGGTGTGTCCAGTTGGCCACACACCATGTAGTATATGCGTTACATGGTCTCCAGTCGGGAAAGCCATGTACAGGGTACACAGTCTAACCCTAACCCGATGGGACTACATGTTGTTTATAATGGGCCACACAGTGTGTAATCCAAAAACTATGTGCCACCTATTCTTGGTCAACACACTGAGTCATTAAGACTTAGAAAAACTCCAATCACATGGCTTGTTTTGGAGAACCATTCTTGATGCATTGAACCTTGACTACATGATGTGTACTGCCAAATACATGCCATGTATTCTGGTGTTGTACATCTAGAAACCTTTGGCACCTCTAGATGATATCCTCTGTTTTATTTTAATCAAAACTAAAAGAAAAGATCATTATTGTAAGGTGAATGAGAAACAAAAGAGGAGGAACAGATCTTGAGATTTTGATTTACAGAATGATTAACTTGAATTAAAATAAATAAATTATTAAATGCGTAAATCATCAATGAAAAACTAAATAATTATAATCAACGATATGATCCCTATGATACCACTTGTGGGTTTTGAGTGTAGTGGAAATTCATAGATGGTAGTACCCAACTTTAATTTTACCATTAACAGTGATAAAATTAAAGTTGGGTATTACTATCCATGTGCTTCTGTTATGCCAGGAACCTACAGAGTTCATGATAGACTTACATACTGGTGCTTGTTCGATTTAGATGAATCCTTATCGGATAAAACCTTCTGAGTTTCGGGAGTTTCATATTCAGATTGATGACCTGATGAAGAAGGGGTTTATTTGGCCCAGTGTGTCGTTGTGGGGTGATCCTGTCTTTTTTGCAAAGAAGGAAGATGATGGTATAAGGTTGTGCATAGACTACTGGAGGTTGAACTAGGTGATGGTCAAGAACCATTACCCTCTTCCAAGTATAGAAAATCTCTTCTAATAACTGAGAAGGGAAAGATGATTTTCTAAGATCGATCTGTAGTCTAGATATCACCTGTTGAGGGTGAAGGAGGGCGATATCCCGAAGACTGCTTTCAGGTACATGTATGGGAACTTCGAGTTTGTGGTTATGTAATTCGATGTTATGAATGCACCATACATGTTTATGGGGATCATGAACTATATTTTCCATGAGTTCTTGGACAACTTTTTCTTCATATTCATTGAAAAAATCATGATCTACTCAAGGTCATAGGAGGAGCATACTAAGCATCTCAAGACTGTGTTGGATATTCTTCGATGCCACCAGTTATACGGTAAGTTTTCCAAGTGTAAGTTCTGGACACAAAAGGTTCACTTCCTTGGGGATGTGGTGTCTTATCGAGGCATAACAGTGGACTCGTCAAAGGTCTAAGCAATTTTTTCTTGGACAGCACCCAAGAATGTGGCATAGGTTCACAATTTCCTTGGTCTGATAGACTATTATTAGAGGTTCATACCTGATTTCTCTCAATTTGCAGTTCCTTTGACAACTTTGACCAAAAAATACTAGGCTTTTGTGTGGAGTGGGCACTGTCAGACAACTTTCATCTATCTGAATGGGAAGTTAGTTAGTTCCCCATTGCTCTGGTTTCCAGAGGAAGGGGTGAAGTTCTAGGTGTTTTGCGATGCTTCCTATATGGGATTGGGATGTATACTGATGTAGTGGAGAGGGGTGATCTCCTATGAGTCTAGGTAGTTATGTCCCCATAAATGTAATTATGCCACCCATGATCTAGAGCTTATAGTGGTTGTGTTTTCACTGAAGTTTTGGTGACATTACCTCATTGGGGAGCACTTTTTGGTCTTCACAGATCACAAGAGCTTTAGGTATATCTTTTCCCAGAAAGACATGAACCTGTGAAAGTGGTGGTGGATGGAATTTTTATAGGATTGTGATTTTGAGATCTATTACACCTCAGAAAAGGGAAACGTTATGGCTAATGCCTTGAGCAGGGAGTCACATAGGGAGGTAGTTCAGGAATCTACGGATGCTTGGAAGGCGATGGGGGAGTTGGTTTCCTTGCACCTAGATGTAGGAATGGATGGTGACAAAGGATGTCTGTTTCAGATGATAGTGAAGTCTTCTCTGATGTAGTGGGTGGAAGAGTCTCAGTGGAGAGACTCATAGGAAGATTTGATGTGTGACCGCATTTACCAGGTTGATTATCCAGAGGGATGGTCATAGGATGGTCAAAATTGGATGTTGTTCTATGGGAGGCTGTTTGTTTGGGTGGCGATGCATGAGGGAGTTCTTCGCGAGTTTCATAGATCACTCTTAGTGGTACACCCAAGAGTTTCCAATATGTATCATGGATTGAGGAAGCAGTTTTGGTGTCCAGAGATAAAGCGTCCAGTGGCAGAGTTTGTGGAAAAGTTTCTAGTGTTCTAGTAGGTGAAGGCTTCCCAACTGTTTGTTGTAGCCCTTAGATGTCCCTAAGTAGAAGTGGTATGAAATCTCAATGAAATTTGTCACAGGGTTACCCAGGGCTCAGGAAGGCTATGATGTCATCTGGGTAGTAGTATATCGGTTGAAGAAATCATCCCACTTCCTAGAGATTGGGGATTCAGGCATAGTGGATGCCTTGGCAAGGAGGTATGTGGATGAGGTGGTGCAACTGCATGGAGTCTTGAGATCCATCATCTCATATCGGAATGCACGGTTTACCTCACAAGTCTAAAGGGGGTTGTAGCATGATTTTGGCACTTAGTTACGCCTCAACACTACCTTCCACCCTCAAATGTAAGGGAATACATAGTGGATCATCCAGATGTTGGAGGACATATTGTGGGCATGTGTCTTGGACTTTGGTGGATCTTGGGTATGACACTTTCCCTTGGTAGAGTTCGCTTACAATAATATCTATCACTCTTCCATTGTAATGGCTTCATTTGAAGCTTTTTATTGGAGGTCATGTCGATCACCTTTGTGTTGGATGGAAGTTGGGGAGACAACTGTTCTTGGTCCAGATGTGGTGTAGAGAATGACAGAGAAGTTTTAGCTAGTTCATGAGAGGAAGAAGGTGGTGCATGACCGACAGAAGTCGTATATCGATCATAAGAGGAGGCCCTTGAAGTTTGAGGTTGGGGACTACGTGTTATTAAAGGTTTCCCCTCAACATGGGTAGTGTAGATTCATTAATGGGGGTAATATTTCTCCCAGGTTCATCAAACCCTTTGAGGTGTTGGGACGAGTCAATGAGGTGGCATACTAGAAGGTGTTGCCACCATAGTTGGAGAGGATCCATGACATATTCCACATCTCCCAACTTTTTTTATATCTACACGATGACTCCCATGCCATTGAATGGGGAGAGTAAGACATTAAAGATGATGCAACGTTTATAGAGAGGCCAATAGAGATCTAAGATCATTAAGAGAAAGTGTCTTGTGGGTGGACCATTACTTTGGTTCATGTGTTGTGGAGGCATGGTGGCCTCAAGGAGAGTACTTGGGAGAAAGATAAGTAGATGTGTTCCCAGTACCCAGAGTTTTTTTTAGTTTTTCCTTGTTATGTTTTTCCTTATAATGTGGTGCTTGAATCTTGTTTGTTGTGAGATGGGTTGTTTCCCTATTCTATAATATATGATAAATTCTTAATGCATGAAGAGGGGAGGACTTGATTCCCAATCGAGACACATTAATTGATATGAAATTAAACCTGTGTGGGCAAGTCAATACCACCTAGAGCAGATAATATCTTGACATGGAGAAAGTAATTCCCTAATTCATGTGTTCAGACAGCATGGTTTTGTGCTTGTGTTGTGTGTCTTGTGGTCAACTGGGGTAGTGGATGTTGGAGGAGGTGTTCTTGGATAAATAGTTTTCACTTCATCTTTCTAACAACTCATGGTGGTTTATCATTGTACCTTAGTGTTTTTAAATCATAGTGATGATTCAAGTGTAGCAGGATCCTTAAGAGGTATCTTACGGGGTGGTTATTCTAACCCCTCTTTCTTCTAGGTTTTGTTTTAAATTCTCAAGGGTGTGAATAGTTTTAGAGGTATCTAATGTAATGGTATGGACCTCTTCAGTAAATTCCTTTGTGAAAATCCAGTGTTTGAGGTGTTTTGGGAGGTCCTGGTAGCTCATTTCAGGAGTTTTCCAGTTTTTTAGTTTTCTAATGGTAAGTCGGGAATGGTAAGTCGCAACGGTGACTCACACCAGTAGCTCACAATGGTGAGTGGGGACTGGTGATTCAGGACCAGTGACTTGCAATAGTAGGTCACAATGGTGAGTCACACATGTAGCTCACAATGGTGATTTAGGACCGTGACTCGCAATAGTGGGTCGTACTGGTGAGTCGCTGATGGTGGGTCGCGATGGTAGCTCATCAACGGTGCCTCGCATCGGTGACTAATCTAACTACAAGTCATCTGGTGGTGCCTCATTGAACAGTGACTCACCGAATGGTAGGTTACCGAATGTTGACTCACCGAATGGTGACTCACTAAACGGTTGGTCACTAAATGACGACTCACTAAACGGTGACTCGCCAACAATAGCTCACATCGGTGACTCGCCCAATGGTGAGTCATTTCTAACAATTTTCTAAAATTTCTAGTTTTTCCAGTTTCACCCATTTAATGTTTTATTTGACATAAATTGAGTTTAAACCCATATTTAAAGGGGTTTTGAAGCTATTTAAAAGGATATAAATTATATCTTTAAATTCCTAATGCTCCTAAGACATTTAAATAGTCAAAACATGTGGTCTTGATCGTGATCCGACTTTAATGGCTTTTGAAATTGTTTCTTACGTTGATATAAGATCTGGAATTTCTAAAGGCGAGACCCTTTCTTCCATGTATTCTTCCCTTCACCCTTGATACCAAGCATCCCCCAGAACCTTCTCCTTCTCGATCGATCATACGTTGTGCTATAACCTTTGAATCGCACTTCCCTGGAGTTTTCCTGCTACTTGCGCCCCCTGTTTTGGCACAAAGAGGAGTTCCTGATCATCTATTATTTGAGGTATGGATCCCTTTATCTCTCTTAATTTTGCATCATACAAGGTGGGTGTAATGATGTATCCTTATGAATATGGTTGAATCCAAATTTAAATATAATCAAACTGATAATGAATATAATCAGACCTATTATAATAGTAATAAATGAGGGGTCGGGAAGATTATGATGATGATTTATTTGTTTTACCTATTATTTTATTGATATTGTGAATCATATGGGTTGTATCCCTATTGAAAATCATGGTCATTGGTGGTCTTTGTTTGCACACCTGTGATACCTTGTGAATGCTTATTGTTAATTTTTTGTTGAAGGGTTGTGCATATATAAATTTGATTAACCACTTAAACTCAGTTAAATAAATGGATGCCCTAGGATTGGACTTGTTCCGTGATAACCCTTGAATTGTCAAAGTGGAATTAAAGAACAGGTTCTTGGTAAATATGAATACACCTTGCTCTATTTGGTGTGGATGTGTGTTTTGTGTGGATTTATTTTGTCTTGTGCCTTGTGCGGGTTATGTGGTGTTGTTGTTGAGAGAATGACTCTGTTCAAGTGTAATGGAATCCCAAGTTGAGAGATTAGTTGATTGTGGAATGGATGAGCAGTGTTGCACAGTGGGACTGCGGTTGGGTTGTGTTTTGTTGTGGTGTTGGGTGTAGTTGTTAGTAGAGGGATGACTTTGAAGAAGGATGGATTGTGAGGGATGAGTTTGAATAACGATGATTCTAGTGGTTGGTATGGGTGTTAAATATAGTGGAAATGTGAAATGGGATAACTTTACTATAGTTATTTTTCTCCTCTTTTTGTGTGAATTTTTTTGTGTGGCATGTTACGTGATGTGGTTGTGACTCTTCGCCTTTTGAGAATTGTTGCTTGGCATGATGTGTTTGGTAGTTTCCCAAGTAGGGATGGAATGAACAAATAAATTGTTTAACAAAGAATTATAATGGGTTAAATGAACTGATTGGGGTTATAAAATGGGTTTGTGGCTTGTTGTGGAGTTGTACATTTAGAGGTAGCAGCAAAGGTGGTTTTGTATGGGTTGGTTGTTTGTTTGGAAAACTCATAGGTTGGGATGAGTGTTTTGTACCTATATATATACATGTATTTCCTTATGATTTCTATACACACCCCACCCTTGTTGAGCACAACATGTCGAACACCCCCATCGCTATGGGGGAGAGTGTATTTTCCCAACATCCCGATGGGAGGATGGATGATTGGTTATTGTCTCTTCCCTACTCCCTCTTCTAGGCATTGGTATCCCAATACTCTCCTGACAGTTTGTGGTGCAGATGTGAGGCCCATGTGTTTGTGGGAAAGGTGTTCTTTCCTAGGTGTCTTCAGGATGAGATGTGGTAAGTTTTCCTAGGTGTCTTCGGGATGATATATGGTTGTGGACCAGGTGTTTGCGGGGGGATGTGGTGAGTTGTGGACCATGTGTCTACAGATGGGATGTGGTGAGCTCTGTATGCCCAGGTTGTGGGACTAGCTCTGAGACCCATGTGTGTGTGGGTGTTTTGTGACATGGAGCTTGTGGAAGAGTGTTGTAGTAGCGCTAGGAATTTTTTCATTAGCGTATTAGCAGTTAACCAGTGGGAAGTGGTGTGTGGTACCCAAAACATCGATGTACTTACTATATTACTTTACTTAACTTGGGTTATTTGGTGAGTGTGCCTTAGTGAAGTTAGGGTGGCAAGTATACCTTGTTAGGTGCTTTTGGTTTCTATTATTTTCTCATTGGATAATTATTATGATTATTCCACTTGTTCATGACAGACTTTGGATTTTACTATTGAGTATACTTTTAAGCTCACCCTATGTATATAAAACTATTTTCAGGTTTCCAGGAGAATCACGTGGACCGTGCTAGACCATACTAGCTCGGAATTTGGGATAATTGGTGTGTTATTGCTTAGATTTTTTTTTGGTACTTTTGAGTTTTATTGCATTCACAGCAGTTTTTTTAAAACATGCATATGGGATAGATTTTGGTTTTATTTTTATATATAGTACTCAGAGTTGTTTTGGGATGAACCATATTATCTCATGATCCTATTTTCTTTAAAAAAAGGCAATTCCTCCCAAATTGTGAGAATATATATACATACCCTTGGTTCTAGTTATCACCCTAGGTCCTACTGGAGGTGAGACTCGGGGGTCATTATCTCTCTTTCATCTTGAAAAAGGAGGGTCATGAAAGCTGGTGATTGACCTTGTAAATGGTATGTATTTTTGAAATATGAATAATCTCATGACATTGAAGACATAATTTAAGAAGTATGGATACTGAAATTGGAATAAATTATGCTCATATTATAGAATAAAGTACACATGAAAATTCCACATGATAATTGAGTCATTATAATATAATGATTGTAATGGGAAAAAAATTAAACAAATTAAAAAATAAATTTAAATTTTTTTAAAAAATTAAAACAAAACTATTTATGAAATTAGGAATATTATACAAGGTTGATTAGAAGTTGTTTGAAATTGATACATACAATGCACAAAGAAGTTAGAATTTATCAAAACATGTTTATCACCCTAACACTGGATGGGAGCTAAATAAATTTAATGAGGAAACCAAATTAGGGAAGTGGAAAAATTGAAGATAGACTAAAATGATTACTACTTTCACATGAAACCTAAGAAGAAGAAAAATGAAAAACATTTTTGGAGATTTAGGGATGGAGGATCGATTGTTAACAGTAAAACGTGTCATAGGAAATTTATGAGAGGCATCCACCAGTTGCGAAAGGAAGGAACCAATGGAGGAGCAGGTGTGAAGGAAACCCTCGAATGTAGATCGGGGACATGAAAAGGGCGTAGTGGGAGGGAGAAGAGGGGGACAAGAAGAAGAATTGGGAAGTAAACCCTAGGACGGAGGCAGATGGAGTAATCTGGGAAGCTGGGGAGAAGAGATAGAGGTGGTGAGGTTGGGACATGGGTAGAGATGAGAAGGTAGGGTAGCCAAGAGGGAGGAGACGCGGAGAAGAATGTTGGGATGGGAGGAGCGCAATAAAGGTGAAAAATTGTGTGGGGGTATGAGATAACCTGAGTTTAATATATATTGTAGATTTTTTTTTGGATTTTAATCATAGTGCATGTTGGATCTAGGGTGATTAACAAAGAAATTCACTAACATCAAAAATGAAAAAACAAAAATACGAAAATAAGAAAATGCCAAAAAAATAAACAAATAAAACCATGAAGATTTTTTGATTGTTTATGTTGTATTGATTTTATTTATGTTTAATTTTAGTGATAGATAACTAATACCAATATCTAGGATTGGACAAAATGATTGTCCAATACTAGTTTTAAATACATGTTTTTATATAATTTAAATAAATATTTTCATATGATCATTAAATCAAAAACTAACCCAGTTATCATAAGGTCCAACTTGGTTTTTAAAAACAATTTATTTTTTAGATGTGAAAATGCAATGAAATAAGTAAATGATGATGTTTTTTATAAAACATAAGTGAAAAAATAGTGGGAAAATATATTTTTTTATTTGGATAAGATAAAATGAAAATTTTATAGGTAACCCATTTATTTTAATATTTTTTTCTTAATTTTAAAATAAATCCAGCATAGAGAGGACCTCCGGTGAAAAAAAAGTGAGGCATGGTGATGATGAGAGATGATGTCGACAATTGATGACAAGTTATTGTTGGGGGGGGATATGGGACTGAAAAGCGAGGCAATGAGCATGGGGAAGAAAGGTTCTCATGTAGGCGAGGTTGCCTCATGTGGGAGAGTTTCAGGGATGGATCAGAGAGAATGTTTGCCCCCCATGTAGTGGTGGGGTTACCCTCAGATAAATCATGCTAATGTTGTGATTGGAATACTCAACACTAGGGAAATAGGGGGGCCTAAAATCACGTGTCCTAACTAGTCTTCCTTGTCCTATGTCATGCACTAAGGTCACCTAACATGGTTTCCCTACCAACCCATGCAATCCTCACTATGCCTAACTCCGAACTTCATTTTATCTCTTGACCATCAGCCTCTAATACCATTCTATCATGACCCTCCTTCAATATGAAAGAGAGATAATGACCCCTGATTCCTGCCTCTAGTAGGCCCCAGGGTGGTGACTATCACCAAGGGTGTTTATATATATTCTCATAAAATGGGAGGCATTGCCTTTTTTTAAAGAAAACATGATCGGGAGATAAGATAGTTCATACCAAAACAACTCCAAGCACTATATATATAAAATAAAACCAAAATTCATCCCACGTGAATGTTTTAAACAAAATTGCTACAAATTCAATAAAACTCCAAAGTAAGTAGAAAAAACAATGCTAAGCAGCAACATGGAAACTTTCCCAAAGTCCAAGATAGTATAGTCCAGCATGGTCCACCTGATCCTCCTGAAAACCAGAAAATAGTTTTATATATGTAGGATGAGCATACAAGTATACTCAGTAGGAAAAGACAAAGTCTCTCATGCACAAGTGGGAGAAGCATATTAATGCCCCTCACTAAGGAATGTTCACCAAGGCATGTTCACCAAATAATGCCCCTCACTAAAATCACATAACAAGTATACTAGCCACCCCAACCTCACCAAGGCATGTTCACCAAATAACAAAAATTCAAGTAAAGTAATATAGTAATAAAATTGGTGTTTTGGGTACCCCGCACTACTTCCCACTGGCTAACTAATCATACCCTAACAAGAAATGTCCTAGCGCTACCACACTCTTCCACAAACCCCACGTCACAACTCACCCGCACACACCCGAGCCTCAGAGATAGTCCCACAACCTAGGAATAAGAATATCACCAAATCCCTCCCACATACACCTAGTACACAACTCACCACATCCCGCCCGTAGGCACCTAGGCCACAACCATATCTCATCTCGAGGACACCTGGGAAAACATACCACATCTCATCCTAAAGACACCTAGGAAAGCACACATCGCCCGCAAACACCTGGGCCTCATATACACACCACAACCTTCCTGAAGAGTTTTGGGCTACCAATGCCTAGAAGTGGGAATAGAGAAGAACCAATAACTAGTCATCCATCCTCCCACTGGGATGTTGGGAAAAGAGACCATCCCCCACAACGATGGGGGTGTTCTGCACATAGTGCTCAATAAGGGTGGGGTGCATATATAAATCACAAGGAAATATGATAGAGATAATATTTTCATTATTTTTAATGCGTTTTTAAATGATTTAACTCCTTCCAATTAATCAATTTGAGATGATTTGTATCATTTTAGTGTTTTGGTGAATTATGGGCTTAATTGTGGAAATTGGTTAATTCTGGGTATTTATTAGTTTTCTATATCTTCTGTATTTCATAAATATCTTTTACATTTTTTATCTAAATTGTGTGATTCATTTTTTTAGGATTTCCTTGATCATGGTATTCAACTTTTTTTTGTGTACCAAGGTCCAATTCGACACACAATGGCCCAGAAAAATTCATCATGTGGAAAAAGTTTGATGGCCGACAGAATAGACCCTGCCTTAATTAGTGAGTCATATCTCGGCCTAAATTTGTCCAAATGAGGTGATTCCAACTGTAATAGAAATAGGACTCATGTAATAGTTCTTCCATTAAATTTCATGAATAAATTCATTCATTAAGGTATCCATTGAATGCGACCAAAAATAGGAAGTTGAAGAGTCACCTCGGGCAGAAACAGTTGTCATTAGTAATTCGAGTATAACTTTTGGTACACTTGTCTAAATTAGATGATATTTTGAGGAAGCATGAAAAAGATATATAGTAACAACATTTATTAAGACAAATTCCTAAGATTCTTCCATTTAATATGCTAAACGGACTCTAAATTTTAGTGGAGTAATTTTGGAGATAAATTTTATACTCCACAAGCCTATAAATAAGAGTGTTCACTTCCATTCAAAGGGGTTAAAGAAGGTGAAAGAGGGGATATGTTGTAGGATTGGAATATTGATATTCTTTGTATTTTATCTTTGATTTTTTCTTAGTTTCATCTTGCTCTCTTCTTCCCCTTTCAACTATATTACCCTTCACATGGAGGGGTAAAACCTTTGAGTGATCGGAGAAGGGGGAGTTTCAATTTTGTAATGCTGGAGTTTTGTGATTCAATGAAAAAACATCTTTTTCATTTGAATTATTTCTATTCTCAATGTTTCCCAATTTTCTTAATGTGATCGTGTTTTGGGTTTGGTGTATTCATCATTAATAGCTTTGGTTGAATACTTTTAATCTCCCTCTGCTTAGTGCAATTTGTCTTGATCGAGCAGATTGTGTTAGGTGGTGAGTGACCAGCGATCATTGGCATGTGTGTGGAACTAATGAACTTTTCAAGAGTTCTAAGGAGAAACAATTCTTGATCAGGAATTTACTTAGTTTTTTAGTATTTTTTTATGAACTTCCATGAACCTAGGAGTGAGTTCTATTTATTTCTTCAACCAAGGGTGATTGATAACTCGATCGAGGAGTCTTTCATTTATCATTCAATAGGAAGAGTGGGAGAAAAATATTTATTACTATGATGACATTGCAAACGGTGATCCTACCATAACCCCATCACTCTCTTCATCCATTAGTGTTCAATCTTTATTTTTAATTGCTTGTTTTATTTTTAAACTCAAAAAATTTCAAAAACAACCTCTTCTTCTTTATTTAATTTTAGTGACAAACATAATTGTTGTGCACTCCTATCTAGAGATATCCTAGGCTAACCACTTTACTACATTTTAACTTAGGTAATATTTGTTTTTGTCACACCCCTCAATAGGAATGTGTCAAAATACATGTATATATATAGGTACCAAACACTCAACCCAACCTATGGGTTTTCTAAACAAACAACTAGCCCATACAAAACCACCTTTGTAGCTACCTCTAAATGCACAACTTTACAACAAGACACAAACCCAGTTCATAACCCCATATAGTGCATTTAACCCATTCTCATTCTTTGTTAAACAATTTATTTGTTCATTCCATCCCTACTTGGAAAACTACCAAACACAGCACACTAAGCAATAGTTCTCAGAAGGAAAAGAATCACAACCACATCACATGAAAAGTCACACATCAAAATTCACACAAAAAGAGGATAAGAAGAACTATGGTAAAGTTATCCTATTTCATATCTCCACTACATTTAATACCCATACCAACCACTTCCATCATCGTTCTTCAAACTCATCCCTCTCAATCCATCCTTCTTAAAAGTCATCCCTCTATTCACAACCGCACCTAGAACCACAACAAAACACAACCCAACTACAGCCCTGTTGTGCAACACTTCTCATCCATTCCATAGTTAACCAATCTCTTAACCTAGGATTCCATTACACCCGAACCACCCCAACATACAGGAGTGATCTCAACAGCAGCACCACATAACCCATACAAGGCACAAGACAGAACAGATCCACACACGGCACACAACTACACAAAATAGAGCAAGGTGTATTCATATTTACCAAGCACCCATTCTTTAATTTCACTTTGATAATTTAGGTTTTATCACAGAACAAGCCTGATCTTGGGAAATACATTTATTTAACTCAGTTTAAGTGGTTAATCAAATTTATATATGCATATTTGTTCATCGGAAAATTAACAACAATCATTCACAAGGTATCACAAGGGCGCAAACAAAGACCAAAAATGACCATGATTTTTAGTAGGCATATAACCCATATGATTCACAATATCAATCAAATAACAGGTAAAACAAATCCATCATCATCATATTCTCAACCCCTCATTTATTACTATCGTAACAGGTCCAATTATATTCATTATCAGTTTGATTATCTTCATTAAATTTGGATTCAACTGTATTCACAAGGAGACATCATTACACCCACCCCACATGATGCACAATTAATAGAGACAAAGGGATTCCTACCTCGAAAAATAAACGATCAACAACTCCTCCTTACACCAAAACATGGGGTGCATAAGCGGCAGGAAAACTCTAGGGAAGTGTGATCTAATGGACCCAACACAATTCATGATCAATCATGAAGGAAAAGGTTCTAAGGGATTCTCAGTATCAAGGGTGAAGGTAAGTGTATAAGGAAGAAAGGGTATCAGCTTTAGAAAGACCAGATCCTATATCAACAGAAGAAATGGTTTCAAAATCCATTAAAGCTGGATCATGATCAAGACCATGCGTTTTGACTATTTAAAAGTATTAGGAGCATTGGTAATTTAAATATATAATTTATATCCTTTGAAACAGCTTCAAAACCACTTTAAATATGGTTTTAAACTCAATTTACGTCAAATAAAACATTAAGGGGTGAAACTGGAAAAATTGGAAATTTTAGAAAACTATTGGAAATGACTCATTGTTGGGTGAGTCACCGGTGTGAGCTATTGTTGGATAGTCACCATTCAGTGAGTCGCCGTTTAGTGACCTACCATTTAGTGAGTCACCATTCAGTGAGCCACCACCGAACGACTCACTGTTGGATGAGTCACTGATTTGAGGCACTGTTGATAAGCTATCATCGCGACCCACCATCAGCGACTCACTGGTATAACCCACTGTTGCAAGTCACCTGTCCTGACTCACCGGTCCTAACTCATCATTGTGAGTTATTGGTTCGAGTCACCTTTGCGACCTATCGTTATGAGTCACCGGTCTTGACTCACCATTATGAGCAATCAGTGCGAGTCACTGTTGCAACCTACCATTCCTGACTTACTATTGGAAAGCTGAAAAGCTAGAAAACTCCTTAAATGAGCTACTGTCACCTCCCAAAACACCTCAAACACTGGATTTTCAAAAAGTAATAGACCATAGAGGTTCAAGACATTACACTGACCACCAATAATGACTTGGTTAAAAGTGTTATGGTTTATTAGTAGTCTGAAATCATTGTCTACAATCAGTAGCTTTCAATCAAGAGACTATAATAACAGTATTTTATTATTTACATATTTTAAATGAAATATTTTCAAGTTAATCTTTACACATTTTATAATGAATTGGCTGACATAACTAATCTATAATGACTCAGATTTTCCTGAATTTATTTTTAGAAATTAATTGGTAAAATTCCAAGATTAGGAGTTGAGACAACATGTGATTCCGAGTCCTGGTGTGCCTGAAACAATTTTTTGAAATATGTTAAATGTTTAATAGTGTGTGTGAACAGTTTTCCTAAAAAAGTGGAATAACTTCCAAATGGGTGCCTGGATCATAAATCTAAGGGCACCATTTCATTCAGAGTAGTGAGTTTACCCTAGGTACGACCTAAGGTTGGTCGGCACGGGTCAACTGTGAAAAGTAGTTTTTGGGACGTAACCGTAAATAAAATTATTAAATAAAATTATTTTATTTTCAAATGATAATAACTCATAAACGCTAACTCGAATTGTAAATTTGATACCATCGTTGAGTTTTTAAGGGGGTGTTTTCCTTAGGTAGGGCATAATCTTGATCGGCACAGATTGAGGTTGAAAGTTAGTTTTTAGACATGAACATCATTAAAATATTTAATAAAAATATTTTAAATGGACGTTATGTGATGACGTAGTGGTGGTTTTCCTTTTTAATAAAACTTTTCAGAGATCCAATGTTATCATCATAACCATAGAGTTTCCCTGAGACAAGGAGAATGAGGCTCTCTTGCCGGCGACGATGGTTTGGAGATCGTAGCTCGGATCAAGCGTCGACAAATCGACGAATGGTGTGATGGTGCAACTTTGATCTACGTCTGCAAGTGATCCAAACTCTAGGTAGGGTGTGAGTTTTGTTGATTTCATTCCCCATTCTTTATTCCCTATGAAAAACTTGGATTAATCAATGAACAGATTAATCCACATGTCATGCGTATTGCGGGTTAGGCTTATTTTGTTTCGGGGATTGTTATTGGATTGATCAATGTTAGAATTTGTTTAATTCCTTCTCCATTTTTTAAATTATAACATGAATGGATTGAAGTCATCACAAACAAGGCTAAGATCCATCCATTTTGGGCGTTTATGTGCTTTCATCTCCCCCGTTCTTCGTTCTTCATTCCTCGTGATTCACGATCTGTGACAACAATTTGAAACTATGGTAGCATAAGGCCCATGACAGCGCAAGGTGGTGACCGAAGGTGGAGGCTCTGGCTGATTCAGGTGGAGTGCGGTGAGGTGAGTTCGTCGGTGGGGTGGCCGATGGCAGAGGTGGAATTAGCCTGGTAAGGAGGTCGGGTCAGGTGGCAACTAGGTGAGGCTACTGGCAGGGCGGCTGTGGAGGACACGATCCAGTGGGAATGCATCGGAGGAGGACCCCGCGATGGCTGGGAGGTCATGAGACGCAGCCCAACCACATTGATCGGGGCACCAACAGCCACACGGTCGGGCGATCGCATGGACCAGGGTGGGGCGCGGCTAGTCATGTCGTATTTGGTGGAGAAGGGTCAGCCCATGTGGTGTGGGTCGGGCCAGTTCAGGTTGACTCGGACTGACTGGGTCGGGTCGGTCGGGTTGGACCCCCCTTTAACTAAAGTGGTTGTAACTTTCAAATAGAAGGTCCATTTGATGAGATGTCTATGATGTTGGGACCCTTACAACAATATGGTACTTTTGAGATGGCTTGGTGGGTTTTTAGTGTAGGCCAGTGTAGGTTTAGAGTTTCCCTTGGTTCTTTCCTTGAGGGTTCAATATGACATTACGTCCACATCACTGGATAGTAATCCCCTCTAGAGGTCAAGTCCCTAATAGAGTTGTGGAATCCCACATTGAGATTGGAGTGATCATTTATCACCCCTAATAGAGTTTTGTGGGAATTGACATGACCTCCAAGCGCAAGGCATTAATCCTCCATCCAATGGGCCGTATCGGTAGGGTTGTTAGTATCCTCTAAGAAGGACCCTCTACGTTGTGGGATAATATAGATTTGGTTATCGATATCCTATGGGTAGGATCCTCTCCCTGTATATCATGACATTGACCAATTTTTTCTTTTTGGGTGGGGCCCAAATTAGCCGAACCTCTTCGTAAGAGTCTTCGATGATATCAAGGCTCAAGGAGTGAGTTCTCCCAAAATGAGCGTGCCTCAAGCAGAATCTTGTGGTTGATTCTTGGTTGTGACTTAACCTATTTACCTTATGGCTAGTTATGAGTATATATAGATATTCTTGGTATATGTGTCATGGACATATACCTGTGTGAGCTGACCGTACTTGGTGTACTTTCTTTGTGATGTACTTGGTGCACTTGGTGTACTTTCCTTTGTGGTTTTGGGGTATCCTATTGAGTATTGTTTTACTCGCCCATACACAGGCTTTTCCCGCATGTGTCATATCTTATACAGATGGTCGATGCTTCGGAGAAGTCTTAGGTGGACCAGGACTAGGTGGTACTTAGAGTGATCGGGCTGACGAGGTGTGCTTCTACGACATCTGACAGTTGTCCTACACCTACCCTTTGGGTAGGGTTTTCTACCGACGAGTTTCAGGAACTTGTGCATTCACTTGTGTTCAGTCTTTCTTTTGGTGGTATTGTATACTGGCCCAGTTTACCTTCTTGTACTTTACTTTTCTATTGCACTCTAGGTGTGGTATATATATATCCAGTGGTTTGCATGCATGGTTTACTTAGCATTTTTACATTTTAGCATTTTTGGGATAGGAGATGTGTGTGTGCATATAGGTACATAGGAAATGCCTCCCATATTAGTGATATGCCTACTCGGTGCTAGTCACCAACCCCTGGCCTATTGGAGGTGGTCTTGGGGAGTCACGGCATGGGATCGGTCATGAAAGAGTGGTAGAAAAGGGTTGGTCGGTTCCACATTGGGACCGGGAGTCGGCAAGATTGGTTTGGGGCAATAATGTTAAGTGTTTCGAGTTCAAATTTCAGGCCAGGGACTCCAGTGTTGGTGTGGCGACTGACGTATCCATACACTAAGACTCTGGGCACCTGCTTTTCGACTCAGTACATGAAAACACTAGTTATAGGGAAATTTAATGGTACATGAATTATATATGAATGAGTTGTGTTTTCCATGTCCTTATTGAGTTAGATCTCCATATATATTCTATTGCCCGTGGTATATCTTGTTTTACTTCAAGATACTTCCACATTGACAGCCATCGGGGATTCCACCGTGTGATCGCGAGGTTGATCCGTCGGGTGACGAGATATCAGTACAGGGATTTGTACCAGAGATAACACCTCTAGGTGGTTCACCAGCCATATCAACACCTGTAGAGAAACACATGGTACCCATAGTACCTACAGATGAGATGCGCAGACTGAGTGTGCTTCACAAGTTTCAGTAGCAGAGACCCCTCAGGTTCCGAGGCGAGCTAACACGCGGGTGGATGAGGACTGTATTGATGTGGTGATTGAGTTTACCATCCAGTCAAGACACGACCATATTATATGGTGGTCCTGGTGGTGAGCCTTCTACACAAATCAATAGGGCGATGATAGGGTTTGGTTGCCCGATCTTACGATGAGGCGACTCTTCCATGGATAGAGTTTGATAACCTTTTTAGAGATAAGTTATCACCTTATAAGCTAAGGGATATGTGTGTCCTAAAGCTTTTATAGATTTGGCAGGATGACATGTCGGTATCTAAGTATCCGTCGAGGAATACCGACCTTTCCAGGTACTTGATGAATATGATACGTAACCAGTGCTTCAGGGCTCAGACCTTCGAGCAAGGTGTTCTTAGGGATGTCTGAGATAGAGTTATTCCTATATACATTCCTACCTCTACTAGGGTGTTACAACAAACCTTTGTGGTTGAGAGTCCCTTGGATGATAAAATTTATCTAGTAACTTGTCAGTGCTGGGAAAGCAGGAGCAGATAGATTAGTAGGGAGGAAGACGTGGCAGAGGAGCTGGGAGAGTAGCAAGAGGTGGTAGAAATTTCGACATGTTACCACTACTACCCCAGGTGATCCACACCAAACTCAAGGAGATGGAGGATAGGGAAGGAGACAACTGCATGTGGTCGAGGCATATGACCAAAGGGATCTGAGAATGATTTAAAGTATGGTATGTGCCTATTCTACCTTAGTTTTGGTACTGATAGATATAGGTACTAGTTATTCTCTTTTTGCCATGAATCTTGATTCGGGGCTTGGAGATTCCGGTTGAATTTTTGACTTGACCCTCACACTTGGAGACTCCTACTGGAGGAGACCCAATGATCACGCACTTGTGATGACATTGTGACCCGACTCTTAGAGACAAGAGTTTCAGTTGAGATCTCTTAGTAGCGGTGTTGAGGCCTTACGAAATCATTCTTGGTATGGACTGGTTATCCATAGTTCATGCTCATATTGACTATTTTAGGCAAAGAGTGTGGTGTGTCCATAGCAGTGGAATGAGGTTTTCTTTGTTAGTGAAAAAGAAAATCCAGGTAGCATGGGATAGACTCACACATAGGAGGGTGTAGCTGATTACTCACCAGTTGGATAGACTTACCCTCAGTGATGTGGATGGGGGAGACCTCAGTTTCCTGCATTTGTGGAGGAGTATGCATACGTTTTTTCTAAGGATGTCCCCAGATTGCCTCCCCGCAAGGAGGTTGACTTCTGCATTGATTTGTACCCCAGGATGGCATTGATATCTACAACTACTTATCGGATGGCTCCTGTAGAGCTTCGTGAGTTGAAGGTATAGCTGGAGGACTTTTAGAGGAAGGGATTCGTTAGACCTAGTGTTTCACTCTAGGCGGCCTCAGTTTTCTTTTCCAAGAAGGAGGACGGGATCTTGCACTACTGGAAATAACACCTATACCCATGGTTTTAAACCGTGGGTATAGCCCTTGAAATTGTGGGTATACCCTATACCGACGGTTTCAGTAACCATGGGCTATAGTGTCGTCCCAATAGGTCTATACCCACGGTTCTCTGAAAACCATGGGTATAGACCATGGAAAATTGTTATTACCCACGGTTTAATAAACCATGGGTATTGATGTATACCTACGGTTTTCAAATTGTATGTATTGATGTATATCCACTGTTTTCAAATCGTGGGTATACTGATTTACAACAACCCATATTTACCCATAGTTTACCAAACCGTGGGTATAGACAGGTTCCCCAGGCCATACTGCACCTGCAGAATTACAACGACCCATATTTACCCACGGTTTACCAAACCGTGGGTATAGACAGGTTCCCCAGGCATCAGCTTCACCTCCCACCATTCTTCACCTACAATAGCACACATACATGTCATATCAAACTAGTTGTTCAATAATCCAACCTAATCCCCAACATCTAAACAGCTAAACTATAACTATAAATCCATTATATGGATGGTTAAATACATGATCCTCTCTGTATAAAAATATCATCCTTACCTCATACATATGAAAATGAAAGCACAATACCAGAACAAGATGATTTACAAAGTTTAGTCAAAAGCCTACTTTCCATGTTGGTTATATGAGACAACATGGATACTCTAATAATATCAATACAAATTGGTTATACATCGTGACTATAAAAATCCATCAAATGGTTATACACCCTATCCTTTATTCAAAAATTGGTTATACACCACAATTTAAAACTCCTTAAGTGATTGGTTATATACCCCATCTAAAAGCCTCCTACAACTGTTTATATACCCCATCCACAAGCTCCTTGTTAGAGTTGATCAAGTATAGAAAAATAGACTTCTTTAAATGGTATTCCTCAAATAGTCCCAATACACAAAGTAAAACAACGATCTCCTCATAGAAACTACTTGATCTATCCTACAATGATCCATCTAATTGAACATTAAACAACAGTAGTTGGCATCCACAAACCATTTCTAAATAATGAGCTCACACCCTCCCCCTCCCCCCTACCCATCCCCTCCCCCTCCCTCTCCACTGCCCATCCCCTCACCCTCCCTCCCAACTGCCCAGCCCATCCCCCTCCCTCCCCACTGCCCAGCCCTCCCCATGCCCACCCCCCTACCCAGCCCCTCCCCCTCCCTCCCCACTGCACAACCCTCCCCCACCCCCTCCCCCCCTGCCCCAGCCCCTCCCCCTCCCTCCCCACTGGTCAGCCCCTCCCCCCCCCCTCCCCCTCCCCCCTGCCCAGCCCCTCCCCCTCCCTCCCCACTACCCAACCATCCCCCTACCCATCCCCATGCCCAGCCCCTCCCCCTCCCTCCCCACTGCCCAGCCCTCCCCCTCCCCCTCCCCCTCCCCCTCCCTCCCCACTGCCCAGCACCTCCCCCTCCCCCTCCCCCTACCCAGCCCCTCCCCCTCCCTCCCCACTACCCAGCCCCTCCCCCTCCCTACCCCACTGCCCAGCCCCTCCCCCTCCCTCCCTACTACTCAGCCCTCCCCCTGCCCAGCACCCCCCCCCCCCTCCCTCCCCACTGCCCAGCCCTCCCCACTACCCAGCTCTTGGTTGAATACCTGATTCGGGTATCATACTGAAACCTATTAGAAAATAGTATGACATATTTGATAAGGTACTACAACTCATTATAATATAAAATAGATTATAACAGATTATAACATGAAAAATATTATGAATTCGACTCGAAAACTGAATAAGTTCTCTTAAGATATGTTTTTTGTAAGGTACTACAACTCACTATAATAAAGAACAGATTAGAATACAAAACATACCAGATTCATTCCCTTAAGATATGTTTATTGACCCAATCCTTGGTGTTGTCATAAGATATGTTTCTCAAAACAGATTTGTTTTTTTCTTACTCTTGAAATAAGAATGGACAGTCATTTAATATTCAGTATTTTAGTTATAAAATAATCATACCTGAAATCATAGAAATAATTTGTTGAAGATTTAAGATTCATTGTAAGATGCTGCATGTGTACAGAATCATCAAAAACCTATATAATGTTGTTCAACTCATTTAGAGGCTGAAATAGAGTATTGTAGTTGTTCAGGTTTAGTAACAGTAACAGAGTGTGCCACTGAAATCTGCTTCAAAGCCTGAATCTTCCTACATGAAATATGTATATGCGTGACATGTTTTATTTGGATGCTGACCCAACCAGGTAAGGTACTGCAACCTGTTACAAAAAATCCTAAAAATTTGATAAGGTACTACAACTCACTGTATTACAGAACAGATTATAATAGAAAACAAATCTAAAATTGGGTTTCCAACTAAATATGTTCCCTTAAGGTATGTTTATTTAAGGTAATACAACTCACTGTAATACAAAACAGATTATAACACAAGAAATACCAGTTCTGTTCCCATAAGGTATGTTTGTTAACCCGATCCAGGGTGCTTTCAGTAGTTATGTTTGTCAAAAAAGATTTAATTTTTTCATACTCTTGAAATAATAATAGACAATCACAGTTTATATGTATTGTTAGTTATAAAAAATTCTAATTTTAAATTGTAGAAGAAAGTGTTTTTTTGTTGAGTAGAGTGAAAAATTACAGTACTATAGCTTGAGATTTATCTCAAACTCATTACACAACTTAAACTTATTCAAATACCGGTTTTCAAAATTCAAATTTGATTTGATTTTGAAAATGAACAAATCAAACCCACCCATTTAAGCACTACTAAAGTACATGAAATTAAAAACAAAAAACATATAAAAGGAATTTATAAATATCTTAAAATAATAAATATAAATTAATAATAATTTATATATTAAAATATCAATATGTTGATTAATCTCATTAAATACTGGATGGAACTCACAAGATGCTCAATATAGTTGAATTCAAGTTGTTTTATAGCTTTAGTATGTCGATCTCAGATTCAACTCAACAAATATAAAGTGAAACTCATAGACTGTCCAGTCAAACTCATGAAGAATGTAATTATCACTATATCATTTACTGCTTGAGTTGTAAACAATATAAACTTCCATACATCCTATCCTGTTGAAGAGTTAGTTGGGAAAAATTACCTGCATCAATCCTTGCTGAGACATAAATGATACACATCTCTTAAGTTTCTTATCTATGCTTGTAAATTGAAGGCATTCATTCCATCAGCCTATGCACATTCACCAATATTTTGGTTCATCGGTATGCTGGGATGAGAACAATCAAAGTATGTCTAGAAACTCTTAGACATGACCCACAAATCTATAACTTTGCATCATTGAACAGATCAATTGACTATTCATGTGAGATGAATATCCCATAATGGAGACAAAACTCGCTAAAATCACAACATAATCATACTAAAATACTACCTTGTAAATATACATTGGAGTCAATAGTGAAAACATAATTGTATAAAAGCATTATAATCATTTGTTTCATATGTTTTTAGTCCACAAAAATCAATATACAGTGGAGTCAATAGTGAAAACATATCACTTTCATTCATATGTTGGATGAAAGGGAGGTTAACTCCATGATTTTACGACCAATAATCTGCATTCATATAGTGTGTAAATGCAAATGAAAAATGATGCATGGTAGGGAGGTTAATTCCACAATTTTAGGAAAACATACCTGTTGTAGAGATCTGGCACTTATTAGTGCAAGATTCCCTTGATCTCTTCATGTGCAGAGTGAGTCACCTGCAATATATAAATAAAAATAATCAATATTCATCTTAAAAGATGAAGTGTATAATAACATATGAAAAATTATTATGCGAAGGAAAATACTGCAAATTGTCTAGGAGATTATTTCAAGGATATTACAAGAACATACCTATTGCGGGGCGAGCAACACATCGGTCAAGATTCGATTGAGTAGAAATAGTCAACAGCTGTAGATGAGGATAGAAATCGCGATCTTGAGGGAATTAGGGAATGAGATGGAGTGAATCTGGAGGGTTTCTGACTGAAATTATTCGAAGGAGTAGAAACTGCGGGCAACGTATGAGGAGATGAGGAAATTTGGGATGATGAACCATAGTACGTGAAGAAAAAATAAGTGAGGAATACACCTTAAGTGTTTTGTGGGTACTAGATATGGGAGGGGAAATGTGAGCGACAACCCTAGGTGCAGCGCCGGAGAGGAAACAACAGTGTGAACCATAAGAGGGGCGCCGAAGGGGAAATGGAAGCAAGATTAGTAGGAATTGTGGCGGAGGTGAAATGGGTGTGGTATTAACTGATGAAGGTGGAGGCGAAGGCGAATGGCTCACGACAGGTGAAATGAAACCCTAAGATGAAGGGAGGAGTGGAGGATGGATGCACGGGGAAATGGAAACGCGGTCGACGGATGCCCAATTTTGGAGGGAGCAATTTGTTTTGGATTGTGATGTGGCTGCGTAATAAGGTGACAGGTAAGATGGAAGAAGCCTGTTTTAGTATAGATAATAGATGTGTTACATATATTGTGTATTAAATGGGTGAGGTTAGGTTTGTGTATGTCTAACCAAGAACTGAACAACTTGCAACTTCCATAGCTCATAATAGATAAATAGGGGTATTATCGTGTTTAAAATGGATAGTTTGGCCTTATATACACTGGATATTATATGGTGTGGTTTAATGGATTGATGAGAATGATATCACATGTTTTAATGTGGTGATTCATGGGATGTTCTAATTGATTCACTTATTTGGGAACATGATGAGTGAAAATCCACATTACTATGAGTGACATTTACCACTAGGATTATGGATATGGAGGATCATTTGTATGATGCATATTATATTGACCATTATCATAGGTGATGAAAAAGGTGTGGAAATAGGCTATTAGCGATGTTTCTCATTGTGGTTACTGAGGTCATTGAGGTCATGTGTACAAAGTTCAGGTCCCATGAATTTGTTTTGACCCCCATTTTTTTGGTGGTATCCTACAGATTTAAGTGACATAGGGTAGACGATGATGATGTTAATTGATAAAAAGGAGGATACAATGTATTAGGCTATGATTGGAGTGTGTGAGACCACTAGATTAGAGCAGGATTCTCACTGTATCTATGTTATAGTTTGGAGATGATTAGTCAGTCATTGTAAAGAACATGAGTCGTTGTGTGTTAGGTTTTGTTGGGATATTGAGTTAGTTGTTGGTAAAAAGTTTTGAAACCTAGGGTTCTTGTGATATAATATGTGGATGTTTCATCAGGGAATCATGATTTATACATAATGGTGATAATTTATGTGTTGGAATGTGATTCCAAGTGAAATAAAATTATATGGAAGGTCGAGGGAACTTCTGGTATGATATATTATGTATGTATCTTCCCACATTAGTATTGTACAAGGTAGGTAAAGTATCACATAGGGATAGTTAAGAAAAACTAGAGAAAGCAGTGGGGAATTTTGATTGTTTTTTTGTTCATATCATACACATGTATATGTATTTATTCTATCTAGGGATATAGTTTGTGGAAACCTACTAATTTTATACTCACAACCTACACATACCCTCTAGGATACAAATAAACTTTATATCTCATGGTATAAGGGAAAAGGATTTTCATAAAGATCCTAGTGGAAATAAAGGTGTTGACGGTGTTTGATTTGGTTGATATGGTATTACCATAGGGTCGGGTGGTTCCTCAATGTCAGGATAGTGATTTATTTTTGAAATATCAACTCCTCCCTCATGCCCAGCTCCCCCCTGCCCATCCCCTCCTCCCCCTCCCCCCGGCCCATCCCATCCTTCTCCATATTTACTGTATACCAATCAAAGATGAGATTCATTAACATCCCAAGGCATATAGTTTTTTTTAGGAAAATAAAATACATAGGGAAAGTGTTTTAGTTTTTGGTGTCATGACTGAACTGCGTAACAATATAATTATAAATCGATGACCAAAAGGGGAAAGGGGAAATGAGCACAGGTTACTTGCCTTCCCTTGTAGAGAAATTATAGTCCTGATCACATTAACACCGCAATTTTGTGCCAAGGTTCGAGGTATTTCCTCAAAATCAACTACAACAGCTTCGTAAGGCCCCTGTTTAGAAAGAAACCAAACACAAAAAATATGAATCACTCCAGGAACTACAATTTAGTGCCTTTACATTTAAATAAAAAGATCATAAGAAACTAAACCTTTTCAACTCCTTCAATAGATGAGATCTTTTGCTTCAAAGTGGGGGACACGATCACACTCGCCCGATGAACATCCTATGCATGCCGATTATATGAAAGAGAGATTAAGTCAATGCATCCCCCTCCCCTCCCAGCCCTCCACTGCACCCCCCCTCCCAACCTTCCCCTCCCATCCCATCCCCCTTACCACCACCACCCCCCCACTAGCCCTCCACTGTAGCCCCCCAGCCCTCCCAACCTTCCCCTCCCAGCCCCTCCCCCTAACCCCCCAGCGCCCCCCAGCCCTCCACTACAGCCCCCCTAGCCCTCCACTGTAGCCCCCATCCCTCCCAAACTTACCCTCCCAACCCCCCCCCCTCCCATCCCTCCACTGTAGCTCCCCTATCCCTCCACTACAGCCCCCCCCCCCAGCCCTCTACTACAGCCCCCCATCCCTCCCAAACTTCCCCTCCCAGCCCCCCCCCCCCCCCCCATCCCTCCACCGTAGCCCCCCAAGCCCTCCACTGTATCCCCCCAGCCCTCCCAGCCTTCCCCTCCAAGCCCCCCCCCCCTCCCAGCCCTCCACTGCAGCCCCCCCAGCCCTCCACTACAGCCCCCCAGCCCTCCCAACCTTTCCCTCCCATCCCCCCCTCCCCCCCTCTCAGTCTTCCACTGTATCCCCCCATCCCTCCCAACCCTCCCACCCCCCCCCCCCCCCAACCTTCCCCCCCCCCCCCAGCCCTCCACTGTAACCCCCCTAGCCCAGGCCTCCCCTCCACTGCTAAGGCCAAGATTAGATGACGAGATAATAATAAACACACCAAACCATAAAAAAATATATGTCATGTGAAAACTACCTAAATAATTGACAAATAACACCCCTGATGAAAACATAATAAAAAATTCATTACATTGCATAAAGAAACTTACATACAAGCAGTACACCAATACAAAAAAACATTAAACTCCAACACAAGTCTCTCTGTTAAGTCAAAAATGGATGGGATTAATATCCCCCCCATAGCCATCATCATCATCCCCATGTCCAGCATCATCATCATCAGTAGCAACATCAGCAGCAACATCATCAGCAACATCATCAGCAACCGCACCGTCAGCATCATCATCAGCAATCTCATCACCAACAACATCATCAGCAACATCCTCACTAGCTCTATCGCCACCATTGTCATCACCACTAGGACCCTCATGGGAATCACCCGAGGAATTATTTAAAGAGTGCATTGATGCCATACATGAATGAAAATTGGCAGCAACCTCTGATGGTAGTGACTGACTCAAAACTGACAGAGCTTTCATGAAATGTTCATTAATTAGCTTACTTTTTTCATGCTCCTCTAATAATATTTTCTTTGTCGCAGCTAATTCAGCACGCGCACTTTCCAACTCAGAGGCCTTAAAGGAGTCCTATTATGACCAATACCTAGAGGGGACAATGTTTTTTCCTGGTCTACAACGGACTCTTCATGGATGCTCCACACCTAACACCTGACTCAAATGATCATTTGGCCCTAAGTTGTCAGCTTCCTTCTCATCCATGACCTCTAAGTTAGACTGTTGAAATTATAAACATATTAAATTATAAATTTCATATAAATGTTTGAAATATAAATAAACAAACTTACAATTTTATCTTGTGTTTGTGAATTAACTGCAGTTCCATCTTTTTTTTCCTACTGAAGCAGAATAATTTTGCACGAGGTACAGGACCTTCAATGCCCAATTCAGCTTGTTGCATATGAGAAGTGCACAAATTTTGATTACAACCATATAAGATAAATGCAAAAAATTGGATTTAAGTGAGTTGCAACAAATACCTACAAAAATTTAGGTAAATGACAATCATAACCGATTGGTGGTTTTCTGAAATGGTTTTTATAAATGGTTTTCTGAAGTGGGTTTCAAAAAAATATACTACTTGTTTAGTAAAAATAGACAAGCTTTCTCCTAGTATAAGATGTGATTTCTAGGATACATGGACTAACCAAGGGAAGGCATAAATAAGTTATGATGACATGTTATAAATAAGGACATTATTTTAATTCAGATGAACGTACCATCCGATTCTCTTTGTTGGGCATTATAGTGTGCCCCAATGTGTGTAGATATGTCATTTCATCTTTGTTTTTTTAAATTAAATTTTATATAAAAACCATTAAAGATGGGTAGTACCTTATACTATTCAGTCTTCCAATGTGCGATCATTTTTTGATATTGAATTTTTGGACAGTCAGGGTTTGTGGGTACACCCTCTAAATCAGTACCCACTCTATTCCTCCAACCAATATGTAACTCATACTTGTATGACCACTAATACTCTCCAAGATCACTCAACCTAGCATCTTTGGAAGATTCACCGTTAGGAAAGTTAAATCGACTCTACAATGAACATGTTAAGACATATAAATACATTACTAATATAAATATAAATTTATAAAATTTTTGTACCCATATTTGCGCCCATGCCCTATCCTTGATGTCAGCACTGATATGTCTCCATGAGACTGATTCCACCAGAACGATATCATGATATTTGGCTAAAGTATCCATGAAACTTCTACACTCCTTAGCATTTTTACCTACCATTTGATTTTGAGAATTATAATCCACCATAATCTGAGTTTCACAATTCCAGGCATCCCGCATTCGAGTGCACCCATGTTGCCTACTAGAAGATCCCACTAAATAAGATAAGAGGTGAAAAGAGAAGATTTAAGTGACAATACAATAGGAAAAAGGTGAAATGCTATAATTTGAAACATTTATAATAAAAAACCTGATGCAGGCTCCTGAATAGGCTATGAGGTATCAATGGGCTATGTTGGATCAACATCCTCCGAAGGAAGTATCTGTTCCACAGCATGCTCCGGCTGATCTTCATGAACAGGAGTGGAAACTGAAGGAACAGACTCAATATGTGTAGGATGGATGGTAGTAAAAGGAGGTGGTGTAGACATGTCATAATATGCATAGTAGGTCTGGGGATACATGAATGGATATGGAAATTGTGCAGGTGAGAACATCGGTCGAGTCAGTGTGGACATGGAATGGAAAAAAGAGGGTAAATGTGATGATGATGGTGGCATGTATGGGAACATCCCAGGGGTCTCAAGCGGAGGGCGGACATGTATGGTAGATGGGATGTCCACTAATGGGTCAGTGTGGGGAGTGGTAAGACGGGAGCTCCGCCTAGGTCTAGGAGGATCCCTACTCGGTCCCATACTGGGAAGAGGAAACTCTAGAGTTATATGTCCCTAAAAAAATTTGATCAAAAATATGAACTTGATATTATATGTAATGTAGAAGATAAATATTAGAATTAATATACTCACTGAAGACAACTCACGCTCGCATCTAACAGGATCAACATCAAGTAATCTCTTCTTGCGAGCTTCTGTAGTTTTCTTCATAATCTGCATAAGAATGGAATAAATATTTTTTAGCAATAATTTTTACAAATCATACATACAAATTAAAAAATTTCATAACATCTTTAAGTAATGATAATTTATAACCAAGTTATACAATTTTTAAAACCACATTTTAAACCCAGTTTTCTAAATTGAAATAAATATAATTAAATGAAACGAAACCAAACAATACTAAAACAGACATATCATTCCAAACTAAAACTAAATTAAATTAATTACATTAGTACCAACCTGAGAAACTCACATCAAGGTAAACTGAATGAACTCTGAATATATATGGTTGCTTTTATATATTACCCTCCACTACCTCAGGTTCAACATCATCTCTCACAATGGGACAATTTGTGTCATCAAATAAAATATTTTGGCTAACACTGATGGGGGCATCAATGGTGACAATTTCATCCCCAACATCATGAAAAATATGTCTTGGGATTACTTCATTAATGACACCGTAATCAGGTTTCAGATGATCTTTGTAGAGACCCGAAGCCTGACGTACATGGACTTTACATTACTTTTGCGGAATACTTAGTACAAAACAAAAACACACACACAAGGATCGTAATAGTTTAGTGTCTTTGGAAACTCGGAATAAAATCTTCTAATCGTGGGGAAAGATCTTCAACATCTCCCATAAAGATCTTCCTTTTTTTTTACCTAAAACCTTTCTTTATGTCCTGGGGAAAAGAAAACATAAAAGGGTGAGCTCAAATGCTCAGTAAGGGTAAACAAAAGAAATATCAATCACATCATATTCATAAGAACATAACATTTTGAAAATCATAACCTGCAAAAGAGAGCATAATTTCATAACATGGGATAAATCATGGCAGTGAAATGTAATCACAATAATCATAACATAAAACATGGAACTTTGTGGCATACACACATAATCATAGAGAATCATTTCTTGTTAGTCAAGACTCATTGCCAAGACTATCTTAGTGGACAAAGTCCCTTTCTGAATCGAGTAATCCTCGTTTCAGTCCTGTTTCACTGAACCGGTATAACCTACCATTCCAGCCATGTCTATCTCATGAGATATAAAATCTTTACCCAATGCATTGGAGGGATATATATGTCCCACCCATCTCTTAATGAATCCTTTCTTATGTGTGCCACCAAATCATAAATCATACATCATTGCATAACCCATGTAATAAAAATGGGATTCTTAAACAACATGACATCATAAAACCATTCATATAAGATAAAGGAATTCATAAACATAATTCCATCACAACATAGTCAAATCAATGTAAAAATATGGATAGAAACATAACCCTTTATTATCTTTGATGAAAAATAATTTTGATAAAACACTTGAATTGAATTCTTGAGGAAAATATCCTTTTTCTTCAAAATCAATTTCTTTTCACAAAACATCATGCAATTTTAAAAGAAATAGATTTTATTGAAAATAGTCATGAAATCTTTTAGAGGAAGTTTCATGAAAATAAGGCTTTATAAAACAGTATAAATCCGTTCGTGCCGTATAAGTTAAAAAAAAACATTCTTCGTACTTTTGTCGAAAAAGTCAAAAAGTACCTCGTATAAAAAAAACGACAAAAGATTCCTTTCATATCTTTTACTAAAAACTCACCGAAGGGTAAAATTGGATTTAAACAATTGTAGGTGGATGGAAATAATATTACATATTGAAGAAACATGGATGTGGATGATAAAATACACCCCAGTAAATACCAAAGTATAAACAATCTCAGATAAAAATGAGATTGTGATATTTCCCTTACCTTCGGTCCGATTTGCTTTGTTCGTGTCTGAAGCTCCTGTATAATGGTTTAAATAATGTTATTGACTTATTCCAGAATCATATTCATTGTTATAATATCATATATGGTTCACTTATGACATTATATTACCCGTTCTTTTGTAAATTCCATGTTAAAGAAGCGTTTTGGGTAAAATCGTTTCATTTATCTTAGGTGTTTTGACTTGTTGTTCTTGACATCACTATTACTTATATCATGATTTACTTACTTACAGAATATAAAATATGATTTATATATCATATATATTCAGTATATATATATATATAATAGATAGATTAATAAAACGAAAAACACCGTTCATGGAGACGGTAGTCCGTACGTACGCATGAACGCTGTTTTACTTTCCTTATTGTCTTGAAATGGAAGTAAGTAGATGACATAAATATATATATACATAAATCCAGTAGCTTTATAATGTCATATATTTCATTATTATTTCTTATATATACTTTATAATCATTCTTTAATGGTTTACATGGAGAATGAATCTCATCGCGTCGTGGAGACGGTAGTCCGTACGTACGCACGAGCGATGATATCATTTCCATAAATATTGAACTGAATTGGAGTGGATTATACAATATATCAGAATCAATATGATGTTGTAATAACTATGTATAGTTATTCTTTACACCATTATACCCATCCATGTAAGGTGGTGGTGGAAAATAGATTACACCACGGCGTGGAGACGGTATTCCGTACGTACGCACGCGCGGTGATTTCTTTTTCCCTAGGATGGATAGATGGTGAAATAGGGTTGTTTCATACTTATAATAACATATCAGTATATGAGTGATACTGATGTTATTACTTCATAATTAAACAACCTAAGAAGAAGAAGTGGAAGAAGAAATAAAGATGAAAGAATTGGTAACGGTAATTACCTCTTCTTTGAAGCGCCTCTTTGAGACCTCCTCTTAGGGCACTAAAATTGGTCTTTGAGGAAGACCAGAACCTCTAGGATGTTTCTAGGGAAGTGGAGAAGAGATTTTGGCAGGGGTTGGCCGAGCTTGAGTGCTCAAATTGGTGTGAGGAGTAGGGGGAGGAGGTGTCCTTTTATAAGGGAGGAGAGGGGCACCTTAGGAATATCTCAAAATATTATTTTATATTAAAGTCAAAATCGGTTTATAATGGTTCCAAAGGGTCTTATTTCTAAGCTAAAGTGGGGATGGGTCTAAATCCTATCAACCAATAGGATTTAGACAAGTTTAGGGTATTATTTTAACCTTATCAATTAGATTTAACTCTAAGTTAAATAATTTAACTTTTACCGTGTCTTTTTGTTTTCTTTCACTATATGGTTAATAAACTTACTATAACATGCCAAACGAACCCCAAATTGTATATTATTAATACATATATCCTTATCTAAGTCATTTGGCCGAACCTTAGATTTTTAGGAATAAAATAACAATTAATAATATAATATTTGATTTAAAAACTATTTTGTGTCAATTTTGACACTATTTGATACATGATTTTTGTGAAAGTCATAACAAAATTATATGTTCTAACCAAGTTGGTTAAATCAACACTAATATATCATAGTAACCTAGAAAATTAGTTTAATTCATAAAAAGTCTCAAATTACATTTATTTTTGTGTTTATAACATCAATTATGTCAATATTTCATTAACAAGATAATTACTGCATCATCTTTGTGTCATAAATAAATTAATTTATTTGATGTCTAAAAATTACAAATAAAATACCATCATGTAGTAAATCGTTTTATCTTTCTAATGAATATTTACAATCGAATTTATCTTATGTATAACCCCATATTAAAAATGATTTACTTATTAAACTTTGATTTTAACTATTTTAACCCTTCTTTAAATAAATTAATAATAAATGTCCTAATCTAATCCAAGTGGGCCTAAATGGTCATATTTTATTCCTAAGTTTGTTTTTGGTCGAATTACACTTGTCCAATAGAATTAGGACATGTGTTAGGGTAATATTAATATCATATTTACCCTTAGTTACCCTATTTACTATTAACCGCGGTAAAAAAAAGGTAAAAAGTTACTATTTACCAAAAATTATTTTTATCTCATTGAACCACATTTTAGTCCTTGATATTAACCGTGTCTCTCGGATTTTCGAAATTCCATTCACAGAAGCGGTAAAATTAAGTTTTATGCAAAATTCAGTTTTTAACCTACCACTTAGTGGTTTCACTATTCATCAAAAATTGAAGTTTTTCAGAAAAATGCCAAAATTTCACCCTAAGCTATAATTGATATTCCGAATTCAAAAATGATTTCTATTTTACAAAATTCCCAACATATAAGTTGCATTAATTAATTTTATAAATAAATCCCGCTGTTAAAACAAATAGCGTGTTTTTAAGAAACAAAATCTATCAAAAGATTGACACTTGTTTATGTCTAGTTTAAATGTGAAATTACATCCAATGACCAACATTGTATTAAATTGTAAAAATATATTCTAAATATACTTTAAAACCACTCAAATTAATGATTTATCACTATTAATTATTTCGATTAAAAAAAAGTTGTTTTTAATTATAATTTAGTAATTTTCACTATTCATCAGAATATGAAAGTTATCCGAAAAGTACCAAAATTTGACCTTAGGCTAAATTCGATACTCCGAATCCAAAAATGAAGTCCATTTTGAGAGTTAAAATTTCTAAAATTTAAAAAGTGGTTATTACTATTCATAACGGCTAGTTTTAATAATATATCATTGTTTCGTGAAACTCAGGATTACGTACCACACACGCTATCGAGGAAGGTTGCGATTGCGTGTAATGCAAGGCAAGTCAAGGATGCGTGTTGTGCAAGCTCCTTTTGGTGTAGCGTATAACACAAGACATTAGTAAAATAAAAAAGAATATTTTTCATAAAATCTCGGGCTGTTACAATCTTTCACATAAAACACTTGTTTTTTCATTGATGCCAAAATGTATGGTTCATCGGTATGCAGGAATTGACTCATGTCAATAACTCTAAATCCGCAATCATCAATAAATGTACCATGGCGTGTCACTGAATCAAACCATTTAAATTTAATCATAGTGACTCGACCTTGAGAGTAGTAATCCAATAGCAATATTTTCTCAACCAGTCCATAATAATACACATCTTCATATCGAGGTCGACTATCTGATGCACTGGCATAACAATCCGTTCTAGCAGTTAACATAACTCCATCATGATTTGTTCTCATTTTCACCGCTTTATCAGTTGTAACAAATTTATATCCATTGATTATTAAATATTTGCAGTCACGAACCAAAGAATTGGGACCAAAAGCCAATGCTCTTAATTCTTGAGAAATGAAGTCAGCAGCTAAACTCAATACCTAGAATACATATGAGTAATATAATTAAATATATATCTATATTTTAAGGTATTTAATGTAATGGTCATACCTTTGATTTCAACCAAGCTAGGAACTATTGGCTATGCATAGCCTCTCTCCTTCTCAACAGCAAAGACTGATGAACTCTACTTATAATTTGTTTATGTTCTCTACATAAAATGACAATAAAAGTATAAGGTATATGTGATATGATATCATATGAGATAACATATATATATTCAAATTACTTACTTGATATAGGCATTGAACAAACCACAAATAAACAAGACTGTACGATGTGCCATATTCCGCTCTTCAAATCTCAATGTAACCAATGTATATGACCCGACAATTCCACCTGTTTGGGGAAGAGATGGAAACGAGGGATGAATTTCCTCATACTGCTCATCTTTGTTTTTCATTGGTCGATTATGTCTTGTGCTCACATCAGACAAATACATTGAACAAACATCCATACATTCTTGGGCCAGATAACTCCTCACAATAGAACCTTCAGGATAATTATTATTTTGGACATATGATTTCATGTGCACATATTTCTTTTAGTGGGATACATCCAACGAAAAGTGACTGGTCCCCCAAGAAGTGTCTTAGTTGGAATATGAACTGTTAAATGCAGCATGCAAGTGAAAAAGGATAGAGGAAAAAAAATTCCAACTCACACAGAATTAACAGTGCCTCTTGCTGCATTTTTATCAATAATGATTTGGATAACCTTTTAACACAAAGGTCTCTAAAAAATGACACAACCGAATCACTACCACCCTTACATTATTGGATGGAAAATGACGAATTGTTATTGGAATTAATTCATGAAGAAGGATGTGATAATCATGAGTTTTTAGGGATTTCAATTTCAAATTTCTTCTATTGACTCGTTTAGATATGTTGCTGGAATAGCCATCTGAAACCTTGATATTCTCCAATATTGCTAGAAATTGATCTTTCTCTGCCGGTGTCATCACATAAGAAGCACAAGGAACTTTCCATTTGTTTTCATTGATACAAACAGGATGTAGTTTTGGTCGAATACCCCAATCCAATAAATCCCGACGAGATCAGAAGCCATCTTTGGTCTTCCCCTTATGTGAGGTCCTGGACCCGGCTGCCCCTCAACCCAAGCCCCGAGCCCGGTTGGCCACATGACCCCTGGATCGTCTCCCCATAGGCCAGGGGCTGCCGACTAGCAGTGGGGGTGTAATGGTAAATCATTGGGGAGACTGTACCCCCATGTCAGAGTACATAGCGGTATAGCAACACAATAACAAAAATAGCGGAAGCACAACTAGTGGATAAACAGGAGAAAAAGGAAACATACAAACCAAACAACAGAAGTAAGGAAAACCCTGATAAATATACAAAAGTCACATAGGCAGTGTCTGGTACAAAATGGATGCATGACATGCTGATATAATAGAAATAGCTGGCAAGCATGCTATATAGTAATACAAAAAAGAGAACAAAAGTAGTCCACGAGAATCTCTATCCAAGATCGTTCCTCTTCCATGGAACTCCAACTAGAACATACATGTATCAACAACCTGAAGCTGGGCCTTTTCCCCTACTGGTACCTACAGCAGTAAAGTCTACATGGGTTCCCAGGAGGCCGCCTGGGTAGGGTGTGAGACAAGTCTCAGTAGGCCACCACCAATGGGGTATACCTGTAATCCAAATAGGTATTCGCAAGAAAAGTGAGTAATATACTGCAAGTAAGTAAGGCAAAGTAAATAAACAACCCTCCCGCTCAGGTTCTGGAAGGACACCTGGCGGGTCTACCTGCTTCAGCTCATGGCTAGTAAACTGAACAATCACCAGAGGTATAAGTACATAGATATAGGTTATCACTGGCACGAGGTAAACATGCCTCTCGTCCATAAGCATTGTAGCTGGCATGGGGTAGAAATGCCTCCCACCCGTAAAGGTTATATGGGCACGAGGTACGAATGCTTCCCGTCCCAATACTCAAAGATTCAGCTGGCATGGGGTAAGAATGCTTCCCGCCCACACGCAAAGATTCATCTGGCACGGGGTAAGAATGCTTCCCGCCCAACACACGAAGATTCATCGGGCTCGGGATAAGAATGCCTCCTGCCCACACATGGGTTATCACAAGCATGTCAACACAATATGGCATAACCATTCACATCACAATATATAAGTCAACCCATCTTATATCATATCACATTCACAAAGTATGGAATTTACCAATCACATTATAAGGAAAATATACATATCAATTCATTAATGGGTTCATGATATCTCATCCTAGCCAACCTCTAACCAAACTATCCCATTTTCCTAACATGGAAAATCCCATTCAAGACATAGCATTAAGGTCCAAAGGTGAAAAGGGGCCAAATCTCAAGGCATAACACCTATGGTTGACCTTACCTAGTCCATACCTCATCTAAACACCCTATCCAGGTTGGATTCGTCAATCTCATATCACACGGGTCATTTAGACATGAAGCAGTCATTACAAATAAGGGGTTTGGAGAAAGACAAACCACGACACGATGATAATAACTCAAAAAGGTGAAAACCCAAAATGTAAACCATGTGACCACCTACCTTAGAGTTGTAAGCGTAGGCTCGCTTAATATCAACCTCAGATTCTCAGTAGGTTAGAATAGATCTGAGTTCCAGTCCAATGCCCTGAAAATAGGGCATATGAGCCTACGGTAAAATAACACAATAGATACCAAAATTTATCGAGTAAAGAGGGGTGCGTGAGGTAAGCCTTGCCGAGGGTGATCCAACGCCTTCGACGGATCAAGATTCGGACACCAGAGGAAGAAACCACAAGAGAAAGAGTGAGAGAGGGTTTTGGAGCTCAAAGGAGGGCTCCCCTGTGTTCTGTCCGCTGGAAGGAGGAAGAAGAAGGCTCAAGGCCTTAAAATAGATTTAAGGGAAAAAGGTAAAAAAAAATTACCTAGAACTGGGTCGCATGGTTTAGGCACACGGTCTACCAAATTGTGCGCAAACCGTGCTCATCCCACTGCCTCTAGAAATAGGGTTGCATGGTTTAGGTGCACGGTTTACCCAAACCGTGTGCAAACTGTGCACACCTCCCTACCTCCAAACCAAAGGTCGCACGGTTTACCCAAACCATGCGCAAGCCGTGCGCAGGCTGTGCGCCCCTATCTGCAAGTCTATTTCTCAACCTCTCGGGCTCCGAACAAACCCCGAATACTCCCCAAACCTTCCTTAGAACATTACACACATTAAAAAAGTTCAAAGGAAAGATTTGAAAGAAAAACCAATGATCCGTACCTTTTCCAAAGAGTCGGGTTGTTATAACCTCCCCTCCTTAAAGAAACTCATCCCTGAGTTGACCTTCTGAGGGTACTGAGGTTTCATCAATGAAAAGCTTTGGCCATTGAGAACGTATATCAGACTCTCACTCCCAGGTCTCATCTTGTACTCGGTCGTGCTGCCATAGCACCCGTACAAGAGGAACAGACCTTCCACGGAGTGTCTTCACACTCCAGTCAAAAATTCGCATCAGATACTCCTCGAAGGAAGCATCCATATCCAGTTCAACCTCATCAGGCTGAAAAACATGGGTCGGATCTGAAAAGTACCGACGTAGCTGAGATACATGAAAAACATCATGCATGGCCTGATATCTATGCGGAAGCACAAGCTGGTAAGCTACTATTCTGATCCGCTTCATCACCTCAAAGGGTCTTGCGAACCTCGGCGAAAGCTTACCCTGCTTCCATATACATCTTTGCCCCAACCTAGGTGAGACCTTCAAGAAAACCCGGTTCCCAACCTCGAACTCAAGAGGTCTCCAGTGCTTGTTAGCATAGGACTGTTTTCTAGACTGAGCTATCTGCATATGCTTCCTAATAAGTTGTATCTACTCTATTGTCTCCTACACAAGATGTGGTCCTAGAACAGCTGCCTCCCCTGCTTCAAGCCAACACAAAGGCGAGCGACAAGGCCTACCAGGTAGCCATCTCAATGGTAGCCTGGAAGTTATTTTTATAACTGAACTTGACAATAGGAATGTGTTTCTCCCATGAACCTCCAAAATTGAGAACACATGCACGTAACATATCCTCTAGTACCTGTATAGTTTGTTTGGTCTGTCCGTCAGTCTGTGAGTGATAGGTCGTGCTCAAAAGTACTTGCGTACCCAAGGCCTTCTGTAAACCCTGCCAGAACCGAGACGTAAAATGAGAATCGCTATACGAGACAACAAAACAAGGTGCTCAATGAAGGCGCACTACTTCCTTGACATACAGTCTTCCCAATTCATCAACCGTGAAGGTCTCCCACACAGGTAATAAATGTGCGACCTTCATCAAACGATCGACGATAACCCATACTGCATCATTGCCATGAGGTGACCTGGGTAAACCAGTTATAAATTCCATAGAAACATCGTCCCATCTCCACTCCAGAATGGACAACGACTACAAAAGTCCTACCAGACGCTGATGTTCCGCCTTCACCTACTGACAGGTGGAACAACGCATGATAAAACCAGCTATCTCCCACTTCATGTTAGGCCACCAGTACTGTCATCACAAATCATGATACATTTTGGTGGTTCCTGGGTGAACTGCCCATGCTGAGGCGTAGAAATCCCTCATCATCTCCTCTCTGATGTTTGCTAGGACCCATACATGCCCACAGAATAATAAAGTATCACCTTCATCCATGGTCCAATCTGTAGAGGCACCATTCGTGACACTTTCTCGTAGAACAAGGCCTTCTGGATCTGATAACAGTCTTGCCCTGACCCGTTCCAAAAGAGTAGATGTCGCCGCTAAGGCCGAGAGAACAGTTTGACCCTGACCCTCCTGAACCTCAATGTGCATATCTGAAAATAGGGACATCAACTTCCACTCCTCATTAGATTCCCAAACCACTTGTGACTGAGTTTTTCGACTTAGCACATCGGCTACTGAATTTCCTTTCCTAGGAGTGTAGGCCAGTTCAAAATCAAAGGATTGCAGGTACTCGACCCACCTGTGTTGCCTGAGATTTAGATCCTGCTGAGTGAAGATATATTTGAGGCTTTTGTGGTCAGTTTATACCACAAAATGATCTCCCAAAAAATATTGTCTCCAACAGCGTAAGGCATGTACAACCACTGTGAGCTCAAGGTCGTGCGTCGGATAATTCCATTCATGAGCCTTTAACTAACGAGAACCATACGCAATGACTCGCTCATCCTTCATCAGGATAGCTCCAAGCCCGATACCTAACATGTCACAAAAGACCGTATAAGCTCTGCCTGGCTTCGGCAAGATCAGTATCGGTGTTGAAGTTAGTCTGCCCTTCAGTTCCTAAAAAGCTACTTCACAAGGTTCCGACCAATCGAATATCAACCCCTTTTTGGTCAAAGTTGTAAGCGGTGCTACTAGGCGTGAAAAGTTCTGAATGAACCGCCTATAATATCCAACAATCCCCAAGAAACTCCTGATATCAAAGACATTCTTGGGCTGCTCCTAAGAAATTATGGCACTCACCTTCTCAGGGTCAATTGAGACTTCAAACTCATAAATAACGTGACCTAGGAAGTGGACCTTATTTATCCAAAAGTGGAACTTACTAAGCTTAGCATAAAGCTAATGCTCTCTTAGTGTATTCAGCACGATCTCAAGATGGGTTGCATGGTCGTGTCTCGAGTGTGAATAGACTAAGATATTGTCCACAAATACAACCACAAAAGAATCAAGGTAAGGGTGAAAAATCTGATTCATAAGAGCCATAAACACTACAGGTGCATTCGTAAGCCCAAACGGCATGACTAGGTACTCATAGAGACCATACCTTCTCCTGAATATCATGTGAGGTATGTCTGAAGTCCTAACACACACCTGGTGATAGCCCAGCCTCAAATCTATATTTGAAAACATTGTCGCTCCTCGGAGCTGATCGAAGAGGTCATTAATTCGAGGTAATGGATACCGATTCTTAATAGTCAGCTGATTTAACTTACGATAATCCATGCAAAGAAGAAGGGTACCATATTCCTTCTTGGAAAAGAGAACTGATGATCCCCAAGGAGAAGTATTTGGACGTATAAAGCCTTTTGCTTCCAGGTCCTCCAGCTGACTCTTGAGCTCCAGGAGTTCCTTAGGTGCCATCCTATAAGGAGGAATGGTCACTGGTGCTGCTCCTAGTATAAGCTCGATAGTAAAATCCACCTCTCATACTGGAGGTAGACCAGAGAAATCATCAAGAAAGAAATCACTGAAATTCTCCACCACCGGAGGATAAACAGAGGGTTATAACCCTTGTTCATCGAGATAAAGACTAGCAACCTATGTCGTGACACCACCTAAACTCTAGTGTTCTGGTCCTGCTTGTGTCATACTAAGATCCCATTCTCCCTGATGCATGTGTGTGTCGCCCTCTGGTGACGTAAACGCCACCCTCTGACGATAGCAGTCAATCCGGGCTCTATAGGGAACTAACTAGTCCATCCCTATTATTACATCAAAACCCGTCATATCCAGAACATACAGGTTCCACATGAAAAGGTAGACTCCCACCTTGAGGGGACAATTCTGAAAATGACGAACTCCCTCTAAACGAATACCTAATGGGGTATCTAACATGATCATACCATGACATGACTCAACATTGAGACCCAAACTTTTAATAATTGCCTCCGATAAAAAAGAGTGAGAAGCGCCTATGTCAAACAAAGCAGATACTAATGTAGAGGAAACTAGAATCTTACCTCGTAAAGTAGATGGTTCGGCGTACTACTCCTGTGGCGTATGATCGACTGCATATAACTGGCTGGGACCACGACCCTGAGTCACAGCCTGGCTACCCTGAGCAGACCCGCCCTGCTGGTGCTAAGAGTCATGCACCTGATTACCCCTGCCTCGACTGCCGCCACGGCCTGACCGGCCGGCGGTATTCCATCTGCCTGACTGTCGTGATCCTGCTGACCCATCACCAGATCGTGGAGTAGGTACAGATCCCTGCTCACTAGGCCCTGGGGGAAAAGTCCTGCAGAAACGGTGGAGATGACCTAACCTACCACAGACTCTGCACTCCACTGGATTTCACGTACACTGCCTCCTCATATGTCCTGGCACCCCACATTGGTGACAGATAGGAGTACCACCTGAGAAAAGGGTCTAACCACCACTAACACCACGAGAGTCCTCAAAACGTCACTTATTCCCAGAAGTAGATCCACTGGAACCCTTAGGTGCCGAACCGCCCTGGTTCAAACTGTCTGATTCTCTTAGATTCCTCTCTATGATCAGAGCCTGATTGACCATATTTGAAACGGTCGTCAACCTGAACACATTAACCTGCGACCGGATGGTGTAACACAGCCCATCCTCAAAATGCCTAGCGTCCGTGAGATCATCAGTAGCTAGTGTAGGATTAAAACGTTGTAACTTAGTGAAACAGGATGAATATTCCATGAATGTCATGGTCCCTTGCTGCAGATTCATAAACTCCCTAGCTCTGTCAGCCCTCAAAGACTGGGGAAAGAAATAATCGTAGAAGACGGTCTGGAAATCAATCCAGATCATATCTCTCTGTTGTCCCGACTGGGTGATGACATCCCACCACCTCCTGGCTAAACCACGTAGCATATAAACTATGATCTTGACCCTCTTCTCTGGAGGCGTCTCAAGGTGCTCGAAGATGTTCAGAATATCTTCCAACCAGGACTCCGCAGCAAGTGGTCTGGCATCTCCCGTAAATGTAGGAGGATGTTGCGACTGAAACTCGTGGGTCAACTCTTCCATACTCGGGGTAGGTCGCACTCCACCTTACATACTCTGCATCATATGCAAGAAGCTCTCACAAAACTGGGCATCGGTTCCCATCTTAGGAATAGAAAGAGGAGCCACAGGTGGCTCGTCGGGAAGATCAACTGGCGGCTTAGGGCCCTCCACCTCAGTAACGTGATCATCGCCGCCTTCAGCACGCGTGACTCGAGGAAGCCTTGGAGGCATAATGTTACAATGCCAAACGAACGTCTCAAAAGAAGAAACCAACGAATTAAAGGTTGAACTCTAGAAGCTAGGACATGTACTAAGCCTTCCTACCCCTAAGATCACCTATCCACACCTATATGAATTCTTAGTAAAACTTGTAACTGTTCAGATTTAACTTAATCCAGTGACATGGCATTTTCCAGCCCATAAGGGCCCATACTCCTCATGAACTGAAATATTTCACACACCTGGATGTCATTTCTCATTTACTTGTACTAATTAAGTATTTGAATTTCCTTTTAAGCAAATGATTGGTTTAGTTGTAATGTCATTTTTTGATTCATAAGGGCTCATACACCTTATGAACCAAAGAGTGACACCCACTAAAACCACCTTATTCCTCAATTCACAACCTGCAAGGAGGGTTAGCACAGTTGCACACATATTAACAAGGCATGGAAATGACCAACATGGAATGCTCGCTGAAAATTTAGATGTGGAACGACAAGATGCATGGCCTAATCATATTGTTCCTATCATGATACATGTTCTAATGCATAACCCTCATTTCATTAGGTCGAACCCTGAAATCCAAATTCCAACATTGAAAATCTCAATAACATCACAAAACATGTGAAGCACCCAACGGTGAAATGGTATCAACAGTAAATAGCAGAATCAATAGCAACATAAAATAGTAAACTTGGCCCATACCCCGTACATGGGTCAGCGACGTCCAAGCACGACTCATGGATAAGTCCCTAAGCATCCCATTCTACAAGTCTATCATTTCAAAATAGTAAAGCAAGAAAGAAATAAACCTCTGATACCACTTTGTGACATCCCGGACCCGGCCGCCCCTCAACCCGAGCCCTGAGCCCGGTTAGCCACATGACCCCTGGCTCGTCTCCCCATAGGCCAGGGGCTACCGACTAGCAGCATGGGTGTAATGGTAAATCAGTGGGGAGACTGTACCCCCATGTTAGAGTACACAGTGGTATAGCATCACAGTAACAAAAATAGCGGAAGCACAACCAGTGGATAAACAGGAGAAAAAGGAAACATACAAACCAAACAACATAAGTAAGGAAAACCCTGATAAATATACAAAAGCCGCATAGGCAGTGTCTGATACAAAATGGATGCATGACATGCTGATACAATAGAAATAGCTGGAAAGCATGCTATAAAGTAATATAAAAAGAGAACAAAAGTAGTCTACGAGCATCTCTATCCAAGCTCGGTCCTCTGCCCTGGAACTCCAACTAGAACATACATGTATCAACAACCTGAAGCTGGGCCTTTTCCCCTACTGGTACCTGCAGTAGTAAAGTCTACACGGGTGCCCAGGAGGCCTCCTGGGTAGGGTGTGAGACAAGTCTCAGTAGGCCACCACCAACGGGGTCTACGTGTAATCCAAATAGGTGTTCGCAAGAAAAGTGAGTAATAGACTGCAAGTAAGGCAAAGTAAATAAACAACCCTATCGCTCAGGTTCCGGAAGGACACCTAGTGGGTCTACCTGCTTCATCTCATGGCTGGTAAACTGAACAATCACCAGAGGTATAAGTACATAGATATAGGTTATTAATGGAACGAGGTAAACATGTCTCTCGTCTATAAGCATTGTAGCTAGCATGGGGTAGAAATGCCTCCCACCCGTAAAGGTTATATGGGCACAAGGTACGAATGCTTCCCGTACCATTACTCAAAGATTCAGCTAGCACAGGGTAAGAATGCTTCCCGCCCACATGAAAAGATTCATCTGGCATGGGGTAAGAATGCTTCCCACCCAACACACGAAGATTCTTCATGCTCGGAGTAAGAATGCCTCCTGCCCACACACGGGTTATCACAAGCATGTCAACACAGTATGGCATAACCATTCACATCACAATATATAAGGCAATCCATATTATATCATATCACATTCACAAAGCATGGCATTTCCCAATCACATTATAAGGGAAATATACATCTCAATTCATTAATGGGTTCAGGCTATCTCATCCTAGCCAACCTCTAACTAAACCATCCCATTTGCCTAACATGACAAATCTCGTTCAAGACATAGCATTAAGGTCCAAAAGTGAAAAGGGGTCAAATCTCAAGGCATAACACCTATGTTTGACCTTACCTAGTCCATACCTCATCTAAACACCCTATCCAGGTTGGATTCATCAATCTCATATCACACAAGTCATTTAGACATGAAGTAGTCATTACAAATAAGGGGTTTAGCGAAAGACAAACCACGGAACGACGATAATAACTCAAAAAAGAGAAAACCCAAAATGGAAACCACGTGACCACCTACCTTAGAGATGTAGGCATAGGCTCGCTTAATATCGACCTCATATTCGCAGTAGGTTGGAAGAGATTTGAGTTCTAGTCCAATGCCCTGAAAATAGGGCATATGAGCCTGTGGTAAAATAACACAAAGAATACCAAAATTTACCGAGGAAAGAGGGGTGCATGAGGTAAGCCTTACTGAGGGTGATCCAACGCCTTCGAAGGATCAAGATTCAGACATCAGAGGAAGAAACCATAAGATAAAGAGTGAGAGGGGGTTTTGGAGCTCAGAGGAGGGATCCCCTGTATTCTATCCGCTGGAAGGAGGAAGAAGAAGGATCAAGGTCTTAAAATAGATTTAAGGGAAAAAAGGTAATTTTATTTTACCCAGAACTGGGTCACACGGTTTAGGTGCACGGTTTACCAAACCATGCGCAAATCGTGCGCATCCCACTGCCTCTAGAAATAGGGTCGCACGGTTTACCCAAGCCGTGCGCAGGCCGTGCGCCCTTGTCTTCAAGTCTATTTCTCAACCTCTCGGGCTCCGAACAAACCCCGAACACTCCCCGGACCTTCCTTAGAACATTACACACATTAAACAAGCTCAAAGGAAAGATTTGAAAGAAAAACCAATGATATGTACCTTTTCCAAAGAGTCGGGTCGTTACACCTTAATATTTAAAAGAATTACAAGCAACATTTCACATATATTTTTCTCAATATGCATTACATCTAAACAATGACGTAAAAAATTAGTAGACCAATATGGAAACACACAAAAAATACTTCTCTTTTTACAATTGTAAGTGACTTCAGTATCAGCATTCTTCCTCTTTCGAGATTTCAACTGACCTTTCCCTAATGAAAAGCTGAAATCTTTCAATTCATCAAGCACATCACTTCCTGACATACGTTGAGGTGGTTCTTCAATGTCAAAATTATTATCAAACCTCTGATGATTCTTCCTATATTTATGATCCATTGGAAAGAATTGGTGATGCCCTATGAAACTAAAACTACGACGATATTTAATCCTTCATGATCATGTATTCTTCATACAAACGGTACATGATAGTTTTCCCTTTGTACTTCACCCAAACATCATTGCATAGGCAGGGAAATCATTTATGGTCCATAGAAGGGCGGCACGCATCTGAAACGTATTCTTTGAAGAAGCATCAAATGTCTGCACACCTAAATCCCAAAGTTGTTTCAACTCTTTTATTAAAGGCTGCAAGTAGACATCTATATCATTAACAGGATCCGAAGGTCCAGATATCAGTATACTCAAGAAAGTGAAAGGTTTTTTCATACACATCCATAAAGTAAGATTATAAACATGAATAAAAACTAGCCACGTGCTATGAGTAGTAAGAATCTGACCAAACAGATTAAAACCATCACATGATAGGCCCAATCTAACATTACGCACCTCAGCTGCAAAATCAGGATGTTGTGTATCAAATGTCCACCATGTTAATCCATCTGCAGGATGGACCAGCTCATCATTACATTTAATTCTCTCAACATCGTGTCATCGCATATTGACTGAGATTTCTAGAGACATGAATAGATTTTGAATTCTGGGAATCAATGGAAAGTGCCACATGACTTTTTGTGGGACAAGAGATGGTGTTCCATATGAATTTGTCTTCCATCAAGATGTACCACATTCTTTACAGTCATTACGGTCAGCTGTTTCCTCTAAAAATAAACTGCAATCTTTCAGATAATCATGGACTTTATTAGTAGAAAATCCAAGATGCTTAATTAACTTCCATGCCATGTAATGATTTAAGGGAATATCTGCACCATCAGGAATCAAGTCCTTAAAAAATGTAAGAATATAATCAATGGTGGTATTAGAAATCCCATACATGGTTTTCCCATGATATAGCCGCATTAAAAATTCCAACTTGGCCATTTTAGTACATTCTTGATATACTAGAGTTCTGGAATCATCCAATAAATTTTTCACTCTATCAACATCATCATCTTCAGAATTTTCCTCATGTGTACTGATATCATTGTCTTCTTGCACCGACATGTTATCTCTCTCGGAATGATGCACATATTTAAACTGATCAAATATCAAATTCTCCATGTCACTTTATTCATTTCATTTATAAACAGTCAAAGATTGACTCATCTCTCTATGGTGAAACCAAACATTATAGTTTGATCGAAATCCAAATTTCATTAAATGGTAACTAACTTCTTCTCGTCTTAACCATGTTATTCCAACACAATTATAGCAGGGACACTGTATATAACCTCCATCTAACACATTGCTAAATGAAAAATCTAAAAAATTCTCCAAATTATTTTGAAACTCGGTTGAAATCCGATTGGTACGATACATCCATCTTCTATCCATTCTATAACAAGAAAAAAATTATCATTCAATCAACAATGTAAATTATATTTAAAAAAATAATTACAATCAATTTTATTATTAAATTAATCAAAGCATATTAGTAGCTAGAAAAACATATTTAATGACAAGAGGAGTCCATGATTTAATAAGTAGGAAAAAAGGGAAAAAGGTCTACCTTGAGATGTAAACTAAAGAAAAAAGTTAAAAAAGATACTCTCAAGTGGTCATTGATGGGGAATAAAAAAGAAAATTTCAATGTAAAATACTCCTTTATAGATATAGAGTCATTATACACATGGGAAGAAAATTTTATTTTAATAATATGAATTTATAATTTTATAGATTATTTGGTAGGGGTTATTTGATGGGGAATAAAACATTCAATGAAAATAGAGTAGTTATAACTTTAATGTTTTGGAATTAATATTGAAAAAATGTTTCAAGGTATCCTACAAATTTTGTAGAACATGATGCTTAAAAGATATACTTTTTATAGATTCTATTGGAACTTTGGGATATTTGTTCATATGGAAAAGATATGTTTTTTAAAATAGACATCATGATATACTTGGGAGTATTGAGAATCAATGTTTGTGGGTTTCAACCCCTTTAAAGGAATAAAAGTTAGAAACGTATTGTAAATTCTATATAGAAATCACAGAACATGTTTGATATTCTTGAAGAAGTCTATGGAAGGTGTGACCATCCTATTCATGATGAAAATGAATGCCTCATCATTATACTATTTTGAAAAAAAATCGAGTTTTAATACTCAAAATTCTTAAAAGAATAATAGAAAAGTGAAGGAGAAAGATTTAGTTGTTGAAGTTTCACCCAAAGTATCCAAAGGGGAAAGTCCATGGATCTTGGATAGTGGATGTTCTGATCACATGATAAAAGATTTAAAAACATTAAAATCTACTTAAAATGAAATGGATGTTTAGTTACCTTCATAAATGATGGGTCACTAAAGGTTAAAGGAGTTGGTTTAATTGTTATTGGGAAAGAGAACCTTAAATAAAAAACACTCTTTATGTTGATGGATTAAAACACAATCTATTAAGTGTTTCTCAACTTCATGATAAAGGAAATATATTTTTTTTAGGAATTATGGGTTATTGGTTGAGAACATTGAGGATGGAAGAGTGTTTAAAAGAGTATAAGAGTGCTAGAGGCAATTTATTCCAAGTGGGTGATGTTGAAAATTCATGTTATCTAAGCATGAATGAAGAGAATGAATTATAGTACCATAGGATTGGAGAATATAAGTGTTCTATTTTTTAAAAAGGAGATGGACTCTCTTTTTATTTTTATAGGAGATGATAAATGGAGAATATATAGAGAGTGTTCCTTATTGGGGAGACTTCGGGAGTTGGCAGTTGAAACTTAGTGAAGAGTTCATGTGTTTTTTCCCGTGTTTTTGACAAATAAAAAGGAGGAAATTGAAGATCCCTTGATGGTCAGAAAACTTAACATGTCTTAGAGTCTAATATCCCTCATTAAGTTAATTGATTAAGGGGGTGGTGATTGAAACTTAATTAAGACATTTCTAGTATAGTGTTGATCTTTACTCTGAGGGTTAGATAATTAGGAAAATCATTATTCATTACAATAGTTCAGTGTTTAAAAAACATTTTTAGTGTTTGATTACTATGAAATTGTTAATGAATAAAATCCATTTAGGGATATTGAATGAAATTTTTATGTTTTATTTACTGGAATCATACTCATTGATGGGTAACAAGTGAATTCGAGATAAGTTTAAGAAAAATTAATAAAGAAAATCTATCAAATTCCATGTCTACATCATGGTTGTAACGACCCCTAGTTTTTATATGGGAATTTACCATTGAATAAATTATATGTGTGATATTTCATAAAAAATAAACAAAAGATTACTAGAAATTCAGAGCTTTACATGTCCATAATATGATCATTGGACATTATAGACATTAGAGATGTAGTTGTTAGAATATGATAATTAGAATTGGTGCATATTAAGGGTAATGATGAGAGATAATTTATAAATAGGGTTAAATGATGGCCTCAACTAGTAGTAAATAACATTTTCGAAACACAGTAATCTGAGCTTGGAAGTGAAGTTTCATAAATGGGGTTTTACCTTGAAAAATTACAAGAAGAACATTAAGAAGTGAGACTTGATCATAACAATCAAGTGATGAGATGAAGGTGTTGAGAGTATACATGTTGGAGAAGAAGATTCATAAATTTCAAGTGATGAGGAACAATATCATTCATCTTATACATGGAAGAGAATATAAGTGAAGCTCTAAAATATCATTAAAGACCAAATACAGTAAGTACAGAGTAGGAGAACTTTAAGGATAACAAATCATACATCATTATTTTCTTAAGTAGAACCTAAAAATACTGGAGAAAATGACAATTTAGTAACCTAACCATATTACTATATCAAGACTACACATCATTATAATCCCCCTCCATTACTTCATACCATGTTTTTTGATCCATTCCCTATGAATCTAGGACCACGGTATCCTTATAATACTAGTTTCACTTACCATCTTTCTCACCACAAACATGTCCATCTTGAAATGAAAGAGTTTCCAACTACCCATAACCTAACCATATCATCACCATCGGTCATATCTTGAACCACCCCTATTCAAAAAGATTGGCCCCTCAAGGAAATCTCCTGCCCCTAACCTGGGTAGTCCTGAGCATCCTTAGATGGGGTACCATCTGACCTTAACTCACAACCTATATCAATTATCTAATTCGAGTCAGCAATTATCAGAGACTCAACACCATTCTTATTCCTAAGATAGTATTTTATATCTTTCCTCTTATTAGAATAAAAATATCATGATAAATCATTATGACGTTCATCCTTAACAATCCCAGTGGCTTGACACCCTGAAAAAAAGTGGGGTATACTCATATTCAATTTTCAAACCAAAATCATTATCCAGCATATTGAATGCTACCTTCTCAATGTAAATGGGGATTAGGTTCACTTCGACCAAGATACAGGCACACAATCCAAACTTGGATTCCTCTGTTTCTTGGTCCATTTTAATAGAAACACCCAGAGTAGCATCAATTTCATAGATATTTTTTTAAGACATAAAATCTAATAAATACCATATATTTTCGAACAAACCTAAGCCCTTGAGTTCATCACCTCAACATGATTAAATCTGTGATCCCACTCTTACAAGAACACTATTCTCATAATTAACACAATATATCCAATTACTCATGCATTTTTCTTTAGCTCGTGAGAATAAAATAGTATGTGAAAGTATCCACGCCCCATAGGGATAAATTTTAAGTTTATAAAACCCTAAAAGTTCGATAATTGATTGAATAATTTATGTATATTCCAGAACTTATTTCCAAAAGGATGAATTAGCAGGGAGTTTACCAAATACCAATAGATCTTGAATCATTTCAAAATTACATCCTGATTTGTAGTATGATTTACAATATTACCTTGTTTAAGAGGAGATGACCGAGATGTCAAGGCGGAGGAGAAGGCCGGGAGGTCCAGGTTGGGAGCTGGTAGGCGGAGCCGGGAGGCGGAGTCGGGAGTCGGAGCCGGTAGTCGGAGGCCGGGGAGGGGAGTCAGAGAGGGGAGGAGGGGGTCGGGAGGTGGTGGTCAGGGAGGGGAGGATAGGGTCGAGAGTCGAGGGTCAGGGAGGTAGGGTTGAATTAGGGAGCACGATGGAAGTTTGAGGAGGAGGATCTCGATAGTTAGGTCTGATGGAAGTTTGAATACCCATGGTTTTAATAAAACTATGGGTATATACAACTAAAACCAATCTATCCCCACAGTTTAAAGAACTATGGGGATAGATGCGTGGGGATAAACCCCATTTCCAGTAGTGTTGAGGTTATATGTGGACTTTCAGTACCTGAACTAGGTGAATGTGAAGAATAAGTATCCACTACCAAGGATTGAATACCTATTCAATCAGCTAAAGGGAGTGGGGTGGTTCTCGAAGATATACCTTATATTTTGTTATCACCATATTTGTGTACGGGATGAGGATATACCGAAGTCGGACTTCAGATGTAGGTATGGCCACTATGAGTACATGGTGATGTTGTTTGGCATGATGAACTCCCCAGCAGTGTTCATGGGACTCATGAATGGGATCCTCCAACCTTACTTAGGTCAGTTCGTGGTGGTCTTCATTGATGACATCTAGTGTACTCAACATCCGAGGAGGAGCATGTGATACACTTGAGGATGATACTAGACACACTTTGAGAGAACTAGATTTATAGGAAGATCTAGAAGTGTTAGTTCTGAATATGAGAGGTCCAATTTATGGGACACGTCATTTCGGAGGCTGGATTTGCAGTGGATCCAACGAATATTGAGGCGGTTCTTGCTTAGGAGCCACCCAGGAGTGTTACCAAGGTGTGGAGTTTCCTGGGTTTGGCTAGGTACTATTGGAGTTTTATATCTAACTTTTCCAAAGTAGTAGCACACTTGAAGGCTTTGACATGGAAGGGGAAGCCCTTTGTGTGGACATAGAAGTTTCAATGGTGTTTTCAGAAGCTGAGGCAGGGGTTGACGAGTGCTCCCATATTGTGACTACCAGAGGAGGGTGTAGGGTATATAGTGTTCTACGATGAATCAAGGATCGGGCATGGTTTTGTCCTGATGAAGGTTCAAGCAGTGATTGCATATGGTTCGTGCCAGTTGACACAACATGAGAAGAACTATGTGACCCATGATCTTGAGATAGAAATGGTAATCATTGCATTGAAAATGCAGTGACACTACCTAATGGGTTAGCGATTTACCATCTACTTTGACCACAAGAGTCTCAAGTATATCTTCTTTCAAAAGGATTTGAACTTGAGACATGGGTGATGGCTAGAATTCTTATAGGACTATGACTATGAGATTGTCTATACTCCTGGGAAGGGGAATGTGGTGGAAGACACTCTCAGTAGGAGATACATCTTGCAATTGTTAAATGAGGCATTTGAGCAGTTGGCCGCACTATTTATATCCTTCTTGGATGGTGATGGAGCAGCTTACCTCCAGTCGATGGTTGTCACCCCTCCACTCTTACAGTGAGTCATGGGGGCATAGCTTGGGGATATAGACTACGAGACTTGACATGCTCATATTTTCATAGGTCATACCCCTGATGGATATTCAAAAGGTGGGGAGCACATTGTTCTTTTTAGGGGACGCACGGCAGTACCAGTGATGTTGAGGGAGGAGGTTCTGAGGAAGTTCCAGACTTTCCCCTTGGGCAGTACTTTCCCTTTGGAACCAAGAGGTCTCGTTGTGTGGAAAGGATAAATGCCTTATTGTAGGGATGAGATCCTAGTTTCTATGTTTGTTTCCTGCTACTTATGATGTGATGTGAGCCTAGGATGGCTAAGCTTGTAGGTCTGTTGTGATATGTGGGGTAGGGAGGCCCGATTTTTTTGTGGCAGTAGTGGATGCCTAGAGTGGAGAGATGCATTAGGATATGGATATGGGTGTCGGGAAGGACACTGAGGATGAAAGAATGGGTTGAACCTATGCATACCTATTGATGTGAAATCTAGGTGCTTGTTTTCATTAGTTCTTGGTTTATTAACTCGTCGTGTTGAGCCACGTGTTCTTGGAAAGGGCCGCTCCTTTTCTTTCTTGGGTGCTAGGAAGGAAGTGAGAAAGGATATCGATGGACTTCGTGATAGGTTTACCACATACATTTGGGGGATGCGATGTTATCTGGGTGATCATAGACCGACTCATCGAGTCGGCCCACCTTCTATCTAGACAGGAGGAGAGTTCAGTAGAGGGCTTGGGATGCCTCTACATGCAGAAGATAGTTCAACTCCATGGAATTCTGTCGACGATAGTTTTAGATCATGACACTCGCTTTTCATCATGGTCATGGAGATCGAGGATCGAAAGGAAAGGACGTTTTGTGGAAAATCAATTCCTTTAGTGTATGTTCGATGACAGCACGAGAATCTCTAGGAGAGCACATGGGAGCGAGAGGTTTAGGTTCGTGCTCAGTACCCTCGTCCTTTGTGTAACAATGAGTTTGGATTTCGGGGACATAAACCCTTATGGTGGGAAGAATTTAATGACTCAGATTTTCCCAAATTTATTTTTAGAAATTAATTGGGGAAATTTCAAGATCAGGCACTAAGACGACATGTGATTCTGAGCCCCTGTGTGCCCGGAAAAATTTGTTGAAATATGTTAAACTTTTAATAGTGTGTGTGAGTGGTTTTCCTAAAAAATAATAACTTCCAAATGGGTGCTCGGATCAGAAATTTGAGGGCATCATTGTTTTCAGAGCAGCGATTTTACCCTAGGTGTGATCTAAGGTTGGTCGGCGCAGGTCAATTGTGAAAAGTAGTTTTTGGGACGTAACCGTAAATAAAATTATTAAATAAAATTATTTTATTTTCAAATGTTAATAACTCATAAAAGGTAACTCCGATTGAAAATCTGAAACCACTATAGAGTTTTTAAGGGGGTGTTTTCCTTAGGTGGGATCTAACCTCAATCGGCACGAGTTGAGGGTGAAAGTTAGTTTTTGGATGTGAATGTTATTAAAATATTTAAAAATAAATAAATGGATGTTATGTGACGACGCAGCAGCGATTTTATTTTTTAATAAGCCTTGTCAGAGATCCAGGGTTATTGTCATAACCCTAAAGTTTTCCTAAGGCAAGGAGAAGGAGGCTCTCTCACTGGCGATGACGGTTTAGAGATCGGATCTCGGATCAGACATCGACGAATCGACGAACGACGTGACGAAACAACTTCGATCTACATTTGCAAACGATCCAAACTCGAGGTATGGTGTGAATTATGTTGATTTCCTTCCCTGCTATTTATTCCCTACGATGAATGTGGATTAATTGATGAATGGATTAATCCATGGGTCGTGCGTATTGCGGGTTGGGATTATTCTGTTGTGGGGATTGTTATTGGATTCACTACTAGAATAGGGGCATTGAAGCCCCCTGACTCAGGCGACCGCCTTTGGCGGTCGCTGTAGATACCCAATAGCGACCGCCAATGGCGGTCGCTGCCCTTAGTAAAAACAATTAGGGCTTCCGCGCCCCCCTCGACCCCGTGCTCCCCCCCCCCATCGCTGCTGCCTCGCCCCCCCCCCCCTGTCGCTGCCCTCCCCCGCCGCCCGGCCTCGCCGCCCTCCACCGTACGCCGCCCTCTGCGCGCCCTCCGTTCGGCCTCCGGCCTCTGCCCCCTCGCCCCCCCCCCCACCCCGGACGACCCCCGCACCCCGGACCGCCCCCCGCACCTCGGACCTCCCCCGCACCCCGGACAGGGCCCCCACACCTCGGACAGGCCCCCCCACACCCCGGACGCCCCCCCGCACCCTGGACAGCCCCCCCCCCTCCCCGGACAGCCCCCCTGCACCTCGGACCCCCCCCACCCCAGACACCCCCCCCCCCCCGCACCCCGGACACCCCTCCCCACACCCCCGAACAGCCCCCCCCCCCCCCCCCCGCACCCCGGACAGCCCCCCCCCCCCCCCCGCACCCCGGACACCCCCCCCCCCCGCACCCCAGACACCCCCCCCCCCCCCGCACCCCGGACAGCCCCCCCACACCCCGGGCAGCCCCCCCCCCCCCCTCGCACCCCGGACACCCCTCCCCGCACCCCGGACAGCCCCCCCACACCCCGGGCAGCCCCCCCGCACCCCGGACACCCCTCCCCGCACCTCAGACACCCCCCCCCCCGACCCCGGACACCGGACACCCCCCCCCCCCCTCGCTGCCCGTCCCCCGTCCCCTCACCGCCTCCTCTCCTCCGGCTCCCAACCGCCGCCGCCGCCCGTCCCCTCCCTTGCCGCACCGCCTTTGGCTCCGGCTCCCCTTCGCTGCCTCCTCTCCCTCGCAGCACCGCCTTCGGCTCCCCTTCCTTCCAGGTTTGTAGCGCAATCAGGTAACATGGTCTTTCAGTTACATTATTATTTTATCAATGGTTCATAAACAAATGATTAATATTTATTTTAAATATAGTTTATTTGAAAAATTTAAATGTAATAAGTATTGTGTAAATGTTTGTTATACAAATATTATTATGGATAAGAGTTGGATTGATCTTCCAAATCGAACATCTAGAGAATATTTCAATGGCATTATGCAGTTTATTGACTTCACCAGAGGATTTGAAAGTGACTATATTAGTTGTCCATGTAGAAAATGTGCTAATAGATATCAATTCACACGAGATACTGTGAGGGGGCACCTATTCTTTAATGGATTTCTGAAAAATTATAAGAGTTGGACTCGTCATGGAGAAGAATATGTTCGTTGTCAAAATACGGATGCAGCTCAGATGGATGTTGATGCAAGGATGAATGATCCAATGCATGAAATGCTTATTGAAATGGTACGTGGGTTTGATCCTGAAGGCATTGACATCCAGAATCTTGAGACCGGTGAGATAAATCTTCACTCTGGTGCAGATCGTAATTCGAGGAGGTTTTATGAAGCACTTGATGATGTGAAAACAGAATTATATCCTGGATGTACTTATTACAATAAACTGTCATTTATCGTGGAGTTGTTGCATTTGAACACTTTGAATAATTGGTCAGACACGTCATTCGACATGCTTTTGGTTTTATTGAAAAAAGTTCTTCCTGTCGACGCTAAGATTCCTGAGTCGTATTACTATGCTCGTAAGTTGACAGAGAACTTAGGTTTTACATATGAGACCATAGATGCATGTGCAAACAACTGTATGTTGTTTAGAAAAGAAACTACCCATTTGGATATTTGTACGGTTTGTGGTGCTTCCAGGTGGAAAGAGAACAGGGGAAATAAGACTCATCAAAGTCAGATTGCGATACAGGGGAAACCGATTGCCGTAAAGCAAATGTGTTACTTTCCCCTTAAACCAAGGTTGAAAATATTTTTTATGTCATCTAAAGTTTTTAATTTAATGAGATGGCATGCAGAAAGAGTTCATGAAAGTGATATGTTAACCCACCCGACAGACTCTCATGCATGGAAGGATTTTGATAAGAGACATCCCGACATTGCTAAAGATGTTCGTAATGTCCGATTGGGATTGGCAGCAGATGGTTTCAATCCATTCAAGTCTATGGTTGGTGCAACTCATAGCACATGGCCCGTGGTGTTGGTTCCATATAATATTCCTCTGTGGCTTTGTATGAAGCAACAATTTATATTATTTTTCACTCTTATTGATGGACCTAAAAGTCTGGGGGATAAGATTGATGTTTACCTTCAGCCATTGATTGATGATTTGAATGAATTTTGGGGCGATGGTGTGATGACTTATGACTGCGAAACGAATGAAATGTTCAAACTGCATGCTGCTTTATTGTGGACAATCAATGACTTCCCAGCTTATGCAAATTTATCAGGCTGGAGTATGAAAGGAGAATTTGCTTTCCCTTATTGCAATAAAAGTAAAAAATCTGTATAGCTTAAACATTCCAAAAAATGGGCATACATGGGTCACATGCGTTTTCTCCCTCCTCAATATAGGTTCAGAAAGGACAGAGTGGCATTTGATGGTTCTAGAGAGTTCATCCCAACCCCAAAGATCATGACAGGAGTCGAAATGTTATCGCAGATTGAGGAAGAAAACATCTGCACGGTATATGAAATTCAGGATTTGGTGGCTCCTCCAGTACGTAATATTCGTGTTGCGGGTAGGCAGCGCAGTCACAATTGGAAAAAGAAAAGTATTTGTTATAGTCTTCCGTATTGGAAAACTAACATGTTGAGGCATAATTTGGATGTCATGCACATTGAAAAAATGTTTGTGATAACATATTGTGGACCATTTTAGGTGTCAGTGGAAAATCAAAGGACCATGTTAATGCAGGTCGTGATTTGGAAGAAATGGGTTTAAGGAAATAGTTGCATTTACAGTTAGCTGAGGGAAACAAGGCATATATGCCTACTGCATAGTATACGATGACTATAGAGGAGAAAGAGACATTTCTTTCCATTTTAAAGATGGTCAAGGTGCCTGATGGTTACTCTTCTAATATTTCAAAGTGTGTGAATCTAACGAGCAAGACATTGCAAGGGTTGAAAAGTCATGACAATCACATACTACTTCAGCAGTTGATTCCAATCACAATTTTTGATTGTTTATCCCCCAATGTTGTTCAGCCGTTGATTGAGATGAGTAATTTTTTTAGACAACTTTGTTTAAGAAATCAACGAATGAGTGATTTAAAAAGTTTGCAGGACCGAATTGTACTTACGCTTTGTCATTTTGAGAAACTCCCCCCCCCCCTCATTTTTCGATGTTATGGTCCACTTGACAGTGCACCTAACTGATGAAGTAATGGCTGTTGGTCTAGTGCAATTCAGGTGGATGTATCCTATTGAACGGTATTTGAGTACATTGAAAAGATTTGTACGCAACAGAGCTCGTCCGGAGGCATCAATAGCCAATGATTATTTGATGGATGAGTGTACTACTTTTTGTGCAGAATATCTTACGGATGTTGAAACAAAATTAGATAAGCCCTCTCGGATTCATGATGGTCCAGTTGGAGAAGGAACCACATTTGATATGGACAACATTGAGTGGATACAAACACATCGATATATCTTGTTCAATACTCCATCAGTTGCACCATTAATGCAGTAAGTATCTTATCAATGTGCTTGTATAACTTTTACATGTTTTGTTTGCATAAGTTGATCATTTAAACATCGCGTTATCATTTGCAGGAAACACATTAATGAAATAAAAGAAGAGATGTATCGTGCGACTGAGTTGTAAATTCAACAATCTCATTATGCGTCATTTCATGATTAGTTCAAGGATTATGTATGTATAAATTGATTTTCATTATGAGTGAAGTATTATACTAATTCTTTCTGCATATATCAGTATTGATTTTTATAAATTATATAGGTTCGTAAGCTGAGGGAGTTAGGGGACCCCACGCTACCTGAAGTATTTATCCAACTGGCTGAGGGTCCATCTATAACAGATCGTCGTTATAAAGCTATTGATGCTAATGGTTTTCGATTTCGCATTAAAGATGTTGACGAAAAACAAGAAACACAAAACAGTGGCATCAGTTGTCCTTTTGTCGATTCTGGTTATTACTATGGTCAATTGATAGACATCATTGAAGTTGTATACATACACGGTTTGAAGTACATATTGTTAAAGTGTAATTGGGTTGATCCAGTGCGTGGATGTAAAGTCGATCAATATCAGTTTTCATTGGTGAATTTTAACTATATGTTATATAGAAATAATGAACGAGTTGAGAATGAACCTTTCATTTTGACATCACAAGCGGAACAAGTATTCTTCGTTACTTTGCCTTCGGATCCAAGTTGGCAAGTTGTTGTCAAAATGTCTCGGCGAGGAGTGTTTTTATTTGAAGAAGATAAACCCGAGGCTGTTCCGTTTGTTTACCAACAACTTGATCAACATACCGTAGTTCAACGTGAAAAAGATATTTATTAGGTCAGAGCGGCTGTTGAAGGAGAAAAGGTCGATTTGCATGCTTAATGAAAGGTATAATTGTTTTCCCGCTATTCAGTAGAATGTCCTAGGATATCATAAATTATCTAACCATTTTATAAATCCTTGTAAGTTTTAATCCTCACTTTTGGAATTTTATTCAGTTATAAATATTTAGGTTGATTTTACTCTTGATTTATTGATGTTATGGTCGGTGTATCTTCCCTTTGAGGTATTCTTCATCTGGTTCATGTGCTGCTTGAATTTTTATTAATTCTATCTGAAATTTGGCTATGCATTGACTTGTTTTGTACATAATTTGTATATCTGTTTTGTTAACTTTCTGATTTTTTAAAATTCATTCACAACTAATTATTCAATCCATTTTTTGTTTGATTAACGATTGTACAAGTTTTATTTTTTTAAGAACAATCCAATTTATCTTTTAAACACTTTGGATAGTCCCCTTACTGATGTTTTCTATGACTGCAGACATGTCAGGGGAAGAGGTAGAAGATCCACATCATCCATCTGAGACATCTACGTCTTAGGGTCGAGGTATGTTTGAATGTCATTGTCTATATTTTTTATGTAATTAACATATATATATATATATATATATTTATAACATTTGTCAATTTATATATAAAATTGTTTTCAACAGGATCAGACTCGGCTGCTTCTTCCTCTCGTAGGAGAGGCCCTGCTCATGGCATATTATCATGGAATTCCGACACGATGATTGATGTTTCATTTGATGAGGTATTTCATCCTGTGGGACTGAATGCCCCGACATTTATTCGTCAGATGGGTCATATCATATGTGACCCACATCGATTTCCATTGACCACGCGTGATTGGGCTTCTATCCCTCAGGACAGCCCCACCCACCCCGGACAACACCCCAACCCCGGACAGCCCCCCCCCCCCCCCGCACCACCGTACAACCCCCCGCACCCCCAGCACCCCCAGCACCCCCGTATAGCCCCCCCTCCCCCCCCCTGCGGTGAATTGTAAAATGGTCGGGCAGACGACACATCAATCGGAGATGTCGTTTGACCGCGGTGGCCGGAAACGCGTTTCTGAAGTCACAAAACACCAAAACGGCGTGCGACGGTCGAATTCGGACCAAACGTGCTCCGAATGACCTGAAACAGCACGAGAACGATAGGAAAATTATTCTTGAGATTCAGGAGGAGGCGGCACGTCCATCGTACGTGCGGTGCGCGCGGCACGACCGAATGTGTCGTTTTCAGCAGCCCGGCACGCGGTAAAATGGCGCGTTGGGGGGTCAAAACCACCCGAACGACCTCCGAATGCCACGAAACCGTACGAAAACAGCCGTTGCGTGAATTGTGAAATGTTCGAATAGACGGCACATCAATCGGAGGTGTCGTTTGACCGCGGGGGCCGGAAACGCGTTTTCGGAGTCATAAAACACCAAAACGGCGTGCGACGGTCGAATTCGGACCAAACGTGCTCCGAACGACTTGAAACCGCACGAGAATGATAGGAATATTATTCTTGATATGCAGGAGGAGGCAGAACGTCCATCAAACGTGCGGTGCGCGCGACACGACCGAATGTGTCATTTTCAGCAGCCCGGCGCGCGCTAAAATGGTGCGTTGGGGGGTCAAAACCACCCGAACGACCTCAGAATTCCACGAAACCGTACTAAAACAGTCGATGCATTAATTGTGAAATGGTCGGTCAGACGGAACGTCAATCGGAGGTGCCGTTTGACCGCGGTGGCCGGAAACGTGTTTCCGGAGTCATAAAACACCAAAACGGCGTGCGACGGTTGAATTCAGAGCAAACGTGCTCCGAACGACCTGAAACCGCACGAGAATGATAAGAATATTATTCGTGAGATGCAGAAGGAGGCGGCACGTCCATTGGACGTGCGGTGCGCGCGGCACGACCGAATGTGTCGTTTTCAGCAGCCCGACGCGCGCTAAAATGGCGCATTGGGGGGTCAAAACCACCCGAACGACCTCAGAATGCCACGAAACCGTAAGACAACATCCATTGCGTGAATTGTGAAATGGTCGGGCAGATGGAACGTCAATAGGAGGTTCCGTTTGACCGCGGTGGCCAGAAACGCGTTTCCGGAGTCATAAAACACCAAAACGGCGTGCGACGGTCGAATTCGGTAAAACGTGCTCCGAATGACCTAAAACCACACGAGAACGATATGAATATTATTCGTGAGATGCAGGAGTAGGCGTCACATCCATCGGACGTGCGGTGGGCGCGACACGGTCGAATGTGTCATTTTCAGCAGCCCGGCGCGCGCTAAAATGACGCGTTGGGGGGTCAAAACCACCCGAACGACCTCCGAATGCCACGAAACCGTACGAAAACAGCCGTTGAATAAATTTTGAAATGTTTCGGGTAGACGGAACGTCAATCGGAGGTGCCATTTGACCGTGGTGGCCGGAAACGTGTTTCCGGAGTCATAAAACACCAAAACGGCGTGCGACGGTCGAATTCGGACCAAACGTGCTCCGAACAACCTGAAACCGCACGAGAACGATAGGAATATTATTCTTGAAATGCAGGAGGAGACGACACATCCATCGGACGTGCGGTGCGCACGGCACGACCGAATGTGTCGTTTTCAACAGCCCGGCGCGCGCTAAAATGGCGCGTTGGGGGGTCAAAACCACCCGAACGACCTTGGAATGCCACGAATCCGTACGAAAATAGCCGTTGTGTGAATTGTGAAATGTTCGGGTAGATGGCACGTCAATCGCAGGTGCCGTTTGACCGCGGTGGCCAGAAACACGTTTCCGGAGTCATAAAACACCAAAACGGCGTGCGACGGTCGAATTCGGACCAAACGTGCTCCAAATGACCTGAAACCACACGAGAATGATAGGAATATTACTTTTGAGATGAAGGATGAGGCGTAACATCCATCGGACATGCGGTGCGCGCGGCACGACCGAATGTGTCGTTTTCGGCAGCCCGACACGCGCTAAAATGGCGCGTTGGGGGGTCAAAACCACCCGAACGACCTCCGAATGCCACGAAACCATACGATAACAGCCGTTGCGTGAATTATAAAAATGGTCGGGCATACGGCACGTAAATCGGAGGTGTCGTTTGACCACGGTGGCCGGAAACGCATTTCTGGAGTCATAAAACACCAAAACGACGTGCAACGGTCGAATTCGGACCAAACGTGCTCCGAACGACCTGAAACCACACGAAAACGATAGGAATATTATTTGTGAGATGCAGGAGGAGAAGACACATCCATCGGACGTGCGGTGCGCGCGGCACGACCGAATGTGTCGTTTTCAGCAGCCCGATGCGCGCTAAAATGACGCGTTGGGGGGTCAAAACCACCCGAACGACCTCAGAATGTCACGAAACCGTACGAAAACAGATGTTGCGTGAATTGTGAAATGTTCGGGCAGACGTAACATCGATCGGAGGTGTCGTTTGACCGCGGTGGTCGGAAACGCGTTTCCGGAGTCATAAAACACCAAAACGGCGTGACACGGTCGAATTCGGAGTAAACGTGCTCCGAACGACCTGAAACCGCACGAGAATGATAGAAATATTATTCTTGAGATGAAATAGGAGGCGTCACGTCCATCGGACGTACAGTGCACGCGGCACGACCGAATGTGTCGTTTTCAGCAGCCCGGCGCACGCTAAAATGGCGCGTTGAGGTGTCAAAACCACCTGAACGACCTCAGAATGCCACGAAACCGTACGAAAACAGCCATTGCATGAATTGTGAAATGTTCGAGCAGACGAAACGTCAATCAAAGGTGCCGTTTGACCGCGGTGGCCGAAAACGTGTTTCCGGAGTCATAAAACACTAAAATGGCGTGCGACGGTCGAATTCGGACCAAACGTGCTCCGAATGACCTGAAACCACATGAGAACGATATGAATATTATTCGTGAGATGCATAAGGAGGCAGCACGTCCATCGGACGTGCGGTGCGCACTGCACGACCGAATGTGTCGTTTTCGGCAGCCCGACGCGCACTAAAATGGCGCGTTGGGGGGTCAAAACCACCCGAACGACTTCATAATGCCACGAAACCGTACGAAAACAGTCGTTGCGTGAATTGTGAAATGGTAGGGCAGAAGGCACGTAAATCGGAGATGCCGTTTGACCGCGGTGGCCGGAAACGCGTTTCCGGAGTCATAAAACACCAAAACGGCGTGCGATGGTCGAATTCAGACCAAACGTGCTCCGAATGACCTGAAACCGCACGAGAACGATATGAATATTATTCGTGAGATTCAGGAGGAGGCATCACGTCCATCGGACGTGCGGTGCGCGCTGCACGACCGAATGTGTCGTTTTCCGCAGCCCTGCCCGCGCTAAAATGATGTGTTGGGGGGTCAAAACCACCCGAACGACCTCAGAATGCCACGAAACCGTACCACAACAGCCGTTGCGTGAATTGTGAAATGTTCGGGCAGACGACACGTCAATCGAAGGTGCCGTTTGACCGCGGTGGCCGGAAACGCGTTTCCGTAGTCATAAAACACCAAAACGGCGTGCGACGGTCGAATTCGGACCAAACGTGCTCCGAACAACCTGAAACCGGACAAGAACGATAGGAATATTTTTCTTGAGATGCAGGAGGAGGCGGCATGTCCATCGGACGTACGGTGCGCACGGCACGACCGAATGTGTCGTTTTCAGCAGCCCGACGCGCGCGTAAAATGGCGTTTTGGGGGGTCAAAACCACCCGAACGACCTCTGAATGCCACGAAACCGTATGAAAACAGCCTTTGCGTGAATTTTGAAATGGTCGGGCAGACGACACGTCAATCGGAGGTGCCGTCTGACCGCGGTGGCCGGAAACGCGTTTCCAGAGTCATAAAACACCAAAACGGCGTGCGATGGTCGAATTCGGACCAAATGTGCTCCGAACGACCTGAAACCGCACGAAAACGATAGGAATATTATTCTTGAGATGCAGGAGGAGGCAACACGTCCATCGTACGTGTGGTGCGCGCGGCACGACCGAATGTGTCGTTTTCAGCAGCCCAGCGCGCGCTAAAATGGCACGTTGGGGGGTCAAAACCACTCGAACGACCTCCGAATGCCACGAAACCGTACAAAAACAGCCCTTGCGTGAATTGTAAAATGTTCGGGTAGACGGAACGTCAATCGGAGGTTCCGTTTGACCATGATGGCCGGAAACGCGTTTCCGGAGTCATAAAACACCAAAACGGCGTGCGATGGTCGAATTCGGACCAAACGTGCTCCGAACGACCTTAAACCGCACGAGTACGATAGGAATATTATTAGTGAGATGTAGAAGGAGGCGGCACATCCATCGAAAGTGCGGTGCGCACGACACGACCAAATGTGTCGTTTTCAGCAGCGCGGCGCGCGCTAAAATGGCGCGTTGGGAGGTCAAAACCACCCGAACGACCTCGTAATGCCACAAAACCGTACGAAAATAGTCGTTGCATAAATTGTGAAATGGTCGGGCAGACAGCACGTCAATCGGAGGTTCCGTTTGACCGCGGTGGTCGGAAACGCGTTTCCGGAGTCATAAAACACCAAAACGGCGTGACACGGTCGAATTCGGACCAAACGTGCTCCGAACGACCTGAAACCGCACGAGAACGATAGGAATATTATTCGTGAGATGCATGAGGAGGTGGCACGTCCATCGGACGTGCGGTGCGCGCGACACGACCGAATGTATCGTTTTCAGTAGCCCGGCGCGCGCTAAAATGGCGCATTGGGGGGTCAAAACCACCCGAACGACCTTCGAATGCCACGAAACCGTACGACCACAGCCGTTGCGTGAATTTTGAAATGGTCGGGCAGACGACATGTCAATCGGAGGTGTCGTTTGACCACGGTGGCTGGAAACGCGTTTCCAGAGTCATAAAACACCAAAACGGCGTGCGACGGTCGAATTCGGACCAAACGTGCTCCGAACGACCTGAAATGATAGCATTTCTTAAATTGGGGGTTTTAAATTATTATAGCACCATGATTTGATATTATATATATATATATTTTTAATATATATATAATATATATATATATATATATATTTAATATTATATATATTAAAACATTTAAAATATATTATATATATATATATATTTAAAATATTTTATTTAATATTATATATATAAATATTTTTTTTAATATATATATATATATATATATATATATATATTTCTTTCAGTACGGATTTTTTTTTAAAAAAAAATTTCCAGGCTAGCGACCGCCAAAGGCGGTCCCTATAGGTTGTCTGCGTCGACATTGGCGACCGCTAATGGTGACCCGACAGGCGGCCTTCAGAGACCGCCAAGCGGTCGCAGTAGGCCGGAATTTCGGCCTCCTATAGCGACCGCCATTGGCGGTCGCTATTGGCCTATTGCGACGAGGCTAAAGCGACCGCCAATGGCGGTCGTTATTGCCCGATTTTTTAGTAGTGATTGATCCATGTTAGAATTTGTTCAATTCCCTCTTCATTCTTTAAATTCAAACATGAATGGATTGAATCCGACATGAATAAGGATAAGATCCATCCATTTTGGGTGTTCATGTGCTTTTCTCTCCCTCGTTTTTCATTCTTCATTCCTCATCATTCATGATCTGCGACGACAATTCAAAATCACGGTGGCATAAGGTTCGCGGCAGCGCAAGGCAGTGACTCCGGCCGATTCAGGTGGAGCATGGCAAGGCGAGGCCGCCAGTGGCACCACGCTGACAAGAAGGTCAGGCCAGGCGACAACCAGGAGAGGGCGCTGGCAGGGCGGTTGCGGCGGGCACTGTAATGTCCCGAAATTTCCATGTAATTTTTTTAAAAAATTAGATGGAATTATTTCGAGACCAGATGCTTTAACGACACTTGATTCTGAGGCTCGGTGAACCCGGAATAGAATTTTGAATTTTTTTAAATTCATTTAATTAAATGTGCGAGCCGGTTTTTATAATTTTTAAACTAGTGCTCGAATCAAAAATTTGAGGGCACCATTGAACTCAGAACGTCGGGATTCGCCTAGAATGAACTTAACCTCGACTGGAACAGGTCAAGAGAAAAAGTTGTTTTTCAGACTTTTTAAAGAAAAAGTTAAAAATAAAATAAACTTGTTTTATTTTATTTTTCTGAATTTTCAAATCATTGCATCTCAATAGTTTGCAAACCAAGTGAAACTGAATATGTTGTTTCATTAAATGAAACAACATAACAGACTTCATAACAGAAACGTAATAGAAACGCTGATTCACGTTTTGTCATTTAATGGCCAAGAAAACAACGCATGATTGTTGGCACAATTTTGGTTCTGCTCTGAAGCTTTGGTGGGTGACAATGACGAACGCCAACCCCACTTTGAACGGATCGTCACCAACGATGATCGACCAACAACCGTAAACAGAGGATCGCAAAACGACGAACGCAACGATGTCGTTCATCGCCAACGAACGATCCAACCTAGGTAGGGGTTTGTTCTGTTTTAAGTTTCTTTGTTCTTTATTCTAAACGACAAACATGGATCAATCCATGAACAGGTTGATCCGCGGATCGCTCGTTCTTGTGGGAGGGCACTTTTCTTGGGGTTTTGCACTGGGATTATTTGATTTATTGAGATAGAACTTAAATTCTATATCTCATGTTTATAAACCTCTAATGCAGAGGGCATGAGCTAACACGAATAATGCCCAAGCCCCTCCACCTTGTGCGTTTTGTGTGTTCTTCGTGGTCGCATCTTCGAAGAGCCGGCAAGGAGGATTTGAGGCCATCGCAGGGAAGATGACATCCCTCGAAGGCCGTTGGTGCAAGCAGTTCGAAGAACGAACCACCAGAGCGGACCCAAAAGTCTATAGAAGAACCCAACAGCTGCTGCGGGCGGGGGGCGGCGCGCCGGAAGGAGCGCCACGACCGGCTCGGGTTGCAGCGGTGCGGCAAAAGTCGTCGACCTCCGTGTTGGCGGCTGGCGGAAGATAGACACGGCCGCCCGACCGCGTTGGAGGTGCCGCAGATGCAGCACCGCACCGCATCGCATGCGGCAAGGTTGTGGTTAACTAACCGCGGCAGAGGAACTGGCCTTGCGGACGACCCGTGAGGCAAGGGGAGCAGATGCGGCTTCCAGCCGCATCCCAGCCAGGTAAGAATCGGTATGCCTATGGCAGACTGGGTAGGGAGCAGGCCGCCCCATCAGGTCGGGCCGAACCCAGATCGGGGCCAGGTTCGGGTTGGGTCGGTGGAGCACGGGTCGGGTTGGTCCGACATGGTCGGACTGGACCGAAACCCAACCAACCCCTTTTTAGAAAAACACTAATATCTTTCAAACCAAGCGTCCGAATGACGAGCCGTTTGCGGTGTTAGAACCCTCGCGACGAGCCAGATCTTTTGGAATACTCTGTGGAGGCTTTCATAGAAGTTGAAATTCAATGAATGGCTTGAGGAGTGGTTCTCCCAAAATCAAGCGCACTACGTGCGGAAACCCTGCGGTTGGATAAGTCCTAAAGACTGCTGATAAGCAACCCTGTGTAGATCAGCTACGATGGCTCAGTGGGAAGCGAATCTATGTGACCCGGCAAACCCATGGTGGGGAGCGGCTCTGTGTGACCCAAAAGACCCACGATACTCGATGGGAGGAGTACCTCAGTATGACTAAGGTGGGAAGCAGCTTCTGTGTGACCCAATATGACCACGGTGGGGAGCAACTTCTCTGTGACTCAGCATACCCACAGTACTCATCAGAGATGAGTACCACAACAGTCCAAGGTTAGTGGGAAGCGGATTCTGTATAACCCGACAAACCCACTGTACTCATTGAGGAGGAGTTCTCCAGCAGCCCAAGGTGTTCGATGATATGACTGATGGTCCTACTTTCATACTTTAGATTATACCTGGTGTGAGCTGTCTTGTTTCGTGGTTTTCTTTGTGGATTGCTTTGTGGTCTTTCCTTGTTGGTTTGGGGTCTCTACTGAGTATATTTTTACTCACCCCTGCATGGGCTTTGCCCACACGTGTTGTGTCTGGTGTAGACGATCGCCGCCTTGACGGGGGACTTGGTGACCCAAAACCTGGTGGTGCCCAGTGAGACCAGGCAGGCGGGGCGTACTTCTACGGCTTCCAGCGGCTACTCTACACTTACCCATCAGGTGCGGTTTTCAGCAGACGACTTTCAGAGTTTCCTTGTACTTTCTTGTTTTCAATTCATCTTTTGTTGGGTTTGTATTATGGCCCATTTGACCTACAGTTTGTACTTTTACTCAATAGTTGTTTAGTGACATGCATGTTTACCTTTTCAGCTTTGGGATGTGGTTGTGTGTGCGTGCGTACAAATATTCACGCAAATGCCTCCCACTTGCAGGTTGACGCCTTCGACGCTAGTCGCCAACCCCTGGCCTTCGGGAGGCGGGCTTGGGGGATGTCATGGCACGAGCCCTGGGGGACGGGTCATGACAGGTGCGGTCCATCGAGACCGTGTCGAAGAAGGACCCCGCAGTGGTTGGGAGGCCGCGCGACACGACCCGATCGAATTGACCGGGGCACCGAAAACCACGTGGTCGGACAACCACGTGGACCGGGGTGGGGCGCAGCTAGGTGGGCCACGTTCGATGGAGAAGGGTCGACTCGCACAACGCGAGCCGGGCTGGAGCAACTAGGCCGCTCCAGCGGTCCAGTGGCACAATGGGCCAAACTGATTCGGGTCGACCCAGGCCGACTAGCTGGAGTCGGGTCAGTCGGACCAGGTCAGGTCAGTCGGGCCGGGTCAGACCCCTTTTTCACTATAGTGGTTGTAACTTTCAAACAGAAGATTTGTTTGATGAGCTGTGTGTGGCGTTGGGACTCTTGCGACAAGACAATCCTTTTGAGAAGGCTTGGTGGGTTTTTAGTGTAGACCAGTATAGGTGCAGAGTTTCCCTTGGTTCTTTCCTCGAGGGTTCAGTACGACATTGCGTCCACATCACTGGATAGTAACCCCCTCTAGAGGTCGAGTCCCAGATAGAGTTGTGAAATCCCTCCTTGGAACTAAAGCGATCCTCTATCACCCCTGATGGAGTTTTGTGGGAATTGACGTGACCTTCGAGCGCAAGATGTTAATCCTCCACCTAGTGGGTCATATCAGTAGGGTTGTCGGTATCCTTTGAGAAGGATCCCCTACGTTGCGGGCTAATACAGATTGGGTTGTCAGTATCCTTTGGGAAGGATCCTCTCTCTGTATATCATGACCTTGACCAGTGCTTTCTCTTTGGGCGGGACCCAAATCAACGGGACCTCTTCGTAAGAGTCTTCGATGATATCAAGGCTCGAGGAGTGAGTTCTCCCGGAACGAGCGTGCCTCGAGCAGAATCATGTGGTTGATGTTTGGTTGTGACTTACCCTCCTTACCTTGTGGTTGGTTATGAGTATATCTGGATATTCTTGGTATACGTGTCATGGACATATACCTGTGTGAGCTGACCATACTTGGTGTACTTTCTTTGTAATGTACTTGGTGTACTTTCTTTGTGGTGTACTTTCTTTGTGGTGTACTTTCCTTTGTGGTTTTGAGGTATCTTACTGAGTATTGTTTTACTCATTCCTGCACGAGCTTTGCTTGCACGTGTCGCGTCTTGTGCAGACGATCGACGCTTCGACAGAGTCCTAGGTACACCAGGACCAGGCGGTGCTTAGAGTGATCAGGCGGATGATGTGTGCTTTTACGACTTCCGACAGGTGTCCTACGCCTACCCTTCGGGCAGAGTTTTCTACCGATGAGTTTCAGAAACTTGTGAATTCACTTGTGTTCGGTCTTTCTTTTGGTGGGCTTGTATACTGGCCCGGTTTACCTTCTTATACTTTACTTTCCTGTTGCACTCTGGTTGTGGTATATATATATATATATATTTACTGTTTTGCATGTATGGTTTACTTAGCGTTTTTACATTTCAGCATTTGTGGGCTTGGAGATGTGTGTGCGTACAAATACATAGGTAATGCATCCCATGTTAATGATATGCTTGGTCGGTGCTGGTCACCAGCCCATGGCTTATTGGAGGCGGGTTTGGGGAGTCGCAGCACGGGCCCCACTAGAACGGGTTGTGACATAATCAATCATTTTTCTTTTAATTGTCCTCTTTAATTTGTTTTACCCAATTTAAATCTATCTGCTTATAACTATGCAATTTCACTAATTAATCAGCAGTCTTTTACACTGCTACATGCATATTCACTATGGAATTTCAATGATACCGCATAGAACTACGTCGTTTCACTCTGACCATGCATGCAGTGCAATATATATCCAATCTGCCAGCTTTTGCATGACATGAACTGAAAAATATTACGGATTTATTAGCCTCTATAATACATTTTTTTGTATTACTATGTACTCGACGTCCTTTTGTATAATTTTTGTACCTCTCCTAATCATTTATTCGTATTTTCTTATTTTTGTAACATGACGTGTGGCGGTGCAACTAAAATCCGGACGGAAAATTGACCGCGTCTGTTTTTCATTCTCGTTCCTCGCACGATAAATTATCACCTTCCCTTCTCCGGGCCTTGCAAGATCGTTTCTACTAAACCTAAAGCACACAACGATTCAATTGATTTGCACTCCCTTCAACGACCATTAACCCATGACGATTGTCGACTGGGGAAAGCAATGGACGCTAGCTTGATTCGCATGACATTGGGCCTGGCCTGATCCGTTCAGTCACCATGTTTGAAGCTCGTGTACGACTTGTTGCGTTCACTTTACTCTCCATCGTTTAAATGATTTTCTTGATGAGTTTGCTTGTGGTTAGGGGTGTCTTATCTTTTTGTTCCTTAATAAATGAAATTTTCTATTTTTGTCTCCATGTTGAAATTGGGTAATATAATTGACTGTGAATAAGATTAATTACCTTTTTAATATCACGGTTCTGTTTTTGTGCCGAGGTTGAAATATTAATAAAATATACGGTGCTTTTTTCTTCGATGGTTGAAGATGCGGCGCTTAATCTGGCATGTTTTTATGAGTAGAGTAATTGGACCACGGGGCTTGTTAAGCTACTTTACAATATTTTGACTCCGTTGTAAATTGACCACGTTTCCCATCATCAAATTGCTTCAAATAATTTAGTGTTTGACGTATTTTTGATCCCCCAAGGGTACGACGCCACTATTCTGTTTTGAAGTATATTACTATAAAAACCACCCAAGTGCTTATGGCTGGCCTTACATATCATGTATTTTAATGCTGAGGTGTATTTGTGATTATTTTGGTTTTATGGTGGATGGACATCATGTAAATGAGTTTGGAAAACTATGCAACTGCTCTAGTTTTTTTTAATCTTCTTTTTCTGTAACATGCAAATTAAAAGGTTATTGATTTTAATTGCAGGTTTTGCATTTGCTTCAGCGATATTTAGGTGAATATGTACATGGACTCTCAACGGAGGCCCTCAGAATTAGTGTTTGGAAGGGTTTGTATTTAAATATCCAATTTGCCCCATTTTTTTGAAATGTTTGGTTCTTTCTCCAGATCATGCCGTCCTAGATGCAATTTGTATTACAAAATTTGTAATCTCAACTGTTGAACAACATGTATATTTTTTGAGCAAGGACAAAGTCTTGCAACAATTTATGGTGTTTGTAAATTAATGCAGCGGCAGGTCAAACTTATTGTGTTGTTATCTGATTCTTGATAGAAGATTTCCCCCCTTTTTCAGTAATTATCTTTGATGAGGGTTAGCAGTTGGTTGTAAGTTCAATATTTTATAGTATGTGTCAAAAAACTAACATTAGGGTTATAATGTATGTGGCAGTTTTGTATCCTCATTACATTTTTTTATCGAACTTTTTTTTCGATCTACTGTATACTGTTAGTACTGTATTCGCAAATGTGGTGTATTAATGACCTTTAAGGGCCCAGGACTATAAACTCCAAGGCTTGTTTGTTCTTTATGAATTGATTTTCTGGTTGTGGCTGGGTTGCTATTAGCATAATTGATGCATGATAGATTCAAATAATTTGCTTATGAATTTTTGGAAGGCTTCTCTTTCTTTTCTTTTTAAGCACCTATTGTCTGATTCAATCACCATGACATTAAAGTCTTTCGATTTTCCACCCCTGATCCTGTTTTCCTTTTTGAGTACCTTCTCTTGCTTTTTTATACACATGATTTCGAAGTTTCAAAATACCCGTCTTTATTCAGAAACCCAGTTAACATAATTTTGTGGGCACCGATGCTAACTTGGAATATGTTGATTTTTTTCTTGTGAACATTTTTTGTTTTTTTATGGACACCTTTTATTTACCTTTAATATGTTTTGTTTTGTTAAAAAAATCAATTGCATGTTTTGACTTTACTCATGATGTGTAGCAATGTTTTGGCTTTACTCATGATGTGTAGCAATGTTTTGGCTTTACTCATGACGTGTAGCTAGTTTAATATTTAGAAAAAACAGAAAAACCTCTTCTTGATGAATGCTAGTAAAACTCTTATCTATGCCAAGTTAAGTTTGACATTTATTAATATTATTTTTATCATCATTTTTTTATTAATTGATGTTTAATTTTCCCAATGCTTCTTGAATAGGTGATCTTGTTCTCAAAGATTTGAAATTGAAGGCAGAAGCACTCAATTCACTGAAACTTCCTGTCACGGTCAAGGCTGGTTTTGTTGGTACTATAACATTGAAGGTACTTCTGTAGTTACTATTCATGGGCTGGTACTTGGAGGTCTTTGTTATTTCTTTTCACATGCAGTGAATTTCAGTTGCATATTCATAGGTAGAAACCTGATAACTATAATTTCATTAAGAAATTTTTTATTTAATTACCATGTTACTATTGGCCTGTTTCCTCAACTACTGCATGGTGTCAGGACAATGAACTCGATAGTGTAGAAAAGAGATAGAAGAATCAATTGTTTATTCCAAATCTGTTAACAGAGTTGAGATGTACAGTAGAGAAAGAGAGAGAAGAAGAAGATAGAAGTAGAAGAAACCTCTCCGCAGAAGACCACTTCCCGGAGCCTTGCCTGACCTCCCAAGATCGAGACCCCCAACAAACCAAGGTGAATGCCAAAAGAATATCCGTATCTCTTCCCAACTTGCCCTCTCCCTTATTTAATACTCCAACAACCTCAAACCTGTTCTCTAACAGCCCCAACAAATATTAAATGCAAATTACACCACTGCCCCCTGACAATTATTTATTAGTCCCCTACATACAGCGACTAAAGCCTCTTCCCTCACACGGACAACCCACACTTCACACATACTCATTGATAGCCCACCCTTGCACATATTAAATGCAAATTACACCATTGCCCCTGATAGTTATTTATTAGTCCCCTACACACAACAGCTAAAGCCTCTTCCCTCATACGGACAACCCCCACTTGACACATACTCATTCATTGATAGCCCACCCCTGCACATAACCATATGGCACCTTATGATATATGCCAAGACACATCATATGTGTATGGGCTTTAGGGTATATCCCCATCAATCTCCCACTTGCCCTAAAGTCGACTGTGTCATTTCATCTAATATTCTATCATATACACTAACTTGTGAATCCATACCCAAAGCTCCTTTTATCTTTCAAAATAGTTTTGGAAAGCTATCATTAACGTCATCGCGTATCACATCATATGCAATACCTTGTGAATGCCCATCCTAAACTCCTTTTGGATAAAACTCTAAAACATTTTTAGAGCAACTCATCGAGTTAAACTCAATCCTAATTCAGTCAACCACAAAGTGACTCCATGGGCCTTTGTAGCGTTAACAAATATGAATTCATGAATTCGTAAATGTTAGCAAAAAGCGGCTTCTAACAAATGATCATTGCTACTCAAGCTACAAAGGGATCTGGCATGATCGCAATCAAACACATTTATCTCTACGTGTTCACTAGTTGCATCATATGAAAGTATGCATTTTCATATGAATAACCAGTGCCCGACATCAGGTTTTATGATATGCGTTACATAATATGAACAATACATTGCTCTGTTTTTTTGGTGATCCTTTGGCGCCATCATATGTTGCGACAAGATATATTATACGCTTTGATATATCAAAAACCAAAGGATTTGAACTAACTCGCCGCCTATAATATCCTATATCATATGGCGTGACCTAATCGCTTTTTATGATATCCAATACCGTACACCAAGCCACAAAAGAAAATATATATCGTTTTTAACAATATACAATACGACATTAAAAACGATATCAAATATTCTTTATTTAAAATATGATTTTGAGAATCAAATGATCATGACATGACTTTGATACCACTAATGAGTTTCTAAGGATTAATTAACACTAGATCAATACAACATAAACAATTAAAAACCTCTTCCCAAGATCTACCACGCTTGAAACTGAAACAATGCTAGTAAGCAAAATGAAGAACTCGTGTGCCTTATACCGATGATGACTCATGCTCTTGCCTTTGATCAATGTGGTTGATGAAGGGCAGTAAGAGGCACCCATCGAACTCTGGCCTTCATGTTGTATCCATGGGTTGTATTGAATCACCCATCGCATGGGCAGAACGCTCCTGCCTTCCAAGACAGCGTCTCTGGTGGTAAAGGGAGTAAGAGAAGAGATCTTCGGGTAGATGGAGAATCGACAGGAACATGGGCACACTGAACCCACCCATTTTCATGTTTCGACCACCCTTTTATAGCCTCGGCCAACCAGCATGTATTAACTCCGCGTTACGAGGTAAGCATGTAGTTACAAACAGGTTGTAACCCTCGACCATTTCATTCTCCCTATCGTTTCATCTTATGAAACGTTTACAATCATGACAACCAATGCAATAGAAGTTTCAAACGTTAGCCCTACGTTCAACTACCATGCCAAGGTAGTGGCTAAGACATCTTTATATTATAGCCAATGACATGCCAAAACCGTAACATGCATTTGGTTTATATATATATATGCACACACATAACTATATTGCACCTTACGATATAGGCCAAAACACATCATATGTGTATGAGCTTTATGGCATATTTCCTTCATTAGATTATATGTGAATTTTTATACCATGATGACATGTTCTTATGGATGACAATAATGGTGTTTGGGATACCCTTATTAATCATTTTCTACGAGTTTTTGGATGGTTTTGATGCATAAAAGTTTTTTTGGCTTTATCTTTCACACACTTTTTTTTTGCTCATCTGAAGGATGATGATGACATTGACTGGGAAACATCTTTGTAGAAATATTTAATTTAATATTTTTCTTTATAATGCCCCCACACACTTCCCAGGTAATTGGTCAAGTGACACCCAGCGTTTTAATAACATCTATTACTTAAGAGTACACATTGTCTTTGACAACATTGCAAATGCTTATTATTGGTTTCATGATTTTGAATTCTTGAAGAATGTATATTGTTAATCATATGTTAATTTTGAAGATAATTTTTTGTTGGTTGATGTTACTTAAACATGATATTTACTGGTTAATTTTCATACTGCTGCCTTTTTTTTAGGTTCCTTGGAAAAGTTTGGGCAAGGATCCTGCGATTTTTCTGATTGATCGTCTTTTTGTACTTGCTTATCCTGCTCCTGATGGATCTACTCTCAAGGTAGGCAATGCACCTCTGGTTTGCTTGGAAGGATACTTTTTCCCCATCATTTGATAGCATTTTGCCTGACATTTGTTTGCAATTACTCGAGGAGGATTCAGAGAATTTGTTGCTGTGATTTTTTCATCCTTTTTCATAAAGATAACTGCCTATATGCCTCTTTTGTTGGTTCTCATGCGTTTGATGAAGTGGCTAAAGTTGTTTTACATTTTTGTTTTAGTGTGGCTGCAATTTTGTTTGAATCACATGCTGGCGCAAGTCATTTGAATTTGTAGAATGTCATTTTTTTCCTTTCCACCGCAGTCAAAAAATTCCTTTTCAATCCAAGCAAATTCATTGAAACTCTTATCTTCCCCCTCTTTGTCCTCTTTCAAGCATCCTTCCTGAAATAAGACCATACCAGATCTGGTGAATGTGGTTAAAAATCGAAATTAATGAGGATTCTGTGACATGCCATGTAAATTGGGGCTTTTAACTAAAGGTTATTCCGAGACACTTGCAAAAAAAGGTCATTATATTGATCTACATCTTATTGGCTGCCATATTAGGGGTCGTGTCCCTTAAATGATTTTTCCAATTGAATGTTTCTTTCAGTCATATGGAAATGGATGCGGAGCATTAATTTGCAATGTTACCAATTTAATAGCAAACAATTTCCATGAAAAACATAATATTAAAATCCATATTTTTCTTAGATTAGTAACAAGGCTTCATGTGTTTGCCAGCCGTGTTGTGTTTCTATTATTCCACGGATGCGTCTTTATTTTGTCATTGATATGGCGTCATCATCATATTAGTGGTAAACAACATTAACAATATTTTTTAGCTAGATATTTTGTAACTTTTTTTGATAAGAGACAAAATCAGATTAAGTGGTGAAAAACAAAAAAATACATGGAGGGGGATGAGCCATACCCCTAAGTAGAAAATGTTGCAAAAAAACTAAAAGCACAAGACTATACTAAAGCAGCATGCTAGTCTCTGGATAAGTTTGAAAAATGCCCAGAGAGGGCACATGTTACATAAGCCCAAACTGATGCTAAGTTTTCCACCATCTCTTACGCTCCTAAATCATCCATATAACACCTGTTGAAGATCCTGGAGTTTCACTCCAACCAGACAGACTAGATTAGCACCAAGACTGCAGCTTTCCAAAGGATTTTGCATTGCTTTGACCTCCCAAATCCCAAAAACCTGATTTTCAGGGATGCACCGGCCGCACTAGGGCTGTTAGGCCCACAAGAGTCCTTAGATAGAGATGCCCTGGGGGGGTGAATCATGGAACAAAACTTGTTCGTCTTCTGGCACTATCCCTTGTCATTCCGTCATCCTCTATCTCTACAGCTTCAGCTATCACTGGCCATGAACTACATACTGCATCTCCATGCAAACAACCTTTGTGTTCCTAGATTGTGTTTTTTCAATCTTTCATGCTAAGTGTTCCTCAATATGCAGCTCCAATGTGTCCTCCAATGGGAAATCCAGCGCTTCAATCAACTGTTGACATGGTGAACAACAAATCCAACATACTTCAACTCAGCATATCAAGGTTGACAAAAAATCCAACACACAGTAGCACCAATTCTCATATTGGAATGTAACAAGGGCCCACATAAAATTTCTCGTGGTAGCAAAGAGATCTCCAGATCTCCCTGTAAAAGGGGCAATGCAGGAATAAGTGTTGACTGGTCTCTCCACGGGAGTGGCACAAGACACAAATGTCTGGAGAAATGCACACATAGGCCGTCGAATCTCTAAAAGGTTGTTAATTTTTACCCAGTCTAATGCCACTAACCATGCAATCGTACAATTTTTGGGAGGAAGCTTTGTTTTCCAGATAAACCTAAGTAGGGAAATGAGGCAAGTGTTGGTTGGCACATAATATGTGAAAGGAAGGACTTATAAGGGAATGAACCTGAACTCTTTGGGGGCTAGGACCTCCTGTCCTCCCCATGCAGGGAAAAGTCAGCAAGCATGGAAATCATGCTATGCTATAGACCCCCCTACCTCAAGACCATTGAAGTGCTTGAAGAAATGGAAATTCCAACACACCATCCCACCCTCAGCATTTTAAAAATCTGAAATTGGAGCATTATGTAACTTTGAAACTCTAAACAAATAAGGGAAAGAACGGATAATATGTCCCTCACTATCCACCTATCTTCCCCATAACCACACCCAAGAGCCCAAACCAGTTTTATAGCAGGTAAGGGGGTAAAAAACGTGACTAACCAGGGAGATAAATTTCCGAGGACTATTTTGTGTTACCTGTACTTTGGATCCAATGTCCCTACCGTTTGTCTGCTTGGCAAATCTGCTTTTGATGACTCGATGACAAAGAGACTCTGTCTCAAGGGGATCCGCTGCAACCACTTTCCTACTAGAAAGTGTTGGATTGGTGTAGCTCGATCTGATTTGGATGATGTTTGGGCTGAATGCTTGTGGCCCGTACTGTGCATCAGACCGCAACTTCTGACACTGACAGAGCACTGTAGCAGAGCTGGCCTATCGACACCGACATGGCACTGTAGCGACGCAGACTTCCAGCTGACATTCACTGTAGCAGAGCTGCCTTTCACTGTAGCGATGCGGACTTCCTGTGCGGTTCGTGAAACAGTGGATCATCTTCCTTCTTTTGTAGCCCATTTCGAGCTGGGGTTTTAGTTAGTGAAAAACTCTGAGAAATCTCTTTGTAAATTGTGCTCTTGAATCATAGTAAATTTCTGCCTCTCTGTGGACGTAGAGAACATTTCCCGAACCACGTAAATCTTTGTGTTCTAAGTGTTTCTTTTTTTCCCTTTTACTCTTCTTTTGAATTGCTGTTTTGTCGCTGCGACTCCCAGCGTTTCCGCATCAGAAATATGCTTTTCTTAACCAAGCTGCCAAAACCAAGTCCCCCCAATCATACTTGTCAAAACGTGGCATCGCGCTTGCGATTGCGCCTGCGCAGTGCGAAGCGGCACCCGACTGCTTTAGGTGGCTGGATCGCGGGCGGAACGCGATCGCGCTGCCTCCATTGCGCTTCTAGAAAGTGTTGGATTGGTGTAGCTCGATCCGATTTGGATGATGTTTGGGCTGAATTCTTGTGGCCCGTACTGCGCATCAGACCGCAACTTCTGACACCGACAGAGCACTGTAGCAGAGCTGACCTATCGACACCGACATGGCACTGTATCGACGCGGACTTCCAGCTGCCATTCACTATAGCTTCTTGAACTTCCAGCCGACAACCATTGTAGCAGTGCTGACCTCGACCCCGACCCCTCAACGGCATCGACCCCCCCACCGATTCCTTTAATTTTTTTATTTTTTCTTCTGTTGCATTTTTTTCTATTTCCCCGCCTATCCCTCTATTTTTTGTTTTGTTTTTGTTTTTTGGTAAAAATTTTCCATTCTAAAGCCCCTTTTTATTTCTTTTGTTATTATATATGTATTATTTTTACTATGTTTTATATTTTATCATATTTTAATTTTTCATCATATATATATGTGTAAAATTATATAATTTAAATTATAATATTTGGCCCGCGATTGGATAAAAAAGCGGTTGCGACGCGATCCGCGTCGTTACCATCCCGCTACAGGACCCCACTGCGTCGCGCCAGATTGACTACTATTCTCCCAATTCCTTTGGCCTGCGCACTACCTCCCAACTTACAAGATGACCCCTTTTGTCCCTAGAGCTATGTGATAGAAAATCTGGCATCACCCTTTCCGACCTAGAAAACACCTTAACATGAATCTTATAAAGAGACAAGAAATAAAGGGGAATAGAGGACAGTGCGGCCTGGATTAGTGACGCACCCACCCAAGGAAAATCACACCCCCCATGCTTCAAGTCTCTTAGTAATCTTGGCTACCATAGGTGTCACGACCCGTCCTCGGGGCCCGTGCCGTAACTACCCCAAGCCCGCCTTCCATAGGCCAGGGGCTGGCGACTAGCACCAAGGCGTAAATCCCGATAAACAGGGAAGACATTGCCTTTGTAAAGTAAACAACCACCACAGAGTAAGCAAGCGGAAAGAGTAAACACTAAGTAAAAACTGTAACAAGTTGTGCTGAAAGTAAAAAGGGGCCGAAAATACAAGTCTAACTGTAAAGTACAACTGAAAGGGGAAAACAGCAACTGAAAAGAAAAGCCGCAGCGTCGGGCCGTCCACTGGAAATCCCACCTGAAAGGTGGGTACAGATAGCTCCACTGCTCCTCGGGTCCACCTGACCGCTCCGAGTACGTCCCGCCCAGTGGTCCACCTCCAGGTACCGTCCTGCTCCGCAAGCCTCCACCACAATCAGCGCTGTCCGTCGTCTGCAACCAACACAACGAAGTGCGGGCATAACCCGTACAGGGGTGAGTATAAGCTACTTAGTAGGGACCCCGAGACCCCCGAAGGTCTCCCGAAATCCACAAAGGATAAACCACAACGGAAAGATACAATCACGAAGTAACAACCGACACTGCTTAGGTATATGCCCATACATATACCTAAGTCATCAATCCCCGTTCGGCTCCAACATCCGAGCCCAAGCACAACCCAGTCCACACAGGAAAGCAAAACGTAAATCCACACAGGATAGCACAACACAATCCACAAAGGAGAGCAAACGTAAATCCACACAGGATAGCACAACACAATCCTCAAAGGGGAGCAAAACGTAAATCCACACAGGATAGCACAACAAAATCCACAAAGGAGAGCAAAACGTAATCCACACAGGATAGCATGACAAAATCCACAAAGGAAATCAAAACGGAAATCCACACAGGATAGCACAACACAATCCACAAAGGAGAGTAAACAGGATTTCAGCTCACACAGGTATACATCGTCGAAAAGGTGAAAGGGATGATCAGATATAGATACAGAATCATCTAAGCTGGGACCCACATAGGATACAAGACCAGCTGTCTTCATTGATTCATCTATGCTGGGACCCACATAGGATACAAGACCAACACTGAATCATCAAAGCTGGGACCCACATAGGATACAAGACCAGCACAGCTAGGACCCACATAGGATACAAGACCAGCTGTCTTCATTGATTCATCTATACTGGGACCCACATAGGATACAAGACCAGCACTGAATCATCAAAGCTGAGACCCACATAGGATACAAGACCAGCACAGCTAGGACCCACATAGGATACAAGACCAGCTGTCTTCATTGATTCATCTATACTGGGACCCACATAGGATACAAGACCAGTATTGAATCATTTAAGCTGGGACCCACATAGGATACAAGACCAGCACGGCTGAGACCCACATAGGATACAAGACCAGCTGTTTTCATTGATTCATCTATACTGGGACCCACATAGGATACAAGACCAGTATTGAATCATCTAAGCTGGGACCCACATAGGATACAAGACCAGCACGGCTGGGACCCACATAGGATACAAGACCAGCTGTCTTTATTGATTCATCTATACTGGGACCCACATAGGATACAAGACCAGTATTGAATCATCTAAGCTGGGACCCACATAGGATACAAGACCAGCACGACTGGGACCCACATAGGATACAAGACCAGCACTCTTCATCGTTGCAGTCCACAGAGGATCTCTGCACAGTCGTCGTCGTCGAAGTCGCAGCCAGCACTAGGGTTCCCGCACACAGCAAGCTCGTTCGGGAGGGTCCGCTCCACGAGCCGAGAGGCTGATACATCAACTGTCACATAGTCCGAAGTTGATGTATCCAAAAGTTCCGCATCGTCAACAGGAACTCAACGCAACAGACGACGCGTCAATCGGACGCCCGGTCTGAGAGATATTGACTTTTTCGTCCCAGGGGCCCGGTTGGTTTTTAAGGCAAAACCATCCCGACCGTACTCCACCTGCGTCCAAGCCTCGGGCGGAGTATGCCAAAAGATCCGTCTCACTTAGAGGAATTCAACAAAGTCGACGGCACGTCAATCGGACGTCCGGAGCTCAAAATATGAGCGTTTCCGCTCCGAGGGCCCGGTTGGTTTCGTGTACGAACCAACCCGGCCGAACCCAAAGTATCCTGAAACCTTGAGTGCAGTATACCGAAACGACCGTCTCGATCCAAGGATCGCGTTGCCGCTGACGGCGCGTCGTTCAGAGGCCCGTAGCTCAAGTTACGGGCAAAAGACCGAAAACGGTCCGAAGACGGGGGGTCTGGGCCCGGGTCGACCCGGCCCGACCCCCCCTGGGTCGGCCGAACCGGGTCGACCCGACCCGGTCCGACCCGGCTGGACCCGGTCCGGTCCGGCCAGGGCGCGGCCCAGCCGGTCGGACCGGCCAGGCTCGGCTCGGCCGAGCGCGGCAGCCGCGGGGCGCCGCCCCCGCGGGACGAGGATGCCGCGGCCCTCGAGGGGCCGCGCTGGACAATAGCGGATGCGGCTTCAGCCGCGGCGGCGCGCCGCCGGAGACTTCCGCGGGCCACCGGAGTTGCTCCGGTGGTCCGTTTTCCTTCCCGTCTGCGTCGCTGCTCCTCCCGGGACCCGTTCTTCTCTGTGGAATTATCAAATTGCCCTTGCGGCACGTTTTGCCGTCACCCGCCAAATCCGCACAACAACGAAGAACGACGGAGGGTTGTCGGGCCGTGTTTGTTTGGCCCGCACCCTCCGCGTTAGGCGGTATCAATCGGGAGGATAAGTCAACACATGAAAAACGTATCAAAACAATTTTAATAATTTAAAATTGCACTTGATCCAGGTTCTTGTTTTAAAAGAAACTATCACGGGGATAAAAGGGTATTTCCAAAAAAAAATCTCTACCTCGTCAAGTCGTCGCACGCGCGTTCTTCGCGGAATTGATCGCCGCGGAAGGAGGCGGTCGTCGCGGATAGGCGTCGCGTCGTCGCGGAATACGGTGACGCGTCGACGAACTCCGAGGTTCAAGAACAACAGATTTAATTAATAACAATTAAATCCATATTGTTGTTTTAATCCACAAAGTAAAAAAAATTAAAGAACCACAATCTCTCACCTTAGCGGGTGATCGAAGATTTTTGTTGCGGAAAAAGGAACGTCGCAGAAGAATGTCGCGGGAGAGGAAACGTCGGCGTCGCGGCACACGGCGTCGCGTCGTCGATTTTCCGCAGGTTCGGCGTTCTTCGTCGGAGGCCGGCGTTCTTCGCGTTCTTCGCGTTCTTCGCGAAGGAGGATGAAGAACTCTTGGTTTCAGTCAAATCCTCTCAACGAACATTTTTCCAGATGTCGTGCGTTGGTCTTATTTTATTATTACGCCAACGGATTTCAAACAGGTTAAGAAACGAATGAAATTAATTCATAGAATTAATTTCAATGAATAAACCGCCCATTTAATTCAACGAAGAAAACTGCCCAATTAATTGGTGCGTTAAGAAATTAAGAAAACGCGTCAGTTGACTTTCATAATGACGGGTTTTCGCGGGTGCGTTACTTAGTGGAAAAGAAACGGTGGGGCTCGTGCGGGCCCCACCTCACAAATATCCTACCAAGAGGGTAGGATATTTTTGGATAACACCCTATCCGCATCAACTCAGCTTAAGCAGCTTTAAGTGGTCTTTAAGTGGCTTTAAGTGAAATTAAAATAAAATTGTCGCACAACTTTATTTTATTTCATAACTTAAAACCCAAAAATTAAAAACCACAACCGAGCAAACGCAACTCCGGAAGAGGCGTTTCTAAGCAAAAACCGGCGCTGCGATTTCATCGGTGCCCTCGGAATTCGATTCCGAGCACCGGTTCAAAAGTTAGAAAAACCCGATCGTCTGTTCACTGAACGTACCCGAGCCAATCTTCGGAAAATGATTCCGGGCACACCGGGCCTCGGAATCAGGTGCCGTCAGAAGCTGCGTTCTTGTAAAATTCCAAAGAAAATTAAGAAAAAAAAAATTTCTTTGAAATTTCCGGGTCTTTACAATAGGACCCCAAAAAAGAAAAAGCTCTTGGTTGCCTCTTAAAGACACAAGCATCTCCAGAATGAACACAACCCAAACCAAGATTGTAGAATGATAAAAAGGGGTAAACCCAATAACCCCCGAGGCCTCCCTTAGAGAGGTATCTTGGGATTTTGGGCTCACCTCTCTTTTATCATTTTACCTGGTATCAAAGGAGGTCTAACCTTAACCCACCCTCCCGTCTCTACTCTCCCTCTAGGGTTTCACCTTTTTTTTCCCCAAAAGGGGGGCTGCGACCCCCCATCGCTAGTATGGCTGGTTTTTCTCCTGTCGCCCCTCTTGCCTCATTTCTCAGCCAGGCGACGACACCCTCCTGACGGGCCACTCTTCCCGTTGCTCTCCCGTGCGACCGCGCCTCCTTGTGTGATGCCTCTCCTGCGCGACGTCCTCCTCCCGACGCTCTCCTGTGCGACGACCTCGTGCGGCCTGTTCTCCATCGCCAATTTCTCACCCGACGGCTCCTTCGCGGTGAATCCTAGTCTGACACGTCCAGTGCCTTTCTTCCCGTCGCCACCCCCTCACACGACGGCCTCCCCGTGACAGCTCCATTCCCGTCGTCCTTTCCACAGCGACGACCCCTTCCTGTGAGATGTCTACTCTACTCCCGGTGTTCCTCCCTCCCGTCACATCTCCCTCTTCCCGCCACTTCAGTCCGACGACCCTCATCGTTTGTCCCTTCCTTCGGCGATCGACTCCCCTTCTCACTGCGCCATCCAGATCTGGAGCGCTGCCTCCCCTACCGAATCCGCTTCTGCGCGCGTCATTCTTCCTCCCGTCAACCCTCTACGACGGCCCTCTGCGACGCTCCTCTGCGATGCTCCTCTACGCACCGGCCTGGTCTCCCTCCACGCGATGCAGCTCGCTGGCAACGACCCACTCCACTCCGACCTTCCTGGCGCTCCGTTGACCGGCACCGCTAGTGCGGCTTTCCTGGTGCTCCGTCCACCAGCACCACTAGTGCGACATTTTCGACGCTCCGTCGTCCGGCCCCGCCAGTGCGCCATTCCCGGCGCTCCATTGACCGGCTCCGCCAGTGTGGCTTTCTCGGTGCATCCTTGACACTTTTAGAGGCATCATCCATCATCTTCTTCAGGGGGAGCTGTGATCTTGAGAGGGAGCTGAGATCGCCTATTATTTCCTTTTGTTTCATCTTGTTTTGTAATCAAGCTGGGCATGTCCAACTTGAGGGGGAGTGTTTGTAATATGTTTTGTTTGCTTTGTTTTTCTTGATTTGTTTTCTTTATGTATCCAAGCTAGGTGCCTAGCTTGTGGGGGAGTGTTGGAGTCCAAGTCCCACATCGGGCTTGACGTATCATGTTAGCTTTATTATTGATTATAAAATAACCCCAAGGCCTCCCTTAGAGAGCTATCTTGGGATCTTGGGCTCACCTGTCTTCTATCATTCTACAAAGATCAATCCACAAGAAGGATGACCACACTGGTTCCGAAACACCAGGCGCAACCACCAAACTTTTACAACAAATAGAGACAATAAAAAACGAAGAACGCCACAACAAAGAAACTTTAACTGTTTCCACTGGGGCACCACACACCTGCTCAACTGATCACACTCCCTTATCTTGTTAACCTCGCGGTGGATGGCTGCTAGACCACTCTTTCCCAAATTTAACTTTCAAACCACACACCACCTCATAAATTTGTAGTAAAGTGAAAATATTCTGGAAAATGTCAATGTCACTTTCTAAAAGATTCAAAGTATCATCTGCAAACTGAATCAGAGGGACTTGTACTGCCTTCCGCCCTGCATCTAGACCTTTCAAATGACCCACTGCAATAACTGTCTCAGCCATCCGGCTTAGGACATCTTCCACCAACGTGCAGAGGAAAGGCGGGAGGGCATCCCTGTCTTAAGCTCTTATAGCTAGAAAATCACCTTTGTTGTTCTCCATTTAATTTTTTATGAGGCAGTAAATAAGCCTCCCGTAATACTTTGACGCCAATGTTCACCAAAGCCTCCATTACCTTATTTTGGAAACTCCACCTAACCCCATCATAGGCTTTCTCAAAATCTAACTTTAGAACCACTCCACTCCTCTAGTGGTGGATATCACCGACCACCTCATTAGCGATCAGAACGACGTCCAGGATCCGACGACCCCCTACGAATGTGCTTTGATTTTGCGAGATCGTTTCCAAAACCACTCTAGACAACCTGTCAGCCCATACCTTCGGTATAATTTTATACACACTCATGGGCCTATAATCTGTTAACTTGACAGAGCAATTCTTCTCTGGGACCGATGCGAAAAATTGGAATTCATACTCTTGCCCATGACCTCATTACTGTAGAATTCTGCCATCACCCTCATGAGATCAGCTTCAATCGGATCCCAACAGCCCTGAAAGCAACCCATCGAGAAACCATCTAGACCTGGGGACTTATCATTATCCATCTGAAACACAGCCCTTTTAACCTTTTGAGTTTCGAACGAGCATTCCAACCACTCAGCTTCTGTAAAATGAATAGTCTGTTAGTTCAAGCCCATAATAAATGCATGGAGAAAGGCTTTGAGATTCCTTTCTTTCCCTTGATGGTTGCACTGGTATCATCTTCAATCTTCTTAATCTCTGCCATCCTACGCCTCCTTAAGGCAACTCTATGAAAGAATTTGGTGTTCCCATGTGATAGAGATTTGAACTAGTAGGAAGAAGATTCTATTCAAGAACTGAATTATTTGCTAGAGAATTTCAGTCGGATCTCTAGAATATCCTAGAGAGCTTTGACACCTCTCCCGAGAGAACTCCCCTTCGCTGGCCTAAGGCAAATCTTGCCTTCCAAAACCAAATAACCGAATGCCTCCTCGCACATGCTGGAAACAACATTTATAATAAAGTTCCCAGGCCCCAGGCTTCTAGCAACCCTGCCCAACAAACTATTATTTGTAAAATACACTACTGCCCCTGACAGTTATTTACCATTCCCCTCCCCCCTCCTTTGATTTGTAATGTATGTGGTAGGCCTAGTTCGACTCATGTGTCCCGACCTCCTTTGCACTGTCCCTCTCACGGGCAACCTCACTGTCCACATCAGCCTCACTACTCACATTCTCATCACTTCGTTCCTCTTGAAAATTCACCTTGTATTCAAGGCAAATTAAGGAAACCGTGCCTTCATAATGTTTGCTACTTCCCATGTTGCTTCTTTTAACTGATTTGCCTTTCCTCTTCACCAGTCATATTTGATTTCTCCCTTGGGCCTTAACCGCTAGTACCACTTTTGGAATTTCTCTTTCTTCCACAAATTCTTTAGGCAAAACCTCCTCCGGAGGATATCTCCTAACTGCAACCCTCTCTAAACACATGATGTATTCTACTGTTTTCAAGTAGTTTGAGCTTGTAAGCAACAATTCCTTTCAATTGTAAAGTACCTCATAGTCAATTTCTGATTGATTTATCTCCTTTGTAATTCACCTCCCTTCTATGCTTGTTAGCATACTTTTTTATTAATTGCTGAGCCCTCTGTAGATTCACTCTAAGCTGCTATAATGCTTCATCTATGTGGTGGTGTGCGTCCATAGACAATTTCAAGTGGTGTCTTCCAATTCAATTTAGCCGAGGACAATCACATCACCCAATTTTTTAGGTGATCCAAAGAGAAACGCCTCAAATACACCTCTAAACACCTATTTACCACTTCCGTTTGGCCATAGCTGCCGATGATAAAAGGAACTCATTTTTAATGCTGTTCTCTATAGTTTAAATAGTTCTTGCCAAAACAGGCTAGTAAACATAGGATCTCTATTGCATTTCGTATGCCATGTAACTTCACAGCCACCATAAACACATCAGCAACTGTCTTCGCTGTATATGGATGTTTAAGTGGTATGAACTGAGTATATTTACTTAGCCGATCCACCACCACAAACACTACATCAAATCCATGTGATTTTGGAAGTCCCTACACAAAATCCATAGAAACCACCACCCACACTAATTTTGGTATAGGTAATGGATGTTGTAATCCACATGGACTTAAAGCTTCATATTTATTTCTTTGGCATACCCCACAATTCATGACAAATTTTTGCACTGCTTGTGTCATACTCACCTAGTAGACACCTCTTGCTAACTCTTTGTATGCCTTCAAGTACCCCATGTGTCCACCCGCTGATGAAGAATGATAGTGCTGCATCCTCTTAGGAATCAAAAATGATTTTTTAGGCAAAACTAGACCTTAGAAAACAGTAGGCCCACCCCGGTAAGAATAGCCGAGTTTCGAGGTATAATGCCGCTGCAAAGCTGCTATTATTTCTGTTAGAGGTTAAGTTGAGACAAGTCCCACATCGGACTTATGATATTATGTAATCTCTATTATTCATTATAAAACAACTCCAAGGCCTCCTTTAGAGAGACGTCTTGGATATTAGGTCCAACCTCTCATTATCATTGTACATGGTATCAGAGGCAGGTTATCTTATCTAGCCCTCCTCTTGCGGAATCCCCGCCTCCCCTTGCGGCTATCCCGGCCCTGCCTCCCGGTGCGGCTATCCCCGCCCCCTGTGGGCAAAAGCGCGCCTCCACGTCGGCCTCCTCCTACGGAATTCCCGCCTCCACGCCGGCCTACTGTGCGTGCGACGACCACCCCCGACGACACCCTCCATCCCGTTGCATCCTCTTACCGACTCTCCTTGTTGAGGCATGGCCTGACTCTTCCTGCCATGGCATGATCCGACTATTCTTACCGGTGCATCCTCTTTCCAGCTATTCCTGTTGGTTCCGCATGATGGGCGTTGATCCAGGGTTTGCACATCTTTTTTCAGAGGCATCATCCATCAACATCTTGAGGGGGAGCTACAATCTTGAGGGGGAGCAGCGATCGCGGATGATTTTTTTTTGTTTGTTTTGTTTTGTTTTGTTTTTTGTAATCAAACTGGGTATATGTCTAGCTTGAGGGGTTGTGTTGCAGTGTTTTTTGTTTGCTTTGTTTTCTTTAATTATGTATCCAAGCTTGGCACACCTAGCTTGAGGAGGAGTGTTAGAGGTTAAGTTGAGACAAGTCCCACATCGGACTTGTGGTATTATATAATCTCTATTATTCATTATAAAATAACTCCAAGGCCCCCCTTTGAGAGACATCTTGGGTATTAGGTTCAACCTCTCATTATCAGTCTACAATTTCCATCAAGTCGTCATCCTGCTTAGTCTCTTCTTTCGCCAATTGGATTTCCATCCAACATGGCTTTGAAATTGTCATGTGTAATATCTCTCCTTAATTGTTCTCAACAATGTATCTGCTGCATTATTCAATTCTCCAGGTTTGAAAATTGCCTTAAAATCATAGTCCAGAAGCTTTTCCCACCAACATTGGTCCATCGATACTACCCTTTGGCTAAGAACATGTTTGATGCTTTTATGATCTGTATAAACCTCCAAATGCCTTCCCATAAAGTATTGTTTCCAATGCTGGATTGACGATGCTTTTATGATCTGTATAAACCTCTAGTGCCTGTGTCATACTCAACTAGTAGACACCTGTTAACTCTTTGTATGCCTACCCCATGTGTCCGCCCGCTGGTGAAGAATGATAGTGGTGCAGCATATTAGGAATCAAAAATGATTTTTTAGGCAAAACTAAACTTTTCTTAGAAAACAGCAGGCCACCCCGGTAAGAATAGCCCGATTTTGAGGTATAATCCTGCAGTAGAACTGCTATTATTTCTTAAGTCGTCATCCTGCATAGTCTCTTCTTTCGCCAATTGGATTTTCATCCAACATGGCTTTGAAATTGTCATGTGTAATATCTCTCCTTCCTTAATTGTTCTCAACAATGCATCCGCTGCATTATTCAATTTTCCAGGTTTGGAAATTGCCTTAAAATCATAGCCCAGAAGCTTTGCCCGCCAATATTGTTGGTCCATCGATACTACCCTTTGGCTAAGAACATGTTTGATGCTTTTATGATCTGTATAAACCTCAAAATGCCTTCCCATAAAGTATTGCTTCCAATGTTATTTTGACAATGCGGGTGCCATTAACTCCTTTTCATAAATGGATTTAGCCAAATTGGAATCAGATAATGCTTTGTTGAAATAAGCTAGCGGTTTTCCCTCTTGCATCAACACCGCCCCTATTCCCGACCCCGAAGGATCACACTCCATTGTAAGGATTTAGTAGTTTTTCCCCAACCCTTAATGACCTTTCTACAATAACTTGTAAGGCCTAAAAACCCTCTTACATTTCTCAGCTCCAATCACTTCTTCACACCCTCTAATTTCTTGGGATCTACATATACTCCTTTTGCCGATATGTAATAGTGATAGGCATCAATTGGGAGAGAGAAAAACAGTAGGTACTTATATTAAAAGCAGCAGAAAAATACAGCAGGAAGAAGAGATAGAAGAAGAAAATAGAAAAAAGAAGAGGGAGGAAGAAGATCTCCTGGAAGGCGCTGCTCTTCCCGAAGCTGTGGCCTAACCCACCGAATGCCTTCATCCAATTCCTTCGTACTCCCACACATCAACCTCCCTCTTATTTAAAGACACTACTGGAACCTTCTAGCGAGTCCACTTACAGCTGTATTACAGCTAGAACTACTTAATAGTCTAACAGCTAACATAACTACTAACCACCCCACTAACAACCTTTTATTGTATTTACATTGCTACCCTTGACTAACAACCACTACCCCCAATTCCTGGGCAGCAGCTTACAGCTTAACCGCAACAACGCCCCGCCTCAACACCTGTCCAACGCCTCTACACAACAACACATCCCAACCCAAAAGCTAGCACAGGACCCCCTAAGCAGCCAGCCCCATGTTCCTATCAATTCCACCTCCTTTAAAACCACCTTGTCCTCAAAGCGATTATCCGAGGGCTTTGTCAAAGGCCTCGACACCCACATAGTGTCTCCGGTAGCAGTGTCACTTCCCAGGCATTGCCACCAGCCATGCAGCTTAGCTATATCGCAAGAGGCAACAACCTCCTGTGCTACCATTGCACTGGTAGTCCGCCCTCGAGCAATTTCGTTTTGATGTAATGGCTCGTGAATGATGCCCCCAGCTTCCGCTGCTTCCACTTGCAACGTTTGCAGCCCACCCTTACAGCTTTTTGAGCTGCTCGTTGGACAACAAATTCTTCCCCAACAATTGCAGGCCGCGTATTGTGGTGCTCAGATAGTTCTTCAACAACATCATCAGCTCCAACAACAAATCTAGGGACCAAAATATGTCTAGTATCAAAATATGTCTAGTATCAAAATATGTCGTGTACCGGGTAAAAGACCAAGGCAAGACATCAACTGTCAAATCTGTCCATCCAATTTCGTAGCCTGCTCTGGGGGGTATTTTTTTAGTGACTCGCCCATAAATCGGACTTTAAAGTTCCATATTAACCTTGAAAGATCAATATTTCTAACTTTAAATCCACTAAGCTTAGGTTGGTCAGTAAAGCCAGCTCCATCTTCCTCCAAAGTAGCTCCCCGCTCTGTCAAGAAATGCTAGGTGAGAGCTCTGCTCATTGGGTGTTGGTGGAATATGATAAAACTCTTTCTGATGAGGTGGTTCTTGACCTCGACCCCCAGCTTTTGTAGCATCCGCTTTCAGCTGCACGTAGCTCCCTTCTATAGCTGGTAGTACTGCATGTGCACTGGCAGTTTCCTCCTCGGATTTAGTCATCATCACTATTGTTTAATCATTTGTAACTTAAAATTCCTACAACAACGACCTTCATAACAGAGTTGTTCTTTACCCCAACATGAGCAATATCACATCCCTTAGGTACTGGTCCGATCGGTACACACAACTGGTTTATAATCTCAATCTCTAGCTTTCTATTCAGCTCAACCGCTCCACTGAGTATTTTCCAGCCACTCGTATTACATTGTCTTGCCACTCTTTCCTCGCTAGAACTCAATTCCAGTTCTACCACTTCATCCTGAACTGGATTTAAAACTTTCTGCTCCTCTTTTTCATTCCTGTCCTGACCACACTGGTTAACTCTCAAGCATTCCACAGGCGTTGGAGCTCGTGCTGGCTCAATCCGCAACTTCTCACACTGCACTTCCTCGGCACAATCCTCCGCTCTGGTTCGATTCTAGCCGGGTTACTGCCAACATCAACGCGTTCTCAGGGCGTTTCTTCTGTTCAGGACATGTCTGGAGATTCTCTGTCGTCACCGCTGCCACTTTACCATACTGTAGGAGGATCTCTTCTTTTAGTTGTGGCAGAGCTCAGGCTGAGTTGCATCTAGCGACATAAACCAATCTTCAAAAGTTCCTGGCATACTCAGTTGTGCCGCTCAAATTTTCAAGTCTTCTCGTGTTTTGTGGATTGTAAAATAGTTCTCAACCTCGGTGATCCAAGAATCAAGGTCTTTACCAATAAAAACCGGCATCATCACCGGCCTGGTCGCCCGCCACTCGTCCATACTCCTGGTCAAACTGATCTGTAGCTCCTCCATGCTCCTGGCCAAACTGACCTCTAGCTCCTCCATGCTCCTGGCCAAACTGACCTGCAGTAGGTTGTTGCTACCCAAACTGCACGTGCCTACTGATTCAAGTAGCTGTTGCAACAGCTGCGTCTCTCTCTAGAATTCTATCAATGAAAGCACCAATTGATAAGAGTCAATTGGGAGAGAGAAAAGCAGTAGGTACTAAAATTAAAAGCAACAAAAAAATACAGTAGGAAGAAGAGATAGAAGAAGAAAATAGAAAAAAGAAGAGGGAGGAAGAAGATCTCCTGGAAGGCGCTGCTCTTCCCGAAGCCGTGGCCTAACCCAGCCGTGGCCTAACCCACCGAATGCCTTCAGCCAATTCCTTCGTACCCCCACACAGCAGCCTCCCCCTTATTTAAAGACACTATTGGAACCTTCTAGAGAGTCCACTTACAGTTAGAACTACTTAATAGTCTAATAGCTAACACAACTACTAACCACCCCACTAACAACCTTTTATTGTATTTACATTGCTATCCTTGACTAACAACCACTTCCCCCAATTCCTGGGCAGCAGCTTACAACCTAACAGCAGCAGCACCCCACCTCAACACCTGTCCAGCGCCTCTACACTGGTGCACATCCCAACCGAACAGCTAGCACAAGACCCCCTAAACAGCCAGCCCCATGTTCCTATCAAATAGAGTCTGGGATTTACCTGGGATCTGGAATGGAGGACAAACGCAGGCATGAGAGGGGTACTCGAATTTGTTATTGGAGATTCGGCCAGGGGCTTGGGCGGGAGATCATTGAGGCCTCCCGAGAACTCTTTTTTCTCCCTTTGTTTTTCTGCTTCCTAAACCTACTTGCTATAATTCCCAATTCCTCTTACAGTAATACAGAATTGCAGTGCTCAATTGAGGGCTGGATTGCGAGGTCTAACATTTGGTCCAACCTGTCGGAAATTCACCCATCGGCCGCCATGGAAACTCGCCATCAAGCTTGGCTCGATGGTATGGACCAGCGCATGAGTCACTTTGAATCGGCGCTCACTGAACTTCAAACCCCCGTTGGGGCGATCGCTTCATCGGTCGACTTATTCTCCCAATGCCAACAATGTTGGGATCAATTCGCCTTTGAAATAGGATATTTGTCGGATTCAATTATCTTATTCAATGCCCTATAATCTATGCACATCCTCTATCATCAATCTTTTTTCTTTACAAAGATAGGACTTAGAACATGGACTTGTGCTGTGCCTAATAAATCCTAGACCCAATAACTCATGGAATTGACTTTCTATCTCATTCTGTATGATAAGCATGCTCAGAGTCTGATATTCATGGGATCTGTTCCTTATTCTCCGCTGCCTCACCTTCAGTTGTCTCCCATTGTAATCCCTGCACCCATACCTTTTCCCTTCCAAGGAATTCTTGTAGAGCTACAGGTGAATTATGTGGTTGTTTTACTCATTGCAAAGTGATATTTCTGCCATTCCAATAAAAAAATTCATTGTCATATTCTTTCAATGGGTAGTGACATATCCCAGATTTTCAAGCCATGATATTCCTAACACTAAATCAGCCCCTGTAGTGTCAAAAAGCTAGGCTTCTACTTCAAATTCCTCCTTTCCCAAGTCCACCTTCAAGGATTTATAGATTCCCTTTGATATAATCCGGTGTCCATCCCCCAATCCGACACCGAACGGTTGGGTTTCAGTAACACTAACCTTGAAGTACTTAAGCAACTGTTTAAAGATGAAATTATGACTTTCTCCCGTCTACTAAAATTAGCATTGGCACTCCTTCACTCAATACTTCCCTCCACAAGCATTGCTTTTATGCATTTCACTTGTGGCTTTTCCAAAGCACATATGGTTATTCTGTGCATTTTCATTTCCGACATTTCCCCTGCCAATCCTTCTCTTTTTGAAAATTTGATTCCTCATTTCAAGGTTCCATACACTCCCATACCATCGGTTTAAATCCTTTTTTTGGACACCTATGCCCAGGATTAAACTTCTGTCCACACGTATAACACAACCCCTTGGTTTTCCTTTCTTCCTAATACCCGCTAGGCAAATTTTCTACTCCCACCTTGGTGCGAATCCTCATTTTTTGACCCTCTCATTTCCTTCTCTTGTTTGAATGAATTTCACAGTATTTGAATTCCAAGTTCTTCCCTGTCTACCAGGAATGTAACTCCTATTCTTTGTCTCAGAATTCTTGACAATCCCTTTCTCCACCAACTCTCTTTCATCTCTCCTAGATAGAGTTAACGACCGCGTCTTATTTGCGGTTCATGTGTCATTACCGTACTTATCTCTGGCTTCAAACCTCCTATAAACCGACTAATATACCATTTTTCAGAGAAATCTGGAAACATCCACTATGATCGTGAATCAGCTGGATCTCAGCCATGGAGAGATCCAAAGATGAAGGAAGAGCGGCGGCAGGCGGGGATGCATCTCGGACCGCAGTTTGGCCCTGTCGTGGGTGCGAAGCGGGACGACCATGAAGGACCCAACAACGATCAACCAGGTGGCCGAGCTTGCCACAGTGTTGACAGAGTGGGCGAGGTCGGCTGTCGCCACGACCGAGTCCACGAGTGCTGGTAGGGCGGTCACCGCCACGACCTAGGAGAGCAGTGTGATCAAGGCTAGGGATGGGTGGGGCAAGGGCCCGATGAGCCTTCCCAAGGCGATGATAGACCTGCGGAATCTCTAAGGACGAGTGGCTGGCGAGCATCTCTGTCGTCGTCGTCGTATATTCCGGGTCGAGACCATGGAGGAGGCTGAAAAGACAGAGCTGGTCCCGCTGGGCTAAGGCTTCCGCAGGTGTTTGTGAAATGGGCCAAAGCTCAAGAAGTTCATCTCGTAGAGCCTTCCACTCCATGAAGTATGCAGGAAATGGACGAGCTTGCTGGCGGAGGAGGGACAACCGCTGAAGAAGATCAGATACCCGAGCCAAGTTATTGGTCTTGGAGTACATGAGAGTCAAGGATTCCCAGAGTTCCTTGACTGTGTTGGCTGTTCGAGTGACATCTTTGACAGAGCGGTCCATTGAATTGACCAGTAAAGCAAAGATTTTACTGTCAGCAAACTTCCACGGTCGATATTTTGGGTTAGAAGGTAGAGGTGGTGGATCCTCGAGATGGGAATCGAGGGCCATGCCGGTGAGAGACATGAGCACGGTTTTCCTCCAGACAGAGAAATTTGTGGAGTCAAGTCGCTCATCGACCAAGCGGGTGGAGGCGGTGAAAAGAGGAGGCAGGACCGAGGTAGCCATCGAATTGAGGTCTTCGGAAGTTGCAGATGAACTCGTCATTCAACGCTGGACAGGCGCTCGGAGAGCATGTGCTGCCAGAATGGGAGATTCCGAAAGAGGCTGGGAGACCGCTGGAAGGGCGGGGCTGGCGCGGGGTCGCCAGGAGCCGCGCGCTGGAAGAGAGCCGCCCGGGATGGAGAGCCACTGGGGAAGGGAGGCTTCCGGGGAAGGGAGGCCACCGGACGAGCGCGCTAGGAGGGAGCCGCGACGGAGGGTCGCGCGGGAGCCGGAAGGGGCCACAACGGAGGGTCGCGCTTTGGAGGAGCCGCGACGGAGGGTCGCGCTCAGAAGGGGTCGCGACGGAGGGTCGCACTTGGGTTGACGGGGCTGGTGCGTGCAACCGGGAGGAGACGTCGGGGCGAGGGCACAGGGAGTCGCGTCTGGAAACGACGACCGGAGGCGACAGGCTCCAGGGCCGCCGGGAAGGACCGTCAGCGGGATCTGCGGGAGGCGCGGTCTGGAGGAGCGCCGCGGGAGGAATTGGATCGCGATAGATCTGGGAGTGGAGCCGCGCAGGAGAGGGGCGCCGCTTGAGGGAGAGAGGGCTGCCGGGAAGGTAGCTGTGGGCATAGGAGGGAGGGCCGCCGGGAAGGGCAAAGCCGAAGGGGAGAGAGGTGGGGCCGGACAGAACTGGGAATCCGTGGGGAGGGAGGGTTCAGGATTAATTTCCCTCTGATACCATGTTGATGGTGAATTCCCCTTACCTCAATGTGAGACGAAGACATTCTTTTATAGATGAGTGAAAATAATTACATGGAGGGAAAGACCGATATGGGACTCGGAAATACCCATTAAACTTAAATGGGGTCCGACAAAATAAAAGAGATTACCTGATACATTAAGTTCGATGTGGGACTTAAACAACCTAATCTCTAACAAATACTAAAGAACTTCCATGTTCTTTCATTCCCTCTTTGGAGATCCTCGACACTTCTGTTTAAGTGCCAAGTCCACCAGCTGCTTGTCACTTGTCAAGCACTGGGGTGGAAAAACATAGGTAGGCTCTCTAACATGTTTCAATTCAGACTTGGATTTTAATATATGTGGATGCAGTTTGATCAACTATGCATTTGGAAGCATCTTTGCTCTACAACTCAAACAAATACAAAAGTCCTCATTTTATAAAGCGTTGCTTTTAGGCTTTCTAACATGTTTCAATTTAGACTTGGATTTTAATGTCACGACCCGTCCTCCGGAGCCCGTGCCGTGACTACCCAAGTCCTCCTCCCAAAAGCCAGGGGATGGCGACTAGCGTTGAAGGCATTATTCCACAAGTGGGAAGCATTTGCCTGAGTACCTGTACACACGCACACAACTCCCAGCCAAAGGTACTAGAAAGTAAAAGTCAAGGAAACCATGCATGCAATTCACCAAGTAAAACACAACCAGAGTACAACGGAAAGTAAAGTATAGGGTGGCAACCCGGGCCAGTATACAAGCCCACCAAAAGAAAAACAGAACGGAAGTAAAACTCCAAGTCCCTGAAACTCGTCCGCCGGGAAGCCTATTTGAAGGGTAGGTGAAGGGTAGCTGTCTGAAGCTGTAGAAGTTCACCTCGTCTGTTTGATCTCACTGAACACCACCAGGTCTTGGTCCTCCCTGGACTCCGTCAAAGCGTCGGTCGTCTGCACAAGACACGACACCTACGGGCAAAGCCCGTGCAAGAGTGAGTAAAATGGTACTCAGTAGGGGACCCCGAAACCACAATTGGTAAAACACGAGAGAAAAACTACAAAGGAATGCACAGTCAGCTCTACTCGGGTATATGTCCATACATATACCATGAACATCCAGATATACTCGTTTCTGTCACTAAGAAGTATAAGGTCCAACCTTATAGCCGGTTTCAGGATTCGTATCGAGGGCTCAAGTCATAACACACAAACCAGGAGATCACACTCCACGAGCTCAACCATCCCTGATGACACCCGTCCGAGAGATGTACTCCATCAGGTAAAATCCTATCATTCCGGATTGTACGTCCGAGAGAACGTGCTCCATCGGGAACATTTTACTAGGTCCGACTCTAGTGCCCGACACTGGAGGTCTAGTCGTCACAGCCTTGCGCCCTTTGCAAGACTAAGGAAACCCAAGTGAAGAGGTCTGCTCTTCGTCACTGCGCCCAGTTGAGGGAGCAGTGCTCCAAACTAACCTGCGATACCTCAGTCACTCCTGTAAGGAGTGGCCCGCGGCTCAGTCCGTCGAGGGAGCACTAACTCCTATTTAGGTTTCGTTTTCATCAAGTGGATGGGCCCGCTCCTTGTCACTGTGTCAGACAGCCGAGGGAGCTCCATCTTCAATTGAGGACCCGCACCCTACCGGATAGGGGAGTACTACTCAGTGTCTAGAGGATCTGTGCCCTGATACGACAGGGGAGTAACGATTTTGTCGGTTCATGTGTAGAGGACCCGCGACCTGGTATGTTAGGGGAGTACTGACTCCTATAATAGAGGACCCACACCCTACCCGGTAAGGGAGTACCGACTCTATTCGATCACGTGTGGAGGACCCATGCCCTGAAACAGCAGGGGAGTACCAACTCTGTTAGTTTGTTCGCTACGGGGGACCCACACCCTAGTTTGTTAGGGGAGTACCGACCCTAGGCTAGAGGACCTGCTCCCTGGCACAACAGGGGAGTACCAATTATGCCGTAGCATTGCGTGAGGACCCGCACCCTGGAACGACTGGGACGTACCGACTCCTACAATAGAGGACCCGCTCCCTACCCGGTAGGGGAGTACCGACTCTATGAGTTACGTACGGAGGACCCGCGCCCTAGTCCAATACGGGAGTATCGACTCCAAGGATAGAGGATTCGCTCCGGCAGGGGAAAGTCGGCCGCTTGTTCTCCTCACGCGGTTGAAGACCGCGTGCTACCTGGAGCCGCAGCCCGCGGTTGCTTTTTGATCCATTGACCCGGCCGGAGTGTCGTGTCCCTGCCGCCAGCCGACAGCTCCTCACGTTGCGCCGCGGCCCGAGCTGGCCGTGACAGCCATCTCCGGCGTGCCGTCGTGGCTTGCCGGCAGGCTCTTCCGCGGACCATCGGGTCCGCTCCGGTGGTCTGTTCTTCGTGTCGCTTGCGCCTATGGCCTCCGGGGGATCCCCTCTTCCCCGCAAACGCCTCAGATCCTTCTTATCGCCAATTTGAAAATTCAGCCACGAAGAACGCACAAACGGAGGCCATAGGGTGTGCGTGGATCAATTTGTTTGTGGGTTGATCTGCATTCGTCGTTGAAGCGCTCCACCCTCTAGTGATCCTGCCGGTGTTCGTTGTTGGAGGGAGTCCTTGCCGTAGGTTCGTCAGAATTTCCACGGTTTAATTTTCAACTCTCCAACGCATTAGCTTATTAAATGAAAACATGTTGCAGCGTTTTTGTTACGCTACGACGTCGCATCGTTATGCTGTTTCATTTATAAAACAACGTATCTGTTACACCTCAATTATTGTGTTGTTACGCTGCACAAAAATGAGCCATTAAAGAGCTTTTTTTAATGCGTTTAGTCGCCGCACTGCAACGTTGTCGTCCGCCGCTCAACGGTGAGAAAAAAAATAAAATAACGTTTTATGTTATTTTATTATTTTCTGAAAAGTCTGAAAAATTAATTTTTCCGTCCGACCCTTGCCGGTTGAATTTAAGTCTATTCTTAGATAAATTCGTCATTCCGAACGCAACGGTGCATCGAATTTTCAATCCGGGCACCCGTTTAGAAGTTTACAAAATCGTGCATGCAGGCCTTTTTAATTCGATTAAAGAAAAACTCAAAAAATAACTTTCACTCTCGACCCGTGCCGGTCGAGGTTAAGCTCCGCCTAAGGGAAACACGCCCTCACGCCCTCATGTTTTAGCGTGATGTTAAGTGAATGGGGTAGTGTTGGTTTTTCTCGGCTAATGAATGTTGTATTTGTTGGTGGATGGTATTCAGGAAATGCTGAAAAAGAAGGCGAGGAAGCCTTGTTCACCTGCCATTGACGAGGCCCTTGATTCAATGCTTCCAAAAGTGGAGACTTGCATGTAGAGCCTGCAGCAGGGCGTCCGTGCTCATTTTTTGGCCAGCAGTACTAAATGATCATTTTCTGGTAGGCATGACTGTATCTGCTGGAAATGCTTTATCCATATGCTAAAGGAAAATGTTCATTAATTTTTTTATAAAACGTTTTAGAATATTAGAACATAGTTTCTCCTGTTTGAGAATAAGTATCAAATTGTAATACAAATTCATAAAAGCCTGTTTATGTTGCGAAATCGTCGGGAGACACAATCGACAGAAACGAGAAAAAAACGAAAGAAAGAAATCAAAGGACACAGCGATTTACGTGGTTCGGGAAAAATCCCTACGTCCACGGGAGAGACAGAATTCACTATATCGGGAGCACAAATTACAGAGGATTTTCAGTAGTAAACCCTAGCCCGAAATGGGCTACATATGAAGAAGACGATCCACTGTTCCGAATAGTAAGTCCGCGTGCTACAGTGATCGACGACCAACTTTGCGGGCCACAAGCACTCGGCCCAACCGGATCGGGCAACACCAATCCAACAATCTCCCACTTGTAGCCTGATCCGCTGCACTGCTATGCTTCGATGCAACTGATGAAGACAACTTACTTAATCTAAGTTCTTCTTCTTCACTCACCAGTGGCGTGCTTCCATTCACAAATTCATGAAATACAAACTGTTTCCCTCTTATGCTCCCATCAGGTCCTCCATCATTTTGCCTCTCATTCTCCGTTCATCAGTGGAGACCAACAGAGGCACTGCAGTGCCTCAACTTCTGTATCACCATAGGCTTTGTCAACATGTCTGCCGGATTGTTGGTTCCACAGATCTTCTGTAATATCAGCAACCCATCCTGTATCAGACCTCTGATGAAATGGTACTTCAACTGAATGTGTTTCGTTCGAGCATGAAATACTGGGTTCTTGGCAAGGTGTATAGCACTCTGACTGTCACAGTGCAATACATTCTCCGCTCGATTTCTTCCCAATTCATCCAAGAAGTTTTTCAGCCAAACCATCTCTTTCCCAGCTTCTGTTACAGCAATGTATTCTGCCTCTGTGGTGGATAAAGCCACCACATTCTGCAATTGTGATATCCAACTTACCGCAGTTCCTCCACTGGTAAAAACATAACCCGTGGTACTCCTCCTGCTGCCGACATCGCCTCCAAGGTCAGCATCCACATACCCCTGCAATGAATTTCCTTTCCCAAAGTACAGGGATACATCCTTGCTGCCCTTCAAATACCTCAGTATCCACTTCACAACTTCCCAATGTTGCTTTCCAGGGTTAGCCATATACCTGCTCACAACTCCCACTGCATGAGCAATGTCAGGTCGAGTACAGACCATGACATACATCAAGCTTCCCACAGCTGATGCATATGGAACTCTTGCCATGTACTCAACCTCTTCTGCCGTCTTCGGTGATTGCTCCTTTGATAGTTTGAAGTGGCTTGCCAGGGGAATAGAGACTGTCTTTGCTTCCAACATGCTGAATCTTTTTAGAACCTTCCCAATGTAATCAGCCTGTGACAACATTAATGTTCCAGCTGTGCGGTCTCTTGATCTTCATCCCCAGAATCTTGTCAGCTTCTCCAAGATCCTTCATTTCAAACTCCTCAGCCAACTGCCCTTTTAGCTCATTAATCCTCTGCATACATGATCCTGCAATGAGCATGTCATCCACATACAGAAGCAATATAATGTATTTATCACCGAAACACTTGATGTAGCAACAATGATCCATGCCACATCGTTTATATTCATTTTTAGACATAAATGAATCAAACTTCTTGTTCCACTGCCTGGGTGCCTGTTTCAGTCCATATAAGCTCTTTTGGAGTTTGCACACCAGGTCTTCCTTTCCAGGATCTACACATCCCTCTGGCTGCTACATGTAGATATCTTCCTCCAAATCTCCATGAAGGAAAGCAGTCTTGACTGACGCCACAATGCTGAGAACCACCCGGATGATGGTAAGCTTCACTACAGGTGAGAAAATTTCAGTGAAATCTACTCCCTCCTTCTGTTGAAATCCTTTCACCACCAGCCTTGCCTTGAACCTTCTCTTGCCATCATGTTCTTCCTTGACCCAGTAGACCCACTTGTTCTGCAATGCTTTCTTTCCTGCTGGCAGGGATGTCAGCTCCCAAGTGTTGTTGTCATGCAATGAAGAAATCTCCTCCTTCATTGTCAGCTCCCACTTGCTTGACTCCTTTAGCTGCATTGCCTCTTCAAAGCATTCTGGTTCTCCACCGTCAGTCAATAATAAATAATGCAATGATGGTGAATACCTCTGCACAGGTCTTCTCACCCTTGATGATCTCCTCAACTCCATTGGAGTAGTAGGTTCCACCGGTTCGAATCTCTCAAACTCAGATACACCTCCAAGCTCAACTTGCTCTTTTCACTCTGATTCAATGTTCCCATTTTCATCTTTAGTTTCATGACAACCTTTGTACATGACACCTTCATTGAATACCACGTTCTGGCTCCTGATAACCATTTTCTTGTGATCATCCCAAAACCGGTAACCAAACTCATCAGCACCATAGCCAATAAAGAAACATGGCTTGGACTTAGCATCAAGCTTGTCCCTTGAGTTAGCATCAATGTGTACATAAGCTAAATTGTCAAAGACTCTTAAATGTGAGAGTTTTACCTCCTTACCAGACCAGAGCTCCTCGGGTAGGCGTTCTCCCATTGACACAGATGGACTCCTATTGATCAGATACGCTGCCATGTTCACTGCATCAGCCCAGAAGGTTTTGGGCAACCCTGAGTGCAGCCTCATGCTCTTGGCACGTTCATTCAGTGTCCTATTCATCCTCTCTGCCACACCATTCTGTTGTGGTGTTCCTGAGATTGTCTTCTCCCACCGAATTCTATTATCAGAACAAAAATCCCTGAACTCCTGACTGCCATACTCTCCACCGTTGTCAGACCTCAAACATTTCAGCTTTGCTCCTGACTCGTTCTCCACCATGACTTTCCACTTCTGAAACATCTTGAACACATCAGATTTATTCTTCAGAAAGTAAACTCATACCTTCCTTGTTGAGTCATCGATGAATGTCACATAATATTGTGACCCTCCGAGGGATGGTACTGGTGCAGGCCCCCAAACATCTGTATGCACCAGGTCCAGCTTTCCAGCCTTTGGTGTTCTGCCTTCTTTTGCAAAGGCCACCTTCTTCTGCTTTCCAAAGATGCAATCTTCACATAAGCCTACTTCCACTGACTTCAGCTCTGGTAGCAACCCTTTTGTTGCCAGCACCTTCATCCCCTTTTCACTCATGTGGCTGAGTCTGTAGTGCCACAGTTGAGAACCTTCGACAGCTTCCAGTGATGCAGCCATGTTCATGCAAGTTTCTGTCATGTTGTACAGGGTGCCATTCTTTGCTCCCCAGGCTATAACCATAGCTCCTCGGGTGATCTTCCATGCACCACTAGTGAATGTGGTGCTCAACCCTGCATCATCAAGTTGTCCAACAGAGATAAGGTTTCTTCTCAAGCCAGGGATATACCTCACGTTTTCCAGAACCAGCAAACTCCCACTGTTGGTCTTGATCCGTGCATCTCCTTTACCCACAATCTGCAAGGGCTCGTCATCAGCAAGATGTACCTTGCCAAAATTTCCAGAAACAAAATTGATCAGGAAACCCTTCTCCGATGTAGAATGGAAAGACGCCCCAGAGTCTAAAATCCAAGACTCCATCGGGCTGTCCACGCTCAGCAGCAACACGTCATCAGTTCCTTCAGCTACAGTGTTTGCTCCACAGGTTTCAGGTCCATTCCGGTTATCTCTGCACTCCTTCTTGACATGTCCTTTCTTCCCGCATGTCCAGCAGGTAGGACCAGACCCCTTTGCCTTGTCTCTGCTCTTTCCTCTTGACTTCGACCGTCCTCTGCGATTGTCCCGCTGTGGGTACCTTCCTCTTCCTTCCACGTTCAAAGCAGAACCAGAGAATCTGCCTGATTCTCTTCTTCGAACATCCTCACTAAGGATTAGGTCCCGTATATCTTTCAGAGTCATCTTCGTATTCCTCGAAGTGCTGCTCACAACTGTTACAGTTGCTTCCCAACTCTCTAGTAATGAAGATAGTAAAACCAGAGCACATACCTCATCACCAAGATCACTGTCCACCGATGACAACTGACTTATGATAGTGTTGAATTCGTTGATATGATCTGCAACAAGTCTCCCTTCAACCATTTTCAGGTTGAACAATCGTCGTATCAAATGTACCTTGTTTGCCGCAGAAGGCTTCTCGTACATATTTGTGAGGGCTTTCATCAGGTCCACTGTCGTCTTTTCCTCTCTGATGTTGAACGCCACGTTTTTTGCCAACGTCAGGCGCACAACACCCAAAACCTGTCGATCCATTAGCTCCCACTTCGACTTCTCCATGTCCGCCGGCTTCACACCCAGAAGTGGCAAGTGCATCTTTTTCTGATAAAGATAATCCTCGATCTGCATCCTCCAGAAACCGAAATCAGTTCCATCGAAGCGATCGATCTTTACTTTGCCTTCATCCAGAGCCATCGTTGGAGAATTCTGAACTCACCCTCTGATACCAGTTGTTGCGAAATCGTCGGGAGACACAATCGACAGAAACGAGAAAAAAACGAAAGAAAGAAAGCAAATGACACAACGATTTACGTGGTTCAGGAAAAATCCCTACGTCCACGGGAGAGGCAGAATTCACTATATCGGGAGCACAAATTACAGAGGATTTTCAGTAGTAAACCCTAGCTCGAAATGAGCTACATATGAAGAAGACGATCCACTATTCCGAATAGTAAGTCCGTGTGCTACAGTGATCGACGACCAACTTTGCGGGCCACAAGCACTCGGCCCAACTGGATCGGGCAACACCAATCCAACAGTTTAGCCATTTATAATCTGAAAAAAAATTGTATCATGTGGGTAGAATACTTTATCAGTTTGATTATCATATGATGATTAATCTAGGAGAGTTATGAACATCCAATTCAATTGTTTAAATATTAAACAATTAATCACAAATAAGAAACTAAGAGTTACAAATGTTGTAACTCATAAAATCTTTATGAAACATTTCTTTCAATATAAACGGTTATGGATTTATTTTTTTGAAATATTTGCTACTCTGTAAATATTTTTATATTTTCTTTGTTGGATTGGACTCTTCATCTAGATCACCTTCTAGACTTTTTTGATCTTGTTACTCCTGAACATTTTGCCGATGTAGTTTTTTAGGGACTTTTGATGCTTTTCAAGTTCTTCTACTTGATCGGTCTAGCTTTTAAAAATGCTTTTCTCTTTTCCTTTAGAGCTTTCATTCGTTTTAATCTTCTAGTTCTTTTGAGCCTTTCTGTTTTTTGGATTTTATGCACATTGAGTGCCATAATGGTTTTTCTGATTATATACAAAGCATTCAATATGGTTTTTATCCTTAGACTTGCTATTTAGGGATCTTTTTGAAGCATTTTTTTTTTGGTATTTCAGCCTTTCTAGTTAAGGAACACGTACTTTTTGATCTTTTAACCTTATTGGGTGAAGATCAGGCCATTGCTCGACCCACAACCAACCGCACCTCAAATCCGGCGAACGCACCACCAAAACCTCTATAGATCCCCTTCCCTAACATTCACAAGCCTTACAATCAACATCCAAGGCTACCAAAACCCTAGATCTACACACAACAAGTGTAGATCTAGAAAACTAAAGGGAGAAGAGTGGATCTTGAGAAAACTAAAAGGAAACCAAGAGGAGAGATTTACCCGGGAGAAACCACCTTCAAAACACTAAAGAACCTCTTCAAAATGCTTCCAAACCAAGTTGGAGAGCCCCACCAACCCTTGAAAACCAAAGAACCCGAGTGAGCTTCGAGTGGGAGAGAATTTGGAGAGGAAAGAGGAAAGTCTGAGTGGCTCCGGGTTTTAAAGACCTACTTTTAAGTGGCCACACGATTAGTTCGCACGGTTTGGCAAATCGTGCGCTAACCGTGCGCACGCTACTGCCTCGAGAGTAAGGGTCATCACAGTTTCCTCGCACGGTTTGGCAAACCGTACGCAGGCCGTGCGAAGCCTATTGTCCCCCCCTACACAGTTTCCTAGAGCATCCGCACGGTTTCCCTAACCATGCTCAAACCGTGCGCCCCTAGAAAAGCCTTTCAACTTATTCAAAACCATTCCAAACTCTCCCAACCTCTACACAACTCATCCCATGCACCTTAAACACATTAAAAGGTATAAACAAAGGCTACATACCTCAAATCGGGGATGCTACATTCTCCCCACCATTGGACTTTCCGTCCTCGGAAAGTAGCGAACCCACCCTTTGTCGAAAGAGCTCGAGCCATTGCTCGACCATCTCTTTCTCCCGCTCCCAAGTCTACTCTTGAATCTGACCATGTTGCCACAAAACACGAACTAAACCGATGCTTTTACCACGCAAGACTTTCTCTTGCCTATCCACAACCCGCTCTGGCACGTGAACCAACGAAGCATCTGGTTCTAGCTCAACATGGTCCCAACGAATCACATGGTCACGATCTGGCTGATACTTTTTCAACTGTAACACGTGAAACATATTGTGCACCGCACTGAATCTAGGTGGCAAAGCCAAATGATAAGCCACCTCACTAACCCGCTCAAGAATCTCAAAAGGTCCAATATACCTCGGAGATAACTTTCCCTGCTTCCCAAACCGACGATGTCCCAACCTATGAGAGATCATCAAGAAAACATGATCACTCACCTCGAACGGAAATGACCGTCGACGATGATCCGCATACGATTTCTGACGACTCTGAGCTATCTCCATTCTCTTCCTGATCAACTTGATTTTTTCTGTAGTCTCCTGGACAAGGCTCGGTCCAACCATCTAGGACTCACCTGTTTCCACCCAACATAGTGGAGAACGACACGACCGCCCATACAACACTTCAAACGGAGCCATATGCATGGATGCCTAATAACTGCTATTGTACGAGAACTCGACCAATGACAAGTGCTTCTCCCACGAGCCACCATAATCCATGACACAAGCCCGCAACATATCCTTCAAAGTTTGTATCGTCCTCTCGGATTGACCATCCGTCTGAGGGTGATATGCCATACTCATGGTCAACTTAGTTCCAAGGGCTTGCTGTAAGGATTTCCTGACCGTTCTTGGAAGACCTGTAACAAAATCCATCGCTATTTGCTCCCACTTCCAAACAGAGATTGGTAAAGACTACAACATTCCTGCTGGCTTCTGATGTTCTGCCTTGACCTGCTGACAAGTCAAGCATCTCGAAACAAACTCAGACACTCTTCTTTTTATACCAGCCCACCAGAACTGTGCTTTCAATGCTTTATACATTTTCTGAATTCCACGATGAACAACCCACCTGGAATGATGATACGTCCTGAGAAGATCCTCCTGACAGACAACTAGTACAACCATCCGATTCCGAAAACACAAAACTGAATCTCCATTCAGTTGCCAACCCTCAATGGTCTCCCCACCATTGATTATCGACCCCAAGGTCACACTCAGGATCAGATATCTGTGCATCTTTAACCAGACCAACCAAGTCAGGAATCAACAAAACCGGAAAGAAGACCACTCTATTACCCTGGTCCTCACATTCCAACCGCATGTCAGCGATAACCGACATCAACTGCCACTGGTCCGATGCCTGTTTCACCACTTGAGGATATGATTTTTTACTTAATGCATCCGCCACCGAATTTCCCTTACCCAGGGTGTACATCAAGTCAAAATCAAACATCTGGAGATATTTCATCCATCTCCTTTGCCTCAAGTTCAAACCCCTTTGTGAGAAATGTACTTCAAGCTCTTATGATCTGTATATACCGTGAATTTCTCACCGAATAGAATATGACGCCACACTTTCAAAGCATGGACCACTGTTGCCAATTCCAATCGTGAGTTGGGTAGTTCTTCTCATGCACCCTCAACTACCGTGAGCCATACGCAACCACATGATTCCCTTGCATGAGAACACACCCCAACCCTGATCTCGATGCATCGCAATACACAATGTACCCTTTTCCTGGTTCTGGAAAAACCAAGATTGGTGCTGATGTAAAGCGACCCTTTAGCTCTTCGAAACACTGTTGACACTGTTCATTCCATTGGAATGGAACATTCTTTCTTGTCAAAGCTATCATCGGTGAAGCCAAACGTGAAAAGTTACGAAAAACGCCAATAATAGCCAGCTAGACCGAGGAAACTCCGCATCTCAAACACATTCTTTGGTGGTTGCCACGAGATAATAACCTCTATCTTTTTCGGATTCATTGAAACACCCTTTTAAGAAATCACATGGACAGGAAAACGAACTTCCTGTATCCAAAAGTCACACTTGACAATTTGGCATACAACCGATGATCTCGCATGACCCCAGCATTGTCGCCAAGTGCTGCTCATGCTCTACCCTTATCTATGAATATACCAGAATATCATCTACAAACACCACTACGAATGAATCCATATATCTCTGAAATATCCGATTCATCAATGCTATGAACACTGTTGACACATTCGTTAGACCAAAGGGCATAACCACATATTCATAATGACCATATCTACTTTTGAAAGCTGATTTAGAAATATCGTCCTTCCTCACTCGCAATTGATGATATCCCGACCTCAGGTCGATCTTGGAGAACCACTGGGCTCCCCTCAATTGGTCGAACAAATCATCGATTCGTGGAACTGGATATCTGTTTTTATTGTAACTTGGTTAAGTCTACGATAATCAACACAGAGCCTCAAAGTTCCATCCGCTTTTTTCACAAACAACACTCACGCTTCCCATAGAGACATGCTAGGCTGGATAAAACCTTTGTTTTCTAACTCTTCCAACCGGACTTTCAATTCCCGCAATTCAGTAGGTGCCATTCGGTAAGACGGAAGTGAGATATGACTGGTACCCGGAAGGAGATCAATCGTAAACTCAATTTCTCTTATGGGAGGTAACCTAGAGAATTTTTCAGGAAAAACATCTATGAACTGATCCACCACTGCTGGAATAACACTCTGCTCAACACCCTCTACCGATTCCAACGACAACACCGCCAACTGATATGATAACGTGCCCACAACTAGTGTCAACAGAGCCGTTGCACCCTGCCGTTCATGCCTCTCTCCTCTAAAGAGATGTCTAACGCCATCGTGTGTCGTAAAAGCCATTGTTCGCACATCACAGTCGATGTGAGACAAACGCCACCAGCCAATCCATTCCCAGGATTACATCATACCCATCCATCTCAAGCATTGAGAAATCCCACATTAGCTCAACCTCGACCACAACTGTACAACATGCTCTACACAAGAAGGCTTGACACCCTCTTCGACCCAGAGGAGTTTGAAGTTTCAAAACCGAAGGCATCATCTCAAGAGTTAAACCCAGTAAAATAACAACACGAGAAGCAAGAAAAGAATGAGAATCAACCGTATCAAACAAAGCTTGCATCAATCATGGAATTTAAAAGAACCATACCTCACACCGCGGATGGTCCCGTTTGATCATCCACTACAACTTGCTCAGCTCCAAACAGATGTGTGCTTTCCATGCTCTGCTCTTTATTATCTAGCTGAAACTTCCCTTACTAAGGAGTGTCATGAACACCCGACCTCGGAGCCTTACGGCAATACCGCTGAAGATTCCCCATCTGCTTGTAGTTATGACATTCTCGAGGTTGTGCCTTATAATCTCATTTCAGGTGGCCTACAGAACCACACTGAAAGCATCCTGGCTTACACTTGGGTCTCGAAGGAAGTTTTAACAAACTAGTGGCCCGATTTTGATGTACTTTATGTCGTTGAGAAAAGGTTTCTGTCTTATTATTTCTCTCAGTGTTGGGGTTCACACCTCCTCTCGTGAGGACAACTGTGCTTCCATTACTTGGATTTCTGACTGTGACAGATATCTTAATAGGTGTATCAGTTGCAGTCCTGATTGAACTGTTTGAAAAGCCTGAACGATGCTTTGGGCCAACTGCTGGTTCACTTGGGGCTCAGGTGGAACCACATTTTCAGTAGCTTCCTCCGATTGGTCTCTACGATGTCTACCCGGTTCCATTTCTTTAAACAAAAAACAAACAACCATGAGTCTCACTTCCATAGACAGTAAGAATTCTCATGTCCAATCTCATTACACAACACTATCACAACGAGGCTTTCCACCTTGCCACAGTTGCCATGTTTCACCATTTTTGAAAACTAAACCATTTTCAAAATACTGAATTTATTGACATTACAATTTCACACATTTGAACAACCATTTCTCAATTCAGCCCATAAATTGTTATGCCCAATGAAATATGCATCCTAGAGGGAATTCATTTCTACTATATATGCCATGCATATCTCATTGGCTACACCCACGACAATGAGATTGCCAAAGCCTATAAGTGTCTTCAAAACACTTATGTACCCAACTCCCTGGTAACTTGAAGTTCAGCATAAAAGGGTTAGCTACGTCCTTTTATGCTATACATTCCAAGTTCCGACATTCCTACGCCTTGCTACCATCCCGACTCAGGGAATATACCACAACAAATGTCAACTCCAAAACCAATGATCAACACCAAAGGACCGAACAACTGCTATCACTTGAAAGCTAAGGACCGAACAAGCTGATACCACTTGTAACACCCCGCCCCTACCTCATTAGCTTGAGGAGGCGGTGAGGGTTACTTGGCCTTAACCAACGTTCCCAAGACGTCAAAAGTTTGCAATAAATGCCGAGGGCTTCGAGAATAAAGTGAGGAACGATTTGCCCTTAAGACAAAACCAACCAAACCATCCTCAAACTATATGATGCATGTCAACAAAGCAACCAAACTCATACATTACCACAAGACAACCAACTAATCCATAACGACCCCACATGCCAAACAACCAAACACAATATCAGAGTACTATGCGGAAGACTAAACAAGAGACCCAAAATAAATCAAGACACACTCCACAACTCCACACCAAGCTTCATACTCCAAGCACCACCACATGATCCCAACATCACCACGTACCACTAGCAAAGAGATGCTTTACCTTTACATGTGTCCCGGAATACGACACCTGCAAAAGCACCAAAGTGCCAAAGCAGGGGGTGAGTACTAATACTCAGTAGGTTTTCCTCAAATGACTTCCCTACACACAACACTAGGAAAAAACCTTTAGCACATTTATATTAAGTAGTTTATAAATAAAATAATCACAAGTGCAACCGTTACCATAAGCCAAACGCACCATTACCAAGCCATCTCACCCAAACCAAGCAACCAAGAGAGAGCCAAACAAACATGCCACAAGTCATTTCATCATTTATACATTCGCACTATAATTTCCACCTTGCAAGCAATGCACAACAAAACAACCAAAACAACCAAAACGGTGAGACTTCCACCCAACCCGTTCACCCATTCACAACTAGCAGTACTTCCCGACCACTACCCATACCAAAACGGTGGGACTTCCGCCCATCCCGTACACCCCATTCTCAAATAGTAGTACTTCCCGACCACTATCCACCACCTTTTATATGAGACTTCCCGCACACTTCCATACAACTGACACAAGTCATAACACTCAATCAACCAACAAGCACAAAGCACCCAGACTGCTCAATAAGCACACAACCATTTTCAACACATGCCAATTCACATCAATAAATCACCCATTTATTGAAAAACCCCTTTAATCATTTTCCAAGTCAAACCCCATTTCAATAAAACAACCTCTTTATTGAAAACCACTTCAATCATTTTCAAAAATCAATCACATCATCCCATTTTAAAATCTCCATTTTAAAATCCACAACAAGAACATTTCACCACAAAACCCTTTTTTTTCAAAAATCCCCAAAATATCATCGAAGGGATTTCTAAACACTTTCGCACATCAAAACACAATTAATTTCAAGCCAACCAAATTAATTGTAACCAAAACCATTAGTTCTAACCAAGTGGAGTCGAGAGAGAAGCCAGCCACCTACCTTTAGGGTTCTGACGAAATCGACCCACAACCAATCGCACCTCAAATCCGGCGAACGCACCACTGAAACCTCTATAGATCCCCTTCCCTAACATTCACAAGCCTTACAATCAACATTCAGGGCTACCATAACCCTAGATCTACACACAAGTGTGGATCTAGAAAATTAAAGAAGGGAGAAGAGTGGATTTAGAGAAAACCGAAAGGAAACTAAGAAGAGAGACTTACCCGGGAGAAACCACCTTCAAAACACCAAAGCACCTCTTCAAAATGCTTACAAATCGAGTCGGAGAGCCCCACCAACCCTTGAAAACTGAAGAACCTGAGTGAGCTTCGAGTGAGAGAGAATTTGGAGAGGAAAGAGGCAAACCCGAGTGACCCCGGATTTTAAAGCCCTACTTTTTAAGTGGCTGCACGGTTAGTCTGCACGGTTTGGAAAACCGTGCGCATGCTACTGCCTCGAGAGTAAGGGTCCACACTATTTCCTCACACGGTTTGGCAAACCGTGCGCAGGCCGTGCGAAACCTATTGTCTCCCCCTGCACGGTTTCCTGGAGCTTCCGCACGGTTTCCCCTAACCATGCTCAAACCGTGCGCCCCTAGAAAAGCCTCTCAACTTATTCAAAACCATTCCAAACTCTCCCAACCTCTACCCAACTCATCCCGTGCACCTTAAACACATTAGAAGGTTTAAACAAAGGCTACATACCTCAAACCGGGGGTGCTACAATGCGGTTGAAGCTTCTCTCTACTTCCTTGGATTTGCAATCCTAAGAATTCTATCTTTGGTTGCATCCAAATGATATTTTTTATGAAAGTATCATCTCTTCTTATCTGAACACTTCAATCACTTGTTGTAAATGTTTTAGATGATCTTTTGTATTTTTATTAAATACGAGAACATCATCAATATAGACCGCCACGAACTGTGATAATTTACTAAATGTATTGTTCATTCTCCTCTGGAATATTCTTGGTGCATTCTTGAGTCCAAATGACATAACTAATCGTTCAAAAAAGTCGACTGGTGTTGTAAATGTTGTTAATAGGATAGCCTCTTCTTTGATCTTTATCTGCCAATATACTGACTTGAAATCAAACTTAGAATATAGCATTGGTATTTCATTCCTAATCCCACTTCTTAAAGCTTCTTGATTAGAAATTTTGTAGCCATCATTCTTTGCGGCACAATTAAAGATCACGATAATTTATAACGATTCTGTCCTTACTACGTTTTTCTGTATGATTCATTACCATGAATGTCGCACTATTGTGAAGACTTTCACTATGTCTAATTAATCCAAGACTAATTAGTTCTGAAATTTGTTTCTCAAATTCCTTAACTATTTCATCTAAATAGGCAATTCCCTTACTTCTGATCACTGTACTAGGATCTTTAAGGGTGATTGTTGCATCTTACATTGCTTTCTAACATAGCTTCAGAGGATTTTCTGACCAAATTTCTGATAAATAATCTTTTATCTTAGTCGGTGCCTCTTCTTCATTAATCCTCAAAACTTTCAATTCAACCAGTTCATTCCACTGCTCAATTTTTCTGTGGTATTCTCTATCCTTATTTGGATAGTTTTCCACTTTAACAGTAGATACTTGCTTTTCTAGAGCTATTCTGGTTTTTCTAGCAACAATTGGAATTAGATAATTATTGAGGATAATTCCTTTTGAAAATATCATTACAGGATGATATCTTCTGAGGAATCTATTTCCAATCAAGAAGTCATCTGGTAATTTAGGAATAAAGCAAAACATCCGCTCTACAAATATTTTTTCATTGAGTTCAATCTGAACACCTTGACTACTCTTTGAATCAGAACTGTTGCATTGTTACCAACTGTAACTTACAACTCTCTGGATTCCCAGGTTACTCTTGAAAATCGGATTCTTGTGCAAGTGAAGGTATAACCTGTATCAACTTGGGCAATACATGCGGTTCCATTAATACTTAATTTTACTAATATAGCCCACTCTATTTTTTCACTTAGTAGTGAAGATCCCATATATCTCACATTAGATTCTTCATCCTCATATATAGGTAATCGAACAGTCTTTTGTCCGACTATCTTTCTGGAAATTGCTGGTCTAAGTGCTTCAACTGAAGTACCTTCATCATTCCCAATTGAAATCCTTGGATTCTCCAAAGGGTTCTCAAGCATTTCTAATTTGAAATCTTCCATCTTCAAATCTAATCTGCCTGACCTTGATCCTTCTAATCTAAGATTATCTTCTCTGATCTTAGAGATGAAAAATCTATTTTCAACTTGTTTAATAACATATGGACGAAGTTGCTTTTGCCTTAGTTCTTCATCTGGATCTAGTGAAACTCATTCTCTAGGCCAAGTTAGCCTCTTGGGGTTTACCACCTGTAGTGTCATTGTTCTAATTGATGTTCCTTCATCCTGAAAAACATGTGTAAATCTTTCTACACCCTTCTTCAAATATGATCTTGTAGTATTGTAGAACTTTATATAAAGACGAGTGACACATATTCTGTCAGGTGAACATCCCAATGTTTTTTTTCCAGTTCTTCATGTTGGTCTTTACTTCTAGAGTTCTATTGATACTTCTGTTCATAAGCACCGCATGCAAGTCTGGGATCACCTTTACCCATGCCGCTCCTGCATGCAAATTCACTCATGCTCCTCCTAATAATGTATTAGAGAAATTGGCTAAACTGTCATCTACTACTGCAATTAGAATCAGTAGATCTTGCCCTTTTCTGAAGAGTGGATCCACTCCTATCTAAATTATTTCAAAATGCATATACTTAGCATTTTTCTGAATAGCCTTACTAACCCATTCTTGTTTTAGAAAAGGCATTATAAATAATCCTCTATCTGTTTTATAGACTACAATTATCTCTTTATCTTCGAAGATCTTGGTCATTTCTCGATATGGTACACAAGACTTCTGGTATACCTCAGACCAATCAACTCTGGGCATCTTTCATTCTTGGCAATCTCTTCCTTCTGAAGGGATTTCAGTTTCTGAAGAATGAACCAAATCACCTTCTATCTTCTCTAGTTTTACTAGCTTTGGAGATTCTTCTGGTGCACTAGCTCCTGTTCGAATCATGGTTATTTGAAGCAGGAAAAAATAGGGTTATTTCCTTCTTCCTCATATGAGACAAAATATTTTTTTCTCTGAATACTATGAATATAAAGAATATAAACTCTCATCATCTGAGTCTATATCTTCTCCCCGGATAGACTCAAACAATATTTCTGATGAATCTTCCATCATTATTGTTTTGAGGCTTCCTCTTCTTTGTCTACATTTGGGAAACTGTCAATTCTATATCCTTTCTTTTCGCAGAACCAACAATAATCACAACTGGATAAAGATTTTCCTTTAGAGCATCTAGGATACTTCCCATATTTAGCCTTCAAGTTTTCTCTTATGTCATTCTGAATTCTATTTGGTCTAAGAAATCACTTAGATTTTTCTAGCTTTCTGTCTGAAAATCTATATAAAGACTTTCTTTTTTCAAATCGTTTCCAGATTTTCACGTATGATTTTTTTTGTTCACACTGGTCATCCTAACACTGTGTTCTAAACGATCTTTGTTGAGTTTTTACCAGCTCCTGCTTGGTTGGACCACACCCATATCTTCTTGCAACACCCTCTACTTTTGGGCAACAAGAAGAACTCATGTATGAAATATTTCTTACATCCTGTAAGACATGCCTCTACATACAATAGAGTCTTGTTACCTACCTTATTGTTTCTGCTCGAACTCCCAATGTATCTTGCAAGTCTGCACTTTGAGAAAGATGAGTTTTTAAGGCTTGTTGAACTATTTTAGGCCAACTACCTAGAAGTTTCTTAATAAAGACATCTAGAGAATATGCTTGATTTCTTGGTCCAAGAAGATAATATCAATGCTGAAACTCATAAATATATTCTTCAAAGTAGCACATGTCACATATTTGGATCTTGGTTAAAGTTATTCTACATTTTTCTACCAATTCTTTATCTTGATCGACCAATGAATTTCTCGCAAACTCCTATTTAAGGAAATCAGAAACTAATGGTATAACCTCAATAAGGAATGTAACATATTCTTGGATAGCTGCTCTTACTTTTGAGTGTCTCAACAACATATCCTAAAATCGCCCTACATTACCTCTTATGACATCTCTTATGAAATTGAGTGCACTATCAATGGTCTATGACTGTAAACCGACTGATAATATGTAATATCGAAGGTCTAGAGCCCATTCATTTATGACTGCTTCAGGATCCTTTTCATGATCTAGCTTTAGGATCGTCTCATGTTGAGGAATATCTTCAGGTTGTGTCTTCCTTGGCCTATATTCTTCTTGAATATAGTTTGGATATGTTAAATTAGATTCCCTATTGATTTTCTGAAACAAATCCTTGAATGGTCCTTTTTGTCATTCCTAAAGAATTGGTTTCTAGGAGATTTTCTGTCATACTGGCTTGGCTTCCCAAGGTTTTAGATTGAGTCCTTCGGTGGGAGATGACTTAGTCTCTTTCTTTTCTTTCTTCTCTTTGAGTTTGACTTGTAGGTATTCTACTTTATTGAGATTTTCATTTAGGCTTTTGGAGACACGTTTAATATCTCCATGTTCCAATTTCTCCCTAATAATAATATCATGGATCAGTTTCTGGTATTCTTGAATACTTTGAGGAATACTCGAAACTTCTTCCTGATATTCTTGAGCTTCTCTTGCTAAAGGTCAAGCATAACCATCTGCAGTATATCATCCTGATATATTTTCCAGTTCTGTATCTCTATGTATATGCATATATGAGATAGTGGCTTCTGACTGATTGGAAGCTTCTTCTGAAGCACTCTCTTCAAACCTATGCCAAATATCTTGAATATTTGGTCCAAAACCATATCCTCTTTCGGTTATATTTTACTGTTCAAAACAAAATACTTCACCTTCTGGATCTCCTAGTATCTTTTCTAGGTTTTGAACTAACCACTTGGTTTGTCGAAGCTGAGATTCAGTATGCCTGATTTTTTCCTTCAATTCCTCAAGCTTGTCGCGAGTTGTTTGGGCTTTCTTCCCTAACTTGATTACTTCGGGTTCGTTTTCATAGGCCAATCTGGCTTCTGAAATTTGACGATACTTTTTAAGCCAAATATAACTGGCTTTGTTCTTATAATACCTTACTCTGCCTTCTAAGCGTTTTTGCTCATAATAAAGACTTTTAACCATAGAATCTAGGGATTTGTTACTCTAAACTCCACTGAAGCAGTGCTTTGGCAATGGTCGTTGTGGTTTTTGCAAAAGAAAAGCATCATAAAAAACAAAACATGATTTTTTCAGTATCACTATGACATGTTCAATTGATCACCATGTCATGGAAATCTCCACCATGACAAAATACCATGTTTTGGTTGGTGTTGAGAAGCTGCGATCCCAAATAGATTGACTAGTGTGAAATGGTTGGGATTTGTATGGGATTTGATTCCATAAGACCACCACAACTTAGCTGAGAACACCACAACATAGTCTAGTTGAAAAAGATTTCCAAAACGGTCATGCATATGGTATGTTCATTAGACCAAAACAACATGGCTAAAGGCCAAAATGTTCATGTTCGTTCACATTGCAAGAGTTTTCATCCAAGGATGAACACACTGTGGTGAACACCAAAACAGACATGAGGAGTGTAATTTTAAAGAAAATTATATTTTTATTAAAATTCTAAAAAAATCTTCACCGGTGCGGGCCCATGCTAAATCTGCGGAGGATTTAAATCGAATAAAAAATGTTTTGATAGATGTGATTATCGGGGAAGATGCTTGACGCCTTTAGACTTCCTTTTGAAGATCTGATAAAAAAATCATTTAGTTGAACCTTGGGTTCACTGGAAGTTCGTATCCACCGGTAGTTCAACATAACAAAATTTCGAACTACTAGTTCTTCCACCTTTGTCTTCGAGCATCAGAATTAGGAACACAAACTTCACCCTAATCACCTCTCTAAAGACGAAACACATACACAGAAGAAAGCATTCAAAGTGTAGGAAATAAAATACATCGGTTTTATGTGGCTTAGACTTTCATCCTACATCCACGAGAAAACACTGCAAATCTTTTGTATTACCAAAGATTTACAAGTTTTACAAACATTGTAGATTGGAAAGTGAGCATTAACCTTTTTTGTAATTTAGTTTTGGAAATTTATTATCGATGACTTTCATGATCAACTACCCATTGACTTCGTCATTCAGTTGATATTTCCACCGACTAAATCAGTACACTGTTCATTATGCCCAAAGACCAAACTATTCAACATCCATCGAAAGTTTAAGAACTTCTGATAGTCTACCTCGTATGCTAAAGATTGTGTCGTTGCTGCTCTGACATGACCGAAGTGAACTACCAGAGACTAAACTTCTGATGAGCGAACTTTCGGTGACTTGTACTTTAGACATTCTGAACTTTCGATGCTCGAACATCCTAACGATCTCCCACTTGAAGACTTGTTTCAGGAAACCTCATTGACATCCTCTAACACTTTGGGCAAAGAAACACCTCATTGTGTGTATGTTTCATTATTCTCTATCTTCATGTTGCTCAGCCGAGCCCCACTGAGGCACAATGATGCCTCAAACTTTCTTGGACTAAAGCTTTCATGAACATGTTGGCCATATTTTGCTTTCCCGCGTTCTTCTAAAGCTCAAACACCTTATCCTCAAGCAGATTCCGAATGAAATGGAATTTTAGGTCAATGCGTTTCGTTCTTACCTGAAATACCAAAATCTTGGCAAGGTGGATAACACTCTGATTGTCACATAATAATGTTCCTCCTAATGCATTTTTGAGTTCCTTTAGCAAGATCATTAACCAAATAAAATCCTCCCCAATTTCTATAGCTATGACATATTCTGCTTCAATTGTAGACAAAGTCACCATCGACTGTAGCAATATACGAGTGAGGAGGAAGAGAAAATAACATAACTTAGATTGAAGCTTTGATTCATCTGAGAGAAAGTAGAGATATCTCCAAAGCTTGGATTCATTTGAGCCTTGAATTTATTTAACTTTGATTCGTTCGAGTCTTGGATTTGAGCATTGGATTTGTTCGAGCCTTGATTTGAGATTGGATTCGATGAGGAGCACCGACAGCAGGCAAAACGACACGGACAAAAGGTGGGCCAGGTGGACTGGTTCGCGGGATTGGTGGCGGTTGTGATGTTGACAACCCCTGCCCACAGCGTTTGGCTCCAATTTATTTAGGGTGCTGGTTTGTTTCCCGTGCACCGGTGCGCAGGGTGGCCTTTGGGCAGCCACACAGGCAGGGTGCGGTGGTAACGTCGTCGGGCAACCGCACTGGCAGGGCGGCGCCAGGGGGTTGACAACGAATGGTCGACAGCCGAGCGAGCGGGGTCGGCGATCGTGGGCCTGGCTGCGGGCAAGCGGCACGGGGCACCACATACCTGCTCGACTGATCACACTCCCTTATCTTGTTAACCTCACAGTGGATAGCCGGTAGACCTCTCTATCCCAAATTAGCTTTCAAACCAGACACCGCCTCATAAATTTGTAGTAAAGTGAGAATATTCTAGAAAATGTCAGTGCCACTTTCTAAAAGATTCAAAGTATCATTTGCAAATGGAATCAGAGGGACTTGTACCACCACATAGTGGATAGCCGCTAGACCTCTCTATCCCAAATTAGCTTTCAAACAAGACACCACCTCATAAATTTGTAGTAAAGAATATTCTAGAAAATGTCAGTGTCACTTTCTAAAAGATTCAAAGTATCATTTGCAAACTAAATCAGAGGGACTTGTACCACCTTCCACCCTGCACCTAGACCTTTCAAATAACCCACTGTAATAATTGTCTCATCCATGCTATTGGTCAAAAAGCATTTTCTGTGGCTCAGGTAGTTACTACTTTCCAGGAAAGTAAAGCGTTAGAATACACTATTGTGGTAGCCGAACTGGCAGATTCCTCTGCGACATTACAATATCTTGCTCCGTATACAGGAGCCTCTTTGGCTGAATATTTTATGTACCGTGAACAAAACATTTTAATTATTTATAATGATATCTCCAAACAAGCACAAGCTTATCGTCAAATTTCTCTTCTATTACGAAGACCACTAGGTCGCGAAGCTTATCCAGGAGATGTCTTTTAGTTGCATTCACGTCTTTTGGAAAGAGCTACTAAATTAAGTTCTCATTTAGGCGAAGGAAGTATGACTACTTTACCCATTGTGGAGACTCAATCGGGTCTTAGAACATCTACCACCAGTGTGAATAGGAAAGGTGAGAGGGCATCCCTGTCTTAAGCTCCTAGAGCTAGAAAATCACCTTTGTGGTTCTCCATTAAATTTTTTATGAGGCAGTAAATAAGCATCTCATAATACTTCGACGCCAATGTTCACCAAAGCCTTTCGTCTCCATTTCCTTATTCTAGAAACTCCATATAACCCTATCATAGGCTTTCTCAAAATCCAACTTTAGAAACACTCTACTACTCCTCTAGTGGTGGATATCATCGACCCCCTCATTAGCGATCAAAATGACATCCAGGATCTGATGACCCCCTATGAATGTGCTTTCACATTGCGAGATAATCTCCAAAACCACTCTAGATAACCTGTTAGCCTATACCTTTTCAATAATTTTATACAGACTTGTGGTAAGTTTAATAAGCCTATAATCTGTCAACTTGATAGAGCAATTCTTCTTTGGGACTAATGCGAAAAACGATATTCATACTCTTTCGCATGACCTCATTCCTGTAAAATTCTATCATCGCCCTAATAAGATCATCTCCAATCGGATCCCAATAGCCCTGAAAGCAATCCATCGAGAAACTATTTGTGTTGTGATTCGCTGATCACAAAGAGAGATGAATGGATGAATAAAAAGAAAGAAAAATGGGCTTTATTTCAACATGAACAAAGCTTACAAAAACTCCCCCTCTCACATGAGCTCTCAAGGCTCTCTAACAATGGAGCTCTCTAAATCTCTCTAGATATAATGAGCTCTCCTGACTTAGAATTGATAAATGATGAAGCTCCCATGGCCCTCTTTAAATAGGCATGGTGAGAGGTGTCAAGTTTGACACAACTCTCCCACCAATTCCCTACCAATTCACACCTTCCTTCAACCATTGAAACCTGCACATTTAACATGTGCAGTAGCCAATATTGAATCAGCCACAGGGTTAGTGGGGTTGGTTCACTAGCCACTTACCATGTTAGCTAGAAAATAACAAACTCCATCAATTCTACCCCTCCAACTACAATTCGCTGGAGCATCTGTAAAGGTCCAGATTCTCTCGAGCAACCACCATTGTCAGCATATTTTCCAAGTTCTCCTTGTGGATCTTCACAAGTCTCAACAGCTATCGATCCATCACTTCATGTATTTACTGACATCGAATGTTGATATGCTTCTTAATATCCTTCTGGCTCCCCCTCATCAGTCAGCAACAGATACTCCGACTGCAAATATTTTGTTGACGAAATTCTTCCTTGTGAAGATCTTCAAACCTGTGAAATGTTAGGTTCATAAGGCACAATATCACCTAGCTCATATGATGGTTCTGCAACTTCTTGTGGAGAGGATTGAGCCTCCCCCTTCTCAATATCCACTTCTACTACCTCCTGGTCTACTACCGATGAGTCTTCTTACACCTCCTCCTCTTTATTGATAGGCATTCTAACCCTATCATAGGATTTCTCAAAATCCAACTTTAGAAACACTCCACTCCTTCTCTAGTCGTGGATATCATCGGCCCCCTCATTAGCGATCAAAACGGCATCCAAGATCTGATGACCCCCTATGAATGTGATTTGACTTTGCGAGATAGTATCCAAAACCACTCTAGATAACCTGTCAGCCTATACCTTTGAAATAACTTTATACAGACTTTTGGTAAGTTTAATAAGCCTATAATCTGTCAACTTGATAGAACAATTCTTCTTTAGGACCAATGCGAAAAACGATATTCATACTCTTTCGCATGACCTCATTCTTGTAAAATTCTACCATCGCCCTAATAAGATCATCTCCAATCGGATCCCAATAGCCCTAAAAGCAATCCATCGAGAAACTATTTGTGTTGTGATTCGCTAATCACAAAGAGAGATGAATGGATGAATAAAAAGAAAGAAAAATGAGATTTATTTCAACATGAAAAAAGCTTACAACCCCCCCCTCTCACATGGAGCTCTCAAGGCTCTCTAACAATGGAGCTCTCTGACTCTCTCTAGATATAATGAGCTCTCCTGACTTAGAACTGATAAATGATGAAGCTCCCATGGCCCTCCTTAAATAGGCATGGTGAGAGGTATCATGTTTGACACAACTCTCCCACCAATTCACACCTTCCTTCGACCATGGAAACCTGCACATTTAACACGTGCAATAGACAATATTGAATCAACCATGGGGTTAGTGGGGTTGGTGCACCAACCACTTACCATGTCAGCTAGAAAAGAACAAACTCCATCAATTCTCCCCCTCCAACTACAATTCACCAGAGCATCTGTAAAGGTTCCAACTTCTCTCGAGCAACCACCATTGTCAGCATAGTTTCCAAGTTCTCCTTCTTGTGGATCTTCACAAGTCTCAGCAGCTATCGATCCATCACTTCGTGTATCTAATGACATCGAATGTTGATATGCTTCTTAATATCCTTTTGGCTGCCCCTCATCAGTCAGCAATAGATACTTTGACTCCAAATATTTTGTTGATGAAATCCTTCCTTGTGAAGATCTTCGAACCTGTGAAATGTTAGGTTCAAGAGGCACAACATCACCTAGCTCCTGTGATGGTTCTGCAACTTCTTGTGGAGAGGATTGAGTCTCCCCCTTCTCAATATCCTCTTCTACTACCTCTTGGTCTGCTACCGATGAGTCTTCTTTCACCTCCTCCTCTTCATTGATAGGTGGGGTAAGTACAGGTGTTGGATCATGAATTGATTCCTCGACACTTTCTCTTCGAGGCATTCTAGGATTTTGAATGTCCTTGATCATCTGGTTATCGTGGAATACAACATCTCTACTTCTGACCACCTTCTTCTCCTTTGGGCCCCAAAGCTTGTATCTGAAATCCTCATCCCTATAGTCGATGAAGATGCATGGAGTAGACCTCCAGTCTAGCTTCTCATTGATCTCCTTAGATACATGTGCAAATACCAAACATCCAAATACTCATAAATGAGAGTTAGACGAATGTTTACCAGACCATCTCTGTTGGACCCTCTGAGAAATAGTGGTTTTCATAATCACAAATCATGTTAATCTACAGATCCTATTAATTCTTATATTAAGTACTAAATAAACTTGATCATGTCATTGGATATATCTAAGAAAATCAATTATGTCATACTATACAATACATTTTAATAAATCAATAAACTATGTATATTCATGCTTCAATATGTTTACCAGTGTTTATATTCATGTATTTATGGATTTCACTTAATCTGGTAGTGTTTTGTGTAAGACAGACACTTTATAAGTTTTTTAGAGTCCCTGGTATCGATAGTTCAAAAGGATTCACTGATGGACAAGTCACCGATGGACGAGTCACCGATCAACGAGTCACCGATGGACGAGTCACCGATGGACGAGTCACCGATCCACGAGTCACCGATGGACGAGTCACCGATGGACGAGTCACCTATGGACGAGTCACCGATGGACGAGTCACCGATGGACGAGTCACTGATGGACGGGTCACTGATGGGTGACACACCGATGGTTCAAAATGAGTCACCGATGATGACTCACCGATGCCCTAACAGACAGATGCTTACAGATCGATGCTGACAGACTGATGAGGACATACTGATATCACAAAAGACTCACCGATACTTTGAGTCACCGATGCTGATAGATCGATGATGATAGATCAATGTCAATGAGTCGCTGATACTTTTGACTCACTGATAGTCATAAAAACTATCTTGTAATTTATTTATTCAAATTTATATCTAACGGTCATATTTAGACAAATTAATGTTTCTGACATTATTTAATGTTGTTTGTAGGACTATCCGTAGATAGTACGAGGTACATGCATGTGGGAAGATCTTCATGCATGCTGGACCTTGAAGTATAAAAGGATTACAAGCTGGATCTTGCAGAGAGAGAGATTGGGGGGAATGTGTTGAAAAGTGAAAACAGAAAAAGAACTACAATCACTTACAACTCTCGAAGTTGTCTTCAAAATCCCAAGAACTCAAAGCTGGAGTACACAAGGAGATCAATAAGACAAGCACGAACCTACTGAACTTCACTGAACATCCTAACATCGTGGAGCTGAACTTTTCATACCTAAAAGCTAGACTATAGAGTCTACAATACTCTGTTTTGAAGCCAACTTTCAGAAGAGGGATCAAACCTCATTTCTTCTACATCAATCGAGTCCAGAAGCTTCACTGCATAACACAGAGAGAATTCTAAACTCTATTATACATCTCTAACTCGATTGTGTTCTTTTGTTTACCTTTTTGAGTAGTGTGTGTATCTGTCTATTACGCACACACTGTCTCCTGATCACAACTGGAGGATACTCGATATCCTCAAACTCACTCTCTATTTTACTCTTGTATCCCACGTAGAATAGTGGAAGAGGTCAAGTGTGACCTGTTTTTTGTTTTTCCCCCAAATAACTATGGTAGTGGTCAAGTGTTGCCTGGATAACCTTATGTGCTATTGTGAACCCCGATCCAGGGTGTGGATCTAAAATTTTATTAATATAAACTACTTGGTGTTAGGTGATCACCAAGTGGAGAGGACTAAGTCTCAGCTTGAGACTGAAACTCTTGTTTATTTCCACTGTGTCTTTGCCTTTTAGTTTTAATTTTTGTTTATTACATATTACATAAAACTGAATTGAACTTTGATAGTTAGTTTAGCAAGTGTTTATATTTTTTTTTCAACTAGCAGATTAGTTTCAAAAGTTATACCAATCTTCATATTAGTATAGCTGAGAACTAATCAATCTTCTGAGAAATTAATCGAACATTCATGACTTTTATAAATTCACTATAAACTGACTTTGATTATATTTTAATTGGAGGAAATTTTTAAAGAATCAATTTTTAACAGAAATTTTTATAGATACTCAATTCACACCCCTCTTTAGTAATCTACTTTGACCAACATTTGGTATCAAAGGTATTTTAAAAATTTGTCAGTTTTCAAATCTTTTCAACTCTGATTGTAGTTGTTTTTCCAAGATCTTAAATTTTTTGTTATTTCTAAATTTTTATCTCTTTGAAATTCTTTTACAATTTATATCATGGATAATAGACTAGAATGAGCTGCTACTAATAGACCACCATTTTTCAATGGAACCAACTATGTTTAGTGGAAGCTTAAAATGAAAATACATCTAGAAAGAATGAGATTTGAAATCTGGACTGTTATTGAAAGTAAATATGCAATTCCTGAAACTTCTAGAAACACTTGGGATGAACCTACCAAGACTGCATATAACAATAATTGTAAAACTATGAATTCTCTATACTGTGTACTAGGAGATTAAGAGTTTAATCGTATTTATGCTTGTAAAACTGCACATGAGATTTGAGACACTTTTTTATGTTTCTCATGAGGGAACATCTAATGTGAAGAAAATGAGATTAAATACTTATACTATTAGATATAATATTTTTCAAATGAAGCCTGATGAATCTATTTCTGATATGTATCTCAGGTTCAATGAAATTGTGAATACCATGATCTCTTTAGGAATAGAAGTTACAACCAAAGAGTAGATTATGAGGATTCTGTGATGCTTACCAAATAGATTGCGAGGGAGATCTGTGTCCATTAGAGAATCGTGCAATATTGATAAGATGCCAGTGAAGGAATTGATTGGAAAATTAATGATGTATGAAGAGGAACTCAAAGTAAATCAAGAATAGGATGAACCAAAAAGAAAGTCTATAGCTTTCAAGACTACTACCTCTAAAAGTAAAGATAAGGAGAAAGTTCAAGCTGTTGTTGAAAGTTCAAGTAGTGAAGAATTAGCTTCGGATAGTGATGAAGAAATGGCCCAACTGGCCAGGAGATTCAAGAAATTTTATAGGAAAAAGATGTTTTTCAAAAATCCCAATTAAAAAGGAAAGTATGATAACAAGGGAAACTGGAAAAAGGATTGGAAGAGAAATGATAAATTAGAAGAGATAATTTTCTACGAATGTAAAAGGAAAGGACATGTCAAAGCTAACTGTCCAAAGCTCAAATACAAAAAGAAGTACGAGAATAAGGATAGAAAATATAAGAAATCAATGAAGGCCACCTGGAGTGCCTCTTAGGACAACTCTAGTGAATATGCTTCTTCTCATGATGAGAAAAATGATATGGCTAATATGTGTTTTATGATAAACACTTCTGATGTAACATTAGACTCTCCTACACATAATTCTTATTACTTTGAAAATGAAAGTGAGTCTGAGAATATGACAAATGATGATTTATTTGAATATTGCAACATGATGGAAGAAACATGCAATGAGTTAAAATATATGTATAAATCTTTAAAGAAGCAACATGCTCTCACAGTAACTATTAAATCTGACCTTACTATAAAAAGAGAGAAAAATGCTCAGATATTAAAAGAAAATAATGATATGAAAATGTCTAATAAGCAATTAAAGAAGGACTTAGAAAAGTTTACAAATGGGAAAAATACCCTTGCTCAAATTCTTGGTAAATAGATAGCTCCTAAGTACACTTCTGGGATAGGATATCAACCAGGTCAAAAGAATTTATCCAAAACACATTTTATAGCCAAATCTAGAAAATATGTTTCTTTATGAAAAAAATAGAATTCTACTGCAAGTTCCAGTTCTAAAAATTCTTTTACTGCATCAATCTCTTCTGGAACAAACATAGTTTATTTTTCAAATACTCTATATTTTTTATATAGGAATCCCATAAGACAATTGTGGGTTCCTAAAGCTTTTATCACTAATGTTTGTGGACCCAGACAAATATGGATACCAAAATTATTTCTTGGATAAACTGTTTTATAGGTAAACTGCATAAAGAGCTCCTGTAGAAATATATTGTACTTGAACAATGGATGTTCATGACACATGATAGGGGACTATTCAAGATTCAAAAGTCTTATCAAAATTGATGGATGACATGTCACATTTGGTGATAATGTTAAAGGAAAAATCATCGGCCTAGGCTAGATTGGTAACCCTAACTCTATTTCAATTTCCAAAGTACTTTATGTTGATGGACTAAAGAATAACCTGCTCAGCATATCTCAATTGTGTGATGATGGATTTAATGTAAAATTCAAAAATTATTCATTCCATGTTTTTATGCCAAGAATAACTTAGTATTTATTGCTCTTAGACATGATAATGTATATGCTATAAATTTAAACACACTAGCCTCACATAATGTTTCTTGTCTAAGTGCCTTTCACAAAGAGTCTTGGCTCTAGCACAGAAGACTAGGAAATTGCAACATAAAATCCCTTAAGAAGTTAACTAGAAAAGGTTTAGTTAAAGACCTACCCAAATTAGAGTTTTCAGACAATAAGGTGTGCAATCCTTGTCAAAAAGGAAAGAAACATAAAATCTCTTTCAAACCAAAGAAATAAGTAACTACTTCTCAACCTCTCGAGTTGTTTCACATGGATTTGTTTAGACCATCTAGAGTTTCGAGTCTCAATGGGAAGAACTATGTTTATGTTCTTGTAGATGAATTTTCTAGGTATACATGGACCTTTTTTCTTAGCTCACAAGAGTGAAGCTTTCTCTCACTTTACCAAATATGCCAGGACAATAGAAAATCTAAGTGGACTTAAAATTAAATCCTTGAGAAGTGACCATGGTCGTGAGTTTGAAAATCAAGACTTTGAATCTATTTGCTCACAAAATGGCTATAGGAATACCTTTTCTACCCCTAGGACACCTAAAAAAATGGTGTGGTAGAAAGAAGAAATAGAACCCTACAGGAAATTGCCCGAACTATGCTTAATAAGTATGACCTATCGATTTATTTCTGGGATGAAGCTATTAATACAACTTATTACATAATAAAAATAGTCATAATCAGACCCATCCTTAAGAAAACCCCTTATGATTTATAGAACAATAGAAAAACCAAAGTAAGTTATTTTAAAGTGTTTGGATGTAAAGTTTATATTCTGAACAATAAAGAAATTTTAGATAAATTTGACTCCAAAAGTGATTAAGGAATATTCCTTGGATATTCTACATCAAGCAAAGCTTATATAGTCTTTAATAAGAAAATCAAATGTGTGGAAGAATCTGTACATGTCAAGTTTGATGAAACAAATCCACATGAACCTAAGACATCACTAGAAAATATTGAAGAGGATATGTCCAATCTAGACATTAATTCTAAAACCTCAAATCATCCTGTGAAGGAATCTGTGAAAACTTATGGTTCTGGAAATTCTCTATATGCTAGCCATAATGAACCAGATCAAAATGATGAACCTCAAATAACTAGTCCCACCTTTACTAGACCAACTAGGACTCTTAAAAATCATCCCTTAGATACTGTTGTTGGAGATTTAGATAGAGGAACAAAAACTAGAGCTTCTTTGAGAAACTAGGTTGAACATAAAGCATTCTTGTCATAACTTGAACCTAAAAAAATCAATGATACAATCAATGATGAATTTTGGGTAATGTCTATGAAAGAAGATCTAAATTAGTTTGAAATAAATAAAGTTTGGAAGCTTGTAGATAGACTAAAAGATACTTTGACCATAAGAACCAAATGGGTGTTTATAAATAAAGTGGATAAAGCTGGAAATATAGTTATAAACAAAGCTAGGTTGGTTGCACAATGATATAATCAAGAATAATGAATTGATTATGAAGAGACCTTTGCACCAGTAGTTAGGCTTGAAGCCATTAGAATCTTACTTTCCTATGCAACACACTTGGATTTTAAACATTATCAAATAGATGTTAAAAGCGCATTCTTAAATGGTTATATTGTTGAACAACCCTAGGCTTTACAAATCCTCATTTTCCAAATCATGTTTTCAAGTTATCTAAAGCTTTATATGGTTTGAAACAAGCTCCAAGATCTTGGTATGAAAGATTAAGTAATTTCCTTATTTCTAATGGTTTTACAAAAGGAGTTGTCGATCTTACTTTGTTTATAAAAGGTATTTCAAAATAAGTTTTAATAGCTCAAATATATGTAGATGATATTATCTTCATATCTTCTAAAAATTCTTTATGTAATGATTTTTCAAAGATAATGTAAAGTGAATTTGAGATGAGTTTGATGGGTAAACTTAAATATTTTATTGGATTTCAAATATTTCAAAATAAATAAGGTATTATTATAAATCAAAGTAAGTACACTAAAGATATTTTGAAAAGATATGGCTTCGATAGCATTAAGAGTAGTGAAACCTCTATGAGTTCTTCATGTAAGTTAGATCTTGATGAAAATGGGAAATCTGTTGATCAAACTGCTTAAAGAGGAATGTGTGGGAGCTTGCTCTACTTAACTGCTAGTAGGCCAGATATTATGTTTAGAGTGTTTGTATGTGTAATATTTCAAGAAAACCCAAAAGAATCACATTTAAATGCTGTTAATAGAGTTTTCAAATATCTCAAATATACAACTAATTTAGGATTGTTCTATCCTAGAGGAAAACCTTTTGATTTGGTTAGTTATTCAGATGCTGACTTTGGTGGATGTAAGTTAGATATAAAGAGTACCTCTAGAACATGTCACTTTTTGGGAAAGTATCTAAGGTGTAGTAAAAAGAAAAATTCAGTTGCATTATCAACTATTGAAGTAGAGTACATAGCTGCTGGTAGTTGATGTGCAAAAATTTTGTGGACGAAACACACTTTATTAGACTATGGATTTCAATTCAGACATATCCCCATAAAATGTGACAATACAAGTGCTATTAACATTTCTAAAAATCCAATTTCTCATTCTAGAATAAAACATATTGATGTAAGACATCACTTTTTGAGAGATCATTATCAAAAGGGTGATATAACTCTTGAGTTTATTGGGACTAAGCTTCAAATTTTTGACATTTTCACCAAACCTTTAAACTCTGAGAGAATGAACTACATCATACATGAACTAGGAATGATAAATCTCTAAAGTCCTTTCAACCTCTTTCACCTTAGGAATAATCTGTTTATCTGTGTTATTGGATCAGGTGAAACTGATCAGGTGAAACCGATCAGGTGAAACCGATTAGTGGAACCGATCAGGTGAAACCGATTGTGTAATAATGATTGTGTGAAACCAATGCCTATAAGGACCCTTTTGTAATTCTGTCTGTTTTAATTAAAAAGACACAATTTTGTTTTCTTTTTACTGTTTGTCAATTTTATGTTTTTACGATTTACAATCCCTAAATGATAAAATGAATTCAATTCACTTCGACTCTTCACCTTCCTCTCTGCCTTAGAACCTTGTACTCTTCGACACTCTACCTCTCTACCCATGAACTTTCAAATTCCTTTAGTCTCAAATCTTCATAAATGGCAAGGACAAAGTGTATGATAGAAGAGCCAAGTAAATCTACATCAGCTAAGTGTCAGAAGGGTGAGTCTAGTGGTACTGCAAAACCAGGTTTGGGAAGCTGAGTTTTTACAGCTGAGAAGGAAGTGTCTGCTGATTGGCTTCTGTCAAGCAAGTCACTTTTGTTGAGAGTGCCAGAATCTCAAGGTTGGCTAAGTTGGTTCTCAAAAAATGAGAGGCCTTTTTATCCCCATCTTGTGCATGAGTTTTATCTCAACTTGAAGATATCCCTGGATGGAGCTGAGGAAGCACGAATGAAGTTAGTAGTGAAGGGGAAAGAGATTTATTTCTCATCAAAGTAATGAGTTGAATGCTTGGAAATGCCTCATGAAGGTATCTTTGCTGATTATCAAGGTAATATTCCTCCTTCCTCTGATTTTTTTTTCATATGAGGATGCTATAAAATAGCTAACTGGAAGTAATGAATCTAGGAGAGCTACTGCCAGTGAGTTGGATGGAGAGGCAAGATTTCTCTTTAAGTTCATTCAACATCAAATCTACCTAGGGAAGGGAGACTTCTCAGCTTTAAAGTGTCAGGATGTATTCCTGATTTTCCTATTGAAAAATGGGATAAAGGTGAATCTGTGTAGGTACCTAATGGTACATAGTTCTGATATGATAAAACCCTCTAAGAAAGCAACATGTTTTTACTATCCTAGGATGATCTCTACAATGCTAAAGAAGTTAGTCTGTATGGAAGATGGAAATGAAGTGATCAGTGTCTGTAGTGGTTTTTGTCTTCAGAAAGAGATTTGAAAGAGGATGAAGATTTTCTGGAACCCTTGTAAGAAATGTTGGGTATGAGATGAGGAAAGACTGTATGAATATTACAATCTGATTGACCATCCTACCAAACCAAAGGATCAAGCTGATCAAGGCCTAAAACCAAGGGAGTAAGCTATCTATTCAGATGAGTAAGATGAGGCTGAGTTACTTAGGGAAGAAGGATCTCCTATTGATGACATAAGTGATCCTGATATTGCTAATAGTCCAAAAGACATGTCTTATGGACCTGCTAACCCACCATTGGATCTACCCTCAAGGGAACCTTTGTTAGGTGATGAGGATGAGGAAGAGACTAAAGTCATTGGTGTGGAAGGCTATGTAAGTAAGTCAGATGAGAAGTATGATGATGATGATGACGATGATGATGAAGGTATTGATGAGCATGCCAGTGATTCTTTAAAAGTGGGTTAACAAGTGGTTGACGGATCTAGTGAGGAATCTGTACATGGAGCTGCTGATAGAGATGATGAACAGGGTGGTGTTGATCCTATTGAACATGAGGATATTGATCATGAAAATGCTAGTAATGAGGATAGGCATGACCATTCTGATGTTTAAAATCAATAAATCATTCAGGAATTGAATGAAATTATGGAGGGTGTCCAAGAGGAAGAGGCTGAGGATCAGATTGAACCTATGCCTCAGATTGAGGAAGTTCCTGGAGAAGCTGAAGTGGATGGAGTGTAATTAGAACCTCAAGTCCAATTGGTACCTAGGCTGAGAAATGTTGTATTGGATGGAGGACATGATGAAGAAGAAGATGAAGCTGAGATTGTATCTAAGCCTCAGGGAGGAAAAGTTCAGGTTGACACAGTAGAGCCCAGAGACTGGACATGTACTGGTGAGTGGAACAAGAATCCAGTGCTCGTACTTTTTTTTTCTTGGATTATGACTCAGATGAGGAGATGGAAGCACCTCCTCCTACTCCATAAGATCAAGATAAAGCAGAACCTGTTGCACCTGCTTCACCGGTTTCACCTCCTGCAGTTGAGCCAATAGCACAACCAGTGCTAGTGACTATATCACTAAGGCTGATCTAGAGCAATTCAAAGTTGATTTATATGAGTTAGTGAGATCCTTGATTGGATCAAAAAATGAAGCCTCTACTTCCATGATCATTTCAAATGCTGATGCTACTAAAATTTCAAGGATGACGATTCATGATATTCAACCTAATATCATTACTACAACTGTGATTATTATCAAAAACAATACTATGCTGAGATAAGAAGTGAAGAGGATGAGCAATGAGTTGAACTCTTTGATCACTGATTTCAATACTTCTTTTAGTGGTATGATGGAAGTTCTTAGAAACTTAGTGACACATCTACTGAGTGTAGATTTGAAAAAATTGAAGGAGGAACTTAGCAAGATGATCACTAGTCCATCTAGTTCTAAAGGTAGTGAGGCTGCTGCTACTGATATAGAGTCACTTAGGGCTGTGATGAGCGAAGAACTCAAGAATATTTAGAGCGATTCAGACAAATAAACTCTTACCAAAGTGCATAGAAATACCGATCTTGTTTACAACATGGTAAGGCAGTGCACAAATGAAGCCTCTACTGCTCAGAAGGAGATTAGAGAGAAGGTGGATAAATATTTTTCCAAGATCTATACCAAGTATGATCTCATCAATAATTTCAAGTATTTGGCCAAAAATCTCAATATTCCTCGAGTAACAGAAGACTTTAAGAATAAAGTGGTACAATTGAAGGAGTTTAATCCTCTCATGGATAAGTTCCTGGAGAATAAGGATGATTTCAAGAAGGCTATGCAGTATGGAGGTGAAATTATTAATGAATTCATCAAACTTCTCAAGTTGTACTTGCATGTTCAAGCCGAATCCATAGTGGTTCCACCTACTGCTTCCATTGGAACTACCTCTCATCCTCCTACTCAGATGATTGTCTCTCAAGCCCTTTCTCATATTCTATGAGTGATTTAGGCGTAACCTCAGAGTTGTGTTCTTTCAGATAGAATACCTAGCCTTATAACCACTGTCCCTACAAGTGTTGCCTTTCTAGGAGTTGTTTTTTGGCCACCTCTGCCTAAAGCCAAATAAACACCTTTTGATCCTACTCCTGATCCTTCATATAAAGTCAAATAACCTTAGAATCCAAACCCTTAGTGGTGGATTGTTTATTTTATAGGGATTTTTACTTTTTTTTCTTCTAATTGTACTCTCTTGAACCTTAATTAAAATCCTTTTTGTCTTCATTGTGTTTCTCATTCTCTTTCTTTTATTTCTCTTTATTCCTTCTCCTTTACTTAACCTTTTTTATAATCTCAAAAGGGGGAGAAAGGTATATACATAAAGGGTATAAGCATAAATTATTAATCTCAGGGGGAGCAACTCTGGACTAGGACACATGGCATGTACTCAACATAATATATATATATATATATCATCTCTGATACAAACAACCCTATGATATAATCTCTATGATATATATTTCCTCTATTACATCATGTTTGTGCTATAATTTGTGATTATCAAAAGGGGGAGATTGTTGGACCCTCTAAGAAATAGTGGTTTTCATAACCACAAATCATGTCAATCTACAGATCCTGTTAATTATTATATTAAGTACTAAATAAACTTGATCATGTCATTGAATATATCTAAGAAAATCAATTATGTCATATTGTACAATACATTTCAATAAATCAATTAACTATATATATTCATGCTTCAATATGTTTACCAGTGTATATATTTATGTATTTATGGATTTCACTAAATCTGGTAGTGTTCTATGTAAGACAGACACTATAAGTTTTTTAGAGTCTCTGGTACTGATAGTTCAAAAGGAGTCACCGATAAAAAAGTCACTGATGGACAAGTCACCAATGGACAAGTCACCGATGGATAAGTCATCGATGGATGAGTCGTCGATAGACAAGTTACCAATGGACAAGTCACTGATGGACGAGTCACCGATGGAGAAGTCACTGATGGACAATTCATCAATGGACGAGTCATTGATGGGCAACACACCGATAGTTCAAAATGAGTCACCGATGACGACTCACCAATGCCCGGACAAACCGATGCTGATAGACCAATGCTGCCATATCGATGAGGACAGATCGATATCACAAAAGACTCACTGATACTCGGATTCCCCGATGTTGAGTCACTGATGCTGACAAACCGATGATGACATACCGATGCAAATGAGTCACCGATACTTATGACTCACTGATAGTTATAAAAACTATCTTTTAATTTATTTATTCAAATTTATATATAACGGTCATATTTAGACAAATTAATGTTTCTGACATTATTTATTGTTGTTTGTAGGACTATCCGTAGATAGTACGAGGTACATGCATGTGAGAAGATCTTCATGCCTGCTGGACCTTGAAGTATAAAAGGATTACAAGATGGATATTGCAGAGAGAGATACTGGGGGGAATGTTTTCAAAAGTGAAAACAGAAGAAGAACTTCAATCTCTTACAAATCTTGAAGCTGTCTTCAAAATCCCAAGAACTCAAAGCTAGAGTACACAAGGAGATCAATATGACAAGCAAGAACCTGCTGAACTTCACTGAACATCCTAATATCGAGAAGCTGAACTTTTCACACCTAGAAGATAGACTATAGAGTCTACGATACTCTTTTTGGAATCCAACTTTTAGAAGAGGGCTCAGACCTCATTTCTCCTACATCAATCGAGTCCATAAGCTTCACTACATAACACACAAATATTTCTAAACTCTATTCTACATCTCTAACTCTGTTGTGTTCTTTTGTTTACCTTTTTGAGTAATGTGTGTATCTGTCTGTTACGCACACACACACACTGTCTATTAAGCACAACTAGAGGATACTCAATATCCTCAAACTCACTCTCTATTTTACTCTTGTATCCCACGTAGAATAGTGGAAGATGTCAAGTGTGACCTGTTTGTTGTTTTCCCCATGAATAACTATAAAAGAGGTCAAGTGTGGTCTAGATAGCCTTGTGTGTTGTTGTGAACCACGATCCAGGGTGTGGATCAAAAAGTTTATTAATATAAACTGCTTGGTGGCAGGTGATCACCAAGTGGAGAGGACTAAGTCTCAGCTTGAGATTGAACCTTTTGTTTATTTCTGTTGTGACTTTTCCTTTTAGTTTTAATTTGTGTTTATTACCTATTACATAAAATTGAATTGAACTTTGATAGTTAGTTTAGAAAGTGTTTATATCTGTTTTAAACTAGTAGATTAGTTTCAAAAGTTATAACAATCTTCAAATTAGTATAGCTGAGAACTAAATCAATCTTTTAAGAAATTAATTGAGCATTTATGACTTTTATAAATTCATTACAAACTAACTTTGATTATATTTTAATTGGGGTAAATTTTTAAAGAATCAATTTTTAACAGAAATTTTTATAGATACTCAATTCACCCCCCTCTTGAGTAATCTACTCTAACCAACAATCTATTTTGTGGAATCTCAAAATTTAGCAGGATTGATGGTGATATGTTGATGAGGTAGTATGCAACTTGAACAACTTCTCTCTAGAATTTCTTAGGGAGCTTATCCAAAATCATCGTGCTTCTAACTGTCTTTATGATGGTTTTATTCATCCTTTCCACAACTTTTTTGTGTTGTGGGGTGTGTGAGACCATCCTTTCATGTCAGATTCCCCAACTCCTGTAATAGGCATAAAATTCTCTAGATGCATGCTCTCCTCTGCTATCTAAACAAATACACTTCAGCTTCCTTCCAATTTCATTCTCCACCATGGTATGGAACATCTTGAAGTAGTCTAGTACTTGGTCCTTCGTCCGCAAGAAGAACATCCACACCCTTCAAGATGCATCATCAATAAAGGATAATAAGTATTTGTTACCTCCCAATGAATCCACCTCCATGGGTCCACATACATCAGAGTATACCAGATCCAATAACTCTGATCTCATTCACGAAGCGGTGTTGAATGAGACTTTATGTTGTTTCCATACAAGAAGTATTTACAAGGATTAAGTGATGCATCCTTTTCAATAATGATGCACTTCTTCTTCATTAGGGTAGATAACCCTCTTTCACTCGTGTGGTCGAGTCTCCTATGACATATAGTGGATGAAATATATCCTTTCACTGTGTTGAGGTTGTTTGCACATATCTTCACATGAGTTTTGTACAACGTACCGCATATGTGTCCTCAGGAAATGATGATGGATCCTTTCATCATCTTCCATGCTCCACTGCTGAAGATGTTGGAATAAACATGTCTATCAGAGGCTATACCTAATAACAGGTTGAGTCGAAGACTTGTAACATGCCGAACATCCTTCAAGATGATTGTGTATCCAATGTTCTTCTTTACTTGGATATCACTCATACCAATAATCTTTGTCGAACTGGTATTCCTCACTTTGACTGCACAAAGTCACCAGCTTGATAAGTCAAGAAATACTCATGATGTAGAGTGACATGGTACGTTGCTGTAGTATCGACCACTCATTCCATGTCTTGGACTGATATATAAAATCATGTCTCTTCTCCATATTTAGATCAAAGCATGAATTCTCTATAGACTGTCACATGTGCATCTCCATTTCTTCGTTGTCGGTTGCTACTTTGGCCCTTTTCTTGTAAAAACTTTCAGCAATTCTTTTTCATGTGTCCCTCCATGGAATAATGGTAGCATTTGTATGTTGGCCTCCTTCCATCTATAGACCTTCCCTGGATTTGGCGTTCATTTCTGGCCCCTCGACCACCTCCCGTGGATGGTCCCTCCATTGAATTTTCATTCAAAAAAAATTGGTGCATAATTTGGAAAAATGGATCTCACTGTTGCATCTAGAATGGTAAAAATGGTGAAATTGACTCCTGGATCATCAAAATCGAACACCAATTGATCAATATAGGACCAAATCAATTTTCATAGCCGAGATCGTTCGATGATGTGGTGTGCCAGAGCAGCTGCCGAAAACTCACTGGAAATTTTTCCGACACCAAAACAATACCTTCTTCTTTGGCAAGGGGTACTGCAGTGCCCGAAGTTTGGAAAAACTTTAATCGGGCCTTGGAAGCTTGTTTTTTCTCCATTTTTGATGATGTTTGTGCTGTTGGAATTGGCTTGACATGAACTTTCAGAATCTACCTTCAAAATAGGATTCTGAGAAACTTGAATTTTTCAGTCACCGACAAATCTCTACTGCTCGCCACCATTTCACCAGAAATGGCTATGATACCACTTGTTGTGATTCACTGACCACTAAGAGAGATGAATGGATGAATAAAAAAGAAGAAAAATGGGATTTATTTTAACATGAACAAAGCTTACACCCCCCCCCCTCTCACATGGATCTCCCAAGGCTCTCTAACAATGGAGCTCTCTGACTCTCTCTGGATACAATGAGCTCTCCTGGCTCAGAATTGATAAATGACGAAGCTCCCATGGCCCTTCTTAAATAGGCACGGTGAGAGGTATTAGCTTTGACACAACTCTCCCACTAATTCTCCACCAATACCCACCTTCATTCAACTATGGAAGCATGCACATTTAACATGTGCAACAACTAATATTGAATCATCCAAGGGGCTAGTGGGGTTTGTGCACTTGCCACCTACCATGGAAGGTGGAAAAGAACAAACTCCATCAATCTAGACCTTGGGACTTATCTTTATCCATCTGAAACATTAACCTTTCGAGCTTCGAACGAGCATTCCAACCACTCAGATTTTGTAAAACAAACAATCTATCAGTTCAATCCCATAATAAATGGCTTCATTGGTGAATCTTTAGTGAAAAGATTGGAGAAATTCATAGAGAAATCCTTTGAGATTCCTTTCTTTCCCTTGATGGTTACACCAGTTATAAGGACCCGACCTTATTACATTACATAATCTTGAATTTTAGTCAAGAACTCACTTCATTTTATATTGATGATATTTTCAAGTTTAGAGTTTTAGAGAATTGGGATATAATACATACATAACATTCCACATTTATATAGATCACATACCACAAAAACAGTATCCATTTCTTCCAAAATATAAAACTTTTCAAATAAAACATGATTTCTTTGACAAATCATCATAAAATTTAACTTGGATTCCATATTTGTCTTACACATCCTTATAAGATTTGAAAATCATTTAAAAACTTGGGATGAGCACAAAAAGCTCAGTAAGGGATATAAAAAGAGGAAAAATAAAATATTAGTCCATGAATACTTGTAAATGTATGAAATCATTTTCAAAAAGATATACTTGTCACACATTTATACTTTGTGAAACTTGAGATTTCCATGAGATTTCCACAAAACATAAAGAACATAAATAGAACCATAAAGGTATATTAGGGAATTACTTACATAATATTTTAACTCTCTTGGCTACCTTATAATTTTTAACCCTCACAACTACCTTAAAATGTAACTCTCTTAGCCACCTTATTGTGTAACCATTACAGTTACACTTGGAGTAACCATATGGTCGACCTCCAACTTACACATACTCAATGAATTAGAGGGAGATATAGGTCCCACCATTAATCATAAAAAATTCCCAATAACTAGAACATAATCACACAACATGAATAATTTCATTAAAATATTGCTTTTGAATTTTGTTAAATAGAATTTTAAAAGATGATTTTAAAAGAAAATCTCCTTAAAAATATCATATAATTAAAGTGAGACTTAATAGAGTGGATAGAATATGTATATACACTATAAATACACATAATTCAACATAATATAAACAAAATTCATCACAAAAACGATTTTAATACCACATAATTAATGAAGTAGAAGGTTAACCCAAATAATGGAAACCAGGTTGAGAATTCCCTTACCTCAGGTTTTTCTTACTTCAAACTTCTTTAAACCTCCTGTATAATGGTTAAAAGAGAATTATTAGTATTTTACAGAAACATTTTCATGTTTATAACACCTTATATGATCATTTCATAACATCATTTCACCCTTTAATTATTAGTATTTTGTTCCTTTCATTGTTTCGGGTGCGTTCTTTATATGATTTTCATGCTCAGTTTGTATTTGATTTTCTTGTCATATGAAAATGAAATTCCAGAAGTTGAATGAAATGATATTCATATGTTTCCATAATATATAATGATACCATAAATAATTTTTTATCATATATGATGATGAATCATTAGATAAAACATTAATGATATTTGTTTAGACCATTTTTGGTTGTTCCTCAATAATCATGAACTTGTTTCATTATATAATTTAATGTCATGCATAGAAGTTCATTCTAGAACATAAAATATGTTATATAATAAAATTTAAATTATATTTAAACCATTAAAAGGGTTTTTTGATCATCTTTAAAGGAAGTAATGGAAATTGAAAGCACATCGTCCACAATTTTGGTAAAACGACACATCATGAATGGTGTTTTTTCTAGAATAATAGGAAGAGGAAATGAATAAAGATGATGATTTTTTTACATGAACATGATAACATACAGAATATATAATATTCTATAGATTTTATACCTCCTGGATAATGGTAGGGGAATAGATTATAAGAAAAGAAAGGAATTGAAAAGAAAACAGATGAAAATGAAAAATGATTCTTACCTCTTGATTTCTTCTCCTTGAGATCCTCCTTAAGGCCTTTGGTTTTTTCCTTTTGGTGAGACCAGTAGGTCTTGGACATGGGGAAGATCCTTGGTGAGGGTATTTGAGAGAACTTAGACAATGCTCAAGCCTTGAGAGATTTGATAGGAAAAGGGGAATGAGAGTGGTATTTATAGTAGAGAGGAGGGATTTTACATTATTTTAATCATTATTTTAATATTTTTGTCCAAGACTATGAATAACATTCATTCTTGCAATAAAAATAGTAAAGAGAGCATGTGAGTTCGAAACAAGTGGGTTTACATCAGTCATGATGTAAAAAATAGTATATTTAACTGATAATTTGTATATACGGTATTTTACTGTATTTCACTATTCATAAAAAATTCAACAATTTCAGAAAAATAACAAAAATTCACCCTAACCATTTTTTAACGTATTGAATTCAAAAATGAACTCCATTTTTTGAAAATAATTTTCTAAATATGATTAATTTAATTTTTAAATAAAATCATACTTTATTCAAAAATTAACAATTTTAAAACTATAACTCATTTTATATCACCTTGAAAAATTAATCAAGATGTCATTATCTTAAAGTATTAAGACAATAAAATAATAATACATTTTACTATTCATTAGTTTCATATTACTATTCAAAAGGGTATGTTACTATTCACTAAAAATCAAGTTGGTTCCATCATACTCCAAATAACTTACTGATCACAATTGTAGATGTCCATTTTTCAAAATTCAAAACATAGAAGCAGAAAAATTATGTTTTAACAGCTACTTTATAACTATCTCCTTAAAAAAAAGTTTTGTTTCATAGAGTCTTAGTATTTCATGCATTTCATTTATTTGTAAAACCTTGGGGTGTTACAGCAACACCATCTTCAATCTCCTTAATCTCAGCCATTCTACGCCTCCTTAAGGCCACTATATAGAAGAATTTGGTTTCCCCATCTGATAGTAATTTGAACTAGTAGGAAGAAGATTCTATTCAATAACTGAATTATTTGCTACAAAATTTTAGTCAGATCTCTAGAATATCCTAGAGAGCTCTGACACCACTCTCGAGAGAACTCCCCTCTGTAGGCCTAAGCCAAATCATGCCTTCCAAAACCAAATAACTAAATGCCTCACCCACATGTTAGAAAAAAAATTTATAATAGAGTTCCCATGCCCCATGCTTCTAGAAACCTAGCCCAACAAACTATTATTTATAAAATACACTACTTCCCCTTACAGTTATTTTCCATTCTCATACCCCTCATTTGATTTTTAATGTATGTAGTAGGCCTAGTTTGACTCAAGTGTCCCGGCCTCCTTTGCACTATCCTTCTCACAGGTGACCTCATCGTCCACATCACCCTCACTGCTCACATTCTCACCACTTCCTCCAATACCACAGATCAACGTAAGGGCAACACCATTTTTTATCAGTGCTATTATTAGTGTTGATAAAAGTTTTTAATAATTTTTTTATTAATTTATATATAATTATTAAATTTATATTCAAAAAAAATGTTTATTTATATACATTAAATAAAAAATGCATGTTTTTAATTAATATATATTTTTTAATAATTCAAATATATATATAATCTTTTAAAAAAGGTATTTATAAGCTTATAATTAAATAAATATATATTTAAATAATTATATGATCATAATAAATTTTATTAAATAATTAAATTTATTACATTTATAATTATATATTTATAATTATATATTTATAATTATATATTTATAATTATATATTTATAATTATATATTTATAATTATATATTTATAATTATATATTTATATAATTATATATAAATAGTTTTTATATAAATATATTTATAATTATAAATTTATATAAATTTATGTTTCCAATGAATTTGGTCAATAAATATATTGATTCATGAATATAATTGATGTGCATATGTTATGTATTCATCATGAATATTCATTTACACCCTTATTATTATTCATGTTGTCCATATATGTGTGATGCCTCATTTTTTTTATGATCTATACTTTACTAGGTATATGATTCATTCATGTTATACCCATGAATTTATTATATTCCCATAAATACTTATAAAATTACAATAAATATATTTAAATAATAAATATATTTATTATATTTATAATCATAATTTTTTAATTATATATAAATGTTTTTTAAATATATTTATTTATAATTATAAAATATATTAGGTGCTTTGGGGGTACAATTACATCAAACACACACACCCCACACACATCCCGGAAAGGCAGCTCATAGCCCCTCTATAGGGATAACCCACCCATCAAGTGTTATTTATTAAATGTCTATGATCCAAATGCCCCATGTGAATGATACCCATTTTTACTGCTCGTCATTTCCATTCGGGGCATCACTGTATGCCGCTCCACCGTCCAAAGGTTTCCATCACACACACAACAGTCCTCCTGCTGCCCATTCGCGTTCACAACAGCCGCCCGTAGAATCCATCTCCCATTGTCCGCCGCCCGAAGAAGCCACCACCGGCCCGCCCATCACCTGCCTCCTAGAGATGCCACCACCTACCGCCCTATCGCCCGCCGCCTGTGACGGCCTGCCTCCTGCTGATATTTCACTCGCCACCTAGAGACACTAGATCCCCTGCTGCCTACTACTCATGACAACCCCGCCTGACTGTACTCACCCATGCTAGTCACGATTTGCACGACCCCAACCCTGATAGGCCAGTATACTGCTCACACCGAATATTTATAAATAAATACAGATATTCATAATTATAAATATATATATATATATGTAAATAATTATAAAATTATAATAAATATATTTATTATACATATAAAGTTATAAATATATATAATTAAATATATATATTTATAAATATATACAAATATTTATAAATAAATACAAATATTTATAATTGTAATTGTAAATACATATAGATATATTTGAAAAATTATAAAATTATAAAAAATATATTAATTATATATATTAATAAAATTATAAATATAATAAATATATTTCTTATAATTTTATAATTATTTAAATATATATAAATGTATATATATTTATAATTACAACTATAAATAAATAAATATTTATATTTATAAAATTATAAATATAATAAATACAATTATTATAATTTTATAATTTTATAAATATATATAATTATATAAATATAAATAAATATAAATAAATATATATATATATATATATCATTATAATTATATATATATATATTATATATATATATTATATATATATAATTTTATAAATATATATAATAATATAAATAATTTATTAACATTATATCTTTACCAGTGCTGATAAAACATGTCTTTATCAGTGCTATAATTTTAGTGTTGATAAAGATACCATTTATCCATGCTTTTTTAGTGCTGATAAAAGTGTATCTTTATCAGTGCTTTTTAAGTAGCGTTGATAAAAGCCTTACCTATTTTTATAAATGAGATATAACTGTTAGCTTCTTCTCTTATACACCTTAAGATCTCACTGAAGCCGACACCTGCAGCCGTTGACCCCTTCTCTGTTGCCTTGAATCCCTCCTCTACTGCCTGGAAACCCTCCTTCGCTGCCATGAATCCCTCCTCCGTTGTCGCGAATCCCTCCTCCACTGTTATGAATCCCTCCTCCTCCATCGCGAACCCCACCTCCGCTGCAAACCCCACCTCCTCTGTGAACCGTACCTCTGTTGCGAATCCCTCCTCTGTCGTGAACCCCTCCTCGGCCACGAACCCACCCCAATCGCTGTCTCTCCCTGCCACATCATCGTTTTTCCTGACCTCACTATCATTTCTTCATGCCTTTCCACCTTCTCCTTCGCCACTATCGCTCCTTGAAAGGTAAGCTCCTTTAATGATGAATAATTTTATGTATCATGTAAGATTTTTCTATTTACTACGTGTTTACTAAATTATGCTTATACTTGACATGAACTTGTTCCCACATGATAGATTTTTTACTGAATTATGCTTGTACTCATTGAATTTTCTTTTAAATATGATGAACATGGTTATTTTATTGAAAAAATGGTGTTATTTTGTGCTTATTTTATAGGGTATCATCAAGTATGAAAATATTTTTATCTGGTGGGTTGCACCATACATCTAGTTTATACATTCAATTTGTAATATTGCATGCCTGGAAAGGAAACATTCCTTGAGGACTTTCATCAAGAATCCTACATGTAACTCCAAAAAGGTTATCTAACCAAGATTCAGGAGGACCTATGATGCTATATTGACTCAATAAAAGGTTACACATTGATGATTTTAGGGGTTCTCTATCATGAAATGGAAGTTTGGTTCATATAAAGAGGTAAAGATCTAATTTAGTTAGGTTCTGAATGTTGAGTGATTTTGATCAGATGGAATTGGGTCTACTATGATGGTTTTTTACACAAGGAAGAGGGATGTATATATTAGTATGGAAAGAGACATTATTGGTCTAGCTTGAATTGTGCATGGTAGAGAACTGCAACTTTATGGAGGGATAATTAGTACATGGTAATACACTGCCTGAAAAAAGAAGATGTTGGTCAATTACTAGTTCCTAAATATATATAGGCATGATCTGGTGTCAGTCTCAGTGATGATGGACAAGATGAAAAACAATATTGAAGTGTTTAGATAGTGAATGATGGCTAAAATTAGCTAGGGTTAGTTCATGGGCCCAGTTGACATGGGTTGATGGAGAAAGCCTTTATGTTTCTAGAGTAACATTGAAAAACTGGTTTACAATAATGTATATAGAAGTTGGTTCATTAATTCAATTGAAAAATTGGAAGGATAGAACAAAACAAAAAAAAATTCTTGGTCAACTGTTCTTGGTAGTTTTAGAATTAGGTTTGTGTATTTAGAAAGTGTAGATTTTAGGTAGGGTTTTAATCTTTGAGGTAGTATTTACACAAGATCACATGTGGGATAATAAAAAATTCTAGTGTAAGGGCTTCTCATAGCTAGTTCCATTGGTCAGGTGGTTGGGAAGATGGGTGTTATCTACTCTGGTCCTAAGTAATGTGTGGAGAGATCATCTTGGATTTGTAGTGTCTCTATGTATGGGATCTAATCATCAACTCAGAAAACTATGGATGTAAGAAATTTCTTTCTCTGTGGTTTCTTTGAAACAGATTTATTTTTAATGACATTGGTTTAAAAGTTTGGGTTCATGGATTAAAAATGAATTTTTAATGAGATATATGATAAAAAATGTAACCTTCTAAATATTTTGTTCAAATTATGATACTTGGGTGGTGTGGCCTTAATTTGATACTTTTTCACCAAATCTCTTTTCAGAATTTAATGGAGTTTTAATTTCAAATAGGATGGATATGAATAAAGAATCGATGGATGTCAATCGTCTGACAAAAGAGTATGAAGATGGAGTGAAAGAGTTCATAAAGTTTGTTAAAGATCATGCATATGACCCTTCTCAAATCCTCTGTCCATGTTTACACTGTTTTTATTCAATACTAATTAGTCTAGAGGATTTTTAAGAACACTTGATCTTTCTAAGAATATATTGAAGTTATAAATGTTGGAATAAACATGGGGAAAAAGTGAATGTATCTAGTGGGTGGGATAACACTGTGTTTTATGGATCATCTGATATGATGAAAAGTGTTTAAAATAAAGAAGACCATATTGAGGATGTGATTAAATATGTGAATGATGGTGAATATCATATTGAGAAAATGAAAAGGACAATTGAAGATAAACTTCGTGATTAGCCAAAATTGTTTGAGAAGTTAAAGAGTTGTGCAATGACACCATTATATGTTGGTTGCACTGAATATACAACATTGTCAGTCGTACTAAAGCTGTATAATTTGAAAGTAGGAAATGAATGGAGTGACACCAGTTTTATGGAACTAATTGCTCTCTTGAATTACATTCTTCTGGAAGATAATGAGATCTCAAGCTGAACATTTTACGACAAACAAATGCTATGCTCAATGGGTATGATCTCTAAAAGAATACACACCTGCCCCAATGAATGTATACTGTTTCTAAAAGACTAGAAATCACTTATAGAATACCCAAAGTGTGGTGATTCTTGATACAAGAAATATGAATCCGGTCCTACAAAATTTTTATGGTACTTTGCAATTATTCTAAGGTTTAGGTTCTTATATGGAAGTGAGGAGACTGTAGGAAAATTGATGTGGCATGCAGATACAAGAAATAAAGATGGGAAACTATGTCACCCAATAGAATCTCCTCAGTTGAAGAGAATTGATCATAAGTATCCTAAATTTGGAAATGAGCTGAGAAACCTTCATCTTGCGTTATCTATAGATGGAGTGAATCATTTTGGTTTTCAAAGAAGTACTCATAGTACATGGCAGGTTATGTTGGTGAATTATAACTTGCCACCATGGTTATGCATGAAATGACAATAAATCATGTTATCTATGCTTATATCAGGACGAAAACAACCGGGTAATGATATTGATGTTTATTTGGATATATTGATTTAGAATTTGAAATTATTGTGGGATTCTGGTGTTACATTGTATAATGCTTACAAAAATGAATATTTCACATTGAGAGCCATGTTTTATGGAATGATAAATTACTTTCCTTCTTATGGAAATTTTTCAGGATATATCATTAAAAGAACTCAAGGGTGTCTCATTTGTGAACAAGGTATATAGTCAATTAGGTTGAAACATTCATCGAAAACCATGTTTCTAGGACATCACAGATTTCTACCCCAATGGAATAAGTACCAATCTTGGACGACATCATTCGATGGAAGTTCAGAAGAACTTACAATACTGTATCCACTAATAGGTGATCAATTATTTGAGAAAATATAATATGTGAACACTGATTTTGGTAAGCTATTTTTGAAAAACCTTATGAAAAATGGTTGGAAAAAGAGATCAGTTTTTTTTGAATTACCATACTGGAATTGTCTATACGTCAGATATTTTCTTGATATTATGCATGTTTAAAAAAATGTATGTGATAATATCATCATGTCAATGAATAATTTAAAGTTAAAGGGTTTGAAATCACATGAATTCCATGTTTTGATGCAAGATCTAATTCCTATAGCTTTACATTTCATTTTTTTCCAAGAATTTCCAACATACATTAACCAAGATCTGTTTCTTCTTCAAATCTACATGCAACAAAGTTATAGACCTGAAAAAATTATCGAATATGGAAAGAGAAATTGTCATCATATTATGTGAATTAGAAATGTTCTTCCCGTAAACATTATTTGATATGATGGTTCATTTGATGGTTCACTTGGTGATATAGATTCAACTATGTGGTCCTATACACTATAGATGGATATACCCAATTGAATGGTATATAAAGATCTTGAAAGGGTATATCAAAAATCAAAGTTAGCCAAAGGGTTGTATTATAGAGTAATATATTGTTGAGGAAGCCATTGAATTCTCTACCGAATACCTGTCCGACATGGAAAGAATTGCTCTAATAAAATATCATCACACTAAGAAACTCGAGGGTGAAAGAATTTATGGAAGATATGTTGTCACAATCAATATTACAGATCGGTAGTAGGGCCACCTTTATGTTTTTCATAATAGTTTGGAGGTTTCCCCATATGTTGAAACCCACAAAGAAATTCTTAGGCATTTGAATCCATCAAGATCTGAAATATGGATATCAAATACACATAATCAACAGTTTATAGTATGGTTTCAGGACCATATTTTTAAGGAGTTGGATGAAAATATAGATTCAATTTTAGAACAAATTCGATGGATAGCTAGAGAAACAAGTTTATATGTATTATCTTATAATGGTTATGTAATTAATGGTTATACGTTCTATATAAAAGAACTTGATAAAATTGTACCATGAAAAATAGTGGAGTTACACTTGTGGCCTAAGCAATTCATGTTTCTGATAGTAAGGAAAAAATCCAATTTATGTGAATATGTCATACTTTGTCATTATTGAATAAATATGGGAGTTAGATTATAAAAAATTCCAAGTGAAAAGTTTTCAATGCAAGTGGGTTGATAATAGAAGTGTTTTTAAAATAGATGAATTGGGATTCATGCAAGTTAATTTCAGTAAGGAAGGGAACAAAGACGAACTATTTATAATGGCATCATAGGTAGTACAAGTATTTTATGTTCCAGATCCCACAAAATGAAAGTGATCAATTGTTCTATTATCTACTAAAACCACTGAAGGGTCAGATGAAAATTCAATTGAGGGTGAACCATTCATTGGGATGTCACAATCATTTCACAGTGGTCTCAATGTAGATTTCATTTTTTATGTCATAGGAGACCATAATAAAGGGATTCAGATAGTCGATAGAGGGGTCAAATCCCTCTAGCCTTTAAAAAAAGAGAGTTTAATAATCAAGTTATATATATTTTTTAATATACATCATGTTACCTCATGTTATTATCCATTCGATGCAACATTTGTGTAATCTAAATTAAATGTTAAACTAATTATGTAGATAATTACTTTTGAACATTCTGATGCTTTCAATCCCGAGACACAATAGGTCTCTCAACCTACTGCTACTCACAGTGGAGATAAACAACATGTTTCTCAGCCTATGGCTTCTCCTAGTGTAGAGGTACAATGACCATCTGCACATACCAATACTATTGCTCTAGAGGAACATATTGACTATATGGAATTTGAGGAAATGCTAGGTGACGAAGGACTAGTGATGCATAAAAAATAGGATCGTCGTAGTTTAACGGTGTTAGAAAAAATCATTAAGGCGAAAATCAAAGGCATCAAATACTATGTCGAATGGAATACACAGAGCTAACATGTTAACCCCAACAAGGCCATGCTCAGTAGTTACATTATAATTTTCACTTGACAATGTGTGCTGATTGATGTCGATTTGTGGCACCATGTTGTGTCTGGGCTTAAGACACCGATGTTGGAAGAGATTATGGTAACATTATGATATCATTACTTTAATTTAAAATAAAATAAAATAATGAAATATTGACTTACTCTTCATCATCCCTTGTAGAGTGCATTTATAGTATATTACTCCCACAAGAAATATGTATTAAGGCTTGCTGGAAGGATTAACAAAGTCTTTTGCACAATTCTAATGAGATATCATCTTAAAGATACTGAAGGTAAAATAAACCCACACCCACTTCTTATGTATGCACACCTAATAACCAAAGAATCTTGGGATTCATTTATTGGACATCGTGCAGGTGTGTCTTTTCAAGTACATTGTGGTTGGTAATACATTGTTTGACGATATGTGTATTCATCACTTTGATTGAAAAATTTTTATTTACGAAACAACAACTAAGTGATGAAAATAAGGAATGGGCATCAAAACCAATGTAGCCCTACCATAAATCCAAGATGGGATATGATTCACTTGAAAAAAAATTGGTATGTATTTTAAATCTATAGTAATACTGTTTGTGACATGAAACAACACCATCATTATATTTCTCTGTTTATATCTAGATTGATGAATCTAAATCCAAAGCCACTTCTATCCCACACCATGTACTATGGAAGGAGGCACGTGTCAATAAATATGGGATACTAATAGATGAAAACACATAAAAAGCATGGGAAACATGTGTGAGTATGACATAATAAAAATTTATTTTTATTTAAATCACTATTATATAACAATGATTACTTATTTCCCTATATTTTCTATCTAAAATAGTCATAGGAATCAACAACTCCTATACCGGATGAAGACATATTATTGGTGGCCTTGAAATGGCTAGAACAATATGGTCGTTTCATAGGTGCGGGGTTTGGGGTGACACCTTGAACATATTTTGAGAAAAAAATAAGAGGATGATAAAGGTGAAGAAATGAAACAGATGAGAGAAAGACTAGATATCCTTGAAGAACAATTCCAATGGTAGAGAGAGTTACTAGAAACTTTTATGGGAGGTAAGCAAAGAGAAGAAATAACTCAAGAATAACCATCGTGTGAATATCCTACCCCACCCCTCATCATCTTTGAGGCGAGCCATTCCCCTCAAAGAGCTATCTTATCCGAGGTAATCAATGTTCTAATAATTGTTTCTATGAAATATGAATCAGATAGACACCGATACCTTTCCTATAATGATATTCTACAAGGTTATAATGACTATGATTTATATATATCAACACCCATCCTTCACCTTGTAGCGAGGGCTATGGTGTTCAATATCGAAAATGACATGCTACACAATATAACACTTCCAATAGGTCATGTGAGAGTTTTTTTAGTGTATCCCATGATTTGAATGTCGAGATACCTTTTCCAATTGATGAGGAAGATATTCATATGGTCAAACAATCAATTGGAATATTCATCACATAGCCATCACATCTTGTAATAAAACTTGTTGACAAGGAGGTATTAATTTTCAATTTATTTTTCAAGCTAAAAATTTCACAATTAATGAAAAAAGGTTTGAACCAATGAATGTTATTATAGATGGACAAAGGGAAGGGGTGAAAAAAGACCAAATAAAAATCATCTAAAGGATCAACCAACCGATCAAAAATATCTACTGAAATCACCATTAACCCACCCGTTCTATATCCACATTTACTATCATTGAAGGTTCATGTGGATACAAAGTTAAAATATGTTAGTAATCATATTGTTAATTTTGAAGAAAATATGTACGGAGAGGAAGTTCAAGAATTAATTGGTGTTGAAAATGTACATGAAATCCTCAACTATGATTGGCTATGTGCCTCAGTTGTAAATGTATACATGAGGTATGTTTTCATGATTTGATTTTCCAAAAGTTGATATAATGTGCTCATTATGACTAAATACATTTCATATTTTTTGAAATTGTATATATCAAAAACAATTGAAGGGATTTTACCATGATTTTTTTGAACTTGTCAATCCTCACATCACCTCTACAGAACAGCTGAAAATTGACTCCAAAAAAAGGATGAAATAGTGGCAGGCTTGGTTAAATAATTTGAAAGAAAAATTATGGATGACAGAATCTTCTTAATACCAACGATGTAGAGGTAAAACTCAAAAATTTAATCATATCAAATATATTTTAATTTCTTTCATTTATTATTCCTTTTTGTGTTTTTAGGAAACATTGGATGCTCATTGCAGTCAATTTGGATACTCTAAATATTTATTTCCTAGATTCAATGCATGGATACCCAACAAAATGACCACACATGATGGTATTTTTCAATTTATAATACACTAAATCTAATTTTTTAGAACTAAACATAAAGTTATATAATTTATATTATCTTTTAATGAGGATTCTATTATGATAGGGCAGTGTATGAATATTGCCAAAAATAAGGAATGACACTTGGGGCTAAGCACGAGGACCATGACAAGTTCTACGACTAGACAAGTATCAGGTATATATAATAATATTTCACTATCCAAACACATATAAAAAATTACTTATTCTCCTCAATGTTTATTTAGTATCTCAAATAAACAAATGGAAAAGATTGTGGTTATTATGTTTGTAAATTTATGAGAGAGATCATATTCCATGAACAAACTAGCATCCCCGAAGAGGTATTTTTGAAGATAATTACTATTTCATTTAAATTATTTATTAATCCTTTGTGTATTTATATATTTTATAGTACTACTATGACTGTCAAAAAGACTCATATTCATAAGACGATATATATTTGTTCAGAAATGAATGGGAAACATTCCTAAGGGAAGAATGTATGCAAATAGCATGAATATGTGACTTCTATAGAAGTAGTGGATTGTTTCAAGAATTTGGGATGTGTATCATTCAACCGAAACTCAAAATATTATTTTTTCAACAACTTATACCATTGGAATACATTTTTGATAGGGGATCATGGGTGTCAAAAGATTAAACATTTATGTTTTAAATTATTTGTTGGATAATTTTAAATCTTATTATATAAAACATTTTTGAAATTTATATAGTATTGTTTTTTGTATATACCAAGGGTGAGAATTTTTGTATTAATGATTTCAATTAAATGTACATATCATTGTTTGAAATTATAGGTTTTTTGGGCATGCTGTTATATGAACAACACATTACAACAAAGGTATCCACCCATTCCCTTTCTTTATCTCTCGATCACACCACATATATGAAGTTGTGGGTCATGATACTAGTTTGATGATGATGATGAATTATTTAGATTTTTAAGGTTGTAGAAACTCAAAGATGAGTATGGGTTCATTCGAATGTTTGTAGTATGATGTTTTAAAAGTTATTCTTTCATGTGGGATGATAAACCATTTTTCAATATTTTCATTATCTTTAAATAAATTCATGAGATCCATATTCAATTGAACATATTTTATGTATTTATTTTGTTAAATGTTAATATTACCAAATAAAATAGGATGGATATGAATTGGAAATGTTCTTCCCACCAGAATTCTTTGATATGATGGTTCACTTGATGGTTCACTTGGTGAGAGAGATTTGACTATGTGGTCATGTACACTATAGATTGATGTACCCTATTGAACGATATATGAAGATTCAATTGATGAAGAAAATTTAATGTTATGATATACTCTCAATTTTACCGAAAAATTATATAATGAACCATTGATTTAATTTATTTCTTTTTAGTATTAATCATATAATAATTGTTTTCTTATACAGGTGGATTCTATTGTTTGAGTTGGGGTGGTCTGTCCATATTTCATGCCTTTATGTACCAAAACTTCTACATACTTCTTCTCCATCAAAAAAATTTCACCCCTACAATGTTGACATTTATCACTTTCCTTCAAGTTCCCTCCACTACTCAATCACAGAGGTAATTTTAATATTTTAATAGTAAAATCATTTTCCAACGAATTAATGTATTGTTTCATATTTATGTTTAATTTATTTATTTTTATCATTACTCATATAATAATTTTTTCTTATATAGGTGGATTATTTTATTCTAGTTGGGGTGGTCTATCCATCTTTCATGCCTTTATGTACCAAAACTTCCACATACTTCTTCTCCCTAAAAAACTTTTCACCCATGTAGGACATTTATCACTTTCCTTCAAGTTCCCTTCACTTCTCAATCATAGAGGTAATCTTGATGTTTTCACAGTAAAATCATTGTCCATATAATTAATATATTATTTCATATTTATGTTTAATTTATTTAATTTTATTATTACCCATATAATAATTGTTTTCTTATATAGGTGAATTCTTTAGTTCGAGTTGGGGTGATCTGTCCATATTTCATGCCTTTTGCATCAAAACTTCCAAAAATTTCTTCTCCCTAAAAACCTTTTCACCCCTGAAGTGTTGAAATTTATCACTTTCCTTCAAGTTCCCTCTACTACTCAATCGTAGAGTTAATCTTGATGTTTTCACAATAAAATCATTTCCCATAGAATTAATGTATTGTTTCATATTTATGTTTAATTTATTTCATTTTAGTATTACTCATATAATAATTGTTTTATTATATATGTGGATTTTATTGTTTGAGTTGGGATGGTCTATCCATATTTCATGCATTTCTGCACCAAAAAATCCATAGACTTCTTCTCTCTCAAAACCTTTTCACCTCTACAGTGTTGGAATTTATCGCTTTCCTTCAAGTTCCCTCTATTGCTCAATCATAGAGGTAATCATGACATTTTCATAGTAAAATTATTTTTCATAGAATTAATATATTATTTCATATTTATGTTAAGTTTATTTATTTTTATAATTACTCATATAATAATTGTTTTCTTATACAGGTGGATTTTTTTTGAGTTGGGGTGATTTTCACATTTTCATGCCTTTCTGCACCAAAAATTTCACAAACTTCTCCCTCAAAATTTTTTCACCCCTAAAGTGTTTACAATTATCAATTTCATTAAATTTCCCTCCACTGCTCAATCATAGATGTAATCGTGATGTTTTCACAGTAAAATTATTTTCTATAGAATTAATGTATCATTTCATATTTATGTTTAATTTATTTCAAAACGTGTCACTCACTGAAAATAAAGAAAATGTGCTATGATTGTCTTGATAATTTAGTAAAGTGATTCATAAGTCATTTTTGAAGTGTATGAAGTAGTATCACATCAAACTAAAGCACGATTCAACCAATATAACTCAAAATATGTGTCTCCAGTTTGAAACGACATTTTAGTAAAAAAACACAACTAACATACTAAAAACTGAGAAAAAACCTTTGGATTGTTTGGATACTTTAGGAAAAAGATTCATCAGTAATTTTTGACAGGTAGGAATTAGCCACACCTCAATATGATGCATTATGTGACTGGTATAACTCAAATTGTCTCTTTTTATTTAAAATTGACATTAATTTTAGTAAAAAGAAGAAGTGACATACTCAAAACCAAGAAAATGAATTCAAATTATTTTTATAATTTAGGAAAATGACCCATGAGTCATTTTTTATGTGTATGAGTTAACCACACCTCAATACGATGCATACACTATAACTAAAAGTGTGTCTTTTTATTTAAAATTGACATTAATTTTAGTAAAAAGAACAAGTGACATACTGAAAACTGAGAAAACACATTCGTTTTGTTTTGATAATTTAGTAAAAATATCCATGATTCATTTTTATGTGTGGGAATCAACCACACCTCAATCCGATGCATAGTGTGACTAGTAGAACTAAAAGTGTCGCTTTTTATTTAATATTGACATTAATTTTAGTAAAAAGAACAAGTGACATACTGAAAACTGAGAAAACACATTCATATTGTATTGATAATTTAGGAAAATGACCCATGAGTCATTTTTGACATGCAGGAGTCAACCTCACCTCAATACAATGCACAATGTTACTAGTATGACTCCAAGTGTATCTTTTTTATTTAAAATTGACATTAATTTAAGTGAAAAGAACAATTGACATAATTAAAATTGATAAAAAGAATTCAGATCATTTTTATAATTTAGAGAAATGATATATGAGTCATTTTTTATGTGTAGTAATCAACCACACCTCAATCTGATGCATGGTGTGACCGGTACAACTAAAAGTATCTCTTTTTATTTAAAATTGACATTAATTCTAGTAAAAAGAACAAGTGACATACTGAAAACCAAACAAAAGAATTCAGATTATTTTGATAATTTCGTACAATGATACATGAGTCATTTTTGATGTCTAGGATTCAACTTAACCTAAATACAATGCACGGTGTGAATAGTATGACTCCAAGTGTGTCTTTTTATTTAAAATTGACATTAATTTTAGTAAAAAGAAAAAGTGACATACTGAAACTAAGAAAATGCATTCATATTGTTTTGATACTTTAGGAAAATGATCCATGAGTCATTTTTGATGTGTAGGAATCAAATCCATCTCAATCCAACACACGGTGTGACTGTAATGACTCCAAGTGTGTCTTTTTATTTAAAATTAACATTAATTTAAGTAAAAAAGAACTAGTGACATAATAAAAAATGATCAAAGACATTATTATTTTTTTGATACATTAGGAAAATGATCCATGAGTCATTTTTTATGTGTAGGAATCAACCCCACCTCAATATTATGCACAGTGTGATCAACATGACTAAAATTGTCCGTTATCAGTTTAAAATTGGCATTTTATCTCAAAACATGCCACTCACTAAAAACCATGAAAACACGATCATATTTTCTTGATAATTTATGAAATCAATTAACAAGTCATTTGTGATGTGTATGAAGTGGTCTCACTAAAAAACGATGCATGATGCGACCAATATGACTCAAAATGCGTGTTTCCAATTTGAAATGACATTTTAGTAAAAAAACACAACTAGCATACTGAAAACCAAGAAAAAACATTCGGATTGTTTTGATACTTTAGAAAAATGATCCATAAGTAATTAGTGATGGTTATGAATCAGTATCACCTCAATATGATGCATGGTGTGACCAAAATAACTCAGTGTATTTTTATTTAAAATTGACATTAATTTTAGTAAAAAGAACATGTGACATACTCAAAACTAAGCAAACAAATTCCAATTATTTTTATACTTTAGTAAAATTATCCATGAGTCATTTTTGATATATAAGAGTCAAACACACCTCAATTCAATGAATGGAGTGACTACTATGACTCCAAGTGTGTCTTTTTATTTAAAATTGACATTAATTTTAGTAAAAAGAACAAGTGACATACTGAAAACTGAGAAAATGAATTCTGATTGTTTTGATACTTTAGAAAAATTATCCATTAGTCATTTTTTACATTTAAGAGTCAACCGCACCTCAATACGACATATGGTGTGATCGCTATGACCCCAAGTGTGTCTTTTTATTTAAATTTGACATTAATTTTATTAAAAATAACAAGAGACATACTAAAAACTGAGAAAACGCATTCAATTTGTTTTGATAATTTAGTAAAACAACCCATGATTCATTTTTGACATTTAGGAATCAACCACACCTCAATACGATTCACAGTGTGACTGGTATGACTAAAAGCGTCTCTTTTTATTTAAAATTGACATTAATTTTAGTAAAAAGAACAAGTGACATACTACAAAAAATGAGAAAACGCATTTAGATTGTTTTGATAATTTAGGAAAATGATCCATGAGTTATTTGGGATGTGTATAAGTCAACTGAACCTCAATAAGATGCATAATGTAACTGGTATGACTCCAAGTGTCTCTTTTTATTTAAAATTGACATTAATTTAACTAAAAAAAACAAGTATTCAGATTGTTTTTATACTTTATGAAAATGATCCATGAGTCATTTTTGATGTGTAGGAATCAACCCCATATCAATCCGATGCATGGTGTGACCATTATGACTAAAATTGCCCGTTATCAGTTTAAAATTGACATTTTAGTTCAAAATGTGTCACTCACCGAAAACCAAGAAAATACACTATGATTGTATTGATAATTTGGTAAAACAACTAGTAAGTATTTTTTATGTTTATGAAATAGTCTCACATCAAACTAATGCATGATGCGACCAGTATGACACAAAATGCGTGTTTTTATATTGAAATGACATTCTAGTAAAAAAATACAACTGGCATACCAAAAACTAAGAAAATACATTCCAATTGTTTTGATAATTTAGGAAAATAATCCATTAGTAATTTGTGATAGGTAGGAATTAGCCTCACCTAAATCTGATACATGGTGTGACCGGTATGACTCCAAATGTGTCATTATTTAAAATTAACATTAATTTTAGTAAAAGAACAAGTGACATACTCAAAGCTAAGAAGACCCATTTGTATTGTTTTTATATTTTAGGAAAATGATTTATAACTCATTTTTGACATATAGGAATCAACCCCACCTCAATATGATGCATGGTGTAACTAGTATAACTCCAAATGTGTATCTTTTATTAAAAATTGTCATTTTATTAATGTATTCTTTCATATTAATGTTTAATTTATTTCTTTATAGTATTACTAACATAATATTTGTTTTCTTATATAAGTGGAATCTTTTGACCAGGTTGAGATGATTTGTTCGACAACTGATACCATTAGTGGACCTTTTTGAGAGGGGATCACGGGCATCAAAAGATAAAACATTAATATTTTTATATGTTTGTTGGATAATTGTAAATGTTATTATATAAAACATTTCTTGAAATGTATATAGTAGTGTTTTTTTGTATATAACATGGGCGCACATTTTTGTATTCACGGTGTCAATTAAATGTATATAGTATTTTTTGAAATTGCATATTTTTACTGGGTGTGCTATTATATGAACAACATATTGCAGCAAACTAGGCCTTTATCAGTGTTATTAAAAGCACTAATAAAGTGGGGCCTTTATCAGAACTTTTTTTAGCACTAATAAAGGTGACCCCCTATCAGCACTGTGATTAACAACATTGTTAAAGTCTTTTTTCATACTGATAAAAGGAATTTGTTTAGTAGTGATCTCTCTTAAAAATTCACCTTGAACTCGAGGTGGAATTAAAGAAATTGTGCCTTTATAATGTTTGTTACTTACCATGTTGCTTATTTTGACTGATTTTCCATTACTCATCACCAATCACATTTAATTTCTCCCTTTGGCCTTAACTGCTAGTACCACTTTTGGAATTTCTCAATCTTCCACAAATTCTTTAGAAAAAACATCTTCTGAAGTTTATTTTCTAACTACATCCCTCAATTGAAATACAAGAAACACATGATGTATTCTACTGTTTTCAAGTAGTTTGAGCTTCTAAGCAACAATTACTAATTTTTCTTTAATTGAAAATGGTCCATAGTACCTGATAGTTAATTTCTGATTGATTTATCTCCTTTTAATTCACCTCCCTTCTATGCTTGTTAGCATACTTTTTCATTATTTTTTGATAACTCTATAGATTCACTCTAAGATGCTATAATGCTTCATCTATGATGGACAAATCATTTGTCATTCTCTTTATTATGGATTCTTGTTTAGTATAATGAATAATATGTGGTGGTTTCATCCATAAACAATTTCAAGTGGTTTCTTCTAACTGAATTTAGCTCAGGACAACCACATCACCCAATTTTTTAAGTGATTCGAAGAGAAGCACCTCAAATACACCTCTAAACACCTATTTACCACTTCTGTTTGGACATAGCTACAGATGATAAGAGAAACTAATTTTTAATTTTGTTCTCTATAGTTTAAATAGTTCTTGCCAAAATAGGCTAGTAAATATAGGATCTATGTCACTAAATATTGCATTTCATATGCCATGTAACTTCACAACCACCATAAACCACTACTAGAAATAGGGCCATTAGAGACCACTATTGGCAGTCACTAATGGTCTTTATAGACTTCCTTGCGACTTCCATTAGCGGTCACAGTAGGCCCATCAGTGATGGGCTTTAGCGACCGCCAATGGCGGTCACTGTAGGTACTCTATGGTACGGCTGGATAATGGCCGCTATTGGGTCGACCTATAGCGACCGCCAAAAGCGGTCACTTTAGGAAACCAAAAATTAGGCATATTGTGATCGCCTTTAGCGGACACAATGTTTCAAACCCATTAGAAATTGCCAATGGTGGTCACTAACCTAGATTTTTTTAAAATTACAATTCTGCTTCCCAAACAGCAGAAACAGAACAAATATCACAAAAAAAATCAATTCCAAATAGCAGAAACACCAGAATCCTCAAGAACAATAAATGAAAAACATAATTCTTCACATATCCAGCAATCCAAATAGCTCCAACCCATTCCAATCTTCTATTTCAATAAACCCACCATAAGATACAAAAGAAACAACTAAAAAAGAAAATAAAAATTGGTTATATTTATTCAGTTGGTATATATATATATATAGAATAATCAAAACAGTTTATAATTTATTACCTACAAAAATGAGTCCAAATCTAACATCAACTATCTTTTTATAGAACTTATAGTTAAACAATGACTTTTAAAAGTAAATCAAGTTACCATATACCGATCAATCCAAGCAATTCAGGTATCTGATCCACATATTGATTCTTCATGTAGAATATAAATGTCTTAAATATAATTCTCGTAAGATTTCATGTCAATCAGTGCTCTTTTGGTTGGTTTTGACCTATACAAACATGATTTTCTCATTATTACAACAATGATAATAAATCTGAAAATGAACTTTTAATTGTACCGATCAATCCCCGCATCGGATTGACGCATGATTGATTTAAATAGACCCCAAATTCTTTGAGCAATGTTCTCCTAACTTTTCATGACAAATAGAAGTTGTTTTTGCATTTTTACCCCTTCATAGAAGATGTGTCATTTTAATAACACTAAGAAACGTTGCTTATTGTTTTCATTCACACTGAGCGACATGAGCATCTGATTGATGCAGCGTTGATTCCTACATATCAAAAATTCCCCGATGATTGTTCTCCCATGATTTCATTACAACCCAAGTTCATTAGGTTGATATTGACATCTTTTATGTGATATATTAGTTAACTCCTAATTTGAGGGGAAAACGCCACTTTTGATCATACTGAGCAATTCAGGTATTCGATCCATGTACTGATTCTTCCTGCAGAATATAAATCTCTTGGTTTTGACCCCTACACACATGATTTGATCATCATTACAACAATGATAATAAATCTAAAAATGAACTTTTAATTGTACCAATCAATCAATTGTACCGATCAATCCCCACATCGAATTGACATGCGATTGATTTCTATATACCACAAACACTTTAAGAAATGTTATCCTAACTTTTCATGTCAAATAGATGTCATTTTCGTGTCCCCCCACCTAAATCCCCCAACCCCCTCCCCCTTGGACAACCCCCACTCCCAACCCCCTGCATCCCCCACCTCCACCCTGAACACCCCCACCCAAACTCCCCCCAGACAACCCCATAGACATCCCCCACCCAAAAATACCCTTAGACATCCCCCACTCTCAACCCCCTATATAAACCCCCCTGTATCCCCCCACACCCCCAGATATCCCCCTGCAACCCCCACACCCCCAGACAGCCCCCACTCCCCCCCGGGCACCACACCCTAGACAGCCCCCCCAAATAGCCCCCCACACCTCCGGATATCCCCCCTGCAGCCCCCACACTCCCCCCGGACCCCCCCCGGACACCTACACAACCCCCACCCCCTCCTCACCCACACAACCCCCTCCCCACCTAAACAGACCCACCCCTCCCCATCTGAACAACCCCCCTCCTCTCCCACCTTCACAACCCCCCTGCAGCCCCCACACTCCCCCCGAACAGCCCCCTCCCCAACTACACCTCAAGGGAATTATACATGACATGAGGGTTTACACAACCAAACCACTAATATTCAATAATGAACACTAGTTGATCATACTCTAATAGGGATTCTAAAAAATTATTCTATCACAATAAAGTATCAAATTACTGATCATACTCTTAAAATTAAAAAACTTTGGAGTTTTTTAAAACATAAATTCTTATAATCTCAAATAGTTCTACATTTAAAGTCTAAATTAATATATAACATTAATTCAATAAAAAATATAAAAAAACACACCTCGTGAATATGGTACGTCATGCGTGGCCATGGATGATACCTCCATCCGGTGTGGCATGGGGCTAAAACAAATAAATATTATAAATATTTTAATAAAAAAAATAATAGAAATTAAATAAATAAATTCATTATAAACCTCATCGCATGATCACATGCACCATCACATGGACACACATATTCCCGTAGTGTTCTAACCTCAGCAAGCAGTTGCACATTTACCTCGTCAGAAACACGCAACTGTGACTTGAAATCTGATAGCTGTTGTGTCATCCCAGAAATAACAAGACCAAAGATCTCAACATTTGATACTACAGAATGAGGAATCTATGTTCCCTAGGTCAAACTATATCCATGCCCATGACAACCAGTAATGCAATGGAATATCTCATCCCTTCGCATGGGAAGCTGTCGCTGGTCCTCCAGCAGCTGTTCTAACTCAGCTTCAAATCGAGTCTACGTAATATTTAAATATATATAAATATATATGTTTATATATAGATGCATTTAAGTATTGGTAATGAGTAAAATAACTTAATATAAGAGTTTCAACCTTTGGACCATTTTGATCATGAGTCCTCATCCACACTGACATTTTATCAGTTGGTTCACTATACCCCCATAACTGTATAACAATAAAATATAAAATTATAACAAAAAATAATATTAAATAATAAATTAAAAAATAAATAATAAATACATCATGTTGTATTTGAGACACATGACGTGTCTTGAGCCTTTGATGTGGTCCCTGCAATACTCAATTCTCGGAATCGCGTGCTCACACCTCTTACATTCAATTAATTCAAATTTAAAACAAATAAAATGTCAAATATTCTTAAAAATACATATACCATAATAAATATACTAATCACAATGGCCTCATTAGACCAATATGCAACTAAGTCACACCACTGAGACAGGAGAACACCTCTCGGGACTTTTTTCAGAATGTTTGGGGAACCCACATTGGGTATCTAGTGCTCCCTCTTGACTTTTCCTTTATGATATTTCCAAATCTTACAACATTTTCCCATAAAAACTGGCCAAAAATCATCAGGGGAAACTTTTAGGTTATTATATTTAAGAAAAAAAAGCACACATGTTAGTATTTTTTAAACATATAGGGAAGAAACTAAAATAGTATTTTTACCTGAACTTCCCTCCAAAGATGATCTAATGTATCCCGTGGGAAAGAATCCTAGTCATGTGTAGTCAATGGAAATCAATGTGGTTCATGTATGATATGAACCAACTTACGAATAAATACAGGGGTAGTCAGTCCTACAGGATAAAATCTCTCGTCAAATGAAACATCTAAGGTCGTGTTGGAATTCCATGATGAAATGCCACGACTAAGGCTTCTTTTAAGAGAGGAAGAAGTGATCGAGTCTGATCCTATTTAAAAAAAATTATACATAATTAGACAGATGTGTATATATATATATGTGTTTTTAGAAATTACATAAAAAAAATAAACATAGTTACATTCAAACATACCTCGACCCTAAGATGTATATGGCTCTGCTAGATGATATGGATCTGCTGCTTGTTCCTCTAACTTTCCTGCATTCGTAGAAAAAATTAGTAAGGGGACCATCTAAATTTTAAAAAAGATAAATTATATTGTTTTTTAAAAAATCAAACATTTATAGTTTTTAATAAAACAAAAAGGGATAGAATAATTAGTTGTAAATTGATTTTAAAAAATCATAAAGTTAACAAAACATAAATAAAATTATTTTCAAAAAAAGTCTTGTATCTAGAGGGTTATTTTAATGTGAATTGATTTAATATATTGGAATATTTTAACTAGTTATTAAACATTCATATAATAGAATACTTCTTATATTTTCCACTATAAATATCTTTATAATTTTACAAGAAGAAGTTAAAAATTCTTTATCATGGGTAGTTGGATGAAACAATTTATGTGAAACATCATAAAGTACATGAAGAAAGTCCCCATTGAGATAGTCACATACATATTTTCTTATATCAAAGGAACTCATGATAAAAAGTCTCACCTAAATAAAGAATATGATGCAATGAAGGATGCATTAGCTATGAAAGTAAGTTGTTTCAATACTTTCACAATGCTAGTGAACGTCAAATAAGAAAGTGTCACCCTTTGAAATGAAATATTTTCTCAATCTGATGAAGAATTTCAAAGAGATTCATGAAAGAAAAAAGTGTTTGAATATGTTGTTAAATAAGTTATCCATTCTTTTAAAAAATTGCATGAAGTATCCATGAATGTTAAGGATTCTCAACTAGAAGTGAAGACTAAGAAAATAAAAGAGTTTAAAGACTCTTTATTTGAGAGAAGCCAAATGCATGAGGATCAAATGATGAAGTTGAACAGAGAACGTGAAGATATGATGAAAGATTTTGAATATCAGAAATACTATCAATATGAAATGTTTAGAGCTAGATGTCAAATTGAGATGGAAAGTACCCAAGAAGAATCTTCACAATCTATTGGATAAAGAAAAGATGCTGCCACAAGTGGTTCTAAAAAGAGTCTTGCAACAAAGAATACTCTTACTAGTGGAAAAAAGTTCTGAAAATCATCTCAAGGACATCCCACAACTAGATCCTACAAATAGGAAATCCACTATCTAGTTAAATGAGTTAGTACTGAATCTCTTTTTTTTTCTAGAAGTTCAGGAAAAAATTTAGATTTTGCACAAATGTGGAATAAGAAAAATGCCAATAAATTCACCGCACCATCAAGGGTGAATTTAGACCTGTATAAGAAAATCATCTCCCCAAATCAAGCCCAAAACAGTGGAGAAACTTCTCAAAAACAACAAACATACCATGTTGGAAAAAATGCACCTAAAGTGAAAAGAAATGGATTTATCAAAAGATGCTAGTTTTGTTAGAAGTTTGGGTTGATTCTGACTAATAATAAATAAAAATTATTATGTACCAAATTAGTTTTGGGTTGTTTTATTGAAAATTATCCAACCAAATTGATTTATTTTGTAATTTTGATTGAACATATCAAATTTAAAAAATTAAAAAGGTTAAACAGTTCATAAAAGGTTAAACAATTTAAAAAAAGTCTTTAAAATGAAGATCAAGAAACCAATTATACCTTTCATTAAACATTCAAATCAATTATTTCTCCTTCAATAACCACTATAACCCAATAAATATCTTTTTCATGTTGAACTATGGTATGTTGATCAAGCTTTTGGGCAACAAAGGCAAAAATATCAGTTTCATCTTATTCAAATAAAAACACTCCTTGCTGGGACATTTTCACAACAACTTGCCAACTAGGATTCACAAAAAAATACTTGTTCCACTTGTGATGCCAAAATGAATGGTTCATTACCAACTAATTAATTTCTATATAACATATAGTTAAAATTCACCAATGTAAACTGATATTGATCGACTTTACTTCCACACACTAGATAAACCCAATTACACTTTAACAATATGTATTTCAACTTGTTTGCATATACAACTTCAATGATGTCTGTCAGTTGACCATAGTAATAACCAGAATCTACAAATGGATGTTTCTTGTTTGTCGTTAACATATTTAATGTGAAATCAAAATACATTAGCATTTATAGCTTTATAACGATGAGCCGTTATAGATGGACCCTCAGCTAGTTGGTTAAATTCTTCAGTTAGCGTGGGGTCACCTAACTCCCTCAAGTTATGAACCTACATAATTCACTGAACTCAATAATGATTTCTATAGAAAGAAATTATTATTACACTTCACTCATAATTAAAATCAATTTATATGTACAAAATCCTTGAACCAATCATGAAATGATGCATAATGATATTATTGAATTTTATACTCAGTCGCACGAGACATCTCTTATTTTATCTCATTAATGTGTTTACTAAAAATGATAACGCAATGTTTAAATGATCAAATTATGAAAACAAAACATTTAAAAGTTAAACAATAAAAGTTATAAGACACTTACTACATTAATGGTGCAACTGATGGAGTATTGAACAAGATATATCGATGCGCTTGTATCCCCTCGATGTTGTCCAAATCAAATATGGTTCCTTCTCCAACTATACCATCATGAATCCAAGAGGGATTATCTAATTTTTTTCAACATCCATAATATATTCTGCACAAAAATTAGTACACTCATCCATAAAATAACTATTGGATATTGATGCATCCATACGAGCTCTGTTGCGTACAAATCATTTCAATGTATTCAGATACCACTCAATAGGATACATCCACCTGAATTACACCGGACCATTAGCCATTACTTCATCAGTTAGGTGCACTTTTAAGTGAACCATAATATCAAAAAAATGAGGGGGGAATAGTTTTCAAAGTGACAAAGCGTAATTACAATTCGGTCTTGTAAATTTTTTACATCATTCATTCATTGATTTCTTAAACAAAGTTGTCTAAAAAAATTACACATCTAAATCAATGGTTGAACAACATTGGGGGATAAACAATCACAAATTGTGATGGGAATCAACTACTGAAGTAGTATGTGATTTTCATGACTTTTCAACCCTTGAAATGTCCTGCTTGTCATATTCAAACACTTTGTGAAATATTAGAAGAGTAACCATCAGGCACCTAGAGCATCTTCAAAATGGAAAGAAATGCCTCTTTTTCCCTTTTAGTCATCATATACTATGTAGCAGGAATATATGCCTTTTTTCCTTCAGCTAACTATAAATGAAACTATTTCCTTAAACCCATTTCTTCCAAATCAAGACGTGCATTAACATGGTCCTTTGATTTTCCATTGACACCTAAAATGGTCCACAATATATTATCACAAACATTTTTTTTCAATGTGCATGACATCCAAATTATTCCTTAGAATGTTAGTTTTCCATTAAAGGATATTGTAAAAAATTGTTTTCTTTTTCCAACTATGACTATATTGTCTATCCAAACCACAAATATTAGGTAATGGATGAGCTACCAAATCTTGAAATTCATATACCGTGCAAATTCTTTCTTCCTCAATTTGTGATAACATTTCTACTCCTATCATGATCTTTGGTGCTGGGTTGAACTCTCTAGAACCATCAAATGCCACTCCGTCCTTTGTGAACCTATGTTGAGGGGGGAGAAAACGTCTGTGACCCATGTATGACCAATTTTTGGAATGTTTAATCCATATAGAACTTTTAGTTTTATTGCAACAAGGGAAAGAAAATTCCCCTTTCATACTCCAACTTGATAAATTTTCATAAGCCGAGAAGTCATTGATTTTCCACAATAAACCAGCCTGTATCTTGAACATTTCATTAGTTTAAAAATAATAAGTCATCAAAAAATCACCCCAAAATTCATTTAACTCATCAATCAATGGATGAAGGTAAACATAAATCTTATCCACAAAACTTCTAGGTCCATCAATATGAGTGGAAAGTAATATAAATTGTTGCTTCATACAAAGCTACATAAGAAGATTATATGGAACCAACACCCTGGGACATGTGATATGAGTTGCACCAACCATAGAATTTAATGGATTGAAACCATCTGCTACCAACCTCAATTGGACATTACGGACATCTTTAGCAAAGTCGGGGTGTCTCTGATTGAAATACTTCCATACACTAGAGTCTTTCGAGTGGGTTAGCATATCACTTTCCTGATTTCTTTCTGCATGACATCTCATTAAATTAGAAAATTTTGATGACATAATAAATCTTTTCAACCTCGACTTTAGGGTAAAGTAACATGTTTGCTTTACAACAATCAGTCTTCACGATTTCGCAGTCTGACTTTGAGAAGTCTGATTTCCCCTGTTCTCTTTCCACCTGGAAGTGCCACAGACTGTAAAAATATCCAAATGGATAGTTTCCTTTCTAAAAAAAATACAATTGTTTGCACATGCATCTATGGTCTCATATGTAAAACCTATGTTCTCTTTCAACTTACGAGCATGATAATACAACTCAAGAATCTTAGTGTTGACAAGAAGTGCATTTTTCAATAACACCAATAGCATATCGAACGATGTTTCTAACCACTGATTCAAAGTCATAAAATGAAACAACTCCATGATAAACGAAAATTTATTGTAAGTAGTACATCCATGATGTAATTGTGTTTTTGCATCATCAAGTACTTCATAAAACCTCTTTGAATCATGATCTGCACTATATCACAGATTTATCTCACCAGTCTCAACATTCTAGATGTCAATTCCTTTAGGAGCCATCCCATGTACCATTTAAGTAATCATTTCATGCATTGGATCATTAATCCCAGCATCAACATCCATCTGAACTACATCTGTATTTTAATAATGAATATATTATTCCCCATGAAGAGTCCAAATCTTATAATTTTTCAAAAATCTGTTCAAGAATAGATACTCCCTCATGGTATCTTGTGTGAATTGATATTTTTTTGCACATTTTCTACATGCAAAACTAATATAGTCACTTGAAAATTCTCCAGTGAACTCAATAAACTGTATAATTCCCTCAAAATATTCTCTAGATGTTCGATTTGGAAGATCAATCCAACTATTATCCATATTAATATCTATATAATAAAAATTTACAAAAGAATTCATATTACATGCATTTTTCATATCAAATATATTTAAAATAAAGTCTAACCAATTTCATGTGGACCATTGATAAAATACGTAATTTATATCTCTGAATAATAAACAGGTGAATAGATAATAGAATGAAAGTGAAATTCCATGTCATTGCCACCATGTTGGTATAGTAAATCTAATGATGATTCTATATTCAAGAGTCCCTAATCATATTTTGATTAATAATTTTAAAAAATGGAAATGAAATATTTCATAACTTTTTAAATATTAGATGAAGATATGTATAATGAAGAACTATATTGATAATGAATTTGGTCTATAATTTCATAGAGTAAACATTTTTCAAGAAAGGAATATTATAGCTATGGTGGCTGATTATTCAAACATCTAGTATACTAATTTTTCTTCACAAATTTTTAATTTTTCACAATCATTGGTTAACTTTTATCGCAAGGTAACCGATTGGGTCATCCACAACAAGCTTTTCAGCATTGATCTGTGAATTTCAAGTTTGGTTCTCAAATGTGTTTCCATAAAGTGACTCACACTTCTTTAAACATGATCATTGGTTCCCTTCAATATATTGTTCTTCATAATATGGAGTTGGATAGATCATGGGTTATATATAATGATATTACTTAACTCATTTGATCGGATGGGTGGGGGATTCGACCAGTTAAGAAACAAAATATATTATATTGGGTATACTAAAAAATAGCAAACCAACAAGAACAATAATGAATATGTGTCCCACTAATATCATAATGCATAAATTTTGATACACTATAATCAAAACATATAAAGAAACTATAACTATAGAAATTCAAATTCTAAATCATAAAAAATGAAACAAAACATAATAACTTGCATGCGTATGTGGTACATGAAAAAAATCATCAAATACCAATATTGAACTATCAACATTAGAGACTATGTTAATGCCTACAAATAAATGAACAAATATAATTTGTGATGAAAGTGAAAATTTTAAATTTATACATATATGTACATTGTTTTTCATTCATACATGTATGGTGGAAATTATATTTTCAAGTATGCATGTCCTCACATGTATGTGTATTATATGTATTTACAATAAAAATCTTTAATTTTCACTAGGTGTGTATATATATATGACACTGTTCACTTCTTATTTTCTTCACACACACACACCTTGTTCACACACATTTTTCACTTACTAATTTCTTCACACACACACCTTCTATGCACACATTGTCCACTTATAATTTTCAATGCACATTTACATTTATGTGCACATAATATCTTTATTATGCATTAACCTAAATAAGTATGCATGATACCTTTTCAAACCATATTCATTTTGAAATCTTTATCAAACAATGAATACTTCACACATGAATATGTACAGTCTTCTCAAACTCAAAAAAACTATATCTTAGTAAAAATAATGTCTCACTGCCTCTTGGATTCACACTGACTTTGTGAACGTGTGATGTCTTCTCATACACACACTGTCGACACACATTGTTTCATAATTCTAATGCACAAAATCCCGTATACACATGAACTTCCATTTCCACACTTTTTATTCACACACAACATTCATATAATCTGCATGCATGCATATTTCATTCATCATGCTTCACAAAATACATTGTCTCAAAGATGAGTGCCAATTTGTGCTTTAAAGTTCCCAAAATCAATATCCTAAAATAGAAATTAGGGAATACCTGATAGCACAGAAAATATGGAAGGGAGGGGAGACAGAGGTGGTGCTGCGAAGGAGAGAGGGGCAATGGAGAGGAGCCATAGGTGGAGGCAGTGTAGTGAGGGAGGGGTGGAGGTAGTGCAGCGGCGATGGGGAGCCAGAAGTGGAGGCGGTGTGATGAGGGAGGGGAGGTGGTGGTGCGGTGGTGGTGCGGAGAGGGAGGGGACATGCAACGACGTCAGCGGGGAGCCTAAGGCGGAGGCGGTGCGATGTCAGCAATGCGAATATGGAGGGGATGAGCAGTGGCATCAGTAGTGTGGAGAGGGAGGGGATGGGTGGGAGGCATAGGGTTTCGGGATCAGGAGAGTGCGAGGAATGTGGGGGGGGGGGTGATCCTTTTTTTGGAAGCCTTGCAACCGCCAATGGCAGTCGCCCATGTTAGGGGCCTCCAAAGCCCCTTTTTCTAGTAGTGAACACATCAGAAAATATCTTCACTATATATGGATGTTTAAGTGATATGAAATGAGTATATTCACATAGTCAGTCCACCACCAAAAACACTACATTAAATCCCTATTATTTTGGTAGTCCCGACACAAAATCCATTGAAACCTCCACCTACACTAATTCTATTATAGGTAATGGATGTAGTAATCCAGCTGGTCTTAAAGATTAATATTTATTTATTTGGAATACATCACATTCCTTGAAAAAAAATGATAGTGGTGCAGCATCTTAGGAATCAAAAATGATTTTTTAGAAAAAAATATACTTTTTTTGGAAAACAGTAGGCCACCCTGGTAAGAATAACACATTTTTGTGGTATAATACAGCTACAAAGTTGCTATTATTTCCACAGAGTTTTCATCCTTATTAGTCTCTTCTTTCTCCAATTGGATTTCCAACCAACATGGCTTTAAAATTTCCATGTGTAATATTCATCCTTCCTTAATTGTTATCAACAATGCATCTGTTGTATTATTCAATTTTCTTGGTTTTTAATTTCCTTAAAACCATAGTCCAGAAGCTTTGCTCACCAAAATTGTTGGTCCATTGATACTACCCTTTGTCTAAGAACATGTTTGATGCTTTTATGATCTGTATAAACCTCAAAATTCCTTCCCATAAAGTATTGTTTCCAATGTTGGATTGGTGATTCAAATTCCACTGACTTCTTTTCATAAAAGGATTTAACCAAATAAGAATCAGATAATTATTTGTTGAAATAAGCTAGTGGTTTTCCCTATTGCATCAACATCACCCATATTCCTGACCCCAAAGGATCACACTCCACCGTAAGGATTTATTAATTTTTCCATAATCCTTAATAACCTTTCTATAATAACTTGTAAGGCCTAAAAACCCTCTCTTACATTTATTGACTCCAATCACTTCTTCAAACCCTATAATTTCTTAGTATTCACATATAATCCTTTTAACGATATGTAATAGAGACTAGGATTTACTTGGGCTCATGAATGTTTAAGAGGACAGACACAGGCATGAGGGGGTATGTGAATTTGTTATTGGAGATTTGGCCAGGGGCTTGGGTGGGAGAGCACCGGGGCCTCCCGAGAACTCTTTTTCCTCCCTTGTTTTTTTTTCTTCCTAAACCTACTTGCTGTAATTTCCAATTACTTTTACAGTAATACAAAATTTCATTCCTCAATTTAGGGATAGATTGTGAGGTCTAACACTTAGTACAACCTATCATAAATTCACCTATTGAACACCAAGGAAACTCACCATCAATCTTGGCTCAATGGTATGGACCAGCACATGAGTCACTTTGAATCAACACTCACTAAACTTCAAACCTCTGTTGGGGAAATCACTTCATCGATCAAATTATTCTCCCAATGTTAGAGTTGGCATCAAGACTCCTATGAATAAGGGGAATTTCATAGGTTTTCTCCAATGTACTACATCATTAAAACAAGCATCCACAACTTGATGACCAATGCTCCTATATGAAAAAGGATGATTCTGATGAACACTCACTAATACAAAAAGTATTTATCATGTTGGTTTTTTCACATCGGTTATAAATAACTGATGTGAAAAGGCCATGTATATTGGTTTATCATATCAGTTATGTGATAACCGATGTGAAAAAACTAATATCTAGATTTATCATGTCAGTTATATAATAACTGATGTGATAAATTGGGTTTTCATGTTGTTTATACTATAAATAATGTGATAAAGAAATTTTCATTGCTTTATGATGTCGATTATAAAATAACTGACATGATAAAGTAGATTTTTCACATCGGTTACTGTATAACTGACATGATAAAACAATAAAAATTTATTTATTGCATCAGTTATATAATAAATGATATTATATACAATTTTAAATTTTATGAATTATCATTTGGAATCATTTCAGTGTAATTCAATATCGTAAAAGAATACCCAGTTATCTTACGCAGAAGCCCTCACCTCGTTTCTTTGATCCAGTGGCCTCTAATATTGTCTTCCCATCTTTATACATCATCGGGTTTATTTGGACTCATTGTTGAGCATTCGATCTACTCATCTCTCAAATCTAAAGTAAGCCTCACAAATTGATCCTCACTTTCGGTCGTTCAATGTTGTGAATGCCCTAACTCTTGTTTTTTTCAATTCTGTTTACTCAAATCTCACATTACCATATTTATAAACCCTTAGGTTTCATTGGAATCATCATTTCACATTCATATATTGATCTTCTTGTCATGAATCTCGGATTACCATCTTCATATACCTTAGTTATCTGTGGATTTAAGTGAAAATATATAGATTTTCTTATATCTTAATGTTATTTATTAAATTATAAATTTAAGAATTATAACTTAATGTTATGGTGTTTTTACTACATGGAAGGGTGTTTTCACTGAATTATTTCACAGATATTTATATTGCATCTCATCATAAATTTCTGCATTGAATCTCCAAATGTTGCTTATTTGGATGATATTGGTGAATCATTCATTATTTATGCATACACTGCCATGTATATGGATAAATTTCAATAAGCATTGTTCATTTATTAGAAATTTAGTAATATTAAAATTTAATGTATACATACATTAAAATTTTCATACATTTCAATATGCAATATCCTATAAGTAGTTTATATGCATATCAACACTTTTCGTGTGATGTGGGCATATTCTTATCTTAAAAAATCATATATTAAATATGCAATCTACATATTATGAGTTATGTTCAATATAATTTTGACATTATTGGTGAATATTAAATATAAACTATTAATTGGGTTTTTACATATATTTGTAATATTATGATAAATATATGTCAGGTTTTGACTCTATTTGAACTAATTAACCCATTTGGTACAAATGATATTAGAAATTGATGCACTGCCTATCCCCAATCATACTTTATCCCTAGTTATACTTTTTCCTCAGTCATACTTTATTCCCAGTCATACTTTAGGTTAAATTAATTTTTAAATTTAGAGGATTATCCCACTACATAGGTAGAGTTTTTGTATGTTATATTTTCATGGAATTACACATGCATCACATGGTATTTACACTGAAAGCATTCCCCCCCCCATAAATTTTTATTTTTATTATATCAAATGAAGTAGACTAAAATATTTAAAATGTGCATTATTAGTGTGGTATATTCAAATAAAACATGTTTTCATAGAATACACAATATGTAATTATCTTTACACAATTTACATAATACACTAGGAATAAATAATAAATAATATTAATTTTGTATATATATGTACTGCATTAAAATTTCATAATTGTGTTTTTGAACTCTAATATACAATTATATTATAGTATGAATTAATTTTTATTCTAATAATTGTTCACTAGTGTAAATAGCGGTTTCAAAGTTGTGGTTTTGACGTCGGTTTCATAGAAATCGATGGTAAAGGTCAACAGTGGAGTGTTTTGGCATCAATTTTATATAAAAACAATGTGAAAAGATCATATTTTTAACTTTTGGCATCATTTTTTTTAAAACTGAGGCTAAAAAATTTTGGTCGCTGATTTTTGGCATTAGTTTTACCTTAAATCGACACTAAAATCAACAAATATATCTTTTGGTGCTAGTTCTAAAAGTTTAAAAATACCTTTTGGAATCATTTTTTCCTAAAACTAATGTAAAGAATGATTATAAAGTTTTATTCTATTTCCTAATATTTTAATTGACTGGTCGTGGAGCTAAAATGGACTTAGGGATCAAAATTTATGACCATTGGAAATTGGACTTCCTTAAGAGAAGTCTCAAAGAAGTCTAACTTTCAACAGAAATAAATTTTGATCTATAAGTCCATTTGAGCTCAATGATCAGTAAAATCAAGGTTCAAAAGATGAAATAAAACTTGGTAATCATTTATGATGTTATTTTTAGGAACAAAATGATGCAAAAATGCATTTTTTTTTAACTTTTGGCGTTGGTTCTTGTAAAATACGACACCAAAAGTTAAAAAAATACCTTTTGGTTTCATTTTTATCCAAAAAAAATGTCAAAAATGATTACCAACATGTATTTAGTTTCATAAGATTAGAATTTATTGGTTGTGGAGATAAAATGGACTTAGGGATCAAAATTTATGGCCATCAAAAGTTGGACTTCTTTAAGAGAAGTCTCAGAGAATTCCAACTTTTGGAGGCCATAACTTTTGATCCGTAAGTTCATTTGAGCTCAATGACCAGTCAAATTGAATATTAGGAAATAGAATACAACTTGGTAATCATTTTTGGAGTCATTTTTTATGAAAAATTATTCCAAAAGTATTTTTTCAACTATGTGAGTCCGACATTTCATTTTTTCACAAAGCACATTTCAATTTTTAAAATCCCACCTAAATTTTAATACATCCCTATTTTAAATATTTTAATTTAAAATATATAAATCATTATTCCATTTATTTAATTATTTTCAACTGATTCTATCTAAAAAAATTATCAATGATTCTTCAATCGATGATTTAATCAAGGTATTTATTCTCTTTGTTTGATTTCTTTATTGTTGTTTTCTTTAATGTATAAACATCTTGATGATTTTTATTATAATGATGGAGATTTCTTCCAATCATATTAAAAATATAATACTTCAGCATCATATTTACAAACTGAAGTATAAAATTCTTTATTGACCATCGTTATCATTTCCGTATGAGCTCTTCCTTGAAAAGAAGAGAAATAATGACAAACAAAACATCGATATGAAGGAAACCACTTAAATAATTGAAAATAGAATGAATATTTAAGTTTATTATTTATTTTTATCATTTGGATATTATAAGTTTCAGTTCTTATTTATCATGTTTTCTTTAAAGTGAATAGTATTTATCAAAACTTATAGAATTCAAAATTCTGACAGCCATAACTTCTGATCTGTAAGTCCATTTTAGCTCTACGACTAGTGAAATAGAAGCTCAATAAACCATATATGCACCATAATTTATATATTTTATGTTTCCATATCAGTTTTAGTAAAAAAAAATATGAAGAGTAATTTGTTTACATTTGATGTTAGTTTTTTTTGTAAAATCGACGTGAGACCATGATTTTTAACATCAGTTTTTGATAAAAATTGAAACTAAAAAGCTTGTGGAATCAGACATTAAATATAGTATTTCCAAAAAAATGGATGTTTCAAGTTAAAAATTTTACATTATGATGTCAGTTTATAAAAACAGACATTGAATGTCCAACTTTTAACATTGGCATCATCAACATCGTTTAAAAACCGACATCAAAATATAAAAAAAACCGACGTGAAAACCCTTTTTTCTACTAGTGGTTTGTTTTTTCATGAAAAAAATCTATTAAAAAAATTAAATGATGAATATTAAAATCAAAATAAAAATTCACACTTGATTTGGATTCTTATTAATAATGTTCAATTTCAATTTTTATCTAATTTCATTTAGAGGAAAATGAAAAATAAGAGATTGGTCTAATTGTATTTTTATTTGTAAATTACTTATATGTATTTCTTTTTATGATTTATCAATTATATTCCATTATTGTCTAGAATTTTTAATTATACTTTTTAAATGCGTATTTTTTTAAAAAAAAAAGTTTTGTTACTTTCAAATTATGACATCTTTGATATAAATCTAACCTTGGTTTGAATTGAATGGTTTATTCTCACTTTTATCACAATTTAATTCTTTTGAAAAAAATATATTTTATATTTGTCATAGATAATAATGAGTTGAAGTTGGATTACGACACTTTAAATAAGTGATGAATATGAGGAAGGTGTTGATACTTTTTTGGAATTTTCTAAATGAAATGTTCTAAATGACAACATGTTTTTTGTCCATGACTGAAATGTTTAAATATGAAGAAGATGAAAATCAAAGAGATCAAAGATCATTTAATTTTTCATGGTTTTAATTTGAGTCACATCCCTTGTATTTGGCATGGTAAAACTGGGCAAAATTTCATATCTCTTGATGATGATGCTTTGCAAGATGATAAGTCTGATGAAATTAATGAAATGATTCATGATATTGTAGTAGAGGGAATTCAAAAAGAATCAACAATTAAGTGTCTATATGGTGATACTGAAAAACCATTGTATCTGGGTTGTATAGAATTTATGGTTTCATCTATGGTGTTAATATTGATTAAATTAAAGTAAAAAAATGGATGGAGTGACAATAATTTTATAGAGTTGCTATAATTGTTGAAATATATTCTTCACGAAGACAATGATCTTCCAGATTCACATTATAAAGTGAAGAAAATACTATGTATGATGGGATTAGGATACAAAAAATTACATGTCTTACTGAATGATTGTGTTATATATAGAAATGAATACGAATTTCATTCAGAGTGTCCTAAATGTGATACATCACAGTATAATTTGAAAGAAAAATCACAGGTTGATTTAGCAGTTATAGAGACCCCTACCAAGACATTTTGGTATCTTCCTATAATTACTCATTTGAAATGTTTATTTGAAATTAATATGATGAAAAAAATGTTAATATGGCATGTAGATGAGTGGATATGTGATGGAAAATTATGGCATCTAGTTGATTTTCCATAGTGGAAGAAAATTAATCACTAGTTTCCTACATTTGTAAATGAATTTATAAATCTCAAACTTGTACTGTGCGCAGATGGAATGAATCCTTATCAAAGCCTTAGTAGCACACATAGTTCATGGCCTATTTTATTGGTAATTTAAAACTTATCTCTTGAATTTTGTATGAAGCAAAAAATATGTCATGTTGAGTTTAATGATATCTAGACTAAAACAGCCTGGAAATGATATTGAAATATTCTTATCATCTTTAATTGATGATTTGAAACTGTTATGAGAGGAAGGTATAAGGGTGTATGATTCTTATAAAATAGAATATTTTCAACTACATGCAATGATTATGTTCACTATAAATAACTTCCCAACATATGGAAATTATTCTGGATATAATGTTAAGGGGAATAAAGCTTGTCCAATTTGTAAATATACTTCATATTATCAACTGCATCATGGGAGAAAAGAAGTATACACTGGTCATTGAAAGTTTATGTCTATGTATCACTCTTATAGAAGATTAAAAAAGGCATTAAATGGATCACATGAATTTGATATTACTCCAAAACCTTTTTCCACTGATCAATATTTTGAGAGGGTGAAAAACATTGATGTGACATTCAAAAAGACACAAAAATTTGGTAATGATAGAAATATTTGGAAGAAAATTTCAATATTTTTTGAGCTAACATATTGGAGATATCATGAGGTCAAACATAACATTGATGTCATGCATGTGAAGAATAATATTGGTGATAACTTTGAAGAACCCAATTTGTTTAAAGTTATATTTTTGTTGTAATTATTGTCAATATATTTGATTGATGAAAAGTCAATGTTATAGTGTTTGAAGAATTGAGGTTATTCCTTTGTATTATTGTTAATAATTATTCATGATTTTGAAAGGTTGATTTGATTTGAATAATTTTATTTAAGTAAAGAAACAATAAACCTAACAATTATATAGTTGGTCTTTAGTTCCAAAGACTTTTTCAAATATTAATGCACAATGTTTGCTACATTGATTTCAAGAGTAAGAAGAAGAGGCCATTTTAATGAGGAGATTTTGTGATTTTTAATTTAATTTTGAGAACAAGGTTGCAATATTTTGGAATTAATATGATGGAATTGATTATTAATATGATGGATTTGGTGTTTGGAATTTGAAAATGTTTTTAATATAGTGTTATTAAAAATTCATCCACCATCTAGCCAGCTATCCAAGGGAAGCAGAACGCACCAATGCAGGTGGCTGAGCTTAACCCTCATCCAACCAACTAGGAGGTGGTATGGTGTGTTTAGTGCACACCCATAGGGGAACATGTGAAAGCAGTGGTGGAGCAACCACCATGTGGGGAGACATGGTGGCGGAGGTGGGTACAGGAGTGCGCAAGTAGAGAATTAGTATGGGGTGGTACTGGGGAGGGAGGAGGAGAATTCTAAGAAGATGTTGGATCAGGTTTTAATATAAAGAGAGATAATCCATGATATTTTTATATGTGGTGTGAACCTTTTCTGTGTTACTATAGCACCGAACAAAATCCATCCATTCAATTCACCAATCGTTTCATCTTGCTTTTAGATATGATCATCCATTTTAAAAAGCATGGAAAGAACCAAGGCCTCCTTATATCAATTTATTTGGATGACGTGAGTCATCTGATCTCCATGCAAGGTCATATTCCTCACCCATCACCTGATTTATATTCATCAAAGATTCTTAGAGTGATGTTGATAGTGGCTTGAACCCAATATTTCGATCTTCGTTTGGGTTGTTTAAATATCTGAAGCTGATCGAAATATAATGTAATTGTGTTTGCATGAAATAATGAAAATCAAACTGTTGATATATAGCATGGAGAAAAAAATGAAATTTCTGTAATAGTGTTTTGTTTTACTATGAAGGAGTTGTTTCATGCTTTTAAATGAGTTGGTCATTGTGATTCCATAAGATTCTAAGGTGATGTTTGAAGCCTATAAATACTGAAGCTGAGATCATTTACATGTGGTGTTTTTATCTCTCATCTGAGAGTAGTTTTTTGAGTGAGAAAGAGCTCTGTGAACTATATGGTTCATGAAGGTTTCTATGTAGTTTTTTTTCACGAAGAAAGGGTGATGACTGTGATCACTTGACATGTGCATTGCACACTCGTAGTGGTTCGTAAAGAAGCTTGTTTCCATGAGGCAATAGGGATAGTGTTGTGTGCATCTCCCAGCCTTGCATGAAATGTTTGATATCCCATGGGACAATATAAAAAAATGTTGTTATTCATGAAGATGAACTTGCACGCCTACAATGTTAAGAGTAAATAGTGGACATTCAGTTTTGCATGAAAGAAGAATATTATATAGTGACTTGTGTGCATTCAGTTTATTTGTGAAAAAGAAGTGTGGACAGTGTATATGTGTGCACACTTGCATGAATGGAGAAGTGTAATAATTGTTGTATATGCATATGAATTGTTCAAGAGTTTAGTGTGTGAAAGTGTGAGTGCTCATTTTATTGTACGAAGGTGAGTGCATAAGAAGGAAGACAATGTGTGGGAGTATTTGTTACTTAAAAAATATGCAATATAAGTCATCCATTCATTAAGTATCAAATATTGGATAGTGTGTTTGTCCATGCATATGTGAATGAGTACATGAACATGTGATTACTTAATCGTTTGAATAATCAAGAAAGCAATACACTGGGTAGTAAAGAAGAACACTCAGTGTATTTGTGCATGTTTATTATTGCATAAAATGAGAAGTCCATGCAGTATATTAAATACATGAATGAAGTTTGAATAATTACACATGAAATATTAATTGCATATTCAGTGTGTAGTTTTTGAGACTAAAGTTGGGACAATTATTTTATATGTGTTTCAGATTATATTTGTAACTGAGTTTTTCAGTAGTTAGTGAGGTCGTTCCTTCTATAAAATAAAGAATGTTTGCCCGAGAAGTGTTTTACTGAGGTAGATGATTATATTCAGTGATGAGAAATAGTTGAGAAAATCCAACATCAGTGAAAAGTTGAGAGTTAAGGTAGAGCATTATATTAGAATTCAACTTGTAGAGTATTGAGGAATATTTAGTTGTACATTCTGATATTGTAGTGAGTGGGAGTTTAAGTGATAACTTCTACTGACTGAGAAGATTATACTAAACTGAATTTCATGTAGTGTTATTGATTATATTAAGTGGAATTCGTTGAGTTTCAGTTTAAATGAGAAAGTATAGAATCATTTTATTTCAGTGGCTCGAAGAGGAAGATATGTTTTGTGTTGTAGTGGAAGATTGTAGTTCTTGTGATCTTTCTCATTGTGTTCGTGTTGTGTTTGTTGTACACTGGTGGTATGCTGGTATAATTTGAGAAAAGGTTCATACCTACCCACAATGATTTTAGGATAATATCTAATCAACCCACTTGTAATTTTTGATTAATTCATAGTGGATAATCTATGTCTCAGATCATCCCAAACACAGCAAGGACGTAGTCACCAACATCAGGGGTGAACCATGTAAAAATACTATACATTGTGCTTTATTTACTTTTAGTCCTACATGTGGTATAATTTTACTTGTTAACAAGGAATATCCATTCACTCTAACAAGTGCAGATGTTCAAATTAAAAATGGGTAAGAGAAAAGAAAAGAAAATTGGTAAAAACTTATGTACACTGATTCACCCCACTCTCAGTGTACCTGCATGATCCAATGGGTACTTTAATTGGTATCAGATCATAGGTTACACCTCTAAAGTAAAGTTTGATTTTGAATAAGTAAAAGAGACCACATAAAATGCAGAGGAAATGAACAAATGGAGAAAAATATTCCTTCAGGTATAAGTAGGAAAAGAAAGTTAAGAAAATTGTGAATCAAACTACACCCAATAAGAATGATGATATGAATGTCACACTAATGAAAATATGCTTCCACTGTGGAAGAAAGGTCATATTATGGACCATTGAAAACATGTCATAAAAATCAATGCTAGTGGGAGAAAGTTAAATCAGAAAAATAAATTAAACTCAAAATCAAATGAAATGGTTGATTTTTTGCACATGAGCCTCATCCCGATTGGTGAGGAATCGGTAGGTGCATCCAAGAGACCCAAGATCAAATCTGGGTGGAGGCGTATTTCCTGGTAATGTAGCAGGTATTGTTCAGTATTGTAGTAGTCAGAACTATTATTCCATCTGGGCCTTTGGGCCAGCAGTTTGGTCCTCAGGTCCTGCAAGGATTTCGGGCCACCCAAGGCCTTCGGGCTAGTTGATTCTCAAGGCCTTCGGGCCACCTTTAAGGCCTTAGGGCCACCCCAAGGCCTTCAGGCCACATGAAATGCAGATGTACCAGTCAGACTACGAGGGAAAATGCTTCAGAGGAGGATTCAAGGCAGGCGCATTCACTAGAGTAGAGCTATCCGGAATTGGAAGAATGAGTGGGTATGGCTTTTCCATCGGTACGAGTCCTGTGCAGTTTTTCATAGGAAAGCTAGCTGACCAGCCTTGTGAAGGTGGAGTGATGATATCATGACATATGTTGGAGAGGAGAAGTTCCAAGTTGTCTTGTCTGGGTGATTCCCTAAGACCTATGGGTCATGTAATTGTATCTAAGCCTTCGGGCCTTGTAAGGGTTCCACCTCACCCCTTAAAAGGTGTATTATCAAAAATAATAAAAAATGAAGGCCTTTGGGTCATTCTGAAATTGTTGATTTTCTAAATGAAAATCAAGATGAAAAACTTGAATTTCATGAAAGGTTTCGTAAAATTTATAACCCTATGATTGCTGAATATTTTTGTAGAAGGTGAACAATGTTTGGGCATATTACTAATAAATGCATGACATGGTTGCATGAACAAATAGAACTAGTGAATAAAAAAAGAGAAGCACCAATGGATTATTATGTTAAAATTTATATCATGAAGAAAGAGTCTACACACAAGAATAAGTCTAATCATATACCAAAAGAATGATTAATCATATGGAAAGAGCAGTTGGAATTGGATAGAAAGTTGGAATAAGTAAAGAAGAATGAAAGTTCACTACTTATTAATGTGAAGAATACAATTTCATATAAGATAAAAGATGAAGAAATCAAGAAGTCTATACTACCCTTAAATTATAAACATTTTAAAGTCAAAGAAGAAGAAAACATGATGAGTTTTTATGAATCTTGAGCATTATTAAAAGAAGTTTCTGGGTTGAGAGATAAATATCATCCATGCTGCTCTAACTAAAAAAATCATTGAAGAATAAACTTTTTCCCATGTATATTTTATGTTTGTTTATTTTATGTAGGGAATTAAAGGTGAGGCACATATTTAGGGGGGTTCTGAAAATATGAGTTCTATGAAAATATTATACAGTATTCAGGAGGCTATCCATCATGGAGTTATTTATGTCAATTGCCGATAAAATTGTTCTTAAAGATCATTCTTTAAGAGAGTCAATGATGATGAAGAAAATGAATGAAGATCATTCCTCTAGGGGGACCAAATATGAACAATTGCCGGAGTTGAATATCTCAACTTATATCATCTAATATTTGAAGTTCTGGTAAGGGATTTATTTGATGATTTAAAATTCTATAAATTGAATATTTTTATTAAAGAGGTATGTTCTTCTATCTCTATATGGATAACAATTCTAAATCAGAAGAGGAGCATCTGATATTTTGATGACAAAAGAAAAATGGATTGATAAATGGGAAGTTCATTTTTTAGTTGAATGTTTCTAATATATTTGTTGAGATAAATATAGGATATTTGTTTAAAATATTTTGAACAACTTCTGAAAGAATATTTATGTGATGGAATCATATTAAAAAAAATTATTCATAAGATTTGCTGTCTAAATTGGCCACTCTTATTTTCTACATTGGGTTATCCCATGTAGACTTAGATTTGATTAATTAATGACTAATTGATTTTTGAAATGTGATGCTTTCCTTCTCTCAAATAGATCATTTTTGAATTTCTGATAAGTGACATCTCTTATGAAATGAGAATATTTAAGGAGAGAAGAGGAGAAGTTCAATTGTTACAGAATGAAGTAATTTTAATCATTTCCCATACTTATATATTTGGTTTTATTATCAAGTAAGGGGGAGAAGAATACATTGACTTTGAAAGTGAAATGGGTATTGACAACAAATCCAAAGGGGGATATTGAAGAACCCAAATTGTTTAAAGTTATATTTGTGTTTTAATTATTGTCCATAGACTTGATTGATGAAAATTCAATGTTACAGTGTTTGAATAATTGAGGTTCTAACTTTGTTTTGTTGTTGAGAATTATTCATGATTTGTAAAAGATGATTTGATTTGAATAAGTTTCTTTAAAAAATTATATTTGTTGTTGTTGAGGTTATAACTTTGTTTTGTTGTAATTCTCATGATTTGGAAAGGATGATTTGATTTGAAGAATTGAGGTTTTAACTTTGTTTTGTTGTTGAGAATTATTCATGATTTGGCAAGGATGATTTGATTTGAATAATTGAGGTTCTAACTTTGTTTTTTTGTTGAGAATTATTCATGATTTGGAAAGGATGGTTTGATTTGAAGAATTTTATTTAAGTAAAGAAACTTGCAGAGTGGGTATTTAGTCCCAAAGACTCATGCAAATATTAATGCACAATTTTTTCTACATTGATTTGAAGAGCAAAAAGAATAGGCCATTTTCATGAGGAGCTTTTTAGGTTTGTGATTTAATTTTGAGAAGAAGGTTTCAATATGTTGGAATTTATATGATGGAATTGATTATTAATATGGTGTTTGGAATTTGAAAAGGCTTTTAATATATTGTTATTAAAAATTTATCTACCATCTAGCCACACACCAATGTGGGCGGTCGAGCTTAATCCTCAGTGAGCCATGCACACCTAGATGGGCGCATGTGAAAGTATTGATGGAGCAACCACCATGCGGGGTGGCATGAGGGAAGAGGTTGGCGCAGGAGTGCACAAGCAGAGAACCGATAGGGGCGATATCGGGGAGGGAAGAGGAGAATTCTGAGCAGCTATTGTCTCAGGTTGTAATATAAAGAAGAGATAAGCCATGAGATGTTTTGATGTGGGACGACCTTTTTGTGTGTTACTGTATCACTGAAAGAACTCCATCCATTTGATTCACCAATCATTTCATCTTGGCCATAGATCTGATCATCCATTTTAAAAATCATGAAAAGAACCAGGGCCTCCCAATCTAAATCGATTTGAATGATGCGAGGAGTTTTTTTATACTCTTTCTGATTTTTTTAAAACCTCCTAGGTTAATTTTTTTTAAAATACCACTGTAAGGAGGCATCGTAGATGCCGCCTTTTCCTTAAAACACTAATTTTTTTCTATTATAATTATGTTTTTTATATATTTAAAATTTTAATGTTTTATTATTTTGTTCATATGGTTATATATATATAAATAAAACTTAATGTTTCAACATAATTTATCTTTTATTCAAGTATGTGACTTTTCTATCCTAAATAATATAAATTGTAAGACATATATGAATGAAATTTTAAACATTGTTTAAACATATAACATGTAGTCAAAAATTAAAATAATTTCTTAAAAAATATTGATGAAAAATTATTTATAAGCTTTCTAATCCACCTACTTGAAATTTAAAAATGTTTCAAGTACGTGACTTTGTTGGCATTTATAATATAAACTATAAGACCGATATGAATAAAATTTTAAACGTTTCTTAAACATATAACTAGTAGTCCAAAATAAAAACAATTTCTTAAAAAATATCTGAAAATTATTTATAAGTTTTCTAATCCACCTACTTGAAACTTAAAAATGTTTCAAGTACGTGACTTTATTGGCCTATATAATATAAACTATAAGACCGATATGAATGAAATTTTAAAAATTTCTTAAACATATAACTAGTAGTCCAAAATAAAAATAATTTCTTAAAAAATCTTGGTGAAAAATTATTTATAAGCTTTCTAATCCACCTACTTGAAACTTAAAAATGTTTCAAGTACATGAGTTTTCTTGCCTTTATAATATAAACTATAAGACCGATATGAATGAAATTTTAAAAATTTCTTAAACATATAACTAGTAGTCCAATTTTTAATTTTTATTTATATGGGTCTTATAGTTTATATTTTATAGGGTTTCAAAGTCAAGTAGGTGGCTTAGTATCCTCCTCAACATTCATTCTTTTCGCTCTCACTTTTGAGTTACATTTCTTACATTCCTTTCATTATAATTTATTTATTTTATTTATGAAACTCTTTATGTTCAACAAGTTTTTAGATGATTAGGCTATCTTTTAAATTACATTTACATTGTTTTTATACTGTAGATTTTTAATCTTTTAAAGTTATTTACTAGAAATTTACTAATTATTTCTATGTATCAAGTAGTCGACTTTGAAAGTTGTCAAATATAAGTTATTCCTAAAATATAAATGAAAACTGAAATACCAGATAAACATATAAGAAGAGATAATAGTAATAATAGTATTTTGATTTTAGTAGACATAAAACATGTAAACAAAAATGTACAATCAATATCTATGTCTGTGGCGAGGAGATTCCATCCCACATGGTCGTCTACGAATAGGACATCCACATAAAGTGCGTAGTGGAGTCTAATGACCTGGAGAAGGCTGATCATTGGGCACTGGAACATCGACTGGCACATCCTCCATCTATGTTTCAATGGGAGGAGCTATCAACTACATCTTGTACTGCCCTCCAGATCCTTCTCCCACTAGGGTGGTAGAAGGACATGCCTCCATCGCAGTGGGGGAACCAAGAATGTGATGGAGCTATACCCCAAGACGGTGATGGATCTAAAATCCAAGTTTATAATGGATCCCAAGGATGTGAAGAATCTAGAACCAAAGATGGAGAGAACTGTGGATATCCTATCAGGAAAGATAGATCCCATGCCACCTGAGTCACATCCTGAATCGGCTGATCCTAGACAACTAGAGGGCCGACCTCTGCCTGTGGAATAGATGAGGCCTCACGTGCAGAACACCGTTGTCTACGTCATTGTGGCTATGGATCCCCAACACCACTAGCAGCTGCAGGATGTTCCTATGGGGTAGGAACCTCCTCTCTTTGAGCCTAACGCATGAAGATGCTCCCGGAAAGCGCATGAAAGGATGCCCTCGCCTCTAGCACTGTAGCATAGACGACTACTCGGCTAAATACCCCCTCCTCCTCTTCATCACTCATGTGAACAAGATGATCTATGTGGCTTCCCTGTAAATAGATTCAAATTGAATTATAAAATAGTTCAATAAACAAACTAATGGATATTTATTGACTTACCATCCTCTTCAACTCTATGTCGGGTTGGGTAAGATACAGTATAGACTTTAGTCTATACCATGGCACATACTCAACCTGCTCCGAAAGAGATAATCGATTCATAGGAACACCCTGAATATGAAACTCTGCACGTCTATGCCAGCAGTCGATAAAGCCGACATGTACTCGGGACCAGTCATCATCCTGCCTCCCTGTCAGCTTCATCCCATGAAGTCAGTCTATCTATCTCGATGGTAATGGAATCAGCTGAGTAAAAAAAAACCGGTGCATGAATCTGTCAGGATGCTACCACTCAATAATATGGAAGTGAATGAGGGGCACTACAACCATAGCATCCTCAAGCCCAACAGTGTAGTATGCTGGCAACTGGTCTGTAATACTTCAATGTGGAAGCCATGAAATCTGAAATGACAAGTGATTTTGTCAAAAAATCACCTAAATAAAAACCAAAATTGATGCTATTATTACATATGTTAGATAGTGATAGATTGTATATACATACCTGATTAGGTAAGAGATAGTCCAACTGTATCCGATATACGCCCAAATGTTGTCTCGGAACCACGTCAAAATTGTTTGGCTGACACCACTTGTAAAATACATCAACGATAGTGACAAATAATGAGAAATTATAGTCAATAACTCATAGTAGAATCAGAAACCAATATAAATGACTGATCATACTAGCGTCCATGCGGAGCGTCATGCAACACCTCTATCTCGATCAGCGGACCATAAAGGTCAGGGTGGAATGTTGGGATGCACTCCCATTCCCACATCTGAATAAGGATGACGCATCCCCCGAGACCTGTGCGGTCCCTGTGGGATAGCCTGCATAATTCTCTATACATGTATTCCAAGTAGGTTGATCCCCAGTTGTACATCCCAGCCCGATCAAAGTCCTCTAGTAGGAGTAGATACATCATGTGCACATGCATCCTTGAGTTATCAGTACACATGGTCCCACCAATGAGCAGTAATTTATATGCATGGGTATAACACATGATAGTTTGCTCATCATCATCATCCTGTAAATGTGGAATCTGCGACTCCAACCAAGGTATAGATATGGATGCTCCATCTGCAGCCCTATGGTTGGAAAAAATATCAACGCCTAACAAGCGCTGAGCAAGGTCTGGCCAAGCTACACGAGTGAGTCCAATAACAGGTCTCCTTGGATAGGAAGACCAAGAATCACTGCCACATCCTCAAGGGTGATGGTCATCTCTCCCTTAGGCAGGTGGAATGTGTGTCTCTGGTCTCCACCTCTCAACGAGGGCAGCAAGTAGTTAATGATCTAAAAATGTAAAATCTGATATGGTAAGTCCATAGAAGCCAACACGGTTCAAGTATGGTCTAATGGCATGTGGAGTCTCCCTATGATAAAAATGGTGCGCTCGACGCACCTTGATCAATCGACCTGGATGACCCTCTAACACGGCTTGAAAAATATGGGTAGGCTACTGAGTGAGTAGTGTGGTATCATCCATATGAATATAAACAAATGAAATGAGTTGTAAGTGTAAAATGTAAATATAACGTTATGGTTAGAATAATGTTATGACTTTTAGAATGGAATACATGAAATATTTATTCACATTGTTTTATGAAGTTATTTTTACCAAAATAAATATAATTATGCAATTCTTTTGGTTCTGAATAGAAGAAAGATAACAAGAGTAAAGAAGAGAAAAAATAGATTGAAAAAATTATGTTGTGAAAGAATTTTATTAATGAAAATATCTTTGTAAGAATTTTATTAAGGTTTTGGAAACATGTTTTTGGGTCTTGAATTTGGTTAAGACATATTATGGAGGATATTTATGATTAAGTAATTATAGATTGGATTAAGATAAACCATGTCAATTACTAATGATGTTTTATGAATTTATGTAATTATTTGTATTGAACAACTTATGCTAATCATTATGATACTATTATTTAGTTATAGAGTAGTTTATTAAAATATCACACATAATTTAACCAAAAACCACAGAAAAGGGAAGATTCTTTTGGGTTGGGGTTTATGTTTGAGGATTTAGGGTTTCGAATTTTATTATTAAGGTTTAGGAAACTTGTTTCTGGGTTAAGTGTTATGCTTTTGGGTTTTAGGGTTTAGAAAATAGATAAAGTTGAGGAATAATGAGAAAGTTATTTCTTAAAAGCAATAATGTTTTTATTAAATAAGTTCTATTATCTAAAATATCGGGTCTTGAATTTGGTTAAGACATATTATGGAGGAGCTTGATGATTAAGTAATTATGGATTGGATTAAGATAAACCATGTCAATTACTAATGATGTTTTATGAATTTATGTAATTATATATATTGAATAACTTATGCTAATCATTATGATACTATTATTTTATTATAGAGTAGTTTATTAAAATATCACACATAATTTAACCAAAAACCATGGAAAGGGGAAGATGCTTTTGGGTTGGGGTTTTTGTTTGAGGGTTTAGGGTTTCGAATTTTGTTATTAAGGTTTAGGAAACTTGTTTTTGGGTTAAGTGTTATGCTTTTGGGTTTTGGGGTTTAGAAAATCAAGAGAGTTGAGGAATAATGAGAAAGTTATTTCTTGAAATCAAGAATGTTTTTATGAAATAATTTATATTATCTAAAATATTGGGTCTTGAATTTGGTTAAGACATATTATGGAGGAGCTTTATGATTAAGTAATTTTGGATTGGATTAAGACAAACCATGTCAAATACTAATTATGTTTTATGAATTTATGTAATTATCTGTATTGAATAACTTATGATAATCATTATGATACTATTATTTCATTATAGAGTAGTTTATTAAAATATCACACATAATTTAACCAAAAACCATGGCAAAGGGAAGATGATTTTGGGTTGGGGTTTATGTTTGAGAGTTTAGGGTTTTGAATTTTGTTATTAAGGTTTAGGAAACTTGTTTCTGGGTTAAGTGTTATATTTTTGGATTTTGGGGTTTAGAAAAATGAGAAAAAAAGAGATAACAACATTTACTTTAGAATATGAGAATGTCATAATGAAGACAATACATCATTATGGATGAGACTGTGAACTCGACCTAACAACGTTTGGGAATTGTTTTCCGTTACGACCTTATTTATGACAATCATGCATCGCAAACTCTACCATTGTTCTTGAGGCCAGTCCATCTCATTTTGCATCCTACTGGCCTTCGGTCTCCCATGAGGACGTAACTGATTCATGTCAAGTATCACTATCGGCTGGCCTTCGGGCATTGGGAAATAATGATACTCCCAAATAGGTGTCCATGGTGCATCATAATAGGTAGCAATGGTATCCATCCAGTACACTGGATCAACAAATGCTTCCCATGATATGTTCATAGAGGCACATGCTACAATGACATGTGTGCATGGAAACCATAAGGCCTAAAAGTTTCCACATTGACATTGCCTTATTTCCAGTAATACCTCCATTTTTTAACCGATGAAATTTGTGATGGGGTTTGAACGCTATTAAACTTCAAATCAGGAGTCTTCTCGTCAAAAAAGGTAGACGTGATAACCAGAAGCTTCTTCAATATTCTTTTCAATTTCTCATTGAAAGTGTCTTCCATATCTTAGCCCATGCTGTATTCCATCTGATGCTAGTTTTTGTCTATCAAAAAAGTACTTAACGCATCGATATAATGTCTCCTGAACTAGGGTGGTTATAGGTAGCTTGTGAAGCCCTTTGAAGACAGCATTGATGCACTCCACAATGTTTGTCTTCATGTGTCTATACCTCTTCCTCCTGTCATATGCCAATTCCCATTTCTCTTTTGGAATCCGCATCATATAATCATAAACTTCTTAATTAGCCTGGTGGATTTGTTCAAAATTTTCTTCAAGCCACCATTGGTATTAATTATATGCTACATAGAATAGATGATATTTCACATAAATTGATTTTATCTTTATGTTGAAATAGTAAAAAATAACGAATACAATGCATACTAAGCCTCATGATTTCCTTCTTTATCGGTTCATTGTGGAATTTTTTATGCACATTTCTAGAAATGTGTCTAATGTAGAACTGATGATGTGCATTTGGGTATCTCCATGTACTAGGATCCGCATTGATTGTCTCATTAATTTCCCGATAGTGATCTGATATCAAACAAACACCCCGAATGTTGGTGAAATGGTTGCTGATACATGCTAGAAAACAAATCCATGATTCATAGTTTTCTTTCTCTATAATAGAAAAGGAAAGAGGAAGAGGTGAACAGTTTCTATCTTGGGTTGTCGCAATCAACAATACGCCCTTGTATTTTCCATATAGAAATGTTCCATCAATCTGAATAAACTCTTTGCTGAAACAAAATGCGGAGATACAGGGAAGGAATGCCCAGAACAACCGATGAAATTGAAAACGAGATGGATCAATTCGGTTATCATGAGACATGTGTTCATTTGTATCTATATGGAAGAAAACTTGGTTATGATGCCTCAGTATGCCTAGCAATTTTGGCAACACCTGATATGAGTCATCCCAGTCACCATAGACCTTCACAATTGCCTTCTGTTTCACCATCCTTGACTTATTATAAGAAATATTATAACCAAATGTTTGTTGAATCCTCTCTTGAACAAGGGCTATTGGAACATCTTGGCATGTCCTAATCATCTCAACAACAATATATGACACAAATTCTTCATCCAATGAGGTATGATCTTGTGTGAGGCTTGGCTGAATGCAAGTATGAGCCGCCCCAATCCTCGAGATTCTCCAACCTCCAAATGTAATGTCTGAAATCACCCTCAAGAGAAATCTAAAATCATCCCCATACTTCTCACACCGTATGTCATATTTACTATGGCATGATTCGTGAACTATATAGTTGTAGTTCCTCTCAATATGAAATCTCTTTAGCATTATTTTTAATGCATCTTTACTTGGAAAATTCTTTCCAATATATAAGGTTTTGTCCATCTCACTAAACCTATCTGGTAAAACTCCGAGGAACTCAGTTGCCAGTGTGAAAACATTATTGTCAAATTCATGCACACGTGTCATTACTTCTGACCAAGATGAAAGGGTGGTGGATGATTTATTGTAGTTCTAAGTTGATGTACAACTAATGCATTTCTCGAAACCTCATTCCTAACTTCAGTTGATCCCTCCTCATCAGCACTATTGTCACCATCTGATCCGTCATTACAAAACTTCTCATCAGAGGTCGGATTGACATGTATATCCAGGAGATCATTTAGGTAGTCCTCTTCTACTGTATCATTTAGAATAAGCTCAATTTCATGGGGTGGATTGTCTTCAACCACTCTTGTAATTCTACGTCTTTGTAAAACTGGATGTTGTTATTGTATAGTAGCAACATCAACGTATAACTCTATCATGGTACCATCTGACTGTTGAGAAAATAAATTAATTGCTTGGACCCACTACGCATCAGCAACCAATGGACAAGTTAGACGCCACAGTGTTGCTGGGAATTGCAAATGTCTATAACTCATAGACTTGATATCTTGATCGGGTCCCAGATTTAAGGAATGCTGAATTCTCTCTTGAAGGTCACTTATGGTTACACAATCAGCTGTACTAACCACCATTATTGGTTGTGTACTATAAGAAGCTCCTTGCTCAGTTTGAATAACCTCCCCATAGCAATACACACAGGTAAACATGATTCACTACATCAAAAATGTTTCTTTCATCAGAATTATGATACTGTAACAAATATTAATAGTTAATTATAAGTAACTAATCACATGTATTCATTTTTAATCCTATGTTATCATTAATTAATCTATAATTAATCATTACTAATAGTAATTATTATTTCTAAACTATATATAATTAACTAAACTACTAAATACATAACATATTTAATTACTAATAATAACTTTTTTAGCTAATCCATCATTCTTTAATCACTAGTTAATCAATATTAAGTTATTCTTTAATTATTTATTCTTTAATCCTTAATAATATTATATTAATTAGTTATTTATAATTAAATAATCATATATATTCATTTTTAATCCTAAGTTATCATTAATTAGTATATAATTAGTCATTACTAATAATAAGTATTATTTCTAAACTTTATATAACTAATTAAACTACTTAAATAGATTTAATTACTAATAATAAATTTCAGTCATTAATGATTTTGTCCTTATTTCATTATATAACATCATAATTATCATTTTATCATTGATAAATATACTAATTCAATTTCTTTTTTCTTAGATATTTTAGTAGTTTATAATGAAAATATGAATCATCTTAAGCATATCCCCCGGGAGTGTCAAATCAGGAGTGCAGCAAGGCCCTCTTTCGTGTACCAGGATACCCGGGTCAAGCCCGAAACTCCTTGTCGGAGTTTTCACTCCTAGGCACATCTGTGCTAGAGCCACATCCACTTGTTTGTATCCAGATAGGGACTTGATTGCTTAGATAAGCACATAATATTTAAGCTACCAAAATTTCACAATACTTAATCCTAAATTAATCATAAGTTAATCTATACTTAATCTATACTTAATCTATACTTAATATATACTACTAACAATAATTATTTCAAACTATATATAAATAATTACAGAACATAATAAACAAAATATTAAGAACTACCTAAACTACTTAAAAAATAAAATATTTTAAAATAAAAAGAAATCAATTAAATAAATAAAAAACATTAAATTAAATAAATAAAAATACCTCTAAATGATGCTTCGTAAAAACCCACATAGAAAATTAATTTTCTAGAGAGATATGGAGAGAATTTAGGCGAGATGAAGGCAAGACTTGAGGCTAAGACGACATCGCTGATGCTGCTTTTCACTCTGGGTAAGGCAAAAGGCGACATCGGTGGTGCTGCCTTTGGCCTTACCTAGAGGAGAAAGGTAGCATCCTCCCACCGTCTTTGTCATGTCATCGATCTGGGCCAAAGGCGGCGCAGGAAGTAAAGGCGGCATCACTGATGCCGCCTTTGTAGCATATTTAAAAAAAATTAACATATGCTGTTTTAATTTTTTTTCAGAAAATGTATAAAAAAACTCATGATGTGAGCCATCCAATCTCCATGCAACATCGTATTCCTCACCCAGTACCCAAGTTATGTTCTTTGAAGCTTCCTGAAGTGACATCGACAGTAGCTTGAACCCAAGCTTTCGAGCTTCGTTTGGGTTGTCTAAAGATCTGAAGCTGATCTAAATATCTTGCAACTGTGTTTTCATTGAATAATGAAAATAAAACTGTTGATATATAGCATGGAGTGAAAAAATGAAATTCCTGTGATGGTTTTTTGTTATGTTGTGAAGGGGAGGCTGTATGATTTGAAATGAGTTGGCCGTCATAATTCCAGAAGATTTTGAGGTGACGTTCAACACCTATAAATACTAAATCCGAGCTCATTTTCATGTGTAGTTTATATGTCTCATCTGAGAGAATTTTCTTGAGTGAGAAAGAGCTCTATGAACTCTCTGGTTCACGAAGGTTTTCATGCAGTTTTGTTTGTGTGAAGAAAGTGTAGTGACCGCGATCACTCAACATGTGCATTGCACACTCTTAGTGGTTCGTAAGGAATATTGTTTCCGTGAGGCCATAGGGAAAATGTTGTGTGTGTCTCTCAACCTTTTTTGAAATGTTTGAGATTCAACGGGATAGTATAAACAAACGTTGTTATTCATGAAGATGAACTTGTGGGCCTACACTGTTAGGAGTAAATAGTGGACATTCAGTTTTTCATGCAAGAAGAATATTATATACATGTGTGCATCCGGTTTATTAGTGAAAAAGAAGTGTGTACAGTGTATATGTGTGAAAACTTGTATGAAGGGAGAAGTGGCATGCATACTGTATATGCATATGAATTGTTCAAGAGGTCAGTGTGTGCAAGTGTGAGTGCTCATTTGATTGTGTGATGGTGAGTTCATAAGAAGGTAGACAATGTGGGAATATTTTTTTCTTAAACAGTATGCAATATAAGTCTTCCATGCATTGAGTATCAAATATTGGATAGTGTGTTTGTCCATGAATATGTGAATGAGTACATGAACATGTGATTACTTAATCATTTGAAGAATCAAGAAGGCAGTAAAATGGGCAGTAAAGAAGAACACTCAGTGTATTTGTGCATGTTTTTTGTTGTATAAAATGAGAAGTCCATGCAGTATATTAAATACATTCATGAAGTTTGAAGAAGTGCACATGAAATATTAATTTCATATTCAGCGTGTAGTTTTTGAGATTAAAGCTGGGAAAATTATATTATATGTGTTTCAGAATATATCTATAACTGAGTTTTTCAGTAGTTAGTGAGGTCAGGCCTTCCATAGAAGAAAGAATGTTCGCCCAAGCAGTGTTGTACTGAGGTAGCTGATTATATTCAGTGATGAGAAATAGTTGAGAAAATCCAACATCAGTGAAAAGTTGAGAGTTAAGCCAGAGCATTATATTAGAAGTCAACTTGCAGAGTATTGAGGAATATTTAGTTGTATATTCTGATATTTTAGTGAATTTAAGTGTAAGTGATAACTTCTACTAATTGAGAAGTGTTAGGTACAGGGATGGGTAGCGGAAGTCGATGGGCAAAGAAATTAATTTTTTTTCATCACCGGAGCAATGTTACGACGTAGACTCCGGTGAGCAATCTCGGTACGGTCCAAGGACCACAAGTGGATTTGATAGAGCACAAAAATATAAAACAAACAATTACCTTGTTCATATCTGACATGCGCAAGTGCGTCGCAGGATGCCAGTGACCGTTTCTCAAAGAATCCCACATCGAAGTCCTCTAGATCGTCCACACATGCCTTTCGAACATGCACGTGCGTCGTTCGTTGGAATCCGGGTGCTAGTGCGGTACACCAATGATCTCTTCGATGCAGCAGTGATCACCACAAGTCAAGAGACTTCAATCCAAGAAGGATAATCTTGAATTTCTTCCTTGTTTGAGATAATCTCTCTCTAGAATCCAGGAGGAGAGAGAGACTCTCAAATTTGACACATGAATAGTTTCAAGGGGAGAGACTCTCTCTTACTTATATAAGGGATATCTATAATACCCAGTATAGGTTCCTGACCCCCGTGTAATAGACACCAGTAGAAATATGAGATTTAACGTCGAATTAATAATGTCGGTTTTTTATAAACTGACATTGATGGTTTGAGTAAGAAAATTTTTACATCGTTTTTTCTAAAAAATGATGCCAAAAAATTTTATGAGTGGTTTTTGCCATCGGTTTTTAGTAAAACTGAAGCCAAAAACCAGAATACGATGATTTTTAGCATCAGTTTATGTTAAAACTGACACACAAAAAAATAGGTTTTTCACGTCGGTTTTAATGAAAACTGACACTAAAAATAAAAAAATTGAATACTCTCGATGTCAGTTTTTACCAAAGTTGACGCCAAAATTCATTTAAAAAATGTCAGGATCAGGAAACCCTTATCTTCTTCGTTCTTAGAAACAGAAACCCATGGTGGATCCTCTTTACTCGCAATGACTTCAAAGCTTTATTTGTGATATCCAATCGTCATTGTTGAAAATTTTCTTCTATTTTCATGATCTGCGGCCTACTCTCTTCATTATATTTTATTCTTTAATCTTCTATGGATTATTTGTTCTTCTAAATTCTGTTTTGAGTGACTTTCAACCACGTTTTGATTTTAGGTTATTTTTTATTTTTATTTTACATTGTTACAATCAATTTTTGTCTAGATCTTACAGTGCTTAATTTTCCAAAGCTTTATACGGATCAAAGTTCAGATTGGGGATCTATTTTCACGTTGAACTCTGAATTTTGTAAGTTTTTTTTTAATTTTGAAGATAAATTATTGATCATTTAATTTTAATTTTCTTCAAATATTACTTTATAGTTTATTTAAAATGTGTTGGAACATAGTTAATAGTCATCCCTAAGAGTGATTAGTCAATGTTCTTGATATGGATTGGAGTTGTGTGATTCTAGGTTATGAATTTTTATCTGAAATTATTTTTATCTGACATTGTGTGATTTTAGGTTATGAATTTTTATCTAACATTATGTATAAATGTATTATTCAATGTTCATGATTAATTATATTAAAAACTAATTGAATTATTTTTATCTGACATTATGTATAAATGTATTGATCAATGTTCTTGACCAATTGTATTAGTCAATGTGTTGAATTTTTTTATCTGATATTATTTTTATCATGACCAATTAACTAAATAATGTTATGAAATTATTTTTATCTAAAATTATGTGTAAAGACCCAGATTTTTTCATGTATTTTTTTAGTTATATGGAATTATTGTGAGTCTGCAAATTTTGACGGTGCGTGATTCCGAGGCCCGGAGTGCCCAGAATGAATTTCTGAACTTTTTTTTGGTACGTTCAGTAAATGTGTGAGCAGCATTTTCTAACTTTTGAATTGTTTCTCGAATTAAAAATATGAGGGAACCATTGAATCTTCAGTGTCAGGATTCTCTTAAGGGAGAATTTACTTTGACCGCAGTAGGTCCGAAGAAAAATTTAATTTTTGTGACTTTTAAAAAGAAATGAAATAAAATTATTTTATTATTTTATTTCATATCCACCAATGAACAATCAAAGGGTGGGGCCAGCGATGTGTCAATCCAATAAATGGCTTGACCTGCCAACCCTAAGTAACGACGTCGTTGGGGAATTAGGAAGCTTCCTAACTAAGGAGCCCTATTAAATTCTAACGTCGTTACTTACCCTCCCCCTATATTATATATATGGATCTTGGGGAAGGGTATCGGGACAACTTCACCAAGAAACGAAGTTCTGAAGGAGCACCGAGACACCGAACCCTTAGAAGATGGAGCCGATCCCAGCAGAAGGTGATGTGTGACACCGAACCGCAAACCAGAGGACGACGTATGAGCGGCGTCGTTGGGAAATAGTTGCGGGAGCAAAGAGCACGATCCACCTTCAAGCGTAGACACTCTCCAATGGGTTTTTGAGGTAGGGGGTTTATTCATTTACACTTTTTAAATGATTTTTCTCTTCACCATTCTTGAATAATACGAAGAACAAAGGTCAACCGACTAATGGGTTGACCCACGATTCATTCGTCTTTGTAAGAGGTTGTTATGGGGTATCTTTGTGGGTTTTATCTTATTGTTTAATTCAATTGATTATTAAACCCTTAAACCCCTCATGTTTGTGGGCTAATGTGTAGGGTGCGAGCCTAACAAACCTAGCCCAAACCCTCTGCTACTTTGCTAATCTTGTGCCTCCATGGAACATCGATGAAGTAGCGATACTGACCGCATACGTTGGGAATAGAGCGTCGATGCACGATGCAAGAGAAGGCCACGGTGGTCATCAGAGCGACTGTCACCAGCCGACCGTGGAGGAGGTGCAGCGCACCGTCACGTGCCACCGATGAACAAAGGAGGTCACGACACGTCATCCGTGGTGACCGGAGGAAGGCGGCTGGCATGCCGGCCGGCCATGGGTGACGGTGCGGCATGCCGTCACACGCCGTTGGAGAGGTCGGTCGGCACGCTGGCCGGCCGCGATGGAACCAGCAGGACCCGCCCTAGTGGGTCCCACGTAGCACCTAGCAGCACCAAGTGGTGCTGCTGCTGTGAAGAAAACTGAATGACCTTCATCTATTCAGTAAAACCGGGGGGTTGCTCCCCCGGTGGTGGCTAGGGAAGACCCCTTGCGGGTCGCGCCTCATGTGGTCGGGTCAGCGCCCTCCCGGGCCGCCGCCCTCCTAGGTCGCCCCCTTATGGGTTGGGCCACCCCTTTGCAGGTCAGGACGCCCTTGTGGGCCACCCCTTTGCAGGCCGGGCCGCCCCTTTTGCAATCCAGGCTGGACTGGGTCAGGTCTAGTCGGTCCGACCGAGTCGGACTTGACCCAGGCCCATAAACACTTAAAGGGGATTATCTTGAAAATCAGACATTCGTTTGATGAACCGTCTGCGGTGTTGGGATCCTTGGAGAGAGATGATCCTTTTGAATTACTCCATGAGAGTTTTGGAGAAACTTGGAGTACGTCTGGGTTGGATCGCACCCAAATCCAACCGGGCTCTCGGTACTAAAATGTCAATAACGCACAAATTGAGTGTCCGATCGATGCTCCATCTGTCGCATTGGAACCCTTATGACATGACAGATCATCAAGTTACTTCTTTGTGAGACTTCATGCTGATTGTAATATGAGATATGGCTTGGGGAGAGGTTCTCCCAAGCGCGCTACGTATAGAACCCTGCGACTGGATTAGACTTGACAACTATTGACCTTTCGACTCGGAGTGACTCGACGACCCAATGGGGAGCGCCTCTGTGTGATGAAGTAGACCCACGGTGGGGAGTGCCTCTGTGTGACATAGTATAACCATGGTACTTGACATGAGGAGTACCTTAACAGGCTACTATGGGGAGCACCTCTGTGTGACGCGGTAGACCCATGATAATTGACAGGAGGAGTACCTCAGCAGTCCAAGATTAGTGGGAAGTGCCTCTATGTGACACGACATACCCACTGTACTCAATAGAGGAGGAGTTATCCAGCATCTGAGGTGTTCAACATTGTGATTGGGGATGTTACTTATTACTACCCCTAGAGAATCCCATGGCTGACTATCAGCATTCATAGCGATTCTGTGTGGGTCAGCATCATAATCTTGTTTCTCTGGGTTGTATACCTAGTTTGAGATGTGTTTATTGCTTTGTGATTTTTTATTGAGATCATGATTTGTAGTTTTTCTTTGTGGAGTTCTGAGAGACCTTTGGGGGTCTTGGGGTCCCTACTGGGTATTGTTATACTCACCCCTGCATCTGTTATGCCCGCACCTTGTTGTGCCTTGTGAAAACAATGAGCAGCTGGGATAAGGTTTGAGGGAGACATGACTGGGTGGTACATAGAGGAGACGAGCAGACATGGATTGCTGAGGAGCAGATCTATACCTACCCTTCAGGTAGGATCATCGGAGGACGACCCAATAGTTGTTTTCCATTTTTTATTTGTATTGTTCTTTCAGTTGTACTTGTAATTTTACATTTGGGCTTGTATTCCATCCCTTTTTACTTTTAGCACTATTTTACTACAGCAGTTTACTTCACAGTTGCTTCTTGTTGTGTTCTCGAACTGTGTGTTTTACAGTTTTAAAGGCAATTTCTTCCCGTTTTAGGGAATACGCCTTTTGATGCTATTCGCTAGCCCCTGGCCTATGGAAGGAAGACTCGGGGTAGTCATGGAATGAGCCCCGGGGGATGGTTCGTGACATTATGAGTCCTCATAGGATTGAGAAAATACACCTGAGAGGGGTGGGGGTGGGGGGATTGAATCAAGTCTACCTAAATTATACCAAAAACCAATTGAATTATTTTTAAGCTTTTATACTACTTTGGTCCATTGAAACTATATGGTTAGTTATGACATAGATATATATTTTTATCTTTTACCCAATAATCCAAAACCACATTTTCACCAAATAATCTATGTATATACTCATTAGAACATGCAATGGATCCAAAACCACTTATTATTCCACAAATGATTCTATTGTTCTCTCACCTAAATGTGTTGTAAGATATATCAATTTAGTTATGTATTTAATTTCATCTATCATAATTTTGGGAGTATTATGATTGATTTCACTTATAATATGAACATTTAATCTAATTATTATTTCATATTACTAATAATAACTAATTTTTATCCCTTTAAATTAATGCAATATTCAATAATTTTGACACATGAAACTTCAAAATAATGCAACAACTATGTAAAATGAACTAATAAATTTTAGAAGATTGATATTATAATTTAATTATAATATAAATATAACACATGTATATAATATGAAAATAAAATGTTTACTATTTGTAAATGTGTTTCATATCTGATGTTTTATATCCGATTATCAATAGTTTTTATTAAATGTGTTTATGTTTACAATTTTTCTGTAACTATATATATATATTTAAATGTTTATATGTTTTAATATATTTTCCAATTATTTTTTGATATCAAATATTTAATGGATCGTAATTGGATACATTTACAAAGAACCACTAGTGAATATGAAAAAGGAGTTGAGGAATTATTGGAATTTTCTAAGCGACGTCATCAAAATATTGATTTGATTTTATGTCCATGTGTGAAGTGTTTAAATATGATAAAGTTAAACTCCAGATAAATCAATTATCATATCATTTGTTATGGTTTTAGCCTTAATTATACACATTGGATCTGGCATGGTGAAAGAACTGAAAATTCAACATCCAATGTTGATGAAATTATTTATAACAAGGCAGAGGATCATAGTAAAGAATTAATTCATGATTTAGGTGTTGAAACCATCGAAAAACAACAATTGTTGAATGATTGTATGGAGATTCTTAGAAAACATTATTCCCAGGTTGTAATAAATATACAGTGTTATCAACAGTTTTGAGATTAGTTAACTTAAAAGAAAAAATGGGTGGAGTAATAAAAGTTTCTTCGGATTACTTGAGATTTTAAAAGAGCTACTTCCTGAAGGCAACAGGCTTCCATATCCCAATTATGAGGAAAAGAAAATATTATTCCCAATGGGATTGGGGTATAAAAAGATAAATGCTTTCCCCAATGATTGTGTACTGTATAGGGAAAAAATAAATATTTATCAAGTTATCCTACATGTGGGAAATCACGCTATAAGATAGATGGGAAAGTCAACTCAGATTCATTCTCAGGTGATGTCATCTAACATCATGAAAAATCAATTTTGTACTTTCTAATGATATCATCCAATATTATTTTCATACAATTATTATATTTCAATTATGATTCATTTTTAGGTACAAGAATCAAAACTCTTGCTAAAGAAATTTGGTACCTTCTAATAATTCCTCATTTGAAGCGTCTATTTTCAAATTCAATTGATGCAAAAAGGTTAGATGACATTCAGATGAGCACATCTCTGATGGTAACTTACGTCACCTTGCCAATTCATCATTGATGAAGTGTTGTCGTGTGCGCTCTCAAAAATATTTATACTAAGTGCAGCACAGTGGCTGACCTAGGTCGATCTCTTGAGGAGCCTTTTGCGACCAATCACTCACTACTTCTAATTCAATATATATATATAAACTAAAATGACCAGAAATTATATTTGAGAATTAAAAATACAAAACTGAAAGTAAATATACAGATGCAATACAACAGAATGAATGCAGACAAAAAGATGTTAAGACAGAAAGGATACATTCCCGAGAGCATCACCCAGAGTGAACCTTCATCGTCTCATCATTAGTTTCGAATTTACTTAATGAACATGCTCCATCGTATGCATAAACATCCTCCTATTCATATGATTGTGAATATATGGTACTCTCAACGATCACCAAGAGACCACACATCCACCTCCTCGATCGAGGGAAAATATTACAGAAGTGAAAGTTAAACCTCGGGTGGCAAGTGGAGACACAAAGGAGCCTTACCCACTAAGATACCCCATGGTATAACTCTAATAAAATAAGAAACATTAAGACATGAATTATCAAAGACTTGGGTTCATCACTGGATTACTCCCCCGGGAAATTCCTTGGGTTAGCTACTCATGATCATGAGCATAAGAGTTCACAGTGAAAAGAAAACAGGGAGAGAAAACAAAAGAGAGAAAGAAAAGTGAGAAATGAGAACACTTTAATTAAAATATGTAATGCAATTACAGAATGAAAATAAAATAAAATACAAAACTAAACTACATATAATGGCCAAAAAAGGCTATTCCTAAGTCGCCAACCCCTTGAAATGAAAAACACACACTCTTTTATAGGGAGAGGGGGTGAAAATTTGGCTCCAAAAATACTCTCCGAATGTATGTGCGTGGATGGCCTCTTTAATGAGAGAATTTGGAACTTGGTACTTCTTTAAAGTTGTTCATATTTCTCTCCTCTGTCGACCCACAAAATTTGAGAATAATTGGAAATGTGGGGAGAGATATATATCCAAATTACTCAGGCTATTTAATTCTGCCAAACAGACTCTTCATCTTCCAATGCACCGAGTTCCAATGCATTAATGACCTTGATAATGAATGAATAATGCGCGGAAATCTTAATAAAGGTTCTTAATCCGTATTTCCTTCAGCTTCATGCAAAATTTCAGCTCCAATTGTTTGGTCATTAATGAGATATGGTCCCCACAATAAAATTATGCAGTTCTGTACACAGTTTTTGATGCCTGAACTGTGAGCTGAATTTGAGCTTCCAAATGATGGATTGAGATTTGAGTATAGAAGGATAAAATGAATCCCATCGAACATAGAAACCTAAAAAAGAAGATTTTTGAAATTTTGGATCCGTTTAGAAAAAGTTATGGCCGAAACATAATAATAAATGAAAACTGTTTAAATCCAAAAATAAGCCATTTTAGAAATTAAGCTCAAAAATACTCCTAAAACATGAAATGTGAAAATTGCCATTGAAATAACACATTGGTGGAATTAAAAACATTGAAATTAAGAATAAAATGATTGAAAATATTTGTTCTATAAATTCCCCCACACTTAAACATTGCACTCCTGGGCAATCATCTTATACCATGGTCAAAAACAAACTTCTTAAAGCATAAATAACAACACAGCTCAATTATCATATCAGAGAAAATATCATGCCTCCTACATGGATAAAAATTTCATAAATCCTTAAAAATTATATGAATACATTTAATCTCATGTTAATCCTCACATGCATGTCGTACCTACCTCCCCAGAAAAATATTTCTCTCTTCACTCAAGGATATTTAATGTGGAGTTTTTCTCATTCCCAAGAACATGTGTGATTTCCATAGGCTTGATATCCTCCTAGTATCTCCACTTCACAGAGTCAAAAATGTGTCAATCATGAGGTATTTTTCATGGGTTGTTCTGAGGCTGAGGGTTGTAAGGTTTTAAATGTAAAAACATCTGAGGCAGAATGAGGAGGGTTATGCTCTAAAGTGAAGTAAATGCATGAAAACAGTTTTGCTCAAGAATGGTGTGCTCTTAAATCAGATCAAAAAATAAATCACCTCCAAAAACCTCTTCTTTTGGGAAGTTCACACTTATAATTTCAGCATCATTGAATTTTCATCCCTCTTTCCCCCTTTTATAGAATTGTTTCATCTTGAATTCAGATATGGATTTCTCTTCAGAATCATGTTTTGGAGGAAAAGAGAGGCAGCTTTTGATCTTCAAAAAAAATGGTGAACACCCAGCCCACATGTGATGATATTTTGGTCCACCCATCCATATTCCCATCATGAAATTTCTTCCCCCCAAGCATCAATAAATATGGAAACAATTTCAATTCAGCTCAAAAATAATCTTCCAGAAATCAAAATACAACCCATCTTCTCCCTCCCCCACACTTGATTTCAACAATAATCATGCATTTAACTTCTAGAGAAGGTTGGAAAGGGATAAATGGCTTGTAATGTGGATTCCTAACAAGGTATTTCATGTCTAATAGGGGATTATAGAATGTCAAATGAAAAGGTAGGCCAAAATAAGAGATTGATGCAAAAAGGGATTTCAAAGTAATGCTTCAATCATACTTAACACATTCCCTGAACTCTAACAGCTTTGAAAAAAAGAGAAAAATAGAAATTTATAGATCACACAACATGTCTCAAGACCCTCAAGAAAAATAGAAATATAAGAAGATGTCAAACAGGTTTAGAAACCTCTCGGGTTGGGCAAGATTTTCAATTTGGACAGCACTAGTGCACATGAGTTTCACAATCAACCAAACATCTTCAAATGAAAAGATCAGAAATCAGAAACAAAATCCATTCAGCAATAATTTAAATCCTCAAATACTAAAATCAATCAATGGGCCAAAAATACCAATATGGTTTGAATTTTCCCAATGTATTCGATTCAGCTCAAGATTCCTAAAAACACACCAAAAAAATGAAAAAGAAAAATAAGAGAAAAAAACAACATGAAAAATAAAATGAAAGCACATACAAAATAAATGAAAACACATAAGAAAAATAAATAAAAAATAAAGAGAAAAGCTATAGAAAAGGGATAATGCTTGGTTTGACCCCCAAGCGGATGCTAGGTTTTTACTGCCCCTAGTCAGGAAATTGCAGTGGATTATCCCCAATCAGATGGTGGATGTGTCTTCTTTGAGATAAACCACCACATGTGACTTTTTCTAGTGTCCATCAATAAACACTGATATTGGATAACCCCAAAGAAAATATGAAAGTTACCAACCCCCAAGAAAGAATAAAGATAGAATTTGAGATCCAAAGTGAGAGGGAATAGAATATAGGGGTGCTCCCTATGAACTTCTATGGTGTCCTCCTCCATATGGTATGAAAGTTGTTGTAGAGGAGGCAGTCACACCACCACCAGCTTCTCTGACTCTTCTTCCTTGATCACCACCAATTCAGTGGTCTATTTTGTATCATCTAAGTTCTACTCCATTTGTGCTGAATAAGAAATTTTAGGAAAGGAGAAGTCAGAAAATAATTTAGTTTGAATAAAATTAAAACATGACAAATCAATCATGAAATCTTCCCTTTCATGTAAGTCAGCTAGGAAATTGATCTCTTAAGGAAAGACCATTGGCAACCCCATCTCATCAGGTGCATCGTATTCTTCATCTTCCAAAGAAATAGAGAGGTCAAAAGGTTCATATTGTTCAATATCAAGCATGGGAAGATCAAGTTTCAGGTTATCTTCAACAAAGTGATTCCAGGACTCATCTAAAAAATGTTGATCTCCCATAAGTGCATTAGCTGTAATGTGTAAATCCGGGACCTCCTTGAGCAATGGTTGAGCTCGAGATGATATGATTAATTCCTTTAGAAGCTCCTTCTTACCCACCTCAGGTTCTTTGGCATAAAAAATGATTGGTGAAATCTCTTCCACCACATGTTTTGGTTCAGGTCCCGGTTCTGGTTTCTCTTGACAAGCATGTACGTATTCAGAAATCAACTCTATTTGACTCTCCAATTTTTCCACTACATTACTAATCCTTTTATATTTAGCATCAAGATCATCTAAAACTTCTTCTAGAACCTGAGATTCATCATTCCATGCATAAAAATTTGAATTGAAAGACATTAAGAACAAAAAGATTTTTTAGGGTTTTTGAAATTTATGATTTTTTTTGTTTTTTTTAAATTAATGGAAGCTAAATAATTTAAAATAAGTGAATAAAAATAGTGAGTGAATATCACTTGGCTCACCTGAAACAGCGCCAATTTGATGAAGTGTTGTCGTGCGCGCTCTCAAAAATATTTATACTAAGTGCAGCACAGTGGCTGACCTAGGTCGATCTCTGGAGGAGCCTTTTGCGACCAATCACTCACTACTTATAATTCACTATGTATATATAAAATAAAATTACCAGAAATTATATTTTAGAATTAAAAATACAAAACTGAAAGTAAATATGCAGATACAATGCAACAGAATGAATGCAGACAAAATGATGTTAAGAGAGAAAGGATACATTCCCGAGAGCATCACGCAGAGTGAACCTTCATCGTCTCATCATTAGTTTTGAATTTACATAATGAACATGATACATTGTATGCATGAAAATCCTCCTATGCATATGGTTGTGAACATATGGTACTCTCAACGATCGCCGAGAGACCACACATCCACCTCCTCGATCGAGGGAAAATATTGCAGAAGTGAAAGTTAAACCTCGGGTGGCAAGTGGAGACACAAAGGCGCCTTACCCACTAATATCCCCCATGGTATAACTCTAAGAAAATAAGAAACATTAAGACATGAATTATCAAAGACTTGGGTTCATCATTGGATTACTCCCCCGGGAAATTCCTTGGGTTAGAAACTCATGATCATGAGCATAAGAGTTCACAGTGAAAAGAAAACGGGGAGAGAAAACAAAAGAGAGAAAGAAAAGTGAGAAATGAGAACACTTGAATTAAAATATGGAATGCAATTACAGAATGAAAATAAAATAAAATACAAAACTAAACTACATATAATGTCCAACAAAGGCTATTCCTAAGTTTCCAACCCCTTGAAATGAAAAACACACTCTTTTATAGGGAGAGGGGGTGAAAAATTGGCTCAAAAAATACTCTCAGAATGTATGTGCATGGATGGCCTCTTTAACGACCGAATTTGGAACTTTGTACTTCTTTAAAGTTGTTCATAATCCTCTCCTCTGTTGACCCACAAAATTTGAGAATAATTGGAAGTGTGGGGAGAGATATATATCCAAATTACTCCGGATATTTAATTTTGCGAAATAGACTCTTCATCTTCCAATGCACCGAGTTCCAACGCATTAATGACCTTGATAATGAACGAATAATGCGCGGAAATCTTTATAAAAGTTCTTAATCCTGATGTCCTTCAGCTCCATGAAAAATATCATCTCCAATGGTCCGTTCATTAATGAGATATGGTCCCCACAATAAAATTATGCAGTTCTGTACACAGTTTTCGATGCCTGAACTGTGAGCTGAATTTGAGCTTCCAAATGATGGATTGAGATTTGAGTCCAGAAGGATAAAATGAATCCCATAGAACATAGAAACCTGAAAAAGAAGAATTTTGAAATTTGGATCCGTTTAGAAAAAGTTATGGCCGAAACATAATAATAAATGAAAACTGTTTAAATCCAAAAATAAGCCATTTTAGCAATTAAGCTAAAAAATACTCCTAAAACATGAAATGTGACAATTGACATTGAAATAACACATTGGTGGGATTAAAAACATTGAAATTAAGAATAAAATGATTGAAAATATTGATTCTATCAATTATCCCACACTTAAACATTGCACTCCTGGGCAATCATCTTATACCATGGTCAAAAACTAACTTCTCAAAGCATAAATAACAACACAGCTCAATTATCATATCAGAGAAAATATCATGCCTAATACATGGATAAAAATTTCAGAAATCCTTAAAAATCATATGAATCCATTTAATCTCATGTTAATCCTCACATGCATGTCATACCTACCTCCCCAGAAAAATATTTCTCTCTTCACTCAAGGATATTTAATGTGGAGTTTTTCTCATTCCCAAGAACATGTGTGATTTCCATAGGCTTGATATCCTCCTGTTATCTCCACTTCACAGAGTCAAAAATGTTTCAATCATGAGGGCTTTTTCATGGGTTCTTATGAGGCTGAGGGTTGGAAGGTTTTAAATGTAAAAACATCTGAGGCAGAATGAGGAGGGTTATGCTCTAAAGTGAAGTAAATGCATGAAAACAGTTTTTCTCAAGAATGGTGTGCTCTTCAATCAGCTCAAAAAATAAATCACTTCCAAACACCTCTTCTTTTGGGAATTTCACACTTATAATTTCAGCATCAATGAATTTTCATCCCTCTTTTCCCCTTTTGTAGCATTGTTTCAGCTTGAATTCAGATCTGGATTTCTCTTCAGAATCATGTTTTGGAGGAAAAGAGAGGCAGCTTTTGATCTTCAAAAAAAAATGGTGAACACCCATCCCACATGTGATGATATTTTGGTCCACCCATCCATCTTCCCATCATGAAATTTCTTCCCCCCAAGCAGCAATAAATATGGAAACACTTTCAATTCAACTCAAAAATAATCTTCCAGAAAGCAAAATACAACCCATCTTCTCCCTCCCCCACACTTGAGTTCAATAATAATCATGCATTTAACTTCTAGAGAAGGTTGGAAAGGGATAAATGTCTTGTAATTTGGCTGCCTAACAAGGTATTTCATGTCTATTAGGGGCTTATAGTAGGTCAAATGAAAAGGTAGGCCAAAATAAGAGATTGATGCAAAAAGGGCTTTCTAAGTAATGCCTCAATCATACTTAACACATTCCCTGAACTCTAACAGCTTTGAAAAAAAGAGAAAAATAGAAATTTATAGATCACACAACATGTCTCAAGACTCTCAAGAAAAATAGAAATATAAGAAGATGTCAAACAGGTTTAGAAACCTCTCGGGTTGGGCAAGATTTTCAATTTGGACAGCACTAGTGCACATGAGTTTCACAATAAACCAAACATCTTCAAATGAAAAGATCAGAAATCAGAAAAAAAATCCATTCACTAATCATTTAAATCCTAAAATACTCAAATCAAGCAATGGGATAAAAATACCAAGATGGTTTGAATTTTCCCAAAGTATTCGATTCAGCTCAAGATTCATAAAAACACACCAAAAAATGAAAAAGAAAAATAAGAGAAAAAAACAACATGAAAAATAAAATGAAAGCACAGACAAAATAAATGAAAACACATAAGAAAAAGAAATAAAAATAAAGAGAAAAGCTATAGAAAAGGGATAATGCTTGGTTTGACCCCCAAGCAGATGCTAGGTTTTTACTGCCCCTAGTCAGGCAGTTGTAGTGGATTATCCCCAATCAGATAGTGGATGTGGCTTCTTTGAGATAAACCACCACATGTGACTTTTTCCAGTGTCCATCAGTAAACACTGATATCGGAGAACCCCAAAGAAAATATGAAAGTTACCAACCCCCAAGAAAGAATAAAGATAGAATTTGAGATCCAGAGTGAGAGGGAATAGAATATAGGGGTGCTCCCTGTGAACTTCTATGGTGTCCTCCTCCATATGGTATGAAAGTTGTTGCAGAGGAGGCAGTCGCACCACCACCAGCTTCTCTGACTCTTCTTCCTTGATCACCACCACTTCAGTGGTCTCTTTTGTATCATCCAAGTTCTGCTCCATTTGTGCTGAATAAGAAATTTTAGGAAAGGAGAAGTCAGAAAATAATTTAGTTTGAATAAAATTAAAACATGACGAATCAATCATGAAATCTTCCCTTTCATGTAAGTCAGCTAAAAAATTGATCTCTTCATGCAAGACCATTGGCAACCCCATATCAGCAGGTGCATCGTCTTCTTCATCTTCCAAAGAAAGAGAGAGGTAAAAAGGTTCTGATTATTCAATATCAAGCATGGGATGATCAAGTTTCAGGTTATCTTCAACAAAGTGATTCGAGGACTCATCTAAAAAATGTTGATCTCCCATAAGTGCATCAGCTGTAATGTGTAAATCAGGGACCTCCTTGAGCAATGGTTGAGTTCGAGATGATATGATTAATTTCTTTATAAGCTCCTTCTCACCCACCTCAGGTTCTTTGGCATAAAAAATGATTGGTGAAATCTCTTCCACCACATGTTTTGGTTCAGGTCCCAGTTCAGGTTTCTCTTGACAAGCATGTACGTATTCAGCAATCAACTCTATTTGACTCTCCAATTTTTCCACTACATTACTAATCCTTTTATATTTAGCATCAAGATCATCTAAAAATTCTTATGGAACCTGAGATTCATTAGTCCATGCATAAAAATTTGAATTGAAAGACATCAAGAACAAAAAGATTTTTTTAGGGTTTTTGAAATTTATGATTTTTTTATTTTTATTTTTAATTAAAGGAAGATAAATAATTTAAAATAAGTGAATAAAAATAGTGAGTGAAGACCACTTGGCTCCCCATCAACGGTGCCAATTTGATGAAGTGTTGTCATGCGTGCTCTCAAAAATATTTATACTAAGTGCAGCACAGTGGCTGACCTAGGTCGATCTCTTGAGGAGCCTTTTGCGACCAATCACTCGCTACTTCTAATTCACTATTTATATATAAACTAAAATGACCAGAAATTATATTTGAGAATTAAAAATACAAAACTAAAAGTAAATATGCAGATGCAATGCAACATAATGAATGCAGACAAAATGATGTTAAGACGGAAAGGATACATTCCCAAGAGCATCACCCAGAGTGAACCTTCATCGTCTCATCATTAGTTTCGAATTTACTTAATGAACATGCTCCATCGTATGCATGGACATCCTCTTATGCATATGGTTTTGAACATATGGTACTCTCAACGATCGCCGAGAGACCACACATCCACCTCCTCGATCGAGGGAAAATATTGCAGAAGTGAAAGTTAAACCTCGGGTGGAAAGTGGAGACACAAAGGCGCCTTACCCACTAAGATCCCCCATGGCATAAATCTAATAAAATAAGAAACATTAAGCCATGAATTATCAAATACTTGGGTTCATCACTGGATTATTCCCCCGGGAAATTCCTCGGGTTAGCTACTCATGATCATGAGCATAAGAGTTCACAGTGAAAAGAAAACGGGGAGAGAAAACAAAAGAGAGAAAGAAAAGTGAGAAATGAGAACACTTGAATTAAAATATGGAATGCAATTAGAGAATGAAAATAAAATAAAATAAAAAACTAAACTACATATAATGTCCAAAAAAGGCTATTCCTAAGTTTCCAACCCCTTGAAATGAAAAACACACACTCTTTTATAGGGAGAGGGGGTGAAAATTTGGCACCAAAAATACTCTCCGAATGTATGCGCGTGGATGGACTCTTTAATGACAGAATTTGGAACTTGGTCCTTCTTTAAAGTTGTTCATATTTCCCTCCTCTGTCGACCCACAAAATTTTAGAATAATTGGAAATGTGGAGAGAGATATATATCAAAATTACTCCGGATATTTAATTCTGCCAAACAGACTCTTCATCTTCCAATGCACCGAGTTCCAACACATTAATGACCTTGATAATGAACGAATAATGCAAGGACATCTTAATAAACGTTCTTCATACGGATTTCCTTCAGCTCCATACAAAAGTTCATCTCCAATGGTTTGGTCATTAATGAGATATGGTCCCCACAATAAAATTATGCAGTTCTGTACACAGTTTTCAATGCCTGACTTGTGAGCTGAATTTGAGCTTCCAAATGATGGATTGATATTTGAGTCTAGAAGGATAAAATGAATCCCATCGAACATAGAAACCTAAAAAAAGAATAATTTTGAAATTTTGATCCGTTTACAAAATGTTATGGCTGAAACATAATAATAAATGAAAACTGTTTAAATCCAAAAATAAGCCATTTTAGCAATTAAGCTCAAAAATACTCCTAAAACATGAAATGTGACAATTTACATTGAAATAACACATTGGTGGGATTAAAAAAATTGAAATTAAGAATAAAATGATTGAAAATATTGGTTCTATCAATTCCCTCAAACTTAAACATTGCACTCCTGGGCAATCATCTTTTACCATGATCAAAAACAAACTTCTCAAAGCATAAATAACAACACAACTCAATTATCATATCAGAGAAAATATCATGCCTCCTAAATGGATAAAAATTTCATAAATCCTTAAAAATCATATGAATCCATTTAATCTCATGTTAATCCTCACATTCATGTCGTACCTACCTCCCCAGAAAAATATTTCTCTCTTCACTCAAGGATATTTAATGTGGAGTTTTTCTCATTCCCAAGAACATGTGTGATTTCCATAGGCTTGATATCCTCCTAGTATATCCACTTCACAGAGTCAAAAATGTGTCAATCATGAGGTCTTTTTCATGGGTTGTTATGAGGCTGAGGGTTGGAAGGTTTTAAATGTAAAAACATCTGAGGCAGAATGAGGAGGGTTATGCTCTAAAGTGAAGTAAATGCATGAAAACAGTTTTGCTCAAGAATGGTGTGCTCTTCAATCAGCTCAAAAAATAAATCACCTCCAAAAACCTCTTCTTTTGGGAAGTTCACACTTATAATTTCAGCATCAATGAATTTTCATCCCTCTTTTCCCCTTTTGTAGCATTGTTTCAGCTTGAATTCAGATCTGGATTTCTCTTCAAAATCATGTTTTGGAGGAAAAGAGAGGCAACTTTTGATCTTCAAAAAAAAATGGTGAACACCCAGCCCACATGTGATGATATTTTGGTCCACCCATCCATCTTCCCATCATGACATTTCTTCCCCCCAAGCAGCAATAAATATGGCAACACTTTCAATTCAGCTCAAAAATAATCTTCCAGAAATCAAAATACAACCCATCTTCTCCCTCCCCCACACTTGAGTTCAACAATAATCATGCATTTAACTTCTAGAGAAGGTTGGAAAGGGATAAATGGATTGTAATGTGGCTACCTAACAAGGTATTTCATGGCTACTGGGGGCTTATAGAAGGTCAAATGAAAAGGTAGGCCAAAATAAGAGATTGATGCAAAAAGGGATTTCAAAGTAATGCCTCAATCATACTTAACACATTCCCTGAACTCTAACAGCTTTGAAAAAAAGAGAAAAATAGCAAGTTATAGATCACACAACATGTCTCAAGACTCTCAAGAAAAAGAGAAATATAAGAAGATGTCAAATAGGTTTAGAAACCTCTCGGGTTGGGCAAGATTTTCAATTTGGACAGCACTAGTGCACATGAGTTTCACAATCAACCAAACATCTTCAAATGAAAAGATCAGAAATAAAAAACAAAATCCATTCAGCAATCATTTAAATCCTCAAATACTCAAATCAAGCAATGGGCCAGAAATACCAAGATGGTTTAAATTTTCCCAAAGTATTCAATTCAACTCAAGATTCCTAAAAACACACCAAAAAACTAAAAAAGAAAAATAAGAGAAAAAAAACAACATGAAAAATAAAATGAAAGCACAAAAAAAAAAGAAATGACAACACATAAGAAAAATAAATAAAAATAAAGATAAAAGCTATAGAAAAGGGATAATGCTTGGTTTGACCCCCAAGCGGATGCTAGGTTTTTACTGCCCCTAGTCAGGCAGTTGCAGTGGATTATCCCCAATCAGATGGTGGATGTGGCTTCTTTGAGATAAACCACCACATGTGACTTTTTCCAGTGTCCATCAGTAAACACTGATATTAGAGAACCCAAAAGAAAATATGAAAGTTACCAACCCCCAAGAAAGAATAAAGATAGAATTTGAGATCTAGAGTGAGAGGGAATAGAATATAGGGGTGCTCCCTGTGAACTTCTATGGTGTCCTCCTCCATATGGTATGAAAGTTGTTGTAGAGGAGGCAGTCGCACCACCACCAGCTTCTCTGACTCTTCTTCCTTGATCACCACCACTTCAGTGGTCTCTTTTGTTTCATCCAAGGTCTTCTCCATTTGTGCTGAATAACAAATTTTAGGAAAGGAGAAGTCAGAAAATAATTCAGTTTGAATAAAATTAAAACATGACGAATCAATCATTAAATCTTCCCTTTCATGTAAGTAAGCTAGGAAATTGATCTCTTCAGGCAAGACCATTGGCAACCCCATCTCAGTAGGTGCATCGTCTTCTTCATCTTCCAAAGCAAGAGATAGGTCAAAAGGTTATGATTGTTCAATATCAAGCATGGGAAGATCAAGTTTCAGGTTATCTTCAACAAAGTGATTCCAGGACTCATCTAAAAAATGTTGATCTCCCATAAGTGCATCAGCTGTAATGTGTAAATCAGGGACCTCCTTGAGCAATGGTTGAGTTCGAGATGATATGATTAATTTCTTTAGAAGCTCCTTCTCACCAACCTCAGGTTCTTTGGCATAAAAAATGATTGGTGAAATCTCTTCCACCACACGTTTTGGTTCAGGTCCCGATTCTGGTTTCTCTTGACAATCATGTACGTATTCAGCAATAAACTCTATTTGACTCTCCAATTTTTTCAATACATTACTAATCCTTTTATATTTAGCATCAAGATCATATAAAACTTCTTATGGCACCTGATATTCATCAGTCCATGCATAAAAATTTGAATTGAAAGACATCATGAACAAAAAGATTTTTTTAGGGTTTTTGAAATTTATGATTTTTTTTGTTTTTTTTAAATTAAAGGAAGATAAATATTTTAAAATAAGTGAATAAAAATAGTGAGTGAAGACCACTTGGCTCCTCGGAAACGGTGCCAATTTGATGAAGCGTTATCGTGCGTGCTCTCAAAAATATTTATACTAAGTGCAGCACAGTGGCTGACCTAGGTCGATCTCTTGAGGAGCCTTTTGCGACCAATCACTCACTACTTCTAATTCACTATGTATATATAAACTAAAATGACCAGAAATTATATTTGAGAATTAAAAATACAAAACTGAAAGTAAATATGCATATGCAATGTAACAGAATGAATGCAGACAAAATGATGTTAAGATAGAAAGGATACATTTCCGAGAACATCACCCAGAGTGAACCTTCATCGTCTCATCATTAGTTTCGAATTTACTTAATGAAAATGCTCCATCATATGAATGAAAATCCTCCTCTGCATATGGTTTTGAACATATGGTACTCTCAACGATTGCCGAGAGACCACACATCCACCTCCTCGATCGAGGGAAAATATTGCAGAAGTGAAAGTTAAACCTCGGGTGGCAAATGGAGACACAAATGCGCCTTACCCACTAAGATCCCCCATGGTATAACTCTAAGAAAATAAGAAACATTAAGACATGAATTATCAAAGACTTGGGTTCATCACTGGATTACTCCCCTGGGAAATTCCTCGGGTTAGCTACTCATGATCATCATCATAAGAGTTCACAGTGAAAAGAAAACGGGGAGAGAAAACAAAAGAGAGAAAGAAAAGTGAGAAATGAGAACACTTGAATTAAAATATGGAATGAAATTACAGAATGAAAATAAAATAAAATACAAAACTAAACTACATATAATGGCCAACAAAGTCTATTCCTAAGTTTCCAACCCCTTGAAATGAAAAACACACACTCTTTTATAGGGAGAGGGGGTGAAAATTTGGCTCCAAAAATACTCTCTGAATGTATGCGCATCAATGACCTCTTTAATGACCTAATTTGGAAATTGGTAATTATTTAAAGTTGTTCATATTTCTCTCCTCTGTAGACCCACAAAAGTTGAGAATAATTGGACATGTGGGGAGAGATATATATCCAAATTACTCCGGCTATTTAATTCTGCCAAACAGACTCTTCATCTTCCAATGCACCGAGTTCCAACGAATTAATGACCTTGATAATGAACGAATAATGCGCGGACATCTTAATAAAAGTTCTTCATACGGATGTTCTTCAGCTCCGTGCAAAATTTCAGCACCAATGGTTCGGTCATTAATGAGATATGGTCCCCACAATAAAATTATGCAGTTTTGTACACAGTTTTCGATGCCTGACTTGTGAGCTGAATTTGAGCTTCCAAATGGTGGATTGAGATTTGAGTCCAGAAGGATAAAATGAAGCCCATCGAACATAGAAACCTAAAAAATAAGATTTTTTAAATTTGGATCCGTTTAAAAAAAGTTATGCCCGAAACATAATAATAAATGAAAACTGTTTAAATCCAAAAATAAGCCATTTTAGCAATTAAGCTCAAAAATACTCCTAAAACATGAAATGTGATAATTTCCATTGAAATAACACATTGGTGGGATTAGAAACATTGAAATTAAGAATAAAATGATTTAAAATATTTGTTCTATCAATTCCCCCACACTTAAACATTGCACTCCTGGGCAATCATCTTATACCATGGTCAAAAACAAACTTCTCAAAGCATAAATAACAACACAGCTCAATTATCATATCAGAGAAAATATCTTGCCTCCTACATGGATAAAAATTTCAGAAATCCTTAAAAATCATATGAATCCATTTAATCTCATGTTAATCCTCACATGCATTCCGTACCTACCTCCCCAGAAAAATATTTCTCTCTTCACTCAAGGATATTTAATGTGGAGTTTTTCTCATTCCCAAGAACATGTGTGATTTCCATAGGCTTGATATCCTCCTAGTATATTCACTTCACAGAGTCAAAAATTTGTCAATCATGAGGTCTTTTTCATGGGTTTTTCTGAGGCTGAGGGTTGGAAGGTTTTAAATGTAAAAACATTAAGGCAGAATGAGGAGGGTTATGCTCTAAAGTGAAGTAAATGCATGAAAACGGTTTTGCTCAAGAATGGTGTGCTCTTTAATCAGCTCAAAAAATAAATCACCTACAAACACCTCTTCTTTTGGGAAGTTCACACTTATAATTTCAGAATCAATGAATTTTCATCCCTCTTTTCCCCTTTTGTAGCATTGTTTCAGCTTGAATTCAGAACTGGATTTCTCTTCAGAATCATGTTTTGGAGGAAAAGAGAGGCAACTTTTGATCTTAAAAAAAAATGGTGAACACCCAGCCCACATGTGATGATATTTTGGTCCACCCATCCACCTTCCCATCATGACATTTCTTCCCCCCAAGCAGCAATAAATATGGAAACACTTTCAATTCAGATCAAAAATAATCTTCCAGAAAGCAAAATACAACCCATCTTTTCCCTCCCCCACACTTGAGTTCAACAATAATCATGCATTTAACTTCTAGAGAAGGTTGGAAAGGGATAAATTTCTTGTAATGTGGCTGCATAAAAAGGTATTTCATGGCTACTAGGGGCTTATAGAAGTTCAAATGAAAAGGTAGGCCAAAATAAGAGATTGATGCAAAAAGGGCTTTCGAAGTAATGCCTCAATCATACTTAACACATTCCCTGAACTCTAACAGCTTTAAAAAAAAGATAAAATTAGCAAGTTATAGATCACACAACATGTCTCAAGACTCTCTAGAAAAAGAGAAATATAAGAAGATGTCAAATAGGTTTAGAAACCTCTCGAGTTTGGCAAGATTTTCAATTTGGATAGTACTAGTGCACATGAGTTTCACAATCAACCAAACATCTTCAAATGAAAAGATCACAAATCAGAAAAAAAATCCATTCCGCAATCATTTAAATCCTCAAATACTAAAATCAAGAAATGGGCCAAAAATACCAAGACCATTTGAATTTTCCCAAAGTATTCGATTCAGCTCAAGATTCCTAAAAACACACCAAAAAAATGAAAAAGAAAAATAAGAGAAAAAAACAAAATGAAAAATAAAATGAAAGCACAAATAAAAGAAATGACAACACATAAGAAAAATAAATAAAAAGAAAAAGAAAATATATAGAAAAGGTATAATGCTTGGTTTGAACCCCAAGAGGATGCTAGGTTTTTACTGCCCCTAGTCAGGCAGTTGCAGTGGATTATCCCCAATCAGATGGTGGATGTGGCTTCTTTGAGATAAACCACCACATGTGAATTTTTCCAGTGTCAATCAGTAAACACTAATATTGGAGAACCCCAAAGAAAATATGAAATTTCCCAACCCCCAAGAAAGAAAAAAGATATAATTTGAGATCCAGAGTGAGAGGGAATAGAATATAGGGGTGCTCCCTCTGAACTTCTATGGTGTCCTCCTCCATATGGTTTGAAAGTTGTTGCAGAGGAGGCAGTCGCACCACCACCAGCTTCTTTGACTCTTCTTCCTTGATCACCACCACTTCAATGGTCTCTTTTGTATTATCCAAGGTCTGATCTATTTGTGCTGAATAAGAAATTTTAGGAAAGGAGAAGTCAGAAAATAATTCAGTTTGAATAAAATTAAAACATGACGAATCAATCATGAAATCTTCCCTTTCATGTAGGTCAGCTAGGAAATTGATCTCTTCAGGCAAGACCATTGTCAACCCCATATCAGTAGGTGCATCGTCTTCTTCATCTTCCAAAGAAAAAGAGAGGTCAAAAGGTTATGATTGTTCAATATCAAGCATGGGAAGATCAAGTTTCAGGTTATCTACAACAAATTGATTCGAGGACTCATCTAAAAAATGTTGATCTCCCATAAGTGCATCAGCTGTAATGTGTAAATCAGGGACCTCCTTGAACAATGGTTGAGTTCAAGATGATATGATTAATTCCTTTAGAAGCTCCTTCTCACCCACCTCAGGTTCTTTGGCATAAAAAATGATTGGTGAAATCTCTTCCATCACACGTTTTGGTTCAGGTCCCGATTCTGGTTTCTCTTGACAAGCATGTATGTATTCAGCAATCAACTCTATTTGACTCTACAATTCTTCCACTACATTACTAATACTTTTATATTTAGCATCAAGATCATCTAAAACTTCTTCTGGCACCTGAGATTCATCAGTCCATGCATAAAAATTTGAATTGAAAGACATCATGAACAAAAAGATTTTTTTAGGGTTTTTGAAATTTATGATTTTTTTTTTGTTTTTTTTAAATTAAAGGAAGATAAATAATTTAAAATAAGTGAATAAAAATAGTGAGTGAAGACCACTTGGCTTCCCGGCAACGATGCAAATTTGATGAAGCGTTGTCGTGCGCGCTCTAAAAAATTTTTATACTAAGTGCAACACAGTGGCTGACATAGGTCGATCTCTTGAGGAGCCTTTTGCAACCAATCACTCACTACTTCTAATTCACTATGTATATATAAACTAAAATGACCATAAATTATATTTGAGAATTAAAAATACAAAATTGAAAGTAAATATGCAGATGCAATGCAACAGAATGAATGCAGACAAAATGATGTTAAGACAGAAAGGATACATTCCCAAGAGCATCACCCAGAGTGAACCTCCATCGTCTCATCATTAGTTTCGAATTTACTTAATGAACATGCTCCATCGTATGAATGAACATCCTCCTCTGCATATGGTTTTGAACATATGGTACTCTCAACGATCACCGAGAGACCACACATCCACCTCCTCGATCGAGGGAAAATATTGCAGAAGTGAAAGTTAAACCTCGGGTGGCAAGTGGAGACACAAAGGCGCCTTACCCACTAAGATCCCCCATGGTATAACTCTAATAAAATAAGAAACATTAAGACATGAATTATCAAAGACTTGGGTTCATCACTGGATTACTCCCTCTGGAAATTCCTCAGGTTAGCTACTCATGATCATGAGCATAAGAGTTCACAGTGAAAAGAAAACGGGGAGAGAAAACAAAAGAGAGAAAGAAAAGTGAGAAATGAGAACACTTGAATTAAAATATGGAATGCAATTACAGAATGAAAATAAAATAAAATACAAAACTAAACTACATATAATGGCCAACAAAGGCTATTCCTAAGTTTCCAACCCATTGAAATGAAAAACACACACTCTTTTATATGGAGAGGGGGTGAAAATTTAGCTCCAAAAATACTCTCCGAATGTATGCGCGTGGATGGCCTCTTTAATGACTGAATTTGTAACTTGGTCCTTTAAAGTTGTTCATATTTCTCTCCTCTGTCGGCCACAAAATTTGAGAATAATTGGACATGTGAGGAGAGATATATATCCAAATTACTCCGGCTATTTAATTCTGCCAAACAGACTCTTCATCTTCCAATGCACCGAGTTCCAACGCATTAATGACCTTGATAATGAACGAATAATGCGCGGTCATCTTAATAAAAGTTATTCATCCGGATATCCTTCAGATCCGTGCAAAATTTCAGCTCCAATGGTTCGGTCATTAATGAAATATGGTCCCCACAATAAAATTATGCAGTTCTGTACATAGTTTTTGATGCCTGACTTGTGAGCTGAATTTGAGCTTCCAAATGATGGATTGAGATTTGAGTCCTGAAGGATAAAATGAATCCCATCGAACATAGAAACCTAAAAAAGAAGAATTTTAAAATTTTTATCCTTTTAGAAAAAGTTATGGCCGAAACATAATAATAAATGAAAACTGTTTAAATCCAAAAATAATCCATTTTAGCAATTAAGCTCAAAAATACTCCTAAAACATGAAATGTGACAATTGCCATTGAAATAACACATTGGTGGGATTAAAAACATTGAAATTAAAAATAAAATGATTGAAAATATTGGTTCTATCAATTCCCCCATACTTTAACATTGCACTACTGGGCAATCATCTTATACCATGGTCAAAAACAAACTTCTCAAAGCATAAATAACAACACAACTCAATTATCATATCAGAGAAAATATCATGCCTCCTACATGGATAAAAATTTCAGAAATACTTAAAAATAATATGAATCCATTTAATCTCATGTTAATCCTCACATGCATGTCGTACCTACCTCCCAAGAAAAATATTTCTCTCTTCACTCAAGGATATTTAATGTGGATTTTTTCTCATTCCCAAGAACATATGTGATTTATATAGGCTTGATATCCTCCTAGTATCTCCACTTCACAGAGTCAAAAATGTGTCAATAATGAGGTCTTTTTTATGGGTTGTTCTGAGGCTGAGGGTTGGAAGGTTTTAAATGTAAAAACATCTGAGGCAGAATGAGAAGGGTTATGCTCTAAGGTGAAGTAAATACCTGAAGACAGTTTTGCTCAAGAATGGTGTGCTCTTCAATCAGATCAAAAAATAAATCACCTCCAAACACCTCTTCTTTTGGTAAGTTCACACTTATAATTTCGTCATCAATGAATTTTCATCCCTCTTTTCCCCTTTTGTAGCATTGTTTCAGCTTTAATTCAGATCTGGATTTCTCTTCAGAATCATGTTTTGGAGGAAAAGAGAGGCAACTTTTGATCTTAAAAAAAAATGGTGAACACCCAGCCCACATGTGATGATATTTTTGTTCACCCATCCATCTTCCCATCATGACATTTCTTCCCCCCAAGCAGTAATAAATATGGCAACACTTTCAATTCATCTCAAAAATAATCTTCCAGAAAGCAAAATACAACCCATCTTCTCCCTCCCCCACACTTGAGTTCAACAATAATCATGCATTTAACTTCTAGAGAAGGTTGGAAAGGGATAAATGGCTTGTAATGCGGATGCCTAACAAGGTATTTCATGGCTATTAGGGGCTTATAGAAGGTCAAATGAAAAGGTAGTCCAAAATAAGAGATTGATGCAAAAAGGGCTTTCAAAGTAATGCCTCAATCATACTTAACACATTCCCTGAACTCTAACAGCTTTGAAAAAAAGAGAAAAATAGCAAGTTATAGATCACACAACATGTCTCAAGAATATCAAGAAAAAGAGAAATATAAGAAGATGTCAAACAGGTTTGGAAATCTCTCGGGTTGGGCAAGATTTTCAATTTGGACAGCACTAGTGCACATGAGTTTCACAATCAACCAAACATCTTCAAATGAAAAGATCAGAAATCAGAAACAAAATCCATTCAGAAATTTTTTAAATCCTCAAATACTCAAATCAAGCAATGGGCCAAAAATTCTAAGATGGTTTGAATTTTCCCAAATTATTCGATTTAGCTCAAGATTCCTAAAAACACACCAAAAAAATGAAAAAGGAAAATAAGAGAAAAAAAACAACATGAAAAATAAAATTAAAGCACAAACAAAAGAAATGACAACACATAAGAAAAATAAATAAAAATAAAGAGAAAAGCTATAGAAAATGGATAATTCTTGGTTTGACCCCCAAGCGGATGCTAGGTTTTTACTGCCCCTAGTTGGGTAGTTGCAGTGGATTATCCCCAATCAGATGGTGGATGTGGCTTCTTTGAGATAAACCACCACATGTGACTTTTTCCAGTGTGCATCAGTAAACACTGATATTGGAGAACCTCAAAGAAAATATGAAAGTTCCCAACCCCCAAGAAATAATAAAGATAGAATTTGAGATCTAGAGTGAGAGGGAATAGAATATAGGGGTGCTCCCTGTGAACTTCTATGGTGTCCTCCTCCATATGGTATGAAAGTTGTTGTAGAGGAGGCAGTCATTCCACCACCAGCTTCTCTGAATCTTCTTCCTTGATCACCACCACTTCAGTGGTCTCTTTTGTTTCATCCAAGGTCTACTCCATTTGTGATGAATAAGAAATTTTAGGAAAGGAGAAGTCAGAAAATAATTCAGTTTGAATAAAATTAAAACATGACGAATCAATCATGAAATCTTCCCTTTCATGTAAGTCATCTAGTAAATTGATCTCTTCAGGAAAGACCATTGGCAACCCCATCTCAGCAGGTGCATCATCTTCTTCATCTTCCAAAGCAAGAGAGAGGTCAAAAGGTTCTGATTGTTCAATATCAAGCGTGGGAAGATCATTTTTCGGGTTATCTTCAACAAAGTGATTCCAGGACTCATCTAAAAAATGTTGATCTCCCATAAGTGCATCAGCTGTAATGTGTAAATCAGGGACCTCCTTGAGCAATGGTTGAGTTTGAGATGATATGATTAATTCCTTTAGAAGCTTCTTCTCACCCACGTCAGGTTCTTTGGCATAAAAAATGATTGGTGAAATCTCTTCCACCACACGTTTTGGTTCAGGTCCCGGTTCTGGTTTCTCTTGACAAGCATGTACGTATTCAGCAATCAACTCTATTTGACTCTCCAATTTTTCCAATACATTACTAATCCTTTTATATTTAGCATCAAGACCATATAAAACTTCTTCTGGCACCTGAGATTCATCAATCCAAGCATAAAAATTTGAATTGAAAGACATCATGAACAAAAAGATTTTTTTAGGGTTTTTGAAATTTATGATTTTTTTGTTTTTTTTAATTAAAGGAAGATAAATAATTTAAAATAAGTGAATAAAAATAGTGAGTGAAGACCACTTGGCTCCCTGGCAATGGCGCCAATTTGATGAAGCGTTGTCGTGCGCGCTCTCAAAAATATTTATACTAAGTGCATCACAGTGGCTGACCTAGGTCGATCTCTTGAGGAGCCTTTTGCGACCAATCAATCACTACTTATGATTCACTATGTATATATAAACTAAAATGATCAGAAATTATATTTGAGAATTAAAAATACAAAACTGAAAGTAAATATGCAGATGCAATGCAACAGAATGAATGCAGACAAAATGATGTTAAGACAAAAAGGATACATTCCCGAGAGCATCACCCAGAGTGAACCTTCATCGTCTCATCATTAGTTTAGAATTTACTTAATGAACATGCTCCATTGTATGCATGAAAATCTACTCTGCATATGGTTGTGAACATATGGTACTCTCAACGATCGTCGAGAGACCACACATCCACCTCCTCGATCGAGGGAAAATATTGCAGAAGTGAAAGTTAAACCTCGGGTGGCAAGTGGAGACACAAAGGCGCCTTACCCACTAAGATCCCCCATGGTATAACTCTAAGAAAATAAGAAACATTAAGACCTGAATTATCAAAGACTTGGGTTCATCACTTGATTACTCCCCTGGGAAATTTCTCGGGTTAGCTACTCATGATCATGAGCATAAGAGTTCACAGTGAAAAGAAAATGGGGAGAGAAAACAAAAGAGAGAAAGAAAAGTGAGAAATGAGAACACTTTAATTAAAATATGGAATTCAATTACAGAATGAAAATAAAATAAAATACAAAACTAAAATACATATAATGGCCAAAAAAGGCTATTCCTAAGTTGCCAACCCCTTGAAATGAAAAACACACACTCTTTTATAGGGAGAGGGGGTGAAAATTTGGCTCCAAAAATACTCTCCTAATGTATGCGCATAGATGGCCTCTTTAATGACCGAATTTGGAACTTGGTCCTTCTTTAAAGTTGTTTATATTTCTCTCCTATGTCGACCCAAAAAATTTGAGAATAATTGGACATGTTGGAAGATATATATATCCAAATTACTCCGGCTATTTAATTCTGCCAAACAGACTCTTAATCTTCCAATGCACCGAGTTCCAACGCATTAATGACCTTGATAATGAACGAATAATTCATGAACATCTCAATAAAAGTTCTTCATCCGGATGTTCTTCAGATCCTTGAAAAATATCAGCTCCAATGGTTCGGTGATTAATGATATATGGTCCCCACAATAAAATTATGCAGTTCTGTACACAGTTTTCGATGCCTGACTTGTGAGCTGAATTTGAGCTTCCAAATGATGGATTGAGATTTGAGTCCAGAAGGATAAAATGAATCCCATCGAACATAGAAACCTAAAAAAGAATAATTTTGAATTTTTTATCCGTTTAGAAAAAGTTATGGCCGAAACATAATAATAAATGAAAACTGTTTAAATCCAAAAATAAGCCATTTTAGCAATTAAGCTCAAAAATACTCCTAAAACATGAAATGTGACAATTGCCATTGAAATAACACATTGGTGGGATCAAAAACATTGAAATTAAGAATAAAATGATTGAAAATATTTGTTCTATCAACCATAGTGAAAGAGTTTTGATAAAAAAAATCCTGATTTCAGAAGTGAAGTTAGAAATCTCGGAATGGGATTGTGTACTGATGGAATGAATCCATATCGAAGCCTTAGTAGCCAACATAGTTCATGTCCTATTTTACTGGTAGTTTACAACTTTTCCCCACATCTATGTATGAAGAAAAAATATGTTATGATGATCTTGATGATTTCTGGACCAAAAAAATCGGGAAATTATATTGATGTGTATCTTTCACCATTGATTGATGATTTGAAACTGCTTTGGGATGCAGGTGTTAAAGTTTTTGATGCATACAAGAAATATTATTTTATTTTTCGTGCTATGATAATGTTCACTATAAATTACTTTCCTACATATGGAAACTTATTTGGATATAGTGTTAAGGGACATAAATCATGTCCAATTTGTGAAGAACATACTTTATATCATCAATTGTAGAATGGAAGAAAGACAGTGTACATGGGACATCAAAGATTTTTGCAAATTGATCATCCTTATCGTAGATTGAAAAAATCATTTATTGGATTACAAGAATTCAACCATCCCCCTTGACCGTTGTTAGCTGAATAATATCATGACAGGGTGAAAGATATTGATTTGACATTTGGAAAGAAAAGAAGTTCTGGTCTTCAAAGAAATATCTAGAAGAAGCAGTTTATTTTTTTGAACTACCTTATTGGAGATTTTTAGAGATAAAGCATAACATCAATATTATGAATGTTGAGAAAAAAATATGTGACAGTTTGATTGGAACTTTGTTAGACATAAAAGGAAAGAAAAAAATATGGATTTATTGCTAGATTGGACTTGATATTAATGAGAATATGTTTAGAGTTAGCTCCCACTATGAAAAGAAACAAAACATATTTTCCTCTGGCTTGTCACACATTAAGAAATATTGAAAAGATGAATTTATTTCAGTGTATTCATGGTATTAAAGTACCCAGTGGTTTTTCTTAAAATGTGAATAATTTGGTGTCATTGAAGGATTGTAAATTAATAGGTATGAAATCTCATGATTACCATGTGTTGATGCAACAAATTATACCAGTAGCAGTGCATGGTATATTGCTGACAACTGTCAGAAAGACTATCATCAGGTTGTGCAATTTTTTCAAATCCATTTGTAGCAAAGTCGTTGATCCAAATTTGTTAGATGTGTTGGAGAATGAAGCAACTCTTATTCTTTGTTAACTAGAAATGTATTTCCCACCCACATTTTTTGATATAATGGTTCATCTGCTGATTCATTCGGTGTGTGAGATAATAATATGTGGGCCTGTTTATTTAAGATGGATGTATCCTTTTTAAAGATATATGAAAATTTTGAAGGGATATGTTAAAAATCCTTATCAACCAGAGGACTCTATTACTCGAAAATATGTATTAGAAGAGGTGATTAAGTTCTGTACTGATTATTTGTATGAGGTAGAGCATATTGGTCTCCCTATATCTCCACATATGATAGTTGATAGTGAAGGTAGAGGGGTTTGAGGCTTGAAGGTAAAGTTCATTCCACGTGATGAAGTGATGTAGACACATTTATACATTTTGAACAACACAGATGAGGTTCAATCATATATATCCTTATATATTGTTGAATTAAAGTTATGATATCAGAAAATAAATGAAAAGTGGTTGATGATTGAGCATAATAAGACATTTGTTTCATGGTTTAAAGAGAAAGTCACCCCAGATATATCTTCATCATAAACATTGAAGTGGTTAGCAGGGGGACCATCTCTTAATGTGATCACGTGGTTTGGTTTTGATATCAATAGCTACACATTTCGCACAAAAAACCTGGATGACAGGAGTACTGTTCAGAATAGTGATGTGATGGTTTTTGCTGAAGCATTTCATTTTTCGAGTGCCAAAGATAAAAACCCAATTTCTGCATCAACGCCATATTTTAGAGTTCTAGAAGACATATGGGAAATTGATTATATTAAATTTTGAGTCACCGTTTTTAAGTGTAATTGGGTTGATAGTAATAGTGGTGTGAAACATGATCAATATGGTTTTAAACTGGTTGATTTGAAAATATTTAATTAGAATGAGGAACCGTTTATCATGGTGACACATGCAAAGAAATAATTTTATGTCATTGATCCATAAAATGATTAGTGGTCAGTTTTTTTTTCAGGGAAAAAGATACCATTTGGGTGATGAGGATGGTGTAGATGATGTTACTAATTTACATAAGCCTTATTAATCTATTATTCAATTTTTGGATGATTACAGTGAGTATAATACAGAAAAAGTGCATGCAGTACATAATGATCATGATGAAGGAATGTGGGAAAACACTAAATTAGTCTCCTAATTTTTCTGGTAAATATTTATAATTTTTTCTTTTTTTGAAACTTACAAATTCATGCCTCTTTTTATACTAACTTATTGTTTGTCTTCCTTGTTTCTAAATATTCAATTTTCTAATGATATGTAGGTACACAAAATTTCATTACACTTTCTAGTAGCAATGTCAGATACAGATAATGAGGAGTAGTTACCGAGGTATATCTATTTTTACATATTATTAAATATTCAGAAATATACTTATTTTTTTGAAGAACAGAAATATACTTATTTAATGAAATAAAACTGTTAATTTACAAAAAATGTTTTCAGGACTACTGATGCGTCCTCGGCAGAGGATACTTCCAATGTTACTACTATAAAATAAAGTTCTAAATTTGGTAAACGTCGTATTACACATTTACCAAAACTATCAATTTCTCATGATGATGACAGAGTACACATCCGTTTTGATGATGATAATAATTCAATTGGCCCAAATGTAGTTCAGTTTGTCAGTTATATAGCGATGCAGAGCCATTGCAGGATTAATATTTTATGTCTTGATTGGAAGTCAGTGGATAGGATGGCGAAGAAATAGCTTTGGGAGGCCGTGACAGTAAAATATCTTAATTGATTTCTTTTATCTCATTTTTTTTAATATTATATATTTTAAATGACATATTTAATTTATTTAATTATAGATGACATTCAATTTTGAGGAAACCAAAGAAATTAATAAAAGACATATCTTTAGCAGTGGTTTGATGGAGATATTTTAAAACAATACTGGAAAAAAATATGTTTTTGGAAAGATAAGGTTTGAAAAATCATGCCTCAAGTATCCATTTATAGATGAAGATACATGAAAGTGATTTGTTGATAGTCATAATGAAGAAAAATTTCAGGTATGATAATTTTTTTATATTGTAAAATTTGTTATATATTTTTCTTATTTCTTAGTAGTTTATTTTTATACAACAGGACTCTAGGAGATCTCATTAGAAGATCCAATTGAGAAATGTATACCCTCATACTTTATCATGTGGATGGTACTCATATTTGGAGCAGAAAATGATTGAAGAAAAATTTGATTCATTAAGAGCTTGATCTAGTAGTGGTTCAGAAGAGGTCCAATCTGGTCCTCCATCTCCTCCCACTCACCATGAAAAATGGAAATGAGTAAGAAGAAGGAAAAATGAACAGTACATTATAGAGGAAGATAAGAAAGTACCTGATAAAATTATAAGTAAATATTATTTATTTGTTATCAATTTTTCTATTTTTTAAATTATAAACACTAATATAACTTTTTTATTTTTCATTTCAGGATGAACTTAAAGAGCAGGAGTCATAGGTCTATTTTATCCTCGAGGGTAGGATGGACATCCTAGACACTACTTTGGGAAAGGAAGAACACCCCGTCCATGTTAGAGGATATTAGGTGGGTGTTAGTATTCGGAAGGTTTTTGGTAAGAGTAAGCAATCAAGGGACCCAAAAATAAAATCCTTAAAAGCAGAGCTGAAAGATATGAAATAGTCTATGGGTGATCAAATTCAAGTAGCAGTGAAAAAGGCTTTTTTAGAATACATAGCAATATAGTCACTGTCTGTGCAGCCTTACCAGGTATATTATTTATTTGTCATCAATTTTTCTATTTTATAAATTATAAACACTAATATAACTTTTTCATTTTTCAGTCTTCCCAGTCTGCTTACCTGGACTACCCTGCCCCATCTACCTACCATGCCCCATATGATCAGCCTTCCCAGTATATTATTTATTTTTCATCACTTTTTCTATTTTATAAATTATAAACACTAATATAACTTTTTTATTTTTCAGTCTTCCCAGCCTTCTCACCCAGACTACCCTGCCCCATCTGTCTACCTCTCCTTGTATGAGTAGCCTTCCCAGGTATATTATTTATTTGTCATTAATTTTTCTATTTTATAAATTATAAATACTAATATAACTTTTTCATTTTTTAGCCTTCCCAGCCTGCTCACCTGGACTACCCTGCCCCATCTGCCTACCTCGCCCCGTATGAGTAGCCTTCCCAGATATATTATTTATTTGTTATTAGTTTTTCTATTTTATAAATTATAATCACTAATATAAATTTTTCATTTTTCATCCTTCCCAATATGCTCACCCAGACTACCTTGCCCCATCTTCCTACCCCGTCCCATATGATCAGCCTTCCCAAGTATATTATTAATTTGTTACCAATTTTTCTATTTTATAAATTATTAACACTATTATAACTTTTTCATTTTTCAGCCTTCCCAGCCTTCTCACCCGGACTACCCTGCCCCATCTACTTACATTGATTCTCCACCACCTCACTCAGACCAAAACATATATTGTGAGTTTTTTGCTGGAGATCTTCACATACATATTGTTGCGTTAGGACTCATGCATTTTATGGGGGATTCTGTACATAACTATCCTATGAAAATGGGTTAGGTTAGAGTATCAGTACTTGATATTATAGATCATAATGTTCTACTACCAATTCCTACCGCGAAGATCACTAGAGTTGGGGATTGTGTGGGTCATTTTTTACTTTGGACAACTGGTTTTCTTTGTTGTATTTCATATGAGGTATGTGTTTTTTTTAAATATTAATTACAAATGATCCAAAATTAATTATAATGTTTTTTAAATTTAACTTATATAGGATTATCTAAAAGAAAAAGAAGCTACACAAATGAAACAAAATGTTCAGGAATAATCGACTGTAGATACTTCAGATATTTCTCATGGGATACAAAGATTATCTCAGGAATCTTCTTCATTAAATTATATCTACAAGTTTCAAATGATGAATGATATATGTAGAATAGAATATCCATTGAGATTACTCAAAGAAGATATCATGCATCTAGTAGATTTTGAAGAGCTCGTCCTGAATGTGGTGTAGTTGTTTACCATATAAGTAAATTGACATTTGAATTTGTATTTCATTAATAAAAGATGATTTTAATTTGACTAACTATATTTTTTTTTAAATTAGGTATCTACACACGCTTCTTCTACAAAATGAAATTACATACATTTAAAGTTTTATAGATCCAGAATTCATTTCCATAGATGTGAAACATGTGAAGAATCCTCATAGAGTTGTATATATGTGTGAGAGATTATCACATACAAAGATTCAGTGCTGGTTTGTGCCATTTATTGATAAGTAAGAATAGAAATTCTGAAATAATGATCATTATAATGTCATTAATTGTGAAGTTTTTGTATAGTAGGGGGTATTGGATGTTAGGTGTATTATTCCCAAGTGAATGCACCGTATATTGGTTTTTCTCTTTATTAGGGAATGTTCGTAAAAAAAATCCACCTTATTAGAAAGGTATGTTTTTTTTGTTTTTTATAAGCTCATTATGTTTTATTATCATTGTTTAGATATGTATTATTAGTTAATATATATGAAAATGAAGTTCATGGAAAAAATTTAACAAGGAATAGAAATCGATAAAGACACCGAATAAAATCAAATATGTGGAAGTACAAGTAATTGGTTTTTATATTAGAATTTGTTCTAATTTTTTGTTATATATTAATTTTTATTAACAGTTTAATGTTTTATAACTGTAGTGTCATCTTCAAAAAGGAAATGTTGAATGTGGTTATTATATTTTATGATTCATGTCTGAGATAATCACAACTGGGGAAACTATTGAATTTGATAAGGTTAGTTGTATTGATTTTTTATATTTTTTGCCATATTATTCTATTTTTTATCTCATATCATTCAATGTTATTGTAGGCATTCAATGATTCGTGGTCTTATTCCCAATCTGATATGACTCATATTCAATCTATTCTTTCAAACTATTTGTTAAGTCTAATTAGGATTTGAGGTGTGTATATTCTAATATTTATAAATAATATTACATATGGGTTCAAAAAATTAACTCTTTTGATATATTAGGTGTTTGAACCTACATATAATAAAATTAATGCTTCAAAAATAACAAACAATGAGCATTCCATAAATTTTAGGTACATGTATTTTAATTCTACTTTATTTTGAAAGTTTAATATTCTGAATTTTCTAAAAAAATTGTAACTTTCAGCATAGGTTTTTTTGTTTATGCTTGGTATATGAAAGAATAAATAATCAATCAACCATATGCTGAGAGGCTCTGTACTATCTACGTTGAGATGAACCCATGTCATACCTGCTACAACTCCATTCCAAAAGGATAAAAAAGACATTATAAGTGACCAAGAACAATCCAAAAGCGCATTAAACATATTACATGGTATCCTTAAGGAATCAAGTATTGAGTCAAAATACAATAATGATGAGTGAACATGTACTTGATATCTACATGACATAAATTTCTTGCATGGTAATTGGTATCCATAATGAATTGAATTTTAGGTCTAGACACAGGCCTATCATAGGTACATCATAGTCATTGTCTCGTGTCAGGTCAACCACGCCGGTATAATCATATCATGACGGTCCACTTGTTCCAACTACCAACTAATGATTCATTAGGTATGGTAATAAATTCAATAAGAAATATCATTAAAGGAAGAATAATACATGTTATTCTGAGATATATTGATTCATTGTTCTTTAACTAGAATTCATTGAGTTCTCTCAAGTGCCTCTGTAATGTCTTTGTCTAATTTTTTATAAGATTTATTGATGCATTGATATTTAAATTTTTTAGTGACTCAAATGTATTTAATGATAAATACTATTTGATTGTTGTATATTGTGTTTTTTACAGGGGTTTCGATTTTATTGGAATTGTAGTTTTTCAGATATCTCTAAATTTTTTTAACTTACGGAATCAATTATTTCAAAAACTGACGCCAATATTTTTTAAAAAAAAGGCTTTCCAGCATCGGTTTTATCCAAAACGACATCGTAAACCCGGTCCTATTTGATTTCTGGCATCGTTTTTACCTAAAATTGATGCCAAAAATTGGTTATTGGTGTCGGTTTATTAAATAAATTGACACTAAAACCTTGAATGAAAATACTATAATTTATGTTTCCTTTATAGACGTTGGTTAAAAATTGACGTCAAAAATAAAAAAACCGATGTTAAAATGTGTTTTTTCACTAGTGAGATATTCTTTGTATAAGTGTTATAAATATCTATTTATGTCCAATTAAATTATGCCATAAATAATATATATAATTTTATCACTAACTGAAATAAATATTAAATATATATTTCATGATAAACTTGAGTCTATAACTCGACTCACTTCTCCTACAAATATTAAACAAACCCTGGATACTTAAATCCATTCGAATAATATTTTATCTTTGTATTTACTTAATCACTTGTAAATAAATGTTATAAATAAATTCAAAAAATTATTCCAAGCTTGATTAATTAAAGAATTTATTTATTATTTGGTGATCCATAGAACTTGGATAATACTCGGATCCTTTGGCGGGCCCCACCAAGTTCTATATTCCTATTCCCAGAATAGGGTAGATTCTCAAAGCACTATAGTGTGTGACCCTCTAGGTCTTTATCTCAATAGCAGTTAATAATATCCATGGACCAAGAGTGGGATCTAGCAACCCGTCGAGGCCCCTATAGAGATAAGGTAAAGTCAAAGCAATGACTACCTTCCTACGAACATGGTCTGTGTAATATAATCTCTTCATCATAGATATCTCAATAAAGTAGAATGCACACTAGTGTCATCATCCTTTATCTTGCTTTATTTTATTTGTTTATTTGTCCGGACGGTCTTACCTTCCACTACCATAGTCATGGATTTAATGAAGGTGCAACCATCCTAATCAACCAGGCCTGAAATATCTCTTTCTCAACTTGGAAGTGACAAATCCTATCTTGATCATTCAATCAATTCCATGTCACCAAAGATGTACCCAACACAAACTACCTATCCATGACTTTATCGCCATGGTTTTAACCTTGCATCAAGGTACGCAATTAAATGACACACATTGATAATGATCTCAGGTCTGGAGACTATTACACATGTTCGTAGATAGGAATGACCAATGACACCTGAAACATGTGGTGTTCCTATTATGCGGGTTTGTCCTCATGATCTCAATTACTAGAGATCCTCAAGTGTGAACTTCATGAGAAGAAGTCTCAATGTTTATGAGCCTCCAGCAACTGATGGTCACACATCATCTATGTCCTTTTAGAATGATGTAACTGGACCATAGTACGTTACTTTAAGATAACTATCATAGAATATAGGGGTTCTCATTATAGCATGGGATCTGCTATAAACCTTTGATATGACATGTAATCTAAGTACATTTCCATAAAAAAAGTGGATTCAGAAGTATCTACTCTATTATGCCAAGAAAAACACTCAAACATATATATAAAAAACTGCATACATATATTGGTAATCAAAGCACAATACAAGTTTGGTCTTGGGCACCCACTTTCAACAAGAAGAGTATATTGAATTGACTTTAATGTAGTGCTGTTGATTATATTCAATGGTATTCCTTGAGTTTTAGTTGAATTGAGAAGTGAAGAATCAGTTTATTTCAATGGCTCAAAGAGGAAGATCTGTTTTTTGTTGTAATGGAAGCTTGTAGTTTTTATGATCTTTCTCATTGTGTTTGTGTTGTGTTTTTTGTACAGTGGTGGGATACCAGTATAAAGAACACTGGTGGGGTGCCCGTATAATTTGGTAAAATGTTCATACATACCCACAATTATTTAAGGATAATATCTAACCCACCCACTTGTAATTTTTGATTGATTCATAGTGAAGAATTTGTGTCTCGGATCATCCCGAACACAACAAGGATGTACTTACCAACAGTGGGGGCAAACCTTGTAAAAATACCATGTGTTGTGCTTTATTTAATTTCTATCTTGCATGTGGTATAATTGTACTTGTTAACAAGGAAGATCCATTCACTCTAACAAGTTCATAGGTTCGAATTAAAAAGGTGTAAGAGAAAAGAAAAGAAAATTGGTAAAAACTTGTGTACACTGATTCATCCCCCCCCCCCTCAGTGTACCTACATGATCCACTAGGCACTTCAAACTTTTTAATGACCTTGAATCTAGTATCTTGGAGTCAGTTCCTTACTTTATTACATTGGCATAGATACAAAAATATAATTCCAAAGGACCGACTAGTTTAGCAGTCTTGGAAGCCAGATTTCATACATGAACATTACATTACAATTTAAAACATAAATTACAACATATAATTTTTTTAGAACATTATTATTATCCTATATTAACCATGAATATCAGTCATAATACATATCTTGACATCACTACTACAAAATATTCCTTTAACAACACTGGTCTTTATCAACGCTGGAAAAAAGTGCTGATAAATGGAATCTTTATTGATGCTAAAAAACACTGATAAATTGTTCCTTTTATCAGCATTTTATTTTAAGCATTGATAAAGGTCTGAATAAAATGAAATAATTAAATAAAAAAATAAAAAATGAGTTTATAAAATAAATATTACAAGTTTTATTAATTAAATAATTATTGATAAAAATAAATAAATTGATTATACTATATATAAATTATAAATACTAATAAATAATGTGTATTAAATTGTAACATCTTGTGTTTTGAACCGAAAAAAACGAAGGAAATTAATTTTTTCCATTAGCTGGGTAGACCGGTTTTAAAATGAAGCATCAAAACCTTCTTCTATCCGAGATTTGACACTGTAATGTGTCTTTTACAGAATTGAATTAAATTAATTAAATTAAAATTAAAATGGAAATAAATTAAATGATGGGTACAAACCTTATTTATCACTTTGAAATATTTTATGAAATATTTTCAGAGTTAGAAATTGGGTCAGCATGGGATTCTGATACCTGTAGACCCTCGATGTTGATAGAATAAAAATATTAAATTTATTTTATTCAAACACATGTGTTTTTTTTCAAAAAAATGAAATAACTCGCAAACGTTGTGTCGTATGAGAAATGTGAGACCACTGTTAGGTCTGGAACGTCAGGTTTACCCTAGGAAGAGTATAACTTTGATGCACATCAGGTGTTTGGCAACCTCACATGTGATAACACCCTCTTTATTTTTAATTAATTTATTATTCCGTTTTTTATATAATAAATAATTATTTTCTCACAAACGGTGCATCGAATTAGAAATATGAGACCACTGATAGTTTGAGGATGTGGGGTTTACCCTAGGCAGGGTATAAATTTTGCGAGTATTAGACGTTCTGTCAGATCGCACTCGAAGATAATTTATTTGGGTTATAAATATATTTTTTGGGAAGTTAGAAATAATAATAATAATTTTATTATTAATATTATTATTTGGGTTAAATACAAAAAAATGAAAATTTACTTCTGTAATTAATAAATTGTGTCACAGTGTAAATAATAACTGGACAATGTAATAAATGTGATATTATTAATTGTTCCAATTAAATAAAAATGTGCAATCAATATTTATTTAATAAATATTATCTATTTTTTAAAATGGTTGTTGTTTTTAAATTATTAATGGTGTCATTGATGATTTGTAGTAAATAATAATAATTTTAATTATTTTAATTATTATTATTTTGAGACAAAAAAATTTATGTATATATATATGAAGTATATCTATGTATATGGTGATTAAATATATACATAGTTATATATACATGTGTGGGTGTGTATATATGAATATACAGACACGTATATATATATGGGTGGATATTTATTTTTAGGTTAGATAAAACATTATTAATTGACCACATAAATGATTATAACATCTTGTTTTAAACCAATGTGTAGTTTATTTAAATTTTTAGCCCAAATTCTTAAAGCTACCCAGGAAGTGCACCTGCACACCATGTTCCAGGTCCTGAGTAGCTATGAAAATTAATTAAATAATTGCTCGGGATTTATGTAAAATTTTTACATCGCGCTCTAGCGATGTGTTCATTATAAAAATAATTTAAATGGGTTAAAAATAAATAAAATGAATTTAAAGAAAATGAATGGAATTTAAGGAGGTAAAAAATAAATAAATAATAAAATCTAAATGGTTTAAGAGAAATTAAAAATAATTAAAATGGCTTAAATCCATTTTAATTAATTGTTTCATTTCTTCCACTGTTTTATTTTTATTAGTTTATTTATTTATTTCCTTTTTATTTTTTTCTTCTTTCTTTTTATTTCTTTCCTTCTTTTTTCTCTCCTATTCTCCTCCCTCTCCCTCTACCTCACCCATGTAGGGCCCCCTTGGTTGTGCGCCTCATCCTCTCCTCTCCTCTCCTCTCCTCCTTCAGAAGCCCATTGCGACTTCGTTTCTCATCCATTTTCTTCACCACCAGTTGTGTAGTAAATCTCTCGGTAAGGCTAACCTCATGCACCAAGAATCATATGATCTCCTTCTCTATCTGCCATGCAATCTGCCACGGAATGTTTTTACCTAAAATTGGAGATTTTATAAAATCATTTGATTTCTTCTATTTTAGGTCAAATCAAATATCGTCGCGGAGCATAGGATCCTCTATGAGTATAAGCTAGGGCGTCTACTCCTTTTCCCTTTGTTTTGTTGCTTCATTTAAATCGCATGTTGTGCCGCTCGTTGGTGCCTATCGGCGATGGATTTTTTTACCCTTTTTAAATTAAATAAACTCTTTTGCTTAACCTTAGCACCTTTTTGTGATAAAATATAACCAATTTAAATTGTTGTAACATCATTGGATACCCATTTGCGTGTGCCGAAATTCTTGGCCTATTTTCTATTAGCCCCAAATTAATTAAATTAATTAAATTAATTAATTGCACATGTTGAGTGATCTCTTTTGTTGAGTTTTAATTCAATAAATTATTTTGGGTAATTTTGAACATTAAACCTTTGGTTGTGTTGGTTAATTATTGCCTAATGATTTTCTTCCTTTTTCAATTATTATCATGTTGTGGATTTATAAATTAATATGTAAGTTTTTATTGCTTTTGCTGATAAATTCCTTTGGATATATCTTATCAGTTTAAATGATCATTTGATGTGGCTGAATTACTTATACTATTTTGTTGTAATTATAAATACATACCTTGTGATATCTACTTCCTTGAAAATGAATTAAATTCTGGGTGATGATACAACGTGAGTTTCGTATTAAGGACTACACAAGGATTCCCCATTCCTTACCAGTTACACATTACGCCAGGGAGACAATGTCTTAGGCTTTTCCAGATGAGGGTTTCCCTAGGTTTCTAAAATACTCTTGAGTGATACTAGTTCTCAAAGGGACATTCGGGGATAGACTCATTGGCAAAGTGGCTACGCCATGCCTCAGGTGATACTTGACTCCTTCTGTGCGATACCGGAACAAACTCATGATGAAGCCATGCCTCGATCGATACTTGGTCTTTCAGAAGATTGCTTTGGACAAGCTCGGTGGTATTGGATTAATTGAAGGGTGTAACATAGTGATACCTTCAGGATGGGATCAAACTCTAACTCTACAACTTGAATATAATAATAATGATGATGTGTGGAAATTATTTATTTATGTAGCCTTTGTATAATTTATAAATTGTGATACTTTTCTGGTGATTGAATCACACTTTATTGACACATAAACTAGACCTCAAGATAAAGCACAAGATTGGGGTATTGTTCCTTTTTATCTACCTTTTTATTTCTATACTTTTATATATATATATATATATATATATATATATGAATCCTACTTATTATAGCTACCGTATTCAGATTCATGACTTAGGAAGAAGCAGGTGATATGGGACGGGTTCTGTTGAGAACCCAGACCAAGTTATATTTATTTTATTGTGGTTATTAAATTGCTTACATTTATCATATATTGGCACACTGCTTTTGTTTATAGCACGAAATGGAAAGGTTTAGACACCATGGGTGCTGGCCTGGTGGTATTTTATCTCACTCCCTACCCAGGTGTTGTTTGGTACCTGAGTAGACTTTATGCTTGCAGGTATGGATAGCGGGAAGCATTCTGCTTTCAGTGTTTGAGTGTTGCTTGCTGGTTAGGATGGAGACTGGGGGCATAAGACTGAGCCTTTTCTCAAGTGCAGTTGTTACTTTGAGTCATTTTCTTTACAGCTTTGATTTCATGCTTGTATTAATGTTTTATGAACCTTTACTTTAGTAAAAGCATCATAGAATGGCATCATTTTGTATCTAGTTTTATTTATCAACTTCTATACTTATTATCTATTCAACTAGGATTTATTTATTTTCTTCTTCTGTAGTTTACTTATTTATATGTTTCCACTATTTGTTATATTTTTTTTTCCTTCTGTTGTGTATTACCTATTACCTATGAGGTCATAGTCTCCCCCACAAACATGTTAAAAAGGCCCTCGCTGCTAGTCGGTAGCCTCTGGCATTCGGGGAGATATGCTTGAGGTCATGTGACCCACCGGTCCGGCCACTATCTTAGATGTGATTCAGGTTGGGATGTCACAAAGTGGTATTAAAGGTGGTTATTTTCATTTGTCTTACTGTTTTGGGTTGGTAGACAGGAGAATAGGAATGTATCGGTGCTTGGTTAATAGTTGTGCCTCAGATTGATCACCCCATGTATGGGAAATGACCAAGTGTCTAGGTGTGGGAATTGATTTTCATGCTTTTTGATATTACAGTTGATATGATTTCACCTCGAGTGATTGGTGTAATTTCTGCTAATTATGGATTTATATATTTTATGGTATTTTACCCTTGGCCTATTAAGGAAAGGATGAAGCATTACATGCATCATAATAGGCACATAGGGATTCACATTTCATGCATATGACATGCCATGTAGTTGCATTCATAGGTTTCCTACTGATATGATTAAGTGCTTTGAATGTCATACCATGTCCTATATTTATTTAACATGCCTATTTAGATACCATGTTTCAGTGATATATTTATCATGATAGCTTTTTGATATGCTGCCTTTTTACTAGCATATTTTCCTTGTATCATGCTTTTATTCTTATTATAACATCTCTATAATTAAATTTTCATGCTTCTATGATTACAAAATGTTTCTATTTGTTAGCTTCTTGTAGTGACATGCTCTCTTGTTTGAAATGTAATTGGTTTCTTTTGCTAAAATTTATTGGTTTCAGTTAAATGGGAGCTTAGAGACTTTTTTGATGTTGTGGCCTAGAGATAGGGTTGGAGCTTGTGCTTTTGTAAGGGGCTAGACCATAGTAGGTAGCACCCTTAGAACTTAATAGTCTTGCTAATGCTATGAGGTTTCTACCTTTTGTGACAATCCGAGGTTACCCCAGACTTTTTGTCAGGATTGGTGATGCATAAATCAAGGAACATCACCAAAAGTTAGGTATGAAATTCGGTGGACATGTTCACGGTAAATGTAAGATTCCTTTGAAGAAGACATCATAGTTTAGTTTGTAAAATACTAGCTGTCTAAGCTGAGCATCTTCTGAAATGGTCTATTGGATTGGTTCGACTAGTTATCTCTCTTGTTCAATGAAGCGGTTAGTGAAATACCTTTTTGGAACATCTTCAGGTGGGAGGAGTTCGGTTTGGTTTGGCCAGGGATTTTCATGAAAAGCTAGCTTGACTAGGGTTTTTAGGTTAATGGGATTCGACTGCTATATCCATTTTGGAAATCATGCAAGAAGCCTCACTAGAAGGCTTAAGGGCATGTCTTATAGGCAATTTTGATGGTGGAAGGTGTCGTGAATCGGAATTTTCCCTTTCTAATGTTAAAGCCTAAGGTGAGAATTAACTTTGATCAGATGTTTAATGAGACAATGACATTGTCGTGTCTCTATCTAAACGAGTTAGGATAAGTGTTGTATCGCTGTTTCAGTTGAAAAATTAGCATTGGATTAGATCTTAATGGCTTAGGTGTCGCTTTCCTAACCAATGTTTGAACATGCATTGGGTATTTGGATACGCAGCGTGACCTTTTTTATGAGAATCCATGACCCTGTAGATCGGGTGAGAGTTACATTGTTCTAGAAGACTTCTCATGGATGAGAAGTTCTAAGGTGGGAAGGTTGTAACATCCCGTGTTTTGAACCGAATGAAAATGGGATGGAAATTAAATTTTTCCATTAGCTAGGTAGACATGTTTTAAAATCAAGTGTCAAAGCCTTATTCTATCCGAGAGTTGACGTTATGATGTGTATTTTAAATAATTGAATTAAATTAGTTGAATTAAAATTAAAATGAAAATAAATTAAATGATGGGTATAAACCATATTTAGCACTTTGAAATATTTTATGAAATATTTTAAGAGTTAAAAGTTGGGTCAGCATGGGATTCTGAGACACGTAGACCCTTGAAATTGATAGAATAAAAATATTATATTTATTTTATTCATACGTATGTGTGTTTTTTTCAAAAAAAATGAAATAACTCTCAAAACGGTGTGTCGTATGAGAAATTTGATACCACTTTTAGGTCCGAAATGTCTGAAATATCCATATAAGGCCTATTAAATTTAAATTGTTTAATATTGTATATATATTTAATTTAGTAGGATATTTTTATATAAATAAAGTCAATATATTTAGTTTTTAGATATGTTTGTATTTTTTTTAATAAAATAGTTTAATAAAATGGTCCATATAAGGACTATTAAATATAAATTGTTTAATATTGTATATATATTCAATTTAGTAGGATAGGGTATAACTTTGATATGTGTCGGGTGTTTGGGAACCTCACATGTGATAATACCCTCTTTATTTTTAATTAATTTATTATTTTGTTTTCTATATAATAAATAATTATTTTCTCACAAACGGTGCATAGAATTAAAATCTGAGATCACCGATAGTTCGGGGACATGGGGTTTACCCTTGGGAGGGTATAAATTTTGTGAGTATCGGAAGTTTTGTCATATCACACCCAAATATAATTTATTTGGGTTATACATATTTTTCTTGGGTAGTTAGAAATGATAATAATAATTTTATTATTAATATTATTATTAATGTTGAAGAAAAAAATGAAAATTTACTTCCTCACTTAATAAATTGTGTCGTGGTGTAAATAATAACTGGGAAATGTAATAAATGTTATATTATTAATTGTTCCAATTAAATAAAAATGTGAAATCAATATTTATTTAATAAATGTTATCCCTTTTTTAAATGGTTTTTGTTTTTTAATTATTAATGGTGTCATTAATGAGTTGTATTAAATAATAATAATTTTTATTATTTTTATTATTATTAGTTTGGGAAAAACACATTTATGTATATATATATGAATTATATATATATATATGGTGATTAAATATATATGTAGTTATATATACATGTGTGGGTGTATATATATGAATATACCGATGTGTATATATATATAACACATATATATATGGGTGGATATTTACTTTTGGGTTAGATAAAATATTATTAATTTCCCACATAAATGATTGTAACATATTTTCTTAAACCAAGGTGAAAACCATTTAAATTTTTAGCCCAAAATCTTAAAGCAACCCAAGGAGCGCACCTCTGCACCCTATTGCAGGTCCTAGGTAGCTATTAAAATTAATTAAATAATTGCTCGGGCTTTATGTAAAAATTTTACGTCGTGCTCTAGTGATGTGTTCAGGCTAAAAAAATTCAAATGAGTTAAAAAATAAATAAAAGGAATTTAAATAAAATGAATGGAATTTAAAGAGGGAAAAATAAATAAAAAAATAAAAATGGTTGGAGAGAAATTTAAAAAAAATTAAAATGGGTTAAATCCATTTTAATTAATTGTTTCATTTCTTCCACCATTTTATTTTTATTAGTTTATTTATTTATTTCCTTTTTATTTTTTTTCTCCTTTCTTTTTCTTTATTTCCTTATTTTTTCTCTCCTCGTCACCTCCCTCTCTCTATGCATCGCCCAGGTAGTGCCCCCCTTTGTGGTGCGCCTCCTCCTCTCTTCTTCTCTCCTCCTTCAGAAGCCCATTGTGACTTCGTTTCTCATTTGTTTTCTTCATCATCAGTTGCATAGTAAAGCTATCAGTAATACTAACCTCATGCATCAAGAATCGTACAATCTCCTTCTCTATCCATCGCACGATCTTCCGCAGAATGTTTTTACCCGAAATTGGGGATTTTCTAAAATCATCTGATTTCTTCTATTTTAGGTCAAATCAAAGATCATCACGGAGCATAATATCCTCTATGAGTATAAGGTAGGTAGTATAATCACTTTCCATTTGTTTTGTTGCATCATTTAAATCGCATGTTGCACCGCTCGTCGGTGCTTACCAGCGATGTCTTTTTTTACCCTTTTTAAATTAAATAAACTATTTTGCTTAAACTTCGCACCTTTGTGTGAGGAAGTATAACCTATTTAAATTGCTGCAACATCATTGGATACCCATTTGGGTGTGCCGATGTTCTTGACCTATTTTCCGTTATCACCAAATTAATTAAATTAATTAATTTCACATATTGCGTGATCTCTTTTGTTGAGTTTTAATTAAATAAATTATTTTGGGTAATTAAAAACAATGAAACTTTGGTTATGTTGATTAATTATTATATAATGATTTTTTTAATTGTTTAATTATTATCCTATTGTGCTTTTATAAATTAATATGTGCATTTTTATTACTTTCGCTGATAAATTACTTTAGCTGATAAATTACTTTAGCTATAGCTGCTCGGTTTAAATGATCATTTGTAGCGATTGAGTTACTTATACTGTTTTGTTGCAATTATAAATGCATACCCTATGATATTTGCTTCCTTGAAAACGAATTAAATTCTGGGAGGTGAGACGATGTGAGTTTCATATTAAGAACTATATAATGAATCCCTATTCCTAACTGGTTACACATTACGTCAGGGGGGAGATATCTCTAGCTTTGCTAGACAAGGGTTTCCCTAGGTTTCTAAAATACTCATGAGTGATACAGGTTCCCAAAGGTACATTCAGGGAAGGAACCATTGGAAAAGTGGCTACACCATGCCTTGGGTGATAGTTGACCACTTCTATGCGATACTGTGACAGACTCATGATGAAGCCAAGCCTCGAGCGATACTTGGTTTTTCGGAATATTGTCTTAGACGGGCTCAATGATATTGGATTAATTGAAGGGTGTATTGTAGAGATACCTTCAGGATGAGCACATACTCCACCTCTACAACTTGAACATAATAATAATAATGATGCATGGAAAGTATTTATTTATGAAGCCTTTGTATCCTTTATAAATTGTGATACTTTTTTGGTGCTTGAATCACACTTTGTTGACACATAAACTTGACCCCAGGCTAAAGCACAAGCTTGGGTATTGTTCCTTTTTGTCTACCTTTTTATTTCTAGCCTTTATATATATATATATATATATATATATATGAATCATTCTTATTATAGGTACCATATTACACATGAGCCTCAACCCAGTTGGTGAGGACTCCTTAAGTGCATCCAGGCAACCCGAGATCAAATCCAGGTGGAGGCTAATTTCTTGGGGTATTGTAGTAGGGACTGTGCAGTACTGTAGTAGGTACTGTAGTGGGAACTGTAGTAGGCACTGTAGTAGCTGGGAATATTCCCCCATTTGGGCCTTTGGGCCACCGATTTGGTCCCCGAGTCCTTTAAGGCCTTCGGGCCACCCAAGCCTTCGGGTCAGTAAGGCCTTCGAGCCACCTTTAGTGCAGATGCAAACTAGACAACCTACAAAGAACAAGCTTCAGAAGGAGGATAAGCAAGGAGCTTTCACCAATGCAGAAGCTAAACGGATTGTAAGAATGAGAGGGTATGGCACCTGCCATCGGGACAAGCCTGTTCATGCATAGGAAATCCTAGTTGAACATCCATGCGAAGGTGGAGAAATGATTTCACGATGAAGATGCTGGGAAGGAGTAGTTCTAAGTAGTTAGTCTGGGTTGTATGTAATGTTTGAATCCTACGGGCAATTAATTCCTCTAAGGCATACAGGACATGTAATACTTATGCCTACGGGCCTTGTAAGGGTTCCAACTCACCCCTTGAAAAGTGGATTATCAAAATCAATAAAAAATGAAGGCCTTCAGGCCATTGGATGGATATAGGTACCATATTCAGATTCCTGACTTAGGTTGAAGCAAGAAATATGGGACAGATGTTGTTAAGAACCCAAACTAAGTTATATTTATTTTATTATCATTATTAAATTGCTTACATTTATCATATATTGGCACACTGCTTTTGTTTACAGTATGAAATGGAAAGTTTTAGACACCGTGGGTGCTGACCTACTGAGATTTTATCTCACTCCCTACTCGGGCGCCATTTAGTACCTGAGTAGACTTTATGCTTGTAGGTATAGATAGCGGGAAGCATGCTGCTTCTGGGGTTTGAGTGTTGCTAGCTGCTTAGGATGAAGATTATGGGTAGAGGATTGAGCCTTTTCTCAAGATGCAATTGTTACTTTGTGTTGTTTCCTTTAAAACTTTGATTTCATACTTGTATTCCTGTTTTCCAAACCTTTACTTTCGTACAAAAATCATAGCATGGCATCATTTTTTATTTAGTTTTATTTATGAGATTATGTACTTATTATCTATTCAATTGGGATTTATTTATTTCCTTCTGCTATTTGTTATAAATTTTTGTTTCTTCTATTGTGTATTACCTATTACCTATGAGGGCATAGTCTCCCCCACAGACATGTTGAAAAGGACCTCACTGCTAGTTAGAATCCTCTGACGTTTGGGGAGATGCGCTTGAGGTAATGTGACCCACCGGTCTAGCCACCGTCTTAGAGGTGAGGCAGTTCGGGATGTTACATAAATATATAGATATATGTAAAATGAAAATTAAATAAATAAAAATTTAAAATATGTAAATTGATAAAAATATTAAACATTTTATTAATTAGATAATTATTTATAATATTAATAAATTGTTTATATTAAGTATATAGATATATTAATACAAAATATTTATGCTTTACATTAAATAGTCATATATTTAGAGAATAATGGTTTATAATTAAAAATTAATTTGAATTAAAAATATTTACTAATTACATAGGTAATGGACATAATTGAATGTTGTTTGATTTTTCAATTTAACATAGATCAAATGTGGGTTTTATTGATTTCACATATACGTAATTAATGTATTTTTATATAAAATGCACACACACACAAAACTTATTCATTTTATCAATATTATTAAAGTGTACTGATTTTTAATTTATTTAATTTCACTCATTTCTAACATGCATGCACTTAATATTAGATATTCATTAATAATTTTAAAAAAATATTTGTAAAAAAATATTTATAAATAATTATATTTGTAAAAAAATATTTATAAATAAATATATTTATAAATGTACATTTACCATATTTATACATCTATATATTTATAAATATAAATAAATAAATATTTTTTAAAAAGTATTTATATAATTATAAATAATTAATTATATAAATTTAAATAATTATTAAATTTATAATAAATTTATTTAAATAATGAATAGATTTACTATATATATATATATTTATTAAATATATATATAATTATATAAATATATATAATGATATAAATATTATTTTTTTAAAATATTTATATAATTATAAATAAATAATTATATATTTAAATAATTATAAAATTATAATAAATATATTTAAATAATGAATATATTAAATATATATATATATTTACAATTTTTTTATTTATAATTATAATTATAAATCCTTTTATCAGTGCTTATTACTTATGCACTGATAATAGGTATCTTTATGAGCGCTTTTTTGAAAGTGCTGATAAAAGTGTCATGATCTATTTAAAAAACCCTAACTAGTCACAATATGAGAAGCTTTTCATAGAAGACACCCACTATCAGCACTCCTCCTTGGTGAATTGAAGCGCGAATCAAGGATCAAACAAATCCAAGGCTCAAATTCAAGGCTCGTATGATTTAAGGGTTGAACAAATCCAAGGCTCGACCGTAAGTATTTCTCTACTTTCTTTCGAATGCAAGTATTTCTCTACTTTCTCTTGTGGAACTTAGGGTGTAAAACATCAATGGTTCTAGCCATGGTGGATACTATTTCGCAACTGTGAGTGTGGTGAGTTATCCATTTTGGATATTTGACCATAGAGATCATTCATTTTGAGGTTTGTAATTTTTAGAGTGTGAAACACCTATACTATGATCCTTCATAGCTTTTCTCCCTATCCATATGAGAATCTCCTTCCTTCTCAATTGCAGGTGTGAATTAATATAGGGGATTTGTGAGATACTCTTTTATTTATGTGAAAGTGTGGATGAATCATGCTTTATTTTCATTGGATAAATAGTGGAATTAACCATATGATAGAAGTCCCATCCCATTTTACATCTTCTATATAATTTTGTATGTATTAATTTTCATGTTGGTGGTTGGGTAGCCTATGATACTGCTTCCTAGAGTATTAAACTGACTAGTTGTTTTCTTATTTGTGTAGTAGATACTTTAGATGGAGAGTTATGTTTTACAAATCTGTTAATTTTCTGATTCCACTTAGATTTTTGAGTGAAATAAGGGTATTTTACTTAGAAAATGTGACCTCACAGGAGTCGTTCCATCTCGATATAGGCTAGTGTGTATGGGATAGATATTGCAAGGGTTGGTGTGTTTTTCTACCTTGTTTGTGATATATCTTATTGATGTGTATTATTTATCTTCTTTATGGACCTCCCTTGAATCTCAAGGATATGGGTCAATGTGTATTAGATGGCCTCCCTTCCTTCAAATGGGTAGATCTGATGTGATAACCTCCCTAAAATCCTTGGGATGGGTCAGTGTGGTGATATGACATCCCCATAGTCTTGAGATATTTTCAAATATTTGATATACCATTAATATTAAATGTAATAATTTGATAGGTTGTTATATCACTTGTTCCAAAAAAATAGAACGGTGGTTATCAAATTCTATACATTTGAAATTATTTTTAGGTCTACATGTATTGGTCCCATCCCTAGGAATCTTTGATTACCATCCTTTTATATAAAATAACTCTTTATTTATTAAATTTTTTATCAATAAATTTTTATATATTCTAGTTGATTGAATGAGAGTTTATCATTCTTATTTATCATATTTGGGTTTTTTATTACTCCTTAATTGCCTATATTATATTTTCATTTGTTTAGGGGATATAATAATGGCTTGATGTGTGTCAAAAAATAGTTATTATTGCAATTTGTTGCTTGAGACTCATCCCACATCTCTTTTATAGACAAATTTCATCCTCATCAACTTCATCTCCCAAATAGTTATTTTTATAATTTGTTACTTGAGACTCATCCTCCATATCTTTTATGTTTTTTATACTACTCTGAGCATTAGTCATCCCATGGATGACTACTTCTTAGAGTATTTCAAGCAACATAGGTGCATCTCCACAAGAGATGGAGGATGTGTTTCAAACAACAAAATGCAATGATAAATGTCAGGGAGATGAGTTGATGAGGATGAAATTTGTCTATAATTATCACCTTTAAATGAATTTAGGAGATAAAACCTACCATAGTGGAGTAATTCTTTTCTTAAATTCAATTACTCACTTTCTTTAAAGAATACAAAAATTCTTTGAAATAATCAAATGTTGGGTTTCCCTTATTAGAATTATTTATAATTGTCACCTTTGATAATGAATATATTCTGTTTATTTATTTATTTATCATAAAAAATTAATATTTTATGAACCTAATAGGATTTATATGAATCAAAAATGGATGCACACTAATCATTTGACAAAATATTATGAAGATGGAGTTAAAGTGTTCATCAGTTTGAAAGAGAGAATGCATACAACCCTTCTCAAATCCTTTGTTCATGTTTATGTTGTTGTTATTCAAGAAAAATTAGTCTATAAGAGTTGAAAGAACATTTTATTTGTTATATCATATATTATAGCTATAAATTTTGGACTAAACATGGGGAAAATGAATGTGAACACTGATTGGGATGATACTTTTGTTTATGGATCATTTGATATGAATACTAGTGTAAATGATAATGGATATCACATGGAAGAAATAAAAATGACAATTAAATATGACCTTAATGATTGTAAAAAGTTGTTTGATAAGTTAAATAGTTGTGCCAAGATACCATTGTATACCAGTAATACTAAATAAACAACATTTTCAATTGTATTGAAGTTATATAATTTGAAAGTTGGTAACAGATGGAGTGAAACCAACTTTATAGAACAACTTAGTCTCCTGAATGATATGCTACTAGAAGAAAATTAACTACCATGTCAAAAATATTATGCTAATTTTTTTTACGTTCAATGGGAATGATCTTTATAAAAATAAATGCTTGTCCAAATGATTGAATATTGTTTTTCAAGGATCATGAATCACTCATAAAATTCCCTAAGTGTGGCGTAGATCGATATAAGAAAAATGAATCAAGCCCTTCAAAATATGTATGGTAATTTCCTATTATTCCATGTTTTAGAATACTATATGGATGTCAGGAAACTACGAGACAATTAACATGGAATAAAAATACAAGAATTAAATATGGGAACCTATTTCATCCAATAGATTATCCTCAGTAGAATAAAATTGATTATGAGTATCCTAAATTTGGAAATAAGCTGAGAAACTTTCATCTTTCAATATCTATTGATGGAATAAATCCTTTTGGTGTATAGAGTAGTACTCACAGTACATGTCCCGTCATGTTGGTAAGTTATAACTTGCCGAAATGGTTATGTATGAAGTGAAAATACTATTGGATCGAATATGTAAAAATGAGATGCTCAAATACAAGAGGGGGGTGAATTGTATACTTTAAAAATCCCTAAGGAAATTTTTGCATAACCAAAATTCACAACACCTCTAAGATCTAATAACTTGCTTGATTCTGGAAAAGTGATTTTGGAAATGAAACTTAAAAAAAGTTTACAACAACTAAGATTCTACCTTAAATCATATAGAATCATATATAATCAGAGTACAATACTAAGGAAGTATAAGAAGATTATACTTTCCTCAACAATACAAATGCAGTGGAAAACTTGTAACAAAGCAAGTAACAAGTAATAAATCTTTTAACCCAAAGAGAAGGGTATCCAACAACCTTGGATAAAAGTCCCTTGGTTTATACTTTCAAAAAAGTCCGTCTTACCCACACTAGGGTAAGCCCTCGATATGAAGATCGGATTCTGTCTTGCTATCCCTACAAGCCCTCAACTTCAAGGTAGTCAGCACCTCTTTCTTCCTTAGCAAGGAAGCCCTCAAATTCAAGGTAGTCGGAACCTCTGTCTTCCTATCCCTAGAAGCCCTCAATTTTACACAACAACAATTGGAGTCACACGAATCAAATTTGAACAAGAAGTTCAGTGCGCACAAAGCAATGAGAGTCTCTCTCTATAAATTACTTCAATAGCATGTAATCTCTAGATTCATAAAACAATAGCGAGCTCTTTAAAATGAGCTCCTATTTATAGGCATGGCTTTAATGGCCGACTCCCTCCTCCAACGGTCATATTTTCCTTGAATTTCGAAGGGACCTATACACGTGTCACTCAAACAATGGTTAGTTAGTAACTGAATGCATAACATCATTTTATAAAAAAAATAGGTGTAAGAAAAAAATATGGTTACATAACTAAAATCCAATATTCGGAGTGTAAGAAAATAAAAGTTTGGAGTCTAACCAAAATTGAATTCGGAGTCTATAATACAAGGATATTCAGATTCTGTTTTCTAGGAATTTGGAACCTGAACTCTATAGAATTATGGAGTCTTAATTTCAAGGAAATTCAACATCTGGATTTATAGGAATTTGGAACCTGAACTTACAAAGTTCGGAGTCAGAGTTCATGAGAATTCGGAGTCAGAACTCAGAGAAGTTCGTAACCAGAATTTGTAATCAGAATTCAGAGTCAGAACTTAGAAGAGTCTGTATCCAGAATTAGTAATAAGAATTTGGCGTCAGAACTCAGAAGAGTTCATATCCAGAATTCATAATCAGAATTCGGAGTTAGAACTCGGAAGAGTTCCTATATAGAATTCGTAATTAGAATTCAGATCCTAAAACAGAATGCTTCATATCTAAGTAATTATGGGATTCCAAGGTTTTGGTTTTAATCCAAATTTTACACTTAGAAAAATTATGATATGAACAATAAAACATGGTAAGGATAAATTTCCTTGGGGAAGAAAATCTTTCCTTATAGAGGTAAAACATAGGGTAAAAAGAGTTTTGTCTTGATATAAGGTGTTTGTGATTTTCAAAACAAGAAGGAATGGTAAGGTAATAAAGAAAACTTAATTTCTTAACAATCTCCCCTAAGTATGAAGGAATGGAAAAGTCATAAGGAAAACCTTATTGACTCAAAAATCTCCCCCTTTTTGGAAAGAACAAACATCCTTATGAAAAATAATATAAGGACTTATAAAATATTTTACTAAACTTTGCAAATAAAACTTATCTCCCTTTATTCATGGACAAAGATGAATGCAAATAACTCCCCCTTAGGCTTTGGAACACTAAGGATCATATTCTAGATTTCTAGAATGAGAATTTTCCTTATATTGAGTATGGAAATCTTCATAATGGAAAACTCCCCCTTAAATAAACTCCCCTTACTTAGGGATATTTATTCTTTACTTAGAATTATTTTTCCTTCTCCCCCTTTGTGATTTTCAAAAAGAGTTTGAGGGAATGGAAAAAATATAGTACCTAAAATATTAGTACAAAAATCCAAACAAAACAAGCAACCACAATTTCATTAGGATTGGAAGAATTTGTACAAGGAAAAAACAGATACAAAAAAAGATCGGATTTGGATCTATTTTTCTTCTTTTTCCTTGGGTATCAGCTTCTTCACAATGGTTTTCAGATTTTTTAGCTCTTTGTGATCCTCCTCTGCTTGCTTCTCTAAGGATTTGATCCTATTATCTTGAGCCTTCAGAGCCTCTGCCTGAGCCTTCATCAAGTCATCTTGCTTCACTATCTTTTCTTGAATCTCGATCCAAAAATCCCTTTCTGTTTTCCAACTTTGGACAACATAATTCAACTTCTCATTCGGATCTTTGACACCCTGAATCTGAGTATTTTTCTTAAGGGTTAGCTTATTCTCAAAGATACTTGTAAGATCCTTGATTTTGGTTTCTTCAGTATCAAAATCTTCCTTGACATATTCTTGAAATTGATCAATCTCTCTCAAATATTCAACGATCTTCTTCGACCATCTGGTCATTTTCTTGCAAGATTTTCTGTGGGATTCATAGTTGATAAGGAAATTCTTGTGTTCGACCTCAATATTTACACACCTATCCATCACCATGGATATAGAATCTGATTTATGATTCATGCTATGCTGGAGCATCTTTCAACTGGAGTCAATTGTTGGAAAGATCATAATGGTGTCCACTAGCTTCTTTAGAGACTGAACGAAAAAATCATGTCCTAGAGCTGATGACTCTGAGTCTGAGACTCTTCTAGGTTGTGGTTCTTCCTCTATCTTGACAAGCTTCCTCTTAGAGGATCCCCCAGATTCCGTCTTCCTTATAATTGCTTTGTTTGGGGTATCAACAACCACTTGTTTCCCCTTGTTTTTTTCGGAATTGCTTCTTCATTTGTAGATTCCTACTCACTCTCAGACAACTGAATAATCCTATCTTCATCAAAATTTTCTTTCTTAGCTCCTACCTCAATATCTTCAGGGAGAATGAAGTCATGATTATGAATCTCTTACTTAGATAATTTTTTCACTTCCTCTTCAGCCTTCTCATCCATTTTAGGAGTTGCAAGTTTCGAAGATCCATCTTGAGAAGTCCGGATTGAAATTTTTCAGAAGCACTTTCCTTCTCATGAAATTCTTCTACTTTCTTTATCAGATCAGCTGTATCTTCAGTGCTTTGAGATTATTTTACTTCTTCTACATCTTTATTTTCTTAGACACCCTTATCAAGTACTTTTTCCAGAGTCATGAACTTCTTCCCCGATGTCTCAAGTAATGGTTCTACTAATAAAGTTTTCAGTACGGGAATGTTCTCGGATGAAACTTCAGTAGCCTTCAAAAGAGATTGCACAATCTCTGCCTCCGACATCTTCTTCTTAAGCTTCTTCTCTTTGGATTGCTTTTCAAGCTCTTCAGCAGCATTCTCTTGCAATACTTTGGCCTCTACGGGGTCTAGGCCAAACTGTGGCTCCCCTTCCTTTAGATTATTTTTATCCACCCACCATTTGGCTACGACCTCATCTGGATAGGCTTTCTTCATTTTGGGTTTAAAAGGTACGGATTGAGTTTCTTTGGTCTTAGGGGCTTCACTTTCAACTTCTACTTCCTTCAATTTTCTTTTTTTTCCCAGCCTTATTTGATGGTTCAGCCTCTTCAGCATTTTTTGGAACAGCTTCTGCCTCTTCCACTGGCAGATAATAAAACTCTCGTGAATCTTTAGAAAAGCCAACATTCATTCTTTTCAAAGTTTCATCACTTACTAACATCACTTTTTAATTTATCAACTTGGAACTGCAAGGAGTATTGAATGATTCAAGACACCGAACTATCAACTTGGAGAGTAGGTCAGGATACATGATTATCTGTGCTCTCAGATTCTCATTCTTGATATTCTCTATCTTAATGAGAATATGCTTAATCAGATTGATTTTCCTTATATTTACCAAAAAATATAAGATATACATATAAATTTTCTTAAGAGTGTCCTTTTTACCCTTTCTATGTACGATAAAACCCTGAACCCATAACTCTAGGATTCGATTGTTAGTAGACAAGTGAGGAATTTTTGTGGTCTTGACATCTGAAAGTCCAAGACACTACAAAGCCTTCACCTTTACAAAACTCCCTTGAACATTTGATAAATTGTGAGAACAAAATTCTACCTCTCCTTCATAAGATAGACCCTCCAAGCTAGCAAACTTGGTGTAAGAAAGTTTATATGTTTTTCCATAACTCTTGAAGGAAAATTTTTCTTTACCATATTCCTTAAAGAAACAAGTTAACTCATAAAACTCTATCAGCAAATCCGGATACACAACATCCTGATCCCCTGGCTTCGATATAAATACACTCTCTCATCCATTAATCTTGATATTATTTGAAATAATAGAATCATACTTGTTGAAGAAGTTTGGATGCACCAACCTCTCCCTTTATATCTTCCACTCCACAATTGGCTTGACAGTAGACATCTCTTGAGAAGGAACTTCACCAGACATTCGGAATTGAGCACTTTCGGAAATTTCAAAACGGGCTTTTGTAGTAGGGTAGAGTTTAGACACGCAAAAGCTTGAGAACTGATGTGGGACAACCATATGGAGTCCCATTTTATAGGTGTTGAAGCGACGATTCATCTTCCCATTTCAATCCAATGGCTGAGAATTCTTCTGATCTGATCTGAAAGTTGAAATGATAGTCGTAAGGAAAAATTTGATAGGATATGATCTTTTGAGGTTTTTAAAGGAAAAGATTCGGATTTAAGGAAACTAGAATCTGAGAAATTTTAAAAACAAAAGAAACTAACAGCAAGTAAAAGGTTATTATGAAAACTCAAGGAAGAATCATACCTTTCGGATTGTCAAGAGAATTATTCATATTGAGGAAAATTCTTCTTGAAGGACTTTAGATTCCAAAAAAAACTTGAGTACGAAGAAGAATTGAGTACACAGATCTTCATTATGAAAATTTTCATTATGAAAATCTTCATTACGAAAATATCAGGTATGAAAAAAACATTATGAAAATTACAAGTAAAAAATCTTCATTAAGAAAATTTCAAGTATGAATAATTTCATTAGAAAAATTTCAAGTACGAAAAACTTCATTACGAAAATTTGAAGTACGAAAAACTTCATTACGAAAATTTTAAGTACGAAAAATTTCATTATGAAAATTTCAAGTACGAAAAAACTTCATTATGAAAATTTAAAGTATGAAAAACTTCATTATGAAAATTTTAATTACGAAAAATTTTATTACGAAAAATATGAAAAACTTCATTACGAAAAATAAAAAAAACTTCATTATGAAAAATATGAAAAACTTCATTATGAAAAATAAAAAAAACTTTATTACGAAAAATAAAATAAAAAAAACTTCATTACGAAAAATAAAATAAAAAAAACTTCATTATGAAAAATTTGAAAAACTTCATTACGAAATATATGAAAAACTTTATTACGAAAAATTTGAAAAACTTCATTACGAAAAATATAAAAAACATCATTACGAAAAATATGAAAAACTTCATTATGAAAAATATGAAAAACTTCATTACGAAAAATTTGAAAAACTTCATTACAAAAAATATGAAAAACTTCATTACGAAAAATATGAAAAACTTCATTATGAAAAATTTAAAAAACTTGCAAGAAAATGTACTCCCCCTATGAAAAGGAGTTTATTACTGTAAGGAGATTTGTTCAACATAAAGTTAAGAAGGAGGATTTCCTTATGGTTATCATTCCTAACTTCTGTTTAATGTATTAAAATCTATCGGAGGGTAAAGATTTTCTAAAAATATCAGCAAGTTGATCTTGTGTTTCGATAAATTGAAGAATGATATCTTCTTTTTGTGTGTGATACCTAAGAAATTGATGCCTAATATCTATGTGCTTTGCACGAGAGTGATGTGCATGATTTTTACTAAGGGAAATGGCACTTGTATTATCACACAAAATTTGAGTTTTGGTAAAACTCATACCATAGTCTGTGAGTGTGGGTTTCATCTACAACACTTGAGCACAGCAACTTCCAGTTGCTACATATTCAGCTTCAGCAATGGAAAGTGATATTGAGTGTTGTTTCTTACAAGACCAAGAAACTAATGAATCTCCTAAGAAGTGACAAGTTCCAGATGTACTCTTTCTATCCATTCTACATCCACCAAAGTCAGCATCTAATTTTTTTTTAAAACAAAATCATTTCCAGAAGTATAAAAGAGTCCTAAATCCATGGTTCCCTTTAAGTAGCGAAAAATTATTTTCACTACCTTTAAGTGAGATTACTTAGGATTGGATTGATATCTTGCACATAATCATACTAAAAACATTAAGTCTAGATGACTAGATGTCAAGTAAAGTAAAATTTCTATCATACCTCTAAAAGTTGTTTGATCTACTGGTTTCCCGGCTTCATCAAGATCAAGTGTGTTTAAGGTACCAATGGGAGTACTAATACTTTTAGTGTTGTCATATCCATACTTTTTAAGAAGATATTTAATATAATTATGTTGGGATATATAGATTCCTTCTGGTTTTTGAGAGATTTAAAAACCAAGGAAAAATGTTAACTCACCCATCATACTCATTTCAAACTCAGATTTCATTAGACCCACAAAGGAATCGATTAAATATTGCTGAGTTGAACCAAATATAATGTCATCAACATATATTTGAACAATTAAAACATTTTTATTATCTTTCTTTATAAAAAGGGTTGGATATGCATTTCCCTTAACATAGTTATTTTGAATAAAAAACCCTGTAATTCTATCACACCAAGCTCTAGGGGATTGTTTAAGTCCATAAAGAGATTTGGTAAGTCTAAAAACATGATCAGGAAGTTTTGTATCTTCAAAGTTAAGAGGTTGTTCAACAAAAACTTCCTCGTGAACATAAACATTAAGGAAATCACATTTCACATCCATTTGAAAAAGTTTGAAATTGAAGAATGTTGTGAAGGCAAGTAAAATACGAATAGATTCAAGTCTAGCTACTGAAGCATAGGTTTATTCATAGTCTATTCCTTCTTGTTGATTATAGACTTTAACAACTAATATATATTTATTTCTAACAATGATTTCATTTTCATCACATTTATTTCTAAAGACCCACTTTACTCCAATAATAGAAGTTTCCTTAGGTCTTTCAACCAAGGTCCACACTTTATTCCTTTCGAATTCATTTAGATCATCTTGCATAGATTTAATCCAATCATCATCACCTAAAGCTTCATCAGTGCTTTTTGGCTCTAATTAGGAAAGGAATTCTAGATGTTATACTTCATTTCTTAAGGAACTTCTAGTCCTTATAGGTTGATTCACATCACCAATGATTCTATCACTAGGATTATTCTTTAGAAACAACTTATTTGGGTTTTGTAAAACCTATTCATCAACATAGGGTAGGAAATCTTCTGGGGTGAATGTTTTAGACGTATCTTCTTGAACATTTTTCTTATCAAAAGGATCTTCTATCAAAGGTTGATAATAATTTTTTGAAAACACATCCGAAGATATAGGTTGGGGTTGTTTAAAAACAAAAGGATCGATTTCATCAAATTTGACATGTACTGTCTCTTCAACAGTACAAGTGTTTTTATTAAAAACTCTATATGCCTTAGAAGTTTTGGAGTAGCCTAAGAAAATTCCTTCATCATATTTTGGTGCAAATTTATGTAGATTATCTTTAGTATTCAGAATGAATACCTTGCAACCAAAAACCTTAAAGTAGGAAATTTTAGGTTTTCTACCATTCCATAACTCATAAGGAGTTTTATTAAGAAAAGGTCTAATCAAAACTTGATTTATAGTATAACAAGCAGTACTTATAGCTTCAGCCCAAAAAATTTTGGCTACTGAATACTCACTCAACATGTTTCTAGTTATCTCTTGAATAATTCTATTTATTCTTTCAACAACGTCATTCTATTGAGGTATTCTGGGTGCTGAGAAGTTGTGAGTAATACCTTTTCTACAACAAAAAGTTTCAAAATCAGAATTTTTAAATTCTTCTCCATGATCAATATGAATAGTTTTCAATGGATGGTTTTTCTCAATTTTAACTTGGGCTCTAAAACTTTTGAAATAAAAAAAATCATCAGACTTCTTTGCTAGAAAATAGACCCACATAAATCTAGTGTAATCATCAACCAAGAAAAATATATAGTACTTGCCTCCAATGCTTCCAGTTTGTGTTGGACCAAAAAGATCCATATGCACTAGCTATAATGCATCAGTAGTTGAGACTTCACCGACTGATTTAAAACTTGATTTATGTTTCTTTCCATATTGACAAGGGTCACAAACTTTTGAAGAATCAAATCTAAGCTTCGGTAGATCCTTAACTAATATTTTCTTAGAAAGTTTGCATAAGTTCCTAAGGTTACAGTGTCCTAACCTTCTATTCCATAACCAAGAATGATCTTCCATTTCACTAAGGCAAGGTAGATCTTGACTCCTAAGGTCTTTTAAGTTTAGTGTGTAAACATTATCTTGCCTATGGGAATAAATAATAAACTCTTCCTTGGAATTATGTACTAAGCACTTGTCATTCCTAAAATTCACAAGGTAGCCTTCATCACATAATTGGATCATGCTAATGAGGTTATGCTTAAGACCCTTAACAAATAAAACATTTGAAATCAATGTTTTTCCAAGAAGAATGATGTTACCTATACCAATAATTTCTCCCTGATCATTATCTCCGAAAGTTACTTTTCCTCCTTTCGTCTTGATAATCTTTTAAAAATAGTTTTTGTTACCATTCACATGCCGAGAACATCCACTATCCATGTACCATGTATTGTTGTTGGTACTCTCTCTACTTTCCTTAGCTATAAAGCAATGATTGTCAATAGGAAATATGGATATTAGACCAAGATTCTTCTATCCAGAAGATTCATAATCCGAAGATTCATCTGAAGAGTCTCCACCACTGGCACTCCAGGTGTCATTAGCTTTCAATACTTTCTTATCTTTAGCCTTGTGATACTTCTTTATGTTTCTCTCTAAATTATTTTCCTTTCTTTCTTTTCTCCTAAGCATGAGACAATCAGGTCTTATATTTCCAACTCTCTTGAATTCATAACATGTAACTTCTGAATCTTTCTTATCTTTCCTTTCCTTTTTCTTATATCTGGATTGAAAGTTCCTCTATCCAGCTATCTTGTTCATCCTTCGAGCAAGATTTTCTAATTCATTTTATAAGGATTCACTTCCACTAGATTTGGATTGTATAATAACTTTATTATATTTGGATCTAGTAACTCTCTCAGGAGTCTTAGATTTCATATGAATTGAAGTTATAGTAAAAGCAATACTTCCATTCCCATTCTTCTTATTTATGTTATCAGCATATCTCTTCATTCTAGTCTCATGCTGAATAAGAGTTCTAAACAGTTCATCTAAAGAAATCTGAGTAACCTTTCTGTTCTCATCAATAGCAGTCCTCATGGATTCCCACTCATTGGGCATGATGTTTATGATCTTATCAACAGGAGATTCATCGTCTAATCCTTTTTCACCCATGGATTGTAAACTATTCACAATAGTCATGAATCTTTGTTGCACCTTACATATGGGTTCTCCATAAGGAAAGAAGAAACCATGATATTTAGCTCTGAGCATGGCTCTTCTAGTTTCAATAACTTTGGAAGTTCTAAATTGAGTAACTTCAAGTTTCTTCCATATAGAATTTGCTGCTTCACAAGATGAAATTTGGCTATATATGTTTCTAGTCATGGAACAAAGCAAAGTATTGCGTACCTTATAATTCAGTTGATATTCATGATTTTCTTGATTGGTAAAGGTACTAACTTCTTTGTTAGGGATTTTATATCCTACAATAAGCATAACAAAATTATCAACTCCAGTATTGATAATGAAAGTCTTCATTCGATCTCTCTAATATTTATAGTCATTTCCATCAAAGATAGGCGGTCTAGTTGGATTGATATTGTATATGGAACCAACATTGATTCCTACCATATTTAATAAAAATCTTTCCACAAAAACTTTTTGATAGAAAAAGTTCGTAAACAAGGAGAATATTCCTAAGCAAGGAAAATATAGTACAAGAGTATCTCTAAGCAAAAATGAATCTGAACTATAGGATTCTAAAAAACTGATTCCAGAAAATAAGAAGAAGAAGAATTCTCTTCTGAATCTAATTGTAAGATTAATTCAGAGGCCACCTGCTCTGATACCAATTGTTGAATTGGTACAGGGTACAAGGTAGTATACCTTAGTAAGAAAAAAACTTGAACAAGGGAAACTTATATGTGAATATAAGTATTTTAGAGACCTCCTCTGATACCAATTGTGGTATCGAATATGTAAAAATGAGATGCTCAAATAAAAGAGGGGGTGAATTTTATACTTTAAAAACCCCTAAGGAAATTTTTGCATAACCAAAATTCACAACACCTCTAAGCTCTAATAACTTGCTTGATTCCAGAAAAGTGATTCCAGAAATGAAACTTAAAAAAAGTTTACAACAACTAAGATTCTATCTTAAAGCATATAGAATCCTATATAATCAGAGTACAAGACTAAGGAAGTATAAGAAGATTATACTTTCCTCAACAATACAAATGCATCGGAAAACTTGTAACAAAGAAAGTAACAAGTAGTGAATATTTTAACCCAAAGAGAAGGGTATCCAACAACATTGGATAAAGTTCCATTGGTTTATACTTTCAAGAAAGTCTATCTTACCCACACCAGGGTAATTCCTCGATATGAAGATCGGAGTCTGTCTTACTATCCCCGCAATTCATCAACTTCAAGGTAGTCAGCACCTCTGTCTTCCTCAGCAAGGAAGCCCTCAACTTCAAGGTAGTCAGAACCTCTGTCTTCCTATCCCCATAAGCCCTCGATTGTACATAGCAACAATAAGAGTTGCACAAAGAAAATCTGAACAAGAAGTTTAGTATGCACAAAGAGTCTCTCTCTAGAAATCACTTCAACAACATGTAATCTCTAGAGTCATAGAACAGTAGTGAGCTCTTTCAAATGAGCTCCTATTTATAGGCATGGCTTCAACAATCGGCCCCCTCCTCCAATGGTCATATTTTCCTTGAATTTCGAAGGGACCTGTACACGTGTCACTCAAACAACGGTTAGTTAGTAATTGAAAGCACGACATAGTTTTATAACAAAATAGGTGTAAGCAAAAATATGGTTACATAACTAAAATCCAATATTTAGAGTGTAAGAAAATAAAAGTTCAGAGTCTAACCAAAATTGAATTCGGAGTCTATAATTCAAGGATATTCGGATTCTGTTTTCTAGAAATTCGGAACCTAAACTCTATAGAATTTCGGAGTCTGAATTTCAAGGAAATTCAGAATCTGGATTTATAGGAATTCGAAAACTGAACTTACAAAGTTCGGAGTCAGAGTTCATGAGAATTCAGAGTCATAACTCAAAGAAGTTTGTAACCAAATTTTGTAATTAGAATTCGGAGTCAGAACTCAGAAGAGTTCATATCTAGAATTCGTAATCATAATTCAGGGTCAGAACTAAGAAGAGTTCGTATCCAGAATTCGTAATCAGAATTTGGAGTCAGAACTCAGAAGAGTTCGTATCCAGAATTCATAATAATAATTCAAATCCTAAAAAATAATGCTTAATATCTAAGTAATTATGGGATTATGAGGTTTTGGTTTCAATATGAATTTTACACTTAGAAAAATTATGATATGAACAATAAAACATGGTAAGGATAAATTTCCTTGGGGAAGGAAATTTTTACTTATAGAGGTAAAACATAGGGTAAAAAGATTTTTGCCTTGAGATAAGGTGTTTGTGATTTTCAAAACAAGAAGGAACGGTAAATTCATAAGGAAACCTTAATGTCTTAACAATCTCCCCTAAGTATGAAGGAATGGAAAATTCATAAGGAAAACCTTATTGACTCAACAAATACATTATGTTTTCTCTACTTATATCTTTACTAAAGTAGCTCAGTAATGATATTGATGTTTTTTTAGATCCATTGATCAAAGATCTAAAATTGATGTGGGATAAATGTGTTAAAATTTATGATGTTCATAGAAGTGATGAATTCACATTGAATTACATATTGTATGGTATGATAAATGACTTCCCTACTTATGGAAATTTATCAGGCTATAACATTATAGAAATTTTGGGGTGCCCCATTTGTGAAAAATGAACATACTCAGTTCAGTTGAAACATTCCTGGAAGACTATTTTCTTAGGAAATTGGAGATTTTTACCTCAATGACATAAATACTGATCCTGGACAACACCATTTGATATGAATATCGAATAAGGTATAACACTATCTCCAGTAATGGGTGATCAAATTTAAAATAAAATAAAATACATTGACACTATTTTCGATAAACCATTTTAAAAATGTAAAGACCCGTAAATTTCAAGGGAAATTTTTTCTTAAATGCTTTGGGATTTTACGAGTACGCAGTTTCTGACGACACCTGATTCCAAGGCTCGATGTGCCCATAATCAATTCCCGAAGTTTAGCTCAGGTACGTTCAATGAACAAACGGGCGGGATTTTCTATCTTTTGAACCGGTGCTCGAAATTGAAATCTGAGGGCACTAATGGAACCACAGCACCAATAATTGCTTAAGAGGACCTTTATTGAAGATGCGTCTTCTCGGGAGGAGTTGATAAAAAAATGTGGATTAAATAAAAAGTAAAATAAAATTATGTACAATTTTATTTCTTTTTCTAAGTGGTTAGATCCTAGGTGTGGGAGTTGGGGTGGGATCAACTAGATACTAACTACCCATGAGAGGATAAATATGAGGTGGGGACCACATGAGCCTAACCCTTCACATTCCCTAACTCCCTAACTCCCCCCTTTATATGAGTAACTCCTCTCTCTCTCCCTCATTAAACTTGCCAACATAACACCCAATTAATTAGACAACTCAAGTTTAATTAATTAAGTGATTTTGTTTTTGAATTTTGAGTTTTTGAAATGCATGTAAAAATAATAAAATAAGGGGAGGCCTTATTTTATTTTGTTGGTTGTTGTGTGAGGATTTTGGGAGAGAGCTCCAAGTCCCTTTGAAGAACTTCATCCTCCCGCAAAGAACGACACCCTATGACGAAGAACGCTATCACCAAAAGGAGAGACGACGTGTCGTTCCTTCTTCTCTCCACAGCTAGTGTGAGACGTCGTTCCCTCCTTGGACACATGCCAACGTTGTCCTTGAAACCTCACCCCGTTATGCCATCTTTCGCATCACTGGAAAACAACATCGTTAAATCGAGGTAGGGGTTATTTTCATTCATGATTAATTTAATGTTCTTCATTGATTAATTTGGTCAAATGTTACCAACGTAACGGGAGGATATCAGACTGCACAAACACGGACGATTTCTCCTCCCCGCTTTCTTGTTGAACAATGTTGATGAGTTGTGGTGAAGGCGGCGTGGTGTCGTTGCACCGCGCGGGGACGAAGAGGACCGCGACCAGAGCGGGCCGCGGCGGTGGTGCACGGCGCCATCACGCCGCGCCGATGAGGCCGAAGGAACTGCGACCGGAGTGGGTCGTGGTGGAGGTGCGTGGCACCGCCGTGCCGCGCCGGAGAAATTAAGGGAGGCCGCTACCAGAGCGGGCTGCGGCGGAGGTGCACGGCACCGTCGTGCCGCGCCGGTCGAAGAAGAGTCGCGGCGCCGTCGCACCATGCCGGTCGAAGAAGGGCCGCGACCTAAGGCCACGACGGTCCAGTAGGGGTGGCCGGAAAACCGTCCGCCAGCGCTTCAGGAGGCGGGACCCCCGTGGGTCTCGTGGTGGTTCAACCGGCCGGTCTTAATGGCTGACCATTTTCCAGAAAAACTGGGGGGTTGAAACCCCCGACCAGCGCCTAGGGCGGACCCCATAGTGTCCTCTGTTTCGGAATCAAGGGGGTGGCGCCCCCCTTTGCGCCCCGCTCGGCCACGAGCCGAGCCACGGCCGGATTTCGAGTTGGGCCGTAGGCCATGCCCCGCCACGGTTCGGGCAGCGCCCAAATGGTCCGGACCCGGACCCGGGTCAGGTCGACCCAGGGGGTATCGGGCCGGGTCGGACCGGGCCCAAACCCCCTAGTTTCGGACCAGGTTCGTTCAAATGCCCAAATCTTGGGCTAAGGACCTATGATCGACGCACCGTCAGTTGTGTTGGGATACTTGGATCGAGACGGTCGTTTTGGTATATTACACTCAAGATTTCGGTAAATTTTGGGTATGACCGGGTTGGTTCGAACCCGAAACCAACCGGGCCCTTGGAGTGAAAACACTTATAACTTAACGACCGGACATCCGAATGTCATTCCATAGATCACATTGAATTACTCTTAGTGAGATAGTTATTTTGGATTACTCCTATTGAGTTTTGGATGTAGTTGGAGTACGGTCGGGTTGGTTTTAACTTAAAAACCAACCGGGCCCCTGGGACAAAAAAGCCAATAACTCTCAGACCGGGCGTCCGATTGACGCGCCGTCTGTCACGTTGAGTTCCTATTGACAAGACAGAACTTTGTGATACATCAACTCTGGACTTCGTGACAGTTGATGTATCGACCCCCTTGGCTCATGGAGCGGACCCTCCTGGAATCGAGCATGCTGTGTGCGGGAACCCTAGAGCTGGCTGCGACTGCGACGACAATGGCGACTGTACTTGGATCCTACATGGATTAGGCAGCGAGGATGACTGTACTTGGATCCTACGTGGGTTAGGCAGTGATGACGACTGTAATTGGATCCTACGTGGGTTCGACAGCGATGGTTACTATACTTGGATCCTACGTGGGTTCGGGAGCGACGACTTCTGTACTTGGATCCTACGTGGGTTCGGAAGAGGAGATGATTCAGAGGCTAAATTTAATCATCTCCACCCCTCTTCGTGAGTAGTATTCCTGTGTGAACTGAGTATTGACTTTAAATCATTATCTTCGATATGATTGACTTTTTTCTTGTGTGTATTGGGTTGTGTTTTTCCTGTGTGGATTAGGTTGTACTTTCCTGTGTGGACTGGGTTGAAGTTGGGCTCGGAAGTTGGAGTCGAACTGGAATTGATGACTTAGGTATATGTATGAGCATATACCTAAGTAGTGTTGGTTGATACTTTGTATTTGTATCTTTCCTTTGTGGTTTATCCTTTGTGGATTCTGGGAGGCCTTCGGGGGTCTTGGGGTCCCTAATGAGTATCATATACTCACCCCTACACGGGCTATGCCCGCAATACGTTGTGTTGGTTGTAGACGATGGACAACGCTGATCGTGGTTGAGGCTTGTGGAGCGGGATGGTACCCAGAGGTGGACTATCAGGCGGGACGTACACGGTGTGGACGGTAGGATTCGAGGAGCAGAGGAGAACATCTATACCCACCCTTCAGGTGGGGTTTCAGGAGGACAATTTGGTGGTTGCTGCATTACTTTTCAGCTGTTGTACTTTCTTTTCTCAGTTGTACTGTACTTTCAGTTGGATTTGTATACTGGCCCATTTACTTTCTAGCAGTTACTTTTGTACTCAGTTTACTTAGTGTTTACTTCAGTTTGTGTACTCTGTGGTGTTTGTTTTCTTATATAAAGGCAATGCCTTCCCTTTTATCAGGATTTACGCCTTTGGTGCTAGTCGTCAGCCCCTGGCCTATGGAAGGCGGGCTTGGGGTAGTCACGGCACGGGCCCCGAGGAAGGGTCATGACAAATTGGTATCATAGGAGTAGGTTATACCGTAGAACTCAGGACTCTGATAATTTCTTCTATGTGAAGCAATAGTGTTATGGGTATTGAGTGTGGTTATTAGTCCTGGGAGTCCAGTGTTGGTGCGGCGGCCGACATATCCATACACCAGGACCCTGACTTCTGATTTCCGACTCAGTGCATGAAAACATTGATTGCATGCGTGTTTCAAAAGTTTTCTTTGTGATTACTTTGTGTCAGCTCACCAGGTATACTATATTAACTGTGGTGCACCTTTTTCTTTTCAGGATGGCCCCACGACGGCAACCAACTAGGGTTCTGAGCTTTGTGCAAGATGGAATCCCACCGAGTGACAAGGCCTCGGTGCAGGGCCCCATTATAGCAGAGGCATCAGCGGTACCTCTACCCGCCAAGCCACCGATGCCACCAGCCCCAGCAGCTGAGAGTGCACGACGCCTGAGTGCACTGCACGAGTTTCAGCGTTAGAGACTGCCTAGGTTCCATGGGAAGACGGACCCTCAGGCAGCCGAGGATTGGCTGGAGGCTGTTGTTTGAGTCTTCATATTAGTAGGGACACCAGCTAGCCTCATGGTGATCCTTGCAGCAAGTCTCCTGTACGCAGCCGCAGGTAGATGGTGGAGCTTGATGCTCCAGGTGCACGACGAGGCATCATTACTTTAGTCGGACTTCGAGAGCCTCTTCCACTAGAAGTTCATTCCAGCCACCCTCCGTGCGGTGTGCATTCAGGAGATACTTTAGCTGCGGCAGGGCAACATGACAGTAGCCCAGTACTCTGCGAGATTTACTGATCTCTCACGCTACTCCATGGACATGGTACGGAACCCATTCTTCCAGTCCTGGACCTTCAAGCAGAGACTGAGGCATGAGATCAGGGAATCAATGATCTCCCTCAGTATTCCGATGTAGGCAAGAGTACTAGAGCGAGTCCTTCTTGTGGAGAGCTTTCTTGCTGAACCTTCACAAGCAGTGGGACCTACCGCAGGGCGACACGTAGCGGAGTCTTCTGCATCCGGTAGTAGACAGACGTCACAGAGGTCCAAGCAGACCAGACCATCAGGTGGGCGACCTCAGTATAATGGTTTAGGGGTGCGGGGCACACGCAGCAGAGCCAGCCATACAAGAGGAAGACAGTGCTACGCATGCGACGAGCAGGTCCACATGGCTCGTGATTGCCCTACCCACCATGCAGAGGAGTAGTAGACGATTGAGGGACCACCCAGGCAGAGGCAGAGGTTCAACCGTGGTCGTCCGCAGGGAGCAGACGGATGAGTAAGAGGAGATTTTCAGGCAGCAGGTGGTGGATGATACTTCGAGGCTCTACCACCACCACCACCACCAGGAGGTCCACCCCGACCACAGGGAGTTGGCGGGTAGAGGCAGAATCAACTTCAGGCAGTGCAGGACTACGACCACGGTGCACTTGAGATGATTCGAGGTACTATCTGTGTCTACTCCACCCTTGTTGCAATTCTTATAGACACAGGATCAAGTCATTATTTCATTGTCGCTGCCCTTGTTCAGAGCTCGGAGATTCTGACAGAGCCGTTGGCTTGATCCTTACAGCTAGAGACTCCTAAGGGAGTAGACTCAACGATTACGAACTGGTGTCAGCAGTGTGATCTTACTCTAGGAGGTGAGAGCTTCAGCTGGGATCTTCTTGTAGCGGCATTGAGGCCTTACGACGTCATCTTGGGCATGTATTAGTTATCTACGGTCCATGCTCAGATCGGCTGTATTAGGCGCAAGGTGCGGTGTGTCCGCACCGATGGGAGAAGGTTCACCTTCACTGGTGAGAAGGGAGCCTTTCTAGCGCAGGATGGACTCACACAGAGGAGAGGATAATCGATCACTCATCAGTTGACTAGTATCATCCTGGGATCAGTTGATGTGAGGAGTCCAAGTTTTCCTGTTGTGGTGGATCAGTATGCGGACGTTTTTCCTGATGACATTCCAGGACTACCTCCTCACAGAGAGGTAGACTTCCATATTGACCTGTACCACGGGACAGCCCCGATATCTACTCCATCATATCAGATGGCTCCCGCTAAGCTTCGAGAGCTATGGGTATAGCTATAGGAATTGCAGGGCAAGGGATTCATTCAACCTATTGTTTCACCTTGGGCTTCCCGTATTTTGTTCGCCAAGAAGGCAGATGGGAGCTTGCGACTGTGTGTCGACTACTGTCGCCTGAATCAGGTGATTGTAAAGAACAAGTATCCACTTCTGAGGATTGAGGACCTCTTCGATCAGCTCAAGGGATCACGCTGGTTCTCGAAGATAGACCTCAGGTCGGGCTATTATCAGCTCAGTGTTCGAGATGAGGATGTGCAGAAGACGGCCTTCAGGTGTCAGTATGGCCACTATGAGTTCTTGGTTATGCCTTTTGGCATAACCAACACTCCAGCAGTGTTCATGAGTCTCATGAACAGGATCTTCCATCCTTACCTCGATCGATTTGTCGTAGTCTTCATCGACGACATATTTATTTACTCGACTACTGAGGAGGAGCACGCCTACCACTTGCGAGTTGTACTGGACACACTCTGAGAGGACCAGCTTTATGGTAAGCTCTCAAAGTGTCAGTTCTGGATTAGAGAGGTCCACTTCGTGGGGCACGTCATCTCTGAGGTGGGAGTTGTGGTGGATCCTGCAAAGATCAAGGCAGTGCTAGCTTGGGAGCCACCCAAGAGCGTGATGGAGGTGCAGAGTTTCCTAGGTCTGGCTGGGTACTATCAGAGATTTGTGCCAGACTTCTCCAGAGTTGCAACACCACTTTCAGCTTTGACGAAGAAGGGAAATCCCTTCGTGTGGTCAGATAGATGTCAGCAGAGCTTCCAGGAGCTGAGATAGAGATTGACCAGTACACCTATCTTGAGGCTACCAGAGGAGGGAATAGGGTACGTAGTTTACTACGATGCATCAGGGACCAGACTCGGGTGTGTCCTGATGCAGGATCGGGCAGTGATAACCTATGAATCACGATAGTTGAGGCAGCATGAGCAGAACTATTCTACCCATGACCTGGAGTTAGAAACAGTGGTCTTCGCCTTGAAGATGTGGTGGCACTATCTGATGGGTGAGCGCTTTACGGTCTACTATGACCACCAGAGTCTCAGGTACATCTTCTCACAGAAGGACCTGAACCTAAGACAGCGGCGATGGCTCGAGTTACTCCAGGAATATGACTTTGAGATAGTCTATACTCATGGGAAGGGGAACGTAGTAGATGATGCTCTCAGTAGGAGGTCGGGCATCCAGCTACTTGGAGAGGCGACAGAGAAGCTAGCTGCATTGCAGATATCCTTCATGGATAGAGATGGTGTAGCCTTTCTACAATCTCTCACAGTCACTCCTCCACTACTTCAGTGGGTCAGAGAGGCACAACGTGGGGACGTTTACTGTGAGACATGACGTGCACAGATATCCTCAGAACAAGCGTCTGATGGATTCTATGTAAGAGGAGAGAACGTCGTCCTTTTCAGAGGACGTACCATGGTACCAGTTGAATTATAGGAGGAGGTGATGAGAGAGTTTCACACTTCTCTATTAGTGGTACATCCAGGAGTAGCGAAGATGTACCAGGATCTCAGACGACAGCACTGGTGGTCGGGTATGAAGAAGGTTGTGGTAGATTTCGTTTCATGATTCCTCACCTTCTAGCAAGTGAAGGTGGAGCACCAGGTACCAGCAGGCTTGGTACAACCCTTAGAGGTCCCGGAGTGGAAGTGGGACGGGATATCTATGGATTTAGTGACAGGGATTCCACGTACTTCCAGAGGACACGACTCCATCTGGGTGATCATGGACCAACTCACCAAATCGGCCCACTTCCTTCCTATCAGAGAGCATGGCTTAGTGGAGAGCTTGGGATGCCTCTAGATTTAGGAGATCATACGGCTTCATGGTGTGACATCGACTATCTTCTCTGATCGAGATGCTCGCTTTACTTCCCGGCTTTGGATGGGGTTGCAGGAGGCATTTGGGATGTAGCTATACCTGAGCACCGCCTTTCACCCTCAAGCGGATGACCAGATAGAGAGGACTATTTAGACTCTCGAGGACATTCTCTGTGCATGTGTCCTCGACTTTGGTCGCACCTGGGAGGATCATCTTCCTTTGTTGGAGTTTGCATACAACAACAACTACCACTCCACTATTGGGATGGCACCATACGAGGCATTTTACGGCCGACCTTGCAGATCACCTCTATGCTGTACAGACCCAGGGGAGTCAATACTTGTAGAACCAGAGATGGTCCAGCCACGACGGAGAAGGTACAGATCATCCAGGAGTGGATGAGGACTGCTCAGAGCTGACGGAAGTCCTATGCTGATAGGAGGTGGAGACCACTAGAGTTCGAGGATGGCGACCATGTTTTCTTATGGGTCTCACCTCGACTTGTATTACGGATATTTGGATGGGGTGGAAAGTTATCTCCGCGCTTCATCGGACCATTCCAGGTTCTCAGCAGGATATGCGAGGTGGCTTATCGCCTGGCTCTTCCACCTCAGTTACACCGGGTGCACGACGTCTTCTATGTATCTCAGCTAAGGAGATACATGCACAACCCGACGCATATCATTGATCACGGGGAGTTCGACATCAATGAAGGGGCGACATTTTTGGAGGTCCCAATAGAGATCGAGGATCGACATGAGTGGGTCCTACATGGATGGTCGATTCCTCTAGTGCGCATCAGGTGGAAGCACGGGAACCTCCAGGAGAGCACATGGGAGCGGGAGGCTCAGATGCGTGCATAGTACCCTCATTTGTTTCTCTAGTTTATGATGTAGCTTTACGGAGACATAAAGCCCTGAGGTGGGAGTAATGTAAAGACCTGTAAATTTTAAGGAAAATTTTTCATAAATTCTTTGGGATTTTATGAGTATGCAGTTTCTGACGACACCTAATTCCGAGGCCCGGTGTGCCCGGAATCAATTTCCAAAGTTTAGCTCGGGTACGTTCAGTGAAAAAATGAGAGAAATTTTCTATATTTTGAACCGGTGCTCAGAATTGAAATTTGAGGGCACCAATGGAACCGAAACACCGGTAACTACTTAAGAGGACCTTTACCGAAGATGCATCTTCTCGGGAGGAGTTGATAAAAAAATGTGGATTAAATAAAAAGTAAAATAAAATTGTGTTACAATTTTATTTCTTTTTCTAAGTGGTTAGATCCTAGGTGTGGGAGTTGGGGTGGGATCCACTAGATACTAACTACCCATGAGAGGATAAAGGTGAGGTGGGGACCACACGAGCCCAACCCTTCACATTCCCTAACTCCCTAGATCCCCCCTTTATGTGAGTAACTCCTCTCTCTCTCTCTCCCTCATTAAACTTTCCAACATAACACCCAATTAATTAGACAACTCAAGTTTAATTAATTAATTGATTTTGTTTTTGAATTTTGAGTTTTTGAAATGCATGGAAAAATAATAAAATAAGGGGAGGCCTTATTTTATTTTGTTGGTTGTTGTGTGAGGATTTTGGGAGAGAGCTCTAAGTCCCTTTGAAGAACTTCATCCTCCAGCGAAGAACGACACCCTTCGATGAAGAACGCCGTCACCACAAGGAGAGACGACGGGTCATTCCTTCTTCTCTCCACAGCTAGTGTGAGATGTCATTCCCTCCTTGGACGAACGCCAATTCCGTCCTCGAAACCTCACCCCGCGGCGCCATCTTCCGCATTGCTGGAAAACGACATCGTTAAATCGAGGTAGGGGTTATTTTCGTTCATGATTAATTTAATGTTCTTCGTTGATTAATTTGGCCGAATGTTACCAACATAACGGGAGGAGATCAGACCGCACAAACATGGCCAATTTCTCCTCCCCGCTTTCTTGTTGAACAATGTTGACAAGTTGTGGCAAAGGCAGCACGGTGTCGTTGCACCGTGCGGGGACGAAGAGGACCGCGACCGGAGCGGGCCGCGGCGGTGGTGTGCGGTGTCGTCACGCCGTTCCGATGAGGCCGAAGAAACCACGGCCAGAGCGGGCCGCGGCGGAGGTGCGCAGCGCCATCGTGCCACGTCGGAGAAATTAAGGGAGGTTGTGGCCAGAGCGGGATGTGGTGGAGGGGCGCGGCGCCGTCGCACACGCCGGTCGAAGAAGGGCCGCGACCTAAGGCCGTGGCGGTCCAGCAGGGGCGGCTGGACAACCGGCCGTCGGCGCTCCGGGAGGAGGGACCCCCATGGGTCCCAAGGCGGCTCAACCAGCCGGCCTTAATGGCGGGCCATTTTCCAGAAAAACCGGGGGGTTGAAACACCCAGCCAGCGCCTAGGGCGGACCCCATAGGGTCCGTCGTTTCGAAATCAAGGGGGCGGCGCCCCCCTTTGCGCCCCGCTCTGCCGCGAGCCGAGCCGCGGCCGGCTTTCGAGCCGGGCAGCAGGCCGCGCCTCGCCGGGCTGGGCCGTGCCCAAATGGGCCGGACTAGGACTCGGGTCGGGTCGACCCGGTTTGGGCCAACCCAGGGGGTATCGGGCTGGGTCGGACCGGGCCCAAACCCCCTAGTTTCGGACCAGGTTTGTTCAAACGCACATATCTTTGGCTAAAGACCTCCGATCGACACACCGTCAGTTGTGTTGGGATCCTTGGATCAAGACGGTCATTTTGGTATATTACACTCAAACTTTAGGTAAAGTTTGTGTATAGTAGGGTTGGTTCGAACCTGAAACCAACCAGTCCCTTGGAGGGGAAACACTTATAACTTAACGACCAGACGTCTGAATGTCATGTCGTCGATCACGTTGAATTCCTCTTAGTGAGACGGTTATTTTGTATTAATCTGCTTGAGTTTTGGATGTAGCTGGAGTATGGTCGGGTTGGTTTTAACTTAAAAACCAACCGGGCCCCTAGGACGAAAAAGCCAATAACTCTCAGACCGGGCGTCCGATTGACGCGCCGTCTGTCGCGTTGAGTTTCTATTGACAAGACTGAACTTTGTGATACATAAACTCTAGAATTCGTGACAGTTGATGTATCGACTCCCTTGGCTCGTGGAGCGGACCCTCCCGGAATTGAGCGTGCTGTGTGCGGGAACCCTAGAGCTGGCTGCGACTGCGACGACGATGACGACTGTACTTGGATCCTACGTGGGTTCGGCAGCGAGGACGACTGTACTTGGATCCTATGTGGGTTAGGCAGCGATGACGACTGTACTTGGATCCTACGTGGGTTCACTAGTGATGGTTACTATACTTGGATCCTATGTGGGTTCGGCAACGACGACTTCTGTACTTGGATCCTACGTGGGTTCGGCAGAGGATATGATTCAGAGGTTACATCTAATCATCTCCACCCCTCTTCATGAGTAGTATTCCTGTGTGATCTGAGTCTTGACTTTCAATCATTATCTTCGATATGATTGACTTACTTTCCTGTGTGGATTGGGTTGTGTTTTTCCTATGTGGATTGGGTTGTACTTTCCTGTGTGGACTGGGTTGAACTTGGGATCAAAATTTGGAGACGAACTGGAATTGATGACTTAGGTATATGTATTGGCATATACCTAAGTAGTGTTGGTTGATAATTCATATTTGTATCTTTCCTTTGTGTTTTATCCTTTGTGGATTCTGGGAGGCCTTCGGGGGTATCAGGGTCCCTACTGAGTATCGTATACTCACCCCTGCATGGGCTATGCTCGCACTACGTTGTGTTGGTTGCAGATGACGGACAGCGTTGATCATGGTTGAGGCTTGTAGAGCGGGACGATACCCAGAGGTGGACTATCAGGCGGGACGTACACAGTTTGGACAGTCAGATTCGAGGAGCAGAGGAGACCATCTGTACCCACGCTTCAGGTGGGGTTTCCAGAGGACGACTTGGTGGTTGATGCATTACTTTTCAGCTGTTGTACTTTCTTTTCTCGGTTGTAATGTACCTTCAGTTGGGTTTGTATACTAGCCCATTTACTTTCCAGCAGTTACTTTTGTACTCAGTTTACTTAGTGTTTACTTCAGCTTGTGTACTCTGTGGTGTTTGTTTTCTTATATAAAGGCAATGCCTTCCCTTTTATCGGGATTTACGCCTTTAGTACTAGTCGACAGCCCCTGGCCTATGGAAGGCGGGCTTGGGGTAGTCACAGCACGGGCCCCAAGGACGGGTCGTGACACAAAAAACCTTGAAAATTTAGGTTGGAAGAAGTGATCAATTTTCTTTGAATTACCGTATTGGAATTTTTTTTATGTCATTCATTTTATTGATGTCATGCATGTAGAAAAAATTTATTTGATAGTGTTATTGGAATTTTACTAAATGTTCCTAGAAAAAAAATATGACATCAAGGATAGGTTGTACTTGATTAAAATGGGGATAAGGGAAGAGTTGACACTAGTGAAGGGTAAAAGGAGGAATTTTCTTCCTCCAATAGCTTACACTCTATGCAGATAGAAAAAATTGCAATTTTATATTTTCCTTAATAGTGTAAAAGTTCTATATGGGTATTAATCAAATATCAAGAATGTTGTTTCAATGACTAATTTCAAGTTACAAGGACTAAAATCACACTGCTGGCATATTTTGATGTAATATTTGATGCCTATTTCTTTTCATTGCATTCTACCTCAAAATGTGTGACATGAATTAACTAGACCCTGCTTCTTTTTCAAAGTCATATGATGTAAAGTTATAAACCCAATTTAGTTTCCCATCATGAATAATAATGTTTTAGTCATATTATGTGAATTAGATATGTTCTTCCCACCATGATTCTTTGATATAATAGTCCAACTGATTTTTTCACTTCATTAGAGAGGTTTAACTATGTTTTCTTGTCCATTATAGATGTATGTAACCCATTGAATTGTATATGAAGATTTTTAAAGGGTATGTCAGGAATCAAAGTTGTCCAGAAGGTTGTATTACTGAATGATATATTGTTGAATAAGCTATTGAATTCTGTACCAATTACCTATCAGATGTTTACAACATCAGTCTCCCAAAGTCTCATCATAGTGAATGCCTTATGGGTAAAGGGATTTCCAGAAGATATTTTGTTACAATTACCTTTATAGATCGGGATCAAGAATAACTTTACATTTTACATAATAGTGAAGATGTTGATCTATATATTTAATCCCACAAATAAATTCTTAGAGATTTAAATCCATCAAGGGATGAAGGATGGATATCAAATACACATAATCAATAGTTTATAACTTGGTTTTGAGATCAAATTTATAAGGAGTTATCTAAAAATCTAAATTCAATTGTTAAATTACTTTAATGGATAGTTAGGGGACCAAATGAAAATGTTATATCTTACACTGGTTTTGAAATCAATGGTTATACATTCTATAAAAAATAACATGATGACTAAAATACAATGAAAAATAGTGTGTTATGCTTATGGCTAAAGTGATGCACATATATAGTTTTAAGGATAGAAATCCAATTTATGAAAATATGTCATATTTTGACATTATTGAGTAGATATACGAGTTATATTATACAACATTTCAAGTGATGATTTTCCATTACAAATGGGTTTACAATATCAGTGTAGTGAAAGTTGATGAAATTGACTTCATGAAGGTGAATTTCAATGTGGAAGGGGGGAAATGTGCCATTTATAATGGCATCACAAGTAGTGTAAGTATTTTATGTCTCAAATCTAACAAACAATAATTGTTCAATTTTCTTACTAGTAAAAAAAACAAATGTCAGGTTAGATGAAAATTCAATCAAGGATAACCCTTTCATTGGTAGATTATAATCAATTCATGTCGGTCCTAATGTAGACAATGTCTTGTACATTAGAAGGGATTTGGATTATTGATAGAGTAACTAAATATCTAAAACTTTTAAAAAGAGAAAGAGAGTTCAATGAGAAGGTAAAATTGTTTTTAAATATACTATTTTTTCCTGATAATATTATATGTTCTCTACTACATTAACATAATCTAAATTAAATGTTTGACTACTCATCCAGATAATGTCTTCTGCACATGATTATGTTTCCAATACCTTAGAAGAACAAACTATAATGAAGTAAAACCTTTGGAAATATTTAAAGGTAATTTTAAGATATAATTTCCCTATCTTACCAAAAAAAATATAATGGAATGCTGAATTAATTTCCATTATTCCATACAGAGTTTGTTAATTTTAGAAGATTTATGTCCATATATCATGCCTTTACAGGAAGAGCAATGACATTATCTCTTCTCAATCACAGAGGTAATATTTATGCATTCGTATTATTTTGATACTTTAGGATAGTGATCTGTAAGTCATTTGAGACGTGTAGAAATTGGTCTCACCTCAATCTGACACATGGTGTGACCAATATGACCTCAAGTGCATATTTTTATTTAATATTGACATCAATTTTTGTAAAATGGACAATTGACCAACTCAAAACTGAGAAAAAACATTCATATTATTTTGATACTTTAAAAAAATGATACATAAGTCATTTTTGAAATATAATAATCAGTTGAACCTCAATATGATAAATGATGTTCTTGGTATGACTCAAAGTGTCCATTATCAGTTTAAGATTGACATTTTAGTTCAAAAACTATCACTCACTGAAAACTGATCAAACGTGATAATATTGTATTGATAATTTATAAAAAACAATTCATAAGTAATTTTTGACATATAGGAATCATTATTACATCAAACCGATACATGATGTGATTGGTATGAGTCAAAGTGCGTGTTTCCAGTTTAAAATGAAATTTTAGTAAAAAAGACAATTGATGTACTCAAAACTAAGAAAATACATTTATATTTTTTGATACTTTATAAAAAATATCCATAAGTCACTTGAGAGGTTTGGGAATTGGTCTCACCTCAATCTGATGCACGGTGTGACCAGTATGAACTCAAGTGTGTATTTTTATTTAAAATTGACATCAATTTTAGTAAAATGGACAACTGACCTACTCAAAACCGACCAAACACATCTTTATTGTTTGGATACTTTAAAAAATAATCCATAAGTCATATTTGATGTATATGAATCAAAAACACCTCAATCCAATACATGATGTGCTTGCTATGACTCAAAGTGTCCATTATCAGTTTAAAATCAACATTATAGTTAAAAAACTATCACTCCCTAAAAACCAATCAAACACACTCGGATATTCCTAATAATTTAAGAAAACAATTCATAATTAATTTTTGATGTATAGGAATTGGCCTAAAATCAAACTAATACATGATGTGATTGGTATGGGTCAATGTACGTGTTCCCAGTTTAAAATGACATTTTAGTAAAAAAAGACAAGTGACATACTAAAAAACTAAGTAAACTCATTCAAATTGTTTTTATACTTTATTAAAACAATCCATAAGTCATTTTAAATGTGTAATAATTGTATTAAACTCATTCCAATTCATGGTGTGACCGATATGACCTCAAGTGCATCTTTTTATTTAAAATTGATATCAATTTTAGTAAAATGGAATGCTAACCTAATAAAAATTAAGAAAACACATTCATATTGTTTTGATACTTTATAATAACAATCCATAAGTCATTTTTTATGTGTATGAATCAGCTTCAACTCAATCCGATACATGATGTTTTCGATATGACTCAAAGCGTCTGTTATTAGTTAAAAATCAACATTTTAGTTCAAAAACTATCACTCACTAAAAACCAATCAAACGAGCTTATATTTTTTTGATAATTTAGTAAAAATATTCATAAGTCATTTTTTATGTGTAAGAATCGATCTTATTTCAAACTGATACATTATGTGATCGATATGAGTCAAAGTGCGTGTTTCCAATTTAAAATGACATTTTAGTAAAAAAGACAAGTGACATACTCAAAACTGAGAAAATGCATTTGGATTTTTTTGATACTTTAAGAAAATAATCCATAAGTCATTTTAGATGTGTAGGAATCAGACACATCTCAATCTGATGCACAATGTGACCGATATGACCTCAAGTGCATCTTTTTATTTAAAATTGACATCAATTTTAGTAAAATGGACAACTAACCTACTCAAAACTAAGAAAAAACATTCAGATTATTTTGATAATTTACAAAAACAATCCATAATTAAGTTTTGACATGTATTAATCATTTTAACATCATTATGATACATGATGTTACCGGTATTACTCAAAGTTTCTATTATCAGTTTAAAATCGATATTTTAGTTCAAAAACTAGCACTGACTGAAACACACTCAGATTTTCATGGTAATTTGGGACAATGATTCATAAGTTATTTTTTATGTATATGAATTAGTCTCACATTAAACTGATACATGATGTGATTGGTATGAGTCAAAGTGCATGTTTCCAATTCAAAATGACATTTTAGTAAAAAAGAAAAGTGACATACTCAAAACTAATAAAACACATTCAGATTGTTTTTATACTTTAGAAAAACAATACATAAGTCATTTGAGATGTATAGGAATATTCATTACCTAAATTTGATGCACGGTGTGACTGTTATGACTACAAGTGCATCTTTTTATTTAAAATTGACATAAATTTTAGTAAAATAGACAATTGGCTAACTCAAAACTGATCAAATGGATTCATATTGTTTTAATACTTTAGAAAAATGATCCATAAGTCATTTGAGACATGTAGGAATTGGCCTCATCTCAATTTGACACACAGTGTAACCGGTATGACTCCAAGTTTGTATTTTTATTTAAAATTGACATCAATTTTAGTAAAATGGACAAGTGACCAACTCAAAATCAAGAAAATGAATTCATATTGTTTTGATACTTTACAAAAATGATCCATAAGTCATTTTTGACATATATGAATCAGATTCACCTAAATATGATACACAATGTTCCCGGTATGACTCAAAGTGACTGTTATCAGTTTAAAATTGATATTTTAGTTTAAAAATGTCACTCACACAACCACTAGGATGCACCCATAGGTATTTTTATTATACTTATTTAATTAAATTTCATAGATATAATGCTTTAATATGAACAAGAAATGATACGATGTGTAAGAATCAACCAAAACTCAATCTGATACACATTGTTCCTTGTATGACTGAAAGTTTAGTTTAAAATTAACACTTCCTATTAATTTATTTTTTTATATTATTACTAACATAAGAATTGTTTTCTTATAAAGGTGAATTATTTTGCTCGAGTAGGGATGGTTTGTTCGGAAATAGCATGAGTCAGGGTCAGGATTAAAATAAAAAGGAATATTGATGTTTTTTAATGTATCTAATAATTTGTAATTATGTAATTATATAAATTAATGTTTGAAATGTCTATAATATAGTGTTTTTTTCTTGAATTTGTGTTGTAAATTTCATTTTATTTAAATTATGTATTGGTATTTGATTTTTTGATATCTAGTGGTATTTTTGGTGCTATGGTGTGTTGTTACAGCACATTGCATTGGTGTTTCAGTGTGCTGTTACAACACACTATAGCATGAAACTTTACTAGCGTTTTTGAAAGTGCTGATATATTCATCCTTTATCAGTTCTTTTGAAAGTACTGATAAGTTTGTTTTGTCCACGCTTTTAAAGACACCAATAAAGGTACTCTTTATCAACGCTAAATAAAATTGATGATAAATGGGTCCTTTATTAGTGCTAAAAAAAGAACTGATAAAAGTCGATGAATTTTAATCTCACTCCAGTTGTAAGTGCTTCTCTAGTGCTGATAAATTTCATTTTTAGTGCTATTAAAGGCCTATTTTGTAGAAGTTATTCCTAAGAAAAATAAAACCTAAGAAATGGATGAGCTCATATTCTCAGTAAATGTAAGCATGCAACAAAATCTATTATTAATAATAAGTATAAACATTAAGGGAATGTGTATAACTAAAACACAATCTATTTAAACATAGTCTTAAGTATAATATTGAAAGAATAAATAATACCATATAAAATAATCACATGAGTTAGAAAACATAAACATAGATATTCTATTAGTCGAGTAATCACATGGAATATCAATAACTATTCTCATAATGAGGAAATGAATATTGTCGGACATCATAAATATATTGTCAAGGCTTCGACCAGATACCATATAAAAACGATTAAGACATCAGCCAATCACTAAACTAGTTTGTCTCATGAGACCTATTGATGTATCAAGAGGATATAGTGGGCCCTTCCTATCACTTACTAAGACCAATGCATTCCTTATATGAAAAGGGTGAAACATAAACATAATAAACAGTTATATTGAGAAACTGGCATATGAAATATGAATACTTCAATCATAAACCATAAATGGTATCAAAATAGAACTTCCATAGTCAAAATTATCATAAACCCTTAAATAAAATATGGTAGAAGGTATCATAAGTTATCAAACTCAATCAATCATAATATCCAACAAAGGATGTTGACATAGATAAAAATACTCTAACAAAATCATTAAAATTTTCTTGAGAGAAATACTCCTTTTTTACTTTGAAATAATTTATTTAAAAGTCACATAATTATAAAATAAAATGTTTCATTTGAAAATAACCTTATAATATTGTAATGGAAGCTTCAAAACATTAATTCATCATGATGGTTGAAAAATCTTCTCATTCCACATAAGTTAAAAAAAATATTCATTCCATCTAAAAATTCATAAAGTACCTCATTTGGAAAATGAAAAAAATATTCCTTTCAAACCATTTTATAAAAGGTCGAACATGGGTAAAATATTTTAAAAAAATTTAGGATAATAGTAAAAATATTTTTTTAAAATATCTATAAAAAACATGGATATGGATGATAAATATTCTATAGTATATACTTACATATAAATAATTTAGAATAAGAATAAGATTGTGAAATTAACCCTTACCTTGTACTTTCCTTTAGTTGGATGTGATTTAACCTACTCTATAATAGTTTAAAACATGTTATTAATTTATAATATAACTATGTCCATATTTATGATATCATATATGATCCTATTATATTTTCTTATCACTTGTTTGTTAATAATATTTTGTCATTACCCTTGTTTCAGGTGTTAACTACTTCATTCTCCTATGCATGTTTTATCATGTAATTCATGTTTCTTATGCATGAGATATATATTTATTTAATATAAAAAATTATATTAAGTTCATATATATTATATTTACTCATTATATACATCTTTATAATCATTATTTAATGGTTAACATTGATAATGAATCTTATCACGATGTGGAGACGGTAGGACATACGTACGCATGAGCGATGATATCATTCCCTTAATGGTGAAAAGATAAGTAATTAGATGGTATATTAATTATACATAATCAATATCATTTTATATTTATTATTTATATCCATTATATCCATCATTATACTCATCTAAATAAATTAGTTATGAAAAACTAATTACACCACGGCGTGAAGATGGAAGGTCGTACGTACGCACATGTGGTGATTTTGTTTTTCGTAGGATGGATAAAATATGGTTGTCACATATTCATAATAACATCTCTATATATATATATATATATATATGTGATATTGTGTTTATTACCATATAATTTAAACAACAAATAAATATAAATTTGAATAAGAAATAATCTTGAAGGTGTCGGTAAAGATGATTACCTCTTCTTTAGAAAACCTCCTTTAGATGTCCTCTTAAGGACACTAGGGTTGGTATTTTGATATGAAAAAATACCTATAGGATGTGGATAGGGAATTTAATAATAGAAATGGTCAGGGTCGAGTCAAGATATAAGGCTCAATGTGATGAAATGAGATGAGGGAGGAGGTGCCTTTTTTATAATTAAAGCGAGGAGCTCTTTTATAATTTCTAAAAATATTAATTTATAATAAATTAAATCTCAATAAAAATATCACCAAAATGTCATTTATTTGAAGATAATATGAGATAAGGTTGTAATATTATAAACTAATATATTTTAGAAAATTTTTGGTACTTTTTTAAACCTTATCATTTTAATTAACCCTTAGTTAACCTATTTTAATTTTAACAAAGGTAAAAACTTTTTCAATATTAAAATGCTGTAATTTTTACTTATTTTATTTCAATTAGAACATAAATGAAAAATTTATAACATTTTATACCATATAATTTCTTTAAATATGTTTTATGATTTTTAAATAATTTAATAAAATATTAATTTGATAAAATATCATTAGTGACAATTTTGACACTATTCATTATTTGTCTTTTTAAAAATATCATAAAAATATGATATATTCTAACCAACACTATTAACTCATATCTAACATGTAAAATTCATAAATAAAATTTATGGATGATATTAACTATATCAAATTATATTTATTTTAATATTTTTAATATCATTTATTTGATATTTCTATTAATTAAACAATTATCGCATCATCATTTTATAAGCCTTTAATGTAATTATTTACTTCCTAAAAACTATAGATAAATTACCATGATAAAGAAAAACATTTTAGATTTAAAAATAATATTATAGTCAAATTTATCTTCAATATAACCCTATATTAAAAAATGGTATACTTATTAAAATATGAGTATGACATCTTTAGCTTTTCTTTAAATAAAATATAATAAATTTCATACTCTCACACGAGTGCCTTAAAAAAGGTTATAATCTTGGAAAAAATATGTTTTTGGTAGAAACCCACTCATCCAATGAAATTTGTACAAGTGTTAGGGTAATTTTCTAATGTTTATAATATTATTTTTACCCTTAATTACTCGATTTACCTTTTACTATGTTAATAAAATTTTACTAAAGTTACTATTCATAATGCCCAAAAAATAAAAGAACTATATTTAAATAATTTGGAATCATTGATTCCAAATATTGAATCCATTTTTAAAAATTCAAAACACATAAGTTATAGTAATTAATTTAAAAGTAATCTCATTGATGGGGTGAGAAAATGGGTTATTAGAGTTTAAAACATGTAAAAAATTGAAATATTTTTATATCTAAATTCAATGTAAAATTGATGACAATGACCTAAATTGGATTAAATGATAAAAAAAATCTATTTATACTTCAAAACAATTCAATAATATAATTCAACATTATAAATTATTTTGATTAAAAAGGTTTTTTTCAATTAAAATTTAGTATTTTTCACTATTCATCAAAGCATAAAACTTATTAAAAAATAAAAAAAATAACCAAAGTAATTTTTGATATTATTCTTTCAAATAAGAAATTTATTTTTTCAAATATGATTTATAAAAGTGTCAAAAACTTGATTTAAAACAATCACTCCATCAAAAGGTGGTAAAACTGCCTTTAGAACGATATAGCTCTTTTAATGTGTAAAATTGGATTCATTCTTATCTTATGTCTATTAAATATTTTGATGAATATTAAAAATATAAATTTAATAATTTGGTTAATAATATTAATTATTTCTATTTTAACAATTAGGTTATAATAATCACTTATTAATAAGTCATGGTGTGTTCGAACTCGGTGTTGCATGAAATACAAGCTATTAAATTTATTTAAAAAGAAAAATTACTATAAAATATTGTGGTGTTACATTCTACCCTTATTTAAAAAATTTAATCCTCAAAATTTTTATAATATCACCTCATAAAAATATTTGGTTAGTTCTTCATCATAATTTCCTGAGGTTCCCACATCGCCTCTTTAATTTTATGATTTTTCTGTTGTACCTTTACCCGCTGAGTCATTTGATTCCTCAATACTTTCTCTCTAGTATCCAAAATCTGGATTGTCTCTTCATAGTAGTATAAATCAGGTTCCAGTTCTATTTCTTTATAAGTTAGAATATGCATTGTTTTTGGAATATACTTCCTCAGCAATTATATGTGGAACACAACATAAACTTTAGAGAGACTTGGCGGTATTGCTAAATAGTAAGCTACAGCTCAAATTATTTCCAAAATTTTGAATGGTCTGATGTACCTAGGGCTTAATTATCCTTTCTTATCTAATCTTATAACACCCTTCCATGGAGATACCTTCAAGAAAACATAATCTCCCACTTGAAATTCTAAATCCTTACTTCGGTTATCAACATAGCTCTTTTACCTACTTTGAGCTATTTTGATATGGGTGTGAATAGTATTTACCTATTTTGTTGTTTCCTCCAAAATTTTTGGTACTATAAGCTTCCTTTCACCAAATTCATCCCAAAAAGTTGGTTCACAACATCTCTTTCCATATAACGCTTTATACGGTGCCATTTGAATGCTTGAATGGAAGCTATTTTTATAAAAAAATTCCACCAAAGGTAAATACTAATCCCACATACTGTGAAATTCAAGTGAGAAGGAACTCAACATACCTTATAATGTTTGGATAGTCCTTTCTGACTTCCCATCAGTTTGAGGGTGGTAGGCGGTGCTCAAATGAAGCTCAGTATCAAGAGCCTTCTGAATACTTTTCTATAATTTTGATGTAAATCATGGATCATGATCAGACACAATTGAAAGAGGTTCACCATAAAGTCTTATAACTTCATTAATATAGAGTCTTACCATGAATTCAAGAGGTAAATTTTAAGGACCTAAGTTTTTAAAATAGAAAATTATGTTCGATAGCCTATGTAATACACAAAATTGAACCTAAACAAAACAATGATTATTTAAATATGACCATTTAAACCTTTAAATTAAAATTTAAGTTATGATTAGTATTAGGTAATTTATGAAGTATATATTTCATAAATATATTAATAAATTATTATTAATTATTCAATCAAATTTTGGTAATGTCTTTTTTGTTTTTCAAAATATGTTTTCATTAAAAATGATTTTTATTTATTTATTATAATTATTTTCTAGAAAATATATAAAATTAATTCTATAATAAACTTAATATTTGGTCTCATCATATAAAAATTAAATTAGGGTAATAATTTTGGTATTTTTCAGAAAATAAAGATTTTTTGTGAATAGTGAAAATATAGTTTTTACGTAAAATTGTCATTTATTTTGATAAATGAATTAATTATTATATTAATTTGATTACAAGGTATCATAATTATTATTTAATTATATTAAATTAAATTAATTACATGTAAATCATATTTATATTGGATTTTATTATCAGTTTATTTTTAGGATTAAAAATGCATTTTTCTAAAAACTGGTTTAAAATGCATATTGTATAACAATTTTAATTAATTAAAATAACCCCTAATGATAAATGAAACAAATTAAATATTTATATTATATATATATCTTTATGAATTTAAAATAAAAATAATAATATTAGTAGTTGAAGAGTTAAAGTGAACTCATATTTTCCTTAAAAAATGTATTTTTCGGAAAACCATTTTCCATAATACCTGCAGATTTTATATTAAATTAAATTGATGTTGATAAAATGTATTAAATATTTTAAATAATAATTATTAATATTAGATAATATTTTCAACTTAATATTTGAACAATACGATTAGTAACTGTAGTAAATTTTAATTATCACGATAAAAGGAAAATAGGATAATTAAAGGTAAAAAAACGTATTTGAAAAAAAGAAGATAGAATCAAAGTAACTCTAATAGTATGAATATTTATATTTTATTTTAATTTAAATTATTAATATATTTATTTCTTCTTATTTTTACTTTATAATTTTTTAATTAATCAGTTTAAAAAAATTATATTTTCATACGATAAAGCACAAATAGTATTTATGGTCAATTTTAAAATTCAATTAAGAAATATATTTTTAATGAATTAATGGATTTTTGAAATAAATAATATTATAATAAAATATTATAATTAAATTAATTTTATTAAATATAAATGATTATGTAATTTTTATGAAGTCAAAAGTAATTTTTATTAAGGTTTAAAAATTGTTTTTATCAAATCCCGTCAATTTTCAATAAATGTCAGTTCTCAATTTTAAAGTAAAAATTAAAATATTTAGAAAATTATTTAGATAAAATTAATATTATTTTTAAAATCAGGACGTCAAAATTATCCAACAGTGAATTTTTCATAATTTTCTGAAACAGTCAAATCTTTGGGTAAATATTAAATAATATATAAATATATAGTGTGTTTTATGACATCATAATGATCCAATAGTGATTTAATAAATACCATAAAAGAGAAATTTGAAAAAATATATGTTTTAAATTTAAAATAATGTGATTTTATATATATTTGAATTATTTTATAATGCCTTGGTGAATCCTCCAAAATGTATAATATATTTTATGATTTTAAATTAATTTCCTTCAGAGTGTGACTCACCTCCACATAAAAAAGGGAAATGTTTTAATATCTTCAGACCATTGAATTATAAAATAATTTTTTCCAATCCCCTTTTATGGAAACCATGGGCAAAAACCATGGGTTGGTTTGTGGTTTTGAATATTTTAGTGTGTAGTGTCCAAAACCTAATTAATAAAGAATTTCCCCTTCTTTCCTATATAAACCCACACAATCTCCCATTTATCTTCCCCTAAACCATTTGGATCTCGACCAACCTCTACCCCATAATCCCTAAAGTCCTCCCAAGGAACCCCAATCTCCCAAGAATCCTCTCGCAAGACTTTGGGATCACACATCCAAGTAAGGGATCTTTCACCCACCTCTTTGATCATGCATTCTTTTCATGTTATGTATTTAAATTTATTTTATTCCTATGTTGGGATATCTTATTAAATATCATCCTTACTTAAAATTTTAATTATAAATGATTATATCCTCTTTCACTCTCATTTATCCTTGTTATAAACCCTTATTTACACCCCTTACCATGCCGAATTTTCATAAGGGATCTTCCGCCCTCCTCTTTTATCAAGCATTCCTTTCATGTTATGTATTTTAATTTCCTTGTTTCCTATATTGGGATATAAATTTAAATGAACCCATTAATTTCCATTTTAATTATAAATTGTGATATCTTACTTTCACTCTCATTAATCCCCCCTTATGATCCTTTAAGTACACTCATTACTATGCCGAAATTCCGTAAGGGATCCTCACTTTCCTTTCTTTCTCATTTTTGTCCAAGTTTACTTATTTTGTTATACCCTTTTATTTTTTAATTAAAAATTATAGGGTATGTTTTAAGAACTCCCCCATACTGCCCTTATTATGTTCTAATGATGATAAACCCCTTTCACTTTCATTAATCTCTCCCATGTACACCTGTAACCATGCCAAACTTCTGTAAGGGATTTCTCTCTCCTAATTTCCATTCAAGCATTTCTCTTATATTATGCATCTCAAATTCAATTTCATATGTTGGGATATTATGCTTCATGATCCCCTTACTCCACATTTTATGTCTAAATAATGAGAGACTCCTTTCTCTCTCATCAACCCATTCCCATGTGATGTCCTTATGCTGCCAAAATTGCACCGTGATTTTCCATGCCAAAATCACAGTGTAGTGAACATCATGCCTATTTATCTATCAAGGGTATTCATATTTATGAACATATACTTATTGATTATATAATTTCATATATTTATTACACATTCCTTTATCATGGAATAAATGATGATGTTGAATGAACCTGTGTTATATGATCTATGTGGCACACTTAAGCATGAGATTAGCGCTCCAATGCATTGGGTAATTTTTAGTATCATGATACATCATTTTGGGATAGGGGTTTACCTTATTCCTTTATAGGACTTTTTTCCATACTTTTGGTACATAGGTTTACCTTATTCCTTTATGTTAACGATGTAGTGTTTTAAGATGTTGCCACATTTCCATGTTATGATGATCATGCTATATCATGCCTTTATGTTCGTGTTTTTCTTATGATCCATTGATGTTTATATTGTCTAACATGTATTGTATTCTTCTTGTTGTGATTTTTTTACTCGCTTACTAGTCTTTATAGCTCACCCTTTTCTTATGTATGTCCTCAGGTTATCCCATGCAATGCTAAGTATAAAGGAATGTTGTGGTCATGTAAAATAATTTTTCAATAAAGATGTTGTATTTTATGTCTTAAGTTGTCATGTAATGTTCATAATCCCCAAATACACTAGACCTATCTATCTTTTAGGTTGTATTAAGTGAAATTTTATGTAATAAAGCATGTTTAAATATGAAATAAAGAGTTGGGTTGTTATAGTTGGTATCAGAGGATAAGTTTAGTTATTTTTGGGATTAGGATTAGAAAACCCTAGTGAAAGCCTTAGGGATAAGACTAAGTACAATAAAATAATATATAAATTTTGGTTATTATAGAGTAAGTGGTTTATCAATAAAATACATCCCTATCTGGATTCGAACAAGTAGAGGTGGTTGTGATACAGATGTATCTAGGGGTAAAACCCGAAAACATCGCTTTGAGTTCGACTCGAACGGGAACTAGTGCACGGAAACGAGCATTGCTTCACTCTTAGTTTAAAGCTCTTGGGAGATATGATTTGGTAAATTCATAATAATAGTACGAACCATTATTAAGGGAACAAAAAAATCCCATAAGAATATATGTTAGGAAATATATCATGGATAACTTAGATTAAAGCCTATAAATTCATAAGTTAAGAAGATAAATGTAATTTATAAGTTATCTCTTTAATGTCATTAGATTCATGTTTAAGTGTTCAATAGTTTTAAAATAATCATCATTAATTTTTCCTATTATTCTAGGAAATATATGGAAATATTAAAAACTTAGTTAATGTTTAAATTGTGAGGACGCAATTTATTAAAGTGGGGAAGAATATAATGACCTGAGTTTTTAAAATATAAAATTATGTTCAATAGCATATGCAATACACAAAACTAAACCTAAAAAATAATGATTATTAAAATATTACCATTTTAACCTTTAAATTAAATTTTAAGATATGATTAGTATTATGTAATTTATGAAGTATATATGTCATAAATATATTAATAAATTATTATTAATTATTCAATCAAATTTTGGTAATGTCTTTTTGTTTTTCAAAAATATGTTTTCATTAAAAATGATTCTTATTTATTTATTATAATTATTTTATAGAACATATATAAAATTAATTTGATAAATAAACTCAATATTTGGTCTCATCATATCAAAATTAAATTAGGGTAATAATTTGGTATTTTTCAAAAAAATATTGATTTTTTTGTGAATAGTGAAAATATATTTTTTACGTAAAATTGTCTTTCTTTTGATAAATGAATTAATTATTATATTAATTAGATTTCAATGCATCATAATTATTATTTAATTAAATTTAATTCAATCTATTTCATGCAAATCATATTTATACTAGATTTTATTATAAGTTTATTTTTAGGATTAAAATGCATTTTTCTTAAAACTGATTTAAAATGCATAATGTATAAATATTTTAATTAATTAAAATAACCCATAATGATAAATGAACTAAATTTAATATTTATATTATATATCCATATTTATGAATTGAAAATAAAAACATTAATATTAGTAGTTGTAGAGTTAAAGTGAACTCATATTTTCCTTAAAAAATGTATTTTTCAGAAAACTATTTTCCATAAGACCTAAGGATTTTATATTAAATTAAATTGATGCTAATAAAATTTATTCCATATTTTGAATAATAATAATTAATATTAGCTAATAATTTTAACTTAATGTTTTAATTATATGATTAGTAACTGTAATAAATATTAATTATCATGATAAAAGGAAAAAAGGATAATTAATGGTAAAAAAATTATTTGACAAAAAAAGATAGAATCAAAGTAACTCTAATAGTATGAATATTTATATTTACTTTTCATTTAAATTATTAATATATTTATTTATTATTGTTTTTACTTTATAATTTGTTAATTACTCAGTTTAAAAAAAAAATTATAGTTTCATACAATAAAGCAAAAATAGTACTTTTGGTTAATTTTCAGATTCACTTAAGAAATATATTATTAATTAATTAATGGATTTTTGAAATAAATAATATTATAATAAAATATTATTATTAAATTAATTTTATTATATATAAATGATTATGTAATTTTTATGAAGTTAAAAGTAATTTTTATTAAGGTTTAAAAATTGTTTTTATCAAAACCCGTCAATTTTTAATAAATTTTAGTTCTCAATTTTAAAGTGAAAATTAACATATTTATAAAATTATTTAGATAAAATAAATATTATTTATGGAATCAGGACATTGAAATTATCCAATGGTGAATTTTTCATAATTTTATGAGAGTCGAATTTTTGGGTAAATATTAAATAATATATAAATATATAGTGTGTTTTATGACATCATAATTACCCAATAGTGATATAATAAACACCATAAAAGAGATAATAGACCAAATATATGTTTTAACTTTAAAATAACATGATTTTAGATTTATTTGACTTATTTTATAATGCCTTAGTGAATCCTCCAAAATGTATAATATATTTATGATTTTAAATTCATTTCCTTGAGAGTGTGACTCACCTCCATATAAGAAAGGGAAATATTTTAATATCTTAGTCCCTTTTAATTATAAAATAATTTTTTCTACTCCCCTTTTTCAGAAACCATGGGAAAAACCATGGGTTGGTTTGTGGTTTTGAGTATTTTAGTGTGTTGCGTCCAAAACATAAATAATAAAGAATTCTCCCTCTTTTCCTATATAAACCCACCCAATATCTCATTCCTCTTCACTAAAACCATTTGGAGCTTGAAAAACCTCTGCCCCATACTCCCTAAAGTCCTCCCAAGTTTCCCCCAATCCCCTAGAAATCCTATCCCAAGCCTTTGGGATCACACATCCAAGTAAGGGACCTTTCACCCTCCTCTTTGATCAAGCATTTTTTTCATGTTATGTCTTTTAATTTATTTTATTCCTATGATGGGATATGTTATTAAATATCCTCCTTACTACCCAATTTATGTATAAATGATGAGATCCCCTTTTACTCTCATTTATCCCTCTTATGAACCCGTATGTGCACTAGTAACCATGATAAATTTTCGTAAGGGATCCTCCACCCTCCTATTTTATCAAGTATTCCTTTCATGTTATGTATTTTAATTTCCTTATTTCCTATGTTGGGACATAAAGTTCCATGACCCCCTTACTATCAATTTGATGTATAAATGATGAGATCTTACTTTCACTCTCATTAATCCTTGTCACACTCCAACCTCAGATGCCCTTTTATTGTATTATTTTCTCAGTCTCGCGTCGTTGGATGAGGCTTGTTTGGACCCCGGTTTGAAAATTTTAAATCTTTGATATTTTTGGGGGGGTCTTGGGCCAGTGCGTAGTCACCGCACCATTAGAGGTTACCACGCGTTCGGTCCTGGTGAATGCGTGGACGCCTGATAATTCAAATAAATAATAAATAAAATAAATAAAATTAAGTTAATTTAAAATTAAAGTCAAATGAAATGTTATAATGATCAAACAATGTTAATGTTTAAACAATAATAATAATAATAATAATAATATTGTGTAGATGATAATAAAGTTATTATTTAATCTGTTAATAATGCTATTATTATTAAACTGTGACAAATATTATTACTATTATTATTATTTTTAATTAATTAAAACCCTAGATCTACCCGCAGCCCCTATCCCCAGTGCACTGCTCACAGCCCCCCCCCCCATTCCTCCGCCGCACGATAGTGCCCCTCCCACCCGACCAGCGTGCTTGCCAGGTCGTCTTCCTATTGTGTCAGTCGACCCAAGGCGTCACCCTCATGCTGCGTCGGCTGACCCGCGACACCACCCTTTTCCTACGTCGGCCGCCCGCAATGTTGCCCCTTCCCTGTCCAGCTAGAGCAAGACTACACCCTCCTTCTCCCTCAGCACGAAAGCCCCCATGCCCCCCCTCTTTCTTGGTGCGACCCACCGGAGGTGGCCCTCTCCCCTCCTCCTGGCCAGCCAGCTCCGGCAAACCCGAACCCCTTCCCAACGCGCTTCTGGGGAACCCAACCCCCCTGTTCGGCAGCTAGCTGTGATGAACCTGAACCCCATTGCACAGCGCCTCCGCATTGCTCCGATGTGGCCATGATTCCCCTCACCGGGTTTGCGAAGGGTGTCTAGGGTCATGTCAAACTGCGTCCCATCCACCGCTGCCAAAGGCGAAGCAATTCAGATCGTTTTGGACCATTCTCCATTATTCGTGGGGCGCGTTTGGTCTTGCCACATGTTTTGGTTCACCACCACCATCCAAGGTGAGAGTTTTCTTTATCGTGCACACATTTTTTTAGTGTCGTAATTGTGTTGAGAAGTCCTGGTATTCTATGTGCAGTGCAGCTAATTATTTTGGTATACAAACACACCTTGTCATCTCAAGATCATCGCCACAGTCCGAGGTGATGTTCTTCATCCCTAGTTTTGTTGTGAACTTTATTTTAGGTTCTTATGGTTTATGTGAGTCCCTGGTTTTTTTTTGATCTGCGATGGTCTTCTACGCACTAATTTTGAGTGTCGGGAATTATTGTAGGGAGTCGAGATCATTTCTAAGCGGGCACACACATTTTCCCAGGTGTGGATATATATATATATATATATATATATATATATATATCTTCTGAGTGTGTGTTCCCTCTTGGTGTGGGGAACATGTGCATCAGGTTAAATGTGTGTATATATATATATATGTATGGAAGTTCATGCATGCATGTGTGCGAGCGGGATGTTTCTTGAGTTAGAAATTTTTGGCTTGGCTTCCTTAAGGTAGGTAAATCCATGATTTTCCTTTCCATTTCAATTCCTTTAATGCTTGATGTTTATTTAAATTTATAACCTTGTTTCTCATTTATATGATACTCCTATTAAGCTTATTAGTATGTTTTGAAGTTGTTATGTTTTTCCAAAAATAGGCTTTTACATGAATCTTGGTTTATTCCCTTGTGTATTGTGCCTAAGGTTTTTGCTAAAAATGTAATTTGTGTTCCTTGAGTGAAATTGGATGGTTGAGTGGGGTTTCCCCATTTGATTTTTTTATTAAATTAGTTTAGATCATGTTTTAAACTCTACATGTGAAATGTGGTGTTTTACTCTTGGTGTAGTTTTGTGTCTATTTTAGAAAGTGATTTTTGGTTTATGAACATGTGTTGGATTTTATAAATGAGAGAAATGGAAGGTTTTTGGTTGAAAGCAAATGGGGTATTTCTGAAATTTGGTTTCAAATGTTTTGGTTTGTTTGAGAGTGTTCCATTATATTAAAGCACCACCATGGGTGCACTAGGTGCACACATGGTTGTGCAATCAGGTGATGATAGCACCCTAGAGCTAGTCTACCTCAAGAACACCTCTTCTCCCTTCCCTCCTATTTCCTCTAAAATGGTTCTTTGTTTTTCCAAAATGGGGGAAGTGGTGCTCTATGTGTTCAAAAGGTGGTTTCAAAATGTGTTCCTCTTGGTTCGGCCCGATTGGCCTTAAAACTTAATTGGGTGAGTGGTTGGAAGCTAAGGCCAGTTTGGCACTTTATAAAAGTGTGTTGGCTTGGATGTAATTTAAAAAACATGTTTGGAACTTTCATATACTTTGTGTGTTTTGATTTGGCTCAAAATGCACTTGGGCATGTTTTGGAGAATTTTTGGTTTAAGGGACTGTTTGGCCATGTTTATTTAAATGTGATGTTTGTTGTGGTCTTTTAAATGGATTCAAAGTGTTTATAGTAAATCCTCTAGTGTTGTAAAGCAAAAGGCCCAATTGGAACTTTGTGATGGCTATTTAAAAAAAAGGTCTGATGTGTGGAATCTTTTGAGGACCATTTGGAATCTTGGAAGAAGCTATTTGGAAAACCCCTCTTAGGTTAGGTCTCTTGCCTCATTTATTTATTGTAAGATAGGAGGGTCCTCGGTATGGGACCTATGGAATCCTGCCTTTTTATTACAAAACATTTCATTACATTTTACAAACAGAGGATCTTTAAAGTCTAGTGTCTTGGAAATCATGAAAAAAAATACATTAAAACATAAAAAATTATTCTAATACACTTGTAATCCTTAAAAAAATATTCATCCTAAGTACAATTAATGCATCTCATAACCTAGAGACATACATCAAAGGAAAGGGTGAGCAGAAGGCCCAGTAAGGAAATCAAGTAAAACATTTTACAAGTGAACTTGAGAAATATCAATAAGAATATGAGGGTTATCATAAAGGGATGATAAAGAGACATATCATAACAATAATAACTTTAACCATAACTTGAAAATGTGGATACAACATTTAATTTAGACATTCATGAACATATCACCAAGGTTTGTCCCCAAGGTGTCATACAAATTACCAAGGTTATTCACCAAGGTATTGTAAAACTAGTCATCTCTAGAGATTAAATTATTTACCCAATGAATTAGAGTGATATCAGGTCATACCCTTAATATGTATTTATTTTCATGTGATACACATATATCATAAACAAACATTTCATAAATAACCCAAAAATAACAAAATAAATGGGTTTCATTTTAAAATCATAACGTTTTAAAGAGCGTTTAAAAACAAGATCATTATGTCATTTATAACCCAGGGAAAAGGAATGTGGGTTTTATGTATGTAAATTAAAGAATTAAATATATAATTTTATTATATTTATTAATACCCTTGTAAATTAAATAGGTTTGGTTATTCACATAGATAACATAAGATAATTTCTTGATAAAAAGAGAGAGAAATTTGAGACGAAATTTCTACAGCATAACGACTATATAACATGATTTGAGAAAACATTAAAAAGAGATGGTACAAGGGTCACCCACTCATAAATAAATCATAATAAAGTATAGGGATAGAATAAAATTTAAATAAGTTCACGGTATAGATGTTTTAATGACATACCTCATGAAAAGGAAATTTGAAATAAAAGAGAAGATGTGATTTCGTTTATGAAAATTCGGCAGCCTAACGATATCACTTAAAATTCAAAAAAACCAGTTGATGAGAGTGGAGAGGTTATCTCATCATTTGGAAATAAAATTTATAGAAATAATAATATATAAGAACATACCCCAATATAATAATATGGAAACTAGAAGACATAACATAAAGGAAGTCATGACTTAAAAGAGGAGGGTGAAAGGTTCCCTTACCTTGAAGAGTAACTTCAAAAGATTGAATTTTGGGACCTTGGGGGCTTGAGGTAATATTGTGAGGACTCCTTTGGAGGTAAAAATACCAAATCTTTGTTGAGGAGGATTTTGGAATGAAATTAATGAATGAATGGGTTGGTATTTATAGAAAAAGTGAGGGAATATTTAATTAATTTCCAAGGGACACCTCACCGGTGGTATTTGCAAAACCATGGGCTTTCCCATGGTATTTTCCCATGGTATTGGCCACTTGGGATACCTAATAACATATAATACTATACACAAGTCGACCAGAATTATTACATCATGATTAAATCATTTATGATGTCATTAAACACCCGAAACTCAAAACTGTATTTTTTCTATTCACTGAAAAACAAAACATTCTATAAAAATCTCATAAATTCACCCTAACCTAATATCAATTCTCTAAATTCAAAAATGAACTCCATTTTATGAAAATAATTTTCTAATTATGAGATATTTAATTTTTAAGTAAAAAAACTATTTAACCAAAAAAAAATACTAATACTTAACTAATAATTTATAAAATAGTTATTTACTAATGCTATAATATCACATTACCATTAAAGATTCCAAAATAATAATTATACTTAATTAAGTGAGGTTACTATTTCATTAGTCACATTACTATTCATAAGGGTAATATTACTATTCATAATTTACTATTCACTAAAATTTATGTTGATCTTATTAGACTCCAAATTTATTACTGATTAAAACTATAGAAGACCATTTTTTTAAAATCATTTCACATTATTAATTATTTAAAGTATTCAAAAATATTTTAAAATACCCTTTTTTTCCAAAATTCACCAATAATATGGAACTTCTATAAATTCATCTTATATTTATATTGACATTTGAAATTCATAAATTTTACCATAATAATAAATAACAATTTTATTTATACAAAATGATTACACAATGTAACTAAGGCCTCGTTACATATCCCCTTATAACACTTGCATAATACCTAAGAGTAAGGTGTGCAATGATGATAGAATATTGGGGTGGCTTAGACAACATTTCCTGAGTGGTGATTTCTATCAACTTAAGCTTCTCCCATAGGTGATTCTATTCAAGCTTAACATATTGAAGCTCAGCTTGTTCTTGGTCCAAAGAAAATCCTAGTGACGCAACCTCCTTCCCAAGCTCCGACAGATGGGCTTCGTATGGCCCGAGTCTACTAGATGAGGCCATTAACACCTCTTTCTGTATTAATTAACCATGATCACTTGTGTTTATAAATAATAATCATAACATTAATATTATAGTTTCTAATGGTCATATTGACCAACGGTCATATAATAGTTGAAACCCAATGGTCTCATTTTAATTATACTCACTTCATCAATTAAAGGATATAGTTTTGTTGATTATAAAATAAAATAACACACAAAAAAATAGGAAACAAATAAAATTATTCAAAATTTCAGGTCGTTACATTCTCCCCCCCCCCTAAGAAATTTCATCCCCGAAATTTTAACTCATACCCTCTGAAATGAAAAGGTGCAGGTACTTCTACCTCATAGAATCCTCTAGTTCCCATGAGGCTTCTTCACATTTGTGGTTCCTCCACAACACCTTAACAAGGTGGGTAGTCTTGTTGCGTAGAACCTTGTCTCTATGATCCAATATCTCCACTGGATACTCCTCATAAGAGAGGTCATGTTCTGGTTGTACCACCTCTGGATTTAGTACATGTGAAGGGTCAGGTATGTACTTCCTCAAGAGGGATACATGGAAGACATTATAAACTTGTGCTAGTTTTAGTGGAAGTGAAATCTGACATGCCATTTCTCCCACACGATCAAGGATTTCATAGGGTCCAATATACCTAGGGTTAAGCTTCATTTTCTTCCCAAACCTCATTACTCCCTTCCAAGGTGAAATCTGAATAAAGGCTTTGTCACCAATATCAAACTCCAAGTCCCTTCAACAGTTGTTGGCATAGCTCTTTTGCCGACTCTGAGTAGCCTTAATGTGTTGCTGGATGGCATGGACTTTTTTTTATTATCTCTTGCACAAGATCATGCCCAATAAGCTTTCTCTCACCATATTCACCCCCAACAAGTAGGAGTTCTAAATCTCTTCCCATATATATCTTCATAGGGTGCCATTTTAATGCTTGAGTGGAAGCTGTTGTTATAAGAGAACTCAACTAATGGGAGATTTTGATCCCATCCACCTTTAAATTCCATTGAGCATGTTCTCAGCATGTCCTCAAGTGTTTGAATAGTACTTTAAGATTGGACATCAGTTTGGGGGTGATAGGTTGTACTGAAATTCAATTTGGTACTCAGATCATGTTGAAGACTTCTCCAGAATTTTGATGTGAACCTTGGATCACAATCAGATACAATAGAAAGTGGAACTCCATACAGCCTTACCACTTCCTTCATGTAAATCCTGGCAATTTGATCAAGAGATAAATCTTCCTGAATAGAGATAAAATGGGTATTCTGGGTGAGATGGTCCACTATAACCCATATCACATTATTTCCTTTGGAAGTTCTCAGGATACCAGTGGAAAATTCCATAGTGATATTATCCCACTTCCATGCTGGTATGGGTAGTGGTTGTAATACCCCTTTAGGGAGTTGTCACTCTGACTTCACTTGATGAAAAACTAGGCACCTTGTAGTGTAGTCAGCAATCTACCTCTTTATATTATCCCACAAATAATGATCACAAAGGTCTTTATACATTTTCATTCTTCCCAGATGTATAGAGAAATTAGAGCTATGAGCTTCATCCATTAGCTCCTTCTTTATTTCTGGAATAGATAGAACACATAGTCTTGTACAAAATTTTAGTACACCTTCTTGATCAACATTGAACTTAGGAAACTTCTCATCCTTCACAACCTCAAACTTCTTTTGTAACAAAGGATCTTCTTTCTGATATTTCTTGATCTTCTCCAGTAATGACGGTTGAGAAATAATTTGGGTTAGGGTTGATGATGTACCTTCCCTTATAATTCCCATGTCCAGTTTTACTAGGTCATTGATCAAAGGATCTATTAGAATCCTCATCATGGAAAGAACAATTTTTTATTTCTAAATTAATGCATCAGTGACTTTGCTTTCTCTTCCAGGATGATAATGAATTGAATAATCATAGTCTTTAAGAATTTCTAACCATCTCCTTTGTCTCATGTGTAATTCCTTTTGTGTGAAAATATAATTCAAAATTTGATGGTCTGTGTATATATCACATTTATCCCCATAAAGATAGTGCCTCCATATCTTTAGAGCAAAAATGACCGCAGCCATCTCTAGATCATGCGTAGGATAGTTCTGCTCATGAGTCTTCAACTGTCGGGATGCATAAGCAATGACTTTTTCATTTTTCATGAGGATGCACCCAAGACCTTTAGAGATGCATCACTAAAAATAAAAAATCCTTCACCACTTGAGGGTAGATTTAGTACAGGTGTAGTAACCAATCTCTTGTTCAACTCTTGGAAACTTTCCTCACACTCCTTTGTCCAGATAAACTTGACCCCTTTTCGAGTTAACTTGGTTAATGGATTAGAAAGTCATGAAACGTTTTTCACAAACCTCCTATAATATCCTACTAATCCAAGGAAACTATGAATCTATGTTATTGTTGTAGACTGAGGCCACTCCTCTACAACTTTTGTCTTTGCATGGTCAACTATGATTCCTTCATTGGTTACAATGTTCCCCAAGAAAGCAACTTGTTGTAACCAAAATTCACATTTTCTGAACTTTCCAAAAAGCCTCTCCTTACATAGAGTTTTCAAAATAACCCTTATATGATCCCCATGCTCCTCACAAATTTTGGAATAAATCAGAATATCATCAATAAAAACTACCACAATGTTATCAAGGTGGTCCTTAAAGACTCTATTCATAAAATCCATAAAAATAGCAGGTTCATTAGTCAGTCTGAAGGGAATAACAACAAACTCATAATGTCTATATCTTGATCAGAATGTAGTTTTTGGAATATCTTATTTCTTCACCATCAATTGATGATAACTAGATCAAAGATCAATCTTGGAGAAGAATTGAGCCCCACGAAGTTGGTCAAATAAGTCATCAATTCTTGGAAGGGGGTATTTGTTCTTCACTGTGATCCTATTCAGTTCTCTATAATTAATGCATATCCACATCAATCCATCCTTCTTCTTTACAAAGATAACAGGTACTCCCCAAGGAGACACACTCAGTCAGATAAACCCCTTCTCCAAAAGATCTTGGATTTGTTCCTTTAATTCCTCCAGCTCCACATTTTCAATCCTATATGGGGTCTTTGAAATCAGATGAGATCCAAGTACGAGTTCAATGGAGAACTCTACCTCTCATTATGGGGGTGGTTTGGGTAACTCCTTAGGAAATACATCAATGTATTCCTGGATGATGGGGACATTTTATATCCTTAAACTCTCATTTCCTTCTTCTTCTTCACCGATTAAATCCATAAAGAATGATATAATAGGTTCTTCTAAACAAAGATCTGGTTGAGATATCTCTCCTTGGAAGATAACTGTAGGTTTTCTATTCAAGACTACTAAGAATTCCTTACTTCTACATTTGATCTTAGCATTATACTTTGAGAGCCAGTCCATCCCTAGTATAATGTCAAATTCCATCACAGTAATGACTACTAGATTTGCAATAAGATTGTGCTCAATAAAGTAAATACAATAGTTTTTAAACACTGGAGATTCTTGGATAATCCCACCAGGAGTCTTGAATGATAAATTTACTTTTAGAAAATCAGGGGTTGATTCTAAATTCTTTGCAAACTTGGAGGAAATAAAATAATGTATAGAACCGTAATCAAACAAAGTACTTGATATATTTGAGAGAACAATAAGATTACCTGCTACCACATCATTCAGAGCTTCAACATCAGCTGTCATGATAGCAAAATCATGACCTTGCTACCTTGGCCTTTGCTTAGGCTGATGGTGATTCCCCTCCACTGCCCTCATATTTGGACAATGGTTGTCAAAGTGCCCAAGTTGTCCATAGTTATAGCATTGGACATAAGGTAGGGCCTCCACCATCTTCCCCTTGTTGTTAGTGTTGGGAAGTTGAGGTTTCACCTCACTACGACAATTCTGTGCGAAATGGCCATATCTTCCACACTTGTAACACTTCCTGCTCCCAAGAAGATAGTTCCCAAAATGCTTCTTCCCACAATTATTACACATGGGATGTTGCACTTTATTACCTCATATTCTCTGATCAAAGGTCCTCCCTAAGTTGGGATCCATTTATCTCTTCTTATCATTGGATTTATGAGACCACTATGTCTCACCAAACTCTAGTTCAACTTTCATTGCACTCCATAAAATCTCCTCATAGCTTTTATAGTCTTGGTTGGCTAGATTTTTCTGCATATGAGGTCTCAATAGACCAAATAATCTATCAACCTTCCCATTATGATCCACGACAAATCTTGAGGTGTAACAGGAAAGTCTTGTGAAGTTCATCTCATAGCTTCCAACTGATTCATTCTCCTTTTGATTCAACTCGAGAAACTCCTTCTCCATTCTTGTTCTCATAGAATGATGGAAATACTTATTGAAAAAAATGTCCCTCTAAACTCTTCCCACTCCAAATATTCAGCCTCCACTCTTGGACTCATGTTTTTAATCATCTCTCACCACTGATAAGCTTCTCCCTCTAAGCGGTAAACGACCAGGGTGACCTTATCTTTCTATGAACAGCGGAGCATAGAAAATATCTTCTCTATAGAGTTGGTCCACTATTTAGAAACCAATGGGTTAGTCAATACATTGAAGTTTGGGGGTTGTTGACACATAAAGGACTCAACATAATGATGTTTCCTTTGTGGTGAGATTGGTCTCTCAGCTAGATTCAAGTTATTTCCTATAACTTGAGTCAGTTGGTTCATCATTATCATGAATGTTTCCATTTCAGCTTCCATCGGAGGTCCGTCAGTGCATGGTCCATTGTGGTCACTATTTTCACAGTTACTCCTTTTGCCCTCCATTTTCTAAAATAATAAAACCTTAGTTAGAATCTAATTTCATTTATGAATATTTTAACTATAAAGGATTTTATTTATTAAAACTTCATGCTTAAATAATTACATTTCTCTATAAATTGTTCATAATGATTCATAAAAAGCTTGTGATTAACCAAACATATCCCCCAGGAGTATCAAACCAGGAGTGAATCAAGGCTCATTGTCATGTACTAGGATACCCCGAGTCAAGCCCGAAACTCCTTATCAAATTTTTCACTCCTAGGTACATTTGTGCCAGAGCCACATCCACTTGTTCGTATCCAGATAGGAATTTATTTGTTCAGAAACCACTTATATTTCACCAAAATACCAGGAAGTTTTCCTATATTTAAAATTTTTTATAGTGTTCTTCCTAAAGTTTTCATAGCCTAATTTCCATAAATAACTAAACTATCCTTTGATACTAACTATGGAATCCTGCCTTTTTATTACAAAACTTTTCATTACATTTTATAAATAGAGGATCTTTAAAGTCTAGTGTCTTGGAAATCAAGAAAAAAATACATGAAAACATAAAAAATTATTCTAATACACTTGTAAGGATTCACCAAAGATTTATCCTAAGTACAATTACTGCATATCATAACCTAGAGACATACATCAAAGGAAAGGGTGAGCATAAGGCCCAGTAAGGAAAGCAAGTAAAACATTTTACATGTGAACTTGAGCGATATCAATAAGAATATGAGGGATATCAAAAAGGAATGATAAAGAGACATATAATATAAATAATAAATTGAAACATAACTTGAAAAATTTCTACAACATTTAATTTATACATTCATGAACATATCACCAAGGTTTATCCCCAAGGTGTCATAAAAATTACTAAGGTTATTCATCAAGGTATCGTAAAACTGGTCATATCTAGAGATTAAATTATTTACCCAATACATTGGAGTGATATTAGGTTTCACCCTTAATGTGTATTTATTTTCATTTGATTCACATATATCATAAACAAACATTTCATAAATATCCCAAAAATAAAAAAATAAATGGGTTTCATTTTAAAATCGTAACGTTTTAAAGAGCGTTTAAAAACAAGATTATTATGTCATTTATAACCCATGGAAAAGGAATGAGGGTTTCATGTATATAAATTCTAGAATCAAATATATAATTTTATTGTCTTTATGAATACCCCTGGAAATGAAATAGGTTTAGGTATTCACATAGATAACATAGGATAATTTCTTGAGAAAATAGAGAGAAATTTGAGATGAAATTTCTACAGCATAACGGCTATATAACATGGTTTAAGAAAACATTAAAAAAAGATGGTACAAGGGTCACCCAGTCATAAATAACTCATAATACAGTATAGGTATAGAATTAAATTTAAATAAGGTCATGGTATGGATGTTTGAATGACATACCACATGAAAAGGAAATTTGAAAGAAAAGAGAAGATGCGATTTCGTTTATGAAAATTCGGCAGCCTAACGACGTCGCTTAAAATTTAGAAAAATCAGTTGATGAGAGTGGATAGGGTATATCGTAATTTGGACATAAAATGGATATAAATAAGAATATATAAGAACATACCCCAACATAATAAGATAGAAACTATATGACATAACATAAATTAAGTCATGACTTAAAAGAGGTGGGTGAAAGGTTCCCTTACCTTGAAGAGTAACTTCAAAATCTTGAAGGTTGGGACCATGGGGGGATTGGGGTAACCTTGGGAGGACTAATTGGGGGGTAAAAAGACTATAGCTTCATTTAGGAGGATTTTGGAATGAAATTAATTAAGGAATGGGTTGGTATTTATTTCAAAAGTGAGGGAATGTTTAATTAATTTCCAAGGGACACCTCATCAGTGGTATTTGCAAAACCATGGGCTTGCCCATGGTATTTTCCCATGATATTGGCCACTTTGGACAGATCATAAAATATCATATTGTACAAAAGTAGACCAGAATTATTACATCATGATTAAATCATTTATGATGTCATTAAACACCCAAAACTCAAAACTGCATTTTTACTATTCACTGAATAATAAAACATTTTATAAAAATATCATAAATTCACCCTAACCTAAAATTGATTCTCTGAATTCAAAAATGAAATCCATTTTATGAAAATAATTTTATAATTATGAGATATTTGATTTTTAAGTAAAAACACTATCTACCCGAAAAAAATACTAATACTTAACTAATAATTTCTGAAACAGTTATTTACAAATCCTATAACATCACATTACCATTCAAGATTCCAAAATTATAATTGTACTTAATTAAATGAGGTTACTATTCCATTGGTCTCATTACTATTCATAAGGGTAATATTACTATTCATAATTTACTATTCACTAAAAAATTTCTTAATCTTATTAGACTCCAAATTTCTTACTGATTACAACTATAAAAGACAATTTTTTGAAAATCATTTCACATTGTTTATTATTTAAATTATACAAAAATATTTTAAAATACCCTTTTTTCCAAAATTCTCTAATAATATGAAACTTCTATAAATTCATCCTATTTTTATCTTGATATTTTATATTCACAAATTTTACCATAATAAGAAATAAAAATTTTATTTATACAAAAGGATTACACAAAGTAACTAAGGCCTCATTACATATCCCCTTATAACACCTGCATAGGACCTAAGAGTAAGGTGTGCAATGGTGATAGAATCTTGGGCAGCTTGGACAACATTACTCGAGTGGTGATTTCTATCATCTTGAACTTCTCCCGTAGGTGATTCCATTCAAGCTTCACATGTTTAAGCTCAACTTGGGCTTGGTCTAGAGCAAAGACTAGTGATGCAACCTCCTTCCCAAGCTCTGACACATGGGCTTCGTATGGCCCGAGTCTACTGGATGATGTCATCAACACCTCTTTCTATATTAATTAACCATGATTACTTTTGTTTATAAACAATAATCTTAACATTAAGATAATAGTTTCCAATGGTCATATTGACCAACGGTCATATAATAGTCAAAACCCAATGGTCTCATTTTAATTATACTCACTTCATCAATTAAAGGATATAGTTTTGTTGAGTATAAAATAAAATAACACAAAAAAAATTAGGAAACAAATAAAATTATTCAAAATTTTGGGTCGTTATAGGACCTCCTTTGTATGATAATTATTTTAAGGCATGTGACTAACCTTGAGGTGGTCGGGGTGGTGCTAGATTTTGTAGGGTGCTTGGTTATATATGTATATGGCTTGTTGTTTGAATGTGTGGAACACCTCTTTGTGAACATAACATGGAAATCTAGCATAGAAAGGGGGTTACTGAGAACAATTATTGCACTGGAAGTTCATGTACTGTCCAATGGACCATAGTAGGTGGATATTTGGGATTATTACCATGGGATTGGGCCCCTCGACTAGGCTAGGTAGGGCTAAGGTCGGGCATTAGGGCATTTGATTCTGTCGTGTGTGGAATGTTATCAGGGATGGAGTCGCATGTATTATTATGTTATGGTCTTCCTTCGAGTTCCTAGGTTTTCTATGATCCTTTGATACGATCACTATTAGTACCATTGCCATTTCTGTTTGTTTATAATGATACCCTTGAACTTGGTTTTGGTGTTTTCTTAGAATTTTTTTTGCATGTATGGTTGGTTTTAAAAAGGATTTCAAATTATCTATTTTGGAAAAGTTTGTGTGAGCCCCTCTTTATTTATTTTCCTTGTTTTTGAATTATAAGGGCATTGGGATTGTGATTATTAGTTTTCAAAATTCATATTATATATGAAAACCTTATTTTTTTATAACTGTAGTTCAAACTAGTATTATTGGACTGTTTTGGAATTTAGAAATGCATGGATTATATGGTTCACTTTGGCATCCCTATGGAGCATTTTAATGTTCATGCCTATCTTATATTTTTATATGTAGGTTTAGTTGCCTGGTTCAGGTTCTTATTTCGTCTACCCATGTGAAGCAGGTTATTAGTTGTTGGAGGTGACCAAGAGGTCACATGGAGGTTGTGTAGTCTTTTTTTCTTTCCTCTACTAGTTTTTTTTCTTTATCTTGTTTTCATTAATTTATGTGTCTTTGTTTTATGGGCCAAATCATTCCCACCTGTTTAGTTTTGATTCCCAACACTGGTTGCCAACCCGTGGGGATTGGGAATGCCCTTCGAGACTTATCGCGGATCGGCTCGGGTGACCGGTTCAGGGTTGACCTAGGCTGGTTCATGAAAATCCCCCTTATGATTCTTTAGGTACATCCATTACTATTCTAAATTTTTTTAAGGGATCATCACTTTCCTTATTTTCTCATTTTTTTCCAAGTTTCCTTATATTGTTATACCCTTTTATTTTTCAATTAAAAATGATGGGGTATGTTTTTGAACCTCCCCCATACTTCCATTATTATGTTTTAATGATGATATACCCCTTTCACTCTCATTAATTCCTTCCACGTACACTCATTTCCATACCGAAATTTCATAAGGGATTTCTCTCTCTTCAATTCCATTCAATCATTTCTCTTATATTATGCATCTCAAATTCCATTTCATATATTGGAATATTATGATCCATGATCCCCTTAATCCCTACTTCATGTCTAAATGATGAGATACCCCTTTCACTCTCATCAACCCATTTTATGAATCCCCATGTGATGTTGTTATGCTTCCAAAATTTCACAACGATTTTCCATGCCAAAATCATTGTGTAGTGAATACCATGCCTATTTCTCTATCAAGGGTATTCACCTTTATGTACTTATACTTATTGATTATATACTTTCATATATTTATTCCACATTCCTTTATCATAGAATAAATGATTATGATGAATGAACCCATGTTATATGATCTATGTGGCACACTTAAGCAAGTGATTAAAATGTTCATGAAGGGTGCACCCTGATAGCGTTCCAATGCATTGGGTAATGTTTAGTATCATGATAAATTATGTTGGTACAGGGGTTTACCTGATTCATTTATAGGACTTTTATCCATCATGTTGGTACATAGGTTTACCTGATTCATTTATGTTAATGATGTAGTGTTTTAAGATGCTTCAACATTTCCATGTTATGATGATCATGCTATATCATGTCTTTATGTTCATATTTCTCTTATGTTCCATTGATATGTCTATTACCTAAAATGTATTTTATTATTTATTTTATGCATTTTTACTTTCTTATTGGGATTTATATCTCACCCATTTCTTATATATATCCTTAGGTTATCCCATGCAATGCTAAGTATGAAGGAATGTTGTGGTCATGTAAAAGAAGTTTTCATTAAAGATGTTGTATTTTATGTCTTAAGTTGTCATTTAATGTTCCTAATCCCTAAATAAAATATACCTCTTGATCTTATGGGTTGTATTAAGTGCAAGTTTATGTAATAAATCATGTTTAAATATGAAATAAAGAGCGGGTTTGTTATATAAATGTTCTCTTATAGTAAGAAAATGTGCTAATTTTGTAAGGTGATAAAAAATAACCCACATAGCATCATTCCCTCTAGGAGTAATTGGTATTCACATGATGAATTACATCATAATATCATCCCATTTCAACACAGGTATAGGAAGAGGTTGCATGAATCCTCTAGGATATTGTCTCTCAGCCTTCACTTGTTGACAAACCAGATATCTTGACACATAGTCAACAATTTCCCACTTCATATTGTCCCATAAAAATATTCCTTCAAATCTCTATACATCTTGGAGACACCATAGTGTATTGAGAAATTTTATCTATGAGCATCATCCAATAATTCCCTTTTTAGCTCAAGTATATAGGGAACACAAATCCTTTTTCAAAATTTCAAAATACTGTCTTCATATAAGAAGTATTATAATTTTACATCATTCACATATTTAATTTTCTTTTGGGAATTCTCATCATCAAACTAAGAAATTTTGATCGTTTATAATAAATATGGTTTGGAAACCATTTAAAAAATTAGTGATGTTTCACCTTCAATCATAATTACTATATTCATCTTTACTAGATCCATGAAAACATGGTCCTTTTCAATTCTCATTTTGTTCAAAACTCCATGATCCTTATTGCTTAATGCATCTGCAACCTTATTTTCCTTCCCTAGGTGGTAGTGTATTGAACAATCATGATCCTTGAGTATTTAAATCCATCTCCTTTTCCTCATGTTAAGTTATTTATATGAGAAGATATATTTCAAACTCTTGTGATATGTATATATCTCACATCTTTCACCATATAGATATTGTCTCCATATCTTCAAAGAAAATATTATAGTCATTAACTCAAGATCATGGGTTAGATAGTTTTTTCATGAGTTTTTAACTACTTGGATGCATATGAAATAACTCTATCATTATGTATAATGACACAACCAAGTCATTTCTTTGATGCATCACTATATATATAAAAATCCAGCATTTCTTGATGGTAATGTCAATATCAAATCATTGACCAATATTTTATTCAATTATTCAAAACAATCTTCACATTATTTTTTCCATACAAACTTAACCCCTTTACATGTGATCTTGGTTAAAGGGTTATCTAATAGGGAAAAATTCTGAATGAAATGATGATAGTAACCTGATAAACCAATGAAAATACGTACCTCGATTATGCTTGTTTGTCACGCCCCAGCTTTCGAGTACCTGGAGCTGGTTCCATATAGAGGATCGAATTCGGTTCAGGCTTTGAGAAACCAGCTACGTGTGAAAGGTTCTTTAGTAAAAACCCATACCTGAAAATTTTAATCAAAAACGTAGGGTGACCATATGAATGCCCAGTAAGGGGTTTCAAAATAATCCAACATAACTTTTGAAAACGTTCTTAAACCCATTTCATAAAACATCTTTCTTAAATAAAAGTTGTAACACATGTACACATCATAAGAGTGCTTAATTAAAGATATGCTAACAGAATTATAAGGATACATGATTCGGATATTGGAATTCTGAATAAAATAAATTCTAACAAGTATGAAACAAGAATATGTAAGCACCAATTAAACAACTAAGTGTAATGAATAATCAGAGTTTCACAAAAAGGTAATCACTTCGTTTTCATACATCAAATACTAAAATCACTGAGTGTTATACATATGTCATGCCATAAACTTTTACTTTTATGATACTCATAAGTAATGGATCTCAACCATGGATATTCTACTTAATCGAATACTCATTAGGTTAAGCAATTTAACATGCACATAATGAGGAAAGTGAATATGCATGACATTCTGAAACATTTTGTCAAGGCCTCAACCATGACGTCTGATGATCAAGGCCTCGGCCAAAAATCCATAAGCTCTTTAACCAAATATTCTACTAGTCAAATATTTTTCTGGTTAATTAAATTAGATAATCTTAATGAGGAAAGTTCATATTTCAGACTGTGTTAAGGCCTTGGCTAAGACGTCTAGTGATTAAGGCCTCGTCCAAAATCCATAACTCATAAATGAGAAAGGCCTCAGCCAATTCTGCTTCTAGTTGTCTCATGAGACCTACCGATACATCGAGGGGCTATAGAGGGCCCCACCCATCACATAATAAGTCCAATGCATTCCTCATACCTCTAAATCAAAGTGCACATTCCACTTTGATTTATTAAATTACATATCAGATATCAAACCAAGTGTACAGATTACTTGGTTTCTTATTTTACCTTACATTTTATTCAAGGTGTCCCACACCACCTTGAACAATTAAATCCATAAACTCAAAACATGACATATAAGTTTAATATCACAATCATCCACTTTTAATCATATGTTGTGAGTCTAACACAAAATAATGAATTGTGTGGTTAAGCCATTAATTGGTACATAAGTTAAGGGTACTTGTGATGACAAACACAATAGAAGTACCAACTTGGCCACATAAAAGGAAAAATTATAATAACATGTTATTAAAGAACATCCATGATTAAACAATGAGGTGAACTTAACATAATAAACAAAGGGGTAGCTTAACATTTCATGCGGGATACTAAACTCACATTATCTCAAACATTACATGTTAAAACTTGAAAGTATAAAACTCGACCTTAAACAGTATCATTTAATATAATGAGTAAAGAGTAATTAGTACACATGAATATGAAGTCACGATATTCCAACATTTATACTAATGAAGTAAGAATACTAAAAGAAAACATTGGGAAAACTATGATTAGGGATTCAAGTGGTGCAAAATATTCATTAAACGGGGCATGCGTAAAAATAGTGATTGGTCAAGGCAAAAACATTTGAAATATATGTTTAGTTCTTTATTCGCAGACCATGGAACCTTACAAATAAAAATTAGGAATCAAAGTTGGCATACATATATGCGTACCCATGTACCTGATTACACGCCACATTTATATGCTAGGTTCTCATTCGCAGTTATCTTGACACTTGTAAAAAAATATGGATTTAATTATTAGGGTGAAAATATTAGATTGTTTTAAAAATCTGAAAATATTTTATGTGTTATCATACATGATTAAGTGTGAAACTTTTCCTACACAATGTGACTCCAAACATTTTAATCCTTCATCATCTCACAATTCAAATCTGAACAAAATCCTTAAACTGGGCTTATGAATTGTTTGAAAATCAAAGAGTCGTGTATTTTATACTTATATATTTTCATATACACATTTTTATATATATGTATACTTGAAATACATAGTGAAACAAGGATGTTTTGAAGAGATAAAATAAACCCTTGACAACAATAATATTTTTGGGGTAATATCATTTAAATCAAGAAGTCGTATCATATATATATATATATTGGATTAAGAAGATACGGTTTTACACACACAATCACATTTATATATAACTATGCATAGATATATATAAGTTCACGAAAAATGATAAAATCCCCTTCAAACTTTATTTATACTAAGTATATCCATTTTTATAAGAAAATAGATGATTAGATATAAAATCTTTCCTTCACAAGTATATATGTATATACATATTTTATATATCTTAAAACCGAAAGCAAGACAAGGCTAATCCCTTACTTTAGCTTGAGAAGGAGGACCAGGAGCTCGGGAAGAAGTTGTTGAAGCTTGCTGGAAGTTGAGTGCAAAGAACCAAGGGGAAAACCTTAGGGGTACTTTGGATGTATTTTATAAACCAAAACTTCACAATATATATATATATATTTAATACAAGTTGCATGATAACCAAAGCCCAAGTGGTCTTTAAAAAAGAAACTAACGGATAGCCCTTGTGGAAACCGCGTAAGAGGAGGGTCCGGTGGCTGAAAAGGTGAAGAAAAATGGTGATAAAACAAAGTGTAGGGAACTGGTGTAGCGCACACTCTAGGAGGAAGAAGACAGTGCTGCTGGAGAAGATCGGGAGAAAAATGGACGATCCAGACCAGATTTGGGTTGAAATTAAGGGCTGGGATGCATCTGTGGTTTATAAAAATAAGGACGGCTCAGATTAACTCTGGGCATGGTCAGAAGACACGAGATTGATGTGGCTTTTTAAAACTCTCGGACGACCAAGATTAGATCCAGGGTTGATCGAACGATCTACAAAAACCTGCTGAAGTGCCGCAGAAGCTGAAAGTCGAACGCGGGATCAGGATCAGCGGCCCAGATTGTGCGCGACGCGATCCGATGGCCAGGATCTCGTTTCACCTGAAAAATTGCTTCCCACATCAAAACGGTGGCCTGATTTCACCTCCCATATAAGCTTGAGCCTCCCAACCTCATCTTGGAAAACACACAACACACATGAAGGGGGCCTTACACACGGGCTCTCGCTCCCCCGCAGGCATTGGCCTACCCGCTGCTCACTGCGGCCTTGCGCCTGCACTACGCGCACACATGCACTCCTACGCTCCCACACTCTCTCCTGCGTGCCCCTCGGGTGACCTATGCCCGATCTCGGGCTGGCCCAGGCTTAGGCTGAGGGTTAGGCTCAGCCACCCAGTGTGTACTACCTCCCTTGGCCTAGCCATAGAATGGGCTGGCCCTAGTGGGCCCAAATTTTTACATAACCTAACTTAAAAAAATGAAGTTTTAAGGAAAAATAACACTATTGAAATTCTTCTTTTATACATGGATTTTATTATAAGGTTAATATTTGAAAATTAAACCTTGTCCTGAAGATTTTCTCTAAGTTTATCTATAAATACTAATCCTTTGGAATTTAAAAGTTATAAACTGAATGGTAATTCTTATATTAGTGTTGTAGTGGCCTAAAACTTAGTTTAATTAAACATATAATTCAATTAACATGAATTGAAACATAGTTAAGACATTAAATGAAAATATCTACAATTCATTTGAATTAATTGCAACATGTTTTGAATTCCTTATTTCAAAAACACTATTCTATAATTAAAAACATTTCATTGCGCCCTTTTAAAGTTCATGGTTAGGAGTAGTGTTATAATTTTTCAATTCTTAATCTAATTATTTGGAGAACTAAAATATAATCATATGTTTTCAATTTATTGTCCAACGAGTCCAATGACTATATTTATAGTCGTTAGTGTTCCATGGTTTTCCCAAGGCAACGGTCACATTAGTGTCTTATAAATCCAAGACTTAGGGTGTCCTGACACCCAAATTAATTGAAGGAGATGGTTCAAGTCATACCTTTGGTGCTTAGTGTATCCGTAGTGGCTTTGTCCGTTCTCATATTCGTTGTGAAGGATACAAAGGACCCTTATTATTCTCTTGGTGTTCTCGTCATTTGGGTTGGTCTCCCTATAATCTTGATGGGATTTTTATTATCTTTGGTTAGCTTGATTTCCTGTTTGATCTCAGTGTATTGTAAACACTATGGTATTCTTATTTGAATAAACCTCCTTGCATCCATTTCATGTGCTTATTTCATTGCATCATATTATTATTTTTCCATAAGAGATAAGTTTTGTTTGGTTAATAGACAACATAAAAACATAGAAATTACCATTATAAGAAACACAAGTTCTTGGGGTGTCACATTATTCCCCCCTACGAAGAATTTCATCCTCGCAATTCCTTTCGTATAACCACAAAAGAAATTCTCCGATGTTCTTACCATTAACCCCACCGTAATGGATCCTCAGGTGTGTCCAGCAGAAAAACCAACTTGATGCTTAACTCCTCTAGTTCCCTAATCTAGACACACCTCGGACAGAAGGGTTTGAACTCCTACATCGAACACTTGGGCTTCCAGAGGGAAGATCGAATGGTACAGAGCTTGGAAATATCCGCATGGACCATCACACGAAGAACTCACCGAACTATGTCTCGACTCAGAACATCTAAGTCGTAGACGTTGTTGTACTTCACTTAGTAATACTCATTCAATAGGTATAACTGATGAAAGGGTAATAAAAGAAAAGACAACAAGTTATATTCTTATACAATTACTGGTACATAAAATAAAGTAGGTCTAATGGTTTCCCCACATTCCTAATACACAAATCCCCTATTCAAGTTCAAAATTCTTGATCTCCTGAAACCATGTGCAACCCGAGCAATCAGGTTCGATATCATGGGGGCACTTATGGTATCTCCATAATCTAACAAAAGGGGTTTATAGCTGAGAGACATCATTATACACTTTTTTTCTATACACCCATCGAGTGGCTTCATATTCTAGTACTTTAAAATCCATCATTTGATTGTAATGGTCGTAGGACAGAACCTGACACATAAATGATGCGCAGAGGTCTCCCACTACTACAAATTCTTGGAAGGCCATGACAGATTGGATTCCCTCCGCTGCGGTGAAGCATCTAAAAAGTCCCTCATAGTATTTTCCCCGTCACACGTAGGATTGAATTTGGGCTTCCATCATAAAGATGAAATCCAAGCTCGCTCCCCAGTGGAGTCGATGTATTCGGGGAGAATTAGATATATCATAAAGATGTTTGCATGTCATATGAATATGAGAAAAGTTTATATAATTTTCATGGTTGGCCTTTGAAATTATAATTTCCAGGGATTCATTGGGAAGGGACAGAAGATTAGTACCTTCATTTTCCATTTGAAAATTAAGAAAACATCGTTCTTAGTATTTCTTAAGTAAAAAATTTTATTGTTCAGTTCTGGTTTTCCAGAGTCATCCAAATCGAATCCTCTGATACCAACTGTCACGCTCCAGCTCCTGAGTACGCAGAGCAAGTTCCATACAGAGGATCGAATTTGATTCAGGCTCTGGGAAACCAGCTACGACTGAAAGGTTCTTTAGTAAAAACCCATAACTGAAAATTTTAATCAAAAACATAGGGTGAGAATACGAATGACCAGTAAGGGGTTTCAAAATAATCCAACATAACTTTTGAAAACGTTCTTAAAACCATTTCATAAAACATCTTTCTTAAATAAAAAATGTAACACATGTACACATCATAAGAGTGATTAATTAAAGACATGCTAACAGAATTATAAGGATACATGATTCAGATATAGGCATGCTGAATAAAATAAATTCTAACATGTATGACATAAGAATATGTAATCACAAATTAAACAACTAAGTGTAATGAATAATCATATTTGTGCATAAAGGTAATCACTTCATTTTCATACATCAAATACTAAAATCACTAAGTGTTATACATATGTCATGACATAAACTTTTACTTTTCTGATACTCATAAGTAATGGATCTCGGTCATGGATATTCTACTTAGTCGAATACTCATTTGGTTAAGCAATTTAACATGCACATAATGTGGAAAGTGAATATGCAGGACATTCTAAAACATTTTTTCAAGGCCTCGGCCATGACGTCTGATGATCATGGCCTCGGCCAAAAATCCATAAGCTCTTTAAACAAATATTCTACTAGTCAAATATTTTTCTAGTTATTTAAATTAGATAATATTAATGAGGAAATAGCATATGTCGGACTGTGTCAAGGCCTTGGCCAAGATGTCTAGTGATTATGGCCTCGGCCAAAATCCATAACTCATAAATGGGAAAGGCCTCGGCCAATTTCGCTTCTAGTTGTCTCATGAGACCTACCGATGCATCGAGGGGCTATAACGGGCCCCACCCATCACATAATAAGTCTAATGAATTCCTCATACCTCTAAATCAAAGTGTACATTCCACTTTAATTTATTAAATTACAAATCACATATCAAACCAAGTGTACAGATTACATGGTTTCTTATTTTACCTTACATTTTATTCAAGGTGTCCCACACCACCTTGAACAATTAAATCCATAAACTCAGAATATGACATATAAGTTTAATATCACAATCATCCAATTTTAAGCATATGTAGTGAGTCTGACACAAAACAATGAATTGTGTGGTTAAGCCATTAATTGGTACATAAGTTAAGGGTACTTGTGATGACAAACACAATAGAAGTACCAACTTGGCCACATAAAATGACAAATTCTAATACCATGTTATTAAAGAACATCCATGATTAAATAATGAGGTGAACTTAACATAATAAACAAAGGGGTAACTTAACATTTCATGTGGGATACTAAACTCACATTATCTCAAACATTACATGTTAAAACTTGAAAGTATAAAACTCGACCTTAAACATAATCATTTAATATAATGAGTAAAGAGTAATTAGTACACATGAATATGAAGTCACGAGATTCCAACATCTACACTCATGAATTAAGCATACTAAAATAAAAAAAATTTAAAACCATGATTAGGGTTTCATGTGGTGCAAAATATTCATTAAACGGGGTATGCATAAAAATAGTGATTGGTCAAGCCAAAAACATTTGAAGTGTATGTTTAGTTCTTTCTTCAAAGACCATGGAACCTTAAAAATAAAAATTAGGAATCAAATTTGTCATACATATACGCATACCCACGTACCCGATTACATGCCACATGTATATGCCAGGTTCTCATTCACAGTTAGCTTGACACTTGTAAAAAAACATGGATTTAATTATTAGGGTGAAAATATTGGATTGTTTTAAAAAATTTCAAATATTTTATGTGTGCTCATACATGATTAAGTGTGAAACTTTTACTACACAATGTGACTAAATACATTTTAATAATTCATCTTCTCACAATTCAAATATGAAAAAAATCCTTAAACTGGGCTTATGAATTGTTTGCAAATCAAAGAGTCGTGTATTTTATACTTATATATTTTCATATACACATTTTTATATATATGTATAATCGAAATACTTAGTGAACCAAGGATTTTTTGAAGAGATGAAATAAACCCTTGACAACAATAATATTTTTGGGGTAATATCATTTAAATCAAGAAGTCGTATCATATATATATATTGGATTAAGAAGATATGGTTTTAAACACACAATCACATTTATATATAACTATGCATAGATATATATAAGTTCACGAAAAATGATAAAATCTCCTTAAAACTTTATTTATACTAAGTATATCCATTTTTATAAGAACATAGACGATTAGATATAAAATCCTTCCTTCACAAGTATATATGTATATACATATTTTATATAGCTTAAAACTAAAAGAAAGACAAGGCTAATCCCTTACTTTAGCTTGAGAAGGAGGAGGAGGAACTCGGGAAGAAGTTTCTAAAGCTTGCTAGAAGTTGAGTGCAATGAACCAAGGGGAAAACCTTAGGGGTGCTTTGGATGTATTTTATAAACCAAAACTTCACAATATATTTATTTTTAATACAAGTTACATGAGATATGAAGCCCAAGTGGTCTTTAAAAAAGAAGCTAACGGACAGCCCTTATGGAAACCGCGTAAGAGGAGGGTCCGGCGGCTAAAAAGGTGAAGAAAAACGGTGATAAAACTAAGTGTAGGGAACTAGTGTAGTGCATGCCCAGGAGGAAGAAGATAGCACCGTAGGAGAAGATTGGAAGAAAAATGGATGGTCCAGATCAGATCTAGCTTGAAATTAAGGGCTGGGATGCGTATGTGTTTTATAAAAATAAGGACAGCTTGGATTAACTCTAGGTCTGATCAGAAGACACGAGATCGATGCGGAATTTTAAAACTCTCGGACGGCCGAGATTATATCCAGGGTTGATCGAACGGTCCACAAAAACTGGCTGAAGTGCCACGGCAGCTGAAAGTCGAATGCGGGATCAGAATCAGTGGCCCAGATCGTGTGCGATGCGATTCGATAGCCATGATCTCATTTCGCCCGAAAACTTGCTTCCCACATCGAAATGGCGACCTGATTTCACCTCCCATACAAGTCCTAGCCTCCCAACCTCAGCTCAGAAAACACACAGCACACACGAAGGGGCCTTACACATGGGCTCCCACTCCCCCGCAGGCCTTGGCCTACCCACTGCTCACCACTGCCTTGCACCCGCACTGCATGCACACATGTTCTCCTATGCTCCCATGCTCACTCCTGCGTGCCCCTCAGGTGACCTATGCCCGATCTTGGGCTAACCCATGCTTAGGCTGAGGGCTAGGCTCAGCCACCCAGCGTGTGCTGCCTCCCTTGCCAATCCATAGAAGGGCTGGCCCTAGCAGGCCCAAAATTTTACATAACCTAACTTAAAAATATATATGAATTTTTAAGGAAAAATAACACTATTGAAATTCTCCTTTTATACATGTATTTTATTATAAGGTTAATTTTTGCAAATTAAACCTTGTCCTAAAGGTTTTCTCTGAGTTTGTTTATAAATACTAATCCTTTAGCATTTAAAAGTTATAAACCGAATGGTAATTCTTATATTAGTGTTGTAGTGGTCTAAAACTTAGTTTAATTAAACATATAATTAAATTAACATGAATTGAAACATATTTTAAGACATTAAATGAAAATATCTACAATTCATTTGAATTAATTGCAACATGTTTTGAATTCCTTATTTCAAAAACACTATTGTATAATTAAAAAAATTTCATTACACCCTTTTAAAGTTCACGGTTAGGATTAGTGTTATAATTTTTCAATTCTTAATCTAATTATTTGGAGAACTAAAATATAATCATATATTTTCAATTTATTGTCCAATGAGGCCAACGTCTATATTTATATCCGTTAGTTTTCCATGGTTTTCCCAAGGCAAAAGTCACATTAGTGTCTTATAAATACAAGACTTAGGGTTTCCTAAAACTCAAATTGATTGAAGGAGATAGTTCATGTCATACCATTGATGCTTAGTGTAGTCGTAGTGGCTTTGTCCATTCTCATGTTCGTTGTGACAGATACAAAGTATCCTTATTATTCTCTCAGTGTTCTCGTTGTTTGGGCTGGTCTCCCTGTAATCTTGATAGGATTTTTATTAAGTATCTTTGGTTATCTTGATTTCCTGTTTGATCTCAGTGTATTGTAAACACTATGGTATTCTTATTTGAATAAACCTCATTGCGTCTATTTCGTGCGCTTATTTCATTGCATCATATTATTATTTTTCCATAAGAGATAAGTTTTGTTTGGGTAATAGACAACATAAAAACATAGAAATTACCATTACAAGAAACACAAGTTCTTGGGGTGTCACATTGTTGGTGCAGGACATTCTTGGATTGCCTTTGTCTTTACAGGATCAATAAAGATTCTATACATAGAGACAATATGGCTAAGAAAATAAGTTTTCTAAATCCAGAATTCACACTTTCTAAATTTACCATATAACTCTTTCCTTCTGAGAGTCCTAATAATGACCCGCAAGTGATTCTCATGGTCTTCATAACTTTTAGAATACACCAAAATATCATTAATGAATACCACAAAAAAAATCATCAAGATATTCCTTGAATACATTATTCATTAGATCTATAAAAACTAAGGGTGCATTAGTCAATTCAAATGGCATTAATGTAAACTCTTAATGTCTATACCTTGTCTGAAAAGCTATCTTTGGGATGTATTCCTTCTTTACTCAGAGTTTATGATATCCAGAATGAGGATAAATCTTCAAAAAGAATTAAGATACATGAAGTTGATCAAATAAATCATCAATGTGGGGAAAATGATACTTGTTATTTATTTTAATATCATTGATTTCCTTATAATCAATACACAGCCACATGGATCCATCTTTCTTATTAACAAAAAGAATAGGGACTCTCCATGGAGAAACATTAGGGTGAATAAATCTATTTTTACCCAACTTCTGTAATTGTTTCTCCAACTCCACTAATTCTACCGTGTCCATTGTATAGTGAGTCTTTGATATTGGTATTGTATCAGGGATTAAATCAATAGAAAAATAAACTTCATGCTCTAGGGTGTGTCCAGATAATTTCTCAAGAAATAAATCAATGTATTCCTATAAATAGTTACATCCTAAATTTAAATATTACCTTCTTCATCCCAAGATTTTTTCTGATCTTCTTCCCTAATAATTTCATTCATTAAAGCTACTAGGTGTGGATCTAGATAAGAATCATATAATGAAGTTTCTTCTCTAAAATAAGGTATTCTTCTTCTTCCTCGCAAATCATAATTTTTTTATTCTTACAATAAATCTTCACATAATATTTTAAAATCTAGTCTATACTGAGTATTATATAAATTAAACCATAGGTGTGATGACAAGTTCATCAAGTAAATCATGTTTATGTGTTATAAAGGGGACTGAATGACACATCTTCATTGCAATGATATTTCCCTTAGGAGTTTTAATTGATAACTCCTTTATTAAATTAAAATGGAAATGTATAATTTTCTTGGAAAACTAGGAAGATATAAAATAATGAAATGATCCAAAATAAAATAAAGCATTATATAAGTTTTAGGAGATGATTAAAGTACCTTCCACCACATAATTAAGAACTTTAACCTTATCATTTGTGATTGTATAAGCTTATCCTTGATCCCTTGGATTTTTGGGGAAAATTACCTTGAAACTTAGGATAATCATTTTTATATTGTCTCATTTCCTTACAGTTAAATCATTACACATTACTGACTTCTTTATTGACCTTGCAATCACAGGATTGGGGGCCTTTTTTCCACACTTGTAACACACTCTCATCTCCAATAGGCATGTTCCATGATGTTTATTTCCACATTTATTACATTATTAAAGTAAAATTTTCCCTTCTTCCCCTTTTCCTTATTTACTTTTCCAGAGTGTTCATTATCCCTCTTATTCACTTGTTTTCCCTTAAAGTCATAAGAGTTAGAGAATTATTTTTCTATCTTGATAGAACATGAGACTATATCTTCAAATGATGAGAAATTTTGGGAGACTGGTGACCTTCAAAGGAATGGTGTTAACCCATAAAAGAATTGATCAACATTTCTCTTTGGATTACGTATGTAATCCATAACATGCCTTACTAGCCTTAGCTTCAAATTTATCAACATTCTCATCCACATTTTTTCTCAAATTCAATAATTTTCTCACCATATCTGCTAACTGTTCATGGGGAAAATATTTTTTCCAAGAAAATTTCTTTAAAATCCTTCCACTCCATGTTTTCAATTTATTCCTCTAACTTCATGTTTTTAATTAGTGACCACTATTAATCTGCATCTCTTGATAGGTAATAAACTACCATAACAACCTTCTCCCTTTCATTACTTCACAAAGAAAGAAATATATTCTCTATGGAAATTATCCATTGTTCAGCTACAAATGTATTTGTATTACCATTTAATGTTGGAGGTTATTGTCTCATGAAGTGGTATAACATTTTTCTTTTATGTTTTAGATCAGAATACTCCATACGGGTAAAGTTATTATTCATAACCTAATAGAAATGTCCTAGTATAGTTATAATTTTCTCAACACTAGTTTCAGCTCCAACTCCAACATCATTATATTTCATAGGAGGAAAATCTTTACATGGATTATGTGAATTAATACAGTTTCCATTCATTCCACTAGGAACCATTTCTAAATAATGGAATAAACTATATTAGGTTTTGAATCATAATACATAATTTTGAACTATTGAAACACTAAATATAAATTGAAAATTTATGCATAGATAATCTCATAATCATAAACATGGTTTCTTTGGGGACATATTTACTTTTAAATAATTCATAATGGTTTGTAAAGAAAATACAAATTATCCTAAGAATATCCCCTAGGAGTGTTAAACTAGGGGAGTAGTAAGGCATGTTTTCATGTACCAAGTTATGCCAAGTTATTCCTGATGCACCTTTTTAGAGTTGTTACCCCTAGGTACATCTGTACCAGAACCACATCCAATTATAGTATCCAGACAGGAATTTATTGCTTGGAAGACCCACATAATCTCTACCTTACCAAAATTATAGGATATTATTCTATGCTTATTGATTAGACAATAAATGAGGATAATATTCATTGGTAATATATATAATATTCATGTTCTTTATTATTCATAAACACCATTTTAGTGCATTTTACACTTTGAACATCATTTAACATTATGATTGTAATACCTTCTTAAAATGCACTATTATGTGGTACATTTTTGAACATCATTTAAAGTACCAAATGATTCATCTAATTATACATATTTTAATTTGATAATTGATCTACACTCCAATATGAACATGTTTCATTCAGGGATCAATGGAGAATTCATGGAGGATGATGGAGATATTTGGCAATGAAAGGAAGCAATTCTGGAGAAGGCAGATTGGACATCATTCCACTGATGAGACTGTGGGGCCCAACATACAGGCCCAATTAATCCCAAATTTCGTGTTATGCTATACGACATGTATAGGAACAAATCACTATTCAGGAGTTAATGTTGATTCGGCCTACATGGTGGTCATTTAGGCGGCCCAAGTTAGAGATACAATTCTGGGCCAGATTCTGCGGCCCAGAAAAACATCCCACTAATTTGATCATATCTCAGAATAAACAACTTTAAATGGGCCCATATTTTACAGGCGCTTATAAGACATCCGGATCTCCATTTTCTTCTTCTATGGACCACTCTGATTCGGCCTTCTAGAAGGTCTTCCAGACGCGTCTGTTCGGTGGATGAAAACTGGCTGCCACCTCGGGTCAAACGTGGAAAAGTCCAAATTCCACAAGATTTCCACCACCTATAGCCTACCAAAATTAATTAAGATGCTTTGTACTGTTGGTGGATCAACCCAAGGCTCCCAAAATTCCTATTTAAGGCAGTGTTGGTGAAGGATTTTAGAATCTTGGATGCTTTGTTCAATTGTAATGTTATGCTGCATTTTTGTTGCCTCAATTTTGTCTTTCACATGTAAGTTGTTCAATTCACTTTAGTTTCTTAATAAAAGTTCTTCTTCTGCTCTTATTCTGTTGTTCTTAATATCACTTTTATACCTTTGGATCAAGGTGTGAATTTATTCACACCAACCCTTGTGAAATTATTCACACAACGGTGGAGTGATCATTTTATTTTTGTTGTTTTCTTTACTTCTCCATTTCCTCCCTCATGAGTCTACTTTCCGCTTCCATTGAAACCATGGGATCAATGGAGGGCTAACACACTTATGGGTTGATCCAAGGGAGTAGCAAGGGTCTGGATTGGATGTTATTTATCACCTAATTAATGTATAATCACTTCTTTAATTGGGATTTTTATTTGATGATTTTTAAACTTCATCGTCCTTGTTGAATTTAAGGCCACACACATCAAGTACTAATACGATCCTTTACCTTGAAGTGCTCAAAACTTTGATCCTTAAAGTGTATAGGTGATTAGTATTAGAGGTTGTAGGAATTAAACCAGCAATTGATGATGTTGTTTTATCTCCTTAAATAAACTCATCTCAAATTTAAGAAATTGAAATCATTAAAAAGAAAATACGTCCAATCCACCCCGAGTGATAACCTAGGATCAACTCATTATTTTAAATTGAATCCACTTAAATCTATTAGATATCTTTAAAACCCATCAAAAATCAATCCAAGTTGGCCACTTCATAGCCAAAAATCCATCCCTTAGGTTGTGTATCTTAGGTATCTTCTTAGGTCTATGTGGAATCGACAACCCAAGCTACACTACAAGGACCGTTCTACCCTTCTTCTCTTGGGTAAATTTGGGCGTGAACCAAATTTTGGTGCCGTTGCCGGGGACCAAGGAAGTACCTTAGATCCAATAAAAACCTTCTTTCCTCACCTCCATTCTTCTACTCTCACCCAAGATCTCTTATCTTGTCCCTTTCTCGCTTTTTTTTGGCGCATGTCCGCCTACACCCGCGATTTCTCAAACAGACTAGTTAGGGTGGAAAGTCCTAGGATAGGGGAGTCAAGTGCACCTAAGGGATTGTTTAAATCAGATTCAAATATTCTTGAAACCCCAAAGTCAGAACTTGAAACAAGTCCAATGGAGGTTCATCCACAAAATCAAATTGTAAACCCTGGGGGGAATCAAATGGGAAACCAAAACCAAGAAGCTCCAAACTTAGGGAATGTAGTTGATCAAACCATGAACAACTACCTCACTCCAGCTTGGACCAATTCCCCCTCATGCATTAGAAACAATTCCATAGGAGACACCAACTAAATATTCAAACCCCATGTCCTAAACCACCTTCCAACCTTTCATGGGATGGAGTCAGAAATGCCATACCTTCATGTCAAAGAGTTCAACGACATTTTTGAAACCATGTGTCCCCCACATCAACTAGAATCCTCTAAGATGAGGATATTTCCCTTTTCATTAAATGATCGAGCTAAAAATTGGCTAAACAACTTGAGACCTGCATCAATCCACTCTTGGGACCAACTGCAAAGAGAATTCTACAAAAAATACTTCCCTCATCACAAAACAATTGCACTTAAAAAGAGCATCCAAAATTTTTTTGAAAAAGAGGGAGAGTCATTTTATGAAACATGGGAGAGGTTCAAAGACACCCTAAACATGGTTCCACACCATGGTTTTTCCATACCTGAACAAGTGAGAATTTTCTATGAAGGGTTGGGTTCGGGTAATAAACAATTCATTGACATGATGTGTAATGGAACTTTTAAAAACAAGGCCCCAAATGATGCTTATGAGTATCTGGAAAGTCTGGATGAACAAAACCAAACTTGGGGAACTTCACCTTATTCTGAAAAGCCACAAAGAACCACTGGAATTCATACACTTAGAGAAGAGGAAAGCTTTAGGGCTAAACTCGCAGCACTCTCTAGGAAGGTTGAAGAGATAAACCTTAGGAAAGTCCATGAAATCCAAAATGTAGACCTTGTTTGCACAATTTGTGACAAACATGACCATAAAACAGACAACTGCCCAACCATTCCATCCATCAAGGATGTTCTTCTAGGAGGACCGCCAGCGGAAGTCAATGCCCTAAACTTTCAAAAGCCCCAATACCAAAACACCTTCAATCCAAGGTACAATGACCACCCAGGCTTCCGATGGAAGGATAACCAACAACATAGCCAACCACAAGGACAAAATCCTTACCCCAATCAGAACTACCAAACCCATAACCAGTTACAAACCCAACCTATCCAATACCAACAGCCACCGCTCCATTTTCAACAAACCATCCCACCTCCAAAATATCCCCCTGGGATAAACCAACCAACTCAAGCACCAACCCAAACTGTTCCACAAAGCCTACTAGAACAACTATGCAAACAAATGGAGAGGATGAACTCAGAAGTATCTTCCCTAAAACAAGAACTTCAAACCATCAAAACTGGAAAGGCACCCATGCCTACTCAGGCGGTTCCATCCTCAACTTCAAGGGGAGAGTCAAGTTGTGCTCAAACAACTCATGAACAACTAAAGGTTGTGACTGTTTTAAGAAGTGGGAAATCAATTGAGAAACCTGAAAAACTAATTCAGAACCCACCTGAAGATTCAAACTTGGATGAAAATTTAAATGAACCACAAGATCAAACTGAGGAAACTAATAACATTGTCAAAGAAACAACTCTTCAACACACAACCCCACAACCTGCACCATTTCCCCAACGCATGAGGGGAAAATCCAAGCCTGAACTGAGTGAAACGTTGAGGGAAATATTTTCACAAGTCAAGTTGAACATACCCCTTCTCGATTCCATCCAAACTATACCTTCCTACTCAAAGTACCTTAAGGACTTGTGCACTTTTAAAAGAAAATTTTCACATAAAAACCAAGTCCTTTTGGCTGCTAATGTGAGTACCACCATTCAAGGGACCATTCCTCCTAAGTTGAAAGACCCAGGTTGCCCTTACATCAATGTTGAACTAGGAGAAATCAAAGTTGTCAAGGCCTTGTGTGACCTAGGTGCTAGTGTCAATCTCATCCCATATGTTGTGTACTGCCAGTTAGGCCTAGAAGAACTCCAACCCACATCTGTCACACTTTAGATTGCTGATCGTAGCATTAGGGTTCCAAAGGGGATTTTAAAGTACGTTCTGGTAAAGGTTGAAAACTTCATCTACCCTGCTGATTTCATTGTCCTTGACAAACATCCAAATTTAGGAAATAAGGAACAAACCCCAATCATCCTTGGTCGTCCTTTCCTTGCAACAATCAACTCTGTTATCCGAGTCCGAAATGGGAACATGACCATCACCTTTGGGAACATGAGTCTAGACTTGAACATCTATAATGCAAGCTCACAAATAGGGGATGACGAGGACATTCATGAAGTAAACATGATAGAAAGCATTGATAATGAATCCATGGAACATCAAGGAATATTTGATGAATGTTTAAGTCAGAATGAGATTGATTTCCTTTGTTCATATGAAGGAATTTTATCTCCTTGGCTTGAATCATTTTCAAATTGCTCTTATGATGAAGTCTTAGGTCCAACAATCAGTGAAACCTTTCAAGAAACCAATTTCATAGAGACCCCTCTAAATTCCTTCCGTAAATCTGATCAAGCCAATCTAGTAGCTGAAACTTCTACATGTGAGGAATCAATCCTATCTGAACCTCTAAAAAAAGAAATTGATCTTGATCCAATGTCCCAAACTTCTGCTGAAATTCTGAACCAACCTGATCTTGAATTGAAGGAACTTCATGCTGCACTAAAGTATGCCTTCCTAGGGGAAAATCAAACACATCCTATTGTCATTTCTTCTTCTCTTGAAGCCAATCATGAGAGGATGCTTCTAGATGTCCTTAGGAAGCATAAGAAATCCATTGGTTGGACCCTTTCTGATATTCCTGGGATTAGACCACTTATCGGGACTCATAGGATTGTTCTCGAATCTGATTCAAAGCCATGTCGTCAACCTCAACGGCGACTCAATCCTAATCTCATGGAGGTAGTAAGGAAAGAACTTCTGAAATTGTTGAAAGCTGGTATCATATATCCCATAGCTGAGAGTGAATGGGTGAGCCCAATCCAAGTGGTTCCAAAAAAGGCTGGAATCACAGTGATAACCAATGAGGATGGAGAGATTCTTCCAACAAGGGTGAGTAGTGGATGGAGGGTCTGCATTGACTATAGGAAACTAAACTCATTCACCAAGAAGGACCATTTCCCCTTACCATTAATTGACCAAGTCCTTGAGAGAGTGGCAGGTCATGCCTTCTACTGTTTCTTAGATGGGTACTCAGGGTACAATCAAATTGAGGTCTCCCTAGAGGATCAAGGGAAGACTACATTCACATGTCCTTTCGGTACCTTTGCCTTCAAACGCATTCCCTTTGGGTTATGCAATGCCCCTGGAACCTTCCAGCGGTTCATGATGGGAATCTTCTCAAACATGGTAGGGGATTTTCTTGAGGTCTTCATGGATGACTTCTCTGTGTTTGGGGATAATTTGGAGGGATGTTTGCAGAATGTGGAGAGAGTCTTTTCAAGATGTGAAGAAAAAAATCTGGTCCTAAACTGGGAAAAATGTCATTTCATGGTTAAAGAGGGACTTGTTCTAGGCCATCTGGTCTCGATTAGGGGGATTGGAGTTGATAAAGCAAAGGTTGACATCATTCGTCACCTTCCATCACCCAAAACTATCAAGGAAGTGAGGTCTTTCTTAGGACATGCTGGTTTCTATAGAAGATTCATCAAGGACTTTAGTTCAATATCCCGTCCCCTTTGTGCTCTCTTAGTAAAGGATGCTCCATTTGTTTGGACAGAAATATGTGAGGGTTCATTCTCAACCCTCAAATCCTCTCTCACCTCTCCTCCTATTATTAAATCTCCAAATTTGAACCTTCCTTTTGAACTTATGTGTGATGCCAGTGACTTTGCTGTTGGAGCTGTGTTAGGACAACGTTGTGATAAAACTCCTTATGTCATTGCTTATGCAAGAAAATCCTTAAATGATGCCCAAATCAACTACACCACCACTGAAAAGGAGTTACTTGCTATTTTGTTTGCCTTAGAGAAGTTTAGGTCCTACCTCTTAGGATCACCCATCACTGTGTTCACTGACCATTCTGCACTAAAATACCTCTTCCAAAAACAAGATGCTAAGGCTAGACTGATTAGGTGGGTCCTTCTCTTACAAGAATTTGACCTCACAATCAAGGATAAAAATGGAGTTGAAAATGTTGTAGCTGATCACCTCTCTAGGATGGAATTCAAAGACAACTCAAATCACCTTTCTGTGTCTGATTCGTTTCCTGATGAACACTTATACTCTGTGAGTGACTGCCCTTGGTATGCTGACATAGAAAATTTCTTAGTGACAGGAGTCATTCCAAAATTCTTAGGGACTCAAGCTCGAAGGAAATTCCTTTCTGATGTTAGAAACTATGTGTTTGATGATCCATACCTCTATAAGTTATGCCCTGACCAAATCATTAGGAGGTGTGTTCCAGAATCTGAACAAGAGTCCATCCTTAAATTTTGTCATAGTGAGGCATGTGGAGGTCACTTTTCCTCTAAGAAAACATCTACTAAGATTCTTCAATGTGGTCTTTTCTGGCCCACCCTTTCAAGGGACTCCTACACATTTTGTCAAAGCTTTCCTAGGTGTCAACAAGTAGGGTCCATCACAAAAAGGAATCAAATGCCACTCACTCCCATCTTAGTGGTTGAAATCTTTGACTGTTGGGGAATTGATTTCATGGGTCCCTTCCCAAACTCTCGGGGATACCTCTACATACTCTTAGCTGTTGATTATGTCTCAAAATGGGTTGAGGACATTCCCACAAAATCCAATGATCATCAAACTGTGATTAGATTCCTAAAAGAAAAAATATTCTCTAGATTTGGAATTCCTAGGGCCATCATAAGTGATCGTGGAACTCATTTTTGCAATCGTCCATTCTCATCACTCATGGAAAAAATATGGAATTTCTCACAAAGTGTCCACTGCTTACCACCCATAGACCAATGGTCAAGTTGAGTTAGCCAATCGTGAAATTAAGCAAATTCTTGAAAAAACTGTCAACCCCTCTAGGAAAGATTGGTCTGAGAAACTCTTAGATGCTCTTTGGGCCTATAGAACTGCATATAAAACCATTTTAGGAATGTCCCCATATAGGTTGGTTTATGGTAAAGCATGCCATTTGCCAGTGGAGATTGAACATAAGGCCTTTTGGGAAATTAAGAAAATGGATGATGACCACTCATTGGCCAGAACAAAAAGGAAATTAGATCTCAATGAACTGGAGGAACTAAGGATGGAGGCTTATGAAAATTCAAGGATCAATAAAGCTAGAGTTCAAGCCTACCAATCTAGGAATATCAAGGTCAAACATTTTGAACCGGGAAAACTTGTGCTCTTGTATAGTTCAAAACTTCATTTACATCCGAGAAAGTTAAGGTCTAGATGGTCAGGACCTTTCATAGTGCATCATGTATTCCCCCATGGGGCAGTAGAGATTCAAGATCCCACAAGTGGTCACATTTTCAAGGTCAATGGTCAAAGGTTAAAAACATTCGTTGAATCATTCAATAAAAAGGAAATAGATGTTGAGTTAATTGATCCAATCTATGAACCAGGAAAAAATTGATAAATTTGGGATCTATGTCGGGCTAACGACGTTAAACAAAGCGCTGCACGAAAGGCAACCCGTGGTTTTTATGTTTCTAATCTTTCTGAATCATCTTTATTTTTCAAATAAGATTACTTAATCATTTTTATATTTAAAAATAACATAATAGACTTTTGACCTGTTCTTCTATTATGAGTATGGATGGGTACGAAAGAGGAGCAGCATATTCATCCGTGTCATGTGGTGTGATCCTTGAGTAATACCTTACCCAGAAATTTAAAAAAGAAGACAATGTATCATCCGTTTATTTTGTTTTTATTATTCAATAGGTTAAGAAAAAAAATAAAAATATAATAATACAAAAAAAAATCCATGCCATAGGTCGTGGGGCAAACCCCGTCACAACCGGCGAAGCCGCGGGGACTCGAACCCGGGACCGAAGGGAGACAGGGGCACGCGCTTACCACTGACCTGCGGCTTCTTGTGCTACCTTATTCTATAATTTTTATATATATTCTTATATTTTACTTCCTTTATTATATAAATATATATATATATATATTGTTTGTTTTTGTTTGTTTTGTTTGTTTTGTTTGTTTTGTTTTGTTTTTTCCTTTTTCCACTAGGGAACTTTGCAAGCGACATGGATATCAAAGGAATAAATTCAAGTGGCAAGAAATTCAAACTTCAACCACCAGGTGACTTCATTCCATAATCCTTATTTTCAATTTCCTTTTTAAATTTTTATTCCCTGCCTCTACTCCTAATTTTTCATTTCTTCAAACACTGGGGACAGTGTTGTTTTAAGTTGGGGGGGAGATAAAATAAAAAAAAATGCTTTTGTGTCAAAAACAAAAATTGAATGATTTGAAAAAAAAAAGTAAATGGAAGGAAAATTTCCTTTAACTTTGAACATGGTAATACACATTGCACACTTTGAAACTGAATATCAAATAATTTAGCATGCCCTGATTCTGATTTTAATCCTTGTATAATTTCATGAGCATAGATTTTGGAAAGTGTGGCTGTCCAATGTGATATTTCATCATTTATATTTTCATCCAAATAAAAAAAATGCCACAATGCACGTCCTCTAGACTGTGGGGTACTAATTTGAATTTTTGGGGTCCCATAATAAATAGCATAGGATGGTTTTATTTTCATGAATAATATGAGTATTCAAAAAAAATTAAAAATTAAAAATAAAAAATAAAAATAAAAATTTGCGTGTAGAGCAATGGATTGATAAAATGCGAGGCTTTCAGCACTTGGGGATCGTGACTCCAGAGTTGTCTAGCCCTGAGTTTTTCAATCTATCTATATTTATGGTAATATGACTTTATTTTTGATTAATTTAACTCGAGACGATGCCCGAGTATGTGGGTTTCACTTGGTGCCCTAAGGCCTTTGAGTCTGGGAGTCATCGACAAAGTCTTGCTACATGGGTTAATTTGATTAATTGCAATCTCAATTACTATAGCAATATTGCAAAAAAAAATCAAAAAAAAAGAGGGATGAAGAATACTCATATTAGGATTAAATGTGATTCCACCTAGTTCTTCCATGATTTTCCCCTTGAATGAAAATGAACCCCCATATCTATTGTGATTCACAACACATCATTACACCTAATTGAGTTGGATGAAGAATGATGATGGATTTGATCAAAGGAATGGGCCTGGGATTGGGATCTGCTTATGAAACTATCTAGTATTAAAATATTTTGATGGGTTTCATGATTGTTTGGTATAAGGTTTTTTGGTGATCATTGTGTATTAAAATGTTTTTGGAAAAGGGAATTCGAATTTCATTTTTGATGAGATATATTTTGCTCGGGACTAGCAAAACTCAAGTTGGGGGGTGTGATTAGCCACTAAATGAGGCTAATATTCATTGGTAATATATATAATATTCATGTTCTTTATTATTCATAAACACAATTTTAGTGCATTTTACACTTTGAACATCATTTAACATTATGATTGTAATACCTTCTTAAAATGCACTATTATGTGGTACATTTTTGAACATCATTTAAAGTACCAAATGATTCATCTGATTATACATATTTTAATTTGATAATTGATCTACACTCCAATATGAACATGTTTCATTCAGAAATCAATGGAGAATTCATGGAGGATGATGGAGATATTTGGCAATGAAAGGAAGCAATTCTGGAAAAGGCAGATTGGACATCAGCCCACTGATGAGACTGTGGGTCCCAACATACAGGCCCAATTAATCCCAAATTTCGTGGAATGCTAGAATACATGTATAGTAACAAATCACTCTTCAGGAGTTAATGATTATTCGGCCTCCATGGTGGTCATTTAGGCGTCCCAAGATAGAGATACAATTCTGGGCCAGATTCTGCGGCCCAGAAACACAGCTCACTAATTTGATCATATCTCGGAATAAACAACTCCAAATGGGCCCATATTTTACAGGCGGTTAGAAGAAATCCGGATCTACATTTTCTTCTTCTATTTCCCACTCTTATTCGTCCTTCTAGAAGGTCTTCCAGACGCGTCTGTTCGGTGGATGAAAACTGGCTTCCACCTCGGGTCAAACGTGGAAAAGTCCAAATTCCACAAGATTTCCACCACCTATAGCCTACCAAAATTAATTAAGATGCTTTGTACTGTTGTTGTATCTACCCAAGGCTCCCAAAATGCCTATTTAAGGCAGTGGTGGTGAAGGATTTTAGAATCTTGGATGCTTTGTTCAATTGTAATGTTATGCTGCATTTTTGTTGCCTCAATTTTGTCTTTCACATGTAAGTTGTTCAATTAACTTTAGTTTCTTAATAAAAGTTCTTCTTATACTCTTATTTTTTTGTTCTTAATATCAATTTGATACCGTTGGATCAAGGTGTGAATTTATTCACACCAAACCTTGTGAAATTATTCACACAACGGTGTAGTGATCATTTTATTTTTGTTGTTTTCTTTACTTCTCCATTTCCTCCCTCATGAGTCTACTTTCCGCTTCCATTGAAACCATGAGATCAATGGAGGGCTAACCCACTTATGGGTTGATCCAAGGGAGTAGCAAGGGGCTGGATTGGATGTTATTTATCACCTAATTAATGTATAATCACTTCTTTAATTGGGATTTTTATTTGATGATTTTTAAACTTCATCGTCCTTGTTGAATTTAAGGCCACACACATCAAGTACTAATATGATCCTTTACCTTGAAGTGCTCAAAACTTTGATCCTTCAAGTGTATAGGTGATTAGTATTAGAGGGTGTATGCATTAAACCAGCAATTGATGATGTTGTTTTATCTCCTTAAATAAACCCATCTCAAATTTAAGAAATTGAAATCATTAAAAAGAAAATACGTCCAATCCACCCCGAGCGATAACCTAGGATCAACTCATTCTTTTAAATTGAATCCACTTAAATCTATTAGATATCTTTAAAAACCATCCAAAATCAATCCAAGTTGGCCACTTCATAGCCAAAAATCCATCCCTTAGGTTGTTTATCTTAGGTATCTTCTTAGGTCTCTGTGGAATCGACAACCCAAGCTACACTACAAGGACCGTTCTACCCTTCTTCTCTTGGGTAAATTTGGGCGTGAACCACTTATCCTCGAATTATATCTTAGCGTTATGTTCCCTAATTTTTGTTTTCCAAATATACTTTCCAAGATTTCTACTAAACCTTACTATGATATCAATTGTAATTACCTTGAACCTAGTAGCCTAGAGTCGATGCCTTACTTTATTACATTGGTATAGATACAATAATCAAATCCCAAAGTAACAATAAATTTAGAAGTCTTTCAACCTAGATTACATACATGAACCTTATATTACAATTTAAAACATAAATTACAACATAGAAAATACATTAATAATGTCTCACTACGAGAAAATAAGGCTATAGGCATGGTTTTAAACCATGGTTATAAGCCCAAAAACTGTGGCTATAGGTTATAGCCATAGTTTACTCAACTATGGCTGGTATTAGCGTGGCTATAGGGTAAACCATATAGCCATGGTTTTTAAAAGTGGCTATAGGAATGTATCCACATTTCAAACTATGGCATAGGATAAAATCACTCATCATCTATAGCTACGGTTGTGAATCATGGATATAAACCTATATCTGCAGTTTTGAACCGTGCCTATAGTCCTTCACATTTCCTAAAAAACCAGCACTGTTCATCCAGTGTTGGCCCCTTGAACCCCCCTTGCACACCCATTCCCCCTTGAACTCCCTGCACATCCCCCCTTGCACCTCCCCTTACACACCCCTTATACCCCCCTACACACCCCCATGTCCCCTTGAACACCTATATACCCCTTGCACCACCCCTGATGGACACCCCCCCTAGACAGACCCTCGCCCCCTGTACACCCCCATGTCCCCTTTCACACCAGCATACCCCTTACACCACCCCTGCTGGACACCCCCACTCCCCCCTAGACAGACCCCCCCCCCCCACCCCCTAGACAAACACCCCCCTCCTGGACACTCCTCTGGATAGACCCCCCCCCCCCTCCCCCATAGAAAGGAACCCCCTGGACAGCAGCCCCTCCACCCCTAGACAGACACCCCCCCTGAATAGCCCCCCTTGCACCCCCCCCCCCACACACACATCCCTTGCACCCCCTACACCCCCTCCCCCGACCCCTTGCACACCCCCCTTGCACCCTCCTTGCACACCTACACACCCCCACTGCACACCCCTTGCCCACCCCATGTTGGACCCCCTTACACCACCCCTGTTAGACACCCCCCCCCCCCCATGCCCCCTACACAACCCCCCCACCCCACCCCCACGCCCTGGACAGACACCCCCTGTACAACAGCCCCCACCCCCTAGACAGACCCCCCCCCCCAGACAGCACCCCCCACCCCCTGGGCAGACCCCCCTAGACAGCAGCCCCCCCATGGGACAGACACCCCCTAGATAGTATCCCCCTGGATAAACACTCCCCCTACACACCCATGCCCCCTTTCACGCCCTGCACCACCCCTACACAACCCCCATGCACCCCCATGTCCCCTTTCACACCACCCCCCCCCCCCACACCTACACATCCCCCTCCACACCCCTACTGGACACCCCTTGTACCACCTCTATTGGACACCCCCCTGCACACCCATGCCCCCCTGCACACCCATGCCCCCCTGCACAACCCCCTTGCACTCCCCCCCCCCCACACACACATCCCCCTTTCACCCCCCCCCCCCCAAACATCCCTTGCACCCCCCCCCCCCCCCCCACACACACACCCCTGTCCCCTCGCGCACACACCCCTATTGGACAACACCCCCCACCCCCTTACACCACCCTTGCTGGATAACACCCCCACCCCCTGGACAGAAAACCCTTAGATAGCAGCCCCCCATTGGATAGACACCCCCTGGACAGCATCCCCCCTGGACAGACACCCCCCCTGCACACCCATTCCCCCTTGCACCCCCCTACACAACTCCCCTTTCACCCCCCCTGCACAGCCCCCCTTGCACTCCCTTGTCCCCTTGCACACCCCCTGCACACCCCTGCTGGACACCCCTTGCACCACCCCTATTGGACAACCCCTCCCCACCCCCCCCCCCCCCCGCACACCCATACCCCCTACACAACCCTCCTTCCACCCCCTATACTGCCCCCTTTCACCCCCCCCCCACACACACACCCTTGCACCACCCATGTTGGACACCCCCCCTCCTGGGAAGACCCCCCCACTTCGGGATATAACCCCCCCCCCCCCCCGCACACCCCTATCCCCTTGCACACACACCCTTGCACCACCCATGCTGGACTCCCCTTGCCCCCCCCTGTCCCCCTGCATACCCCCCTTGAACCACCCCTGTTGGACCCCCTTGCACCACCTCTACTGGACACCCCCCTTCTAGACAGACCCACCCCCCCACTCCTAGAAATACCCCCCCCCCCACACCCACTTCTAAAAAGACCCCCCCATCCTAGACCCCCCCCCCCCCTCCCCCTAGACACCCCCCTCCCCCCACACACACAGAGAGGGTTAGGCCTTAGCCTCTTGGAGTGGTGTCGCTTGGTGGAGTCTTTATCTTCCTTCTTCTTATACTTTATCCTTCGTTATTTTATCATATTATGTAATTAATTTACATAGTAATTTCTTCATATAAATATATCCATTGTGTCTCAATCTCTATCTTTTGGATACCTATAATATTATTCTTTCATTGAGAGGTTTTAAATAGAGGGAGAATCTTGATTGAATAATGATAACTCAATACATTTCCAAACCTATGGATAACTTAGTAGATTCAAGCTCTCATCCATATAGTGTTGGAAGATAATTAACAGTGGAATAATGGACACAATAGTTGGAGTAGTTATCTACTTTCACAACATATGAAATCAACACAAAAACAATCCATTCAAAAATGGTGTCTAGTATGTGGTTACACTTGATTGGAAGAATAGAGGAAAATTTATCACATTGAAAAACATAGGAAATGATGAAGTTATTGATGTAAGAATTAATTATTCATGTAATTACTTGGGTTTGTTATTTCTTTTTTGAACTGAAAAATAATGGGCCTACCTGGATTCACTTCAAAGTAGTGTTGATTAAGAGATTTAGAGGTGTGGTGGTGGAATAATTAGAGGCTATAAATACTCAAACAAAAGAAGGACTTAAAACTACCGAGGAAATTTAAACTGTGGGAGCTATGGGTAATTTAGAACTTGTACAGATGCAGTGAAAGGAGTATAAAGAGGTGTTTGAACTAGCACATGATCCTTTTGAACTGACTAGTCACCAAGATCTACCTTTTTCTTCAATACTGCAGTCCGAGATGAAAAATGGGGAGCAATAGTATATGAATATAGCTACATCAATGAAGGTTACTGCTATTTTTCTTGTAATCATGCAGATATTGGATTATTTCTATGTGTTGTGGAGAGAAAAAGGCTTTCATTTCAAGTATGAAATTGCAACAGGCTCCTGTGAAGTTTTCATTCCAATGACCAACATCTGAATTTATAAAACCAGTTTGGTTGAAGAGAAAACCTAGGGAAAATATATATGTATATAAATATCTCAATGTGGTGGAAGGATGTAGGGAGGGACATGAATATAAAAAGGATATAATAAGGTTCTTTAAATGGTTGTGTGTTGAGAATGAAAAGGCTTGGGACCAAAGGGAATGTATAGAGGATCAAGACCAATGCACTAAAAAGAGTTTCTTCGTATTTATAAATTATTTTATATGGAATAAGGGTATTCTCATTGTACTATAGTTTTTTAGTAGGTTCCAAAATCATTTAAATATCTATGTAAATATGTGTAAATTTTTTATCTATTGGTTCTAGTAGCATTTAGAACCCAATTGCAGATTTGTTTGGCTAATATGACTACTTTAGAGGTTTTTTGGTGCGGTAGTAACTACTCTGAGAATCCATATATAAATTTATTTGATTGTAGTGGTGATTTCAACAATAAATACAAGAAATTGAATATCCTTTCTAAACATAAGGTTGTCAAGGGAAGTGATTTAGAATAGGCTGGTCTAGTTTTTTAGCTTTGGGAAACCATTGTTCAAAACCACAGATCCGACAAGAAAGCTAAGAAATTCCAAATAGAATATGCCTAATTAGGAATTCTATTTTGAAAAATAAAATGGTGCATACATATTGTAAATATCTAATAGTTTAAGAGATAACTCACTCTGAGAATAAAATAAGAGAAATATTCTAGAAAGATCACTTCAGATGCCTATAAGTTGAAAAATTTTGGAATGAATATGCAATTCTTGATGAGGAAAATGTACAATTTAAACATGGATGTTATGGTTTCTCTATGAATTATATATATCATACCTCCTAATGTTTCTAATCCTTTTCTATATGTAAAATAAAAAATATGATTAAATTTTATGTTTGCTTTATTTTTTCCTGTAAAAACGCTATTAGAGGTGCATGTTTGGTTGTGGGACTGGTTCAAATGATGAGGGGAAATTTGAGATGAAATCCAAATAGGGGATTATTGGTTCACTGGTTGATGTTTTAGAAGCTAGTTGAGGAAGAAGTAAATTATAATAATATGATATATCATCTAAAATTAGTGATTAAGAACAACACTTCCAATGTTAGGCTTCAATAGGTATGAAAATAGAACATTTATTAAAATTCAGATTCTCATTTATTACTTTTTTACTCTATCTTGGAATGAAATATGAATATGAATATCATAATGTTGAAATATATTTAGAAAAATCAATGGAGGAGGTCAGGTTTTGTGATGTTATAAAGTGGAATATGGAACTGTATCAAGAAATTTATAATCTATGACAATGTGGTAGTTATATTTTAATTATTTATTCTTTCCACCTTGAGTAAAAGTTGTAATTTCAAGAGAGTGGTAATGATGGGAACATGGGATTGGGTTGTATATTTAGAGAATAGTGCAGGGTGGTGTTGTGCTAGGGGTAGTTGAGTGTCTAATAAATGCTAATAAATTATTGAAAATGGTATTTGAATGTTGTTTTTCTACTAGATGAGAGTAGGTTGGGGATGATGATGTGTCTCTATTGGAACTACTAACTTTCATATTCTTCAACATCCACTAATTGAATTGGTCCTATCCTACATTTATTTGACACATCTTATCTCTCAATGAACACACCAATGTTGGTAGAACTATAGCTCAAAAAATATTTTCCAAGAATCTTTTCATTTCAATTTTTACAATCATGTATTTGATTTCATGATTTATGTATGTGAAATCTATTCAAAAAACTAAAAAAAATATTTTATCAAGAAAAATACATGGAGAGTAGAGAAGAAGAAGATAACTCTCATGGTCATATCTTAGGAGCCTTATCAACTGCAACTAGAATTGAGTGGTGAATGAGGAACACAACTCTAGTACAAATTGGTTCTTGATGGGGAAATAAGAACCTAGTGAGAGGTGGAACCAAGCAGTATTCAAGAACTAGTGGTTTTGGTGATTGTGGTAAGATTATAATTTGTCTATGAGAAACTATGAGTCAAAAAAATATTTGGATATGATTATGGTGTCTCAAATTAGAGAAGAAGGGGTGAGGATTAAAATGGAAAACATCAATGCAATAATGTCAAGAAAGATATATAAGCATAAACTACCACTGTGAGTTTTCGCAGACAGTGCATCTCCATTGGAGGAATTTTATTACAAAACCATGACTTGTTTATCAAATGAAACAATTATCTTAACAAACACTTATTCAAGAATTGAAATTTAATATAAACAAGAAGAATTAAGAAGGCAGCTAAATTCAATTTAAAACATTCTTGAATTAAAAAGGCTGGGAGAGGGACCCTACCTCAAAGGAGCCAAGCCACACTCGGCGCTTGACACTTTTATCAGTGACAAATCTAAGCTGCTCCATCCTTCCTTTGTACATATGAACCTATTCATATACATAAGGATTACCTGACCCCTATGTACATATCTATATGTCCTTGAACATGCACAATAGGATCCTTATATATATTCTCACATGCATAAGCTTGTTATCACCCACACACATATGCATTTTCCATATATATACATAAGCGCACCTATCCCCTTATATATAATTGTGTTGCCATGCGTGGACATACATATAATGGGAGAAATTATTATATATTTGATTACCTATGCATACATGGTGATTCGCCTTCAACAATCAGCTTTAATCTACCTCAACAAGATCCAAAAAACACTAAAAAAATATAGGAAACCCAAAAATCACAAAATCCCTATTTAAAATTAGGACAAAGAATAAAAATAGAAGAAACCTTACCTGAATCTGATGTTGAACTCACTACCTTTGATGGTGGTGGATAGAACCGACCACATCATAAGAAACCATCTGTAAGAAAATAATGGGAAAATAAGTGAGATATAAAGACTTCTTAAATATATGTGATCAGTGTGTCAATTGTACTTGATAAATGATACATGACTCTAATACCAACAGGATCAAAAGAATAATATTAATGATTACACAAAAATAATTTAATCCAAATGATCAAGATAATTAGTAATATACAGGACACCTACCGCAAATGATAATCCATAAATCGACCTCAAGCATGTACCAACCACTAATGATACTTCTATCCCCTGTATCATCCATGAATACATATGAATCAAACAACAAAACATTTTAAAATTAGAACTATAATCAGCATAATTTATGCTAAACTCACCAGGTAATATACTTAACTTAGGCAATAAGCCAAGTGTGGCGTCCACTCTGGACACCCACCCAGACCTAAGAAACAAAAAAAATCAAATTTATCAACCCAAAATAACTTAAAATTTCATCAAAGTTCATGAAAAACCAAAAATCCACTAAGTAGTACACCTAAAATCAAATGACATCTAATAATGAGATTTCAAGATTTCTTAGTCTCCTCTATATGCCGCACATGAAATCCCAATCATATAGAAGTGATCCCACCATGGGTTTAAAAAACAATACAACCACGATTTTAATTAAACTCGTGATTATAAACTAAGCTATAGCCACACACTTATCTTTGGTTTGGTTTGTTTTAGTGGTATAGGGAGACATGAGTTGTCTTTCTTCGATTAAGGTAGTGAGTTTTCTTTCAACGTGAAAATGATACCTATGGGATCATGGGTGATTAGGTATTTTTTATTATACACCTAACGGATCACCCCAAAATTTTGGGAGTATGTCTTTTAGTTTGAAGGTTGGAAAGTGGATATAATATAAGGCTCACCCCCACCCACTGCACACCCCCCACCAACAACCCCACTGCCCCCTGCACCCCCCCACACACACCTATAACCCCAATTCCAATTCAGAAGATGATGATACAATTGAGGGACAATGTTTGCAATGCTCTTAGCAGTTGAGATCATAAACACAAATGTATGTATGAAATTGAGCCAAATGACTTATCAAATTTAGGATCATTCTCAGAATTAAAATTTATAAAAAATATTAACCTGCATTGAATAATAAAAATATGATTTAATGGTAAAAAAGATTTATTTGGAATAAATCTATGTGAGGTCTACTCAAAATATCTCATCGCCAAACATGTTTTCACTTTTCATTTAAAAAAATAATAAATGAAGATTAAAAACTGGACAAAAAATTTGAAAGGTGAAAACATAAATTGAAAATAAAACAAAATACTAACAACAAAATCAAACCACCTAAACCTTTTACCTTCTAGAATTCCCCCCCCCCCACCAAAACCTATATAGAGATGAAAAAAATAGGGGAATCAGATCTTAACAATTTATCACTGCTCATTAAAATTAAACACAATTAATTAAGAAATGGACTTCTCCCCATACCGTCCACCAAGGTTGTGATTTAAAGCTCTTAGAAGCCATGGTTTTGGCTTTTGAGATTCCTTAGTCTAACATCTTTGGAAACTATAGAAAAAAACAAAAAAAAATATAAAATAATAATAATACAAAGATATAAACTTAACAGAATAAAAAAACTACCAAAACAAACCTACTAAAGGAAAATAGAGTACATACTTGTTGATCAATGTTTCAGTTCGATCCCACACATCTAATTTCCAGATATCCTTCTCTACGATGGACTGTCTAAATCCTTGGTACATAACAGGATTCATCCATGCAAATATAATTTCTACAAATAGGATAAATAACAAATATATAAGTTGATGCAAGACAACTTCAAAGGAAAAAAGATGTCATTGTCAAGAAACTAATAGGCATACAAGTCTTTGAACCAATCCAGGAGAATAAAAAAGAACATGTTCAAATGCTCCCATGCATGAAAAAAGTCATAAAATGGATTGATAAATATTTAGAAAATAAAAAATAAAATTTTCATTTAGCAACTTTGTGATTCATGGATCATGTACTGTAGCTGCCACACAATGATTGGTATTATTTAGATCAAGTGATGAATTTAGTTTTAGTTTGAATCTAATGGGTTTCCAGAAGCTTTTAGCACCACTCATGTTTTTTAATAAGATAATCTGATCTAGAATAGTATATTGATCAAAGAATGATTTAGTTAAAATCATGCATATTTCTATCTACAGTGATATCATAGCATGTATTGCTAATTCACTGCCTAGAAACTTGAGCTTATAGATTAATAGATGCCTAAACATTATCATGATTTTTTGAAACATGGGTACTAGTGAGAAAAAACATCCACAACTTGGGGAACAGGTTTGATTGGTCCATATGGTCATTAAATTTGGTTTCCTATAGATGGAGAAACCATTTTTTGATAGAACTGAATCAAAGTGTTTGAATTTTTGAATGATATACCCATATAAATATCGATCCTCCCTCCACTCTTGACACTCATGGTCAAGAATCCTAAAACAAAATTTTTCAAAGTCTATATCCACCAACAACAATCATAGTCAGACTTTAAAATGATCAGACAACCAATGGCTACAAGAAACATATCAATGGATAATTTTTCCCATGTCAGCATAAAATTTTTACCCAAAATAAACATATTAAATTCATTACATAGTTAATTCTTTAAATTTGAATTGTAGTAATACAATGGAGTCTAAAGTTTCATAAAGACAGACAGTTATATTTAAGTCATGAACAAAGATTTATGAATATTTTGGATCGTGCTATTTAACAAAATAATGATGATGATGGTGATGATGATGATGATGAATACATACTAGAAAAAATGATGGCATGCCTCTCAGGGCATATGTGTTCTCCTCCAGGAAGTTCTTCATATTCAACATCATCAAGAGATTCAGCTCTTATGGGAGTGTAACCCAGGAAAGGGTCCAGAGCAGGAACATACACAGCCAAGAGTATTCTAAACAAAACCTATAAAATACACATTAAGAAATGAATAATATCGACACCTTTGAATTTAATTAAAATATTTTAAAATTTAATTCTTTGTATTTTTTTTAAAAATCAATCATCCCTTCCATGATAAAAACCCTTTCAGTCTACTCTATGAAACTTATGAGTGAATTAAACCAAAATACAATCATATTATTAGAGAAAAATGTAATGTAAAATCAATACTAATCCTTTAAATAAGTACTAAAAATGCTTCGTGAAGTTCAACATTGTAATGGAGTTAAATCCTACCTGAAGGAGGACCTCACTAAAGTACACATATAGCTCAGATCTGAAAATCTAGAGAAAAAGGAAAAGGGGGAGAAATTAGAATGCTCCAAGAAAAATATACAATAATTTTCTAGTTTACCCACAAATATATAAACTCAGGGTCACGACAACAATCCTCAATTAATGGTAATTTTGGTGCCTCAAGGCCAAAAAAATACCAGTTCCATCTATCTAATAACATCATTGAAAATTCCACACTTATATATATATATATATCACTGAACAGTTAAATTAATGGTTAACTCCTAAAAAAATGTATTTCCATAACATAAGAATTCACCAAGAAAGCCATCATGGGAAAGAGATTAAGAGGGAAAGGCAAGTTTGAAATCCTTAATAATTAGCAGTAAGATTTTATTTTATGAATAAAAGAGAAAAAACTCAAGGGTGTAAGACAACTAAGCCACAACACATTGTACATGGTTCCTAGTTCTTGATGTGGGGTGGGTTTTCTGTATTCCATTGGTGCTCTGTGAAAAAATCAAGGGAAAAAATAAAACCATTATACTGTGATTCATATTTACACATTTGAAAAGGGACGTTTTTCATGAAGTGGTACATAAAAATCCAATACATAGAACCCTTTTAAACATAAACAAGAAAAGAACCGACCTCTTGTAGAACTCTCTTACAGAAAGAATGAGATTGAACAACACAACATCTCCAACCAAGGCATAAATAACTAAAAAAGTTAGATACCATTGTAGCTCCAGAATATAGACCTTAGTTTCTACATTAATAATAACCAGTACAAAACACCAAGAAAGATCTCAAATGACCAAAGAACCCACCTACATGCACACAATCCTAGTGAAGTCGAGTCGCGATCTACGCAGTGAATGAAGGAACCATGATGAGGGATGGAGGAACTGAAGCTGGTGAGGACGAACGAGAGAGGATAGTAGTGAGGTCAAGATAGTAAATCCATTAGGGAATAGAGGAGTGCACAGTGAGATAGGTCATTGGTGGGAGGAGAGGTCATCGGGGGAGGAGGGCGCTGCGGTGAGAGGGTCTAGTATTGGGGAAGGAGGAGGAGTCCGATGGGAATTGAAAAAAAAAGGGACGCAAATGTGTAGCCATGGATCGAAATTAAAATGTGGCTATAACAAGCTATATCCATGGACCTATAAAACCATGGATATAGGTTTGTGGCTATATCTTAAATTTTCAGTAGTGTCTCCTAGCTTAACCCCACATATCAGTCATAATACACATCTTGGCATCCTAGGAAAAATAAAACATAAGAAAGGTGTGAGATCATATACTCAATAAAGGTAATAATACAATAAAATATATTATAAATAATAATCATAAACATTAAGGCAAGGTGCATAACTAAAACACAAACTATTTAAACATAGTCTTAAGAATAATATAGCAAGAATAAATAATACCATATAAAATAATCACATGATCTAGAAAACATAATCCTAGATATTCTACTAGTTGAATAATAACATGGATTATCAATAACTATTCTCATAATGAGGTATTGAAAAATATCATACATCATAAACATATCATCAAGTTATCGGTCAAGATGCCATACATAAATAGGTAAGACATCAGCCAATACCAAACTAGTTTGTCTCATGAGACCTATAGATGCATGACAGAGAAAATTTATGTGCATGTTTTTTTATCAAATAATGAGGTTTTTTAATGTTTTTGAATGATAAAACCCATGTATTTCAATGTTTTATTAAAATAATGGGTAATTTTAATTTTATAATGATTATGAGCAAATTTGAAAAAAGTTTATAATTTTGGATTTTTGACAGATTTTTATCACAATGGTATTTTTGTCATTTCATAAAACATATAATTCCAAAATTCTTGATTCTTTTTTTTAGAATCCTGATTTTATTTTCTTAAACTTTTTCTTCAGTACCTAGAGCTTATTCGAAGATCTATTAGTCCAAAAAATTCATTGAAGTTGGAAACTTTTCCGGGCAGACAACCTGGACCCCACCACCATAACGGATGCACATATCGGTATCCTCACCTCCAATTTAGGTGGATCCACCTAGATATGAAATAGGACTCATATTATCATTCACTAATTAAATTCCATAGAGTTTTTCATCCATTAAGGTGTATATTGATGGTTATACATTTTAAAGAAAGCTTCCTGGAAATTTCGGCCAGAAAAAGTCTTATTCAATAAAAAATCATAACTCACACATCTGGTGGAAAATTAGATGAAATTTGGAGGGTGAATGGAAAACACATTTATGTACAACCTTTATTAAGGGTTACATGCGTTAATAGACCATTTAATTTTCCAAAAACACGCAAACTTTTGGAGGATAGAATTATGCCTATAAAAGGAGGCTCTCGCCTCCTTCCCAAATCATCAGCTCGACACTCACAGCCAAGGAGGGATCCCACCAGGGAACGGGCTGCTGCTACTCCTCCCCCCCCCCATTTTTTTATTTTCATTTTAGTTTTGTTTTTAATTTAATTTCAATTTTAATTCAAATTTTATTTTTCTTAATCCATGCATTTGTGTTTCTACATCCAATTTTCTTCATTTCTTTCCCTCTCTCTCTCTCTTCTCTTCCACCTGCTCCACCAAGTAATCTCTTACTCTTAGAAATGAGAGGATGATGTTGAGACTTGTCCCTGGGGAGTTGAATGTTATCATGAATTTTCTTTAATGTTTAATTTTAAGTTTGTAGATAGAATTTAGTAGCATGCACGAGTAAGGAGAATGTCCCCGATGTTGTGACTGCCTCCGATGACATGAAACTCACCCTATATCTATTATTTTATTTAAATAATTTTCCCTCTCCATTTTTTAGTTCTTCACACATTGTATTTGAGATAATAAATGGATAAAATGGCTTCGATTAAACCAGGTCCTGGAAGATGACACATTCTAGACAATGGTGTGTCATCAACTTGGATTAAAGGAGGAGGTGGAATTGAGAGTGCTCAAACATTCAATGATATTCCACAATTTCTAAATAAATAATCGTAGTTCAAACATGAGATTTCATGTTTGGATTATCAAACTGAAATAAAAAATATAAAAGAGAATAATGATTGAAAATTTAACCAACCCCCAAAACCAAGTTATTTCTTATTAATTCATTCTGTTTAGACTTGCATCTTAGTATAAATTTAGAATTATTACTTCACATGTCATTATTTTAAATAATAAAAAACCCCAAAATATTTTCATCACTTTAATTTAAGAAAAAAAACCACAAAAATAGATAGAATAGGTGAATTAGAAGAAGTAATTGAACTAAATTGAGAAGGCTCCTCAAGAGAGACGACTATGGACAACCACTATGCTGCATTAGGAAAAATTATTGTTGCTTTTGTCCACACCCCACGACAGGTGTGCGTCAATGAATAGAGGGTATATAGTGGGACCCTCCCATAACTTACTAAGTCCAATGCATTCCTCATATGAAAAGGGTGAAACATAAACATCATAAATATTCATATTGATAAACTAGCATACGAAATATGAATACTTCAATCATAAACCATGAATGGTATCAAAATAGCACATCCAATTTCAAACTTATCATAAACCCTTCAATGAAATTTGGTAGAAGGTATCATAATATATCAACCTAAATAAATCATAATATCCAATAAATGATGTTGACATAGATGAAAATACTCTAATAAAATCATTAAACATTTCTTGAGAGAAATACCCTTTTTACTTTGAAATCATTTATTTAAAAACCACGCAATTATAAAAGAAAAAAATTTCTTTGAAAATAACCTTGTAATATTATAATGGAATATTCAAAACATTAAGGTTTCATGAATATGGAAAAATCTGCTCAAGCTATATAATTTAAAAAAATATTCTTTTCCTCAAGAAAGTTATAAAGTACCTCATTTGGAAAATGACTAAAAGATTCTTTTAAAACCATTTTATAGAAAGTAAAACTTGGGTAAAAGACTTTAAAATTTTGTAGGATAATAGTAAAAATATTTTGGAAAATATTTCTAAGAAACATGGATATGGATAATAAATATTCCCTAGTAGATACTTACATATAAACAATCCCAAATAAGAATGAGATTGTGAAATTAACTCTTACCTTGTACTTTCCTTTAGTTTAATGAGCTTTAACCTCCTAAATAATAGTTTAAATAATTTTATTAATTTATACCAAAACCATATACATATTTATTATAACATATATTATCCTCTTATATTATCTTATCACCCATTTATTAAAAATATTTTGTTATTACCCTTGTTTTGGGTGTTAAGTGCTTCATTTTCCAATGCATGTTTTATTATGAAAGTCTTATTTATTATGAATGGGATTATTTATTTCATATAAAGAATGATATTATGTTTATATATATTATATTTACTCATTACATACATCTTTATAATCATTCTTAAATTTTTAACATGGAAAATGAATCTCATCGCATCGTGGAGACGGTAGGTCGTACGTACACATAAGCGATGATATCATTCCATTAATGGTGAAACGGTAAGGAATTAGATGGTATATTAATTATAAAGAATAAATATCATGTAGTATTTATTATTTATATCCATTATATCCATCATTATAGCCATCCAAATAAATTATTTATGAAAAATGGATTACACCACGGCGTGGAGACGGTAGGTCCTACGTATGTACACGTGGTGATTTTGTTTTTCATAGGATAGATAAAAGGTAGAATATAGTTGTCCCATGTTCATAATAATATCTCATCATATAGATGATATTGGAGTTATTACTTTATAATAGAAACAAAACATAAATATAAAGTAGAAGGAATAATCTTGAAGGAGTCGGTAAAGATGATTACCTCTTCTTTAGAGAACCTCCTTTGGACCTCTTCTTAGGGACCCTAGGGTTGGTATTTTGAGAATACCAAAACCTCTAGGATGAGTTAGGGAATTTTATAAGAGAAATGGTTAGGTTTTGGTCGATCTAGAAGGCTCAAAGTGATGAAATTAGATGAGGGAGGAGGTGTCTTTTTATAATTGAAGTGAGGCACTCTTTTGGAATTTCAAAAAATAATAATTTATAATAAATTTAATATCAATAAAAATACCACAAAAATGTCATGTATTTAAAGATAATATTATATAAGGTTGTAATATGATAAACCATTATATTTTAGAAAAGTTTTGGTATTTTTTTAAACCTTATAATTTTAATTAACCCTTAGTTAACCTATTTTAATTTTAACTTAGGTAACAAATTTTTCAATATTAAAAGGTTGTAATTTTTACTTATTTATTGTCAATTAGACCACAAATGAAAAAATTATAACATTTTCAACCATATAATAATAATTATTTTTTAAAATATGTTCTATGATTTTTAAATAATTTAATAAAATATTAATTTGATGAAATGTCATTAGTGTCAATTTTGACACTATTCATTATTTGTCTTTTTAAAAATATCATAACAATATGATATCTTAGAACCAACTATATTAAATCATTCCTAACATGTCAAATTCATCCATAAAATTCATTGATGACATTAATTATATCAAATTATATTTATTTTAATATTTTGAAGATCATTTATTTTATATTTCTATTAATTAAATAATTATTGCATCATCATTATATAATCCTTTAAGGTAATTATTTATTTCCTAAAAATTATAGATAAATTAACATGATAAATAAAAACTTTTTATATTTCAAATGACTATTTATAGTAGAATTTATCTTTTTCATAATTGTATATTAAAAATTTTATAGTTATTAAAATATGAGTATGACATCTTTAACTGTTATTTAAATATAATATATTAAATTCCACACTCTCACACAAGTGGATTAAAAAGGGTTATAATCTCATTAAATGGATGATTTCACTCAAAACCCACTTTTATAATAAAATTAAGACAATTTTTAGGGAAATTTTATAATATGGAATCCATTTTTCAAAAATTAAAAACATAGAAGTTTCCGTAATTGATTTAAAAGTAATTCCATTGGCGGGGTGAGAAAATGGGTTATTAAAGTTTAAAACATGTAAAAGATTGAAACATTTTTATATCTAAATTGACTGTAAAATTGATTTAAATGACTTACATTAGATTAAATGATATAAAAATAATATAGTTATACTTTAAAACTATTCAATAATATAATTCAACACTGTGAATTATTTTGATGCAAAAAGTTGTTTTCAATTAAAATTTAGTATTTTTCACTATTCATCAAAACATGAAACTTTTTAGAAAAATACCAAAAATTTAACCAAAGTAAATTTTTATATTAATATTTTAATTAAAAAAGTTTATTTTTTTCAAATAGAATTTATAAACATGTCAAAAACTATATTTAAAACAAGTGTGCCATCAAAAGGCAGTAAAACTACCTTTAGAAAGATACAACTCTTTTAATGTGTAAAATTGGATTTATTCTTATCTTATGTTTATAAAATATTTTGTATGAATATTAAATATATAAATTTCATAATGTGTTTAAAAATATTCATTCCTGCTATTTTAATGGCTAGGTTATAACAATCACTTATTAATATATCACGGTGCGTTTGAACTCGGTGTTGCGTGCAACGCAATCTATTAAATTTATTTAAAAAAGAAAATTTACCATAAAATCTTGGGCTATTACAATCTAGGTTGGAACATTGTTAGATATTAAAGTAAAGAGTAAATATGGGTTGAATGCAATATTGAACTTACTCTCAATGGGAATGCGTTTAGAGTGGGATCTCACTCCTGATGGAAGGCAAACATTCCTGCCCCCGGCTTGTCATACATTATCCAAGAGGGATAAAATTAGATGTTGTCAATGTCATAATGATATCAAAGTTACATAATTATATTATTCAAATTTAAAAAAATATGTATTTAAAGGATTTGTAGTTGATAGGTATGAAATCTCATGATTGTCATGTCATGATGCAATGGACCCTACTAGTTGCATTGTGTGGAATATTACCCATCCATGTCAGAATTACTATCATGAAAGTATGTTATTTTTTAAATTCAATTTTTAATAAGTTTATTGAATCAAATACTTTGAATAGTTTTTAGAATGAATCAGTTTCTATAATTTTTCAATTCGAATTTATTTTACTCCATCTTTTTTAATATCATGGTGTAATTAATGGAACACTTGGTTCAAGAAATAAATTTTTGTTGACCTATATATCTATATTGGATGTATCCTTTTGAAAGGTATATAAATATATTTAAGGGGAATGTTAATAATCTATATCGACCTAAAGCTTCCATTGTTGAGAAGTATATTTCTAAGGAGGCTATAGAGTTTTGTACAAGCTATTTTTCTACAGTGGAGCACATCAGTTTGCCTAAATATCACCATGAATGGGTTAATTATGGGGGTAAATGGATCCGTGACATGAAATTCAAATTATTGATAGGTTAAAATATAAAAAAAGTACATTTATACATATTTAATAACATAGATAATTCCCAATATTATATAACATTGCATATTAATGTGTTGAAATAATATTATACAAAGAAGAAAGATATGTGGATTTTGAATGAGCATAAAAAAAACTTTTTTTCCCTAGTTTAAAGAGATCATGCTTGGTATATTAGATGCATTAGAAACATTGATATGGTTAGTGGATGGTCAAAGTTTAAATTTGATAACAAGGTCCAAGTATGGCATTAATAGTTATACATTTCATACAAAAGATCAGGACAATAGAAGTGTGGTTTAGAATAATAGTGTATTGGTGTTAATAGAAGAAATACATTTTTTGAGTGATAAAGACAAAAACCCAATCTCCACATCAACTGCATATTATGGAGTCATTGAAGAAATATGGGAGGTTGATTACATTAAAATTCAAGTTTTGTTGTTTAACTGAAAATGGTTTATTGATAACAATAGTGTATGATACAATGAATTTATAATGACACTAGTTAATCTGAATAAATTGGAATACACGACTGATCCTTTTATCATGGAAACACATGCAAAAAAAAATTCTATGTTCTTGATCAATACTATATGCAATGGTTTATTGTTTTACAAGTAAAAAATAGTGTGTTGGTGATGATAAACTTGATGAAGATTCTGATTTATATAAGATACCTACTTCTATGGAAATATTAACAAATAATATTGATGATCACATCATATACATGGTTTGAGCCACACAAAATGATGATGATGAAGGAATTTGGGAAAACAATACTTTAGTACATTCCTAATATTAAAGGTAACATTTGTTTATTTCTCATTTACTTTTTTAAATTTCATAAATTTTTAGATATTTAAATTTGATTTTCTTTATTAAAACATGTATTATAACTAATAAGTTAAAAATTTATTTATATTAGTTTTGTTTTGTTTAGTTTACTATGTTTACCCTTACGTAACTTATCTATTAATTGATTTTGGTGTAAAAATGATTTATCAGGTTGGATAATTTTTACTATTAACACATCAATTTTAGATTTTTATCCATTCATTTATTTCATTTCAACTCTCATTAATATTTTTATCATTTTAGTTAACTATAAAAAATGTGAATAAAAGTGTTTTGAGTTTAGTTTACTTTACTTTTTGTTTGATAATTGTTCATTTTTTATTTACATTTTTATGTAATAGTTGGATTTTTATATTTTTGTACTAATTAATTTATTTCTTTGATTTTTAAGATAATAAAAAATAAATCATTTGATTCACTACATGCTTCTAGAGATGACCATACTCATACCTCTGGGGAGGAATGTACACATGATCCTCTTGATGAGCTTGTTCATCATTATTTACACATTACAACTACTTCCATGGGGGCACAAAAGAGTTTGAGGGTTGGTATACATGGCACCACACATTTGCCAAAATTATCAGTTACCCGTATTTAGAACCAGAGGATACTAGTAGACTTTGATGATAATGATATTCCAAAAGGTCCAAATACAAAGTAATTTAATACTTTCATAGATGTTCAGGATAAAAGTAAAGCTAGTTTTTTTTATGATTGGATAAGTGTTGACAAAGTGATATTATCTTAGTTGTGAGAGATAATTTTGGTAAGCTTGTTTGTTATTATGTTACTTCTATTGAAAATTTTATAGTAATATATGTTTTTCCACATCTTATTGGATGAAATATAGTATACCTGATATTGGAGGAGTTAGGAAGAAATGTTTATCATTGGATGCTCAAAGATGGAGGGATTTTAAATCATCATTCACATCACATTTAATTTTTAGGGGTAGAAAAAATCATAATCCATGTGATATATATCAATTTATATATGAAGATGCATGAAATTTTTTGAAATTATATGAAGAGAAGCATTTTTGCTAAGTGAAATGTTACCTTTTATAAGTTTTTTATCTTAATGACCATGTTAATGATTTTTTTCTCAATTCTCATTTTATAGAAATCGAAGAGATCTCATTTGGAGATCCAATCTAGAAACGTATACCCTCATACATTATCTTGGGGAGGGTATACATTATTGGAATAAAAAAGGATAACAGAAAAACTTCAAAATTTTATAACTAAGTCTTTAGGGTCTGTAGAGGTTACCCCTCCTCCCCACACTAAACATGAAAAATGGAAGAGGGATTGAATGAGAAAAAAAGGAAAATATCTTATGGAAGATTAGAGGGTTGTAGATGAGAGGATTGTAAGATGTTTAATTTATTTATTCATTTAAGTTAATTCAAATAATTATATATTGTGATTCATTATGGATTTTTTCAAATATTTCATATAGGATTCTCTTGAGGAGCAGAGCACACAGGAGGTCTTTATAGCTGAGGGTAGGAAGGATATTTTAGCTATAGTATTGGGAAAGTCCGAACACTCAAGTTGTGTAAAAGGATAATTGGTAGGTGTATTAGTGAAATAACTGTTTTCATATTCTACAATATTAGAGGATGTTTATAAAAAAATAAAGTCTTTGGAAGCTAAAATTTAGGTTATTTTTGTGACGATGGAGGATAGGATCAAAGAGTTGGTACAGTCGATGTTTATAGACATGTAAATACAGTTTTAGGATAAAAATACAACTCTATCACCTCCACTAGTAACTCTCACTCATCCACCTCTTCCTGATGACCCCACTCCTTATCCTACTCCTACACCCCTCCTCCACAGCTTCCTAGTTACTGTGAGTTATATGTTGATGATCCCCAGTATCATATTGTTGCACATGGGATGATATTTGACATTAGAGATACCATTCATCTTCAAAAGATATGAATAAAGCATCATATAGTCACTATATAGGATATTATATATAGATCATTAGGAGATTTGTTGCCTACATATGAGGTGAGTACAGTTTCACAAAGTATTGAACACTTATTAGTTTTTTCATTTAGACTTGTGTGACATATTATCATTAAGGTATGTGTATATTTTATCTTTTATTTCATTTTGGTATTAAATTTGTTTTAACATTTTAAAGTTTATATACTTATCTATTTTTTATAGGAATACTATAAAGGTAAAGAAATATTGTATAGACAATAACAAATACAAAGTGTTATGACTTCAGATACAAATTCTAACAGTCTTGATAGATTGTCAACATATTTAATTTTTTTGTTGGATGTTTGTGAGATTCCATTTGAAGCTAGTGTTTGTGGGCATGCAATGACTGTGGAGATTTTTAAAAATGATATCATGGAGCTTTTAACTGGAGATCATTTGGGAATCAACATGATGGAAGTTTTTCTATGTAAGTCTTAACATAAATATTTATGTATGTTTAATTTATTGAAAATGTATAATTATGTTTGTTTTATATTAGGTATATTTATAAAATTTTTAAGGAGCATGACAAGACAGATGTATATAGATTTAGGGACATGTAGTTTAGTTCACCTATATCGATGACAACGACTGAAGTAGAAAGAATAGTTTATAATGCTGAAATATTTCAAAAGAATGCAGTTATTTAGTGATGGATGTTTCCTTATCTTCAAGAGTATGAAACATATATGTCATAAAGTGTTATATATATTTTAATACAATAACCACTAACATTAAATTTTCTTTTATATCAGTAGCCATTGGATTTTTGGTATTTTTTGTCCAAGGAAGAAGGCACTTTACTGGTTATTCTCTATCCATGGTGAAGTGAGAAAAAAAATTATAGATGTATTGAACATATAAGTTTGAATTTTTCAATACTTGTATATATTATAATGAATTAAATTTATATGATTCGTATTATTTTCAAATAGGGCATGAAATTTATTTCGAGATACTGCAAGAAAGAAGAGCTCCAAGATCAAATATGTAAAAGCAATAGTGAATTTTCTTTTATAATTAGTAACTTTTACATATATTAATTAATACTATAATTTTGAATTGAAAAACTAATTTAAAAATAATTTTCATAAACAATAAGTTATAAAATAATGTGGATATTATGTTTTAAGATTTATGTATGAAATAATTTCATCTAGGACAATTATGAAGTTCCACCATGTTAGATTTCTTTATAAAAATTTTCTTATAATTTCATTCATTTTATTCATAATACATGTTAAATACTTTCCTTTTAATTTTTAGCTTTTTTATGACCATTGGAATTATAGTTCATAGGATATCAGACACTTACAAGTGGAATGGGAAAAACATTTTACAGGTTTTGTAGGATTCTAGTTTGTTTGTACAATATATTGTAATTTTGAATGTTGTAATTGTAAATGTGTATTGCTCGTTTTTTTTCTACTAATTCTGTGTCTTATACTTGTCTTCTTCTTGTTTACTATTTTGGTCAGATGTAGAGAAGGGGGTTGAATATAAATTTATTAAAAAAATTGGTTTTTCAGGTTGGTTATTTGATAATCGATGTGAAAAATCATTTATCAAAGGATTTTCATGTCAGTTATCAAATAACCGATGTGAAAAACCATTCTAAATGGTATTTTCATATTAGTCATAAAATAATTGACATGAAAAAATATTTTTCACATCAGTTATAAGATAACTGACGTAAAAAAAGAATTCAATGATTCATTTACAAGGTCCATTTTTTAAGAGATATTAAAGACATGTTTACAACATCACCTTTAATAATGTATCCTAATAACCAACATGAAAAATAAAAAAAAAAACTAATGTGAAAAGGAATTTTCTACACTATTAACTCTGTCAGATTTGATGCATCAGAAACATAGCAGCACCATTTCCAATGGCCACTAATGTTGGCTAGTATTGCGCAAGAGCATATTCCATTTACAAAGGGATTGAAGATGCCAGTTATTTATGGTAAGGACCCACATAGATGGGTCACATGAGTTGAGATATATTTCTACCTTAATAAGACACCTGAGGAATCTGAGGTTACCTTAGCACTGGTCAGCATGGAAGGAGTAACAATACACTGTTTCACCATTTTAATGGAAGTTCGTCCACTTTTTTCCTGGTCGATCCTCAAAGAGGATCTGATGGAATAATTTAGAGTTTTGGAGGTCCTCATCCCATAAAAGGAGTAGGTCACCCTTCTCCAGATAGGGATGATTCTAGATTACATTAGGCATTTCAAATATCTCACTTATTTGATCCCTCGTTATTTTAAACCCAAGTACGTGGGATATTTTCTTCATGTTTTGTGGGAGAACATCCATAGTTGGGTGTGCATCCAAAATCTAGAGTCATGGTTTCATGTGATACACATCGCTCTCCATGTCAAAATTTCATTCTAGAAAGGAATTGGTCCACTTTCCTATGGGGTGATTCCCACCATTCTATACGTGACCGCTTGGATGACACAATTTAGCTAAGTGTCCGCCAATGGATGTTGTCACCCCCAACCACATACCCCTCACTCACCCAACATTGAGGGATGGTTTCTATAGGTATTTCTCAAGACTCATCTCGAAAATCACTAACAATCGGTCGGGGGGTCTGAAAATTAATGAATGATGAGTGAGAAGGCCGGCAAAAATGAGGCCTCTATTTTCGTTGTGGATTACCGTGTAGTCCCATAAATAAATGTGCCACACCAAAAATGTGTGTGTTTATATTGGGAGAATATTATGATCTCCATGGAAATAGTAAACCACCTAGAGATGACGACTTACCTTCGACATTGATTGAGATCTCAGATAAAGCTGACTCCAAGATCGTGGAGCACCATGATTTGTACACCGACTTTTCATCTCACCACCAACAATCTTGGAAAATGAAATATATGAAAGTGGAAGGCCAATTGGGTGGAATTTCCATTCTAGTTCTACTAGACAGTGGCGCAACCCAAAATTTTTATTTCCCATTGTTAATCAAGCTGCTTGGACTACATGTACAACACTCTTAGACAATGTTTGTCTAATTGGGTGATGGGAAAAAAATTGTTTAGTCAAGGGACTAGTCTGAACCTAAAATTAGAAATGGGTAACTATGTCTATTCAATTTATTCCCATGTATTGAACATCAAGGACCTTAACCACATTCTTGGAATATCTTGGTTTTGAACTCTTGGTGAGGTACAGATTAATTGGAAACTGATGACAATGTGATTTTTCTTAGGACGGAAGGATTATCTTCTTAGGGGGGAGGAAAAAATCACTGAAACAACTTCCATTTTGACTAAAGGGTCCAATATTTCCTATAGTAGTGGATGACACTGAGTTCTGTATGGTATATCCCCACAAGAGGAACACTATCCTCAGAAGCCTTTTTAATGAAAAAGGACTATGATAATGCTTGATCGGTTTCCCATGGTGTTCTCCGAACCCATGGGCCTTCCTCCAAACAGGTCACACACTCATGCAATTAGACTACTGTTAGGATAGGGTCCCATATCAGTTTGTCCCTATCATTATCCACACTCTAAAAAATGATATTGAATGATAAGTGCAATCTCTACTACAGTAGTTGTGCCAAATTATACACTACTACAATAGTCGTTCCGAAGTCTACATTTCACGGTATGGGATGCTATAATTCATCCCAACATCATCTAAACATATTGACCTACACTAATCCAATAATCTTCCACTTGGATCTTAATTTGCTATACTGACCACCTTCGATGCAACTAACTTAGACAACTTACTTAATATGAGCTCCTCCTCTTCTTCACTCACTAGTGTGTGATTTACATTCAAAAATTCAATTTCAAGTTGATGGTTTATGAAATAAAAGAATTAATTATAAATATCTGATAAAAATACCATTTAGTTGAACATTGAATTCATCGGAAGTTTGTATCCACCATTAGTTCAGCAAAACAAAAATTTGAACTACTAGTTCTTCCACCTCTGCCTTTGAGCATCGGGCATCCTAACAATCTCAAATTTAAAGACTTGTTTCATAAAACCTCATTGGAATCCTTAAAAACTTTGGGAAAACCAACTCCCCACTCCATGTATGTTTCAGTATTCTCCATATTCATCTCACTCAGTTGAGTCCCACAGAGGCATAATACCACCTCAAACTTTCCTAGACTAAATATTTCATGAACATGTTGGCCAGATTTTGCTTTCCTATGATCTTATAAATCTCAAAAACCATATCCTAAAATAGATTCTGAATGAAATTTAATTTTAGGTCAATGTGTTTCATTATTTCATGAAATACCAGATTCTTGGAAATGTGGATAACACTTTGACCATCACATAATAGAATTCCTCCTGATGTTTTCTGAGTTTCTTTAGAAATCATGTTAACTAAATAAAATCCTTCCCAGATTCTGTAGCTATGAAATATTATGATTCAATTTTAGATGAATTCACTGCCTTCTTTATCTATGAAATTCATCTAATCGCTACTCCTCCAAAGGTAAACACAAAACTCGTTGCACTTTTTAGTGAGTCATAATCACTAGAAAATTTCACATCAAAAAATACTAATAGAGTACCATCTTCCTTGAATTATAAAGATTTATCTACCAATCCTTTAAATATCATATGATCCACTTCACAACTTCCCAGTGATCTTTCCCAGGGTTAGACATGAAACAACTAACAACTCCCACTACAAAGGAAATTTATGACCGCGTACAAACCGTCGCATACATCAATCTTCCAACATTTGAAGCACACAAAACTTTCACCATGTACCAGAACTTATATTGCGTTGAAGGCACCTATACCTTGGATAACTTGAATAGGACATTACATACATGGATTTTCTTGATAGTTTAAATGAAATTATTTAGTATGAATGGTTGGGAGTCTCAATTGTGAATATGAAGTACATTTTTGTGATCATTTTTTTCAATAATTGATCTATTATGTTAATTATAATTAATATCTTTTCATTTTTTCTACAAGAATATATATCACTACTATATAAAAGGAAATCCCTGTGATGAAAAATTAGGGCTCATTAATCCAGCTATCATTTCTACAAAAAAAAATTCATTGGATAATGAAAAAATTATAATTAAATCAATGAGTTATCTGTAGTGATTGAACAAAAAATAATAGAAGATGTGATATTATTGATTTCTACAATGCATGGATAAAACTCTAAAGAGAAATTATATAAAATATATTTTTATTTTTTTCATTGCTTATTCCTTTTTGTTTTTTAGGAAACACTAGATGCTCATTATAGTCAATTTAGACACTCTGAAGGTTTATTTTTTGGATAAAATACATGGAATTCCAACAAATCAATCACACATGATGTATATTGTAAATATATAATGCACCACAATCAAAATTTTATAGATAAATTTCAAATTATATGTTTTATAATGTGTTTTAATGGATTTTTTTGATATGGTGATATTTAAATATTGATAAAATATTGGTATGAGGATGGAAACTGGGTACAAGATGCTTATTGATTTCTACCCATGGATACAAATTAGGGTATATATAATAATATTTCACTATAAAAACATATATCTGTTGTAATAGTGGGTTCCCTAAACCCAACTATACAATACTATTTATTACTATTTCATGTATACAGGGAGATATGCATGATGTACACTTACCATTATAGTGTAGAAATTTCTGCATCCACTATTTAATGGTAATGTCCATAGATTATTTGTTATATCAAAATTTTATAGTAGATATCATGTTATAATGATAACCTCAAGATACTATGACATTAATCATAAATATATGTCTTATGGTCTAGATACATTATACTGAACGGACATAGTATATGTTAGACTATCTGGTGTCGTGGGCTCATAAGCATTGATAATTTTTCTTATAAAGTTCACACTTTGTGATATCTAGAAGTTGAGATCATGAGGATGAACCCACCAATAGGAGCACCGCATGTTTTGGGTGTCATTGGATGTTCCTATCCATAGACATGTGTATAGGTCTCCTAACTTGAGATCATTATCAATTTATGTCATTTGATCGTGTACTCATCATTGATGGTATGCTAATGGTTGGATGGTTAAGATAGAATTTGTCTCTTACAAGTTGAGGAAGTAATATCTTGGTCAGGTTTATCAGGTGGGTAGTATCATCATAAATTCATGGTCATGGCACTTGAAGGGAAATCCATCGATTTATATCAACAATTAATAAAGAAAAAAAGGATAATGATATAAATGTGCATCCTCATTTATGAGATATTGAATAACAAAGATATTATTGTACGCAATGCATGTTTGTAGGTTAGTTGTTGTTTTCCTGACTATTCCTTATCTCTTCATGGGCTTTTGATGAGTTTTTAGACTCCGCTCTTGGTATGTTAATACTATTCACTACTATTGAGAAAGGGTCTTAGAGGGTCACACACAATATCATATTCAAGAATCTACCTTATTCTGATGAATAGGTATATAAAAGGTGGTGGGCCCCACTATAGGATCCAAGAGTTGTTCAAGTTTTATCAATCACCGATAAATAAATAAATTCATTATTGTGTAAGTAAAGAATAATTTGGTTGAATTTATTTATTAAAAATATTTAAAAGTATTTAAGTAAATACGAGGAATAATATTATATGAATGAATATTATTTTAATATTCAATGTTTGTTTAATATTAGCAGGAATTATAAGTCGAGTTAATGAATCGGGTTTATCGCATAATATATTTAATATATATTACAGGTATGTGATATAATATAAATAATATTTATGACGCGGTTTAGTTCATCATAATTATTTATTACTTATTTAGTGGATGTGTAATATATGGGGGATGGGGAACCTTTTTTGGGTATTTGAAGCATCCACTATAAATAGCATAGGAGAGGCTCATTCCTTACACTATTCATTCATTTAGAATGAGAGACTCTCTCTCCTCCCACTTCCTAGAGAGAGAAGGTTTCTTTTTAAAATAATATTACAATGGATGGCTAGTTCACAAACTTTTGTTTTATTTTATAAAATACTAAAAGGGAGTTTGTTTTGTCTACACACAAGACAAATGGGAGAGTTTTTTTGGGTGAATTCTACTATTTTCCACAAAATCAAGAAAATTAATGGGGGAAATTTTTGTTTTAAAATAACAAGTTAGGATTCTCAAAGATGCCTTATCTTCCACGGTGAAGGCCCCAACCTTGTCTAAAACCATCACCGGTGTGCCTCCCCTCGGTAGCTGGCTTCTCCCTGGTTGGTCATCGAGCTTCATCATGCCATCCTGAGAGCATCGCGGTCATCTATCCCAGCCACCATAGACCTCCCCCCGATGCAAGCTCGCTGCCCCAGAATAACCTCCTCCTCCTCCTCAATTAGCTCCCCACCTCCTCACTAACCACCCTTCAGCCACTGACCATGTTAGCCATCCATCGCACGACCACCGATCGCTTCCATCCTAGTGAGGCTGAACACTCCCCCCCCCCCACCTAAGACCAAGCGGTCGCACCTCCCTCTGGTGGGTTCGACCAGAGTCACCTGCACGACGGCTCTTGACTCACCAGATCTTCTATGATCGCGTGCACAACCACCGCCCACCGCCAGATTTCCCGATTGTCATCCTGGTCAATCATGAGCCAACCACTACGGATTTGGTCATGTCACCCCGGTCCAAGTGGCCTCCTCCTCCGGTGACCTACCTCATCACATCAGAGCCTTGCCGCACTACCACTGTGTTTAGTGAAATTTTAGTAAAAGAAAAGAAATGATTTGATAGTTTTTAAAAGAAAAGAAATGGAAAGAAATGATTCTGATTTCTCTCATTGTGTTTGGATCAATAAATTAGTAAAAGAAAAGAAAAGATTTGGATTTCTCTCCATCATGTTTGGTGACACTTTTTAAAAGAAAAGAAAAGAAATTGTTTTGGTGCAAATGACATAAATAGCCTTTGTTAAAAAATAAAACATACACACAAGATTAAAGGGAAAGATTTCCAAGATAAAAAAAACCATAGATTAGATTCTCATGGACACCACACCTACCACCATATTTGTCCAACATCAATAATTTATGTTAAATGACACAAATAACCATTTTTTTTAAATTACCTTTTTTATGACAAATCAAAACACATTAATTTTGATTTTAATCAATTCTTATCTTTCATATCACCAAAATTAGGTAAACATTAAACTACGAACATTATTAATACAAATTTTAAAATTTTAAAAAATTAAATAAATATAATCAAAATTATTTATATAATTTATTAATTCAAAATTATTAATTCGAGGTAATCAAAATTATAAATTCAAAATTATTAATTTAAAACAATTATTAATTAAAAATAATTATTAATTAAAAACAATTATTAATTCAATATAATTACTAATTTAAAACATTTATTAATTCAAAATATTTTTTAATTCAAAATTATTTACAAATTATTTATATAAACAATTAATTCAATATAATCATAATTATTTATAATCAAAATTATTTATAAATTATATATGATTATTTATATACACATAATTAGTTATAATCAAAATTATGTATATACACATTATCAAAATTATTTATATTTGATTGTTATTGTTAAAAAGGGTTAGGTATAGCCGTCAAATGACATCTCACGCATGCTATAAGGAAAATCCACAAACAAATGACATGGGGACTTGACTCTATAACCAGTGCCCCAAAAAAATATTTTCATGAGTATCTAAATATTTTGTTTTCCCCCGTATGAAAGTTAATAATATTTTTTGTCTCTTGAAAATATTTTATTTATCCTAAGAAAATATTTTTTGTTTTTATTATTAATAATTAAAATTATTTTCATTTATATAAATATTAATGGGGAATAGTGCAACAATTTGAAGGAATAAAAGATGCGAACATTGTCTATATAGACATATAAGGATAATATTGGAAATTTAAAAAACACCACAACCTCACACACTATTTTTGTTCAAATCATCCCAATTTTGGAATGATTGTAAATGGAGAGTTGGAGAGAAATGTTTCTCCCCGGTTCTCTCCCATCATATTTCCTTCGACCAGCTTTTGTCTCCCCAAACGACAGAAATCATTTTCTATCCCTCCTAATTCTTTCTTTTCTTCCCGAATCTCGGCTACCAAACGAGGTCTACCTATTGTTGGTGACCTCCCACACTGCTGTCTCCAAAGCTAGACCGCCACCATTTAGTAGATCATCCACACTCCTCCAGTCCTAGCAGATCTTCCACCCACCATCGGCGATGCCCTTGCCATGCGAGGTAACTCCCTTCCCATTTCTATTTGACTTGATACTCCCCACAATGGGTTTGGGTGGATCTTCCCAACCAAAAACTTTGCGAGTCCTTCTGACTCAGAAAAACCCTGCACTATCTCTACACGGCCCAGAATGGCCCAACGTGAGGTTTCGGGGACCTAGTTATTTTATATAATCAAAATCAATTATGTTGGTAAATTTAATTTTAGTATTAAATTAAATTAATTAAAAATTAAGTTTTGGTTTATAAGATATAATATTTTGATATTTTGTAAAATAAATTAACTTAATTTCAGTATTAATTTAATTAATTAATTTTTCAAATTAAAATTAAATTAATTATTGGACCGAATAAAATAAATTATTTGAATTTATAAAATTAATTTAATTAAATTAAATTTCCTCATGCTTTAAATTTATAACAATTTAATTTTATTGCATGTTTAATTTTTAATTTCGCATTTAATTACGCGATGACTGATCTTGAGCACAAACTGACCAATGTATGTTTGAAATTTTATTTATTTAATTAATTATTTAAATTTAATGTGATGGATGTAATTAATTAAAAGACGGTTTTCACATCGTCAATTTTTTTTGTTTAATATGTACTAGGTTCTTTGTGTCCACAAGTGATGTTTTGTTGTGTATTACACATTCCCGAGACCCCCTCACTTGCGTGCAAGTATGTATGTATAATGATGAAGACGGGATAAGACGTGGACCATGTCGAGATGAATCGGTATTCCATATGAGATGATGACACATTGGGTCAGGGTGCGAGCTGTAATACGAGTCAAGACCCGACTCGGGTATTATACCCCTAGATCATGGTTGGTCTATTGAGTTTAAATGGATCAACCAATAATAGATAGTCAAGATCAGTTGTGTGGTATATTTAATTTATGTATTGTTTATTGTTTTATTGAATCTTCAATTTTACACAATCACATTAAATAATAAACACAAAAATTCATATATTTTAAAATACAAAAAAAAAGTTTTGAGTTTGAATGTTTTTCTATTTATTGCACAGCCAATTGTGTGTGAGATCACATAGAAGATGTGTATCAGATAAAAAATGATTTTATATGTCGATAAAAAATATTAAAAACTCTCACATAAATATTAAGTCGCAAATGCCACCCTTAATTTGAATTTGAACACAACCAGGTGTTCGAAGTGCTCAGTCAGCCATATTTGAGGTTGTCTCATACTACTGGGAAGTTATTATGAGAACGATGAGTTTACTTAACTAAATACGGCAGAAAAGGGGTAGTAATATCTAGCTTGCTACAAATTTAGAGGTAAACTTTGAGTAAATAAGGTTTTTTATTTTAGAATTTGGGGATTCACTCAATAGATCAAGGATCCGCGAGTTAATGTGGTTGTCCAGACAAACGTCTACATTGAACTCTCTGAGTAGTGGCATAGGAAAAGAATGTAGACTATAAGGGAAGATTTAAGGATCGTTTCCACTAGAATACTTGAGTGACAGAGTATTCTAATTCTAGTATAGAGGGTTGTTGGAGTTCGATAAAATAATGGGAAACATTTAATGATTTAATTAATTAATCAATAATGTCTAAATCGGTAATCAAGATAAAAGTATTAATATGATAGATTTTTTTTTTGAAAATGACAAGTAATGCCAAAATTATATTGAGATAACTATTAGACAAAGTCAGTGTCCTCACCGGAAAAAATTTCCAAGAGAAGTACAACCACTTGCGCAAATTATTATTATATCGGAAATTCAAGGTGCTAATGTCCCCAATACCTTTTAAGTCTCCTCATGAAATGATAGTCACTAGTAGAAATAGGACCTATACCAATAGTTTTGTCCAAACCGTTGGTAAAGGTCACTGATTTGGACATACACCAACGGTTTGTCCAAAACCGTTGGTATAAGTCACTTATATGGATCTATACCAACAGTTTTGGCCAAACCATTGGTATAGGTCACTAATTTGGACCTATACCAATGGTTTGGACAAAACTATTGGTATAGGTCACTTCTATGGACCTATACCAATGGTTTTGGCCAAAACTGTTGGTATAGGCCCAATATAGTGGCCCTATACGAACTGTTTTGGCCAAACCGTTGGTATAGGGTGGACCTATACCAACGGTTTGGCCAAAACTGTTGGTATAGCTCAAAAAATCAAAGAATATTTACCAACGGTTCTCAAAACTGTTGGTATAGACCTATACCAATGGTTTTTAGAACTGTTGGTATAGGTACACACATTCTTTTATGGAAAATTTTTTCAAATAACATTAAATAAATCAAAATTTAAAATACTTAGGAATATACATATATATATATATATATTAAATTATGTTCACAAAAGTCATGTTAGGTTAGTGGTTAGGTCATTGGATTATAAATGGGAGGTGTTGGGATGAAAACCAAGACATGATTTTTTTTGAATTACCTATACCAATAGTTTTATGAAACCATTGGTATAGGTTTTTCATATGACCTATACCAATGGTTTTCCTAGAACCGTTGGTATAGACCTATCCCCATGCCAAACTAGCCAACGGTTATCCAAATCATTGGTACAAGGTATTTTTATATTAGTGAGTGTTAAAATTACTTATAGGAGACTCTTTTTATTATGTATATGATGGGTTTTTCATGATTATTTCATCAATTTCTGATATAATTTATGGAAACTACATCAATACATAGATGATATTACATGTAGTCTCATCTTCGAGAAGTTTGAGAGGAGAAAGTGAAGCGATATGTGAATGGGTGATTATTACATAGGAGATGTGTAAATATAAAGATAGATCATGAGTCATTAATATATCCTTTTCACCCATATACTTTAGCTTCTTTTAATATTACAAAATGAATAGTATGGAGAAAATTCTTTCTTACCTTTTGGGTAAGGTTTTCCAAGCAATAAGAACATTAAAAAAAGATTAATCTTTAGTTCTTATGGAAAACAAGTTAAAAGACAAGGTGAAAAGGCCAATGAAAAGTGTCAAGTAAAATGAACCTTTGCAACATCCTTCAAAGAAAATAGGTATAAATAGGAGGTTATTTTTTTCACATATCATGAAATAAATTCGATGGAAGATAAACACAATGAACTGAATTGAAGAAGCAAGTAGTTTCTACTTCTTCGAGTATATTCATTAATTACAAGTAATGTTTTTGTAATACTTCTTGGGTATTAAATAAAATATTCTAATCAAATATGTGTATATGAATATAGTAACTAATAAATTATAGAAACATTACTATAAATAAGGTGTATTCTCCAAGAAGCTGATAAAGGGTGGTTCCAAAGTTAGGAGTGAGAATCGCGCGACTTCTAATTCCTAAGTAAATGATTCAAGTAATACTTTTATTGAGTATAACCAAAACATTTATCTCACATGTCCTTTGGACACAATGTGACATTATTCCATTTTAAAAATAAATGTTGTTTGTGGTATTTCATACTCAACGAATAGTTCGGTGATAAATAAATCATATGCAATACATGATGAATATAAAATGTAAGATCTGTATATCCAGTTTTGGTAAAATAATACTTTGTCAATAAAAACTATGTGTATGTTAAAGATATACCCAGTATGATATTTTTTAGAGTTGGTGTCCTATGACAAACTATTTTTACTTTGATTACATGTATATTCAATGTATTGAATGTTAATAAAACTTCTTATTACATATTATTTGTTGTTCTTCATGACTCTAATGTAATAATTTCCTAGAGTATACATCATATTGACAAGGTCATAACAGTTCCCTACTATGATGAGAACCTTGACATGATATAATGATATTATAAAATGATTCTATGTGTTTGGATAATGTAATATGATGGGACACAAAGTACATATATTTTCATGTGTGAGTACTCATAATCAGATGAGGCTTCTTCTCATGAAGTTAGAACTTGGTAATCTCCAAGACATGAGGTTATGAGAACAGACCGGACAGTAGGAATTCCACATGTTTTGGTGTCATTGGATATTCCTTTCTATAAGAATTTTTGATGGTCCTTATACTTCAAGATTATTATTAATGCATGTTAAAACTCATTTACTTAGATGTATTCTGTAAACCATGACAATAATAGTTCATGGTGAAGTTGTCTATGTTGGGTGCATCACAAGTGACATGAAATTAATGAATAAGTCAAGAAAGAATTTTTCTCTTCCATCTTTATGGAAGCTAATATCTCAACCCTTTGATTAGAATAGAATCTTCACATTAAATTCCATAGTCGTGGTGTAACGACGTGTTTATTTCATATAGTCAAAGAATGACATATCGAGCATATAAGTTGGTGACACAGATGTGCAACTTGCTTAATGAGATATTATGAAAAAGGGATTATATCAAATAGTAAGCATTCATATGTGTTTGTCATCATTGTGACATTAAGTTATTTCTCTTGGGTTCCTTGACTTGTTGTGAGGCAGTAATCTTAGACTTTTGGTAGGCCCGCCTAATGCCAAGGAGAAATAATCCTAGAGGGTCACACACTAAGTGTTTCCATTAATCTCCATTAAATTCTATTTGAGTTTAATTAATATAATAAATATTATTATAAATCCTGAGGAATAATTTTATTCAAGTTACATTGATCGCGCAAATATTAAATAAATATTTATTCACCAACTTGTAAATAAAATATTTATTTTATTTATTGAATATTTTAATAAATATTTATTCACTAGATTGTGAATAAAATATTTATTCATTTGTTCAATAAATGTTAGAGGAGTTCAAATGGACCAATACCAAATCTGGTGACAAATATTAATTAACAAGATCGTTACATAATATTTTTTATTGCGCAAGTTAGCGTGCACCACAAAATAATAATTATATATGTATTATTATGTATCATGAGGTTTATTAAAGGTAATAAATGTTATTTAACAGTTGGTATGTAATTAAATAATATTTTAACTTAAATCCCAAATCTATGAATAGGCGGCTATGACTATTGTGTAAATCATCCAAAAATAAATAATTAAGAATTATTATGCACAACGAATTCTCTCTCAACTCCTTCTCTATCTCTCTATCAAGAATGAGAAGTGTAAGATATATTTCTTCAAGACCAAAGAATGAGTGATCAAGAACGAACAACATAATACATTTGACTTGCAATGCTAGCACCCAGAGATTGAGTGGTATTTCTCATAGATCATAGGAGCATGTGTGGATCACCGCTAGAGGGATTCTATACTTGGATCCTCACAACACAACAAAGGTAATCCGAAAGTGTATTTTTAGATGATCAATATTCACCAATGAAGAAAGTTATTAAGCCTAGGTAATTATTTCTCCAAATATTAAATAAATTAATTATAAATTTTAAGATCAAGATCCTCACTCTTGGTTTCAGGTAATGATTATTAAAAGAAATTTTAATATAGAACCCACCTCCACATGATTCCATTGTGTCTGGAACCAACAAGTGGTATCAGAGTAATCACATTTAAATTTATAAGTATTTATTTTATTTTTGATCTATGTGTAATTATGGTTAGATTTTCATTTCATGTTATTAAATCTTTAATCCTATTTGAATTAAAATGTTATCGATGTATTAATCATGTTTGTTCAGTGTTTCATTTTCTTAAAGGTTTAAAAAAAATGAATAATGATTGGAGATGCCATCAAGAAGTGGAAAATCATTGGCCAGTAAAACTGGGTTACATGACATGCAGTCGGAGCACATGCCGTATACCCATGCACGTTGTAACTAGAAGCACTGAACAATTAATTACACACGGTGCTTTTATTGCACATTTTGTATTGATCGGGCCAACCTGGCATGCGGCAAGTGGATACAGGGTTTGTAGCTAGCATGTACACACTGTGTAGTCTAGCTGAGTTAACACACTAAAGCCTCAGGCGTGTGATTTTGATATACAAAAACTAAGGTACATGACATGTAGCTTCATGTACACGCTATATAATCTCCCATTAATGGAAAAAATTAAATTTGCATTAAATTTGAAAATTTCAACATTAAAATATTATTTTATTGATTATAACACTATTGTGTGTTTAACAATTTAATAATAGTTTTAAATAATTTTAAATTCTCAATTAATTTTTTTAATTAATATTTCATTATTGGTTTTGAAATTTATTTTTCATGAATTTCATTAATGATGAGTATCTCTGAATAAGATCTAATGATCATTAATATGAAATTGAATTAATTAATTAATTAATTTTTTAATTAATGCAAGCATGTTTATCTTAAATAATAAAAGAATGAATAAATGAATGAATGTCAACCATTTACTTTTGTGTATTCTTTGCATGTATAAGTGTTCATGAGCTAGACCAATACATGTGTATGTGCTGGATGTTTTGATTTAATTTATTGCATGAGTTTGAAATTTTTTAATAATAAATTAAATGATTCCCTTCGAGTCATATATCCCTTCATTATTTTGTAGTACCTACGTGTCTAAGAATATTTATATAACCCCCTTTAACCAATCCTTTGGTTCCCCTCACCTACATGTGAGTAATAAGTATTTATAATTAATTGAGCATCCCAAGGCATGTGAAGGTGGTTCAAGATGGAACCATAACGATGCCAACCCAAGTGATAAATAGGTGGAAATGTGGAATATTACAACTCATGCCAAGACTGAAAATAGGAGTTATTTCCCCTAGGTCAAAGGTTGATTTAATGTTAGCTCATTAAATCAACCATTAGATAAAGCTCGTGAATGAGTCGTCTAATTAATTTTTTATTTCTATTTATGCATTTATTTATTTTATGGATGCAATACCATGATCACATAAATAAATAAATTAATTTTCAAAGATGGTAATTGAATAAATGAATTGTGCATAAATGTTTTATCCAACATGGTTAATTAATTAACACCTACTTAATATTAACAAGAAGTGTAAAGGATAAAACAAGATAAAATTTGTACATAATAAATTAAAATCCCTCAATTAAATATTAAGTCAGACTAAGCCTTCCATTACTTGATTGAGAATAAAACCATACAACTAAGTTTATTACATGACCAAAGTCTGAACAATTACTTTTATCAGGGAGTTCTCATGAGAGTTTTGGGTTGAATTAACCAAAATTTTATTGAGTTTAATGACCAAAGTATATTAAATACAAATTTGGAGGAAAGTTTCGAGGAAATCCAAGTCAAGATTTCAAGATAGGGGAATATACTTAATGGATCAAGGAGATTCAAGTCTATAGTTGACAAGACAGCCTACCTAGTTACTTTATTATGGTTTTCATGGCCAAAGTCTGGATCATTAAGAAAAATAATGAGGATCCTTGACACTAGAATGTTAAAGAAACTAGAAATTCTGATTTCAATGGTGAGAGATATTGAGACTTGATAAAATAGTGGGAGAGTTAATAAATAAAAATTTAATTTATTATATCATACTTATTTTGTAATAAAGCAAAGTACTAATAATCTGATCATTTAATTGTGGAATAAAATGAAAAGTTCATCATCCAAACTATCTTTATGATCAACATTGGAGAAAGATAACCTCCTAACTGGTAGTAAATTCCAGAAGTGGTTTAGATGTATTTGGGTTGTGCTACTCTATGGATGGAAATCTTATGTGCTAGACTCCTCAATTATTGATCTGCTTACTAAAGAGGTGAGTGATGAAGAGTTCCTTATCTATGAAAAATATTTGAGTGACATGGTTGACATTCAATTTTTAATGATTTTATTTATGTTTAGTGAACTAATGAAGTCTCAAGAAAATATGGATGCATATAGCATGATTGATCACCTCTGTGGTCTTTACCATGAGAGATTTAGACAATAACGGTTTGAGATTTCCAAGGCTCTCTTTCAGAGTAAGATTGGAGAGGGTGCCCCAACTGGGCCTCATAGAGTCAATCTCATTGGCTAAAATGACCATTTAGAGGTTCTAGGGTTTAAAATCCCTGAATAACTGGGTGCTAACCACATTATGGCATCACTCCCTTAGAGATTATACAACTTTTTTGTGAATTTTAATATAAACAACATTGAGAAGTCTCTATAAAATCTTATTACTCTTATTCTCCAAGTATATTAGGATACAAATCATGAAAAAACCTTATGGTCTTTTATTGAACAAATATAATGGGAAATCAAAGAGATTTAAGACCAAAGATTCTTCACACCCTTACAAGAATAGGAAGATCAAGGGGTAAGCAATGGAACATAATGCTGTCTATTTCACATGTGGCAAGAAGGGCCACTGGAAGAAAAACTCCAACTATCCAAAGAAACAAAGGGAATATTCAGATGTGTTTTTTATCGAGTGAATTTTTATATTTCTAAAAATTTGGTATCAGATATATATCTTGGTGCTCATGTATGTATTAAAATATATAAACCAAGTAGATTCAGAAAGATTGGACAAGGAGAGGTAGATCTTCAAACAGTCAATGGAGCTAAACTTGTTTTTGTGGTTATTGGATACTATGACCTCACGTTTCCAACTAGAATGATCTTGGTTTTATGGGTTGTTATTATGTGACTTTAGTTACCAAAAACATTATTTTTGTATCCAAACTTGATACAAATGGATTTATTTTCAAATTTGGGAGTAAATGCTACTTCTTTTATAAAGATAACATTTTTTATGGTAAGGCACATTTAAATAATGGTCTTTATGTGTTGGATTGCATAAACCAAATAATGGTAATCGATGACCAAGTAACTTCACTTGACTAATACCCCACCCAACTTTGGCATCACTGGCTAGGTCATGTAAATAAAAAGTGCTTTACTAAATTACATCAAGATGGATATTTATATTATTTTGAACTAAAACCACTTGGTGTATGTCACGCATGTTTATAATAAAAAATTACCAAAGCCCCATTTAGTAGGAAAGGTGAAAGGGATAAATATCTTATTGAATTATTTTATATGAATGTGTGTGGACCATTTCCTATTGAAGTGAGGGGTGGGTACTCATACTTCATAACTTTTACTAATCATTTTAGTAGATATGGATATGTCTACTTAATGAGGTATAAGTCATATTTTTTGTTAAATTTAAGTAATTCAATAATGAAGTTTAGAACTATATGGTAAGAAGATTAAGAAAATTTTCTCAGACCTTGGTGGAAAATATCTTAATCAAGACTTCATTGATTATTTATGGGAGTTTGGGATTTTATCTCAACTCACTCCTTCCTTATACACCTCAGTGGAATAGTTTAAGCGAAAGGAGGAACCACAACTTATTGGACATGGTGAGATCAATGATGAGTCATGCAAGTCTTCCATTATACCTTTGGGGATACTCATTACAAACAGTGGTATACATACTAAACTGAGTGTAAAATAATAGATGGTATACCATATTAATTATGGAATGGAAAGAAACTTGTGTTTTCATACTTAAATGTTTAAGGTTTCGAAGAATTTTTTAAGGCCTCTTCAGGTAACAAGATTGCACCTCAAGGCATAAAGTATATCTTTATAGGATATCCTAAAGAAACAAAGGGATACTACCTATAAAATTCTTCAGAAAAAAAGGTTTTTGTTGATAGATGTCCCACATTTATTGAGGATGATCTTATATCTAAAATAAATCGTGGGAGTGAGATAGACTTTTATGAAGTTCAAGATCAAGATACACAAGAGTTGGCATAAGAACAAATTCCACAAAACCCCTTGGAAGATGAAATTGTTATAGAGACATAATTACTGTATAGAAGTACTAGAGAGGTTAGAGACCCAGAATGGTATGGTTTTTTGGTCACTGAGGATGTTGAATCATTATTAGTTGATAATAATGATCCTATAACTTATAAGGAAGCAGTAAGTGGTGCATATGTTTCCAAGTGGCAAGAATCTATGAATTTTGAAATGGATTCCTTATACCAAAACCAAGTCTGTATTTTGGTATACCTTATAGTAGATGTAAATACTATTGGTTTAAAATGGATATTCAATAAGAAACTATACAGGTAAGGATTATTTAGTACCTATAATGTACGAATGGTTGTAAAAGGGTTTAAATAGTGTCAAGGCATTGACTATGATGAAACATTTTTGCTAGTTACAATTCTAAAATCCATTAAAATTCTACTTGTCATTGTATCTTTCCATGATTATGATATTTGGAAAATTAATATCAAAATATCCTTCCTTAATATGAACATTAAGTAATATGCCTATATGACACAGTCTGAAGGGTTTATGACTCCAAAGGATGTCAACGTGGTATGCAAGTTACAAAGATCCATTTATGGATTAAAGAAATAATCCAGGTTATGGAATATTCATTTTGATGAGGCCATAATGGAATTTGGTTTCATAAAGAATGAATGCGAGCCATGTGTCTATAAACAGTTTAGTGGGAGTACAATCATTTTCTTAATAGTATATGTTGATGACATATTACTCATTGTAAATGAAATACCAGTCTTATAGTTTGTTAGGGTGTGGTTGAATAAATGATTCTCTATGAAGGACTTGGGTGATAAAACATATATTCTTGGGATTAAGATTTATCATGATATATCTAAGAGGTTTCTCGGCCTAAGTCAAAGTACATACATTGACAAGATACTAAAAAGATTCAGTATAGAAAAAACCAAGAGGGGATTGTTTCTAGCATCACATGGAATTTATATTTCCAAAAAAATGTGTCCTCAGAAACATTAGGAAATAAATATAATGAAAATTATTCCATATGCATTAGCGATTGGGTCAGTCATATATGTTATTCTCTGTAATAGGTTAGATGACGCCTATGAATTAAGTGTGGTATGAAGATATCAAGATAATTATGGTGACCACCATTGGATGGAGGTCAAGACAATCCTTAAGTATCTGAGGAATATTAAGGATATGTTCTTAGTTTATGGAGGAGATGAGGAACTAGTCATCAGAGGATATACAGATCCTAGTTTCCAAATTGATCAAGTTTACATGAAGTCACAAACAGGAAACATCTTCACTTTGAATGGAGGTGTTATGAGATGGAAGGCTCAAAGCAAGCTATGTTTATAGATTCTGTAGTAGATTCTGAGTATATTGTGGCTTACAAGGTAGCTGAAGAATTAGTATGAATGAAAAAATTCATCCATGATCTTGTTGGAGTTGGTTTCCTAGGACTAACTATTTTTACTCTGATTACATGTATATTCAATGTATTGAATATTAATAAAACTTATTATTACATATTGTTTGTTGTTATGAATGAATATAATGTAATAATGTCCTAGAGTATACGTCGTATTGATAAGGTCATAGCAGTTCCCCGTTATGATGAGAACCTTTATGTGCTATGATGATATTATCAAATAATGTTCTATAGTTGGATAATATACTATGATGAGACACATAGTACATAGACTATTAGGTGAGAGTACTCATAAGTATATGAGGATTATTCTCATGAATTTCACACTTGATAATCTCCAAGATGGGATATTATGAGAGAAAATCCACCAGTAGGAATTTCACATGTTTTGGTGTCATCAGATATTCCTATATATGAGAATGTGTGATGGTCCTTAAACTTTAAGATTATTATTAATGCATGTTACAACTTGCATACTTAGATGCATTTCATAAACTATGATGATAGCAGTTCATGATGAAGTTGGATATGTTGGGTGTGTCACGAGTGACATTTAATTAATGAATAATTCAAGAAAGTATTTGTCCCTTCCATCTTGATGGAACCTAATATCACAGCCCTTTGATTAGAATAGAACCATCGCATTATATTCCATGTCCATGGTGTAATTATGTGTTTATTTCAAATAGTCAAAGAAATACATATCAAGAATATAGGTTGGTGACATGGATGTGAAACCTTATTGATGAGATAGAGTGAAAAAGAGATTATATTACACAACGATCATTCGTATATGGTTGTTGATGTTGCGTCATTAAGTTTTTTCACCTGGGTGTCTTGACCCATTGTTAGACAGTAATCTTGGACTTTAGGCGAGCCTTCCTAAATCCAATGAGAAAGAATCCTAGAGGGTCACACACTAAGTGTTTCCATTGATATCTATTAAATTCTATTTGAGTTTAATTAATGGAATAAATATTATTCTCAAGTATAAGGAATAATTTTATTCAAGTTACACCGATCACACGAATATTAAATAAATATTTATTTGTCTGCTTGTGAATAAAATATTTATTTTATTTATTGAATATTTTAATAAATATTTATTCAATAGATTTTGAATAAAATATTTATTTATGAATAAAATATTTATTCATTTGTTCAATAAATGTTAGAGGAGTTTGAATGGACCAAGACCAAGTCTGATGACAAATATTAATTAATAAGATCGTTACATAAGATTTGTTATTGTGCAAGTTAGTGTGCATCAAAAAATAATAATTATATAATTATTATTATTTTTAATGGGGTTTATTAAAGTTAATAAATGTTATTTAATGGACGGTATGTAATTAAATAATACTTTAACTCAAATCACAACTCTATAAATAGATAACTATGTCTATTATGTAGAGAATCCAAAAATTGAGAATTAAGAATTATTGCGCACAATGAATTCTATCTCAAATCCTCCTCTCTCCCTCTTAAGAATGATAAGTGAAAGAGATATTTCTTCAATACTGAAGAATTATCGATCAAGAATGAACAATTCAATACATTTGACTCGTCGCGCTAGCACCCGAAGATCGAGTGGTGTTGCTCAGAGATCATAGGAGCACGTGTGGATCACCGCTAGAGGGATTTTGTCCTTGGATATTCACAATGTAATGAAGGTAATCTAAAATGATTTTTTCAAATTATCAACCATCACCAATAAAGAAATTTCATAAGCCCATGTATTTATTTCTTCAAATATTAAATAAATTAATTATAAATCTGGCATGCAATATCCTCTCTCTTGGTTTCAGTTAATGGTTATTAAAATAAATTTTAATATATCACCCACCTTTTCATTATTCTACTACTCCTGGAACCAACAACATTTAGAATATTTAGAGTTAAAGACCTTATGTATTATTGAGATATTTAGTTTTGGACAAATATACCTTTATAAATAAAGGTGCCCCACAAAGATTTCGGAATTAGTTTGGCTAGAGAGCACGAAATATTCCAAGGGTAAGCTAGTGGTAAATATACTTCATTAGATTCCTTTAAAGTATTTATTAAGGAATAATAAGTGAAGTATGGTATATGCATGGTCAGAAGATATAAGATACTTCAATTTGGTTTGCGGAAGAATATATTGACCAAGAATTCATCTATCAATATAATGTAGCGTGGAGTAATTCCTAAATTCACATTACCTTGTCCATATCAGGGAAATGATGTTAATAAGGAGGATTGATTATGAGTCTTCTATGTTAACATTGATCAACAAAATGTAGCATGGAGTAATTAATAAATAAATATTTACTTAAACACATCGGTTCATGATGAAAGTAAAAGGAGTATCAATGTTGCAACTTATATCCATTGCATAAACTTCCATTACTTTCAAAAACATGCATCACAAATAATAGCATTATCCCATAATAATATGTCAACTATAATGAAAAATGGATATCATATGAGTTTTAGTATGATATAAATCCATTATGTCATGATAATATGTGCTTATATGCAAAGAGTTTTTTGAGGATATAAAGAAACCCACATCAAGGAAAAACATAATGTGCATCTATAGTAGTCATCCTAATGTTTTATAAGGATATGAAATATATAACGACCCAAAATTTTATCAATGAAAATTACTCTTGATCTAATTAAGTGTCTTATTATGTAAAATGGTTATATAACATATGCACTTCTTTGGTTTTATGATTTTGTATTTTAAAATACCATTAAGAATTGTGATCGTTGCTAATATAGTCGTTGAACAGTGATCACGTGATTAGTATAAATGTAGCACTTTAACAAATCCAATTTACTAAGAAAAAGGAAGAGATGACCTCATCCAGTAGAATTTCTCTATACGAAGCCCTTTTTTGGAGCTCGAAAATGAGGTGGAGTCACTAGGCTTCACTCTTAACCAAGCCCAATCTGAGCTTCAACATGTTAAGCTTGAGCGGAATCATCTACGATAGAAGTGAAAGTTAAAAGAGATTACCACCCAAGTGATGTTATATGAGCTTCCCCAAGAGTCTGTCACCAACGCACACCTTACCTTTAGGTCTTATGAAAATATTATAAGGGGTTATATAAAAATACCCTAGCACTATGGTTATGTACATTATTTTTGTATAGAGAATATATATTCATTTTATTGTTGTTACTTTGTAAATAGTTTTTAAAGAAAAAATAACATTTTTAGTTAATATTCAATTAAGAAATCTATTTTGATGAATTAATGGATTTTTGAATTAAATAATATTTTAATAAAATATTATTACTAAATTAATTTTTATTAAATTTAAATGATTGTATAATTTTTATGAATACAATTTCAATTTTTATTAAGGTTTGAAAGTTATTTTTGTCAAAACCCAAGAATTTTTTATAAAGGTCGGTTTTTATTTTAAAAGTAAAAATTCAAATATTTAGAAAATTATTTAGATAAAATGAATATTATTTTTGGGATCAGGATGTCAAAATTATCTAATAGTGAATTTTTCATAATTTTCTGAGACAATCGAATTTTTGGGTAAAAATTAAATACCATTTAAATATATAATGTGTTTTATGACATAATAATGACCCAATAGTGATTTAATAAAATAATATAAAAAATATTTTCGGCCAATATATGTTTTAAATTTAAAATAATTTTATTTTATTTTTGTTTTATTTATTTTACAAAGCTTTAGTGGACCCTCCAAGACTTATAAAACATTTTAACTTTTTAAAATGATTTCCTTGAGAGTGTGACTCACCTCCACATAAGCAAGCCTAATATTTTAAAAATTTCGGCCATTGGCCTTATAAAATAATTTTTTCCACTCCCCTTTGGCAAAAACCATGGGCAAAAACCATGGGTTGGTTTGTGGTTTTGATTAGTTTAATGTGTGGTGTCCAAAACCTAAATAATAAAGAATTTCGTCTCTTTTCCTATATAAACCCACCCAAGATCCCACTTATCTTCACTAAAAACCCTTTTAGTATGTCCCTACCCTAACCTCATCTCTCTAAAATCCTCCTAAGGCACCCCAAGCTCCCAATAATCCCCTCTCAAGCCTCTCATAAGCCTTTGGGATCACACTTCCAAGTAAGGGATTTCTTCCTTTTTCATTTTTTCTAAATTTCATTATGTTGTTTTTCTCTTTTATTTTAAATTAAAAAAGTTAGGGTGTGATTTAGAACCTCCCCCATACTTCCATCCATATTTTTTAATGATTATAGACTCCTTTATCTCTCATTAATTCCTCCCATGTACACCTGTTACCATGCCGAAATTCCGTAAGGAATTTCTCTCTTCTCATTTACATTCAAGTAAATATTTTGTATTATGAATATAAATTCCATTAAATATGTTGGTACATGTATATATATGATCCCCTTATTATCCATTTCATTTAAATATTTTATACACCCCTTTATCTCTCAACAACCATTTTTATGAAATCTTATGTCACGTCGTTATGCTGCCGAAATTGCATCGCGATTTTCTAAGCCAAAGTCATTGTATAGTGAATACCATGTCCATTTCTCTATAAATGGTATTCACCTTTATGAACATTTACTTATTTATTATGGAGTTTAATATATTAATTCCACATTCCTTTATCTTGTAATAAATTATTGTGTTTAATGAACCCATGTTATATGATCCATGTGGCACACTTATGCATGAAATGAAATGATTAAGAAGGGTACGCACTGATAGCGCTCCAATGTATTGGGTAAAGATTAGTATCATGATAAGTCAAGTGAAATGAGGGTTTACTCATGATAATTCAATTGGAACTAGGGTTTACTCATGCTCCCGGTTCAATGATCCTTGGCTCATGCTAATATCATGTTAAATGTTGATGCCATATTTCCAAGTTATGATAATCATGCTATATCATGCCTTTATGTTCATGTTTCTCTTATGATCCATCGATATTACTATTGCCTAACTTGTATTGTATTCTTCATGTTATTCCTTATTTACTCCCTTACTGGTCTTTATAGCTCACCCTTTTCTTATGCATGTCCTCAGGTTATCTCACGCAATGCTAAGTACGAAGGAATGTGTATGGTCATGTAAAAGAAGTTTTCAATAAAGATGTGTATTTAATGTTTTAAGTTGTTATATAATGTTCCTAATCCACAAATACACTATACCTCTTGATATTCTATGTTGGATCAATATAAATTTTTATGTAATAAAATATGTTTAAGTGTGAAATAAATAGAAGGGTTGTTATAGTTGGTATCATAGGATAGGTTTAGTTATTTTTGGGATTAGGATTAGAAAACCCTAGTGAAAGATTTAGGGATAAGACTAAGTATAATAAAAACATACCTAATTTTTTTTGAGTATTTAGTAAGTGTTTTATCAAGAAAATACATCACTTTCTGGATATGAGCAGTTATAGGTGGCTCTAACATAGATGTATCTAGGGGTAAAACCTAAAAACACCAATTTGAGCTAGACTCGAACAGGAACCAGTGCATGACAACGGGCCTTGCTGCACTCTTGGTTATGACACTCCTAGGGAATATGATTTGGTAAATTCAAAAGATTGGTATAAACCATTATTAATGGAATAAAAAATTACCCTAAGAATATATGTTGGGAAGTAGATCATGGATAACATAGATTAAAGACTATAAATTCATAAGTTAAGGAAATAAATGTAATTTATAAGTTATTTCTTTTTGTCTTTGGATTCCCCTTTATGTGTTACCCCTAAATTTTCCTTTATTCTATCCAATGGCTAGTAATATGAGGACTTGGTCTAACAAACGATGCGAATATCAATGTTATGATTGTTCTAATGAGATACCCAATACAATGGGAGCGGGAATTGTGAACTTTGTCATGATACTCTCTCAGTTAACTCAAGTTTTCAATAGAATCATGGGTCAAGAATAATGTTCAACCCCCCCCCCCCCAAATAAATAACAAGTCTTAATCGAGAGATTCATGAGACAAAGGCCTCCTACTTTTAATGGATCATTTGATCCCTCAATTACCGAACAATGGATCAACTCCATTGAAAAAATATTCTTCATCATTCAATGTTCTGAACAAGAGAAGGTTCTTCTGGATGCTTATAGTATGGAGGGTGAAGCCGATCAATGGTGTAAATTGATCAAAAATAAGAAGCATGAGGAGGATATTGAGGCATTGTAATGGTAGGATTTCTGGAAAATGTTTTTCGATAAATATTTTCCACACACCCTCCGACTAAAGATGGAGAGGGACTTCCTTTCCCTCAATAAAAAAGTTGAAAAATCCATCAAAGTGTATGAGGAAAACTTCACAAGGCTTGCATGATATTCCTCCGGCTTTGTCATTGCCCCCATAATGCAAGTTTAACCACTTATTTGGTGGGATAAAACTAAGCCTACAGAAATCTCTAGTGATTCGTGACTTCGGGAGCTATGAGGAAATTATCTGATGTGCCCTCAAAGTCAAAATTTAGATTGGTGAATCTCAGGGGTATCATGGGGATAATAAGTGGTAGGTGGATTTTAATTCTGGATGTCTTATGGATAAATCCAACGGTTATAAGAAAATCCAGCACCCCGCTTTCCAAAGTTGTGGAAAGAAGCACCCTGAAAATTTCCTGAAGGGGGCAAGGAAATGCTTTAGGTGTGGAAGAGAAGAGAACCTGTCTATTAACTGTTGAAAAGAAAAACCCATGACTGTGATAGAGGATAGGAACACTCCATTTTAACCTCAACCCATTGTTCATTACTTCAAATGAAATGAACTAGGGCACTTTAAAAACTAGTTCCCTAAGCCAAGGGTTTTCGGAGGCAACCAACAACCTCCAAGGCAGCAAGGGTGAGATTTTTACATCACTGCCACTGAAGTGAACCCCGACAACGAAGTGGTGACAGGTACGATAGTTATTCACTCAAGAATAGAGAACATACATTTTGATTATGGTTCTATTCATTATTTTATATCCCAAAAGTTTAGTAGAATAATCCCAGCACCACCACAAATCATGGAAGTAAAGATGTTGGTGAGAACGGAAAATGGGGAAATCATTGCAACCCATGAATATAACTTTTCCCATGCCACAATTTGTGGATTTAGCTTCCCAGAGAACATCTCCATACTCCCTATTGTGTAATTTTATGCAATTCTTGGCATGGATTGGTTTTACCTATATAGAGCCAACATAAATTGTCAGGAGAGGGAAATCACTCTCCATCTGGAAAATTGACCCTCGATTCTGTACAAGTGAAAGGAGGAGGATGAATTTTCTTTAGCTCTATCATCTCAAGCATGGATATTATTTACCTATGATCACATGTATATTGCTCATATGATTGAGTCCAAGGAAGCAACCATCCTTGAATACATGCCTATTGTGAGGGAATTCGCTGAAGTTTTTCCCTAGGAATTGCATGGTATTTCTCCTAGAAGAGATGTTGAATTCTCAATTGACCTTATACCTAGGGCGTTTGCAATATCTAAGACTCTATATAGAATGGTTTTTGTAGAGCTTGAGGAGCTGAAGAAACAATTAAGGGAGAATCTAGATAAAGAGTTTATACACCCAAGTGCTTCACCATGGGGTGCACCATTCCTCTTCGTCAAGTATAAGGATGAGTCAATGAGCCTTTGCATTGATTATAGCGATCTCAACAAAATCACACTAAAGAAAAAGTATCATCTTCCACGAATTGATGACTTTTTCAATCAGTTGTGTGTATAAAAATACTTCTCCAAGGTGTATTTGTGGTTGGGATATTACCAAGTAAGGGTGAAGAAGGAGGATATCCCCAAGACTACTTTTCGTATAAGGTACAGGCACTATGAACTCATAGTAATGAATTTTGGACTCACTAATGCTCCAGCAATCTTCATAGATTTGATTAATGGAGTCTTTAGAGATTGCCTCAACAAATTTGTGGTAGTATTTATAGATGATATTATAATATAATCCAAAACCAAGGAGGAGAATGAGAAGCATCTAATCACTATACTAGAGACCTTACGAAAGGAGAATCTCTATGTAAAGTACAGCAAGTGTGAGTTCTGGTTGAAGGAGGTATCATTCTTGGGTCATTTCATCACAAGCAATGTGATATCTGTGGATCCCTCCAAGAAAGCTGCAATTGAGGGATGGCCAAGGCCAACATCGTTAACAGATATTCGTAGCTTCCTGGAGTTATCTGGATATTATCGCTGATTTGTGAGAAATTTATCATGATTGTATAACCCTCCTACCAAGATAACTCAAAAGGGATTAAAGTTTTCTTGGAGTGATGAATGAAAAGAGATATTCAAGGAGTTTAAAAGGAGGCTTATCACTGAGCCTGTGCTCACATTACACACAAGTGGAGAAATTTTTGTGGTATTCAGTGATACTTAGAAGAAGGTAATGGGATGTGTATTGATGCAAAATGAAAAATTCATTGCCTATTCTTCAAGGCAATTGAATTTTCATGAGAAAAACTATCCAACACATGATCTGGAGTTGGCTTCAGTAATATTCTCTTTGAAAATTTTTCGGCATTACCTCTTTGGGGAGAAGTGTGAAATATATACGGATCACAAAAGCATCAAGTATATATTCACACAAAAAGAGTTTAATATGTGCCAACTAAGATGGTTATAGTTGATCAAAGACTATGACTTCTCAATCCATTACCACCCTGAGAAAGCGAACAAGGTGGATGATGCTCTAAGTAGAAAGGACCTAGAAATTATATCATTTATGATAATTTAAAAGGATCCAATCTTCTTATATTTGATGAAGATGGACATGGGAATCATAAATAAGGGAACATCATCAATCCTTTCACAAATTATTGCACAACCATCTCTTTTGGAAAGGTTAAAATATGCTCAAAAGGATGACGTGGGAATTCAGAATAAAGTGGAAACTATTAGAAAAGGAAAATACTCATATTTCAATGTTAATGAAGAAATAATTGTGAGATTTAGGACAATACTATGTGTTCCATAAAATTCAGAGTTAAAGAACGAACTTTTGGATGATGCACATAGTTTGAATTTTTCCATTCACCTAGGAAACACCAAGATGTATCGAGATCTCCGATAGAATTATTGGTATGATAACATGAATAAGGGGATCGTTGAGTATACATCAAAGTGCCTAGTATGTCAGCAATTAAAGTCTGAGAGGAAAAAGTATAAGGGGATGATGCAACCATTACCCATACCAGCATAGAAATGGGAGAACATCACCATGGACTTTTTTATCGGACTTCTGAAGACATCTAAAGGAAACAATGCTATCTGGGTTGTTGTGGATCGTCTTACAAAGACTGCACACTTCATTGAAATTTGAGAGGATTTATCATTGGATCAACTGGCACAGATATATATCAGATAAGTGGTAAGGCTGCATGGGGTACCACTATCTATTGTATCCGATCGAGATCCAAGATTCACCTCTAAGTTATAGAAGAGTCTTCAACATGCTCTGAATACTGAGATGAACTTTAGTACGGTTTATCATCCTCAAACTGATGGTCAATTTGAGTAGACTATCCAAACACTTGAGGACATGTTGATAGCATAATCAATAGACTTAAAAGGAGGATGGTATCAACATCTTCCTCTGGTTGAGTTCTCTTATAATAACAGTTTCCACTCAAGCATCCAAACGGATTCTTATGAAGCCCTGTATGGGAAGAGGTGTAGAACACCATCATGTTGGGATGAAGTTGGGGAGAAAAAAACTCCTAGGTCTAGAAATGGTTTAAGAAATGGTGAAGAAAGTTAAGACCATACAGAAACACATTAAAGCTTCTCAAACTCAAAAAAAGAGTTATGCTGATAATCATCGATGAGACCTAGAGTTTGATATTAGATACACGATATTCCTCTGCATATCACCATGGAAGAGAGTTATGAGATTTTGGAAGAATGGAAAGCTTAGTCCAAGGTACATCGGCCCTTTTAAGATCCTTGATCTCATTAAGAAGTGGCCTATCGACTAGCACTCCCACCAAACCTATCTCAAGTACATGATGTATTCTATGAATCACTCTTGAGGAAGTACATACATAACCCATCACATGTACTTAATCCAGAGGTGGTACCATTGGATAATTACCTCTCCTATGAAGAGAAACCAGTGAAGATCCTAGATCGTATAGAAAAAGTTCTGTGAAATAAGACAATGCCTATTGTGAAAGTGTTGTGGAGAAATCACAAGTTTGAAGAGGAAATGTGGGAATAAGAGGAAGTGATGAGGCAGAGTTACCCAAATCTGTTTTAGTATGGGAAAAAGAAATTTATAGGGTGAAATTTCTTAAGGGGGGAAGATTGTAACAACCCGAACTTTTATCCATGAAAATTCCTCTTGATTTAATTAAATGTCTTATTATGTAAAATGGTTATATAACATATACACTTCTTTGGTTTTATGATTTAGGATTTTAAAATACCATTAAGAATTGTGACCGTTGATAATATAGACATTGAATAGTGATCACATGATTAGTATAAATGTAGGGCTTTAACAAATCCAATTTACTCAGACAAAGGAAGCGATGGCCTCATCCAGTAGAATTGCTCCATACAAAGCCCATTTTTTAGAGCTCAGAAAGGAGTTGGCATCACTGAGATTTTCTCTTGATGAATCCCAAGTTTAGCTTCAACATGTTAAGCTTCATCGAAACCGACTATGCTAGAAGTGGAATTTAATAGAGATTACCACCCGAGCAATGTTATCTGAACCTCCCCAAGAGTCTATCACCATCGCACATCTTACCCTTTAGTCTTATGCAGTTGTTATAAGGGGTTATATAATAATACCTTATCACTATGGTTATGTACATTATTTTTGTATATATAATATACATTCATTTTATTATTGTTACTTTGTAAATAGTTTTTAAAGCAAAAAATAACATTTTTAGTTAATATTCAATTAAGAAATATATTTTTATGAATTAATAGATTTTTTAATTAAATAATATTTTAATAAAATATTATTACTAAATTAATTTTTATTAAATATAAATGATCGTATAATTTTTATGAATACAATTGTAATTTTTATTAAGGTTTGAAAGATGTTTTTGTCAAAACCCATAAATTTTTTATAAATGTCCATTTTTATTTTAAAAGTAAAAATTCAAATATTTAGAAAATTATTTAGATAAAATGAATATTATTTTTGGAATCAAGACATCTAAATTATCTAATGGTGAAATTTTCATAATTTTCTGAGATAGTAGAATTTTTGGGTAAAAATTAAATATCGTTTAAATATATAATGTGTTTATGACATCATAATGACCCAATAGTGATGTAATAAAATACTATAAACATTATTTTCGGACAATATATGTTTTACCTTTAAAATAATGTGATTTTATGTTTTTTTATTTATTTTACAAAGCTTTAGTGGACCCTCCAAGACTTATAAAACATTTTAATTTTTTTAAATGATTTCCTCGAGAGTGTGACTCACCTCCACATAAGAAAGCCTAATATTTTAATAATTTAGGCTATTTTCATTATAAAATAATGTTTTACACTTCCCTTTCACAAAAACAATATGTAAAACCATGGGTTTATTTGTGTTTTTGATTAGTTTAATGTGTGGTATCCAAAACTTAAATAATAAAGAATTCCCTCTCTTTTCCTATATAAACTCACCCAAAATCCCACTTCTCTTCACTCAAAAACCCTTGTATCACATATCTACCCTTTCCTAATCTCTCTAAAATCCTCCTAAGGTGACACAAACTCCCAATAATCCCCTCTCAAGTCTCTCCCAAGCCTTTGGGATCACACTTCCAAGTAAGGGATTTCTTCCTTTCTCATTTTTGTCCAAGTTTCGTTATGTTGTTTTTTCCTTTTATTTTCAATTAAAAATGCCGAGGTATGATTTCTAACCTCATCCATACTTTCTTAATTATGTTTTAATGATGATATATCCATTTATATCTCATTAATTCTTCCCATGTACCCCAGCTACCATGCCAAAATTCCATAAGGAATTTCTCTCTTCTCATTTACATTCAAGCAATTCTTTTGTATTATAAATATAAATTCCATTAAATATGTTGAGACATGTATATATATGACCCCCTTACTGTATATTTAATTTACATATTATGATTCACCTCTTTCTCTCTCATCAACCATTTTTACAAAATCTTATGTCACGCCGTTATGCTACTGAAATTGCACCGTGATTTTCCAAGCCAAAGTCATTGTGTAGTGAATACCGTGACCATTTCTCTATAAAGGGTATTCACCTTTATGAACATTTACTTATTTATTTTGGAGTTTCATATATTAATTAAACATTCCTTTATCATGAAATAAATGATGATGTTTAATTAATCCATGTTATATGATCCATGTGGCACACTTATGCATGAAATGAAATGATTAAGAAGGGTGCGCACTGATAGCGCTCCAATGCATTGGGTAAAGAATGGAATCATGATATTTCAAGTGAAATGAGGGTTTACTAATTATAATTCAAGTTCAATGAGGGTTTACTCATTCTCCATATGCAATTATCCTTGTCTCATGCTAATATCATGTTAAATGTTGATGCCACATTTCTAAGTTATGATAATCATGTTATATCATGCCTTTATGTTCATGTTTCTCTTATGATCCATTGATATTATTATTGCCTAAAATGTATTGTATTATTCATTTTATGCCTTTTTTACCCCCTTACTGGGATTTATAACTCACCCTTTTCTTATGAATGTCCTATGGTTATCCCATGCAATACTAAGTATGAAAGAATGTGTATGGTCATGTAAAATAAGTTTTCAATAAAGATGTGTATTTCATGTTTTAAGTTGTTTTGCAATGTTCCTAAGCCCCAAATACACTAGACCTCTAGATCTTCTATGTTATATCAAGAGAAGGTTTTATGTAATAAAATATGTTTAAGTGTGAAATAAAGAGTAGGGTTCTTATAAAATAAATCCCTATGATAGAAAAGATATAGTCAAGTTATAGATTATATTTTTATAAAAGGGTGAATATATCTATTTGAGATAGTAGGATCCATATTGACTTGGGTTTAGTCAATGTCAGAGATGAAAAAATAGTTGACTTGGGAACAAGATCCACAAGTGGTGTGGAAGTGAATGTTCTTAAGAAACATACTACATAGGAAGGATAAAACCATAGTGATGATTTTATATTCACCACAACTAATGATACATTATTCATTGAGAATAATAATTCCTACAAATATGCATTATATGATAATTAGATAAGATTTTCAAGATAAATTAAAATATAATAATAGAATTTGTGTATCAAATAACATGGGTCTTATTATTTTTAATACTATGGTGGGTATTCAAGTAAGACGATACATGGATGGTACAAGTGTCATACCAATAAGGCTTGATTGGTTATACCAAGTCATTATGCTTAAATACAATAAAATTTTATTTGTCATGACTAATTTTTCTATGATCATTTAATGTCAAAACCACCATTCATGGAATATGTCTATATGACACAACCAGAAAGGGATGGTGACACTATATAATTATAATAAGGGGCATAATTTACTGAAATCCAATTCAAGATTAAAGTAAGAAAAAAGATTATTGAATATTCATTTACAATTAATCTTTTCCATGTGTATACCAGTGGTTAGTGGGGAATCATTTTTTTCTAAGTAAAATATGTTTGATAACATATGGAAAATATTTATTGGTCTTATAGTTAGTCAAGACCAAAATAAAATATATACTCCAGTGATTAACTTAAAGTAGAAACTTAAATTCTAGAGAACATGATTTACTAAGGTAGATCTAACAGATTCTTAGACCTAGTCAACCATACATATACTAACATAATATCGAAAAATAAAAGGAACAATCCAAGAGAGAATTTTTACCAATGTCATATGGCATAAATATATCCAAGAAGACATGCACGAGGCATGGGAGGAGATTAATGTGGTGAGTTGAAATTCCATATGCTTCTGTAATGGATCAATCACATGTTCCATGATATGTACAAGAAATGATTTTTCCAACATAAACTTTATGATAGAAAAATATCAGTTATATCTAGGAGAACTGCATAGGAAGCAGCCAAAACTATCCAATTGTACTTGTTTACAAAAAGGATATGTACCCGGTATGAGGAGAGGATGGGATACTAGTTTTGAGGGGGGGGAACAAGTTTTCCTTGGATAAATGTGATATAATATCACATTCAAGCTAAGGTTATAAGCAATACAAGCTTATACAATCCATTTGTATCCATGTATACAAATACTAAGTGTGGTGTGGCTTCTGAGGTAGCTAAGAAGTAGTGTAAAATGTGCAATGGTTTGTTCCAGTTCTTGGAGGTGCACCTAGTAAGTGAAGTATTATCATAATGTAAATTATGATACTCTTACCAGACAAGATTTCAGGTTTTGATAGTGGGAAAAATTTATACACTTGGTGATAACATCTCTTAAGGAGTCTTACTCAAAGAGGTGAGGTTACACGTAGCATAATATTCATGCAACAGAGACATGGAAGACCTAGAAACTAAAGTCATGACTCAGCAGAAATGTGATCTTAATAAAGTGAGAGCTCACAAGTATGGTTAGCAAGTTATATCTAGTTCAAGTGGGAGTGTTTTAATAGTGGGTGCCCTAGACCCAACTATACAGTACTTTTCGATTACCATTTCATGTATACATTGAGATATACATGATGTATACTTACCATTGTAGTGTATACATTTTTGCATCTACTCTTTAATGGTAATTTCCATTGATTATTTTTAATATTAAAAGGTTATAGAAGATCCCATTCTGTAATGAGAATATTGAGATACTATGACATTAATCTTAAATATGTGTCCTATGGTCTAGATACATCATACTAACTAGACATAGTAAATATCTAACTATTAGGTGATGGGGGATCATAAGCATTGATACTTATTATCATGAAGTTTGCACTTTGTGATCTCTAGTAGTGGTGATAATGAGGAAGGACCTATCAATAGAAACACCATATGTTTTGGGTGTCATTGGATGTTTCTATATACGAACATGTGTATTGGTATCATGAATTGAGATCATTATCAATGTGTTCCATTTGATCATGTACTTTAATGCAAGGAAAAAACCATGATAATGAAATTTTGGTGAGGTAGCTTGTGTTGGGTGCATCATTAGTGGTATGACATTGGTTGAATAGTCAATATAAAATTTGTTACTATTGAGTTGAGGAAGTAATGTCCCGGGCTAGGTTGATCAGGATGATATTACCTTCATAAATCCATGTCCATTGTAGTTGAAGTTAAACCAATCCAGTTAGATCAACAATTAATAAAGTAAGAAAGGGTGATTAAATAAGTGTGCTTCCTAATTTATGAGATATCAAATGAAAAAGAGATTATATTACACATTGCATGTTCATAGGTTGGTTGTTGTTGTTATGACTATTCCTTATCTCTTTAGGGGCCTTGATGGGTTGCTAGAATCCGCTCTTGGTCTGTGAATACTATTCGCTACTACTGAGATAAGGGCTTGGAGGGTTACACACAATAGTGTATTCAAAAATCTACCCTATTACAATGAATAGGTATATAGGACATAGTGGGACCCACCACGAGGTCCTAGAGTTTTTCAAGTTTTATCTATCATTGATAAATAAATAAATTTATTATTATTCAAGTAAAGAATAATTAGGTTGAATTTATTTATTAAAAGTATTTAAAAATATTTAAGTAAATATGAAGAATCATATTATATGAAAGAATATTATTTTAATATTCAAGGTCTGTTTAATATTAGAGGTAATTACAAATCGAGTTTATCATGTAATATATTTAATATATATTACAGTTATGTGATAAAATATAAATACTATTTATGATGCAGTTTAGTTCATCATAATTATTTATTTCTATTTAATGGATATGTAAAATACGGGGGCTAGGGAACCATTTTCGGATATTTGAAGCATCCACTATAAATAACAGAGGAGAGGATCATTCCTTGAATTTTTTATTCATTTGGAATGAGAGTCTCTCTCTCCTCCTGCATCTAATAGAAATAAGGTCTCTCCTGAATGATCTATCCAAGATTTTTTCAAGGAATTTAAGGCACAAGATTGTGGTGATCATCATGATGTTAAAGAGATTTACAGAACTCCTCTCTAGCACTCGGATTTTGATGAATGATGTGCATACAGATTCTTGAAGCATGTGATGATGATCTGGAAGGGTTCGTCTTTATATCCTTCAAGCAATGGTTTCCAGCAATGAGCTATTATTGATCATGATTTGATTCAAAATGAGGTAGTCATTCGATTTTATTTTGCATGCTTTGTTTAATTCATACAAAATCCTCAGAACATGCCAAGTCTTGGATCATTGAAGATGATAATTTTTATCACTCCAGTGATAAAAATTTTAAAATCCCCAGCTCATTGTCTTCCACTGCGTGCCCCAGTACCAATAATATCCAAACAAATTACTTATTTTTATTAATATTTCTATAGTGTCCAAAACAAAATAATGATAATGATTATGGATATTGAATTTTTAAATTTATGAAAGATATCATATTCGATCAGCAAACTATCATCCCCAAAGTGTTATTTTAGAATTTAATTACAAGTTCATTTAAAATATTTATTTATTATTTGCTTGTATATATTTTTATAGTACTAACAAGATTGTTGACAGTCTTTTCATTCAAAAGAATAAGTGAATTTTTTTTAAAATGAGTGGACAAAGTGCATGGTTTGAAAAAATCATGAATAGGTGATTTCCTATTACTTTTATAATTATGTTTTTATTTATTAGAGATCGTGATGAGTTGATCGACAAGATAAAAATTTTCATTTCACCTTCACATTGTTATTAAAGTAACAAATCATCTAAAAGTGGTCAAAATCAATAAAATAAGTTTTCATTGTCATGGAAACTTTAAGAGAATGATCCTTTGGAATTTTTTTATTTTCATGAATCAACCACACATCAATATGATGTTAAAATTTCATGGTATGATCCAAAGTATCATTCCATATTTTTATTTTTATTAAAAGGACTTATCGCTTGTCAAGGGGTCAAAACCAATCAAGCAAGTTTGGATTGGCATAAAAACTTAGGAAAATTACCCTCAAATCATTTTTGATTTATAATAATCAACCGCACAACAATCCAAAGTTTGGATTTATTTATATGATGGAAAATATGATTTCAAATTGTTAACATGTATTAATAAATGAAAAATCACCAGTTTAGGGATCAAAACTGAGAAAAAGGATTCAGGTTGGCTTAAAAAATTATAAAAACGAACTTAGAGTTGTTTTAGATATTTAGGAATAAAACGTACATCAATCCAGTACTTAAATTACTCAGTATGATTGAAAGTGTTTCTTAACATTCATATTGTTATTAAAAGTGTCATGCCACCTAAAAGGGGTCAAAACCAAGAAAAAGGTTTGGATTACCATGAAAACATAAAATAGTTATCCTCAAATCATTTGTGATCTCTAAAAATTAACCACACATCAATTTTATGCTTGAATTGCTCAATATGATCCAAATTACTATTTCACCTTTATATTTTTATTAAAATTTCATATCACCCATCAAGGGGTCAAAACTTAGTATAAAAGTTCAAATTGATGTAAAAACTTAGTGTAGTGATTTTTTAATCATATGTAATCCATAAGAATCAACCTCACATTAATCTGACGCTCGGATTTCCTAGTATAATGAAAAATATGACTTCATATTTTTAAAACTTATTAATAAATGAAAAATAACTTGTGTAGGATTCATAATTGTGTAGATAAGCTCAGATTATCATAAAAACATAGGAAAATAATCCCTGAGTAATTTTGGGTCTGTTGGAATCAACCACGCATCAATATGATACCTGAATTGATCGATATGATCAAATGTGTTGTTTCACCTTCACATTGTTATTAAAGTAACAAATCACCTAAAAGGGGTCAAAATTGAGTAAATTAGTTTTAATTTCATTGGAAACTTAGAATAATGATCCTTGGGTCATTTTTTATTTATAGGAATCAATTTTTTATTCATGCAATGCTTGGACTTCTCAGTATGATCTAAAGTACCATTTCACCTTTATATTTTTATTAAAATTACATATATAGCGACTTAGATTTTCCATGTATTGTTTTTGGATATTGTATGGATTATTTTTGAGACCAGTCACTGAGACATCATGTTATTTTGAGGACTAATGTTCTCAGAATAAATGTTTGAAATATATCAAATATATTAAATAACACATGCATATAGTTTTCTTGAAAAGGTGTAATAACTTATAAATGGAGGCCTAGATCAAAAATATGAGGTCAATTTGAGTTTAGAATGTGTGTTTTACCTTAGGTGTGATATAGCCTTTATCAGTGTAGGGAGTTTGTGAAAAAGTCATTGCAGGCGTAGAATGAATAAAATAATTAAATAAATTATTTTATTTTATTCGTTGACACAATTAACTACCCTCTTCTATAATTATATGATTATGGTGGTTTTTTAGGTTTAGACGCTAAAACCTAGAGATCCATAGAACTGTTGGAGAGCTGTTGGGGGAGATTTCATGGGCGAACAATAGTTGGATCATAGTTCGACAATCAGTGCGCAATAGAATTCAAGGATCTCACCAATGACAATGACACAACTTAATTCTTTGTTATTGATCAATAAAAATTGAGTTAGGACATTTTTTTTATTTGTATTTATTTCTATTTTATGATTCCTATAACAAACGTGAATCAATCAACTAACGAATTGATTCGTGGATAGTACATATTTTGGGTATAGGATGGATTAATCCGGTGATTGGGGGAATTGTTTTGTGATTATTTATTTATCTATTTGTTCATTGTTCTAATGGAAAAGAATTAAGGTAGACACAAACATCAACTAAGTACCATTCCTCAAGGTTGTTCTTTATGTATTTCTTCCTCATTTCTTCATTCATCATAGGCGATTTCCTTTAAATTCTTTATTTTTCTACTGTAGAATTATAATATGTTTTAAGTACCATTTATAAATTAAACATAGTAGTCTATTTAACTGTATAAATGTGTTTAAATAATAAACACTTCATCATATCATAAGTTTCATCATTCTCATTAAATAATAGTTAAGCATGTCATTCTTAACATAGTATGGGCTATAATTAAGAGGGAATATATCACATCATGCTCACATCATTTTTAAAATTTATAAATCTTATACATGTTATATATTTTAATCATTTCATATATAACAAGTTAATTCTCAATTAAATCATGTGACATTAATTCCTTTTTAATCATGTTATGTGATAGGAATGCATCACAACATTACATTAAATTAGGTGGTTGGAAACACAACCATCAATATTATGACTATAAGTATAATAATATGAATTATATCATACTATAAAATGAGAATATTTGATCTTTTCTTTATTTCACAATTTTAAATCATATCAATAGAATATTCACAATTTTATACAGTTTAAATTAGTTCTTATTCATTCAATTTGGTTTTTTATTTTGGTTTAATTTTTTATTTTATAATTAAAATTTCTTTGTTTAGATTTTTTTGGTTTTTATATTCAAATTCATTTTAATAAGATCAATTTGACTCAATTTATCTTGGTTTAGTGTAATTTAATTCACTTATAATGTTTCTTTATTTCTTTTCTTTTTATAGAAAAAGGCATTGAATATCAAGGGATGTGTTCCTCACTCTACCTTGTTTTGTACAAGCAGGAAAATGAGAGATGGTACTATGGTAAATAGTGTCACCTAGGAGACGATTGTAAATATATTTCAATTTATTTTATTTGGAATGAATTTAATTCTTTATATTATTTTATCATTTTAATTTATGTTATATATCACTCAACAGATTTCTTTAGAGGCATTGATAGAAATAGAACCCAACAATTTGGGCCTGAAAAATCATCTGCATCATGTATTAGGAGATGAACATCATGAAAGAATGTGTAATAGACCTAGGAAGAATATTTTACTATCTAGATATTGGTCTTCCGACAGAATTTCTTCGAAGTGACGACATTGGTATGGTCACAGTAGTACAAATGAATGTTGAAATCAAACAAGCGACTCAAAAATAAAAATAAGAAACTTAATACCAAAAGACAATAAATGAACAGATGATGAAAGTTATGTCTTCTCTTTCTTATGCACTTTCACTATAAGCTACTGCAATGGTTAATTCTTGTTTGATAGAGATGATTTCTATTTATGTATATTCCTTTGCTCTTTCCAGTGTCAGTGAAAATATTGATGTCGATGTTGATGATGATGTCGCTATCAATGCCCATGACGATGATGATGATGATGGTGTGAGAGGAGGTGATAGTATTTCTGTAGGAGGTATGGATGAGAGTTATCATGTTTCTGATGATACTGATATTGAGTCACACTTTTGATGTGAATCATATTTTTGGTTGATTTATATGTTGAATTTTATTATGTAGTTTAGTTTTATTATTATTATATTGAATTGTATTCTGGTGTTTCTGTTTGTTTTTGTATATATTGAATTATTATATTTTGGTGTTTGTCTATTTCTACAGAGCGGTGGGGAAGTTGCATTTTTTTCTACTTAGTGTAGAAGTCTATAGCGATGGTTTTAAACCATGGTAACAGACCAATAGCCATGGTTTCCATTGTGTCATTACACCTCTAGCCATAGTTAGAAACCATGAATATACTATTGTATGTAATAAGTAATATCCATAGTTTCAAATTGTGGATACAGGTGTGCTAACATAGTGGAAACTATGTCTATTGATCTATTACCATGGTTTGTAACCATGGTAATAAAATACCATAGGATTATTTATAGTCACAGTTTAAAACTATGGCTATAGTTGTGGCCCTATTTCTATGCCAATAGGATCCATTATCAACCAAATAGTGGTTATTACATATAGCAACGATTATAACTATGGATATAGCTTGATTTTATAGTAGTTTATAAAGGATTGTTTCACTCCTAAATCAAACAAAGCATGAAACCATGTAGAAAACAAGAAAAGGGTACCTTGAATGATGTCTAGCCCACCTAATGCTGGAAACGCTAAAGCATGAAGCTAACCATGACCTGCTTCATGGCATCTCAGACCCTACTGATGACCACCTCCATGGTCACACCCTACTCCTTGAGGATGTAGAGCATCTCAGGGCTATACTTTTCCTGCCCCATATCCTCTCTATTGATCCTAGACTGGAACACCTTGTTGTTGTTACCTCGGCTGAAACTGCCTCAATGGAGGAACCTGAAGTGAAACACCTAACACATGTTGATTTCTTAGAAAGTTCAGACACTCTTGTCATCGATGACCTCAATCTCCATAAGAAAAACCTAATTATAATTCCTTGTCATAGGTATGAGAGCCTCTTCCCCTGGAGAAACAAGATGATAAAGGGTGAGACCTACCTCCAGCTAACTGAAAGCTCTTCTATCCTGACAACTGGGAACCCTGGACCATAGCTCTACTTCATGAGGAATCTTGATGACTCCCCTCTCTTTAAAATATAGTTTTTTCCAGTGTCCTCTTAATAACCTATGCTCTTTCCAGCACCTCAATATACATCTTCAGTATAAAAATGATGACCCGATGCTGAATATCTGGATACAAAGCCTTCTCAAAATGCCTTGTTCTGGCCTCCTCATCTTACAACATGTCAGAACCATATCACAGAAGGCTCCTAAAATGGATCCCAAAATCACACACGGTAGAACTCCCCTATCGCAAGGTAAGTAGACCCTAGAAACGAGTTACCTTCATGGTCAAAGAAAGGAACTATTATAGGAACTGGTCTCAGAATTTCTCCCATGATACTATCAACTCCTCGCGGTCTATAAGGAACAAGAGCCACTACTACCTCACTGCTCTATGCAGCATCATCATAGCCAATGAAATGTAGTACTGTTTTCGAGCATGGATTGAACTAAAAATCATCCCAACCTCCTCTCACCATTATTTTATGACTAGATTTGAAATGGAGCCTTGGTAATTCTATAGACTCTAGCATTGAAACTCTCATTGTGTCCTCCTCCATGTTTTTATGTCATTGACCTCTACTCTATGGTGGTTTACTAGCACATCCTAATGAACATATTTGATGTGAACCTAATGAGGATGCCGACTTGTATCCATTCCTAAAAAAAAGAAAAAATCGTTAGAGATCATAAACCTAGAATATGGAATATTTAACATTAATTCATTCATTAATTCATTATATTGTTAATATTTTAACCTATCCTAAGGTCTACCCATTTCAAATATAGGTGCAAAGAAGAATGATGCATGATCTTTTTTTAGGTCTCAACCTTGTAACTAGTATCACTTCATTTAGTAGGCTCAGTAAACTTAAAGGTTTTTGAATTAGATCAGAGGGGGCCCTAAATACTCTTGTCTCAGCTGGTCTCCCATGTTTACATTGCTTAATATACTTAGCTGACATCGTTTCCCTAGCAATCCATGCAACCCCACTTGTGTATAACTTCAAACTAAATCCTATACCTCAACCTAAACCTATGATACCACTCTCACACAACCCCCTCCCCACAAAGATACCGCAATGAGGGGAGAGAGATAGTGACTACCCAAGTCCCACCTCTAGTAGGCCCCGAGTTGGTGATCAGCACTGAGGGTATAATAAACATGCATATGGGAGACATTAATCTCTAAAAGAAACATGAAAAAGAGAGAGAGATAAAAAGGATACACCAATAAACACCTTCTTAGACATTTATATATATATATAAAGAAATATCAAGTGCATACATGTAAGGTCGTACATTACTATAACAACTAAAAGGAAAGCTACAAGTATCAAAAGGTAAATATGGCAGTGACCATGAAGCCCAAACAGCTCCAAAAAAACCATGAGCTGTTAATATTCATCCTAATCTCCAACCTAATCTGTCTGACTTGAAAAATACTTTATATATATGTAGGGTGAACATAATAGTATGTCCAGTAGGATCCTCCCCAGAGCCTCTTGTGCAAAAGATAAAGAAAGAATGCTAAACCATAGTGAACAATAGTAAAACCAACTCACCACCTAAATAGTTATACTAAGTTCACTACCTAACCATGGATAACTCCCACCAAGTATCACATACAAGATAACATATAATATAATAATGAAACATCAATGGTAACCCATTCTCGCTTCCCTAATGGTTTGTCGCTCTACCCCAACACTGAATGTCCTGATTCATCTCTCTCCAAAATAAGCCAGCCTGAAGACACTTGGGAAAAGAATCACAACATGAACCTCGTGCTTCAGATCATCACATCATCCCATCCACATGTCTATATATAGTAACTGAGTAGTTTTTGTGAGCCACCATATCCCATATGACATATATCATATGTTGAGTATTATAACTCAAGCCATTATATCCCATACACTGAGTGAGTTACCACAAGTCATCACAACCTATACATGTCATGCCTATAATAATCCTTTGGATACTATATCTAGAGATACATGCATTTAAAATGACCACAAACCATCACAATTCTCTACACACATATATGGGGAAACTAACCACCATGTATACCAGTGCAAGTAACTGCCAAGAGAAGAGAGTGGGGCCAGAGGGGGTAGTCAGTCATCCATCCTCCCATTAGGATGTTAGGGAAAATGCCCTTCCAATTTCCACTGGGTGTTAGTCATAATAACTGACATGGGTGGAGAAACATATGAAATTATATAATATACATGATATAATATAGCTCACAGCCACACTATGGGCATAAACTAGTCTTAGACTCAACTATAGCTAATGTCGCTCAGACTCCCGACTGCCACTGCTAAGACCAGATATCATATAAGCACACAAGCATTTAAAGAGATACATTAATAACCTATTTCCTTTTTATCATTTTCTTTACATTAATTAATTCATTATCCATTAATAAACCATTAACATTATCCATATTACATTAGATTAAACATCAGAGTAAATTTGATTCCCTCTAAGCATAATCCAAACAGAGTCCATAGTTTCTCAAAAGTAGCATATTTCCAACATTTTATTTCCATCATTACTAACCCCATGTGTTAATAATTATTTATTCATTATTAGAATCATTCCATAATCCATGTAATCTAAGAAAGACATCCTAAGATACCAACAATAGGAAACAAGCAACCAAACATACTCAGTTTCCTTAAGTAGTGGGAAATGAATGCTGATAAAATAAGAAACCTATCCATCACTATTAAATAGATTTAGAAGCAAGCATCCCAAATCTAAAAATCACATCAATGGGTAAGCCCAGCTTCAAATCTTTATATTATATCTAGTGTCATACCCAACACCCACATGCATATCATGATGCATCTCGCCATCATAGACATCAACTGTTTCCACATCATCCAAGCATCCCCACCCACACATCAGCCATATCAGGCTCATCCATCCTAGGATCCTAACACATCTGGGCCTCCCTGCCCCATATCACATAACATAATGAAGTTCACAACCAGATCATATCACAAGGAAACTAGAATCAAACATAGTCAATAGGTAAATCAAGGCCCTAAAACAAGGCATCCAACCTTTACACAAAACAATATCTCATGAATTCAATATAAGAATATTATCCTTCTCAGTCAGATGGGAAACTCATACCCTCAAAATTGTTTTTATCACACAACTGACTCTTATTCCACATTAAATTAATTGATTCATTATTCACAGGTTCCAACTGTGGGCAACCTAAGGCATCAATCTATAACAAGCTACTAAATTAATTAAACAATTAATTTAATCATGCTTTCCAGCATAAATTCTAATTTCAAAAAACATAGAATTATAATTTATTAACATGACTTTAATTCTCTTATTCAACAAGTACCAACATGATTTATATCTTTAACAATTCCATAAATCACATGGAGGATAATTTTCAATTAGACATGTGTATTGCATCAATTTGATTATAATCAAATTACATCAAACACCAGATTAAAAACATGCCTCTTTTTCAATTATTCTTAAGCCAATTAATTATCAATTAATTATAGCTTTGTTTTATTTACCAATTTCCATAAAAAATTTCCAATACATAGAATAAAAAGACATTCTAACAAGAATATCATAGATATCACACTATCTAGAAAATCAAGAGGCAAACCGCTATCATGATATAAATCATATCAATATGTGATCACTAGCCAATTATTTATTAATCTAGTTAAATAATTATTAGGTTAATTCCATTATCATAAAAAGGGATAAACCATGATCAATTTATGATTTCATGTAAAGAAATAGAGAATAAATGAATCCCCTACCTCAAAGGCATAAACATTCATCACATGAGAACAGAATAATGTTACAGGTCTTCGATCACCTCTCCCATGAGGAAACTGCAATATCCTAAAGATATTATGCCACAAACGCACAAAAAACAAAAAAGAAGCCTCATTAGAACAATGAAGATCAAGTGATAGAGCATGTAAATAAAAAATGGGAGGAAAAATGACTGATTGGGGAGAACCTTCTATAAAATGAAAAAGAAGAACACCTTGGATCACAACATATTGAAGACAGAAGGCCGGGAATCAATCCCTGCTGAAAGGAATACAAAGAACCAAAGGAGAGTGTTGTTGGCCATTGAAGTTGAGGGGAAATGTAAGGGTTTGAGGAAAAATCTAAGTACTACAACATTTATAGGCGTTCTACACATGGCATTTACAGGATGTGAAAATCATTTTCACATGGTGTAAATGTCATGCCTCAGACATAACTAAAAAACACGTCGCCTTAAAGGGTTTAATCCCAAAATTTACACATCATGTAACACCTCGTGAATCAACCTTAACAAGTTATGAACTTTGAATACATGACATGAAACACATTTACACACCATGTATTATCCATGCTTCCATCTTTTAATAGCTTGTTATAGCTAGATGACTTACGTTTCCTGTAGTTAGAACCTATGAATAATGAATTAGTTAATTCAAGATGGAATAAGAATCAGTTTTTTGACAAAGATAATTATTGGAGCTTGAGTTGTACATTTTCTTGTGAAGGCGCAAGTGCATTGAGTTTGGAGCTATGAGAGCTCATTTTCATGTAAAGGTTGGATGCCTTATTTTAGGACCTTGATTTCCCAGTTGATTATGTATGATTTTTTTCTTCCTTGTGATGTGATCTAGATTTGATATTTGTTATGTGAAGTGATATGGGGTGGGGAGGACCAGATGTGATATGATCCTGGGATGGCTGATATGGGGTGGGGAGGCCCAAATGTGTTATTAGCCTAATATGGATAAGTCTGGGATGACTAATATGAAGTGGATGGGGAGGCCCAGATAATGTGGCATCATTTGATGCTTATGATGGTGAGATGCATCCGGATATGCATGTGGTTGTCGAGGACGGCACCATAGATGATAGAACGGGTTGAAACTGAGCTTACCCATTGATGTGATGTTGAGAGCTAGTATGCTCACTTATGAATTTGTTTAATGGACAGTAACTGCATTGCTTGTTTTATCTGCATTCCTTCCCTCACTTCCTGAGGCATTTGGATGTTCTTGGTTGCATGTTTTCTCTTGGTGGCAGCTTAGGATGGTTTCCTAGAGCACTGGGTTTATGAAATGTTGCTAATAATGAATAAATAATTATTAACCCATGGGGTTGGTAATGATGGAATGAAAATGCTAAAAAGATGTTACTTTTTAGAAACTATGGACTTAATTTGGATTATGCCTATAGGTCATGGACTTTACTCTGATGTTTAATGTAATATAATATGTAATAATGTTAATGGTTAGTTGATGGATAATTAATTAATTAAAGGAAATAAAATGATAAAAAGGGAATAATTAATTAATTTATATCTTTAAATTTTTACATACTTATTGAATATTTGGTCTTATAAGTGGCATCCATGTAACATCCCATTACTTTTTTATGTGTTTTGACCCATTGATTTGAATATCCAATGATTAGATCTCTTTGTGGGTTGTTTCTGAAGTTTTTCTGGAGATTTTTTGAAGTTTTTTATGCCTTTTCACAGTTTTCACATGGTTAAACAAAGTGTGAAACCTAGGAAGAAGGGGTTTCATGATTTGAACATGGTTTTCACATGGTTAAACAAAGTGTGAAACCTAGGTAGAACGGGTTGCACTATTTGTGCATGATTAGTACTAACTATGCGACATCACCCAGGAAACTATACGAATGGTTATTAAAGTTAAAAAAATTGTAATTAAAAATCCTGAAACCCCCTAATTAACCCTAAATGCATCCCACTCAAACATAATTGGATCCTTAGGATTTTGGGAGCCCTCTAGAGGCATTTTGGATCCCCAAACCTCATCTCTTGGCAGATTTAAGCACCAATAGAAGTAGATATCTTCTCTTTTGGTGAGTTCTTTTCTTCTAAATCTTGGATCTCCCTTATTCTCTTGATTCATTCTTCATAGATGTTATGATGGCCTTACGTTTTGTTGGATCTTGGTTGATTTTTGTGGGATATTGGATCTAGGATATATTTTCTCTTCTCTCAAGATATATCTTCTTAGATCTGGTGATTTCCATCAAAGGAAACACATATCAGATTTGTTGTGGTTGGATTTATTATAATCTATGTAGGTGTTCCTATTTCTTTCCTTAATTTTGTGATTCATTGTTTATTGATAATTCATAGATACATGTTTCTTAATTTCTATCATATGTTCTATGAAATTTTTCCATTAAATTCCTTATAAAAGCTCCATTAACCCTATTCTATTTGAATTGAACATGGCATTAATTAAATGGATATAATCTTGATATCTATCACCTTTTTATGAATTTGTTAAATTCCATTTTTGTTTGGATTTATTTTCAAAGAACTTTTAAAGGGTGTTTTGGTGAAATTGAGGGCTTTGGCCTGGGTTTTGATTTATAAAATGAACTTCCTTATTTTGAATTAAATTAATTGACCTATTTTGTGTTTTATAAATAGTTTAAAATTCATGAATTTATTAAATGATCAAGAAATACCTTTTAATGATTTTACCCTTGTTTTGAAATGGTTGTTCTTGGGTTATTTGAAATAAATGATTTATCTTCATGGAAAGAGGGTGTAAACCCATGTTTTGAAATGTATTCAATCCTTTTAAAATTGTCATAATTCCTTGAAATGATTTAGGGATTATTTGAAATAAATGGTTATTTTAAAGGCTTTTTGTAATTTTTATGAGGAATTATGAAAATAAGTAGGTATGATTACCCTTTTTGAATTTTGAGTAATTTAAAAGGATTTGAATTGAATTAATGATTATTGACGGCTCAGTTGGCACTTTATGATGATATTATCTTGTAATAATCCATTAATGTAAGTTTCTTCTTGTACTTCCCATTTTTTGGTGTTGAAAAAGGGATTATTTACTTTGAGGGAGTTCGAGGGTGAGAGTGAGATGTGATATTAGGGTCATTGCCCATATTTTATAAGGATCCCCATGTGATCCTTATAGATTGATTATCTCACTCGCCTCTTTTGACCAGTCATGGGAACCTAGATAGTTATATGAGATGACTTAGATATATGCTTCACTAGAGGAATCACACCCTTATAGCGGATCCATAGAGAATGTGAAAGGTTTAGGCTATAGACATGTGGCCAGGAAAGAAGGTGTGCGTGGAACAGGTTTTCTTGAGACCTGTGAGACTATATATAGGCATGTAAATTAGTCATGTTGTATTTTTTCATCTATTCTGAGGTGGACTCACTATTATACCTAGGTTGTACCCATGTAATCCATATACTTGATCTCAATACATGACAGCATTCGTTGTCACTATTTGGCACTAGATTTTCCTTGCTTCATTTATTGTTATTATGCACTTTGACTCTATTGTATTGACTCTTTCTCGTATTTTCATATCAGGTGAATATTATCATTTTTTATTGATTATTTTAATTTATATTGTGATATGGTTTTAAAAAAATCAATAAAATGATTAGTTTTTAAATATTAAAATGGCTTGTCTTATAGGCTTAGTATGATAGATGATTTTTAAATGTTTTAAGCTCTGTTTTTAAACTAATCCCCATACTCTTTTTTTACTCCTAGTTTATCATATTTGAATTACCATATGAATTAAATACATAGAATATTTTGTGTAATCTTATTGGGATCTTTAGATCACACCCTACTTGTACCTTTTGGTGTTTCTGGCCTTTTATTATCTTATAGTAGGTGTTTATGCTCTCAACTTACTTTGTGGGTTCATGATTGGGTGACCAAGGGTGGGTGACTTGAGACATGGTGGGTGGTCATAGACCACTAGGAGGTAGGTTTTGGTTGTTATGATCTGCTTTCATATTCCTTAGTGTCTCTTTATACTTTGATATTTATGTATTGATTTATATATCTGATGATGTTTCCACATTGTACTCTATTATTGTAATATTTTGTGATAGAAATCATTCTCAATGGTGTTATATTGATGCCTAGGTGCTTATCACCAGCCTGTTGAGATCAAGAATGCTTTTTGGGTTAGTAGCAAATCAGCTCAGGTATCGGTTTAGATGCTACTCTGGGTTGGTTCATTAAAAACGGTATCATAGGAGTTCTTTCCTTAAAAGGAAATACTTTAATTTGAAATCCTTATGTTATTTGGGGTGAGTCATGGTAGAAAGGAGATTAAGAATGTGTTGGGACTCAAGAGGTATCCCATGAGTGGGTGCTTGATCACCACCCCTTCATGATGAGACTTGAGTTACAAGGGATGTTGGGACTTGAGTCTTTCTTTTGAGTTATTGGTTTTCTAATGATAAATTATATTTAGATTCCCAATGAGCCTATCTTTGATTTAGGGAATCTATTGTGATTTTTTGAACCAAAATGGAAGGATGACCACAATCAAGCCACCATTTTGGTCCTCAGGTCCTTCAAGGACTTCAGGCCACCCAAGGCCTTCGGGCTAGTAAGGCCTTTGGGCCACCTCAAGGCCTTCAGGCCACATGAAGTACAGAATAAACTAGACAGACTCTATAAGAACAGGATCCAGATGAGGATTCAAAGTAGGCACATTCACCATAGCCGAGCTATCTATATTTTGAATAATGATAGGGTATGTAAATTTCCATTGGTACTAGGTTTGTGCATCCCTGTACGGGATAACCACCCGAATAGCCTTATGAATGTGGAGAGATAACATTAGGATACAAATGTTGGGGAGGAGCAGTTTCAAGTAGTCATAGTCTAGGATGTATTCTTCTAAGACCTTTAGGTCATGTAATGTGTCACTTAGCCTACGGACCTTGTAAGGGTTCCCCTTCAACCCTTAAAAGGAGGATTATAAAAAAATGAATAAAAATATAAGTCCTGCAAGCCATTCAGGCAGGGACTTCACTTATTTGAGGTTGGTTATGTGGGTTATGGATGTGGGTTGTTTCATGATCTTTTTTGGTTGTTTCAAATTTAACCCCCTGTTAATAATTTTAAATCCCTTGTGAAAACTAAATTGTGTATTAAAACATGTTTTGTTAAGTTCTTTGAGAAATGTTTCCAATTACCAAAAAGTGACCTTTATGAAATGTTTGGTTTGGAAAACTAATTATCAAATACTCTTATGTGATGTGATAAAACAATGTTTTAAGAATGAATTTTGGTTTGTAAGGGATTTAAAATAATAATTGTTTTGATAATTGGAAAATGGGATTAATGATTTTGAAACCATTGAATAATTTACATGTACTGGTAAAGGGTTTTTGAAACTATGATTGATTTATAGAAATATTTATCATTTTGAAAGTAAATAGTAATATTTTATAAATGGTTAAATCTTGTGTGTTATGAAATCAATTATGCTTTGATTTATTTTTTTTCTATTCATATTATTCCTGAATTGATATGCCTATGTTTTGTGATGTTTATAAATTTCTCCCAAAAATTCCTTCAAGAAAGATAGAATGTTTTTTCAATGGTCCGGTCCTCAGGTTTGTTCTTCACATTTTCCAGAAGTAGAATCCCTTGTCAATGACTCTACCCATACTCCATATAGAGTGGTGGAGCTAGAGACTTTCCAGCCTTTGAACCCCATCCTTGATGTCACGCCCGGACTTTATTGAGGTACAAGTTTAATTTTAAATTTTTATTTCATAAATTAATTGCATGTTTATTTAAATTATTTGGTTGTATCATGGGCTGAACCCGGTGTGGGTTGCCCGTTGTGGTAACGGTACATGCGCGTGGGCCTTGCGTCGCTTGGCGCACGGGCAGGGGATGGGCAAAGCCATGCAGCTTTTCCATTCCTACGCACGGTGCCCGTTGCGCGGACGATTCAAATAACAGATGTTAACTTCAGTTTTTTTTATTATTATTTATATTATTATTATTATTTATATTATTATTATTATTATTATTGATACTATTATTATTATTATTATTATTGTTGTTGTTGTTTTATGCTTTTAATTATTGTTAATATTATTAATATTGTTATGCTATGCGATTATTATTATTATTATTTCTTATTATTGTTATATTATTATTATTATTATTATTATTATTATTGTTGTTCTTATTATTATTATTATTGTTCTTGTTGTTATTATTATTATTATTATTATTATTATTATGATTATGATATTAATATCATTAAATAAATTTAACTTTTTTTTATCTATCTTTCCCCCCTAGAAAACCCTAGCCGCCACCCCCCCCCCACTCCCATTTTTTTTATTTTCTTTTTCTTTTTTTTTCTTTATTCTTTTTCTCTTTTTCTTCCTCCCCATGCATCTCTTTTTTTTTCTTCATCCGCCCACTCCTCTTCTCCTGCTCACCGCACCACCACACCCTTTCTCCCCCTTTCCCTCATCTCCCTTCAGCACCGCGTCCCGCACCTGCGCCCCTGTTGCACCCACAGCGGACCAGCCACACCCCGCCGCTTTCCTGCTGCACCCACGCCGGACCTGAATCGGCCACGCCTCCGCCTCTGGCTGACCCGCTGCTCCCCTGTTGCACCCGCAGCGGACCAGCCACACCCTGTCGCTCTCCTTCCCCTCTCCGCCCAGCCGGCGCGCCCCCCTACCCGCTCTCCTTCCTCCTCCACCCAACCGGCGCGCCCCCCGCCGCTCTTCTTTCTCTTCTTCTTCTTCTCTTTTTCTTATTCTTATCTTCTTCTTCTTCTCCTCTTCTTCTTCTCTTCTTCTTCTTCTTTTTCTTTCTCCTTCCTCCGCTCCGCTGCGTAGGTCAGTTTCTTTTTCTTTTTTTCTTTTTTTAATTTATTCTGTTATTTCATTTTATTTAATATGTTATTAACATTTTATTATAAAATTATGATTTATGTGATCATTATTATTATTATAGCATTGTTATTATTAATATGTTAATATTATTATTATATCATTACTATAATTATTATTATGTTATTATTATTATGATTATGCTATTATTATTATTATTATATTATTGTATTATTATTGTATAATGTTATCATTATTAAGATTACTATGATTATTATTATGTTATTATTATTATTATGTTATTGATATAACTACTATTATTTTTGTTATTATTATTAATATTACTATTATGTTAACATTATTATTTAACATGTTTAACGGTATGCTGTTTTAGGACCTGTTTGACAGCTCAATACGGTGCGATCGTTGTGCAACTGGAGTCTTGCGCTGTGTCATTTTCCGTTCCCATTTGAGGTAGGTGGTTCCGCACACAAGTATTTGTTTACAATCATTTGCTTGCTTATTTAATTTATTTAATGCTTTATCAAATTTTTTGTAAACGGTGCAGTGTGTGAGTTAGAAAGTGCGGGTGACGCAGTTTGTGTTTTTGTGGGTCAGAATATGTTTTATTTTAAAAGGGGTTTTTGAATGACTTTTTAACCTTTAAAAATTTTTGCGACAAGTTTAAAAACTGTTCAATAATTTTTCTTAGTGGTTTTCTAAATTATTTAAGTGTTTTCGTCAAGTTATGTATCTAGTTTAATTTAAAGCGTAAGCAGTGTGGTTCAAGTTTTGGTGTGTGTGTAGTTTTCAAAGAGGATATCAGTGTACAGGTGACCTGTTTGCTAATGTGACATCTTATGTGAACTTTGATCTTTTGGTAAGCACAAAGAGGGAAGCCGGGGTATTAGGGGGGGAGACTAGGACTAGTGATCTAGTGCCCCGGAGATGACCCGACCCGGTTTCACTGGTAGGTTTGACGATTGCAACACTAACTAAACATATGATATCTGAGGGTCATGGCCTTCTAAGCCACGTGTTCTGAGGGTCGTGGCCTTCTAAGCCACGTTATCTGAGGGTCGTGGCCACCTAAGCCACGTTTCACCGAGACACGATTTTCTAGGGTCCCACATGCTTCTCGTACCCAACGGGCCTCTCTCATCCTTTGGTGCTACCGGTTACTTTGCGTGCATAATGATACGTGATATGTCACTTGAATTACTACCCCAATGTGTTTATTTTGAACTGTCTTTCTTTGAAGTCATTTTATGAAAAATGTTTCTTTTTCACTTCTTTCTTTATTTATTTAGCATTGCAAATGGTTTGTCCTTTGATATTTGTGCGTGGAATCTTTTCTTGGTGATATCCTGCTGGGAGATTGCTCACACCCTACTTACACCCTTGGGTGTAAGTAAATTTGTTCACTTCTGATACAGGTAAGGGTCTAGTTTTTGGGAGCAGTGGTTCAGGTTGTTAGCTGGCCTATCTACATGGCGTTTTGGTGGTGGCTCAGGAGCGGTGTCGTCACACCGGGCGACAGCTCTTAGGTTGGTTTTTGGTCACCTTGTTTAGTGTTATTTGGATTGAATACTTGTAACTCAGGAACCTGTTTTGGTTAAATGCATGTTTGATTGTAACTTTTAATTTTTTTTGGTCTACCTTGGTTGGCGGCTTTATTTTTGTTCACTCGGGTAAATCGTTCCAAAAGTTTATTTTGATACCCGGGCACTTGTGCCAGCCCGTAGGGATCGGGAATGCCCTTCGGGCCTTGCCGCGGGCCGGGTCGGGCGTCGGTTCGGATAGCGACCCGACTTGGTTCGTGACACTTGAATTCCCAGATTGTCATCCACCTTCTTATAAATGAAAACAAGGTTCTCTTGAGGTAGTAATGTGGCTTGAAGAAGTTTATGGTATTTTTTATTTTCTCAAGACTACTGATGCTCTAAAGGTTAATTCAATCAACTCCTTATTTGAAGTACCTAGCCAAGAGTGGTGGGAAGTTATGAATCCCTATTTTCTAAATGAATGAATGTCTTGGGAATTCTTTAAGTTAATATTAATTCGGTGCCAGTATCTTTAATAAGTAAATAACGATAAAGTTTTTTAGTTCTTGGTTTTTGGTCATGATAAGCTATTAGTTGTAGAGTATGCCCAGAAATTATCATGTTTGGTATGTTTCATACCAAGGCTTTTTCATGATGATTTTAGTAAGTATATCTATTTTAGAAAAGGTCTTCACCCATACCTCTTAACCATCATGCCTATAGATGGGGTGATCTCTTATTCAGGGATACTCAATAAGGCTTTCTCAATGGGAGTGGAGCTGGAAAGACAACATGAATAGCTAAATTCCTCATTTGTGGTTGAGAAAGTGCAGTCATCTCATAGAAATAAAAGGCCTAACACATGTTTCTAGTGTGGAGTAATTGGTCATTCCAAGAGGTTGTGTTTGAAATCTCTAAAGGTTTGTGGAAGGAGTGGCCATTTAGGTCACCTTAATAGGTTTTGTAAGTCGAAAAAATGGAAAGAGAAACCTCAGTCAAGAACATCAGCTCCTAATTGCAGGGTAGTAAATGCTTCATGAAAATAGAGCTCCAGTCATAAATCCTTGGAGTGAAGCTTTTAATATAGTGGAGGAGATTCTAGTTATTGGAGGTCGGCTACCAGATGTGGTTAGCATTGATCTAGCTTGTTGCTTCTGACATCGGAGTGGAAATTGTTTCAGTTTTTCCTTCTTATGGATTGTCTATTTTTGGAAACCTTTTGTTTCAGTATCTTTGTGGAGGATATCTTGTGGACCTTGGTTTGGGTCATTTTTGGAATGCAAATGTAATAATGGTTTCCTTTCCTTAAGATCTTGATTATTGTTCCTTGGTGTCCTCTTGTTTTGACTTGGCAGTTAGATCTCGATTATGATGTGTTGGATGATCTCCCTTGTGAGAGTAGTTCCCTGTTGTGTGCTGACCTAAATGTTTGAGATCTTTCTTGTTGGACTTGGATAGACCATGTTAATGTACTCAGGTAACTAGGATGATGTGAATTTTGATAGACCAAGCACCCAGTGGAATAATCACTTTTTGTAAGGGAAGAAATTGTTCCATCACAAATAGTTTTGGTAGGAACTCATGTCGTCCAGTGCTAAACACATTTATGACAGACATTTGCGATTAACTACTACTTCCATCCCAAATGCATGTTGGCTCAGAAGTATTTGCGACGGAATTCAATTCTCATCACAAATACTTTTGACCGAATGAATTTTTGTGATGGAATTAATTCAGTCACAAATAATAAAATCATTTAAACTATATGACCCCTTCTTCCTCCTCTCTTCTTACTCCTCTCCCGCACAGCCACCACAGCTCCTCCCCTCCTCCACTCCATGTCTCTGCACTGCTAAACCTCTCCACCGCATTTCTCAACCACACCACCCTGCCAACTTGCCGATCCCTCTCCCGCAAAACCATGACACAACACTTCCCTAGGTCGCCCTGCTCTATACAGCTCTGAAAATGCCTATTTATTTTATTTTCTTGTTGATTTTGACTCAAATTTTCTAGGTAGAGACTTCTATTCTCTCCTCTATCATTATTTTTGCATATTTTGGTTCATTATTGTAAATACTAGTTTGGTCAAAACCTAGGTTTATAAATTTGACATATTTTTATAATTTATTTGATATTTATGGTTAATCTAAATTTATTATTCCCTATTTGGGTGTCCTTGTTCTGCACTAGTTGTTTTAATTTAATTTTAGGTATTTTTCTCTCTGTTTGAACTTTAGATTCAGTATATTATATTTTTATTGTTTAGGGTTGTTAGAAGTTTATTATTTTATATTATTATTTGAAATTTTATGATTATTGAAATATGTTAGAAGTTTGTAATTGTTTGGTGTTTAGGGTTTCCAGTATTTAGGATTGATGCAAATTTATTATTCTCTATTTTTTGAAAACCCTAGTTTGAGCATTTTATTACATGATTTATTTTTTGGTAAACCCAAAGTTGATTATTTTATAGATCCGGCTTTGATTCGCCTTATTTATTATTCCCTATTTATTTTTTATATTTGTGTGTGTGTATATATATAAATTATAATAAATTACTAGAAAAGTTAAAATGAAATAGTCTATCAACTTTCAGGTCATGAGAAATAACAAATTTGATTGTCAATTGGACATGATTTACACAAATTCATTATTGTTATGACCTAAAAATTGAAAATTGTATGATTTACACTTTTTTAGTAATATATATTAAATTATACTACTTTTTTTCTATTATTTGTAATTTTTTAATATTTTTAATGATTTGAGATATTTTTAATTTTTTTTAATTTTTTTAATATTTTTAATGATTTTTAATTTTTTAAAATTTTTAATTATTTATAAATTTTCTAATTATTTGTAATTTTTTAAATATTTTTAAATGTTTTTATTTTTATTAAATGTTTTTATTTTTTTATTATTTTTTAATATTTTTAAATATGTATAAATATTTTAAATTATATGTGATCTTTTTAATTATTTTAAATTGTTTTAAATTGTCCTAAATTTATTTTAATTATTTTTAATGATTTGTGATTTTTTAAATATTTTTAATGATTTGTGATTTTTTAAATATTTTTAATGATTTGTGATTTTTTAAATATTTTTAATGATTTGTAATTTTTTTTAATTATTTGTAATTTTATTAATATTTTTAATGATTTGTACTTTAAAAAAATGATTATTTGTAAATTTTGTAATTAGTTGTAATTTTTTAAATATTTTTAATTATATTTAATTTTATTGAATGTTTTATTTTTTTCTAATATTTTTAAGTATGTATAAATATTTTAAATTATATGTTAATTTTTTTTAATTATTTTTAATTATTTGTAATTTTTTAAATATTTTTTAATTATTTTTAATTATATTAAATGTTTTTATTTTTTTTATTTTTTTCTAATATTTTTAAGTATGTATAAACATTTGAAGTTATAAGTAAATTATTTTTAATTTTTTTAATTATTTGTAATTTTCTTAATATTATTAATTATTTTTACTTTTTAAAAAATATTAAATATTTTTTAATTTTTTATTTATTTGCAAGTTTTTTATTTTTTTAAATTTTTTTAATGATTTTTAAATATTTGTAACTGTTTTAATTATTTTTAAATATTTTTAATGTTTTAAATTTTTTATATTAATTTAATTTTTTTAATTGTTTTTAAATATATTTAATTATTTTAATTATTTTAATTATTTTTAAATATATTAAAAAATTTAATTATTTTAATTATTTTTAAAATTTTAAATTTTTTAAAAATTTTAAATTATTCTTAATTTTTTAATTAATTTTAATATTTTAATTAATTTTAATATTTTAATTAACTTTAATTAATTTTAATTAATTTTAATTAATTTGAAGTATATTTATTTTTTAAAATTTTTAATTACTTTTAATTTTTTCAATATTTCAATTATTTTTTAATATATATATTTTTTAAAAAAATTATTTTTAATTATTTTTAATTATTTTTAATTATTTTTTTATATTTTTTTGGAAAAACTATTATTTACGACGGACTATCTATTTGTCGTAATTGGTTATTTAAAACAATTACAAATCTTATTTGCGATAAATGTTTCATCTGTCACAAATAATCACTATTTTTTATGGACTGTTAGAAATAACCACAATTGCGACGTTATTTTTTGACACTATGCATTAGCGACAGAAGTCCATCGCTAATAGTTCATCGCAAATAATCAAAACTTTAGTAGTGTTAGTTTTCCCATATATGTGTGTAGAGGGTTGTGATGGCTTATGGTTACTTCCCACAGTGTATCTTGAGATATAGTATCCAAAGGATTATTATAAGCGTGACTTGTATAGGTTGTGATGACTTGTGGTACCTTACTCAGTGTATGGGCTGTGATGGCTTAAGGTGTAATACTTTATGTATAATACGCATCATACCAACTATGGTGGCTTCCAAAAACTACTTGGTTGCTATATGTGGATATGTGGATGGGATGGTGTGATGATGTGATGCATGAGGTGCATGTTTTGATGCCTTGCCCAGGTGTCTTCAGGATGACTTATTTTGGATAGAGATGGCTCAGGACATGTGACATGGGTGAAGAGCGGTAAACTAGTGGGGAAGCAGAAGCAGGGTACCCTCCATGTTTCATTATTATATTATATACTCTCTTGTGTGCATACCTGGTGAGAGTTAGCCATGGTGAGATTGAGAACTTAGTGTACCTATTTAGGTGACGAGTCAGTTTCATTGTTGTTCATGGTGATTTAGCATGATTTCTTTATCTTTTGCATGAGAGGCTCTGAGGAGGATCCTACTGAGTATATTATTATGCTCACCCTTCGTATATATAAACTATTTATTTCAGTTCATCCGGAATAGGTTGGAGATCGGGCTAGATATTACTAGCTTGTAGTTTTGTAGGAGTTGTTTGAGATTCGTGGTCGTTGTCGTCTTTACCTTTTTTATACTTGTATCTTTCCTTTCAGTTGTTATAGTATTGTATGACATTGCATGTATGCACTTAGGATTTTATATATATATGTTTGAGTAGGTGTTGATTGGTGTATCCTTTTTATCTCTCTCTTTCGCATGTTTCTCTTAGAGGCTAATGTCTCCCATATACATGTTTATTATACCCTCAATGTTAGTCGCCAACCCAGGGTCTACTGAAAGCGGGACTCAGATAGTCACGATCTATCTCCCCTCATTGAGGTATCTTTGTAGGGAGGTGGTTGTGACAACATATCACCCATCAAGGGGTTAAAACCAAGAAAATGAACTCATATTGACATAAAAACTTAAGAAAATGATAATTGGGTCATTTATAATCTATATGAATTAATTGAGCATCGATCTGATGCTAATATTTCTTGATATGATCAAAAGTTTAATTTCAATTTTTTATTTTTATTAAAATGACATATCACGCGTTAAGGGATAAAAACCAAGTAGGCGAGTTCAGATTGACATAGAAACTTAGGAAAACAATTCTCGAATCATTTTTTATTTTTAGTAATCAACCACACATCAATTTGATGTTTTAATTGTTTGGTATGATGAAAAATATGATTTAAAATTGTTAGCACTTATTAATAAATAAAAAATCACAAATAAATGGGTCAAAACTAAGCAAAAGGGTTCGGATTAGGGAATAAAATTAGGATAATAATCTTAAAATTAGTTAGGATCTGTAGGAATCAAATGCACATCAATCCAATTCTTGAATTGCTTGGTATAATAAAAATGTATTTTGACCTTCATATTGTTATTAAAGTATTAGGTTACCAAAAGGGGGTCAAACCCAAGAAAATGAATTTGGATTACCATGAAAGCGTAACAGGATGATCCTCAAATCATTTTTTTGTCTATAAGAATTAACCATGTGTCAATCTGATGCTCATATTTCTCGATATGATTCAAAATACTATTTCACCTTTCTATTTTTATTAAAATGACATATCACCCATCAAAGGTTTAAAACCGAGCAGATAGTTTTAAATTGGTTTGAAAACATGGAATAATGATCCATAGATTATTTATGATCTGTATGAATCAGTCACACGTCAATTTGATGTACAGATTGAATAGTATGATGGAAATTATGTTTTCATATTGTTAACACTTATTAATAAATGAAAAATCACTTTTTTAGGGGTCATAACTAAGAAAACAAGCTTGTATTGGTTTGAAAACATAGGAAAATAATCTTTGAGTCATTTTTTATTTGTAGGATTCAACCACACATCAATCTGATAATCGAATCACTGATGAAAATGTAGCATATCCCAACAGTTTCATCAACCATTGTTGTATGATCTGATGGGATAGCCCTATTCCAACAGTTCATACTTAACCGTTGGAATAACCTGGTAGGAATTTGGATTTCCCAATAGTTCAATGTAAACCATTGGGAAAGATATATTCCAACTTTTTTAAACCATTGGAATAGATGTAAATAAATGGTTCAAACCGTTGGGATAAAGCTATCCCAATGGTTTGAAACTGTTGGAAGAGGCTTATTTTAATGGTTCAATTGAACCATTGGTATAAATGTTGGGATAGATAGTTATACCAATGGTTTACATTGAACTATTGGGATAGGGTGGTTAATATGTGTATACCAATGATTATGGAACCTTTGGTACAGACCTCCCCAACCTCGCTGCAGCATCCCACTCCACTGTAGAAAATTTGTAATGCAGACAAACACTCCACTCTAAAATGCCTGAATCCACTGAAGAAAAACACTTACATGCACCTACTCACAGTCCTGCAACAATTATGTAATGCAATAATAGTTTGATGTCAGTGAGACTCCTCAAGATGCTTCAACAACATGGATCTCTATCTCATGAGTTCCTTAGAGTTTTTTACTCTCACCTTCACTTGTTCAGATGGCTATGTGTCGTAGATCATTAATTTCAGCAAAAAAACATTGAATGCAAGAGATTCCAGTCATACCTCTCATCAGAGATTCTCAAAACATATATGTGATGGCTCTTGATAGACCTATAGGTTTCGTGCGTATCAAAAACATGGGAGGGGTTGTTCCCAGCTTTTCTTTTTGCTATAATCAATTATCAATCTGAGATCTATGCAATAATAAACGTCGTGATCAACTGAATTGAATCAAAAAAATAAGGCAAAGTATAGAAACCCAAAACCCAAAAGTGAGGATCAACATATATTGTTCATAATTAATTTAATTAAATAAGAATTACCTCCAAGTTTATTCTTTCTTCTTTGATACATTCGGCCACTGATATGCAGTTCATCATTGTTTCATTGTAGAAATCAAAGTAGATTTCCTCTAGTGGTGATCCACATGTGTTTTGTGAATCTTCGGACATCGTCGAAGGATTCTTTGGGTGCTAGCATGAAAGATCCTTGCGCTTATTTTGTCCACCTTCGATCGCCTTGAGAATCGCTTCCAAAGCATTCCCCTTGATCTATTGTAGGAGGATCACTTTCATTCTTAAGAGAGTTCTTAGAGAAGGAAGAACACTCTAGGATTGAGTGGTTTTATCTAAAATGTTGTGCACAACTAAATTGGCATGTTAGATAAATGTTAAAATTGGGTATTTATATTTCTAGGGTTAGAATAAAAAATAATTTCACAAGGACTTTATTATTTTATTTAATACCAACAAATCCCCATGTCAAATAATAATAGAAATATTATTATTTCTTGACACGCGCTTATCTTGAGAATTATTATAATTAAATATTATTTAATTAAATAATATTTAATATTATTATTTATCATTGAACCCTTAAACTCAATCCGCTACTATTCCTCAATATTTATGATTCCTTTAATAATGAGTATTTATTTATTAAATAAATATCACTGCATTATTCACCGATACATAAATAAATATTATATTCACTAAATAACAAATAAATATTTATTAAGTATTCTGCTCACAATATATTCTTTCAAATAACTAGTGACAGAATAAATGTGATCAGGCATACATGAATAATTTTTAAACACAACCAGGAATAATATTCATTCAACTTGTTAAATAATAAATAATATATTATTTAACTGAGATTCTGAATACACTTAGTGTGTGAACCTCTAGGCCTCTTTCTTAGTGGCATTAGGAAAACCTACCTAAAGTCCAAGGTTAGTGTCTAACAACACGCCAAGGAACCCATATAGAAAGAAGTTAATGTCATAATGACATGTTACCTCATATAAACACTTTCCATATAATATAATCCCTTTATCACAATATCATGGAGCAGGTTGCATGCCAGTTCCATCAACCTATATGCTTGATATCTCTTTCTTTGACTTTTTGGAAATAGAACTTTCCTAGAGAACACCATGGACATGGATTTATTTAGGCTATATAATTTCAATCAAAGGAACTAAGATATTAACTTTTGTTAATGAACATAAGGGATAAATCCTTTATTTAATTATTCTTTAATGCGATATTACTCGTGACACACCCAACGCATCCTACCATACCGTGAACATATGTCCTCACGGTTTTCATAAATACATCAAAGTACAGGACTCATAATATCCATTAATAATAATAATAAAGTTTAAAGACCAATACATGTGTTCTTAGATAGGAACATCCAATGACAGTTATAAATATGGATTTCCTACTGTCGGGTCTCATTCTCATAATATCCTACTGGATATTAACAAGGGTGTACACCGTGAGAAGGTGTATCAAAGTCCTATGAGTCTCCACCCCTGATAGCCTGTATCATTTGTGTCCCTTCAAATGATATCATCCAGACATAAAACATATATTCAAGAATAGTGTCATTGCACTTCCAAGTTCTCATCATAGTGTAGAATTTCTATGACCTTTTAGTGTGACATCTACTCTTAGGAAATTATCACATATTATGTCACGCAAAAGAACAATCATGATATGATAAGTAGTTAATTAATATTTAAAATAATGAATATATATTTATCATAAAGTACATAAAAGTTTATTCTAGGGAACCAACTCCAATAGACTCGCACTTGAACTAGAGACAACTGCTAATAACCTTTAGTCTACTAGATCTCACATGATACTCATGATTCTAATGAGATAGGCCTTTAGTCAAGGGGTCTACCATGTTATCTTTCATGGATAATCTACTCACTGAAACTTCACCCCTCTGATGAAAATCCATCAATAGGTGATACTTTCGAAGTATATTCTTTGTTCGTTGATGTAACCATGGATCTTTTACAAGATCCACCATTGTAGTATTATCACAATACAATATTATAGGGTATATATTTCTAGGTACCACATCATGATCCTGGAAAAAGTTTCAAATCTAAACGGATTCCTTGGCTGCATCAGAAGCTACTATATACTCAGAATCCACTGTAGAATCAACAATAACTAACTTCTTTGAACTCTTCCATCTCACAGCTCCTCCATTGAGATAGAAAACATATCTTGATTGTGACTTTAGATCATTCTGATCTATCTAAAAAACATCATCAGCATACCCTCTAATGACAAGATCCTAATCTCCTCTATACACCAGGAACATCTCCTTAGTTCTTCTCAGATACTTAAAGATATACTTAATATCAATCCAATGTTGTTCTCCTAGATCTACTTGATATATTTCTACCATGCTTAGTGCATAGGCAACATCAAGTCTAGTACATAATATGACATACATGATTAATCCTATCATCGAAGCGTATGGGATTTTACTCATTCTATATTTCTCATGTTTTGTCTAGGGACACATTTTATTAGAAATATGTAAGACATGTGACACTGGAACCAATAACCTATTAGATTGTTCTATACTAAATCTCTTTAGTATCTAATCAATGTATGTACTCTAACTTATTCCAAGAAGCCTCTTGGATCTATCACAAATGATCTTGATCCCTAAAATGTAGGTCGCTTCACCTTAGTCCTTCATGAAGAAGCACCTGTTCAACCAGTCCTTAACTGATTGTAATACTGGTATGTCATTTCCAATAAGTAATATGTTGTCAACGTATACTACTAGGATAGAAACCGCATTTCCACTAAACCTTTTGTAAACACACAGCTCACATTCATTCTTAATGAAACCAAATTCTTTTATGTATTAATAAAATCGAATATTCCATGACCTGGATGATTTGTTCAATCCATAAATGGATATCTATAACTTTTAAATATTTTTGGCATCACCTATAGTCACAAACCATTTTATTTGTGTCATATATACATCTTCCTGAAGGTTTCCATTAAGGAATGCAGTTTTGAAATTCATCTGCCAGATCTCATAGTCATGGTAAACTGTTATGTAAAGTATGATTCTAATGGATTTAAACATGGAAACTAGTAAAAATGTATCATCATAATCAATTCCTTGATGCAGTTTAAAACCTTTAGCCATTAACCTTGATTTATAGGTACTAACTTTACCTTCCATGTCCAGTTTCCTCTTGAATACCCATTTACCCTCAATAAGATTTACATCAACTGGTACATCGACCAAAACCAAAACTTGGTTCTGATACATGGAATCCATCTCAGAATTCATAGCTTTTGATCTCTCTACTACCTCATTATAAGATAGAGGTTCATCATTGTCCAACAATAATGAGTCACTATCCTCGGTGACCAGAAAACCATATTTCTATGGTTCTCTTACCTCTCTTACACTCATATGCAGTACTCGTGTTTTAGGAACTACCTCTTCCATGGGGACCTATGGAACTTTTTCCTGTACCAACTTCTTTGTATCTTGAGTGTCAACTTCATCGAAGTAAATCTTTCTCCCACTATAATTTTTGAGGATGTGCTTCCTCTCAAGAAAAATGACTTGTTTTGCGATAGCCACATTCTTGTATGAGGGGTTGTATAGGTAGAATCCATTTGTTTCCTTAAGATACCCTATAAAGATACACTTGTTTCCACAAGGTTCTAGTTTTTTTCTGAGAAATCCTCAACAAACACCTCGCAACCCCATACACATATATGTGAAAAAACGGGTTTCTTTACACTCCATAGCTCGAAGGGAATTCCTTTTTCCACTTTATTTGGTACTCAGTTTAATGTGTATGCTTCAGTTTTTAATGCATATCCCCAAAAGGATAATGGAATATATGCATAACTCATCATCAAACTTACTATGTCCAACAAGGTGCAATTCCTCCTTTCACTAACACCATTCCACTGTGGTGTATAAGGTGGAGTGAGTTGAGATAGTATCCCAAACTCCTGTAGAAATTTGATTAACTCTTGGTTAAGATATTCCCCACCTCGATTAGATCAAAGATTCTTTACCTTCTTACCAAGATGATTCTCTACTTCATTCTTGAATTCCTTGAATTTCTCAAAGTATTCGGACTTATACCACATCAAGTAAATACAACAATATCTACTCATGTCATCAATAAAAGTTATGAATTAAGAATATCCACCTATAGATTCTATTGGAAATAGTTTACACACATCAGTATGTACCAATCCTAGAAGTTTTGTGTCCCTTTCACCCTTTCCACCAAATGGAAATTTGGTCATTTTCCCTTACAAACAAGTATGACATCTTTCAAGTGGATTTATCTCAGAAGAGTATAAATAACCATCTTGATAGAGCTTTATCAAGCACTTCTCATTTACATGACCATGATGGTGATGACACAACTGGGTATTATATGATTAATTTGAACTTGATTTATTATCGATTTTTAACAATTTTTTTCGTAATTTAATATATACAGATTGTTATTTAAATGTATCATACCATAACATATGTTGTTCTTATAAAAAAAACAACTTTTATTTCCAAAATTGAAAATAAACTCATATGTATCTAAACTTGATACAAAAAATTTTTTTTTGGTAACAATAGGTACATAATAAAAATAATGTAAAACCAAAATCATTATCATCGGCAATGAAAGGTGGTAGTCACCAATGGCAAGAGCAGCCAGCCTCGCACCATTGGCAGCTCTCAAATCCACCTCTCCTCTGGCAATTTTCTAAAATCTACTTGATTCTTGTATTTAGATATATATGTGATCACCACAAGCTATATCTAATACCCAATGTGTATAAATGAAAATATTGCACTCAATAATGAATACTCCTTTGGCTTACCCTTTTCTTTGAGTGTGGTTCCTCTTCCAATGGTCTGGTTAGCCATATGAAAAACATATTGTCTCATTTTCCTTTCTCTGCCTCCGGATCTTCTTCTTCTTGGTAGGATGGTGCTCAGGTGTTTTAGACTATTTATAAGTCTTCGGACCCTTTGTCTTGTCCTTCCTATTCATATTCACCATATGGTCTGTGGGTTTGTCATACCCCATGTCCTTATCCACTTAGAAAATTAAGTTAAGAAGTTTTGATAGACTCTTCTCATTATTTCTCATATTATAATTCACAATAAAACTAGAGAAATCCTTGGGAAGTGATGAAAGTATGAGATCTGTACGCAACTCATCTGGGAATTTAATCCCTAATATGTCCAAATGCTCAATGTAGTTGATAATCTTGACTAAATGAGTCCCATCTGGTGAAAACTATCCAAGATTAGTAGTGAACAAATCATTGGAGATCTCATTCCTCTCTTTTCTCACCTTCTCTTAATAGATATCCTAAAGGTGAGACATCATGATATATGTATTCATTTCCTCATGTTGCTTCAAGAGATCATTGGACATAGATGATAACATGAAGCATTGAACATCTGTAGCATTATTAAAATGTTTCTCATAGAGAGATATCTCTTTATCACTTGCCTCATTTCCAGGCACAACTGGTAAAGGTTCTTCCAACACATATAGTCTCTTTTCATGGATAAGGATGGCTTGTAGGCACATTTTGAGTATGGATATCAATGATATGTTTGATAAAATTTTTAATGTTGTTTCTACAAATAAGATGAGCATAGATTTAGAACTTTATCTAATAAGTTTATACAAATAAATAAATTATATTTATTAGTCTCCCACTATTTTATTGAAACCCAATAGCCCTCACCATTGGCTTCAGAATATATTGTTTCTTGGACATTATAGTGGCAAGGATCCATATTCAATTCTCATTACCCCAACTTTGGCTGGTCAAGCAACTCAAATGGATTTAGGTAGGCATTCCAAATTCCAACTGCATTAACTCACAGTTCCTTGATCTGTTGAGTGGACTCCCCAATCCTAAAATTCTTAATATGGATTTCTTCAACCTTTGCCTCTCAATTACACTAATTCCTTATTTGGAAGTCAATACTTGATGTCAAACAAGTTAAGTTAATCTAAAACCTTAAATTATAATTCCCTGATAATTGAAAGCACCACAACTTTGGATGTTCAAGCACTTTGAACTATGGTTCGATTCTAACTGAGGTAATGGAAGGCTATACCGACTTAATATTTTATTGAGAGATTTTATCCTTTATATGAAAATTTCCAATTATTATCTTTTCACATGCTTGTTGATATTAAGTAGGGTATACTTAAGTGATTAACCATGTTTTAGATAATATTTACACAAAAGCTAGTTTATTTTAGTTTCATCTTGCATTCTTTTTAATTCATTAATTATGTGATCGCAACAAAACATCCATAATGAATAACCATGCAATTGAAAAAAAATAAAATAAAGGGTATGATCATGATCTTGTTCTAATGGTTATTTTATCTAGTGGTTGATAAAATAACCACTTACCTAGGGAAGAAACACCTTGAACCAATTTGAGGTTCGTGTTTACAGATTTTCACATGTCCACCTTTGTATCTCCTTGGATTGGTTTCGCCTCAGCTCTGAACTTGAACTGCCTCAACTACCTTGGGAGATCTATCCATTACATATATATTTTACTCCGATGTAGGTTAGGGGTAAAATGGGTTTTACATAAAATAAACTATGGACATTCAGGACCTACATATTAATGAGGAGAGAAGGCATACAGGCCAACAATTTAATTTAATAATAAATGAAAATGAAACAAATCACATATAAAGGTTTGGTATAGATCATGATCATCCACATGCATGTAATGAATTATATATTTAATAAAACTAGCATTCAATTCTTTAATCTCTCTTATTTAAGATAAATCATGCTCGAATTGATTAATTATTATCTTTAATTAATTAATCCTTTTATCTTAATCCTTTTCTGAATTTCCTTAATATTCTCATCCACTATAATTTTAAACAAATTAAAAAAAATCATTTAAAATTAATCTTGTACATAAATATGTCTTGGAGGAAACACGGTGAATACCCATCCAAATCTACCCAATGCATATTATACTCATATACTGTTTTACTCTTGTGACATATGGAATACACGATTTAATACCTACTATCACAATGTGTACTTCATGGATGATTACATGAATCGCATGATTTTTTCAGCTGTGTGTTATGCTTCAATGCACATAGAGTAATAACTTGTAATAAAACTCATACATGATATGTAGATCTGAACATTATATAGATATTAAAGTTTTAAATCTATGTAATTTGGTAAAAGTACATGATGTGTACACCCTTTACAATCTATCTTAAGTACACGCCTAGGGACTCAGTTTGTGAGGCATAATTTGGAAATCTTAGAGTATGTGACATGTCTAGTGGGCCACATGTCTTGTTAACTCAGGGTTACATGGTCACTGATCAGGTAGGCCGTGTATGGAATACACGGACCAAACCTGACCCAAAGGAACTAAACGTTGTGTCTAGTGGGACACACGCCATGTAGTCTGGCTAACTGTGTGTATGTCTGTCCCGGTCAACACGCGGTGTAAGAATTAACTACACCGCATTTCATTAATGCACACGGGTTGAGAAATTACCAAATTACTCCTAGTGCATTGAACACAACCACATGGTGTGTAACTCCGATTACACAGCATATACTACTGTGTTATTCAGGAAGAATCCTTAGCACCTCCGGATTAGTTCCTTGATTTTATTTTAATCATAAAATTGATCATTTCTATTTGATCTGTGAGAAACAATGGAGGAAGAAACAGATCTCATAATTCAGATTAAAATAACGATTAAACTTGAATTAAAAAACTAAATTATGAATGCATAAATCACCAAAACATATAAATAATTATAAACAATAATATTTCTGCTCTGATACCACTTATAGGTTCCATGCGTAGTAGAATCATGGGAGGGGCGGTGCTCAACTTTACTATTTTCCCTAATCAATGATCAATATGAGATCTAGGCAACAATGAATGATGTGATCAATGTAATTGAATCAAATAAATAATAAAAAGGATATAAACCCAGAACCCAAGAGATAAGATCAACATATATTGTTTATAATTAATTTAATTAAATAATAATTACCTATAAAGTTATTATTTATTCATTGATGTGTATGGCCACTGATCTACAGTGAATCATCATTGTGTTGTATAAATCAAAGTAGATTTACTCAAGCGGTGATCCACACGTGTTTTGTGAATCTCCATAAATCTCCGAATGAGTCTCTGGATGCTAGCATAGAAGATCTTTGTTATTGCATCGTCCGCCTTTAATCACCTTGAGAACTACTACCAAATCATTCTCTTTGATCTGGTGGAGGAGGATCACTCTCGTTCTTGAGATAATTATTGGAGAAGAAAGAACTCTCTAGGCTTGAGAGGTTTTCTCCAAAATGAGGTGCACAACTGAATTGGCATGTTAGAGAAATATTATAATTGGGTATTTATATTTCTAGGGTTAGAATAAAAAATAATTACACAAGGCCTTTATTATTTTATTTAATCCCAACAAATCCCCATGTCAAATAATAATAGAAGTATTATTATTTTTTGACACACACTTAGCATGCGAATTATTATAATTAAATATTATTTAATTAAATAATATTTAATATTATTATTTCTCACCAGACCCTTAAACTCGATCTTCCAATCCTCCTCAATATTTATCATGCCTTTAATAATGACTATTTATTTATTAAATAAATATCATTGCATTATTTGCCGATAAATAAATAGATATTATATTCACTAAATAGAAAATAAATATTTATTAAATATTATGCTAACAATATATTTTCTCAAATAACTAGTGATGAAATAAATGTGATCAAGCATATATGAATAATTATTAAACCAAAACCGGGAATAATATTTATTCTATTTTTTAAATAATAAATAATATATTATTTAACTAAGATTTCGGATGCACTTAGTGTGTGAACCTCTAGACCTCTTTCTTAGTGGCATTAAGAAAACCTGCCTAAAGTCCAAGGTTAAAATCTAGCAACACACCAAGGCACCCATAGAGAAATAAGTTAATGTCACAATGACATTCCATCTCATACGAATGCTTACTGTGTAATATAATCCCTTTATCACAATATCTTCAATCAAGTAGGTTTCATGCCAGTGCCATCATCCTATGGGCTTGATATCTCTTTCTTTGGCTTTTCAGAAATATAAATTTCCTAGAGAACACCATGTCTATGAATTTATTTAGGCTATATCATTTCCATCAAAGAGACTTAGATATTGAATTTCATTAACTAATAGAAGGGATAAATACTTTCTCGCATTATTCATTAATGCAATATTACTTGTGACACACCCAACATATCCTACCCCACCACGAACATCTGTCATCATGGTTTTCATCAATACATCAAATTATGCAACTTATAATATTCATTAATAATAATATTAAATTATAAGGACCAATACACATGTCCACATATAGGAACATCTAATGACACTTATAAATGTGGATTTCCTACTATTGAGTCTCATTATCATAATATCCTACTGAATATTACCAAGTGCATACACCATGAGAAGGTGCCTCAAAGTCTTATGAGTCTCCACCCATAATATCCTATAACATTTGTGTGCATTCAAATGATATCATCTGGTCATATAACATATATTCAAGAATAGTGTCATAGCACTTCCGGGTTCCCATCATGGTGAGAAACTACTATGACCTTTTTGTGTGATAGCTACTCCTGGGACATTATCACATACTATTTCATGAAAATGAATGATCATTATGTGATAAGTATTTAATTAATATTCAAAACAATGAATATATGTTTATCATAAAGTACATAAAAGTTGGTTCTAGGGCACCAACTCCAACAAGACCAAGCATGAATATACTTCTCTCTATTCTTCTTGAGTGATAGAATCTTCAAATAAGCATAAACATTCCCTCAATAATTTCTTCAATGGTGAATGAAATTTCTTTGACTTTAAAACATCAAAAAAAGTCCTTCCAGCAATTCTTTATGTGTGAATTAATCTTTAAGAATGACACACATATGCTCAGGCCTCCATTGAAAATCTCAAATAGATACTTAAAAAAACTCCAGAGGTTTTGGTCTCTTATCATCAAGAAAGATAATTCTTTAGAAAGAAAAACAAAAAAATACATACCCAAAACAGAAGCCTCTCTTCTTTCTTATTTTGAGAGAAATAATCTTTAATTTTGTGTGTACTCATTCTTAGGATTGTCCCATGTTATCTATGTGTTTTTCATGCACCTAAAAAACTACTAACACACCCATTACAACTTGAAATACCTAGAAAACATAGAACAACACAGAACAATTTCATAGAAAACTTGAAAACAAACACTTTCACCTGCAACTTGCAATGCCCAAACAATGCATAACACTTTCAAATAAACACTTGAACCTACAATGCCTAGACAATTTTCAAAGAACACTTACAAAAAAACACTTGCACCTTCAATGCCCAGAAAACTTTCGCATAGCACTGATGTTATTAATATTTTCATGACTTATTATATTCACCCTTTACTTATTTTATATGAAATGTGCATAATTTGTGTGAAATATTAATGTTTTAATATTAAGTATAATATTTGAGCATTTTTAGAAGTAGTCAAATTGAGTCAGTTTAATGTTTTAATTATAACTATCACTATACTGATCCAAATTGTGTGGTTCTTGTTTTGTAGGATTATCCTTTCAATATACAAAATTTCATTAGAAGGAACCATGATCCAATTCTTCCATTTGAAGGGTCATATGGTCCTCACAAACAAGACCAAAGAATCTGTGAAGAAACTGGACTATTCATGAAGATTGATTTACTGGGCTCAATCCAGAAGTTCAAAAACCTTAACTCTCAACCATAATTCGGGGGACACTACATTTCATCTTGGATAAAAATTTAATGGCCCAAATCCATGTACAAGGGGCCCAAATGAATCTTTGAAGTCCAGCCCACCATTCTGGAAGAGAATGAAAATCAGTATAGTATTCATGACATATCTCCTGATTTAAGCATCCAAGAGAGCTGATATTTTTCAGTGTGAAAGAAGAGATGTAGGCGGCCGACTTTGTTGAAGAAACCATTCGGATTTGAAGGCATCTTAATATTCAAAAACCCTTTCACATTATGGACTTCAAAAAGACTGGATTGAAATGGACAGTTTAAGTTTGTTTATTCAACCGGCCATAACGTTTTATCCTTACGTAAAAATGACTCCAAATTTTGAGAGTAGTCGGACAACATTATTTTCTACAACTTTGAAGAAGGAGATATTTGAAGATTCGGCTTTCTGAATTGCCAAATTGGCGATGCAAGTGTAGGGACAGATTGGGAATGCAAACAGTCCACTCCTTGGGCTATAAAAACTCTCCCCTTATCTCCTTGAGAGGGGTTGGCATTTCAGAAGAGAGGAGAACATATTGGCACGACCAAAGCTTTTCCAAAGGCTTGGGAGGACCTGCCATACTCAAGTTTACACTTGAGAGACCTTTCCTCCTCTCTTTCTTTTCACTTACTTTTGTGTTCTTCATTTTTGTAATCTTGTAATTCTCTTTCTTTGTAATTCTGTTTTAATGCAAGTTACTTCTTAAATATCTCTTATTATCTTCCACCTTCTGTATTTTAATATTAATGTTCTTAAAATAGTTTAAATTCAGTTCAATCCCCTTACCTTCTTTAGCTTCCTCATTCAATCGAAAGTTCGTTTTTAATTATCACCATTGTTCATGTGTGTGTGTCGATGTACCACTCTTTTCTTATCCCTTTCTTTTTCTTCTCTTATTAATTTATAATCATAATCATTATAACCAGATTATTAATCACCCAAATGGCTGAGTAAATCTCTCATTGGGGTGATTTATAATTTAGGTATGTTAAGTGATTGAGAGCTTCTGCTTGATGAATATTCTTTGAATTAACATTGTGTATGTTGGACTTAACATGTCATGGATTAATGACTTGTTTTGTTTAACATGTGGTTTCCATGGATTATTGGAACCATAAATACAAAACCATAAATAAGATCTGATTGAGATTATAACCTTAAGTTAAGTTAAGTCTTGGTTTAAAGCCTTAACACTTAAGAATTCTAATCAACATCATCTTGTGACATGGGTGTTAATTTAAATGCAATATAAAGCAAAGCTCGAGGATATCACAAGCTTAACTAACCTAATGATGAACTCACCCCAATCTTTATCAATTTGGTAAATCAAACATCATCCATAAATCATTTCAATTAAGCTCTGCAAACAAACCCCCCCTAATCAAAATACAATCAACTAAAAACAAACAACTACTACAAAGTATCATCGTCGAGGATTCGACCCGAGTGCTGCTATACACATTAGCAGAGCACCGGAACTTTGACCGGTCGATAGGCGACAATCGGCCGTGTGTTTCAAGCACTTACAAACAACATGAACATAAACTTGTATAGAGGAGAAATAAATTGATGAAAAAAACCTACACAGAACATCTTGCATAGAACACTTGCACTTGCAATCCCACTACAAACAACCTGCATATAACACTTGCACCTACAATTCCCACCCATGTGGGCATACTCAACATAACAGAACACCTGCATAGAGGAAATAAATTTATGCATTTAACCAATGATAACAAACATACAAAATATCACATATATTCATTCACAACAAATCATCAAACAACAAATATCATAAATCATTCAAAAATGTAATGTATTAATATGTCCCTCATCACCATCACTATCATCACCATCATCCCCAGCATCATCCTTAGCATTTTCCTCATCCTCATCCTCATCCTTTTCCTCATCCTCTTCTTCATCCTCATCCTAAACCCCACCCTCTTCCTCGCCATCATCCCTGCCCTCTTCCTCACCATCATCCATGTCCTCTTCCTCACGGTCATCCTCTCCATCTCCATCACCTAAAACATTATCATCCTAACCACCACTAGGACTACTACTTGGTGAACTATAAAACATACACATCCTAAACATATATACATCACAATCCATAGAAGTCTCTGGTAGAATTGATGGACATAAAACTTTCATAAGTTTCAAAAATTTAATGTTTTCCATTTGAGCCCATTCTTCCACTTTTATGGCCCTTTTTTGGTATTTTCTACCTTTTCCTCTACCTGTGCTACCCATTATAAATTAGTGTTACTAGAAACTACACCTGAAATGGGATAATACCTCGTAGGGAAAATACTCTTTCCTAGTTGGAAACGTACTCTTACATGATGCTCATCTCCCAAAACTTGATGTAAGTGATCATTTGGGCCAAAGTTGTCGGGTTCCTAAGCATCAAGGTCCTCTAAAGAAGACTATTAAAAATATAAATAAACTATTAAGTTAAAAATAGATATTAAAAATTGAAATCAACAAGTAAAACTTACAATTTGTGGTTGTGTCAGTTTGTTTATTGTGCTTCCTTATTTTTTCTTTCTACTCAAGAAAAATAGTTTTGATCAAGGAACGTGTCCTTGAATATTTAAAACCACCCTCTACAATGACATTATTATGATAATTTTAATCATAGAAAAAAATAAAAAATATATATTCAATATCTAATTCTAATAACAATAATAAAAAATTATTTAACAGTGAAAACATAATCATTAGATCATGGAAATATCAACATGGGATAATCATAAGTATGAAAACGTGATTATTTTTACATGATTCGACAAAAACTTAATTAAATTAATGGTAAAAAATGGAATTGATTCATTTCTAAAATTGAATAATTTCATAACTATTTTCTTAAGCAGTTTTGTGTTTTTTTAATTTGGATCCATGTTAAAATGATTCTCAAGATTTGCCATGGAATGTGTGGTTTTAATTCTTAGGGTCTACCCTTATAACCTATCCAACTAGATGTTCATTTTTAAAAAAGGAATTTGTAAGCTGATTTACCCCTTATTTTCATGAGATATAAAAAATTAATTACATCTAAGTAAGTGTTGTACCTACTTCCTATCATAGTCTAGCATCATAGTCTACCCCAAAGTGTGGACATATGTCATAGAATCCTTGTTTTTTTATTTTTTCCTAATGATCCCTAAAGAATTCAATAATACAAAAGTAATTATTAATGCAAATCGTTGTAATTTTTATTTAAAAAAACTCAAATTTGATTAATACCTTGAACTCATCATTCATCCAATGAGTAATCATTTTATAATAATATTCTATTTGGTAGTCATCCATAATAGGTGTGTACTCTAAATCAATGAAAACTCTTTAATGCCATCCACTATACAATTCATGCTTATAGCCTCTCCAAAGCTCACTTAATTCTATAAGTCATGCTGGTCTCACAGCCTCTCTATCGGGAAAATTAAATCAAAGTTGACACCAAAATATTAATTCAAATAAATACAATAATAATATAACATTAAATCCAATGAATTTTTTTACCCATATTTGTGCCCAAGCATTATCCTTTATTTCATTTGGCATGTGTCGCCAGGAGAGTGGACAGACGGGAACGATATCGGAGTATTTTTCAAGCGTCGCCAAAAAACTCCTATATTTTTTTCCTATTTTTTAAACCATTTGATTGTCTTCATTATACTCCACCGTCAGTTACATGCAGAAATTCCACACCACATGCATGCATGTATGCCCACACTGTTTTTCAGTATATCTAGTTGTTAAAGAATAAAAACAAATATTATATCAATAAATATTATAATGGAAATAAAATATAATAAAAAAAATTACCTATTTTCTATAAATATACCTGAGGTAGTATGATCAGTAGGTATCTATGGATCCCCAGGCACTGAAGGAACGTCAACCTATACAAATGTAGTGGGTCCAAGTGTATTCTCCACAAGGTCAGAAGGTGTCGGGGCAGCAATCGAAGAAGCAGAAATGTAGTAGATCAAGAAGAAGGAAGTAGAAGGAAAAGAAGATGACACAGATGGCTATGCAAATACATAATAAGGCTGAGGATTAGGAATCATTGGCAGATATGGGAAAGAGAGGTGAGGAGGCTTAGATGAAAATGTAGGCGCAAACATAGGTGGCCTAAATATCCCGAATGTCTGTAATGACACCGTGGGATTAGAAAGTGTGGTAGATGGAACATTAGAGGGAGGGACAGGGTGTGATCGAGCATGTCGATGCCCAGTTATAGTGCCCCCTCCCCAATCAAATCTCCAGTCTGAGCAATAGAACCACAAGGTTGGTCGGTGAACAAATGGTGCCTTGGTGGTGGATCCTGATTAAAAGTTAAAAGAAAATAAACCTCATGACATTATATGTTATTGATACCTATTTTTGAAATAAAATACTCACAACAGGAACTGAAGGAGGGACGCCCATCTCACTCATTGGGAAATTTTTTCTACCTTCTTTTTACTTTGTCACTCCTAAGTGTTTTACATTTCCATCATTTGAAAACAAATATGGAATTAATTTGAAATACATAACTAATGTGTAACTGAAACAAGAAAGGAGATGTGGCATGACTTAATTAAGGAATACCACCTGTCAAACCAAATACAAGATACACACTGATATAACAGAAACATTTTATATATAGTGAGAATAATATCAAAATAGAATACATGTCATAGAAAAAACAATACAATCAAATTAACATGTTAATCATGGGAAGTGGGATATTTGTAAAACTTGTTGATAGTAATTAATTGAGGAAAAGTAATCAATAAACTGTTATGGAATGAGAATGTCACAAATTTTTCACTATTTTAAGGTTTTTTTCCAGCTTTATTATATGTGATTTTTAGTTAAATTCAGTAATTAAATAGTATATTTTCCTATTTTGGTATTTTGGGGAATAAGAGTAGAATATAAAGCATTTATGATGTGATTTTCATTTGTTAGATTTATTTTTGAAATCAAATTAATTTGGGATAATTCAAAAAATATTTCAAGTTGATTAATGTAGGGAAGTTTAGCTATATAATAAATAATGAGAAACACAATTAGTAACCTCAATATAAATTTTTTTACACCACAATTCATGGAGAGAGTGTTATAATCCAAACACTAAGTGTGTTAAATCTCAAGGTAGTGCCACAATTCCAATATATCATCCACAACCACTCAGTGTCATTCAAAGATGATTCCAATATATGTGTCATCTGACTTTCATATGTTTCATTTAAATCAAGGTATATTTCATCAAGCCTTTATGTAAGTGTGATTAAAAATAAGAATAGTCTAAAAATATTGTATGATCAATCCAATGAAGTTAAATAAATAATGGTTTGATCCATATCCTCTATCTTAATATCTAATTTATCTAGTTCAAGTATGATCTTGTTAAAAAAATTATTATGAGACTCAACTATAGTTATGGGTATGATTTTAAAAGTGTGTTTTCCAACTCTCTTAAACAACCTACCAAGAAGAACTTTATAAAAATAATGGTTTTCAACATTTAGCTATATAATAATAGAAATATCATTATATGAAATCTCATAAAAAAACATTGTCACCTAAGTTCAACTATGTTAAGACACTGGTAGCTTATAATGTATCATATGGATTATCATAATAAGAGATATAAATATATCCATCAGTGGTTACAATGTTAATTATCTCTTTAAATACACATAAAAATAATTTAGAACTTATGAAATTAATATATCATGATTCATAATATTTATTAAATTGAATCCATTTTCACTGTTGAATTTTTAAATATCATTTTTCATTAATCGCATAACATAAAAAAATCTATCTCTAATATTTAGACAAACAAATATTCAAGTGGAATCGGGGGTTCTGATCTATATCTAGGTCGGGCGTTGGAAGTGTGGGAGAATAGAGAAGACATGATCGAGACAGGGTGGGATGTGTTGGATATCCTATAGTCCAAGGCCTTAATAAAGATAAATGTGTTTGGTTACTAATATTAATTGATGAATAAACACCTCCTACTCATATTGAATTCTTATTACTGGACAATGAGTGGTTTTTGATGAATAAACAGATACTCTATTCCTCCCTCTATTGAATTTAATTCCCAGATCATTGAACTAGAGACTCCAAAAAAGTAATCTACCATGATTTATAATTCAGTTGGTTGTACACTATGATGTACATAAGTGATATACATAGGTCAAGTAGTGTTTACTTTGATTCATGTACACTGGATAAACTATATCCTGGAAAAAAACAATAACAACTAGTTTTTTCAGGGTCCCCATAGTTATTTCTTAATGCTCCCATGTGAGGAATAACGGGAGGCAAGGCTGTTAAAAAGGGAGGGTTGGAGAGAGTAGGGGTGAAAGTACTCTAAAGGAATCAACCAGTTTTCTTGGATAGGATAGAAGAAAGGCCTCTTGTGTATTTATCTCATCATACATTCCTATTATCCATCTTTTTAGGTGAACTATTTCTATTGAAGAGATGAATCTAAGCTAAAATATCAACCAAGTTTCTTTCACCGTTGTTGAAGGCTTGATGGAATTTGGAGACCTTTTATAGAGAATAAGGTTATATATATTTTTGATAAAAAAGTATCATATAAAGACCTTGTTATTTAATTCCAAGGAGGATATAAAAGGAAACACATTCATATATATAGTGTGAATCCATAAAACCTGTATGACTCCTGGTATCATAGAAAATTATTTATTACCTCAAAAAATACCTAAGATACCTCAAGATAAAGTGTATTTTTTAGATGTTTGAATAAGAATATCAAATAAATAATTATGTATCTATCTTTGATGAATTAGAAATGGAAGTATCAAAAGAAAATTTAATGAATAGACAAAATAACTAGGAAAATAAGGCAAGGAAAAATATAAAGTAGGAGAAGGATCATCCACTTCATGAAATTGAATAAAGTGGTAAGTGTAGATCTATAGAATCTATTTATAGAGATCATTTTTATAATTCAAGTAAAATATGTGGAGAGTATAAATAGATAAAAATAGTTAAATAATTTTACTCTCATGTTATATATTATTTGAATAAGGTTCCTTTTGATGTCATAGCTTTTATAATTGGTTTTTTCATGGAATTGTTTGATGAAAAATCACTACTGGGGGAAGAAGTTTTCTAAATGGATCCCAAAAATAGTGGTGAATCTAACTAAAAATGGAAAGTATTTTAAGAATATTTTTCTTGATAGATTGGTCTTATAATAAAAAAGGTTTATGGGAAACTGCTAGTGTTATTAAATATTTTAAAACTTTTCCATATATCTTTGGTATAATAGGTCACCATATAAAATTTATAAATGGATAGAATTAAGGGGGAGTAGAGTTAATGCTGCAAATAAATCATCTAGAAATACTTCAAAGAATTTAATGAATCAGACTATGGGAAATACATTTGAGATATTTGTGGACTTATATGAGAACTAAAACCTATATAGACACACATATTATGAATGCTAGTATTTACCTAATAGATACAATTGTTACACTAATGTGAAGAGTACATGACATCAGAAGAAACCAAGAGACAAAAAGAAGGGTTCCTTTTGGAGTAAAGAATAAAATAAATCGTTGAGAATCCTACTCTCAAGAAGAAAGTGATGGAGTCTATGAAAGATTTCACACCAGATAAGAGAATATGCCTATATTATTGTATCACAAGAGAAGAGATTATAATATAACACAAGTAAACCCAAACCATGTAGATTTAGTATGGAATATTAGGTAAATAAGACAAAAAACCAAAAAAATATCTAATGTATTGGTAATCCAATATAAAACTAGTAGCATGCTTCCTATGATATACAATCACATTAAATGAAAGCAATGATATTTTTAGAAAAAATTCTTGCATGTAAGATTTGGATTTAAGTTTATTTTTTTGTTATTTCATTATTTTCATTAGTTTTTATTTTCATATCAATTATTTTAATATGTAAAATTCAATTCATATTGTTTTTTGTTACAATTTAAATGTTTCAGTTTTGTTTTGTTTGGTAGGTTTGAATACAGTTCGATTAAGTATTAGAAAATGAAACTCAAAGAAAACCACAACCAGTAAATATTGAAAATTAACATGAAGGTCTAGTTGGATAAAAAATATTTTTAATCAATAGTAAATCAATTTGTATAACAACAACCTCAACAACTCAATTCAAGGTAAACCAAAAGAACTGAGAACACAAACAAGTGATTCTATATATTTCCCACCATGACTACAGGTTCGCAATCAAAACTAAAAATTGAAGTATTGGAGTCATCATAAGTAATAAATGGATTGGGGCCAATGGGAGTAGGGATGGTGTAAATTTTATCATTATCATCATCAAAAATATGTCTTGGGATTACTTCAATAATGACACCAAATTTAGGTCAAAGATGATCTTTGACATAAAAAACTTGTTTTTTGATTGATGCAAATACATATGGTTTATCGGTAGAAAGAGTGTGATTCATGTCAATAACTTGAAATCTAAAACCATCAATAAATGTGTAATGCATCATCATCAAATCAAACCACTGACATTTCATTAGAGTGACTCGACAATGAGAGTAATAATCCAATATTAGTTTTTTCTCAAGGACTCCATAATAAGATTAATTTTCAAATCGACATTAACTATATGATGAATTAGAATAATATTCTATTTTGATAGTTAACATAACACCATAATGTTGTGTTCTCATGTTCTCTACTCGTTGAATGATAATAAATTTATACTCATTGATCACAATTTATTTGCATTCATGAACCGAAGAATTATGAACAAAATCCAAAGCTCTCATTTCCTCAAAGATAGAGCCAGTAGGAAAACTCAATACCTGAAATATAAATGAATATTAAAATTAATTAAATATTGATTTTATTAATTTATTATAGTAATATTTCAACCTTCAATTTCAACTAATCAGAAAACTCTTTGTTATGAAAAATCTCTTTCCTTCTCAACGGTAAAGAATGGTGCTTTCTATTTATCATTTTTTTATGTTCTCTATCAAAAAAATAGAAATAGTTTAACATATATGTAAAATTACATGATATGAAATAATATGTGCATGTTAAATTTACTTACTTGATGTAGTCATTAAAGAAATCATAGTTAAACAAAATTGTGTGATGTGCCATATCCCACTCTTCAAGTCTTAATGTCATCAATGTATATGATCTGTGAATTCTTCCTATTTGGGGAAGTGATGGAAAACTAGTTTTAATTTTCTTATAATATTATTATTCATTTCTCATTGGTCTATTCATCTCTTAGTCAAATTATAAAAACACATTAAACAAAAATTCATACATTCTTGAGCCAAGCCAAGTAACCTTTGATGGTAGAACCATCAGGGTGATTTATGTTTCGAACATAAGAATTCAACGTGAACATGTTTCTTTCAGTTGGATACATCCAATGAAAATCAACAAGACCACCAAGAAGTATTTCGGTTGTAATATGGATAGTTATATACATCATGCATGTGAAAAATGATGGATGAAATATTTTTTATAACTCGCACAAAATTAATGGTGCATATGCCAACATTTTTTGCAAGAAATACTTTGAAAAATTTTAAAAAAAAGATCTCTAAATAAATGTAACAACCAAATAACTGACACCCTAACATTATTGGAAAGAAGTTGACAGATTGTTATTGGAATCAACTCATGTATAAGGATTTGATAATCATGAGTATTCAAAGATTTTCACTTCAACACTTTTCTATTTACCCATTTTGATATGTTTCTTGAATAGCCATTAGTAACTTTAATAGTCTCTAGTAATTATAGAAATTTATTTTTTTTGTAGGTGTCATCCCATATGAATCACATGGAACTTTCCATTTATTTTCACTTATAGACACAGGATGCAATTTTGGTAACATGCCCCAATCCACCAAATCATGCCAAGATCATAAATCATCTTTTGTATTTCCCTTGAAATTTAGAAAAATTGAAAGAAAAATTTCACATATATTCTTTTCAATGTGTATTAATTATAAGCAATGACATAAAAAATTGGTTGAATAATAAGGAAACTCAAATAAGATACTCCTCTTCTTCCAATTGTAACTGTTTTTAGTGGAAACATTCTTCCTCTTTCTAAATTCTAGTTGACCCTTCCCGAATAAAAAACTGAAATCTTGTAATTAATTGAGCACATCATCTCCATACATACACTAAGGTGGATTGTTAGTATCCATGGTATTTTCAAATCTTCTATGATTATTCCTATATAGATGGCCCATTGGAAAGAATCATCGATGTCCCATAAAGCTGAAACTACAGTGATAATTCAGTCTTCTGGATCATGTATTTTTTCGTACAAATAGGACATGATATTTTTCCCTTCGTGCTCCATCGAGACATCATTTTATAAGTATGAAAATCATTGATTTCCCACATAAGTACAACACACATCTAAAATATGTCTTTTAACCATGAATTGTATGTGTACACACCCACATTCCAAAGATGTTTAAACTCTTTTATTAAAGGTTTCATGTATACATCTATATCATTATCGGGCTCAGAAGGTCTATATATGAGTATACTCATGAAAGTAAAAGGTTTTTTCATACACATCCATGGAGGAAGGTTATAAATGTGTATTAAAACTGGTCATGTGTTGTGCGAAGTAAGCATATGCCCAAACAGATTAAAACTGTCACATGAAAGTACCAGTCTCACATTACACATGTCAGCTATGAAATTAGGATATCGAGCATAAAATCCATTCCATGCAAATACATTTTTAGGGTAAACTAATTCATCGTTATTCTTCTTTCTCTCGGTATCATGCTATTGCATTTTTATTGATATTTCATCAAACATGAAAAGATTTTAGAATATGGGGATTAATGAAAAGTGTCGCATTAATTTTTATAGAACACGAGATAGTGTTCCATCAACTTTTGGCTTCCAACGATATGTCACACATTTTATGTAATCATTTAATTCAGTAGTTTCCTCCCAGAATAAGCTACAATCTTTCAAACAATCATGAATTTTCTTTTTTGAAAATCCAAGTTCATCAACTAACTTCCATGACATATAGTGGTTTGATGGAATATTTGTATCATCTAGAATAAAGTCCTTCAAAAAGTTAAGAATGTAATCAATGGTAGTATTATAAATTACATATATTATTTTCCCATGAAACAATCGGATTAAAAATTCTAGCTTCTTTATTTTACCACATTGTTGATATACCGGAGTCGTGGTAGCATCATTCAATTTTTTCATCCTATCAAAATCATAATTTTCATTTGACACATCATGTGTGCTCATATAAATGTATTCTTGGGTTTTAATCCCTTCCATATATTTATGATGAATAAATAGAAAACATCCATCTAACAAATTCTCCAATTCAGTCCTCTCATTTGGATCATGAGCATTTTGAGATTGTATTTTCTCCCCATTGTGATACCACACAAAGCATTCTGTTTGAAAACCATATATGGTTATATAGTAGATAACTTCTTCATGGCTCAACCAAGGTATTCCAACACAATGATAACATGGAAAATGTATATGGCCACTATATGAAGCATTATTAAATGAAAAATCTAAAAAGATCTCCAACTTATTTTGAAAATCTTTTGAGAACTAATCAATTTCATACATCCAACTTCTATCCATTATGTAAAAAAAAATTATATGTAATTTCATAAAATAAATTAAATAATATTGAAGTTTAATCAAAAAAATATTTAATGAAACAATAAATCTTAAACTTATATGAAACCATAACTGAAACGCTAGTCTATATGAGAATCATAATATAAAAGACAACAAAATACTATATATATAACAAAATACTATAAATTGATGAGGCATGAAGGACCTTTAGATAGATGCCTTAGTGACTCTGCCCTTCAATTTGGTCTAGTTCAAGTTCATTTGATTTGGTTTAGTTTTGTTTTTTAATTAAATTTAATTAGGTTCATTTAAATTCATTTTTAGTCAAGTTAGGTAAGTTTTTATTGATTTGGCCTTGTTTCATTCGGTTGGGGTTGTTGTCACACTACATTAAGTTATGCATAAGAATAAAAAAATATCATGTAATAATAATTGCATTCCATATAATATTACTTATAGAAAGACCATATCATATGAGTATATGTCACACCGTAACCTATTCAATGTAAGAATAATCTAGAGTGCTCGATGATTTGATACACGATGCAGGAGAGACAATGATATAACTGGTCTTTCATAATAGTATACAAATTATAAATAAGAGTTAACATCACTGCAACCTTTCGTTTTTAATAATAAACTCAATGTATATAAGAGTAATTGATTGAGTATCACATTATAATGATGTATATTTCACTATGAAGAGGAAGGTTTTACTGTCGTGAAGATACCACTATAAATTTGTGTGGTTTTGGAATTAGATAGTGTATGTGATCACTCCACATTAAGAATAGCACACAATAGTTATGTGAGACATTGATAAGAGTAAAAAATAGTCACATTGTAAATTATGGGCATGAGAAAATGAGCTCAGTAGGCATGCCAATGGAAACAATACACCAAGTTTAAGTTATTAAATAAAATCTCCTTTTTGTGATAGTTTGAAATAAAATATCTAAAAATGGGTTTGTATTACATAAGCATATAAAGTTCAATAAAATTTTTAGAATCATTTTATAAATCTTCTATTATATTTTAATTAATTTAAAATATCATAATGAAAACACATTAATAGGACGAAGCCTCCGTTAATAAAGTACACATTTAAGAATACCTTTTTAACTAGTCTTTAAAAGTAAGAATTTAAATATACTTTAGAACTAAATTTATCAAATGAAGTTAATGATAAAGATAGAGTAAAAACCATAGTAGATCAAGACATAAATAAAATAGTCTAATAGTATCAAAATAAAATAGGTGAAGAACTATAATATAAAACATGATACATAAGAAATCAAACTATTGTCAAAAAGGATAGGGGAACCAAGATATTTGACCTGTGAAATTATTGAATAAAAAAACAATTACCATGGACTGATGAAATATATAGGTCAATGTAAAAAACTATAAAAATATTCAGGGAATCACCGTAGGTAGCGGGTTTGGAACTAATCCAATCTAGGTTATTATTATATTAGATCAGGTTTTATTGGTTTAATTAATTTTAGTTCGATTCATTTTTATTCATTTTGAATTGGTTTAAATATTTTTATGTGATCTAAGTATGGGTAATAACTATTTAGGTTAATTTGTAACTTTTATATCCAATTTATCTATTTTTATTTAGTTATGAATAAAATATTCTAGTTCAATTTTGTTTGGGTAAATATGGTTTTGTTTTGTTTGGTCCAGTTTAGTTTAGGTTAATTTTGATTAGTTTATTTTTTTTGGTTCAATTTATAGTTTTCTTTTGGTGTTTAATTCAAGTCTTATTTAGAAATATTGATTAAATTCAATTTGGTTCATTTCAATTAAATTCCAATCATTTTGGTTCGGTTCAATTCGATTCCATTTGGTGAAATTAAACTCAACACAATATGATTTAGAATGTTTTTTACATGTTGTTATAGTTCAGTTCAATTTAGGTTTATTTGTATTGATATTAGTTCATTTTAATTTTATTTAGTTCTGGTTGGTTTAAGTCTCTTAGGGAAATTGTGTTCCCTTCAGATTCAATTTTGATTTAGTATGTTTGATTTGTATTGGGTCAAGTATGGATAGTTAAGTTTATTTATATTTAAGTTCAATATATTCCTATCGTGTTAGTTAGACATTATAGGTTACAACATTAATTTCTATATTAAATGAATCTATTCACATGATTATATGTTAATATTAATTGTAACTATGTACATGTTAATATAATTTAAATATTAACATGTAAAAATATAAATTATTTATATATTGATATATAAACTATATTAATATATGGAATGTTAGTTCATTAATAAAATTTACATATTAAATAAAATATAAATTTTAAACCATTTAATGAACATATTAACCATTTAAAGTCTATTATTTACAGTTTATAGTTTATATATAAATTATAAACTCATTATATTTTAATGAAAACTGTTAAATTTTTATAATTTATATATAAATTTTTATAGTTTTTATATTAATATAGTTTCCTCTCAAAAATAAAGTCATTCTAGAAATTCACACCCCATATATTTGTTCATACATAATTTCAATCTTGGGCACTCACAGTTGGAATTCAAATTATAGGTACACTAAGTGATTTTGGAGACCTATTTCACCCAAATAGAGCCCTTAGTTTGAAAAAATGTAGAGCATATCTATTAAGGAATATCCAACACACTTGATCACCAAAAAAACCTACCACATGGACTAAAATAATTTTACTATAGCTACATATATTTTATATTCAAAACTTTAACCAATTTTCTCAAAAAAATGGAGACCTAGAAATATTCCAAGTGAGTGGGAATCAATCTTGGATAAATTTTACACTAATAGAAAGGATTTAAGATCTTAGGAACCATTATTTAGATTTTCTACCATCATTTAATGGTGCAATAAACACATGATAAAAATTGGAAATAAACTATGTAAGAGAAACACATTCTTAAGACCATATGATCAAGGATAGAGTGCAAATTAAGACATGAGTTTAAGTGATAAATATCTATTATAGGAAGATGGTATTCCAAGAAATCAATTATTAAATGATAAATTTTTCAATTCATAGTAATCCAAATTAGGTGAATCATATGAACATACTGTGGAGGAGTCAAAAAAACTTATGAAAAGTTGGAAATCCGTGAATTCAAGGGAAAATTAAGAGTGGAAAGTAATGAAATTTTGTTATGAACTATTTCCCCCCAATATGAGTACCTAAATTGGAGGGACCAATTGGATATTATTTTGAGGGACCTATATATCCTTATACATGTTTGAATAATAATAATAACAATTGAAAAAATAATTGAAAAATCACTTACCAATTCGCAATGGGAGGAGGAATTGCTCGGGATGGGATCGCGATGGGAGGAGGGATCCATGTGTTAGGGTTGAGGATGGGAGGAGGAGAGCGGGGCTGTTGGGAGGAGGGATCTGAGGAGGGGAGCGGGGCTGCTAGGATTCGGGATTGGAGAAGGGGAGAAGGGGCAGTATGAGGGGAGGAGGGGAGTCGCGTGTTAGGGATGGGAATGGGAGGAGGGTAGCAAGGATGGGAGTTTGGATGGGAGAAGTGGGATTTAGGATGGGAGAAGGGGAAACACTGGAGAAATAGGGAAATTAGGCATCCCTATTCCAATAGTTTTAAAAAAAATCATTGGAATAGGCTAGGTTATCCCAAAGGTTATGGAAAACCATTGGGATGGGTGTTTTGGGAAAAAACCCATTTCCAATAGTTAATAGATCGGTGTGATCGAATTTTTCATTTGATAAAAAATGTAGTTTGAAATTTATCATGGATTATATAACATTATAATTACAATTTGTTTTTATTTTTTATGTACTATCACTAAGAAAAATATTTGTTTTTATTGCAGGTACACACTTTTGTATGAGGTTCGGTTGATCGTTGGAGAATTCATTTTATGAGAGTTTTGTTTTTGCATTGGTTATAATTATTTTTTATTATAATTAAATTTTACATCAATGTGATTGTGTTGTGATGAAAGTTTTTAATGTAATATTTGAATTGAAATAATGGTACAATGTTGATTTAATTATGGTGCATTATAATTGTTTTTTATGAATTGTTTTTTATGTTTAATATGGTGCAATGTGACATTAGTACTGCATTAATTGTGTTTATTTGTAATATTTCAACTGTTCTTTTTTTAAGATGTAATATTTTTTATCGTAATATTTGAACTATAATTATTTTCAATGATATTTTATTTTTAAAATTGTTTTTATTTTTTAGGGTTGCTGCAGAGCTGCTACAGATACAACAACTCTACAATAGTTATTAGGATTTTACTAGAATTAAAACTAGCATTGATAAAGTCATTCTTTATTAGCGTTAAAAAACATTGATGAAAGTTACCATGTATCAATGTTTTTTTAACGCTGATTAATGAGGCTTTTATCAACATTTTAATAGCGTTGATAAATGATGACTTTATTAGTGCTAAAAAACATTGATAAATGTTGTCCTCTATTAGTGTTGATAAAAGCTATTGGTTTTGTCATCTCTTATCATTTTGATGTTTTTTTAGAAATGAAAATGATCATTTTGAGTGCTGACAGTTCCCTTTTCTGTGGTAGTGTACCTTGGAGGGTTTTATGGTTCTGAGAAAGCACATCACATCATGATATGTTAAAAACCATGTGGTCACATAAAAAATAAATGATACAATAATCACATATGGATTCATGGACAACCCATGATGAAATGGAAACGAGTTTCATAATAAACTCATGTATCATAGCATGCCATGCTGAAATGGAAACGAGTTTCATAATAAACTCATGTATCATATCTTGCCATCAAATTTGAAGTAATCCATAGAAGGATAGGTAAGTAGACACAAGGGAGACCATGTAGGTCTTAAGAGAAAATTTAGGATAGATACATATTCATTTAGCATCATCTGGAGGAAATATACCATCAATGAGATAAATAAATACAAATGTAGAAATTGGAAGAAATTAATAGAGGATTTAGGAATAGTTCTTCCCATAGAGTTCATCATATATGAAAGAATAAACAATCTATGGATGAGATATGAGAGTGACATGTGAATCCCTATAAGAGGATAATTAAAAAAATGTAAGGATAAGTAATAAATTTCATATAAATCTTCTAAAATAAAATATAGAAAGATAATGTGTTTTAAATAGAGGAAGAAATGATATTTTCCTACAATGAAAAAATCAACATAAACATGAAATTAAAAAAATAACCTTATAAAAGGGGAGGATAAATTATGAGATGGACATAAATATGTTAGAATATAATAAATAAAAGAGAAAGGGGTAAGAAGAAACAATTGAAACCCTTAAGAAAGATAATCAATGTAGAATCCTATTACATTGGGTCTTGTTTTAGTTTGTTACACTTACACTTCCTATATAACTAACCTATATTTATTGAAACATCATTTTAGAAGTATTTTACATTTATTTAAGTTATTTTTTAATCATTTACTTCAATTATTAATTACCCATTAAACTTTTATTAAAAAAATTTCAAGAACACATTTTTGTTAGAATCATTCAATTTTCAATTCAATATCACAACATTAGCATGATTGATCTGTGGGTAACCCCACCATTACAAAGGGGGAATACATTTTCTCTGCTTCATCCCTACAACTCCCCCACATGAAGCAGCCCCTCTCGCATGAGTGCCTTGCTACCCTACGCTCGCTGCCTCACTTTTTGGTCTCATCTTCTCCCCCAACAACATTGTGGAATCAATCGTCGATACTGCCTCTCATAATCTTTGACACCATATCTCATCACTTCCCTGCCTCACTTTGTTATCATCGGAGGTCCTCTCTATGTTGGATTTATTTTAAAATTAAGAAAAAAATAATAAATTAAATAAGTTACCTATAAAATTTTCATTTTATCGTAGACAAATAAAAAAAGATATTTTCTCAGTATTTTTTATTTATGTTTTATAAAAAACATTTTCATTTACTCATTTCATTACATTTTCACATCTAGAAAAAAAAGTTTTTTTTTTCAAAACCAAGTTAGGCCTTATGAGAATGGAGTTAGTTTTTTATTTAACGATTATATGAAAATATTTATTTAAAATTATATAAAAATATGTATTTAAAATTAGTATTGGACAATCAGTTTGTTCAATCCTAGATATTGTTATCTATTTCTATACTAAAGCTAGGTGTACTCTAGTACATGTGTCACTCTCTATTGTGTCCTACCTCCTACTCTACCTCCCACCACTCTCATTCCCTAAAAACCACACCCTTCCCTCCTCAAATTTACCTTGACACCTCCTAGTGTTCTAGGTGTTTTTTGCCTCCCTATGAGCTCTACATCTCGTAAGTCCTCTGATTATTTATTCATCATCGAAGAGGTTCTCCTCCTCTCTCTACCACCACTATCATTCACTCTAATCCCTACCCCTTCTACTTGTGAGTTATGTCACATGCTCCTATGGTTCCTGATGTCTTCCCTATCCTTTGTGCTCTACCTCCCGCAAGTCATGCGATTGTTTCTTCACTGTTGACGACCTCCTATGGTACCTCCACTGATCCTCTATTTCTCCTCAACCGACTATCAACTGCCATACAGGATTCCCCGCAACTGCTTAAAAAATATCTTATCCATTAGTAAAAGAAACTTTTTTCTTTGAAAATCAATCTTTATGTTCCTTCATAGATCTCTAAGACGGGTCTACATTTTACCTTAGTGTAGATTCATCCTATTCCGGATGAATACCACATACGATAATTTTTCCTTAATAACTTCTCTATACCATTTTGATCTAATTTTAAGTTTTTCATTTCAATCTATTCATACCATATTTATATATTGTAATACAATATATCTTTTTTCATGAATCCAGAATTAGGTATCCACTTCATTTGGTTAGACACAATTTCTGCACCACTTTGTGTCTTCATAGACCCTAAAGATCCAGAGCTTTGCAAAAGGTGTGTTCTCTTAAATTATTGGAAATGTTTTTCCTTATCTCCTATATTTAGTATTTAAAATTTCATATGAATGTTTCAAACATCAATATGATTCATCTACTATTATAATTCACAAGTAATTTAGCTGGGAGTTTTACTCATAACGGACTGATGCATGGAAATTTTTTCATCCTTGGAATGATTTTTTTTTTAAATATGTTTTCAATATTCTCAACATGATTTTTTTCTTAAAAACATAAATTTCTACCTCTACATTTTTCTTATCAGGGTCTGTTATTGATTTTATATTGCCTCATTATTTCTTTGTGTTTTCCAAACTCATATATGATATCCAATTCCCCTCTCTAGAAACATTGAATGTGATATTCGTAATCTTTGTTATCAATTTTTTCATTTCCCATGCCCAAAATCTCTAGTGTTCATATATAAAATTCTCATCATTATTATATCACCCATGTAATTTTTTATCACTATTATTTCATTTTCCATTTAAATGATATTTCATCTATTGTTTTGTTTTTCATCATCAATATTTTTTTTATATATTATTCATAAATGCTATTATTTTTTCTTAGCATTTTTTTCTTAATATTATTTGTCATTAGTGTTTAATATAATTTTCTCACTATTATTGCATCTTCTAAGAAATCAATGTTTCATGTACTTTTTGTTATGTATATTTGTTTCAACTATTTTTTGTTATCACTATTATTATTTTTATTAATGTTTTCACACATTATCAGGGTTGGTTATTTTATTTTCAATTTCATTAAATGAAATTTAATTTTTTCTAGATTTTTTTCAATTTAACAAATTACAAATAGCATTATTTCAACTCCTGTTATATATAATTTTTTCCATCATTCCTTCATTATATATACTATTTTTCTTTCAACTTAATATTATTTTTTGGATTATATTCTTTGAGGGATTTAACTTTTAAATCTCATGTATTACTTCCCACTCAATTTTTATGGTCATAATGACTTTTCTTGATTTTTTAACTTCAAACACTATCAATCCTTGAATATTGATAACATGTTTTTTTATGTTGAATATTTTGTAAAGATATAAAAATGTTTTTTGGCATTTTATTATAAATTTTTATATTTTACTTTATGTGTTTTTTATCCTAAATATTATGTGCTACCTTGAGAACACAAAAAAATAATAACCATATGAAACACATAATAAACATAATTACTAACCTAAAGGTGTTCTAGACAAGAAAATCCACTTGAAATTTTTTTCACCTTATGTCTTTGATATTACCCTGGTGTATTTTTCTAGTATAACAAAAGTTTCATTTGGTGACCATCCATTTGACATTGAAGCATGGATTAGAAAAATGATTATGTCATATATCAAAGTTCCAAGATATTTAATACTGGTTGTTACCCTAGAAAATTCAGATTTAGAAAACTATAATGCTCTTTAGATAGTAATAAATGCATATCATAATGGTATGTTATATTTCTGAACACATACCACATATTAGAGTTTTTTTACTATAGTATTTATTAAAATGAATTGTAACATCATGATGTCATTTTCTGTTTATGTTGATCAAAATTTAAACATGACATGATATTTCTATTTACAGGTTACTGGACCATAAATTTCATGAAACCACTATGCTCTTAATTGATATTGATGAATGGGTTTCTTTTCTTTGAGAGATATTTTAAGGGGGTTCTTCTCTGTTTGAGTGTCAAGAACACACAAGGTCTATCTAAGTTATGATATTGTCTCATAAATGTCATTTTGTTTTGACTTAGAGGCCTTATTTCCCATAAGCATAATTGATGTTGTTATGTTTGTTAATATTAGTGGTGAATATAACTAAATCATGTCTGAAGTCGGCCTCCATAGTTCATCTCATATAGATATTCCATATGCTTCTATTATTTAGAGGAACTGATATAGTAAGTTGTTTACAGTGAAAAAAACTATTTTAATTTGATTTTAGTTTTTTATGGATAAATTTTCTCTTTATAATTTTAATTCCTACATGTGTTTATGATATGCAAGAAAAAAATATTATAAATTGAATATATAAAGTTTGGGTTCCCATGAAATCATGAGGACACTTCTTTACATGATGACTGTGTTAGTGTTGTCAATGGTTGTAATCCTAGGAAAAGTTTATTTGTATAAATATAATGGATTATGCCTAACTTTTCCTTTTGTTTATTTAATGCTTGTGTGCTTTAGTTCCCCCATTGGAATTTTATAATATTGATCATCGATTGGTTAGAATTTCTAAAGCAATTTCTTAGAGCTCAGTTCATTGCTAATTTGGTCATGTCTAGGACCTACAGGATAATCATTGCAAACTCTTTTCTTACTAATAAGGCTAGATTATAAACCCTTGCAGCATGCTTCTTCAAGATGCAACTCACTTCTGAATTCCTTGAAATCCACCTGTATGAAGCCTTTAGGTGCCATCTATTGCAACAAATCCACTTGCAGACCAAGTCTGTATCATTGGGTGAAACAGATAGCCTAACATGAAGAATCATCGATCACCATGGTCCATGAAGCTATTGCACTAATGAAGTCATCTGTTGGGGAGTTCATTCCACTTTCGTAGAGAATGGTGGAGTGTCGATGTTGCAGCCTTTGGGTTAGGATCAAGTCCTTTCATGCAAGGTGATCGATTGATGTGAAGTCAGGCCCTTCACCTCTCTTTACTTCAGCCTCACCCAACCTTCTTAAACCACTCCAATCAATTTCCCATCAAGCCAATTAAATGACCAATTTTTTGTATTTGTCTGTAATGTTTATTCATATCCATACCTTTGATTTATTTATTTTTAGTTTCATAATTTTCATCCTAACATTAAATATTATAATGATAAGAATTCAAATTATCCATTTGAATCATTTTTCATTTATGTAAATTATTTCTCCATCATGAATGCTCAATATAAATTTTTATTCCTTATTAATTCAACTAAATATTTTATAACATGTTTATTATGTCCCAACAATTTCTCAACTCATATTCCATTATTATGTACCACATATTTTTCATTTAAATATGATGAATATTAATGTAGATTTCTAAGTTTTATAAATATGATTCTTTAACCATTTATTTATAGAGTCATTCGAATGCATGGGAAAATACTAGTTAGTTATCTATCACTAAGATCCAATATCTACCTCCTCATCTCCACTCACACCCCAGCATCACCACCTCCATCTTTTCTCCCCGCTTCCCAGATTCCCACATCCGCCTCCATCCTTGGGTTTAATTCCCAGTCCTTCCTCTTTTCACCCCTATAATACATCCCACTAGGCTCTTCTCATGTCCCTGATCTACACCCCAGGTATTCCTTCATGCCCACTCCTCTATTGGTTCCTTCCTTTCATGCTCTCTCATATATTCATATTTAACCTTGAAACTGGGGGATGCCTCACATAATTTTTTTACAGAACATTTTATTATTAACAATCAATCCTCCATCGCTAAATCTCCCGAATTGTTTTACATTTTTTCTTCTTCAATTTCTGGTGAAATGAATAATTAGATTTGTTTATCTTTAATTTTTCCACTTCCCTAATTCAGTTGCCTCATTAAATTTCTTTAGCTCTCGACAATTTTCCAATTTCATCTCCTGTGTTATGGTGAAAAACATGTTCTGATAAATTCTGAATTCTTCACGCATTGCATGTATCAATTTTAGACAACTCCTAATAAACCTTGTATAATATTACTAATTTTTTAAATATGTTAGCTTTAATTTTTTAAAAATTTGAATTTATTGTTTAATTTGTTTAAATTTTTTCCCATTATAATCGTTGTATTATAATGATTCAATTATCATGTGGAATTTTTATATGTATTTTATTCTCTAATCTGGGCACAATTTATTTCAATTTATGCATCCATACTTCTTAAATATTGTCTTCAATGCCATGAGATTATTCATATTTCAAAAATCCATACCATTTATAAGGTCAATAAGCAACCACCAATAATGACTTGGTTAATAGTGATATAGTTTATCAATAGTTTGTGATCATTGTCTATACTCAGTAGCTTTTAATCAATAGACTGTAATAATGATATGTTATTCTTTACATATTTTCAATGAAATATTTTCAAGTTAATCTCTCCACCTTCTATAATGAATTGGATATCATAACCAATCAATCATTATTCTTTTAATTTTCCTCTTTAATTTGTTTTACCTAATTTCAATCCATCTGCTTATAACTATTCAATTTCACTAATTAAATAGTATACTTTTACACAGTTTCATGCATATTCACTATGTAAATTCAATGATACTGCATAGAACTATGTAATTTCACTGACTATACATGAAATTTTAATATATATTCAATCTTACTTCTTTTGTATAGAATTTATTGATAAATACTACTAGAAAAGGGATTCATTAGCCTCTATAAAGTACAATTTTTAGTGTTAATATATAATCTCAATATGCATGCTTTTGTATAATTTTTGTACCACTCCAAATAATTTATATAATTTCCCTTAATTAGTTATATTATTCCCCTAACTTGTCAATTGTTTATTTTACTACTACCAATGATGTTAATTTAAAAGAATTTCACCTATTCAAGATCTGCATCTCATATTCTCCTTGTAGTGAGTTAATTATTGTTGTAGATCTAAAATTTTAGTTTATATTCAAGATTAAATTTACATTTAAATAAAAATTTATATTTTAGTTTATAATAATGTTTTATTTCATTAAAATGGTCTGGAATTGTAATTAAATTTCAATTTCAAAAAAATAGTTTATGTTACACAAATAGCTTGACTCTAGTGTGAAACGGTTGAGATTTTTATGGAATTTGATTCCATAATACCACCACAACATAGCCGAGAACACCATGTAGTCTTGTCAAAATAGCTTCCCAAAACGGTCATGCATCATGGTATGTTCATTAGACCAAAACAACATGTCTAAAGGCCAAAATGTTCATGGTCTTTCACAATATAAGAGTTATCATCCAAGGTTGAACACACTGGTGAACACCAAAACAAGCATGGGGAGGAATTTTAAAGAAAATTTATATTTTTATTAAAATTATCAAAAATATTCACCAGTGTGGGCCCACACTGAATCTGTAGAGGATTTAAATTAAATAAAAAATGTTTTTATAGATGTGATAGTTGGGGAATATACTTAATGCCTTCAGAATTCCTTATTAATATCTGATAAAAACTATTTATTTGAACCTTGAGTTCATTGGAAGTTTGTATCCATCGGTAGTCCAACACAATGAAATGTTGAACTACTAGTTATTACACCTCTATCTTCAAGCATCGGAATTAAAAACACAAACTCCACCCTAATCATTGCTCTAAAGATGAAACACATACACACAAGAAAGAATTCAAAGTGTAGGGAATATAAGACATCAGTTTTACACGGTTCAGACTTTCATACTACATCTATGGGATAACATTGAAAATATTTTTTATTAAAAAAATGTAAAAGTTCTACAAACAATGTATCTTATAAAGTTAGTGTTACACTTTTTTATAATTCAATTTAGGAATTGTATTACTGATGACTTTCACGATCAACCATCCATTGACTTCATTGTTCAACTGATATTTCCACCAAATCAATCAGTACACTATTCACTATTCTTAAAGACCAAACTATTCAACAACCATCATAAGTTTGAAAGCTTTCGATATTCTACCTCATATGTTGAAGATTCTATTGTCGTTGCTCTAACAAGGACGAAGTAAACTACTAGAGAATGAACTTCTGATGAGCGAACTTCTAGTTACTTGTACTTCAGATATTATGAACTTTTGATGCTTGGACATCATAAAAAAATCCCAATTGAAGAAATGTTTTAGGAAACCTCATTGGAATCCTCTAATACTTTGGGAAAACCAACTCCTCATTCCTCAAATGTTTCAATATTCTCTATCTTCATCTTGCTCATTCGAGTCCCACTGAGGCACAATGTTGCTTCAGACTTTCTTGAAATAAATATTTTTTGAACATGTTTTCTAGATTTTACTTTCTTATGAGCTTCTGAAGCTCAAGAACCTTATCCTAAAGAAAATTTTGAATGAAATGGAATTTTAGGTCAATGTGTTTCATTCTTGCATGAAATACCAAATTCTTGGCAAGGTGGATAACACTATGACTATCACAAAATAATGTTCCTCCTTCTGATTTTTTTTGAGTTCCTTTAGAAAGAGCATTAACCAAATAAGCTCCTTCCCAACTTATGTAGCTATGACATATTCAGATTCAATTGTAAACAAAGTCACCATTAATTGTAGCCATTATATTTAGTCGATCTTCACTCCTCCAAAGGTAAACAAAAAAATAGTTGTGATTTTCTATGAGTCAAAATCACTAGAAAAATACACATTAAAAAATCTTGATAGAGGATCATATTCACTAAAGCACAAATATTTATCCATCAGTCTATTCAAGTATCAGATGATCCACTTCACATCTTCTCAATTCTCTTTCCCTAGGTTAGACATGAAATGAATTACCACTCCCACTAAAAAGAAAATGTATGATTGCGTACAAACTATCGAATACATCAAGCTTCCCACAATTGAAGTATGTAGAAATTTTTCCATATACTAGACCTCATCTTTCATTTAACGTGCTTATGCCTTGGATAAATTTAAGTGGCCATTACAGACACGAATGGTCTTGATAGTTTAAATTAAATTACTTAGCATGAATGGTTTGGAATCTCAATTGTGAATGTATATATTAAGTACATTTTCATAATCAGTTTGTCCAGTAATTGGTCTATTATGTTAATTATAATTAATAAATGTTCATTTTTATACAATCATATATATCACTACCATATAAAAAGAAAACCCTGTGATGAAAAATTAGGGCTCATTAATCCAACTATCATTTCTATGAAAAAAATTCATTGGATAATGAAAAAATTATAATTAAACTAATGAATTATCCATAATTATTGAACAAAAAATAATATAAGATAGGATCTTCTTGATGTTAGAAATGCATGGGTAAAACTATACAGTGCAATCATGTAAAATATATTTTTATTTTTTTTCATTACTTATTCCTTTTTGTTTTTTAGGAAACACTGGATGATCATTGCAAACAATTTGGACACTCTGAAGGTTTATTTTTTAGATCCAAGGTATGGAATTCCAATAAATCGATCACACATGATGTCTATTGTGAATTTATAATGCACCAAAGTCAACATTTTATAGATAAACTTAAAATTATTTGTGTTATAATGTGTTTTAATGGGAATTTTGTTTTGATGGGGTGATCTTTAAATATTGATAAAATCTTGGTATGAGGATGGTGGTTGGGTACAAGACGCCTATGTATTTCTAAAAATGGATACAACATAGGGTATATATAATAATATTTCACTATCAAAACATATATCTATTGTAATAGTGGGTTCCCTAGACCCAACAATACAATAATTTTCTATTACCATTTCATGTATACAGTGAGATATGCATGATGTACACTTACCATTATAGTGTAGAAATTTCTATATCCAATATTTAATGGTAATGTCCATAGATTATTTATTGTATCAAAAGGTTATAATAGATCTTAGGCTATAATGAGAACCTTGAGATACTATGAAAATGGTCTTAAATATATGTCTTATGGTCTTGATACATCATACTAACCAGGCACAGTATATTTATAACTATTAGGTGTCGAGGTCTCATAATCATTGAGACTTATTCTCATGAATTTCACACTTGGTGATATCTAGCAATTGAGATTATGAGGATGGGTCCACCAATAGGAACATCACATGTTTTGGGTTTCATTGGATGTTCTTATCTACAAACATGTGTATTGGTCTCCTAACTTAAGATCATTGTCAATGTGTGTCATTTTATCGCATACTTTGATGCATAGAAAAAACCATGATAATGAAATCGTGGTGATGTAGCTTGTGTTGGGTGAATCATTGCTGGTGTGACATTGATTGAATGGTCAAGATAGAATTTTTCACTTCCAAATTGAGGAAGTAATATCTTGGGTCAGGCTAATCAGGATGGTAGTACCTTAATAAATGCATGGTCATGGTAGTCGAAGGTAAATCCATCTAGTTAGATCAACAATTAATAAAGCAATAAAGGATAATGACATAAGTGTGTGTCCTGCTTTATGATATATTGAATGAAAAAAATATTATATTACATCGTGTGTGTTTGTAGGTTGGTTGTTGTTGCTATGACTATTTCTTATCTCTTTAGGGGCCTTGATGAGTTGCTAGACTCCACTCTTGGTCTATGAATGTCATTCACTGCTATTGAGATAAGCTCCTAGAGGGTCACACATAATATTTTATTCAAGAATCTACCATATTCTAATGAATAAGTATATAGTACATGGTGGGACCCACCATAGGGTCTAAGAGTTGTCCAAGTTTTATCGATCACTGATAAATAAATAAATTCATTATTATTCAAGTAAAGAACAATTGGGTTGAATTTGTTTACTAAAAGTATTTACAAGTATTTAAGTAAATATCAGGAATAATATTATACGAACAAATATTATTTTAATATTTATTGTTTATTTAATATTAGCGGGAATTATGAGTCGAGTTAATGACTCGGGTATATAACATAATATATTTAATATTTATTATAGTTATGTGATAAAATATAAATAATATTTATGATGCAATTTAGTTTGTCATAATTATTTATTGATTATTTAGTGGACGTGTAATATACAGATGTTGAGGTTCTCTTTTTGGGTATTTGAAGAATTCACTATAAATAGATGAGGAGGGGTTCATTCCTTGCATTGTTCATTCATCCCGAATGAGAGTATCTCTCTCCTCCTGCTTCCTAGAGAGAGTAGGTCTCTCCCAAGCGATTGATCCAAGATGTCTTCAATGAATTGAATGCATGAGATCGTGGTGATCGTCACGATGTAGAAGAGATCATTAAAGTTTGGTGCTAACACATGTAATTCGTTGAACAATGTGCATGTAGATTCGTGGAGAGTGTTTGGATAATCTAGAGGGGTTTAACTTCAGATCCTTCGAGTAATGGTCACTATCGATGAGCTACAGTCAAGCATGCTTTGATTCAGAACAAGGTACTTGTTCAATTTTATTTTATGTGATCTATTTAATTCAAACAAGATCTTAAGACCATACTAGGGCTTGAATTTCTGGAGATGACAAGTTTTGTCACTCTAGTGATAAATTTTTTAAAATTCTCAGCCCACCAACTTCCGTTGTGCACCCTAGTACCAATAATTGGTATCAAAAGGATCATGTGTATTTTTTGAGTCAAGAAAAATTATTTTTTCTTTAAATTAAAATATAGGATATTAATTAGGTCCCAATAAAACTAACCACACTTTGATCTGATCTTGGATGGCCAAGTTATGGTTATTTGAAAAAAAATATTAATCGAAATTGATTTGTTTTGTGGGTATATATATTGAATAACATATATTTATATACCCTAAATGAGTTTCATTTGTGCGTTGGGTATTTTGGTTACATTGATGCGGTGGTAGATGAAGAAACTGACGACCTCCTATTTTTCTGACCATAACCAGTCGAAACCCAGTGACTGAACGTCATCTGGTCGGTGGCATTTCTTCCACACATATTGTGGAATTATTATCATTATTTTTCTTAAAATAATATGACAATGGAAGGTTGGTGGTTCATGGACCTTTGTTTTGTTTAATAAAAAATTAAAAGGAAGTCTATTTTGTCTACACAAAAGACAAATAGGAGAGTTTTTTTTGGGCATGTTTTGTCATTTTCCACAAAATCAAGCAAATTCGTGGGGAGGTTTTCATTTAAAAAAACAATTTAGTCTTCTCGAAGATTCCTTATCTTCCATGCTAAGGGCCCCCACCTAGCCAAAAACTTCCACCATCACACCTCCCCTCGGTGATCGATCTTTCCCTTTCTGTTCACCAAGTGTTTTTGTGTTGTCCTAAGAGCAGTGTGGTCATCCATCCCAATCGCGGCAGAGCTCCCCTCTAGTGTGATCTCACTACCCCAGACCTTCCTCCTCCTCCTGAGCTGACTCTCCACCACCTCACTGAATACCCTTCTACCGTAACCTGTGTCGGTGATCTAGCATGTTGACCGATGCTCATTGTCATCTTAGTGAGGTCAAACTCCCCTTGCCTGAGACTGAGCGGCGACACCTCCCTCTGGTGGGTTTTACCAGCATCGTGTTGGCTATACAAGCCGAGAAATATGAGAGGAAGAAAATTGAAGAGGAATAAAATTGACACACAACACAAAGGAGCTTTCAAGATTTGTATTTCATATATTTTTCATACTACAATTACCAACAATTTATAGGCATTTACAAAGGAACGAAATAGCCAAATTAAATGCACACGTTAATGAAATAAAACAACCAAATATAATTGGACACATTAATGAAATAAAACAGCCACATTAAATGGACACGTGGGGAGAAAAAACGCGGGGGGGGGGGGGGGGGATGCGTGTAATTAATACACGCTGTATGGAAAAAATAAAACGCGTGGAAAATAAATGCTTCTTAACACGTGAGTTTTGTTTGCATTTTCATCACTCCCCTTCAAACCAAAACCGGCTTCATCCTGAGCATCATTCTGAGTTTTTTAAATGCATCTATTGGTAATTCCTTTGTGAAAATATCAGCCACATGTTTCGTAGTATGACAATATTCCAATTTTATCAATTTTTATTTCACATGATCCCTAAGAAATGAAAATGAGTATCAATGTGTTTGCTTCTTCCATGCTGCACCAGATTTTTGGCAAGTTCAATTGCCGACTTGTTATCCACATATATCATTGTGGATCCATCCTGAGGATGATTCATCTCCTTCTATATATTTCTCAACCATATTCCTTCACAAACAGTGGATAATTCCACCACGTACTCTGCTTCACATGTGGACAGAGCAACCGCACTTTTCTTCCTTGAATTCCATGTGAAAGTAGTCGATCCAAGAAAAAATACATACCCAGTGGTGCTTTTTCTTTCATCTTGGTCACCTCCCCAGTCACTGTCTGAGTATCCATGCAGATTTTATTCTTCATTATATGGATAAAAAAGATCAAAATCCATCGTTCCTTTAACGTACCTGAGGATACGTTTTGTTGCTAGCCAGTGTGACTCTTTAGAGCTTCCATATACCTACTTAGAATCCCAACACTATAGACAATATCAGGCCTTGTGATTGTGAGATACCTTAGGCTTCCAATTAGACTCTTGAACAGAGTCGATTCAACACTTCTTCCTTCTCTATATTTTGTTACTTTTAAGCTTGTTTCTATAGGTGTGTTTATAGCATTTCAATTTTCCATCTTTAATTTTTCAAGCAACTCCTTAGTATACCTCTTCTGAGAAATATAGATGCCTCTATGTTGTTTCTTTACTTCTATTCCTAGAAAGAAGGACATGAGACCACCGTCGGTCATCTCAAACTCCTTGAACATGGCCTTCTTGAAATCATCAAACATTTGTCAACTATTTCCTATAAACAAAAAATCATCAACATACAAGCATGAAATAAGTATATCGCCACGATCATTCTTCTTGATGTAAACTGCATGCTCATATAGACATCGGGCAAAGCCGTTCTCTCAAAGATAGGTGTCAATGCGTGCATTCCAAGCACAAGGAGCCTAATTCAACCCATAAAGAGATTTCTTTAGTCGATACACTCTGTCTTCATCCCCTTTCATAACAAAGCCTTCAGACTGGTCAACATAGACCTCTTCCTCTAGAATTCCATTCAGGAATGTAGACTTCACATCCAGTTGGTAGATCATCCAACCATGGTGAACAACAAAGAAGATAATCATCCTCACAGTGTTAAGGAGAGCAACAGGAGTGAAGAATTCTTCATATTCCACCTCGTACTTTTTTTTGTACCCCTTTGATATAAGCCTTGCCTTGTAGCGATTGATTTCACCATCAGCATTTTGCTTGATCTTGTACACCCATTTGAAACCAATGGTTTTTTGGCTTTAGGAAGTGTGGTCAGCTCCCATGTGTCATTTTTATCTATGGAAAAAATTTATTCTCCCATAGCCATTCTCCAACATTATTCCCTTGCGAATTCCCAAAACTTTAGAGGCTCATGATCTGCATACAGGCAAAAAAGATTTACCTCTTCGATTTTCTCATAAATATCGCTTAAGTTTTTCATTTTATGGGCTCCATGGGTGAGGATGAGCTCACCAAATTTTGTCTTGATGGATTCCTTTTAGGAATGATGGAATGTCCTCTTGGACTCTTGTGTACTAATGATGTGCCTGGGGAAGGTGTTGTTGGCGTTTTCTCCTGATGATCATGCCTTTCTTCAGGATCTTCTGTTTCAACTGGAATTTCTTTGTTTGGTTCTTCATCATTCCATTTCCAAGCTTATTCTTCACTAAAGACCACATCTCTACTCACCACTAATTTATTGGTTAGAGGATTTTAGAGATTATAGGCTTTATACCCTTCACTGTAGCTGATGAAGATGCACTTTTCACCATGATCATCAAGTTTCCTTCTTCTCAATTCTAGAACTTGAGTGTATGAAACACACCTGAAGATTCTTAGGTGTGCTACACTCAGTTTTTATTCACTCCATGCCTCTTGTGGTTTTAAGTTTCTGATGATCTTGGTTGGGCACCAATTGAGAAGATAGGAAATACATGCCATTGATTTTGCACAGAAGTTCTTTGGAAAGCCTTTATCCTTCAGCATGGTCCTCATCATGTCGAGGATGGTGAGTTTTCTCCTTTCTACAATTTTATTATGTTGTGGCATGCAGGCAGTAGTATATTATTGCTTGATGCCTTGTTCCTTACAAAAATCTTGAAATACATTTGAAGTGTATTATCCACCTCTGTCAGATCTAAGAACTTTGATTCTATAACCACTTTCAGCTTCAACATGAGCTTTGGACATTTTAAAGATCGCAAATGTAGAAGATTTTTCTTTGATGCAATACACCCAGAGTTTCCTGTTAAAATCATTAATGAGGGTAATAAAATACCTATTACCTCCAAGTGAGGGTGTTTCAAGCAGTCTGTAGATATCAGTGTGAACCAACTGAAGTGGTTCATTTTCTCTTCTAGACACTCCACTTAGGAAGGAGTTCCTTTGTTGCTTTCCGAGTGTACACGCCTCACACGCATGATTTGTAACTTCAATCACCGGAAATCCACGCACCATGCTTGATGAGGATAGAAGTTTAAGCCCATTAAAATGCAGATGTCCAAAGCACAGATTCCATCTCCATGATTCATTCTTCATGAGTCCCAAGAGACACTCCTTGGCCTTTGTGTTGATACATAGTGGAAACATGTGATTCTTCACCATTTTGGAATTGAGAAACAAGTCTCTTGTGAGCATCCCTTATAGAAAAAAAAAAAGAATTATCCGTGTGTATAACATATCCCTTCTCAAGGAGTTAGCCAAGACTAATGATATTGTTTTTCATGTTTGGTATATAATACACATTATAGATGTAATTTTTCTCACCAGTCTTTAGATAAATTTTGATTTTACCTTTTCCAATCATGGGTACCTTTGATGAGTCTCCAAAGCTCATGTCACCATGAACTTCTTCTGTGAGTTCCTCGAACAATTCTTTATTACCACTCATGTGGTTTCTTGCACCCGTGTTGAGATACCACACATCGGGGCGTTCACATGCCTTTTCTTGTGTGAGTATGAGTGTGGTACCTTTTTCTTCATGATGATATGCTTCAGCATAGTTGTATCGTTCATCATGATCCACTTTGCTCCAATAATCAGAGGCATAATGGCCAAATTTCTTACAGTTGTGGCATTTAATGTTCTTTGCGTTTCCATGACCATGCATGAAACGACCTGCACTATTCTCTCTTCTACAAAAGCTGGTAAGATTTTGTTGCTTTTGTTGGTATCTTGGATAATATCCGCGCCCTCTTCCTCTTGCACGATGACTGCCTCGTTGTGTGTGGCCATTATTTTGTTCTTATAGAGTTAACTTGGACTCTAAGGTATGCTCTATTATTGAACCAGAATTCTTTTGCGTCTATTTCTCATGCACTTGCAACGACCCCATCAGTTCTTCAATGGATAGTTTCTCAAAATATTTTGATTCTTCGATTTCCACAACCACATGCTCAAACTTGGTTGTGAGAGATCAAAGTTATTTTTCAATAACTCGAATGTCCTCTGCTTTTTCACCATTCCTTTTCAAATTGTTAACAATAATAATTAATCTTGATAAATAATCGGAGATACTCTCACCTTCTTTCATGTGCGCCACTTCAAACTCTGCTCTTAATGTTTGAAGACATACCCGCTTCACTCGATCAACACCTTTGAAGATGGTGGCAAGGGTATCCCAAGCTTGCTTTCTTGATGTTTCTTCAGCAATCTTTTCAAACGTCGATTCATCCAACCCTTGATAGAGTAGGAACAATGCCTTGTTATCTTTATTTCTTTGATTTTTGAGGCTCATCTTTTCTTCATTTGTGAAGGTGACTTCTTCCTCCATAGAGGGTACAATATACCCACTGTTTATGATCTCCCATAATTCTTGTGACCCGAATAACGCCATTATTTGGATGCACCATCTTTTGTAGTTGTCCTTAGATAGCTTCAGAACTTGTGGTTGGATTGTAACCATCTTTAAAAAATTGGAGGATCTTGGTAACCTACCTCTGATACCAGTTTTTTGTCTATATAATCTGAGAAATATGAGAGGAATAAAATTGAAGAGGTAGAAAATCGGCACACAACACAAAGGATCTTTCAAGATTTGTATTTTGTATATTTTTTGGACTACAATTGCCAACAATTTATAGGCATTTACAAAGTAATGAAATAGAAAAATTAAATGAACACATTAATGAAATAAAACAGCCACATTAAATGGACACATTAACGAAATAAAACAACCACATTAAATGGACATGTGGGGATAAAAAACGCAGGGGGTGTAATTAATACATGTTTTATGGAAAAAATAAAATGCGGGGAAAATAAATGATTCTTGATGCGTGGGTTTTGTTTACATTTCCAGCACATCGCCTGCACCGCCACTCAAGATCCATCGTCCACTACCAGATCTCCTCTTCTCATGTGCATGACCACCTGCGGCCATCGCCTGCCACCATATTTCACGGTCATTGTCCTCGTTAATCACAACCCGACTATCGTGGATATAGTCACGTCACCCTGGTATGAACAGTCTCTTCCGGCGACTGATATTGAGCACAGACCGACCAATGTATTTCTGGAATTTTATTTATTTAATTAATTATTTTAATTGTATATGATGTATGTAATTAATTAAAATATCATTTGTGCATCATTAGTTTTTCTTGGGTCTGTGTTTTCACAAGTGTTGTTTTGTTGTGTATTATGCATTCCTGAGACCACATCATCTATGTGTGAGTATGTATGTATTATGAAAAATATGGAGTAAGATGTGCACCACACCGAGATGAGGCAGTATTTTAGACGAGATGACGAAATGTTGGGTTGGGATGCAGGATGAAATACGATTCAAGACCCGACTCAAGTATTATACCCCTAGGTCATGGTTGATCCATTGAGTTTAAATGGATCAACCAATAATAGATGCTCAAGATCAGTCATGTAATATATTTAATTTATGTATTGTTTATTATTTTATTAAATCTACAAGTTTACGCAGTCACATTAAATAATAAACATAAAAATTCATAGATTAAATCAATTTATGATGTGATGGATGTTTTTCTATTTATTGCATAGTTAGTTTTGAGTAAGATTGTAACATCCTTACTCGACTGACCACTAAGATGGTAGTCGGACCGGTGGGTCACATGGCCTCAAGTGCACTTCCCTGTATGCCAGAGGCTACCGACTAATAGTGATGGTATAAGGAGGTGATATTGGGGAGACTATACCCCCATGATTAGAGTAGCACAATGGTATAACAGAAACTAAATAACAGACAACATCAGAAGCAGTAATAAATGAACGACAGAGTAGTGAAAGAATAATATAACTAAATATAAAAGAGATGGCCAACTCCAATGTACAATTGATTCATGCATGTCCTGATAATTATACATAACTAAATAGTATACATACAATAGGGATTACAATACAATGCAATACATGAATATATAAAGGAAACAATTTCCCCAAGGGTGGTCTCCATGAGCATCCTGAGATCCATCTCAATCTTATACTCCTAACTTCCATGTACAAGAAACACAACAATAAGAAAGAGTCCATGGTCCTAAAAACATGAGTTCTACTCGGTTACCCTAGTGCAATGGTGGCCCGAGTAGGGTGTGAGATATAAATCCTAATAGTTTTCCACAAACGGTGTATGCAACTGAATTTAGTCTTTGAATATAAATTAGTGTGCATGTAATATGAAATAATAAACAACATTGAAATAATAAATACCCACCCACTCAGGTTCCTAAAGGACGCCTGGTGGGTCTACCTACTTTGGCTCATAGACAGAATGAGATGTTTTTCCAATAACCATACATATATAGTAATAATATATATGTATATAATATAGTTATATATCACATCCACCTATATAAACCAAGTATGTGCAGATGTAAGTTTCCATATACCTGGAATACTAGTTGCTGGCTGGACCAGGGCTTAATTCGGACATCCATAACCAGTATAAATGATAAGTCTATTTCATGCATATATTTTTGAGTGTTTTAATGTGTTTATTATGTATTTAAAATGAATATTCTTTCCAATTTTGGAATTTATTTACATGTTTTATGTTTTATGTCAAGAGATGATGAATATTTGGGAAAGGAACAAAATGAGGAGGAAAATAGAGCAACAAGTTTGCTCATGGTGCGACATCGAATTTTTAAAGATGAATCAGAGCTAGAAAATGAAGAAAAACCATTACACATTGTGTATTGAGCTTACACATCATGACATGTTCAAAATGAAATTATCATGCCAGGACAAGTCGTGATGAGGGTACACAACCTGAAAGGAAACTACATGTCATGAGTCTCTAATTCACATCATGAAGTTGGTCAAACAGTCAAAGCAATGTACGGGATTCGTGCGATGTGGAGGAGAAATAGGATCTGGATTACACGACGTGTAACCCAGTTACGCATCTTGACGATAGCGACACACTGAAAATTAAATGTGATGCTATAGGATATGTGATGAAAAAAGCCTATAAATATCGGCCCTGGATGCCCTTCCAAGGCACTCTGGGAACAACAAATAGCTAGTGTGACACCAACGAATGATGGAGTGATGATCTTTAACTGTTCTTCGCCACCATTCTTCCTTGGGTATCCATGTTTCTCGCTCTCATCATGAGTGAGTAGTTCCATTAGTGCTGGGTGATATGATTGTAGGGGGATATGTGCTTAGGGGTTATTTATTTCTGTTATTCTTGTTTTGGATTGCTACAACATTTTTTTATTAATTCCAAATCTCTTTATTTTGTAATTTCTTGTGAATTAAGGAGTTATACTTAATTTCAGTAATTAATCGCTTTAGTTTTCATATGACCATTATGAAATCTAATTTGGTTATGTTTAAACATGGTTTTGGGTCACCTATTTCTGTGATTGAACCTAGTAGATGACCATTCTAAAGGTGAAATTATAGGATTAGGGTGGGATACCAAGACCAAGGATCCCTACTGATCCAATTCTGACACCAAAACTGAATAAACACACTTTCAATTAAATCCCTAGCACACAAACATGAAAACCACTGAAGATGGCATGCCTCCCATCCTGATATTACAACCCAATCTTTGATACTATTTCCATTTTATCCAAATGAATTAAACAATTGCAACTTCAATTTCCTAATTAACTTAGAACATACGCTTTTTCCCTATGTCTTCAAAATTCGGACTTACCAAGTACTACACTTTTAGTTAGGATTTTCTGAGGTTTATATAAATTACTAAATTTGGTTAGCCCTGTATGAATTAATTATGCCCTACGGGTGGTCAAATTTTTGGCACCATTGTCTACAATAGTTGTAATTATGCTTAAATTAATTATAAATTTATATATATTTTTATATATTAATTTTTTGTTTTACACTTGGTCTTGTCGTGTTGTTGTTTCAGGTACCAATCTGTTGCACGAATACTCCACTCGAGGGAAGGATAAAGTTGAATATCTTTCATATGACCCTAAGTCAGAGAAGAAATTAAGAAATTAGAGGATAGAAAAGGAGGAAGCTGATCCAGAAAAAGTCATCATGGTAGGAAGAGGCTAATTTTAAGGAGCTGAGCATGAGCTGAGCTAACCAGCTGGACCACAGGTCCAAGGAGAAAATCAAGGGGGACAAACACTGATAAACTAGGGAAGACCTTTGAACATGGGGGTCAATCTAAGAATTTTTATATTCCCATTAGTTTAATAACATTTTAAAATAAAGTCGGCAGTCATTCAAATGATAACACATTCACTACAATTTGTTGGGCTACCTCATGAAGACCCAAATGCGCACATTGGAAGTTTTTTGGAGATTTGTGACACATTCCAATTCCAAAATGTCACAAATGATGTTGTGTGATTATGAATGTTCAAATTCTCACTAAAATATAGAGCACAAGAGTGGATCCAAAGTCTTCCCTCACATTTAATAACAACTTGGGAGGAACTAGTAAGAAAATTTTTGACAAGGTTTTTCCCTCCCTCAAAGTCTATGGATTTGTGGGTAATTATATTAATTTTTGAGTAATTAAATGAAAAATATTTGTATAGTTCATGGTAAAGGTTTAAAGTTTTAATAAAATAATTTACTCATCACTAAACGAGCATAAAAACTCTATCTAAAGGGTATATTTCCTATATATCATAATGAGTGGGATACATCATTCTCATCACTCGAGATGGTGAGTGTGACGTCATGAAAACACTCAAATTCATGAGTGTGTCATCATGCCAACACTCATAAGGGACATGATGCATAATTCCCATCGTCCTCATAGTATCACTGGTGTGAAATGTCATGGTTCAACACCCGATGTAAGGGAGCGTGATTCCTCTATGATCAACTGCACCCTTACCATCATTCCACAACCTATATCAAGGTGTAATTATATTTATAATAATAATAGGATCCATGATGCATTTCCTATCATGAACCACATTTATTAATCCCATTTAATATTAGGGGCATCACTTTTAATAAAAGCATGTACTAAGCATGCAACATCAGTATGGCCTTTCCACCCTTTACATTTTTCTATAAACATCCAATTCATCAAAGGAAAACCATCATGAGCATGCCATTCCATTAATACAAATTACCTAAGTCGTGCTTATTTAATTATTTCAAAGTCATGTTCATACTACCCAATTCAATTCCATCCCAATTAAACCATTTAATTAATTCAAGTCATGCAAACCATCCTAAATAATTTCATTCAATATAAACAATACATAACGTTTAAAACTTTTAAAATGATCTATGAAGGCAAACCATTTCACAAGGCTCAAGGGGTACCTAGAATATACCTTAGTCTATTGGAAAAATTAACTACATGGTTAATGCCATTTATAAAGTAAGACAAGACCTTAATAGGATCTTGGTTCATTGGTCACTTAGATAGGATTGGGCTAAGCCATGAACTTAGGAGGTGCAATAGTTCTATAAACATTTATGAAGAGGGGGACACTTCCTTTAATAATATCAACAAGGGCTATGTACCAAACATGCCACGTAACTAACCATAACAAAGGCATAAGGAAAACACCAAAGAAATATGGCCAAGCATATATTAAATCACTAACCATCACTTTATAATTTTGAAGATAATGCATCTCATCCAAGGTGTTTTATTATAAAAACATGGCATTGTTCATTAAAAAATTAATTTAGAATAATTGAACATTACATTCAAAATTTCATAACTCAATTCACATTAAAGAAATATTTTATAAATATTACCAACACAAAAATTCAATTCATAACGGTCCAACATGGAATTTAGGTGGTTCCATTTTCATTTAGGTAATTCCCTACAAGGGAAATTTCGTTATTAACCCAAGATGAATGTTTAAAAGGCATTAGGGCATTTACTCATTTAATTACAAAGGGGGCAATACAAGATGACACACCCATGGGGTGTCCACGATCAAGGTCTACATCCTCAATTTAATAACAATGCTTAACATGAGTTATACAAGGTGTGTATATCAATTTAAATTGAAGAAAACATTTTTAAGGCAATGCATGACAAAGGTCATCATGCGGCACAACACTATTCATAAAATGATGAAAAATTTAGGAAATAGTTGTAGACCACCTACCTCATACTTAGGATTCTCTACTCATCCAATATCATGCTCTAAATTGTTCCAGTTTGGAAGAAATCTAAGAAACGGGCATCTGCCCTAAAAATAAGGAAAATGAGATTTATCCAAGATAACTCAAACGAGAAGAGATTAAATGAATAAAGATTCAAAAGGAATAGAGATCTTAATGAGAGGAATCTATAGAGATCGATGGTGCTTGAATCAGATGACAGATGGATGAGTTATCGCAAAGCCTAAGGTAGGCTTGGGAGGAGGCCACAACACCAAGAAGAGGAGACACACACTGGTGGAGAATAAAGAAAGAGGAGAAATTAGTTTTAAAACTCATTAAGGGTATTTTGGTCATTTTAGATTAAAAACCGAGTCGCATGGTTTTATCGCATGATTTGGCCAAACCGTGCACTAACAGTGTGCCTCTCCCTGCTTAGGAAACCAACTCACACAGTTTTTCCCGCACGACCACCCTAACTATGCACCAACTATGTGATGAATAGTGCAAGGGTACTGCCTAAGTGGCACTAATCATGCAGACTAGGAACAATGTTGGGATAAACTATGAATAGCCCATGTGCTTCACATTAGCTCACCTTCACAGGCTGCACGGTTTGCTGTTGGGGGAATACAATTTCAGACAAACTTTGCGCCCTATGAAAACCCTCCAAACTTGAGATTTTTGGGGTCCAACACTCCCGAAACTCAACAAGTCACTTTTGGGACCCCTCAGGCCTTTACCTTGGTCTAAAAAAACACTTTAAAGTGTTTAAAACTCTCAAAATTATGTTCTAAATCTCAGTTTTAAAAACATAACATCCAGTAAATTCCAAAATTTAAATTCCCTTGGAATTTTACCTTGCCTCAAAACACAGGTCTTTACAACCTCCCCACCTTAGAATTTCTCATCCCTGAGAATACTTGGGGAACAACGGAAACATCACCCAACATACAAGGGTCATGGAGTCTCATTAAAATGATCACATTTCATTTCCAAATGCCAAATTCACTAGCCAACATTTCATAAGTATAAAACACTTAAGCTGTGAAAACACAATCCAATGCTCATTTACAAACTAGAAACATTGAAACAGTCCTTACCCAACCCCATTTAGCTAGAGACATGATCACATCACCATCACTTTAAATATCAGGACAATGGTGCTTCTCACTATAGATCTTAATATTAGAAAGGTGTCAAAATCCATACCATGACACCTCCACCGTAGGAATCACCCACAAAGCACACCCCTAAGCATTCTAGCAATGCTGCCAGCATGATTTTCTTTAACTGGGTGAACCCAATCACTTTTGAGGCCATAATAGAGACCTTACTGAAATAAATGGTCAAATTTTGATCAACCAAGATGAAACTGGTTGTGCATGCTTTCCATGAAATACACGGACGACCTTTTAAACCATGCTTGCCTTAACCCGATAGCATGCTTAAAACAGTTCCTTACGACCGTACACATCAAATAATAAGGATAAAAAGTCGAGCCACCCTGACTGACTATTCCCACAATGTCTGGCTTAGATGGCCAACGTAATTCAAATTGAACTGCAAGTCCTTATTCCAAGGCATCTCGCATTTCCAATGAGCAAGTTCACCAAAGCCCATACTTGACTTCTGGTGACGTTCCTTGGTCAAAACATCACCTATGATCCCGATGACAAGCCTAGGATAACCTCATATTCAAAAAACCAAAGTCTAAGTAACTAAACAAGGTAGTTCATACTCTATATTTACAAGAGAGATGTTGGAACAAGGCCAAAATGACCATATTAGATCATTGATTAAGCCCAGAGCGGCATTCTCCTGACGGTTATGTCAAAAAGAAAATGGTTGGTGTCCAAGATTCCATCCAAGGAATTCCTACCTAGGAACCCAAGAATCACTCAAGACTAACCACACCTAAAAAAACCATGCGTCCAACACGCAACACCGAGAAAACCACCCAAACAAACCCAACAGCCTTTAAAACTTTAGCATGGCGTAAGAATAACACTCTCTTAATGCATCAAGGCTAATTTTAAGATAGGGTAAATGCTAATCGCTGAGCCAGAGTACACCAATAGAACACTAAATATTACCAAGAAGATCAGTTGGAGAACTAATAGTTGACTTCTTGGAAGAAATTCGGCTTCACCTACCCATGCACCATCATTAACCAGTCATAATGCCTTTAACACCTGAGGCATACCATGACCATTCAAGATTTACCACCAAATTCTATCCAAGACCAATGATGTTTCTCAAGGGTTGCAACCATATCCAACCACACAACGCCATGCTGCTGAGAAAGCACCGATGTGATTCAAGACTTACAAGCATCAAGGTCATTCAAGCCAGACTAACCATTTCCAATGGTCCTCTTTGGTTGTGTTGCTTCTACATGGAAGGGCATATATTCACCAGCATTGATGCAACAATCCCCACATTAGGAGTGTCCTAGTCATCGAAATAAGAGATAGATCATCTAATCATAAGGGCGCTAGGTTAAGCTCACCTTAAACACAAACATAAAGCAGTTGGCATGGAAACCAAAACCAAACTAACTAGAATTCCAAAACACCCGACTCTCAAAGAATTCATCCTGAGCATTAGGATGAACTTGAATTCTTTAATGTCCAGGTCACTCTACTCCAGAGATGACCTGATATCGTACTCAATATCTCAAGACTCAATGATTCCACCAAATTCAATTGGTTCATTTCATAATTTAAAAACTTGATTGGTATCATGTATATCAACGCATACTACCCCAAGGTTTATAAGAAAGATGAGACATCCTAAATACTTCCCATAGGCTTATAATCCCCATGAATTCAAGTATCTGATGGTATGTAGAACAAATTTAGCCCAAAGTCGTATTGCCCCATATAACTATTATAGACTACTGACCTCATAAGTCGACCAAGGAAAAGAAACAGGGTCATGAGACCTGCTAAGTGGATAACCATTCCCTAGGCATGTCTAACCTGCTGAAACCGAGCATTTCTCAATGCTCACGCCCACAACAAGGGTCAAGGGTACCATGACCACCCATTCAAACAAGGGTGTCATTTAGAAGTTAAGAGTACTAATAGGGACAAAAGAACTCAAAAAGTACTAAATGGAAGGAATCTCATAGGATTTAGTAAGGAATTTAGCTTTAAGGGTGCTACCTACCATGGGATTACTCCTTAAAAAAGCACAAGTGTTGACCCTATCACTAGGTCACGCAAAACATATTACTTTAGAACCTATGCCTACCATTTAATCTATTTCTAAAAAGGAAAAAGTCCCATAGAAAACACTCACATTTCTATTCCAAGTCTTCCCAAAGATAAGTTTAAACTATCCTTACATGAGGGTTTAAACGAAGGACAACACTCTAGGTTCCATTTTAAAAACATCTCATTGATTCACATTCAATCTTTGAGAAAACTACAGTATAATAAATAATTCATGCCACAAACACATCGACAATGAAAAATAAACCTCATTATAATAGCGAAGATCAAGTTTCATTGCATGGAGAGAATAAACGGGAGGAAACGAGACCGGTTAGGGAGAACCCACTAGAAAATGAAGAAGGAATGCACCTTGGATTGCCATGGAATGAATACAGAAGGTTGGAAATCAATCCCTAATTAAAGGAATCCAAAGCACCAAAGGAGAGCTTTGCTGGTCATTGAAAGTCGAGAGGAAACATTAGGTTTTGAGGAAAACCCTGAGTACTGCAACATTTATAGGAGCATTGCACATTTCATTTACACATATGTGTTATGAGCCTTGTATAGTTGAGCCAAGGATGGTTGATATAATATGGGCAGGGAGGCCTAGATGATGTGGCATAATTTGATTCTTGTGATGGCGTGATGCATCATGATATGCATTTAAGTGTTAGGGATGGCACTAGAGATGATGGAACAGGATTAATTTGGGATTACTCATTAATGTGATGTTGAGAGATGGTGTGCTCACTTATGAATATATTTAATGACCAATGACTAGGTTTTTTATTTTATCTACATTCTTTTCCCCACTACTTAAGATAGATGGATGCGCTTGGTTGCATGTTTCCTCTTGGTGGTAGATTTGGATGGTTTCCTAGAGCACCTCTTTTATGGAATGATGCTAATAATGAATAAATAATTCTTAACCCATGGGGTTGGTAATGATGGAATAAAAATTCTGAAAAGATGTTACCTTTGAGAAATTGTGGACTCAGTTTAGATTATGCCTGAAGGGCATGGACTTTAATTTGATGTTTAATATAATGTAATGTGTATTAATGTTAATGGTTAATTAATGTCTAATGAATTAATTAATATAAGTAAAATGATAAAAATGAAAGAAGTAATTAATGTTTCTCTTTAAATGTTTTTATACTTATAGGATATATGGTCATAGTAGTGGCAGCTGGGAGTCTGAGCGACATTAGATGCAGTTGATTCTAAGATTGGTTATACCCATAGTGTGGTTGTGAGCTATATTATATATTATGTGATTTCATACGTTACCCTATCCATGTAGATCAGGGTGACTGGAACCCAGTTGACTGTGGGAGAGTATTTTCCCCAACATCCCAGCGGGAGGATGGATGGTTGTCAACCCCCTCTGGCCCCACTCTCTTCTCATGGTAGTTACTTGTGTGGGTATGTACGGCGGTTAGTTTTCCCATATATATGTGTAGAGGGTTTTGATGTCTTGTGGTTAATTCACACACATGTATCTCCGAATATAGTACCCAAAGGATTATTATAGGTGTGACGTGCATAGGTTGTGATGATTCGTGGTACCTTACTCAGTGTATGGGATGTGATAGATTGAGGTATAATGCCTAATGTATAATACACATCATACCAGCTGTGGTGGATTCCAGAAACTACTCGGTTACTATATATGGATATGTAGATGGGATGGTGTGATGATGTGATGCATGAGGTGCATGTTGTGACGCCTTGCCCATGTGTCTTTGGACTAGCTTATTTTGGACATAAATGGCTCAGGATGTGCGATGTTGGGGAAGAGTGGTAAAATAGTGGGGAAGTATGAGAGGGGTACCCTTGATGTTTCATTACTATATTATATAATATCTTGTATGTAATACTTGGTGAAATTTAGCCATGGTGAGGTTGAGAACTTGGTATACCTATTTAAGTGATGAGTTTATTTCACTATTGTTCATTGTGGTTTAGCATGCTTTCTTTATCTTTTGCACGAGAGGATCTAGGGAGGATCCTATTGAGTATACTTCTATTCTCACCCTACATATATATAAAATATTTTTTCAGTTTAGCCGGAGCGGGTTGGAGATCAGGCTGAATATTACTAGCTTGTGGTTTTGCAATAGCTACTCAGGGTCCATGGTTGTTGTCATCTTTACCTTTTTGGTACTTTTAGATTACCTTTTAATTGTTGTAGTACTATATGAAATTTCATGTATGCACTTGGGATTTTTTATATATATGTCTGAGCAAGTGTTGATTGGTGTGTCCTTATCTCTCTCTTTTGCATGTTTCTCTTGGAGGGTAATTCCTCCCATATGCATGTTTATTATACCCTTGGTGCTAGTCACCAACATGGGGCCTACTAGATTCGGGACTCAGACAGTCAATATCTCTCTCCCCTAATTGTGGTGACTTTGTGGGGAGGTGTTCGTGAAAACATATCACCCATCAAAGGGTCAAAACCAAGAAAAAAAACTCATATTGATATGAAAACTTAAGAAAATGATAATTTAGTCATTTCTAATGTATATGAATCAATTGGGAATCAATATGATGCTCAAATTTCTCAGTATGATCCAAAGTGAAATTTTATTTTTTTTTTTATTAAAATGACATATCACCCATCAAGGGATCAAAACCATGCAGGCGAGTTCATAGAAACTTATGAAAATAATTCTTGGATCATTTATCTGTAGAAATCAACCACACATCAATTTGATGCATGTATTGTTCGGTATGATGAAAAATATGATTTAAAATTGTTAACAATTATTAATAAATGAAAAATCACCAATGTAGGGGTAAAAACTAAGAAAGTGGGTATAGATTGGTGTGGAAAATTAGGTCAATAATCTTAAAGTTAGTTAGGATTAATAGGAATCAAACACACGTCAATCCAATTCCCCAATTTCTTGGTATGATCAAAAGTGTCATTTGACCTTTATATTGTTATAAAAGTATTAGGTCACCTAAAAGGGTTCAAACCTAATAAAATGAGTTTGAATTATGATGAAAGCATAATAGGATGATCCTCAAATCATTTTTGATCTGCAAGAATTAGCCGTGTGTAAATCTGTTGCTCAAATTTCTCGATATGATTCAAAATACTATTTCACCTTTCAATTTTTATTAAAATTACATATCACTTGTTAAAGGGTTAAAACTAATTAGATAGGTTCAAATTTATGTGAAAACATGGAATAAAAATCCATGAATAATTTATGATTTGTATGAATCATTCACACATCAATCTGATGCCCATATTGCCTGGTATGATGAAATGTATGTTTTCATATTGTTAACACTTATTAATAAATGAAAAATCACTTTTTTAGGGGTCATAATTGAGAAAACAAGCTTGGATTGGTGCGAAAACTTAGGACAAAAATCTTCGAGTCATTTTTTATTTGTAAGAATCAACCACACGTCAATCCAATACTTGAATTGCTCGGTGTGATCGAAGTTGTCGTTTGATAAAAAATGTAGTTTGGAATTTATCATGGATTATGTAACATTATAATTACAATTTGTTTTTATTTTTTTATATACTACCACTAAGAAAAACATTTGTTTTTATTATAGGCACGCACTTTTGTATGAGGTTCAGTTGATCATTGGTGAAGGCCTACTATGAGAGTTTTGTTTTCTTTCATTGGTTGTAATTATTTTTTATTATAATTAAAATTTACATCAATGTAATTATGTTGTGATGAAAGTTTTTAATGTAATATTTGAATTGAAATGATGGTACAACATTGATTTAATGATGGTTCATTGTAATTGTTTTTTATGCATTGTTTTTTTTTTTGTTTAATATGGTGCAGTGTGACATCAGCATTGCATTAATTGTGTTTATTTGTAATATTTGAACTGTGTTTTTTTTAATATGTAATGTTTGTTTATTATAATATTTTTAGTATAATTGTTTTCAATGATATTTTAATTTTTAAATTGTTTTTATGTTTTAGCATTACTGCTGAGCTACTATAAATATAGCGACTCTACACCAGTTGTTAGGGTTTTATCAGAATTAAAACTAGCATTGATAAAGTCACTCTTTATTAACATTAAAAAAGTGTTGATGAAAGTTACTATGTATTAGTGTTTTTTAGCGCTGATAGATGAGGATTTTATCAACGCTTTTCTAGCACTGATAAATGGTGATTTTATGAGTGCTAAAAAATATTGATAAAAGTTTTCCTTTATCGGTGCTAATAAAAGCTAATGGTTTTGTTGTCGCTTATCATATTGTTGCCTTTTTAGCAATGACAATGCTCATTTTGAGCACTGATAGTTCCCTTTTCTATGGTAGTTTACCTTGAGGTTTTATGGTTCCCAGAAAACACATCACATCATGATATGTTAAAAATCATATGTGTCATGTAAAAAAGAAATGATACAATAATCACACATGGATTCATAAATATAACATGGAAAACCCATACTAAAATGGAAACGAGTTTCATAATAAACTCATGTATCATAGCATGTCATCAAATTTTAAGTAATCCATAGAAAGAGAGGTAAGTAGACACGGGGGAGGCCAAGTAGGACTTAAGAGAAAATTCAAGATAGATGCATATTCATTTAGCATCATATAGAGGAAAATGCGATTAACGAGATAAATAAATCCAAATGTATAAATTGGAAGAAATCAATAGAGGATTTCGTAAGAGTTCTTCCCATACAGTTAATCATATATGAAGGAAGAAACAATCCAGAGAGGAGACATGAGAATGGAATGTGAATCCCTATAATAAGATAATTATAAAATATAAGGACTGGTAATAAATTTCATGTAAAGATTCTAAAATACGTGTAATGATAACGTGTTTTGAATAGAGGAAGAAATGATGTTTTCATACAATTTCATAATCAACATAAAACATGACATTAAAAAGAATAAGGGGGGTAAATTTTAAGATAGAAATAAATATGTGAGAATATAATAAATAAAATATAAATGGGTAAGAAGAAATAAATGAAACCCTTAAAAAAGACAATCGATGTGGAATCCTATTACATTGGGTCTTGTTTTAGTTTGTTACACTTTCACTTCCTGTATAATTGACCTATATTTATTCAAACGTCATTCTAGAAGTATTTCACATTTATTTAAGTTATTTTTTAATCATTTACTTCAATTATTAATTAACAGTTAAACTTTTATTAAAAACAAAATGTGTGAGAACACATTTTTTTTCAAATCATTCAATTTTCAATTCAATATCACAACATTAGCGTGATCAGTCTGAGGGTAAACCCACTGTTTCACAGAGGGTAGACATTTTCTCTGCTCCGTCCCCGTAACTCTCCCACATGAGGCAACCCCACCTGCATGAGCGCCTTGTTTCCCCACACTCACTACCTCACTTTTCGGTCCCCACCATTTCATAGAGAGAAAAAATTTCCTTCACTCTACCCCCACAACTCCCCTACACGAGGCAACCCCACTTGCATGAGCACCTTGCTTCCCCACACTCACTACCTCACATAAATTTTCTATGGTACGTTTTACTGTTAACAATCGATCCTCCATCGTTAAATCTCCCAATCTGTTTTTCATTTTTCTTCTTATTCAATTTCAGGTGAAAGGAATAATCAAGTTAGTTTATCTTCAATTTTTCCACTTCCATGATTTTGTCGCCTCGTTAAATTTCGTTAGCTCCCGAGCAGTTTTCTATTTCATCTCTTGTGTTCCGATGACAAACATGTTTTGATAACTTTTGACCTCTTCATGCATTGCATGTATCAATTTAAGACAACAGCTTCCTAATTTCACAAAAATGTTTGTTTTATTTTTAAAAAAAATTGAATTTATTATTTAATTTATTTAAATTTTTTTCACAATATAATCTTTGCATTATAATGATTCAATTATCATGTGGAGTTTTTGTGTGTATTTTATTCTCTAATATGTGCATAATTTATTTCAATTTATGTATCCAAACTTCTTAAATCCCATCTTCAATGTCATGGTATTATTCACATTTCAAAAATCCATACCATTTACAAGGTCAATCGGCAACCACCAATAATTTTTTTTAAGGAGGTGGTGCCTCAGTCAAAGACCAAGGCACAAATTATTCCATAAAAGAAAAGGAGTTACAAAAGTCTGAAAGATGAAATCTTATTACAATCCTTATTAAAAAAGGAGATCGAATCATCAGGCAAATCATCCAACCAGGTAATGACCTGATTGACCCCCTTGTTGGCAAGACTATTGGCAACCTTGTTCGCTTCGCGGAAGACATGAGTGGCAATGTAGTTGAGATTCCTGAGCGAGGCAAGACATTTCATCCATCGAGAGGTAAGCGACCAAGAAAGGTGCACCACTCCCTTCCAGATAGCTTGGACAATAGTGGTTAAGTCACATTCAATCCACAGGTTGTTCCAACCCTTCTTCTTGGAAAAGTCCACCGCATGAATGACTCCCAACATTTCCGCTTCCAAAGCCGAGGCCATGCCACAACCACCAAAGAAGCAGCCAAGGCATCTGCCAGGAGAGTCTCTGAAGATGGAACCACAGCCTGCAGGGCCTGGGTTGCCTCTATAAGCGCTGTCAACATTCACTTTGATCCATCCTGGCAGTGGGGATTTCCAGAAGACCTCAAAGGTACTTCGGGGTGGCCTATAAGAGCCCGCAATGCAAAGACAGCGGAGGATCTCAAAATCACCAATAGAGTTGTCACAGTGATCCTTCTGAAGAGAGGCAGCATCCTTAATGGCAATGAGAATATGTGTTTTACCTGCATTGAGATTGAACAAGCAATTATTATGAATAATATTATTTCTGTCATACCAGATCACATGCAGAAGCTCAGTCACCGCAGCCATAAAAAGGTTCCTGATTTGCTTGGAAGACTCCCAAATCACACAGTGTTGAAGTTGAGAGCTGATAGAAGCAAGAAGATACTATTTTCAACCAAAAATGTCAGAAATGTAATTCCAAAGAGCTGCAGCTGTAGCACAAGACAAGAACAAATGATTATCATCCTCCTGGTGTTGATTGCACAGATGAAATCTAGAGCAAAGAGAAATCCCAAAGGATTTAAGACACACATCGGTGGGGATCCTATTATGAGTGACACGCCAAATGAGCGTAAAACGTGAGGGTTTGATCCAAGGTTTGTTATAAGCTTTTAACCAAACAAAGTTCGAAGTAGAATTACAAAAATTATTTTTTTAGAAACTTTTAGTATCCAGGACACCATTAACGGCAGGTTCCCAGATGAGGAAATCGTCAGTGTCAAAAAAATGAAAATTGTCAATGATGTGACTGATGTGGTTAGGAAGGGTGATGTCATGAGAGTTAACAACGTCACAAATCATGGAGGTGGTGTTCACAAGACTAGTGTCGAGTGTTATCATAGATATTAAGGGGACACCAGTCTAGTTGTCCAGCCAGAAATTCATAGAGGAATCAGTGCTAACCACCCATCAAGCGTTGTTCATGATTTTAAGGAAAGACTATCTAATGGAAGGCCAGATGGAAGAATTGATGTAACCCAAGTTACCATTCCGAAGATTAGTAACAAACCTTTTCTTAAGAAAGAACAAGGAATCAGAGTTGCTATGAATCAGATTCCAAGACATTCTAGCTTGAAGAGATTCATTAAACAGCTTAAGATTATTGATACCAAGGCCACCCCTATCTAGGGGTTTACAACAAGTGACCCATGGTATGGTGACAAGTTTTCTTTCAATCGTACTACCAGTCCAGACAAAATTTTTTATGCAAGTATTGATTCTTTTGAGAAGACTGGGGGGCCATCTGTAAATCATCATCGAGTAAACCATCTTGGAAACAATTGTAGACTTAACAAGACAAACTCAGCCAGCCATAGAAAGAGATTTACCCTTACAAGAAGATAGTTGATTGATAATTTGGTCCACAGTGTTGTGGAAATATCTCGATTTTGGTCTTCCCCAAAAGATAGGAACACCCAAATAAGTGAAGGGGAAAGAGCCTTCTTTGATTCCTAAATAATCAATGATGTGACTTTTTCTGTTGGGGGAAAAGTTTTTCCCAAAGAAAACAAAGTATTTGTTCCAACTTATCGCTTGTCCCGAAATATCTTCATAATGTTCCAGGGCACTTTTGAGGTTTTTAATGTTCTGTTTATCGCCCTTTAAGAATAAAATTATATCATCAGCATATAAAAGATGAGTTGGAACTTCTAAATTTCTAGCAGCCTGAATGGGATTGATTTTCTTTTGATTCACAAGGCTCGTAAGAAGTATACTTAAATAATCCTCAGCAATGGCGAAAAGAATGGCTGAGAGAGTATCACCTTGCCTAACACCCTTGGTACATTTGAAAAAACCTTTAGGGTACCCATTGACCAGCACAGATATGGAAGCTGAATTGAATAAGGTACGGATCATGGTAATAAAAGAATCATTAAACCCAAAGTTTTTAAGAACCTTGAAAATAAAGTTCCAGTCCATAGTGTCAAAAGCTTTCCTGATATCTAACTTAATGGCCACAGTTCCTCCTCTAGTGAATTTATTCAGCATATTAGTATATTCAGAGGCAATGCAGATATAATCTTGAATGGTTATACCTTTAATAAATCCAAATTGGTTCCAAGAAACAATTTTATTAGTGATGGAGTTGAGTCTGTTACAAAGAAGCTTTGAGATAATTTTATAGAGGGTGTTAATGAGAGCAATAGGTCGGAAAAGATGAATCTCAACAGCATTATCCACTTTGGGAATGAGATTAAGGAATTGAGCATTTATCCCATGAGGAAGAACCCCATTGGAGAAAAAATATTTAACAAGTTTACAAATATCTATATGGATGAGATCCCAGTATTGCTGAAAGAAACCATTGTTGAACCCATCCAGTCCTAGAGCACTATCAGGGTTGAGGCTAAAAACAGTGTCCCTAATTTCATAGTCCATAGGTATGCTTAATAGGTGATCATTGTCCTCAGCAGTGACCATATTAGGAATGATGTCAGGGAGGAGATCCTTATTAACATTCGGACCATTAAAAATATTGTGGAAATAACCAACAACATGATTTGCAATGGCATCCTCAGTGTCAAGAAGAGTGCCATCAACTTTAAGAAAGGCAAGGGGTCTATGGATTTTCCTGATTCTTTGAAGAGAATTATAGAATTTAGTATTTCTATCGCCATCTAAAATCCATTTAGTTTTAAGAATTTGCATGCGCATGTTATCTTTGAGCTTCAGAAGAGAGTTAAGCTTCAAAGAAGTAGTAATTTCAGCTTGGGGATCAAGAGAAAAATCAGAGCAGGTATTGGAACTTTGAATACTAATGAGTTCGTTCTCCAATGAGGAGATATCCGCGTCAAGCTGCTTTGTTTTAGAGAAGCACCAACCCTTGAGTTGTTGTTTCAGAAGTTTTAATTTAGCAATGCAAGCAAAAGGTTCACTTTGTCGTCGCATTCCATCCCAAAAAACTTTGATCATGTTGGAGCATTCTAGGACCGCAGCCCAAGCATTGTTAAATTTAAAGGGGGTGGGAGATTTCGAGCCCTTAGAGATGAAGCTGACAAGAATTGGATGATGATCAGAGTTGATCTTGGGTAAGGTAATGCTAGATATGGAATCCCATTTATCAAGGGCAGCAATATTAGTGAAAGCTCTATCGAGTTTTCTAGCTACAATCCTATTGAGGGACTTTCTATACCAGGTGTATTTGGCACCAGTAATGTTGATTTCATTGAGATCATAATCCTCAACGGGAGCTTTAAATTCTCTAATTGAGATGGGAGAGTGTGACTGGCCAATCTTTTCACTTGGGAGAAGAATAGCATTAAAATCACCTATCACCAGTCAGGGGTCTTGAACAGAGTTAGAGAGGGAAAGGAGGTCAATCCAGAGGGCCCTTCGATCTAGATATCTATTTTTAGCATATATCATAGTGCAGACAGTACAAACACCAGCATAAGAAAAAGCACAAGTAAACATTTGGTTAGAAATTTTAACAACATTAACAGACTGCAAAGATGAGTGATAAAAAACCCAGAGAGTTTCAGTAGAGGTTTCCTACTTGCAAGCACCGAGGAAGTTATAACCAAAAGAGCACAAGTGTAAATATTTCAAAGAAAAGTTAATTTTAGGCTTATTAATGGAAAATAAACATGGTTTGTGAGTCAAAATAAATCTCTTAAGCACAATAAAAGTATCAGAGTTAGATAGACCCTGACAATTCCAAAAAAGACAATTCATTTAAACCTACGTTTGGAGCTAGAGATCCCTTTTTTTGTTCCACATGAGCCCTTATTCCTTGTTGACCTTCTAGGTGCATTAGCTGGTGATGGGCTGGATTGCTTACCATGTTTTTTCTTAAGAGGTGCAACAGAGACATTAGAATCAGTTTTATTATCCACACCCCGATTTTTATCCAAGGAGATTTTTGGAGGCAATTCAGTGACAAGAGTATTAGAGATACATGAGGAGGCAGTCACAGTGGCCTTAGAGTCCACTACCACTGTCTGATCACTGAAGCCCGCCACCTTAAAGGTGCAAGGCTTTTCACTGGCCATCTGCACCTGGTCTGAAGTATCAATGATGATTTTGTTGGAATCCAAATTCAAATCCATATTGTCCTCCATTGAGAGGGACGCAGGCTGAACGGGTTGGTCATTTGGGCCATTTAGATGGTCAATATCCTTGGTAGTGGAACGTGAATCCACAACATTCATTAATTTCTTGTCAGCATAACAAATGGGGGATGGGGAGTCGCCTGCAAACAGCATACCTGCAGCCACATGTACCTCCAACTGAGAATCGTCCATAGGATCATTTTCCCTTAGGCTGTGATCAACCACAGGAGGGTCAATAAGAGTCTCGGCCTGGGGACCCTCATCTGAGCCACAATCATCCTGCGGAATTTTCACACCTGCAACAACTCCATTAGAATTGAGACCCTGATTTGGGTTCATCAAAAAAGAGAGATCTTGTCCACTGGGCAAGTCCCGAGCTGCCTGCTGGTGATCGCCCAACAATCCGCGGCCAGAGTTAGCTTCATCAGACGAATTCCCAGGATGCGCAGGGATGTCTCGCACCGCAGCTTCCTTCTCTGCCAAAACAGCATCCTCAGTCCCCTCCTCCTCGACCAAATCGGACCATTTTACACCGGAGGTCTCCCCTACATAGGGTAATTTCTGGACCCATTTCTTAGCCTTTTTCCGGTAATTTTCTGGCAACCCAGAAGAAACAGGTTGATCATTCCTCTTCCGTCTTACCTGAGTCCACCCGTCCTCCTTTGACTGTTCATCCCGTGACCTCACCTAGTTCTTCATCACACGACAGTTCATTATAGAATGGCCAACAATCTTACAAAGATCGCAAAATGTAGGATGGCGTTCGTATTCCAAACGAAGATCGACTTTGTACTCATTTGCGTTGAAGGCGATCGAATCCAGAGGCTTGCTCCCGAGATCAACTTCCACTATAACCCTCGCGTACAAGCCGGGCTCCGCGTTGATCGTTCGATGATCTATCTTCAGAGGAGTTCCGATGCAAGAGGCAATGTCGTTTAGAATTTTGGGATGCCATAAAAAGAAGTTCAAACCATGGATTCACACCCAGATCTGAGACGTCATATTTCGGTGAATGTATGGATTGAATGAGAAATCCCATTCCCAAAGACGAAGTAGCCCTGGTTTCGTTTGAATGTTGTCAATCTTCCAGATGCGGTCAAGCGCCTCCTGCGAGCTTAGGAGAAGATGAAAATACCCACATCCGATCGGAACAAGCTTCCAGTCGTTGAAGCCCCAGATGAACGAGATCCTCAGTTTGAGCTCCGAAGCCGTCCATGGCTTATCACCTTTTAAATATGAAATGTGTCCCAACAGCGAGTACTTGCAAATTTGAGATCGTTGCTTCAGCGCTTCCGGGTCTACATCTATTGCGAGTCGGTCATCATCTAGTTTCTTGCAGAAGGATGACTTCTTCGAGATGGAATTGCACAGATCTGTGCCTTTCAACGCATCCAGGAAAGAGATCAGTTTAGGTTTTTCCTTTGTTAGGCCCTCTTCCTTCCGCGCATCACCATCTTTGTCCCCGAAATTATAGAAGCAATGAGAATTGAAACATCCGGGAGTAAGAAACTAAGAGGCCATAGGATCAAGAACAAGGAATCAGATCCAGGCAAACCCTGTTCATCCGCAATTTTTGAGAGAGAAGGTATGCCTTCTCTCTAACCCGTCATTTGTGGCGTCTTTCAATCGCAAAATGGAGGACGGCATTCTACATATTTTCAATGAAATATTTTCAAGTTAATCTCACCACCTTCTATAATAACTTCGCTAACATAACCAATCAATCATTATTCTTTTTAATTTTCCTCTTTATTTTGTTTTACCCAATTTCAATCCATCTACTTATAACTATGCAATTTCACTAATTAATTAGCAGCCTTTTACACTATTACATGCATGCATACTCACTGTGGAATTTCAATGATGGTGCATTTAACTATGTAGTTTCACTGTGACTATGCCTGAAATTTCAATATATATCTAATCTGCCTGCTTTTGTATAACATGCATTGAAAAATATTTCTGTAAAAGGGATTCATTAGCTTTTGTAAAGTAAAATTTCCAGTATTGTCACGACCCGTCCTCAGGGCCCGTGCCGTGACTACTCCAAGCCCGCCTTCCATAGGCCAGGGGCTGGCGACTAGCACCAAAGGCGTAAATCCCGATAACTGGGAAGGCATTGTCTTTATAAAAGTAAACAAAACACCACAGAGTACAAGTGGAAGTAAAACACTAAGTAAAACTGAATACAAGCAAGCTGAAAGTAAAGGGGGCCGGAAATACAAGCCCAATTGTAAAGTACAAGGTAAAAGACAAAACAACCGGAGGAAAGGAAGCAGCTCCTGGGTCGTCCGCCTCGGATCCTACCTGAAGGGTAGGTACAGATAGCGCAGCTCCTGGATCGTCCACCACGGATCATACCTGAAGGGTAGGTACAGATAGCGCAGCTCCTGGATCGTCCACCATGGATCCTACCTGAAGGGTAGGTACAGATAGCCTCCACAACGCTCTCGCCCGTCAACCTCCTCCGAGTGTCGCCTCGCCGTGAAGTCTACCTCTGGATATTGACTCGTCCTCGAACACTTGGCCTCCATCAGCACTGCCCGTCGTCTGCAACCAACACAACGAGGTGCGGGCATAGCCCGTGCAGGGGTGAGTATAACGATACTCGGTAGGGACCCCGAGACCCTCAAGGTCTCACTAAAACCAACAAGGACAAACTACAGAGGAAAGATACAATCACGAAGTAACAACCACCACTACTTAGGTATATGCCCATACATATACCTAAGTCGCCAATTCTCGCTCGGCTCCAACATCCGAGCTCAAGTACAACCCAGTCCACACAGGAATGTAAAACGTAATCCACATAGGATGGCACAACTCAATCCACAAAGGATAGAAAAACGTAATCCAAATAGGATAGCTCAACACAATCCACAAAGGATAGCAAAACGTAATCCACAAAGAGAATCTCGAATGATAACCTCTACTTAGGTATATGCCCATACATATACCTAAGTTATCAAGTAACTCATCTCAATCATGAGGAAACACAAAGATCATTGACTTAGCTCAAACCAGGATTTTCATTATCGAAACCGTAACTGCTGAAGAGCCCCGTCTCTGGAGTGTACAATGGTCCTGTCACGACTCTGAGGTACTGCTCACTAACCTAAGACTGTTGAGGTACTCCTCCTATCGAGTACCGCGGGCCTGCCACCTCACATAGTAGTGCTTCCCGCCGGGGTCTGCCACCCAAACACAGTAGTGCTCCCCCCTCATAGCCTACAGAGGTACTCCTCCTGTCGAGTACCGCGGTTCTGTCACCTCACATAGTAGTGCTCCTCCGTTGTGGGTCTTTCACCTCACAAAGTAGTGCTCCCCACTGGGCTATGTAAGTCACTCCGAATCGAATCGGACAAGCAGTCTTCAGGTCTCAGCCGGCTACACGGTCTCCGTACTCCGTACGCTCGTCTCCAGGAGGGTCCGCTCCACGAGCTACTGGTCGATACTCTAAGTATCACAAAGTCCCACGAAGAAGTATCTCAAAGGACCGTCTCGTCATAGGAGTCTCAACGCAACAGACGGCGCGTCAATCGGACGCCCGGTCTGTGAGTTATTAGCCTTTTCGTCCCAGGGGCCCGGTTGGTTTCGTGTGCGAACCAACCCGGCCGTATCTCAACTATACCCCGAACTCTCACAGGGTATACTAATAGGGACCGTTTCTCAACGTGATCACCAACGCCGCTGACGGTTCGTCAAACGGACGTCCGGTCTGGAAGATATCAACTTTTCCGTTCCAGGGGCCCGGTTGGATTTCGGGTACAATCCAACCCGGCCATACTCCAACTGTATCCAAAACTCATGAAAAGTATGCCAAAAGTTCCGTCTCATCAAGAGGAATTCAACGAAACAGACGGCGCGTCAATCGGACGACCGGTCTGTGAGTTATTGGCTTTTTCGTTCCAGGGGCCCGGTTGGTTTCGTGAGCGAACCAACCCGACCGCACTCCGATGGAATCCAAATCTCGAGTGGAGTAAGCCAAAAGATCCATCTCACTTATAGGAATCCATCAAAGTCGACAGCACGTCAATCGGACGTCCGAAGCTCAAGTTACGAGCGTTTCTGCTCCGAGGGCCCGGTTGGTTTCGTGTACGAACCAACCCGTCCGAACCCAAAGTTCTCTGAAACCTTGAGTGTAATATACCTAAACGACCGTCTCGATCCAAGGATCGCGTTGCCACTGACGGTACGTCAATCGGAGGTCCGTAGCCCAAGATATGGGCGAAAGACCGAAAACGTCCAAAAACGGGGGGTCTGGGCCCGGACCGACCCGGCCCGCCCGGCGCGGCCCGGCCCGGTCGGCGGGTCAGCTCGGCTCGGCTCGGCCGAGCCGAGGGCGGGGGGCGTGTTGCCCCCGCGTGAGAACACCGCGGCCCTGCGAGGGGCCGCCCTTGGTCAGCGGACGCGGCAAGGCCGCGTCCCGTGTCTCACCGGACCCGCGCGGTCGCGGGTCTGTCGACCGCCGCCACCGCGGCTTCAGCCGTGGCGGTTCCGTCCGGCGGCGCGCCGGGGCGCCGCAGCCTCCGGACGCCGGTGGAGTCCACGGGCCACCGGAGTTGCTCCGGTGGTCCGATTTCACTTCCGTCTGTGCCGACGGTCCTCCCGGGACCCCATCTTCACTGCGAAGGAATTCAAACGCCATTGCGGCCTGCTTCGTCGTCGTTTTCCGGCGCGGCGCGACGGCGCCGCGTTTCTTAGCCCTTCCTCATAATTTCCGCGCGGTGCAACGGCACCGCGCCGCCTTTCACGAGCCGCAACAATTTCAAACAACAAGGGGGGAGGAGGGTCGGTCGTGTTCGTGCGGTCCGACCTCCTCCAGTTATAATGATAGCAAGCGGCCATCTAATAGAAGTTGACGTACAACTATAAATAATTCACGAACAAAAACAATAATCCTCAACATCAATCCGCATGAACGAACGATCCGCAGATCAACCTGGAATTGGTTGGTCCGCGCTCGTCGTTCTTTTCTCAAAGGATAAGAGAAAACCAAAATAAATTCCCCTACCTCGATTCAAGGTTCGTTCGTTGTCGGCGCGGAAATCGGTGTCGCGAGAATGACGTCGCGGGGTCGGACGTAGATTCTGTGGACGTCGGGGTGCGTCCGAGGAGGAAACGACGTCTCTTCACTTGTTTCTATGGAAGAAGAGGATAGAGAACCGTGGACGCCGAGTCGTTCTACGTTGAAGGGAAGGTGTTCTTAATCGAAGAAGAACCGTTCTTCGTCGAAGGAAAGTTCTCTTCTTCTTCACACCAAAGCTCTCCCAAAAACTCTAGGACTTTGCTAAAGTTTTCTCCCACACCAAAATCTCTAACTCAAAATAATATCCCATGATATTATTTTTATTCACATCACAAAAAAATTTAAAATTCAAACCAAACCACTTAATTAAACAAATGAAGAGACTCACCTCATTAATTAAGGCATGTTGGCATGAATTAATGGTGGAAGGAAAAAGGTGAAGAGTCACACAAAATAAGAGGAGTTAACAAACTTAATGGAAGAGGAGATTAATGGGGAGTTGACACATTAAAAACAAGGGAGTTTAAGGGGGGTTGTAGAGTTATACAATTAATGAGAGGAGAGGTTTAAGGGAGTTTAGGGAAGATGAAAGGGGTGGGGTTCGTGTGGGCCCCACCTCACCTTTAATCCTCTCATGGGAAGTTGGGTGGTTACCCCAACTTCCACTCAATGGATAAACCACTTTAAAGATAAATAAAAATTGTAGTTAATTTATAAATTAAACTTACACAATTTTTATCATCTTCTCTCGTGAAAACGCAACTCCAGAAATGACGTTCCTAAGCAATTACCGGCGCTACGGTTCCATTGGTGCCCTCAGAATTCGATTCCGAGCACCGGTTCAAAAGATAGAAATTCCCGCTCGTTCGTTCACTGAACGTACCCGAGCCAAACTTCGGAAAATGATTCCGGGCACACCGGGCCTCGGAATCAGGCGCCGTCAGAAACTGCGTTCTTGTAAAATTCCAAAGAAAATTAAGAAAAAAAATTTCCTTGAAATTTCCGGGTCTTTACAAGTATTACTATGTACTCTTAATCCGCGTACATTAAAGCATTTCACCTATTCCAGATAGGCTTATGATATTCTCCTTACGGTGAATTCATTATTGTTATAGATTTGAAATTTTAGTTTATATTAAAGCTTATATTTACATTTAAATAGAACTTTATATTGATGTCTTATTGCATTAAAATGTTTTGGAATTGTAATTCAATTTTAGTTTCAGAAAACAGTTTATACTACACAACACTTCTTTGCGTTCTCTCTTACCGGGGTTATTGTTCTCTCATATCAAAATTCTTTTTGATTCATTTACTATTTCCTTTTCAAATTATTTAATTTATGAAATCTGTAATTTTCATGTGTAATTTTTCAAATTATTCATTTATACACATTTTCATTTAATATAAAATTTTTCTTACATACTTGGATTTTGTTTCGTGTAACTTTTCATTTTTATGCACAAGACTACTTCACTCTCCAAATAAATTACTTTTTAATTTCTTATTTTATTAAACCGAAAGATGAATAGTCCCATGCAACGCAAGGGCTAAGTACTAGTTAAAACAACCTTCATGTTTTTATTTGTTTATTTGTTTTTCATTTATTCGTATTTTCTTATTTTCGTAACAAAATCCGGATGGAAAACCGACAGCGTCTGTCTGATTCTCGTTCCTCGAACGACAAATACCCACCTTCCCTTCTCCAGGTCTCTTGCAAGATCGTTTCTACTAAACCTGAAGTACACAACGATTCAATTTATTTGCACTCCCTTCAACACCCATTAACCCATGGCAATTGTCTACCGGGGAAAGTAATGGATGCTAGCGTGGTTCGTATGACATTGGGCCTGGCCTGATCCGTTCAGTCACCATGTTCGAAACTCGTGTACGTCTTATTACGTTCGCTTTACTCTCCATCATTTAAATGATTTTGTTGATGAGTTTGCTTATGGTTTGGGGTGTATGATCTTTTTGTTCGTTAATAAATGAAGTTTTCTATTTTTGTTTCCATGTTGAAATTCGTTAATATAATTTACTGTGAATAAGATTAATTACCTTTTTATTACCATGGTTCTGTTTCCGTGCCAAGGTTGAAATATTATTAAAATATACGGTGCTTTTTCCTTCTGTGGTTGAAGATGCAGCGCTTAATATTGCCTTTTTTAAGAAGAGTAGAGTAATTGGGCCATGAGGCTCGTTAAGCTACTTCACAATATTTTGACGCCGTTGTAAATTGCCCACGTCTCCCATCATTGAATTACTTCAAATAATTTAGTGTTTGATGTATTTTTGATCCCCCAAGGGCATGACCCCAGTATTCAGTTTTGAAGTATATTACTATAAAATCCACCCAAGATTCTGTCCGAAATAGCTACAGCTAGCCTTATGTATTCTGTATTTGAATGCTGAGGTGTATTTGTGATTATTTTGGTTTTATGGTGGATGGACATCATGTAAATGAGTTTATTGACCAATGAGTTTGGAAAATGACGCAACTGCTGTAGTTTTGTTAATCTTATGTTCCTCTTCCATGCGAATTAAATGGTTATTGATTTTACCTGCAGGTCTTGCATTTGCTTCGGCAATATTTAGGTGAATATGTCCATGGATTCTCAATCGAGGCTCTCAGAATTAGTGTTTGGAAATATCCAATTTGCCCCATTTTTTTGAAATGTTTTGATTTTTTCTCCAGATCATGCCCTCCCAGTACCTAGCAGATGCAATTTGAATTACAAAATTTGTAATCTCAACTATTCAACAACATGTATATTTTTTTAGCAAGGATAAAGTCTTGCTACAATTTATGGTGTTTGTAAATTAAATGCAGTGGAAACTAAAACTTACTGTGTTGTTATCTCATTCTTGATAGAAGATTCCCTCCTTTTCTGGAATTATCTTTGACAAGGGTTAGCAGTTGGTTTTAAGTTCAATATTTTATAGCATGTGCCAAAAAACTAACATTAGGGTTATAATGTATGTGGTGGTTTTGTATCCTCATTACATCTTTTTATCGAACTTTTTTTGATCTACTATATACTGTTAGTACTGTATTTACAAATGCGGTGTATTAATGGCCTTTAAGGGCCCAGGACTATCCACTTCAAGGCATGTTTGTTCTTTATGAATTGATTTCTTGGTTGTGGTTGGGTTGCTGTGAGCATAATTGATACATGATAAATTAAAATAACATGCTTATGAATTTTTTGTAGGATTCTGGCTGCATTCTTTTTTTTGAGCACTATCTACTGTCTGATTCAATCACCACGTCATTAAAGTCTTTTGATTTTCCACCCTTGATCCTATCTCCCTTCCTTTTTGAGTACCTTCTCTTTCTTTTTTATGGACACATGATTTTGAAGTTTCAAAATATCCGTCTTTATTCACAGGGATACATGAGAACTCATTCATAAACCCAGTTAACTTCATTTTATGGGCACCAATGCTAACTTGGAATATGTTGATTTTTTTCTTGTGAATATTTTTTGTTTTTTTATGGACACCTTTTGTTTACCTTTAATATGTTTTGTTGTGTTGAAAGAAAATCAGTTGCATGTTTTGGCTTTATTCATGATGTGTAGCAATGTTCTAGATTTACTTGTGATGTGTAACTAGTTTAATATTTGGAAAAAATAGAAAAACCTCTTCTTAATTTTCCCAATGCTTCTTGAATAAGTGATCTTGTTCTCAAAGATTTGAAATTGAAGGCAGAAGCACTCAATTCACCGAAACTTCTTGTCACTTCTTGTCACGGTCAAGGCTGGTTTTGTTGGTACAATAACATTGAAGGTACTTCTGTAGTTACTATTCATGGGCTGGTACTTGCAGTTCTTTGTTATTTCTTTTCACATGCAGTGAATTTCAGTTGCATGTTCATAGGTAGAAACTTGATAACTATAATTTCATTAAGAAATTTTTTTATTTAATTACCATGTTACTATTGCCCTGTCTGTAATTTTTTTATGCCTACTACATGGTGTTAGGACAATGAACTCGATAGTGTAGAAAAGAGATAGAAGAATCAATTGTTTATTCCAAATCAGTATAATAGAGTTGAGATGCATAGTAGAGAAAGAGAGAGAGAGAAAGATAGAAGTAGAAGAAACCTCTCTGCAGAAGACCGCTCTAGCACTGCTTCCTAAGAGCAGTGTGTATACCTATTTCATCATAGCAGCTTTTTAGAAAATAAAGTAAAAAATAAAAAAAATTATTTGGGTATAATGAATTTTTTTTATCTTAACTTGCCTTTTATGCTCACTCACGACTAAACTTGTTTTGAAGAGATGAAATCAACTAAAAGAAATATCGATTCTTTGGGATCCTTTCTTTATGAAAACGGAACGAACAGAGATAAAATCAGATCGATTCCCGAAATACCTTTCTGGATTTTCCTTCACCATGGAACGTGAGAAGCAGTAGATGAATTTTCATCCGAGCGATCCACAAACTACAAAAGTCTCTTTTTTCAATCTCAAAAGAAAAGAAAAAAAAACAACGAATCCAAATAAAAAAAGAATAATAAATGAATTATTACGAATTAACGAATTATTCTAATGATAGCAAGTATCTATTCACACATATAACTTATCGTATATATCAATTTAAATATTCAATTTATATATATTTTTATATATTTTATACAGATCGAGCAAGCTTGAACTGACATAACATAAAACCTATTAGTTCGAAAGCGTCGTGAAGAGCAATAAAAGTCCACAGACAACCTAATTGACACCAACGAGTCAAATCTCCTTGTGCTTTGGGACCCCATAGTAACAATAAAGAGTGCGCTAAACTATTAGCAAGAGTTAAAACTGGGAAGGTTAAAAAGTTGCTGCCTTCCAAGTAGGAAGTGGCCAATCCATGGGTATATCATGACATTACAAAGGTTGACCACTTCCTGGAGCCTGGCCCGACCTCCCAAGATCTAGACCCCCAACAAACCAAGGTGAACGCCAAAAGAATATTCGTATCCCTTCCCAACACGCCCTCTCCCTTATTTCATACGCCAACCTCCAACCTACTCTCTAAAATCCCGAACAACTATTAAATGCAAATTACACCACCTCCCTTTGACAGTTATTTATTAGTCCTCTACACACAGCAGCTAAAGCCTCTGCCCTCATACGGACAACCCCCACTGCACACATACTCATTGATAGCCCACCCCTACACATACCTAACATTCGCCCCCTCTCAAAAACCACAGTGTCCTCAAGGCGAAAACATAGGAAATTGTCCGTGATAACAGGGCGAGGCGCTCCAGGTTCCACTGCCAAGGCAGTGGCTACGATATCTTTATATCGTAGCCAATGACATGCCAAAACCATAACATGCATTTGATTTATATATATATGTCGTACCATACAACATAACCATATCACACCTTATGATATATGCCAAGACACATCATATGTGTATGGGATTTAGGGTATTTCCCCTTCAATCTCCCTCTTTCCTTTAATCCTTATAGACTTTGTGTCATTTCATCTTATATTCTATCATATACACTAACTTGTGAAACCGTACCCAAAACTCTTTTTATCTTTCCAAATAGTTTTGGAAAGCTATCATCAAATTTATCATGTATCACATCATATGCAATACCTTGTGAATGCCCATCCTAAACTTCTTTTGGATAAAACTCAAAAACATTTTTAGAGCAGCTCTTTGAGTCAAATTCAATCTTCATTCAATCTACCACAAAGTGTGACCTCATGGGGCTTTGTAGCGTTGACAACAAATATGAATTTATGAATCCATAAATGTAATAAAAAATCGTTTTCTAGAAAAATATCATTGCTACACAAGCTACAAAGGGACCTGACATGATCTCTATCAAACACATTTATCTCTACTTGTTCACTAGTTGTATCATATGCAAGTATGCATTTTCAAATGAATAACCAGTGGCTGACATCGAGTTTTATGATATGCGTTATATAATATGAACAATTCGTTGCTCTATTTTTTGGTGATCCTTTGGTGCCATCATATGTTGCGACAAGATATATTATGCACTACGATATATCATAAACCAAAGGATTTGAACTAAATCGCCACCTCCAAAATCCTATATCCTATGGTGCGACTCAATCATTGTTTATGATATCCAATATCGTCCACCAAGCCATATAACAAAATATGTATTGTTTTTAACAACATACAATACAAAATTAAAAATGATATCAAATATTCTTAATTTAAAACATGATTTTGAGAATCAAATGATCATGGCATGACTCTGATACCCCTAATGAGTTTCTAAGGATCAATTAAAACTTGATCAATGCAACATAAACAATTAAAAATCTCTTCCCAAGTTCTACCATGCTTGGAACCGAAACAATGCTAGTAAACAAAATGAATAATTCGCATACCTTACATCGATGATGGCTCTTGCTCTTGCCTTTGATCACTGTGGTTGATGAAGAACACCAAGAGGCAACCATCGAACTCTGTCCTTTGTGGTGTATCCACAGGATGCACTGAATTTCCCATGCATGGGCTGGACTCTCCCGCCTTCCATGACATGCTAGTGTCTCTGGTGGTAAGGGGAGGAGGAGAAGAGAGCTTTGGGTAAATGGAGAATTGACGGGAACATGGGCACACTGAGCACACCCATTTTCATGCCTTGACCACCCTTTTATAGCCTTGGCCAGCCAACATGTATTAACTCTACGTTGCGAGGTAAGCATGCAGTTACAAACAGGCGGTAACCCTCTACCATTTCATTCTCTCTGTTGTTTCATCTTATGAAACGCTTACAATCATGACAACCAACGTAGGAGAAGGATAAAAAATTAGCCTAACGTTCCACTACCATGCCAAGGTAGTGGCTCAGACATTTTATATTGTAGCAAATGACATGCCAAAACTGTAACATGCATCTGGTTTATATATATATATATATATGCCGTATCATACGGCATAACCATATTGCACCTTACGATATAGACCAAAACACATCATACGTGTATGGGCTTTATGGCATATTTCTTTCATTAGATTGTATGTGAATTTTTATACCATGAGGACATGTTCTTATGGATGACAATGATGGTGTGTGGGATACCCTTGTTAATCATTTTGTATGAATTTTTGGATGGTTTTGATGCATAAAAGTTTTTTTGGCTTTATCTTTCACACACACTTTTTTTGCTGATATGAAGGATGATGATGACATTGATTATGATACATCTTCGTAGAAATATTTAATTTAATATTTTTCTTTATAATGGCCCCCACACATTTCCCAGGTGACTGGTCAAGTGACACCTAACATTTTAATAACATCGATTAATTAAGAGTACACATTGTCTTTGACAACATTGCAAATGCTTATTATTCGTTTCATGATTTTGAGTTCTTAAAGAAAGTATACTGTTAATCGTATGTTGTGATTTTGAAGATAATTTTTTGTTGGCTGATGTGCTGATGTGCCTTGAACATGATATTTACTGGATAATTTCCATACTGCTGCCGATTTTTTTAGGTTCATTGGAAAAGTCTAGGCTAGGAACCTGCGATTGTTCTGATTGGTCATGTTTTTGTACTTGCTTATCCTACTCCTAATGGATCTACTCTCAAGGCAGGCAATGCACCTCTGGTTTGCTTGGAAGGATAAATTTTTGCCCATCATTTGATAGCATTTTGCCTGACATTTGTTTGTAATTGCCGAAGGAGGATTCAAATAATTTTTTGCTGTGAAATTTTCTTCTTTTTTCATAAAGATAACTGCCTATATGCCTCTTGTTGGTTCTCATGCATTTGATGAAGCGGCTAAAGTTGTTTTACATTTTTGTTTTAGCATGGCTGCAATTTTGTTTGAATCACATGCTGGTGCATTTGCAGGTCCATGGGCCTGTCCAATTGCTTTGAAACCAACTCAACTCTATGCATCGAAAAATTTTAGGAGATGCAAGTCATTTGAATTTGTAGAATGTCATTCTTTTCCTTTCCACCTCAGTCAAAAAATTCCTTTTCAATCCAAGCAAATTCATTGAGACTCTTTTCTTCCTCTTCCTCTTTCAATCATCCTTCCTGAAATAAGACCATAGTAGATCTGGTGAATGTGGTTAAAAATCAAAATTAATGAGGATTTTGTGACATGCCATGTAAATTGGAGCTTTTAACTAAAGGTTATTCCAAGACACTTACAAAAAAAGGTCATTATATTGATCTACATCTTATTGGCTGCCATATTAGGGGTCATGTCCCTTAAATGATTTTTACAATTGAATGTTTCTTTCAGTCATATGGATATGGATGAGGAGCATTAATTTGCAATGTTTCCAATTTAATAGCAAACAATTTCCATGAAAAACATAATATTAAAACCCTGATTTTTCTTAAATTAGCAACAACGCTTCATGTGTTTTCCACCTGTGTTGCGTTTCTATTATTCCGTAGATACATCTTCATTTTTTCATTGATGTGGCATCATCATCATATTAGTGGTAAAAAATATTGACAATATTTTTTAGGTAGATATTTTGGAACTTTTTTTTGATAAAAGACAAAATTAGATTAAGAGGTGAAAAACAAAAAAAATATATGGAGGGGGATGAGCCATACCCCCTAAGTGGAAAAATTTGCAAAAAAACTAAAAGCACAAGCCTATACTAAAGCAGCACGCTAGTCTCTGGATAAGTTTGAGAAATGCCTAGGGAGGGAACTTTTTACATTATTCCAAACTGAAGCTAAGTTTTCCACCATCTCTTAAGCTCCTAAAATATCCATACAACACCTGTTGAAGATCCTGGAGTTTCACTCCATCCAGACAGACTAGATTAGCACCAGGACTGCACCTTTCCAAAGGATTTTGCATCGCTTTGACCTCCCAAATCCCAAAAACCGGATTTCCAGGGATGCACCAGCCGTACTAGGGCTGTTAGGCCCAAGAGTCTTTGGGGGGGGGGGGTGAATCAGGATATAAAACTTGTGAGGCCCACAAGAGTCTTTAGTGAGAGATTCCCTGGGGGGGTGAATCAGAGGGAATAAAACTTGTTCGTCTTTTGGCACTCTCCCTTGTCATTCCGTCATTCTCCATCTCTACAGATTCTGCTATCACTGGCCATGAACTACATACTGCATCTCCATGCAAACAACCTTTGTGTTCTCAGGTTGTGTTTTGTCAATCTTTCATGCCAAGTGTTCCTCAATATGCATCTCCAATGCGTCCTCTAATGGGAAATCCTGCACCTCAATCAACTGTTGACATGCTGAACAACAAATCCAACATACCCCAACTCAGAATATCAAGGTTGACAATAAATCCAACACACAGCAGCACCAATTCTCATATTGGAATGTAACAAGGGCCCACATAAAATTTCTCTTGTGGGAGAAAAGAGACTTCTCCAGATATCCCTGTAAAAGGGGCAATGCAAGAATAAGTGTTGACTGGTCTCTCCACTGGAGAGGCACGACACACAAATATCTAGAGAAATGCACACATAGGCAGTTGAATTTGTTAAAGTTTGTTAATTTTTACCCAGTCTAATGCCACTAACCATGCAAACATACATTTTTTGGGAGGAACCTTTGTTTTCCAGATACACATAAATAGGGGAAATGAGGCAACACTGAACTCTCCGGGGTCTAGGACCTCTGGTCCTACCCATGCAGGGAAAAGTCAGCAAGCATGGAAATCATGCTATGCTATAGACCCCACCTGCCTCAAGACCATTGAGGTGCTCCAAGAAATGGAAATTCCAACACACCATCCCACCCTCAGCATTTTAAAAATCTAAAATAGGAGCATTATGTAACTTTGAAACTATAAACAAATAAGGGAAAAAAATTGATAAGATATCCCTCACTATCCACCTATCTTCCCATAACCACACCCGAGAGCCCAAACCAGTTTTAAAGCAGGTAAGGGGGTAAAAAACATGACTAACTGGGGAGATAAATATCCAAGGACTATTTTGTGTTACCTGTACTCTAGATCCAGTGTCCCTATCATTTGTTTGCTTGGAAAATCTGCTTTTGATGACTCGACGACAAAGAGACTCTGTCTCAAGGGGATCACCGCAACCACTTTCCTACTTGAAAGATGCTTTTCCTAACCAAGCTGCCAAAAACCAAGTCCTCCCAATTCCTTTGGCCTGCGCACTACCTCCCAACTTACAAGATGACCCCTTTTGTCCCTGGATCCATGTCAGAGAAAATGTCGCATCACCTTTTCCAACCTAGAAAACAGCTTAACATGAATCTTGTAAAGATGCAAGAAATAAAGGGGAATAGAGGACAATGCGGCCTGGATCAGTGTGACGTGCCCATCCAATGAAAATCACACCCCTTTCCATGCATCAAATCTCTTAGTAATCTTGGCTACCATAGGACCCCCAAAAAGAAAAAGCTCTTGGTTGCCTCTTAAAGGCACTCCCAAGTAAGTGAGGGGCCACTGGGGCACCACACACCTGCTCAATTGATCACACTCCCTTATCCTGTTAACCTCTCGGTGGATAGGTGCTAGACCATTCTTTCCCAAATTAACTTTCAAACCAGACACCACCTCATAAATTTGTAGTAAAGTGAGAATATTTTGGAAAATGTCAATGCCACTTTATAAAATATTCAAAGTATCATCTGTAAACTGAATCAGAGGGACTTGTACCGCCTTCCGCCCTGCACCTAGACCTTTCAAATGACCCACTGCAGTAACTGTCTTGGCCATCCGGCTTAGGACATCTACCACCAGCGTGAATAGGAAAGGCAGGAGGGTATCCATTTCTTAAACTCCTAGAGCTAGAAAATCACCTTTGTGGTTCTCCATTAAATTTTTTTATGATGCAGTAAATTAGCATCCCATAATACTTCGACGCCAATGGTTCACCAAAGCTGGTAGGATCCAGGACCTTCTGGGTGAGTGGAAGGTATATTCTAGAAGAGGCAAAGTTGCCTAGCCAGAGGGAGAACCAACCGCTAAGCCATGTGGGCCAGGAGAAACAGATTAACAAAGGTAACAAACTGAAGGGGAACCAGTGGGCTCACCTGCTGACACGTGGGAGGAGCGGTAGTGGAGGAATCTCAAGGCTGTTAAGCCACGTGGGCTGTTAGGAAGCTATTATAGGGGGGGGGGGGGGACGTGGGAGAGTGAGAGAAGATTCCTTTTTTTGTTTAAGGGGGCATTCGACTGTAGGTTTGGGTGGGACTTCCCTTGTAATATTTCTCTGTTTTTCTCTCCTCCCTGCTGTAATTCCATTTCTCCTCCATTAATACATCTCCAGTCCTTTGTTCGTAACACTTGGTCCGGCCTGCCCTGTTTCTCCATAGAGACGAGAAACCAATCCCGCCTGGACAACATCAACCGATGAATCGATTCGGTTACCTCCTCCATACCTCCACAGTTGGCGAGCTCCAGCAGGGAATTCAGGACCTCTGCCAAAATCAACGCGAACTAGAATTCGCTGAGCAAACGGAGTTCTGGAAAATGATGCTGCGCCATTCTGAGAAACAACCTCAACAGCCTGATCCCTGGCCACCAGAACTTTCGTCCCACTCTGGTTTCTCCGGCCACCCACCTCTGCATTTTCCACCTTCTGGTATAGCTACCCCTCTCGATCCCTCTCCCCTTCCCCGCCGTGTTAACCTTCCCCTGTTTGATGGTTCAGATCCTCGAGGCTGACTCACCAGGGCGAAACTCTACTTCAGAATTCACCACACCAGAACCATTTTGGATCCAACTTGCCCAAGTCAGCATGGAGGGCACAACAATCCATTGGTTCTCTATTCTTACAGAGGTTTGTCCAGACTTAACACGGTCTGTTTTCAAACAAGAACTACTCGAGAGTTTTAGTGGCCTTGACATCCAAAACCCCTATGAAGAATTAGCGGCCCTCCATCAGCAAGGCTCCGTTCAGGATTAAATTGAACATTATGAATATCTTGCCTCCTTGCTGCCACGTCTTCCGGAACCACAATACTTGGGTTATTTTTTAAATGGCTTGCAAGAAGATATTCTCTCTTGGGTGCGGATTCATAACCTGGATACACGCCTTCAGGCCATGCATTTGGCACGCAATATTGAATTAGGCCTCCGCCACGACTCGACAGGTTCTTCCAAGACACCTCCCCAATAGCCTCCAACAAATCGCGATGCTACTGCCTGGTTTCCTCCTTCTCGCTCTCTGCCCCCTCCACCTGTTGGCCGGCCATTCCCTCGCCCAGAAAAAGCCGCCCCGGGGCTATCAGGTGAGTCACATCGTTTCACCCAACCTTCTGGCCGCGGTGTTTGTCACCTCACTTCTCAAGAATGGGATGATCGCCGCAAAAAAGGGGTTCTGTTTTCGGTGTGGGTTACCTTACTCACCCACACACTGCTGCTGGGACCCGAAGTTACGGATTCTCATTTTGGGGGAAGGTGACACCGACGGTGCTGACATGTTACTTCCTTCCGAGCCTTGCCCTGACCCTCCCCCAACACCTGACGCCGAGTGCTAACTGCTGGAATTTCAGTATCTACATTTCGGGGGATCCCCCTCACATTGTTCCCGGCACGCCACCTCTTCTCTCAAAATCAAAGTATCTTTAACGGGGCTTCCTGTTTTACTGCTGTCAACAGTGGCACGTCACATAATTTTATCTCCCCACTTTTAATTCGTTTACTGGCTCTCGAGGTGCAGTCCACTCCAACACTTTGTTTAAAATGGGCGATGGCCATCAGACCTGATCCTTGGGACTCTGCCGTCAATTACCCTTGCTGATCGGCAATTACAATTGTCACCTCGATTTCCATGTCCTTGACATTGGCAGTTTGGATATCATTTTAGAAGTTGCATGGCTCCGTACTCTGGGTGAGATCCAGCTAAATTGGCACACTATGACAATGAAATTTTCGGTCGCCCACCATACCTACTGCTTGCAGGGAGCATCACCTCACACTCAGACCGCTGTTTCCTTACTGGGACAGGCCAAACGCTCACCAGAATCCAGCCATCTTCAGGTACTGCTGGGCGGCAAACCACCTTGGCATCCCTCGGATCTGCCTGCTCCATTTCAAGGTTTTTTGCAGCAGTTTAACTACTCAGTTTGCCCTGGTTTTCAAGGAGTCCCCAGGCCTTCTGTCAAAACAACCTTGGGATCATGTTATTCAGCTATTGTCCGGCCACGACCCCGTGGTTGTTCGCCCCTACCGGCACCCCTATGTTCAGAAAAATGAAATCGGGCAGCAGGTTCATAGTCTTCTCCTGTCCGGCCTCATTCGGCCCAGCCTTAGTGCCTACTCAAGCCCGATATTACTAGTCAAGAAGGACAGCTCTTGGCGCATTTGCGTTGACTATCGCGCCCTCAACAAAGCTACCTTCCCCGACAAGTTCCCTATTCCACTGGTGGAAGAATTACTCGATGAGCCCCACAGCGCCACTTGTTTCTCTAAACTTGACCTCAAGTCGAGGTATCACCAGATTTGAATGCATGAGGCCGATATTGACAAAATAGCTTTCCAGACTCATCACGCGCACTATGAGTATTTAATAATATCATTTGGCCTTACCAATGCTTCCTCAACTTTTCAGGCCACTATGAATGCCTTATTTCAGCCTCTACTTTGTAAGTTTGTGCTAATATTTTTTTGATGAAATTTTGGTCTACAGCCACACCTGGACACTCCACCAAAAACATCTTGCTGCCGTCCTCCAAATTTTACTCGACAATACATTCTTCCTCAACTCCAAGAAATGCCAATTTTTCCAGCAACAAATCGAGTATTTGGGTCATATTATATCCGGCCAAGGCGTTGCTATGGATGCAGCCAAAGTCCAGGCTGTACTTGACCGGCCTCAGCCAACTACTGTCCAAGGAGTCCGTGGTTTTCTCGGTTTAACCGGCTATTACCGCCGTTTTATCCCAAATTATGGCGCTATTGCCCAGCGTCTCACAACCCTCACCAAGAAAGATGGGTTTCACTGGCCTCCTGCGGCGCAAGAGGCTTTCTGCCACTTACAGCAGCCTGTCACCCAGGTCCCTCTTCTCCTTCCAGATTTTTCTTCTATTTTTGAGCTGGAATGTGACGCGTCTGGCCGTGGCATTGGCGCTGTCCTTATGCAGCATCAACAACCGATTGCCTATTTTAGCAAGGCTCTATCCCCTCGGACGTTGGCTAAATCCACCTATGAGAAGGAACCGATGGCTCTTGTCCTTTTGCCATCCAACATTGGCGCCCCTACCTCTTGGGCCGCCCTTTTGTGGTTTATTCAGACCAACGTAGCCTCAAATTTTTTCTCCAATAGCGTATTGCAACTGCTGATCAACAATGATGGCTTGCTAAACTTTTGAGGTACCACTTTGAAATTAAATATAAACTGGGTTGGACTAATTCTGCTGCTGTCGCCCTATCCCGTTGTCATGATTCTGCTGCATTAGCTTTTATTCAATCCGTTCCTCAATGGGCAGGCGACTGCGACCTGCTCAAAGATGTTGTTACCGATCCCCACTTCCAAAGCATAATCCACCCCTCCGGGACAACCGTCCCACCTATTCAGGCTACCATCTTTGGCAGGGCATTTTATTCTACAAAGACCGTCTTGTTCTTTCAGCATCCTCTCCTTGGATACCGACACTTTTAGCCGAATACCATTCCTCTCCGGAAGGGGGCCATTCTGGTTTTTATGGCACCTACCGCCGCCTGGGTGCTACCCTTTACTGGCTGGGTATAAAGACTGCTGTACAGAATTTTGTCTGCCAATGTTCGGTCCGTCAAAGGAACAAATACTCCACCCTATCTCCAACCGGGTTGCTCCACCCTTTGGACACACCGGCTGCCATTTGGGAGGATCTCTCTATGGATTTTATTACTGGGCTCTCTAAATTTGGTGGATTTAATGTTATTTTCGTAGTGGTGGATCGCCTCTCCAAGTATGCCCATTTCCTCTTACTAAAACACCCCTACACGGCCACCTGAGTAGCGGAATTTTTTTTCAAGGAAGTTGTCTGTTTACATGGGCTGCCAACTTCAATCGTCAGTGACCGGGACTCGATTTTCCTCAACCACTTTTGGACGGAATTGTTCCGCCTCCATGGCATTAAGTTGCGGTTTAGCTCCGCCTATCACCTGCAAACGGATGGCCAAACCGAGGTACTCAACCGTTGCCTTGAGACTTATCTTCGCTGCTTCGCTGGGTAGTAGCCCAAACATTGGTCTTATTGGATTCCATGGGCTGAATTATCCTACAATACCTCGTGGCACTCAGCAATCAAGACCACACATTTCGAGGTCGTTTATGGGCGTAAACCTCCTGCCCTCACCCGCTTCCTTCTGAAATCCGGGTGGTAGCGGTCGCTTCGGCTTTGACGGACCGAGATGAGGCCTTACAACAACTCAAACACCATCTCAACCGGGCTCAGGGCATTATGCGCCTTCAAGCAAACCGCCACCGCCGCTCTGGTACTTTTGCAGTCGGCGACCAGGTCTATGTCAAACTCAGACCCCACCGGCAACACTCCCTTGCTCGACGGATCTCTCCAAAATTGTCTCCCCGGTTTTATGGCCTTTTCAAGATCCTTCGCCAGATCGGTCCGGTTGCCCACCAATTGGATTTACCCCACACGGCCCACATACATGATGTTTTTCATGTCTCCCAGCTCAAAGCTGCTGTCGATCAACATACTGCCTCACCCTCACTTCCCTCGGACTTTGGCCGGTGATGACACTCCCCAACCCAAGCCTGCTGCCATCTTGTCCCGCCGCTATCACCTCAAAGACTACATTTTTCAGCCACAATATCTGATCCATTGGAAGGGCCAACCTGCTGCCGACGCAACTTAGGAGGATGGCTTTGCCCTCCGCAATCAATTTCCCACTTTTTGTCTTGAGGACAAGACTGATCCTCAGGCGGTGGGCAGTGGTAGGATCCGGGACCTTCCGGGTGAGTGGAAGGTATATTCTAGAAGAGACAAAGTTGCCCAGCCAGAGGGAGAAGCAACTGTTAAGCCATGTGGGCCAGGAGAAACAGATTAACAAAGTTAACAGACTGACGGAGGACCATTGGGGTCACCTGCTGACACGTGGGAGGAGAGGTAGTGGAGGAATCTCAAGGCTGTTAAGCCACGTGGGCTGTTAGGTAGCTGTTATAAAGGGGGGGGGGACGTGGGAGAGTGAGAGCAGATTCTTTTTTCTGTTTAAGGGGGCATTCGGCTGTAGGCTTGGGCGGGACTTCCCCTGGTGGGAAGCCTGTAATATTTCTCTGTTTTTCCCTCCTCCCTGCTGTAATTCCATTTCTCCTCCATTAATACATCTCCAGTCCTCTGTTCGTAACAAAAGCCATCCATCTCCATTACCTTGTTCTGGAAACTCCAGCTAACCCTATTGTAGGCTTTCTCAAAATCCAACTTTAGAACCACTTCACTCCTTCCCTAGTGGTGGATATCATCAACCACCTCATTAGCGATCAGAACGACGTTCAGGATGTGACAACCCCCTACGGATGTGCTTTGAATTTGCGAGATAGTCTCCAAAACCACTCTAGATAACCTGCCAGCCCTATACCTTCACAATAATCTTATACACACTCGTGGTAAGTCTAATAAGCCTATAATCTGTTAACTTGATAGAGCAATTCTTCTTTGGAACCGATGCGAAAATTTGGAATTCATACTCTTGCCCATGACTTCATTCCTGTAGAATTCTGCCATCACCCTCATAAGATCATCTTCAATCAGATCCCAAAAGCCTTGAATACAACCCATCTAGAAACCATATGGACCTGGGGACTTATCTTTATCAATCTGAAACACAACCCTTTTAACCTTTTGAGTTTCAAACGGTATTCCAACCACTCAGCTTCTGTAAAATGAATAGTCTGTCAGTTCAAGCCCATAATAAATGGCTTCATTGGGGGATCTTCAATGAAAAGATTGGCGAAATGCTTGGAGAAAGCCTTTGAGATTCATTTCATTCCCTTGATGGTTACACCAGTATCATTTTCAATATCCTGGATCTCTGCCATCCTACGCCTCCCTAAGGCCACTATGAATGAATTTGGTGTTACCATCTGATAGAGATTTGAACTAGTAGGAAGAAGATTATATGAATTTAATTATTTGCTACAGAATTTTAGTCAGATCTCTAAAATATCCTAGAGAGCTTTGACACTTCTCCCGAGAGAACTCCCCTCCGCAGGCCAAAGGCAAATCTTGCCTTCCAAAACCAAATAACCGAATGCCTCCCCCCCGCATGCTGGAAACAATATTTATAATAGAGTTCCCTAGCAACCACTACTGGAAAAACAGGTATTTGCGACGGGGTCCCGTCGCAAATAGCCCGTTGCGGAAAACGCCGTCGCAACTAAACTTATTTGCGACGGGACCGTCGCTAAAGCCTTTTTTTGCGACGGGCATTCTCCCCGTCGCAAATAGTATTCCGTATTTTTGTAAAAAACTTTTTAAACAGTTATTGCGACGGGCCCGTCGCAATAACGTTTTTTTTAAAAAATAAAAAATTTAATAATACTAGTATTTGCGACGGGAACCGGGACCCGTCGCAAATACTATTCATAGTAATTGCGACGGGTCCCGTCGCAATTACTCTTTTTTAAAAAAAATAAAAAATTATTAATAATACTAGTATTTGCGACGGGCATAGTATCCCGTCGCAAATACTATAAAAAAATAAAAAAAAAATAAATTATTAATAAATTATTTTAATTAATATAATAATAGAATTATAATTTACAAATGAAAATAATAAATTATTTTAATTACTATAATAATAGTAGAATTATAATTTAAAAATAAAAATAATAGAATATTAATAAATAATTTAATTAATATAATAATATTATAATTATAATTCATAAATAAAAAAAATATTAATAAGTTATTTTAATTAATATAAAAATAATAGAATTATTTTACATTCAAATATTAAAATAATTCAAGTATTACAAAAAAATAATTAAATTATAATATTATAAAATTTTAATATATATATAAAATTTTAATATATATATAAAATTTAATATTATAAAATATAAATATTATTATTATTCATATTAATATTGTTATTTAAAAATATAATATTATTAATATTTTATAATGAGACAGAAACTACGAATAGAAAAAAAAAATATTTTGATTTCACAAATTTTATAACAGAAATACAAACTCTAATCTGTAGGAGGGGGGGGGGAGGTGGGGGATCTGCAGATGGTGGTGGAGGAAACTCCATCCCTAAAGCATGAGTGAGTCGGCGCATGTACTCCATCTGCTCCTGATGCTGCTGCTGCCACCGACTCGTCTGCTCCTCGTACAGCTGCTGCTGGCGTCGACGCTCCTCCTCATGCTGCTGACGTATCTGCTCCTGCTCCTGTCGGAGACTCTCTATCTGTGCAGTCTGAGATCGCAACTGCTCCTCATACTGTGTAGAAGAAGATGCACGAGCTCCCCTCGAGCTGGACGCCGACATCGCAGCACTGCCATAATAATCTCCGGGAGTCAGTCGAGAGCCGATACCAACTACCCGGCCCTTCTCGAAGGCATACTGGGTGGCCTGCATCCATGCCGCCTCATCAAACTGACGGGCAGTGGTCTGATCTGATGACTCGGCCTGACTCTCAGGTCGGGCCTGTGCCGCTGCGGCCTCATATGACTCCTATAGTTGCAATTTAAAATTAAAATTGTGAATATATTATATGCAGTTAATTTTTAAACTTGAAAACAAATAATACTGACCACGATGTGATGCTGACGATCACCTCTGAGCTCCCCAGTAGCAGGATCACTATACATCCTCCGATATACGTCGTACTCTGTAATATCGGGGTGCTCGACAGCCTATAAGAATAAAAAATAAACTGTTAATATTTATAGTTATATAAAATATTTATAAATAATGTACGTACCAGATGCTGTCTATGAGTACTGAAAGAACGACTCCCAGCTCGATGAGTCACCTCCTGCCTCCCCCGATTCTGCCTCCCCACCGATGATCTCCTCTGAAAGGCACCACTCAACCAGTGCGCACATAATCCATCCCATACATGGGATGAAATGTACTCTGGTCGGTGTGCTCTACATGACTCCTCAAAATCTGACACTCCTGCTTTCTTCATCGCAGCTTTTCTTAAATTGTGCAAAAACTGACGAAGGCGATCACGCATGGCCACCTCCCATGCCTCGTGGATGGCGTCACGCATGGTATCCTCGATCGGATACCATAAACCCTACAAATAAATCAAAATATCAAGTTAGAAATGAAATAATTTTCAAAATAAAAATTATTTATTTACGTACGTACCAACCAATGGCCGAACATGGCCTGCTGCACATCAATGGGAATCTGCTCCCATGTGGTCCACGGCTGAGAGAAATAGTTGCGCAAAATAGCGCTGCCCTGTCCGACTGCTATATGCGAAAAACTGAAAAAATAATAAACATTTATTATGTGAATAGATTAATGAAATCTTAGTCAAATTCACAGGTTATTACACAGGTTATCACACCTCCGGGTGCGCGGATCAAACCCAAGACGTGGACGTCGCTCGGGGACGGGGTCAGGAATCATCAATCGTGCAAGACCGCGCCCCCTCCGCGTACTCCCTGGAGCGCCTGCAGGCTGAGGGTCATCTGCCAGCAACTCATCCGCATCGAAAGACAGGTCAGCCTCCGCCAACTCACGAAATGTGGCCTCGTCCATCTGAAACAGAAAATGTTAATATTAGCAAATAATTGATAATTACTATTATATATACATATATATACATATTATGATTGTATATAAATACCATGGAATTCTATAAGTGTTCATCTTCATCATCATCTTCATATATGTCAATGTCATCTTCATATTCCTCCTCAACATCATCGATATCCATTCGAGTTGCAGTTGCTTCATCTCTTACCATTTCAAATTCATGTGTGACATCATTAACATCATCGTCATCACCGACTCTTAAATGTGGGGTGTCGTCATCGATACTCATATCTCTTTGTAAAAAAGATTGATTTTGAGTACTCTCTTGAAAAACTTCAATTCTTTGCACATCAGTGAAAGCACATTCACTTTGACTAAACTGATTGTCTCGAATTTTGATTTTTATTACACTCCACCAATCAGTCAAGTCTCTTGATGTTGCACAGTACTTTGCATAATAAACTTGATATGCCTGTTGAGCCAATAAGAATGGTTCATTTACTGCGAGAACACTTTTACATTTAATATCGATGATTCCATGAGTCGGATGAACACGCACGCCTCTCTCTGTATCCAACCACCGACATTTGAACATGGTTATGTAATGTTGTCCAAGATAACAGAGTTCAATGATTTCATCAAGCATGCCATAAAAGTCAACTTCATTTTCTCGATGATGAGATCCTCTCAAGCTAACTCCACTGTTCATTGTTTTTTTCGATTCCCCATATGCATGCGTGTGGAATCGAAATCCATTCACCACATATGCATTATAAGTTTTAACAAGTTTGGAAGGTGGGTTACTCAATACACAGAGCCGTTTGTCAATTTTATCAGCATGTCGAGACACCTGAAGATTTGTGAAATAATTATCAATATAGTAAACTATACATTGAATGAGTTGCTAAATGATAAAGAATTTATGTTACCAGTTTTTGAAACCACTGAGAGAAATTTTTCAGTCGCCGTTCTTCGAGAGCAGCTGCTGTAATTTGTGGAATTTGTTTCTTGATATGATTATCATACAACCTATAAAAACCAAAGTTATTTACTGTAACATAAATGATAGAATAAGTGATATAAACACTTACAGTACAACTGATGTCATCTCTTCACAGTTGAGCAGAACATACGTATGAGCTCTATGATGTTCATCATCTGAAAGCCAGCGTTCAGAAACTCCACCAAAACCAAGCTCTGACTGGTTGAAAACAGACAATTGATTGTCGATTTCATCAATATTCCTCTCATTCCGTCCCATTCGGTTGTGTTTTGAAGGATACTCAGATTCAAAATAATGGGAGCAGAAAAAAGATATTTCCTCTTGCAAATAAGCTTCTGCAATAGATCCTTCAACAGATGCTTTGTTGCGTACTTTTCTTTTCAATTTTTGCATGCATCTTTCAAATGGGTACATCCATCGAAACTGTACCGGACCTCCACATTTGGCTTCATATGGCAAATGTAACATCAAATGTTCCATTGAGTCGAAGAAAGACGGCGGGAATATTTTTTCCAGTTTACATATAATTACAACAACATCTTTTTCAAGTTTGCCTAGAGCATCATAATCTGCCGTAGCCGCACAAATTTCCCGAAAAAAATGAGATATGTCTGTTATGGAATCCCAAATCACAGAATTCAACAGACCTCTTAATCCAATGGGTAGAAGTCTCTCCATTATAACATGACAATCATGACTTTTCAATCCAGTAATATGACCATTCTTTACACATCTACCCAAATTGGAAGCACAGCCATCTGGAAGTCTCAAATCTGCAATCCACTGACAAAATAATAAACGGTTTTCTTTAGACAGTGTATAAGCTGCTTTTGGTTTCAGTAACCTTTCTGTTCTGACATTCTCAAAGAGTTCCAATTCTGGACGTCTGCAAATTTGGGCAAGATCTAAACGTGCATTTACATTGTCTTTGCTCTTTCCTGGCGTATCCAAAACTGTATGAAACAAATTATCAAAACAGTTCTTCTCAATATGCATGACATCTAACATGTGTCAGACCAACAAATCAGACCAATATGGCAAATCCCAAAATATGCTACGTTTAATCCAATTGTGTTCTTTCCCAAAACCAGAAATTTTCTGTTGGTTTATTGTGGGACCAAAAGTGATGGGAGATAATGAAAATACAACCGATTTTAACTCCGAACCTGATAGCATTTTTGGAGGTCCATCCCTTTCAGCTGTTCCTTTTCTGAAATGAGATCTGTTTCTGCGAAAAGGATGATCAGCTGGAAGAAATCTGCGATGACAGTCAAAATAACAAGGTTTCTTTCCATGAATGAGCATAAATGCTTTGTTCTCTCCCATACAGTAAGGACATGATTTCTGACCATGTGTACTCCAGCCAGATAACATCCCATAAGCCGGGAAGTCACTTATTGTCCACATCAATGCTGCTCTCAGTATGAAATTCTGTTTCGTTGCAACATCATATGTACTGACACCAGTACTCCACAATAAATTTAATTCATCAATCAATGGCTTCAAATAAACATCAATATTTTTCTTCGGATGTCCTGGAATTAGTAAAGTCAAAAAGATATATGGCTCCTTCATCAACATCCATGGAGGTAAATTATACGGAGTTAAAAAAACAGGCCAACATGAATATTGACTACCATAAGATCCAAACGGACAGAAACCATCAGTGGAAAGGCCCAGTCGAACATTTCTAGCTTCTAAAGCAAATGATGGATGCACTCTATCAAAATGTTTCCATGAATCACCATCGGCTGGATGATTCAAGCTTTTATCGGTTGAAATATTCTCTTTATGCCATGACATCATTGTCGCTGTATTCTTAGACATGAATAAACGCTGAAGTCTGGATGTAAGCGGAAAATATCTCAACTGTTTTACAGGAATCAAACCAGACTTCCCGTGTTGTCCTTCTTTATATCTCTGTTGCCCACATGTGGGACAACTATCCAACGACTCATTTTCCCCTGAATATAAAATGCAGTCATTTGAACATGCATGAATCTTCTGACAAGTAAGTCCCAAATTTCGAACCAACCTCTTACTTTCATAGTAATTTGCAGGTAAAACATTTCCTTCGGGTAACAGTGTTTTCAGCAAAGAAAATATCTGGTCAAAACATGTGTTTGACATTCCGTTATCTGATTTGATAGCCATAAATTTTGCAACTGCTTCTAATTTGCTCATCTTGCAGCCAGGATATAATGCATCCTCAGCAGACTTCAACAACTCATAAAATTCAGACGGTCCCAACTCAGGATTTGAAGCTATATCAGCCGGAGTTTCTGTATGTTGAACAGATGAACCTGCAACATCATGTACTAAATCTTGAAACTGGGATGGATCCGGAATCAAGTTGGTATCATCTGCTCTGGAACTGCGTTCACCGTGTTGATACCAAAAAACATAATCTGCTTGAAAACCAAAACGCAAGAGATGTTCCCCCACTTTGTCAAACGTGTCAAACGTTCTCAATGCACATTTTCTACAAGGGCATTTTATCTTTCCTTCTGAAACAAATTCTGAATTTGATGCCGCAAATGATAAAAAAATCTCCACACCCTCTATATATACTGGATTTAAACCAGAACCATTTGGATTTCTACGTTGATTTATCCATATGCGGTCATCTAATAATGACTGTTGACGACCTCGTTGTTCCATATTTTTCTATAAAATATAAAAGCATTACTGGTTTTGAATAATTTGTTAGAAAAAACACTCAAGCAAAGATTACTAATTATTACAATTTATTACTAATTATTACAATTTATTGCTAATTATTACTATTTATTACTAATTTAGCAATACTTAGCAATACTTAGCAAAAGGAAAACTGCTTGAATAATGAAAGGAAATTTGATAATCATCGTTGTGGAGATGGTTATAAATTTTCCCTTCATTATCCAAGCAGATTTCGTTTACTAATTATTAGTAATAAAATATAAAAGCATTACTGGTTTTTATAAATTTTTATTATTTTAATAATATTAATATTTTTTTCATAAATATTGATAATATAATTTTTTTTGCTAAGTGTTCTTGAGTATTCCTGAGTATTCCTGAGTATTCCTGATTATTTGTGAGTATTCGTGAGTATTCGTGATTATTCATGAGTATTCGTGAGTATTCGTGAGTATTCCTGAGTATTCCTGATTATTCCTAATTATTCCTAATTATTTGCAATTATTGGTAATTATTGGCAATTATTGGTCATTATTGGCAATTATTACTAATTATTCCTAATTAATCCTAATTATTCCTAATTAATCCTAATTAATCCTAATTAATCCTACTTATTCCTACTTATTCCTAATTATTACTAATTATTCCTAATTATTGCTAATTATTACTAATTATTGCTAATTATTACTAATTATTGCTAATTATTTCTAATTATTGCTAATTATTTCTAATTATTGCTAATTATTTCTAATTATTGCTAATTATTGCTAATTATTGGTAATTATTTCTAATTATTCGTAATTAATACTAATTATTGGTAATTAATGCTAATTATTGGTAATTAATGCTAATTATTGGTAATTATTGCTAATTATTGGTAATTATTGCTAATTATTGGTAATTAATACTAATTATTGGTAATTAATACTAATTATTGGTAATTATTACTAATTATTGGTAATTATTACTAATTATTGGTAATTATTACTAATTATTCGTAATTAATACTAATTATTCCTAATTAATACTAATTATTCCTAATTATTGTTAATTATTCCTAATTATTACTAATTATTGTTAATTATTCCTAATTATTACTAATTATTGTTAATTATTCCTAATTATTACTAATTATTGGTAATTAATACTAATTATTGGTAATTAATACTAATTATTGGTAATTAATACTAATTATTGGTAATTATTACTAATTATTCCTAATTAATACTAATTATTGGTAATTATTACTAATTATTCCTAATTATTCCTAATTATTGTTAATTATTCCTAATTATTGTTAATTATTCCTAATTATTGTTAATTATTCCTAATTATTACTAATTATTGTTAATTATTCCTAATTATTACTAATTATTGTTAATTATTCCTAATTATTACTAATTATTGTTAATTATTCCTAATTATTACTAATTATTGGTAATTAATACTAATTATTGGTAATTAATACTAATTATTCCTAATTAATACTAATTATTTCTAATTAATACTAATTATTCCTAATTAATACTAATTATTCCTAATTAATACTAATTATTCCTAATTAATACTAATTATTCCTAATTATTACTAATTATTGTTAATTATTCCTAATTATTACTAATTATCGTTAATTATTCCTAATTAATACTAATTATTGGTAATTAATACTAATTATTGGTAATTAATACTAATTATTGGTAATTAATACTAATTATTGGTAATTAATACTAATTATTGGTAATTAATACTAATTATTCCTAATTAATACTAATTATTGGTAATTATTACTAATTATTCCTAATTAATACTAATTATTCGTAATTATTCCTACTTATTGTTAATTATTCCTAATTATTACTAATTATTGTTAATTATTCCTAATTATTACTAATTATTGTTAATTATTCCTAATTATTACTAATTATTGGTAATTAATACTAATTATTCCTAATTATTGCTAATTATTGCTAATTATTGCTAATTATTGCTAATTATTGATAATTATTACTAATTATTGCTAATTATTAGTAATTATTGCTAATTATTGTTACTTATTACTAATTATTGTTAATTATTGGCAATTATTGTTAATTAATACTAATTATTGATAATTAATACTAATTATTGGTAATTAATACTAATTATTGGTAATTAATACTAATTATTGGTAATTAATACTAATTATTGGTAATTAATACTAATTATTTGTAATTAATACTAATTATTCCTAATTAATACTAATTATTTGTAATTAATACTAATTATTCCTAATTAATACTAATTATTGGTAATTATTACTAATTATTCCTAATTAATACTAATTATTGGTAATTATTACTAATTATTCCTAATTAATACTAATTATTCCTAATTATTCCTAATTATTACTAATTATTCCTAATTATTCCTAATTATTACTAATTATTGTTAATTATTCCTAATTATTGTTAATTATTCCTAATTATTACTAATTATTGTTAATTATTCCTAATTATTACGAATTATTGGTAATTAATACTAATTATTGGTAATTAATACTAATTATTGGTAATTAATACTAATTATAGGTAATTAATACTAATTATTGTTAATTATTGGTAATTATTACTAATTATTCTTAATTATTGATAATTATTAGTAATTAAATGAATAATTATCAATAATTAGAAATAATTACCAATAATTACAAATAATAACATTATTAATATATTTTATTATTAATATTAAAATAATATAATTTTCTAATTTATATACAGTTCTTTTTTCATCTGTGCGTTTTCTATCTCCACATACAAATAATACATGTGAAGACAACAAACACACAGATGAAAAAAGAACTGTATATATATAAAAAATTATATTATTTTAATATTAATAATAAAATAAACTAATAATGTAATAATGTTCTTATTCTTAATTATTGGTATTTATTACTAGTTATTAATATTTATTCTTAATTACAAAAAATTATTACTAATTATTCCTAATTACCATATAAACAATACTTATAATTTAAATTTATTAAATAACAAAACAATGTAAACATAATTAAATTACAACTAATTAATAATAATAGAAACTAATAAGAAATTAAAAATAAATAAAAAATTAAAATGAAGATAAATACCTTGAAAATTGATCTGTTCTGATCGTTCTTCAAAACTTTAATATCAGCTCCGGAGAAAAAACTTAAACTGGAGAAAAACTCAACTCTAGAAATATAATTCTGAGAGAGAGAGAAGATAAGGAATGAGAATGAAATGAAAAAAACGGATGGGGGTATTTATAGGTTAGATTAGTTGCGACGGGCCCATTTGCGACGGGATTCCCGTCGCAAATAGTATTATTTGCGACGGGACCCGTCGCAAATACCTTAGCCAACATTTATTACGGTCAACCGGTAAATAGTTATTTGCGACGGGTCCCGTCGCAAATAATCCCTGCCGACATAGTATTTGCGACGGGGGAATATTCCCGTCGCAAATACCTTTTACCGCCGCCGGTTATTTGCGACGGGAATATTTCCCCGTCGCAAATAAGTTTCCCGCGATTTGGCGCGCATCGCGGGAAAACTATTTGCGACGGGGAAAGCAATCCCGTCGCAAAAGCCTCCTTATTTGCGACGGGGAAATACCCCCGTCGCAAATAAGTTTTTAACATGACTATTTGCGACGGGAATAAATCCCGTCGCAAATAACCCGTCGCAATTGCTCATTTTTCCCGTAGTGAACCCAGCTCAACAAACTATTATTTGTAAAATACACTACTGTCCCTGACAGTTATTTACCATTCCCTTTCCCCCTCCTTTGATTTGTAATGTATGTAGTAGGCCTAGTTCGACTCAAGTCTCCCCACCTCCTTTGCACTATCCCTCTCACGGGAAACCTCACTGTCCACATCATCCACTGCTCACATTCTCATCACTTGCTCCCTCTTGAAAATTCACCTTGTACTAAAGGCCGAATTAAGGAAGCTGTGCCTTCATAATGTTTGCTACTTCCCATGTTGCTTCTTTTGACTTGTTTGCCTTTCCTCTTCACAATTCACATTTGTTTTCTCCCTTGGGCCTTAACCCCTAGTACCACTTTTCGAATTTCTCTTTCTTCCACAAATTCTCTAGGCAAAACTTCATTCTGAGGATATCTTCTAACTGCAGCCCTCTATTGAGATACATGAAACACATGATGTATTCTACTGTTTTCAAGCAGTTTGAGCTTGTAAGGAACAATTCCTAATTTTTCTTCAATTGCAAATGGTCCAAAGTACCTGACAGTTAATTTCTGATTGATTTATCTCCTTTGTAATTCACCTCCCTTCTATTCTTGTTAGCATAATTTTTCATTAATTGCTGAGTCCTCTTTAGATTCAGCTGCTATAATGCTTCATCTTTGTTGACCAAAGCATTTGCTGCTGTCTCTACCGTGGCTTCCCCTTTAGTATAACGAATAACGTGTGGTGGTTTGCGTCCATAGGCAGTTTCAAGTGGTCTCTTCCAACTGAATTCAGCCCTGGACAACCACATCACCCAATTTTTTAGGTGATCCGAAGAGAAATGCTTCAAATGCACCTCTAAACACCTATTTACCACTTCGATTTGGCCATAGGTGCGGATGATAAGAGGAACTCATTTTTAATGTTGTTCTCTATAGTTTAAATAGTTCTTGTCAAAATAGGCTAGTAAACATAGGATCTCAGTCACTGATGTAACTTTATAACAACCATAAACACATCATCAGCTGTCTTCGCTGTATATGGATTTTAAAGTGGTATGAAATGATTATATTTACTTAGCCAATCCACCACCACAAACACCACTTCAAATCTCTATGATTTTTGCGGTCCCTACACAAAATCCTTAGAAACCTCCACCCACACTAATTCTAGTATAGGTAATGGATGTAGTAATCCAGCTGGACTAAAAGCTTCATATTTATTTCTTTGGCGTACCTCACATTCCTTGACAAACTTCTGCACTGCTTGTGTCATACTCACTTAGTAGACACCACTTGCTAACTCTTTGTATTCCTTCAAGTACCCCATGTGTCCACCCGCTGGTGAAGAATGATAGTGCTCTAGCATCTTAGGAATCAAAATGATTTTTTAGACAAAACTATACTTTTCTTAGAAACACTTGGCAAACCTATTGAGAATTCACTGATGGTATGGACCAGCGCATGAGTCGCTTTGAATCAGCACTCACTAAACTTCAAACCTCCATTGGGGCGATCACTTCATTGGTCGACTTATTCTCCCAACACTAATAGCATTGGGATTAAGACGCCTTTGAACAAGTGGAATTTCACAGGTTTGACACCAATGCGCTATGTTGTTCAGACAAGCGTTCGCAACTGGATGACCAACGCTCCTCTATGAAAACACATGATTTCGACACTCTCCCAGAGTTGATGCGTAAGCGACACAACAACACCATTTCCAATGGCCACCAATGTTGGCCAATGCCGCGCAAGAGCATATGCCATTTGCGAAGGGTGTGGAGATGTCAGTTTTCGACGGTAAGGACCCATGAAGACGGGTTGCACGAGTTGAGCTCTATTTCCGCCTCCAATAGACGCCCTGAGGAATCTAAGGTTACCGTGGCGCAGGTTAGCATGGAAGGGGTATCAATACATTGGTTCACCATTGTAATGGAAGTTCATCCACTTTTGTCTTAGTCGATCCTCAAAGAGGAGCTACTAGAATGATTCAGAGGTTTGGAGGTCCTCAACCCATAAGAGGAGCTGGCAGATAGGGATGATGCTGGATTAACATCGAGCATTTCAAATATCTCGCTTCTTTGATCCCCCGTCATTCGAAACCCCAATATGCGGGCTGTTTTCTTCATGGTTTGCGAGATGACATCCACAGTTGGGTGTGCATCCAAAATCCAGAGTCGCGGGTGCGCGCGATGCACATCGCTCGCCTTGTCGAAATTGCCTTCCGTCAAGGAATCGGTCCACTGTCTCGTGGGGGTGATTCCCATCGGTTTGCACGTGACCGCTTGGAGAAGGCCGATGAAATCGAGGCCTCTGTTTTCATTGCAGATTACCGTAGTCCCCTGCATAAATGCGCTGCCCCAAAAATTCGTGTGTTGATACTCGGAGAAGGCGACGAGCTTGATGAAAACAGTGAACCACTTGGAGAAGATGACTTACCTCCGACACTGATTGAGAGCTCATACGAAGCCGACTGCAATATCGTGGAGCACCACGATTTTCACACTGACATTTCAGCTCACCACCAACGATCTTGGCAGATGACATCTATGAAAGTGCAAGGCCACTTGGGCAACATTCCCATTGTGGTTGTACTGGACAACGGGGCAACCCACAATTTTATTACCCCAACATTAATCAAGCTGCGTGGCACAACAATCTTAGACAATGGTTGTCAAATTGGATGACAGGCATAAATTGCGTACTCAAGGGATTAGTCAATTAAAAATGGGTGACTGTGTTCGATTAATGCCCATGTCTCGAACATTGGGGCCCTTGACCTCATTCTCACCATAGCTTGGTTGTGAACTCTCAGCGATGTGCAGATTAACTGGAAACTGATGACAACGTGGCTTGTCTCGGGGAAGGAGTATCTTCTCAAGGCGGTGGACAAACTCACTGCAACAACGTTCCTTTTGACTAAAGGAGTCAACATTTCCTGCAGTAGTGGCTTACACAGAGTGCTGGCTGGTACAGTCCCACAAAAGGAACGCTTCCCTCTGAAACCTTTTCAACGACAGGGACTGCGATAGTTGCTTGATTGCTTGATCGGTTTCCCAGGGTGTTCTTCGAACCCACGGACCTTCCTCCAAACAGGCCGCACGCTCATGCGATTAAACTACTGTCAGGACAGGGACCCATATCGGTTCGGTCCTATCATTATCCACACCCTGAAAAAAATGAGATTGAATGACAACTGCAGTCTTTGCTCCTTTCGGAACTCATTGAGCATAGTTTCAACGCCTAATTTAGCCCGATGCTCTTAGTTAAAAGGAAAGATACCACTTGGCGTTTATGTGTCAATTATCAAGTCCTCAACAAAGCCACCATCCCTGATAAATTTTCCATTCCCGTGGTGGATGAACTACTAGACAAATTGCATGGGGAAAAGTACTTTTCTAAATTGGACCTTAAATGGGGTTATTGTTAAACCCAGTTTATTATATTTTTGGGTAAAGGGTGTTTCCTAGTCCCACATGTTGCGGAATTGTCGAGAGTCGCAACGACAGAAATGAGAAACGAAAAGAAGAATGCAGAAGAAAAAAATAAACACGGGACACACAAATTTACGTGGTTCGGGAATAACCCTACGTCCACGGAGAGACGGAACTTCACTAATTCGGGAGCACAATTATATAGATTTTTCAGTAGTAACCCTAGCCTGAAAATGGGCTATAAAATGGAGAAGACGATTACTGTTCCGAAAAGTAAGTCCGCGTCGCTACAGTGAACGACGACCACCTTTGTCAAAAGTGCTACAGTGGCTGCCGGTTGGAAGTCAAAAGTGCTACAGTGCAGTTGACTCCGAAGTCCGCACTGCTATAGTGTCCGTCTGTGTCGGCCGGTCAGCTTTGTTACAGTGTCAGCATTGCTATAGTGCCAAAAAAATTGGGTTGGGGCCTTCGGCCCTCGGAACCTCGGAGCAGGGGCGCGTTGCCCCCTGCAACCCCCAACAAGCTCACCGCGGAGCTCGACCCGCGACAGTTGCGGGCCACAAGCATTCGGTCCAACCGGATCAGGTTACACCAATCCAACACCACATCGGATTATTCCGATTTGTAAATGTTTTCCTCTTATCTATAAAATAATATCTCCATATCTTCTTGAGCTAAGGGGAATTCACCACTCTACATGGTATCAAAGGGTTTGGAGACACGTGTTACCAACCGAGAGAAATATGATATGCGATGATGTTTCACAAATTTATACGACTCGCAATGAAAAGAAATATGCGGGACTACTGAAATTCTTTGGCTTCGCCATCTTCTCCACGAGATTGGTTTCTCATCATTGTCATCTGCTCATATTTGGTGTGATAATGAGGCACCCATGAAGATTGCTTCAAATTCCGTCTTCTATGAATGCACAAAGCATATCGAGGTGGACTGCCGCTTTCTTCGCCATCACCTCGAGCATCATCATGTCAGTTTTAGCTACATTCCGACAGTTGATCAGCTTGCCGACATCTTCACCAAAGGCCTCCCAGGACCCGCCTTGCCTCTCTGTACCAAGCTGGACATCTAGCATCAACGACCCAACTTGAGAGGGAGTGTGTATGGTCTTGGTTGATGTCTTTTTTTTGTGGGACTCTTCCAAGCTATCATGTACTAGCCTAAGGGGGAGTGTTAAATCCAGTTTATTGTATTTCTGGGTAAAGGGTGTTTCTCAGCCCCACATCGGATTATTCTGTCTTGTAAATGTTTTCTTCTATCTAAAAGAATATCTCCACCTCTCCTTGAGGTAAGGAGAATTCACCACTCTACAGTATCATCAAATTCGGATGCAGGTGGAGGACATAGAAAAGACTGATTTTCTTACTCATAGCGGACATTATGAATATCCGGTAATGCTTTTCAGTCTTATTAATGCCCCGTATACATTTCAAGCTATGATCAGTGATCTCTTCCAATCATTACTCTGTAAGTTTATGCTTATTTTTTTGACGGCATTTTAATCTTCAACTGCAATTGGAACTGCCATCTCGAACATCTTGCTGCAATTTTGCAGATTCTGGATGATTCTTATTTTTTCGCTAATCATGTGAAGTGTTCTTTTACAAAGAGTGATATGGGTCATATTATCTTCGAAAGCGGGGTTTCTATAGACCACACAAAGGTCCTGACAGTGTTAAATTGGCCCGTTCCATTGTCGGTGAAGGGAGTCCGAGGTTTCCTAGACCTCATGGGCTATTACAGAAAATTTATCCACGATTATGGCAAAATTGCCCAACCTCCTACTACTCTCACCAAGAAAGATAATTTTATTTGTACTCCTGAGGCACTTTGGGCTTTCCAATATCACGGAATCCCCTGTTATGGTTTTTCCCAATTTTTCTCATCAATTTGAGGTGTGATGCCTCCTGGTGTGGCGTAGGTGCAATCCTCATGCAAAACCGGCAGCCCATCACCTATTTTAGTAAGGCCTTGACAACAACGAATTTGACCAAGTTCACTTATGAGAAGGAAGTAATGACTATGATTTTTCCCATTCAACACTGGTGCCCATATCTCCTTGGCCACTCTTTTATAGTTTATTCAGATCATCAAAGTCTTAAATTCCTTCTCCACCAGCGTGTTGCTACAACTGACCAACAATGTTGGTTTGCCAATTTGCTTTGATACACTTTCATGGTGAAGTACAAACCTGACTGAAAATTCAGGTGCATATGCTCTGTCCCGGCAAGATGACCCTACAAAACTTCTACTATTACACTCCTACCCAGTGTGGGAGGCCCACCCCCAGTTTGCTAACAAGCATTTTGGATGGCCCTTACTTCAGCAAGGCTGTCGCAACTTTAAATGCAGGCGCTACCTCCTTTCCTAACTGGTGTGGTTCTATCTATCCATGGATTTTATTATCGGTCTACCCAAATCCCATGGCTACACTGTGATTCTTGTTGTCATTGATTTCCTCTCTAAATATGGTACTTTTGTATCCCTAAAACACCCTTACACGTCGAAAAGTGTGGATGTGGTCTTGCTAGAGATCATCTGATTGCATGACATCCCAACTTCCATCGTCAGTGACTGTGACCCCATCTTTGTAAGCCACTTTTGGACCGAACTATTCAAACTCCAAGGCACTGACTTAAAGCTTAGCTCGACTTACCACCCACAAACAACTGGCCAAACAGAGGTGGTGAATCGCTTCTTTGAGACCCATCTCTGTTGTTTCGTCAGCAAACAACCCAAACAGTGGTTCTAGTGGCTTTCATGGGCTGGATTCTCCTATAACACCACATGGCATGCATCAACAAACACGAATCCCTTCAAGGCAGTTTATGGCAGGTCACCACCCACAGTGCTGAACTTCCTGCCTTCTAAAATCAGGGTGCTCGTCGTCGCCCATGCGTTGCTAGAATGTGGAGAGTCCCTATTGTAATGCCCTGATATTTTAATAAACATTTCTCTTTAAATAATTATAATTCTTCAATAGCTTACATTGCACACAATCATGAGTTTAAACGAACCACGATACATTATTAGTATAAAAAAATGACTATTATATCCTAGCCGTTAAATTGGTGTGAATATGTATGAGTAACTAACTTATGAAATAATTACAATACCCAACTCAATATGAATCTTAAAATTATTTTCTAAAAACACTTATTTTATGAAATAGTGAAAATACTAGTTTTATTGAAAACTGTATTTTCCTTTGCAAGGTCAAATTATGTTTTAGATTAGTTTTAAATTTTAATTAGTTCATTTTGATTTAAAATATTCCAATTATGGTTTTTGAAAATGATTTTATACATGAATTTGTCATAAAAACATTTTATGTTTTAAAAAGGGCATTTTTCAAAAATTTGTTTTTCATAACATTTTACCGGTTTTATTTTAAATTTAATTCTGCAATTTCTGTGTTTTGAATATTGAAAAATGGATGTCAAATTTGGATTCATAAGGTCCAAATTTAGTAAGTAGGACCCTTTTATTTTTGGCCAATATAAATAGTAATCATGGTAAATTTCGTTACCATGGTAAAGGGTAAATTGGATAATCTAGGTTAAAAATAAAATTATAAAGACTTTAAAATGACTCCTAACAAATTTCAAAATTGTATTAGATGAATAAAATTTGGCCCTTAACATTTAAGGATCGAAATTAAGTCATTTAATGGACACTTGTCCATGAAAATGATTTATATAATATTTAATTCAAAGAATGACTCAAAATGTCATTTTCTTTGTCTTTATTTTCCTTTTGTCCACATGGAGACAAAATTAAGTTATGAACGAATCTAAACATACATTTTTAACTTAGGAAAAATCTTTTCATGATATAAATTTTATTTTGACGTTTTGGGCCACTAGGGTATATATTATGATATTTATAAAGTTTTATTAATTAGAATTTTAAAGGTGTAACATTCATGTTTTAATAAATATATCATTTTTAAAATAGGGTTATGTATTAGATAAATTCGACTATAAATATTCTTCTGAAAGCTAGAATATTTATCTTCATTAAGGTATTTTATTTTTAATTTTTAGTAAATAAATATGTATATTAATTAATTACACAAGTTCGATGGAGTAATTATTTTGTTAATAGAAATATCAAATAAATGTTATTAAAATATATTAAAACTAATATAAATTGGAATAATTAAAATATCTAATAAATTTTCTAGATGACTTTGACCCCTTAGGGATGTAATAAAATATTTGTTTCGAAGATATCTTGTTATCTGGATATTTTTAAAAATCAAAGATATGAATATTATCAAATTGAAACTATTGTTATTTTATCAAAATGTTTTATGAAATTATTTAATAATCATAAGACATCTTTAAAAATACCAAACAATAATAATATGGTTGAAAGTATTCTAAATTGCCCATTTATGGTCAAATTGACCTCAAATAAGTAAAATCTATAACTTTTTAATATTAGAAAAGTTGTTACCTTTGTAAAAATGAAAATAGGATAATTAATGGTTAATTAAAAAGATAAAGTTTCAAATTACATTGAAACTTATCAAAAATTTATTGGTTGATAAGATTATAACCTCATCTCGTCTCATCTTCAAAATTATGAAATTTTGGAAGTTTTTGGATAGGGTTTGATTATATTATAAATTAATATTTTTAGATATTTCAAAAGTGCCCTTCACTTCAATTATAAAAGTGCACTTCCTCATTTCTTCACACCCATTTGAGAATTGAAGCTCGACCAACCTTTGCCCATTTCTCTTCTCAACATCCCTAGCCACATTCTAGAGGTTTTGTTCTTCTCAAAAGACCGACTCTAGGGTCCCTAAAAGGAGATCTAGAGGGTGATTGTCGAAGAAGTGGTAACTTCCTTACCGACTCTTAAAATAATTTTTTCTTATACTTCCTCTTCCCATGTTGATTCCATTATAATTTAATAACTTCAGTATTACCTATATACTGAGATATTATGAATTTGAAACAACTATATACCACCATTTATCCATCTTACGAAAAAACAAAATTACCACGCGTCCGTACGTACGGCCTACCGTCTCCATGCTGTAGTGTAATCTTTTTTCGTTACCATTTTATTTGGATGGGTATAATGATGGAAGTAATAGACATATATAATGATTATAACATGATATTAATTTTGGAATAACCTATATACCATTCACTTCCATAATTTTTACTATTAAGGAAATGATACCATTGTTCGTGCGTACGTATGGACTACCGTCTCCACGACACGATGAGATTAATTTCCCTTATTCACCATTCATGAATGATTATATAAACGCATAGAATGAATAAATATGATATATACTACCTTAATACTATTCTGGAGATGATACAACTATAACCCATGAAGAATATATTAGACTTATACGACAAAACATGCTTTGAAAAATGAAACAATTAATACCTGAAAGAAGAGTGATAATAAAATATTATTAAACGGGTAATAATATGATCATATATGATATCATAAAAAAGACTGATTCTGGAATAAGTCAATGACATTATTGAAATCATTATACAGGAGGTTCAGATACATACAAAGAATATCGAACCTATGGTAAGATAATTTTGCAATTTCATTTTTATTCGAGATTGTTTATACGTAAGTATTTAATGAGATGTATTTATCATCCACATCAATGTTTCCTAAAAATGAATTCCAAAATATTCTTTCTATTCTTCTACAATGGTTTCAAATCAATTTTACCCATTTGTTAATTTTTACTAAATAGTATGAATGTAATCTTTTGTCGTTTTCCTTACGAAGTACTTTTTGACTTATCCGACAAAAGTACGAGGAGAATGTTTTATTTTAACTTATACGACATGAATGAATTTTTACGTTTTCATAACGCTTTATTTCCTTGAAACTTCCCTTACAAGCTTGCAAGGTTATTTTTGAAGAAAATGTTTCTTTTAATATTGCATGACATTTTATGAAAAGAAAACGTTTTTAAATAAGAAAGAATATTTTCCACTGAAATTATTTTCAAGTGATTTTATTTTTCCATCTGTGTTCTCTAATGTTACTTATGATTTAATGAGGATATTTTTCAAGGATATTATTTCTATTATTTCTATGTTTGGTTTATGATGAAATAATACTTATGAAATCCATTTCTTTTCCACGAGTTATTTCATGATGTTTATGATACCCATTTTATTCCATGGGTTAAGATATGATGAATGATTTATGTTCTTGTGGCACATGCATGTATGATTTCATTATGTGATTGGTGTGACCTATATCTCCCTCCAATTCATCGGGTAAAGATTTATATCTCATGAGATAGAATAAGATGGTCTTGGGAGTGAACCTTGACTACTAAGATGACCATGAGAGTGAACCATGAATACCAAGATGCTATGGGGAGTGTGTTGGAGTTGGTGATCTAGAACCAACTACTATGTACTTTATTCATTAATAAATTCCTTATCACATCTTGATTGTTCTTCTGCGTGACAATGCATGCGATAATATCCTAAGGACAGCTGTTGCATTAAAGGGTCATAGCGGATCCCTGCTATAATGAGAACCCGAAAGTGCCATAACACTATTCTTGAATATATGTTCTATGGTCGGATGATGTTATTTGAGAGACACAAATAATACAGGCAATTAGGGGTGAGGACTCATAAAACTTTGAGGCACCTTCTCATGGTGTGCGCCCTTGGTAATATCCAGGAGGATATTATGAGAATGAGACCCACCAGTAGGAAGTCCACATTTCATAGTCTCATTGGATGTTCCTGTATGTGGACGTGTGTATTGGTCCTTAGACTTTAAGATTATTATTGATGAGTATTACAACTCGCGCACTTAGATGTATTGACGAAAACTGCGACGACACACTGTTCGCAGTGAGGTAGGAACGTTGGGTGTGTCATGAGTAATACTGCATTAATAGATAATGCGAGAAAGGATTTGTCCCTTCTGTTCCATAACGGAAGTAGATATCTCAGGCCCTTTGATGGAATTGATATAGCCTAAGTAAATCCATGACTATGGTAAGGAATGGACAAGTTCAATTCCGGAAAGTCAAAGAAAGAATAATCAAGCACATGGGTTGATGACACTAGCATGCAACCCGTTTGATTCAAGATATCGAGATAAAGAGATTATATTACACGGTAAGCATTCGTATGAGGTGACACGTCATTGCGGTGTTAACTTCTTTCTCTATGAGTGCATTGGCGTGTTGCTAGACGCTAACCTTGAACTTTAGGCAGGCTCCGCCTAATGCCACTGAGAAAGAGGCCTAGAGGGTCACACACTAAGTGTGTCCATATATCTCAGTTAAATATTAATTTAACAAGTTAAATAAAGATTATTCCCGACTGTGGTTTAATAATTATTTAAGGATACCTGATCACATTTATTTTGACACTAGTTATTCGAGAGAATATATTGTGGACGAAATAATATATATTTATTAGCGAGTAATGCAGTTACATTTATTTAAGAAATAAATAGTCATTACTCAAGGTCTAATAAATGCGGAGGAAATAAAGAAAAATGGAAAATAAAAGTGCACGTCGTGTATATTGAATATACACGCCGTGTAGTTTTAATGAAAAACGAGTACACGCCGTGTATTAATGATTACACGTCGTGTAGTTTTTCCAGTCGGGATTTTGAGGAAATAATATTGTTTTATTAAATGATATTTATTATAATCAGCGTGGGCGCATGTCAAGGAATTAATCATTCGACATGGGGGTTTTCAATAAGAGTTAATGAAATAAATAAAACGCGTAACACGTTTATTAATTGTCATAACTTTATAACATCAAACCCGATTATAAATATCCTCACAACCCCAACACTTTTCCAGTGAGAATCGTTGTGCACACAAATTCTGGAGAGTTCTCTCAAGGCCGAAAGAACTCCTTCCTCCAAGAACGCTCTCAAGACCGAGAGAGATCCACCACCACCGGATCAAGGCGATCGAAGGCGGCACACAGTTTCCGTATTACACGCCGTGTCGTCCAACTGAACACGGCGTGTAGTCCCTTCGGGTTAGGGTTGGACCGTGTACCCCGTACACGGCTTGCCCGGCTGGAAACCGTGTAACGCGGATACTACACGGCGTGTGTCCAATTGAACACGCCGTGTACTCCAAAAAATTCCGAAGTACATCTACACGTCATGTCCCCGGGTGTGTACTTCAGATGGACGGTGAACAAAAGTACACACCGTGTAGTCGGAACTACACGTCGTGTACTCATCCAAATTACACAGATCTATTAAAATTTATTATTATATTATACAAACCCTTGAGACGTGTACCATAGTGTAGGCGTAAAGCTTAGGCACAACACGTGATAGGTGTTTTATATATATGTGTTTAATTTAACATCTGCGTAATGAATGAGAATTCACCGGGTTGCCTCCAAGGTACATGTTACGTACAAAGATAATTTTAAATGAATTTATTTGTTTAAAATTATGATGGATGAGAATCTCAAGGAAATTTAGAAAAATGGTTTAAGATAAAAAGATTGATTAGTTAAAGATAATTAATTGATTCGAGCGTGATTTATCTTAAACAAGAATGATTAAAGAATTGAATGTTAGTTTTATTTATGCGTAAATATCGTTGCATGTATGGATGATCATTAGCTAGACTGAGACCTTTGTATGTGAATGGTTTCTTTTAATTAAATTTGTTGGCCTGCGAGCCATCTTCTCATTAATATGTAGGGCATGCGTGCCCAATAATTCTTTTATGTAAACCCCCCCTTTTTACTCCTCATCTGCGTGTGAGATAAATGCATATGTAATGGATGAAGCTCCCAAACTAGTGGAGATGGCTCAAGTCAGGAGGCAAGGCGAAACCAATCCAAGGAGATACAAAGGTGGACATGTGGAAAACTGTAAACACGAACCAGAAAGGTTCAAGGTGTTTCTCCCCTAGGTCTTGGGTTAGTTTATCAATCGCTAGATAAACTAACCAATAGAAAAGCTCATGATCATACCATTTATTTTATTTCTGTCAGTTGCATGGTTTAAATTTATTGTGGGTGTGTTGTCACGATCACACAATTAATGAATTAAACAAGTATGCAAGATGGAACTAAAATAAGACCGGATTATGCGTAAATATTATCTTAGACATGGTTAATCACTTAAGTATATCCCACTTAATATTAACAAGCATGTAATCAAAGATAATAAATTGGCAATTTACGTATAAAGATAAAATCTCTCAAAGAAATATTAAGTCGGTATAGCCTTTTATAATCTTGGTTAGAATCAAACCATAGTTCAAAGTGCTTGACCAACCCCAGTTGCAGTGCTTTCAATTATCGGGGAATTCTAATTCAAGGTTTTGGGTTGACTTGACTTGGTTCGCATCAAGGGTTGACTGCCATAGCAGGACTTGGTGTGACCAAGAGGCAAAGGTTGAGGAAATCCAAAATAAAAGGATTTCAGGATTGGGGAGTCCACTCATCGGATCAAGGAGCTGTGAGTTAATGCAGATGACATTTGGAATGCCTACCTAAAACCCTTCAAGTTGCTTGACCAATCCTAGTTGGGGTAATGCGAAGAGCAATATGGATCCTTGCCACTAGAATATTCAGGCAACAGAATATTCCGAAATCAATGGTGAGGGCTATTGGATTTCGATAAAATAGTGGGAGACTAATAAGTATTAATTTATTTGTCTCAGTTTTTATAAAGTACTAAACCTGTTCTCATCTTAATGTGTAGAAATGACATGAAAAATGACTTCAAACATATCATTGCGAACCATACTCGAGAAGGAAAACCTTCTCACCGGCACCAATTTCCAAGAGTGGCAGAGGCGTTTACGCGTCATCCTTCGCCACGAAAGGAAATTGCATGTGCTGGAAGAGCCTATTCCAATTGCGCCTGGAAAGGAGGCCAGTGATGAGGAACTATCTCTCTACATGAAGCACATGGATGATGCCACAGATGTCCAGTGTTTCATGCTATCGGCCATGTCTAATGAGCTCTTGAAGCAACATGAAAACATGGACGCGCATAGCATGATGTCTCACCTTAAGGATCTCTACCAAGAGAAAGCGAAACAGGAGAGATATGAGATCTCCAACGCTTTGTTTACAACTAAGCTTGGAGAGTCTGCGCCAGCTGGGCCTCATGTAGTCAAGCTTATTGGCTACATTGAACGCCCGAACATCTTAGGGATTAAGTTCCCGGATGAGTTGCGTACAAATCTCATCCTATCATCACTGCCCAAGACCTTCTCTAGCTTCATTGTCAATTATAACATGAGCAACAATGAGAAGAGTCTATCAGAACTTATGACCTTAATTCGCCAGATAGATAAGGACATGGGGAATGACAAACTCGCAATCCTTATGGTGAATAAGAAAAGAAAGGACAAGGCAAAGGGGTCAAAGACTTATAAACGGTTCGAAGCCCTCGAGCGACGTCCTTCCAAGAAGGGGAAGATCCAGAGGTAGGGCACGGAACGGGATGCGGTATGTTTTGTATGTGGCAAGCAAGGCCACTGGAAGAGGAATTGCGCCCAAAAGCGTGGGGATGCTAAATGTGCGTTCGTTATCGAGTATAATCTTTCCATTTCTACACATTGGGTATTAGATACAGCTTGTGGGGCTCATATCTGTATTCAAATGTAGGAACCAAGTAGATTTAGAAAGATTGCCAGAGGAGAGGTGGATCTTCGAGCTGCCAATGACGCAAGGCTGGCTGCGTTGGCCATTGGTGATTACCACCTCTCATTGCCGACTGGGATGATTTTGGTTTTACATAACTGTTATTATGTGCCTAGTGTTACCAAGAACATAATTTCTGTATCTTGTTTAAATATGGATGGATTTATTTTCAAGTTTGGAAATAAGGGTTCTCTCTTTTATAAGAACAACGTATGCTATGGAATGACACATTTAAATAATGATTTTTATGTATTAAATTACGAAAACCAAGTGTTGACAATCGATAACGAAATAAACTCACATGACTCGTACATCACTCAGTCGTGGCATCACCGTCTCGGTCATGTAAATGAGAAGCGTTTGACAAAGCTCTGCCAAGATGACTATTTAGACTCTACTGAGCTAAAACCACTTGATAGATGTCACGCTTGTTTACAAGGTAAAATGACCAAGCCGCCTTTCGGTGGACAAGGTGAAAGGACCACAGAGCTTCTAGGATTGGTACACACAGATGTATGTGGACCATTTCCAGTAGAAGCTAGAGGTGGATATTTTTACTCCATTACTTTTACTGATGATTTGAGTAGATATGACTATGTCTACTTAATGAGGTATAAGTCAGAAGTCTTATAGAAATTTAAGGAATTCAAGAATGAAGTAGAGAATCGGCTTGGTAAGAAGATAAAGAAACTTCGATCAGATCGAGGTGGAGAATATCTGAACCAAGAGTTCATTGATCTTCTACGGGAGTCTGAGATTCTATCTCAGCTCACTCCTCCTTATACACCACAGTGGAATGGTGTTAGTGAAAGGAGGAACCGCACCTTGTTGGACATGGTGAGGTCGATGACGAGTTATGCAGATCTTCCATTATTCTTTTGGGGATATGCATTACAAACTGCAGCATACACATTAAACTGAGTACCAACTAAGGCGGCAAATGGAATTCCCTCCGAGTTATGGAATGGAAAGAAACCCATTTTGTCGCATACACGTGTATGGGGATGCGAGACGTTTGTTAGGGCCTTCTCAGACAACAAACTAGCACCTCGGGGCATGAAGTGTATCTTTATAGGATATCCCAAGGAAACGAAAGGATATTACCTATATAACCCTCAAGACAAGAAAGTGACTGTCGCCAGACAAACTATCTTTCTTGAGAGGGAGCACATCCTCAAAAAGGATAGTGGGAGCAAGATTGACTTCGACGAAGTTGATGCTCAAGATACACAGGAGTTGGTACAGGAAGAAGTTCCACAGGTCCTCGTGGAAGAGGTTCCAGAAACACAAGTACTGCGTAAGAGCTCAAGAGAGGTAAGGGAACCAGAGAGATTTGGTTTCCTAGTCACCGAGGATGGTGAATCATTATTGTTGGACAATGAACCTCTCTCCTACAAGGAAGCAGTAGAAAACTCAGAAGCCACAAGATGGCTAGTGAGATGGATTCCATGTATCAGAACCAAGTCTGGGTTCTGGTCGATGGGCCAGCTGATGTAAAGCCTGTTGGATGCAAATGAGTATTCAAGAGAAAACTGGACATAGAAGGTCAAATTAGCACCTATAAAGCAAGGCTAGTGGCTAAAGGATTCAGACAGGGTCAAGGAATTGACTATGATGAAACCTTCTCGCCAGTTGCCATGTTTAAATCCATAAGAATCATACTTTCCATAACAGCTTACCATGACTACGAGATTTGGCAGATGGATGTCAAAACGACATTCCTTAACGGGAACCTTCAGGAAGATGTCTATATGACACAACCAGAAGGGTTTGTGACACCAGGTGAAGCCAAACGGGTTTGCAAGTTACAGAAATCCATTTATGGATTAAAGTAAACATCCAGGTCATGGAACATTCAATTTGATGAAGTCATAAAGGTATTTGGTTTCATTAAGAACGAATGTGAGCCATGTGTTTATAAGTGGTTTAATGGGAACGCGATCGTTATCCTAGTAGTATATGTTGACGACATATTGCTTATTGGAAATGATGTACCAGTCTTACAGTCAGTTAAGGATTGGTTGAACAAGTGTTTCTCCATGAAGGACTTGAGTGAAGCAGCCTACATTCTAGGGATCAAGATCATTAGTGATAGATCCAAGAAGCTGCTTGGACTAAGTCAGGGTATATACATTGACCAGATACTAAATAGATTTAGTATGGAACAATCCAAGAGGGGATTGGTTCCAGTGTCACATGACCTACATCTTTCCAAGAAAATGTGTCCTTAGACACAACAAGAGAAAGATAGAATGAGTAAGATCTCATACGCTTCGGCTATAGGATCCATCATGTATGCCATGTTATGTACCAAGCTTGATGTTGCCTATGCACTAAGCATGGTAGGCATATATCAAGCAGATCCAGGAGAACAACATTGGACTGCTGTTAAGACTATCCTTAAGTATCTAAGAAGAACTAAGGATATGCTCCTTGTGTATGGAGGAGACGATGAGCTTGTCATCAGAGGGTATGCTGATGCTAGTTTTCAGACAGATCAGAACAATTTGAAGTCGCAATCTGGATATGTTTTCTGTGTCAATGGAGGAGCTGTGAGCTGGAATAGTTCAAAGCAGCCAGTTGTCACCGATACTACAGCAGAGTCCGACTATATAGCGGCTTCTGATGCAGCCAAAGAAGCTGTCTGGATTCGGAACTTTTTCCAAGAGCTTGATGTGGTGCCTAGCAGTAAAGTCTTTATCACGTTGTATTGTGATAGTACTGCAGCGGTGGCTCTTGCAAAAGAATCAAGGTCACATCAACGGATAAAACACATACTTCAGAAGTATCACCTCTTGAGAGATTTCTATCAAAGGGGTGAAGTTGCAGTGAGCAGAGTGTCCACGGAAGAGAACGTGGCTGACCCCATGACTAAAGGCCTATCTCAACAGAAGCATGAATATCAAGTGAGAGCTAGCGGGTTAAAGGTTATTAGCAGTTGGCTCTAGTCCAAGTGGGAGTGTGTTGGATTTGGTGGCCTAGAACCAACTACTTTGTACTTTATTCATTAATAAATTCCTCATCATATCTTGATTGTTCTTCTGCGTGACAATGCATGTGATAATGTCCTAAGGACAACTATTGCATTAAAGGGTTATAACGGATCCCTGCTATGATGAGAACCCAAAAGTGTCATAACACTGTTCTTGAATATATGTTCTATGGCCGGATGATGTTATTTGAGGGACAGAAATAATACAGGCCATTAGGGGTGATGACTCATAAAACTTTGAGGCACATTCTCATGGTGTGCGCCCTGGGTAATATCCAGGAGGATATTATGAGAATGAGACCCGCCAGTAGGAAGTCCACATTTCATAGTGTCATTGGATGTTCCTGTCTGCGGACGTGTGTATTGGTCCTTAGACTTTAAGATTATTATTGATGGGTATTACAACTCACGCACTTAGATGTATTGACGAAAACTGTGACGACACACTGTTCGCAGCGAGTTGGGATACGTTGGGTGCGTCACGAGTAATACTGCATTAATAGATAATGCAAGAAAGGATTTGTCCCTTCTGTTCCATAACGGAAATAGATATCTCAGACCCTTTGATAGAATTGATATAGCCTAAGTAAATCCATGACCATGGTAAGGAATGAGCAAGTTCAATTCTGGAAAGTCAAAGAAAGAATAATCGAGCACATGGGTTGATGACACTAGCATGCAACCCGCTTGATTCGAGATATCGATATAAAGAGATTATATTACACGGTAAACGTTTGTATGAGGTGACACGTCATTGCGGCGTTAACTTCTTTCTCTATGGGTGCCTTGGCGTGTTGCTAGACACTAACCTTGGACTTTAGGCAGGCTCCGCCTAATGCCACTGAGAAATAGGCCTAGAGGGTCACACACTAAGTGTGTCCATATATATCAGTTAAATATTAATTTAACAAGTTAAATAAAGATTATTCCCGATTATTTAAGAATGTCTGATCGCATTTATTTCGACACTAGTTATTCGAGAGAATATATTGCGGGCGAAATAATATATATTTATTAGCGAGTAATGCAGTTACATTTATTTAAGAAATAAATAGTCATTACTCAAGGTCTAATAAATGTGGTGGAGGAAATAAAGAAAAATGGAAAATAAAAGTGCACACTGTGTATATTGAATATACACGCCGTGTAGTTTTAATGGAAAATGAGTACACGCCGTGTAGTTTTTCCAGTCGGGATTTTGAGGAAATAATATTGTTTTATTAAATGATATTTATTATAATCAGCGCGTGCGCATGTCAAGGAATTAATCATTCGACATGAGGGTTTTCAATAAGAGTTAATGAAATAAATAAAACGCGTAACGCGTTTATTAATTGTCATAACTTTATAACATCAAACCCGATTATAAATATCCTCACAACCCCAACACTTTTCCAGTGAGAATCGTTGTGCACACAAATTCTGGAGAGTTCTCTCAAGCCCAAAAGAACTCCTTCCTCCAAGAACGCTCTCAAGACCGAGAGAGATCCACCATCATCAGATCAAGGCGATCAAAGGCGACACATCGCAAGCGAAGGTTCTTCCGCGCTAGCACCCGGAGATCCCTTCGGTGACGTTTAGAGATACGTGGAGCACATGTGGATCACCGCTGGAGGAATCCTACACTTGGATTCTACGACGCAACGACGAATCATATCAGATCGTGACCGAAGACATCAACGAAGAAAGAATTTCATCAAGGTAATTTTTGTCAATTAATTAAATTAATTATAACCAACATATGATGATCCTATCTCTATGGTTCTGAGACTCCCTCTTTTGTTTTTCGTTCTTCGTTCTATTCCGAAGATCCGGCGTTTTACATCGTGATGGATCTCGGATTGATCGTTGTTGATTATCCACTAAATGAGGATAATATTCATTGTTAATATATATAATATTCATGTTCTTTATTATTCATAAACACCATTTTAGTGAATTTTACACTTTGAACATCATTTCACATTATGATTGTAATACCTTCTTAAAATGCACTATTATGTGGTACATTTTTGAACATCATTTGAAGTACCTAATGATTCATCTGACTATACATATTTTAATTTGATATTTTTGTAAATTGATATACACTCCAATATGAATATGTCTCATTCAAGGATCAATGAAGAATTCATCGAATAAGATGGGGATATTTTGGAGATGAATGGAAGCAATTCTAGAGAAGGCAGATTGGATACCAGCCCACTGATGAGACTGTGGGGCCCAACATACAGGCCCAATTAATCCCAAATTTCGTGGGATGTTATAATACATGTATAGGAACAAATCACTCTTCAGGAGCTAATGCTAATTCGGCATTCATGGTGGTCATTTAGGCGGACCAAGTTAGAGATAAAATTCCGGGCCAGATTCTGCGGCCCAGAAAAACAGCCCACCAATTAAACCATATCTCGGAAACCATAACTCCTTTTGGGCTGATATTTTGCAGGCTGTTAGGGGACATCCGGAGATTAATTTAAGTCTTCTATGGACCACCCAAATTCGGCCATCTAGAAGGTGTTTCAAATGCGTCTGTTCGGTGCATGAAAGCTGGATGCCTTTTTGGGTCAAGGGTGGAAAAGTCTTCTTTCCACAAACTTTCCACCACCCTAGGCCTACCATAATCAAGTGGGATGCTTTGTACTGTTGGAGGCTCGACCCAAGGCTTCCAAAATGCCTATTTAAGGTAGTGGTGGTGGAGGAATTGAGAATCTTTGAGTTTGTTTTCATCTTAATGTTATGCTGCCAATTTCTCTTTGTAATGTTCTTCCTTCACATGTAAGTTGTTTTAATTCATCCTTGTTTCTTAATAAAAGTTCTTCTTCTATTATTATTCTGTTCTTCTCCTTATCACTTTGATACCGTGGGTTCAAGGTGTGAACTTGTTCATACCAAACCTTGTGATATTATCACACAACGGTGGAGTGATTGTTATTTTATTGCGTTTTTTTTACTTCTCCATTTCCTCCCTCATAAGTCTACTTTCCGCTTCCATTGAAACCATAGAATCAATGGAGGGCTAACCCACTTATGGGTTGATCCAAGGGATTAGCAAGGGGCTGGATTGGATGTTATTTATCACCTCATTAAAGTATAATAACTTCTTTAATTGAGATTTTTATTTGATGATTTTTAAACTCCATCGTCCTTGTTGAATTTAAGGCCACACATCCAAGTGCTAATACGAACCTTTACCTTGAAGTGCTCAAAACTTTGATCCTTCAAGTGTATAGGTGATTAGTATTAAAGGGTGTGGGCATTAAACCAGTAAGTGATGATGTTGTTTTATCTCCTTAAATGAACTCATCTCAAATATAAGAAATTGAAATCATTAAAAAGGAAATACGTTCAATCGACCCCGAGCGATAACCTAGGATCAACTCATTCTTTTAAATTGAATTCACTTAAATCTATTAGATATCTTTCAAACTCATCCAAAATCAATCCAAGTTGGCCACTTCATAGCCAAAAACAGTCCATAGAATGTACGTGTCTATAGGTTTCTTCTTAGGTCTCTGTGGATTCGATAACCCAAGCTAAACTACAAGGACCGTCTTACCTTCTTCTCTTGGGTAAATTTGAGCGAGAATCAAATTTTGGCACCGTTGTCGGGGACCCAAGTAAGTTATCTTAGACACTATCATCCTTTTTTCATCCCTCTTCTCTATTCTCACCCCCTCACTCCTATGGAAGTCAATTTTGAACACATCCAAACACGAGAAACCTATCCCTACTTTGATCACCCTACCCCATGTGTGATGTACAATGATCATCTTAGTTTCTACATGTGGGATCATCAACAACCTAATGAACCACAATGCTTTTACTCCTATTCTCTACAAAACATCCCAACCTATTATGAGTTCCAATCCCAACAAGGCCAATTTGAACATCCTCCTATGGAATTCCAACAACATAATTATCCACCTCGAATAGACCATTTGGATCAACCACTTATCCATCCTGATCCACAACCATTACTTGAAAAACTATGTCAACAAATGGATATAATGAATTTTGAGGTTTCATCATTGAGGTTAGAACTACAAAGCATTAAAAATTGTGAGGAACCCATCCCTACACAAACTATCCCTTCCATAACCTTATGTGAAGTGTCTAGTTTCCCACAAACCTCTGATGAATTTACTGAAGAGAAAACCTTTGGATTTGGGGAAGATGAAGAGGATCAAGAAATTTTTGAAGGGTATTTAAATCAAGAGGAAATTGAATTTTTGGATTCAAAAGAGGAGAATTTGACATCATGGATTGAGTCTCCTAAGTATAACACTGTTAAAGATTTTTCAAAAACACCAATCAATAAACCATTAAGAGAAATCACAAACTTTGAGTCCATAACCATTCCCAGCACTGATATTTCCAATTTTATGGTTGGATCTTCTATTCCAAAGGAACCAATTCTATTGATAAATTTTGAAAATAAAATTGAGATTGATCCAAATTCCCAACCTATGTCTGAAAATGTTAGTCTGCCTGAACTTGAACATGTGTCCTTTCCATCCTTCCAAAAGTTTTCATTCATTGAGGATATCCAAAACCATCATGTTTTCATTATTTCTTCTCTTGATATAAATAAAATTGGAATGACCCTTGATGTATTAGGCAAGACTAGAGAAGCAACTAGATCCACCATTTCTGATATTCCAGGGATTTACCAACTCATTTTAGAACATAGGTTTGTTAATGAAACAAATTATAAACATATAATCAATCACAACCTAGTTGAATTGGTGAAACATGTGGTCCTTAAAATGTTGAAAGTTGGTATTGGATAAGTTGTGGGGTCTATGTCGGGCTAACGGCGTTAAACAAAGCCTTGCATGGGAGGCAACCGATGGTTTTTATGTTCTAATCTTTCTGAATCATCTTTATTTTTCAAATAAGATTAATTAATCATTTTTATATTTTAAAAATAAAAAAAAATATAGACTTTTGACCTGTTCTTCTATTATGAGTATGGATGAGTATGAAAGGGGAGCACCATATTCATCCGTGTCACGTGGTGTGATCCTTGAGTAATACCTTACCCAGAAATTTAAAAAGAAGACAATGTATCATCAGTTTATTTTATTTTATATATATACTTATATTGTACTTATATATATATACTATTTTGTTTTGTTTGTTTGTTTTCCTTTTTTCACTAAGGGAACTCTGCAAGCGACATGGATATCAAAGGACTAAATTGGAGCAGCAAGAACTTCAGCTTCAACCACCAAGTGATTTCATTCGATGATCCTCAGTTTCAATTTCCTTTTTGAACTTCCATTATCTGCCTCTACTCCTTTTAAATTTTCATTTCTTCAAACACTGGGGACAGTGTTGTTTTAAGTTGGGGGGGAGATAAAATAAAAAAAATGCTATTCTATAAAAAAAATGAATTATTTGAAAAAAAATTGTGAAAATGGAAGGAAAAATTCCTTTAACTTTGAACATGGTAATACGCATTGCACACTTTGAAACTGAATATCAAATAATTTAGCATACCCTAATTCTGATTTTAATCCTTGTATAATTTCATGAGCATAGATTTTGGAAAGTGTGGTTGTCCAATGTGATATTTCATCGTTAAATTTTCATCCAAATAAAAAAAATGCCACAATGCACGTCCTCTAGACTGTGGGGTACTAATTTGAATTTTTGGGGTCCCATGATAAATAGCATAGGCTGGTTTGATTTTTATGAATAATATGAGTATTCAAAAAAAGAGAAAATAAAAAAAAAATAAAAAAAAAATAAAAATAAAAATTTGTGTGTAGAGCAATGGATTGATAAAATGCGAGGCTTTCAGCACTTGGGGATCGTGACTCCAGAGTTGTCTAGCCCTGAGTTTTTCAATCTATCTCTATTTATGGTAATATGACTTTGTTTTTTATTAAGTTAACTCAAGATGATGCCCGAGTATTTGAGCTTCACTTGGTGCCCTAAGGCCTTTGAGTCTGGGAGTCATCGGCAAAATCTTGGTACATGGGTTAATTTGATTAACTACAATCTCAATTACTATAGCAATATTGCAAAAAAATAAAAAAAAAGTAATGAAGAATACTCATATTAGGATTAAATGTGATTCCACCTAGCGCTTCCATGATTTCCCCCTTGAATGAAAATGAACCCCCATATCTATTGTGATTCACAACACATCATTACACCTAATTGAGTTGGATGAAGTATGATGATGAATTTGATCAAAGGAATGGGCTTGGGATTGAGATCTACTTATGAAACTATCTTGAATTAAAATATTTTGATGGGTTTCATGATTGTTTGGTATAAGGTTTTTTTGGTGATCATTGTGTATTAAAATGTTTTTGGAAAAGGGAATTCGAATTTCATATTGTTGAGATATATTTTGCTCGGGACTAGCAAAACTCAAGTTGGGGGGTGTGATTAGCCACTAAATGAGGATAATATTCATTGTTAATATATATAATATTCATGTTCTTTATTATTCATAAACACCATTTTAGTGCATTTTACACTTTGAACATCATTTCACATTATGATTGTAATACCTTCTTAAAATGCACTATTATGTGGTACATTTTTTAACATCATTTGAAGTACCCAATGATTCATCTGACTATACATATTTTAATTTGATATTTTTGGAAATTTATCTACACTCCAATATGAATATGTCTCATTCAGGGATCAATGGAGAATTCATGGAATAAGATGGGGATATTTTGGAGATGAATGGAAGTAATTTTAGAGAAGGCAGATTGGACACCAGCCCACTGATGAGACTGTGGGGCCCAACATACAGGCCCAATTAATCCCAAATTTCGTGGGATGTTATCAGACATGTATAGTAACAAATCACTCTTCAGGAGATAATGCTAATTCGGCCTTCATGGTGGTCATTTAGGTGGCCCAAGTTAGAGATAAAATTCTGGGCCAGATTCTGTGGCCCAGAAAAACAGCCCACAAATTAAACCATATATCGGATACCATAACTCCTTTTGGGCTGAGATTTCGCAGGCTGTTAGGGGACATCCTGTGATTAATTTAAGTCTTATATGGCCCACCAAAATTCGGCCATCTAGAAGGTGTTTCAAACATGTCTGTTCGGTGCATGAAAGCTAGATGCCTTTTCGGGTCAAGGGTGGAAAAGTATTCTTTCCACAAACTTTCCACCACCCTAGGCCTACCATAATCAAGTGGGATGCTTTGTACTGTTTGAGGCTCGACCCAAGGCTTCCAAAATGCCAATTTAAGGTAGTGGTGGTGGAGGAGTTTAGAATCTTTGAGCTTGTTTTCATCTTAATGTTATGCTGCCAATTTCTCTTTGTAATGTTTTTCCTTGACATGTAAGTTATTGTAATTCATCCTTGTTTCTTAATAAAAGTTATTCTTCTCTTATTATTCTGTTATTATCCTTATCACTTTGATACCGTTGGTTCAAGGTGTGAACTTGTTCATACCAAACCTTGTGAGATTATCACACAACGGTGGAGTGATTGTTATTTTATTGCGTTTTTTTTACTTCTCCATTTCCTCCATCATGAGTCTACTTTCCGCTTCCATTGAAACCATAGAATCAATGGAGGGCTAACCCACTTATGGGTTGATCCAAGGGAGTAGCAAGGGGCTGGATTGGATGTTATTTATCACCTCATTAAAGTATAAAAACTTCTTTAATTGAGATTTTTATTTGATGATTTTTAAACTCCATCGTCCTTGTTGAATTTAAGGCCACACACTCCAATTGCTAATACGAACCTTTACCTTGAAGTGCTCAAAACTTTGATCCTTCAATTGTATAGGTGATTAATATTAAAGGGTGTAGGCATTAAACCAGTAAGTGATGATATTGTTTTATCTTCTTAAATGAACTCATCTCAAAAATAAGAAATTGAAATCATTAAAAAGGAAATACGTCCAATCCACCCCGAGCGATAACCTAGGATCAACTCATTCTTTTAAATTGAATTCACTTAAATCTATTAGATATATTTCAAACCCATCAAAAATCAATCCAATTTGGCCACTTCATAGCCAAAAACAGTCCATATAATGTACGTGTCTATAGGTTTCTTCTTAGGTCTCTGTGGATTCGATAACCCAAGCTAAACTACAAGGACCGTCTTACCTTCTTCTCTTGGGTAAATTTGAGCGAGAATAAAATTTTGGTGCCGTTTCCGGGGACCTAAGTAAGTTATCTTAGACACTATCATCCTTTTTTTCATCCCTCTTATCTATTCTCACCCCCTCACTCCTATGGAAGTCAATTTTGAACACATCCAAACACGGGAAACCTATCCCTACTTTGATCACCCTACCCCATGTGTGATGTACAATGATCATCTTAGTTTCTACATGTGGGATCATCAACAACCTAATGAACCAAAATGCTTTTACTCCTATTCTCCACAAAACATCCCAACCTATTATGAGTTCCAATCCCAACAAGGCCAATTTGAACATCCTCCTACGGAATTTCAACAACATAATTATCCACCTAGAATAGACCATTTGGATCAACCACTTATCCATCCTGATCCACAGCCATTACTTGAAAAACTATGTCAACAAATGGATATAATTAATTTTTAGGTTTCATCATTGAGGTTAGAACTACAAAGCATTAAAAATTGTGAGGAACCCATCCCTACACAAACTATCCCTTCCATAACCTTATGTGAAGTGTCTAGTTTCCCACAAACCTCTCAGGAATTTACTGAAGAGAAAACCTTTGGATTTAGGGAAGATGAAGAGGATCAAGGAATTTTTGAAGGGTATTTAAATCAAGAGGAAATTGAATTTTTGGATTCAAAAGAGGAGAATTTGACATCATAGATTGAATCTCCTAAGTATAACACCGTTAAAGATTTTTCAAAAACACCAATCACTAAACCATTAAGAGAAATCACAAACTTTGAGTCCATAACCATTAACAGCACTGATATTTCCAATTTTATGGTTGAATCTTCTATTCCAAAGGAACCAATTCTATTGATAAATTTTGAAAATAAAATTGAGATTGATCCAAATTCCCAACCTATGTCTGAAAATGTTAGTCTGCCTGAACTTGAACATGTGTCCTTTCCATCCTTCCACAAGTTTTCATTCATTGAGGACATCCAAAACCATCATGTTTTCATTATTTCTTCTCTTGATATAAATAAAATTGGAATGACCCTTGATGTATTAGGCAAGACTAGAGAAGCAACTAGATCCACCATTTCTGATATTCCAGGGATTTACCAACTCATTTTAGAACATAGATTTGTTAATGAAACAAATTCTAAACATATAATCAATCTCAACCTAGTTGAATTGGTGAAACATGTGGTCCTTAAAATGTTAAAAGTTGGTATTGGATAAGTTGGGGGGTCTATGTCGGGCTAACGACGTTAAACAAAGCCCTGCATGGGAGGCAACCGGTGGTTTTTATGTTCTAATCTTTCTGAATCATCTTTATTTTTCAAATAAGATTAATTATTCATTTTTATATTTTAAAAATAAAAAAAAAGTATAGAATTTTGACCTGTTCTTCTATTATGAGTATGGATGGGTATGAAAGGGGAGCACCATATTCATCTGTGTCACGTGGTGTGATCCTTGAGTAATACCTTACCCAGAAATTTAAAAAGAAGGCAATGTATCATCAGTTTATTTCATTTTATATATATACTTATATTGTACTTATATATATATATACTATTTTGTTTTATTTGTTTGTTTTCCTTTTTTCACTAAGGGAACTCTGCAAACGACATGGATATCAAAGGACTAAATTGGAGCAGTAAGAACTTCAACTTCAACCACCAGGTGATTTCATTCCGTGATCCTCAGTTTCAATTTCCTTTTTGAACTTCCATTATCTGCCTCTACTCCTTCTAAATTTTTATTTCTTCAAACACTGGGGACAATGTTGTTTTAAGTTGGGGGGGAGATAAAATAAAAAAAATGCTTTTCTGTAAAAAAAAATGAATTATTTGAAAAAAAAAATTGTGAAAATGGAAGGAAAAATTCCTTTACCTTTGAACATGGTAATACGCATTGCACACTTTGAAACTGAATATCAAATAATTTAGCATACCCTAATTCTGATTTTAATCCTTGTATAATTTCATGAGCATAGATTTTGGAAAGTGTGGCTGTCCAATGTGATATTTCATCATTATATTTTCATCCAAATAAAAAAATGTCACAATGCACGTCCTCTAGACTGTGGGGTACTAATTTGAATTTTTGGGGTCCCATAATAAATAGCATAGGCTGGTTTGAATTTTATGAATAATATGAGTATTCAAAAAAAATAGAAAATTAAAAAAAATTAAAAAATAAAAATAAATAAAAAATAAAAATAAAAATTTGCGTGTAGAGCAATGGATTGATAAAATGCGAGCCTTTCAGCACTTGGGGATCGTGACTTCAGAGTTGTCTAGTCCTGAGTTTTTCAATCTATCTCTATTTATGGTAATATGACTTTGTTTTTGATTAAGTTAACTTGAGACGATGCCCGAGTATGTGAGCTTCACTTGGTGCCCTAAGGCCTTTGAGTCTGGGAGTCATCGGAAAAGTCTTGCTACATGAGTTAATTTGATTAACTGCAATCTCAATTACTATAGCAATATTGCAAAAAAAATCAAAAAAAAAAAGTAATGAAGAATACTCATATTAGGATTAAATGTGATTCCACCTAGTGCTTCCATGATTTTCCCCTTGAATGAAAATGAACCCCCATATCTATTGTGATTCACAACACATCATTACACCTAATTGAGTTGGATGAAGTATGATGATGAATTTGATCAAAGGAATGGGCTTGGGATTGAGATCTTCTTATGAAACTATCTTGAATTAAAATATTTTGATGGGTTTCACGATTTTTTGGTATAAGGTTTTTTTGGTGATCATTGTGTATTAAAATGTTTTTGAAAAAGAGAATTCGAATTTCATATTGTTGAGATATATTTTGCTCGGGACTAGAAAAACTCAAGTTGGGGGAGTGATTAGCCACTAAATGAGGATAATATTCATTTTTAATATATATAATATTCATGTTCTTTATTATTCAGAAACACCATTTTATTTTATTTTACACTTTGAACATCATTTCACATTATGATTGTAATACCTTCTTAAAATGCACTATTATGTGGTACATTTTTGAACATCATTTGAAGTACCCAATGATTCATCTGACTATACATATTTTAATTTGATATTTTTGGAAATTGATCTACACTCCAATATGAATATGTTTCATTCAGGGATCAATGGAGAATTCATGGAATAAGATGGAGATATTTTGGAGATAAATGGAAGCAATTCTAGAGAAGGCATATTGGACACCAGCCCACTGATGAGACTGTGGGGCCCAACATACGGGCCCAATTAATCCCAAATTTCGTGGGATGTTAGAAGACATGTATAGGAACAAATCACTATTCAGGATCTAATGCTAATTCGGCCTTCATGGTGGTCATTTAGGCGGCCCAAGTTAGAGATAAAATTCTAGGCCAGATTCTGCGGCCCAGAAAAACAGCCCACCAATTAAACCATATCTCGGAAACCATAACTCCTTTTGGGCTGAGATTTTTCAGGATGTTAGGGGACATCCGCAGATTAATTTAAGTCTTCTATGGCCCACCCAAATTCGGTCATATAGAAGGTGTTTCAAACGCGTCTGTTCGGTGCATGAAAGCTGGATGCATTTTCGGGTCAAGGGTGGAAAAGTCTTCTTTCCACAAACTTTCCACCACCCTAGGCCAACCATAATCAAGTGTGATGCTTTGTACTGTTGGAGGCTCGACCCAAGGCTTTCAAAATTTCTATTTAAGGCAGTGGTGGTGGAGGAGTTGAGAATCTTTGAGCTTGTTTTCATCTTAATGTTATGCTGCCAATTTCTCTTTGTAATGTTCTTCCTTCACATGTAAGTTGTTTTAATTCATCCTTGTTTCTTAATAAAAGTTCTTATTCTCTTATTATTATGTTCTTCTTCTTATTACTTTGATACTGTTGGCTCAAGGTGTGAACTCGTTCATACCAAACCTTGTGAGATTATCACACAACGGTGGAGTGATTGTTATTTTATTGCGTTTTTTTTACTTCTCCATTTCCTCCCTCATGAGTCTACTTTCCGCTTCCATTGAAACCATAGAATCAATGGAGGGCTAACCCACTTATGGGTTGATCCAAGGGAGTAGCAAGGGGATGGATTGGATGTTATTTATCACCTCATTAAAGTATAATAACTTCTTTAATTGAGATTTTTATTTGATGATTTTTAAACTCCATCGTCCTTGTTGAATTTAAGGCCACACACTCCAAGTGCTAATACGAACCTTTACCTTGAAGTGCTCAAAACTTTGATCCTTCAAGTGTATAGGTGATTAGTATTAAAGGGTGTAGGCATTAAACCAGTAAGTGATGATGTTGTTTTATCTCCTTAAATGAACTCATCTCAAATATAAGAAATTGAAATCATTAAAAAGGAAATACGTCCAATCCACCCCGAGCGATAACCTAGGATCAACTCATTCTTTTAAATTGAATTCACTTAAATCTATTAGATATCTTTCAAACCCATCCAAAATCAATCCAAGTTGTCCACTTCATAGCCAAAAACAGTCCATAGAATGTACGTGTCTATAGGTTTCTTCTTAGGTCTCTGTGGATTCGATAACCCAAGCTAAACTACAAGGACCGTCTTACCTTCTTCTCATGGGTAAATTTGAGCGAGAATCAAATTTTGGCGCCGTTTCCGGGGACCTAAGTAAGTTATCTTAGATACTATCATCCTTTTTTTCATCCCTCTTCTCTATTCTCACCCCCTCACTCCTATGGAAGTCAATTTTGAACACATCCAAACACGGGAAACCTATCCCTACTTTGATCACCCTACCCCATGTGTGATGTACAATGATCATCTTAGTTTCTACATGTGGGATCATCAACAACCTAATGAACCAGAATGATTTTACTCCTATTCTCCACAAAACATCCCAACCTATTATGAGTTCCAATCCCAACAAGGCCAATTTGAACATCCTCCTATGGAATTCCAACAACATAATTATCCACCTAGAATAGACCATTTGGATAAACCACTTATCCATCCTGATCTGAAACCATTACTTGAAAAACTATGTCAACAAATGGATATAATTAATTTTGAGATTTCATCATTGAGGTTAGAACTACAAAGCATTAAAAATTTTGAGGAACCCATCCCTACACAAACTATCCCTTCCATAACCTTATGTGAAGTGTCTAGTTTCCCACAAACCTCTCATGAATTTACTGAAGAGAAAACCTTTGGATTTGGGGAAGATGAAGAGGATCAAGGAATTTTTGAAGGGTATTTAAATCAAGAGGAAATTGAATTTTTGGATTCAAAAGAGGAGAATTTGACATCATGGATTGAGTCTCCTAAGTATAACACCGTTAAAGATTTTTCAAAAACACCAATCACTAAACCATTAAGAGAAATCACAAACTTTGAGTCCATAACCATTCCCAGCACTGATATTTCCAATTTTATGGTTGAATCTTCTATTCCAAAGGAACCAATTCTATTGATAAATTTTGAAAATAAAATTGAGATTGATCCAAATTCCCAACCTATGTCTGAAAATGTTAGTCTGCCCGAACTTGAACATGTGTCCTTTCCATCCTTCTACAAGTTTTCATTCATTGAGGATATCCAAAACCATCATGTTTTCATTATTTCTTCTCTTGATATAAATAAAATTGTAATGACCCTTGATGTATTAGGCAAGACTAGAGAAGCAACTAGATCCACCATTTCTGATATTCCAGGGATTTACCAACTCATTTTAGAACATAGGTTTGTTAATGAAACAAATTCTAAACATATAATCAATCTCAACCTAGTTGAATTGGTGAAACATGTGGTCCTTAAAATGTTGAAAGTTGGTATTGGATAAGTTGGGGGGTCTATGTCGGGCTAACGACGTTAAACAAAGCGCTGCATGGGAGGCAACCGGTGGTTTTTATGTTCTAATCTTTCAGAATCATCTTTATTTTTCAAATAAGATTAATTAATCATTTTTATATTAAAAAAAAAAATAGACTTTTGACCTGTTCTTCTATTATGAGTATGGATAAGTATGAAAGGGGAGCATCATATTCATCTGTGTCACGTGGTGTGATCCTTGAGTAATACCTTACCCAGAAATTTAAAAAGAAGACAATGTATCATCAGCTTATTTTATTTTATATATATACTTATATTGTACTTATATATATATACTATTTTGTTTTGTTTGTTTGTTTTCATTTTTTCACTAAGGGAACTCTGCAAGCGACATGGATATCAAAGGACTAAATTGGAGCAGCAAGAACTTCAACTTCAACCACCAGGTGATTTCATTCCATGTTCCTTAGTTTCAATTTCCTTTTTGAACTTCCATTATCTGCCTCTACTCCTTCTAAATTTGCATTTCTTCAAACACTGGGGACAGTGTTGTTTTAAGTTGGGGGGGAGATAAAATTAAAAAAAATGCTTTTCTGTAAAAAAAATGAATTATTTGAAAAAAAAATTGTGAAAATGGAAGGAAAAATTCCTTTAACTTTGAACATGGTAATACGCATTACACACTTTGAAACTGAATATAAAATAATTTAGCATACCCTAATTCTGATTTTAATCCTTGTATAATTTCATGAGCATAGATTTTGGAAAGTGTGGCTGTCCAATGTGATATTTCATCGTTATATTTTCATCCAAATAAAAAAAATGCCACAATGCACGTCCTCTAGACTGTGGGGTATTAATTTGAATTTTTGGGGTCCCATAATAAATAGCATAGGCTGGTTTGATTTTTATGAATAATATGAGTATTAAAAAAAAGATAAAATTAAAAAAAAATTAAAAAATTAAAATAAATAAAAAATAAAAATAAAAATTTGCGTGTAGAGCAATGGATTGATAAAATGCGAGGCTTTCGGCACTTGGGGATCGTGACTCCAGAGTTGTCTAGCCCTGAGTTTTTCAATCTATCTCTATTTATGGTAATATGACTTTGTTTTTGATTAAGTTAAATCGAGACGATGCCTGAGTATTTGGGCTTCACTTGGTGCCCTAAGGCCTTTGAGTCTGGGAGTCATCGACAAAGTCTTGCTACATGGGTTAATTTGATTAACTGCAATCTCAATTACTATAGCAATATTGCAAAAAAAATCAAAAAAAAAGTAATGAAGAATACTCATATTAGGATTAAATGTGATTCCACCTAGCGCTTCCATGATTTCCCCCTTGAATGAAAATGAACCCCCATATCTATTGTGATTCACAACACATCATTACACCTAATTGAGTTGGATGAAGTATGATGATGAATTTGATCAAAGGAATGGGCTTGGGATTGTGATCTACTTATGAAACTATCTTGAATTAAAATATTTTGATGGGTTTCACGATTTTTTGGTATGAGGTTTTTTTGGTGATCATTGTGTATTAAAATGTTTTTGGAAAAGGGAATTCGAATTTCATATTGTTGAGATATATTTTGCTCGGGACTAGCAAAACTAAAGTTGGGGGGTGTGATTATCCACTAAATTAGGATAATATTCATTGTTAATATATATAATATTCATGTTCTTTATTATTCATAAACACCATTTTAGTGCATTTTACACTTTGAATATCATTTCACATTATGATTGTAATACCTTCTTAAAATGCACTATTATGTGGTACATTTTTTAACATCATTTGAAGTACCCAATGATTCATCTGACTATACATATTTTAATTTTATATTTTTGGAAATTGATCTACACTCCAATATGAATATGTCTCATTCAGGGATCAATGGAGAATTCATGGAATAAAATGGAGATATTTTGGAGATGAATGGAAGCAATTATAGAGAAGGCAGATTGGACACCCTCCCACTGATGAGACTGTGGGGCCCAAAATACAGGCCCAATTAATCCCAAATTTCGTGGGATGTTAGAAGACATGTATAGGAACAAATAACCCTTCAGGAGCTAATGCTAATTCGGCCTTCATGGTGGTCATTTAGGCGGCCCAATTTAGAGATAAAATTCTGGGCCAGATTCAGCGGCCCAGAAAAACATCCCTCCAATTAAATCATATCTCGGAAACCATAACTCCTTTTGGGCTGAGATTTTTCAGGATGTTAGGGTACATCCGGATCTTAATTTAAGTATACTATGGCCCACCCAAATTCGTCCATATAGAAGGTGTTTCAAACGCGTCTGTTCGGTGCATGAAAGATGGATGCCTTTTCGGGTCAAGGGTGGAAAAGTCTTCTTTCCACAAACTTTCCACCACCCAAGCCTACCATAATCAAGTGGGATGCTTTGTACTATTGGAGGCTCGACCCAAGGCTTCCAAAATTCCTATTTAAGGCAGTGGTGGTGGAGGATTTGAGAATATTTGAGCTTGTTTACATCTTAATGTTATGCTGCCAATTTCTCTTTGTAATGTTCTTCCTTCACATGTAAGTTGTTTTAATTCATCATTGTTTCTTAATAAAAGTTCTTCTTCTCTTATTATTATGTTCTTCTCATTATCACTTTTATAATGTTGGTTCAAGGTGTGAACTTTTTCATACCAAACCTTGTGAGATTATCACACAACGGTGGAGTGATTGTTATTTTATTGCGTTTTTTTACTTCTCCATTTCCTCCCTCATTAGTCTACTTTCCGCTTCCATTGAAACCATAGAATCAATGGAGGGCTAACCCACTTATGGGTTGATCCAAGGGAGTAGAAAGGGACTGTATTAGATATTATTTATCACCTCATTAAAGTATAATAACTTCTTTAATTGATATTTTTATTTGATGATTTTTAAACTCCATCGTCCTTGTTGAATTTAAGGCCACACACTCCAAGTGCTAATACGAACCTTTACCTTGAAGTTCTCAAAACTTTGATCCTTCAAGTGTATAGGTGATTAGTATTAAAGGGTGTAGGCATTAAACCAGTAAGTGATGATGTTGTTTTATCTCCTTAAATGAACTCATCTCAAATATAAGAAATTGAAATCATTAAAAAGGAAATACGTTCAATCCACCCCGAGCGATAACCTAGGATCAACTCATTCTTTTAAATTGAATTCACTTAAATCTATTAGATATCTTTCAAAACCATCCAAAATCAATCCAAGTTGGCCACTTCATAGCCAAAAATAGTCCATAGAGTGTACGTGTCTATAGGTTTCTTCTTAGGTCTCTGTGGATTCGATAACCCAAGCTAAACTACAAGGACCGTCTTACCTTCTTCTCTTGGGTAAATTTGAGCGAGAATCAAATTTTGGCACCATTTCCAGGGACCTAAGTAAGTTATCTTAGATACTATCATCCTTTTTTCATCCCTCTTCTCTATTCTCACCCCCTCACTCCTATGGAAGTCAATTTTGAACACATCCAAACACGGGAAACCTATCCCTACTTTGATCACCCTACCCCATGTGTGATGTACAATGATCATCTTAGTTTCTACATGTGGGATCATCAACAACCTAATGAACCACAATGCTTTTACTCCTATTCTCCACAAAACATCCCAACCTATTATGAGTTCCAATCCCAACAAGGCCAATTTGAACATCCTCCTATGGAATTCCAACAACATAATTATCCACCTAGAATAGACCATTTGGATCAACCACTTATCCATCCTGATCCACAACCATTACTTGAAAAACTATGTCAACAAATGGATATAATGAATTTTTAGGTTTCATCATTGAGGTTAGAACTTCAAAGCATTAAAAATTGTGAGGAACCCATCCCTACACAAACTATCCCTTCCATAACCTTATGTGAAGTGTCTAGTTTCCCACAAACCTCTCATGAATTTACTGAAGAGAAAACCTTTGGATTTAAGGAAGATGAAGAGGATCAAGGAATTTTTGAAGGGTATTTAAATCAAGAGGAAATTGAATTTTTGGATTCAAAAGAGGAGAATTTGACATCATGGATTGAGTCTCCTAAGTATAACACCGTTAAAGATTTTTCAAAAACACCAATCACTAAACCATTAAGAGAAATCACAAACTTTGAGTCCATAACCATTCCCAGCACTGATATTTCCAATTTTATGGTTGAATCTTCTATTCCAAAGGAACCAATTCTATTGATAAATTTTGAAAATAAAATTGAGATTGATCCAAATTCCCAACCTATGTCTAAAAATGTTAGTCTGCCTGAACTTGAACATGTGTCCTTTCTATCCTTCCACAAGTTTTCATTCATTGAGGATATCCAAAACCATCATGTTTTCATTATTTCTTCTCTTGATATAAATAAAATTGGAATGACCCTTGATGTATTAGGCAAGACTAGAGAAGCAACTAGATCCACCATTTCTGATATTCCAGGGATTTACCAACTCATTTTAGAACATAGGTTTGTTAATGAAACAAATTCTAAACATATAATCAATCTCAACCTAGTTGAATTGGTGAAACATGTGGTCCTTAAAATGTTGAAAGTTGGTATTTGATAAGTTGGGGGGTCTATGTCGGGCTAACGATGTTAAACAAAGCCCTGCATGGGAGGCAACCAGTGGTTTTTATGTTCTAATCTTTCTGAATCATCTTTATTTTTCAAATAAGATTAATTAATCATTTTTATATTTTAAAAATAAAAAAAATATAGACTTTTGAAATGTTCTTCTATTATGAGTATGGATGGGTATGAAAGGGGAGCACCATATTCATCTGTGTCACGTGGTGTGATCCTTGAGTAATACCTTACCCAGAAATTTAAAAAGAAGATAATGTATCATCAGTTTATTTTATTTTATATATATACTTATATTGTACTTATATATATATACTATTTTGTTTTGTTTGTTTGTTTTCCTTTTTTCACTAAGGGAACTCTGCAAGCGACATGGATATCAAAGGACTAAATTGGAGCAGCAAGAACTTCAACTTCAACCACCAGGTGATTTCATTCCATGATCCTCAGTTTCAATTTCCTTTTTGAACTTCCATTATCTGCCTCTACTCCTTCTAAATTTTCATTTCTTCAAACACTGGGGACAGTGTTGTTTTAAGTTGGGGGGGGGAGATAAAATAAAAAAAATGCTTTTCTGTAAAAAAAATGAATTATTTGAAAAAAAAATTGTGAAAATGGAAGGAAAAATTCTTTTAACTTTGAACATGGTAATACGCATTGCACACTTTGAAACTGAATATCAAATAATTTAGCATACCCTAATTCTGATTTTAATCCTTGTATAATTTCATGAGCATAGATTTTGGAAAGTGTGGCTGTCCAATGTGATATTTCATCGTTATATTTTCATCCAAATAAAAAAAATGCCACAATGCACGTCCTCTAGACTGTGGGGTACTAATTTGAATTTTTGGGGTCCCATAATAAATAGCATAGGCTGGTTTGATTTTTATGAATAATATGAGTATTCAAAAAAAAAGAGAAAATTAAAAAAAAAATTAAAAAAAAAATAAATAAAAAATAAAAATAAAAATTTGCGTGTAGAGCAATGGATTGATAAAATGCGAGGCTTTCGGCACTTGGGGATCGTGACTCCAGAGTTGTCTAGCCCTGAGTTTTTCAATCTATCTCTATTTATGGTAATATGACTTTGTTTTTGATTAAGTTAACTCGAGACGATGCCCGAGTATGTGGGCTTCACTTGGTGTCCTAAGGCCTTTGAGTCTGGGAGTCATCGGAAAAGTCTTGCTACATGGGTTAATTTGATTAACTGCAATCTCAATTACTATAGCAATATTGCAAAAAAAATAAAAAAAAAAGTAATGAAGAATAATCATATTAGGATTAAATGTGATTCCACCTAGCGCTTCCATGATTTCCCCCTTGAATGAAAATGAACCCCCATATCTATTGTGATTCACAACACATCATTACACCTAATTAAGTTGGATGAAGTATGATGATGAATTTGATCAAAGGAATGGGCTTGGGATTGGGATCTGCTTATGAAACTATCTTGAATTAAAATATTTTTATGGGTTTCACGATTGTTTGGTATAAGATTTTTTTGGTTATCATTGTTTATTAAAATATTTTTGGAAAAGAGAATTCGAATTTCATATTGTTGAGATATATTTTGCTCGGGACTAGCAAAACTCAAGTTGGGGGGTGTGATTAGCCACTAAATGAGGATAATATTCATTGTTAATATATATAATATTCATGTTCTTTATTATTCATAAACACCATTTTAGTGCATTTTACACTTTGAACATCATTTCACATTTTGATTGTAATACCTTCTTAAAATGCACTATTATGTGGTACATTTTTGAACATCATTTGAAGTACCCAATGATTCATCTGACTATACATATTTTAATTTGATATTTTTGGAAATTTATCTACACTCCAATATGAATATGTCTCATTCAGGGATCAATGGAGAATTCATGGAATAAGATGGGGATATTTTGGAGATTAATGAAAGCAATTCTAGAGAAGGCAGATTGGACACCAGCCCACTGATGAGACTGTGGGGCCCAACATACAGGCCCAATTAATCCCAAATTTAGTGGGATGTTAGAAGATATGTATAGGAACAAGTCACTCTTCAGGAGATAATGCTAATTCGGCCTTCATTGTGGTCATTTAGGCGGCCCAAGTTAGAGATAAAATTCTGGGCCAGATTCTGCGGCCCAGAAAAACAGTCCACCAATTAAACCATATCTCAGAAACCATAACTCCTTTTGGGCTGAGATTTTTCAGGATGTTAGGGGACATCCGGAGATTAATTTAAGTCTTCTATGTCCCACCCAAATTCGGTCATCTAGAAGGTGTTTCAAATGCGTCTGTTCGGTGCATGAAAGCTGGATGCCTTTTCGGGTTAAGGGTGGAAAAGTATTCTTTCCACAAACTTTCCACCACCCTAGGCCTACCATAATCAATTGGGATGCTTTGTAATGTTGGAGTATCGACCCAAGGCTTCCAAATTTACTATTTAAGGCAGTGGTGGTGGAGGATTTGAGAATCTTTGAGCTTGTTTTCATCTTAATGTTATGCTACCAATTTCTCTTTGTAATGTTCTTCCTTCAAATGTACGTTGTTTTAATTCATCCTTGTTTCTTAATAAAAGTTCTTATTCTTTTATTATTCTATTATTCTCCTTATCACTTTTATACCGTTGGTTCAAGGTGTGAACTTGTTCATACCAAACATTGTGAGATTATCACACAACGGTGGAGTGATTGTTATTTTATTGCGTTTTTTTTACTTCTCCATTTCCTCTCTCATGAGTCTACTTTATGCTTCCATTGAAACCATAGAATCAATGGAGGGCTAACCCACTTATGGGTTGATCCAAGGGAGTAGCAAGGGGCTGGATTGGATGTAATTTATCACCTCATTAAAGTATAATAACTTCTTTAATTGAGATTTTTATTTGATGATTTTTAAACTCCATCGTCCTTGTTGAATTTAAGGCCACACACTCCAAGTGCTAATACGAACCTTTACCTTGAAGTGCTCAAAACTTTGATCCTTCAAGTGTATAGGTGATTAGTATTAAAGGTTGTAGGCATTAAACTAGTAAGTGATGATGTTGTTTTATCTCCTTAAATGAACTCATCTCAAATATAAGAAATTGAAATCATTAAAAAGGAAATACGTCCAATCCACCCCGAGCGATAACCTATGATCAACTCATTATTTTAAATTTAATTCACTTAAATCTATTAGATATATTTCAAACCCATCCAAAATCAATCCAATTTGACCACTTCATAGCCAAAAACAGTCCATAGAATGTACGTGTCTATAGGTTTCTTCTTAGGTCTCTGTGGATTCGATAACCCAAGCTAAAGTACAAGGACCGTCTTACCTTATTCTCTTGGGTAAATTTGAGCGAGAATCAGTTGTTAACGCTAAAATTAAAGTTGGGCAAACCCACCAACGTGCTTCCGCTGCGCCCGAAACCTACATAGTGAACCCATATTACCAAGATGGTCTTGGCAGAAATGCCTTGACTACTATGGAAATCATAGTATATGCTTGTGTGCTTGCCACAAATTCCATGTGTTATTCTTATGTTATGATTTCATGGATTATGTTCCTTATTTTCTTATGATTCATGTTTTATGAACTGTCAATATTTATTCCATGAATTCTGTTTGTGATCTTTGATATGCAGGGTATGATCTTATATCCTATAATCATGATTATGTTAATATGTTTATTTTGCTTACCCTTACTGAGTATCTGAGCTCACCCCCTTTTATGTTTCTTTTTCCCAAGATATGAAGAAGGTTATTAAGTAGGATGTGTCGAAAAGAATTTCTAGATATGAAAAAAATATGCAGGGGATGACATAGTAATTTTATGAACCGGTTTATGTTTTGTAGTTTCTAAAGACACTAAACCTATACGGTCCTGACGTGGTTTTATTATGTTGTGTAATGAATACTCTTCACTTTTGATGTAATATCTATGCATGTAAAGTATGAGCCGTTATAGTTGGTATCAAAACAAAGGTATAATTAACCTTTGGAAACTAAGATAAGAAAACATTAGCAAGAACCCTAAGGATAAGTCCAAGTGTAGGATACAATCTTAGTATTTAAGTAACGATCATGAATATCCTAGGATAAAACCTAAGGTATTGAAATGTTATAAGTAGTTTCCCTTGATTATGTGGTTTTCCCATTATGATTAGTGTCGCTCACACTATTCTTTTTGGTTTTAGTCAATGGCGGGAACCCGAAGGAACCGTGTTCATACTGAATGCGATGGACAATTCAACGATTGTCCTCCTCAGCAACCGAATGTCATGGGAGCTGGAATGCAAAATATTGTTTCTATGATCACCCAACTTTCTCAAGCTATGAACCATGCAAAATTTTCAAACGAGCAAAGAAGGGAACAACATTCTGTTGAATCCTTTATGAGGCAGCGTCCACCTTCTTTCAGTGGGTCTTCTGATCCATTAGTGGCTAAATAATGGATTAGTACCACTGAAAATATATTTTCAGTTCTCTAATGTTCAGAGCATGATAAAGCAATCTTGGCAGTCTATCGTTTGGAAGATGAAGCTGATCAATGGTGGAACCTTATCAAGGATACGAGACAAAGAGATGAAATTGACTCTATGGAATGAGACGAGTTGAAGAACTTGTTTTTTCAATAAGTACTTTCCTCGTATTCTCAGAATAAAGACAGATGAGTTTCCCGAGCTTAAACAAAAGGAATGATGAATCCGTTGGTACTTATGAATCAATTTTCACAAGACTTGCAAGGTACTCTTCCAGAATTATTATCCAACCTGAGAGTAAGATTGATCGATTTTTTAGTGGCTTAAAACTAAGTATCCGAAGGGCGTTAGCTATAAGGGGCTTTAATAGTTATGAGGAAATCGTTCGATGTGCTCTCAAGGTTGAGATCTAGATTGGAGTTACCCATCAGTCTTATAGGTTTGATAAGAAGAGGAAAATGGAATTTAAGGGTAAATCTAAAAACCACAGTGAAAAGAAGATGATCTTTCCTTTGTGCTCAAAGTGTGAGAAGAAGCATGGAAGAAATTGTCTTAATGAAGAATTCAGACGCAGCAGAAGGCGGTTAGGAGGGTCTAACTTTGCTTTTTCCATAATCGATGACCAATCCAGGCTTAATACGACGATGAACGTCAGTATCCACGGATTAAAATCAAATATTTAGACAAAAAGAATAAAAGAACCGGATCTGAGAAAGAGGATCTTCACATCATGTTTATAATTAACTTATTAATTTCTGAAGAACTTAAATACCTTGGTCTTTGGTACTTTCTTCATTCATGATTGTTGATCGTCCGGAATGACCCTCCCGGATTGCCTTCGTTGTGCTCGTGAGGATCCAAAGTAGAATCTCTATAGCGATGTTCCACACATGCTCCAATGGTCTCCGAACAACACCACTCGTTCTCCGGGTGCTAGCGCGACAAAGAGAATGTCTTGCGTCGATCGTTCTTGATCGCTCATTCTTTGGTCTTGAAAACTTCTCTCATTCTTGAGAGGGAGAGATGAGAGGAGTCGAGAGAGAAAATGTTCGGCTCAACAATTCTCAATTCACCGGGATTTGACACAATAAGTGTACCTACCTATTAATCGATACGGAGTTTCAGTTACAATATTTAATTGTGAAACAATGATTAAATGCAATTATAAATATTAGAGAAAACCAATGCCACATAATAACAATAACAGCATTATTTGTGGTGCGTTAATTTGCGCAAAATGGAAGCATAAATGAAATCTCGTGTCACATAATGATAACAATATTATTATTATTTCTTGCGCCAACTGGATAAACATTATTTACCGACTCGTAAATAATTAATTTATCAACGAATACGATCTTGGTTCGTTCAAACTCCTCTTCCATTTATTGAACACCCAAATAAAATATTTTATTCTTAAATAAATATTTTAATTTACAAACTAGTAAATAAATATTTATTAAATGTTTAGTAAAATAAATAAATATATTTTATTCACAATTCGATGAATAAATATTTATTTAATTTATGCAATCATCTTAACTTGAATAAAATTATTCCTCGGCATTGAGAATAATATTTATTCCATTAATTAAATTCAAATAGAATTTAATTGAGACCACCAGAAACACTTAGTGTGTGACCCTCTAGGATTCTTTCTCGTTGGCATTAGGCAGATTTGCTTAAAGTTCAAGATAACAACAGGTTAAGGCACCCAAGAGAAAGAACTAAAAGTCGCAATGACGACATCCACATATGAACACTCAATGTGTAATATAATATCTGTCATAATATTTCATCAAGCAGGTTTCATGATAGTGTTATCAACCTATATTCTTGATACGTCATTCTTTGATCACCTGAAATAAACTCGTGGTTACACCATGACCATGGAATTTAGAGCGACGGTTCTATTTCAATCAAATGGATAAGATATCAATTTCCATAAATGGAAGAGACAAATCCTTCATTGACTTATCCATTAATAACATGTCATTCGTGATTGTTGGAGTCTGCATCCCATATCGGACTTGAGGTCTGGTGTGGTCTTTACTATTTGTTATAAAAGCAGCCCAAGGGCTCCTTTAGAGAGCACACCTTGGGGGTTCGGGTCTCTCCTATTTTCTCATTCTCTACATGGTATCAAAGAGAACTTAATCCCGAACCCTCCTAATTTATTTCCCCCCCGTTTAGGGTTTCTCAGAATTTCCCCCTGTGGGGGGCGGTGGTCCCCCATCTAGGGTTAGATTTTATGCCGCCGCCCCTCCGGGCTCATTTTCTAGCCGATCTCCTGGTTTTGTCCGGCCTCCCTTCCCCGACGTCTCTATTCCCCGGCGGGTTTCTCCTCTCGGGTCTGCCCTAAGCGGCCACTCCCTTCCCCGGTGGATCTCTTCTCCCTCCCGGCGGTTCCATCCCGGTGGATCATTGCTGCCATCACCCCTCCCGGCTTCCTGCGCGTGACTCCATCCGCGCGGCTCCCTCCATCCCCGACGGATCTCCCTCCTGTCCGGCGACTCCTCATCCCGGCGGATCCCGAGCGGGATTCCACCCAGCGCACGACGACCCGCCTCCTGTCTCCCGTAGCGGCTTTTCCCAGCGGCCCGCCTCCAGCGGCTCCCTCCCAGCGGGTGCGCTCCGCCCCGACAGAATCCCCACCTCTCGCAGATCCTCTTCCCCAACGACCCCCAGTGCTCCTGAGCGTCTCCTCCTGGTGCGAAGTACCCTTCCCAGCGTCGACTCCCACCGCGGATTCTCGGACCTACCTCCAGCTGCGATTTCCCGGCTTCGCCCGACACCCCCCTCCTACTCAGTAAACAACGCCAGCCCCCCTCCTTTCCCAGGCTCCCCTCCTGTCTGCCAGCATCCCTCCTTCCCGGCGGATATCTCCAGTAGCTGGTATCCCTCCGTTGCGCGTCGGCCTCCCGTGCAACGGTCCTCCTGCACCGCTCCTGCGCGACAACCCTCTTGTGCCGATCCCGGCCAGCAAATCCTCCCCCGTCCGCTGCTCCTTCCATGTCGGCCACCTCCTGCGTTTCCCCGCCTCACCAGCATCTCCCGACGACTCCCATCAGCCGCATATCTCTCCGCCGGCACGCCCTTGCGCTGGCGCAACACTTTGATCACCTTAGACCGGGCCATTTGGCACCGCCAGATCCCGCAACAATTCTGCGGAATCCCCGCCTCCCGTCGCCGGCCCCGCAAGTGCGGTTTTCCCAGTGCTAGTTTGGATTTCCTGGCGTTTCATCGACCGACCCCACTAGTGCGGCATTCCTGGCGTTCTGTCAACCGACCTGGTCTCTGTGTGGTTCTTCTGTTGCGCCCACAACATCATCCATCCATCATCATGAGGGGGAGCTGTGATCGTGAGGGGGAGCATCAGTCTTGCAGTTTTTCCTTTATTTTATTTCGTCTTGTTTTGTCATCAAGCTGGGTTTGTCCAGCTTGAGGGGGAGTGTTTGCAGTCTGTTGTTGTTTTGTCTTCATTTGTTTGGATTGTTTTTTCTTTATGTGTCCAAGCTAGGTTCACTTAACTTGAGGAGGAGTGTTGGAGTCTGCATCCCACATCGGACTTGAGGTCCGGTGTGGTCTTTACTATTTGTTATAAAAGCACCCCAAAGGCTCCTTTAGAGAACACACCTTGGGGGTTCGGGTCTCTCCTATTTTCTCATTCTCTACAGTGACGTACCCAACGCACCCTACCTCCTGCCAATATATAGCATGACGGTTTTCGTCAGTAAATCTAAGTGCGCGGGTCATGACACGTATTAATAATAATCTTAAAGTCTAAGGACCATTATACACGCTTACACAGATATGAATATCCGATGACACCAAAACATTCGGAATTCCTACTGGCGGGTCAGTTCTCATAATCTCCCATCTTGGAGATTACCAAGTGCGAGTTTCATGAGAAGAAGTCTTATCTTCTTACGAGTACTTGGACCTGACGGTCTGTATACTCTGTGTCCCATCATAGTATTTCATCCAACCGTAGAACTATATTTAAGAATATTGTCATATCACTTCAAGCTTCTCATCATAGCGGAGGACTGCTATGACCTTATTAATGCGACAAATACTCTAAGACATTATTACATTATAGTAATGCAGAACAATGAACAATATGTAATAAAATGTTTAATATTTAAATACATTAAATATCATGTAATCAATGTACAAACAGTTGGTTCTAGGACACAAACTCCAACACTTAAGGGGTCTAATAAATGTTTTAAATGTGGGAAAGAAGGTCATCGGGCAATTGACTACGGAAGTGATGGGAAAAAGATAGCTAATGATGCAAAGGCTATACAAAATGCACCTCCCACACTTCAATGCTACAAGTGTAAGGAAATGAGGCATTATGCTAACCAATGCCCTAATCCGAAGGTTATCGATGATGATCGACATCAGCAACCTCTTAAGGCCAAAGAAAAAGGCAAATTTCATGCTATCACTATCGACGATGTGGAGTATGACAATGAAGTGGTGAAAAGTACATTTATTATCCAATTTAAAGTAGCAAATATTTTATTTGATTCTGGATCCACCCACTCTTTCGTTTCTAAAGAATTTTCTAAGGGTATCGTAGTATTACCTCAACAATTAGATGTTGAGTTAGTTGTGAGAACTCCTAATGAGCACAACACTTGCATCATAAGTTTATTATTCTTCTTCGGATGAAGTTTGTGGGAAAGTGTTTCCGGCAAATCTTGTGATCCTTCCTTTAGTTGAATTTGACGTGATTTGATGTGATTCTTGACATGGATTGAATTTCTCTATATGGAGCTCATATAAATTGCCAAGGGAAGTCACATTTCATATTCTGATTAAATCTAGGATCGTATATCGATGCAAGGATGAATATGAAATTCCAGTGGAAATTTCATCCATCTCATGGGTCTTGATTCCCATGAATGAAGGATATCTATCTCATATGGTTGGGGAGAAACTCACCATTAAAGTTACACCTATGGTACGAGAGTTCGTTGATGTATTTCTGGAAGATTTTCCAGGTTTTCCACTGAATCAAGAAGTTGAGTTTTCAATAGAACTCATGCCGGGTGCTATGCCTATTTCAAAGACTCCTTATAGAATGATCCCAATTGAGTTGCAAGAATTGAAGAAGCAACTCCAAGAGAATCTTGACAAGGGATTCATACACCCTAGTGTGTCACCATAAGGTGCACCTGACATATTAAGAAGAAAGATGGATCAATGAGACTCTGTATTGATTATCGAAAACTTAACAAGATCACTATCAAAAACAAATATCCTCTTTCCCGCATTGATGAATTATTCGACCAGCTACGCGGAGCTCAATATTTTTTCAAGATTGATCTTCGTTCATGATATCATCAATTAAAGGTCAAGAAGGAAGATATACTAAAGACGATATTCCGTACAAGGTATGGACACTATGAATTTATAGTGATGCCTTTTGGTCTTACTAATGCTCCCGCTATCTTCATGGATCTAATGAATAGAGTCTTTAGAGACTATCTTGATCAGTTTGTGGTAGTCTTTATAGACGATATTTTTATTTATTCGAAGAGCATGGAAGAACATGAAGATCATTTGAGAATTGTACTGAAGATCCCGAGAAAGGAGAAGTTTTAGGCAAAATTTACCAAGTGTGAATTTTGACTTCAAAAAGTTTCATTTTTGGGTCACACAATCTCAAGAGAAGATATCTGTGGATCTGGCAAAGATGGAAGTTATTGAACGTTGGCCTAGACCAACAACGACAACTGAGATCCGAAGTTTTCTTGGTTTGGTTGGATATTATCGACGCTTTGTGAAAGATTTTTCGCGATTATCTAATCCACTCACCAAGATGACTTGAAAAGGAGTTAAGTTTGTGTGGATGGAAGAATGTGAAGAGAATTTCAAAGAGCTAAAAAGAAGGTTAGTCAGTGCACCTGTGCTCACACTGCCTTGTAGTAGAGAAAGGTTTTTGATTTATCGTGATGCATCCAAGAAGGGGCTGAGATGCATTCTCATGCAAAATGATATGGTGATAGCTTATGCCTCGCGATAATTGAAGATCCTTGAACAAAACCCAACTCATGATTTGTAGTTAGTTGAGGTAATCTTTGCATTAAAGATATGGAGACATTATCTTTATGGTGAAAGGTGTGACATTTATACTGATCACAAAAGTTTAAAGTACATATTCACACAAAAAGAGCTGAACATGCACCAAAGGAGATGGTTGAAGTTGATTAAAGATTATGAATGCTCAATATATTACCATTATGAGAAAGCGAATAAGGTGGCAGATGCTTTGGTTGAAAGGACCATGCTATCCTATCTATGATGAGGATCACAAAAGATCCAATATTTATGGATTTGAAAAGGATGGATCTTGAAATTTTATAGGGGAGAAATCTTATTTTTCTCAAATGAGCGTTCAATCATCTATATAAGTGAAGATTAAGGAGGCACAGTAGAAAAATGTAGAGCTACAAAAGGTGACAAATGTTCCTGAATTCAACCTTGATTGTGATGGAATAATAAGGTTCAGGAACCGTGTTTGTATTCCTCCCATACCAGAATTAAAGGAGCCGTTGGATGAGGTTCATAGTTCTTCATTCTTTATTCTGGAAGCACAAAAATATGTAGGGACCTGAAAAAGTATTTCTGGTGGGATGACATGAAAAAAGATGCTGCTGAATATGTTTATCAGTGTTTAGTTTGTCAGTAAGTTAAGGTCGAGAGACAAAAGTCTAAGAGGATGTTACAACCATTACCCATACCAGAATAGAAATGAGAAAACATCACTATGAACTTTGTTATCGGACTTTCCAAAACATCCAATGGCCATAATGTTATATGGGTTATAGTTGATCGCTTTATAAAATCAGCACACTTCATTGCCATTAGAAAAGATTTCTCTCTTTATTAGTTTGCCAAAATATATATCAGGAAGTGGTAAGATTGCATGAAGTACCGCTTTCCATTATATCTGATCGAGATCCGAGGTTTACCTAAAAGTTCTGGAGGGGTCTTTAGCAGATTCTGGATATAGAGTTAAGTTTCAGCACTGCTTATCATCTTCCGACAGATGGTCAATTTGAGAGGATAATTCAAACTCTAGAAGACATGTTAAGAGCTTTCTCTATGGATTTTAAAAATATTTGGGATCAACATCTACCTTTGGTTGAATTTTCTTACAACAATAGCTTTCACTTTAGTATTCAGATGACTCTTTATGAAACCCTCTATGGAAAGAAGTGTAGGACTTCAAAGTTCTGGAATGAAGTTGGGGGAAGAAAGCTATTGGGACCTGATCTTGGTGAAGAAATTGAAGAGAATGTTAGATCTATTCAACAACACATAAGAGCAGCTCAAAGTCGACAAAAGAGTTATGCTGATAATCGACTAAAAGATTTAGAGTTTGAAGTGGAGTGACAAGGTATTTTTAAGAATATCTCTCTGGAAGAGAGTAATGAGATTTGGAAGGAAGGGAAAACCAAACCCTAGCTATATCGGTCCTTTTGAAATCTTGAATCGTGTTGGGAAGATTCTTTATTGATTGGCGCTTCCACTGAATTTCTCTCAAGTTCATGACGTGTTCCATGTATCTCTCTTGAGAAAGTACATACCTAATCTTTCACATATACTAAACTCAGAAGTCGTACCGATGGAGTAAGATCTTTCGTATGAAGAACAACAGATAGAGATTCTGGATCGTAGAGAGAAAGTTCTACGAAGCAAGACCACTCGTTTGTTTAAAGTTTTATGGTGAAATCACCAATTTGAGGAAGGTATGTGGGAACCTGTGGATGTGATTAGACAGATGCATCCTCATCTTTTTGTATCCAAGTGGCCAATTTCAAGGGTGAAATTCATTTTAAGGGGGTAGAATGTAATGCCCCGATATTTTAATAAACATCTCTTTTTAAATAATTATAATTCTTTAATAACTTACATTGCACACAATCGTGAGTTTAAACGAACCGCGATACACTATTAGTATAAAAAATGACTATTATATCCTAGTCGTTAAACTGATGCGAATAAGTATGAATAACTAACTTATGAAATAAATATAATACCCAACTCAATATGAATCGTAAAATTATTTTTTAAAAACATTTATTTTATGAAATAGTGAAAATACTAGTTTTATTGAAAACTGTATTTTACTTTGTAAGGTCAAATTATGTTTTAGATTAGTTTTAAATTTTAATTAGTTCATTTTGATTTAAAATATTCCAATTATGGTTTTTAATATGATTTTATATATGAATTTGTTATAAAAACATTTTATTTTTTAAAAAGGCTATTTTCCAAAAAACTGTTTTTCATAACATTTTTCCGGTTTTATTTTGAATTTAATTTTGCAACTTTTGTGTTTTGAATCTTGAAAAATGGATGTCAAATTTGGATTCATAAGATTCAAATTTAGTAAGTAGGACCCTTTTATTTTTGGCCAATATGAATAGTAACCATGGTAAATTTTGTTACCACGGTAAAAGGTTAATTAGGTAATCTAGGTTAAAAATAAAATTATAAAGACTATAAAATGACTCCAACAAATTCCAAAATTGTATTAAATGAATAAAATTCGACCCTTAACATTTAAGGATCGAAATATAGCCATTTAATGGACAATTGTCCATGAAAATGATTTATATAATATTTAATTCAAAGATAGACCCAAAATGTCATTTTCTTTGTCTTTATTTTCTTTGTGTCTCCACATGGGGACAAAATTAAGTTGTGAACGAATCTAAACATACATTTTTAACTTAAGAAAAATCTTTTCATGATATAAATTTTATTTTGACGTTTTGGGCCACTAGGGTAATATTATGATATTTATAAAGTTTTATTAATTAGAATTTTAAAGGTGTAACATTCATGTTTTCATAAATATATCATTTTTAAAATAGGGTTATGTTTAGATAGATTCGACTATAAATATTCTTCTGAAAGTTAGAATATTTATCTTCATCAAGGTATTTTATTTTTAATTTTTAGTAAATAAATATGTATATTAATTAATCACACAAGTTCGATGTAGTAATTATTTTTTTAATAGAAATATCAAATAAATGTTATTAAAATATATTAAAACAAATATAAATTGGAATAATTAAAATATCCAATGAATTTTCTAGACGACCTTGACCCTTTAGGGATATAATAAAATATTTGGTTCAAAGATATCTTGTTATCTAGATATTTTTAAAAATAAAAGATATAAATGTTATCAAATTGACACTATTGTTATTAGGGTTCTCAATAAGGTTTTCTCATCCAAGTTTCCAAAGGTTAACTAAACTTTTGTTCTGATATCAACTATAACCCATTTCTTTTATACATTAACATTACATCACTTTTGTGGAATACTTAATACATTTCACAAATAGACGCCTAAAGACCATATTAGTCTAGTGCCTTTGGAAACATGAAAACATAAAGAATGGTACATAAGTTATCAACGTTATCTCCCACTAGGTCCTTCTCGACTAGCATCCTTCTTAGACACATCAAACATAATATATATTTTTATGACTTGGGGGACAAAGTCCTTTATTTCTATCTCATGAAATATAAATCTTTACTCAATGCATTGGAGAAAGATATAGGTCCCACCCATCTCATAATGAAATCATATACATGTGTGCCACAAGATCATAAATCATTTATCATATCAGAACCCATGGAATAAAATGAGTTTCATAAACATCATTTAATCATAATATAACCCATATAAAAGAAATGAGTTTCATAAATATCATTCCATCATAAACATAAACCATTCATAAAAAGAATAAGAATGAACATCAAATAATGTTATCTTAGATGGAATATAATTTTGAGAGATTACTTGAAAACAATTCTTGAGGAAAATATCATTTCTTCGTTGAAATCGTTTTCTTTTCTTAAAATGCCGCACAATTTTAAAAGAAAAAATTTTATTTGAAAATAACCATGTAAGATTGTAAGGGGAGCTTCAAGGCATTAAGACATCATAAAATCATAAAAATCCATTCATGCTGTATAATTTTAAAAAATATTCTTCTCGTACTTTTTTCAGAAAAGTCAAAAAACACCTCATTTGGAAAACAATAAAAGATTTCTTTCAAACCGTTTAATAAAAAAGCATATATGGATAAAAACGACTTTAAACGATTGTATAAGAATAATAAGAATATTTTGGAATACATTTTTAAACATGGACATGGAATATAAAAAGTCATACTAGAGTTGGTCTTTTGAGAAGACAACACTTCTAGAATAATGGACAGGTGTTGGTCGAGCTAGAAGGCTCAATGTGGTGTAAAGAAGTGAGGGATGAGGTGTCCTTTTATAATTGAGTTGAGAGTTACTTTTGAAATTTTTAAATATATTAATTTATAATAAATTCAATCTTAATTAAAATACCTCCAAAAGGCCATGGATTCGAAGCTAAAGATGAGATAATTTTTTAATCTCATCAACCAAAAGATTTTTTATAAGTTTTGATATTTTTTTAAACTTTATCATTTTGATTAACCCTTAACTTATTTTAATTTTAACCAAAGTAACAATTTTCTCAATATTAAAAGGTTGTAATTTTTACTTATGTGGTGTTAATTAGACCATAAATAAACAATTTATAACATATTAGATCATATTATAATTATTTTGTTCTTTTTAAACATGTTTTATGTTTTTTAAATAATTTAATAAAACATTATTTTGATAAAATATCATTAGTGTCAATTTTGACACTATTCAATACATGGGTTTTTAGAAATATCAAGAGAGAAAGTTAACTTCGACTCAAATATTTTATTATATCCCTAAGGGATTAAGGTCATCTAGAAAATTCGTTAGTTATATTATCTCAAATTATATTTATTTTAATATTTTTAATGACACTTTGATATTTTCATTAATTAAACAACTACTGCATCATCATTGTATAAACTTTTAAGGTAATTATTTATTTCCTAAAAATTTAAAATAAATTACCATGATAAAGAAAAACATTTTAGATTTCAAATGACTATTTATAGTTAAATATATCTTCTGTATAACCCTATATTAAAAATGATATAGTTATTAAAAATGTATGACTTCTTTAAATTTTATTTAAATAAAATATAATAAATATCTTACTCATTGAAGTGGCTTAAAAAGGTTATAATTTTGACCCAAGGATGGTTTTGGTTGAAATCCACTCATTTAATGAAATTAGGACAAATGTTAGGGTAATTTTCTATTATTTATAATATTATTTTTTACCCTTAATTACCCGATTTACTTTTTTACCGTTTTAATAAAAATTTACTTGTCACTATTCATAATGCCTAAAAATAAAACAAATCTATTTACATAATTTGGACCCTCTGATTCCAAATACGGACTCTATTTTTTCAAAATTCAAAACAAAGGAGTTGCAGTAATTAATTTAAAATTAATCCTGTTGACGGGGTGAGAAAACAGATTATTAAGTTAAAACATGCAAAAGGTTGAAACGTTTTTATATCTAAATTCAATGTAAAATTGATGCCATTGGCCTATATTAGATTAACCGATAAAAAGTTAATCTAACTATGCTTTAAAATCAATGAAAAATATAATTTAACACGATAAATTATTTCGATGGAAAAAAGTTTTTTTCAATCAAAATTTAGTATTTTTTTTAATATTCATCAAAACATGAAACTTATCAGAAAAATACTATAAATTTAATCAAAGTAAAATTTTATGTCTTTTTTTTAAAGAAGAATGTTTTGTCAAATAAAATATATCAGCGTCAAAAATTTGATTTAAAATGGGTTCACCATTAAAAATCGATAAAATTACCTTTTTGAAAAAATATAGGTTTTTATGCATAAAATTAGGTTGGTTTTTATATTATGCCTATAAAATATATTTGATGAATATTAAAAATATTTGATTGAATATATCACATATATTTCATTAATGTCATTCACTAATTGTAATTAATTTAATTTACTATACAAAATGATTTTGAGAGCATAAAAAATAAAAATATTTTTATATTCAATTGGTATATATTTTCGTTTCTAATTAATTGGTAACCAATGAATTCATATTTGCATAACTTAGTTAATACTATTTATACCCGCTAATTTTACGGTTAGGTTATTATTTTATTTAAATAATAATAAAATGGTGTTTTGTGCAAACTTAGTGTTGCGTGTAAAACAAACTAAGTCGGTGTTGCGTGTAATGCATACTTAACTTGATGTAGCGTAGTATAACACAAAACATCAAAAAAAATTAATTTATTCGGAAAAAAAAGTTCATAAAAACTCAGGGTGTTACCGCGTTCACCCAGTTTTCACGTTTCACAACTCAAAAAATGGTGGGTCCTCACTCTGTCTAGGCTACCCTTCTGGTCGACCTGAAGGGCGATGAGACAGATGGCTTGACACCAAAAGCTGTGTTATCCAAGCACCTTCAGCCTCAGGAAGGCATTTTTCAACCGCAGTGCCTCATCAAATGGCAAAGCCGCCCTTTGGAAGACGCCACCTGGGATGATGAGCACGTTCTCCGCAACCAGCTTCTGTTTTCCAGCTTTGTGGACAAGATTGATTCTCAAGCGACGACAAGTAATAGAGCCCAAGATTTACTCGGGGTCTGAAATGTTTACTCTAGGAGGGGCAAGAATGTCATTCTAGAAAAGGGAGGAGAATATGTTAGGCCAAGCGACCCATCTCGCATCCATGTGGAGGGGTGGGGGGGGGGGATTCTGTTTAAGAGGATAGGCGCAGGCCTGAGGGGGGGTTAAGAGAATATGTTAGGCCAAGCAACCCATCTGGAATGTGAGTTTGTTATTAGAGATTCGGCTGGGGGCTTGGGCATGAGAGCACTGGGGCCTCCGGAGAACTCTTTCTTCTCCCTTGTTTTTTTCTACTTCCTAAACCTACTTGCTGTAATTTCCGATTCCTCTTACAGTAATACGGAATTGCAGTCCTCAATTGAGGGGTTGGATTGTGAGAAATATTGCTCGGATTTCTTTTCAAATGAACACTTTTTTTTGTTTGCAGATAATGCATTGACTCTCATTGTTTGCCGAACTCTTCGTAAAGGGTCAGTGTTCCCAATCTTCACTATAAACAAGAATATCATCGAAAAACATCAACCCATATTTCCTCAACATTGCCATGAAAACTGTATTCATTGTGTGGCTTGGAAAGTTGATGGAGCATTTATTAATTCGAATGACATTACATGATATTCATAATCCCCCTCGTGAGTTTTGAAATCCGTTTTCCCAATATATTCCTCTCCCATCCTTGGTGTAATTCGGGTTTAGTCTATGAAATATTTTGCTTCATGCAATCCATCCATCAATTCTTCTATCACTAAAATAGGATATTTTTCGGACTCAATTATCTTTTTCAATGCCCTATAATCTATGCACATCCTCTATCATCAATCTTTTTTCTTTACAAAGATAGGACTTAGAATATGGACTTGTGCTGTGCCTAATAAATCCTAGACCCAATAACTCATGGACTTGACTTTCTATCTCATTCTGTATGATAAGCATGCTCATAGAGTTTGATATTCATGTGATCTGTTCCTTATTTTAGTTTGATGGAATGATGTGTTTCCCTCTCAGGTGTTATGCCTTTGGGTGTCTCAAAAGCTATCCAGTTTTGCCTTGAAACTCCCTGCAACTGACCTCGCTGTTGCTCACTTAATTCAGTATTCTCCACTACCTTTCCTTCAGTTGTTGGATTGGTGTAGCACGATCCGTTCTAGATGATGATTGAACCAAATGCTTCAGGCCCATACTGCGCACCAGGCCGCAACTCTCGCGGGTCGAGCTATGCGGTGAGCTCGTTGGGGGTTGCAGGGGGCAGAAGACCCTCGACCCAAATTTTGGGGTACTGTAGCAACTCCGACCACTGTAGCAGAGTTGGCCGATCGATACCGACAGAGCACTGTAGCAGTGCGGACTTTTGGCATGATCACTGTAGCGACACAGACTTCTAGCCGCCATTCATTGTAGCGATGCATACTTCCTATGTGGTTGGTGAAATAATGCTTCGTCCTTTTTATTTGTCCATTTTCAGGCTAGGGTTTCTGTGTGAGAACTTTGAAAAACTTTCTGCAATTTGTGCTCCCGACTATAGTGAAATTCTGCCACTGTAGCAGAGTTGGCCGATCGATACCGACAGAGCACTGTAGCAGTGCGGACTTTTGGCATGATCACTGTAGCGACACAGACTTCTAGCCGCCATTCATTGTAGCGATGCATACTTCCTATGTGGTTGGTGAAATAATGCTTCGTCCTTTTTATTTGTCCATTTTCAGGCTAGGGTTTCTGTGTGAGAACTTTGAAAAACTTTCTGCAATTTGTGCTCCCGACTATAGTGAAATTCTGCCACTTTGTGGACGTAGGGATCATTTTCCGAACCACGTAAATCTCTGTGTCTTGTTTGATTCTTCTTTTGTTTTTGACTTTTCTTCATCCGCAGACCTATTTTTGTTGTTGCGAGTTCCGACGTTTCAGCATCAGTTGTCTCCCATTGTAATCCCTGCACCCATACCTTTTCCCTTCCAAGGAATTATTGTAGTGCTACAGGTGAATTATGTGGTTGTTTTACTCATTACAAAGTGATATTTCTGTCATTCCAACCAAAAAATTCATTGTCATATTCTTCCAATGGGCAGTGACATATCCCAGATTTTCAAGCCATGATATTCCTAGATTCGAATTCAGCAGCTTCGTATTCTTGTTGTTTTAGATTTCCTCCTTGCTGTTGGTGAGTTTTTTGTGCCAGCTTCTTATTTTTCGTATTCTTGTTGTTTTAGATCTCTCTAGTCATATTCTGTGCTGTTGAGTATGTGGCAGTCCGCCACGAAATTTGGTTGGTTGCAAGTGGATTTTTTGTATTAATAATCTAGCCGATGGATCTGTTTTTTTTTAAAGGCTAAAGTAAAAAATATGAAAGGAAAAACCTGAAGTACAGACAAGGGGTCAAGACAAGAACCCAACCCCAAACACCCAACAAAGCAAACTGCAGCAAAACACCTGGGACAGCAACACCGAACTCCTAATCCCGTACACCAAAACAACCTGATACAAACAGAACCCTACCCCAATGAACAGAATCCACCAGCCCCAAAATATACCCCATGCCAGTAGGTGACGACGAACAGTGTGTCAAGACCAAGCCAATCCTTCTGCACAACACAACATCCCTGAACATAGCAACACCTGACCCACCGACACTGTAGAAGCTGGCCCAAACGATACATACCTGAAAACGAGCAAAACATATCCAAGGTTTGCCGTAGAACCATAACAGAATCAAGGTTTCAAAAGAACAAGTCATCAGCAAGAGAGTCACCCTGTCCTAACCCCACTTTCCCTGGAAAGTAACCATGCATGCCTCCAACTCTTACTGAATACATGGGTGAGGAAACACAAGCCTTGATTCGACTAGAAAATATAGATGGGAATCTAAGTGAGGATAAGGAGTGGTTCCGGAAATCTAATTTCCGAATCCCGGATGGAGATGGTGGAGTGTTAGCGACGAGGTCCGGAAGTTGGCAGACCTGAAGATGATAGTCGGAAGTAGGTAATCTGAAGAGATCTTGACAAGTCTGAAGGGGGAAGTGCGGAGACGTAAAAGACTTAGACCATCTCCAACCCATCGCAAAAATGAAGGGGAAACGCCATTTTAAAGTAAAAACAAGCTCCAATGCACCACAATCTTCAGCGCTAAAATGAAGATATGCTACAGTGCAACGCCATATGTAGCTGCGCTATCCCACTTTTTTTTAAAATAAATTCTGCACGTTTTATCATCAAAATAAATGGTTTTTATTTATTTTATTATATAAAAATCCGGAATATCTTAGGAATATTCTTTTTAGAGTAGAAAATGAAGTAAATGAGTTGGAGTTAGATTTCACCGTTGATACTTCATTTTGGAGTAGCCTTACTCCAAAACGAAGCAATGGGTTGAAGTTGCTCTTACGTAAGAGTTTATTTGATGCTACGAAAAGTTTTTACCTTTAGCTGATTTTGGCAAAGGAAATTCGTAAGGATCTTCAGAGGGATACGTCAACTTGGTGAGTTTTCGGAAGCACGCATTGGTCATCGAAAGCAGAAGTTAAGGCGGTGGATGTCTTTAATCGAGTGGAGGGATGCCTGTGGAGATTAGATCTCGATTGAAATACTCTCTGCGAAGATCAGAAGGTGGCGGCGGTTGCACCGGTTGGACTCTACTTTAACAGAGTGAGAACATTTGTTCTATACTGCAGACTTTTGCTATTGTAATCATCTTCCATTTCCTTGAATAAAAGTATTGCAGCGTTCCCCCCGTGGAGTAGGATTAGGTCCGAACCATGTAAATTCATGTTGTTTTTTTGCCTTTGTTTTCTTTCAATCGTTGGATGAGGAATTTTATTTTTCTAGAAAAAGTTGATTACAATGGAAAGTTGGCACCCTATTTATAGGTTTAAATCTGAAAACAAATAAAAGACTAATTTGCCCTTAAAATATCCTAAACATGGACGCCAAAGTAATAACTAAGCAAAAGAAATTAAAAACAAAAGGACAAGCTGGGTTTTGCGCTCTGGGCGTTGGCTGCACTACTGGAGGACCCCCAAGTTGGCGCTGCATCAGTCTTCCCCGCTTGGAAAGGACTCGACCTCTAGTCCGAATGAAGACAGAGCGACTTCTACCTCTTCTTCGGTTTATTGCTAGGATTCCGAGTGTCCGAGTGCCTTGTCAAAAGTGACAAGGTGTAGCGGGCCTTGTTCTTGGTGAATTCCATTGTGTTGGTGCAACCATCGTGACGAGAACTCCTGATGTGAGCTTGTACCGCGACAAAAGAAATTGTTCCTTTCTGACTTAGGGTTTTCGTTTGGTTCCGTTGGAGAACTCCTGATGTGAGCTTGTACCGCGACAAAAGAAAGACTCTCGAAGAAGAAGGGAGACATAGGCATTCCGACCACCCGCACTCCCCTCCGTTGTGTTCGTGATGCCTCCTGGAACCAGAGTACCGATCCGATGGAGATTCAGTGGAGATCGATTCGACCTTAGGTCTAGGACGCCTGCACACCAGAGGAGGTTCCAATTCTTGGCTTCTATTCATCGCAACCAGATTTCAGTTTATAATTCTTGACTTTGTATGCGATTTATTTCTTTTGGTCATGATTGGAACTGTATCCTTCTTGGGTGTGTGTGTGTCCGTCCAGGAGTAGACGACATTGACTCTACGTGATAGATTCCATCTCCACCACCTAGTTCAACAAGGCCGACATCCTCATATAGTTTCTTTGGTCATCTTCTTTACACTTCGAGTCTGTATTTCTTGCTTGCTTTTGCTTATTAATAAAATGACTAACCTAGGTGGTGTTCTCGCCATGTACATGGGATCACGCTGATCCGAAGCACGTTATATCTGGTGTTGTTTTTTCTTTTTTGTTCTTGTGATTCCAGTGGTTCGTTTTAAAACGAAAGCTATTTCATTTTCTTGTCATAAACATTTTAAATTGATCATACCGAATTTGTACCCCGATTATACAAGTCAGTGGGTCTTGGATGTTTTAAGGGTTAACAACTTACCCCAACAATTGTTTTCAGAGCCTACTGGAACTTAGATTATGGGCTCTACAAAATTTGATATTGATAAATTTGATGGTGAAAATGATTTTAATCTATGTCGGATTAAAATGAATGCACTTCTGGATCACAATGATTTAATTGATGCCCTTGCTGACACTAAAAAGAAAGTAACTTCCCTTGCCTCGAATGGGCAGACTGCTATCACCTATGTAGATGTTCCTGAAGAAACCCTTCAGAAAGCTCGTAGTTTAATACTCTTATCTTTAGGAGATAAAGTTCTTAGAGAGGTTGCATACGAGTCTTCTGCTGATGGTATATGGTCTAGACTTGAATCTCTTTACATGACTAAGTCTCTTGTTGGTAGATTATACAAAAAAATGAGATTATATACTTTCAAAATGCGTCCTGGAACTACAATCAGGATACACATTTATGAGTTTAACAAAGTCTTGTTAGATCTAGCCAACATATACATTAAATTAGGTGATGAAGATCAAGTCATAATATTGTTAACTTCATTAGATGATACCTTTAATTCTGTTAAAGATTCTATGATGTATGGAAAAGACACCCTTACTCTCGAAGAAGTTAAATCTAGTTTACTCTCCAAAGACCTTTAAAGGAAGGGTAGTGTTAAGGCTGAGGCAGTGGGTTTGAACATTAGGGTTAGAAGTGAATCCAGAGGTAGAAATGAGTCTAGGGGTAGGAGGAAGGAAAGGGTCAGTCCAAGAAGCAAATTTTTAAGTCTAAGAATAAAGTAATCAAGTGTTTTCAATGCAAACAACTTGGTCATATTAAGAGGAACTACCCTAATAAGAAAATGTGACTATAAAGACAATAGTAATGACCATTCTTTATTAGTTGAGCAGGATTTTGACACTGCTGATGTGTTAACTGTCTCTGATATTGCCATCTTTGATGAATGAATTCTTGATTCTGGGTGTTCATTCCACATGCGTCCTAGGAGGGAATTCTTCACTGAGTTGAGGGAAATTAAATCCAGAGAGGTGTTTCTAGGGAATAATAGGAACTGTCGGTTTCATTAGAGCTTCATGACAGGACTGCTAAAACTCATCAGGAGGTTAGGTGGGCACTCGAACTAAAATAAAACCTCATATCCCTAGGAGTCCTTGAACAAAAGGGCCACACCTTTAAATCAGACTTTGGGAGTTTTAGGATAGCCCGGGGATCCCTCACTGTCATGAAAGGAAACCTTTGTAATGACCCTTATGTGTTAGATGGTAAGATTTATAGAAGTCAGTTAAACACCTCTTGTGTTTGAGAACTTGACATAACCACCCTTTGACATAGAAGGTTAGGGCTCATTAGTGCCAAAGGTCTTGATGAACTTAGAAAATAGGGGCTTTTGAGTAATGTCACTCCTAACAGTCTTTCATCTGTGAGGATTGCGTATATGGAAAATCCAGAAGAGTTAGTTTTATTAGGTCAATTCATAAGGCTAAAGAGCCGGTGTGTCCACTCTGATCTTTGGGGTCCTTCTAGGGTCACCTCCTATGGGGGAGGTTTGTAATTTGTGTCCTTTATTGATGACTACTCTAGGAAAGTCTGGATTCATAGACTCAAACATAAGTCTGATACTTTTCAAACTTTTAGGAAATGGAAAGCTAGGGTCGAAAGTGAATCTGGTAAGAAACTCAAAGCCTTAAGAACCAATAATGGTTTAGAATATCTGTCCACTGAATTCATTGAATTCTGTGAATCTGAGGGACTCAAAAGATACCGAACTGTTGTGGAAACACCGCAACAAAATTGTTTAACAGAAAGGATGAATAAGATTGTCCTAGAGGGTTAGGTGTATGCTATCCCACTCTAAATTCTCCAGGTCCTTTTGGGTTGAGGCTGCCTCTACGACAATCTACTGGATTAATCGCTGCCCGTCTTCCACTAATTCCTTTAAAACACCAGAAGAGCTCTGGAGAGAGGCTCACCCTGTTGGATTGGTGTAGCCCGATCCGTTTATGGATGATGATTGGGCCGAATGCTTCTAGCCCATACTGCGCACCAAGTCGCAACTCTCGCGGGTTGAGCTCTGTTGTGAGCTCGTTGGGGGGGGGTTTGCAGGGGGCTGAAGGGCCCCGACCCAAATTTTGGGGCGCTGTAGAAACTCTAACCACTATAGCAGAGCTGATTGACCGACACCGACAGGGCATTGTAGCGGTGCAGACTTTTGGCATGACTACTGTAGTGATGCAGACTTCTAGCCGCCGGCCACTGTAGCACTTTAGACTTGGGTGTTCGCGACACTGTAGCAACACGGACTTCGAGCCGTCTTTCACTGTAACACAATGGACTTTCTATGTTGTTGGTGGAATAGTGTTTCATCCTCCTTATTAGCCCATTTCGAGCTAGGGTTTATGTGTGTGAGAACTCTGAAAAACTCTGTAATTTGTGCTCCCGACTATAGTGAAATTCCGCCTCTCTGTGGACGTAGGGATCATTTCTCGAACCATGTAAATCTTCGTGTCCTGTGATTCTTCTTTTGATTTCAACTTTTCTTCATCCGCAAACCTATTTCTGTTGTTGCGACTCCCGATGTTTCCGCATCAACTTGTATCAAAGATTGAGTTCAGATTTCTCGATTTCAGCGATGGTTATGGAAGCAGACAAGGTGAAGATTGACCGCTTTGATGGAACTGATTTCAGCTACCGGAGGATGTAGATCGAAGACTATATTTATCAGAAGAAAATGCATTTGCCGCTTTTGGGTTTAAAGCCAACAGACATGGAGCAGACAGAGTCTGCTGGATCGACAGGTTTTGGGAGTTGTGCACCTTACATTGACAAAAAACGTGGTGTTCAACATTAGAGAGGAGAAGACGACGATTGGGTTGGTGAATGATAAAACACTATTTTATTGAATATTTTATTGATAATAAATGATATAATTTCCTCACATTGTGTTAAATATGTTTATTTATAAAATATTTGGGATTTGATCATTCATTTGAAGATTTGGTGAAAATTCCAGTTTTACCCTTAATAGTGCACTGTAGTATTTCGAAGATAAATATTTTTATATTTATTATTTGAATTTGAAATTTTGTAACAGTGTTCCTAACTTAATTATCTACAACTTTTATTCAGGACACTAGAGCTAAAGAGTTCATTTGGTTGTTGAAATTGGGCCATGAAGTCAAAGTTGGGCTGGGCTCGCCAGAATGGAGAAGGTTCTGTATTTGGGACATATCCTCTACATACGGGCTTGGATTGAGCCCAAATTTTGAGGAAAGCTCGGGGACATGATGTGGCACAAATCATCCTTCTGGAAGGCCGGTCAATTCACGCGTTTTGGAGGTCAAATTGGTGGTGCAAGTTGGAATAAAATATTTGGCCGAGATTTTCATTTCACACTTAAAAAGTTATGTATCCCTAGCCCTCACAAACTCTATTTAAAGGGGGTTTTAACTCTTTGAGAGGGCTGGTGGAGGCTTTGGGAAGGTGTGGCCGAAAGGGTGTCTCTTGGGAGCCCCTCACAACTCTTGGAAGAAGTAAGCCTTTGTGCAAACCTCTCTTCCAAAAAGGCTCTCCTCTCTCACCTCTTCTTTGTATTTCTTTTCTTTCATGTTTGTTTCTTGAATTTTTCTTCAAATAATATTCTGTGTTCATCCCTCTTCTTCTTATCTTAATCTTCTTAATTGGGTTGGAATCAAGAGTGGAGACAAGATTGGGTTCTACCCTTTCAATCCGTTGCTTATGCAAAACGTCTCCACGATGACTACACCACCCATGGAAGAGTAGTTCTTTTTAGTAATCGATCGACCTCTATCCTTCTCCATTCATTTATTTTGAATCAATGAGATACTGTAATTCACATATTATGATCTATTAATTGAGTTTTTAATTTAAATGAAACTAAGCAAGCAATTGAATAGTTAACACAAAACACGCGAGGTCGGGAATTGTGTGAACTGTGAGAGCGCAACCTTAACCGGTAATTCAAAACCACATGGGATCAATTTGTAGAGTTCAAATATAATCCCTAAACTCAATTAATCCTCATTTCCAGAGTGGTTATGTGCCTTAATTTACCACTGACCATAAGCTAATTTTAGAGCATCAATCAAAGCAGGGTGTCGCGATTGCATGTTCCGAAGTTATCCTAAGGTTAAAATTCACTTCAATCTTCGTGGTAAAGTTAATTCTCGTAGGGTTCGGGATTTAACAAATTAAGGGATCATAATTAAGTGAATATTAATTTAAATGATAATGATTAATAAATGATTGAAGAGGTAGAGTTAGATCGATTACGCCTTTTAAAATAGATTTCTAAAAAAACATCTTCTTGTTGTGTCATTCTAATCGAAACTTCATTTCAAAATTAAAAACAAAAAAAAAATGCAATCTTCTTCCAGCAAACTTCTTCTAGATTCATAAACTATAAACAACCACCCCCATCCTTTCAAGTAGTGTTTTTATTCTCTTTTATTTTACTTCTATAATACCTCTAAAAATTGTTTTAATTCACTTCCTCCTTTGAGAGACGACCTTGGTCAGCCACTCTGCTGCACCTAAGTACCCCAAATCACATTAATCATTTGAGGGCGCCCACGACAGCGCTCTTTCAGTGAACACTCTCAAATATGTACGAGAAGCCTTCTGCGACAAACAAAGTGCACTTGATGCGATGATTGTTCAATCTGAAAATGGTTGAAGGGAGACTTGTTGCAGATCACGTCAATGAATTCAATACCATCACAAGTCAATTGATATCGGTGGACATTGCGTTTGGTGTTGAGGTATGTGCACTGGTTTTACTGTCTTCATTACCTGACAGTTGGGAAGCAACTGTAACAGCTGTGAGCAGTTCTTCGGGGAATACAAAGGTGGTTCTGAAGGATGTACGAGACCTAATCCTTAGTGAGGATATCCGAAGAAGAGAATTGGGAAGATTCTATGAACGCTGAAGGAAGAGGAAGATATGTGCTGCGAAACAATCGCAGAGGACGATCGAAGTCAAGAGGAAAGAGCAGAGAAAAGTCAAATGAGCCTGGTCCTACTTGCAGAACGTCCTGGAAGAAAGGACACATCAAGAAAGAGTGCAGAGAAAAACAAAAGGGACCTGAAACCAGTGGAGCAAACATGGTGACTGAAGGAACTGACGATGTGTTGCTGCTAAGTGTGAATAACCTTATGGAGTCTTGGATTTTAGACTTAGGGGCGCCTTTCCAGTCTACATCAGAGAAGGGTTTCCTGAACAATTATGTTTCTGGAAATTTCGGCAAGATACATCTTGCTGATGATGAACTCTTGCAGGTTGTGGGGAAAAGAGATGCACGGATCAAGACAAATAGTGGGAGTTTGTTGGTTCTGGAAAACGTGTGCTACATCCCTGGTTTAAGAAATCTTATTTTTGTTGGGCAACTTGATGATGCAGGTTTCAATACCCATGTTTACTGGTGGTTCCTAGAAGATTACAAAGGGAGCTATGGTCATAGCTCGGGGAGTAAAGACCGGTACCCTGTGCAACATGACAGAGACCTGTATAGTCATGGTTGCATCATTAAATGATGTCGGAGATTCACAACTGTGGCACTACAGGTTAGGCCACATGCGCGAGAAGAAGATGTAGGTGCTGCATCAAAAGGACTGCCACCAGAGCTGAAGTCGGTGGAAGTTGGTTTATGTGAAGATGAAATCCTTGGAAAGCAGAAGAAAGTATCATTTGCAAAAGGAGGTAGGACATCAAATCTTGGGAAGCTGGACCTGGTGCACACAAATGTTTGGAGGCTTGCACCGGTACATTCCCTTGGAGGGTCACAATATTATGTGATATTTATTGACGACTCAACAAGGAAGGTATGAGTTTACTTTCTGAAAAGAAAATCTGATATGTTTAAGATGTTTTAGAATTGGAAGGTCAGTGTAAAATGAGTCATGAACAAAGTTGAAATGCGCAAGGTTTGACAATGGTAGAGAGTACGACAGTAGTGAGTTTAGGGAATTCTATTTAAATAATGGAATTTGATGGGAGAAGACTATTCCATGAACACCACAACAAAATGGTGTAGGTGAAAGAATGAATAGGACGCTGAATGAACGTGCTAGAAGCATAAAACTACATTTAGGGTTACCCAAGAACTTCTGGGCTGATGTAGTGAACATGGTAGCATATCTCATCAACAGGAGTCCATCTGTACCAATGAGAGAATGTCTACCCGATGAGCTCTGGTCTGGTAAGGAGGTAAGACTCACATTTACAAGTCTTTGGCTGTTTGACATATGTACATGTTGCTGATGCGAGGGACAAGCTAGATGCTAAGTCCAAAAGATGTTTCTTTATTGGTTATGATGTTGAGGAGTTTGTTTATCGCTTTTGGGATGATCTCAACAAGATGGTCATTAGGAGTGGTATTTCATGAAAGTGTCACGTATAAGAATCGTCATGCAGTTGAAGATGAAAATGAGAACAAAGAATTAAAGTGCAAAGAGCAAGTGGAGCTTGAAGGTGTGCTTAAGCATGAGACACCAGAACCAGTGAAGTCTACTCAAATGGATTTGAGGAGATCAACAAGGGTGAGAAGACCTGTGCAGAGGTATTCACCATCCTTACATTATCTGTTATTGACTGACGTTGGAGAACCAGAATGTTTTAAAGAGGTAATGCAGTTGAAAGAGTCGAGCAGGTGAGAGTTGGTCATGAAAGAATAAATTTCTTCACTACATGACAACAATACTTGGGAGTTACACATCTACCTCGAGGGAAGAAAACATTACAGAACAAATGGGTGTATCGGGTCAAGGAAGAACATGATGACAAGAGGAGGTTCAAGGCAAGGTTGGTGGTGAAAGTCTTTCAGCAGAAGGAGATAGTGGATTTCACTGAAATTTTCTCACCTGTAGTGAAGCTTACCACCATCCGGGTGGTTCTAAGTATTGTTGTATCAGAAGATTTATACATTGAGCAGCTTGATTTGAAGACAGCTTTCCTCCATGGAGATCTGAAGGGGAATATCTATATGCAGCAGCCCAGGGGATATGTTGAGTCTGGGAAGGAAGACCTGGTGTGCAAATTCTATAAGACCTTATATGGGTTGAAGCAGACACCCAGACAGCGGAACAAAAAATTTGATTCATTTATGTCTAAAAATGAATACAAACAATGTGGCATGGATCAATGTTGCTACATAAGTCTTTTGGTGATGAATATATTATATTGCTTATATATGTGGATGACATGCTCATTGCAGGATCATGTATGCAGAGGATTGATGAGTTAAAAGGGTAGTTGGCCAAGGAGTTCGAGGTGAAGGATCTTGGATAAGCTGACAAGATTTTGGGGATGATGGTCAAGAAAGACCGTGAACCTTAATGTTATCACATGCTCATTACATTGGGAAGGTTTTGAGAAGATTCAGTATGCTGGAAGCAAAGTCAGCCTCTATTCTTCTTGTGGGCCATTTCAAACTAACAAAGGAGTAATCACCGAAGACAACAAAAGAGGTTGAGTACGGCAAAGGTTCCATACGTATCAGCTGTTGGAAGCCTGATGTATGCCATGGTTTGTACTCGATTCGACATTGCTCATGCAGTGGGAGTTATGAGTAGTTACATTACGAACCCTGGAAAACCATTGGAAAGCTGTAAAGTGGATACTGAGGTATCTGAAGGGAAGCAAGGAGGTATCTCTATGTTTTGGAAAGGAAAAGTCATTGCAGGGATATGTGGATGCCGACCTTGGAGGTGACGTCAACAGCAGGAGTACCACAGGTTATGTATTTATCTGTGGAGAAACTGCAGTAAGTTGGATATCACAATTGCAGAAGGTGGTGACTTTATCCACCATAGAGTCAAAATATATTGTTGTAACAGAAGCTGGAAAGAAGATGGTTTGGCTGAAGAAATTTTTGGATGAGTTGGGTAGAAAGGGAGAGGAAGTGAGAGTGCTATACATCTGCAAAGAACCCAGTGTTTCATACCAGGACGAAACATATTCAGTTGAAGTACCATTTCATCAGAGGTTTGATACATGATGAGTTGTTGATATTGCAGAAGATTTGTGGAACCAACAATCCGACAATCATGTTGATGAAACCGATGGTTATACATAAATTGAGGCACTGTTGTGCCTTTGTTGGTCTCCAGTGATGAACGGAGGATGAGAGGCATAATATGAGAGGACAACATGAGAGCACAAGAGGAAAACAACTGGTATTTCATGAATCGTCAGTTTGAAGTTGAAGTTGTGAATGGAAAACACACATTGGTGAATGAAGTAGAGGAAGAGCTCAGATTAAGTAAGTTGTCTAAGTCAGTGACATCGAAGTTGGTCCGCGTAACGGATTATGCTCAAAGTGGGAGATTGTTGGATTGGTGTAGCCCGATCCGTTTCTGGATGATGATTGGGTTGAATGTTTCCGGCCCATACTGCGCACCAGGCCGCAACTATTGCGGGTTAAGCTTCGCAGTGAGCTCGTTGGTGGTTGCAGGGGGCCGAAGGCCTCGGGCCAAATTTTGTCACTGTGGCAACTCTGACCACTGTAGCAAAGCTGACTGATTGCCATCGACAGGGTACTGTAGCAGTGCAGACTTTTGGCATGACTACTGTAGCGACACGGACTTATAGTTGCCGACCACTGTAGCACTTTAGACTTGGGTGGCCGCGACATTGTATCAACGCAGACTTCTAGCCGCCTTTCACTGTAGCACAACGGACTTTCTGTGCAGTTGGTTGAATAATGCTTCATCCTTCTTATTAGTTCATTTCGGGTTAGGGTTTATGTGTGTGAGAACTCTGAAAAACTCTCTGTAATTTGTGCTCCCGACTATAGTGAAATTCTGCCTCTCCTTGGACGTAGGGATCATTTTCTGAACCACGTAAATTTCTGTGTCCCGTGTGATTCTTCTTCTTTCGATTTCGACTTTTCTTCATCCGTAAACCTATTTCCGTCGTTGCCACTCCCCCGAGTCTTGCACGCCTTAGGATATTTGGATCCATAGGGTGTTAAGTGGTATCGTCTGTGGATAGATAAATCAAGTTATCAAAAGTGCATAGTCAGTCGAGATGTAGTGCTTCATGAGTCTGGTCTCTCAATGATAAAGGAAGAGAATCCGTAGAGTCTTCTGATAAGGATGGAGAATCCTCTAGACCTCCATCACCTATAGGTGTTGAAATTCCTATGGAAACTAAAGACCAATCCCAATCCGGGACTGATTCTGCTCCTTCCATTCCCCAGACTCAAGGTGAATCCGATTCTGATTCGGATTCTGAACCTGAAACAGAGGAACCAGATAATCTAAGAAATTATCACCTCATCTGAGATAGAGAGAGGAGAGTAATTAGGCCTCCAGCCCGCTTCAATCAGGCTGATATTGCTGCCTATTCGTTAAATGTTGCTCGAGGTCTGTTTAATGATGAACCTCAATCTTATGAGCAAGCTCTTAAATCCAAAGAAGCGTCTAAGTGGTTAGGTGCCATACAAGAAGAGACGAATTCACTCCTTAAGAATAATACTTGGGCTGTTTCCAAACCAACTAACCAGAAGATTATAGGTTCTAAGTGGATATATGAGATGGAAAACAATTTTGGAGAAACTAAAATCAAGTTTAAAGACTGAATAGTTGCTAAAGGCTTCCTTCATCGTGAAGGTATTGATTATAGTGAGATATTCTCCCCAGTTGTTAAACAATTATCTATAAGGATTCTTCTTGCTTTTGGTGCTAAGTTTGATTTGCATGTTGAACAGTTAGATGTAAAAACTGCTTTTCTGCATGGTACCGTTGATGAAACAATTTATATGACTCCTCCCGAATGATTTTTAAATCTGTTTAAACCGAATCAAGTTTTCCTTCTTTAGAAGTCATTATATGGGCTTAAACAGTCTTCTAGGCAATGGTATAAAATGTTGGACTCTTTATTATTGAAAATCATTCTTCCAGAAGTAAGTTTGATGCATGTGTATACTATAAAACTGTTAAACATGAATCTGATTATCTGATATTATATGTTGATGACATGATTTTAATCTGTAAAAATATGAGGACTATAAATTGCGTTTAGAACCAATTGAACTCTGCTTTTGAAATGAAAGACTTAGGGCATGCTTATCAAATCTTGGGCATGGATATAATCAGAGATAGAAAGGCTCAAACCTTGCTCTTATCTCAGTTTTCTTATGATAAGAAGGTATTAAAAAGATCTCTTTGGGTTTTGGGCATCCTCGATCTGCATTGGGGAATAGAGAAAATATGTCAGTAAGCCCCACAATTATATTTAATATAAATTGCAAGCACTTGTGAGCACATGCATGTTTATGTATTTATATATGCATATGATAAATCAATTCTGCTGCAGACAGCATTTCTTAAAACAGCATTTAAAAAAATTTCTTCCAAATTTTAATTTCATTTAGTTGAATGTGTTGAGAAAACCAATTGGCAGATACCGACTTTAACATGTTTTGTTAAGGTAAGGATAAATCAAAGATTTCTTGAGAACATATGCATGCGGAGAAGCACCCTCTTCGATCAAGCTGTCTCAAGTGTTCGAAAGGATCTACTCAGTCAGCCTCTTCAACTGCTGTTGGGTGTTGATGTACTTGGAAATGCAAGCAGTGCATATGAGTAAAGGTGTAGCAGCCTTGTCAATGGATAAGAAATTCATTCAAAGCTGACAGAGACATGTACTGTAAAAAAATGTATTTGTTTTCATTTATATTCACTTGTGCATAAAATGAAAATTTTAAGCATTTTACTGTCTTGAAAACATTGCTATGATAAAATAGGGTAAAAATTGATGAAAAATGTTTTCACTGGCCATCAGCTATGTATTGATAAGATTCCAACTTTGGAACTCTAGAATTTAGTCCTTCGATGAGTTACCCACTGTCTCAAATGCTAAGTATTATTCTATTCTAAAGGTATTCCAAGCTGGAGAAGCTCCGGCATGGTAATTTTTTTTCCTTGCCTTAATTTGAAACGCAAGCAATAATAGAATTGGTTACTCCTTAGATAATGTGGCAGAAAAGTAGGCCATCCGATGTCTTTGTAGCCAGGTATTGTGCATAGATTTCAAAGCTAATGTTTCTTCAATGTATGCTACTGCTGGCAGGAAAGCCAGGGTGTGGAGGACCTTGGTGATGTTACTGGAGAGGGAGGTGGCGCACTGGCCAAAGGCTTTTTCAGGGGTGTGACAGGGATTCTGACGAAGCCTCTTGAAGGTGCAAACAATTCTGGTGTTGAGGGTTTTGTCCAAGGTGCTGGAAAAGTAACAATAGGTGCTGCTGCACAACCTGTGAGTGGGGTCCTTGATCTTCTATCCAAAACCACAGAAGGTGCCAGTACTGTTAGAATGAAGATCGCATCTGCTATAACATCAGAAGAACAGCTCCTTCCGAGGAGGCTTCCTCGGGTTATCGGTGGTCATAATTTGCTTCAACCATATGATGAATACAAAGCACAGGGGCTGGTGCTTGATTTATCATATATTTGTTTTAATTTTTTTGCTCTAGGTTGAATGGGAATGATTTCTTTTTTGAGGATGGATACATGTGATAATTAAGTAGTCAGTCTAATTAAATAGGATGTCATAAGTAAACCTCTTTTGTTCATTGAAGTGAATAAGACATTAAAAGCTAAAAAAATTAAAAATAGAATCGTTAAAATATAAGAGATTTGATGAATTAGACCCCAACAAGAAAACCCATTGTTGACAAGACATGGTCTCAAATACTACTATACTTCAATAAATTTCACAAAATTTCAATGAATATTCTGTCTCCTTAAACCAGTTTTACCTTGACTGGATAAATCTCGATCACTTGAGTAAAGATATTAAATGGCTAAAAACCACCTTTGATCTAAATTAAGTTTACAGACTTTGTAACTGATTTGAGTGCTTGAATTTCTCTAGAGTAAAGGAATATCCTGCAAATGATGGATGGTGCCGATATTTTTGATGCTACTGTGGAGAGTGGTTAATCATGAATTCTTTGAAAATATTTAGGATATTTATAGCAGACATTTACAAGTAAAATTATTTTTGGTGGGCAGAATCGGGTTCATTTTTTGGGCAGGTTAACCTTTTTAACGTGCGTGGAAAGTTCATCCTAACAGCTTATGAGTATAATTATCAAATTGAAATACAAATCCATAAAGTCCGTTTATGCATTTATAATTTGCAACAAAAATTTATCAGGTGAGTAGCATACTTATATCAATACACTATATAAAGTTTTAATGGTTCAAAATGTTGGAAATGTGCAGTAAAGGCGTCACCCCGATGTAGTGGTTTAGACTACGTTACGGTCTATACTATGATACACCATGATGTGACAGTTTTATGTAATTTGTGAAATGGTGTGTCTCGGCTTCCTATTCCAAGCTGACATTCTCAGTTTTATTATCATATGATGATTTATCTAGAAGTGTTATTAACGTCCAACTCAATTGTTTAAATGCTGATCAATTAATCACCAATGAGAAACTAAGAGTTGCAACCGTTGTAACTCATAAAATCTTTATGAAACATTTCTTTCAATATAGTCGAATATTTGGAATCCAAAGATATCAACTGGTTCTTAGTTTGTGTTGGGTGTATCTGAATGGTGTGAAATTCTTCTGTGCAAACCTCTCTCGCTCTCGTTCATTTAACCCTTCTCCAAGGCTCTAGTAAGCTAGAAAAATGAAAATTTCAGGCTCTACACAATACAAAACTGACATGGTTCTTAAATATTTCCAGACCATAAGTGTTATGAAATGGTCGTGGTATTTTTTGCAAAACAACCATAGAAAAGCATTATAAAAAACAAAAATAATTTTTTGACATCACCATGATGTGTTCAATTGATCACTATGTCGTGGCGATATCCACCATGATTACATACCATGTTCTGCTTGGTGTTGAGAAGCTACAATCCCATGTTGCAATCCCATGTTGCAATCCCATGTTCTGGTTGGTGTTGGGGAAGATGCTTGACACCTTCAGACTTATGAAGATCCGATAAAAAAACCGTTTAGTTGAACCTCCAGTTCACCGAAAGTTCATATCCACCAATAGTTCAACACAACAAAATCTCGAACTACTAGTTTTTCCACCTCTGTCTTTGAGCATTGAAATTAGAAAGACAAACTTCATCCTAATCACCACTCTAAAGATGAAACACATGCACACAAGCAAGCATTCAAAGTGTAGGAAATAAAAGACATTAGTTTTACACAGTTCAAGCTTAGAAAGTGAGTGTTACACTTTTTTGTAATTCAGTTTAGTAATTGTATTACCGATGAATTTCGCAATCAACCATCCATTGACTTTATCGTTCAATTGAGATTTCCAATGAGTCAACCAGTACACTGTTCATCATGCCCAAAGACCAAACTGCCCAACATCCATCGGAAGTTATGAACTTCCGATAGTCTACCTTGTATGCTGAAGATTCTGTTGCCGTTGCTCTGACAAGGCCAAAGTGAATTACCAGAGATTGAACTTCTGGTGACTTGTACTTCAGATATTCTGAACTTTCGATGCCCAAACATCCTAACAGTCTCCCACTTGAAGACTTGTTTTAGGAAACCTCATTGTCATCCTCCAACACTTTGGGCAAACCAACTCCTCATTCCACATATGTTTCAATATTCTCCATCTTCATCTCACTCAGTCGAGTCCCACTGAGGCATAATGACTCCTTCCCAGCTTCTGTAGGTGTGACATATTATGCTTCAATTGTAGACAAAGTCACCACATGTAGCTGTGAAATTCAGTTGATCGACACTCCTCTAAAGGTAAACACAAAACCCATTGTGCTTTTCTGTGAGTCAGAATCACCGGAAAAATCCAAATCAACAAATCCTAATAGAGGACCATCTTCCCTGTACCATAAAGATTTATCTACCAATCCTTTCAAGTATCAGATGTTCCACTTCATAAATTCTCAGTGCTCTTTCCTAGGGTTAGACATGAAATGACTTACTACTCCCACTATAAAGGCAATGTCTGACTGATTACAAAACATCACATACATCAAGCTTCCCACAACCGAAGCACATAGAACTTTCTCCATGTACCGGACCTCATCTTCCGTTGAAGGTACCTATGCCTTGGATAACTTGAAGAGGCCATTATAGACACGATTGGTCTTGATATTTTAATTGAAATTCTTTAGCGTGAATGGTTGGGAGTCTCAATTGTGAATGTATATATGAAGTACATTTTCATAATCAGTTTGTCCAATAATCGATCTATTACATTAATTATAATTAATAGTTCATTTTTTCTACAAGGGTATATATCATTTCCATATAAAATGAAAACCCTGTGAATAAAAATTAGGACTCATTAATCCAACTATCATTTCTATAGAAAAATTTAATTGGATAATGAAAAAATTATAATTAAACAGATGAATTAGCCACAATGCTTGAACAAAAAATAATAGAAGATAGGCTATTCTTAATGCCTGCAATGCATGAGTAAAACTTTACAGTGTAATCATATAAAATATATTTTTATTTTTTCATTACTTATTCTTTTTTGTTTTCTAGGAACCATTGGATGTTCATTGCAGTCAATTTGGACGCTCCAAAGGATTATTTTTTAGATCCAAGGCATGGACATCCAATAAATTGATCACACATGATGTCCATTGTGAATTTATAATGCATCACAATCAACATTTTATAGATAAACTTCAAATTATACATTTTATAACGTGTTTTAATGGGAATTTTATTTTGATAGGGTGATCATTAAATATCGATAAAATCATGGTATGAGGATGGTGACTGGCTATAAGACACCTATGGATTTCTATACATTGATACTGAAACTCCAAAGGATCGAATAACAACTGAGAAGGGGGGGGGGTTGAATTAGTTCATTTTTTTATAAGTTTATTTTTTAGAAACTTAACCCCTGCAACTTGTTAAAGTTCATTAACTTATTATCTTTTTGTAAATACTCATGCATGAAAAAGTAGGAAAGTAAGCAAAGCGCACAAGATTTACAAGGTTTGAACTTAGTGTGAGAACCTACATCCTTCTCATAGCTACTCATGTGGGTCTATAGAAATTCACTATTATGAAGAAGTGAATACAACTTGTGACAACTCCCATTAGACATCTTATATCTCCCGATATGAATGATTATATTGACTCCCGTCAGTTTATAAAGTTTTCTTACAAACAGTTGAGCCAAAACAAAAGAATAATTAATTTGTTCAAACTACTCCACAAATGCTCTATCTGGATCCTCAGTCTGATGTGGATGGGTTCGATTGACTCATTACGATGAACCTTCTTCTCAAACTGCACTTCTCAAACTTTTCTCAACTACTCAGTCTGATCTTTCTTAGTTCGGTAAGAAAAATTTTCACTGCCTGATATTCTAATGAGATCACTATTCGAAAAGATAACTCTGACATGTATTCTGCAGCTCTTTGCCTTTTCTGCTCATGTAAAAGGTTGCAAAGTACAAATGTACTATGCTTCTATTTATAGGCATCCCATAATGGAAAAGGTAAGAAACTGAAAAACTTTTCCTGCTTACTCAAAATCAAAAACCTCAGAATTTCACCTGTATTTGAACTCCATGTTTGACCACTTCAACTCTTCTAGAACCTTCTTGAATCATCTTGGGTATTCTTAGTAATTAGCCTTCTTGAACTTCATAACTTTTCTTCAATATGATGGAACTTTTTCATCTCATTACAATGGAACTTCCTCTGCTCATTCCTAATTGATTTTCCTTATTAGAGTTAGTCCGTTTGACTTTCCTTCTCAGAGTTAGTTTGATTTACTTTCCTCCTCAGAGCCAGTCTGATTGAATTTCCTTCTCAGAGTCAGATTGAATTTCCTCCTCAGAGTCATTCCAATGGAATCCTCATAATGACGTAATTCTCATTATAATGGAAACTCCACTCTATAACTTTGAAATTCTTCAAACCTCATCAGCTATAACTCATTCAGACTTACGAAAACTTTTATGTCCGGTACTTCTGGATCTAATGAAATTTTTTTCTTGATTCCTGGAACTGATACAATCTTTACGATTCCTCGATTTTTTCTAAAGCATTTATCACAAGAGTTTTCATGATTTATGAGAATTTCAAGATTGGAAAAACATTGTCTGACTTAAGGTAAAAAAGTTTAAGAACTTTCTAACTCTTGGCATCACTATCTTCATTGAACCTCTTCAACAACATTTTGAATTTCTGATGAATTCTGCAACTGGTGTTTCTCAGTCCAATACTTTGCATCCGGTGCTTCTTAGTTCGATCCTCTACATCCAGAAAATAACTTTCTCAAAAAAAAAAAACATTTCCCCCTTTATTTTTGGGTTCAAACATTCATCAACTTTCACCTATTTTTCAGAAACATCCTTTTACAAAAGATTATTTTTCAACAAATACAAAAACATTGTTAAAACAAAACATTACAAAGGTTCTTCAAATACAAATTAAGGTATATATAATAATATTTCACTATCAAAACATATATCTAAAAAAATTACTTATTTTGATTAATGTTTCTGAAGTGTCTAAAACAAAATAATGATAATGATTTTGGATATTGCATTTGTAAATTTAGGAAATATATCATATTTGATCAACAAACTATCATCCCCAAAGTGTTATTTTAGAAGGTAATTATAAGTTCATTTAAAATATTTATTAATTGTTTTCTTGTCTATATTTTTCCAGTACTACCAGGATTGTCGTCAGTTTATGTGTTCAAAAGAATAAGTAGATTTGTTTAAAAGCGAGTGGATAGAGTGCATGGTATTAGATTGTTTTCCAAAATAATGAAGAGGTAATTTCCTATTACGTCTATAATTATGTTTTTATTTCTTAGAGATCATGATGAGCTGATTGACATGATCAAAAGTTTCATTTCATCCTCACATTGTTACTAAAGTTACAAATCACCTAAAAGGGGTCAAAATCAAGAAAACGGGTTTGTATTGTTGTGGAAACTTAAAAGAACGATACTTGTGACATTTTTGATTTACAGGAATCAACCACACATCAATACGATGCTCGGATTTCTCGGTATGATACAAAGTACCATTCTAGTTTTTTATTTTTATTAAAAGGACATATCACCCATAAAGGGGTCAAAAATAAGAAGGCAAGTTTGTATTGGCATAAAAACTTAGGAAAATGACCCTCAAGTCATTTTGGATTTGTAGGAGTCAATTGCACATCAATTTGATGTTTGGATTTCTCGATGTGATGGAAAATATGATTTCAAAATTTTAACACTTATTAATAAATGACAGATCACCAGTTTAGGGGTCAAAACTTAGAAAACAGGTCCAGATTGGCATAAAAAATAGGAAACAAATCTTAGTAATTTTGGATCTTTAGTAATCATATGTAAATTAATCGAATACTTGAATTTCTTAGTATGATCAAAAGTTTTGTTTTACCTTCATATTGTTATTAAAGTTCCAGGTCACCTAAAAGGGGTCAAAACCAAGAAAACGGGTTTGGAATACCATCAAAGCATATAATGATGATCCTAAAATCATTTTTGATCTATAAAAATTAACCACATGTCAATTCGATGCACGAATTTATAAGTATGATCCAAAATACTATTTCACATTTTTGTTTTTATTAAAATGGAATATCACCCGTCAAGGGGTCAAAACCGAGCATATAAATTCAGATTGATGTAAAAAACTAGTGCAATGATTCTTGAATCATTTGTGATATGTAGGAATCAACCTCACATCAATATAATACCCGTATTTCCTAGTTTGAAGGAAAACATGATTTCATATTTTTAACACTTTTTAATAAATGAAAAATCACTTTTGTTGGATTCATAGCTATGCATACAAGCTCATATTGACATGAAAACATAGGAAAATAATATTTGTGTCGTTTCTAATATGTTGGAATCAAACACACATCAATATAATGCTTGAATTGATCAGTATGATCAATTGTGTAATTTCACCTTCACACTATTATTAAAATAAAAAATCACTTAATTAAAGGGGTCAAAACTGAGTAAATGAGTTTGTATTTCCATGGAAACTTAGGAGAACGACCCTTGGGACATTATTTGATTTATAAGAATCAACTTTGCGCTAATGCAATGCTTGGAATGCTTAGTATGATCCAAAGTACCATTTCACCTTTATATTTTTATTAAAATGACATATCACTCATCAAGGGGTCAAAACCAAGTAAGTGAGTTCAGTTTGGAAAAAAAATTTAAGGCAGTGATCCTTGAATCATTTTTTATTAGTAGTAATAAACCACACATTAATGTGATGTCTGGATTTCTCGGTATGATGGAAAATATGATTTCAAATTGTCAACAATTATTAATAAATGAAAAATCATCAGTGTAGGGGTTAAAACTGAGAAAACAGTTTCGGATTGTTATAAAAAATTAAGACAATGTTATTAAAATCATTCAGATTTATTAGAATCAAACACACATCAATCCAATACCTGAACTTCTCGGTATGGTCAAAAGTGTTGTTTGGCCTTCATATTGTTATTAAAGTGTCATGTCATCTAAAAGGGGCCAAAACTGAGAAAAAAAGACCATATTACCATTAAAACATAGAAATATGATCCTAAAATCATTTTTGAATTGTAAGAATTAACTGTGTGTTAATTTGATTCCTGAATTTTTTGATATGATCCAAAGTACCATTTCACCTTTCTATTTTTATTAAAATGTTTTTTCACCTACCAAGGGGTAAAAACTGAACAGATAAGTTTAAATTGATTTAAAAACTTAGTAAAATGATCCTTGCATTATTTTTAATATGTGGGAATCAACCTTGTATCAATATGATGCTCGAATTGCTCGTTATAATGAAAAATATGATTTCATATTGTTAACACTTATTAATAAATAAAAAATCACTTTTATAGAAGTCATAATAGAGAAATCAATCTCGGATTGATGTGGAAACTTATGAAAAAAAATCTATGAGTCATTTCTAATCAGTTGGAATCAACCACATGTTAATCTGATATCTGAGTTGATCGACATGGTCAAAAGTAATATTTTTCCTATAAATTTTTATTAAAGTAACAAATCACCGACAAGGGTAAAAACAAGAAAATGAGTTTGTATTTCAATGGAAACTTAGAAGAATGATCCTTGATACATTTTTTATTTTCATGAATCGATCACACATCAATTTGATGCTTGGATTTCTCAGTATGATCTAGAGTAACATTTCACCTTTGTATTTTTACTAAAATGACATATCACCCATCAAGGGGTCCAAACCAAGAAAAAGACCTCATATTGACATGAAAACTTAAGAAAATGATAATTGGGTCATTTCTAATCTATATTAATCAATTGAACATTGATGCTCAGATTGCTCGGTATGATCCAAAGTACAATTTCACTATCAAAACATATATCTAAAAAAATTACTTATTTTGATTAATGTTTCTGAAGTGTCTAAAACAAAATAATGATAATGATTTTGGATATTGCATTTGTAAATTTAGGAAATATATCATATTTGATCAACAAACTATCATCCCCAAAGTGTTATTTTAGAAGGTAATTATAAGTTCATTTAAAATATTTATTAATTGTTTTCTTGTCTATATTTTTCCAGTACTACCAGGATTGTCGTCAGTTTATGTGTTCAAAAGAATAAGTAGATTTGTTTAAAAGCGAGTGGATAGAGTGCATGGTATTAGATTGTTTTCCAAAATAATGAAGAGGTAATTTCCTATTACGTCTATAATTATGTTTTTATTTCTTAGAGATCATGATGAGCTGATTGACATGATTAAAAGTTTCATTTCATCCTCACATTGTTACTAAAGTTACAAATCACCTAAAAGGGGTCAAAATCAAGAAAACGGGTTTGTATTGTTGTGGAAACTTAAAAGAACGATACTTGTGACATTTTTGATTTACAGGAATCAACCACACATCAATACGATGCTCGGATTTCTCGGTATGATACAAAGTACCATTCTAGTTTTTTATTTTTATTAAAAGGACATATCACCCATAAAGGGGTCAAAAATAAGAAGGCAAGTTTGTATTGGCATAAAAACTTAGGAAAATGACCCTCAAGTCATTTTGGATTTGTAGGAGTCAATTGCACATCAATTTGATGTTTGGATTTCTCGATGTGATGGAAAATATGATTTCAAAATTTTAACACTTATTAATAAATGACAGATCACCAGTTTAGGGGTCAAAACTTAGAAAACAGGTCCAGATTGGCATAAAAAATAGGAAACAAATCTTAGTAATTTTGGATCTTTAGTAATCATATGTAAATTAATCGAATACTTGAATTTCTTAGTATGATCAAAAGTTTTGTTTTACCTTCATATTGTTATTAAAGTTCCAGGTCACCTAAAAGGGGTCAAAACCAAGAAAACGGGTTTGGAATACCATCAAAGCATATAATGATGATCCTAAAATCATTTTTGATCTATAAAAATTAACCACATGTCAATTCGATGCACGAATTTATAAGTATGATCCAAAATACTATTTCACATTTTTGTTTTTATTAAAATGGAATATCACCCGTCAAGGGGTCAAAACCGAGCATATAAATTCAGATTGATGTAAAAAACTAGTGCAATGATTCTTGAATCATTTGTGATATGTAGGAATCAACCTCACATCAATATAATACCCGTATTTCCTAGTTTGAAGGAAAACATGATTTCATATTTTTAACACTTTTTAATAAATGAAAAATCACTTTTGTTGGATTCATAGCTATGCATACAAGCTCATATTGACATGAAAACATAGGAAAATAATATTTGTGTCGTTTCTAATATGTTGGAATCAAACACACATCAATATAATGCTTGAATTGATCAGTATGATCAATTGTGTAATTTCACCTTCACACTATTATTAAAATAAAAAACCACTTAATTAAAGGGGTCAAAACTGAGTAAATGAGTTTGTATTTCCATGGAAACTTAGGAGAACGACCCTTGGGACATTATTTGATTTATAAGAATCAACTTTGCGCTAATGCAATGCTTGGAATGCTTAGTATGATCCAAAGTACCATTTCACCTTTATATTTTTATTAAAATGACATATCACTCATCAAGGGGTCAAAACCAAGTAAGTGAGTTCAGTTTGGAAAAAAATTTTAAGGCAGTGATCCTTGAATCATTTTTTATTAGTAGTAATAAACCACACATTAATGTGATGTCTGGATTTCTCGGTATGATGGAAAATATGATTTCAAATTGTCAACAATTATTAATAAATGAAAAATCATCAGTGTAGGGGTTAAAACTGAGAAAACAGTTTCGGATTGTTATAAAAAATTAAGACAATGTTATTAAAATCATTCAGATTTATTAGAATCAAACACACATCAATCCAATACCTGAACTTATCGGTATGGTCAAAAGTGTTGTTTGGCCTTCATATTGTTATTAAAGTGTCATGTCATCTAAAAGGGGCCAAAACTGAGAAAAAAAGACCATATTACCATTAAAACATAGAAATATGATCCTAAAATCATTTTTGAATTGTAAGAATTAACTGTGTGTTAATTTGATTCCTGATTTTTTTGATATGATCCAAAGTACCATTTCACCTTTCTATTTTTATTAAAATGTTTTTTCACCTACCAAGGGGTAAAAACTGAACAGATAAGTTTAAATTGATTTAAAAACTTAGTAAAATGATCCTTGCATTATTTTTAATATGTGGGAATCAACCTTGTATCAATATGATGCTCGAATTGCTCGTTATGATGAAAAATATGATTTCATATTGTTAACACTTATTAATAAATAAAAAATCACTTTTATAGAAGTCATAATAGAGAAATCAATCTCGGATTGATGTGGAAACTTATGAAAAAAAATCTATGAGTCATTTCTAATCAGTTGGAATCAACCACATGTTAATCTGATATCTGAGTTGATCGACATGGTCAAAAGTAATATTTTTCCTATAAATTTTTATTAAAGTAACAAATCACCGACAAGGGTAAAAACAAGAAAATGAGTTTGTATTTCAATGGAAACTTAGAAGAATGATCCTTGATACATTTTTTATTTTCATGAATCGATCACACATCAATTTGATGCTTGGATTTCTCAGTATGATCTAGAGTAACATTTCACCTTTGTATTTTTACTAAAATGACATATCACCCATCAAGGGGTCCAAACCAAGAAAAAGACCTCATATTGACATGAAAACTTAAGAAAATGATAATTGGGTCATTTCTAATCTATATTAATCAATTGAACATTGATGCTCAGATTGCTCGGTATGATCCAAAGTACAATTTCACTTTTTTATTTTTATTAAAATGCTATATCACCTGTCAAGGGATCCGAACTAATTAAGCAAGTTTAGATTGATGTAGAAACATAGGGAAATGATTCTTATATCTATTTTTATCTATAGGAATCAACTACACATCAATTTGATGTCTGTATTGTTTGGTTTGATGAAAACTATGATTTCAAATTGTTAAAACTTATTAATAAATGAAAAATAACCAATTTAGGGGTCAAAATTATGGAAATAGGCTTGGATTGGTGCAGAAAATTAGGACAATAATCTTAAAGTCAGTTAGGATCTATAGGAATCAAACACACATCAATCCAATTACTAAATTTCTTAGTATGATTGAAAGTTTAATTTGACCTTTATATTGTTATTAAAGTACTAAGTCACCTAAAAGGGGTAAAACCCAAGAAAATAAGTTTGGATTACTATGAAATCATAACAGGATAACCCTCAAATCATTTTTGATATGTTAGAATTATCCATGTATCAATCTGATGCTCAGATTTCTTGATATGACCCAAAAATACTATTGCACCTTTTTATTTTTATTAAAATGAGATATCACCCATCAAAGGGTTAAAACCAAGTATATTGGTTGAAATTGATGTAAAAACATGGAATAAAAATCCATGAATCATATATGATCTGTAGGGATCAATCGCTCATCAATCTGATGCTCAGATTGCCTAGTATGATGAAAATTATGTTATCATATTGTTAACACTTATTAATAAATGAAAAATCACTTGTGTAGGGGTCATAACCCCAAAAAAATCTTGGATTTTCATGAAAACTTAGGACAAAATTCCTCAAGTCATTATTGATTTGCAGGAATCAACCACATGCTAATCCAACACTCGAATTGCTTAGTGCGATCAAAAGTGTTCTTTGATCAAAAATATAGTTTGAAGTTTATCATGGATTATATAACATTATAATAACATTTTTTTTTTATTTTTTATGTACTATAAGTAAGATTTTTTGTTTTTAATTACAAGCACACTCTTTTGTACAAGGTTCGGTTGATTGTTGGAGAAGGCATGCTATGAGATTTTTGTTTTTTGCATTGGTTGTAATTATTTTTTATTATAATTAAGTTTTACATCAATATAATTGTGTTGTGCAGTTTTTAATGTAATATTTGGATTGAAATGATGGTATAATGTAGATTTAATGATGGTGCATTGTAATTGTTTTTTATACACTGTTTTTATGTTTAATATGATGTAATGTGACATTAGTAGTGCATTAATTGTGTTTATTTGTAACATTTGAACTATGCTTTTTTAATATATAATATTTTTATTATTATAATATTTGTATTATAATTGTTTTTTGTGATATTTTATTCTTTAATTTTTTTATGTTTTAGGGTTTCTGTAAAGCTTCTATAGATGTAGTGGCTCTACACCACTTTTTAGGGTTTTATCAATGTTTAAACTAATGTCGATAAAGTCACTCTTTAACAACATTAAAAAAAACATTGATGAAAGTTACCCTGTATCAGTATTTTTTTAGCGCTGATAGATGAGGCTTATATCAACGCTTTTTTAGTGTTGATAAATGGTGACTTTATTAGTGATAAAAAATACAGATAATTTTTTTCCTTTATTAGCACTGATAAAAGCTATTGGGTTTTTCATCGCTTATCATGCCAATGTTTTTTTAGCGATGGCAATGCTCATTTTGAGTGCTAATAGTGCCCTTTTATATGGTAGTGTACATTGGAGGGTTGTATGGTTTTGAGAAAACACATCACATCATAATATGTTAAAAATCATGTGTGTCACGTAAAAAAGAAACAATAAAATAATCATGCATGGATCGATAAACATAACATGGAAAACCCATGCTGAAATGGAAATGAGTTTCATATTAAACACATGTATCATAACATATCATCACATTTGAAGCAATCCATAGAAAGAGAGGTAAGTAGACATGAGGGAGACCATATAGGACTTAAAGAGAAAATTCATGATAGATACATTATAATGAATTTGATTTTTCATGTATTATTTTTGGATATTTTATGGATTATTTTCAAGACTAGGTGTTGAGATGGTGTGTGATTCCAAGGTCCGGTGTTCCAAAAATAAATGTTTGAAATATATTAAATATATTAAATAGAACGCACATACAATTTTCCTGAAAATGTGGAATAACTTCTAAATGGGGGCTCAAATCAGAAATCCAAGGGCACCATTGAGTTTAGAACATGGGTTTTACCCTAAGCATGACATAAACTTTGTCGATGAAGGACGTTTGTGGAAAATTCATCACAGGTGTAAAATGAATAAAATAAATAATTAAATTATTTTATTTAATGTGTTGATGTATTAAACTAATTATTTTTATTTATAATCATGCTTATGGTAGATTTACAGGGTTTTCTGTATAACCCTCCAAATCATTAGAGATCCATTGGAGAGCATTGAAGGAGATTCCATTGGCGGACGATGGCCAGATAGAAGATCAATAACCGATTCGAGAAAAAATCAGTAGTTCTTTCCAACGATCATGAAATAACTACTTTATTCATCATAGATTGATCAAAATTGAGGCAATACATTTTTTTGGTTAGATTCTTTCCCCATTTTCTATTTCTATGATGAACATGAATCAATCGACCAACATATTGATTCATGGATTGGTTGTTTTGTGGGATGGATTATTTGTGGGGATCTTTTTTGGGGAAATGATTTGTGATTATTTTGAATATCTCTTCATTCTTCATTCTATAACAATTAATTGTGATCAACATAAATATCGACCAAGGTACATTCCTCATGATTGTTCCTTGTGCTTTTCTCCCATGATTCTTCATTCATCATAGGTGTTCTCCATTGGCCCGTGGTTCGACATACATTGATGAAATTGATCATTGTACACATGTTTCTTGGCACAATGATTTGATATTGTAGATATGAGCTCAGCATTATGTGAAAGTGGTGTGATGATGGAAGCAATAGTGGATTAGATGGTTTTGGGATACCTGATTTGTGTTCTTTGACATGCAATGATGGTTGGATGCGCAATGCTGTTTTATGAGTAGTTTTGGTGGCCAAAATCCAGCGATTTATGGAAGAAAGGTTTTTCCAGGCTAGATCCATGATTTTAGGGGAGATTGAGGTTGAAATCCAAGGTGGAGGTGGCTTTAGAATATGTGGTAGGAAGAACCAGGGCTTCTTGAAAATTTTAGCAAGTACTGTAGAGATACATGATTTATGAGGCCCTCCTAGTGGAAACTTGGGTTTTGGGATGGGGTTAAGGATAACACAGTGTGTGACCCTATCACATGACATGTGAACCCTCCTAGATGACGTAGAATGTACCTCAGACACGGTTTGGAGTATACGATCACGGGCACACCGTGCACTCCCATAGGGACACGACCGGCCTGGATATACATGGGCTTAACTGTGTGCTTGGAAAAAGGTAAAAGTAAATGGGAAAGGGAACACCATGTACCTCTACACAGACATGAGCACAATTCATTTTACATGGGTAGGACCTGGGGCCAAGGGGAAATGTCGTGTACTCCTAGTATACACAATGTAATCCTTCAGACTTGGCTTGGAGCCATTGTTCTCTGTATCTTGGACAATTTTTGTTAGGGAATGTTACATATCTATATTCCCTGAGGGTTAGTATGGAATCACCTTCAACACATAGGATAGAGATCACTTTAGTAAGAATTCTTTGATAGAGTTGTTGGAATCCTTCTGTGAGTCTTGGAGTGAGATCCTCTACCATCTTCTTTCCATAGGTGGATTTCTTAGTAACATTGTGACCAACACTACACAGGTGTTGATCCTATACATTGTGAATTAATCCCAATTGAGTTGTTGGTATATCCCATGGCCTTGGGAGTGATCCTCATCTATGATTGTATCTCTTTAGTCTTTTAATGTATACTTTTCATGACAAGACCTGACGAGCACTACCTCTCAGACGTATGTCATCAGTACTATTAGACTCGTGGATCATGTTCTCATAAACGAGTACTATGTGGAACCTTCGAGTTAGAATCCTAGGTGGGCATTATGGTTGTAAATTTACCTTTATAATGTGTGCCTTTGTTGAGTATTTCTAAATATTCTTGTTATATGTGATTTAGACATATACCTATGTAGAGCTGACTGTTATAATTTTGTTACATGATTTTTGGTTTCAGGGTGTCCTACTGGGTATTATTATACTCACCATTGTATGAGATTTTCCCGCATGTGATGTGTCTTGTGCAGATGATCGAACTTTTAATAGAGTCCCCAAGGGACCAGAACTAGATGGTTCTTAGTGAGACTAAAAAAACATAGGATTATTCCTATGGTATCTTGACAACAGTCCCCATCTTTACTTTTAGGTTGGACTTTTTTTTTCAATCTCTTTGTGTTGGGATTGTATTTGGACCTTTTTACATTCTTTTACTTCCTATCATAATCTGGTTGCGGTATTATATATATGCATGCATGGTTGTTCTGTTATTTTTACATGTCATCATTGTATGGATTTAGAGATGTGTGCCTGTATACAGGTAATTAGGCTAAGGCCTCCCATGTTATTGATATGCCAACTTGGCGTTAGTTTTCATCCCCTGGCCTATTGGAGGTGGGCTTAGGGAGTGAGAACATGGGCCCCTCTGGGACAGATCGTGATAGAGTGGTATCAAAGCGTAATTGGTTCTACCTTAGGATTGGAATCTATGATATTGGTATGGGGAAACAATGTTAAGTGTTTTGAGTTCAGATTTCAGGCCAGGGACTCCAGTGTTGGTATAGTGGCTGACGTATCCATACAATAGGACTCTGATAACCTGTCTTTTTACTTGGTACATTAGAGCACTGGTTGTAGGGAAAACAATGATACATGTATCATATAGGAATGGTTTGTGGTTTCCATTTCATTCTTGAGTCCGCTCTCTAGATATACTCATTGAACATGGTACATCTTGTTTACTTTTAGGATGCCTCCACGACATATTCTAGCCAATATTCATCATTAGGATCATGAAGATGACCCCCTCAATGATAAGGAATTGATACAAGGACCATTTCCAATGATGTTACCTTTAGGTGGTGCACTAGCTATACCACCACCTGTAGAGAAGTAGATGGTACCTGCAGTACCAGTAGATGAGGTGTGTAGGATGAGTACACATCATGAGTTTCAGAAATAAAGACCCCTTAGGTTATGAGGCAAGCTCGACCTATAAGCGGCTTAGGATTTTCTTGAGGTCATGACATGGATTTTCTGTCTGGTCGGACACCAACAAATCAAATGGTAGTCCTAGCAGTGAGCCTTTTTCATGGATCAACGGGATGATGGTATGGTTTGGTAAACCAATCTTATGATGAGGTGACTATGGCATGGTCAGAGTTTGAATGAAATTTTATAGAGGAGTTATCTCTAGCTATGTTGAGAGATGTACATATCTAGGAGCTTCTATAACTTCAACATGGTAGTATGATAATAGCTGAGTATTCATCAAGGTTTACCAACCTCTCCAGGTACTTGGTGTATTTTTTTTGGGATCATTTCTTCCAGGATCAGACCTTTAAGTGAGGAATCTATAGAGACATCCTAGAAAACATTATACCTTTGTGCATTCCTATTCACGCTGGGGTGAAAGAGAAAACTTTGGTGGTTGATAGTTTCTTGGCTGAGCAGATGTAGATAGTGGTTACCGGTAGTGGGAAAGCAGGAGCACAGACTTCGACAGCAGGGATACAACGTCAGTATTAGGGACCTAGATGTATGATATGTTTTAGGAGGAGGTCCCGGGATAGAGGGACTATGGTTCATGGGTCGTAGGATGGGTCTATTCATCCCAAGGAGAGGCGATGATACTCATGTGGTGGTGGGGGATATTTTACACGAGATTGTTTGACCTACCATATGACTAATAGGGAGATAGTAGATGGGCCACTAAGGTAGAGACAAATTTCTAGAATGAATCATCATTGAAAATTTTCTAGAAAAATTACAAAATGATATAATGACCCACTGTAATTTTTTTTTGAAAAAACGGAAAACTACCAGAATGACCCATCGTTGGAAATTTTATAGAAAAATGAAAAACTGTCAGAATGAACCACTATTGAAAATGACCCACCATTGGAATTTTCTGAAAAAATGGAAAATTGCCAGAATGACCCACTGTTGGAAATGACCCATTTTTGGAAATTTTCTATAAAAATGGAAAACTACCAGAATGACCCACCATTTGAAATGACCCACCATTGGAATTTTTTGGAAAAATGGAAAACTGCCAGAATGACCCAGCATTTTAATTGACCAACATGTCTCAAAACACCCTGAACTTCCCCCGAACACCTCAATTATCATATTTTTGGAAAATTAATGGGCCATAAGGTTCGTATCATTACATAAGATACATATCAAACTATTATCACCCTTGAGAATTCAAAAACAACCTAGAAGGAAGGAGAGAAAGGGTCCGAACAACCATCCCTCAAGATACCTCTCAAGGATATCATTAAACCCGAAACACTACCATTAACCAAACCTGTTACCCCAAACATCCACAAAAACTAAACAAAACGTACTTCCCCAAACATAGGAATTAGGGAATTACATCCTCCATGTCAAGATACTATCTGCTCTAGGAGGCACTGACTCACTATCATGGGTTTAATTGCATTATATTGAAATATATGTTGAATAGAAATAAAGAATTCCATTTTTCCCATGTTAGAACATTATCACACATCACACAACATACATCACATCAAGAGGAAAACAACATATCTCATAAAACACCAAGGTACGAACAACACATCTCAAAGAAAACAGAGAAGGGAGAACTCAAAACAACTTTGGGTACTGGGATTTCATCTGCGTCTCATACTCCTAAGTACTCTTCTCTAGGATACCATGTCTCCATAGCACATGAACCATGGGAATGGTCTATCCCCGTGGCACCTTCTCTCGACAATATTGGATATCCATGAATACTCCATGGATGTCACATCATCCTTGATATCCAACTCTCCCCAATCAATGACATGGGCATCATTATGAAGATATCGATAGAGTTGATAGATGTGGAATACATCATGGATTCAGTCTAATTGAGGCGGAAGTGCCAATCGGTAAGCCACCTCGCTAATGCACCCTAACACGTTAAAGGGCCCAACAAATTGGGGTAATAGCTTACTCCATTTTTCAAACCTCTAATGCCCACATCAAGGGGAAAACTTCAAGAACATATAGTCCCTAACCTCAAACTCCATGGTACTCATCATACGATCAACATAAGAATTTTTTCAGTCCTGTGTTGATTTCATCCTCTCTTGAACCAACTGAACCTTCTCTGTCATGATTTGTACCACATCGGGTCCAAAAACTGCTTCATCACCTACCCCCCATATTTCATAACGAATAATGACACAACCTCCTATAAAAAGATTCAAAAAAATCCATGAAATTGTAAGAGTGATATCTATTATTATAAGTGAACTCAAAAAAGGTTAGGTGTTGTGAACATGATCCGCCAAATTCCAAGACACATGACCGCAACATATCCTTTAACGTTTGGATAATCCATTCCATCTGTCCATTTGTCTGAGGGTGGAAAGTAGTGCTGAGGCAGAACTAAGTTCCAAAATTTTGCTTCAATCCCCTCCATAATTTTGAGGTAAAACGTGAATCTAGATCCGAGAAAATGGACCTCGAAACTCTATATAGCCACACCACATCCTCCACATACCTTTTTTCCAAAACATACACTGTTCCTATCTCCTTGATTTCTTGGATGTGAGCCGATTTCATTAGTCGATCCACAATCACCTAGATAGTATCATAGTCCCCTAAGATATGGGAAAACCTATGATGAAATCCATTGATATGTCATCCAATTTCCACTCAGGAACACCCAAGGGTCGTAACAAACCTCTAGGAACCCAATGATCTACCTTTACCTACTAGAAAACCAGACACCAAGACACAAACTCTTCAACTACCCATTTCATCCTAGGCCACAAAACCATGTCCTCAATCCATGGTAAATCTTGGAAACTTCTGGGTGTACTGCTAAAGTTGAGCTATGAAACTCACAAAGGACTCTCTCACGCATCGTTATCAGAACAAAAAACCTCCCGTGAAACAACATCCAATTATGACCATGCTCTGACCATCCCCTTGGAGCATCACCATGACCAACACGATCGTGAAACACCTATTCCTCTGAGTCCCCCCACTGAGAATCCTCCACCCAGTACATCATATAAGAATGTTCCATCATCTAAAACAAACAACCTCTACCACCATCCACCCTTGTATTTAAGTTCAGGGCTACCAACTCATCCATCACTCTCCAATCATCCAAAAACTCTTGAAAAAAATCCTTATGTGATTTTATACTTAAAGAATCAGCCACAAAACTCCCCTTTCTTGAGGTTTAGTGGATATAAAAATCATATGACTAAATAAAATCCACCCAACTTCGCTATTGTAGATTCAGATCACATTAATAAAAGACATATCTCAAATTCTTATGATCTGTAAAGACCACAAAGTGCTTCCCAATGAGGTAATGTCACCACAACTTCAGCACAAACACAATTTTTTCTAGCTCTATATCATGGATTGCATAATTACATTCATGAGGGAATAAATACCTAGAACCATAAGATATCACTACCTTCTGCTGCATCAAGATTCACCCCAATACTAGACATGACACATCATGAAAAACCTCAAATAACACACCCTCCTTCAGTACCTTAAGAACTAGAGCACTGACCAACTTCCCCTTCAGGTAATTGAATGCTTTCTGACACTGATCAATACACAAAAAATCTTGGTCCTTCTTGGTAAATGTTTTCAATGTGGCTGAAACTCAAGAGAAATTAGGCATAAACCATCTATAATAGCCCGAAAGACCAAGGAAGCTATGAACCATTGCCATACTCTTGGGTGCTACCCAAGAAACAACTACCTCAACCTTTGATGGGTCCACCAACACACCCTGTTAAGACACCACTCTCCCTAGGAAATGCATCTATAATTTCCAAAACTTACAATTGTACAAATTTACATAGAGTTGGTGGTGAAGAAGAACCTGTAAAATATATTTTATATGTTCGACATGCTCCTCCTATGACTTTGAGTAGATCAGTTTTTCATCAAAGAAGACAAAGAAAAACCAGTCTTAGTACTCATGGAACATGGAGTTCATAATCCCCATGAACAAATCTTGTGTGTTCATAACACTGAAAGGTATGAACACAAAATCAAAGTGTCCATACCTATATCTAAATGCAGTCTTCTGGATATCTCTATACTTTACCCTTAATTGGTGATATCCTGACTGTAGGTTGATATTAGAGAACTAACTAGCTCCCCTTAACTGGTAAAAACAATCATCAATCCTTAGAAGAGGATAATGATTCTTGATCGTCACTTAGTTCAACCTTCGGTAGTCTATGCACAACTTCAAAACACCATCCTCTTTCTTATAAAATAACATGGGGGAACCCCATGGAGATACACAAGTTCAAATGAAACCCCTCTATATCAGATCATTTATCTAAACCCTTAAACCTCACAACTTAGAAGGTTCCATTTGGTAGGGAGACATCAAAATTATAGAAGCACCATGCTGCAAGTCTATCCCAAACTCAATGTCGCGTTGAGGGGATAATGTCACAACCTATTTGAGGAAAACATCTAGGAACTCCTTGACAACCTTGGGAGCCTCCTATTTCCATGTTTCTACTGATTCCATAGAGAACTAAAACACAAATGAATAAAGGGGATCTAAACACTGACTTCCCACCTGAAAACCCCTCTCACCAACAAAAACCACATGCCAACCATCTATAACTAAGAAAATGACTATCCTCCAGAAGCATTCAATAACATCACACATAGAATACAACTAGTTAATTCCGATGATGACATCATATGGATTCATCTGAAGTAAGATAAGGTCCACACACTATTGATGTTGCCCCATCATCGGTGCACATCCTCGATACACATAAAAAAATATGGTCTGGCCTCTGATTGGTATTGTTAACACCAGGTTCATGGTAATCCTCTCTACATCTAGTCCCAGAGCATGGACTAGAGAGGGTGTAATAAAGGAGTGAGAATATCCTAAATCAAATAAGGCAGAAAAAAGGGTACATGTTAAAATGAGAATACCTAGAATGATATTTGGCCCCTCGGGTGCCGCTGCCACCACTACCAACAACTGTACACACCCAAATCCTCTTCCCCTCTATTGACATCCACTTCCAAGACCATGATTTGGTCGAGGTCCCTATGGATGAGGTAAATCCTAAGGTCAAACTCTAACTTCCCCATCCACTCTGGCTAGAGCATAATCCTTACGCCCCTGCTGTTCGATGACCTCACTGGTAACAGTTGATAAGGCTGATGATGAACCTAACCACCTCTACCAAGATGGTATAGAGAAACCACTGGGAACTGATCATGACGATGTCTGTGAACCCTACAAATGAAAAAAACTATCCCAAAGTCCCCATAATGAGTATAGAAGCCACTGACCCTATATGGATGGAAGGGAAACTGCTGATGTCGACTCCCTGTTGGTTGAAACCTAAAAGGCCTTGGCACCTGCGACCTACCACTAACAACTCTACCCCTTAAGGAACCCTTTCAGTTCCCATCTCACGGTAAGCCTCCTCACAAGTGAATTCACTCAAACACCTCTTCCTTCTTTTGAACCTCCAGATATGTTGGAAATGTAAAAGGAGTAACAACATACTGGATCAAAGAAAAAAGTGCCTCCTTAAGACACCTCTCTTGAGACTCCTCATCTGGGAAAAGATCTGGAGAAAAGTATAGAAGATCCTTGAACTTGATTCCAAGATCCCACAAAAACATGATTCCTTGATAAAGGTAGAGTATATCATGCCTCTTTACATCCTTCATGGTTGATGAAAGGAACTTCACACAAAAATCCTTCTAGAATTCGACCCCTAAAACATTTGCCTCCTTCCACTCACCAAGGTACAGTGTCTACCACTGATGTGTAGCTCTTAACATCTGACTAACTGCCAAGGGGACATAATAATCTACTGGGGCCAGAATCAAATTGAAAATGATCTCCAATTCCTCTAGACAACCCTTTATCTCCACATCAGAAACTCTACCCTCATACTTTCCCAAATTCTTCTGCTGAAAATCTTGTAACTTATTATACCACTGATCATCATCCTTAGCTGGATAAACCCTACAAATATCAACTAGGTTACACTACTGAACCCCCACTAACCGAGCTATATGAGGACGAAGAATAAGAGCCATATCTGAAAGAGAAAGAACAATATCTTAATATCAATAGTATGGAAATTTATTATGATATATTTTAATTCACTTTAATCAAATCTATTCATTTTATCCATTTAATTTTCCCCAAGAAACCTAATTAAAAAAAGAACACAAGTCATCATGATGTATGTACCTCTCTTATCTATCAACCCTATAAGTAGTTACATCTCACTTGGTTATTCAATAAGCTCAGAGGCCATGAAATAGATCATGGTCCCCCCTAAAATCCCATTTCCTAGTTCGTCACCATGGCTTATGTCATGCACCAATGTTAACTGGTACTATTTCCATACCAACCCATGCATTCCTCACCATGCCTAACTCTGAACTCTATCCTATATCTCAACCATATACCTCTAATACCACTTTATCATGACCCCCTCTCTCCAAAGATACCTCAATGAGGGGAGATAGACAATGACCCCCTAGCCCCACCTCCAGTAGGCCCCGGGTTGGAGAATACCACTGAGGGTATAAAAATATCAAGTATGGGAGGCATTAAAATCTATAATATAAATAGGATTTGGAGATAAGATGAATCAACTGAAGGACCTCGAAACACCCTAAGATGGGAGGGGTGAATCAGAGTGTCAACTTTTTCTTTTAAACTAATGGATCTTGTTCCCATGTTGGTAGGAACCTGCTAAACCTGTCTGAAGAGGAAGTGAAAAAAATAAACAATCACATACAAAAAAATAACACAATGATTTCACTTGGTTCACCACTAAGGGATATGATATCACCCAAATTTACCCAAGATTTTAGGGTTAAGCAGTCACTTGTAGTTTAGCTTGGGTTGTCGAATCCTCAGAGACCTAAGAAGTAACCTACATAAACGTACATTCTATGGATTGTTTTTGGATATGAAGTGGAAAAATTGGGTTGATATTATATGGGTTTAAGTTAATGCTAATATACTTAAGTTAATTCAAATTAAAAGAATTATTTGATCCTAGGTTATCACTTGGGGTGGATTAGATGCATTCCTTTTTCATCAATTTCAATTTATTATATTTGAGATGGGTTCATTTAATAAGATCAAACAAAATCATCACTTACTGGTTTAATACCTACAACCTTTAATACTAATCACCTATACACTTGAAGGATCAAAGTTTTAAGCACTTTAAGGTAAAGGTTCGTATTAACACTTGAAGTGTGTGACCTTAAATTCAACAAGGACGAAGGGGTTTAAAGATCTTCAAATAAAATTCTCAATTAAAATAAGTGATTAGAAATTAATGGAGTGAGAAATAACATTAAATCCATCCCCTTTATACTTCCTTTTATCAACCCATAAGTGGGTTAGCCCTCCATTTATTCTATGGTTTCAATGGAAGCAGAAAGTAGACTCATGAGGGAGGAATTGGAGAAGTAAAAATAAAAATAAAAAGAAAGCAATCACTCCACCATTGTATGATAATTTCACAAGGTTTGGTGTGAATAAATTCACACCTTGAACCAACAGTATCAATGTGATATTAAGAAGAAAAAAAATAAGAGTATAAGAATAAATTTTATTAAGAAACTAAAATTAATTGAACAACTTACATGTGAAAGACAAACTTGAGACAACAAAATCGCAGCATAACATTACAATGAAATAAAGCTCAAAATATGATTCAATAATCCAACAAAACTATCTTCAATAGTAATTTTGGGAGACTTGGGTTGATACACAATCTATCCAAGTCTCCTCAATTAATGGTGGTAGTCCTAGGGTGGTGGAAAGTAAGGGAGAGAAGACTTTTCCACCCTTGACCCGAAGTTGCAGATAGCTTGAATCCTCCAAACAGAGGCGCCTAGATGACCATATATATGGAAGAATTGGAGTGGTCCATATAATATAAAAATTAATATACAGATGTATTCAAAGTCTCTGTAAAATTTTAGCCCAAAATAATTTTTGGTTTTCGAGATATGATCTAATTGGAAGGATGTTTTTCTGGGCCATATAATCTGGCCTAGAATTTCATCTTCCACTTGGGCCACCTAAACATCCATTAAAAAATGCGAATTATCTCTTGTAACCTTTTTATGAAATGTTCCCCATTACTTAATATATCTTAAGTTAAATTTTTAGAATCATTGGGATTGTATCTTGGCCTCTATATTAGTTTTATTGGGCTGCTGTCCAGTTTACTTCACCCAGAATGTTGTTTGTTTAAGGCCAATTTTGGTGGTCTTATAATGGGAATATTCAAATACATAAAAAGTATGAATTGTTACTTGTAGAATGAGAGACCTGAAAATAAAATATTAAAATAAAATCAAGGCCATTTTTTATTTTAGGAGGTTTTCAAAAATGTACCATGTAATAGTGCATTTTAAGGGGGAATTATAATCATAATGTGAAATGATGTTCAAAGTGTAAAATGCACTAAAATTGTGTTTATGAATAATAAATAACATGAATATTATATATATTAACAATGAATATTAGCCTCATTCATTGGCTAATCACACCCCAACTTGATTTTTGCTAGTCCTGAGCAAAATATATCTCAACAATATGAAATTCGAATTCCCTTTTCCAAAAACTTTTTAATACACATTGATCACAAAAAACCATTATATCAAACAACTATAAAACTCATAAAAATATTTTAATACAAGATAGTTTCATAAGAATATCCCAATCCGAAGCCCATTCCTTTGTTCAAATTCATCGCCATATTTAATTCAATATCAATTAAGCGTGATGATGTGTTGTGCATCACAATAGACATGGGGGTTCATCTTTATTAAAGGGGAAAATGATGGAAGCACTAGGTAGAATCACATTTCAATATTAAGATGAGTATTCAATTTTTTATATATATATATATATATATTTGTTTTTTTTTCAATTTTTCCATGGTAACTGAAATTGCACTCAATAGAGTCAACCCATGTAGCAAGACTTTGTCATTGACTCCCAAGCTCAAAGACCTTAGGGAACCAAGTGAATCCCACATACTCAGGAATCATCTCAAGTTAACTCAGTCAAAAAAATTCAAATTACCACCAATAGAGATAAAATTACTAACTCTGGGCCAGACAACTATGGGGTCATGATCCCCAAGTTCTGAAATCCACACATTAGGTCATTTCATTGCTCTACATGCAAATTTATTTTTTTATTTTTTATTTTTTTATTGAATAATCATATTAAAACTAAAATGATCACCAAACCTATGATATTTATGTGGGGGAACCTATGAACTAAAACTAATACCCCACTATCCAAAGGACGTGCATTGTGAATTTTTTTTGGATGAAAATATAAATGATGAAATATCACATTAGACAACCACACTTTCCAAAAATCCATGCTCATGAAATTATACATGGATTAAAATCATAATCGAGGAATGCTAAATTATTTGATATTCAGTTTCAAAGTTTTCAATGTGTATTTCATGTTCAAAGTTAAAGGATTTTTTCCTTCCATTTACACACAATTTTTTTCTTCAAATCATTTGTTTTTTCACACAAAAGCAATTTTTTTTACACAAAAGATTTTTTTTTTATTTCATCTCCCCCCCAAATTAAAATAACACTGTCCCCAGTATTTGAAGAAAAGAAAATTTAGAAGGGGTATAGGCAGATAAGGAAAGTTCAAAAAGGAAATTGAAATATGAGGATCATGGAATGAAGTCACCCAGTGGTTGAATTTGAAGTTCTTGCTGCTCTAATTTAGTCCTTTAATATCCATGTCACTTGCAGAGTTCCCTAGTGGAAAAAGGAAAAAACAAACAAACAAACAAACAAAACAATATATATATATATATATATATATTTATTCATATAATAAAAAAAGTATATATACACAAATTATAGAATAAAGAAGCACTATAGTCTGTAGGTCAGTGGTAAGCGCACACCCCTGTCCCCCTTCAGTCCCAGGTTCGTTTCCCCATGGCTTCACCAGTTGTGACGGGGTTTGACCCAAAACCTAGGATGTGTACTTATATATATATTTGTTTAATTATTATATATATATATATATTATTTTTATTTTAACCTAAAAACACATAAAAATAAAATAAAATAAACTGATGATACATTGTCTTCTCTTAAATTTATGGGTAAGGTATTACTTAGGGATCAAACCACATGACACAGATGAATATGGTGCTCCCCTTTCATACCCATCCATACTCATAATAGAATAAAATCTCAACAATATATATTTTTTTATATATTTTTTTAAATATCAAAATGATTAATTAATCATATTTGAAAAATAAAGACGATTCAAAAATATTGGAAACTTGAAAACCATAGGTTGCCTCCCGTGAAGTGCTTTTGTTTAACATTGTTATCCCAACATGGATCCTAAATCTATCAATTTTTTCTTGGTTCATAGGTTGGCTCAGTTAACTTAACCTCTTTTTATTGTTTATTGAATGATTCAATGAATGGTTATAACCTATGACCATTGACCTTGAAAATGTGACCACTTGTGGGATCCTGAATCTCTACTACCCCATGGGGGTACACATGATGCACTATGAAAGGACCTGACCATCTAGACCTTAACTTTACCATGTGTAAATGAAGTTTTGAACTATACAAGAGCACAAAGTTTCCTAGTTCAAAATTTTTGACTTTGATATTACTGGATTGGTAGGCTTGAACTCTAGCTTTATTTATCCTTGAATTTTCATAAGCCTCCATCCTAAGTTCCTCAAGTTCATTAAGATCTAATTTCCTCTTTGATTCGACCAAAGAAATGTCAAAATTCATTTTTTTGATTGCCAAAAATTCCTTATGCTCAATTTCAACAGGTAAATGGCATGCTTTTCCATAAACCAACCTATATGGTGACATTCCTAGGATAGTTTTGAATGTTTTACGATATGCCCAAAGAGTATCCAAGAGTTTCTTAGACCAATCTTTCCTAGAGGGATTCACAGTTTTTTCAAGAATTTGCTTAATCTCCCTATTTTATAACTCATCTTGACCATTGGTTTGAGGATGGTACACAGTGTAAAATTTATGAGAAATAACATACTTAGACATAAGTGAATATAATGGATGATTTCAGAAATGGGTTCCTTGATCACTGATTATAGCCCTAGGAATTCCAAATCGAGAAAATATGTGCTCTTTCAGAAATCAGATCACAACATGATGGTCATTAGACTTGGTGGGAATGGCTTCAACCCATTTTGACACATAATCAACAGCTAAGAGGATGTAGAGGTATCCCCTAGAGTTTGGGAAGGGTCCCATGAAATCAATTCCCCAATAATCAAAGATTTCAACGACCATAATGGGAGTGAGGTGTATTTGATTCATTTTGGTAATGGATCCTAATTGTTAACACTAAGGGAAACTTTAGCAGAATTGGAAGGAATCCTTAGTGAGGTTAGGCTAGTAGAAACCACTTTGGAGGACCTTTGTAGTGGTTTTCTTTGTGGAAAAGTGGCCTCCACATGCCTCTACATGACAAAATTTTAGAATGGACTCTTACTCAGACTCAGGAACACATATCCTAATGATTTGATCAGGACAAAAATTAAAGAGGTAAGGATTATCCAAAAGAAATTTCCTCTTAGTTTGGGTCCCTAGTAATTTTGGAATGTCACCCATCACCAAATGGTTTTCTATGTCAGCATACCATGGGAAATCACTCACTGAATAAAGGTGCTCATTGGGAAATGAATCAGACATAGAAATGTAAGTTGTCTTTGAATTCCATCCTAGAGAGGTGATCAGCTACAACATTTTCAACACCCTTTTTATCCTTAATTGTTAAATAGAACTCTTGAAGAAGAAGGACCCACATAATCAATCTAGCCTTACCATCTTGTTTTTGGAAAAGGTATTTTAGGGCTGAATGGTCGGTGAAGACAATGATGGGTGATCCTAAGAGATAAGACTTGAATTTCTCTAAGGCAAAGACAACAACAAGAAACTTTTTCTCAATGGTAGTGTAGTTTATTTGTGCATCATTTAAATATTTTATTGCATAATCAATGACACATGTAGTTTTATCACACCGTTGTCCTAAGACTGCTCCTACAGTGAAGTCACTCGCATCACACATGAGATCAAAAGGAAGTTTCCAATTTGGAGATTGCATTATAAGTGGAGAGATAAGAGATGAATTGAGTGTAGAGAATTATTTCTCACAGATTTATATCCATAAAAATGGAGCATCATTCACCAATAGAGCACAAAGTGGTTGAGAAATAGAACTGAAATTCATAATGAACATTCTATAGAAACCAGAATGTCCTAAGAAGGTCCTCACTTACTTAACAGTTTTAGGAGAGGGAAAGTGACAAATGATGTTGAAATTAGCTTTATCAACTTCAATCCCTCGACTAGATACCATATGGACTAGAACAAGTCCTTCCTTTACCATGAAATGGAATTTTTCCCTATTTAGGATGAGATTCTTATCCTTTCATATTGAAAAAACCCTTTCAACATTCAGAAGGCATCCCTCAAAAGTATCCCCAAATATGGAGAAGTCATCCATGAAGACCTCTAAACAATCCCCCACTATGTCTGAGAAGATTCCCATCATGCACCGATGGAAGGTACCAGGAGAATTACATAACCCAAAGGGCATGCGCTTGAAGGAAAAAGTGTTGAATGGAAAAGTGAAGGTTGTTTTTCCTTGATCCTCCAAGGCGACCTCAATTTGATTATACCTTGAGAATCCACCATGGAAGCAATAGAATTGATGACATGCCACTCGCTCGAGGACTTGATCAATAAAGGTCAAGGGGAAATGGTCTTTCTTGGTACAAGAGTTGAGATTACTATAGTCAATACAGACTCTCCATCTACTACTGACCCTTGTGGGGAGAAGTTCACCATCCTCATTGGTGATCACAGTAATTCCAGCTTTCTTTGGGACAACTTGAATTGGGATTACCCACTCACTCTCAACAATGGGATATATGATACCCTCTTTCAACAACTTAAAAAGTTCTTTCCTTACCACATCCATAATATTTGGATTGAGTCACCACTGAGGTTGCTGACATGGTTTGGATTCAGATTCGAGAACAATTCTATGAGTTCCAATGAGTAGGCTAATCCTAGGAATACCAGAAAGGGTCCATCTAATTGCTTTCTTATTCTTTCTTAGGACATCCAAAAGTATCAGCTCTTGATTGGATTCAAGAGAGGAAGAAATGACAATTGGAAAGGATAAATTTTCCCCTAAGAATTCATACTTGAGTGATGAAGGTAATAACTTAAATTCAAGATCATATTGGTTATCACTTTCCAAGAAAGGATGATACTTTGTATTGAACTCAGTTTATTTGTTCAGATTTCTTTACAGAATTATTTCCTTGTGAACATAATTTTCATCCACTAAATTAGCCAGAGTAGTGTCATGAATGGGTATGGACTCAATGTTATTGATTTCAACAATGGTATCATTGATTGGTTATTCAAAAAAATCATCAATAGAGATATCTGAAAGATATTTAAGACAAGGAGAAAAATTTCCCTCATGTGAACAAAGAAAATCAATCTCTTCTTGACTTAAACACCCTTCAGTAATCCCTTGATATTCCTTGAGTTCACTATCAATGCTACCAATCCAATTAACCTCATGGATCTCTTCATCATCCCTGATTTCAGAGTTTTCATTATAGATGTTCAAGTCTAGACTCATGTTTCCAAAGGTGATGGTTATGTTCCCATTTCGGACTCAGATAACAGAGTTGATTGTTGCAAGTAAGGGACAACCAAGGATGATTGGGTTTTGCTCCTTAGGACCTAAGATTGGGTGATTGTCAAGGACAATAAAGTTAGCTGGGTAAATGAAAATTTCAACTTTCACCAAAACATCCTTTAAGATTCATTTAGGAACTCGAACACTACTATCAGCAAGTTGAAGAGTGATAGATGTGGGTTGGAGTTCTTCGATCCCTAATTGAAAATACATGGCACAAGGAATGGGTTTCACACTAGATCCTAGATCACAAAGGTCTTTGACAAATTTGTTCTCTCCTAACTCAAAATTGATGTATGGACATCCTGGATCTTTTAACTTTGGAGGAATGGTCCCTTGAATGGTGGTACTCACATTAGAAGCCAAAAGGACTTGGTTTTTATGTGAAAATTTTCTTTTAAAAGTGCACAAGTCCTTAAGGTACTTTGAGTAGGCCGGAATGGTTTAGATTTCATCAAGAAGGGGGATGTTCAACTTAACCTGAGAGAAGATTTCCCTCAAAGTCTTATTCATTTCTGGTTTAGTTTTTCCTCTCATTCATTGAGGAAAAGGAGCAGGTTGTTTGATTTTTTGGTGTGGTTTTAGTTCCTTCACATTCTCACTGGGTTTTTCAGAATCTATGGGTGGTTACTCATCATTTCCATGCTTTGTTGAATCTTTTAATGGTTCTAGAATGTCTTGTTCAGGTTTCTCAATGAATTTTACACTTCTTAAAATAGTCACTGCTTTGAGTTGTTCATGAGAGGTTTGTGTGTAATTGGGTTCCACCCTAAAAGTTGAGGATGGTACCGCCTGAGTAGGCATGGGTGCCTTCCTAATTTTAATGGTTTTTAGTTCATATTTATAGTATGAGACTTCTGAGTTTATTTTCTCTATTTGTTTACACGACTGATCAAGGATTGGAAGAGGGACAGACTGAGTAGGGGCTTGTACTGGTTGGTTTATCCCAGGAGGATACTTTGGTTGTTACATGGGTTTCTAGATGGGTTGTTGGTATTGGATAGGAGGATGTTGGTATTGGGATGGTTGTGGTTGGAATTGGTTATGGTTTTGAAAATTTTGTGTAGGGTAGGGGTTTGGTCCTTGTGGTTGTCTAGGTTGTTGGTTATCTTTCCAGTGGATGTCTGGGTGGTCATTGTACCTTGGATTGAAAGTGTTTTGGTACTGTGTCTTTTAAAAGTTCAGATCATTGACCTCTGTTGGTGGTCCTCCTAGAATAACATCTTTAATGGAAGGGATGGTTAGGAAGTTGTCAGTCTTGTGGTCATGTTTGTCACAAATTGTGCAAACAGGGCCAACAATTTGAATTTCATGGACCTTTCTAAGATTGATCTCCTCGACCTTCCTAGTGAGTGCAACAAGTTTCTCCCTAAGGTTTTTCTCCTCCCTAAGTGTGTTAATTCCACCAGATTTGGGTGGCTTCTCATATTAAGGTGATGTTCCCCATGTTTGGTTTTGTTTGGCTAGTACTTCTAGATACTCATAAGCATCATTTGGGGATTTGTTTTTGAAGGTTCCATTACACATCATTTCAATGAATTATTTGTTTCATAGACCAAACCCTTCATAGAAAATTAAAACTTGTTCTGGGATTAAAAATACATGGTGAGGTACCATGTTGAGTGTGTCTTTGAACCTTTCCCATGTTTTATAAAATGACTCCCCTTCTTTTTCAAAAAAGTTTTGGATGCTCTTTTTAAGTGAAATTGTTTTGTGATGAGGGAAGTATTTTTTGTAGAATTATATTTGCAATTGGTTCTAGGAGTGGATTGATGCAGGTCTCAGATAGTTTAACCAATTCTTTTATTGATCCTTTAGTGAGAAAGGAAATATCCTCATCTTATCTAACTCAAGTTGATGTGGTGGGCACATGGTTTCAAAAATGTTGTTAAACTCTTTGACATGATGGTATGACATTTCCGACTCCATCCCATGGAAGGTTGAAAGGTGGTTTAGGACATGAGGTTTGAAAACATAGTGGGATTATCCTAGTATAGCATGCCTAATGCAAGAGGGTGCATTGGTCCAGGCAGGTGTGAGGTAGTCATTCATAGTTTGATCGGCTGCATTCCCCAAGTTTGGGGCTACCTCATTTGGATTTCCATTTTGGTTCCCACCCAGGTTTATGAGTTGGTTTCTTTGAAGACATTCCATTAAAATGGGATCAATTTTTAACTCTAGAGTATTAGGAAGATTAGTATCTAATGTAAAGAGTTACTTTGGTGTACTTGACTCCCCAACCTCAGATCTATCCACCCTAACTAGACGGTTTGATTGATCACGAGTGTAGGTAGACATGCACCAAAAGAAAAAAAAATGAGAAAGGGAAAAGATAATAGAATTTAGAGTGAGAAAAAAGAAATGGGGGAGAAGAGAATGGGTGTTAATATTACTTACTTGGGTCCCCATAAATGGTTCCAAAATTTGGTCTCACCCAAATTTACCCAAAATTTTAGGGTTAAGCGGTCGCTTGTAGTTTATCTTGGGTTGTTGAATCCTCAGAGACCTAAGAAGTAACCTAAAGAAATGTACATTCTATGGATTGTTTTTGGATATGAAGTTTCCAACTTGGGTTGATATTATATGGGTTTAAGTTAATGCTAATATATTTAAGTGAATTCAAATTAAAAGAATGAGTTGATCCTAGGTTATCACTTGGGGTGGATTAGATGCATTCCTTTTTCATCAATTTCAATTTCTTATATTTTAGATGAGTTCATTTAAGAAGATAAAAAAACATCATCACTTAATAGTTTAATACCAACACCCTTTAATACTAATCACCTATACACTTTAAGGATCAAAGTTTTAATCACTTTAAGGTAAAGGTTCGTATTAGCACTTGAAGTGTGTGGCCTTAAATTCAATAAGGACAAAGGAGTTTAAAGATCTTTAAATAAAATTATCAATTAAAATAAGTGATTAGAAATTAATGGAGTGAGAAATAAAATCAAATACAGACCCTTTATAATCCCTTGGATCATCCCATAAGCGGGTTATCCCTCCATTTATTCTATGGTTTCAATGGAAGCAGAAAATAGACTCATGAGGGAGGAATTGGAGAAGTAAAAAAAAAACAATAAAAAGAAAGCAATCACTCCACCATTGTGTGATAATTTCACAAGGTTTGGTGTGAATAAATTCACACCTTGAACCAATGGTATCAACATGATATAAATAAGAACAAAATAAGAGTAGAAAAAGAAATTTTATTAAGAAACTAAAGTGAATTGAACAACTTACATGTGAAAGACAAACTTGAGACAACAAAATCGCAAGATAACATTACAATGAAAGAAAGCTCAAAAGATGATTAAATCCTCCAAAACCACTGCCTTAAATAGTCATTTTGGGATCCTTTGTTCGATCCACCATCTGTCCAAGTCTCCTCAATTAATGGTGATAGGCCTGTGGTGGTGGAAAGTAAGGGAGAGGAGACTTTTCCACCCTTGACCCAAAGTTGCATCCAGCTTGCATCCACCAAAAATAAGTGCCCAGATGGCCTTCTAGATGACCTAATTGGAGTGGGTCATAGAAGAAAAAAATGAATCTCCGGATGTCTTCTAAGTCTCTATAAAATTTCAGCCCAAATTTTTTTTTTTCTGAGATATGATCCAATTGGTGGGATGTTTTTCTGGGCCATTAAATATGGACCATAATTTCATCTTCCACTTGGGATGCCTAAAAATACATTAAAAAATCCGAATTATCTCTTGTCACTATTTTATGAAATGTTCCCCATGATTTCATCTATATTAAGTTAAATTTTTAGAATCATTGGTCTTGTATCTTTGCCTTATAGTAGTTTTATTGGGATGCTGTCCAGTTCACTTCACCCAGAATGTTATTTGTTCAAGGCCAACTTTGGTGGTCTTCTAGTGTGAATCTTCAAATACATAAAAAGTATGAATTGTTCCTTGTATCATGAGAGACCTGAAAAAAAATATGAAAATAAAATCAAGTCCATTTTGTATTTTATGAGGTGTTAAAAAATATACCATGTAATAGTGTATTTTAAGGGGGAATTACAATCATAATGTGAAATGATGTTCAAAGTGTAAAATGCACTAAAATGATGTTTATGAATAATAAATAAAATGAACATTATATATATTAACAATGAATATTTTCCTCATTCAGTGGCTAATCAGGCTACATCCAAGGAGCATACACCGACAGTGTGTTGGTCGTACCAAAAACCACTAATCTTCACAAGTTGTGGATTACAAGAGTTTAACACATTCACTCTATTAAAAGCACACTACCTTTACAAGGTTTTAAGGATAGAACACTATTTACCTCATATCACTTCTGCTGACTCCCCCTTGATCACTTCATTGGAAGAATCTTCACTTAGTTTATTGAATTGAAGGTTTCTTCAATGGTTTAGCATTAAATCATGCATCCTCAATTGTAAATGGATGCTCTGTTGAAGTCCTGTAATCACCCACAGATTTAATTTATTTTCCCATACACTTATATGTTATGGAAATTAATTTCAAAAACTGTTTTGATCAATTTTTAGGCTTACTTGGTTGTTTCACATACTGCTGCTATTTTCGCGTACCACTGCTATTTCTATGTACCATTCATGTCCTCTATAAACTGCCCTGCTCCGTGTACTTCCCTACTCTGCGTACTACTCCACTTCTCCATGTACCATCCTACTATGTGTACTACCTTACTATTCTGTGTACTACGAGAGCATCCTATGTGAACCACACTCTCTTCCACAGTCTGTTTCCCTTACGTGGATGATTCTCTCCACGTACCATCTTCTCCTCTACAAACCACTTCGAACTTCACTAGATTTATTCTTGAAATTTTAATCTCCAATATAATCACTTAACAAATGGGATTAATTATCCTTAAATAGGTACATAAATCTGCAAATTCTCTAATCCAATTTACCCAAATTTTCAATGTGGGACAATCTTCATTGTATACTGAACTCCATATGTGTATTGTTAGCCTCTACCACATACCGTAAGCCTATCGGTCCACGTACTACATCACTTTTTCCAATGATGAGTCATATCGTGTACCAAAACTCCCTCCGCTACAAACCATCAGCATTCTGTGTACCTCACAACTTCACTACGTACCGTTACTGCAAACCATGTTAGGTTCTGCACACCGCTCCGCGTACCATTCCCACTGCCAGGTATGCGGCCATGAACCATTCCTAGAACATAGTACACGGTCCATGTTTTGAGGTATGCGTTCCCCTTATTTTTCTAATTTTATTTGTATTTTCTCATACCATTCAATCCTATGTGAAAAACCTTTGTTTTCTAACACCAAACACCTGATTTTGAGACCCAAAAATTTGGCAAACACTGGGAAACTATGACACCTTCAATACTTCTTTCATCCTTAAACGTATAACCTCATTCCTTAAAAACTCTATAGCCATCCATGTGCATATTAACAACAAACATAAACCAAAATACATTATTATCAATGAACATGCTTGGTTCCAACAATATCCCCCTTTGGGTTTATTGGTAATCTCCAGAAAAGTTCACTGATGCGCCAACCACGATCAAATCCCAAACCTTCAAGAAACAACTCAGCCATCACTCTAAGTCTACATGAGTAGTGCTCGGTGTAAAAAACAAGGGGGAGGACACGAATTAAGTAATAATTCTATTATTTTCTCGCCATAGTTTCTTTTGTGTCTTTTTTATTCTCCCTCTTTCTTGTATCCAGAAAGAAACAAATCGATCTCCATTGAATTTATCCATTCTCCCCCATTGTAAATAAACCCAAAAACCAGTATTTAAATATTGTAGATCCCAGAACATACTCCCCCTAGATCGTATCTCCACCATAAACCTGAAACACTTCATCAACAGATTAACATAGTTAAAACAATTGGGGAGAGGGAAATATCGTAACCTCCTTATGCACTGGGAGGTGGCTGAACACCAAGATTCAATCGATGTTTCTCAAAAATATCCACTGATAGTGGCTTGGTCATAATGTCACCCACTTGCTCATCGGTTCCCATATGGTCCATTTTGATCACACATTATTCAAATTTTTCCATGATGGAGTGATATTTGATTTTAATATGTTTCGTATGAGAATGCTGAACATGATTCTTTGTAAGATCAATTGTTCTCTTGTTATTATAGTAAATCACCATTGTTTGTTTCAACTCATCACCTATATCAATCAGTTACAGCTTAATCCAAATTAACTGAGTGCATTCCTTGGTAGTAGATATATATTCAATTTCAGTAGTACTAAGTGAAGTTATTTCCTATTTCTTTCTTAACCAGCCCACACATTTCTTCCCAATATAGAATACTCCACCACTAGTATAATTTCTATCCACTACATCTCAAGCCCAGTCAGTATCAGAAAAAGCAGGTAGTTCACTATCTATTCCTACAAGAAAGTATATCCCCTAATTCTGTGTACCTTGAATGTATCTTATGATTATTTTCACCACTTCCATATGTTCTTCCTTTGTATTACTCTGAAAGCGGGCCACAAGGCATATTGTAAAGACAATATATGGTCGTGTCACCGTCAGGTACAGTAAGATTCCAATGATTCTTCTGTACATGGTGGGATCCATAGAACTACCATCCTCATGCTTCCCAAGCCTTGTTCCAACCACAATCAGAGTTGAAATTGGTTTGGAATCATGCATATTGAATTTCTTCAACATCTATCTTGCATACTTTTCTTGAGAAATGAAAGTATAATCCTTCTTCTGAATCACCTACAACCCTAAAAAGTATGTGAGTTCACCAATCATGGACATTTAAAATTCTGATTTCATGTACATGGGATCTTTATATTCAAATTCTTCTTCCAGAGGATCAAACCTATTTGAAATAGAAACACCATCTGGTTGATGATTATTGAATCATCTCTGAGCATTGAAACAATTTCTCCTGTCTTACCTTTTCTTGCAATACACAGCTTTATGGGAAAAGTTAGAATAGTGAAAACAATATCCATAGAAATTGTTTCTTATATAAGAAGTAGGATATGAATATGTTATCCTTTGTTGAACTCCTAAATCTTCCCCATTCATATAGTTCTTTTCCTCTTCAGAGTATGACATGGTATTTCCTAGATAGCCACAAAACTAACACTTCATGAGAAGGAATGTTTTCACACTTCTATTTATCCTCATGCCTTCTTTCTCAGGAAAATAGTTTGACTCCCTATAATTTCTGGAAACTCAAGGATAATATTTAGTTTTCCTTTCAGTTTGATTTAAGGTTTTATTTTTCAGAATTTCTAGTGGCTTTTCAACATAATCAACTTTTGAATTTCCTTTATTCTGGTTCACTTTATTTATAAAATTTGACATTTTGGCATCATAACCAATTCCACTATTTCCCATGCATGAGGGTCTTTGATCACTCAAGATATTTTCAATTCCATCAGAACCACGTTTTTCTCTCTCTATCATCTTAGCATCCAAGAACCTTCCAAATTATATTTTCTTCTTTTCTTCTTTTGAAACTGATTTAATTTAGAGTTTACTTCTCAGAGTAAAAACTTCTTCTTTGAGTCCCTAAATAGTCTTGGACTTCTCCTCCAATCTATAGGTAAGGTCATTGATGACCTTTTCTTATTATTCAATTATGAGTTTTAGTTCCACAACATCATTTGTGATTTCAAGGATAGATGATTGTACTTTCACCAGTTCTTCCAGTTGTTCAATTTCTGCTTCCAACTGATTAATATATTCTGAAGATTCCTCCACCATTACTTTCCACTTATTGCATCCCTTACATTTATTCTCAAGATTACCAAAAAAATCCTTAAGTTGCAACTTGGGATCGACATTAGTAGTCAACTGATTATCTCTAATTTTATTTGTCAATGGTTTTGAATTTTAAATTGTAGCTATCATGGATGCATGGTTCCCAGATTTGAATTCTACTGCCTATTCCTCAAAGAGTTCATTATCATCGTCTTCTTCTTTACAAAAAAAACTATTTAATTGAAATTTATTTCCAGATTTGAAGTCTCTATTTTTGAAAAACCTTTTCTAAGGCCTTTGAATGTCTCCATATTCACTTTATTCATCATTGAACTTTCTTGGGAAATGAGAGACAATGTGCCCAACTCTTCCACAATGAAAACAATCCATAGGTAGCTTTCCTTAAAATTTCCCTATTCCCTTTTTGAGTTTCTTGGATATAAGATAAATAACTTATTTTCCTTCATAATCTTCATCAACACAATATCCTGAAATTTAAAGTTTTTATGTGGCTTTGAATTCCATTTCCTTACTTACATGAGTCGTTGCATCTTCTGGGTTGAATCTCATCTCATATGCCACCAGGATTCTCAGTAGATTATCAAGATAAAGTTTGGAAAGATCCATTTCTTCAAGAGCTAAAAACTTTGCATTATAAATGTGTGGAAGTCTTCTCTAGATTTTTTTTACAATGTCAATGTATTTGATCTCTTCTCCAAGACCTCAAATTTCTCCTACAACTTCAGTAATTCAATTGAAGAAAGAATCTGTATTTTCATTAGGGTGCATCTTCATATCATCAAACCTGTTGTGTAAAACTTGGAGCTTCACCTCCTTCACTTTATTATCACCTTAAAAAATATCCTCTAGTTTCTCCCACATAGACTTTGATGATGTACAATTCATCACCTTCAAATATATTTGATTAGAAAGAGCTGCAGGTAGGGAATTCTATGCTTTAAAATCAGCATTCATCATTTTCCAATCTATATCTATCATAGATAGACTGGTTGGATCAGTGACCTATATTCCTTGTGCAGTGGAAAAAAGTATATCAATTCCAAGAGATATTATATGAGATCTCATCCTGTTATTCCATATCTGGAAGTTACTTCCATAAAACAAAGGAACTCCCTTAACATTAACTGTATTCTCCATGTCAGAAAAAAGACATATTTAACACTAGAAACCTCCCTCTGATACCACTTGAAGGACCCCAGAACACCCTAAGAGGGGAGGGGTGAATAAAGGTGTCAAATTTTTCTTTTAAATTGATGGATATTGTTCCCACATTAGTAGGAACCTATTAAACCTATCTGAAGAGGAAGTGCAGAAAATAAACAATCACATGCAAAGTAATGACACAACGATTTTACTTGGTTCACCACTAAGGGCTACATCCAAGGAGCATATGCCGATAGTGTGTCAATCGTACAAAAAACCACTAATATTCACAAGTTGTGAATTACAAGATTTTAGCACAGTAACTCTATGCCAGGCGCACTACCTTTACAAGGTTTTAGGGATAGCACACTGCATCCCTCAGATTACTTCTACTGACTCCCCCTTTCTCATTGCATTGGAATAATCTTCACTCAGTTTATCGATTTGAAGGTCTCTTCAATAGTTTATCATTAAATCATGCATCCTCAACTATAAATGGATGCTCTGTTGAATTCTTGTAATCACCCACATATTTAATTTTTTCCTGTACACTGATATGTCATGGAAATTAATTTTACAAACTGATTTGGTCAATTTTTAGGCTTCCTTGGGTGTTTTGCGCACTACTGCTATTTCCGCATACCACTGATATTTTCGCGTACCACTGTTGTTTCCACATACTGTTCAGATCCTCCATGAACTGCCCTACTCCACGTACTTCCCTACTTCGCGTGCTAATCCACTCCTCCGTGTACCATTCTGCTCCGTGTACACTACCACAAAACTGGGTTTCTGCAGTGCCACTCTTTAACAGTGCTAAAAAAAGCACTGATTAAGGGGGTGCCTTTATCATCACTAAAAAAACATCGATCAAGAGTACTTTTAATAGCTCTAAAAAAGTATTGTTAAAAGTGCCCCTTTATCAACGCTTTTTTTAGCACTGATAAAGGAACCCCCTTTATCAATGCTTTTTTTAGCACTGTTAAAGGGCTCGCCTTTATCAGTGCTTTTTTTAGTAGCACTGATAAAGGGGGGTTTTATCAGCTCTTTTTTCCATAGCGCTGATAAAGGGTATATTTAAAAAAATTATATTTCATAAAAAATAATATATTGATATATAAATATATAAGTATATTTATATTGATATAAATATAATATATATTTTTTAAATATGTTTTAGATAATTATAAATAAACATTTCCACTTAATATATAAGATATGTAATGAAAATGTCTTATAAAATATCTTAAAAAAATTATTAATTAATAATTTTTTAATTATCATTGACTAATAATCATTTAATAACAATTTGAAGGCACAAAAAATCAAAAAATCAATAAAAGATCTAAAATAAGTTGAAAACATAACTCAAACTTCAAACAACCATAACTTTTGATCATAGTGTCTGTTTGAGCTCTACAGTATATCAAATCGAAGCCTGCGACAAGATCTATTCACTTGTTACCCAAGGGAACGTTCTATCACATTTTTAGTGGTAAAAAAGTCCCAAAAGTCCTCCAAAACTGAGTTTTTAGTCGAGATACCCAAATTTTTTAACATTCAATGGAATTTTGGCCTTGTTTCAGAGGGTCTTTTTGACCTTTTTCACCGGGGATTGAATTTATTCTAAGGGGTTAAATTTATATTGATATTATGAATTTGAAATTTTATCTTTTTTCACAATGTAATGTTATTTATAATCAATTATATAACAATATATACATATTTTTTATATATTCACTCATAAAAATTTAATTTTATAAATAAATAATTAAACATATTTACATATAAAGTATATTTTTCAATATATAAGGCTTATCTATATAAAAAATTGATATCCATTTTATTTAAAATACAAATATATTAATATTTATATACCTATATGATGTGTGTGTGTGTGTGTGTATTTGTGTGTGTGTGTTTGTGATTTGTGTGCGTCTGTATTGACAAACTGATATATATTATCTATATATTCTAAACATAGGTATATACATATTAATATATAATATTTGTAAATATATATAAATATGTATAATTATACTTACAGATACACATATAATATATATATATATATGTGTGTGTTTGTGTGTGTTGTATAATGTATTTATTTATTTATAAACACACACAAAAAAGCATATTTTATAAATGTATTTAAAACTGATCTTATAAATATATATTAATGTACAAATAAATATATAGATAAAAAATATAAATATATATAAATAAATATTAATATACTAATAAATATATAAATATATAAATATAACTATATATGTATATATATATATATATATATTAATATACGGATATATATATATATATATATATTAATATAAATAAATAAACATATTAATATAAATATATATATGTTAATATAAATATATATTAATATATGAGTAAATATAACTAAATATATATATAAATAAATAGGTGTATTATTAAATGGAGAGAAAATCAATATGGTGGAGTGGTAAAGGCTTAGGCACCCAGGAAAGAGGTCTTGGGTTCGAATCCAGGGGGAGGCAGGTCGCTCGCATGGGTAGAATTATCTGCTAGCACTGTTAAAGGGGATGGGGTGGCGGTTGGGGCATGTGGGTTGGGGGGGCATGCAGGCTAGGGGTGGGGCGCTGTTAAAAGGGGCTTCAAGCGCTATTGAAGGCCCTCCTCGATATGTAGATTTTTTTATGCTTTTTAACTTTTATCAGTGCTTTAAAAAAAACACTGATAAAAGTGGTCCTTTAACAATGATAAAAAAAGTACTGATAAAGGACCCATTTATCATCACTTTTTTTAGCACTGATAAAGGACCCATTTTATCAGCCCTTTTTTTAGTGCTGATAAAAGGGGTTTTTATCAGTACTTTTTTAGCGCTATTAAAGGGGACCCCTTTATCTTCACCTCAATTATTAGTGATTTTTTAGGGCTATAAATGCACTTTTCTAGCACCGATAAAGACCATATTTGTAGTAGTGGTACTGCCTTTCTCCGCTGCGTACTGCAAGAGCTTCCTACACGAACCACACTATCTTCCATAGACTATTTCCCTTACACGAATGATTCCCACCACATACCATCTTCTCCTCCACAAACCACTTCAGACTTCACCAGATTTCTTCTTGAAATTTTAATTTCCAATATCATCACTTAATAAATGGGATTACCTCTCCTTAAATAGGCACATAACTCCGCAAATTTTTCTAATCTGATATACACAAATTTTTAATGTGGGAAAATCTTCACTACATAATGAACTCCATATGCATACTGTTATCCTATACCATGTAATGTTAACCTTTCTCTTACCGTAAGACTTCCGGTCCACATACTGTATCTCTTCTACCAATGACGAGACATCCTACGTACTGCAACTTCTTCCACTGCGAGCCATCATCATTCTGCATACCACACGCCTTCACCACATAACATCACTGCAAACCATGTTCAGTTCTATGCACCACTCCATGTACCGTTCCCACTTCTAGGTACGCGGTCACGAACCATTCCTAGAACATGGTACGTGGTCCATGTTCCGAGGTATACGGTTCCCTTATTTTGCCGATTTTCTTTATCATTTCTCATACCATTCACTCCTATGTGAAAAACCTTTGTTTTCCAACACCAAACACCCGATTTTGCGACCTAAAAGTTTGGAAAACACTAGGATACTATGAAACCTTCAATACCGCTTTCAACCTCAAACGTATAACCTCATTTCTTACAAAATCCCTAGTCATCCATGTGTAGATCGACAAAAAACACAAACCAAACTCCATTATTATCAATGAATAGACTTGGTTCCAACATCAAATATAATAAACTCCCTGACATATACATACATACATACATACATATATATATATAAGAAATCCAAAAACCATCCCACAATGAATGTGTAAATAAAAATGATACATTTAAAAAGTCTCCAAAGTAAATACCGAAAATAAAAACTAGAGCATCGACATAGTAACTATCCAAAGGTCCATCCTAGTAAGGTCTAGCACAATTCACAATGTCCTCCCATAATCCTGAAAACATTTTTATATACATAGGGTGAGCATACATGTATACTAAATAAGAAAAAGTCTCTCATACACATGTGAGATGAGAAAAATAATGCACCCATGTGAAAGTAGTAGAACCAAACAACACCTAAATAGGTATACTAACTAAAACACCAACCTCACCAAGGATCTCTCACTAAATAATGCATCCAAGTATATAATATAATATGAATCACATCGATGATAGGGAACCCCACACCACTTTCCCACTGATTTTCTGCTCTCACACCCAAACATCATACATACTAGTACTCCCACCTCTTCTAAATAACATCAAAACACATCACATACCACCTAAACACACTTGGTCCATCACAACACATATCACTCAAACACACTTGGGCCATCACATCTCATCACATCACAACTTAACAGTGACACTTTTGACTTCTGGTCATCACAAACCATGCATGTCCTTCTCATTTCCTAGAAGAGGGAGAGGGAAAGAGAAGGTAGCCATCCATCCATCCTCCCACTGGGATGTTGGGGAAAACTCCCCCAATGCGACTATATAGTTTTGACACATATTGATTGATGATGGTGGGGGCATATAGAAATTACAAGAATATATAGGGTATATACATATAGAGTTACAACACATAGGCCCCATCCTAAGGTTTCAAAAAGGCACAAGACATCTCACAGGAATATTCACTTCCATTGCAGAAACTAAAAGAACAACCCCCCATAAGCAAAACACAACCCCCATTTCATATTTCAATTTTTAATTATCATTAATCCATTTTCAAGATACTCAGTTACCAACCCGTTCCATTAAAACATTCACTTTGCTTATCACACAATAAGAATCACAATATTAATTCATTAAATATGCCCAATATTATTATTCATTTCACCATCCATTACTAATTGGGAAAATAACACAACATAGAACACACCAAGCAACATGAAACAACATTACAACAACCACATCTAGTTCCACCTTCTATCACAACCCCGCTGCACAACCACATCACAACCCCCATCATAGCCCCACTACACCACTACACCGTAACAACCATCACAACCCCATTGTACAACCACAACCATTCCACACATCACATCACACAACATAACAAAAAACATTTTCATTTAGAAAAGGGGAATCTTATTCACTATCAATTCTTTATTTAAGGGTGTTATCACCGAATCCATAAGATCCCATGGAATCCATTTAATTAACTGAATATAAGTGGTTAACCATTTGTTTATGGTGGTTTCATAAAAATCACACAAATAGGGGAATCACAGTATAAATAAAAACCACAAAATAAGGTTTACCAAAATCCATAACTTTTATTAATACAATAATCATAGATAACCTCAATATAACAATATCAAATAAAAAGATAGAAAATAATGTAAATAATTTCCCTGACCCTTACCATTTTGTTTAAAATGGTAATTATATTTGTTAAGTCAGATACAACTATCTTCCCAAGAGATAACAATAATAATCCCATCCTGCATGATACACAAAAAGATAAATGAAATAATTCCTACATGGAAGAAATAATATTTTTCCAAATTCGCTGCACCAAAACGGGGGTCATGTGTTTAGGAGGGAAATTCTTCAGGTGAACTCAAAAAAACTATATAAAAAAAGTTCTATAACTCCAAGGTAAGAAGGATTCACAACCTACCATCTCAAAAGAAAGAATAAAGAAAGAATCAAGGAGGGATCTTCACTTTAGAAAGATCAAATATGAAACTAGCAGGATCTGAATCAGTTTAGATTGGCCATTAAAGATGAATATTATTAAATCCACATGGTTTATACATTTTAAAGGTTTCTATACATTTTAAAAATTGGATATATAAATCATCAGCTTTGAAATGACTTTAAAACCCCTACTGTTGTAATTTTTCTAGAAAAATGGAAAACTACTAGAATGAACCACCGTTGGAAATGAACCACCATTGGAATTTTTGGAAAAAATGGAAAACTACTAGAATGAACTATCATTGTAAATGAACTACTATTGGAAATTTTATGTAAAAATGGAAAACTTCTAGAATGACCCTCTGTTGGAAATGACCCACCATTGGAATTTTCTGGAAGAATGGAAAACTGCCAGAATGACCCGCCATTGGAAATGACTAACATGTATCAAAAACACCCTGGTCTTCCCCCATACACCTCAATTATTAGATTCTTGGAAAATTAATGGGCTATATATTTTGGTTTGTTACATGAAGAATTCCCTAGTAGTGTTCATGGGAATCATGATCCGAATCTTTGATCCCTTCTTAGACTGATTCATGGTAGTCTTCATCGATGATATCCTTGTATACTTGGTTTCCGAAGAGGAGAACACGAGAAACTTGAGGATGGTTCTGGACTTACTCTGAAATCACTAGCTTTATAGGAAGATCTTGAAGTTCTAGTTCAGGATATAGGAGTTCCACTTTCTAGGACATATTACCTCAGCAGATGGAGTGGTAGTGGACCTGACCAAGTTGATGCAGTGTTAGCTTGGGAGCCACCCAAGAGAGTGATATAAGTGAAGATCTTCCTTGGGTTGATATACTATTACTGAATATTCATACCTAACTTCTCTAGGATATCAACACCCATGAAAAATTTTAATCGTAAAGGGAAGACTTTCATATGTACAGAGAGGTGCCAGCAGGATTTTCAGGAGTCAAGACAGAGATTGATGAGCGCTCCCATATTGAGATTACCAGAGGAGGATGTAAAGTACATAGTGTTGTGTGATGCATTAGGGAACATACTTGGTTGTGTTCTGATGTAGAGGCAAGTGGTGATTGCCTATGGTTTATTCTAGCTGAGACTAAATGAGAAGAACTATGCGACCCATGATATTGAGTTAGTAGTGGTGGTCTTCGCACTAAAGATGTGGAAACACTACCTGATGGGTGAGCGATTTATCATCTTTTATAACCACAAGAGACTCAAGTATATATTCTCTTATAAGGATCTTAACTTGTGATAGAATTAATGGCTAGGGTTCCTCCAAGATTATGAATTTGAAATTTCCTATACTCATGGGAAGGGGAATGTGGTAGTAGACACTCTCAGTAGAAGATCTTGTTCCTAGTTGATGAATGAGGCATCAGAGCAGTTGTACTTGTTGTAGTTATCCTTTGTGGATGGAGATGTAGAAACTTACCTCCACTCGATGGTTGTTACCCCTCCAATTTTTCAGTGATTCAGGGAGGAAACACTTGGGGATATCGACTATGAGACCCTACGTACTCAGATATCAGCTGGACATGCTCATGATGGGTTTTTCTGAAGGTGGGGAGCATGTTGTTCTTTTTAGAGGATGCATGATGGTACTTGTGATGCTGCAGGAGGAGTTTCTAAGAGAGTTTCATACATATATTTTAGTAGTACATCTAGGTTTGTAAAAGATGTACCGATAATTAAAATGTTAGTTTTAGTGGCCAGTAATGAAGAAGAGAGTTGTAGATTTTATCTCTTGATTTTTTGTTATCAAGTGAAGGAAGAGCACTAGGTTCCAATGGGTTTAGCTCAAACCCTTGAGGTGCCAAAGTGGAAGTGGGATTGGATATCCATGGAATTTGTGATGAGATTTCCATGCACGTCCAGGGGACACAATTCCATCTGGGTGATTGTAGACCAAATAACTAATTAATCCTAATTCCTAGCTATTCTGGAGCATAGTTTAGTAGAGATATTGAGATGCCTCTATGTTCAGGAAATAGTCTAACTCCATGGAGTTCCTAAAATGATCATTTATGACCATTATTATCACTTCAAATCATGGTTATTGAAGGTATTATAGGAGGATTTTGGTACTCAGTTACACTTGAGCATAACATTCGACTCTCAGACTGATGGGTAAACTGAGCGAACCATTCAGGTTCTAGAGAACATGCTGTGATCTTGCATATTGAACTTTGTCCATATTTGGGAGGATCATATACCCCTATTAGAGTTTACATACAAGAAAAAATAGCATTCAACCATCGATATAGAACCATTCAAGGATTTATATGGGTGAACCTTTTGCACACCACTTTTCTAGACTAACCCAGGAGAGTCAACACACATGGGCCCAAAGTTGGTGAGATCCACTATAGAGAAGCTGCAGATAATCCATGAGTGGATGAGGACTACACATATCTGTTAGAATTCTTATGCGGACTGACAATGGAGACCTTTGGAGTTCAAGGATGGAGTCCATGTGTTCCTACGAGTTTCACATCAATGTGGATTATGGAGATTTGTATGGGGTAGCAAGATATCTTTGAGATTCATTGGCCCTTTCCAGATACTACATACAATTATCAAGGTAGAGTACCACTTAGTTATACCACCATAGTTAGACCGGGGACATGATGTCTTCCACATGTTGTAGTTGAGAAGGTACATGAATGAACCATCACATGTTATCGACCAGTGTGAGATGGACATCAGGGATGGAGATACTTTTTTTGATTACCCAATAGAGATTGAGGATTGTATGGAGAAGATCCTTCATGAGTGAGTGATTTCTTTAGTGCATGTTCGATGGTAGCATGAGAATATTTAGGAGAGAACCTGAGATCGGGAGGCTTAGATTTGTGCTCAGTACCCACATATCTTTGTGTAGCCATTATTTTGGATTTTTGGGACATAAATCCCCAATGTGGGGAGAATGTAATGGATCCATCTTCCATGTATTATTTTTGGATACTATATGGATTATTTTCAATACTATACATTGAGATTAAGTGTGATTATGAGGTCCAGTGCACTAGGAATAAATGTTTAAAATATATTAAATATATTAAATATAAAATTTGTGCAGTATCCCTAAAAAAGTAGAATAAATTATAAATGGGGGATAAGATCATAAATTTGATGTCACCATTGGGTTCAGAACACAATTTTTACCCTAGGCGCAACATAAAATTTGTCGATGTGGGACATTTGTGTAAAAGTTTTCACAGACATAAAATGAATAAAACAATTAATTAAATTATTTTGTTTAATCCGTTGATGCAAAAAACTAATTATTTTACTTTATAGTCACACTTATGGAAGATTTATAGTTTTATCCACATAACCCTGCAAATCGTTGGAGATCCATTGGAGAGAATTGAAGGACATTCCATTGGTGGATGATGACCGGATCAAAAATCGACAACTAGAGTGAGATAGAATCAGAGGATCTAACCAATGATCACAACGTAGCTCCATTATTCATCATTGATCAATTCAAATCAAGGTAGGATGTTTGTTTTGATTGGATTTTCCCCCATTTTCTATTTCTATGACAAACACGAATCAATTAACCAATGGATTGATTTTTGGATTAGTCGTTTTGCGGGATGGGTTATCTATAGGTATCTTTTTGGGGGAAATGATTTGTGAATATTTTAATTATATCTTAATTCATCATTCTAAAAGAAATATATTGAGGTCAATATAAACATCAATCGAGGTCTATTCCTCATGATTGTTCATTGTTATTTTCTCCCCTGATTCTTTGTTTATTCTGGGTTTTCTCCATTGGCCCTTAGTTTGAGATACATAGATGAAATCAATTATTTCACATACTTTTCTTGGTGAAATGGTTCAATATTGTATATCCGATCTCATTATGACCTCATGGTGGTGTGATGGAGGAAGTGATAGTGGATCAGATGGTTTTGGGATACCCAATTTGTGTTCTCCAATTCATGATGATGATTGGACGTGTGAGGCTATTTTCTGAGAGGTTTTGGTGGATGAAATCTAGTTATTGATGGAGGAAAGGTTTATCCAGTGTAGATCCATGATTTATAGCGAGATCGAGGCCAGAATCTAAGGTATTTGCGGCTCAAACATATGCAAGAAGAAGAACCGGGGTTTCTGAAAATTTCTGAACAACACGACATGTACTGTGAAGATACACACCGTGTGGGTCCCTCATCATGGTTTCTAGGGTTTCAGGATGGATTTTAGGATCATAAGACATGTGAACCCTCCCATATGGTTCAAATTTCACCTCATAGGGTACACAAACATGGGATGGAGTACACGGGCACATGCATACCGCATACTCCCACATGGACACAACCGACCTGGATGTACGCGGGCTTAGCCATGTGCTTGGACATGGGAATAAGTACACAGGAAAGGGAACACTATGTACTTATACATATACATGAGAACAACCCATTTTACATTGGAATGACCTGGGGCCAAGGGGACACACCGTGTACTTCTAGTACACACTATGTACTCCTTCAGACTTGGATTGGAGTCCTTATCCTATGTATATTGGAAAAGTTTCATTAGGTTTCATTCCCTATATTAATTCCATGAGGGTTAGTATGGAATCACCTCCTACACACAGGAAAATGATATCTTTATTAGGAATTCTTGGTTAGAGTTATTGGAATCCTTCTATGAGGTCTGGAGTGAGATCCTCTATCATCTTCTTTACCTAGGTGGAGTTCTTGGTATCACCATGACCAACACTAAATGGGCATCGATCCTCTACTTAGTTGGTTAATCTAGATTTATTTGTTAGTATAACCCATTTACTTAGGAGTGATCCTAATTTATGTATCATATATCTTAAAATTTTTAGCGTATACTTCTCATGGAGAGACTCGATAAGCACTACCTCTCAGACAAGCATCATTAGTGCTATCAGACTCATGGATCATGTTCTCTTAGACGAGTGCTATGTGGAACCTATGATATGGAATCCAAGTCCAACATTACAATTATGAATTTAACTTGAGACCATTTGTATTTTTGAGTATATCAGGATATTCTTTTTATATGTGCTATAGACATATACCTATGTAGACCTAACTGTTATACTTTTGTTACATGCTTTATGGTTTCAGGGTTTGCTATTGGGTATTGTTATACTCACCCCTACATGGGATTTTCCTGCACATTTCATCTCTTGTGATGTTGATCGACCTGTTGATAGAGTCCCTGAGGGAATATGACCAGATAGTGCTAAGTGAGAACGGATAGACCGAGGCATGTTCGTGCAACATCTTGATAGTAGTCACCATATTTACTTTTAGGTTGGACTTGTTTTGAGACTCTTTGTGGTGGGCTTGTATTTAGCCTTGTTTACTTTCCTTTACTTCTTATCACACTCTGGTTGTGGGATTAGATGTATGAATACATGGTTTTTCTATTGTTTTTACATTTCAATATTGTATGGGATTGTATATGTGTTTATGTGTACAAGTACTTAGGCTAAGGACTCCCATGTCAGTGATATGCCTACTCAGTACTAGTTTCCAACTCCTGGCCCATTGGAGGTGGGCTTGGGGAGTCGTAGAATGGGCCAATTTGTGATGGTTCATGACATACATATTCATTTTTCATCATATAGAGGAAATATATCATTAATGAGATAAATAAATCCAAATTTATAAATTGGAAGAAATCAATAGATGATTTCAGAAGATTTCTTCCCATAGAGTTCATCATATGTGAAAGGAGAAACAACCTAGGGAGGAGATATGATAATTACATGTGAATCCCTATAAGAGTATAATTATAAAATATATGTATTATTAATAAATTTCATGCAAATATTCTAAAATAAAATATAGAAATATAATGTGTTTTAAATAGAGGAAGAAATAGTTTTTTCCTACAATTCCATAATCAACGTAAACATAATATTAAAAAGAATAACATCATAAAAGGGGAGAATAAGTTATGAGATAGATATAAATATTCTAGAATATAATAAATAAAAGAGAAAGGGGTAAGAATAAATAATTGAAACCCTTAAAAAATAAAACCGATGTGGAATCCTATTATATTCAATATTATTTTAGTTTGTTACACTTGAACCTCCTATATAACCAACCTATATTTATTAAAACATCATTACAGAAGTAATTTACATTTATTTAAGTAATTTTTTAATAATTCAATTCAATTATTAACTACTTTTTAAAATTTTATTAAAAAAAATGTGGGAGAACACATTTTTTCCCAAATCATTCAATTTTCAATTCAATATCACAATATTAGCATGACCGACTAGATGGTAATCGCGCCATTGCACAAGGGGGAATATTATCTCCTCTTCATCCATGAAAATCACCCACATGAGGAAACCACACCTGAATGAGATCATTTCTTCCCCATGCTCACTATGTCACTTTCTGATCCCATATTTTACCCCCAACATTAATGTAGCATCAACTGTTGACACCATCTCTCATCATTAAATGAATATTTTTATTTTATTGCTTCCTCTACCTAATTTGATTATCCAATAAAAACATATATTTTAATTACATTTTAATGGTATTAAATGTTCATTTTTGATCTTATGGGCCTGAGTTAGTGCATTTTCATTATGAACATTCATTCTCATCATTTGTGCACTTCATGCCTAATATACACCAATTTAGGCCCAATGAGTCATCTGATTATAAGGAATGTAATTATCAATTTTTTAATTTGATATTTTGGGAAATTTATCTACACTTAAATTTGAACATTTTTCATTCAGGGATCAATGGATAATTCATGGAAGAAGATGGAGATATTTTTTGATGAAAGGAAGCAATTCTAGAGAAGACAGATTGGACACCATCCCACTGATGAGACTGTGGGGCCCAACATACAGGCCCAATTAATCCTAAATTTCGTGGGATGATATAAGACATGTATGGGAACAAATAACTCTTCATGATACAATGCGAATTCGGCCTCTATTGTGGTCATTGAGGCGGCCCAAGTTAGAGATACAATTCTGGGCCAGATTCTGCGGCCCAGAAAAACATCCCACTAATTTGATCATATCTCGGAATCCAAAACTCTAAATGGGCCCAAATTTTACAGGAGGTTAGAAGACAGCCGAAGATCCATTTTCTTATTCTATGGACCACTCTGATGCGGCCATCTAGAAGGTCTTCCAGATGCGTCTGTTCGGTGAAGGAAAGCTGACTGCCACCTCGGGTCAAATGTGGAAAAGTTCAAATTCCACAAGCTTTCCACCACCTATGGCCTACCAAAATTAATTGAGATGCTTTTTACTGTCGGAGGCTCGACCCAAGGCTCCAAAAATTCCTATTTAAGGCATTGGTGGTGAAGGAGTTGGATATCTTGGATGCTTTGTTCAATTGTAATGTTATGCTGCATTTTTGTTGCCTCAAATTTGTCTTTCACATGTAAGTTGTTCAATTCACTTTAGTTTCTTAATAAAAGTTCTTCTTCTACTCTTATTCTATTGTTATTCATATCACTTTGATACCTTTGGATCAAGGTGTGAATTTATTCACACCAACTCTTGTGAAATTATTCACACAACGGTGGAGTGATCATTTTATTTTTGTTGTTTTCTTTACTTCTCCATTTCCTCCCTCATGAGTCTACTTTCTGCTTCCATTGAAACCATGAGATCAATGGAGGGATAAACCACTTATGGGTTGATCCAAGGGAGTAGTAAGGGGCTGTATTGGATGTTATTTATCACCTAATTAATGTATAATCACTTCTTTAATTGGGATTTTTATTTGATGATTTTTAAACTCGATCGTCCTTGTTGAATTTAAGGCCACACACTTCAAGTACTAATACGGACCTTTACCTTGAAGTGCTCAAAACTTTGATCCTTCAAGTTTATAGGTGATTAGTATTAAAGTGTGTAGGAATTAAACCAGTAAGTGATGATATTGTTTTATCTCCTTAAATGAACTCATCTCAAATTTAAGAAATTGAAATCATTAAAAAGAAAATACGTCCAATCCACCCCGAGCAATAACCTAGGATCAACTCATTATTTTAAATTGAATTCACTTAAATATGTTAGATATCTTTAAAACCCATCCAAAATCAATCCAAGTTGGCCACTTCATAGCCGAAAACAGTCCATAGAATGTACGTGTCTATAGGTTTCTTCTTAGGTCTCTGTGGATTCGATAACCCAAGCTAAACTACAAGGACCGTCTTACCTTCTTCTCTTGGGTAAATTTGAGCGAGAATCAAATTTTTGCACCGTTGCCAGGGACCCAAGTAATTCATCTAAACACCCATTCTATTCTCCCCCATTTCTTCTTTTCTCATCCAAATTCTCTTATCTTGTCCCTTTCTCATTTTTTTCTTTGGCGCATGTCCGCCTACACCCGCGATCAATCAAACCGTCTAGTTAGGGTGGATAGTCCTGGGGTTGGGGAGTCAAGTACACCAAGGGAACTCTTTCCATTAGATCCTAATCTTTTTATCACCCCCGAGTCAAAAATTGAGCCAATTTCAATGGAAGGTCTTCAAAGAAACCAACTCATAAACCCGGGTGGGAACCAAAATGGAAACCCAAATGAGGCAGCCCCAAACTTGGGGAATGCAATTGATCAAACCATGAATGACTACCTCACACCTTCCTGGACCAATTCCCCCTCATGCATTAGACACAATTCCCTAGGAGATTCCAACTACATCTTTAAACCCCATGTCCTAAACCACCTTCCCACATTCCATGGAATGGAGTCTGAGATGCCACACCTGCACATTAAGGAGTTCAATGACATTGTAGAAACCATGTGTCCCCCACATCAACTAGAATCTACTAAGATGAGGCTATTTACTTTTTCTTTAAAGGATCAAGCTAAAAATTGGCTAAACAATTTGAGACCATCATCCATCAACTCTTGGGACCAACTACAAAGAGAATTCTACAAAAAATACTTTCCCCACCACAAAACAATTGCACTTAAAAAGAGTATCCAAAACATTTTTGAAAAAGAGGGAGAGTCATTCTATGAAACATGGGAGAGGTTCAAAGACACTCTAAACATGGTTCCACACCATGGTTTTTCTATTCCTGAACAAGTGAGAATTTTCTATGAAGGGTTGGGTCCGGGGAACAAACAGTTCATTGACATGATGTGTAATGGAACCTTTAAAAACAAATCCCCAAATGATGCTTACAAGTATCTAGAAAGCCTTTCTGAACAAAAACAAACATGGGGAACTTCACCTTATTCTGAAAAGCCACAAATAACTACTGGAATTCATACAATTAGAGAAGAGGAAATCCTTAGGGCTAAACTCGCAGCACTCTCTAGGAAGGTTGAAGAGATAGACCTTAGGAAAGTCCATGAAATCCAAACTGTTGACCCTGTTTTCACAATTTGTGAAAAACATGACCATAAGACAGACAACTGCCCAACCATTCCATCCATCAAGGATGTTCTCTTAGGAGGACCCCCAGTGGAAGTAAATGCTTTGAACTTTCAAATGCCTCAATACCAAAACACCTTCAACCCAAGGTATAACGACCACCCAGGCTTCCGCTGGAAAGATAACCAACAACCTAGCCAACCAAAGGGACAAAATCCTTACCCCCATTAGAACTACCAAACCCATAACCAGTTCCAAACCCAACCTATCCAATACCAACAGCCATCGGTCCATTTTCAACAAACCGTCCCACCTCCAAAATATCCCCCTGGGATAAACCAACCTACTCAAGCACCCACCCAAACTGTTCCACAAATCCTACTAGAACAACTGTGCAAAAAAATGGAGAGGATGAACTCGGAGGTATCTTCCCTAAAACAAGAACTTCAAACCATCAAAAATGGAAAGGCACCCATGCTTACTCAGGCGGTGCCATCCTCAACTTCAAGGGGAGAGTCAAGTTGTGCTCAAACAACTCATGAACAACTAAAGGCTGTGACTATTTTAAGAAGTGGGAAATCAATTGAGAAACCTGAACAACTAATTCAGAACCCACCCGAAGATTCAAACTTGGATGAAAATTCAAATGAACCCCAAGATAAAACTGAGGAAACTGATAAAAATGTGAAGGAAACAACTCTTCAACAAACAACCCCACAACCTGAACCATTTACTCAACACATGAGGGGGAAACCCAAGCCTGAATTGAATGAAACATTGAGGGAAATATTTTCACAAGTCAAGTTGAACATACCCCTTCTCGATTCAATCCAAACCATACCTGTCTACTCAAAGTACCTTAAGGACTTGTGCACTTTTAAAAGAAAATTTTCACATAAAAACCAAGTCCTTTTGGCTGCTAATGTGAGTACCACCATTCAAGGGACCATTCCTCCTAAGTTAAAAGACCCAGGTTTCCCTTACATCAATGTTGAACTAGGAGAAAGTAAAGTTGTCAAGGACTTGTGTGACCTAGGTGCTAGTGTCAATCTCATCCCATATGCTGTGTACTACTAGTTAGGCCTAGAAGAACTCCAACCCACATCTGTCACACTTCAGCTTGCTGATCGTAGCATTAGGTTTCCAAAGGGGATTTTAAAGGACGTTTTGGTAAAGGTTGAAAACTTCATCTACCCTGCTGATTTCATTGTCCTTGACAACCATCCAAACTTAAGAAATAAGGAACAAACCCCAATCATCCTTGGTCGTCCTTTCCTTGCAACAATCAACTCTGTTATCCGAGTCCGAAATGGGAACATGACCATCACCTTTGGGAATATGAGTCTAGACTTGAACATCTATAATGCAAGCTCACAAATAGGGGATGACGAGGACATTCATGAAGTAAGCATGATAGGAATCATTGATAATGAATCCATGGAACATCAAGGAATATTTGATGAATGTTTAAGTCAGAATGAGATTGATTTCCTTTGTTCATATGAAGGAAGTTTATCTCCTTGGCTTGAATCATTTTAAAATTTCTCTTATGATGAAGTCTTAGGTCCAACAATCAGTGAAACCTTTTAAGAAACCACTTTCATGAAGACCACTCCAAATTCCTTCCCTAAAGCTGATCAAGCCAATCTAGTAGCTGAAAATTCTACATGTGGGGAATCAATCCTATCTGAAACTCTAAAAAAAGAAATTGAACTTGATACAATGTCCCAATATTCTACTGAAATTCTGAACTAACCTGATCTTGAATTGAAGGAACTTCCTGCTACACTCAAGTATGCTTTCCTAGGGGACAATCAAACACATCCTATTGTAATTTCTTCTTCTCTTGAAGCCAATCATGAGAGGATGCTTCTAGACATCCTTAGGAAGTATAAGAAATCCATTGGTTGGTCCCTTTCTGATATTCCTGGGATTAGCCCACTTATCGGGACTCATAGGATTGTTCTGGAATCTGATTCAAAGCCATGTCGTCAACCTCAATGACGACTCAATCCTAATCTCATGGAGGTAGTAAGGAAAGAACTTCTGAAATTTTTGAAATCTGGTATCATATATCCCATAGCTGAGAGTGAATGGGTGAGCCCAATCCAAGTGGTTCCAAAAAAGGCTGGAATCACAGTGATAACCAATGAGGATGGAGAGATTATTCCAACAAGGGTGAGTAGTGGATGGAGGGTCTGCATTGACTATAGGAAACTAAACTCATTCACCAAGAAGGACCATTTCCCCTTACCATTCATTGACCAATTCCTTGAGAGAGTGGCAGGTCATGCCTTCTACTGTTTCTTAGATGGGTACTCAGGGTACAATCAAATTGAGGTCTCCCTAGAGGATCAAGGGAAGACTACATTCACATGTCCTTTCGGAACCTTTGCTTTCAAACGCATGCCCTTCGGGTTATGCAATGCCCCTGGAACCTTCCAACGATGTATGATGGGAATCTTCTCAGACATGGTAGGGGATTTTCTTGAGGTCTTCATGGATGACTTCTCTGTGTTTGGGGATACTTTTGAGGGATGTCTGCAAAATGTTGAGAGAGTCTTGTCAAGATGTGAAGAAAAGAATCTGATCCTAAACTGGGAAAAATGCCATTTCATGGTTAAAGAGGGACTTGTTCTAGGCCATCTGGTCTCGAGTAGGGGGATTGAAGTTGATAAAGCAAAGGTTGACATAATTCGTCACCTTCCATCACCCAAAACTGTCAAGGAAGTGAGGTCTTTCTTAGGATATGCTGGTTTCTATTGAAGATTCATCAAGGACTTTAGTTCAATATCCCGTCCCCTTTGTGCTCTCTTAGTAAAGGATGCTCCATTTGTTTGGACAGAAAGCTGTGAGGGTTCATTCTCAACCCTCAAATCCTCTCTCACCTCTCCTCCCATTATGAAATCTCCAAATTGGAACCTTCCTTTTGAACTTATGTGTGATGCCAGTGACTTTGCTGTTGGAGCTATGTTAGGACAACATTGTGATAAAACTCCTTATGTCATTGCTTATGCAAGAAAATCCTTAAATGATGCCCAAATCAACTACACCACCACTGAAAAGGAGTTACTTGATATTGTGTTTGCCTTAGAGAAGTTTAGGTCCTACCTCTTAGGATCACCCATCACTGTGTTCACTGACCATTCTGCACTAAAATACCTCTTCCAAAAACAAGATGCTAAGGCTAGACTGATTAGGTGGGTTCTTCTCTTACAAGAATTCTACCTCACAATCAAGGATAAAAAGGGATTTGAAAATGTTGTAGCTGATCACCTCTCTAAGATGGAATTCAAAGACAACTCAAATCACCTTTCTGTTTCTGATTCGTTTCCTGATGAACACTTATACTCTGTGAGTGACAGCCCTTGGTATGTTGACATAGCAAATTTCTTAGTGACAGGAGTCATTCCAAAATTCTTAGGGACTCAAGCTCGAAGGAAATTCCTTTATGATGTTAGACACTATGTGTTTGATGATCCATACCTCTATAAGTTTTGCCCTGATCAAGTCATTAGGAGGTGTGTTCCCGAATCTGAACAAGAGTCCATCCTTAAATTCTGTCATAGTGAGGCATGTGGAGGTCACTTTTCCTCTAAGAAAACATCTGCTAAGATTCTTCAATGTGGTCTTTTCTGGTTCACCCTCTCAAGGGACTCCTACACATTTTGTCAAAGCTGTCCTAGGTGTCAACAAGTAAGGTCCATCACAAAAAAGGAATAAAATGCCACTCACTCCCATCTTAGTGGTTGAAATATTTGACTGTTGGGGAATTGACTTCATGGGTCCCTTCCCAAACTCTCGGGGATACCTCTAAATACTCTTAGCTGTTGATTATGTCTCAAAATGGGTTGAGGCCATTCCCACTAAGTCCAATGATCATCAAGTTGTGATTCAATTTCTAAAAGAGAACATATTTTCAAGATTTGGAATTCCTAGGGCTATAATCAGTGATCGAGGAACCCATTTCTGCAACTTCCCATTCTCTTCACTCATGTCTAAGTATGGTATTTCTCATAAAGTGTCCACTACATACCATCCTCAAACCAATGGTCAAGCTGAGTTAGCGAATAGGGAGATTAAGCAAATTCTTGAAAAAACTGTCAACCCCTCTAGGAAAGATTGGTCTGAGAAACTCTTAGATGCTCTTTGGGCCTATAGAACCGCATATAAAACCATTTTAGGAATGTACCCATATAGGTTGGTTTATGGAAAATCATGCCATTTGCCAGTGGAGATTGAACATAAGGCCTTTTGGGCAATTAAGAAAATGGATTATGATCTCTCATTGGCCGGAACAAAAAGGAAATTAGATCTCAATGAACTGGAGGAACTAAGGATGGAGGATTATGAAAATTCAAGGATCAATAAAGCTAGAGTTCAAGCCTACCAATCTAGGAATATCAAGTTAAAACATTTTGAACCAGGAAAACTTGTACTCTTGTATAGTTAAAAACTTCATTTACACCCGGGAAAGTTAAGGTCTAGATGGTCAGGTACTTTCATAGTGCATCATGTATACCCCCATGGGGCAGTAGAGATTCAAGATCCCACTATAGTGGTCACATTTTCAAGGTCAATGGTCAAAGGTTAAAAACATTCATTGAATCATTCAATAAATAGGAAATATATGTTGAGTTAATTGAGCCAATATATGAACCAGGAAAAAATTGATAAATTTAGGATCTATGTCGGGCTAACGACGTTAAACAAAGCGCTGCACGGGAGGCAACCCGTGGTTTTTATGTTTCTAATCTTTCTGAATCATCTTTATTTTTAAAATAAGATTACTTAATCATTTTTATATTTAAAAATAAAAAATAGACTTTTGACCTGTTCTTCTATTATGAGTATGGATGGGTACGAAAGAGGAGCACCATATTCATCCGTGTCACGTGGTGTGATCCTTGAGTAATACCTTACACAGAAATTTAAAAAGAAGACAATGTATCATCAGTTTATTTTGTTTTATTTTTATTATTTTATAGGTTAAGATAAAAATAAAAAATATAATAATAATAAAAAAATTCCACGCCATAGGCCGTAGGGCAAACCCCGTCACAACCGGCGAAGCCGCGGGGACTCGAACCCGGGACCGAAGGGAGATAGGGGCACGCGCTTACCACTGACCTGCGGCTTCTTGTGCTTCCTTATTCTATAATTTTTATATATATTCTTATATTTTAATTCCTTTATTATATAAATATATATATATATATATATATATATTGTTTTTTTGTTTTGTTTGTTTTGTTTTTCCTTTTTCCACTAGGGAACTTTGCAAGCGACATGGATATCAAAGGAATAAATTCGAGCGGCAAGAACTTCAAACTTCAACCACTAGGTGACTTCATTACATGATCCTCATATTTCAATTTCCTTATTGAACTTCCCTTTTTATTCCTCTACCCCATTCTAAATTTTGTTTTTACGAAACTAGGGACAGTTTCATTCTAAGTTGGGGGGTGTGGAAACAAAATGTTTGTTTAAAAAAAACAACAATGATAACAAAAAGAAGTAAAACTACTTTATCATTCATATAATAACATCTTTGCTCACATAAAAACTACATATCAAATAATTATTATTTCCTTGACTCTTAATTTAATTCATGATTAAGTTTAAAAGCATTGATTTTGGAAGTTTGATTGTCCAATGAAAATTTTCATCATTTTTTTCATCCATTAAATCAAAATGACACAATACACGTCCTTTAGACTGTGGGGTAATAATTTGAATTTTTGGGGTCCCATAATAAATATCATAGGCTGGTTTTATTTTTATGAATAATATGATTATTCAAAAAAAAAAAATTTAAAAAAAAAAAAAAAAAATTTTTGCGTGTAGAGTAATGGATTGATAAAATGCGAGGCTTTCGGCACTTGAGGATCATGACTCCAGAGTTTTCTAGCCCTGAGTTTTTCAATATATATCTATTTATGGTAATATGACTTTGTTTTTGATTAAGTTAACTCGAGATGATACCCGAGTATGTGGGCTTCACTTGGTGCCCTAAGGCCTTTGAGTCTGGGAGTCATCGGCAAAGTCTTGCTACATGGGTTAATTTGATTAACTGCAATCTCAATTACTATGGAAATATTGCAAAAAAAAAAAATCAAAAAAAAAAGAATGAAGAATACTCATATTAGGATTAAATGTGATTCTACCTAGTGCTTCCATGATTTCCCCCTTGAATGAAAATGAACCCCCATATCTATTGTGATACACAACACATCATTACACCTAATTGAGTTGGATGAAGTATGATGATGGATTTGATCAAAGGAATGGGCTTGGGATTTAGATATGCTTTTAAATTCATCTTGTTTTAAATTATATTGATAGGTTATAAAAATATATTTGTGTGCAGTTTACATTGTGAGCACTGTTTGTTATAATGTGTTTGAAGAAAGGAATTCAAATAAAATCATTGAATTATTTGCTCAGGACTAGCAAATATCAAGTTGGGGGGTGTGATTATCCAAATAAAACATATATTTTAATTACATTTTAATGGTATTAAATGTTCATTTTTGATCTTATGGTCCTGAGTTAGTGCATTTTCATTATGAACATTCATTCTCATCATTTGTGCACTTCAGGCCTAATATACACCAATTTAGGCCCAATGAGTCATCTGATTATAAGGAATGTAATTATCAATTTTTTAATTTTATATTTTTGGAACTTTATCTACACTTAAATTTGAACATTTTTCATTCAGGGATCAATGGAGAATTCATGGAAGAAGATGGAGATATTTTGTGATGAAAGGAAGCAATTCTAGAGAAGACAGATTGGACACCAGCCCACTGATGAGACTGTGGGGCCCAACATACAGGCACAATTAATCCCAAATTTAGTGTGATTCTATAAGAAATGTATAGGAACAAATCACTCTTCATGATACAATGCTAATTAGGCCTCTATGGTGGTCATTGAGGCGGCCCAAGTTAGAGATACAATTCTGGGCCAGATTCTTCGGCCCAGAAAAACAGTCCACTAATTTGATCATATCTAGGAATAAACAACTCCAAATGGGCCCAAATTTTACAGGAGGTTAGAAGACATACTTAGATCCATTTTCTTCTTCTATGTCCCACTCTTATTCGGCCGTCTAGAAGGTCTTCCAGACGCGTCCGTTCGGTGAAGGAAAGCTGGCTGCCACCTCGGGTCAAATGTGGAAAAGTTCAAATTCCACAAGCTTTCCACCACCTATGGCCTACCAAAATTAATTGAGATGCTTTTTACTGTTGGAGGATCGACCCAAGGCTCCCAAAATGCCTATTTAAGGCAGTGGTGGTGAAGGAGTTGGAGATCTTGGATGCTTTGTTCAATTGTAATGTTATGCTGCATTTTTGTTGCCTCAAATTTGTCTTTCACATGTAAGTTGTTCAATTCACTTTAGTTTCTTAATAAAAGTTATTATTATACTATTATTCTTTTGTTCTTCATATCAATTTTATACCTTTGGATCAAGGTGTGAATTTATTCACACCAAATCTTGTGAAATTATTCACACAACGGTGGAGTGATCATTTTATTTTTGTTGTTTTCTTTACTTCTCCATTTCCTCCCTCATGAGTCTACTTTCCGCTTCCATTGAAACCTTGAGATCAATGGAGGGATAAACCACTTATGGGTTTATCCAATGGAGTATCAAGGGGCTGTATTGGATGTTATTTATCACCTAATTAATGTATAATCACTTCTTTAATTGGGATTTTTATTTGATGATTTTTAAACTCGATCGTCCTTGTTGAATTTAAGGCCACACACTTCAAGTACTAATACGGACCTTTACCTTGAAGTGCTCAAAACTTTGATCCTTCAAGTTTATAGGTGATTAGTATTAAAGTGTGTAGGCATTAAACCAGTAAGTGATGATATTGTTTTATCTCCTTAAATAAACTCATCTCAAATTTAAGAATTTGAAATCATTAAAAAGAAAATACGTCCAATCCACCCCGAGTAATAACCTAGGATCAACTCATTATTTTAAATTGAATTCACTTAAATCTGTTATATATCTTTAAAACCCATCCAAAATCAATCCAAGTTGGACACTTCATAGCCGAAAACAGTCCATAGAATGTACGTGTCTATAGGTTTCTTCTTAGATCTCTGTGGATTCGATAACCCAAGCTAAACTACAAGGACCGTCTTACCTTCTTCTCTTGGGTAAATTTGAGCGAGAATCATCATTAAATTATTATTAAACCATGATAATATATTAAACTCAATATATTTCATATACTGAGATGTTGTTATGTTAAGAGATTACCTATAACCATCTACACTTATATCAAATGAGTTATGAATCTATCATTTGTTTTTATAAAGGACTACCACCTTGCGAACCGATGTCATTCATTTTTCCATTACCAATCTCACGGTTGGGTATAGTGATGGATCTAATATATATATATATATATAATATTTGTAAAATAATTATACTAATGGATTCATTATTTCATATATAATTTTTTTACTTTCCATTCTTTAGGGGATATGATAACATTGTTCATGTGTATGGTAGACTACCTCCTTGCAAATCATTGCGATTCATTTTTTTACTAATGCCTTATATGGAAGATAATAGGGATAAATTTAATGATAATATGTGTTATAAATGATATAATTATGATATTTATTACATATTTATCATTCTAAAAATATAATATATCATTTTCTTTCTTACCTTTTCACCCACTGAAATATGGTTACGTCGTTCATGTATGTGTGGACTACCGCCTTCACGAAGCGACGCGACTCTCTCTTTTCATCACCAAACCACATAGATGATATGTATAAATATATTTAAAGAAAAAATATTCTATTTGTGATATTATTATCATTATTTAAATATAAAATGTTACTTACCTCCATTCTATAATGATTTTTGAAAAATGGAAATATTACTCATGCATACGTACGACCTACCGTCTCCATGATCGCAATGTACTCTATTTATCAAAACTGTATTTCATGATTGGTATTAAAAGTATAATTGATGTATACAATATGATAATTATATAGTGATTATTATTTGGTAGATTATTTAACCATGATCAAATTAAGAGTACAAAAAATATAACATAATCAAAACATGCATGAAAAACAAAGAAGTTATTGCCTGAAATGTGACTTTAACATGGAATTGTTAATAAATGGGTAAGAAAAGGTCATAAGTAAATCATATATGGTATGATATATATAATTATTGTTATGTAATAAATTTATAATAAACTTATATTTATTATACAGGAATTTTGAACGTGTATAAAGGAATTCGGGACTTAAGGTAAGGGATATCTAGTCTCTCATTTATTTCTGAGAGATATATGAAAATTAACCACTCGATTATTTTATGTGGTGTATATACTTACCATTTGATATTTTATATTATTAATCTCTTTATTTTTATGATATTTAAATTTTTTATTTTATGTTATGATTTATCAGATCTTACGATTCAAAATATCACTAAAGCGGTAAGGGATTTCCATCTCACTTTTATTTTCATGAAACAAAAATCATACTCACCACATATTTATTGGATGTGGTGTATATAATAACCATGAATATACTTTATTATTCTTACCATATAAATTATGGGGATTACATATCCATTATAGTATCTCTCTTTCATGGGGATTATGTTTCAAATATTACCAATGTGGTAATGGTTTTATGTTACAATCTCATCTTTTATCAGGATTGTTTATGATTAAGTCTCCAATGTTGAAATATTATAAACTAACACTCAATAATTCTCATGAATTTTCTTATAATATGGTTATTAATGATATTTAAAAGTAATAGTACCATTTTACACTCTTTGGTACTTAAAATAATTGATAAAATATTTTTAAGAAAATCTGACTTTATTTATCTCTTTAATCGGAAATCTTTTTTTTTCCAAAACCATGTTTTCTAAAAATGTTCTAAAAAATGTTTTACCACTCTCCTATGATTTTTAAAATACATTTTTAACCATGTTTAAAATTTTAAAAATTGTTTTAAAATGGAATCCTCATGTTGCCTTCCTGACACTACCTGTTTAGCTTTTACAGAAAATGTGAAAAGAATCTTTGTTTTTAACATGCACAACATGAATAGTATTTCCCACTATCATGACCGCTTAATGATTTCAAGTTTCCCTTATATTTTTTCAAAGTTTTTTTTCAAATAAAAATTTTACCTTAATATTTTGGAAATTTTAAGATTTTAAATAAATTATTTCAAAATGAAAAGGGTTTTGATTTTTTTTTTGTTTTAAAAAGTGTTTTTCAAAGTGGAATGACCCTCAAGAAATGTTTTTAAATAATATTTTCATCAAGAAATGTTCCAAGTGATATTTCAAAATCATTCTCCATCTAATATGACATCCTTTTTTATAACTTATGATTTGCTAGAGATATAAACCAAGGGTTCCATTATTATTCTTTATCTGAATAGATTATAATGAAAATATGTTTTTATAACCCATTTATATTCCAAATGTTTTACTGTGATAAAATTATTATGAAACCAACTTATTTTTTCATGGGTTATACTATGATGAAATGATAAAATGATTATAAAACCTATCTATTTTCCACAGGTTATGATATAATGAAATGTTTATGAAACCCATTTCTTTTCATGGGTTATGATATTATTAATATTTTATGACCTTTTGGCACAAATATGTATGATTTTAATTATGTTACGGGTGGGACCTATATCTTACTCCAATGAATTGGGTAATGATTAATGTTATATGAGATCAAAGGGTACACGAGAGGTTATCCCATGCTCAAAATAGGGTAAACGGAAGGTCATCCCAAGACCTAAGTAGGTATATAGGTGATTAACCCAAGACTAAAATGTTATTAATGTCTTGGTGGGTAGCCTTAAAATAATATTTTCTATGATTATGTGTAAATCACAAATATATTTCATATGATAATACTATTCTCTCATAGATCATGCTATTTTATTTCCTTAGGATTCATGTCTTATGAACTACTAATATTTATGCTATAAATCACAATTATGATCTTTGATATACAGGGTATGGTTTTCAAAAGTTATGATCATGTTATTATACCCTTGTGTTCATGTTATGATTATGTATCTCCCTTGTTTACCATTACTGAGCATATGAGCTCACCATTTCTTATGTTTCCTTTCTTAGGTTATGAAGAAAGGTTTTAAGTAGGGTATGTTTGTGAAGAGTACTAAAGGGGGATATATTCATGGCATATGTTGAATATATTTCACCAGATTAGAATATTGTGTACCTAGTATCTAAAGGAACTAAAATATTATGGCCCTAAGGCATGTTTTTATGTAATGTATTGAATATTCATCTAAAAATATGTAATATCCATGTATGAAATGCCTGGGTATCTATAGTTGGTATCAAAGAAAAGATTTAGTTAACCTTTGGAAACTAGGATAAGAAAAAATTTGTGAGATCCCTAGGGATATTTTTAAGGATATTTTTAGGGATATGTCTAAGTATAATACTCAGGATGAGTCAAAGTATAGGAAAATGTCCTAAAATTTTGGTAAAGGATAGGGTAAGTAGTTTCCATAAAATTAAATCCATATATGGATACTACAAGTGGATGTAGATCTGGAATATAGGTACCTAGTGTTAATAACTTCGAAAAGGGAACATTTTTTAAGACCTGATCATTACTTGGTGCATCACAACATGCCTTGCTTCCAAACTGGTTTGACACTACCAGGGGATATGATTTGAAATTTACAAACTCTTTACAAACCATCATGAAGGATTTAAATACATGATGACCATGAATGACCTAGGATAAACCTAAGGTGTCATAGATTAAAAATAAGGTGTCATTATTTATACATACTATAAGTGATTTTTTTCATGATTATGTGGTTTTCCACTATGATTAGTGTTTATCAAAGTATGATTTTTGATTTTAGTCAATGGTGGGATCCATAAGGAACTAGGATAGCATTGAATGTGATGGAAAATATATTGATGATCATTCAAATGTGATTATGATTGGAGTGAAGGATATTATGATTATGCCTAATTAGTTATCTTGGAATATGATTAATGACCTACACCTTAACCAACTCCCGAAATCACTAAAGAACATAAAGATAGAGTTTTATGAGAGTTTGAGTAGTGGATACCATGGAGGAAAGAAGATTCAGTTTCTTATATATCGATAATGTGGAAATAATCACTCAATAGAATGTCTTAGAGGGATGTGAAGATATTTTGGGTGTTGAAAAGAAGGACCAAATTCCATTAATTAAAAAGGAAAAAATGAAAAGTTTATTTAATTCAATGTATGAGAATAATGGTCTCCCTAAGGTATCATTGACAATTTAATGTTTTAAATGTGGAAATTATGGGAATTTTAAAAAATTATATCCTAAGGGAAAATCTCATGAATAAAATCAAATAGGTTGTATGGGAAATGGTTATATTACTGATGATGAAGAGACTACAAATGAAATATGGAAGGAAATAAGTGTTAAGGAATAAGATGATGAAACATAGATAAGGTTTTGATAATGAAGTGGAATGATTGAAGTTAATATGTATTAAAATTGAAGAATTATGTTATATAAATCATGAAATATATAATGATTGTTCAGTATAAGTTTTTCATTAAGGATATGCAAGAATATATTGAATAATACTAACAAACTAGAAAAGTGATTTAATGAAAAGGTAATATTTTATGGAAAACATATGTTTAAGGGAAGATAAACCTTAATATGTTCCTAGGTTTGAGAAAATGGCATTTATTTTTTATAAAGAGATTATTGATATAGATAAAGTAAACTTGATAGTATTAATGACCTCAGAACTGATAAAGGATTTGTTGAAAAAGTGGTTTATGTTATCACTGATGGATTTTAAAATATTATTGGATCAATGGAACATGTTTAATAATATTTTATTTTATTCAAGGAATGAGGTAGAATTCATGTTTTAATTGTGTTTTTATATAAATTCAGGTTATTACCATGTTTTAAGAAAATATATGACTAAGGTATTCACATATTTGGTATCTAAAAATCAAGATATACTTTATGATATTTAGGGGATTAATGTTAAGTTGATTTCAAGAGTTTTAGTAACCTTATTTCTTAAATTTTGAATTTAATATTTTGGAAGGGTTATAATATTAACCATTTATAAAATGGTTTAAGTTGAAATCTGCACAAGGGTTTAGAGATTAATGTATTAATTCACCATATGAATATTTATCCATATTATAAAAGCAATGCTAATCTTTTTTTATTACTGATATAAGGAATGAATTATCATTATATTTTGGATCTTGTGACCTATTAGTGCTTTAGGTATGAAAAAATAATCTTCATTTCTTGGTGTAAGAGATGAATTGTAAATTTATTGAATCACAACTAAAGGATGAAATTGTGTTCATGATACAAAGGAATGCTAAGCCATAGCTATAACGACCCCTTTTGAAATTATTGATTATATTGGGATGGTAGATTATTGATTGGTGCTTCCAAAAAACCTCTCTTAGGTTAATTATGTGTTCCATGTACCTCTCCCAAGGATTTATATACCTAATCCCTCACATATACCAAACTCATAGGTCATACCGCTGGATCATGAACTTTCTTATGGAGAACAATTGGTGAGATTCTGGATCTTATAGAGAAAGTTATACAAAATAAGACCACTCACCTATTCAATGTTGTTTGGTGAGACCACTAGCTTGAGGAATTTATGTGGTAACCTGAGGATGTAATGAGGAAGAAGTATCCTCAATTATTGGTAGAAGAGTGATGAATTTCAAGGGTGAAATTCATTTTAAGGGGCAAGAATGTAACTCCCCGAGATTTTGTAAAATATTTTTTTAAAATAAATTAAATATTTTTGATATTTTTATTTACATGAAACACCATGTTTAACTTTCATTAAAAAAAACACAGAGTGTATCTTTCATTACACACAACACCAAGTTTAAATGAAATATGACATATTATTGAAAAATTATTATTTAATACAATAGTTATCACCTAGCCGTTGGAATGGTGGGTATGAATGAGATTAAATATATTATTAAAATATATGGTTTACACATGTATATAAAATTAATTCTTTGGTGACTAATTACTTATAAATTAGAATAAAAACTATTTAAAAATAAAGGAAATCTTTTTCTGAAAAACTATTTTTATGCACACAAATGTGTGTTAAATCAATAAATTAAAAAAAACCAATTTTAGTGAATGATTTTAATTAAATATATATATTATATATTTAATAAACTATTTAACATTCATCTTATGTGTTTTCTAGATAATATATAAGAATAAATCCAATTTTATGATTAAAAATTGTATTTTTGTTAAAAAACAATTTTTTCACCTTTTTGTGAACTTATTTTAAAACTAATTTGTGAAAATTTTAGAAAATTTAATTGCAAGAAAAAATTTCATTTTTAAATCTTAATTTAAATTTCATCTTAGGGTTAGGGTTAATTCTTTTGAATTTTTTAGAAAGATTAATTTTTTGATGAATAGAGAAAAATACTGAATTTTAATTGAAAACTGCATTTTCATTTAAATTATTTATAAAGATAATTTATATTTTAAATTGGTTTTAAATTAAAATTATTTCAATTATTTATATATTAATAAAATCTAAATCATTATAATAATTTTTATATTGGATTTTTGTTAAAAACATTGTAAACCTTTGAACATTTTCTTTTTGAAAACCCGCTCTCTTATCACGTCTCCGAGATTAATTTTAAATTAAATTTCACCAATTCTATGGATTGAATTTGAAAAAATTGATTCCATATTTGGAATTATAATATTTTATATTATCTAATAATTTTAAATTAATATTTTACCAAAATTAATAGTGAAAACAATAAAAATTAATTACAACTATTAAGGTAAAAGTGAGTTTACTGGGGGTTAAACTAAAAAGATAAGGGTTAAAATGTGTAACGTCCCAACACGGCTTACCAATAAACCAATATCCAGACCGGTTAGCCACATGGACTCAAGCTCATTTTCCCAAATTCTAGATGCTGTTGACTAGAAACGAGGGCCTAGGGTGTGATAGTGGGGAAACTATGTCCTTATTGGCAGAGTGTAACACAACAGAGTACATATTAACAAATAACAGAAGTAGTAAAAATCATGCAACTGAAACAAAATAGTGGAATTTTGATAGATAAATATCCAAGTATCAACCATAAAAATGAAAATTCATCATGTTATATGTTCTAATAAAGTATCAAAAATAGGATACACTCCAATAATATAAAAATACAATACAAGTGCATAACAGAAATAAAAATTAGAAGCATCGCAAGCCTCAGCTTGTTCCCATACTATCCTACTCCTAAGCAGCAATCAAGTACCTATATAAGGGAACTTTCACTTTTCTACACTTTCAATCATATAATCTGTTTGGGTCCAAAAGCATGACCCAAATAGGGTATGATACTAATCTCACTAGGCAACCACCAAAGATCCGTGCCTAATAGTCAGTGAATATATGAAATAGCAGTAAAAGAAGACAGTAACTTGGAAGTACTCAAGTAAACTATCCATTTATTCTATTTATGTTATTTAGTAGTTTAATTTCATTTAAGTACAACTATATTAAGACCCGACCTTAGCCTGGAAATCCCCGATATATAAGTAAACACAAAAGATGTCTCGGAATATCATCTAGATAAAAAGTGAAGACCAAATCCAAGATTTTGCTTTGGCTTGGTAGACATGTCGTAAGTCATTCCATTTCATTTAAAAAGTTCTGTGAAATTTACCAAGGTCTCGAAGTCCGAACTAAACCCGTCGACCCCCTGTACCAAAGTAACCATCAACTTGTGAAATAACCATTTCACATTTAATAATATCATCATTTCAGCATTTAATCATTTGTTCAGTTTCCAATATAACCCATATTAGGTATCCCTCAATGGAACAAGGATTCGTTTGACATTTACAAAGAAGAATCAGTAATCCTGACCACCAATACTGTGGATTGCTCATAGTCCTTAAGTATTTAACCTCTTGAGTCCGTCCATTGCCTTTTAACCGAGACAATGGTTCACCCAAGGTAGCAAGGTGTACTTAGTTACATGAGTCCGACCTTGTCTTTTAACCAAGAATATATCTCACCCATGGATAATTACCTATTTTAATCATTTACCATTTCATTTAAAAAACAACACATATTAATTAAACTATCACATGACTTTAAACATAACAACTCACGTGGGAATTTCACATAATAAAAACACATGAAAATTAAACTATTGCATGGTTTTAATTATAACAAATCACATGGGAATTTCACATGAAAATTTATAATTCTAATCAACCCCAAAAGGGAAAGCATTCACACGCCTCAAAGGAGTTCTTTCCAAATGGATAACTACGAGAAACACACCCATGGGGTGTCCCTAAATCAAACAATTTAGCAATCACATGATTCAATTTCATATTACCAAATACCTAAACATCATTAGTACCAACTAGTTTCAATTATAGATCAAAACAATACCCAAAAATGGTCTCATGCCATTTTGACACATATATTCAACTTGACTTTTAATGAAAGGCACAAGACCACCTACCTCGATGCTGCACAAGCGATATAACCCGACACCGGCCCTTTAATCGACCTAGAATGGCATAGATCTAAGAAAAGAGGTAAAACATTCAACCTTGAATAAATTTCTCAAGAACAGAAATAAAAAATAGCGTCTTGAGGAGAAGAAATATCTTACCTAGAGGAATCCAATGAGACTGACGTCGCTTGAATTGGGTTCCAGATGACGAAATAGGAGAAGGAAATATTCTCGCGGCTCCTTCTTCTTCACCCAGCAACTCTTCTGTCCAGAAGAAGAGAAAATGAGACTACTACCCATTTTAAGCCAAATTTTAGTAGTACACAACATGTAAGACTGTATACACAGTTTGTATATCATTTTACTATTCATTAATTCACCGAATTACTTTACACGTCCTGCACCTACCTTGCCAACATGACTACACGACATGTACTAGGAAGTACATGGTGTGTAGTTCCCTTTTCTTCTCTCCTTGGCCAAAAAATCACACATCATGTATCCCTATCCTACATGGAAAAACTACATGGAATGTACACAGGAATACATGGTGTGTACTACTAATACTTAACATTTTTCAAGTTTTCCTTGTTTTCTAAAAAACAACTCAATGAAAAGAAAAAAGAAGAAACCCATAACTCATAAGAAGAACTAGGTTATTACAAACTTCCCCCCTTAAAGAAATTCGTCCCTAAATTTCCCTTCCAAGGGTGGTGAAGGAATATATGAGAATAACTCTAGCCACTGAGCACGTACATCAACCTCCCTCTCCCAAGTCTCATCCTGTACTTGGTCGTGCCGCCATATCACCTGTATGAGAGGAACAGACTGACCTCAGAGAACCTTTTTTCTCCTGTCAACTATATGAATCAGATTCTCCTAAAAAAATGCATCAACCTGAATCTCAACCTCCTTGGGATAAAAAATGTGAGATGAGTCTAAGTGATAGAAGCAGTTGAGATATGAGGAAGACGCCATGCTTGGCTCGATACCTTTGAGGCAACTGTAACCGATAGGCAACTGACCTGACTTGTTCCAGAATCTCAAATGGTTTGACATATCACGTTTAAATATTACCCTGTCTCCTGATCCTCTTGTGTCCCAATATTAGTGCGACATGTAGGAAAACTTGATCCATGACATTAAAATCCAAAGGCTGTGTATGGTGATCGGCATAAGATTTCTGAAAAGACTGTGCATTATCTATCCATCTCTAAATCAAGTGAACCTACTCAGTAGTCTCCTAGAAAAGATGATGTCCCAACATAGCTGCCTCTCCTACCTCTAGCCAACATAGAGGTGATTGGCATGACCTACCATACAAAGCCTCATATGGTGCTATCTAAATAGTATCCTGAAAGCTATTATTACAGGATAACTCAACTAGGGGTATATGTTTCTCACAAGATCCCCCAAAGTCTAGGACACATGAACACAACATGTCCTCTAGAACCTGTATCGTATGCTCTAACTGACCATCAGTCTGAGGGTGGTATTCTGTTCTCAGAAGCACCTGTATACCCATCGCCCTCTGAAAAATCTTCTAGAAACGATATGTAAAGTGGCTGTACCTATATGAAATGATAGAATGAGGAAACCCATTAAATCGTACCACCTCTCGAATATATAGCTTTACGAGCTCATAAACACCAAAGTCTCCTTGTTCGGAAAGAAGTGAGAAACCTTCATAATACTGTCTACTACAAACCACATAGCATCATTGCCTCTAGGATACCTCAATAACCCCATCACAAAATCCATCGTGACATCATCCCATTTCCAATCAGGAATGGATAACTGCTGTAAAATTCCATCCAGCCATTGATGTTCCTCCTTCACCTGTTGATAGGTGGAACACCTTGTAACAAAACCAGCTACTTCTCACTTAATTCCCATCCACCAGTACTAACAATGCAAATCATGGTAAATCTTGGTGACTCCAGGATGCACTTCCCAAGATAAATCATGAAACTCCCACATCAGCTCCTCACATATATCCCTTGGAACCCACACACATCCATGGACATTAAAAACTTCATCCTGTCCTATCATCCATCTAGGAGGGGGGTCCTCACCTGCCACACTCTCTCATAGAACTAGGCCTTTGGAATCTGATAGTTGCCTCATCCTCACTCTATCCAGTAGGGTAGAGGTAATAGTCAAATATTAAAGATAAGTCTGTCCCTGACTATTGTGAACTTCTAAATGCATCTCAGAGAACAAGGAAATTATCTTCCACTCACCACTGGCCTCCTGCACTACCTGTATCTGAGTCCTCTTTCTCAGTGTGTTAGCCATTGCATTGCCTTTTCCAGGCGTATAGGCAAGCTCAAAGTCAAACGACTGAGGTATTCCACCCACCATCGCTATCTCAGATTCAAATAATGCTGAGTGAAGATATATTTGAGACTTTTTTTGTCCGTGTACACCACAAAATGATCCCATAATAAATAATGTATCCAACAGTGCAAAGCATGAACAACTGCAGCCAACTCGAGATCATACATCAAGTAATTTCTCTCATGTGGCCTCAACAACTGAGACCCGTACACAACTAATCGATCTACCTGCATAAGCATTTCTCCCAGCCCAATACCTAATGAATCATATTACACAGTGTAACTCTTTCCTGGCTCAGGAAATATCAGTATCAGTGCTGAAGTCAAACATCCCTTCAACTCCTGAAAGGCTATGTCAGAAGAATCTTACCATTCAAACTTCACACCTTTCTTTTTCAAGCCCATCATTGGCACTACTAAGTGTGAGTAGTCCTGTATAAGAAGCCTATAGTAACCAGATAGCCCCAAGAAACTCCGCACCTAAAAAATGTTCTTAGGATTCTCCCAGGTAACTATTTCTCTCACCTTCTCTAGGTCCATTGATACTCTAGTCTCTGAGATGACATAACCTAGGAAGTGAATCTAATCCATCCAGAAGTGTCATTTTTTGAGCTTAGCATATAACTGATGCACTCTCAGTGTATTAAAATGATCTCAAGGTGTTTATCATGGTAATTTCGATTGTGGGAATACACTAAGATATCGTCCACGAAAACCACCACAAAGGAATCTAGGTAAATATGGAACACTCGGTTCATCAGTGCCATGAAAACTATTGGCGTCTTTGTGAGACCAAACGGTATAACCAAGTACTCATAGAGACTATACCTGCTATGAAAAGATGTATGAGGTATGTCTGCTGGCCGAACACATACCTGGTGATATCTTGACCACAATTCAATCTTTGAGAACACTCCAGATCCTATAAAATGATCAAATATGTCATCAATCCATGGTAAGATATATCAATTTTTAACCGTCAAATAGTTCAGTTTTCAATAGTCCTCATACAACCTAAGGGTACTGTCTACCTTTTTCGTGAAAAGGACCGATGAACCCCAATGAGAAGTACTGGGTAAGATAAAACCCTTAGCTTCAAGAACTTCCAACTACCTATTTATATCTTGCAACTCTGTTGTATCCATCCTGTAAAGAGGAATGGATACTAGTGTAACTCATGGAACTAGATCGATAGTGAACTACACCTCTATAATTGGAGGTAAGCCTGAGAAGTTGTCTGAGAAAACATCCCTGAAATGATCAACCACTAGAGGAAAATATTCAAGACATGTTCCCTGATCATTCAGATATAAGCTTGCAATCTGGGATGTCATCCTTCCCATCCCATGATGCTTGGGTCCAGCTCAGCTAGCCTGGACATCCCATTCGCCCTTGTATAGAATGGACCCACCCTTAGGTGACGTGAAAATTACCCTGTGGAGATAGAAATAAACAAAGGATCGAAAAGAAACCAACCAATCCATTCTAAGAATCAAATCAAATCTCATCATCTCTAAGACATAGAGGTTCCATAGAAAGTGACACCCACAAATCTCAAGGGGTAATTACTTGCACAGACACACACCTACTGTTATTATCCCTAACGAAGTGTCTAGAATCATAACATAGGTAGTAGTATAAACATAGAGCCCAAGGATTTACACATCAGAAATAGATATAAAACTATGTGTTGCACCAGTATTAGAAAGTGAAGAAGATAAAATAGAGGTGACTAGAATAGTACTTATAACAGTAGAAGTTTTGGGATCCTTCTACTATTGGGTATGTTGCAAAGCATATGTTTGACCTGTACTGCTACCCTGTAACACAACCTGGCTACCTGGATCTGACTCTCCCTACTGTTGCTGAGATCCTAGGGTCTTGCTTCCACGACAATTCCCATCGCCTTGGCCTATACGCCTCGATGTAGTCCAATTTCTAGACTGGTGAGAAGCTACTGACCATGCTTCTGCACATGGAGTCTATACAGAACCTCTATCACTAGCCACTAGTGGAAACGTCCTGTAGAAGCTCTGTAGATGGCCCATCTTTCTGCAAGCTCAACACTCAACTGGGTTCTTCGAGCACTACGACCTGGTATGCCCAACTCTATCACCCTGATAGCACCTCACCTGGATACCATAAGATACATCTTGGATGATCGTATTCCTATGAGAAAACTCCATACGACGCTTCTTGCTTCCAGTTGAGATAGTACTAGATCTCAGTTCCAAACCGCCCTGGCTCACACCCCCAGCTTCCCGTAGATTGCGCATGATGATCAGTTCCTGATTCACAATGGAATAGATAGAAGGAAACCTAAAAACATTCACCTGAACTTGGATGTCATACCGAAGACCATCCTCAAATCACCTGGATCTCAAAGCCTCGTCACCCATCATAACAAGTGTGAATATCTGAAGCTCTATAAAGTGGGTAGAACATTCCATAACTAACATAGAACCCTACTCCAGATTCATAAACTCCTAGGCTTGATTGGACCTAAGGGTATCAGGAAATAAGTATTCGTAGAAGGATTTTTGGAATTCTCCCCATGCCATGCCCTGATGACACTCTGTTTTCATGATAACATCCCACCTTCTCTTGGTGGAATCATGTATCATATAAGTCACGAGATTGACCCTCCTCTCTATAGGTGTCTCCAGATACTTGAAGATATTCAGCACTGATTCCATCCATGATTCCACAACCTGTGTTCCGCCATCCCCTGATAAAGTAGGCGAATGTTGCTGCTGAAATATACGCGTCAGCTCTTCCATAGATGTGGTAGCATACAGTGCTCCCTAGAAGGTCTTTATGAACCTCAAAAAACCTTCTCAGAACTGTGCGTCTACACATGTGTCCAGTATAATGGTTGGTGCTACAGCTAGCACAATTGGAGGATCCATCGGTAGCCCATGGCTAACCAACTACAGTGTATACTCACCAACAATCTCCTGGAGCACTACCCGAGGTCATCGTGGTGGCATTTCTCTGTAAGTTCCAACACACACACACCTCAGAACAAGTTTAAAGAAGATAAAACTAGAACTCAGAAGTGAAAAGTGGGACAGAGAAGGAAAAAAACTCCTATTTTTTAAAATAGGAGCACATGGCATGTAGAAATCCTTACATGGCATGTTCTCTTAGGCCTATATATGGGCATTTACTTCTACCAAACATGTCCATGTAACACCCCATGTACATGTAGTGTTCCCCAATAGACACGATTTGTACTTGAGTTTCCTTCCTACCTAGGTACTTACACATGACTAGAACTATGCGGTCCTGCCAGTGTAAGACTACAAGGCATGTTTGACCTCGACATGACATGCACAGCTAAGATTTTCATCCACCCATGTCATTAGTCACACAGTTGGATACACGGTCAACTTATACACGACGTGTACTCCCAAATACATGGCATGTTCCACTAAAATTTCGACAACCCATGTTCCCTCTCAAAGAGTCTGTTCACACGGTTACCTACAACACAACATGTTTTATCTTATACATAGTGTGTTCTGCCAAAGGTTTACCATACCCGTGTCTCTACTCACATGGTCAGTCACATGGTTTAAGTGCTACATGACGTGTAGATAGGGTACTCAGTGTACTATTCTTAAAACCTTGAACACATTATTCCCTGAATAGGATGAACACACAACGTGTTAGGCTAAACTAAATGTCGTGTATACTGGATTTTTGAGGAAAAAATCTCCATATTTACCAGAAAACCCCTATTATGAAAAAAAACAACTAGTGAGATGCCAAATTCCAATTTATTAGGGCCCATACTCCCCACAAATCAAAGTTTTTCACCCAAGCATAACATATCATAGTACAATTATAGATAAAAAGCTGGATCATGATCTACCAAATTCTAGTCCAAGAGGGCCCATACACCTTAGGAACCAAATTTTGGAATCCATTCCATCCAGACCACATAACATACCAATATACCTATTACAATAGTAGGCATAACTTTCACATCATCTATCACAACAACATGCGATAACTATTGCATTCTAGATGGCATGGCATAATGCATGGCATGTGATCCTTAAAAGTTCCTATATGATGCATGAGATGACATACCCTCATCTGATCAGGTTGAAACTAAAATAGAACCCACAATTGCATCAATAGTAATAACATAAATCAAGTGCATCACCCAATGGTGAAATCAAATCAACTGTAAAACTAGAAAAATCACCATTCCTTTGAGGTAATTCAGCTTTTCCCTATACACAAGTTAGCTACTCCCAGGCACAATTTATTACCAAATCTTTTTTACTTCCTATCCAGTCTATTGGCTCAAAATAGTAAGTCAAAGAAGAAATAATGACTCTGATACCACTTTGTAATGTCCTGACCCGGCTTACCACTAAACCGATAGCCGGACCGGTTGGCCACATGGCCTCAAGCACATTTTCCCAAGCACTAGAGGCTACTGACTAGTAGCGAGGGCCTAGGGTGTGATAGTGGGGAAACTATGCCCTCATTGGCAGAGTGCAACATAACATAATAAATATTAACAAATAGTAGAAGTAGTAAACAACATGAAACTGAAACAAAATATCGAAAGTCCAATAGATAAATATCCAAGTCTCAACCATACAAATAATAATGAAACATGTTATATGTTCTAAGAAAGCAGTCAAAACAAGATACACTACAATCAGATACAAATACAATACAAGTGCATAATAGAAATAAAACTTAGAAGCATCAAAAGACTTAGCTTGGTCCCATGCTCTCCTCTTCCTAAGCAGTGATCGAGTACCTGTATAAGGGAACTTGACATTGTCTATACCTGAAATCATATAATCTGTTTGGGCCCAAAAGCATGACCAAAACAGGGTGTGAGACTAATCCTAGTAGGAAACCACTAAAGATCCGTGCCTAATAGTCATTGAATATATGCAATAATAGTAAAAGAAGACAGTAAATAGGAAGTAATCAAGTAAACTATCCATTTATTATGTTTATTTTCTTTAGAAATTCAATTTCATTTAAGTACAACTCTCTCGAGATCTAGCCTTAGCCTGGAAATCCCCCATATAGAAGTAAACATAGCAGATGTCTCAGAAGATCATCTATATAAAAATTGAAGACCGAATCCAAGCTTGTGATTTGTTTTAAAAGATATGTCATAAGTCATTCCATTTCATTTAACAAGTTCTGTGAAATTTAACAAGGTCAAGAAGTTTCGACTAGGCCCATTGACCCCCCGTACCAAAGTAACTGTCAACTCGTGACATAACCATTTCACATTTAAGCATACCATCATTTCAACATTTAATAATTTGTTCAGTTTCCAATAGAGACCATCCTTGGTATCCCTTAATGGACCAAGGATATTCTTGGCATTTACAAAGAAGAATCAGTAAGCCCAACCACCAAGACTATGGCTCGTTCACAACCCTTAAGTATTTAACCTCTTGAGTCTGTCCATTTCCTTTTAACCAAGATAATGGTTCACCCAAGGTAGCAAGGTGTAATTTGTCACATGATCCCAAACTTGTATTTTAACCTAGACTATGGCTCACCCATGGCTAATTACCTCTTTTAATCATTTATCATTTCATTTCAAAAACAACACATGTGAATTAAACTATCACATGGCTTTAAACATAACAACTCATGTGGGAATTTCACATAATATAAACACATGTAAATTAAACTATTTCATGGTTTTAATCATGACAACTCACATGGGAATTTCAAATAACAATATATAATTCTAATCAACCCCAAAAGGGAAAGCATTCACACACCTAAAAGGTGTTCTTTCCAAATGGCTAACTATGGGAAACACACCCATGGGGTGTCCCTAAATCAAACAATTCAGTAATCACATGCTTCAATTTCATATTACCAAATACCTAAACATAATTAGGTATCAACATGTTTCAATTATAAAGAAAAAAATACCCAAAAATATTTTCATTCTATTTTGGCACATACATTCAACTCTAATTTTAACAAAATCCACAATACCACCTACCTCGATGTCGCATGAGTGATATAACCCAACACCGACCCTTGAATCGACCTAGAACAACATAGATCTAAGAAAAGAGGTAAATAATTAAACCTTGAATATTTTTTTCAAGAACATAAATTAACAAGAAATACTTAAGTAGAAGAAATCTCTTACCTAGAAAAATCCAATGAGACTAACAACACTTGAATCAGGTTCTAGACGACGAAATAAGATAAGGAAATGTTCTCATGACCCCTTCTTCTTCACCCGACAGTTCTTCTATCCAAAAGAAGAGAAAACAAGGCTACTACCAATTTTAAGTTGAATTTTAGTAGTACACAATGTGTAAGACAGTATACACAATGTGTATATCATTTTACTATTCATTAATTTTCTAACTTACTTTACACATCCTACACCGACCTTGTCGACATGACTACACGGCGTGTACTAGGAAGTACACGGCGTGTAGTCCCATTTTCTTCCCTCCTTGGCCAAAAAAAGCACACATCATGTATCCCTATCCTACATGGCTAGACTATATGGAGTGTACATAGGAATACACATCGTGTACTACTAAGACTTAATATTTTTCCAGTTTTTCTTATTTTCTCAAAAACAACTCAAGGAAAAGAAAAAGAAGAAACCCATACCTCATAAGAAGAACCAGGTTCTTACAAAATGACTTAAAAACTTTTCTATAATATATTTTATAGAAATATTTTGACCCTATAATGTCTATTTATTTTTAATACTCTAGTTCTAAGCCTTTTGGCATGATAATAATGTGGGTACACCTTTTTCTTTTCAAAAAATTACACATATGCCACTCACCTCATTTATAAAAGGCCACCCATTTTCATCTCTTATTCACACATTCAAACCATTTTGGTTCCCCAAATTCCCCAATTTCATCATATAAGCCTTATTTTTGGAATAAAGTTAACCAAGGAAGGATTTTGGTGTAAATATAAGGAGGTTACCCAAAGAAGAGTTAATGTTCTTCAACAAGCATTTTTATTTTATTTCTTCCCCCACATCATTCAATTATTATTAAACCACGATGATATAATAAAATTAGTATATTACATATAAATATATTTTTATATTTTAAGATAATTACCTAAAACCATCGCCACTTCCATCAAATGAGTTACTAAATCATCATTCGTGTATACAACGGACTGTCACCTAATGAACTGATGTCATTCATTTTTCCATTACCACCTCACATGGTTGGATATTGTAGAAGATATAAAGTATATATATGATATTTATAACATAATTATACATATGGAGTTATTATAATATATATATATATATATATATATATTTTACTTTCCATTACATATGGGATACGATAACCTTATTTGTGGGAATGACAAACTGCTGCCTCACGAAGAATTGTGATTCATTTTTAACTAACGCTTTACATAGAAGATAATAAGGATAAATTTAATTAATATATTTGATATATATGACATAATTATTATATTAATTACATATTTATCATTCTAAAAATATAATATATATTTTTTCTTTCTTACCTTTTCACTCATTGAAAGATGATAATTGTAACGCCCTGACCCCAGAAGCCCAGAGTCGGTGCATTATTACATAACATTGGCATGATACAAGGAAATCATGTCCTAAAAGACCGATCCGTTTAGTAGCTTTGAAAGTACTAGATATATTCATAAATTTTACATTACATTATAAAATGAAAAAAACAACAACAACATTGTCTCCAGTAACCACATTAATATCCCATAGACTATCCCTGTAGGTCAGTCATAATATACTTCTTCACATCCTGGGAAAAATAAAACATAGAAAGGGGTGAGATCAGATGCTCAGTAAGGATAACAATATAGCGCAAACTTTCATAAATAAGAATAAACATTTAAGGAAATGTATAAGACTAAAACAAAAGCCTTTTAAACTTAAACTTCATCATAATATGGAAAATATAAATCAAAATAATTCCATTTACTTATTCACATGGATATTATACTAGTCGAATAATCACATGCAATATCAATATCCAATTTTATAATGATGGAATGCATAATTACATACATAATAACCACATAGTCAAGGCCTTGTGCCAATACTACAAATAAGATTTTGTCAAGGCCTTGTGCCAAGACACTAGTTTGTCTCATGAGACCTACCGATGCATCTAGGAGCTATAGTGAGCTCCACCCGTCACTTACTAAGTCCAATGCATTCCTCATATGAAAAGGTTTAAACATAACATAAACATTCGTATTAAAACTAGCATATGAAATGTCAATAATTTATCCATAAACCATGAATGGTATAAAAATAACACATCTATAGTAAAACATATCACAAAACCTTCAACTTCAAACAAGTTTAAAATCCATCAAAGGATGTTGACATAGATGATATGAAAACTATTTGAAAGAAATACCTCTTTCTATTTTGAAACCATTTAAAAGAAAACATTTATTTTGGAAATATTCTTATAAGCTTGTAAGAAAAGATTTAATGACGTTATAATGGTGGAAAATAGCCGCACCCTCCATATAAGTTAAAAAAACATTCTTTCCTTAATTTTGTCGAAAAGGTCGTAAAGTACCTTGTTTGGAAAATGACAGAAAGATTCATTTATAAACATCTTATAAAAAGTAAAAAAAGGGTATAAATGAATTTAACCCATAGTCTATGAAATAGTAAAAATGTTTTGAAATACATTTTAAGAAACATGGATGTGGATTATAAAGAGGTCCCAGTAGATAATTATGTATAAACAACCTCGGATAATGAAGAGATTGTAGAATTAACCCTTACCTTGTACTTTTCCTTGGTAGAGGGTAAGTTAAACTCTTTTATAATAGTTAAATCATTGTTATTAAATTATACAAGAACTATATACATAAATATGATATCATATATGATTTTCTAATATTGCTTTGTTAATAATATTTTAGTATTATCGTAATTTCAGGTGTTAAATGATTCATTTTGTTTTGTATGTTTTGTTACATAAGCCATTTTTTATGGATATGATGTATTCAAATCATATAAATAATGATATTAAGTTCTTAAAAATTATTTTTAATCATCAAATGAAAATTATTCTTTAACGGTTAAGATGAGAAAATGAATCTCATTGCATTCGTGGAGATGGTAATCCGTACGTACGCACGAGCGACAATATCATTCTTTTGATATTAAAATCATATGTAAATAGATGGTATATAATATATACAGAATCATTAACATGTTATATTTATTATTTATATCAATTATACATCATTATTACACCCATCCAAAATAATAATGTATTTAATAACAATTACACTACGATGTGGAGACGGTAAGCCGTACGTACACACGTATGGTGACTTTGTCATTCATATGATGGATAGAATAATGAATATGGTTGTACCATTTTTATAATAAAATTAAATTATATATAATATACATGATTTATTATTTTTTAATTGAAACAACAAAGAAACAATAAGTGGAAGAAGAAAAGAACTTGAAAGAGGTGATGAAATATTTACCTCTTCTTCGGGTTCTTCCTTTTCATTTGATCAAAAGGGATCCTTAGATTGGCTTTCTGACCAAAGGAATGCCTCTAGGATAAAGGGAGGATAGTTTAGAGGATATTTGGGTAGGGTTTGGATGAGCCAAAAGGCTTTGGAGGTTTGAATTTGAGAGAAGGGCAAGTGCCCTTTTATAAGAGAGGTGAGGGGCACCTTAGGGGAAGTTTGAAATATTATTTTATAATAAAATCATTTTCGGTTTATAATGGATCCAAAATGATTTATTTAGAGGCTAAAGTAGGGATGGTTCGAAAACCTCTCAACCAATAGGTTTTAGATAGGTTTAGGTCACCATATTAACCTTATATTTTAGACTTAACTCTTAGTTAAATAGTTTGAAATTTACCAGGTCTCTTTGTATTTTTATATTATATAGTTAATAAACTTAATATAAAAAGCTAAGTGAACCCCAATTGGTTAATTATTAATATATATAAACTTATATAAGTCATTTTTCTGAAACTTAGATTTTTAGGATTATTATATCAATTAATAATATAATATGTTTTTAAACACTCTTTTATGTCAATTTTGACACTATTTGGTATTTTGTTTTTGTTGAAGTCATAACAACATGATTACTTAAAAAAAATTCATTTAATAAACCCTAACATGTCATATTAACCAATAAAATTAGTGGAATTCATCAAAAGTCTCAAATTAGATTTATTTGAATATTTATAATATCAATTATTTTAATCTTTCATTAACAAGGTAATTACCACATCATCATTGTGTCATAAATAAATTTATATATTTAATGTCCGAAAATTATAAATAAAATACCATTATGTAGGAAATAATTTTATATTTCTAATAAATATTTATTGTTGAATTTATCTTATGTGTAACTCTATATTAAAAATGGTTTAGTTATTAAACTTTGAATTTAACACTTTTAACTCTTCTTTAAATAAATTAATAATAAATATACTAATATAATCCAAGTGAACCTAAATGGTCATATTTTCTTCATAAGGTTGTTTTTGGTTGAGAAAAACTTATCCAATAGAATTAGGACATGTTTTAGGCTAATAATAATATCATTTTTTCCTTTAATTACCCTATTTACTTTTAACCGTGGTAAATAAAAGTTAAAAGTTACCATTCAACAGAAATTATTTTCATCTTATTGAACCACATTTTACTTACTGATATCAACTGTGTCTCTCAGATTTTTGAAATTCAATTCACAGAAGTGGTAAAATTAAGTTTTATACAAATTTTCAAATGCTTCTAGGAGGTGGGGAAAAGACGGTAAAAAGGTCAATAAAATTTTTATATATCTAAACTTATTATAAAATGACTCAAATGAATTAAATTGAACTTATATAGGTATTATGTATCTATTTTGACATAAAATAAATTAAAATAAAATAAATAATTATTTAAATAAAAGTCAGTTTTAAACAATAACGAAGTCTTTTTCACTATTCATCAAAAATTGAAATTTTTCAGAAAAATACCAAAAATTCACCCAAAGCTAATTTCGATATTCCGAATCCAAAAGTGAAGTCCATTTTGAAAGAAAAAATTTATAAAATTTCAAAAAGTGGGTATTAATATTCAAGTGTTAAAACTCCAAGTTGCGTACAATGCAAGCTACTGCATTATTCAAAGGAAAACGTACCGCGGAATCTTGGGGTGTTACAATAACATCGTTCTTGTAAGTGTGGACTACTGCCTTCATGAAGCGATGTGACTATCTATTTTCATCACCACATCACATAGATGATATGTATAAATATATTTAATGAACTAATATGGGATTTATTATATTATTATAATTATTAAAAGATAAAATATTACTTACCTCCTTTCTATAATGATATTTTAAAAATGGTAACGTTACTCATTCACACGTACGACCTACCATCTCCATGATCGTAATGTACTCCATTTCCCAAAAACATATTTCATGATTGGTATTAAAATTATAATTGATGTATAAAATATTATAATTATGTAATGATTATTATTTTGAATATTATTGAACTATGATCAAATTAAGTGAACAAAAAATATAACATAATCAAAACATGCATGAAAAACAAAGAAGGTATTGCCCAAAATGCGACTTTAACATGGAATTATTAATAAATGAGTAATAAAAGGTCATAAATAAATCATATATGGTATGATATATATAATTATGTTTCTGAAATATATGTATAATAAACTTATATTTATTATTAAGGAGGTTTTAATGCATATGAAGGAATTCAGGACTTAAGGTAAGGGATCTCTATTCTCTCTCTTATTTATAGGAGACATATAAAAATTCACAAATTGATTATTTTGTGTGGTGTATATAATATCAATTTGAAATATTATATCTTGAATATAATTATTCTCATGATATTTAAATTTTTATTTGATGTAATGATTTATTGGACTTTAGGATTCAAAAAATTACTAAAGCGGTAAGAGATTTCTGTCTCATTTTTATTTTCTACAATAATCAAATCATAGTCACCACATATTTATTTAATGTAGTGTATATAATTACCATGAATTTATTTCATGATACTTCTCCTGAAAATTATGGGGATTAAATATCCATATTAGGATCTCTCTTTTATGAGGATTATATTTCAAATGTTACCATAGTGGTAATGGTTTTATGTTACAATCTCATAATTTATCAGGATTGTTTATGATTAACTCTACAATGTTGAAATATTATAAACCACCACTCAATAATTATAATTAATTTTATTATAATATGATTATTCATGATATTTTATAGTAATATTACCATTTTACCACTATTTTTTAAATAAAATAACCAATAAATTGTTTTTTGTATAATCTGACTTCATTTCTCTCTTTAGTTAGAAATATGTTTTCTTACAAAATAAGGTTTTTTAAATATGTTTTCAAAAATGTGTTATTAATAACCTATGTTTTTTAATAGGCATTTTAATCATGTTTTAAATTTTTTAAATTTTTTTTTAAAATGGAGTCGTCCTATCACCTTCCAAATAATTCCCGTATGGATTTTATAGAAAATGTGAAAAAATATTTGTTTTTAATATGCATGAAATGAAAAATATTTCACACTATCATGACCTATAAATTATTTACATATTCCCTTAAAAGATTTCAAATTTCTTTTCAAATAAAATGTTTCATTTAATATTTTGAGAAATTTTTAGATTTTAAATAAATTATTTTAAAATGAAAAGGATTTTAAATTTTTTTGTGTTTTAAAAAGATTTTTTCAAAGTGGAAAGAATATTTTTCGCAATAAATGTTTGAAATGATCTTTAAAGATTATTTTAAATGAAAAAAATTTCCCAAAAAAATTATAATTTTTTTAGAAATTTATTTTTAAAGAATTTTCCATAAGAAATGTTCGAAGTGATCTTTAAAAATAATTCTCCATATATGATGACATCCTTTTTTGTAACTTATCATTTGTTAAAGATATGAACCAAGGTTACCATTATTATTATTTCCATGATTGGTTTATCATGATAGGATGTTTATTAAACCCATTTATATTCCATGGGTTATTCCATCATAAAATTCTTATGAAACCCTCTTCTTTTTCCTCGGGTTATGCTATGATGAAATGATTATGAAACCTATATATTTTCCCCAAGTTATGATTTGATGAAATGTTTATGAAAACAATTTAAATTCATAAGTTATGGAATGACCAGTGCTTTATGATATTGTGTAACACATATTTATGACTTTCATTATGTGACAGGTGGGACCTATGTCTCCCTTCAGTGCATTGGGTAATGATTAATGTTATATGTTCTCAAAGGGTACATGGGAGGTTATCCAAAGCCTGAAATATGGTATAAAGGAGGTCATCCAAAGCCTCAAGTAGGTACATGGGTGGTTAAACCAATAATAACAAGTTTTTAATGTCTTGCTGGGTATCCTTGACATAAGGTTTTCTATACATACATGTACACCATAAATTTATGCCTTATGCTAATGTTATGCCCTCATGGATCATGTTATTTGATTGAATTATGATTCATGTCATATGAACTTACAATATTTATTCCATGACTCAAGATTATGATCTTTGATATGAAAGGTATGGTTTTAATATGTTATGATCATGTATTCAAAACCTTATGTTCATGCTATGTTTACATATCTCCTTTGTTTACACTTAATGAGCATTTGAGCTCACCCATCTTATGTTTCCTTTCCCAGGTTATGAAGAAATGTTTTTAGTAGGGTATGTTTGTGAAGAGTACTAAAGGGGAATATCATTATGGGAGATGTTGAAGATCTTTGACAAATTAGAAGATTGTGTACCAAGTCTCCAAAGACACTAAAATATAATGGTACTCATACATGTGTTTGTGTAATGTATTGAATATTCATTTAAAAAGATAAAATATCCATGTATGAAAATATTATGTCACTATATTAAGAACTTGTAAATAAAGCCTGATACTATACATCTTATAATGGGCCACCAATACCGTCCTCTCAAGGTATAAAACATCTTGGTCACCTTGGGGTGAATGAACCAACTAGAATTATCTGCCACATGCATCACCTACTATATTAGAATCAAATGAATAACCATATTCTTTTGGAAGAAAAGAGAACCATCAAGAGATTGAGACTAATCACCTTAGGTCTTCCCACCATTTAAATCACCACTAATCTACTGGCACTTGGGGTCAGATGCCCACTCAATCCTCACCCGAACGATGAGAGACGGTGTAATATGCACAATGGACAAGAATACTTACCCTACATACTCCTGTATGTATATTATTAGATAAAAAACAAGCACATATGACCCCATTCACCCACTGATTATCAAACATATATAATGGAAGCTTCCATCTCAATGAGTTGAGGAACACATTTCCCTTATCAGGAGTATATGAAATATCAAAATAAAAAATTCTGAAGGTATTCCACCTAGCATATTTGCCTAAGGTTCAGGTCCCTATGGGTGAAAATTTACTTTAGGATATTATGATATAAGTATGCTATGAAATTCCCCCTAAAGAGGTAAAGTCACCATGTCTTCAGAACATACATAATAGCTTCTAATTCAAATTCATGGGTAGGATAATAATTCTCATGTAGTCATAGCTGACTATATACAAAGGCCATCACATGGACATAAAACATCATCACACATCCCAAACCCACACTAGAAGTATCACAATACACTGTATAATCTCTCCTAGGATTAGGTAGAATCAAAATAGGTGTGGATGTCAGACATGTTTACAAATGCACAAAAGCACTCTAGAACTTCTCATACCACTCAAATTTTACCCCTTTTAAGGTCAAAGAAATCAAGGGAGAAGATAGACTAGATAATTACCAAACAAAATTTCTATAATACCTATCCAAAAACAAAAAATTCTGGATCCCTAACATGTTGTTTTTCTTCTCCCAATAAATGACTACTAAAAATTTCTCAAGATCCACTAAAACTCCTATCTCATAAATCACATGGCCTAGAAACTCCACTTCTTAAATCCAAAAATGGCACTTAGAAAACTTGTAATATAAATGATTATTTCTCAAAACACCAAAAACAACATCAATATGGGAAACATGATCCTATTCTATCTTGGAATCCACCAAGAAATCTTCTAAAAACATGAACATGAAGGAATCCAAAAAGTGATGAATGATTTAGTTCATTAGCACCATAAAAATAGCTGGATCATTGGTAATCCCAAATGGCATAACCAATTAATTTAAATTTCCATACCAAATTCAAAAATTGTTCTTTGAAAATTCCTCCTCCCAAACCCTCAATTGGTGGCACCCTGATCTCAGATCGATCTTTGGAAAACAACAGGCCCCATAGAGTTGGCCAAATAGATTATCTATTCTGGGTAATATGTATTTATTCTTTACTTTCAGCCGATTAAGTTTATGATATTCTATAAAAAGTTAGAGGCTACCATCGACCTTCTTTGCAAATAGCACTGGAGAAGCCCATAGTGACATGTTGTGATAGATAAACTCCTTTCCCTCAAGATCCTCTAGCTAAACTTTCAGTTCCTTCAGCTTGATCAGATCCATTAGGTAAGATGATAAGAAAATCGGGCTCATCCCAGGGATAAGATCAATTTTAAAGTTGATCTATCACTGGGGTGAAAATACCAAGAAATCCTTTAGAAACATATCTGGGTACCTATCCATGACCACTGTAAGTTCACCCACTAAACTATTCTCAATAGACTCAAAGAGAAACCTAAACAACTAGGCCCACCCTCCCTAAACACGAATCCTAATCACCTTGAAATACATAAGTTCTCCCATTAGGAGTAAGGAACTGCACCCTATGGTGATAACAGTGTACCAACACCTTGAAGTTTATCAATAAATATATTATAATAATGAGGTTGATGTTATACAGTCCAAAACAAGGAAGTCACAAAGAACCTCCACACCAGCTACCACAACATGAAACTCATGGTACTTAAAACCTTGGTCCTTCTTTCTACCCAATGGGGTTAGTAGATCGACAACACACGACATCAAATCAACATGAAAACCTAAATAATTAATCAAATTAAGTGAAATGAACAAATGGGATGCACCCGTTTTAAGTAAAATCAATTCTATAGAAGAAGAAATAAACATCATACCTCTAATGGCGGCTGGACTAAAATCCAAGTCCTCTGGAATGACCTCCGCTTTATGGAGTCACCCTGGTTCAGACCCACCCCGAGTCTTCTTACCATAGTAAGAATCCACCTTACTGCATGGACAGGATCCTCCACCCTTTGAAACCTCTAACTTCACCCAATTTACCTTAAAAAAATTGGATCCTACACCACTCGTTATGTGAATCCAACTAATAGAAGTGCTAGATATTCCCTGACTTCCCACATCGATGGCATTTCCTCAGAGTATCTAGGAACTTCATCCTAGTGTGTCCTGCCTTCCCTCACAAGTAATAAAAAACTGGTCTATACCCTGTAGGATCCATAGAAGATGATCCCAAAGACCACTGGACACTCTTACCATTACCTCTTTGAGACTCATCCTACTTCTATTTCCTTCACGAAGAAGAACTCTGAATCCCAAAAATAGAAGGAACACCACTGAGACCTATCTTTCCATTCAAATTTTCCTCTTCCATTACTGCCTTGTCAACTACCTCAAAATAGGCTGGCATACATATAAGAATTAATATAGATATAATCTATTGCCTCAATCCCATATCAAAACACAAAACCTTGAGATAATCTTTCACGAGGATATCTAAAGATATATGGACCAACTCAGTGAATCTAGTGGAATAATCCATCACCAAATGATCACCCTTATCAAAATTTAGAAACTCATGGGCCTTCTCCACTCTCAAGATATTCAAGTAGAACTGTTGATTAAAATCCAACTTAAAGGAAATTCAGGTGAGAACCTCATGCTTCCCCAAAAGAACCATCGATTCCCACCACTTCCTCCCTAGTCATTTTAGAAAAAATATGGAAAATCCCTCTTTTGAGGTATTAGGGTTCTTCAAGAACTTAAATATCCACTCGATATAGTCCAGCCACTTTTCAAGATCATTGATCCCCTTGTTTCCATGTAACACTGATGGATTTTTCCTTAAAAACTCTTTATCATATACCACTATCCATGTTTTCTCATGAACACCCACTTGAACCAAGTTTTGGATCATATGAATCAACATATCCACAAAAAATTTATAAACAGGAGGGTTTTCCTATGGGGTAATCTCCACTACACCCTCTCTACACCTGGATGAGGTCCTTATAGGAGACATTGTTTTTAATACACAAAAAAAAACAAGCTCCATTAAGCATAATTAAAGCTTAAAAAACGATCTAAAAGAACCCTCAATATGGGTATCAAAATGAAACACTAACATCAAAAGAAATTCCAAATGAGAAAGGAACCAAAACATAGAAAATTTAAAGAACTTCCCACACTACATAGTTTGGAATCTTGGTTTGGAAATCCATGTGCTAACTATTATAGTGTCATGGGCGTTGGATTAAAGGTAATATAGGCTGCACACGATCACTACTAACCATGCACACTAACTGGGAACCTCCTCTAGACCTCCTTGTTTCACCCCAAAACTCAAAAACAGCCCCTGGGCCTACCCTGGGGATTTATATTGATTGGGAAATACCTCAAAACATCATCCAAACAACCCATGAATGATCTTTGAACATAACCATAATCTCTATCCACCCATGGAAACTTGAGTTTTGACATGAATAAGAGCTGGCCAGGCACTCTCCCATTCCTATCCCTTGAGTTCTGATCGTACTAGATCCAATATAACATTAACCCCCAAATAATATCCTCTAATACCATTTTGTAATGAACCCACCTAGGTCAACCTAACCCATCACCTGATCTAGCCCTCTATATGGCCTGAGGAGTATTCCTAATCACCATAACCTAGAGAAAAGCATCAGGAACAACCAACAACCACTTGGGAATGGTTTCGCCACTGGTAAACCGGCATGACCCATCCATAAAAGAATATGGACACACCTATAATCAGATCCATCATCACCTAAATAACATCTTTATAAACACAACATAATCTAAATAGACACCATAAATCACAATGAACATCACAAAAAAACCATACCACAATAGGAAATATACATGGTATCTCAACCCCCCTAAAAAAAACTCAAAATAAAGATGAAAAATCCCAAAAAGCCCAAATTTACATCCCAACAGATGAAAAATACCATTGATGACTCATCATGAGATAATCCCCATGAGACCATGTTTACTCCACAAAAATCTAGAAGATAGTAATCAATAAGAGCCACCTTGGTACATAGTGCCCTTGCCATTACCTATATCCTGAATAATGAAATATTAAAATGCCCCAAAAGGCCCAAGTAGGGTGTGAGTCATGAATATTAGTAGGATACCACCATGGATATATTTAATTCTTTTACCTATGAAAACAAATAAACTAGTTTGAAAATATTTTCAAAACTAAGCCACATTGAAAAAAACACCATTTTCAAATAAACATTTTAAATACCTTTGGTTTTTCTATTTTAAAACAAAGCATGGTTTTCCAAAAAAAATATTCCAAAAATAGATCAAATGATTAAATAAGTCCCCATGTCACAACATACTCAACATAACCAAAGAGGCATAATAAGGTTCAACATAAGAATCAATATCATATAACTATATAAATGGAAAAAATGAACAAATGGGAATAATACATATCATCACATCAAAATGGAACTAATCAATGCAAAAATCACATAAACCAATCCAAAAAGAGTAACATGACCTATTTATCTAACCATATAGAATAATGTGAATGAGTAAAAAAATATTATATATGAGAAAATGGAATCTCTCATGGTCTTCCTTGGGCCCAACTCCAAGAGCTCACACGGTTTCTCAACAATCAATATGGAAGCTCACATAGCCTCCATACACAAAGGCTCACTCGATCCCTTAATAAAATGGAGTCTTGCATGGTCCTCCCTCCAAAGGATCACATGGTCCCTTAAAAAAATCTCTTACTCACACCCTAATTAAACCATGTGATACTTCATTCCAACAAATCACAAGAAAGTTCCCATATTAATAAATTCATAACACAATAAATTTCACAATCCATTTTCACAAACAACAACCCCATTTTTTCAGAACACCTTCATCAAGGTAAATACATTTCTAAAAAAACTTTAGAAATAAATTTAAACCCACAAAACCTCTTTAATACATTTTCATAACACTTTGGGTGCACACATGCCACCCCCATTTGGAAAACTCTCTTTAAACACCCAAATTGAAAAAAATCTGTAAAACACATCAAACATGGAATACACACCAAGAATAAATCATTATAATGGAAATTTAAACAATACAAACCAAAGGATATTATAAATTTAATGGTAATCCATAAAAAACACCTTTAAATAGAGACAACCACCTCAAATTTGGTCCAAATATCATCTCCCTTCACGAATACCATCTAGAAGAGATAGAACCATGAATCACACACCTAATTCGTGAGAAAAAAAAGACCCATTACATACCCTATATTTGTCTAAAAATCACACATAAGGTTCCAAATTTCCACAAAAATGGAAGAATAAGGCTTGATAAGGGGAAAATAAGAATAAATCAGGAAGAAATCAGCTCAAATCAAGCCAAAAAACCAATATTTCCAAGATAAATCCACCAAGGAAGAGGGTAAGAATCTTTAAACTAAGGGAGGAGGGCTGTATATGACAGGGTAGGAAAAATAATATCCAAAGGATCAAAAACATGATAAGGGAATTTTGGTAAAAATTAAATTTTTAAAGAGTTGGATAGGGTCACATGGTTTGGCCATATGTGTAATATCTTTTCTTTTTCTAGGTATGTCCCTCTTTGAGCTTTTCCTTGGACCTTGGTGGCTGAGAATTGTACAGATATAAAGAGTATTTTTTGGGGAAAATGAACTAGTTCAGGGATGTATGTTTATTTAAATTAATAGAGTCCATGTATAAATGTTTTAAATGGGATTATGAGGGTTTCTCATGAGTTTGGAAGGCTTCAGAAGTGGATCAGGCACTTATATGGAAGTTGATATGGAAACTATTTATTGAAGAATACACGTTGTGTACATATTACACAACATGTAACTATCACTAGACACATGTCATTAACTGTTTCATGATGTGATGGGGTTACATGTCATGTACCTAGTTCACATCATTTAAATGTTGATAGGGATAAATATTAACCTGAGGTGACAAGTTTTTCAAAGTAACTTAAAAATGAAGAAATAAAAAATGTGAAAGGAATACATGCCATGTATTCCTCAGACCCAACATTTTTAATTGGGAAGTGTATATTATTATCTCATTTATTCAGTGAATCCCCACCCTCACATACCTAAGATGAGTTCCATGTGATTTTGGAGTCTATCCCTCCCCTCTGGATGTTTGATTAAATAGTCAGTCCCTAGTAAGTGTTTCTACTTCGGTTTCCTTTCTATTCCATCATTCCTCATTTTTTGGAGTGAAAATATTTTGACTATAGGTTTGTTTTGGGGTTTTTATATTCACTTGGGTTGATCTAGGTTCTTTTTTAAATCTTTTACATCTTTTTACTTATTGGAATTTTCCATTGGAAGTGGTGCATTAATCACCAGTTAAAGGTGGGGAGTCTGAACCTAACCCTATATTATGTTTAATTGTAAAATATATGAAATATTGTGATTTAACCAATTTAACATGCACTCTAATTAAATTATTCATTGATTTATGGAAAATCATGGATTAAAATATTGTTTATATACTTTGGATTCAATTTTTGGTGAAAATTGGCTTATAAATACCTATTGGGTGAGTGAAACTTTGAGTAATAAGAACTTGGATAATGGTTTAAAGGTGTTTAGTGTGACATGAGACCTTAGGTGATTTCTTGATATAAAATCCCTAACCAATGGATTATTTCATATTGATATGGATATCAATCATTTGAGATATAAATTAAAGTTTAATTAAAAGAAAAATGGTAATTTTCATAATTATCCATCAAGATTTTTGATGTGATATTGTGATATCCTTGTTGTAATGCTTATACTGAGCAGGCTCTGCCCATTCATAACTGTAATTCTTATATAGGGAGTTGGACCAATTTTATGTTGTGATTTTTATATATAATTATTGATCTATCTTGATTTTGTAATGCTTATATTGAGAGGGCTCTACCTAGTCCCATGTTGAAATGATTATATAGCGGCTTAGACCAGTTTAATGTTGTAATGCTTATATTGAGCAGGCTCTGCCTAGTCCCATGATGAAATGATTATACATAGGGCTGTAACTGGAGGCTAAAATAATTATCTAGATGGATCTACCTAGTTTTTTGATTATTCCATGGGATATGGGTATGTTTTGGCATGGTTTTACTATATTCTTAGAGACATTCTGTCATGGTGCTGAAGTAGGTTAGTTGATGTATCATATTAATTGATTAATTAATATACCCATTTATCGATTTATTTAATAAAATTATTATCATACTAGTTTTGTTTAGGCATAGTGGTGTTGAATTACTATCTTTACTCACACAATATCTAGGCCTCCGTTTGGTACCCAAGAAGATTACATGGATGCGGGTTTATAAAAGGGAAAGTGACTTTGTTTCTGATTTTGTTTCTAGGTGAATAGGTTGGAGGTTGGGGATGGGTATAACATGGGGTTCAAGTATAGAGTATTTTGGGATTATTTTGTGTAAGATGATTCTTTTATTTGTGTTGTTTTTAGTTTTACATTTTGATATATCTTAGCTTTTCATTAAATGATTCTCCATTATTTCTTTCATTATCTCTCTTTTATTTCCCAGTTGTATGATATATTGTTTCCACCATTTTTCTATTATTATGATATTTATCATTTCCTATTTGTTTCCAATAAATTTTACTTTATACCAGGGGAATAGTCTCCCCACTATACATGTCACACCACTGCTTCTAGTTATAAGCCTTTGACATATAGGGAGGCGCACTTGAGGTCTAGTAACCAACCCGTTTTGTCCACATGAGAGAGTGATAGATCAGGTGACATTACAAAGTGGTATTAAAGGAGGTTTTTCTTTTGTTTTTTCCTTAATATTTGGTAAAGGTATAAAGTATAATAGGATGTGTGGGACTTGGTAATGATCTTGTGCATGGGAGTATCTAACCCATGTATAAATCCAAGTACCTAGGGATGAGATTTCTGTTTATGTTGTTCAATTTTTATAGTTGATGTTACTTCACCTTGGGCGATTCACATGTTGTGTGATGTTATTATTTCACGGTGATATTATTCTTTGATATTTAAAATCAGGGCTCAGTATGGAATGAGATGATTATTCATGAATCATGATAGGCACATAGGTATATATATATATTGACATGCATTATTCATGATAGGGACATATTTATTGAATGTGTTATATACCTGCCTATATGAACTATGGTATAAGATACCTATTATATCTGATAAATTAAATGAACTATTATTTCATGCTAAAATAATTTTAATCCATGTTTAGAGAGACCCATAGTAGTGGTTCTCTGTTGTTGTCGCCTACCGAGGTTGAATTTGTTATAACTAGTGTTCTAAGGAGTGTGTTTTTCTTATAGAGAAAATGCCTCCTCATCATCTTCAATTTAAGCATTAGGAGAGTGGAAATCAAAATTTTATTAACATAGCTAATCCAATTATTCTATTAGTTCTTGTAATATCCTAATTTTTACAGTATCAATAAAGACCAATTTTGATTAATTATTAATACCTTAAGTGAAAAAAATGTTTTATCAACAAAAAGTATTAAAATATGTTAAATGTATCATTAAAGGGTAAAAATCCTAGTTAACACTCTGGAATATTCAAGAGAATATTTTTAGAGTTAGAAACTAAGTTAGTGCGAGATTCTAAGGCCCAAAAATCCTCAACAAAGACAGAATATAAATATTAAATTTATTATTTTAAGTATGGGAAATTTATTCAAAATAATTGAATAACTCCAGAAAGTCACATCATATGATAAAATAGAGACCACCGTTGGGTTTAGAATATTGTTTTTACCTTAGTAGGGGTATAAAATTTGAACAAAGAGGATATTTGGATGGCTCGATTTTGGATTAAATTTATCAAATAGTATTCTTAATATATAATTGTATTGAAAATAATTTAATAACACACAAAAAATTCATTTTACGAGAAATCTAAGACCAATTTTTGGGTTTGTAATGGGTGGTTTACCCTAGGTAGGGTATAATATTTATCCAGAACAAGCATTTGGATATACCAAAAATTTAAAATTAAGTCTCCTTGATAATAAAATTAAATAATTAATTAATTAAATTAAGGAAAAAACATGGCTTTAATCTTTCCCATGCCCAAAATACCTTCTACCTCATGCAGATCACCATTAATGAAAATGAGAGTTTTCTAAACCTCCATTTTTTCACACGGTTTGACCTAAAATTGATGGAAATGATTTCCAAATGAGAAACTAATGACTCCACGTGAATTTATTTTTTGGAAAAAAATTGAAAATTGGGTAATAAATTCCCAAAATGAGGAACATGTTTTTTGAAATCCTACAAATATCAGGTGTTCTATACTCCTTAGTATCACACCAATCGACACCCAAAACAATATTCGATGATGAGTGAAGGGATTTCCAGAATTCATTTGAAGATCTATGAAGTTTTTCTTTCACTACACAGCGCCCTCCTTTCAGTTTGTTGTACGTTTTTTTATTTTGTTTTAATTTATTTTATTTCTTCATTATATGTGTTATGTGTTAAAAAAGGGGAATATTTTTTAAATAAAATGATAATCCAAAATTTAAATTTTGGATTATCAAAATAAATCAAATTATAGATAGGAATATGTATATATATACATAATAATTTTTGCGATAAATGTTTAACGACTATCAAAATATTTACACACACACACACAGATATATATACACACACTTATAATTACTTATCTATCAACATGGAAAAATTTATTAATTTATAATATATATATATATATATATATTTATATATTCATATAGTTTGATTATCACATTATAAATTATTGGAAAACATATTTGAAATTTATCAAATTTTTATTCATTTAAAATATCAAGAGATAATTGTAATGAATTTATCTAGTAGAAATAATAATAATGATTATTATTATAAAATTTATAATTTTATAATAAATAAATTATTAAATGATAATTTTTGAATAAAAACAAAAATTATCAAAGGATAATTTAAGATAAATTATCAAAATATAATTATAAAGGGATAATTTAAGAGAAATTATCAAATATAATTAAAAAAGGACAATTTAAGGGAAATTATCAAATATAATTATAAAGGGATAATTTAAGAGAAATTAAAAAAAATATAATTATAAAAGGATAATTTAAGAGAAATTATCAATAGAGAAAATATCATCGCATGTGATATTTTAATGATAAATTGGAAATTATCCTAGAGAGAGAATGTATTATCGCATGTGGAATTTTATTTCATTTTGAAATAAAATAACCAGAATTGTTTTTAGGAACCCTTGAAGAATGAAAAACATTGGTGTGTCGAAGATTACAATAATAAGGCCGCAAGGAGGTGTATCGAACCACACTCGGTGGTTTATCCTTACCGCAGACATCGACTACCTTGAGGTAGAAGTTCCTTAATCTTTTACTCTTGTTTAAAAATGATTTCCAACAATATGATTATGCTTATACATGTTTAATTACCATGAAAGATTGTGAATGCATGTGGGTTTGTGTAGCCCCAAAAACTCTATATTACACTTGATTCCATGAGCACTTTTAGCTGTTTATTCACATTTTTTGTGTGATTACTTGTATATTGTGTGTTACTTTACTCATGATGATATGTTTTTCTTGTTTATATATGATTCCATGCTATGTATTCCTTATGTTTTTTTCTTGGAACCAAGATAGGTAGACCATTGACATGTGTTATCCTTTGGAGGAGGGATGTACATGGCTGATGATGAGGGTCCACTGCATGAGGAAGGCACATGGTGATGCCTTGGGGATGTCGTGTAGTGGACCATCATGACTTGTGTTATCCTTTGGACGAGGGATGCGAATGACTAACAATAAGGGTTAAATGCATGAGGAAGGTATATGTTGATGCCTTAGGATGCACCTAATGAAGAGGGGATGTTGATTTTCTCTTTGTCCCAAGTATGTTTTCTCAATAGTGTGATTTGATGACTAAAGGATGTGGATTAGCTCTCGGTCCTCAGTATGTCAACTTGACGATTAAGGGAAGATGATTAGATCTCATTTCCCTACACATATAGAGAAGCATATCTTCTTGTGAATCATTGATATTGTGTAACACAACAATGCATAGAAACACGATTCATTATCAATGTGTCTAATCATTGGTTCATCTGAAACCTTGGTTATCCATTCAGTATAGATCCAAAGAAGGTATGGTCGGGGGTTGTGGCAGCTTGTTTAGTGAAAAACCACTTAGTTTTGGATTTTATTTTTATTATGGATTATTTATTATGAAATACAATTGTATTTTTAGCACATTAGGTTGAGGATGCATTGGTGGTGTCCTACTAAGTCTTTTTCTCACACCCTACTTGGGGATTTTGGTGCAGTTGTAGATTTACTCACCAGAGATCTAATGAAGGGAAATGGCCCTATGGAAGATGGTTGAGCAGTGGAGAATAGAGTTAGAGTGGACTGGGACAAGCACTAGAGCACTTCATAGATGATGTTTATTTACTTTCTAGTTTTGTCTACTACTTACTTGGGTTTGATTTCCAGTTTGGGAGTTGTTACATTTTATGTATGCCATCTTTACATTTCTACATTTTACATTGATTATTTATATTATTATTGTTTATTATTGATGTTATGACTCAATTCAGAGGCTATAGTATCCCTAAAGTTACATCTCAGACACTCGCTGCTAGTTGGTAGGCTCTTGTGTATGGGGATGCATGCATGAGGTCATGTAACATTATGGATCAGACCCGGTGATTCAGGTCGGGTTGTTAAAAGATGGTATAAGAGCATCAGGTTACTCACTAACCAATTTATTCTATTTTTATGGGGTTGGGACAGGTTAGATATGAGCTAGGATGGTTGGTACTCGGGAAGGGGAACTATGTTAGTGTCTGGACAACACTACATAGTGGACCTCAGAGTTTCCATAAAATGAGAAAATTTTATTTTATTTACTATTAAATTCACCTTGGTTGATGCACATAAGGTTATATGTGATTTATGAGTTTTTTCATATGTTCATGCATCATTAATAGGCATGTAGGTTCACATGATATAAATATACTTCTTGTAGTGATATATAGTAGTTCATTAATTATATGCCCTGATTTGTGCTGTATGTTCGAGATAGTTTTTATGTGTGATATATTTTTATTGGTATTAATTATTTGAATAGATAATATTGTTTTGTTAGTATATATATATATGAATTTGACTAACATGTAGGGATGAAGACAGGGGTTGGTTCTAGTAGGGGTATACCTTTGGGTTAAGGGTAGACTCCTAGGAAAACCTTGTTTGATCCCATACACTACTACAAAAACGGGCAATAACAGCGCTAAAATCGGGCTTTAACAGCGCTAGAAAAGCGCTGTAAAGCTCAGTGCTGATAAAGGGGGGGGGGGGGTCCTTTAACAGCGCTTTTTTAGCGCTGTTAAATGTCACCTTTAACAGCGCTAAAAAAGCGCTGTTAAATGTCACCTTTAATGGCGCTAAAAAAGCGCTGTTAAAGGAAACCTTTAACAACGCTAAAAAAGCGCTGTTATATGTTGCCTTTAACAGCGCTTTTTTAGCGCTGTTAAATGTCGCCTTTAACAGCGCTAAAAAAGCGCTGTTAAATCCCTGCCTGCTGCTAATAAAAAACCTGCACTAGTACAGCCAGCCGAGCAGACCTGCACAAAAACCAGTATATCAACCACAGACCTGCACAAAAACCAGTATATCAACCACAAGCATGTCATCAACTAATCACAACCCAACCAAACAGTGTTCTTACCATGAGTTAGCTACCATTTACCCAGAAACCAAAACTACCTCATTACATAGTATCACAAAATATTCCTACACAACTCAGAAGATAAATACTATAACATTCCACTATGCATTGTTTCTCCTTGGATTTCCACTTGGTTTTGACAAATCGTGCAGAGCCCGTGCTCCTTGAATCATTCTGCAATACATAAAAAGGATATCCTAACTCTCCCAACCATCACCCTTAGTAATTATGTATATTAATACAAAAAAGGTAACATATCATAAATTGGGGGACTGTAATGAGACATCAAGATTAACATTCTATATATAGGATCGATGTCTGGTAGGATTGGTTGCATTGATACATGACTCTACCTGGACCTCAAAAATAGATATATGATCTCACTCCAGGACTTTCAGAGAGACTCCAACTATGTCTAGGACGTCCTGCTGAAGCGATCGTACTACCGTAAGTCGGAAAAGATACCAAAACCATCCTAGGAAGGATCATGGGAGCCAACCCTAATGAAATATGTCCTTGATATAGTGTTCAAAGAGATCAATCATGGTACATAAAATTATGTGTCATTTAAAGGGTCACATTCCTTGTCGCTTTACCTTGGGTAACTCCAATGTTCAGCTGCCTGTGTGAATATACATGTCATATCAATAGGAAATTACATGGCATGTTAAAAAACATATACGTGTTACCCTTTGATCTTGTGTCCTCTTATGCACCCTTGCCCTATGTTAGTACATGATGTCGATCTCGTGTGATTCTTCCTGTGTATCTGTACAAGGGATAAACTGCGTAGCTGGATCATTAAAGACGTGTAGTGGGATATATTCCATGTAGGAAAGCCATGTAATCCACCCCAGGTTTGACTCGTACACGTCACATATGACCCATGGATCATTGTACTAAAGTGTTAACACAATCCTAAGGCGTTTGGTCGGTTTCCCGTATGTCAGTTGTTGATTTCACTTAAAAATAAATCCATTTTGAACAAAATAGAGGCACTTTGAGTGGTGTCGGCCACACCGGGCCTCGGATTGAGTCGGGGTTGACTCTTACACGTCAAATTTGACCCATGGATCATTGCCCTTAAGTTTCAAAAGAATCCAAATGCGTTTGGTCGGTTTGCCGCATGTCAGTTGTTGATTTCACTTAAAAATAAGTCCATTTTGAACAAAAGAGAGACACTATGAGTGGTGTCGGCCACACCGGACCTCGGATTGATGCGGTGTTACGTCACACATGAGTCATTGATCATTGTGAAAAATTATCAACGCAATCAGAAGCCATTAGATCGATTTGGCGTATGTACGTAAAATATTGTCCATTTTAAACTAAATACATACACTTGGAGTGATACCGGTCACACCGTGCCTCTGATTGAGGCGGGGTTGACTCGTACACGTCACATTTGACCCATGGATCATTGTACTTAAGTTTCAATAGAATCCCAATGCGTTTGGTCGGTTTGCCGTATGTCAGTTGTTGATTTCACTTAAAATTAAGTCCATTTTTAACAAAACAGTGACACTGTGAGTGGTGTAGGCCACACCGGGCCTCAGATTGATGCGGTGTTGAATCGTACACGTCACACATGAGTCATTGATTGTTGTGAAAAAGTATCAACGCAATCAGAAGCCGTTAGATCGGTTTGGCGTATGTACGTAAAATATTGTCCATTTTAAACTAAATACATACACTTGGAGTGATACCGGTCACACCGTGCCTCTGATTGAGGCGGGGTTGAATCTTACACGTCACATTTGACCCATGGATAGTTTTCCTTAAGTTTCAATAGAATCCCAATGTGTTTGGTCGGTTTGCCGTATGTCAGTTGTTGATTTCACTTAAAAATAAGTCCATTTTTAACAAAACAGTGACACTGTGAGTGGTGTCGGCCACACCGGGCCTCGGATTGATGCGGTGTTGAATCGTACACGTCACACATGAGTCATTGATCATTGTGAAAAAGTATCAATGCAATCAGAAGCCGTTAGATCAGTTTGGCGTATGTACGTAAAATATTGTCCATTTTAAACTAAATACATACACTTGGAGTGATACCGGTCACACCGCGTCTCGGATTGAGGCGGGGTTGAGTCGTACACGTCACATATAACCCATGAATCGTTGTACTAAAGTTTCAACACAATCCGAAGGCGTTTGGTCGGTTTCCCGTATGTCAGTTGTTGATTTCTCACTTAAAAATAAGTCCATTTTGAACAAAACAGAGGCACTTGGAGTTGTGTCAGCCACAACAGGCCTCAGATTGAGGCGGGGTTGACTCGTACACGTCACATTTGAAGGTGAGTATGCATACACGATAGTTGACCTTCTTAGAGAAGGGTTTCTGGAAGAGTATAAAAGACATGAAGCAATGAAGATCATTAGAGTGTTGGAGAAAATGTGGTTGCTACAAACAATGTGGAAATCGGCTTGTGCAAAGCGACCTAAGTTACAACTTGCAGGTATTGTACTCTATTTTTTTCTGGAATGTTTCAGTTTAAATGCATTTTGGAATGATCATTGCTAGCCATTGTCTTTTAGGTTTTTTTGACAGCCGAGGGGAAAGGGTGGGGTATGAAGACATTGTAGGATATGTCGAAGGGTGATTTTGTGTGTGAATATGTTGGAGAAATGTTAACTCCCACAGTTCTGAAAAGAGTCACTATTTGAAAGAAAGTCACAAGTTTAGATACATCTCAAGATGGTCAGTTTAAAGACATTTTGAGGGACACTACTAAAGACATGCTCAGATATGCACACATCCCCCACTTTTAGATCGTTGTCTACTACAATGATCTTCCAAACAAGATATGCATTAGAACGCTCATGATACATAGAGAAATTCACTGGCCACCTTCGAGAATGATCTGAAGCACAAACCATGACAGCATTATGTTTTTAAATTCAGCACCTCAATTGAGAATGTGACACCTTTCAGGACTTGGCGCCATTGTATGTCGTTTCGTCCACTGAATGGGTATATCCTTTTATTTAATTTTTTTAACTTCAGTCAAATATTCTAGAAAGATGTCGCGGCAGATCCTTCACCATTTTGTTTTGCTGAACATCTCATTACATTGTTAAAAAAAAGCAGGGTGTCTTGCATGGGCAATACGTTCCTGTATTGAAGATGATGCACTCCCATTTTAATGGACTAGGTTTACTCCCTAATCTCATACATAACATCTCATGAGACAATAGATTTAACCAATGAATTGGAGTCCTATCTGGGTACAACCATCATACGATTTTCATGATTATGTGTTCCACAATAATTAAATCAATCATTAGGCTTAAACAAAATAATTAACCATGTGGGTTCGAATAAATGGGAGTGCATCATCTTCAATACAAGAACGTATTGCCCATGCAAGACACCCTACTTTTTTTTAACAATGTAATGAGATGTTCAGCAAAACAAAATGGTGAAGGATCTGCCGCGACATCTTTCTAGAATATTTGACTGAAGTTAAAAAAATTAAATAAAAGGATAGACCCATTCAGTGGACGAAACGACATACAATGGCGCCAAGTCCTGAAAGGTGTCACATTCTCAATTGAGGTGCTGAAGTTAAAAACATAATGCTGTCATGGTTTGTGCTTCAGATCATTCTCGAAGGTGGCCAGTGAATTTCTCTATGTATCATGATTCATTGATCATTGTGAAAAAGTATCAACGTAATCAGAAGCCGTTAGATCGGTTTGGCGTATGTACGTAAAATATTGTCCATTTTAAACTAAATACATACACTTGGAGTGATACCGGTCACACCGCGCCTCTGATTGAGGCGGGGTTGACTCGTACACGTCACATTTGACCCATGGATCATTGTCCTTAAGTTTCAATAGAATCCCAATGTGTTTGGTCGGTTTGCCGTATGTCAGTTGTTGATTTCACTTAAAATTAAGTCCATTTTTAACAAAACAGTGACACTGTGAGTGGTGTCGGCCACACCGGGCCTCAGATTGATGCGGTGTTGAATCGTACACGTCACACATGAGTCATTGATTGTTGTGAAAAAGTATCAACGCAATCAGAAGCCGTTAGATCGGTTTGGCGTATGTACGTAAAATATTGTTCATTTTAAACTAAATACATACACTTGGAGTGATACCGGTCACACCGCGCCTCTTATTGAGGCGGGGTTGAATCTTACACGTCACATTTGACCCATGGATAGTTTTCCTTAAGTTTCAATAGAATCCCAATGTGTTTGGTCGGTTTGCCGTATGTCAGTTGTTGATTTCACTTAAAAATAAGTCCATTTTTAACAAAACAGTGACACTGTGAGTGGTGTCGGCCACACCGGGCCTCGGATTGATGCGGTGTTGAATCGTACACGTCAAACATGAGTCATTGATCATTGTGAAAAAGTATCAATGCAATCAGAAGCCGTTAGATCAGTTTGGCGTATGTACGTAAAATATTGTCCATTTTAAACTAAATACATACACTTGGAGTGATACCGGTCACACACAAAATCACCCTTCGACATATCCTACAATGTCTTTAGACCCCACCCTTTCCCCTCGGCTGTCAAAATCACCCTTCGACTATCTGGTTATGATTTTTGACAGCCGAGGGGAAAGGGTGGGGTCTCAATCCGAGGCGTGGTGTGACCGGTATCACTCCAAGTGTATGTATTTAGTTTAAAATGGACAATATTTTACGTACATACGCCAAATCGATCTAACGGCTTCTGATTGCGTTGATACTTTTTCACAATGATCAATGACTCATGTGTGACGTGTACGATTCAACACCGCATCAATCCGAGGCCCGGTGTGGCCGACACCACTCACAATGTCACTGTTTTGTTAAAAATGGACTTATTTTTAAGTGAAATCAACAACTGACCATCTCGAGATGTATCTAAATTTGTGACTTTCTTTTAAATAGTGACTCTTTTCAGAACTACGTGATATGAAGGTATTTTGGAGATTTTACTGGTTCATGCATGATATGAAGGTATTTTGGAGATTTTACTGGTTTTTTTGTCCAAAGGCCAAAGAAATGTGGTCCATCATTCTTGCATGTTACTCGTACACGTCACCAAGGACCTGTGGATCATTCTCCTAAAGAATTAAGGCAATCCGGATGCGTCCGGTCGGATTTCCGTAGGTCAGTTGTTGTTTCCAATTAAAGTGGTGTCCATTTTAAACAAGAGAGCGACCCTTTGGGTGGTAGCGGTCACACCGTGCCTCGGATTGAGGCGGGGTTGACTCGTACACGTCACCAAGGACCCGTGGATCCTTCTCCTAAAGGATGAAGGCAATCCGGATGCGTCTGGTCCGATTTACGTAGGTCAGTTGTTGTTTCCAATTAAAGTGGTGTCCATTTTAAACAAGAGAGCGAATCTTTGGGTGGTAGCGGTCACACCGTGCCTCGGATTGAGGTAGGGTTGACTCGTACACGTCACCAAGGACCTGTGGATCGTTCTCCTAAAGAATGAAGGCAATCCGGATGCGTCCGGTCGGATTTCCGTAGGTCAGTTGTTGTTTCCAATTAAAGTGGTGTCCATTTTAAACAAGAGAGCGACCCTTTGGGTGGTAGCGGTCACACCGTGCCTCGGATTGAGGCGGAGTTGACTCGTACACGTCACCAAGGACCCGTGGATCGTTCTCCTAAAGGATGAAGGCAATCCGGATGCGTCTGGTCCGATTTACGTAGGTCAGTTGTTGTTTCCAATTAAAGTGGTGTCCATTTTAAACAAGAGAGCGACCATTTTAGTGGTTCAACAGTCTTGCATGTTGCTGGTGCATATCATCTGTTAAAATGGAAAAATGACTCATTGGAGAAAGAATGTTTTATTTAATAACAATTACAATTTTGCTACGAACATTTACATACAACAATATTTCATCTTTTGATCCCCTTAACCCCTCTCAAAAATGACCACCAATTGTACATGTCCCCAAGTCAGATCATCATTGTATTTGTGTACAATCTGTCATCAGGTATGCGGCCCACTCGTTTCTGAACACATCTATATCGTCTTGTGAGTATGAGGCTTTTCGGCAGTCATAGTAGTACTGCAAAATAAAAAAATAAAGAATTAATAAATAACTTAAACGAACTAGTAACTGTTTTTGAAAATACCTCTTTAGGGATGCTAGTTTGCTAATGAAAAACGATCTCTTTCATAAATTTACAAACATAATAACCGCAATCATTATCGTTTGTTTGTTTTGGACACTGCAAAAAAATTGATCATTAGGAGAATAAATAACTTGTGTTGAGGTGTGTTTGGATAGTGAAATTTTATTATATATACCCTGATATTTGTCCAGACGTAGTACTTGCTCGGCTCCTTATTCTTAGCCCCTGTCCTCATACCATGATTTAGACGATATTGGTACACCGCCCTATCATAACAGAATCCTCAGTAAAAGATAATATATATTATATAAATTGATGTTTAGACCTAAAACTTAAGATGTAGTGTCTTACAGATTCACAAACTCCATCATGTATGGTCGGTTTGATGGATATCCTAGCTTTGAATCCAGAAAATAAATCTTCGGAGTATCCAAGTTCACCGCAATTAGCAACCAATGTTGCCTAAAAACACAAAAAGGAATAAGTAATAAAAAAAGTGAAAATATAATTGATATGCTTTAATCGTAGAGTATTACCCCTGCATGTATTAGGAAAAGTCTGTCATCTGTAATCTTGCGTTCAAATGTTTTCAGCAAGTCCTTCACTATTGCATCCCTTTTTGATGACTCTATTTTTGTTTGGTGTGTTGATGTGATATGAGGACTAACCAGTCCAAATCTTGGCTCATGGGAAAATCCCTTCAACTGTTTTTCATAAATGCGTCTGTCAACAATATAAAATGCATTTAGTCATAATTTGCACATTAGATCAGCTTTTAGAAAATCAATCCATGGAAACATACCTCATATATACATTTACAACAGTGACGCCTAACCAACCGTTTTCAAGGATTTCATTTACATTTTCAGCAGCAACGAAATCTTGACTTTCCTCTCCGTATATATTATCTTCGAAAATCACTATATGACTATTACCATCTTTTAGCTTCGTATCCACATGAGTCTTCAATGCTAGTAAATGTGGAAAGAGAACAAGTGGTGTTATTGTGCTTTCAGTAGCTCCTTGGGATCGATTGGTCGATCCTTTAGATGGTTTCGAGCCGATGTTAGTCACCCCCTTTCCTTTCTCCGTCTATAACAACAATCATTGATTCAGACACTCTTTTCATTAATTGTTAAGGGTTTAGCTTGAATTTAAAAGGAAATAAATACCTCTTTGTCTGCATGTACTCTTACAAGTTGTGCCGGCCATGCAATGAATGTCCCAATAGCCTTTTCAACCGTATGAATATCATCGTCATCAAGTGGAATAGGTAGCATTGCATTTGGATCATGAGCTACAGTAATCGTCACTTTCAGATGATCTTTTGAAAGTGGTCTATTATGCAGTGTGGCATCTGGGATATTGAACACTGTAGCCCTCGCTACAAGGTGATAGGTGGGTGTTGAAAGATATAAATCACAATCATTATCACCCTGTAGAAGATCAGTACAGATAAATTATCAGTGTTTGTCTGATTCATATTTCATGGGAACCGTTATTAGAATATTGATTACCACGGCTAAGACATTTTTTTTAGGTGAATGGCTCACCTCAAAGCTGGTGGGAGGTGGGGCAGGATGTTCATGCGGTGGTTGTTCCTGAGTTGTGTCCTCCCTTTGCTTCCCACCCATAAAAGTTGCTAGCAACTCTCCCTGCCATTGCAATTGTTCTTCAAGGGTTGCTATTTTGTCACTCATTTGTTCCATTTTTTTCTCTGTATCATCTATTTTTTTTCTTCTTCTCAAAATATACTCGGGGTGTCACCCCAAACCCTGCACCTCTGACACGACCGTATTTTTCTGGCTGCTTCAAAGCCGTCGATAATAGGTCTGTATCATCTACAGGAGTAGCTGATTCCTGTGACTGTCAGATATAGGAAAAAAACTAATTATTTTTATGTAATAGCAATTTTAAACAAATCTTTTTATCATCGTGTCATACTTACACATATTTCCCACACTTTTTGTGTGTTCTCATCTATTAACTTCCCTTCTTTGTTCACACGTGCCTCCTTCCATAGCACATGAAGTGGGATAGAAGTGCATTTGGTTTTAGATTCATCAATCTACATATAAACATAGAAAGATAATTATGATGTTGTTTATTGGCACCTAACAATATTACTGTAAATTTACAATACGTACCATTTTCTTTTCTAATGAAGCGTACCCCATCCTTGCTTTACGATAGGGGTATGTTGGATTTGATGCACATTCTTTATTTTCAGTACAGAGTTTCTGTTTCATAAATGAAATATTGACAATCAAAGTGATGAATACAGGTATCCTCAAACAACGTATTATCACTCACAATGTACCTGAAACTTCTCATCCCCACGACGGCCAATAAATGCATCCCATGCTTCTTGGGATATCAGGTGCTCATAGACAATGGGTGGGTGCGGGTTTATTTTACCTTTAGAATCTTTCAGGTGACATCTTGTTAAAATAGTACGAAAACCTCGATGAATCTTTCCTGCAAGCCTTAGTACATAATCCTTGTGTGAGTCGTCTACTATAAATGTACTCTGCAAGAGATTGAGAAGAGTAAGACACTGTTTCATCATTTTATTTGCTAGTTAATTAAAGAAATAAATTCATAATGTTACCGTAATTTCTTCCCAGATCACAGCCTTCAACCCGGACACAACATGGTGCCATGAATCTATGTCAATCGGCACGCGTTGCCGAGTGACAACTCCAATGTAACTGCTAAACATAGCCTTGTTGGGATTCACATGTTGGCCTCGTGCATTCCATCCGACTTCAAATTTGATGCCTTTGTTTTTCGCCTTAAGAATTTTGGCTAACACTGTCAAACTACGACGCACCTGTGATTTCTGCGACGTCGGTCCTTCATTCCCGACCATTTCATCAATATCAACATCATCTATATGTTCATCTACTATGATATCAACGGCATGTGCTGATGGTTGTTGGACCTCAACACTAAGAGAAGGAGCCGCAATAGCAAGAGCAGCAGGAGGAGCAGTAGGAGCACCAGGAGCCGCAACAGTAAGAGCAGCAGCAGGAGCAGTAGGAGCACCAGGAGCCACAGCAGGAGGAGGAGTAGGAGACACAACAGTAGGAGCAGCAGGAGCCGCATCAGGAGCAACAGTAGCAACAGCATGAGCTGCAGGAGCAGCAGGAGCAGCAGCAGCCGCAGCAGCAGCTGCTTGAGAGACTTGTTCAGTATCAAGGTTAGGAGCACCGGAATGTGCAGAAGTCATTATCTGCAAAAGTGGTTGAACAGTTCATTCAAATTACATAAATTCTGTAATGATAAGATAATAACATGAGATAACAAGATCTATATTACAAACAAAATATAACCTGTTTACTGAACTCTCTTTCTTTTTTTCAAAGGTTGAAGAGATTTGACACCTCTATCGACAATCCAAATCCCTTCATTGTGGTCTCCTCTAACATACAAAACATCATCTGCATTGGGACCACTCCGAATTGATTGTGACGTACCACTAAAAGGATCGTCCTCAACTGAATTTTCATCGGAACCCTCAATAGTTTTGGACGATAACAGAACAATCGACCACTTTCAGTTTGCGGGATCTGGAACATAAAAAACTTGTACCGCTTGTGATGCCATTATAAACTGTTCGTCTTTGTACCCTTCTTTACTAAAATCAACTTTCACAAATCCCCATTCATCTATTTTAACACCACTATTGTTATCAATCCATTTGCATTGAAAAATCGACAATTGAAATGTCGTATAATCCAACTCCCATATTAGTTTGATAATGCCAAAGTATGACATATTTGCATAAATTGGATTTCTATCCTTACTACCAGAAACATGCATCGCTTCAGCCACTAGTGTAACTCCACTATTTTGCATGGTACTCTCTTCATCATGTTCATCCGTATAGAATGTATAACCATTAATTACATACCCACTGTAAGATAATACATACACACTTGGTCCAGCGGCTAGCCATCGAAGTCGTTCTGAAATTGAATTCGGATTTTCATCCAACTGCTTAAAAATATGGTCCTGAAACCATCCTATAAACTGGTGATTATGTGTATCTGCTAACCATTTTTCAGCCCTCGATGGATTCAACTGCCTAAGAATTTCTTTGTGAGTTTCAATATATGGAGAAACCTCCCAACTGTTATGCAAAACATAAAGATGAGCCTGCTCCCGATCTGTAATACTGATTGTTACAACTTCTCTTCCAGAAATTCTCTCACCCTCAATGCGTCCAGTGTGACGAGATTTCGGGAGACCAATGCTTTCCACATCAGATAGGTATTCAATACAAAATTCAATGGATTCCTCAACAATATATCGCTCCACTATACAACCCTCTGGCCGACTTCGATTTTTGACATATCCTTTCAAAATCTTCATATACCGTTCAACAGGATACATCCATCTATAGTGCACAGGACCACAAAGTCAAATCTCTCTCACCAAGTGAATCATCAAATGAACCATCATATCAAAGAATGTTGGCAGGAAGAACATTTCTAATTCACATAATATGATGACAATTTCTTTTTCCATAGCTGGCAATTTCCCCGGGTCTAAAACTTTGCTACATATAGCTTTGAAAAAGAAACAAAGTTTGGTTAACGTATGACGAACATTCTTGGGTAAAATGAAACGTAAAGCTATAGGAATTAGATCTTGCATCAAAACATGGCAATCATGTGATTTCAAACCTTTTAACTTCAAATCATTCATTGACACAATGTTATTGATATTTGATGAGTACCCCTCTGGAACCTTTACATCATTAAAGAAGTTGCAAAACTGATATCTCTCTGCCCTAGAAAGAGTATAAGCAGCAGGAGGAAGAAACATTCGATTTTCACCTTTCACGGGAGCCAACTCTTCTCGTATTCCCATGTCAACCATGTCCAACCTTGCCTTAATTCCATATTTTGTTTTGCCAGGGGCATTTAGCAACGTTCCAATAACACTATCACATACATTTTTTTCCACATGCATCACATCAAGAAAATGTCTGACGTACAAACAATTCCAGTATGGTAATTCAAAAAAAACTGATCTCTTTTTCCAACCGATTTTCTTAAGGTTTTTCGAAAATGGTTTACCAAAAACAGTGTTCATATCTTTTACTTTCTCAAACAGCTGATCACCTGTTAGTGGAGACGGTGTTGTGCGTTTTTCTGAACTTCCATTGAATGATGTCGTCCAAGATCGGTACTTATGCCGACGAGGTAGAAATCTACGATGTCCTAGAAACACAGATTTCGATGAATGTTTCAACCTAATTGATTCTGTATCTTCTTCGCACACGGGACACCCTTGAGTTCCTTTAATGCTATAGCCTGACAAATTTCCATAAGCAGGGAAATCATTTATTGTCCCATACAACATCGCTCTCAACGTGAAGTATTCACTTTTATAAGCATCATACAACATTACACCTGAGTCCCACAATAACTTCAAATCCTCGATCAAAGGAGTCAAATAAACATCAATATCGTTACCTGGTTGTTTTGGTCCTGATATAAGCATAGATAACATGATGAATTTTCGCTTCATGCATAACCAGGGTGGCAAGTTATAATTTAGCAACATAACAGGCCATGTACTATGAGTGCTGGTTTGAAAACCAAAAGGATTCACTCCATCTGTAGATAACGCAAGACGAAGGTTTCTCGGCTCTTTTCCAAATTCAGGATACTCATGATCAATTTTCTTCCATTGAGGAGAGTCGGCCGGATGACGTAATAACCCATCTTTATTTCTTTTATCTGCATGCCACGCCAATTGTCTTGCAGTTTCTTTACTTCCATATAAACGCCTAAACCTTGGAATGATTGGAAAGTACCATACAACTTTCGTAGGATTGGATTTATCTTTCTTGTATCGAGAAGCACCACACTTTGGGCATTCTGTAAGTGATTTGTTCTCCTTTCGAAACAATATACAGTCTTTCAGGCAGGCATGTATTCTTTCAGAAATCATTCCCATCGAGCGTAGCATTCGTCTAGCTTCATATGTCTGGCTTGGGAGCTCATTATCTTCCGGGAGCATGTCATTCAAGAGAGCAAGTAGTTCCGTAAAAATGACATCACTCCATCCATTGCCTGCTTTCAATTTATACAACTTCAGTACAGCTAACAATGTTGTATACTTAGTGCAAGCAGCATACAATGGCGTCTTTGCACAACTCTTTAACTTCTCAAACAATTTTGGGCAATCACGGGGTTCATCTTGAATTGTCTTTGTCATTTCCTCAATACGATCTTCATCATCATTGACATCTGTAATCACATCCTCCATACGGTCTTCTTCATTATCTATATTTGTATTCATATCTGACGATCCATAAAACGCAGTTTTATCCCAGCCAGTACCTACATTCGCTTTTTCTCCGTGTTTATTCCAACATTTATAACTCCGATCTATTCCGTGACATATCAAATGTTCTTCCAACTCCTCTGGAGTAAGTAGTCTAGAATAACAACAACGTAAACACGGACAAATGATTTGAGAAGGATCCTTTGTGTGATCCTTTGCAAACTTGATGAACTCTTTCACTCCGTTCTCGTACTCTATTGTTAAACGATTAGAATCCATCCAATCTTTATTCATCTTCATCCTATTTGAATCTCAAATATTAGTATTTATGGTTCAAGTACACAAAAGAAGACTTCCAAATACAGTAGAAGGGAACCACTTCCTTGGAAGGAGATCAAGTAGTCTAACCTATAATCAAGATTCATAAAAAAGAATATTAGATTCACTAAAAAGATGATTATCTATCACTCTATAAGGAGGATATAACAGGAGATAGAGGATTTCCAATCGATGAGAGATACCTTTATCAGAGAGAAACCAAATGCATCCACTAGAGCTTCTATCTGATTTGTATAGGCACTCAGGATACAAAAACTATATTTAAAATGCATGTGAGATAAAGAACGAATAATTAAAATAAATAATCCATTATACAATTTAAAATTCATTATCATCTCTATTATGATTTGTATAGGCACTCAGGATTCATTCTAGTAGTGGTACAGGTTCCCCCATTAATCATGAGTGATAGAGGGAATAGTAGTTTTTGGATTACCTTTCTTGTTTTATACAATTTATGAAGAAATGACAAGGGTTGGAAGTGCCGAGTGTGTTTGACTTGAAAATAGAGGTTCAGTTGCAACACCCTCTGATGTTTTCTGGAGAGGGTGGACCCAAGGTAGATAAGTTCTAAATTTAGTTCATCTAGAATATTCTAGATAACTTTTCTACTCCTTAGTAGAATAGGGTAGAGTTGGTATCGTATATGTTATGGGGTCCAACAATGATCTACTGTGATATTTAGTCTTGGGATGAGCATATGGAGGGAATGACTTGGAAGAAAATCTAGGATATGTTCATGGAGCACTTTTAACCTACGACATTGAGGAAATGAAAATGTGAATATTTAATATGTTTGACATAATTATGTTTGATAATGATAGATTATGTTAGATTCTTCACATACCAGTAATGTTTTTATCTAATGTTGACAGGAGATAAGGTATCTATGAAAAAAAAATTAGGATGGACTTAGATGTGAGATTAAGTCCCAGGTAAATATATTTTTTATGAGGTTTGTTGAGGTGGTGGATCAGGTTCTCATTTCCAAGGGGAACCTAAAGGAGACTTGTAGTGATGGTAGGGAGGTTTTAATTGAATGATCTAGTGGTACATATTATGATAGTAGGATTCACCATTATGATATCTTCCACTAGGGTGGTGGTGGATAGAGTATCTATGTGAGAGGATTTTTCTCTTAGAGAGGTTTTTAGTCATCTTCAATCAATGAGGTAGGTCTGGTCACATGTTAGGCCTATGACTTTGACCACTAGTGAAGTGTCAATCATGTATCATGATGGTTCATATATATAGGTTCTACATGAACACTTGTAATATGGGTGGTGATGGATGATCTATATTGGTACAGAGCACCGAATAGGGGAACCTAAAGGAGACTTGTAATAGGGGATCCTCTCATTATTTTATATCTTATCTCTTGGTAAATGGATTCTGTTTTGTGTTAGAGTACTTTTGTGGGATCATGTTGGTCAACACACCATTGGGGGTGTGATTAGAAGGCATCTGTCTTTGTAAGGGATGTTCCCTCATGGTTTGTGAGTATTGTTTCATTTTGGATTTATACATGCTTGATATGATATTGAATAGATAGTGATGATGTAATTTTTGGTATTTAATCAATATCACATTGATTGTTACCGTAGATGCGTGACCGTCATTCCTCATAAGGGTAGAGCCCATGTCTTTTATGGAGAATGGGATATCTTGGTAGACCATGTAGGACCAGTTCTTCCACAACTAGGTGAGAACATAGACCAGTTTACGAATATTTTTCTTGATGATAATGGATTGAAACAAGAAATATTTCCCCCAGTAGTAGACTGGTTCTAGGATGTGTTTCATGAGAATTGATCAGGGCTACCACCTAAAAGAGACTTTGAGTTCATGATTGAGCTGATGCGTGGAGTTGAGCCATTTTATATAACGCCTTTCAGAATGAAACAAGAATAGATTCAGGAACATAAAACTCAATGAGAGGAGTTAGATTATGAAGGGTGCATCTGCTCGAGTATGTCACCTTGGGTATCTCATGTTTTATTTTCCAAGAAGAATGACAGAACATTACATATGTGTTTCTATTAATAGAATATGAATCAGATGAAAATTAAGAACAGATATCCACTTCTTTGTATTTTTGATCTATTTGACCAGCTGAGGGGTTCCATATTGTTCTCTAAGATTGATCTAAGGTTTGTTTATCATCATTTGAGGTTGAGAAATTCTGATATACTATAAACTAATTTTGAAATCATGTATAGTTTTTATGAATTCTTCATAATAAAATTTGTGTTGACGAATTCCCCATGGCATTTATTCTCTTGATGAGTTGAATATTTCACTTGTACCTAGACCAGATTGTAGTTGTTTTATGGATGACATATTGGTGTAATACCAAAATAATGATGATCATTCCCAACATCTGGACATCATCATGAGTACACTTAGAGAGAATCAGCTATACACAATCTATCTATATGAAAACATATACATCTTCTTCATAGATTGTTACCTTAAGGCGGCGGCCGAGGGCGTTGCGGGTTGCGGAAGGCGGCCGCGGAGGGCGACCGAGGGCGGCCGAGTGAGGCGGAGGGCGACGGAGGTGGCGGAGAGCGGCCGAGGGCGGCGGAGGGCGGCCGAGGGCGGCAGAGAATGGCGGCCGAGGGCGTTGCGGGCAGCCGAGGGCGGCAGGCGGTGGAAGTCGGCCGAGGGTGTTGCGGGCGGCGGAGGACGGCGAGTGTACCGAGGGCGGAAAGCTCCGGCGAAGCGAACACAGCAGCGGTATTCGGGAGAAGAGTAGCAGGGTTACGGTTCCGCGAGGGCTTTAGCTGCGATAAAACGAGGGCACCGTGCGACCGACTTTATAAAAAAGTCGACTAAGGTTTTATCAGCGCTAAAAAAGCGCTGATAAAGGCTACCTTTATCAGCGCTAAAATTATAGCGCTGATAAAATCTAGCTTTATCAGTGCTTTTTTAGCGCTGATAATATTATGATTTATCAGCGCTAGAAAAGCGCTGATAAAGATTCCCCGTATCAGCGCTACAATTATAGCGCTGATACCAGGTCTCTTTATCAGCGCTTTTTTAGCGCTGATAAAGATAATTTTTATCAGCGCTTTTTGAGCGTTGATAAAGGGTACCCTATATCAGCGCTGAAATTTGAGCGCTGATAGAGGTGTTCTGTATCAGCGCTTTTTTAGCGCTTATATAGGTGAACCTTTATCAGCGCTCAAAAAGCGCTGATAAAGACCAACTGTATCAGCGCTAAAATTTTAGTGCTGATACAGATCATATTTATCAGCGCTTTTCTAGCGCTGATAAATATTACTATTATCAGCGCTAAGAAAGCGCTGATAAACATTAGCTTTTTCAGCGCTGTAATTTTAGCGCTGATATAGGGTATCCTTTATCAGCGGTTTTGCTTAGCGCTGTATAAGGGCGCGCTTCCCTTGCCCGTTTTTGTAGTAGTGATAGACTATTAGGAATAACTTGTGTGGTCCCATAGACTAATTATGTTTTTTATTGATATCTATTTCTTTTTCAAAGTGTTTTATTCACATTAAAATTGATTCCACCTCAAAGATGCTTGATGGGACCACCAACTGTGGAAGACCAAAAATTGAGGGAGTTATGACAAGGTTCTATGACTATATTTTCTTACTCTACACGAGTTACTTCAGTTTCTACTTGTAAGATGGGAATGAGGCATAAAAGGATTGAAAGTTTAAGATATACTTTCAACCTGTGATTAAATGTATGTTTAGGGGCTTTTACCTGACAACATATGCATAGGTATTCCAAAAGGTCCTAACCTTTGAAAAGGGATTGGAGGAGGATATGACAACAATCTTACTTCTGACCCATGACGAACCAGCAGTTGAGTTTCTATTACTAATATAGGAATACCTTTATATGGTAGGAAGAGAAAGGTATAATAGGATTAGAAAAGTGATGGAAAGTTAGGTTAGAATAGAACCTTTTCAGGAAAGTGTTACAATTGTGAGAAATAGGTACATTATAATAGCACTAGTAGGATGTCAATAGTAGACTACCACCAGTGTGGAAAGGTTGCTCATCTTTGATGCTTTTGCTTAAGGGTTTCCTAGAGGAGTTCTATGAGGTTAGGAAGGACTATAAATGGAGAATCCCAACAGAGGATACAAACTCCCTTAATGATGAAGACATAGGAAATTCGTGAGCATGATCAAGGAGCTAAGATAGGCAATGTCTATGCAATAGATCTAGAACCAAGTGATGGTAATAAGGAACTTTTTTTGTAAGAGGTATGGTTTAGAGAATGTCCTTTTGATATTATTCCTTCTTTAATATTTTTTCCCTTATATTTTCAAGACATGACTAAACTTGATTTACCAGTAGAGTTATGTTTCCCTAAACTTAAATTTCTCTAATACGTTATCAAATGATGACTTGAAACCTTAGTATATTAGAGAGTGGTAGTTAGTACTTCTTTTATTAAGAGACTAATGAGGCACTTAATCAATGGATAGGGGTAGTCATGTACCATCTAGACCTCTATTCTTAATATTGAGGTATGTAAGACGTGTTCCATAAGTCGCAACTTCATAGGTACATACTCGACCCTATGGATGTCATAGATTGTGAGGATGTTGGGTTAGGGATTGATGAATATCTTGAGGAACATATATATATAACATATATTGAAGTGATAATGCATTGAGAGGAAATATAACACCACTAGTCCCAATTTAGTAGCAACATGGAAAGATTCAGGAAGATACAAGAGAACATGTGTGTGATTTTTGAGCTTAATGGTATGAGTTGTTTGATAAAGATCACTATAGATGATTCTCAAGGATCAGAATTTGATAGAGGGGGAGAATTGTAATATCCTAATTTTTATAATATCAATAAATCCCTCTTTTGATAAATTATTAATACCTTAAGTGGGAACAAATTATTTATCAGTTAAAAGTCTTGAAATATGTTAAACACATGACATAAGGGTAAAAATCCCAATTAACACTTTGGAATATTAAATAGAATATTTTTAGAGTTATAAATTGAGTTAGTTCAAGATTTTGAGGCACGCAAAGCCTCGACAAAGATAGAATAAAAATATTAAATATATTATTTTAAGCACAAAAAATTTATTCAAAATAATTGAATAACTCCAAGATGGTGCATCATATGATAAAAATAAGACCACCATAAGGTCTGGAATACAGTGTTTACCCTAGTATGGGTATAAAATTTGAGGGAAACAGACATTTGGATGCCTCACTCATGAATTAAAGTTATAAAATAATATTCTTAATATATTATTTTATAGAAAATAATTTAATACCTAAAAAATATTGTGTTTTATGAGAAATCCAAGACCACCGTTGGGTCCATAATAGGGGGCTTACCCTAGGTAGGGTATAATTTTTATCTACAACAAGCATTTGGATATGACAAAAATTTAAAATTAAGCTTCCTTGATAATAAAATTAAACAATTTATTTATTTAATTAATTAAATTAAGGAAAAATGTGGCTTTCATCTTCCCTATGCCCAAAAAACATTCTTACTCATGGGGACAACCATTAACGCAAATGGGAGTTTTCTAAACCTCTGTTTTTCACACAGTTTGACCCAAAATCGATAGAAATGATTTCCTCACAAGATACTAATGACTCCGCATGGATTTATTTATTGAAAAACTAGGTAATAAATTCCTGAAATGAGGAACGTGTTTTTTGAAACCCTATAAATAGTGAGTGTTCTATATAGCTTTGAATCACACCAATCAACACCTAAAACAATATTCAGTGATGAGTGAAGGCATTTTCAAAAGTTGTTTGAAGATCTGCAAAGTTTTTCTTAAACTATAGCCCTTCTGTTTGCAGTACATTTTTTTATTTGGTTTTTCTTTATTTTATTTCTTCATTTTATGCGTTATGTGTTAAAAAAGGGTAATTTAAAAAAAAATTATAATCCAAAATTTAAAATTTTTATTATCAAAATAAATCAAATTATAGATATTAATATGTATATATATATACATAAATAATCTCTTTTGTAATGAATTTATCTCAACTATCAAAATATTTACACACACACACATAGATATATATATACATGTATAATATCTTGTTTTTAAACATGAAAAAATTTATTAATTTATAATATATATATATATATATATGTATATATACATGTAGTTCGATTATCACATTATACATTAATGGAAATCTTATTTGAAATTTATCAAATTGTTATTCATTTCAAATATCAAGAGATAATTGTTATGAATTTATCTAGTAGAAATAATAATAATAATAATTATAATATATATAATTTTATAATAAATAAATTATCAAATGTTAATTTGTAAATAAAAACAAAAATTATCGAAGGATAATTTAAGATAAATTATCAAAATATAATTATACAGGGATAATTTAAGATAAATTATAAAATATAATTATAAAAGGATAATTTAAGGGAAATTATCAATTATAATTATAAAGGGATAATTTAAGAGAAATTATCAAAATATAATTATAAAAGGACAATTTAAGATAAATTATAAATAGAGAAAATATTATGACATGTGATATTTTAATGATAATTTGGAAATTATCCTAGAGATAGAATGTATTATTTCATGTGTAATTTTATTTCTTTTTTAAATATAATAACTAGAATTGGTTCTAGGAACCCTTGATGAATGAAAAACATCAGTGTGTGGATGATTACAATAATAAGGCTGTGAGGAGGTGTATCGAACCACACAGGGTGGTTTATCCTTGCCACAGACATCGACGACCTTGAGGTAGGAAGTTCCTTAACCTTTTGGGATTGTTTACAAATGATTTCCATTAATATGATTATGTGTAGACATATTTAATGACTATTATAGATTGTGAATTCATGTGGGTGTGTGTGTAGTCCTGAAAACTCTATATTACACTTGATACCATGAGCACTTGTAGCTATTTATTCAAATTTATTATGTGATTACATATATATTGGTTTCTACTTTTCTCATGATTGTGTGTTTTTATCATTTTTTTATCCTACCGTGTTATGTATGCCTTGTGGTTTTGTTCTTGGAACCAAGATAAGTGGATTGTCGACATGTGTTATAATTTAGAGGAGGGATTCACATGACTGACAATGAGGGTCCAATACATGAGGAAGGCACAACGAGATGCATTGGGGATACTGTGTAGTGGACCATCATGACTTGTGTTATCCTTTGGAGGAAGGATGCACATGACTAACAATGAGGGTTCAACGCCTGATGAAGGAATACGATGATGCCTTGGGATTCACCCAATGAAAAGGGGATGCTGATTAGCTCTTAGTACCTAGTATGTTTTCTCGTTGGTGTGCTTCGATGACTAAAGAATGTCAATTAGCTCTTGATCCTTAGTATGTCAACTTGATGATTAAGGGAAGCTGATTAGATCTCATTTCTCTGCACATACAAAGAAACATATCTTCTTGTGGATCATTGATATTGTTTTTCATGATGACGTTGGGAAACATGATTCATTAGCCATGTGGAAAATTGTTAGTTCATCTGACACCTTGGTTATCCATCCAACATAGAGCCAAAGTAGGTATGACTAGGGGTTGTGGCATCTTACTTAGCTCACAACCTCTTGGTTTTGGACTGTGTGTTTATTATGCATTATTTATTATGGCATACACTTTTATTTCAAACACATCGGGTTGAGGACACATTGGTGATATCCTAATGAGTCTTTTACTCACAACCTTATTGGAAATTTTGGTGCACTTGTTGATTTCATCACTAGAGATCTGATTAAGGGAAAGTGTGCTATGGTAGATGGTTGAGTGGTGGAGCATGGAGATGGAGAAGACTGGGATAGGCACCATATAAATACATGGATGATCATCTATTTACTTTTTTAGTTTTGTATACTGCTTAGTTGGGTTTTATTTTCACTTTGGCAGCTGTTACATTGTTTGTATTCCATCTTTATATTTCTATATTTACTCTGATTAATTATGTTATTGTTGTTGATTATTGATCCTATGACTTGATACAGAGGGTATAGTATCCCCAAATTTCCACTTGAGACCCTCATTTCTATTTGGAAACCTCTTGTATATGAGGATGCATGTATGAGGTAATATATAATTCAAGCATGGACTCAGTGATTCAAGTTGGGATATTATAGTTCTAGAGGATCAGATGTATGTTTAGCTTCATAATAGCTTCTTGAGGGTCATGTGGTCCATGGAAAGGGAGACTGTTTGCACCATGACTTTGATGTATGAGTTGATGAGAGAGTTCCAGCTACAGGATCTGCCTACATTCACTAGGGAGGGAGGCCCCTTGGTAGCTGAGTTCTAGATTTATTCAATCCAGATGATCTTTAAGCATCTTGATGTACCCATAGATAAGGGGATGAATCTTGATACATATATGCTCTCTAGTCCTTCCAAGTGTTGGTGGTACATTCTAGAGTAGGCTGGGTAGTAGGATGAGTTATCTTGGAAGGACTTCAAGGTGAATTTTGTAATTCCCCGACCTTAGAAGCCTGGATTTGTTGCATTATTACATAACATTGGCATGATACAAGGAAATCATGTCCCTAAAGACTGATCAGTTTAGTATCCTTGGAAGTACTAGATATATTCATAAATTTTACATTACATTATAAAATGAAACAACAACAACAACATTTTCTTCATTAACCACATTCATATCCCATAGAATATCTCTGCAAGTCAGTCATAATATACTTCTTCGTATCCTGGGAAAACCAAAACATAGAAAAGGGTGAGCTCAAATGCTCAGTAAGGATAAATATATAGAAAAAACTTTCATAAATAAGCATAAAAATTTAAGGAAATGTATAAGACTAAAAAAAATCCTTTTAAACTTAAACTTCATCATAATATGGAAAATATAAATCAAAATAATTCCATTTACTTATTCACATGGATATTCTACAAGTCGAATAATCACATGCAATATCAATAGCCAATTTCGTAATGATGGAATGAATAATGCTAGACTTCATAAACGCATAGTCAAGGCCTTGTTCCATGACTACAAATAATTTTTTTTCAAGGCCTTGTGCCAAGACACTAGTTTATCTCATGAGACCTACTGATGCATCGAGGAGTTATAGCGGGCTCCACCCGTCACTTACTAAGTCTAATGCATTCCTCATATGAAAAGGTTTAAACATAACATAAAAATCAGTATTAAAATTAGTATACGAAATGTCAATAATTTATCTATAAACCATGAAAGGTATAAAATTAACACATCCACAGTCAACCATATCACAAAACCTTCAATACAATATGGAATATTTGTATCATAATAAATCAACTTCAAACAAGTTTAAAATCCATCAAAGGATGTTAACATAGATGAAATGAAAATTATTTGAAAGAAATAACTCTTTCTATTTTGAAACCATTTAAAAGAAAACATTGATTTTTTAAATACTATAATAATCTTGTAATGGAAGCTTTGACGACATTATAATGGTGGAAAATAGCCACACCCACCATATAAGTTTAAAAAAAATTCTTTCCTTAATTTTGTCAAAAAGGTTGTAAAGTATATTTTTTGGAAAATGAAGAAAATATTCCTTTATAAACATCTTATAAAAATACAAAAAAGGGTATAAATGACTTTAACCCATAGTCTAAGAAATAGTAAAATTGTTTTGACATAAATTTTAAGAAACATGGATGTGTATGATAAAGAGGTCCCAATGGATAATTACGTATAAAAAACCTCAGATAATGAAGAGATTGTAGAATTAACCTTTACCTTTTACTTTTACTTGGTCTAGGGTATGTTAACCTACTGTATAATATTTCAATCACTGTTATTAAATTATACAAGAACCATATTGTCACGACCCGTCCTCGGAACCCATGCCGTGACTACCCCAAGCCCGCCTTCCATAGGCCAGGAGCTGATGACTAGCACCAAAGGCGTAATTCCCGATATATGGGAAGGCATTGCCTTTAAGTAAGAAACAAACACCACAGAGTAAGCAAGCAGAAGTAAACACTAAGTAAACTGAGTACAACAGTAATTGAGGAAAAGTAAATGGGTCAGTATACAAATGAAAACTGAAAGTAAAGTACAACTGAAAAGAGAGTACGACAACAGAAAAGTAAAGCAGTGAGTCCGAGACGTCCTATGGAAATTTCACCTGAAGGGTGGGTACAGATAGTCTCCTATTCTCCTCGGCTCCAGCCGTCCGCTCCGAGCACATATCATCCAGTGATACACCTCTAGGTACCATCCGGCTCCACGAGCTCCTACCTCAATCAACACTATCCGTCGTCTGCATCCAACACAATGAAGTGCAGGCGTAAACCGTGCAGGGGTGAGTATATGCTACTCAGTAGGGACCCTGAGACCCTCTAAGGTCTCCCAGAATCCACAAATAATAACCACAAAGGAAATATAACAATCACAAAGTATCAACCAACTCTACTTAGGTATATGCCCAAACATATACCTAATTCATCAATCCTAGTTCTGCTCCAACTCACGAGCTCAAGTACAACCCAGTCCACACATGAAAGCACAACGTAATCCACACAGGATATCAAGTCAATCACATCAAAGATAAATATTGAAAGTCAAGACTCAGCTCACACAGGTATTCCATAATATAAGAGAGAGATTAGATGATTAGATGTAACTACTAGATCATCTAAGCTGTTGTAACCACACAAGATCGATAGGTATTAACCCCCGCTATGACCCACACAGGATCTGACCCACACAGGATCGATAGGTACTAACCCCCGCTATGAACCACACAGGATCTGACCCACATAGGATTGATAGGTACTAACCCCCACAATGACCCACATAGGATCTGACCCACACAGGATCGGTATGCGCTGACCCACACAGGATCGCTGAGCACTGACCCACACAGGATCGCTGAGCACTGACCCACACAGGATCGCTCGGTACAACCATCGTCGTCGCAGTCGCAGCCAGCTCTAAGGTTCCCACACACAGCACACTCGTTCCAGGAGGGTCCGCTACAGGAGAAAAGGGGTTGATACATCAACTGTCATGTAGAACAGAGTTGAAGTATCGAAAAGTTCCATCTTGACAATAGAAACACAACACGACAGACGGTACGTCAATCGGACGCCCGGTCTGAGAGTTATTGGCTTTTTCGTCCCAGGGGCCCGGTTGGTTTTTAAGTCAAAACCAACCTGACCATACTCCAACTACATCCAAACCTCGAGAGGAGTAAGACAAATGGACCGTCTCACTAAGATGAATCCAACAAAGTCGACGGTACGTCAATCGGACGTCCGGAGCTCAAGATATAAGCGTTTCTGCTCTGAGGCCCCGATTGGTTTCGTGTTCGAACCAACACAACCATACAAAAAGTTCTCTGAAACCTTGAGTATTATATATGAAAACTACCATCTCTACCTAAGGATTGCATCGAAACTGATGGTGCATCAATCGGAGGTCCATAGCCCAAGTTACGGGCGTTTGAACGAAACTGTTTGATTTTAGGGGGGTTTGGGCCCGGTCCGACCTGGCCCGAAACCCCCTGGGTCGGCCCGGCCCGACACGGGCAGTCCAGACCGGCGTGGCTAGTCCATGCAGTGTGGCGCCCGCATGTGCTCATCACATGGAAAAGGGGGGGGGGGGGGGTGCCCCCTTGACTCGAAACGGCAGCCCCACGTGGAGGAGGCTGCGCTGTCTGCCGTCGGAGGTTACGAACCCCGGCCTCCCAAGAGGCCGGCCGTGCTGGCCTGCCGGTGTGCCGCCACGGGACCAAACGGTTCTGTGCCTCTGTCCGCCGACAGTTGGATTTTCGGCCTCCCTTCCCAGCACAGCCGCGGCTTAGGCCACGACCTTTGTCCGACCGGCGCGGTGCGACGGCGCTGCGCCCCTCTATCATGGACCTTCAAGATGCTCTGGCGTGGCACGACGGCACCGCGCCCCTCTTCCGTGGCCCGACTCCGGCCGCGGCCTCTTTCAGATTCAACGGCGTGGCGTGACGGCACCGCGCTTTTTCATTGCGGCCCGCACCGGCCGCGGTTCCTTCATTCCCGTGTGGTGCGACGACACCGCATCGCCTCCATTCCAATCCACAACAAATCACAACCATAAGGGGATGAGGGTCGGCCGTGTTTGTGCGGTCTGACCTCCTCCCACTAATTTGATAACATGAGGCTTGAAGATTGTCGATGAACGCCAAAAACACAAACATAAACAAACCCCTACCTCAAAGAAGTTGTCGAACGATGATCGTCACGGGAAAAATGGCATCACGGAAGACGGCATTGCGGAACGAGGCTCCGTATACGTCGTCGGTGCACGCCCGATGGAGGATGCGGCGTCTCCCTTTTTTGACGCGGAAGGAGGATCATAAGGCATCTCAGTGTTCTTCGCATTCTTCCACGAGGAAGAAGATGTTTTTCAGGAAAAAGAAAGCTCCCTTCTTAGAATCGCCCACACAACAAAACCAACCCCCAAAATAAAATAAGGTAGCCTTATTTTATTAACACATGCCATGAATTCCAAATTCAAAATTCAAACTCAAAATTAAATTAATTGAAAAGCATTAAACAACCGATTTAATTGTGAGAGTTTTCTTGCAAATTAAGAGGGAGGGTGGATGAGTTACAAATTAATTACAAGAGGAGGGTTTAATGGGGATTTAGGGAATTTGAAGGGGGATGGGGCTCGTGTGGGCCCCACCTCACTAATATCCTACCAAGTGGAGTTAGGTTGTAGTGGGTCCCACCCCAACTTCCAGCATAAGTTATAACTACTTAGATTAGAAATAAAAATTGTAGCGTAAATTTTTATTTCTCTCCTTAGTTAACCCAATTAAACAACAACACCTCCTGAGCAAACGCAACTCCAGAAAGGATCTTATTAAGCAATTACCGATGTTGTGGTTTCAACGGTGCCCTCAGTTTTTGATTCTGAGTATCGGTTCAAAAGTTAGGGAAACCCGATCACTCGTTCACTGAACGTACCCGAGCTAAACTTCGGAAATTGATTTCGGGCACACCGGGCCTCGGAATCAGGCTCCGTTAGAAACTGCGCACTCGTAAAATCCCAAAGAATTTAAAAAAAATAATTTATTTTAAATTTATGGGTCTTTACATATATACATAAATATGATATCATATATGATCTTATAATATTTCTTTGTTAATAATATTTTAGTATTATCGTCGTTTCGGGTGTTAACTGATTCATTTTATTTTATATATTTTCTTACATAATACGTGTTTGTTATGGATAGGATGTATTTGATTCAAATCCATAATGATATTAAGTTCTTAAAAATTATTTTTAATCATAAAATGAAAATTATTCTTGAATGGTTACGATGAGGAAATTAATCTCATCATGTTCATGGAGACGGTAATCCGTACGCACGCACGAGCGACAATATCATTCTTTTGATATTAAAATCGCATGTAAATAGATGGTATATCATATATTCAGAATCATTAAAAATTTATATTTATTATTTACATCAATTATACATCATTAATATACCCATCAAAAATAATAATGTATTGAATAACAATTACACCACGACGTGGAGAAGGTAAGCCGTACGTACACATGTTTGATGACTTTGTCATTAATATGATGGATAGAATAATGAATATGGTTGTACAATTTTTATAATAACATCAAAGTATATATAAGATACTGGAGTTATTATTTTAGAATGGAAACAACAAAGAAAGAATAAGTGTAAGAAGAAAAGAACTTGAAAGAGATGATGAAATATTTACCTCTTCTTCGGGTTCTTCCTTTTGATTTGATCAAAAGGGATCCTTAGGTTGGCTTTCCAACCAAAGGAAGGACTCTAAGATGAAGGGAGGATAGTTGAGAGTATATCTAGGTAGGGTTTGGCCAAGCCAAAAGGATTTGGAGGTGTTAATTTGAGATAAGGGGAAGTTCCCTTTTATAAGGGAGGTGAGGGGCACCTTAGGGAAAGATTGAAATATTATTTTATAATAAAATCATTTTCGGTTTCTAATGGATCCAAAATGATTTATTTCTAGGATAAGGTGGGTATGGGTCTAAAACCTCTTAACCAATAGGTTTTAGACAGGTTTGGGTCACCATATTATCCTTATCTTTTAGATTTAACAATTAGTTAAATAGTTGGACATTTACCTTGTCTCTTTGTATTTTTATATTATATGGTTAATAATATTACTATAACAAGACAAGAGAACCCCAAGTGGTTCATTATTAATATATATAACCTTATATAAGTTTTTCTGTGGAACATTATATTTTTAGGAATATTATATCAATTAATAATATAATATTTATTTTAAAAACGTTTTTATGTCAATTTTGACACTATTTGGTATTTTGTTTTTGTTAAAGTCCTAACAACATGATTAATTCGAAAAAAATTCATTTAATAAAACCTAACATGTAATATTAACCTATAAAATTAGTGGAATTCATCAAAAGTCTCAAATTATATTTATTTGGATATTTATAATATCAATTATTTTAATCATTCATTAATTAGGTAATTACTGCATCATCATTGTGTCATAAATAAATTTAATTATTTAATGTCTAAAAATTATAAATAAAATACCATTATGTATGAAATATTTTTACCTGTCTAATTAATATTTATAGTCTAATTTATCATATGTATAACCCTATATTAAAAATGGTTTAGTTATTAAAATTTGAATTTAATACTTTTAACTCTTCTTTAAATAAAATAATAATAAATATACTAATCTAATACAAGTAGACCTAAAGGATCATATTTTATTCCTAAGGTTGTTTTAGGTTGAAAAAAACTTATCCAATAGAATTAGGACATGTGTTAGGGTAATAATAATATCATTTTTACCTTTAATTACCCTATTTACTTTTAACCCTGGTAAATAAAAGTTAAAAATTACTTTTCACCAAAAATTATTTTCATCTTATTGAACCAAATTTTACTTACTAATATTAACCGAATCTCTCATATTTTTGAAATTCAATTCACAGAAGTAGTAAAATTAAGTTTTATGCAAATTTGCAAATGCTCCTAGGAGGTGGGTAAAAGACGGTAAAAAGTTCAATAAAATTTTTATATATCTAAACTTATTATAAAATTACTCCAATGAATTACATTGAACTTATATAGGTATTATGTATCTATTTTGACCTAAAATAAATTTAAATAAAATAAATAATTATTTAAATAAAAAGTTGGTTTTAAACAAAACTGAAGTTTTTTTCACTATTCATTAAAAATTGAAAGTTTTTAGAAAAATACCAAAAATTCACCCAAAGATAATTTAGATATTCCGAATCCAAAAATAAAGTCCATTTTGAAATATAAAATTTATAAAATTTCAAAAATTGGGTATTAATATTCATGACAGCTAGTTTGATTGGTTGTGGTGTGTTAAAACTCAAAGTTGCATACAACACAAGCTACTGCATTATTCAAAGGAAAACGTACCGTGGAAGTTTGGAGTGTTACATTATTCCCTCCTTAAAGTAATTTCATCCTCAAAATTTCTACAATGCTACCACACAAAAATATTTGGGTGGTTCTTCATCATAAGTCCTCGGGTTCCCACGTTGCCTCTTCCATCTTATGGTTTCTCCATAGAACTTTTACCAGACGAGTTGTCCAGTTTCTCAACACTTGTTCTCTAGTATCAAGAATCTTTACAGGCTCTTCATAATAAGATAGATTAGGTTCCAGTTAAATTTCCTCATAGGTGAGTACATGTGTTGGGTCAGACATGTATTTTCTCAATAGTCATATGTGGAACACATCATGAACTTTGGAGAGACTTGGCGGAATTTCCAAACGGTAAGTTATAACCCCAATTCTTTATAGAATTTCGAAAGACCCGATATACCTGGGACTTAATTTACCCTTATTACCAAATTGTATAACTTCCTTCCATAGAGATACCTTTAAGAAAACATGATCTACTACCTGAAATTCTAATTCATTTCTTTAGTTATCGACATAGCTCTTCTGCCTACTTTGAGCTGCTTTGATGTGGGTTTGGATAACATTCACCTTTTCCATCGTTTCCTCAACATGTTTTGGGCCTACAAGTTTTCTTTTACCAACATCATCCCAACAAGTTGGTGGGTGACATCTCTTTCCATATAACACTTCATATGGTACCATTTAATTCTTGAATAGAAGCTATTGTTATAGTAAAATTCTACCAAAGGTAAATATTTAACCCACATACCTTGAAAGTAAAGTGAGAAAGATCTAAACATGTATTATAAGGTTTGAATAATCCGTTCTGATTGTCCATCAGTTTGAGGGTGGTAGGCAGTGCTCAAACGAAGTTCAGTATCCAGGGATTTCTGAAGACTTTTCCAGAATCTTGATGTAAAACGAGGATCACGATTAGAAACAATCGATAGGGGTAATCCATGAAGTCTTAAAACTTCATTAATATATAGTCTTTCTAAACGTTCAAGTGGTAAATCTTCTCTTGTATCAAGAAAATTCACTGACTTGGTTAGACGATCAATAATGACCCATATTGCATCATTCTTTCTAGGAGTCTTTGGTAGCCCCATGACAAAGTCCATCGTAATATCATCCCATTTCCACTTAGGTATGGGAAGAGGTTGCATGACTCCTCTAGGATGTTTTCTTCCAGTTTTCACTAGTTGGAAAACCATACATCTCAACACAAAATCAGCAATATCTATCTTCATATTGTCCCACCAAAAATGTTATTTCAAATCTCTATACATATTAGTGCTACCAGTGTGTATAGAGAAATTGGAGCTATGAGCATCATCTAACAATTCACTCTTTGATCAGGTATATCAGGAACACAAAGTCTCTTCCCAAATTTCAAAATCCCATCTTCATATATGAAGTCGATCAGTATCCCATCATTCAAAACTTTAATTTTCTTTTAAAACTTCTCATCATCAGCCTGAGAAATTTTTATCCTTTTTATTAAAGATGGTTTGGCAACCATCTGGGTGATCTCATATGCTCAGTAAGGATAACAATATAGCGAAAAATTTCATAAATAAACATGAACATTTAAGGCAATGTATAAGACTAAAACAAAAGCCTTTTAAACTTAAACTTCATCATAATATGGAAAATATAAATCAAAATAATTCCATTTACTTATTCACATGGATATTATACGTTTCGAATAATCACATGCAATATCAATAGCCAATTTCATAATGATGGAATGTATAATTCCATACTTAATAACCACATAGTCAAGGTCTTATGCCAAGAATACAAATAATATTTTGTCAAGGCCTTATGCCAAGACACTAGTTTGTCTCATGAGACCTACCGATGCATCTAGGAGCTATATCGGGCTCCACTCGTCACTTACTAATTCAAATACATTCCTCATATGAAAAGGTTTAAACATAACATAAACATTCGTATTAAAACTAGCACATGAAATATCAATACTTTATCCATAAACCATGAATGGTATAAAAATAACACATCCATAGTAAAACATATCACAAAACCTTCAATATAATATGTAATATTTTTATCATAATAAATCAACCTCAAACAAGTTTAAAATCCATCAAAGGATGTTGACATAGATAAAATGAAAACTATTTGAAAGAAATACCTCTTTCTATTTTGAAACCATTTAAAAGAAAACATTTATTTTGGAAATATTCTTATAATATTATAAGAGAATCTTCAATGACATTATAATGATGTAAAATAGACGCACCCGCCGTATAAGTTAAAAAAACATTATTTCCTTAATTTTTTTGAAAAGGTCGTAAAGTACCTTGTTTGGAAAATGACGGAAAGATTCATTCATAAACATCTTATAAAAATTCAAACAAGGGTATAAATGAATTTAAACCATAGTCTAGGAAATATTATAAATGTTTTGAAATATATTTTAAGAAACATGGATGTGGATTATAAAGAGGTCCCAGTAGATAATTATGTATAAACAACCTTGGATAATGAAGAGATTATAGAATTAACCCTTACCTTGTACTTTTCCTTGGTCGAGGGTAAGTTAACCTATTGTATAATAGTTAAATCATTGTTATTAAATTATACAATAACCATATACATAAATATGATATCATATATGATCTTCTAATATTGCTTTGTTAATAATATTTTAGTATTATCGTCATTTCAGGTGTTAACTGATTCATTTTATTTTATATGTTTTGTTTTATAAGACATGTTTTTTATGGATAGTATGTATTTGACTCATATACAGAATGATATTAAGTTCTTAAACATTATTTTTAATCATTAAATTAAAATTATTCTTGAATGGTTAAGATGGGGAAATGAATCTCATCGCGTTCGTGGAGACGGTAATCCGTACGTACACACGAGCGACAATATCATTCTTTTGATATTAAAATCGTATGTAAATAGATGGTATATAATATATAAAATATCATTAACATGTTATATTTATTATTTACATCAATTATACATCATTATTACACCCATCCAAAATAATAATGTATTGAATAACAATTACAACACAACGTGGAGACGGTAAGCCGTACGTACGCACGTATGGTGACTTTGTAATTCATATGATGGATATAATAATGAATATGGTTGTACCATTTTTATAATAACATTAAAGTATATATAATATACAGGAGGTATTATTTTTTAATGGAAATAACAAAGAAACAATAAGTGGAAGAAGAAAAGAACTTGAAAGAGGTGATGAAATATTTACCTCTTCTCCAGGTTCTTCCTTTTGATTTGATCAAAAGGGCTCCTTAGGTTGGCTTTATAACCAAAGGAAGGACTCTAGGATAAATGGAGGATATTTGAGAGGATATTTGGGTAGGGGTTGGCTGAGCCAAAAGTCTTTTGAGGTTTTAATTTGAGATAAGGGGAAGCTCCCTTTTATAAGAGAGGTGAGGGGCACTTTAGGGAAAGTTTGAAATATTATTTTATAATAAAATAATTTTCTGTTTATAATAGCTCAAAAATAATTTATTTCGAGGATAAGGTGGGTATGGGTCTAAAACCTCTCAACCAATAGGTTTTATACAGGTTTGGGTCACCATATTAACCGTATATTTTAGACTTAACTCTTAGTTAAATAGTTTGAAATTTACCACGTCTCTTTGTATTTTTATATTATACGGTTAACAAACTTACTATAAAAATCCAATAGAACCCAAATTGGTTCATTATTAATATATATAACCTTATATAAGTCATTTTTTTGAACCTTATATTTTTAGTATTATTATATCAATTAATAATATAATATTTTTTAAAAAACTCTTTTATGTCAATTTTGACACTATTTGGTATTTTGTTTTTGTTAAAGTCATAACATCATGATTACTTCAAAAGAATTAATTTAATAAACCCTAAAATGTTATATTAACCTATAAAATTAGTGTAATTCCTAAAAACTCTCAAATTATATTTATTTGGATATTTATAATATCAATTATTTTAATCTTTCATTAATAAGGTAATTACTGCATCATCATTGTGTCATAACTAAATTTAATTATTTAATATCTAAAAATTATAAGTAAAATACCATTATTTAGGAAATAATTTTATCTTTCTAATGAATATTTATAGTTGAATTTATCTTATTTATAACTCTATATTAAAAATGGTTTAGTTATTAAACTTTGAATTTAACACTTTTAACTCTTCTTTAAATAAATTAATAATAAATATCCTAATATAATCCAAGTGGACCTAAATGGTCATATTTTATTCCTAAGGTGATTTTTGGTTGAGAAAAACATATCCAATAGAATTAGGATATGTTTTAGGGTAATAATAATATCATTTTTACCTTTAATTACCCTATTTACTTTTAACCGTGGTAAATAAAAGTTAAAAGTTACTATTGACTAAAAATTATTTTCATCTTATTGAACAAAATTTTACTTACTGATATCAACCGTGTCTCTCAGATTTTTGAAATTCAATTCGCAGAAGTGGTAAAATTAAGTTTTATACAAATTTTCAAATGCTCCTAGGAGGTGGGTAAAAGACGGTAAAAAGTTCAATAAAATTTTTATATATCTAAACTTATTATAAAATGACTCTAATGAATTAAATTGAACTTATATAGGTATTATGTATCTATTTGGACCTAAAATAAATTAAAATAAAATAAAATAGTATTTAAATAAAAATCAGTTTTAAACAATAACAATTTTTTTTACTATTCATAAAAAATTGAAAGTTTTCAGAAAAATACCAAAAATTCACCCAAAGCTAATTTTAATATTCCAAATCCAAAAATGAAGTCCATTTTGAAAGATAAAATTTATAAAATTTCAAAAAGTGGGTATTAATATTTATGATCGCTAGTTTGATTGGTTATGGTGTGTTAAAACTCCAAGTTGTGTACAACGCAAGCTACTACATTATTCAAAGGAAAACATATCGTGGAATCTTGGGGTGTTACAATAACATCATTCTTGTAAGCATGGACTACTGCCTTCATGAAGAAATGTGACTATCTATTTTCATAACCACATCACATAGATGATATGTATAAATATATTTAATGAACTAATATGGAATTTATTATATTATTATAATTATTAAAATATAAAATATTACTTACTTCCTTTCCATAATGATCTTTGAAAAATGGTAACGTTACTCATGCACACATATGACCTACCATCTCCATGATCGTAATGTACTCCATTTCCAAAACCATATTTCATGATTGGTATTAAAAGTATAATTGATGTATAATATATTATAATTATTTAATGATTATTATTTTGAATATTATTGAACTATGATCAAAGTAAGTGAACAAAAAATATAACATAATCAAAACATGCATGAAAAACAAACAAGGTATTGCCCAAAACGCGACTTTAACATGGAATTATTAATAAATGAGTAATAAAAGGTCATAAATAAATCATATATGGTATGATATATAATTATTTTTCTGAAATATATTTATAATAAACTTATATTTATTATGAAGTAGGTTTTAATGCATATGAAGGAATTCAGGACTTAAGGTAAGGGATTTCTAGTCTCTCTCTTATTTATAGGAGACATATAAAAATTCAAAAATTTATTATTTTGTGTGGTGTATATAATATCAATTTGAAATATTATATCGTGAATATAATTATTCTCATGATATTTAAAGTTTTATTTGATGTTATGATTTATTGGAGTTCAGGATTCAAAAGATTACTAAAGCGGTAAGAGATTTCTGTCTCATTTTTATTTTCTACGATACTAAAATCATAGTCACCACATATTTATTTGATGTAGTGTATATAATTACCATGAATGTATTTCATGATACTTCTCCTGAAAATTATGGGGATTAAATATCCATATTAGGATCTCTATTTTATGAGGATTATATTTCAAATGTTACCACAGTGGTACTGGTTTTATGTTACAATATCATCATTTATCAAGATTTTTTATGATTAACTCTACAATGTTGAAATATTATAAATCACCACTCAATAATTATAATTAATTTTATTATAATATGATTATTCATGATATTTTATAGTAATATTACCATTTTACCACTCTTTTTTAATTAAAATAATTGATAATTTTTTTAGTAAAATCTGACTTTATTTCTCTCTATAGTCAGAAATATGTTTTCTTACAAAATACTGTTTTTTAAATATGTTTTCAAAAATGTGTTACTAATATCCTATGTTTTTTAATAGGCATTTTAATCAAGTTTTAAATTTTTTATATATTTTTTTAAAATGGAATCGTCCTATCACCTTCCAACCAATTCCCGTATAGATTTTACAGAAAATGTGAAAAAATATTTGTTTTTAACATGCATGACATGAAAAATATTTCCCACTATCATGAACTATAAATTATTTCCATATTCCCTTAAAAGTTTTCAAATTTATTTTCAATTAAAATGTTTCATTTAATATTCTGAGAAAAGTTTAGATTTTAAATAAATTATTTAAAAATGAAAAGTATTTTGATTTTTTTTTTGTGTTTTAGAAAGATTTTTTCAAAGTGGAAAGAATATTTTTTGCAAGAAATGTTTAAAATGATCTTTAAATATTATTTTAAATGAAAAAAATTTCCCAAAAAAATTATAATTTTTTTTATTTTTAAAAATTTATTTTCAAAGAAAAGTTATTTTTCTTAAGAAATGTTCGAAGTGATCTTTAAAAATAATTATCCATATATGATGACATCCTTTGTTGTAACTTATCATTTGTTAGAGATATGAACCAAGGTTACCATTATTATTATTTATTTTAATGGTTTATCATGATAGGATGTTTATGAAACCCATTTATATTCCATGGGTTATTCCATGATAAAATTCTTATAAAACCCTCTTCTTTTTCCTCGGGTTATGCTATGATGAAATGATTATGAAACCTATATATTTTCCCCAAGTTATGATTTGATGGAATGTTTATGAAAATATTTTATTTTCATAGGTTATGACATGATGAGTGCTTTATGATATTGTGTAACACATAATTTATGATTTTCATTATGTGATAGGTGGGACCTATGTCTCCCTCTGGTGCATTGGGTAATGATTAATGTTATATGTTCTCAAAGGGTACATGGGATGTTATCCCAAGCCTGAAAGAGGGTATAAAGGAGGTCATCCAACGCCTCAAGTAGGTACATGGGTGGTTAAACCAATACTAACATGTTATTAATGTCTTGCTGGGTAGCCTTGACATAAGGTTTTCTATGCTTACATGTACACCATAAATTTAAGCCTTATGCTAATGTTATGCCCTCATGGATCATGTTATTTGATTTAATTATGATTCATGCTGTATAAACTTACAATATATATTCCATGACTCAAGATTATGATCTTTGATAAGCAGGGTATGGTTTTAATATGTTATGATCATGTATTCATACCCATATGTTCATGTTATGTTTACATATCTCCTTTGTTTACCCTTAATGAGCATATGAGCTCACCCTTCTTATGTTTTATTTCCCAGGTTATGAAGAAAGGTTTTAAGTAGGGTATGTTTGTGAAGAGTACTAAAGGGGAATATCATTATGGGAGATGTTGAAGATCTTTGACAAATTAGAAGATTGTGTACCAAGTCTCCAATGACACTAAAATATAATGGTAATCATACATGTGTTTGTGTAATGTATTGAATATTCATTTAAAAGGATAAAATATCCATGTAGGAAAATATTATGTCACTATATTAAGAACTTGTAAATAAAGCTTGATACTATACATCTTATAATGGGCCCCCAATACCGGCCTATCAAGGTATAAAAAATCTTGGTCACCATGGGGTGAATGAACCAACTAGAATTATGTGCCACATGCATCACCTTCTATATTAGAATAAAATGAATAACCATATTCTTTTGGAATGAAAGAGAACCATCAATAGATTGAGACTAATCATCTTAGGTCTTCCCACAATTTAAATCACCACTAATCTGCTGGCACTTGGGGTCATATGCCCACTCAATCCTGACCCGAACGATGAGAGATGGTGTAATATGCACAATGGACAAGAATACTTACCCTACATACTCTTGTATGTATATTATTAGATAAAAAAATCACATCTGACCCCATTCACCTACTGATTCTCAAACATATATAATGGAAGCTTCCATCTCAATGAGTCAAGGACCACATTTCCCTTATCAGGAGTATACGAAATATCAAAATCAAAATTCTGAAGGTATTCCACCTAGCATATTTGCCTAAGGTTCAGGTCCCTATGGGAGAAAATTTAATTTAGGATATTATGATATGAGTATGCTATGAAATTCCTCTTAAAGAGGTAGTGTCACCATGTCTTCAGAACATACATAATAGATTCTAATTCCAAGTCATGGGTGGGATAATTATTCTCATGTATTCATAGATGACTATATCCATAGGCCATCACGTGGTCATAAAACATCATTACACATCCCAAAACCACACTAGAAGTATCATAATACACTGTATAATCTCTCCCAGGATTAGGTAGAATCAAAATAGGTGTGGATGTCAGACATGTTTAAAAATGCACAAAAGCACTCTAGAACTTCTCATACCACTCAAATTTTACCCCTTTTAAGATCAAATAAATCAAGGGATAAGCTAGACTAGATAATTCCCAAACAAAATTATTATAATACCTATCCAAAAACAAAAAATTGTGGATCTTGAACATGTTCGTTTTCTTATCCCAATAAATGACTACTAAAAATTTCTCAAGATCCATAAAAACTCCTATCTCATAAATCACATGGCCTAGAAACTCCACTTCTTAAATCCAAAAAATGGCACTTAGAAAACTTTTAATATAGATGATTATTTCTCAAAACACACAAAACAACATAAATATGGAAAACATGATCCTATTCCATCTTGGAATCCACCAAGAAATCTTCTACCAACATGAACATGATGGAATCCAAAAAGAGATGAATTATTTAGTTCATTAGTGCCATGAAAATAGCTGGATCATTGGTAATCTCAAATGGAATAACCGATTAATTTAAATTTACATACCAAATTCCAAAATAGTTCTTTAAAAATTCCTCATCCCAAACCCTCAATTGGTGGCACCTTGATCTCAGATCAATCTTTGGAAAACAACAGGCCCCTTCGAGCTGGCCAAATAGATCATCTATTCTGGGTAATAAGTATTTATTCTTTATTGTCACCCGATTATGTTTATGATATTATATAAAAAGTTAGATGCTACCATCCACCTTCTTTACAAATAGCACTGAAGAAGCCCATAGTGACATGCTGTGATAGATAAACTCCTTTCCCTCAAGATCCTCTAGCTAAACTTTCTGCTCCTTCAGCTTGACCAGATCCATTAGGTAAGATGATAAGAAAATCGGGCTCATCCGAGGGATTAGATCAATTTTAAAGTCGATCAATCACTGGGGTGAAAATCCCAAGAAATCCTTTAGAAACATATCTGGGTACCTATCCATGACCACTATAAGTTCAACCACAAAACTGTTCTCAATATTCTCAATGAGAAACCTAAACAACTAGGCCCACCCTCCCCGAACACGAATCCTAATCACCTTGAAATACATAAGTTCTCCCATTAGGAGTAAGGAACTGCACCCTATGGTGATAATATTTGACCAACACCTTGAAGTTTATCAATAAATCTATTCTAATAATGAGGTTGAAGTTATACTGTCCAAAACAAGGAAGTCCCAAATGACCTCCACACTAGCTACCACAACATGAAACTCATGGTACTTAAAACCTTGCTCCTTATTTCTACCCAATGGGGTTAGTAGATCGACAAAACACAACATAAAATCAACATGAAAACCTAAATAATTAATCAAATTAAGTGAAATGAAAAAATGGGATGCACCCCTTTTAAGTAATTTCAATTCTATAGAAGAAGAAATAAACATCATACCTCTAATGGTGGCTGGACAAAAATCCAAGTCCTTTGGAATGACCTCCGCTTTATGGAGTCACCCTGGTTCAGACCCACCCCGAGTCTTCTTCCCTTAGTAAGAATCCACCTTAATGCATGGACGAGATCCTCCACCCTTGGAAACTTCTAAATTCACCCAATTTACCTTCAAAAAATTGGATCCTACACCACTCGTTATGTGAATCCAACTGATAGAAGTGCTAGATATTCCCTAAATGCCCACATCAATGGCATGTCCTCAGAGTATCTAGGAACTTCATCCTAGTGTGTCCTGCCTTCCCTCACAGGTAATAAAAAATTGGTCTATACCCTATAGGATCCATAGAAGATGATCCCAAAGACCACTGGACACTCTTACCATTACCTCTTTGAGACTCATCCCACTTTTGTTTCCTTCCTGAAGAAGAACTCTGAATCCCAAACATAGAAGGAACACCACTGATACCTACTTTTCCATTCAAATTAGCCTCTTCCATTACTGCCTTGTCAACTACCTCTAAATAGGTTGGCATACATAGAAGAATTAATATAGATATAATCTATTGCCTCAATCCCATATCAAAACACCGAACCTTGAGATAATCATTCACGAGGATATCTAAAGATATATGGACCAACTCAGTGAATCTAGTGGAATAATCCATAACCAAAAAATCACCCTTATCTAAATTTAGAAACTCATGGGCCTTATACACTCTAAATATATTCAAGTATAACTTTCAATTAAAATCCACCTTAAAGGAAATTTAGGTGACAACCTCGTGCTTCCCCAAAAGAACCATCGATTCCCACCACTTCCTACCTGGTCCTTTTTAGAAAAAATATGGAAAATCCCTCTTTTTAGGTATTAGGGTTCTTCAAGAACTTAAAGATCTACTCAATATAGTCCAAACACTCCTCAGGATCATTGGTACCCTTATTTCTATATAACACTGATGGATTTTTCCTTAAAAACTCTTTATCATAGCCCACCATCCATGGTTGCTCAGGAACACCCACTTGAACCAAGTTTTGGATCATACGAATCACCAAATCCACAAAAAATGTATAAACAGGGGGGTTTTCCTATGTGGTAATCTCCACTATACCCTCTCTACACCAAGACAAGGTCCTTATAGGAGGAATTATTTTTAATACACAAAAAAAAACAAGCTCCATTAATCACAATTCAAGCTTAAAAAAAATGAGCTAAAAGAACCCTAAATATAGGTATCAAAATAAAACAATAACATCAAAAGAAACTCTAAATGAGAAAGGAACCAAAACATAGAAAATTTCAAGCATTTTCCACAATACATAGTTTGGCCTCTTGGTTTGGAAAACCATGTGCTAACTATTAGAGTGTCATGGGAGTTGGATTCAAGGTAGTATAGGCTGCAGACGATCACTACTAACCATGCACACTAACTGTGCACCTCCTCTAGACCTCCTTGTTTCACCAAAGAAATCAAAAACATCCCCTGGGCCTACCCTGAGGATTTATATTGATTGTGAAATACCTTGAAACATTATACAAACAACCCATGAATGAGCTCTAAACATAACCATAATCTCTATCCACCCATGGAAACTTGAGTTTTGACATGAATAAGAGCTAGCCAGGCACTCTCCCATTCCTATCCCTTGAGTTCTGATGGTACTAGATCCAATCTAACATTAACCCACAAATAACAGCCTCTAATACAATTTTTTAACAAACCCAAATAGTTCAACCTAACCCATCACCTGAGCTAGCCCTCCATATGGCCTAAGGAGTATTCCTAATCACCATAATCTAGAGAAAAGCACTAGGAATAACCAACAACCACTTGGGAATGGTTTCACCACTAGTAAACCGGCATGACCCATCCATAAAAAAAGATGGACACACCTATAATCATATCCAACATCACCTAAATAACATCTTTAGAAACACAACATAATCTAAATAGACATTATAAACCACAATGAACATCACAAAAAACCATACCACAATAGGAAATATACATGGTATCTCAAACCCCCCCAAAAACTCAAAATAAAGATGAAAAATCTAAAAAATCCAAAATTTAGATCCCAAAATATACAAGATACCATTGATAACTCCTCATGAGATAATCCCTATGAGACCATGTTTCCTCCACAAAAATCTGGAAGATAGTAATTAATAAGAGCCACCTTGGTACATAGTGCCCTTGCTATTACCTATATCCTGAATAATGAAATATAAAAATTCCCCAAAAGGCCCAAGTAGGGCGTGAGTAATGAATATTAATAGGATAACACCATGGATATATTTAATTATTTTACCTATGAAAACAAATAAACTAGTTTGAAAAAATTTTCAAAACTAAGCCAAATTGAAAAAACACCATTTTCAAAAAAACCTTTTAAATACCTTTGGTTTTTCTATTTTAAAACAAAGCATGGTTTTCCCAAAAAAAATATTCCAAACATAGATCAAATGATTAAATAATGCCCCATGTCACAACATACTCAACATAACCAAAGAGGTATAACAAGGGTCAACATAAGCATCAATATCATATAACCATATAAATGGAAAATATGAACAAATGGGAATAATACATATCATCACATGAAAATTGAACTAATAAATTCATAAATCACATAAACCAATCCAAAAAGAGTAATGTGACCTATTTATCTAACCATCTAGAATAATTTGAGTGAGTAAAAAATATTATATCTGAGAAAATGGAATCTCTCATGGTCTTCCCTGGGCCCAACTCCAAGATCTCACACGGTCTCTCAACAATCAATATGGAAGCTCACATAGTCTCCATACACAAAGGCTCACTCGATCCCTTAAAAAAATGGAGTCTTGCATGGTCCTCCTTCTAAAGGGTCACATGGTCCCTTAAAAAAATCTCTTACTCACACCCTAGTTAAACCATATGCTACTTCATTCCAACAAATCAAAAGCAAGTTCCCATATTAATCAATCCATAACACAATAAATTTCACAATCCATTTTCACAAAAAACAACCCCATTTTTTCAAAACACATTCATTAAGGTAAATACATTTCTAAAAAAACTTAAGAAATAAATTTAAACCCACAAAACCTCTTTAATACATTTTCCAAACACTTTGGGTGCACACATGCCACCCACATTTGGAAAACTCTCTTTAAACACCCAAATAGAAAAAAATCTGTAAAACACATCAAACATGGAATAAACACCAATAATGAATCATTATAATGGAAATTTAAACAATAAAAACCAAAGGATATTATAAATTTAAAGGTAATCCATAAAAAACAACTTTAAATAGAGACAACCACCTCAAATTTGGTCCAAATATCATCTCCCTTCACGAATACCATCTAGAAGATCTAGAACCATGAATCACACACCTAATTCATGAGAAATAAAACAAAAAGACCCATTACATACCCTATATTTGTCCAAAAATCACCCATAAGGTTCCAAATTTCCACAAAAATGGAAGAATAAGGCTTGAGAAGGGGAAAATAAGAATAAATTAGGAAGGAATCATCTCAAATCAAGCCAAAAAACCAGTACTTCCAACATAAATCCACTAAGGAAGAGGGTAAGAACCTCTAAGCTAAGGGAGGAGGGCTATATATGATAGGGTAGGAAAAATAAGATCCAAAGGATCAAAAACATGATAGGGAAATTTTAGTAAAAATCCAATTTTTAAAGAGTTGGATAGGGTCACACAGTTTGGCCATATGTGTAATATATTTTCTTTTTCCAGGTATGTCCCTCTTTGAGTTTTTCCTTGGACCTTGGTGGCTGAGAATTGTACAGAGATAGAGAGTATTTTTTGAGGAAAATGACCTAGTTAAGGTATGTATATTTATTTTAATTAATAGAGTCCATGTATAAATGTTTAAAATAGGATTATGAGGGGTTCTCATGAGTTTGGAAGGCTTCAAAAGTGGATCAGGAACTTATATGAAAGTTGAGATGAAAACTATTTATTGAACAATACACGTCGTGTACATATTACACAACATGTAACTATCACTAGACACATGTCATGAGCTGTTTCATGACGTGACAGGGTTACATGTCATGTACCTAGTTCACATAATTTAAATGTTTATTGGGATAAATATTAACCTGAGGCGATGAGTTTTTCAAAGTAACTTAAAAGTGAAGAAATAAAAAATGTGAAAGGAATACATGCCATGTATTCATCAGACCCAATAGTTTTAATTGGGAAGTGTATATTATTATCTCATTTATTTAGTGAATCCCCACCCTCACATACCTAGGATGAGTTCCATGTGATTTTGGAGTCTATCCCTCCCTCCAGATGTTCAATTACACATTCAATCCCTAGTAAGTATTTCTACTTAGGTTTCCATTCTATTCCATCATTCCTCATTTGTTGCAGTGAAAATATTTTGACTATAGGTTTGTTTTGAGGTTTTTATATTCACTTGGGTTGATCTAGGTTCTTTTTTAAATCTTTTAAATCATTTTCCTTATTAGAATTTTCCATTGTAATTGGTGCATTAATCACCAGTTAAAGGTAGGGAGTCTGAACCTAACCCTATAGTATGTTTAATTGTAAAATATATGTAATATTGTGATTTAACCAATTTAACATAAACTCTAATTAAATTATTCATTTATTTATGGAAAATCATGGATTAAAATATTGGTTATATCCTTTGGATTCAATTTTTGGTGAAAATTGGCTTATAAATACCTATTGGGTGAGCAAAACTTTGAGTTATAAGAACTTGGATAATGGTTTAAAGGTGTTTAGTGTGACATGAGACCTTAGGTGATTGCTTGATATAAAATCCCTAGACAATGGATTATTTCTTATTGATATGGATATCAATAATTTAAGATATAAATGAAAGTTCAATTAAAAGCAAAACGGTAATTTTCAAAAATTATCCATCAAGATTTTTGATGTGATATTGTGATATCCTTGTTGTAATGCTTATAATGAGCAGGCTCTGCCCATTCCTAACTGTAATTCTTATATAGGGTGTTGGGCCAATTTGATGCTGTGATGTTTATATAGAATGCTTAATCTATCTTGATTTTTTAATGCTTATATTGAGAGGGATCTACCTAGTCCCATGTTGAAATGATTATATAGAGGCTTAGACCAGTTTAATGTTGTAATGCTTATATTGAGCAGGCTCTGCCTAGTCCCATGATGAAATGATTATACATATGGCTGTAACTATAGGCTAAAATAATTATCTTGTGGAATCTACCTAGTTTTTTGATTATTCTATGGGATATGGGTATGTTTTGGCATGGTTTTACTATATTCTCAGATACATTTTGTTATGGTGCTGAAGTAGGTTAGTTTATGTATCATATTAATTGATTAATTAATATACCCATTTATCGATTTATTTAATAAAATTATTATCATACTAGTTTTGTTTAGTTATAGTGGTGTTTAATTACTAGCTTTACTCACACAATAACTAGGCCTCCGTTTGGTACTTGAGAAGATTACATGGATGCGGGTTTAGACAAGGGAAAATGAATTTGTTTCTGATTTTGTTTCTAGTTGAATGAGTTGGAGTTTAGAGATGGGTATAACATGGGGTTCAAGTATAGAGTATTTTGGGATTATTTTGTGTAAGATGATTCTTTTATTTGTGTTGTTTTTAGTTTTACATTTTGATATATCTTAGCTTTTCATTACATGATTCTCCATTATTTCTTTCTTCATCTCTCCTTTATTTCCCAGTTGTATGATATACTTTTTCCACCATTTTTCTATTATTATGATATTTATCATTTCCTATTTGTTTCCAATAAATTGTAATTTATACCAGGGGAATAGTCTCCCCACTATACATGTCACAACCCTGCTTCTAGTCATAAGCCTGTGAAATATAGGGAGGCACACTTGAGGTCCAGTAACCAACCCGTTTTTTCCACATGAGAGAGTGATAGATCAGGGGACATTACAAAGTGGTATTAAAGAAGGTTTTTCTTTTATTTTTTTTTAATATTTGGTAAAGGTATAAAGTATAATAGGATGTGTGGGACTTGGTAATGTTCTTGTGCATAGGAGTATCTAACCCATGTATAAATCCAAGTACCTAGGGATGGGATTGCTGTTTATGTAGTTCACTTATTATAGTTGATGTTACTTCACCTTGGGTGATTAACATGTTGTGTGATGTTATTATTTCACGGTGATATTATTTTTTGAGATTTAAAATTAGGGCTCAGTATGGAATGAGATGATTATTCATGAATCATTATTGGCACATAGGTATATATATATTTATTGACATGCATTATTCATGATAGGGACATATTTATTGAATGTGTTATATACTTGCCTATATGAACTATGGTATGAGATACCTATTATATCTGATAAATTAAATAAACTATTATGTCAGGCTAAAATAATTTTAATCCATGTTTAGAGAGACCCATAGTAGTGGTTCTTTGTTGTTGTCGCCTATTAAGGTTGACTTTGTTATAACTAGTGTTCTAAGGAGTGTGTTTTTCTTATAGAGAAAATGCCTCCTCATCATCTTTAATTTAAGCGTAAGGAGAGTGGAAATCAAAATTTTATTAACATAGCTAATCCAATTTTTCTATTAGTTCTTGTAACATCCTAATTTTTTCAATATCAATAAAGACCTATTTTGATTAATTATTAATACCTTAAGTGAAAAAATGTTTTATCAACAAAATTATTGAAATATGTTAAATGTATCATTAAAGGGTAAAAATCCTCGTTAACACTCTGGAATATTCAAGAGAATATTTTTAGAGTTAGAAACTAAGTTAGTGTGAGATTCCAAGGCCTGAAAATCCTCAACAAAGACAGAATATAAATATTAAATTTATTATTTTAAGTATGGGAAATTTATTAAAAATAATTGAATAACTCCAAAATGGTGCATCATATGATAAAATAGAGACCACCGTTGGGTTCAGAATATGGTTTTTAACTTAGTAGGGTTATAAAATTTGAACAAAGGGGACATTTGGATGGCTCACTCATGGATTGAATTTATTAAATAGTATTCTGAATATATTATTGTATTGAAAATAATTTAATAACACACAAAAAATTAATTGTACAAGAAATCTAAGACCAATTTTGGGTTTGGAATAGGGGGTTTACCCTAGGTAGGGTATAATATTTATCCACAACAAGCATTTGGATATGCCAAAAATTTAAAATTAAGTCTCCTTGATAATAAAATTAAATAATTAATTTAATTAATTAATTAAATTAAGGAAAAACATGGATTTAATTTTTCCCATGAGAAAAATACCTTCTACCTCATGCAGATCACCATCAATGAAAACGAGAGTTTTCTAACCCTCTATTTTTTCACACGGTTTGACCCAAAATCGATGGAAATGATTTCCAACTGAGAAACTAATGACTCCACATGAATTTATTTTTTGAAAAACAAATTGAAAATGGGGCAATAAATTCCCAAAATGAGGAACATGTTTTTTGAAATCCTATAAATATCGGGTGTTCTATACTCCTTAGTATCACACCAATCGACACCCAAAACAATATTTGATGATGAGTGAAGGGATTTTCAGAAGTCATTTGAAGATCTATGAAGTTTTTCTTCCACTACACAACGCCCTCATTTCAGTTTGTTGTACGTTTTTTTTATTTTGTTTTAATTTATTTTATTCCTTCATTATATGTGTTATGTGTTAAAAAGGGGAATATTGTATAAATAAAATGATAATCCAAAAATTTAAATTTTGTATTATCAAAATAAATCAAATTATAGATAGGAATATGTATATATATACATAATATTTTTTGCGATGAATTTATATCGACTATAAAAATATTTACACACACACACACATACATATAATCGCTTATCTATCAACATGGAAAAATTTATTAATTTATAAAATATATATATATATATATTTGTATATTTTCATATAGTTTTATTATCACATTATAAATTATTGGAAAACTTATTTGAAATTTATCAAATTGTTATTCATTTCAAATATCAAGAGATAATTGTAATGAATTTATCTAGTAGAAATAATAATAATGATTATTATTATAAATTTTTTAATTTTATAATAAATAAATTATCAAATGATAATTTTTGAATAAAAACAAAAATTATCAAAGGATAATTTAAGATAAATTATCAAAATATAATTATAAAGGGATAATTTAAGAGAAATTATAAAATATAATTAAAAAAGAATAATGTAAGGGAAATTGTCAAATATAATTATAAAGGGATAATTTAAGATAAATTATCAAAAAATAATTATAAAAGGATAATTTAAGAGAAATTATCAATAGTGAAAATATCATCGCATGTGATATTTTAATGATAAATTGGAAATTATCCTAGAGAGATAATGTATTATCGCATGTTGAATTTTATTTCATTTTGAAATAAAATAACCAGAATGGTTTTTAGGAACCCTTGATGAATGAAAAACATTGGTGTGTCGAATATTAAAATAATAAGGCCGCAAGGAGGTGTATCGAACCACACTAGGTGGTTTATCCTTACCACAGACATCGACTACCTTGAGGTAGAAGTTCCTTAATCTTTTACTCTTATTTAAAAATTATTTCCATCAATATGATTATTCTTATACATGTTTAATTACCATGAAAGATTGTGAATGCATGTGGGTCTGTGTAGCCACAGAAACTCTATATTACACTTGATTCCATGAGCACTTTTAGCTATTTATTCACATTTTTTGTGTGATTACTTGTATATTGTGTGTTACTTTACTCATGATGATATGTTTTTCTTGTTTATATATGATTCCATTATATGTATTCTTTATGTTTTTGTTGTTGGAACCAAGATAGGTAGACCATCGACATGTGTTATCCTTTGGAGGAGGGATGTGCATAGTTGATGATGAGGGTCCACTATATGAGGAAGGCACATGGAGATGACTTGGGGATGTCGTGTAGTGGACCATCATGACTTGTGTTATCCTTTGGACGAGGGATGAACATGACTGACAATGAGGGTTAAATGCATGAGGAAGGTATATGTTGAAGCCTTGGGATGCACCTAGTGAAGAGGGGATGCTAATTAGCTCTCAATCCCTAGTATGTTTTCTCAATAGTGTGATTTGATGACTAAAGGATGTGGATTAGCTCTCTGTCCTCAGTATGTCAACTTGATGATTAAGGGACGCTAATTAGATCTCATTTCCCTACACATATAGAGAAACATATCTTCTTGTGAATCATTGATATTGTGTAACCCAACGATGCATAGAAACATGATTCATTATCAATGTGGCTAATCATTGGTTCATCTAAAACCTTGGTTATCCATTTGGTATAGATCCAAAGAAGGTATGGTTGGGGGTTGTGGCAGCTTGGTTAGTGAAAAAACCACTTAGTTTTGGATTTTATTTTTACTACGGATTATTTATTATGGAATACACTTGTATTTTGAGCACATTAGGCTGAGGATGCATTGGTGGTGTCCTACTAAGTCTTTTACTCACACCCTACTTGGGAATTTTAGTGCACTTGTAGATTTCCTCACTAGAGATCTAATGAAGGGAAATGGACCTATGAAAGATGGTTGAGCAGTGGAACATGGAGTTAGAGTGGACTGGGATAGGAACCAGAGCACTTCATAGATGATTGTTTATTTACTTTCTAGTTTTTTCTACTACTTACTTGGGTTTGATTTCTAGTTTGGGAGTTGTTACATTTTATGTATGCCATATTTACATTTCTACATTTTACATTGATTATTTATATTATTATTGTTGATTATTGATTTTATGACTCAATTCAGAGGGTATGGTATCCCTAAAGTTACATCTAAGACCCTCGCTGCTAGTTGGTAGCCTCTTGTGTATGGGGATGCATGCATGAGGTCATGTAACATTATGTATCAGACCTGGTGATTTAGGTCGGGTTGTTACAAAATGGTATCAGAGCATCAGGTTACTCACTAACCGATTTATTCTCTTTTTCTGGTATTGGGACAGGTTAGATATGAGCTAGGATGGTTAGTACTCGGGAAGGGGAACTATGTTAGTGTTTGGACAACACTACATAATGGACCTCTGAGTTTCCGTAAAATGGGAAATTTTTATTTTATTTACTATTAAATTCACCTTGGGTGAAGCACATAAGGTTATATGTGATTTATGAGTTTTTTAATATGTTCATGCATCATGAATAGGCATGTAGGTTGACATGCTATAAATATACCTCTTGTAGTGCTATATAGTAGTTCATTAATTTTATGCCTTGATTTGTGCTATATGTTTGGGATAATTGTTATGTGTGATATATCTTTATTGGTATTAATTATTTGAATAGGGAATATTGTTTTGTTAGTATATATATATGACTTTGACTAACATATAGGGATGAAGAAAAGGGTTGGTTCTAGTAGGGGTATACCTTTGGGTTAAGGGTAGACTCCTAGGAAAACCATGTTTGATCCCATAGAATATTAAGAATAACTTGTGTGGTCCCATAGACTAATTATGTTTTTTTATTGATATATATTTCTTTTTCAAAGTGTTTTCTTTGCATTACAAGATATTCCACCTCAAAGATGCTTGATGGTACCACCAACTGTTGAAGACCAAAAATTGAGGGAGTTATGACAAGGTTCTATGACTATATTTTCTTACTCTACACGAGTTACTTCAGTTGCTACTTGTAAGATGGGAACGAGGCATAAAAGGATTGAAAGTTTAAGATATAACTTCAACCTGAGATTAAATGTCTGTTTAGGGGCTTTGACCAAACAACATATACATAGGTATTCCAAAAGGCCCTGACCTTTGAAAATGGATTGGAGGAAGATATGACAGCAGTCTTACTTCTGACCCATGACGGACCAACGATTGAGTTTCTATTACTACTATAGGAATACCTTCATATGGTAGGAAGATAAAGGTATAATGGGATTAGAAGAGTGATGGAAATTTAGGTTAGAATAGAACATTTTCAGGAAGGTGTTACAGTTGCTAGAAATAGGGACATTATAATAGCACTAGTAGGATGCCAATAGTAGACTACCACCAGTGTGGAAAGGTTGGTCATCTTTGATGATTTTTCTCAAGGGTTTCCTAGAGGAGTTCTAGGAGGTTAGGAAGGACCATAAATGAAGAAACCCAACAGAGGATACAGACTCCCTTAATGATGAAGACACATGAAAGTCATGAGCATGATCATGGAGCTAAGATAGGCAATGTCTATGTAATGGATCTAGAACCAACTGATGGTAATAAGGAAATTTTTTTGTATGAGGTATGGTTTAGAGAATGTCCTTTTGATATTATTACTTGTTTAATATTTTTGTTTCCCTTATATTTTCAAGACATGACTGAACTTGGTTTACCAGTAGAGTTATGTTTCCCTAAACCTACATTTATCTAATACATTATCAAATGATGACTTGAAACCTTAGTATATTAGAGAGTGGTAGTCAGTGATTCTTTTATTAAGAGACTAATGAGGTACTTACTCAATGGATAGGGGTAGTCATGTACCATCTAGACCTCCCTTCTTACTATCGAGGTATGTAAGACGCGTTTCATAAGTCACAACTTCATAGGTACATACTCGACCCTATGGATGTCATAGATTGTGAGGATGTTGGGTTGGGGATTGATGAATATCTTGAGGAGAATATATGTATAACATATATTGAAGTGATAATGCATTTAGAGGATAGATAACACCACTTGTCCTGATTCAGTAGCAACATGGACAAATTTAGAAAGAGACAAGAGAACATGTGTTTGATTTTCGAGCTCAATGGTATGATTTGTTTGAGAAAGATCACTATAGATGATTCTCAAGGACAAGAATTTGATAGAGGGGGAGAATTGTAATATCCTAATTTTTATAATATCAACAAATCCCTCTTTTTATAAATTATTAATACCTTAAGTGGGAACAAATGATTTATCAGTGAAAAGTCTTGAAATATGTTAAAAACATAAAATAAGGGTAAAAATACCAATAAACACTTTGGAATATTAAATAGAATATTTTTAGAGTTATAAATTGAGTTAGTTCAAGATTTTGAGGCCCGTAAAGCCTCAAAAAATATAAAATAAAAATATTAAATATATTATTTTAAGCATGGGAAATTTATTCAAAGTAATTGAATAACTCCAAGACGGTACATCATATGGTAAAAATAAGACCACCATTAGGTCTAGAATACAGTGTTTACCCTAGTAGGGGTATAAAATTTGAGGGAAACAGACAGTTGGATGCCTCACTCATGAACTAAATTTATTAAATAATATTCTTAATATATTATTTTATAGAAAATAATTTAATAACTAAAAAATATTGTGTTTTATGAGAAATCTGAGACCACCGTTGGGTCCATAATAGGGGGCTTACCCTAGGTAGGGTATACTTTTTATCTACAACAGGCATTTGGATATGACAACAATTTAAAATTAATTTTCCTTGATAATAAAATTAAACAATTTATTTATTTATTTAATTAAATTAAGGAAAAACGTGGATTTTATCTTCCCCATGCCCAAAACACCGTCTTCCTCATGGGGACAACCATTAACGCAAATGATAGTTTTCTAAACCTTTGTTTTTCACACAGTTTGACCCAAAATCGATTGAAATTATTTCCTCACAAGATACTAATGACTCCGCATGGATTTATTTGTTTAAAAAAAGATTTAAAACTTGGTAATAAATTCCTGAAATGAGGAACATGTTTTTTGAAACCCTATAAATAGTGAGTGTTCTATAAACCATTGAATCACACCAATCAACACCTAAAACAATATTTAGTGATGAGTGAAGGGATTTTCAAAAGTTGTTTGAAGATATGAAAAGTTTTTCTTTAACTATGGCCCTTCTGTTTGCAGTATATTTTTTATTTGGTTTTTATTTATTTTATTTCTTCATTATATGCGTTATGTGTTAAAAAGGGTAATTTTTTTAAAAAAATGATAATCCAAAATTTAAATTTTTTAATATCAAAATAAATCAAATTATAGATATTAATATGTATATATATATATAGATAAATAATCTCTTTTGTAATGAATTTATCTCAACTATAAAAATATTTACACACACACACACACACATATATATACATGTATAATCTCTTGTTTTTAAACATGAAAAATTTTATTAATTTATAATATATATATATATACATGTAGTTTGATTATCACATTATACATTAACGGAAAACTTATTTGAAATTTATCAAATTTTTATTCATTTCAAATATCAAGAGATAATTTTTATGAATTTATCTAGTAGAAATAATAATAATAATTATTATAAGATATATAATTTTATAATAAATAAATTATCAAATGTTAATTTGTAAATAAAAACAAAAATTATCGAAGGATAATTTAAGATAAATTATGAAAATATAATTATACAGGGAAAATTTAAGATAAATTATCAAATATAATTATAAAAGGATAATTTAAGGGAAATTATCAATTATAATTATAAAGTAGTAATTTAAGATAAATTATCAAAATATAATTATAAAAGTATAATTTAAGATAAATTATCAATAGAGAAAATATCATCACATGTGACATTTTAATGATAATTTGGAAATTATCCTAGAGAGAGAATGTATTAGTTCATCTGGAATTTTATTTCTTTATGAAATATAATAACTATAATTTGTTCTAAGAACCCTTGAAGAATGAAAAATAGCAGTGTGTTGATGACTACAATAATAAGGTTGTGAGGAGGTGTATCGAACCACACAGGGTGGTTTATCCTTGCCACAGACATTGACGACCTTGAGGTAGGAAGTTCCTTAACCTTTTGGGATTGTTTACAAATAATTTACATTAATATGATTATGTGTAGACATATTTAATGACTATTATAGACTGTGAATTCATGTGGGTGTGTGTGAAGTCCTGAAAACTCTATATTACAATTGATACCATGGGAACTTGTAGCTATTTATTCACATTTATTGTGTGATTACGTATATATTGGTTTCTACTTTTCTCATGATGGTGTGTTTTTATTATTTTTTTATCCTACCATGCTATGTATGCCTTGTGGTTTTGTTCTTGGAACCAAGATAAGTAGATCGTCGACATGTGTTATAATTTAGAGGAGGGATTCACATGACTGACAACGTGGGTCTAATACTTGAGGAATGCACACCAAGATGCCTTGGGGATATTGTGTAGTGGACCATCATGACTTACAATGAGGGTTCAACGCATGAGGAAGGAATACGACGATGCCTTGGGATGAACCCAATGAAAAGGGGATGCTGATTAGCTCTTAGTACCTTGTATGTTTTCTCAGTGGTGTGCTTCGATGACTAAAGAATGTCAATTAGCTATCAATCCTTAGTATGTCAACTTGCTGATTAAGGGAAGCTAATTAGATCTCATTTCCCTACACATACAAGGAAACAAATCTTCTTGTGGATCATTGATATTGTTTTTCATGATGATGTTGGGAAACATGATTCATTAGCCATGTGACAAATTATTGGTTCATCTGACACCTTGGTTATCCATCCAACATAGAGCCAAAGTAGGTATGACTAGGGGTTGTGGAAGCTTACTTAGCTCACAACCTCATGGTTTTGGATTGTGTGTTTATTATGCATTATTTATTATGGTATACACTTTTATTTCAAATACATTGGGTTGAGTACACATTGGTGATGTCCTAATGAGTCTTTTACTCACAACCTTCTTGGAAATTTCAGTGCACTTATTGATTTCATCACCAGAGATATGATTAAGGGAAAGTGTGCTATGGTAGATGGTTGAGCGGTAGAGCATGGAGCTAGAGAAGACTGGGATAGGCACCATATAAATACATGGATGATTGTCTATTTACTTTTTAGTTTTGTATACTACTTACTTGGGTTTTCTTTCAACTTTGGGAGCTGTTACATTGTATGCATTCCATCTTTATATTTCTATATTTACTCTGATTATTTATATTATTTTTGTTTATTATTGATCCTATGACTCGAAAGAGAGGGTATAGTCTCCCCAAAGTTCCACTTGAGACCCTCGTTTCTAGTCAGCAACCTCTTGTATATGAGGATGCATGTATGAGGTAATATAGAATTCAAGAATGGAATTAGTGATTCGAGTTGGGATGTTATAGTTCTCAAGGATCAGATGTATGTTTGGCTTCATGACAGCTTCTTGAGGGTCATGTGGTCCATGGAAAGGGATACTGTTTTCACCATGCCTTTGATGTATGAGTTGATAAGAAAGTTCCAGCTACAGGATCTGCCTACATTCACTATGGAGGGAGGCCCCTTGGTAGCTAAGTTCTAGATTTATTCAATCCAGATGATCTTTAATCATCTTGATACACCCACAGATATGGGGGTGAATCTTGCTACATATATGCTCTCTGGACCTTACAAGTGTTGGTGGTACATTCTAGTGTAGGTTGGGTAGTAGGATGAGTTATCTTGGAAGGAATTCAAGGTGAATTTTGTAACACCCCGACCCCAGAAGCCCGGAGTCGGTGCATTATTACATAACATTGACATGATACAAGGAAATCATGTCTCGAAATACCGATCAGTTTAGTATCCTTGTAAGTACTAGATACATTCATAAATTTTACATTACATTATAGAAAAACAACAGCATTTTCTTCATTAACAACCTTCATATCCCATATACTATCCCTGCAAGTCAGTCATAATATACTTCTTCGCATCCTGGAAAAAATAAACATAGAAAGGGGTGAGCTCAAATGCTCAGTAAGGATAACAATATAGCAGAAACTTTCATAAATAAGCATAAACATTTAAGGAAATGTATAAGACTAAAAAAATCCTTTTAAACTTAAACTTCATCATAATATGGAAAATATAAATCAAAATAATGCCATTTACTTGTTCACATGGATATTCTACTAGTCGAATAATCACATGCAATATCAATATCCAATTTCATAATGATGGAATGAATAATGTTAGACTTCCTAACCATATATTCAAGGCCTTTTTACAAGACTACAAATAAGATTTTTTCAAGGCCATGTTCCAAGACACTAGTTTGTCTCATGAGACCTACCGATGCATCAAGGAGTTATAGCGGGCTCCACCCGTCACTTGCTAAGTCTAATGCATTCCTCATATGAAAAGGTTTAAACATAACATAAACATTAGTATTAAAACTAGTATACAAAAATTCAATAATTTATCTATAAACCATGAATGGTATAAAATTAACACACCCACAATCATGCATATCACAAAACCTTCAATACAATATGGAATATTTGTATTATAATAAATCAACTCCAAACAAGTTTAAAATCCATAAAATGATGTTGACATAGTTGAAATGAAAATTATTTGAAAGAAATACCTATTTCTATTTTGAAATCATTTAAAAGAAAAAATTTATTTTGGAAATATTCTTATAAGCTTGTAATGGAAGCTTTTATGACATTATAATGGTGGAAAATAGCCGCACCCACTGTATAAGTTAAAAAACATTCTTTCCTTAATTTTGTCGAAAAGGTCGTAAAGTACCTTGTTTTGAAAATAATGAAAATATTCCTTTATAAATAACTTATAAAAATACAAAAAGGGTATAAATGACTTTAACCCATAGTCTAGGAAATAGTAAAAAAAATTTTAAATAAATTTTAAGAAACATGGATGTGGATGATAAAGAGGTCCCAATGGATAATTACGTATAAACAACCTTGGATAATGAAGAGATTGTAGAATTAACCTTTACCTTCTAATTTTCCTAGGTCAAGGGAATGTTAAACTACTGTATAATATTTAAATCATTGTTATTAAATTATACATGAACCATATACATAAATATGATATCATATATGATCTTCTAACATTCCTTTGTTAATAATATTTTAGTATTATCATCGTTTCGGGTGTTAACTGATTCATTTTATTTTATATGTTTTGTTACATAATCCGTGTTTGTTACAGATAGGATGTATTTAATTCACATCCAGAATGATATTAAGTTCTTAAAAATTATGTTTAATCATCAAATTAAAATTATTCTTGAATGGTTAAGATGAGGAAATGAATCTCATCGTGTTTGTGGAGACGGTAATCTGTACGTACGCACGAGCGACAATATCATTCTTTTGATATTAAAATCGCATGTAAATAGATGGTATATAATATATAAAGAATCATTAACATGTTATATTTATTATTTAAATCAATTATAAATCATTAATATACCTATCCAAAATAATAATGTATTGAATAACAATTACACCATGAGGTGGAGACGGTAAGCCGTACGTACACACGTATGATGACTTTGTCATTCATATGATGGATAGAATAATGAATATGGTTGTACCATTTATATAATAACATCAAAGTGTATATAAGATACTGGAGTTATTATTTTATAATGGAAACAAAAAAGAAAGAATAAGTGTAAGAAGAAAAGAACTTGAAAGAGGTGATGAAATATTTACCTCTTCTTCGGGTTCTTCCTTTTGATTTGATCAAAAGGGATCCTTAGGTTGGATTTCCAACCAAAGGAAGGAATCTAAGATGAAGGGAGGATAGTTGAGAGTATATCTAGGTAGGGTTTGGCCAAGCCAAAAGGATTTGGAGGTGTTAATTTGAGATAAGGGGAAGTTCCCTTTTATAAGGGAGGTGAGGGGCACCTTAGGGAAAGATTGAAATATTATTTTATAATAAAATCATTTTCGGTTTCTAATGGATCCAAAATGATTTATTTCTAGGATAAGGTGGGTATGGGTCTAAAACCTCTCAACCAATAGGTTTTAGACAGGTTTGGGTCACCATATTATCCTTATCTTTTAGATTTAACAATTAGTTAAATAGTTGGACATTTACCTTGTCTCTTTGTATTTTTATATTATATGGTTAATAATATTACTATAACAAGACAAGAGAACCCCAAGTGGTTCATTATTAATATATATAACCTTATATAAGTTTTTCTGTGGAACCTTATATTTTTAGGAATATTATATCAATTAATAATATAATATTTATTTTAAAAACGTTTTTATGTCAATTTTGACACTATTGGGTATTTTGTTTTTGTTAAAGTCATAACAGCATGATTAATTCGAAAAAAATTCATTTAATAAAACCTAAAATGTAATATTAACCTATAAAATTAGTGGAATTCATCAAAAGTCTCAAATTATATTTATTTGAATATTTATAATATCAATTATTTTAATCATTCATTAATTAGGTAATTACTGCATCATCATTGTGTCATAAATAAATTTAATTATTTAATGTCTAAAAATTATAAATAAAATACCATTATGTATGAAATATTTTTACCTGTATAATTAATATTTATAGTCTAATTTATCATATGTATAACCCTATATTAAAAATGGTTTAGTTATTAAAATTTGAATTTAATACTTTTAACTCTTCTTTAAATAAAATAATAATAAATATACTAATCTAATACAAGTAGACCTAAAGGATCATATTTTATTCCTAAGGTTGTTTTAGGTCGAAAAAAACTTATCCAATAGAATTAGGACATGTGTTAGGGTAATAATAATATCATTTTTACCTTTAATTACCCTATTTACTTTTAACCCTGGTAAATAAAAGTTAAAAATTACTTTTCACCAAAAATTATTTTCATCTTATTGAACCAAATTTTACTTACTAATATTAACTGAATCTCTCATATTTTTGAAATTCAATTCACAGAAGCAGTAAAATTAAGTTTTATGCAAATTTGCAAATGCTCCTAGGAGGTGGGTAAAAGACGGTAAAAAGTTCAATAAAATTTTTATATATCTAAACTTATTATAAAATGACTCCAATGAATTACATTGAACTTATATAGGTATTATGTATCTATTTTGACCTAAAATAAATTTAAATAAAATAAATAATTATTTAAATAAAAAGTCGGTTTTAAACAAAACTGAAGTTTTTTTCACTATTCATTAAAAATTGAAAGTTTTTAGAAAAATAACAAAAATTCACCCAAAGATAATTTAGATATTCCGAACCCAAAAATAAAGTCCATTTTGAAATATAAAATTTATAAAATTTCAAAAATTTGGTATTAATATTCATGACAGCTAGTTTGATTGGTTGTGGTGTGTTAAAACTCAAAGTTGCATACAACACAAGCTACTGCATTATTCAAAGGAAAATGTACCATGGAAGTTTGGAGTGTTACATTATTCCCTCCTTAAAGTAATTTCATCCTCAAAATTTCTACAATGCTACCACACAAAAATATTTGGGTGGTTCTTCATCATAAGTCCTCGGGTTCCCACGTTGCCTCTTCCATCTTATGGTTTCTCCATAGAACTTTTACCAGATGAGTTGTCCAGTTTCTCAACACTTGTTCTCTGGTATCAAGAATCTTTACGGGCTCTTCATAATAAGATATATTAGGTTCCAGTTAAATTTCCTCATAGGTGAGTACATGTGTTGGGTCAGGCATGTATTTTCTCAATAGTGATACGTGGAACACATCATGAACTTTGGAGAGACTTGGCGGCATTTCCAAACGGTAAGTTATAACCCCAATTCTTTATAGAATTTCGAAAGACCCGATATACCTAGGACTTAATTTACCCTTATTACCAAATTTTATAACTTCCTTCCATAGAGATACCTTTAAGAAAACATGATCTACTACCTGAAATTCTAATTCATTTCTTTAGTTATCGCCATAGCTCTTCTGCCTACTTTGAGCTGCTTTGATGTGGGTTTGGATAACATTCACCTTTTCCATCGTTTCCTCAACATGTTTTGGGCCTACAAGTTTTATTTTACCAACATCATCCCAACAAGTTGGTGGGTGACATCTCTTTCCATATAACACTTCATATGATACCATTGAATTCTTGAATAGAAGCTATTGTTATAGTAAAATTCTACCAAAGGTAAATATTTAACCCACATACCTTGAAAGTAAAGTGAGACAGATCTAAACATGTATTATAAGGTTTGAATAATCCGTTCTGATTGTCCATCAGTTTGAGGGTGGTAGGCAGTGCTCAAACGAAGTTCAGTATCTAGGGATTTCTGAAGACTTTTCCAGAATCTTGATGTAAAACGAGGATCACGATTAGAAACAATCGATAGGGGTAATCCATGAAGTCTTAAAACTTCATTAATATATAGTCTTGCTAAACGTTCAAATGGTAAATCTTCTCTTGTATCAAGAAAATTCACTGACTTGGTTAGACGATCAATAATGACCCATATTGCATCATTCTTTCTAGGAGTCTTTGGTATCCCCATGACAAAGTCCATCGTAATATCATCCCATTTCCACTTAGGTATGGGAAGAGGTTGCATGACTCCTCTAGGATGTTTTCTTCCAGTTTTCACTAGTTGGAAAACCATACATCTCAACACAAAATCAGCAATATCTCTCTTCATATTGTCCCACCAAAAATGTTATTTCAAATCTCTATACATATTAGTGCTACCAGTGTGTATAGAGAAATTGGAGCTATGAGCATCATCTAACAATTCACTCTTTGATCAGGTATATCAGGAACACAAAGTCTCTTCCCAAATTTCAAAATCCCATCTTCATATATGAAGTCGATCAGTATCCCATCATTCACAACTTTAATTTTCTTTTGAAACTTCTCATCATCAGCCTGAGAACTTTTTATCCTTTTTATTAAAGATGGTTTGGCAACCATCTGGGTGAGCTCATATGCTCAGTAAGGATAACAATATAGCGAAAAATTTCATAAATAATCATGAACATTTAAGGCAATGTATAAGACTAAAACAAAAGCCTTTTAAACTTAAACTTCATCATAATATGGAAAATATAAATCAAAATAATTCCATTTACTTATTCACATGGATATTATACTTGTCGAATAATCACATGCAATATCAATAGCCAATTTCATAATGATGGAATGCATAATTCCATACTTAATAACCACATAGTCAAGGTCTTATGCCAATAATACAAATAAGATTTTGTCAAGGCCTTATGCCAAGACACTAGTTTGTCTCATGAGACCTACCGATGCATCTAGGAGCTATATCGGGCTCCACTCGTCACTTACTAAGTCAAATACATTCCTCATATGAAAATGTTTAAACATAACATAAACATTCGTATTAAAACTATCACATGAAATATGAATACTTTATCCATAAACCATGAATGGTATAAAAATAACACATCCATAGTAAAACATATCACAAAACCTTCAATATAATATGTAATATTTTTATCATAATAAATCAACCTCAAACAAGTTTAAAATCCATCAAAGGATGTTGACATAGATAAAATGAAAACTATTTGAAAGAAATACCTCTTTCTATTTTGAAACCATTTAAAAGAAAACATTTATTTTGGAAATATTCTTATAAGATTATAAGAGAAGATTCAATGACATTACAATGATGTAAAATAGCCGCACCCGCCGTATAAGTTAAAAAAAACATTATTTCCTTAATTTTTTTGAAAAGGTCGTAAAGTACCTTGTTTGGAAAATGATGGAAAGATTCATTCATAAACATCTTATAAAAATTCAAACAAGGGTATAAATGAATTTAAACCATACTCTAGGAAATATTATAAATGTTTTGAAATATATTTTAAGAAACATGGATGTGGATTATAAAGAGGTCCCAGTAGATAATTATGTATAAACAACCTCGGATAATGAAGAGATTATAGAATTAACCCTTACCTTGTACTTTTCCTTGGTCGAGGGTAAGTTAAACTATTGTATAATAGTTAAATCATTGTTATTAAATTATACAATAACCATATACATAAATATGATATCATATATGATCTTCTAATATTGCTTTGTTAATAATATTTTAGTATTATCGTCATTTCCGGTGTTAACTGATTCATTTTATTTTATATGTTTTGTTTTATAAGACATGTTTTTTATGGATAGTATGTATTTGAATCATATACAGAATGATATTAAGTTTTTCAACATTATTTTTAATCATTAAATTAAAATTATTCTTGAATGGTTAAGATGGGGAAATGAATCTCATCGCGTTCGTGGAGACGGTAATCCGTACGTACGCACGAGCGACAATATCATTCTTTTGATATTAAAATCGTATGTAAATAGATGGTATATAATATATAAAATATCATTAACATGTTATATTTATTATTTACATCAATTATACATCATTATTACACCCATTCAAAATAATAATGTATTGAATAACAATTACACCACAACGTGGAGACGGTAAGCCGTACGTACGCACGTATGGTGACTTTGTAATTCATATGATGGATATAATAATGAATATGGTTGTACCATTTTTATAATAACATTAAAGTATATAGAATATATAGGAGGTATTATTTTTTAATGGAAACAACAAAGAAACAATAAGTGGAAGAAGAAAAGAACTTGAAAGAGGTGATGAAATATTTACCTCTTCTCGAGGTTCTTCCTTTTGATTTGATCAAAAGGGCTCCTTAGGCTGACTTTATAACCAAAGGAAGGACTCTAGGATAAATGGAGGATAGTTGAGAGGATATTTGGGTAGGGGTTGGCTGAGCCAAAAGTCTTTGGAGGTTTTAATTTGAGATAAGGGGAAGCTCCCTTTTATAAGAGAGGTGAGGGGCACCTTAGGGAAAGTTTGAAATATTATTTTATAATAAAATAATTTTCTGTTTATAATAGCTCAAAAATAATTTATTTCGGGGATAAGGTGGGTATGGGTCGAAAACCTCTCAACCAATAGGTTTTAGACAGGTTTGGGTCACCATATTAACCGTATATTTTAGACTTAACTCTTAGTTAAATAGTTTGAAATTTACCACGTCTCTTTGTATTTTTATATTATACGGTTAATAAACTTACTATAAAAAGCCAATAGAACCCAAATTGGTTCATTATTAATATATATAACCTTATATAAGTCATTTTTTTGAACCTTATATTTTTAGTATTATTATATCAATTAATAATATAATATTTTTTAAAAAACTCTTTTATGTCAATTTTGACACTATTTGGTATTTTGTTTTTGTTAAAGTCATAACATCATGATTACTTCAAAAGAATTAATTTAATAAACCCTAAAATGTTATATTAACCTATAAAATTAGTGTAATTCCTAAAAAGTCTCAAATTATATTTATTTGGATATTTATAATATCAATTATTTTAATCTTTCATTAACAAGGTAATTACTGCATCATCATTGTGTCATAACTAAATTTAATTATTTAATATCTAAAAATTATAAGTAAAATACCATTATTTAGGAAATAATTTTATCTTTCTAATGAATATTTATAGTTGAATTTATCTTATTTATAACTCTATATTAAAAATGGTTTAGTTATTAAACTTTGAATTTAACACTTTTAACTCTTCTTTAAATAAATTAATAATAAATATCCTAATATAATCCAAGTGGACCTAAATGGTCATATTTTATTCCTAAGGTGATTTTCGGTCGAGAAAAACATATCCAATAGAATTAGGATATGTTTTAGGGTAATAATAATATCATTTTTACCTTTAATTACCCTATTTACTTTTAACCGTGGTAAATAAAAGTTAAAAGTTACTATTGACTAAAAATTATTTTCATCTTATTGAACAAAATTTTACTTACTGATATCAACCGTGTCTCTCAGATTTTTGAAATTCAATTCACAGAAGTGGTAAAATTAAGTTTTATACAAATTTTCAAATGCTCCTAGTAGGTGGGTAAAAGACGGTAAAAAGTTCAATAAAACTTTTATATATCTAAACTTATTATAAAATGACTATAATGAATTACATTGAACTTATATAGGTATTATGTATCTATTTGGACCTAAAATAAATTAAAATAAAATAAAATATTATTTAAATAAAAATCAGTTTTAAAAAATAACAATTTTTTTTACTATTCATAAAAAATTGAAAGTTTTCAGAAAAATACCAAAAATTCACCCAAAAATAATTTTAATATTCCAAATCCAAAAATGAAGTCCATTTTGAAAGATAACATTTATAAAATTTCAAAAAGTGGGTATTAATATTTATGATCGCTAGTTTGATTGGTTATGGTGTGTTAAAACTCCAAGTTGTGTACAATGCAAGCTACTACATTATTCAAAGGAAAACATATCGTGGAATCTTGGGGTGTTACAATAACATCATTCTTGTAAGCATGGACTACTGCCTTCATGAAGAAATGTGACTATCTATTTTCATAACCAAATCACATAGATGATATGTATAAATATATTTAATGAACTAATATGGAATTTATTATATTATTATAATTATTAAAAGATAAAATATTACTTACCTCCTTTCCATAATGATCTTTGAAAAATGGTAACGTTACTCATGCACACATATGACCTACCATCTCCATGATCGTAATGTACTCCATTTCCAAAACCATATTTCATGATTGGTATTAAAAGTATAATTGATGTATAATATATTATAATTATGTAATGATTATTATTTTGAATATTATTGAACTATGATCAAAGTAAGTGAACAAAAAATATAACATAATCAAAACATGCATGAAAAACAAACAAGGTATTGCCCAAAACGCGACTTTAACATGGAATTATTAATAAATGAGTAATAAAAGGTCATAAATAAATCATATATGGTATGATATATAATTATTTTTCTGAAATATATTTATAATAAAATTATATTTATTATGAAGTAGGTTTTAATGCATATGAAGGAATTCAGGACTTAAGGTAAGGGATTTCTAGTCTCTCTCTTATTTATAGGAGACATATAAAAATTCACAAATTTATTATTTTGTGTGGTGTATATAATATCAATTTGAAATATTATATCTTGAATATAATTATTCTCATGATATTTAAAGTTTTATTTGATGTTATGATTTATTGGAGTTTAGGATTCAAAAGATTACTAAAGCGGTAAGAGATTTCTGTCTCATTTCTATTTTCTACGATACTAAAATCATAGTCACCACATATTTATTTGATGTAGTGTATATAATTACCATGAATGTATTTCATGATACTTCTACTGAAAATTATGGGGATTAAATATCCATATTAGGATCTCTATTTTATGAGGATTATATTTCAAATGTTACCACAGTGGTACTGGTTTTATGTTACAATATCATCATTTATCAAGATTGTTTATGATTAACTCTACAATGTTGAAATATCATAAATCACCACTCAATAATTATAATTAATTTTATTATAATATGATTATTCATGATATTTTATAGTAATATTACCATTTTACCACTCTTTTTTAATTAAAATAATTGATAATTTTTTTAGTAAAATCTGACTTTATTTCTCTCTTTAGTCAGAAATATGTTTTCTTACAAAATAATGTTTTTTAAATATGTTTTCAAAAATGTGTTACTAATATCCTATGTTTTTTAATAGGAATTTTAATCAAGTTTTAAATTTTTTATATATTTTTTTAAAATGGAATCGTTTTATCACCTTCCAACCAATTCCCGTATAGATTTTACAGAAAATGTGAAAAAATATTTGTTTTTAACATGCATGACATGAAAAATATTTCCCACTATCATGACCTATAAATTATTTCCATATTCCCTTAAAAGTTTTCAAATTTATTTTCAATTAAAATGTTTCATTTAATATTCTGAGAAAAGTTTAGATTTTAAATAAATTATTTAAAAATGAAAAGTATTTTGATTTTTTTTTGTGTTTTAGAAAGAGTTTTTCAAAGTGGAAAGAATATTTTTTTCAAGAAATGTTTTAAATGATCTTTAAATATTATTTTAAATGAAAAAAATTTCCCAAAAAAATTATAATTTTTTTTATTTTTAAAAATTTATTTTCAAAGAAAAGTTATTTTTCTTAAGAAATGTTCAAAGTGATCTTTAAAAATAATTATCCATATATGATGACATCCTTTGTTGTAACTTATCATTTGTTAGAGATATGAACCAAGGTTACCATTATTATTATTTATTTTAATGGTTTATCATGATAGGATGTTTATGAAACCCATTTATATTCCATGGGTTATTCCATGATAAAATTCTTATGAAAACCTCTTCTTTTTCCTCGGGTTATTCTATGATGAAATGATTATGAAACCTATATATTTTCCCCAAGTTATGATTTGATGGAATGTTTATGAAAATAGTTTATTTTCATAGGTTATGACATGATGAGTGCTTTATGATATTGTGTAACGCATATTTATGATTTTCATTATGTGATAGGTGGGACCTATGTCTCCCTCTGGTGCATTGGGTAATGATTAATGTTATATGTTCTCAAAGGGTACATGGGAGGTTATCCCAAGCCTGAAAGAGGCTATAAAGGAGGTCATCCAACGCCTCAAGTAGGTACATGGGTGGTTAAACCAATACTAACATGTTATTAATGTCTTTCTGGGTAGCCTTGACATAAGGTTTTCTATGCTTACATGTACACCATAAATTTAAGCCTTATGCTAATGTTATGCCCTCATGGATCATTTTATTTGATTTAATTATGATTAATGCTGTATAAACTTACAATATATATTCCATGACTCAAGATTATGATCTTTGATAAGTAGGGTATGGTTTTAATATGTTATGATCATGTATTCATACCTATATGTTCATGTTATGTTTACATATCTCCTTTGTTTACCCTTAATGAGCATATGAGCTCACCCTTCTTATGTTTTATTTCCCAGGTTATGAAGAAAGGTTTTAAGTGGGGTATGTTTGTGAAGAGTACTAAAGGGGAATATCATTATGGGATATTTTGAAGATCTTTGACAAATTAGAAGATTGTGTACCAAGTCTCCAATGACACTAAAATATAATGGTACTCATACATGTGTTTGTGTAATGTATTGAATATTCATTTAAAAGGATAAAATATCCATGTATGAAAATATTATGTCACTATATTAAGAACTTGTAAATAAAGCTTGATACTATACATCTTATAATGGGCCACCAATACCGGCCTCTCAAGGTATAAAACATCTTGGTCACCATGGGGTGAATGAACCAACTAGAATTATGTGCCACATGCATCAACTTCTATATTAGAATAAAATGAATAACCATATTCTTTTGGAATGAAATAGAACCATCAATAGATTGAGACTAATCACCTTAGGTCTTCCCACAATTTAAATCACCACTAATCTGCTGGCACTTGGGGTCATATGCCCCCTCAATCCTGACCCGAATGATGAGAGATGGTGTAATATGCACAATGGACAAGAATACTTACCCTACATACTCTTGTATGTATATTATTAGATAAAAAACAAGCACATCTGACCCCATTCACCCACTGATTCTCAAACATATATAATGGAAGCTTCCATCTCAATGAGTCAAGGACCACATTTCCCTTATCAGGAGTATACAAAATATCAAAATCAAAATTCTAAAGGTATTCCACCTAGCATATTTGCCTAAGGTTCAGGTCCCTATGGGAGAAAATTTAATTTAGGATATTATGATATGAGTATGCTATGAAATTCCTCTTGAAGAGGTAGTGTCACCATGTCTTCAGAACATACATAATAGATTCTAATTCCAAGTCATGGGTGGGATAATTATTCTCATGTAGTCATAGCTGACTATATCCATAGGCCATCACATGGTCATAAAACATCATTACACATCCCAAAACCACACTAGAAGTATCATAATACACTGTATAATCTCTCCCAGGATTAGGTAGAATCAAAATAGGTGTGGATGTCAGACATGTTTACAAATGCACAAAAGCACTCTATAACTTCTCATACCACTCAAATTTTACCCCTTTTAAGATCAAATAAATCAAGGGAGAAGCTAGACTAGATAATTCCCAAACAAAATTCTTATAATACCTATCAAAAAACAAAAAATTGTGGATCTTGAACATGTTCGTTTTCTTATCCCAATAAATGACTACTAAAAATTTCTCAAGATCCATAAAAACTCCTATCTCATAAATCACATGTCCTAGAAACTCCACTTCTTAAATCCAAAAATGGCACTTAGAAAACTTTTAATATAGATGATTATTTCTCAAAACACACAAAACAACATAAATATGGAAAACATGATCCTATTCCATCTTGGAATCCACCAAGAAATCTTCTACCAACATGAACATGAAGGAATCCAAAAAGAGATGAATGATTTAGTTCATTAGTGCCATGAAAATAGCTGGATCATTGGTAATCTCAAATGGAATAACCGATTAATTTAAATTTACATACCAAATTCCAAAATTGTTCTTTAAAAATTCCTCCTCCCAAACCCTCAATTGGTGGCACCTTGATCTCAGATCAATCTTTGGAAAACAACATGCCCCTTCGAGCTGGCCAAATAGATCATCTATTCTGGGTAATAAGTATTTATTCTTTATTATCACCTGATTATGTTTATGATATTATATAAAAAGTTAGAGGCTACCATCCACCTTCTTTGCAAATAGCACCGAAGAAGCCCATAGTGACATGCTGTGATAGATAAACTCCTTTCCCTCAAGATCCTCTAGCTAAACTTTCTGCTCCTTCAACTTGACCATATCCATTAGGTAAGATGATAAGAAAATCAGGCTCATCTGAGGGATTAGATCAATTTTAAAGTCGATCAATCACTGGGGTGAAAATCCCAAGAAATTCTTTAGAAACATATCTGGGTACCTATCCATGACCACTATAAGTTCAACCACAAAACTGTTCTCAATATTCTCAATGAGAAACCTAAACAACTAGGCCCACCCTCCCCGAACACGAATCCTAATCACCTTGAAATACATAAGTTCTCCCATTAGGAGTAAGGAACTGCACCCTATGGTGATAATATTTGACCAACACCTTGAAGTTTATCAATAAATCTATTCTAATAATGAGGTTGAAGTTATACAGTCCAAAACAAGGAAGTCCCAAATGACCTCCACACTAGCTACCACAACATGAAACTCATGGTCCTTAAAACCTTGCTCCTTATTTCTACCCAATGGGGTTAGTAGATCGACAAAACACGACATAAAATCAACATGAAAACCTAAATAATTAATCAAATTTAGTGAAATGAAAAAATGGGATGCACCCCTTTTAAGTAATTTAAATTCTATAGAAGAAGAAATAAACATCATACCTCTAATGGTGGCTGGACAAAAATCCAAGTCCTTTGGAATGACCTCCGCTTTATGGAGTCACCCTGGTTCAGACCCACCCCGAGTCTTCTTCCCTTAGTAAGAATCCACCTTAATGCACGGACGGGATCCTCCACCCTTGGAAACTTCTAAATTCACCCAATTTACCTTCAAAAAATTGGATCCTACACCACTCGTTATGTGAATCCAACTGATAGAAGTGCTAGATATTCCCTAAATGCCCACATCAATGGCATGCCCTCAGAGTATCTAGGAACTTCATCCTAGTGTGTCCTGCATTCCCTCACAGGTAATAAAAAATTGGTCTATACCCTATAGTATCCATAGAAGATGATCCCAAAGACCACTGGACACTCTTACCATTACCTCTTTGAGACTCATCCCACTTTTGTTTCCTTCCTGAAGAAGAACTCTGAATCCCAAACATAGAAGGAACACCACTGAGACCTACCTTTCCATTCAAATTAGCCTCTTCCATTACTGCCTTGTCAACTACCTCTAAATAGGTTGGAATACATAGAATAATTAATATAGATATAATCTATTGCCTCAATCCCATATCAAAACACCGAACCTTGAGATAATCATTCACGAGGATATCTAAAGATATATGGACCAACTCAGTGAATCTAGTGGAATAATCCACAACCAAAAAATCACCCTTATCTAAATTTAGAAACTCATGGTCCTTATCCACTCTAAATATATTCAAGTATAACTTTCAATTAAAATCCACCTTAAAGGAAATTCAGGTGACAACCTCGTGCTTCCCCAAAAGAACCATCGATTCCCACCACTTCCTACCTGGTCCTTTTTAGAAAAAATATAGAAAATCCCTCTTTTGAGGTATTAGGGTTCTTCAAGAACTTAAAGATCTACTCAATATAGTCCAAACACTCCTTAGGATCATTGGGCCCCTTATTTCTATATAACACTGATGGATTTTTCCTTAAAAACTCTTTATCATAGCCCACCATCCATGGTTGCTCAGGAACACCCACTTGAACCAAGTTTTGGATCACACGAATCACCAAATCCACAAAAAATGTATAAACAGGGGGGTTTTCCTATGGGGTAATCTCCACTATACTCTCTCTACACCTAGACAAGGTCCTTATAGGAGGAATTATTTTTAATACACAAAAAAAAACAAGCTCCATTAATCACAATTCAAGCTTAAAAAAAATGAGCTAAAAGAACCCTCAATATAGGTATCAAAATAAAACAATAACATCAAAAGAAACTCTAAATGAGAAAGGAACCAAAACATAGAAAATTTCAAGCATTTTCCACAATACATAGTTTGGCCTCTTGGTTTGGAAAACCATGTGCTAACTATTAGAGTGTCATGGGAGTTGGATTCAAGGTAGTATAGGCTGCACACGATCACTATAGATGATTCTCAAGGACAAGAATTTGATAGAGGGGGAGAATTGTAATATCCTAATTTTTATAAAATCAATAAATCCCTCTTTTTATAAATTATTAATACCTTAAGTGGGAACAAATGATTTATCAGTGAAAATTCTTGAAATATGTTAAAAACATAAAATAAGGGTAAAAATACTAATAAACACTTTGGAATATTAAATAGAATATTTTTAGAGTTATAAATTGAGTTAGTTCAAGATTTTGAGGCCCGTAAAGCCTCAAAAAATATAAAATAAAAATATTAAATATATTATTTTAAGCATGGGAAATTTATTCAAAGTAATTGAATAACTCCAAGACGGTACATCATATGGTAAAAATAAGACCACCATTAGGTCTAGAATACAGTGTTTACCCTAGTAGGGGTATAAAATTTGAGGGAAACAGACAGTTGGATGCCTCACTCATGAACTAAATTTATTAAATAATATTCTTAATATATTATTTTATAGAAAATAATTTAATAACTAAAAAATATTGTGTTTTATGAGAAATTTGAGACCACCGTTGGGTCCATAACAGGGGGATTACCCTAGGTAGGGTATAATTTTTATCTACAACAGGCATTTGGATATGACAACAATTTAAAATTAATTTTCCTTGATAATAAACTTAAACAATTTATTTATTTATTTAATTAAATTAAGGAAAAACGTGGATTTTATCTTCCCCATGCCCAAAACACCGTCTTCCTCATGGGGACAACCATTAACGCGTATGATAGTTTTCTAAACCTTTGTTTTTCACACAGTTTGACCCAAAATTGATTGAAATGATTTCCTCACAAGATACTAATGACTCCGCATGGATTTATTTGTTTAAAAAAAGATTTAAAACTAGGTAATAAATTCCTGAAATGAGGAACATGTTTTTTGAAACCCTATAAATAGTGAGTGTTCTATAAACCATTGAATCACACCAATCAACACCTAAAAAAATATTTAGTGATGAGTGAAGGGATTTTCAAAAGTTGTTTGAAGATATGCAAAGTTTTTCTTTAACTATGGCCCTTCTGTTCGCAGTATATTTTTTATTTGGTTTTTATTTATTTTATTTCTTCATTATATGCGTTATGTGTTAAAAAGGGTAATTTTTTTTAAAAAAAAATGATAATCCAAAATTTAAATTTTTTAATATCAAAATAAATCAAATTATAGATATTAATATGTATATATATATACATAAATAATCTCTTTTGTAACGAATTTATCTCAACTATAAAAATATTTACACACACACACACACATATATATATATACATGTATAATCTCTTGTTTTTAAACATGAAAATTTTTATTAATTTATAATATATATATATATATACATGTAGTTTGATTATCACATTATACATTAACGGAAAACTTATTTGAAATTTATCAAATTTTTATTCATTTCAAATATCAAGAGATAATTTTTATGAATTTATCTAGTAGAAATAATAATAATAATTATTATAAGATATATAATTTTATAATAAATAAATTATCAAATGTTAATTTGTAAATAAAAACAAAAATTATTGAAGGATAATTTAAGATAAATTATGAAAATATAATTATACAGGGACAATTTAAGATAAATTATCAAATATAATTATAAAAGGATAATTTAAGGGAAATTATCAATTATAATTATAAAGTAATAATTTAAGAGAAATTATCAAAATATAATTATAAAAGTATAATTTAAGATAAATTATCAATATAGAAAATATCATCACATGTGATATTTTAATGATAATTTGGAAATTATCCTAGAGAGAGAATGTATTAGTTCATATGGAATTTTATTTCTTTATGAAATATAATAACTATAATTTGTTCTAGGAACCCTTGAAGAATGAAAAACAGCAGTGTGTTGATGACTACAATAATAAGGTTGTGAGGAGGTGTATCGAACCACACAGGGTGGTTTATCCTTGCCACAGACATTGACGACCTTGAGGTAGGAAGTTCCTTAACCTTTTGGGATTGTTTACAAATGATTTCCATTAATATGATTATGTGTAGACATATTTAATGACTATTATAGACTGTGAATTCATGTGGGTGTGTGTGAAGTCCTGAAAACTCTATATTACAATTGATACCATGGGAACTTGTAGCTATTTATTCACATTTATTGTGTGATTACGTATATATTGGTTTCTACTTTTCTCATGATGGTGTGATGTTATTATTTGTTTATCCTACCATGCTATGTATGCCTTGTGGTTTTGTTCTTGGAACCAAGATAAGTAGATCGTCGACATGTGTTATAATTTAGAGGAGGGATTCACATGACTGACAACGAGGGTCTAATACTTGAGGAATGTACACCAAGATGCCTTGGGGATATTGTGTAGTGGACCATCATGACTTGTGTTATGCTTTAGAGGAGGGATGAACATGACTTACAATGAGGGTTCAACGCATGAGGAAGGAATACGATGATGCCTTGGGATGCACCCAATGAAAAGGGGATGCTGATTAGCTCTTAGTACCTTGTATGTTTTCTCAGTGGTGTGCTTCGATGACTAAAGAATGTCAATTAGCTATCAATCCTTAGTATGTCAACTTGCTGATTAAGGGAAGCTAATTAGATCTCATTTCCCTACACATACAAAGAAACAAATCTTCTTATGGATCATTGATATTGTTTTTCATGATGATGTTGGGAAACATGATTCATTAGCCATGTGAAAAATTATTGGTTCATCTGACACCTTGGTTATCCATCCAACATAGAGCCAAAGTAGGTATGACTAGGGGTTGTGGAAGCTTACTTAGCTCACAACCTCATGGTTTTGGATTGTGTGTTTATTATGCATTATTTATTATGGTATACACTTTTATTTCAAATACATTGGGTTGAGTACACATTGGTGATGTCCTAATGAGTCTTTTACTCACAACCTTCTTGGAAATTTCAGTGCACTTGTTGATTTCATCACCAGAGATATGATTAAGGGAAAGTGTGCTATGGTAGATGGTTGAGCGGTAGAGCATGGAGCTAGAGAAGACTGGGATAGGCACCATATAAATACATGGATGATTGTCTATTTACTTTTTAGTTTTGTATACTACTTACTTGGGTTTTCTTTCCACTTTGGGAGCTGTTACATTGTATGCATTCCATCTTTATATTTCTATATTTACTTTGATTATTTATATTATTGTTGTTTATTATTGATCCTATGACTCGAAAGAGAGGGTATAGTCTCCCCAAAGTTCCACTTGAGAACCTTGTTTCTAGTCAGCAACCTCTTGTATATGAGGATGCATGTATGAGGTAATATAGAATTCAAGAATGGACTTAGTGATTCGAGTTGGGATGTTATAGTTCTCAAGGATCAGATGTATGTTTAGCTTCATGACAGCTTCTTGAGGGTCATGTGGTCCATGGAAAGGGATACTGTTTTCACCATGCCTTTGATGTACGAGTTGATAAGAAAGTTCCAGCTACAGGATCTGCCTACATTCACTATGGAGGGAGGCCCCTTGGTAGCTAAGTTCTAGATTTATTCAATCCAGATGATCTTTAATCATCTTGATACACCCACAGATATGGGGGTGAATCTTGCTACATATATGCTCTCTGGACCTTCCAAGTGTTGGTGGTGCATTCTAGTGTAGGTTGGGTAGTAGGATGAGTTATCTTGGAAGGAATTCAAGGTGAATTTTGTAACACCCCGACCCCAAAAGCCCGGAGTCGGTGCATTATTACATAACATTGACATGATACAAGGAAATCATGTCTCGAAATACCGATCAGTTTAGTATCCTTGTAAGTACTAGATACATTCATAAATTTTACATTACATTATAAAAAAACAACAACATTTTCTTCATTAACAACCTTCATATCCCATATACTATCCCTGCAAGTCAGTCATAATATACTTCTTCGCATCCTGGAAAAAATAAACATAGAAAGGGGTGAGCTCAAATGCTCAGTAAGGATAACAATATAGCAGAAACTTTCATAAATAAGCATAAACATTTAAGGAAATGTATAAGACTAAAAAAATCCTTTTAAACTTAAACTTCATCATAATATGGAAAATATAAATCAAAATAATGCCATTTACTTGTTCACATGGATATTCTACTAGTCGAATAATCACATGAAATATCAATATCCAATTTCATAATGATGGAATGAATAATGCTAGACTTCCTAACCACATATTCAAGTCCTTTTTCCAAGACTACAAATAAGATTTTTTCAAGGCCATGTTCCAAGACACTAGTTTGTCTCATGAGACCTACCGATGCATCAAGGAGTTATAGCGGGCTCCACCCGTCACTTGCTAAGTCTAATGCATTCCTTATATGAAAAGGTTTAAACATAACATAAACATTAGTATTAAAACTAGTATACGAAATGTCAATAATTTATCTATAAAACATGAATGGTATAAAATTAACACACCCACAATCATTCATATCACAAAACCTTCAATACAATATGGAATATTTTTATTATAATAAATCAACTCCAAACAAGTTTAAAATCCATAAAATGATGTTGACATAGTTGAAATGAAAATTATTTGAAAGAAATACCTATTTCTATTTTTAAATCATTTAAAAGATAAAATTTATTTTGGAAATATTCTTATAAGCTTGTAATGGAAGCTTTGACGACATTATAATGGTGGAAAATAGCCACACCCACTGTATAAGTTAAAAAACATTCTTTCCTTAATTTTGTCGAAAAGGTCGTAAAGTACCTTGTTTTGAAAATAACAAAAAGATTCCTTTATAAATAACTTATAAAAATACAAAAAGTGTATAAATGACTTTAAACCATAGTCTAGGAAATAGTAAAAATGTTTTGAAATAAATTTTAAGAAACATGGATGTGGATGATAAAGAGGTCCCAATGGATAATTACGTATTAACAACCTTGGATAATGAAGAGATTGTAGAATTAACCTTTACCTTCTAATTTTCCTTGGTCAAGGGTATGTTAAACTACTGTATAATATTTAAATCATTGTTATTAAATTATACATGAACTATATACATAAATATGATATCATATATGATCTTCTAACATTGCTTTGTTAATAATATTTTAGTATTATCGTCGTTTCGGGTGTTAACTGATTCATTTTATTTTATATGTTTTGTTACATAATCCGTGTTTGTTATGGATAGGATGTATTTGATTCACATCCAGAATGATATTAAGTTCTTAAAAATTATGTTTAATCATCAAATTAAAATTATTCTTGAATGGTTAAGATGAGGAAATGAATCTCATCGTGTTTGTGGAGACGGTAATCCGTACGTATGCACGAGCGATAATATCATTATTTTGATATTAAAATCGCATGTAAATGGATGATATATCATATATAAAGAATAATTAACATGTTATATTTATTATTTACATCAATTATACATCATTAATATACCTATCCAAAATAATAATGTATTGAATAACAATTACACCACGACGTGGAGACGGTAAGCCGTACGTACACACGTATGATGACTTTGTCATTCATATGATGGATAGAATAATGAATATGGTTGTACCATTTTTATAATAACATCAAAGTGTATATAAGATACTGGAGTTATTATTTTATAATGGAAACAAAAAAGAAATAATAAGTGTAAGAAGAAAAGAACTTGAAAGAGGTGATGAAATATTTACCTCTTCTTCGGGTTCTTCCTTTTGATTTGATCAAAAGGGATCCTTAGGTTGGCTTTAAAACCAAAGTAATGCCTCTAAGATGAAGGGAGGATAGTTTAGAGGATATTTGGGTAGGGTTTGGACGATCCAAAAGGCTTTGGAGGTGTTAATTTGAGATAAGGGGAAGTGCCCTTTTATAATAGAGGTGAGGAGCACCTTAGGGAAAGATTGAAATATTATTTTATAATAAAATAATTTTCGGTTTCTAATGGCTCCAAAATGATTTATTTATAGGATAAGGTGGGTATGTGTCTAAAAACTCTCAACCAATAGGTTTTAGACAGGTTTGGGTCACCATATTAACCTTATCTTTTAGATTTAACTCTTAGTTAAATAGTTTGACATTTACCATGTCTCTTTTTATTTTTATATTATATGGTTAATAAACTTACTATAACAAGAAAAGAGAACCCCAAGTGGTTCATTATTAATATATATAACCTTATCTAAGTCCTTTGGTGGAACTTTATATTTTTAGGAATATTATATCAATTAATAATATACTATTTGTTTTAAAAACTCTTTTATGTCAATTTTGACACTATTTAGTATTTTGTTTTTGTTAAAGTCATAACAACATGATTACTTCGAAAAAAATTCATTTAATAAAAACTAACACGTAATATTATCCTAAAAAATTAGTGTAATTCATCAAAAGTCTCAAATTAGATTTATTTTGACATTTATAATATTAATTATTTTAATCATTCATTAATTAGGTAATTACTGCATCATCATTGTGTCATAAATACGTTTAATTATTTAAGTCTAAAAATTATAAATAAAATACCATTATGTAGGAAATATTTTTATATTTCTAATTAATATTTATAGTCAAATTTATCATATGTATAACCCTATATTAAAAATGGTTTAGTTATTAAAATTTGAATTTAACACTTTTAACTCTTCTTCAAATAAAATAATAATAAATATCCTAATCTAATCCAAGTGGACCTAAATGATCAAGTTTATTCCTAAGTTTTTTTTGGTCGAAAAAAACTTGCCCAATAGAATTAGGACATGTGTTAGGGTAATAATAATATCATTTTTACCTTTAATTACCCTATTTACTTTTAACCGTGGTAAATAAAAGTTAAAAGTTACTATTCAACAAAAATTATTTTCATCTTATTGAACCACATTTTAATTACTAATATGAACCGTGTCTCTAAGATTCTTGAAATTCAATTCACAGAAGCAGTAAAATTAAGTTTTATGCAAATTTGCAAATGCTCCTAGGAGGTGGGTAAAAGACGGTTAAAAGTTCAATAAAATTTTTATATATCTAAAATTATTATAAAATGACTCCAATGAATTAAATTGAACTTATATAGGTATTATTTATCTATTTTTACCTAAAATAAATTTAAATAAAATAAATAATTATTTAAATAAAAATTCGGTTTTAAACAACAACGCAGTGTTTTCACTATTCATCAAAAATTGAAAGTTTTCAGAAAAATACCAAAAAATCACCCAAAGCTAATTTTGATATTCCAAATCAGAAAATGAAGTCCATTTTTAAAGATAAAATTTATAAAATTTCAAAAAGTGGGTATTAATATTCATGACGGCTAGTTTGATTGGTTGTGGTGTGTTAAAACTCCAAGTTGCGTACAACGCAAGCTACTGCATTATTCAAAGGGAAACGTACCATGGAAGTTTGGAGTATTACATTCTTCCCTTATTTAAGTAATTTCATCCTCAAAATTTCTAGAATACTACAACATAAAAATATTCAGATGGTTCTTCATCATAAGTCCTTGGGTTCCCACATTGCCTCTTCCATCTTATGGTTTTTCCATAGAACTTTTACCAGGCGAGTTGTCCGGTTTCTCAACACTTGTTATATGGTATTAAGAATCTTTACAAGCTCTTCAAAATAAGATAGATTAGGTTTCAGTTCAATTTTCTCATAGGTGAGTACATGTGTTGGGTCGGGCATGTATTTTCTCAACAGTGATACGTGGAACACATCATGAAATTTGGAGAGACTTGGCGGCATTACCAAACAGTAAGCTACAACCCCAATTATTTCAATAATTTTGAAAGACCCGATGTACCTTGGACTTAATTTACCCTTATTACCTAATTTCATAACTCCCTTCCATGGAGATGCCTTCAAGAAAACATGTTCTCCTACATGAAATTCTAATTCCTTTCTTTAGTTATCAGAATAGCTCTTCTACCTAATTTGAGCTGCTTTGATGTGGGTTTGAATAACCTTCACCTTTTCCATCATTTCCTCAACAAGTTTTGGGCCCACGAGTTTTCTTTTACCAACATCATCCCAACAAGTTGGTGGGCGACATCTCTTTCCATATAACACTTCATATGGTGCCATCTGAATACTTGAATGAAAGCTATTATTATAGGAAAATTCTACCAGAGGTAAATATTGATCCCACATACCTTGAAAGTCAAGTGAGAAAGATATAAACATGTCTTCTAAGGTTTGAATAGTCCATTCTGATTTATCCATCAGTTTGAGGGTGGTAGGCAGTGCTCAAACAAAGTTCAGTATCCAGGGATTTTTGAAGACTTTTTCAGAATCTTGATGTAAAATGAGGATCAAGATTAGAAACAATCGATAGGGGTACTCCATGAAGTCTTAAAACTTCATTAATATATAGTCTTGCTAAAATTTCAAGTGGTAAATCTTATCTTATAGCAAGAAAATGTTCTGACTTGGTTAGACGATGAACAATGACCCATATTGCATCATTCTTTCTAGGAGTCTTTGGTATCCCCATGAAAAAGTCCATCGTAATATCATCCCATTTCCACTCAGGTATGGGAAGAGGTTGCATGACTCCTCTAGGATGTTTTCTTCCAGCTTTCACTTGTTGGAAAACCATGTATCTCAACACAAAATCAGCAATCTCTCTCTTCATATTGTCCCACCAAAAATGTTATTTCAAATCTCTATACATCTTAGTGCTACCAGTGTGTATAGAGAAATTGGAGCTATGAGAATCATCTAAAAATTCACTTTTTGATTAGGTATATCAGGAACACAAAGTCTCTTACCAAATTTCAAAATCCTATTTTCATATATGAAGTCGATCAATATCCCATCATTCACAACTTTAATTTTCTTTTGAAACTTCTCATCATCAGCCTGAGAACTTTTTATCCTTTCTATTGAAGATGGTTTAGAAACCATTTGAAAAAGTATTTATGTTTCACCTTCCATGATTATTCCCATATCCATTTTTACTAGATCCATGTACATAAGATCCCTTTCAACTCTAATATTATTCATAACTCCATGATCCTTTCTACTCAAAGCATCTTCCACCTTATTTTCCTTACCCGGGTGGTAGTGTATAGTGAAATCATAATCTTTGAGTAGTTCAAGCCATCACCTTTGCCTCATGTTGAGTTCTTTCTGTGAGAAAATATACTTCAAACTCTTGTGATCAGTATATATCTCACATTTTTAACCATAGAGATAGTGTCTTCATATATTCAAAGAAAATATTACAACTGCTAACTCAAGATCATGAGTAGGATAGTTTTTTTCATGAATTTTTAGCTGTCATGATGCATAGACAATAACTCTATCATTCTACATAAGGACACAACCAAGTCCTTTCTTTGAAGCATCACTATAAAAAACAAACCCATTATTCCCCATTGGTAGAGTCAATATAGGAGTGTTGACTAATCTTCTATTTATTTCTTCAAAACATTCTTCACACTATTTTTTTCCAAACAAATTTAACCCCTTTACACGTGAGATTGGTTAATGGGTTTTCCAATCCAGCAAAATTCTGGATGAAACGTCGATAATAACTTGGTAAACCAATAAAACTGTGTACCTTAGTTATACTCATTGGTGCTAGCCATTCTTGGATTGCCTTTGTCTTAGAAGGATCAATAGATATTCCATCCTTAGAGACAATATGACTAGTAAAATAAATCTTCTGAATCTAGAATTCACACTTACTAAACTTACCATATAATTCATTTATTCTAAGATTCCTTAAGATAATGTACAAGTGATTTTCATGATCTTCATATATTTTGGAGTATACCAAGATATCATCAATAAATAACACTACAAAGTCCTCAAGATATTCCTTGAAAACATTGTTCATTAGATCCATGAAAATAGAGGGTGCAATAGTCAGCCCAAAAGGCATTACTGTAAACTTGAAATTCCCGTACCTGGTTCAAAATGCTGTTTTAGGAATGTCTTCCTTCTTCACACACAAATGATGATATACAGATATTAGGTCAATCTTTGAAAAATATTTAGCTCCATGAAGTTGGTCGAATAAATCATCAATGCGAGGTAGGGGATACTTGTTCTTTATTGTTATAGCATTGATCTCCCTGTAGTCAATGCACAACCTCATAGATCCATCTTTCTTCTTAACAAAAATAATAGGGGCTCCCCATGGAGAAACACTAGGGAGAATAAATTCCTTATTACTCAATTCCTATAGTTGTTTCTTTAGTTCCACAAATTCCACAGTGGCCATTCTATAAGGGGTCTTCAATATGGGCCTTGAACTAGGAATTAAATCAATGGAAAAGTCAATTTCTCATTCTGGAGGATGTCCAGGTAAATCCTCTGTAAACACATCAACATATTCTTAAACAATAGGTACATCCTCTATTTGAACATTCTTTTCTTCACCCATATTTATTTAATTCTCTTCCTCCCCAATAATTGAATTTAGTTGAGCTACTGGGGGTGGGTATAGATAAGAATTAGGTGGTGAAATTTCTGCTCTAAAGATAAGGTACTCCTTATCATCATCGAGAATTGTAACCTTATTATTCTTACAATAAATTTTTGCATCATGGTCTGAAAGCCAATCCATACTGAGGATTATATCAAATTCAATCATGGGTATGATGATGAGATCAATAGATAAAGAAAATTTATATGCCCTAATGAGAACTGATTCACAAAACATTGTTGCAATGATACTTCCCTTAGGAGTTTTAACAGACAACTCCCTTGTTAAATTAAATTGGAAATATCTAATTTTCTTAGCAAACTGGGAAGATATGCAGTAATGTGATGATCCAAAACCAAATAAAGCATTGGCTAAAATTGAGGAAGCCATTAAATTACCTACCACCATGTCTTTCGGAGCTTCAACCTCAGCAGTAGTGATCGCATAAGCTTGGCCTTTCTCCCTTGGCCTTTTCTAAGGTAAGATTCCTTGGCTCTTAGGACATTCATTTGCATAATTCCCCCTTTCTCTATAATGATATAATTCTACATTAACAACCTATTTATTTCCTTTGCAATCACGAGTTTGGTGGCCTTTTTCACCACAATTGTAACAGACTCCCATTCCATTCAGGCAAGTACCAGGGTGTTTCTTCCCACATTTACTATAGAATATATATTCAAATTTTCCCTTATTCCCCTTATTTGCATTTCCAGAGTGTTCAGTAGATCTCTTCTTCTACTACTTTGCTTTAAAGTTGTAAGACTTAGATAATTCTTTTTCTGTCTTGATAACACATGAGACTACATCTTCGTACGACGAGAAGGATTGTGAGAATAGTTCTTGATGGAGAAATGGTTTTAATCCATCAAAGAATCGATCAATATTACTCCTTGGGTTATGTATATAATCTGTATCATTCCTTGATAACCTTGTAAAGTTCGCCTCATATTTTGAAACATTCTCATCATCCTTTTGCCTCAAACTCAAAAATTGCGTTTCCATATCTGCTTGATGGTCACGAGGAAAGTATTTTTCTAATAAAATCTCTTTAAACTCCCTCCATTACATATTTGATACTTCATAATCTTCCTTCGTGTTTTAAATCAATGACCACCATTGATCTACATCTCTTGTGAGGTGATAAAATACCATGAAAACTTTTTCCCTTTCTCTATTTCCCAAAGAACGAAATATTTTCACTAAGGAACTTATCCATTTCTCGAATACAAATGGATTTTTAGTCCCATTGAATGCTGGTGGTTGTTTCCTCATGAAGTGGTCTAACATTGATCCTCCATTTTGTGGATCGGGATGCTCCATATAGGTAAGGTTATTATTCATAACCTGAGTGAGTTGTCCCAGTATGGTGATAAGATGATCGGCAACAGTTGCATCACCAGCTCCACTATAATTATCTTAATTAGGATAGAAATACCTACATGGATTATGTGCAATGATACAGTTTCCATTCCTTCCACTAGGTGCCATTTCTAAACAATGGCATACACTAGATTAGTTTATGAATCGAAATACATAATTCCAAATTTGTAAAAACATAACATAAATTGAACAGTTTATGAATATAATCCATAATCATAAAATTGTTTTCTTTGAGGAGGTATATACTCACAAATTATTCATAATGGTTTGTAAAGAAAATGTGAATTATCCTTAGCATATCCCTTGAGAGTGTTGTAACCAAGAGTGCAGCAAGGCCCGTTGTCATGTACCAGGATACATCGGGTCAAGCCCGAAACTCTCTGTCAGAGTTTTCACTCCTAGGTACATCTATGCCAGAGCCGCCTCTACCTACTCATATCCAGACCGGGATGTATTTCTTGGAAAATACACAAAATCTCTACATTACCAAAATTCTAGGAAGTTCTTCTATACTAATCCTCAAAGTCTATTTTAGGGTAATTTACTCTAATCAGAGTTTATCTAAATCTAGTTTCCAAGGTTTGTAATAAACTTCCTCTGATACCAACTATAACTCCCCAACCCTAGAATCCCAAAGTTGGTGCATTATTACATAATATTGGCATGATACAAGGAAATCATGTCCCAAAATACCGATCAATTTAGTAGCCTTGGAAGTACTAGATACATTCATAAATTTCACACTACATTATAAAATGAAAAAACAAAATTGTCTTCATTAACCACATTCATATCCCATAGAATATCCCTGTAGGTCAGTCATAATTTAATTTTTCACATCCCAGGAAAAATAAAACATAGAAAGGGATGATCTTAGATACTCAGTAAGGATAACAATATAGCAGAAACTTTCATAAATAAGCATAAACATTTAAGGCAATGTATAAGACTTAAAAAAATCCTTTTAAACTTAAACTTCATCATAATATGGAAAATATAAATCAAAATAATTCCATTTATTTATTCACATGGATATTCTACTAGTCAAATAATCACATGAAATATCAACAGCCAATCTCATAATGATGAAATGCATAATGCCCGACTTCATAACCACATAGTCAAGGCCTTGTGACAAGACTACAAATAAGATTTTTTCAAGGCCTTATGCCAAGACACTAGTTTGTCTCATGAGACCTACCGATGCATCATGGAGCTATAGCGGGCTTCACCCATCACTTACTAAGTCTAATGCATTCCTCATATGAAAAGGTTTAAACATGACATAAAAATTCATATTAAAAATAGCATATGAAATGTCAATACTTTATCCATAAACCATGAATGGTATAAAAAAAACACATCCATAGTCAAACATATCACAAAACATTTAATACAATATGGAATATTTGTATCGTAATAAATCAACTTCAAAAAAGTTTAAAATCCATCAAAGGATGTCGACATAGATGAAATGAAAACTATTTGAAAGAAATACCTCTTTCTACTTTGAAACCATTTAAAAGAAAACATTTATTTTGGAAATATTTTTATAAGCTTGTAAGGGATGTTTTTAAGGTGTTATAACGGCAGAAAATAACCACACCTTCCGTATAAAAAAACATTCTTTCCTTAATTTTGTCGAAAAGGTCGTAAAGTACATTGTTTAGAAAACGATGCAAATATTCCTTTATAAACATCTTATAAAAAGTCAAACAAGGGTATAAATGACTTTAACCCATATTCTAGAAAATAGTAAAAATGTTTTTAAATACATTTTAATAAACATGTATGTGGATGATAAAGAGTTCCCAGTAGATAATTACATATAAACAACCTCGGATAATAAAGAGATTATAGAATTAATCATTACCATGTACTTTTCCTTAATCGATGGTACGTTAACCTACTATATAATTGTTAAATAATTTTTATTAAATTATAAAATAACCATATACATAAATATTATATCTTATACGATCTTCTAATATTGCTCCGTTAATAATATTTTAGTATTATCGTCATTTAGGGTGTTAACTAATTAATTTTCTTTTATATGTTTTGTTACATAAGCTGTGTTTGTTATGGATAGGATATATTTGATTCATATCCAGAATGATATTAAGTTCTTAAACATTATTTTTAATCATAAAATGAAAATTAGTCTTGAACGGTTATGATGGGGAAATGAATCTCATCACGTTCGTGGAGACGGTAATCCGTACGTATGCACGAGCGACAATATCATTATTTTGATATTAAAATCATATGTAAATAGATGGTATATCATATATACAGAATAATTAACATGTTATATTTATTATTTACATCAATTATACATCATTATTAGACCCATCCAAAATAATAATGTATTGAATAACAATTACACCATGACGTGGAGACGGTAAGCCGTACGTACGAACATATGGTGACTTTGTCATTAATATGATGGATAGAGTAATGAATATGGTTGTACCATTTTTACAATAACATTAAAGTATATATAATATACTGGAGTTATTATTTTATAATGGAAACAACAAAGAAAGAATAATTGGAAGAAGAAAAGAACTTGAAAGAGGTGATGAAATATTTACCTCTTCTTCGGGTTCTTCCTTTTGATTTGATCAAAAGGGATCCATAGGTTGGATTTATGACCAAAGGAAGGCCTCTAGGATGAAGGGATGATTTTTGAGAGGATATTTGGGTAGGGTTTTTCTGAGATAAAAGGCTTTGGAGGTGTGAATTTGAGAGAAGGGGAAGTGCCCTTTTATAAGAGAGGTGAGAGGAACCTTAGGGAAAGTTTGAAATATTATTTTATAATAAAATAATTTTAGGTTTATAATGGCTCAAAAATGATTTATTTCGAGGATAAGGTAGGTATGGTTCTAAAAACTCTCAACCAATAGGTTTTATACAGGTTTGGGTCACCATATTAACTGTATCTTTTAGATTTAACTCTTAGTTAAATAGTTTGACATTTACCATGTCTCTTTGTATTTTTATATTATATGTTTAATAAAATTACTATAACTAGCCAAGAGAACCCCAAGTGGTTCATTATTAATATATATAACCTTATATATGTCCTTTGGCCTAACCTTATATTTTTAGGAATATTATATCAATTAATAATATGATATTTGTTTTAAAAACTCTTTTATGTCAATTTTGACACTATTTGGTATTTTGTTTATGTTAAAGTCATATCATCATGATTACTTTGAATTTTTTTTAATAAACCCTAACATGTCATATTAAACTAAAAATTAGTGTAATTCATAAAAAATATCAAATTATATTTATTTGGATATTTATATTATCAATTATTTTAATCTTTCATTAATAAGGTAATTACTACATCATCATTGCGTCATAAATAAATTTAATTATTTAATATCTAAAAATTATAAATAAAATACCATTATATAGGAAATATTTTTAGATTTATAATGAATATTTATAGTCAAATTTATCTTATGTATAACCCTATATTAAAAATGGATTAGTTATTAAACATTGAATTTAACACTTTTAACTCTTCTTTAAATAAAATAATAATAAATATCCTAATCTAATACAAGTGGACCTAAAGGATCATATTTTATTCCTAAGGTTGTTTTTGGTTGAAAAAAACTTATCCAATAGAATTAGGATATGTGTTTGGGTAATAATAATATCATTTTCACCTTTAATTACCCAATTTACTTTTAACCGTGGTAAATAAAAGTTAAAAGTTACTATTCAAAAAAAATAATTTTTCATATTATTGAACCAAATTTAACTTACTAATATCAACCATGTCTCTTGTATTTTTTAAATTCAATTCACAGAAGTGGTAAAATTATGTTTTATGCAAATTTGAAAATGCTCCTAGGAGGTGGGTAAAAGACGGTAAAAAGTTTAATAAAATTTTTATATATCTAAAATTATTTTAAAATGACTCAAATGAATTACATTGAACTTATATATTTATTATGTATCTATTTTGACCTAAAATAAATTTAAATAAAATAAATAATTATTTAAATAAAAAGTCGGTTTTAAACAATAAGATAGTGTTTTTCACTATTCATCAAAAATTGAAAGCTTTCAGAAAAATACTAAAAATTTACCCTAAGATAATTTTGATATTCCAAATCTAAAAATTTAGTCCATTTTGAAAGATAAATTTTATAAAATTTTAGAAAGTGGGTATTACTATTCATGACGACTAGTTTGATTGGTTGTGGTGTGTTAAAACTCCAAGTTGCGAACAACTCAAGCTATTGCATTATTCAAAGGGAAAAATACTGTGGAATCTTTGGGTGTTACAAATTTATTGATCCACTTATATACAAATATGTTTAGGGATGATAAATATTGTGAGTTCATGCATTTGGCATAGGAGGGAATGCTAGTGATGGACTATTCTGAGCATTTCACCAGCATTCATCACTTTGCGCCATCTTATGCTACTAATGAGATCTCCAAGGAGAGATGTTTTCAAGATGGGATTCGCTATGAGATCAGATTATAGGTGAAAATTTTTCATCTCAGTATTTTTTTAGATGCGATGAATTAAGAACTCATTATAGAGGGAATCTGAGAGAGGCCCCAGGTAGTAGGCAAGTTGTTTTAGCAGGGTAAACTCAGAGCTCTTCTTTTATGGGAAAGAAGCATAACTATGATAGTTTTTTCCAAGGTAGTAGTGGGAAAAGGATTGAGGGAAATGGGAAGCCATCTCATGACCGTGTTCCATTATAGTGTTATTAGTGTAGAAAGTTGGGCCACAAACGGCCTCAGTGTCCGTACTCCACTTTGGAGTTACATGATTGTAAAAATATGTTACATATTTAGAATTTTTGTTGAAACTTATCATAGAAGAGTAGTGTTAGAGGATTATGATAGGTATCAGAGTTTGGTAAGGACTCAACTAATCCTCATAAAGCAGGTTGCTATATTTCCATAGGAAATTCAGTTATAGGTATGGGATAAGGTACCCTAATGTAGGAATGATAGTACTAGGAAGTGGAAATAGACCAATGGAGTTAGGCTAGATCCTAGAAAAGAGGGTATGGTCAGCTGCACATAAGGTAGACTACTCTGATTATTGTGGATGTAGGACCTTATACTGTCAGAGGAATGATTTTTATATCATCTTCCCTTGATTACATCTCCTTTGATACATGAGCATCACATTCCTTTTTTATCTTCTCTCTTTGCATACATTTTGGGTTTGGTTGTGGAAATCTTGGATGGTTATTTGACCATTGACACACTGTTGGGAGTGCGATAAGATAATATCAAATGTTTCAAGGCGTGTTCTCTATAAATTGAAAATTATTGTTTCTTATGGGAACTTTTTGTGTTGGAAATGATAGGTTTCAATTAGATTATTGGTATGTATTGGATAGTTCTATACTAGAATCATATTGACTATTATAAAAGGAGAGTTACCTTTCTATTTGTAGTAGGAGGTGGATATTCTCACCTAGGCGAGAGAGATCATCAGGCTGGTCATGTAGGACTAATTTAGTACATATTAGATTGTCTCATGGATCATATAGAAAGCCTATCTTTGAATGATGGTGGAATAAAATATTATTCTCTTCATCCAATGGTATACCATTTTAGGATGTTTTTTCTAATGTGTTCTATGGTTTAACACCAGAGTGGGACATCGAGTTCATGACTGAGTTAGTTCTGGGAGAAGAGCTAGTTTATATCCCACTTTATAGGATAACACCTCTAGAGATCTCGGAGTTGAAAGCTCAGTTGGAAGATCTATAAGATAAAGGTTTCTTATGGACCAATAGATCTCCATGGGGTTTTTATAGTTATTTTCTCCAAGAAGGTTGATAGTACCTTGAACTTATGTGTGGATTATCAGAGATTATACCAAATGACGGTAAAAAAATGATATCCTCTTTCACATATAGATGATATCTTCAATTAGTTGATAGGTTCTAAGATCTTATCCAAGATCTATTTGAGATCTAGATATCACCAGTTATGGGTAAGACCTCCAGACATACCTCAGACTACTTTTAGGAGTAGTTATGAATTGTATGAGTTCATAGTGATGCCATTTGGTTTGACTAATACACTTTCCATATTCATGGACTTGATTAATTAGATCTTTCATCCTTTTTTGGACCGGTTTATGGTGGTTTTTGTTGATGAAATATTAGTGTATTCCTATTCAGTAGATAATCATGCCAAAAACTTTGACACCATCTTGAGTACATTAAGAAAGCATTAGATTTACACCAAGATAACCAAATGTAGCTTCAATATTGATAAAGTGAACTTCTTGGGACATTTCATCTCATTATAAGGAGTTTCAGTGGACCTAGAGAAGGTTTTAGCCATGGTATCTTGATGGTGACCTAATAATGTCTTTAAGATTCAGATTTTTATGGGTTTATCATGTTATTATCAATGTTTTATCCAATAATTATCCCATATGGCAGCATTGATGTCAAGTTTGACCAAGAAGGGAGTGAAGTTTGTTTGATCGGATGCTTGCGATTGAGATTTTAATGAGTTGAAAGGAACCCTGAACTCAACACCTATACTCACTTTACCTATTTTGGGTAAATCATACATAGTGTACTATGATGCATCCAGAGTTGTACTCAGAGCATTTCTATTTCAGGTGGATTGAGTGGTTTCTTATGGCTACATATAGTTGAGACCAAATGAGAGGAATTATCATACTCATGATTTGGAGTTAGCTGCAGTATTACATTCCATGAGATGTTGGAGAAACTGTCTTATGGGTGATAGTTTTGTGGTATACATAGACCATAAGAAACTTAGTTACATATTTTCTTAGTGGGACCTTCACCTTTGGTAGAAAATGTGGGTTGGGTATCTACAATATTTCAACTTTGAGTTGGATTATACACCGAGAAATGGAAATGTAATTGTTGACACTTTGAGATGGAAGACATAGATAGAGGATGTGAGGGAGTCTTGTGATGAGTGAAAGATGATTAAACTCTTCACAGACATACAACTATATGTTCAAGAGTCCCAAGGATGAGTAGTTTTGACTTTGAAATTTGTTATAACTGTTATTTTGGACTGAATCAAAATAGAGCAGTTATCAAAATTGGAGGGCTTAGTTTTTGAGAGAAAACTTATATGGTGGGGATACACCATTAGGATAGTCTCTTAGCATTGAAAAATATCTTCATTCCCATGGATGATTATGGGTTCCTATAGGATTGCGTGAGGAGTTTATGAGAGAGTTACATGCTTTTAGATAAGAAATACATCCTGGTTTGATAAATATGTATCATGATCTCCACCGATAGTATTGGAGGTCCAGAATGAAGAAGGTAGCTGGCTTTGTGGTGAGTTGTTTCATTTGTCAGTAGGTGAAAGATGAGAATCAGAGTCTATCTAGGCTATTGTATCCTTTTTCTCATTCTTGAGTGGAATTGACATAATTTTACTAGGGAACTTATTAAAAGATTACTTAGGACAACCTGTAAGAGTGATGTGGTATGATTGATTATGGATTAACTGAAGAAGGTATCTTAGTTCTTTCCTATCAGATATACCTTCACTATTGATGATATGGGTAGTCTGTATGTTAATGATATAGTTCCGTTTTATGATGTTCTAAGTAGTATTATTTCAAACAAGTATTTTTATTTCACATCGCGGTTCTAGTGGGGTCATCATAAGGCTATGGGATCCCAGGTTCTTTTGATCATAGCTTATCATCCTATAATTGACAATCAATCCGAGTGTACTATTAGGGTTCTGTAAGATATGTTATGATCTTGTGTTTTGGATTCTAGTGGTTCATGGTATAACCATATGGAACTTGTGGAGTTTTCATATAATATCAAATTCCATGCATCAATCCATAAGAAAACTTTCAAGGCTTTGTATGTAAAGTCATTTTGTTCACCTATTTTTTGGTTCGAGGAAGGCGAGTCAGCACTTGTTGGGTCTAGTCTCATGTAAGTTACTTCTAAGAAGGTTTAAATAATCAGGAGGCAATTTGTGTCTACAAAGAGCAGGAATAAATCATACACTGACCATATAAGATAATATTTTGAGTTCATGGTCTGTCATCATCTTTTAATTTAGGTGTAGCCTAGGTTGGGGAAACTCTATATTAGGAAATAGGTAAAGCTATCACCCAGTTTTGTTGGGCTATTTGATATATTGGATAGGTTTGGTCCAGTGGATCACTGATTAGCCCTTCCATAGTGCTATAGTTCTATGCATGATGTGTTTCACATGAAGTAGCTTCAAAGATATTATCCCAACCCTTCTCATGTGGTAGAAATCAAGGACATAGGGATTTGTGATGATGCATCATTTGAGGAGTAATCAATATGGATTTTGTAAAATAGTGAGAAGTATCTCCAAGGAAGGTCTATACCTCTAGTTCGAGTATAGTGGCAGCATGGGTGTGTTCAGGAGGAAACCTGGGAGAGGGAGTCTGATATGGGAGAACAATTGACATAATTATTCTCTAAAACCCCAAAGTGATGCTTGGAGTATCTTGGGGATGAGATATTATATGGTGGATAGGTTTTAACATCCCATATTTTTCTAGGTACGTCCCTCTTTGAGTTTTTCATTGGACCTTGGTGGTCGAGTCTTGTTTGAAGATGGAGAGACTTTTTTGGGAAAAAGGACTTAAATTTCATGGATTTATGTTTAATTTAATTAATGGATTTTTAGTATAGACATGTTAAATGGGATTAAAAGGGTTTCTCATGAGTTTATAAATCTTTATAGGTGGTTCATGCACTTATATGGAAGCTAGGATGAAAACTATTCACTGAAAAATTACATACCGTGTACATGTTACACGATGTGTAACTATCACTAGGAACATGATATAAACTCGTTCATGATGTGAAGGGGTTAAACATCATGTACCTAGTTCACATTTTGTAAATGACAATCAAGATAAATATTAACCTAAGGTGATGAGTTTTTCAGCATAACTTAAAAATTAATAAATACATGACGTGAAAGTTTTACACACTTTGTATTCCTCAGGACCAGTGGTTTCAAGTGGGTAGTGCATATGATTATATCATACATTTGGTGAATCCTCTCTTACTCAGACCTATGATGAGTTCCAAGTGATCTTAGAGTCTCTCACTCCCCTATGGACATTTGATTACTCATCTGATCCCTGGTAATTGTTTCTACTTAGGTTTTCCTTCTCTTCCATAATTCCCTATTTGCTGGGATGTAAATATTTTGACCATTGGTTTTTTTGGGTTTTGTTCTTGACTTGGGTTGATCTAGGTTCTTCTTGTGATCTTTTGTGTCTTCTTTCTTATTGGCGTTTTTCATTGTAAGAGTTGCGTTAATCGCCGGTTAATAGTAGGGAGTCTGAACCAAACCCTATGGTCTATTTAGTTGTGAAGTATATGCACTATCGTGATTGAGCTAATGTAATGTGAACTATAATTAAATTATTCATTGATTTGTGGAAAATCATGGATTGGAATTTTGTTTGGATCCTTTGGACTCAATTGTTGGTGTGACTTGGCTTATGGTTACCCGTTGAGTGAGCAAACCTTTAAGTAATAAGAACTTGGATAATGGTTTAAAGTGTGCTTAGAATGACATGATACCTTACGTTATTTCTTGATATAGAATCCCTAGGCAATGTATTATTTCTTATTGATATGGATATTGATCATTTGAGATATAAATGAAAGTGTAATTGAATTATAAATGGAAATTTTCATAATTAACCATCAAGATTTATGATGTGATATTGTGACATCCTTATTGTAATGCTTATATTGAGCATGATCAACCCAATCCCATGTTTTAATTCTTATATATGGAATTTGACTAGTTTGATTCTATAATTATTATATAGAGGGCTTGGATCAATTTGTTTCTATAATGCTTATATTGAGTGGGATCTACCTAGTCCCATGATAAAATACTTATATAATAGGTTTAGCTGAGTTTGATGCTGTAATGCTTATATTGAGTGGGCTCTACCTAGTCCAATGCTGAAATGTTTATATTTAGGGTTATACTTGGAGGCTAAAATGCTTATATAGAGGGATCTACCTAGTTTTTTGATTATTCCATGGTATATGGATATGGTTGGGATGGTTGTGCTATATGTATAGATACATTCTGACATGGTGCCGAAACAGGTTGATTGATGTATTATATTAATTGATTAATTAATATACCTCTTTATCACTTTATTTCATACAATTATTATTAGACTTGTTTTTTTAGACATGGTGGTGTCCACCTATTGAGTTTTACTCATACCCTATTTAGGCCACCATCTAGTACTCGAACAGAGTACATGGATGAAAGTTAAGATAAGGGAAAGGGACCTTGTTGTTGATTTTTTTGCTAGACGGATGGGATGGAGTTTGGATATGGGTCCAACATGGGGTTAAAGATCGAGTAATTTTGGGATTATTTTGTGTCAGTTGATTCTTTTATTTGTATTATTTTCATTTTTACATTTAGATATATCTTATCTTATCATTACATGATTCTCCATTATTGGGTTATTTAATTTTCCTTTATTTCTTAGCTGAATGATATAATGTTTTTGCTATTTTTCCATTACTTTGATATTTATAATTTCCTTTTTTTGTGTTATATTGTAATTTATACTATGGGGTATAGTCCCCCAACTATACATATCAAACCTCTTCCACTTGTATGTAGCCTCTGGCATATAGGGAGGCATGCTTGAGGTCCAATAACCAACCTGTTTTGGCCATGTGAAAGAGTTCCAGATCGAGGGATGTTACAGTATGGTTAGGAAAAATGTGTACTAATCTTGGTGGTAGTGAGTACAAATTTGTATCTCATGCTCCTAGGAGCTCTCCCACATACTCCCATGATTCCAAAGCACTCAAACCATAGGAATGGTTCATAAATGGAGGATTTTCTCCTATCGATCCTTGATTTCCACCTAGTACTCTGAAAAGGTTGATCTATCCTCGATGCCTAGACCACCCTAGTCAATTATGTGTGACAATACATGTACATATCTATTCAGCTATAATAAATAGAAGATGTCATACACCCAATACAACAATGGGGGTAATTCCAAGTGGTATGTAACCTCACCAACCCTCTATAGGATCTAGAATGACCTAATAAACCTTAGGATAACTTGCTTCCCTGAAAAAATATATAAAATCCACATCATGGGGAGAACCTCAAGAAGACATGTTATCCTCAATCAAATTCCAAAGGTCTATGATGTCACTTTACATAATATTTCTATTGACTCTGGGATATCCTCATACAATCAAAAATCACCTGAAACTTCTCCATTATTTCTTGTACCAATTATGACCCAATGTTTGATGTCTCACCAATCTCAGTCCATCATAAGGGTGACCTGAAAGGTATCCCATATAGTGACTTGAAATGTGATATACTGATAATAGATTGATAACTATTATTATAAGCATAATCCACCAATTAAAAGTGATCCTCTCAACTTTGATCGAAGTCCAACACATAAACACTCAGAATATACTCTGAAACCTAGATGGTCTACTTAGTTTGGACATCCTTCTAAGTGTAAAATGCCATGATAATCCATAAATGGGTTCTAAAATACTCTTATAAACCTTTCCACAACCATAAAGTGAATTGAGAACCATGGTCAGAGATGATCATCATGGGTACCCCATGAATATAAATGGTCTCATGAATGTAAAACACCCCAAAATCTCAACCAAACTTTGCTCTTGGATAGTAAGAAAGTGTGATGACTTAGTAAGTTGGAAAAAAATCACTCATATAGTGTCTTGGAATCTCACTATAAACAAAATACCTATTAAAAAGTCCATTTATATGACATCCCACATCCATTTCAGGATCTCAAGGGGTTGGGTCCAACCTACTGGACCTGATGTTCTGCCTTTACCTACTAACATGAGAGGCTTTGATAAATAAAAATACAAATGATTCACCTTATTCCATCCCACAAAAATTATTTCTGAAAATCTTTATACATCTTTTCCACACCTTAATGTAATACTAAGGGGGAGGTATGCAAATCCATTAACACCTCCTCATGAGATGTGATCATAATTTCTCTCCATCCATGGAAAAGGATTATATGATCAACACCTTTAGAAAATATATATGGTGCATATACTTAGGATATCTAGTCACATAAAAACTCACAATTTATATCTCAAAACCGATCATCTCTAACATGATGAATAATCAGTGCCATCACCACCATCAAATAAAGGTAAGTTGCACCCCTATCCTCAACTAGGGTTAGCCGCAACAAGGCCAACTGCTCTAACACCTCCTCCACTAAGAGAGAATAGGATTTATTACTAAGAGAATCCACCACCACATTTACCTTTCTTAGATTATAGAATATCTCAAAGTTTTAGTCCTATAAGAATTAGAACCAACCCCTCTATCTCAGGTTTATATCTCACTGAGTGAATATTTACATGAGACTAGTGGTTTTTGTAAACAATGAAATGTTTTCCTAGAAGATAATTACTCCAAATCTTGAAGGATAAGACTACCACTACCAAATCCAAGTCAAGGGTTGAATATTTATACACATGGGGTCTAAATTTCCTCGACCCATAAGTGATCACTACCCACCTTTGCATTAAAACACAAATGATCCCAACTTCATCAGCATAAAAAATACCACATACTTGATGCCCTCCTTTTCTAGTCTCAATAAAAAATCACTGGTCAACCTATACCTTAGCTCATCAAAGTCTATCTGATATATCTTAGTCCTAGAAAATGGACACCCTTTTCACTTCAAGGTATTCAAAGGGACCATAATCCTAGAAAAGTCTTCCATGAACCTTTAATAATACCTCGGTAAACTAAGAATAATATGAATGTATGAAACACGCTTAGGTGGTCCCTAAGAATTCACGATATCAATATTTACTAGATCCACAACTACATCATGAATAGAGATGATATTCCTAATAAAGTGAACCTATCAGATCCAAAACTGACACTTTGATAGCTTACGATATAACTAGTTCTCCTAGAGTACTTGTAGGACCATCCTCAAATGCTCTATATTCTCCTACTCAGATTAAGATTATATGAGAATGTCATCAATATAGGAAACTAAAAATTAGTCCAAGTATGTTTAGAAGATCTGGTTCATAAGTTCCATGAACATAGTGGGGGAATTTTTCACACTAAAAGGCGTCTCTAGGAACTCATAATTCTTGTAGTGACATTAGAATTCCATATTTGGTATATCATTCTTGTGAACCCTCAATTGATGGTAGACAAACCTAATATTGATCTTTGAAAACAAACTCGCACATTTAAATTGGTAAAAAAGGTTGTTGATCCTTAGTAAGGAGAACTTATTCTTGATTATCACTTGATTTAGGTAATGATAATAAATGGAAAGCCTCAAGATAATATCATACTTTTTCATGAATATAATTGGATCCACCCAAGGGGATACACTGGGTGTGATAAAAAATTTATCTCAAAGGTTATTTAACTACACCCTCATCTCCAAGAGATTGGTAGGGACCATTTGACATGGCACATAATATATTAGTGTGGTCCTGGGGTGAAAGTAGACACATAATTCAATCTACCAACACAAAGTTAGTCCTATAATGTCTTTAAGAAATATGTCCATATAGTCCCCCACTATATCTAGAAGTTAAATTCTTAAGGATACTACTGCACCAAGGGACAAACTTGGATACTGATGGGTGATAGTTTGCAACTTCCTACTTGGAAGCCCCTCTCGCTAAGATTCTTATTTCACATGAAGGAGAATCTTGTCCCATATACATGAAACCATTTAACTCTCATTTTATTATAGTTTATCTAGGATTACACTACATACAACCATTACATACCTAGAATGATATCATAAGGTTTTATTGCAATGACCAAGAGGTCCCATGAGAAACTCTCTCCACTGAGCGCTAACTCGCACTGCTGACCGATGTGAGATATAGAAGAATCGCTCTGTATAGAAACCTATAGCCAAAACCGATGGGTCAAAGACTCTACTAGAATCTCTATCTATTAAACAAGGGATATATAGATAAATAAATAACTCATGCCCATGTCTACTAGTACTTTAGCTAAATTTAAGAATATACAAATCATAACTCAAATCATACAATGAAATTAGTCATCATATACATCCAAATTATTCAACTGTATACACCCTAGAACTATATCCCTATGAGCTTGGAGTGGTACACAAAGTGTTGGTGGTGGGAGTAGGTCAAAGTATCATTCACCGCCTATAGATCCTTCTAATGGAGAAACACCTATTCCTTTATCAGCACCTCCTCCCTAAGGGCTGCCCTAACCATGCTTGGGAGATCCTTTATCATAGTGTTACCTCTTCCATGGGGGTCTATCCATAGTTTTTACACCACCTAAATAATATCAGGTTAAGAAAACATGATCCATGTGAACTTTACTATTATAAGCATAATATCAACTCTCTCCAAGATGATTAGACCCTCTATGAAAACCTTGCACTATAGATCCACATGTCTAAGCTCAGGTATGATTATGTCTCTTGAATTGAGATCTATATGACTGATACATGATAGACACTGAAGAAAACTAACTCCCACAATGTCCACTATTAACTCTATCTTCCTGAAATCCCTCTGTTAAAAAGTTCACCATAACCAATGCTTTCTCCAACACTCTAGCATAAGTGGAAATAAATAAGGAGACCATGATAGCTTATATGTACCTATAAAGTCCCTAATCAAAATTTATCTCCTATAAGTATCTATCTCTAACCATATCAAGAGAGTAGAATGTGAGATATGTAAACCTAAAGGTGTACTTAGTAACTGACATATCACCCTACTATAGCTTAAGGAGCTCCTGGATTCATATAGAGAGAAATCTCAAAGGATAGTACTCATCATGGAATAAATTCTTAAATTTTATCCATTATAGAATCATATCATCATATTTATAAGTGATAATACCCCACCATCACCTTTCCCCTATAATAAGGAAGATGGTTTCAAGAAAAACCATATAATCGACTGGGGTCCACAAAAGTCAGAAAGCTTGGACCACTGCACTGCCTGAGGTTATGGCTCACCATGAAACCTAAGTGATATCTATTAGTAGATCCTATTAAATTCAATAAGAATATGTGTATCATCATCCTATCTTAATGTGGCTATCATAAACCCAACATGTAGTCAACCATCTACCTAAACCACTGGAGGTGGATCCACGAGTTTCCCATCAGGTGGAAGCACTAATCTATACTCTCATAGAGGTAAAAAATATAGAATAATCCCCTACACCAAAGACTCATCACTCAAATGGTCATCATCATGACCCTGTATCAATATCCTAACTGGTTGTCATTGTGGAGTCATCCTAAAATTTAAAAATATGTATGATTTTTAGATGGGAATATCTAGGGAGATGGCTTAACAAGGACATAAAAGTCAAAATATCAAGTTCTATATGATGAATGTACTATTGGTTTCCATAACATTTATGGATCAATACTTCAATTCAACAAATAGTTAGTCATAGTCTTGGTGTATACGTCATCCATGGAACCAGCATTGAGTTCCCTAGTGTTGTGAAAAAATCCCTCAAGGTAACATTGTAATGTTTTTAGGTTGGTTGTGTTTGTTGAAGAAGCTAATTTCCAAGGTCAATTTTGGATTTCTAGAGATATTGTTGACATGGAATGTTGAAAAAGTTACAAGACAAAGTAATGAGTGATATGGAAGTAGTATAGAAAGATATTGATATAAGGTGGCAACATTTCCTGGTGTTTTCTAAATTTTTGGGTTCTAAAATCCAGAGGATGGAAAAAAGGTGTTTTTAGAAAAGGAATTATTTTCATGTAAAAGTAAAAAATTTCACACAAGGGTTATAGTAATTGAAAATGTTTCATGCATGTTAAGATTCAAGATCACCGTATCAAAATATGGACAAAAAAATGTGCGTGTAAGATATGAAATTATGAGGAAGATGGGTTTTTGCGTAACAAAAAAGTTATGCACAGTTGTGGGTGTGCCAGAAGCCTATGTCCCAAATGTGATTTCAAATCATAAAGTTCAGTGTTTGAAGGAATTTTCATTCAAGGTAGGAGTTCCATGACAAAATAGATTTCTTGCGCCTAATGGAAGGTGCATAAGAGAGTTTTACAAAGTGTTAGACATTTCTATAAAATGGTGGCTACACCCTCATTTCAGTATCTAAAGACTTAATGAAAATAAGGGCTCTAAATAAAATAATATTTTCATGAAAATCATAGAAGTTACTTGAAAATAGTGTTGCATGAAGAAACAACTAAAATATTTGTTGTGCGCAGAAAAGGACTTGTGTCATCATGAACAAGGGAGTTGCATGCAAAGTGAAAATGTTTCATGTAAGAGGAAATTTCTCAAAAAACCAAAAGTTGTGAGAAATATAAGGTTTCCATGAATAAAATTAAATGATATGTGAAATTCATTCAAAGGTTGTGTGAAAGATAATATTTGTGTAAACCAAAAGGATTTTCCCAGTAATTCTGTGGTAAAGGGGTATTCATCAAGTGGATGAAAGTATAACTTAATGATGCTCTAAATGAGGTGAAAAATATATTGATTCAAGTGATCAAAGAGGATTATTCTATAGGATCAATGATCACACTTTAGTTGAGAGAGTAGTGAAATTTGAAATTGTGATTGGTTGTAAACCAGGAGGGATAGTGAGCCTGCTCCAAACTTTTTAAAGATAGTGAGCCTGGGCATAGAAGTGATCTTGCTCGAACCTTATTTTGGCAGTGAGCCTTAGTGTATTTAGTAATTCAACACATTTCCATTGTATGATCCTTGGATGTAGCCCAGTGAGGGTGAACCATGTTAAATTGATATGTATTGTGCATGCTTTGTTCCAAATCCCTTTTTTTATTTTTTTTAAATAAACCACTTTTTGGTCTTGTAGGAAACTCACAATCAAATTCAAACATAAAAAAACTGGTTAAAAAGGTGAATTAAAAGATAAAAATATGAAAATAAAGGGGAACAGGTAGATTTTAGTCTCCTCGAGTCCACCAAAAAATCAGAGTGAAAATAATCGAACCATGAACCACCTTTCAAGATTCAAAATTCAAATTAAAACATTCAAACAGAGCATTGTCGCACCACCTCAGTAAGCAGAAGTTTCATGCATTCTTTCATTTTTTTTCATACATTTCTATGGGAAAGGGAGAGAAAAATATTTTGTTTAATGATGAAACAAGATCCTAAGGAGAAATTATTTTAATCTATAAAACCCTAATTCACCCCCTCTCAAGGTATTTAACCTAGTTGGGATAATAATTGGTATCAGATATAAAGGTTAATTTTGGTGTTTATATCCAAAGGGATTAAATGGATACTATCAATCATAAAGGGATTTCGATATTCTATGGAAATAATTTTCAATTATAGAAGAATCAGATGCAGCTATACTTCCAATATTTTGGAATGGATGTTGTTACAATAGTGATGCATGGTATTTCGGCTGATGTTCACAGTGGTGCTTTATCAGAAGCTGACTGAATGGAATTAGATACTGAAACCAATGGAATTAATTCTTTAGGGGGATCCCTATCCAATGCAATATATATGATGGTTATGTTGTGTAAATTATCACATGCTATGTGGGAAATACTACTAAATATTTATAAGGGTGACTCAAAAGTTAGTAAAGAAAAGATGCAGGTTCTATAGAACAAGTATGAGGATCTGAGAATGTACCCAAATGTGTCTATATACTCATTATTTGATTGGGTGAATGTCACTATAGAATAAATTCATGGTATCAGAGAAATTATTGAAGATATAAATATTTTCAAGTGAATCTTGAGAATAATTCCACCTCAGTTCAATTCAAATGTTTATGTTTTGGAAGATAATGATAAAAAAGAGTTGATATTCGATATATTTTACAATACTCTTATTGCACACGATATGATAAATGATGATAATGAGTTTGTGAAAAAAGGTAAGTCAAAATAAGTGGAATTCCAGGACATGAAGAATCTCACCATTAAGGGTGGTTAGTAAAAAGAAGAGATAGATGAGGTGATTCCATTCATTTCCTTAAATCTCCAAATAGGAAAAGGAAAGTTCAAAGGGAAACTCCAAATTGCATGATTTTGATGTAGAAAGGTTAGAAATATTCTATAAAGGTTCCCCAAGAAGTTTCAATAAGATAATGAGGATGAAGTTGAAATCCTCATGAAGAAGTATTCAATCTATGTGAAAGGTAAAAAAAAGTTCAAGAGAAATTTCTTTAAAAAGAAGATTCTTCTCTCATAATAAAATAATAGTTCAAAAGAATATGATGTTAAAGAGATGGATAAATTCAAAGATTGTGGAAAAAATACTATGGTGGAAGCAATCGGTATCTCCTAGAAAAGGGAGGAGAGTGATAGTGATGAGGAAGAAGTCAAAGGAAGAGTTGATAATAAGGCTAACTTAGAAGCTTCAATTGAGGATATAGATGTTTTGAGATTCAAAAAGAAGAAATCCAAAAAAGTGGTTCATGATGCCAAACTCTATATACAGCAGCAGGAAGAGGAGAAGTCTACGGTGATTAAAGAAATTGAAAATCTCAAGTATTCATTTCCAGAGGACTCAGAAATTATTGGTGAGTACAAGCTCAAAGTTAAAGAATAGAAAAGGAAGATCAATGGTTTGAATAACACAACAAAATATCAAATCAAACATATCAAAGAACTTGAATAGGAATTAGTCAACCAACGATGAAGTGTTAAGGAATAGAAAAAACACTTGAATCATGGTAAAAAATCTATAAAGAATATCATTCATGCAAAAAATAGAGGTCTAGCAGAATAGAAGAAACTATCAAATAAAAATGATAAGGCTGGTATGAGGCTTGATCAAAAACAGAAATCAATGATGGTTGAAGTTAGACCAAAAGCACCTAATTTGACATTGAAGATTGATTTGGATACAAATCCAAACCAGAATATTTAGATAAACCAAGGGAAAACTAGTGGTTTAGTATTGACACGTAGGAATGAACCCTGTATGAGATGTTATTATTATGAAAATATGGGACACTCACAAAATGTTTTTTTCCATAGCCAAGAGGTACAAAAAGAAACAAGAGAAACAAAGGTATCCATACAGAGATCAATATTCTAGGACATCATTTGATGGTCACTATTTTATATGTGAAGGATTCAGGCACATGAAAAGATACTGCTCATCAATAATCTAGAGAAATGTGCTGAAGAAGACTAAATATGGTCATAATAAGAAGATCAATGTACCATCAAATGAGATAAAAATGAAAAATAAATTTACAACTCTACAAGATGATTTTGGTCCATCATACTACAAGGAAGATCAATATTATCAATCTATAATATGTATGATGTTAAAAACATGGATAAAATAGAAAATAGTTGAGAAGGAAGTGGTTGCAGAAATTTACCTTAATGCATCAGATCATTATGGTGTGTGGATCCCTGATAGTGGATGCATGTACCATATGATAGGCAATAAGGATCTTATTATAGGCATAAAATATGACAAGGAATGTGTTTTAAAATTTTTAAATGATGAAGTCCAAAAGATATTTGTCTTATTAAAATCCAAGTTTAGGGGAAAAGAAATGAGATGTGTCGATTTCTTAGTCGTTTAAGGTCTCAGTCATATCTTGCTTAGTGTTAGTCAATTATGTGACTCAAGGCATGCTATAATATTTACTAAGAAGGCGTATATCATAAATTGAAGAGATGGTGAAGTTTTTCTACAGGAAAAAATAATTAAGGGGAATCTCTACCTTGTAATTAGAGAAAAAATATGTGGTTTTTATCTAGAGAGGAAGAAAAGAGGTTATGGAATAAATGACTTGTCCATCTATGCCACCCATCCCTAAAAGATCTAGTAAAATGTGATGCAAATCAAAACCTCCCTAAGCTATCACATGATCATACTCATATGTGTGATGCTTTTCAATAAGGGAAGATCATTAGAAATATGTACAAAAAAAACAAAAGTCAACTAGAGTGTTTGAATTGGTGCATGTAAATGTATGTGGAACTATATCACCAAGATATATTTATGGGAAGAGATATTACATTCTTTTCATTGATCATTTTAGTAGGATGGCATGATTATTTGTCATTTCTCACAAGTATGACGTGTTCAATTGTATAAAACAATATCGGAGGGAATCTGAAAGGATTATTGGACAAAATATTTTAAAGTTTCATACTGATAATGGAATGAAATTCAAAAAACATTCAAGTGGAAGATTATATTGAGATACAGGGATAAGGAATCAAGTTTCAGTAGTAAAAACTCCTCAACAAAGTAGAGTGGCTGAGAGGAGAAATTGGATCATCAACAACATGGACAGAATAATTCTTATTAAAAAGGACCTACTAGAGAAATTATGGAAGGAATCAGTTTTGAAATTAATTTACATATCTAACAAGGATCTGTTGTGTCCAAAGTAAGAAAAGAATCCATACAAGATGTGTCCTGAAAAGATTACAACATTTAAATACTTTAGAGTATTTGGAGGTAAATGTTTTATTCTTAATAAGGATAAACATTGTAAATTTGAATCACATTGAGATGAGGAGATATTTATTGTATATTCATAGAAAAGAACAACATACAAATGTTTCAACAAGAGGCTTAGAAAGTTTTTAAAAGTCATGATTTCACTATAATAGAGAATGAATAAAATCTCGAACAACACAGTGACCAATTTCATGATGAAAGTGATGAGGAGGTAATCACTTTAAAGAGAGTTGAAGTGTAAAATACTGATCCAGAAGAAGATATTGATAATGAATAGTAGGAAGTCAAATCTATATCTGCATAAAACAGGAAGATTCGAGCTGAAATTGATAGACAAAACATCATTAGTGATCAAGAAACACCAATTTAAACACAAATAATGAGGTCGTTACAACATTCATCTTTCATATCTTAGGTAGATCCTAATTTTTTTGATGAATCAGCTAGAGATGAGAATTGGTTTCAAGATATGAATGAAGTGCTTGACCAAATTGAGAAGAATCAAACATGGGAGATTGTTTCACGGACAATGAATAAGAATTTCATTGAGACTAAATGGGTCTTTCACAACAAGATGAATGAAGATGGTGCAATGATTTGAAACAATGCATGATTAATGTTCAAAGGCTACTCCCAGTTAGAGGGTATCAATATTGATGAAATATTTTCACCTATTTTTATCCTAGAGACAATAAGATTATTCTTGGTCATAGCTATGAAAATAACGTTCAAAGTTTTCCTGATGGATGTTAATTCAACATTTCTAAAGGGGGTTCTAGAAGAAGAAGTTTATATTGGGAAGCCAAATGGTTTTCTCATTCATGAAGATAAGAATAGATTATGTCAATTGAGAAAGGCTCTATATGGGTTGAAGTACGCACCAAGAGCATGGTATTCAAGGCTTGATAAGTTTTTTAGAGAAGATCAGTTTTTAGTGTGGTGGAGTTGATTACAATATCTATGTAAAAAATGATATTAATCAAAGGATGATTGTGCTTGTGTATGTCTATGACATAATATTTGGTGGATCTGATGTAGTGTAGTGAAAACAGTACACTGAATTCAGGAAAAGTGAATTTTAAATGTCTATGATTGGAGAAATGACATTTTTCCTTAATTTACAAGTGACACAAGGAGATAATGAAACATTTATTTCTCAATATAAATATGCCTATGAAGTTTTGAGAAAATTTTTAATTGGTAATTCCAAAGAGATGACAACTTCAGTGGCTACCCAGATGAAACTGTCATGGGATGATGAAGGCAATGGAGTTAATGTCACAGAATACAAGCAAAAATTGATATTCTATCATACTTGATAACAAAAAGACCTGATATTATTTTTTCCATATTCCAAGTGGAAAGATGTAAAATCAATCCTAAGGAAATCCACTTTCTAGCAATGAAAAGAATACTTCGGTACATCACGGTCATGATGGATTTTTGTTTGTTGTACAATGAAATAACTCACTAAGAGTTATTGGGATATACAAATATAGATTATGTCGGATCAGTAGATGATAGAAAATAAATGTCAGGTTGTGAATTCTATCTTGGTGGATTTTATATATATTGGATAATCAAGAAACATGATTTCATTTCATTGAGAACTGTAGAATCTGAATATATTTCAGATACTCAAGCGTGCATGTAGTTATTATGGATAAAGCAGTAGTTTTATGATATGGGAGTTGAAGTGATGTATCTGATCAGAATCCATTATGATAATTCAAGGGATATAAATCTTAGAAAAAATCTAGTCCATCACTCAAGGATAAATTACATTGAAATCAATTATCATTTTATCAAGGAGAAGGTGGAGCACAAGCTTGTGAAGTTGGAGTATGTGCCTATAGAACTACAGGTTTCCAACAATCTAAAAAAGGCCTTACCCAAAGAAACATTTTAATGGAATCAACTAGATCTAGGAGTTCAATAAACTCCCAAAACATGAAAAAGTATGGATGTGGGACCCAACTCCCTAATTTATGGCATGTTTTCCCTAATGTATTTATCTATGTTCTTTTCCCTCTTGAAGACCACAAATGAGTGACCTTCAGTTTCATTGACAAAGGGAGAGAAGTTTTGTCTATAAAAAGTGGGAGAAAATTTCTTAATCAAGAGAGGGTGAGAAGATGATAGTAGGAGAAGTGAAGTAGGGGTAGTTTTAAATATGGTTAGGATAAAGATGATTTATAAAAGGTTATATATCACAACAACTGGGGTTCATGATGAAAGTTGTTGACTGGTTGTGGAATAAAGTGATTCATTAGTGTACTTTTGATACTAATCTTGTTTCTCATACTGATCATGGATCATGTAGATTTAGAATTTGTATTGAGTAAATCATTTATCACTATTTTAATCTAAATAAGGGAATGGTGGTAGAAGTTGAAAGAATCTTTAACAAGGTTTCAAAATGTAAAGATTTTTCAACAAACCCAAAGGGGGAGATTGTTAGAAAGAAATCCCTCAAGGTAACATTGCAATGTTTTTGGGTTGGTTGTGTTTGTTAAAAAATACATTTTCCAAAGTCAATTGTGGAGTTATAGATAGATTTTTGACATGGTATACTGAAAAATATCTAAGACAAAGGAATGGATACTTTGGAGGTGGTATGGAAAGATACAAATACAAGGTGACACTATTTCCCAGTGTTTGCCAAATTTTTGGGGTCCAAAATTTATAGGTTAGAAAAAGGTGTTTTTGGAAAAGGAATTATTTTTGTGTAAAAGTAAAAAGTTGTACGCAAGGGTTATGGTAATTGATAATGTTGCACGTAAGTCAAGATTTTGGATCACCACATTAAAATACAGTTAAGACAAAAGGTGCGTGTAAGATCTAAAATTGTGTGAAAGATGGGTTTTTTCATGAAACAGAAGTTATATGCATTATTGGGAAAACAAGAAGCTTATGTGCTAAATACAATTTCAAATTTTAAAGTTCAATTTTTGAAGGAAGTTGCGTGAAAGGTAGGAGTTACATGACAAAATGGATTTCTTGCATGCACAGTGGAAGGCATGCAAGAAAGTTTCATGCATGGTCGGTTGTGTTTATAAATTGGCATCTACCCACTCATTTTATTAGATCAACCCTTAGAAAAAAATCAGGTATCTGAATCGCATAAGAGTTGTGCAAAAATCATAGAAGTTTCATGAAAAGAGTGCTGCATGAAGCATGTAACAACCTAAAATTTTGAACAATAATTGTTTCTTAAATTTGCGTGTTATTTTATTTTTATACTCAACAAAACTATATCCTTTAATTAATTAAGTGAGTATAATTAAAATGATACCATTGGGTTTTGATTTTTATATGACCGTTGGTCAATATAACCATTGAAAACTATACTCTTAACATTATGATTATTGTTTATAAATACAAATGACCATGGTTAATTAATACAGAAAGAAGAGTCAATGGCCTCATCTAGTAGACTCGGGCTATACAAATCCCATCTGTCGGAGCTTGGGAAGGAGAAATAATCATTGGGATTTTCTTTGGACCAAGCCAAAAGATGAACTCCAACACGTTAAGATTGAACAGAATCGTTTAAGGGAGAAGTTCAAGATTATAGAAATCACTACTCAGGAAATGCTGTCTGAGCCAACCCAAGATTCTATCACCATAGCACACCTTACTCTTAGGTCCTATGCGGGTGTTATAAGGGGATATGTAATAAGGCCTTAGTTACTTTGTGTAATCCTTTTGTATAAATAAATTTTTTATTTCTTCTTATGGTGTAATTTTTGAATTTCAAATGTCAAGATAAATATAGGGTGAATTTATAGAAGTTCTATATTTTTGGTGAATTTTAGAAAAAAGGGTATTTTAAAATATTTTTGTATCCTTTTAATAATTAATAACATGAAATGATTTTCAAAAAATGGTCTTCAATAGTTGTGATCAGTAAGAAATTTAGAGTTTAGTAAGATCAACTTAATTTTTAGTGAATAGTAAAGTATGAATAGTAATATTACCCTTATGAATAGTAATGTGACCAATGGAATGGTAACATCACTTAAGAAAGTATAAATATAATTTATGAATCTTGTTTGGTAATGTGATATTATAGCATTAGTAAATAACTGTTTCAGAAATTATTAGTTAAGTATTAGTATTTTTCAGGTAAAAAGTGTTTTTAATTAAAAATTAAATATATCATAATTAGAAAATTATTCTCATAAAATGGAGTTCATTTTTGAATTCAGAGCACCTATATTAGGTTAGGGTGAATTTATGAAATTTTTATAAAATGTTTTGTTTTTCAGTGAATAGTAAAAATATAGTTTTGAGTTTCAATGTGTTTAATGACATCATTAATGATGTAATAATTATTTAATAATTATGGTAGAATTTTGAACAGTAATATATGTTATGAGGTGTACCAAGTGTCCAATACCATGGGAAAACACCATGGGAAAGCCCATGATTTTTCAAATACCACCGATGAGGTGTCCCTTGGAAATTAATAAAATATTCCCTCACTTTTTCTATAAATACCAACCCATTCCTTCATTAATTTCATTACAAATTCCTCCTCAACAAATATATGGAATTTTTATCTCCCAAGGAGTCCTCCCAAGGTTCCCTCAACCCCCCCCCCCCCCAAGTTCCCAACCTTCAAGATTTTGAAGTTACTCTTCAAGGTAGGGGAACCTTTCACCCTCCTCTTTTAGTCATGATTTTCTTTATGTTATGTATTATAGTTTCCATTTTATTATGTTGGGGTATGTTATTATATATAATTATATCTTTAAATTTTATATCCAAATGATGAGATACCCTTTCCCCTCTTATCAACGGATTTTTCTGAATTTTAAGCAATGCCGTTAGGCTGCCAAATTTTTGTAAAAGAAATTGCATCTTATCTTTTTATGTGGTATGTCAGTAAAATATCCATACCATGATCTTATTTATATTTTATTATGACACTATAGTGTATTATGAGTTATTTATTAGTGTTTGACCCTTGTCTCCTCTCTTTTTAATGTTTTCTAAAACCATGTTATATAGCCATTATACTGCAGAAATTTCATCTCAAAATATCTCTCTCTTTTTTCTCAAGAAATTCTGTTATTTTATTTATGTGAATACCCATACCTATTAATTTTATATGGTTACTCATAAATACATAAAAATTATATATTTTATTCTGTAATTTAAATACATGAAACCCTCATCCATTTTCCATGGGTTATAAATGACATAATGATCATGTTTTTTAAGCACTTCGAAAACATCATGATTTTGAAATGAAACCCATTTCTTTTATTATCTATGGGTTATTTATGAAATGTTTGATGATGATCTATGTGGATCACATTAAAATAAATACATATTAAGGGTTCTATCTAATATCACTCCAATGAATTGGGTAAAGATTTGATTCTCTAGAGATGACAAGTTTCACGATACCTTGGTGAATAACCTTGGTAATTTTTATGACACCTTGGGGATGGAACTTGGTGATATATTCATGAATGTCTAAATTAAATATTGTAGAAAAATTTTAAAGTTATTTTTCAAGTTATTATTATTATGATATGTCTCTTTATCTCCATGTTCTTATTGATATCGTTGAAGATCACATGTAAACTGTTTCACTTGTTTTCCTTATTGGGACTTCTGCTCACCCTTTCCTTTGATGCATGTATCTAGGTTATGAGATTCAATAATTGTACATAGGATGAAATTTTAAATAGTATTTTCAAGGTTATTTAGAAGAATGTTTTATTTTTTCATGTTTTATGTTTCTGATTTCCAAGACACTAGACTTTAAAGATCATATGTTTGTAAAATGTAATGAAAAGTTATGTAATAAAAAGGAGGGATTCCATAGTTGGTATCAAAGGATAGTTTAGTTATTTATGAAAATTAGGGAAAAAAATTTATAAATAACACTATAGAAAATTTTAAATATAGGAAAACTTCCTTGTATTTTGGTGAAATATTAACTAAGTGGTTTCCAAACAAATAAATCCCGGTCTGGATATGAACAAGTGGATGTGGATCTGGCACAGATGTACCTAGGAGTGAAAAATACAACAAGGAGTTTCAGGCTTGACTTAGGGTATATTGGTACATGACAATGGGCCTTGATACACTCCTAGTTTGACACTCTCGGGGTATATGTTTGGTTAATCACAAGCTTTTTATGAATCATTATGAAGGATTTATAGAGAAATCTAATTGTTTAAGAATGAAGTTTTAAGACATAAACTCCTTTATAGTTAAAAGATTAATAAATGAAATAAGTTTCTTGCTAAGGTTTTATTATTTCATAAAATGGTGGGAAATAGGAGTAACCATGTAAATGGTGACCACAATGGACCATGCACTGACGAACCTCTGATGGAAGACGGAATGGAAACTTTCATGAGAATGATGAACCAACTGACTAGAGTTATGGGAAATAACTTGAATCATGCTGAGAGACTGATCTCACCACAAAGGGAATAATATTCTGTTGATTCCTTTATGCATAAACAACCACCAACCTTTAGTGGATCAACTTACCCATTGATTTCTGAATAATGGATCAGATCTATAGAGAAGATCATTTCTATGCTCTCTTGTTCAAAGAAAGAGAAGGTCACCCTGGCTGTTTACCACTTAGATAGAGAAGCAGATCAGTGGTGGGAGATAGTTAAAAACATGATTCCATGAGTAGATGTTGAAGCTATATATTAGGAAGAGTTCATAGGTATCTTCTTCACTAAGTATTTCCCTCGTTCTATTAGAACAAAAATGGGAAAAGAATTTCTCGAGCTGAATCAGAAGGAGAATGAATATGTGGGAAGCTATGAGATGAACTTCACAAGAATTTACCATTACACCTCAAGTTTTGTCATGGATCCTAATGGGAAGGTTGATAGATTCTTTGGTGGACTAAGACCACATCTGTGAAATAATCTAGAGAACCAAGACTATGATAGCTATGAGAAGATTATGCAGACTGCAATGAAGGTTGAACTGGAATTTGGTGAGACACAATGGTCTCATAAATCCAATGAAAAGAAGAGATATATGGAGCCAAGATTAGGGAGGACCTTTGATCAGGGAAGAGAAGGTAAGAAAGTGCAACATCCCACATGTAATAAATGTGGGAAGAAGCATTCGAGGAATTATCTTCTCAGGAGCGGGAAGTGCTACAAGTGTGGGAGAGAAGGCCATATTGCGTGGAATTTTTGTAGTGAGGTGAAGCCTCAAATTCCCAACACCAACGACAAGGAGAAGATGGTACATGACCTACCTAATGTATAATGCTATAAGTGTGGAAAACTTGGGAACTTTTATAATCACTGTCCAAATCTGAGGGCAGTGGAGGGGAACCACCATCAGCCTCAGCAAAGGCCAAGGGAGAAAGTTCATGCTTTTTCTATCACGACAACAGATGTTGAAGCTCCAAATTATGTGATGGTATGTACTCTTGTTGTTCTCTCAAATATAGAAAATACTTTTTTTGATTCTGGTTATCCACATTCCTTTATTTCCTCCAAGTTTGAAAAGAATTTAGAATCAACCCCTGATTTTCTAAAAGTAGAGTTATCAGTCAAGACTCCGGGTGGGATTATCAAAGCATCATCAGTGTTTAGAAACTCTATTATTCACTTTAGTGATCACAATATTATCAAAAATCTAGTATTCATTACCATGGTATAATTCGAAATTATATTAGGGATGTATTGGCTCTGAAAGTATAATGTTAAGATCAAATGAAGAAGCAAGGAAATCTCAGTATTCTTGAATGGAAAACCTATCGTTATCTTCCAAGGAGAGATATCTCAACCTGATATTTGTCTAGAAGAACCTCCTATATCCTTCTTTATGGAGTTTATCGGTGAAGAAGAATAAGGAAATGAGATTATAAGGATAGAAAATGTCCCCATCATCCATAAATACATTGACATGTTTCCTGAGGAGTCACCCGGACTTACCACAAAAAGATAGGTAGAGTTATTTATTGAACTCGTACCTGGATCTCATCTGATATCAAAGACCCCATATAGAATGGAAAAATGTGAAGATGGAGGAATTAAATAAGAAACTCCAAGATCTTTTAGAGAAGGGGTTTATCCGACCGAGTGTGTCTCCTTGGGGAGCACCTGTTCTCATTGTGATGAAGAAGGATGGATCAATGCGGTTATGCATTGATTATAGAGAACTGAATGGGATCACAATGAATAAAAAATACCCTCTTCCAAGAATTGATGACTTATTTGACCAACTTAGTGGGACTCAATTATTCTATAATATTTATTTTTGATCTGGTTATCATCAATTAAGGGTGAAGAAAGTAGATATTCCAAAAACTGCCTTACGATCAAGATATGGGCATTATGAGTTTGTTGTTATGCCCTTAGGACTGACTAATGTGCCTTCTATTTTTATGGATTTGATGAATAGAGTCTTTAAGGAATAACTTGATAAATTTTTGGTAGTTTTTATTAATGATATTATGATATATTCCAAAATTCGTGAGGAGTATGAGGATCATCTAAGGGTTATTTTAAAAACTCTACGGAAGGAGAGGATTTTGGGGAAGTTCAAAAAATGTGAATTTTGGTTACAACAAGTTTTTTATTAGGGCAAATTATAACCAATGAAGGAATCATATTTGACCCTACAAAGCAAAAAGTTGTAGATGGGTGACCTCAACCTACAACAATAATTGAGATTCGTAGTTTCTTTGGATTAGAAGGATATTATAGGAGGTGTGTGAATTTTTTTCACAACTTTCTAATCCATTAAACAAGTTAACTTAAAAAGGGTTCAAGTTCATCTGGAAAAAGGAGCATGAGGAAAGTTTACAAGAGCTAAAGAAGAGATTGGTTACTACACCTGTTCTAACTTTTCCCTCAAGTGGAGAAGGATTTATTATTTTTAGCGATGCATCTCTGAAAGGGATTGGGTGTGTCCTCATTAAAAATGATAAAATCATTGATTATGAATCTCGATAGTTGAAGACTCATGAGAAGAAATATCCTACGCATGATCTAGAGTTGGTTGTGGTTGTTTTTTCTCTGAATATATGGAGTCACTATCTTTATGGAGAGAAATGTGATATATATAAAGACCATCAAAGTTTGAAGTATATTTTTACAAAAAAAGAATTGAGAATGAGACAAAGAAGATGGTTGGAACTTCTTAAATACTATGATTGTTCAATTAATTATCATCTCAGAAGAATAAACAAAGTATCTTTTTTCATGAGGAGATGGTTGGTAAAGTTGGGCACAATTCATTCAAAGGTTTCACGAAAGACAAAAGTTGTGTTAACCAAAAGTATTTTACTATTAATTCCATGAAAAAGGGGTATTCATCAAGTGGATGAAAGTAGAACTTAATTATGCACTAAATTTGGTGTAAAACATATTTATTCAAGTGATAAAATAGGATTATTCTAGAAGAGAAATGAGCACAATTCAGTTGAGAGAGCAACGATCTTTCAAATTATGATTGGTTGTAAACTAGGAGGGATAGTGAATCTGATACAAATTTTGTAAAGTTAGTGAGATAGAGTATAGAAGTGATCTTTCCCGAACCTTATTTTGGTAGTGATCCTTAGTGGATTTGGTATATAGAAACATTTTCATTTTGTACTCCTTGGATGTATTCTAGGGAGGGTGAACCAAGTAAAATTGTTATGTCTCGTGCATGATTTCATTTCTATTCATACATTGCTATGAGAAAGGGAGATAAAAATATTTTTTTAATGATGAAAAAGACCTGAAAGTATAGTTGTCTTAATATATCACACCCTGATTCACCCTTCTCTCAGTCTATTTAACCTAGTCGGGCTTACAATTGGTTTCAAATCCAACGGTTAATTTCAATGTTTCTCTCCAAAGGGATTTAATAAAGGCTTCAAATCATAAAGGGATTCTGATATTTGATGAAAATAATTTTCAATTATAGAATAATTATATGCATCACTACTTTAAATCTTTAGGAATGGATGTATTTATAATAGTGATGCTATTTCAATCAATGTTGATAGTGGTGATTTATCAGAAGCTGGACAAATGGAATTGGATGCTAATGAAAAAAGGAATCAATTATTTAGGGGGTGACTTGTCCGAAAAAATATATAAGAAGGTGATTTAATGTAAATCATCATGTGATATATGGGAAATTATACTCAATATTTTTGAAGGTGACTCAAAAGTTAGAGAAACAAAGCCACAAGTTCTATGGAACAAGTACGAGGATCTAAGAATATGCCCAAATGAGTCTATAAACTCATTATTTGACTAGTTGAATGTTACAATGGAAGAAAGACATGGGATTAAAGAAATTATTGAAGATTTAAATATTTTAAAGTGCATATTGATAAGACTTCTACCTTGGTTCAATCCTAAAGTTTCTATTTTGGAAGATAAAGATCCAATAGAGCTGATATAGGATAGTTCACAAAGTAATCTCATTGCATACAAGATGAGAAATGATGATAATGAGTCTGTGGAAAATAAAATTCCAAATAAGTGTCATTTAATTCCATGAAGAAGATCACCATTGAATATGGTCATGAAGAATAAGATATGGATGAGGTGATGTAACTTTTTTCCTCAAATCTCTAAATAGGAAAAGGAAAGTTCAAAGGGAAACTCCCACTTGCATTCTTTCGATGTGGAAATGTTGGAAATATTGTAGGAGGGTTCCATAATAAGTTTCAAGAAGATAATGAGGATGAATTAAAAATTCCCATGAAGAAGTGTTCAACCTATGTGAAAGTTAAGAAAAATTTCAAGAGAAATTTATTGAAAAAGAAAAATCTTCTTTGACAAGAAAATGATAGTTCAGAAAAATATGAGGTTGAAGAGATGGAGAACTGTAAAGACCATGGAGAAAATTCTATGGTGACAGATGTCATTATCTCCTAGAAAAGGGAAGAAAGAAATAGTTATGAAGAATAATTTGAAGGAAGAGTTGATATACATGATGAATTAGAAGCTTCAATTGAGGAGATAAATGTTTAGAGATCCAAAACAAAGAAATCCAATAAAGTGGTTTATGATTCCAAACTTTATATGTTGTAGAAAGAAGAAGACAAGTCTATCCTGATGGAAGAAATTAAAAATCTTAAATTTTCATTTCGAGATGACTCAAAAATGATTGGTGAGTACAAGATCAAAGTTTAAGAACAAAAAATGGTGATCGATGGTTTGAATAAAACCAAAAAAGATCAAATAAAACATATTGAGGAACTTGAAGAGTAATTTTTCAGCCTGAGATAAAGTGTTAAAGATCAGAAAAAATTATTAAGCCTTGGTAAAACATCAAGAAATAAGATCATTAAGGAAACAAAAAAATGAGAGTGGAGCATAGAGGTCCAGTAGAACAGAAGAAACTTTCAAATCCAAATGATAAGGCTGGTACAAGGATTAATAAAAAATAGAAAGCAGTTTTGGTTGAATTTATACCATAAGCGCCTGATCCAATATTGAAGATTGATTTGGTTATGAATTAGAACCAATAGATTTAGAGAACCCAAGGTAAAACTAGTGGTGAAGTATTGAAACACAGGAATTCACCCCAAATGTTATTCTTATGGAAAGATAAGACACTCAGAAAATGTCTATTCTATAGCCAAGTGGTATAGAATAGAATAAGACCAAAATAGGTATCCATATTGAGCTCAACATTCCATGGAATCATTTTATGAACACTGTTTCAGGTGTGGGATATTTTGTCACTTGGAAAGATACTGCTCATCAACAATGTAGAGGAATATTATGAAGAAGACTGAATATGGTCATAAACATCAGCTCAAAGTAATATCAAATGAGATGAATATAAAAAATAAATTTGCAGCTCTGCAAGATTATGTTGGTCCATTATACTTCAAGGAAGATCAAGATTATAAATCTATACCGGGTATGAAGTCAAAAACATGGATCAAAAAGAAAAGAGTTGAGGAGGTAGTGGTTGCGAAAATTTCCCTTAAGGCGTCAGATCATCTTGGTGTATGGATCCTTGATAGTGGATGTACATACCATATGAAATGAAATATGGATATTGTTATAGGCATAAAATATGATAGGGAAGGTGTTGTAAAATTTTAAAATGATGAAGTCTTGAAGATAATTGGCTCGGGAAAAGCCAATTTTTGAGGAAAAGAAATGAGACATGCTGATGTCTTAGTCATTGAAGTTCTCAGTAAAAACTTTCTTAGCGTTAATAGACTATGTAACATAGGTTATTCTATAATATTTAATAATAATATGTGTATCTTTAAAGGAAGATATGGTTCAATTGTTCTATAAGTAAAAATAATTAAGGGGAATTTGTACCTTGTAAGTAGAGAAGAAGATACATGCTTTTTATCTAGATAGAAAGAAAATAGGTTGTGGAATAAATGACTTGGATATATATGCCAACCATACCTCTAAGATATGGTCAAATATGTAGTAGCTCAATACCTCCCTAAGCTCTCACATGATTATACTCATATGTGGGATGCTTGTCAACAAGGGAAGATCATCAGAAATATAGGACATCTCCAATGTTATTATCATAGCACTCCAAAATTAGTTTTTGGTAATACATCCTATGTCTCTCAGATATATTATTCTTCAATTTGGTACTCATATATGAACTATTCCCATCCATAGAATTTATTAAACCAAGGTGATTATAGTAACACCTTGACTCTTTAGATGATTAAACCCAAACACAGAAGCAAGAAACTAGGGGGAGTGAGTAAGCAGTTATATGGTGCATAGTAGATGATCAAAACTGACCAATTAGGTCCTTTGACTATATGAGGCACCATTATTCTAAACTCCACCTTTATGCAAGTTCTATTTGTTATTGGTGTATCCCAATATTTTATTTCTTCATGCTTTATATATTACATTGGGTTATATATAGATATGATACCACACATAATGAGTATCTAAAAATATCTCAGGAAGCGATAGTGTAAGGGATTTAAATGTGCATATTGTTCTATAAAAATTGATGGAAACTAGTTTATCTAGGTATTTTTTTAGTTACATATGTCTTTGACTTGATCATGTGAATATATTGGTTAGTTTCTTTCAAGGCCCATATCTATTATTATGCATGATGAGTGAAGTTTACTTCTTCATATGGGATAGTGAATCTTTTTAAGGAAGATTAAGATGCAAAGGATTGGAAAGTAGGAACTTTAATACAAATGGTTGGAAATATTTCTTATCAATTTGCAGTAGTCATTTTGGAGAATAATGAAAAAACCAAGACTAGAAATTTTTCTATGATTTAGGATCACTATCCTGATGTGTTTCCATAAAATATCACTGGTTTGAAACCTGAAAGGGAAGTATAATTTTCAATTGATCTTCTTTTTGGTGAAAATACTAATTCAATTCAATCATATAGAATAAAACCAATGTAATTGAATGAGATAAATATATAATTTGAATATTTATAAAGTAAAGGGTACATAGACTGAACAAGATTCCATGAGCTGTTCTATTTCTTTTTTTCAAGAAGGTAGATGGTTAATTATAACTCCATATTCATTATCATAAGATGAGTCAAGTTAAAATAAATTATAGATACCCATTACCTCAGATTGATGAATTTATGATCAATTGAAGGGATCCCAATTGTTATCTAAAAATGATCTACGCTCAGGGTATCACTAAATATAGGCTAGGAATGAGGATATTCCAAAGACAATTTTTAGGTGTCATTACAGTCATTACGAATATGTGGTCATGCCTTTTGGACTTAATAACAAACTAGAGGTTTTCATGGAATTGATGAATCATGTTTTTTAGAGGTACCTAGATTCTTTTAATGTGGTATTTGTGGATGACATTCAGATGTATTCTCAAAATTGGAAAGAACATGAATAATATTCATAGGTTGTGTCAAGCATTTTGTGGGAGCACCAATTATATGAAAAATTATCTAAATCTTATTTTTGGATACATGAAGTTTGGTTCCTTGGATAATTCATTTTTGAGAATGGTATATCAACAGACCCTGTAAAGGTAGAAGCTATTGTATCCTGGAAACTACAAGAGAACATCCTTGAGATAAACATATTTTTGGGTTTAGGAGGTTATTATCATCACTTTGTTTGATAATTATTATGACTCACATATCCTATGTTAGTTATCAAAAAAATTCACTTCACTAAATTAGCATGAGGATTATCAATAATCATTTTTGGAGCATAAATCAAGGCTCACTTCCACACCAATTATTATTTTTCTAGAAATTGGGAAAGGTTGTATGTTTTTTGTGATGCATCTAGATATGGACTCGGTTAGGTTCTCATGAAAGGAGATCATGTAGTAGATTATTGATCCTGACAGTTAAAAACTCATGAAAATAACTATCTAACCCATGATTTGGAATTGTCCATGGTAGTTCATGATTTGAAAAAATGAAGTCATTATCTCTTTGGTGAGAAATTCAATGTGTTCACATACCATAAAAGTCTTAAATACATCTTTTCACAAATAGATTTAAATATGAGACAAATATTATGGATAAAATTTCTCCATATGTTTGAATTTGATTTATTACACATGTAAAATGGATTTTTTTTTGTAACACCCCAATATTTTACGTTATATATATTTTTAAAACTTAATATCTTCAATTTTTTTATGCTTCACGCAACACCACATTTAAAACTATAATATGCTATTAAATAGGACCATTGAAATAGTAATGTGACCATTAGGAATATTAATATGACTAATATAATAGTAGCCTCTCATATGAAGGTATACATAAAATATAGGTATCATATCAATGGAAATATAATATATTTATATCATGGAATAAATAAATAAATGTTTTAAAAATGATAATTTAAGTATTGATATTTTTGTAAAACATAAATTCTTATTTACAATTTTATAATTAATATAATGATTAAATAGAAAATTTATTTTCATAAAATAGATTCATAAATTAATATTTTTTGTCTTATGATTTTAAGATAATTTTATGAGACCTTAATTAATTTTTCAAAGTATTATAAAAACAGTTATAATATTAAAATCTGTATTTTTGGAGTAAATGAGGATTATATATAAAAAAGTAAATTTCTCATATTTAGAAAATTGTTTTTATAAAATTGAGTTCATTTTTAATTCTAAATGACTAAAAATCATTAGGGTGAATTTTTGGGATTTTTCTAAAATAGTTGAATTTTTTATGAATAGTGAAATATGGTGATTTACGATATTTAACAAATACATGAATTATTGAGTCTTGGATGATGTATGTATGATGTAAGACCATGATATTTAAAAATACATCTACTTTTACTTTATTTAGTTAGGGGAATCAAAACTATTCATAGTCTTGAGAAAAAATAATAAACTAATGAATAAAATAATGAAAATACCCCTCTCATCCACTATAAATATCACTCCTCACCACCTCTTATCCTAACACCTCCAAATCCTTTAAGATTTTCAAATTTATACCCAATAAATTTATAAAACCTTTTCCCCATGTTCTGGTCTTGATGGTCTCACTAAAAATACAATTTCAAAGTTCCTCAAGGAGAGGAATTCAAGAGATAAAATCCCCTGTTGTTATTTTAATTTTATTTCAATTTATTTTATTTTCTTATACATCACTCATATCCCATATCAAAATTGGAATTATAGATCCAGTTTTTTTTATATACTATAATTTTATTTTGTTAATGGTATATCAACCATAAATTCTCTTCTCTTCCTCTTTTTATTCTAAAACCGAAAACATTATTCGTGAGGTGCCAATTTACCACCGTCGTGGATGATGAGTTTATTTTTTTCAATCCATCCTTCAAGGCTAGACATAAAACCATTTTTATGGTTAAAAAATACTTTAATATATCTAATAAAACTTATTTAATGTTCTGTAACAAGTATATATACATAATATTAATTCATAAGACAAAACTAGTTAATGATGATCGAAAAAATGCCAAAATAATCTAAATGGTTATCATTAACAATTTCTCTAACGAATCATACTCATATATGAAAAAATGATATATAAGACCATTAAATATCTTGTAAGTTCATTAATAACATATAATTTCAATTATGGATAACTATTTCCTTTTTATATGATCTTTCGTACATGTATACAAGTGTACCTATCATGAAAACCATGGAAATGAACATTCCCGGACAATGAAATTGAATCTTATAACTCATAAAAAAATACATAAATGAACTTAATAAAATTATAATAAATAAAATAAACGTTTAATATGTTTTTAATTAAATTATTAATTAATCTAATGTATTATTTAGGACATTAAGTACAATTGAAGAACACTTTCAAACATAATGTAAGGGTTTTCTCATATCATCTTTATTTATGTGAGATATGCTTTATTAAACACTATTTATTTAATATGGTGTATCTATAATTATATTTTACATAAAATATCATGAATCTATTTATCTTCATGGTATTCAATATTTTATTTTATGATCATTAATTTTATGGGACATACGGTTCGACTATTTGTAAAGTGGTAAGGGGATTCTCGAACCCAATTTCCTTTCTTTGGGATATTCTTCTTTCCTGCCAAATTTCATTGTGGATGTTATTTTAATTTTCCTAAAATATAATTTATTTGTAATGAAATTTTATTTTCTGGTATATACATGTTACAATATGATTTTATGACAAATACAACTGATTTTCCAAAACAACTCGTCTTTCTAAAGTAAAAGGGTATTTCTCACAAGAATTCCTCGATGATTTTATTAGAGTATATTAATCTATTTCAACACCCTCTATTGAATATTATGATTAATTGGGATTGATATTTTATGATATCATCTACCATTTTTTATGAAATGGTTTATTATTAGTTTGAATATGGATGTTCTATCTCGATACCATTCACCATATTACTTAGAATGGTTAGTGATTATGTTTAGTGATTAGGTAAAGTTTGTTACATTTCATATGTATATGTTGTTTATGTTCACCCAATTCATATAAGTAATGAATTGGACTTAGTAAGTGATAGGTAGGTACCACTATAGCCCCTTGATGAATCGGTAGGTCTCATGAGACAAACTAGATATGGACTTGGCTAAGGCCTTGCCCATTTATTTTTAGATATGGATTTGGTTGAGGCATTAACCATTTATTTTCAGATTTCTTAGACGAGTCCTCAATGGTATGTTTCAGATGTCCAAAAATATTCATTACAAAATTATGATACTAGTAATTGATAATTAATGTTACTACTCAACTAGTAGAATATATATGGTAAAGTTTAATTCTCATGTGATTATTTATTTGGCATTATTTAATTAGCTTTTATTCCTGCCATATTATTCTCAAGATTATGTTTTAATGGAATGTTTTTTTAGTTATTAAGCTTGAATTAATTTTTATGTTTATTTATGATATATTCCACTATTTTTTACCCCTACTATGTATCTGAGCTCACCCCTTTTTATGTTTTATTTTCCCCCAGGATGCAGAGATGTTTATTATGAATGACTTTCAGGGATAACCTATGAGTTTATGGGTGTTTACTATGGAGTTACTATATTGTATTTAATTTCAAGTTATAATTTAATACTTATGTTTTTATGTAGTCTTCCAAAGCTACTAAACTATTCATTTCTTTGGGGTGCTAACACTTGTTCATAAGTACCAATGTAACAAAGTAAGGCATTGACTCTAGGATATTGGGGTCAGGGTCTTTATAGTTGGTATCAGAAAAAGTTTAGTAGAAACCTTGAAAAATAGATTTAGAAAATATAGATTAGGGAACATAATTATAAGATAGACTCTGAGTATAATAATATAAGAACATCCAAGAAGTTTAGTAAGGTAGATATTATGTGGTTATTCCTAGAAACACATCCGTGTATGGATACTACAAGTGGACGTGGGTTTGGCACAAATGTACCTAGGGGTAATAAATCTAACAAGATGTGTCAGGCCCAACTCAACGTAACTTGGTACATGATAAATATAATTATAATTCACCTGGTTTGACACTCCTGAGGGATATTCTTAGGATAATTCACATTTTCTTTATAAACCATTATGAAGGATTTAAAAGAAAATATGTCCCCAAAGAAACCATGTTTATGATTTTAAGATTAGATATACATAAATTTCCAATTTATGTTAAGTTTTTTTCTAGTTTGAGATTATTCATTATGATTTATAACCTAATTTTTTGTATGCCATTGTTTAGAAATGGCACCTCATAGAAGGAATGAGAACCTCTTAAATACACATGATCTAAAGTGTAAGAATGGTCACATCTTTTATGGTATTATACCAATATTTCAAAGAGAACAAGTCTCCCAAAAATTCTCATCATATAAGGATATAGTATCATGTTCTATCAAGATATAAAAATAATTATCCAATTTTTATTACTTTTAAAGGAAGAAAGAGAAGAAGAGGACAGTAAAGAAAATTATGGATAAAAGGAATAAGGGAAAGAAGGATTTTCCCACATGTAAAAATTATGGAAGGAAACACCCTGGTACTTGCTTGAAGGGAATGAGAGTCTATAATAGGTGTGTAGATAAGGTCCACCAAGATTGTGATTATAAGGGAAAGAAAGAATATTTCCAATTCTTCAACTGTAAGAATATGGCGCACTACACAAATCAATGTCTCAAGCACCAAAAGAATATACCCCAAAAGAGGATAATGAATCATGGTAAATCTTATGATACTACTATAGATAAATAGGAATGATTATTATGCCTATGTTTAGATTCAAGAATTATGTTAATGTTCTGGTTAGAAGAATCATGAGGTATATAAGGGTTGTACTAGAATACTTATTCTTTAAGGAATTAGAAGCATGTGATGATTAAGATTAGTAATAAAGAGGAGTGATTATGTTATAAGTCAATCTTCTTGATAACACATGAATTGGGGAAGATAACACTAAATATGTTCTTGATGTTGAGATAATGATAAATATATGTTTATGGGATAATATTGGTGATCATGAAGGCGGTTAGTGATATGATGGTTTATGATATGTTGTAATTATTAGATGTTTGGATTTAAGGATTTTATTCAACTACCTGAGATTATACTCATGTAATAATGCATGTTTCATAAATGATTAAAGGATATTAAGTTATTCATATATTTGGTATGTGATAATAAGAGCTACATTATTTTGGGAATATTATGTTAAGATGATTTTGAAAATTTAGTGACCTTCCTTCTAAATTTTTTTCCTTTGATTTTGGGACGATATATTTTCAATGGATCTTAAGGATAAATACTTATGGAATCTATTAAGGATATTATTTATTAAGAATAATGTATGATTTTTCATATTGGGTAACCCGTGCTAACAAATTTGGTTTCAATAAAAATTTAATGGTTGAAGTAATGACATGTGGATCTTATGATTCAAAAAATTTCTAAAAGCATAATTGTTTTTGAATATCCATTTCTAGATTTAAGAAATTAAGTAAATATAGATCTAAGAACAACCAAAGGATGATATTATGACATAAAAAAATTAATTATGTTTATTTTCTCAAGTTCTTCTCTAGACAGTAAAATAAATCCTCAACTATAGGAAAAGGATTTTAGAACAAAAACATCATTCATTTACTTTTACTTTTGAGAAATCAATGGTATTTTAAATTATCACAAATTTATGATTTTGTGGTGGTATAATTTCTAAATACCATGTTTTATATAACTCTATATAAGAAATTGATAGTTATATTTCTCTTCTGTTGGATTGGTGTAGCCCGATCTGACAGCCAATGTAGCACTTTTGAGTTCTAGCCGGCAGCCACTATAGCACTTTTGACAAAGGTGACCACCTTTCACTACAGCGACGCGGACTTCCTATGAAAATAGTGGATCGTCTTCTCTATTTTTAGCCCATTTTTAGGATAGAGTTACTATTAAAACACTCTATAATTTTTACTCCTAAAATTAGTGAAGTTATGCCTCTCCGTGGACGTAGGGATTATTCTCGAACCACATAAATTTGTGTGTCCTGTGTGTTTTCCTTTCTTCTGCATTTTTCTTTCTGTATCTCATTTCTGTCATTGCGACCCATGAAACTTCCGCAACATATTCCATGTCTATATTTTCATGAATTTTCTCCTATTTTGGAATCTTAGGTTTTTGGTTACCTTCTAATTTCTCTTTACCACTTTTTAAGAGTAAGTTTTATAAAGCCTTTTACGACGAGGGATCTCCAAAAAATAATTTCCAAGTATCAACATTTAATTTTTGAAGTAAAATTTCAAATTTTGAGGACATAATTTATTGAAGAAGGGGAGAATGTAATACTCCAATATTTTAAGGTAATTCTCTTTTTAAAATTTAACATCTTTGATACTTTATGCTTCACACAACACCGTGTTTAAAACTACAATATACTATTAAATATGCCCATTGGAATAGTAATGTGACCATTAGGAATAGTAATATGACCAATAGAATAGTAAAATCCACTATGAAAGTATACATAAAATTTAGGTATCTTATGAATGAAAATATAATATATTTATATCATGTAATATGTAAATAAATGATTTAAAATGATAAATTAAGTGTTGGTATTTTTGTAATGAATAAATACTTATTTACAATTTTATAATTAATATAATGTTTTGAAATAAAATTTATTTTCATAAAATATATTCATATATTAATATTTTTTTCTTATTATAATAAGATAATTTTATAAGACCTTATTTAATTTTTCAAAGTTTCATAAAAACAATTATAATATTAAAATCTGTATTTTTCGAGTAAATGAAGATTATATTTAAAAATTAAATTTCTCATATTTAGAAAACTTTTAAAAAAAAATGGATTCCATTTTTTAATTATACATGAAAAAATTTTAGTGTGAGTTTTTTGGATCTTTCTAATATAGTTGAATTTTGGATAAATAGTAAAATATGCCAATTTATGGTATTTAAGAAACACATGAATTATTGAGTCATGGATGATGTAAGCCCATAATCTATAAATATACTACTCCTTTTACTATATTTAGTCCTAGAAATCAAAACTATTCATAATCATTATCTAAAACAATAAACTAATGAATAAAATAATAAAAAAACACCCCTCTCCCCCACTATAAACACCGCCCCTCACCACCTCTTCTCCTCACACCTCCAAAGACTTAAGGATTATCCAATTTCTACCTAATAAATCTCAAAAAAATATAACCCATGTGTTGGTATTTATAGTATCACCCAAGATATCATTTTAAAGTTCTTTAAGGAGGTTCTCAAGGATAGGAATTCAAGAGGTAAGATCCCCCCTCATTCTTTTAATTTTCATTAAATTTATTTTCTTTTCTTATACATATCTAATACCACCTATCCAAAGTAAAATGATAACTCCAGTACCATTTATATACTATAATTTTATTATATTAATGGTATATAAAACATAAATTCTCTTCTCTTCCCATTTTTATTCTAAAAATGAAAACACAATCCTTGAGGTGCCAATTTACCACCTTCAATAACAATGAGTTTTCATTTTTGAATTCTTCCTTCAAGGATGATAATAAAATAATTTTTATGGTTAAAATATAATTTAATATATTAAATAAAACTTCTTTAATGTTCTGTAACCTGTATATATATATATATAATATTAATTCATAAGATAAAACTAGTTCGCGATGAACGAAAAATGACAAAATAATCTAAATGGTTATCATTAACACTTTATCTAATGAAACATCCTCATATCTGAAAAAAATGATATTTAAGACCATTAAATATCTTGTAATTTTAATAATAACATATATTTCAATTTTGAATAACTATTTCCACTTTACATGATCTTTCGTACATGTATACAAGTGTACTGATCATGAAAACCAAGGAAACAAACATTCCTGAATGACAAATTTGAATCTTATAACTCATCAAAAAGGACATAAATGAACTTAATAAAATTATAATAAATCAAATAAATTATTAATATTTTCTGATTTAAATTATTAATGAACCTAAATTCATTATTCAGGACATTAAGTTCAAGTGCAGAACACTTTCATACATATAGTAAGGGTTTTCTCTTCTCACCTTTATTTTTATGAGATATGCCTTATTTTCCACTATTTCTTGTGTGTGGTGTATGTATACTAATATTTTATGTATCATATTATGAATCTATTTATATTAATGTTATTCATTATTTCATTTTATGATCATTAATTTTATGGGACATACAATTCAACTATTTTCAAAATGGTAATGGGATTATAGAACCTAATTTTCTATCTTTAGTTTATTCCTCTTTCATGCCAAATTTCAGTGTGGATTTTATTTCAATATTCCTAAAAAATATTTTATTTTTCCTTACCTTTTCTTTTCTAAGATATACATGTACAATATGATTTTATGAAAAATACAAATGACTTTCCAAAAGAACTCATATTTACAAAGTAAAAAGTGTATTTCTCATAATAATTCCTAGATGATTTTATTAGAATATCTTAATTTTTTTAAAAACCCAATATTTAATATTTTGATTAATTTGATATATCTTTTATGATATTAGCTACAATTTTTTATTAAATTTTTTATGATCAATTTGACTATGGATGTGATATCTTGATACCATTAACCATATTACACAGAATGGTTAGTGATTATGTTTACTGATTGGAGAAAGTTATTTAAATTTTGTATGTATATGTTGTTTATTTTTCACCCCATTCATATGGGGAATGAATTGGAATTATTAAGTGATAGTCGGGTCCTGTTATAGCCCCTCGATGCATCAGTAGGTCTCATGAGATAAAATAGATATGGACTTGGATAAGGCCTTGCCTATTTATTTTTAGATATGGATTTAGCTGAGGCCTTAACCATTTATTTTTAGATCTCTTAGGTGAGGCCTTGAAACTATGTTTCAGATGTACAAAATTATCCATTGCATCATTATGATAGTAGTAATTGATAATACATGTGACTATTCAACTAGTATAATATCCATGGTTAAGTTTCATTATCAAGTGATTATTTATATGGAATTATTTAATCAACTTATATTTCTGCAATATTATTCTGAAGATTATGTTTTAATGGAATGTGTATTTAGTTATTAACCTTTCTTAATTGTTTATATTTATTTATTATATCTTATTCTGTATTTATTATCCTTACTAATCAACTTATATAACCCCTTTCTTATGTTTTATTTCTCCCCAGGATAAAAAGATGTTTATTATGAATGACTTGTAGGGATAGTCTAGAAGTTTATGAGTGTTTCCTACAGATTTTCTTTGTTTTATTTCATTTCAAGTTGTAATTCAATACTTATATTTTTATCTATTATTCCAAATCTAGTAAAATATTTGGTCCTTTGGGATGAAAACACATGTTTATAAGTACCAATTTAATAAAGTAAGGAAACGACTCTAGGCTACTAGGGTCGGGGTATTTATAGTTGGTATCATAGAAAGTTTATTAGAAACCTCAGAAACTATATTTAGAAAACATATATTTGGGAACATAACCCTAAGATAGATTTTGAAGACAAGAATATAATAACATCCTAGAATTTTAGTAAGGTAGAGATTATGTGGGTCTTCCTAGAAATAAATCCCTGTCTAGATACTATAGGTGGATGTAGTTCTGACACAGATATACCTAGGGTTAATAACTATGACAAGGTGTATCGGGCCTAACTCAGCATAACCTGGTAAATGAGAACATGCCTTACTATACACTTGTCTTGACACTCCTAGGGGATATTCTTAGGATAATTCACATTTTCTTTATAAACCATTATGAAGGACTTAAAAGTAAATATATACCCAAAGTAACCATGTTTATGATTATGAGATTAATTATACATAAAATTTCAATTTATGTTTAGTGTTTTTAAAGTTCAACATTATGCATTATAATTCATAACCTAATTTAGTGTATGACTTTGTTTAGAAATGGAACTTCGCAAAAGAAATGAGAGCCTCAAAAATACACATGATCTAAAGTGTAAGAATGATCATATCTTTTATGGTCTTATGCTAATATTTTTAAGGGAACCAGTTTCCCAAACATTATCATCATATGAGAATATAGTATCATGTGCTATCAAGATAGAGAAATTATTCTTCAAGTTTTATGACTTCAAAATGAAGCAAGAGAAGAATAGGATGAAAAAGAAAATGATGGATAAAGGGAACAAGGGAAAGAAGGATTTTTTCACACGTGATAATTGTGGAAGTAAACACCCTAGAATTATCTTGAATGGAATGGTAGTCTACTACAAGTGTGGAGTGAAGGGACACTAGGCTCGTGATTGTAAAGGAAATAAATAATCCATCCAATTATTCAACTATAAGAAGATATGGAACCACACAAATAAATGTCTCAAGCATCAAAATAATATCCCACAAAAGAGGATAATGGATCATGGTAAATCTAATTCTACTACCGCAGATGAAGAGTAAGTATTATTATTATTGTGTTTGGATTTAATAATTATGTTAATGTTCTAGTTACAAGAATCAGGAGATATATAAGGGTTGTATTGTAATACTTCTTCTTTATGGAATTGGAAGCATATGATGATTAGAATCAATAATCAAGATGAGTGATTATATTATAAGTAAATATTCATGAAAACACATTAATTGGGGAAGATAACACTAAATATGTCGATGATATTGAAATAATAATAAATAGATGTTTGTGGGATAATACTGGTGACTATGAAGGTGGTTAGTGATATGATGGTTTATGTTATACTAGAATTATTAGATATTTGGATTTAAGGATTTTGTTCAAAAACATGGGATTATACTCATGGAAGCATGCGTGTTTCCTAAAGGAATAAAAGATATTAAGGTATTCATCTATTTGGTATGTGATAATAAGAGCTACATTATTTGGGGAATCTTATGTTAAGTTGATTTTGAAAATTTAGTGACCTTCCTTCTCAATTTTTGGTCTTTGAATTTGGGATGACACATTTTCAATGGGTCTTAAGGATAACTACTTATGGAATTGATTATAGATATTATTGATTAAGATTAATGTATGATTTATCATATTGGGTAACCTGTGCTAACCACTTAGTTTCAATAAAAATTTAATTAATGAAGGAATGACATATGGATCTTATGATACAAAAAATTCTCCAAGCATAATTTTTTTTCTTGAATATCCATCTCTAGATTTAATAAATGATGTGGATATAGATAAAAGAACAAACAGAGAATGATATTATGAGATGTAAAGGAATCAAGTAAGTTTATTTTATCAAGTTATTATCTGGATAGTAAAATAAACCCTCACCTCTAGGAAAAATATTTAAAAAAAACATAATCTGTTTACTTTTCATTCTAAGAAATCAATGGTTTTTAACTGATCACAAATTTATGATTTTGTGATGGTAGAATTTCTAATGATCATGTTTTCTATCACTCTCCATTATAACTTGATAGTTATATTTCTCTTCCATTTCCATATTTTCATGAATGTTATCCTATATTAGAATCATAGTTTTGTGGTGACCTCTACATTTCTCTTTACCACTTTTTAAGAGGAAGTTTTATAAACCCTTTTTACAATGGGGTATCTCCACAAAGGAATCTTCAAGTATACAAATTTAAAATTTTAAGTGAAATTTAAAATTGTGAGGATGAAATTTATTGAATGAGGGGAGAATGTAACACCCCAATATTTTATGGTATGTCTCTTTTTAAATTTTAATATCTTTGATAGTTTATGCTTCATGCAACACCATGTTTAAAACCATAATATACTATTAAATATAAACATTGGAATAGTAATGTGACCATTAAGAATAGTAATACGACCAAAAGAATATTAAATTCCTCTATTAAAGTATACATAAAACTTAGTTATCTTATGAATGAAAATATAATATATTTATATCATGTAATAAGCAAATAAATGTTTTAAAAATGATAAATTAAGTGTTGGTATTTTTGTAAAACAAAAATGCTTATTTACAATTTTATAATTAATATAATGATTCAAAATAAAATTTAATTTCATAATCTAGATTCATAAATTAATATTTTATTGTCTTATGATTATAAGATAATTTTATGAGACCTTAATTAATTTTTCAAAGTTTCATAAAAAGAGTTATAATATTAAAAATCTGTATTTTTTTAGGAAATGAAGATTGAATTTAAATATTAAATATATTATATTTAGAAAATTATCTTCATAAAATTTATTAAATTTTTTAATTATACATGTTGAAATAATTTTATGGTTAATTTTGGGAATTTTCTAAAACAGTTGAATTTTTGATGAATAGTGAAATATGACAATTTATGGTATTTAAAAAATACATGAATTATTGAGTCATGGATGATGTATGATTGATGTAAGATCGTAATATCAAAATATCATTCTAATTTTACTATATTTAGTCTTGGAAATGAAAACTATTCATAGTATTGATCCAAAATATTAAACTGATGAATAAAATAATAAAAAGCATCCCTCTCCTACTCTATAAATACCACACCAAACCACCTCTTCTCATCACACCTCCAAAGCCTTTAATCCTGTCCAATTTCTACTTAAATCCTCTCCTAAAACTATCCCCCACGTTTTGGTCTTTCTGGACTCACCCAAAAGATCATTTCAAAGTTCCTTAAGGAGGTTCCCATGGAGAGAAATTCAAGAGGTAAAACCCCCTTTCGTTCTTTTAATTTTATTTCAATTTATTTTATTTTCTTATCCATAACTCAAATACCCTATTCAAAGTGACATGATAAACCCAATATATTTTATATACTAGAATTTTATTATGTTAGTGGTATATAAACCATAAATTCTCTTATGTTCCCCTTTTTATACTAAAAATGAAAACACTGTCCTTGAGGTGCTGATTTACTGCCTTCATGGAAAAAAGGTTTTCATTTTTTCAATTCCTCCTTCAAGGATAGTCATAAAACCATTTTTATGGTCAAAAAATTCTTTAATATATTAAATAAAACTTATTTAATGTTCTAGAACTAGTATATATACATAATATTAATTCTTAAGATAAAAATAGTCTGTGATGAACGAAAAAAGGCCAAAATAATATAAATGGTTATCATTAATGATTTATCTAATTAATCACCCTAAAATAAATAAAAAATGATATATATGACCATTAAATATCCTATAATTTCATTAATAACATATAATTTCAATTCTGGATAACTATTTCTATTTTACATGATATTTCATACATGTATACAAGAGTACCAATCATGAAAACCAAGGAAATATACATTCCTAAATGAAAAAATTGAATCTTAAAAGTCATAAAAAATTATATAAATGAACTTAATATAATTATAATAAATCAAATAAATGTTTTATAAGTTCTTAATTAAATTATTAATGAATCTAATTTCATTATCCCATACATTAATTACAAGTATATAACACTTTCATACATAAGTTAAGGGTTTTATCATCTCACTTTTATTTCTATGAGATATGCCTTATTCACCACTATTTACTGTGTGTTGTGTATTTATACTACTCATTGATGTATAATATCATGAATATATTTATCTTCATGATATTAAATGTTTCATTTTATGATCATTAATTTTATAGGACATATTGTTCGAATGTTTATAAAGTGGTAAGGGGATTATCAAACCCAATTTCCTTGCTTTGAGTTATTCCTCTTTCGTTCCAAATATCTGTGTGGATGTTATTTTAATATTCCTAAAATATAATTTATTTTTCCTTACCTTTTTATTTTCTTGTATATACATGTAATAATATTATTTTATGACAAATAAAAATGATCTTCCAAAAGAACTCATCTTTCCAAAGTAAAAAGGGTATTTCTCACAAGAATCACTCAATGATTTTATTAGAGTATCTTCATCTATTTCAAAATCCTCTGTTAAATCTTATTCATAATTGGGATTTATATTTTATTATATTATCTACCATTTTTTATTAAATGTTATATGATTAGTTTGACTGTGGATGTGATATATTAATACCATTCACTATATTACTTAGAATGTTTAGTGATTATGTTTACTGATTGAGGAAAGTTATTTCCATTTTTGTATACATATGTTGTTTATATTTCACCCCATTCATATTAGGAATTCATTGTACTTAGTAAGTAATGGTAGGGTCCTACTATATAACCTCTATGCATTGATAGGTCTCATGTGACAAACCAGACATGGACTTGGCCAAAGCCTTGGCCATTTATTTTCAGACAAGGATTTGGATAAGGCCATAACCATATATTTTTAGATGTCGTGGTCGAGGCCTTGATGGAATATTTTAGATGTACAACATTATTCATTACATCAATATGATACTATTAATTTATAATCCATATAACTATTCGACTAGTAGAATATCAATGGATAAGTTTCATTCTCATGTGATTATTTATATGGAATTATTTAATTAGATTTTATTTTAGCCATATTACTCTCAAGATTGTGTTTTAATGGAATGTGTTTTTATTTATTCACCTTTCCATATTTTTTGTGTTTAATTATGATATCTTCCCCTATATTTATTACTTTTACTAAGAATATAAGCTCACCCATTTATTATATCTTATTTTTTCCCAGGATGTGAAGATGTTTATTATGAATGGCTTATAGGGATAAGCTAGGAGTTTATGAGTTTTTTCTATAGATTTTCTATGTTTTATTTCATTTCAAGTTGTAATTTAATACTTATGTTTGTATCTAGTCTTCCAAAGCTACTAAACTATTTATTCCTTTGGGATCTAAACAATTGTTCATAAGTACTAATTTAATAATTTAAGGCACCGACTCTAGGCTATTAGGGTATAGGTATTTATATCTGCGGTTTATTCATTGATATGAAATTCATATAATAAATTGTTCATAAAAACTCATGATTAGTGGAAATTAATGGTTATGATTTCTGATATGCATTTATATTACACTGAGAAAAATGAAGTCAGACTTTATTTTTGATGACTCTTATTCATAACTTGGTTGAATATGCTAAGGAGCCTAAAATAATGGATCCTAATTGAATTAACATTATATAAAAACTTAATAGTGGGGAAACCATTGAAATATGCAATGAGATAAGATTTTTTTTTGGTTTTTCAAGATCATATGTTTTCTATTCTATCTTTCCCAAAAAAATTATTTTTTGTATTCCCCCACTCAAAATAGGATGTACATCCTAGAATTAAGAAGATATATATGTAACTATGAACTCATTTCTAGTGGCTTTCATGGAAAGTAAAGTGGAAGAATATGTCTTGAGATGCCTCACTTGTCAATAGGTCAATGCTGAGCACCAATAGCTAACTAGTATGTTGTAATCTTTACTAATTCCTATTTGAATATGGGATTACATAACTATAGTTTTTTTCACAAGTTTACCAAGAATTGTTAGGAAATAAAAAACCATATGGGTGATTTTGGAATAGCTCATAAAGTCATCTTACTTAATTTCTATTCGCAAATCTAATATGGTGGAAGACTTGGAAAAAATATATATTCAGGATGTTATAAAATTACATGGTGTTGTATTAATCCAACAAATCCTTATTCTAATAATAAAATATAATGTTTCTTATGTTGTTAATGTCCATTATGTTTTATAATAGTAAATAGTTTTTTAGGAAGAATTATGCTAAAATAGAGAAGTCTTGAAGTGACTATTTTAACCTACTGTGAAGTTCAAGTGACCGCATGAACAACCAAGTTACCATGTGTCATGTGAGAAAATTTCCTCTAAGTCTTGAACTAATCACATAAAGAGTTAAAATAAATGCACAAAGGTTTCAACCTACCACATGAAGAAATTAGGTGACTTCTTGAATAAATGAAGTGACCGTGCCAAGTTACCATGCCAAGTGATCGATCCAAGTGACCATGCTGAGTGATCATTCCAAGTGAATGTGCCAAGTGACCATGGAATGTGTTCATGGAAAGTGATCATGTAAAGTAACTATGATAAGTGATTGCAACCCAAAGCTACCTTGATTAAGTGAATACTAAGTGATAGTGTCTAACTTAAGTATTAAGGAATATTCTAATCTCTAATGAATATATTTTAGAGCATTTACTAAAGATTCAAATAATTTAAGTTTTCCATATCATACTGATGAGTTTAAGGATTAATATATGAATATCCTCTAACAGTTAATTAGAGACAGATCCCTCTTTAAGAATTAGAGCCACTCATGGTTAAAGGATTGTGAGATAGTAACATAGTGACATAAAGATACTGAGAACTCACTTTAACATACTACTTCACTATATGCTTCCACGACACTATGTTTTATAACCTATCAGTGAAGCACTCGGTTAAATATTTTTCAAGGATAGATTTAAAGAAAATTGATCAACTGAATTTGATTAGATTGAGCTTCTTTATACTTACTCTCTTCTCATATATTTCTCTCTATATTTTATCTTAATTTTTTAGTTGTGTTTTCATTAATCTGTATATCCATTAACACATGATCCTACACTGTATTGAAGAATATTAGATACTATTTCTTCTATTATTTTTACACATGTTATTCCTTGTATAACTATGGAGTGGCTATTTGTATCTTGGATTTCATTGTGTGCCGTTGTTTGTAAAAAACTTAATTCTAGGTTGTGGATCAAACTTATATTTTAATAAACCGATTGACAGTGGGTGATTTCAAAGTGAAGAGGACTAGGTATCTACTTAAGATGAAACCTCTTATTTTTAATCTACTATGTGATTTACTATTTTTTCTACATTATTTAATTTTTTTTATTTATCAAAACTCTTTAGAAAAAAAAAACCCTAATAGTTATCTTTAATTAGTGTTCTATATAATGTGTTTAGAGTGATTAGATTCATTTCAAATGTTAATTTTTTTTGAAATTGTTTTAATTGAGTTTCAATCAATATTTTGAGAAATATTTCAAAAACATTAAATTATATATTTCTTCTATTTTAAAAAAATAGGATGTTTTTATAAAAGGGTAATTTTGTTTTAAATAGAAAATTTTTACTGGAAACTCAATTCACCCCTCTTAAGTTGTCCACTCTAACCAATATTTGGTATCAAAGGAAATTATTTATTTCTATTTTCTTAATTTTCTACCTTGATCATGTTTTTAGAAAGATCTAATTTTTGGTTTAATATTTAATTTTTAATTATGGAGGATAAGTTTTAAGGTTATGCTACCAATAGAATGCCTTATTTTAATGGTAAAAATTATGATCAATGGAAAATGAAAATGAAAATCTACCTTGAAATCCGGGGTTTTGATATTAGGGGATATATTGAAGATAAATAGGAAAATTCAAAAACTACTAGAAAATAATGTGATAATATAACTAAAGATTCTTATGATTTAACCTAAAAATCTATGCCTTTTTTATTTTTTTTCTTTATAATAGGATAAATCAAATAAGATATTTTCATGTGATACTACCTATCAAATATGGGATACCTTTTATATATCTCATGAAGTCTCTTATAATGGTAAGAAAATTCAATTAAATACATATACTATTAAGTATGATACTTTCAAAATGAAGCATGATGAATATATCTCTAACATGTATCTCAAGATTAATGAGATCATAAAAACTATAATTACCTTTGTAAAAATGATGATGAACGCAGATCAAGTGATAAGGATCTTGATATTACTACCAAATCGATGGATATGTACTGTAGTATCTATACGAGAATCATGTGACATCAGTAAACATCTATTAAAGTAATTAATTAGAAATATGATGATGTATGAAGAAGTAATTAAGGTAAACAATTAAGATGATTAACCGAAAAGAAAATCTATTACTTTTAAAGAATCATAGTTGAATGTCAAATAATTTTTCAAACTAAATAACCCAATTATAAGTGAAAATGATGATTATATTGATAAGGAAATAGATCATTTATTTAGAAGGTTTAAGAATTTTTTCCAAAAGAATAAGTTCTTTCACAATTAAAATTATAAAGGAAATTATGAGAATCAAGGAAATTAGAGGAAAGAGTGAAAAAAATGATTATTTAAATGAGGTCACCTGCTATGAATGTAAAATAAAATTACATATAAAATTTGACCATCCAAAGATCATATATAATAAAATATATTAATATAAGGATAAAATAACAAAGAGAGTAATAAATTCCACTTAGAGTGCATTTAAGGGTAGCTCCAATGATTTAGACTCAAGATGAGAAGATACAAATGAAAAAGAAAATCTATGCTTTATGGATACTACTTCATAAGTATTGTTTACTTATTATACTCATATTTATGATGATTCGAAGATTTCTAATAAAGAAATAGAAGAGAAATATGATATTCTAGAAGATAATATGAATAAATTAAAAGATAAATAAAAAAATATGAAAAATATTCATGTTTTATGTTATATAGATATGTCTTACCTTAGTATAGAAAAAACATAATACTAATATAATTAAATAAAATACTTATTTGATATTGGTAAATGAACAAATCAAAAAGGTATTGGAATAATTTTTTGACAAAAGAAAAACTATGAATATTATGTTGGGTGAACAAAAAAATCTAAAAACCAAATATAGAATTGGTTATGGATCTCTAGAGAAAGGAAAGATTTATAAAAATTATTTTATTCCTAGTTCTAAAAACAAGACTATAGTTACCAGTAAAACAAGTTTTTTAAAAAACTCTAAAAATTTTGGACCTGAAAATTTGTTTCTGTCTAAATCTATTAATTCTATTGTAAACAAACTTTTGAAATAAATTTGTATTCCAAAATCCTTGATTACTAACCTATATAGACCCAAATAGATCTTGGTACCAAAATCAATGTGTATTTAATTGATTTTAGGAAAAATTACTGAAGATCTCTAGTAAAAATATGTGGTATCTAGATAGTGGATCTTCTAGACATATTACCAGAGACTATTCAAGATTTAGGAATCTTATAAAAGTGTATGGTGGACATATAAATTTTTCTAACAATAAAAAGGTAAATATTATTAGTATTGGTAAAATTGGAAACTTTGAATCTATCCTTATTTATAAAGTTTTATTAATTGATGGTTTAAAGTATAACCTACTTAGTATTTAACAGTTATGTGATGATGGTTTTGATGTTAAATTCGAAAACAATTCTTGAAATATTTATGATTCCAAGAAATATTTTGTATTTATTTATTTAAGAAATGATAATGTCTATACAGTTAATTTAGATACATTATTCTCTCAAAATATTCCCTGTTTGAGTGATTTTTATAGATAATCTTGGTTGTGGCATAAGAGACTAGGCCATTTAAATATACAATCACTAATAAATATAAATAATAAAGGTTTCAATGATATACCTATATTATAATTACCTAAAAAAATTGTGCAATCCCTATTAGAAGGAAAAGAAACACAAAATATATTTAAAACCTAAGAAAGAGGTTTATACCTCTAAATCACTAGAATTTGTTCATATGGATCTATTTGGACCATATATAGTTTTTAGTCTAGCTAAAAAGAACTATGTTTATGTCGTTTTTAATGATTATTCAAGATATACATGGGTGTTTTTCCTTTCTCATAAAAGTGAAGCTACTTCCTATTTTAGAAAATATAAAAATTCAGTAGAGAGACTTAGTGTACTCAACATTAAAACCTTGAGAAGCGATCATGCATGAGAGTTCAATAATCAAGAGTTTTAATCACTCTAATCATAACATTACCATGCTCAAAATTTATTTGCACCTCTAACACCTTAACAAAATGGGGTTTTTGAAAGGATAAATATGACTGTTCAAGAAATTTCTTGAACCATTCTAAGAGAATATGAATTACCAGTCTAATTTTGGGATGAAGCTATTAACATAGCTTGATATGTAATTAATAGAGTTAATATTAGGCCTATTATGAAAAAAAATCCATATTAATTATATAATGGTTGAAAACCGAAAATAAATTACTTTAGATTTTTTGGATATAAAGACTATATTCTGAATGAAAAGGAGAATATGGATAAATTTTCACAAAACATATATGAAAGAATTTTTATTAGTTATTAAACCACTAGTAAATCTTATGAAGTCTTTAGAAACAAATCTAAATTTGTGGAATAAATTTTCCATGTAACTTTTGATGAGACAAATTGAAATAAACTCAAATATTATGTATAAAATCGTGAGAATGATATGTCAAAGTTGAACATCAATAATACCTATAAATATTATGATATTTTTTCTGATTTACATAATTAATATCTTATAAAATATCTTAAAATAACACCTAAAATTGAAGAATAATTATAAGAACCAAGTTCATCAGTCTGTAGATACATTAGGACACTCGAGAACCATCTCTTGGATGCCATTATAGGATACCTAGATAAAGGCACTCAAACCCAAGTCTCACTTAGAAACTAGGTTGAACATCATTCCTTATTGTCATAGCTTAAAACTAATAACATAAATAAATAAATTAATGATGAAAATTAGGTAATGGATATGGAATAATAATTAAATTATTTTAGAATAAATAAATTTTAGGAATTAGTAGATAGACCTAAAGAATACTTAACTATTAGAACCAAGTGGGTATATAGAAACAAGGTTGATGAATCTAGCACAATAATTAGAAAAAAAAATAGACTGGTTACACAAGGATATAGTCAATAATATGGTATTTACTATGAAGAAACATTTTCACCATTGGCTAGAATTAAATCCATCCGAATACGACTTTTATATTCTCCACATATTAATTTCAAACTATTTCAAATGGATGTTTAGAGTGAATTTATAAATGGTTATATTATTTAGGATGTTTTTGTAGAGAAACCCCATATATTTCAAAATAATCAATTCTTAAATCATGTTTTTAAATTAACAAAATATTTTTAGGGTTTAAAACAAACTCTTAGACCATGGTATGGCAGAATCATCAGTTTTATTATTTCAAATGGTTTTAAAAAAGGTGTTGTTGATCCTACTCTATTTATAAAAATAATTTCAAAGGATATTTTAATAGTTCAAATATATTTTGATGATATTATTTTTATTTCATCCAAACATTATTTATGTATTGAATTCTTAAAATTAATGTAAAATTAATTTGAAATAAGTTTGATGGGTAAAATAAAATTCTTTCTTGGATTTAAATTTTTTCAAAAAATGGATGGGATTTTTCTAAATGAAAGAAAACAAAAAAAAGATCTTTCAAAATGTTTTGGTATAGATAACACCAAAGGTAGTGATACTCCAATGAATATATACTATAATTTAGATCCAGATAAAACTAGAAAGTTAATTGACCAGAATACTTATAGAGGTATGATTGGAAGTTTACTATTCTTAACTGCTAGTTGACATGTTATTATGTTTAGTGTGTGTATGTGTGGAAATTTTCAAGAAAACCCAAAATAATCCCATTTGAATAATATTAAAAGGATTTTCAAATACCTTAAAAATACAACTAATTTTGGACTATTCTATTATATATGTCATGCATTAAAATTAGTTAGTTATTATGATGTCGAATTTGGTGGTTGTAAGTTATATAGAAAAAGAAACTCTGGAATATGTCATATTTTTTCCAAGTTTATTATTTCATGGTGTAGTAAGAAGCCATATTCTATTTCATTATCTATTGTTAAAGATGATTATATAGATGCAAGAATTTTTTTCACACAAATTTTATAGATGAAACAAAATTTATTAGACTATGGTTATCAATTTTGACATGTCTTGATAAATTGTGACAATAAAAATACAATTAATATTTCTAAAAATACTATGTTTCACTCTAGGGAAAATCATATTGATCTATGAAATCAATTTTTTAGATACCATTTTCAAAATGTAGACATTACTCTTGAGTTCATTGGCATTGAAAAATATATTGTTGATATATTCAAAAAGACTCTAAATATAAAGGGATTAAACTATATTAGACATGAGTTGGGAATGATAAATTATTCCTAAATTTTTACCTTTAGTATATAACTCTTTTATTTATTTAATTCTTATACTTAATTATTTATTAGTGCTTAATATATGAGTTTATTAAGCTTTATACTAATCTAAATCTTATCTATTATTGTTAATGCTCTTGTTGTTATGTAACCATGAAACCTAGTTCACATGGTCAGTTAAGTAACCATGGGACTTTGTTCATATGGTCTGTTAAGTAAACATGGCTCATTGGTCATGTAGTTAGTTAACCCACCATAAGAACTTTAAGTTAATATAAATACAAATTTAGTTAAATTATTATGACTATTTCTGTTTGAAATTATATTTAAGTTTTTTTGTTGAATTCCCTTTATTTTATTATTACTTTATACCCTAAATTATTGAATACATTTCAAATTAGATTTCAAAACATAGCATATATATTCCTTAAAAATCATTTCTCTTTTTCAAATAATTTGTTGTTGTCTCTCTCAAAAATCTCTTCCAAACCCCCCTCTCTCTTGAACTGAAACAAGAACCTACAGAGTTTCAAATCATAGTGGAAGTATGGTTAAGATAAAAAATAACTCATGATGCCACATATCTTGTTGGATTTCCTTTTTAAAGAGATCTAGGACTGTGGTAGCTTGAGTTTTATGATCAAGATTTGAAATCCTCATTAGCTAGATCAACCTGTTTATGTTTAGAAGGAAATGAATGATGAATGGCTATAGTCCAGTGATTCTTTAGTTTGGAAGTTAATTCAGAAGAAAGGGTGGAGTGAATGGTTCAAGGATAATGTTACACCATTTTATCCTTGGTTAGTTAAGTATTTTTATGCCAATATGGAACTTATTTCTAGATATTCAAGGGATACCATTCGAACAATGAAAAATAGATAAAATATAGTCTTCACGTCAAAGATATGGTCAAATGATTAAGTGTACTCATATAAGAGAGTATGAAGATTATCAAAGTTCATATCCTATAAATCATGCTCATTTTGAGTTTTTGAATTCCCTTGAGGAAATAACTGGGAATTGGACTCCCTGGAGGCCAACTAACATGGAATTAAGTGGAGAATTTAGATTTTTGTTGAAGTTCATTCAATATCTCATTATTCTCAAGAAATGGTACTTTAGCATCTTAAAGCACTAATATTTATTATTTATTTATTTTATAAATAATGAAATTATGATAAGATCATCCAGATATGTAATGAGGTATATGGATAAACTATGAAAGTCCTCATCTATGTTTAATTCTCTTACTTATCCTAAATACATCTTAGACCTGTTGGGTTTTAAAGGATTAGTTCTTAATGGGGAGGGAAAAGTCCTTTACTTTTATGTTTTTTCCTAAATCATAAAATCTGTAGGCATATAAAAGTGAACTAGAACCCTTGTATCATGGAGTGGGTAGATGATAATGAAAATCATTATAAAAAGTTTAATCCTGTTAAGAATCCCAATAGACCAAGTGAATCCTGGTCTATAACCTAATAAGATAGTTGAATATTATTCGGATGAGAATGAAGTTTCTTTGGAAGTTCAAGAATAAGTAACATAAGTGGATGAGTTTAATGAGTAATAAGGGACAACTCTTGAGGATTTCAGGGATCCCACTCTTCTAGTGTCATTTGGATATCCTGATTCTCCCTTACCTATACCCTCTCAAGAAGAAGAGTTAGAAGATAAAGGACTTGATGATATTAAAGAATCCATGAGTGTTTTTGTTAAAGAAATTACATTATAGGATAATGAATCAAGTGATTGTGAAGAAGTTGGAGAAATTTATTAATGATATTTGAATCCAAGCCCCATAATTGGATGTACTCCTAGGTCAGGAGTGAGAGAAAAAACTCCTAATGGGGAGGAATTTGATGATAATTACCATGGGGGTAGTCCATATAATCAGGGTATAATTGCCATATATTTTTAGAATAAATTTTTGGCCTAAATCCCACCAAATTTATTGAGGAACCAATAGAAAACTATGTGACAACTAAATTTGGATTTATCCACATAGATAATCTTGAAATTGATGAGGAAACTAATTTTAAACTAGAAGTTTAGTCCTTGAGACCAGAGTCAGTGGAGATTGAAGGCGGGCTAGATGGTAGGTAGTATTCTTCTAATCCATCTACTCCAATACCTTATTCTTCTCCTTTTATATCCTTTGTATCTAAAGAATATTTGAATGAGTTCAAATTATATTTGATGGTTTTTTTTGAAATAGTTATTTATTATTTTTGGAAACTTAGTGGAACCAATTAGAGATGAGGAAAAATCCAAGATAAATAGTCTAGTTATTTCTCATTTTAACCTAAACATTATCTCAAAATGCATCTTATGAAAAATGAGATTTAAGATTTAAGATCTCAAGTTAGTGCTCTATAGGTAGATCTATAGGAAATTATATTGAGGTTTGAATAGAGATTTTTGAATGTAGTTTTTCATTCATCTATATCAGCTTCTAAACCTAAATATTTTTCAATTCCATATCCTACTCCTATGTAAAGTGTTTTTAGTGAAGATCATATCAAAAATCTTATAAAATATGAGTTTAATGTAATATTGGATGAGTTTTAGAAAACTGGGGATATGATGTTTGTGGGATTTCAAACACATGCCACAAAGACCTTGGAGCAGGTTAGAAAATATGTAAAGAAAGATTGGAGAGATAAAGACATAATACAATGGGACATTATCTTTTATATTAGTAGGATATTTACTAAATATAATCTAAAGACCAAGTGAAGATCCTCAGATAGTTATCTAAGAATTCCATATCTGAATCAGGCCTTCAAACCTCATGTGGATAAGTTAAAGGTTATTAATCCACTTCTGGAAGCCTTTTTGGATAACAAGTAAGATTATTTCTAGGCCATGAAGAATGGGTTCATATATATAAAGTATTTAATTAGACTACTCAAGCATTACCTTTACACTTTCAATACTTATATCTTGGCTCCTATTTCCTTAGAACCTCCTTCTAAAAACTCTTATACTAACCCCTTTATATTGTATCATAGACGGGCGGTTCAATATCTTCACCCTTTTTATAGATGTGTGGTTATTAAAGAACCTACTTCCACCTATTCACCATAACTTAACCCTCTTTCTTCAACCTCTACTAAAAAATGAAAGGTTACTATTATTACTTTTGACATTAGGGATACTATGTCTAACACCGATTCTGGTTGGAGTACCTAATAATATCTTTTTTGTAATCCTTTTTGTATTATAAATTAAAAACTTTGTTTATATTCACATATTTCCCTTTTCTTACTTAATCTATTTATTTTCATATTATATGGAATAATTTTTGATAATATGTAAAGGGGTAGAAATAATGATAGTTCAATATATTTAATCTGTCATGATTTTTGATCATAAAAAATGGGGGTGATTATTGGATTAATCCAGAAACTCCTTATTTTAATAATCCCAAATCATGTTTCTTATGTTGTTAATGACCCTTATGTTTTATGATAGTAAAAAAAATTTATATAAAAAATTATGAAAAATTGGATAATTATTTAAGTGAACATGTTAACCTACCATGAATTTCAAGTGACCACATGAACAACCAAGTTCCTATGTGTAATATGATCAAATTTTCTCTAATTATTGAACTGATTTCATGAAGAGTTCAGTTGAACACATGAATAATTCATCCTACTACATGAAGAAATGAAGTGACCATGAAAAGTGATCATTCTAAGTGACCATGCCAAGTGACTATGATAAGTGACCATAGAAAGTGATGGGGGAAAGTAACCATGATAAGTAACCACAAGACAAAGTGACCATGGTTAAGTGAATACTAAGTGACTATGTTTAACTTAAGTAGCAAGAAATATTCAAATCTATAATAGATATATTTTGGAGAATTTATGTTTTTTAGATTAGAATAAATAGTACAAGAATTAATTTATGAATATACTCCAATGAATAATTAGATAAGGTGGTCTATTTAAGAAGAAAATACACTTGTAGAAAAGTGGTGTGTGAGATAGTGACATAATGAAAAATATACACTGAGAACTCACTATGAAATAATTATTCACTATACACTTCCACAACACTATTTTTGGACCTCTTAGTGAAACACTTGGTTGAAGATATTTTAAGGATATATTTAAAGACAATTGATCAACCAAAGTTGACTAGATTGAGCTACTTCAGACTTACTCTCTTCCCATCTATTTCTCTCTCTACTTTTAGCTTAATTTTTGATATGTGTCTACATTACTCTATATATCCATTAACACATGCCTCTATATTGTATTGATGAGTATCATATATCTTTATTATATTATTTACACTAGTTATCCCACATATAACTATTTAAGAGGCGGTGTGTATCCTAGAAAACCTTGTATATAGTTTTTTTAAAACCTTATCCAAGATATGGATAAAGTTTATTATTTAATAAATATCTTGGTAGAGGGTGATTCCAAAGTGGATAGGGCTAGGTATCTTATTAAGACTGAACCTATTGTTTTTAATCCACTGTGTGTTTTCCAATTTTATCTAACTTATTTTAAAACCAATTGTTTTAGTTCTCAAAATTATTTAAAAAAACAATAATCAAATAGTTATCTTTAATCAGTGTTTTATATACCATGTTTAAATTGATTATATTCATTTAAAATTTAAAGTTATTTTGGAATTTTTTACTCGGTTGTGATCAAGTCTTTGAGAAATCCTTTGAAAACATTAAATTATATATTTCAACTATTTTAGTTAATTAGGACATGTTTATAAAAGGGAAATTTTTTTAAACAAAAAATTATTAATTGGAAACTCAATTCACCCCCACTCGAGTTTTCCACTCAGAACAAAACATAGAATACCAGTTTCAATCATTTTAAAATAAGATCCTTATTTTACCTCCTTAATTTGATGATATTTACAGTAATCTTCCATTACCCAGTTAACCATGGTCACAATTTATTATCCTCAAATGGATGGAAAATTATAATAGATGATCAAAATGTTAGAAGACATGCTCTAAGCTTGTGTTATAGATTTTAGAGGATAATGGGAGGATCATACACCATTAGTAGAGTTCTTGTATAATAATAGTTATCAATACTCCATACATATGGATAATTTCAAAGTATTTTATGACTTTTATTGTTAGTCTCCACTTTTTCGGTAGAGTCTGGAAATTTTTTTGTTATTGGGACCTAGCATTATTCTAGAGATGACTAAGAAAATTTAGATGATCATAAAAAGAATGGTGACAACTTAGAGTCATTATAAATCCTATGAAAACCATCTTCATAGGCTATCATCATTTTATGTAGTAGATCATGTGTTTTTGAGAGTATCTCTAAGGATAGGGCATCAGAGTTTGGTAAAATAAGGTAAACTGTCTCCTTAGAACATCAACCCCTTTGAAATATGTAATAGATTTTTGATGTGTATTATCTGTTGGATTTAACATCATGATTTAAATCCACAAATAATGTATTTCATGTATATCAATTGAAGAAGTACCAGCCAGATCTTGACCATTTGATTTGATGGGACTATACTGATCTTGCATCAGATGCTACTTTTCTACACGTGATGATATAGATTTTGGATAGATAAGAGAAATTATTACAGGGAAAGAGTATTTGTTTTTTGTGGGTTTTATGATATCATTCTCAGATTTAGTAGGAAACATGGGAACATTAGAAAGAGATGATAGAACAGTGGCCCAAACCTTTCCAAACCATTATAAATATTATGTTTTTTAGTATGGAAAGCCTAATTGTGGGGAGAATGCAACACCCTTAGTTTAATTCATTTCCTTATGATCCTAGTTTTTAAATCATTTTCATGGTTTGGTTGGGTTCATGGATCATTGGTGAGGTTTTTGGAGAGTTTTAGAGGTGACAAATTATTTTGGGCCTACCATGAGTATAAAAATAGCTATGGTTGTGGGAATTTTGTGCAGGGAATGTACTTGTATAACACATATAGGCCAAAATTACAGACTTCTAGGCATGGTTAAGGGCATGGTGCCTTGGGTGGATTACTATGGACAAAAACCTGAGAGGCCTCACCACATCATGGTCTTGGGTGTGGTGAGCCTAAAATAGCTAAGTGTCTTACAGAAGGACATGGTGACTAACCATGGTGTGCCTCTTTCATGTCTCTTATTTGAAGGTACCATGACCATTTTAGCTCCACTAGGATGTGGTGTTGGTCAATCCATTTTTTAAATGGCCATTTATCATAAAGATTCTTGGGGATAATTTATTGGCTCCACATGCAATCTTCATGAAATAGTTTTAATGTGGTTTTGAGTAAAAATCAACTCCTATAACACTTTTATTTCCTCTTTTTATAGGTGTTTTGGTCTGGAGTTTTAGGGAAATCTTTTGGATGAATTTTTTTGGTTCATTTGTGGAGATTTTGGGAAGGATAATTATTAGTTATGTAGTTTATTATTCTCTCTTATTTGTGGTGTAATTAACTTTATGTAGGTGACTTCTCAATCACTCCATTATTTATGGAATTTTACGTATTGGATTTCTAAATTTCTTAATGTGATTTTTCAATATAAAACCAATGTTGTATGTTTGATTAAAAATATTGGCCTCCATTGATTTAAGTAATTCATTCAACCTGTTTAATAAATGTTTTGTATTTTAATTGATTTTTTTTAACCTTGTGGAAACTATGTTTTTAATGGTTTGAGAATTAAATTATTATTTCAATGTTTTTTTCAAAATTAAAGGAATGTTTTGGTTTGGATAAAATGGTGTTGGTCAAAAAAAACTCATGGAAACATTGACTTATTTTTGAGGTGATTTCATTTGTTGACAAAGTGGGTTTGATTGTTAGAAAAGAGGGTTTCCATGGAGAGTTTTCAAGTTGAATAGATATTTTTGATATACTATGTTGACAGAGAATCATAACAAAACAATGAAATATCTAGAGGTGGTACAAAAAGAACATATTTAAGGTGGTGCAGTTTTCTAGTGTTTGCCAATTTTTTGGGCCTCAAAATCAGAAATTGGGGAAACATGTTTTTGGAAAAGGAAATTGCACGCAAGATCTAAGGTGGTTTGGAAACTTGCGCACAAGGCATGTTTCAGGATCAGAATGTCAAAAAATGGAAAAGGAATGAAGTGTGCGAAAGATTCGGAGTTGCACGAAAGATGAGGTTGCATGAAAGAATTTTGCGCACCTAATGCGACATCAAATGACATTTTACACGCTCGTAGAGAATATTTCACAACATGGTGAATCTTCCGTGCGGGTGTCGACGACACTTATAAATAAGAGGTGACCCCCCTCATTCGAACAAAGATAAAAAATTAGAGAGAATCCGAGCTCCGGATCACGTAAGAATTTTATGGAAATGGAGTTGCACAAAATATTTTGAGTTGCATGCAAGCTAAGAAAGTTGCGCATAATATTTGAGTTGTACGTAAGATTAAAGTTGCACACAAGGGGTGTTTCACGATAAAAGTGGAATCTTGCACACAAGGCATTAAAGTTGCACGCAAGATGTATTAAGGGGTGTGTGAAAGATTTGGAGTTACCCAGTAGTACTGTGGTAAAGTGGTATTCATTAGTGGATGAAAGTGGGACATCAATAGAGCATATAAATATAGTTAAGTATGCATTCATTTGTGATAATTAAGGGACCTACATTTCCATAAACTATGTTTGACGTACAAGTCTATAAACTGTGAGTGGATTCCTTTCCAAGAGCAGTGAGCGAAGGAAGAGGAAGAAGGTTATCCTTTCTACCAGTAGTGATCCAGAGAGAGAGAAACAGTGTGTGATACTTGGAAATGTAGTGATCTGAGACTAAAAATTGTAAAGGTAGTGAGCCTAGGAATAAAAGTGATCTATCCTGAACCTTGAGATTTAGTTTCTGAATCTTCTTATAAAGGTAGTGAGCCTATGTATCAACTGATTGATTCTCAATGAGGGTAAACCAAGTAAAAATCTATTTCTCAACTGATTGATTCCATTCATTTCATCCAAAGCATCATCATCAGATAAATAAGAAAAGAAGTGATCATAATATATACACAAGTGCAAAAAAAGTGACCCTTGTGATAAATAGGTAAAGATCTAGTGGGGAAGTAATAATGTGAAAAAGAATATTTATACCCTGATTCACCCCTATCTCATGGTATATAGGACCCTTTTGGTCCTAAAAATTTGTATTAGAGGGAATGTTTCTTTTATCGTATTTGTTTTCTCTAACTTGGTTCAGTATATTCCTTAAGTTAAAGATTCAGTCTTCTCTTATATTTGTGTGCCATGGAAAAGGGAATAACTTCAAAGAAGAATCATAAGTCTTGTGAAATTATCCAGTATGGAAGTGTCAATGGAAAAAGTGTGATTCAGTTTAAGGAATCAAGTAGTTAACAGAATAATGATTTGTATAAATAATACAATGAAAATACTTAATCATTAAATAATAGAAGGAATGAAAAAAGAACCTGATATTCCAAGTGATTTTGAAACTACTGACAATGAAGAAACACCCAAAAGGTGAAAGGTGGAAGTTGTCCATGAAACAAAGGAATTGGTTTAGAAGTTGAATGAAGAGATTAAATCTAAATATATCTGGATCCAAGAAATAAAAATTGAGGTTAACAACCTAAGAGGATTAAATCAAAGGTTTATTGACGTATCCACTAATCTGAGGAAGCAGAATGATTCTCAAGATGAATAACTACAAAATTTGTCTCTAAAGAGAGAAAATCTCAAAGATGATGTCAAGGGAAAGAATATAAACTCAAATGAAGTTCGGAATCTAAAATCCAGAAATGATGATCTTACAACATAGAAATCTGAACTAGTTTAAAAGAATCAAACGCTAAAACAAGAGAAAGAATCCTTCTCTGATATTGATCAATAAAAATTGAAAATAAAGGAGAAAAGTGATATAGTAGATAAGATTACACTAGAAATAGAAGATGAGATGAGTAGTGGGAAGAATTTTAGAAGAGAAATCAATTCTCAACTTGAATCAACATATAAGAAGATTCAACAACTAGATGAAGAGATAGAATTAGTTAATAAAGAAATAGAGAAATCAAATGAAAAAGGAAAGCCTATGTTGAAGGATTCACTACACTTACTATTCGATTATCCTTCGAAAGGTGATGATAAAATGAAAAGAATGTATGCTGTTTCTGTGGATAAGTAAGAACATATTTTCTCATCTTAAAGACCACATAGTATGGGAATGTTTGGAATTTCATATGATGATCCCACTCCCAATAATGATAGAAAGAGAGTTGGGAAAAGTTCCAAAAAATGTGGAAAATCTTGTAGGTGATGGTGATAGACCTAATAAGACATTTACAAGAAGTAGTGACAATATGTGTTATTTCTGTGGGATTCGTAGACACACATAAATATTTTTAGAGGATTTAGAATATATTTCATGAAATAAAGATATAAAAATTTCTAAATCTTAGAATAAGAAGAAGCATCTTAAGAGGACTGAAAGAAGATTCTCTCAGAAGAAATTATCCATGAAGTGTTTCTATTGTGGAAGAATGGGACACACCATGAGTATGTGTCAGGATGACCATGAGATCAATGTCATAAGAAGAATTCAATAAGAATCAAAATCTCAGTTGAGAAATGATGAAATGAGGTATGCATTTAATAGAAGATGTTTCATATGTTATAATCATGGTCATTTGTCTAGAAATTATAGAAAGAAGAAAGAAAGAATGGAAAAAGAACCCAAAAGGTGATTCTTGACTCCAGTGATTTATAACGAGAAATTGTACATTAGAAGACAAATTGGTAAGTTGAAAAATATATTTACTACCTCAGGGAAATCACAAGGATCTGAAAAAAAGTTGTATCAATCACCTCCTCTATCACACTCAAAACAACTCTCTTGGAGAGAATGTGAACAAATTTGGAAGATTAAGGGGATATCTACACTAGTTGTGAGTAAGAAGAATATGAAATAAGTGAAAAAATAAACCCCAAAAAGAGAGGGTAGAATGATTCAAACAACTAATAAAAGAAAAATGAATGAATTTTGTATTAAAAAATCCATATCTCATTCCACATACTGAGAAGTGAATACAAGTGGAGAGATTCCTACTTAGAGAAGGAATCAAGGGAAGTGGTATATTGGTGGAACATCAAATAAGGAATTTCCCCCAGTGGGTTTAAACCCCAAAGTGTGAGAAATACCAAGCCTAAATAATCTGAATATCAGAAGAAGAATCAGAATGTGGGTGATGAATACCTAGTCATATGGACAGAACAGTTGGAGTTGGGTAGGCAGTTGGAGCAGGCAAGGAAATAGTGCAAGGATTTGCAAGAAAGAATCAAAGGGTTGACCCATCAGAATCAACCAAAATTCTCTTCTTTAGGATTCTAGAGGTTCACTTCTACCTATGGGTTTAAATGATACTAACTGATGTTCAAGTATTTTTGGATTTTTGGGGAGATACGATCTAAGGAGAATTAGCATCAAAAGATGAAAATTAGTGATGTGATGTGATCCAGAATGTCAATTGATTCAGATTAGTTAACAGAGATAAAGAAGAAATCTAGAAGAATCTCATGAAAGGAGTTAATGTTATACATATGCATGAGATAGGTTTTGTTGGTGGCTCATTTCAATGTACCACATGAGAATAAATAATGTAGGAGAAGGAGAATGACTGTGGGTAAAAACATTGGTCCCAATAACATGAAGAGTTGCACATCATAGGGGGAGATCTCTATCTCCTAATTAGATGAAATAGACCCAGGGGGAGAAAAAGTGGAAGATGTTGATTCAGAAGAAGATACAGATGATGAATAAGAATAATTCAAGTCTATATTTGTGAAGAAGACAAGGAGTCGAGATGAAATTGACAGGAAGAATATCATTAGTGACCAGTTAGCTTCAGTTCATAAAAGAAGAATGTAATCAGTGTAGTAGATGTATTTTCTATCTTAGATAGAGTCTAAATGCTTTGCTGACGTAGCTGAAGATGAAAAATGGGTTCAGGATATGAATGAAGAGCTAGATCAGATTGAGAAGAATCAGAAATGAGAGATTGTTTCAAGGCCATCAGATAAGAATGTCATCGAGACTAAATGGGTCTATCACAAAAAAATGAATAAATATGGCTTAATGATTTGAAAAAAATAATGAATAGTGTGCAAAGAATACTCCCAGATAGAGGGAATAGATGTTTATGAGACATTTTCACCCGTTGCAATGAAAGTTCAAAGTATTCCAGATGGACATCAAATCTGCATTTTTGAACGAGGTTCTAGAATAAGAAGTTTACATTGAGTAGCCAAATGGTTTTATCATTCATGAAGATGAGAATAAGGTTTTTCGGTTGAAGAAAACAATATATGGTATGAAATAAGAATCAGGATCATGGTACTAAAGGTTTGATCAACATTTGAAAAAACTTGGGTTTCAGTGTGGTGGAGTTTATTACAATATCTATTTCAAAAATGATAGTAATCATAGGATGATGGTGCTGGTTTATGTCGATGAAATAATATTTTGTGGATCAGATGAAGCTCAGTGCAGACAGTATTCTGAATTCATGAAAAGTGAGTTTGAAATGTCAATGATTGGAGAGATAACATTTTCCCTTGGTTTATAGGTGACACAATGAAGGAATGACATTTTCATTTCTCAATCCAAATATGCCAAGGAAGTTATGAGAAGATTTGGAATGTAAAATTCCAAGGAGATGAAGACTTTGGTTTCCACCCAAATGAAATTATTAAAAGATTATGATGGAAAGGTGGTTAATGTAACAGAATACAAGAATATTATTGGAAGTTTACTATACCTGATAGTGACAAGTCCTGATATCGTTTTCGCCACATTCCAAGCAACATGATATTAAAGTAATTCCAAGGAACATCACATTCTTTAAGTGAATAGAATAATTCACTATATTAAGGGCACTGTGGATTTCAGTTTGATGTATAATGTTAAATCTCTGCTAGAGCTTTTAGGATATACATATACAGATTGGGATGGTTTAGTAGATGATAGAAAATCAACATCAAGAGGTGCTTTCTATCTTGGTGTATTGTGTATTTTGTGGCTAAGAAATAAGAAATATTTTATTTCATTGATCACTATAGAAGATAAGTATATTGTGACCAATAAGGAATGAACATAGTTATTGTGGATGAATTAGAAGCTTGATGATATGGGAGTTGAAGTGAAGTCTCCGATTGGAATCCATTTTTATAATTCGAGTGATATAAATATTATAAAAAATCCTATCCATCATTCTAGGACCAAGCACATTGAAATCAAATATCATTTTATTGAGAAGGTGGAGCAAGGGCTAGTGAAGTTGGAATATGTGCATACAAAGCTAAATATTGATGATATTCAGATGAAGGCCTCACCCAAGGAAGCATTCAAGAGTCATCAAATGGCTCTGGGAGTTCATTCGACTCCCCACATTTGAAAGAGTGTGGATGTGGAACCACCCCTCTCCCCGAGGTATGATGTGTTTTCCTTAATGTACTAATATGTGCTCTCTACTATATTATAGAACACAAAGGAGTGACCTATGGATTTGTTGACAAAGGGGGAGAAAGAGTGACTCCTAAAGGGGGAGAAACTATGGATAAATAAGTGAGACATTGTCTTTTTCAAAGACATGGGGAGAAACTGATAGGTAGAACAACAATATAGGGGGAGTTTATCAAGACAGGTGAAGAAACTGATAGGGGGAGCACCATGATGAGAGTATGTGGAGTTTGAAGTGATCATCTAGATCTTATCTTGGACAACACAAGAACCAAATAATTGAAATATGATTTTTAAAACTGATTATTCTAGAAGTGATCAATCAAAGAATAAATATCACAACACCTGTAAATCATGATAAAAGCAAAAGAGTGGTGTTGGAATCGTGTTAGAAGGATTCCTGCAATCAAAAATTGGTATCAGTTTGGTAAAAATAATTGGTGTTATAAATTTAGTGGTTCATTGATGAACTTTTCATACTACTCTTGTTTCTCATGCCGAGAATTGCTCATGTGTACTTAGAGTATGTGGTGAGTGAATCTCCGGTCGCTATCTAAATCACAAGAGGAAAATGATGGTGTATGGTTGGAGAAGCTTCAGTGAGGTATTAAGTTGGAGAGAATCATTACGAGAAGAGTTTTCAACATACCCAAAGGGAGATATTGTTGGTCAAAAATCCCTCAAGGAAATATTGATGTATTTTTGAGGTTATTGTGTTTGTTGAAAAAGCCAGGTTGCTTGTTGGAAAAGAGGGTTTCCAGGGTGAGTTGTCAAGTTCCAGAGATATTGTTGAAATTATATGTTGATAAAGAACAATAAAAAAGGAACGGATGATTTGGATGTGGTACAAAAAGAATAGATCTAAGGTGGTATCGTTTTCTAGTGTTTGCCAATTTTTTGGGCCTCAAAATTGGAAAATGGAAAAACATGTTTTTGGAAAAGGAAGCTACGTGCATGATCTATGGTGGTTTGGAAACTTGTGTGCAAGGAATGTTTCAGGATTAGAATGTTGAAAAATGGTAAAGGCATGAAGTGTGTGAAAAATTAGGAGTTGCGCGAAAGATGAGGTTGTGAGAAAGAATCTTGCGCACCCAATGCAATGTCAAATGGAGTTTTTGCACACTTGAAGAGAATCTTGCATGACACGGTGAATCTTCTACGCAGGGGTTAGTGACACTTATAAATAATAGTCGACCTACCTCATTCAAAAAAATATCATCACTTAGAGAGAATTTGAGCTCTGGGTCATGTAAGAATTTTATGAAAAGGGAGTTGCGTGAAATATTTTGAGTTGCGTGAAAGCTAAGAAAGTTGCATGTAAGATTTGAGTTGCATGTAAGATTGAAGTTGTGTATAAGGGGTGTTTCGGAAAAAAACTGGAATCTTGCATGCAAGGCATTAAAGTTGTGCACAAAACGCAGTAAGGGGTGTGTGAAAGATTTGGAGTTACCCAATAGTACTATGGTAAATTGGTATTCATCAGCGGATGAAAGTGGGAAATCAATAGAGTATCTACATATAGTGAATGATGCATTCATTTGTGATAATGAAGGGACCTACATGTCCATAAACTATGTTTGACATACAAGTCTATAAACTGTGATTGGATTATTTTCCGAGCGCAGTGAGCGAAGGAAGAGGAAGAAGGTTATCTTTTCTACCAACAGTGAGCCAGAGAGAGAGAAATAGTGAGTTACCCTTAGGAAAGTAGTGAGCTAACCCTAAACATTGTAAAGGCAGTGATCTTGGGCATATAAGTGATCTAGATCAAACCTTGAGCTTTAGTGAATTTTGTACAATGACACATTGTCATTTTATTCTCCTTGGACGTAGCCCAGTGAGGGAGAACCAAGTAAAAATATCTGTTACATCTTCTTGCTTCCATTCGTTGCATCAAAATCATCATCATCAGATAAAGAAGAAAAGAAGTGATTATAATATACACACAAGTGAAAACAAAGTAACCCTTGTGATTAAGATGTTAAGATCTAGTAGAGTGGGAATAATGTGAAAAAGAATATCCATACCCTAATTCACCCCCTCTCAGGGTATATAGGCCCCTTTTGGTCCTAACAAAAGGAATAATAGAATATGGCCTTAGAATAAATGGGTGGTGTGTGTTCATATTTTAATTGTATGGGGAATTTTTGGTTTGAAATTAGTAGTCAGTGCAAGATTAGAGCATGAAAGTATATCACCAAGTGACATCTTGGTGATGGATGGATCACCAATCATGAGTATTGGGATTATCATTTGGCATGCATGTGTGTGTGAACAGATGGATGTGGTTGGTTATTCCAAATAATGAATAATCATTCTTATTTCAATTTAAATTATTTTAAATTGATAAATTTCTTTTCTGTTCCTTTATTTTGTTTTGAATAATATGTTTTTAAACTATGATATAACTTGTTCTTATCCTAGTGGATTGTGTGGGAATATTTTTGTGGTTTTCCTATTGGGATTTTTACTCACCATCTGTATATGAAATTTAGTGAGTATGCAAACATTATTCTTCATGATCTAGGTAAAGGAAAGTTATAAAATTTCACTAGTGGAGCATCACAATATAGCTTCCTTGAGATGTTTAGAGTTCAGAGATTCTTTATTAGAGTCATCGGTGTGATTCCATATTGATGTTGCTATGTTGGTATGTATTCTAATTTTCTTGATTCACTTTATTATAATTTTTCAATGCTACTCTGGTTTTATTGTTTATTTTTCTTCTTTTTAGTTATATTGGATATAATCGTGGATTATAAAGGTTGGTTTGGTTTTATTTTTTTTATTCTTTGTTGTGTTTATTTTTTTTAAAAGGTCAAATATTCTCCCAATGTTTCAGTCAGCCCTTGGAATTTAATGCCATTCTTTAGTGTCTTGGGGACATTACCTAAAGTTATTGGGACCTTTGACATGGCCTAAGACAATGGGTTGGGTGAGGATGATGCATTACAACACCATATCCACTAAAAGGTGATCAATAGTTTGATTATGTAATGTATATGGTCAACATTTTTAGTCAAACATTTTTGAAAAACCTCAAGAAAATGGTTGAAAAAATAAATTAGTTTTTTTAATTACCATACTGTAATCGTTTGTACATAATTTTTTTTATTAATTTCATGCACGTAGAAAAAAAATCATGTGATAGTGTCATTGTAATGTTTCAAATTTCACCTAGAAAAAAAAATAACGGAATTAAGGATATGTTGTATATGCTTAATATGGGGATAAGGGAAGATTTGGCATCAATAATGGGAAAAAGTAAGGCTTTTATTCCACCCATAACTTACACTCTTTCTAGAAAAGAGTGATATAAATTTTTTAACTTCATGAATGATATAAAGGTTCTAGATGAGTACTCATAAAATATCAAGAATATTTCATCAATGATTGATTTAAAGTTAACGGTCCTAAAATCACATGTTTTTCATGTTTTTATGGAATATTTAATGTCTATATCTTTACGCTTCATTATTCTTGAATTTTTTTGAAACAAGATAACCAAGATTTATTTCTTTTTCAAAGATATATGTAGTAATGTATTCTACCTGATGAAGTTTCCATATATGGAAAAGGAAATCACTATCATATTAAGTGAATTGGAGGTGTTATCACCTCCAAAATACTTTTTATTTTATTAAATGGAAAATGGATAAATATCCTATAAAGATACAATTAAGGGGGTATGATGTAATGGAGCCCAAGAGCATCTACCCCAACAAAGTTAGTTCCCTCAGGAGGAAAGAAACCAAGACTAGAGAAGAATAAGAGCCGATCATCCTGATATGCTCTAAAAAAAAGAAAGTTAGCCACAACATTACCCTCATTCCTAGTATGTAGGATGTACACATGGTTGTTCATTAACTGCTTTAACCTTTTGATGGAGTATTCGATGGACCAAGGAATGTGTCCTTTTCATGAAATTGCATTATAAATTGTTAGAGAATCAGTCTTGATATCCCTAATAATAATGTTCCTCTGATTACATAGGATCAATTCTATGAGGATAGCACAGGCTTCCACTTGAAGAGAGACTCCATTCCCAAAGAAAGTTGAGATAGCCACCAAACCTAGCCTTTGGGGTCTTTGATCACTCCCCCACCATGCATAACTATCATATATCTCAATACATATGTTTATATCTTTCCCCCAAGATTAGAGGATTAAATTTGATCCATTTCCCCTGAGTAGTTGTGCCATTGTTGGAAGAGGGATGTGGGAGAAATATGGCCATGAGATAAGGTCCATCACTGAACCTTTTCATAACCTACATAAGTCTAGAACTAAGTTTTTGATTTTGAAATGTATTATTGGTAAGGTCCCCTATGAGGAATGATGATTCTTGTCATTTCCAGATGACCATAGAACCTAAAACTTAGTAGTGAATATTAATGATCTAGATTTCCTCTCTAGGCTAGGTCAATCTGCACATTGTAACTATTGGTGGAGGAAGGTTTTAGTAGAAACAAACTGATCAGACCACCTTATAAACTGTCTGAAAGAGCTCAAAACGTCCTTCACACAATCACTATTGAAGAACATGTGATTCATAGACTCATAATTTGGCACCCTATAATAGAGACATTTAGAAGCAAGGTTGGACCCATTTTGATGGATTCTCTCATCGGATGGAAATACATTGTTCCAACTTTCTGTAACAAAAAATATAACTTCAAAGGGATCTCATTGAACCATAAATAATATCCCTAAAGATCCTGAGGAGAATAAATAGCTTGGGTGCTATGAAAATATTTAATAGTGAAAATACCCGCAGTAGATCTAGTGAAAATGCATCAATCCTGATCATTCATTAACATAATATTGTCAAACATACTTCACTAATTATCATCTAAGGTGGAACTGATGAATTTGGGATGTTCATTTGCCTCTCTGAATCTAATATTGGGAGTGGGGAAGTGTGTAAAGCTGAGATTAGTCCCTGACTAGTTCTGGAACCAGAAAATAATGCCACTCTTTCTAATTAACCACTGAGAGTGATGCTAAAGGATAGAGATATAAGGTTGGATCATATTCTGAATTTTGGAGGCTTTAAATCTGGACGCATTTCCATAATTTCCATAATTACTTTTCATGTGTTTACCCCATAAATTTCCCCCCTCTATTATCTCCTAGGAAAGTTTTTCATGAAGACCATTCATGGTTCCAAAAATAATCTTAAGGTTAATACCCCCTTCCTTTATAGGTTTATAAAGCTTGTTCCAAGAAGCCCAATTGTACTTACCTTCCAAGTACCCATCCCATAGAAAGGATATTAGAGTTTTATCTATGTGGTAAATCAAATTATTTGGAGCCTTTATATTGGATAGCATATGAATAAGGATGGTGGAGAGATTGGAATTAATCAAAGTGATTCTCCCTTCAAAAGATAAGAACCAATTTTTCTAGTTGAGAATGCCACCCATGATTTTTTCAATGACCATGTAAAAGTTCTTGATGAGAAGGGTATTCAGGGAAATTGGGGAACCCAGATAGATCATGGGGAAAGAACCTTTGTGCATTCCAAGAATGATTTCCATCCCTGTATCCTCCTCACAGAGCATTTATTAGGAACAAAGATGTTTCTTTTCTCACGGTTGTCAACTTGGATGATCCAAGTGCAATAGACATCTAAAGATTAATTAAACCCTTGAATTGACCTTATGCTACCATTATCAAATAACATGGTGTCATCCATAAACATAATATGGGATATACCTCTAACCAATTATTTATTACAGTAAGGGATAACCTTTCCCACAATAATTTAATGATTAAAGTAGTAGCTGAGGATGTATTGGGAAATGATGAACAGAGAGGGGGAGAGGGGATCTCAATATCTAAATCCTCTAACAGATTTGAAAAACTAAAACTGTTTTCCCATAACATAAGTAGACACCCATGGAGAGCTAAAATAATGAAAGAGAATATCAATGACCCACATAGAAAACCCCATGCATTTAAGGACCTTTTTGATAAAAATCCATTCAACTCTATCATAAGCTTTTATCATATCCATTTTAATGCCACATTAATACCAACATTATTTAGGTTGATGTCACTAATCACTTCATTGGCCAAGGTAATAGCCCCTTGAATTGATCTACCTTTCTCAAACCCATGTTGTTCTTTGACCACCCATCTTAGAAGAAAGGGAGAAAGTCTTTTGTTAAGAACTCTAGAAAGGACTTTGTATGGGACATTTCATAGGATAATAGGTCAGTATTATTTTAGATACTGAGGATCTTTGACTTTGGGAACTAGAGAAATTTTAGTATCACATGAAACTTGAGGAAGATTATCGCCTTTGAATAAATCATGTACCATACTAAACAAACTTCTCTTCACTATATCCCGAGAGGTTCTGTAAAATGAAGCAGGGAAGGCATCCGACCAAGGCGCACTGTCCGTATTTATGGACCAAATCACTTCATGAATTTCATTACAATGGGACTCCTAAGGGTGGAGGAATTTTTGGAACATATTTTTTCATAATTAACATTACAGAGTGGGAGTAGGATCACATTTCAGTTTTACGTAATATATTAGAGTCTATTCTATATGTTAAAATCCAAAAATTAATTCCTAGGTGTTTTAATACATCAAGGGATGAAATATAGATATAAAATACACATTGTTGATAGTTGATAGGATGGTTTTGAGACCATATTTTTTTGGAGTCATATATAAATCCTAATTCAACTTCATAACATATTTGATGACTAACTAGGAAACCAAATGAACATGTATTGGCTTATAATGGTTATATAATTAATGGTTATAAATTATATAAAAAAGATCAATATGAATATAGTACTAGGAAAATTAATGGAGTTCCTAGTATATTTGATGTAATGAATGTATATGGTGTAAAGAAAAAAAATATTTCACATAAATATTTCATACTTTGGAATCATCGAAAAACTTTGGGAGTTGGATCATACAATATTAAATGTGCATATTTTTCAATGAAAATGGGTTGATAAGACTGTAGTTAAAATTGATGAATTGGGATTTATGAAATTGGATTTCCGTAGGGAAGGTTATAATAAAGCACCATTTATAATTGAATTATAGGTATTATAAGTATTTTATATCTCAAATTATACAAATAGAATATGGTAAATTATTCTCTCATCAATCAAAACCATAGTAGTGTTAGATGTAAATTCAATTGAGGCTAATCCTTTTATCAGGACATCAAGATCATTTTATGGAACTCCTAATGCAGATGGGGTATTGTATGCCATAGGGGACCATAAGGAGGGAATTTAAATAATGGATTGATGGGTCATATCCCTTCAAATTTTAAAGAAAAAAAGAGATTTCAATAATCAGGTTAAATATTTCTTTAATATACATTGTGTTACCTCATAATATTATGTTTTCACTACTACATTTACATAATCTAAATTAAATGTTCAACTACTTAGACAAATAATGACTCCTCTATATGATGATGCTCTCAATCCCAAGGAACAATAAGTTTCTCCACATGATGATGCTACAAATCCTAAGAAACAACATATTGACAATGTTGAAATCAAATAAATGGTGGAAGGTGGACATCTTATATTTTAGAAAAATCAGGAGCATCACAACATGATAATATTATTTAAACATATTAAGGAAAGAGGAAAAGGCATACAATTTGAGGTTAGATGGAATACACATGACCAGAAAGTTGACCCTAACATGTCTATTTTCATTAGTAACATTAGGATAACCACTCGAATGCATGTTCCAATTGATGTAGATACATTGTACAATTCCTGTGTTAAAAGAAATAATTTGGAAAGATATTAGGTTAACATTATGATATAATTTATCTATTTTACTAAAAAATAAAATATTGAAATATTGATTCACTCTACATTATCACTTATAGATTTAATTTATATTAGATTAATATCGAATTAAATTTGTATTAAAAGTTTCAATAAAGTATCATAGAGTATTTAAAACAATTATTATGAACCATCATATCAGGGATGATGAAGGTAAAGTAAACCTCCCCCCACCATAGATATATACACACATTATTAACCAAGAAACATGGAATGTGTTTATTAAAAAAAAATAAGACCTAATATGATTTATTAAGAAAATAAAAAAAATACAATGAGTGGATGAGTTCAGGCATCATATTCCATCCCTCATTCAAATTAAAAAAGGAAAATAAAAAGATAACACAACCAAAAGAAACAAAATCAAACATCATATTTAGATATAATTACATGCCTCATATTCCTCAAACCAATCTAAATCATAGCTAAAAGAGTTATAAATGTTATATTTAACTATCCTCCCATCAACTAGAGGAGTAGATATAGTGATCATAGTAGGATTTAAGTTAGAATAGTTCTTACTAGGCCTACACTTTTTCTTAGGAGAAGATGAGAAGCTCTCATCACCAACCTTATTTATATTAGACATTGTATCCCTATAATAAGACTCATTATTTAGATCTTATCATCTTCATTAAGATATGATATATCCCCACACTTATAAGAGAATCCTAAAGAGCCCCAATCTACCTTGAGAGCTTGGTGAAAGATAGATTTTTTTGATCTTATATTTCACTAATTTCCACCCCAATAGGAAAAATATTTATAATATGATATTTCAAGATAGTAATAACCTCACCCCTATTATCTGGAGGTAAATACTGAGCCTAATATACTATAACCTAATAGGGGCCACCATAACTCAAATTCAGTCTTGAAAACTATTCATGAGAGACTGGCCTAGATCAATCTAAACCTTTCATCTGTCTATGCTAAATGACATCTTGCAATCTGACCTTCCTTAGACTTTGATACTGTAAAAAATCAAACCTTCCATCCACCTTGTATAACTTCTTAGATTCAACATCAAGCTCAATTGAGTTTACTATCCCAACATCAACTTCTATCTCCCATTTCTAGTCTCCAACCACCCCATTCAAATGAATATAGACAATCACCCTAGAAATTTTATTAGAAACATTATTTTAACTAGGAATAATCTAAAAATTTCCCCTCCCCATGACCAAGTTCAATTCAAAAGAACTTCCAGCATTTGAAGGACCTAAATCATGAAGATCTTGGAAAATTATGCTAGGAGAAGAATCATTCACAATGAGATGATATTTTTCTTCAAATACACTCCATCATGAAAAAATGTATTAAGACTCTAACATAGATTTGATGAATTATTTTTATTACAACACTCAAATGAATCACAAGATGTTGATCAAGTCATGTTAGGACCACCAACCAACACACACCTTTCCCTTGAAACTCCAATTGCATCAAATTGAACTTTTTTTAATACTTGTTAGATACTTTAGTATAATTATGAATTTTTATATAGAAATTTGAGTTAATAGTTCCTAGAAACTGGGTGCCCCTACCATCATAACAATAATTAAGGTACCTAGTGAAATCCTTCTTCTTTTGAAAGTGTTGATACACATTCCCCCTCAAAGAGAAAACTCCACACACCATGTTCCATTGAAAATCATCCTTATAATTCTTAGTGAAATTACACCCCAAAAAATAAAAATGGATTTTATCATACACAATTATCATATTGATATCATCATCAATATTTTCTAAAACAATATTATCAACCAATGTTGTACTCAAATAAATCTTAACTAAAACCCTAGAAAAATGCCCAAATATAACTATCTCAGTTTTCCTATTCATCTTAAAAGAAATCCGAACCAAAGTTACTATGTCATAGAGAACATTTGGATACTAAATAACCCAATTTAGACCATAGATACAGATTCCTACTTGATCATAGGTACTTTTGACAAAGTCAAGGTTGAAATCTAGAGTCCATTCATTAATATGAAGGGATCATAGTTTCAAGAAGAGTGAACTGAAGCTCCATGCTTTGAGTTTTAATTAATCCACGGGAAAAAGAGAATGATAAAATATAAAACCAAGAGAAATTCACTTCCGATCAGATAACCCCCATACATTATATACATGATTAATAGTTTCACCTAACCTTTAAGGTTTCATGCCTTTTGGTAATGTAATTTTAGAAATGAAATAAAACTTATGCATACTCAAACACACTAAAATTTCTTCAATGATTATAGTAACATGAGTCATCAATCCCTTCTTGATGATTCTACCCATAACTAAGAAGAAATTGAGTGACATGAAACCTTATTTTCTATCTTTTATCCCTTCTCTACTAAATCATCCTTTCTCATTTTCACAACTCAAACATCATTCCATATACCTCTAACCATAACCCCCTAAATATCAGGGATGGGCTCTCATGGAAACACCATTTATAATATTAAACCTTAAAGATTAGGTATTCCATCATAGTATCTTCCCAATTGTTAATATTTTACTTGAAAATAAATTTATTAATCAACGGGAGAGAATGTTGTAACTAGGAGGCTGATTATTGGATTTTTAGACAATATATATTGAATTTTTTGAAGATATATGTTAATTAAATACATGGAATTAAGTTTTTTGGAAGTTATTTAGGTTGTTATGGTGGTATATTTTTTTAGTAATATGAGGAAAATTTTTAATATTCATAAATTATTTAGAATTTATTCATGACGAGGATGTGAAGTGGGTATAAAGGTTTTAAGGTCCAAAAGTTATATATTCCAAAATTAGAGAACCTAAAAAAATTAAAATTCCAGAAGATGATTAGGTAGTGGATATTTAGGAATTTTTTTTGAAGTGTAACTAATGATATTTTGGAAGAATTTTTTAAGAAGTTACAGTGATAATAGATGTTGTGACATGAATTCCCAACTAAATAATTTCATAAGAGTCTATTTTTTTAATATATAAAGGTCTTCAAAAAGAGGAATAAAAATGTGTAAAAGGTTAGTAGAGGGTATATGGTGGAAAATAAAATACTATCATGGGGTATGATAACATGTCATTATTTAATTCCCCATAATTTTGGAAAAAGAAAACCACCCTGTATATGTAAGGGTAACCTGGAGTGATACATAAGAGTATTCTTGATCCAGACTCCAAATATGGAAAATGAAAAATACTCTCCATGTATGATTAAGGCTTTTGAAATATATAAAAATAGAAAATAGAATAACCTTTACTTTATATGTAACATCTTCCATTCCAATACACAATATATTCTAAAATAGGTAAAAATATCAAAGTCCCAATGCATCACATTAATACGTAATATTTGAGAAGTTGTATGATATATTTGGTTAAAATAAAAAAAATGTAAGAGGCATGTAATAAATAAAATAAACTAGTAGAAGAATATGATACACAAGTATTATCTATGAAATATAAGTATTTATACTTTTTCATTGGGTGAAAAAGACAGGTCACACCATGAGAAGAAGGACCAAATCATAAAGAGCATTCATCGAGTAGACCATGATCATACTTGAGAAGTTGAAATGGAATAAAATCTATTTCACTGGGCATTGTGAAGACCATTGTTACTATAAAATAGTAATATGATTAATGAGACACCATATTAGAAGCTGTGATGGATAAACCTCACACCATGAGAATATGGGTCACACTATTACTGGTTGGAAAAATGGTAAAGTCTAAAACATAAAGGGAAACATGCCAATACATAAGGGTAATATTTGGGATAAGTCATAATAAAAATATGGATTATGATATGACTTATAAATAAAAAAATATAATTGATAATTCTCTCATTGTAAGAATAATATCTATATCAAGAAGTGGTTTAAGTTGAATTTTAGTGGTGCTTCCAATTTAAAGGTGCATATGATGTGGGAAAGTTTCACAATGAAACCTATCAAGAGAAAGAGGTGTAATGTTTTTTATCTTGGACATGATAATAATGTGAAACACTATTTTTTGGAATATTCAGGGATCATGCTATAATGTTTTTAAGACCTGAGAAGAGCTGGAGAATCACACAATGATCTTCATTGGGTTAAATAGAAGATATTTTTTTCCAGATTTTTTGGATCTTATTTTTGACTAAAAATCATGTCATGGGGAATAATAACATGTCACTTTCAAGATGAAGGAATAAGACACCACTTATTGATGAATGGATCCACACCATGTATATTAGATTTCAATAAAACATGGTAGATTCAATTAGTGTTTAAAAATGGAGTGATGGAATGAGATTTCATGGATTCACTCATTTTGATTGGAACTCAATGAACACATTAAAACATGTGGAACACATGGAATGATATAGGATCCTTGAGGAGGATTAAATTAATCTCAATACATGAATCAATAGAGACAAATTTTTGAAGAGCTATAAAACTAGTTATAATATTTCTGAAAAGAATCTGGATTAGAATTAAATATCTAGTTTTTCTTGAGAACATAATTTGAGAGTCTAAGGATATTGATATATCCAATTATGATAAGTGAAGAAGAGTGTAGATCTATATAGAATATTTACATTTCTATATCTTGTTTAGTATGAGAGAGAATGATCTCAAAGAAGGCGATGCACTTCAACATCATGTTATTGAAGAAAGAGTAAAACAATATAAATCTTTTTTAGAATTATCTTCATCTATGGAGAAAGTGTTTCTACATTGATAGTGTGGAAGAAATATAATCAACCCTCTCAAATAGGTGTTGATATCATCTAGAATAGCATAAGGATAGTGTAGTTTAGAGAATATTAACAAAGAATCTATTTGGAGATGATCATGCAAGGAATCTTAGTAACCTATACTAATATGAAAGGGTCCTTATGGTATATAAACTATTCAAGATAACCTAACATATATAAAATGATTGTTTCCTTCCTCAAAGTAGTGTAATGAGGATAATAAGAGGAATTATCCATTGGATCAACAATGTCTTTATGGAACCCTATAAGGGTAGTGTCCCTTAGCATGAAGTGACCATGAACTAAAAACATACATCCACCTAAAGTGAGTATAGTGGATTCTGGTACACCAGAACATCGCCATGTGTATGATATTTTGATCATCCCTTAGTATAGAACCAAGTAAAATGCTTGTGATTTATGTGATATAAATTTTTCAGTCATGTTTATAATTATATGTGGCTAAGGGAGAGAGTGAGAGATTGAACGTGCTAATTCCAGTGTGGGAACATGATCTATGTGACCTAGGGGAATAAAGAAGAGAAAAGTTGTAATCGATGTTCATCGTGATTCACCCTCCTCTCTTTGGGCACTGCAGGTCAACCTAGTCCTGAAAATATATAACGTGTGTGTGCATGTGTAGACAATTTAAAATAATTAAATAAATATATATTCATGAATATTAATATTTTAAAAATATATAAATACACACACAAAAAAATATATATATATTTAAAAATATACACTAATATATATGTAAAAATATTAATAATATATATACATGTATTTATTTGGGTATATATATATAATTTATTTGTGTGTGTGGGTAAATATCTATAAATGTGTTTGTGTGTGTGTGTATTTATATACGCACATATATGTATATATGTATGTAAGTTTTTAGATTTTTGTATGGGTTTTAATATATATATATATATATTTGTATGTTTATATATATATATATATTATAAATGTTTATAACCAAAGTTAAATTAATATTTTGGACATGTTTCTTGAAAATGGAACTAAATTAAAAATTGACCCATATTTTAGAAACAATGATAAAAATACAATGGTAAATTATAAAAATTATCCATGTTTTTAAAAAATGTAGTTAAATTACAAAATTATCAATTTTTTAAGAAAACATAGCTGAAAACATGGCTAATTGCCTTTTTTTTGTAGTATTGCCTCATCTTGTAAGCTATCAAGATATTTATAAGCTTATCAATTCACCAATCATCTAAATAATTATCCTCAAGGATATAAGTTATTGTATTAAATTATCCAATAGAATTTTCATTAATTTCCTTACCACTAAGGAATATTAAATAATTTCACCATAACATTAAATATATTTAACGATTTTGTTCACCCAAATAAAGAACTTTTCCATTAACTCTTCCTATCCCATTTGAATATCTTCAAAATGACCCAGATAAATTTATATCCATGAATCATTAAGATTTTGAATCCCCTCATGAATATCATAGATTTTTATAAAAATCCCATCCACTTTTCTATACCCATCACTCATCTCAACTCATTTTGTGAGGGGATGAATGTAACACAATTCATGTTATAATATTATCTTCAATATTTTTCTTATCAGTCAAAGTGTCAGATCTCCCATCATAAATATTATTCACACCATTCTTGGTGATTTCAAAAAAATTCAAACCAAGAGAAAAAATATACAAAACTATCATCTCCTTCTATTGATGGAAACCCCTCCCATAAAAAAATGGGATCTTCTTTCTTACTAATGATGAATAGTGAAAAAATGATTTTCACATTGTTTTTAAAATTTTCACATTAGTTATTAGCTTCCGTTATTAAAGGAGACGTTGTAAATATGTCTTTAAAATTACTTAAAAAATGAATGTTGTAAATGAATCATGGAATTGGGTTTTCACATCAGTTCCTTGAAAACCGATGTTAAAAAACATTTTTTACATTAGTTATTAGATATATGACATAAAAACTGATGTGATAAGTTATTTTTCACATTGTTTATCTTAGAAACAATATGGAGAACAATTTTTTTACATCAGTTATTAGAGAACTGATGGGAAAAAACTTCCCCATAAAGGGTTTTTTATGTCAGTTATTTAATAACTGACATAAAAAAAGCATTTTTCATGTCCGTTATTACATAACGGACATGAAGAAAATTTTTGATAAAGAGTTTTTTACATTGGTTATTAATTAACTGATATAAAAAATAATTTTTTACATTTTTTCTTTCACAACTGATTTGAAATACCATCAATATAGGTTTTTCACATTAGTTATAAAATAAATAGCATGGATTGTTTTAATTTTTTTTTTCTATAACTTGCTCTCCACAGCTGACCAAAATAACAAAAAAAAAGAAGACAAGAATAAGTAGTAGGAAAACAACTAGTAAATACACATTTAAAATTACAACATTAAAAATCACAATACATAGTAAAAACAAACTAAAATCTAACCAAACCTCTAAACTGACTTTCCCATTCAACTTGTAAGTGTGTGAGCTCTTATGAACAATAAATACAAGGGTCATAAAAAGTTTCAAATTAAAATTAAATCATTTAACATGTATTATGAATAAAAAACTAAATATTACGGAAAAACTTATAAATAAATCTAACCTTCTGGAAAATCGTAACTATCCCAGTTGAAATTATTTCATACATAAATCTTAACATATAAAATCTACATTCTTTTATAACTTATTTTTTATGAAACTATTTTAAAAATTAGTTTTTCAATTAAAAAGAACATTATTAAGTAATATATCTAAAATGTAAAAATTATAAAAGAAAAATAATCTTTACTTTTACATATTTGATATTGAAACTCTTTTTTTATGTTTTCTAAAAAGAAATTTCACCCCCTATTATAAAATAATATGATTGAAATAAATTTAAAATTCATTATAATATAAACAAGTATTAATAAATTCAAACTTACAGTTCTAATACGTTCTTAAAATTTTCTCTTACACCACCATGGATAGAGCATAACTAGTAAAGTGTCTTCTCCTTGAAAAAAAATCCTAACATCCAATTGTGACTGATATAAAAGAAAATTTAATATTAGTGGTTATTATGTAAAAATATAAATAAAACTCTGTGAGATATATGTTTCATACTTCTCAAGATAAGGAAAAATCCTGCACTGAGTAATTATATTCTGTTTAAACCTTTTAGCAATATAAACTGTTATTTCTTCTTCAGTCATTGTTCGTGCTTCAGGTTAAATGAATTGTAGGTCCATAAATCAATATACATCTATCTTGTCATGAACCTCACAAATTTTATAAAGGTAACTAATAAGAAATAGACATAATTATAAATTTTTAATAAATTTAATACAGGGAAAGATTTATGTTAATACTTACATGGGAAAACGTGTATCATGTTGATGCCTAACTGATCTCCAGCTACAAGCTCCATGATATAATTTTTTAAAATCCAAATAGTCATTGAATTCCCACAAACATAAACTTTAATTATAATCTTATAAAAATACAAAAAAAAATTTGAATATCTTGACAATCTATCAAGATTACTAGAATTTGTATATGAAGTCATAACCCTTTGTATTTGTTGTTGTCTATACAATATTTCTTTACTAATCAATTATTATTGTAAAAAATAGATAAATATATAAAATTTAAAATGTTAAAATATATTTAATACAAAAATGAAATAAAATATAAAATATACATATACCTCTATGGTAATATGTCATAGAAGTCTAGATGGACAAACTAAAAAGTGGCTAATACCTTTTCCAACTATATTCACCTCATCTTTAGGTAACAATACTCCAGCTGATCTATTTATAATATCTTTTATAGTGATCCTATGATGTTATATCTCTATCTATTTATGATTAACTATATCTCCAATATAAAATATCATCCCATATACAATAATATGATACTGTGGATCATCAACATATAACTCACAATAATGGGGAAGTTATGGAGGAGGGGGTTTAGGAGTAGGATAAAGAGTGGGGTTTTCAGGTGGATGTGGAGGAGTGAGAGCTACTGGAAGAGGTGGATGAGTGGGATCTACAGTTTGAAACTATCTTTGCATGTTTGAAAATAAGTACTATACCAATTCTATGATCTTATCCTTCATCATCACATTAATATTATTAACTTCAACCTCCAAATATTCTATTTTTTTATAAAAACACTCCATTGCAGAAGTTGAAGAACGTGGAAACAATTTTCTCACCAATACACCATCAAAGTATCCTCATATACAATCCAGGTATTTGGGATTTCCCAATGCTACAGATAAAATATCCTGCTTACCCTCAGCTATAATGACCCCATGTGTTCTCTTCTCCTCAAGAGAATCTTGTATGAATTATTTGAAAAATTTTGTAATGATTCAAAAGATATAAATAAATGAAGTAACTTAAATAAATAAATAAATAAATAAATAAAACACATTAAAATCCTCTTAGAAACAACCCTCAAATATTCTATAAGATATTGTCCTTTTTTCTCATCTGATCCCTCTTCTATTTTTGCATATCTAGTTGGGGGGTGGGATGAAGGGGCAACCTCTCTAGAGCTTGAAGTCTCTACTCTTAGTTTTTTGAAAACTTTTATCCATCATTTGTTCTTAAAATAACTTATACCCTCCCCAAGATAAATTATGAGGGTATAAATTTCTTGATTGGATATCCTGATGAGATCTCCTTTATTACTATAAATTAAGAATAAGAAATCATTAATATAAAAAACTTATAAAAGTTTACATTTCACTTTGAAAAAATTCTTCTTGTATTTTACATTCAAAAAATTTATTCCATGTGTCTTCATATATAAAAGGATATATATCACATGGATTATGATGTTGCCTATACCCAAAAATGAAATCGGATATGAGGGTTGATTTGAAATCTATCCATCTCCTAGAATCTAATGATAAACACTTCCTCCTGACTCATCCAATATCGATTATATCATATGTAATCTAATAAGAAGGAGGAAACATATATTAGTATAAAAATTTCAAGATTAGTAAAATAATAAAAAATGATCTTACCAAAATGGTCTCCCACAATTGAGATAGTTTAACTTTTTCAGCACTTATCCAATCTTCAATCAAAATACTGACTTTTCTTTTAGCCTGAATTGATATAAAACTCTTGTTTTTTTAAAATTAGGACCTCTTGGAATATCATTATCATAAAATTCTACCAGTATCCTATGGTCCTAGATATGAGAAACTAATAATTTTGGTAAATGTGTGCTACCACATTTACCAACCCTTGAACTCTTCTTTGACCCTATGGGAGTATATGACTCTTATAAAGTAGTATATTGATCATCAAGAGGATCATGTACACATTACTCCCCAGAGGTATGAGTATGCTCATCTCTAAAAGGATGTGGTTGAACAGTTTATTGATCAGTCATTATCCTTTAAATAAAATCAACAAACAATTAGTACAAAAATATGAAAATTCAACTATTACAATACTAATTTAAATAAAAAATGAAAATTATGAATCAAAAAAGTAAATTAAATTAATCTTAACACATTATTATTCATATTTTCTATAGTTAACTAAAATTATATAAATAATAGTGATATATGAAATGTCATGTAAATAAATTCAAAAAAATTCAAAAATGGTGTATAAATATTAAAAATGGTCCAATGTGAAAAACATATATTTTAAATTATTAGTTTTAATACATGTTTTAATAAAGAAAATAAAATTAACATATCTAACATTTTATGAAATTTATAAAAGTAAATGAGAAATAAACATATATTACCCATAATATTAGGAATGTATTAAAGGATTTTTTCCTAAATTCTTTGATCATGATTGTACTGTATGGAAAAAACCATGTCTATGATGTTCTCATCATTATTATATATTAATCTTTCCATGGAAGTAGAGATATTATATAAATCATCATATTCTTCAATTTTATCATCAACAACATATTTTTTCCATGTAAAACAATAATCCATTTCATATTGGATTGATCAGGAACAAAGAAAAGTTTTTGCACGTGTTTCCGTTATAAAAGGATCACTTATGTATTACTATCTATTTAGATTAACAAGTGTCATTAAAAATTAATTATGTGTGAAACTGTTGTTATCGTTAAACCATTTTCAGTTAAACACTGTAACTTTAAATATAATGTAATCAACCTCCTATATATCTTCAATGACTCTATAATATTCACTTGAAGTGTAAATTGGGTTTTTGTATTTAGAACTAGAAAAATACATTGCTTCTATGAACACCAATACACTACTATTCTAAACTATACAAATGTTGTCCTGATCTTTCGTATGAAATGTATAGCCATTAATGTCATACCCAGACCATGTTCTCAAATTTAAAGATGCATCTGATCTACCAAGCACGGTATCTTTAAACCATGGTGTAAGAACCTAGATCTTCCTTTCAGTTATGTTTTCTTTTTTTAGTGTTTTTGAGGAAAAAGAAGAGTTTTTGGAAATTTTTGAAGTACACTCCATGTAATTTATAAGTACACGCTGTGTACTTTATAAGTACACCGCGGGTAGCTGTGTGCTGGCTATGTAACAGCCTTGCTTACTACTGTGTGTGGTGACCTGGAGACCTATTAAATAGGGGCTCAGTAAGTGTAAGTACACACCGTGTACTTCAAAAGTACATGCTGTGTATTTTATTTTTTTTATTAAACGTACTGGGGTTGCGTCTGACAGACAGAACCATCTCCTTCTAGGTCTGGTTTGTCTGAGAGAGACTGTACGATCATGATATTTATTTGAGCCCCCGATTGAGTATCCGTTCCCCGAATCGACCGTCGTCGATTGCATTGGGATCACCTCGGTAAGCTTTTCCTTCTTCTAGATCTTCGTTTTCTGGTTATTCCTCTTTCAAGAGTTATCCTCTATTGAAAATTTTATATGTTTTTGTAGATACACAGTGTTCTTGGGAGATTCAAGGCTTGGGGTTCATGTATATCATTCCTACAACATTGAGGTAGGTGTTTTGTGCCTTTCTGTTGAAAGTATTTGAGTTATATGTGCAAATTTGTCCAATACCCTTGAACGGGGTATTGTGTGTTTACTGTTTTAGCTCTGTTAATTTCCTGTTATGCTTGTATGCTCGAGTATGGGTTAATTGAATGTGAATAGGGTAAATTTATATGCTTTGGAAGTTTTTTCCCATGCATGTACTGTTTACGACCATTTGGTCCTGCTTAGCCTGTTATGATGCCTTGCATGTTTCCCATTATTAGTGTTGTTGGATGGAGTGTTTGTATTTCTGACATGCTGTTATGCTGTAGACTATTGACCAAGTAGTTCTTGAGGTTTACCTTGGCCGATACACTTTTATATACTTGTTGACTTACACAGGGCCGTGAGAACCTGGTGTAGTAGACCATAGGGAGAATGGATGTAAGGGATTCTTCAGAGTGTCTGTTTTACTGTTACGATGAGAGACCATATGGGGAATTGATGTAAGTTCCTTCCTCAAAGTGTCTATAGTTCCTCGATGTGGGTCACAAGGGGAATGTGACGTAAGTTCTTCCCTAGAGAACCTTTAGTTATTGATATGAGAATATATGAGGAATTAATAGTGATTTCTTCCTTAGAGAGTCTATTCTTAATCTGAACTAGAGGGGTTAGAATGTGTGTACTTCCCAGAGGGTTGCTTATACTTGTTTGGTTGAACCAGAGGGGTTAGGCTATGAGTACTTCCCAGAGGGTTACCATTTGTGTTTAGCTACTTTATTGTGTTGTTTGGTTGAACCAGAGGGGTTAGGATGTGTGTACCTCCTAGAGGGTTTCCTGATTTTATTAGCTTCTTACTAGATATATGAAATTGAATGCTTTGAAATTGTGGAATTGTTTACTACTGAGTACTTCCTTGTTTAATACTTCCTTTTTTCTTACTACCTGCCATATATATATATTCACTGACTGTTAGGCACAAATATTTTGGTGGTTTCCTACTGGGATTTAGTCTCACACCCTGTTTGGGTCATGCTTTTGGGCCCAAATAGATTATATTGCTGCAGGTATAGATAAGGGCAGACACCCTTCTACTTCAGGTACTTGACTGCTGTGGAGATGGAGAGCATGGGACCAAGATGAGGCTTTCAATGCTGAGTATTTTATCTGTTTTATTTTGTACTTTGGTTTGGTATTGTATTTCATCATTGTGACATGTTTGGCTACTTTCCTAGACATATGTGTCATGCATCATTTATATACACGCTCTAGTTGTTTCTTACTTTTAGTCTTCTGCTGTTTAATGTTGTATGGTATTATTACTACTTCCTCTATTGTTATATGTTTTCTTCCACAGTGTTAATCTTCCAATGAGGGAATAGTTTCCCCACTATCACACCCAAGGCCATCACTGCTAGTCGTAATCCTCTGGTGTTTGGGGAAATATGCTTGAGGCCATGTGACAAACTGGGTATGGGGCACCTCTGGGCAACTTCCAGAACTGAGATGTTACAAAGTGGTATTAGAGGAATTATTTTCTTCTTAACTTACTGTTTGGATCCTATATCTAGGGATAGGATGGAAATAGGTACTTGGTAATAAGCTATGCCCAGGAGTAACTAAACCCTGTATAGGGAAAATCCAATTTACCTCATTTATTGCAATTTTTCTGGTTTTTCAATTTAAAGTTGATTTGATTTTCACCGTTGGGTGATTCACATATTTTGTGCTGTTATTGTTGACATTATTGAGGTTTTCATTTCTGTCGCAACCTGATGAGATGAGGGTATTCCATCTCATGCATCATATAGGCATTTTCTAGAAATCACATGTCATGAATTCTTGCCATGCCATTTTGGGTGAATCAATGATTCCATGTTGTTGTGATATATTTTGTGTTAGATATGCATGATGTTGTGATAGATTCCTTGATAGAATACCTGATTTTTGATAGGGTATTGGATTGTTTAAGTTTTTGTTAGAATGAACACTAAACTTTGGTTCTTTAGGTGTTATGGGCCCTTATGAATCAGAATTTGGTGGATCATTACCTTTTTTTTTCCTTGTATATGACATGTATAAGATGTAAAGATTTGATTCGAGGGGAGTATAGGCCCTCACAGATTGGAATTTGGCACTTTAATGTTCATTTCAGTGTTTTTCTGGGTTTCTGAGTAGTTTCTGAGGCTTAATGTCTGAAAAAACCAAGAATACATGGTGTGTAATGTTAAATATATGCCATGTGTTCTTCAGTTTGGGAAGAAACTGTTTTTCATAAGTACACGCCGTGTAGTCTCTAACTGTGTCTCAAACTATGTGGGTGGGGACACGGGGTTTGGATTCTTTGGTAGGACAGGTCGTGTACTGGATGTATACGCCGAGTTGTAGAACCATGTAACCAGCCATGTCACTGACAACACAGGTTAGTTGAGTGTCTTCTGATACACACCGTGTCCGCCTAGAATATGCCGTGTAATGTAAACTGAGTACCTGACCCTGTAACAAACAACACGGGTCAGAAATATCTTCCTAGTACATGCTGTGTCCATCTGGAACACACCGTGTAGTGTGAGCCGTGTCTCGAACAACACATGCCGGTGAATATCGCCTAGTACACGCTGTGTCTGGCACAAACATGTCGTGTAGTATTGTCTCAGGAGAACCGTGTTGGTTACCCTTGTAAGAGAAATCATGTAGGGGGATATAAGTCAAGTACACGCCATGTGTTAGGACAACATGCTGTGTGTATGGAATGTTACACAACCAGTTTTGGTAGGAGTACACGCCCATGTGAAATGTTTTAGGAAATACGCCGTGTAGTCATTATACATTCCGTGTATCCATGTTTTGAAAAACTTGAATGCTTTCCTTCTCCTGTTACCTTCTTGTTTCTTTCTTACACTTCTAGGTTTTAGTTCCTATCAATCTTGATCTAAGGTGTGTCCTTGACCTTGCAGAGTCATGACACCGAGATGTCCTTCAGTTGTACGCCAATTAAAGGGTAGTGATCAGACACCAGACATGGCTGAATAGGGACTACCAGCAGATCCTCCAGTTGTGCCAGTCTTGGCACCAAATTTCATTCTAGACACAGGTGTTGACGCACAGTTTCGAGAAGGCTTTATGAGGTTCATGCAGACCATATAAAGAGTATCACATCCTACCCCATCTATGGCAGAGTTGACATGGGTTTTCTAGCAACAACATCCTACCACCTTCACAGGGGAAGGAGGACCTCATGCTATAGAGTCATAGTTAGAATCCATGTTGTCTATCTTCGATCATCTGGAGATGCCTCCAGAGAGGAGGGTAAAGCTTGCTACATACATACTTCAGGATTCTACCAATAGATGGTAGGATGTGATCTCACAGGCGGTATTCCAGTAGGTCAAGACTTGGGATGAGTTCTAGTGTGCCTTCTATGACTACTTCTATCCGGAGACTATGAGGTCTGATCAAGACCTAGAGTTTATGAGTCTAGAGCAGGGTACTCTTTCTATTATGGAGTATTCTTCTCGATTCATAGAGATTCAGTGCTTCACGCCTATTACAGGTGGTGATGAGTTATTACTAGCAAGGAAGTTTGAGGATGGTCTTAGGCACGACATCTGATCGCAGGTGAACATCTTCAGGCTAACTTCCATCACTTCTATAGTCAACCAGGCGCTGATCACAGAGTGAAATCTGAGGGATTATGGAGTTGTGAGCTAGGGCGGCTCAACATCTAGAGTTAGTATCCCTCCTACTGATAGCAGGAAGTGCTGTAGGGGGTCTTTGCATGGTGACCCAAGGCGGTGAGACACTTCTTCTAGTAGCCAGGTGGCGTGATACCAATGCGGGAAGAGCGGGCACACGAGGCCACACTGCCCGAGGGACCCATTTGAGTGCCAATATTAGGGAAAGATGGGCCATCTTCAGCACTTCTGTCATATCTTTTCATCAGAAACTGGTGACATAGATTCTTCTACGAATCCACGTTTAGAAGAAACACCACTAGCTTCTCATCAGTCAGGGAACTAGAGTTCTTCCGACTATTTAGGCTGAGGTGTAGGTCACGATCATGGTATCCAGTTGCCAGGATTTCAGCGACAGCAGGGTGGATAAGCTCAGAGTGGTCAGGAAAGGTCACAAGGCCACGGTACAGGCCAAACTTTTGCAGTGGAGCAGACCCAGTAAGAGTAGGATCTCGGACCCTCTGTAGTTTGAGGTACGATCTTAGTTGCCTTAGTTTTAGCTTCTTCTCTTTTCGATACAAGTTCTTCCCATAGCTTTATATCTGTTGTTGTTGTGGAGATCCTTGGGCTCTATATCTTTTCTTCTACTGATATCTTGATGATAGACACTCTATTGGGGATAAGAATGACTAGTGTATGTCAGTGAAAGGAGTTCCCTATTGAGGTTAGTGGGTGTCACTTCTTATGGGACCTCTATATCCTAGAGATGATAGGCTATGATTTCATTCTCAGAATAGACTGGTTAGTTCCTTTCCAGGTTGTTTTCAATTTCTATTGTCGTAGGGTGAGTTTTACGTCACCAGAGGGTGGATCATTTCTTCATAAGGGCAAATGGGATGTCCGGGCGAGTAGAGCGGGACCCAAGCATCATGGGTTGGGAGGAGTTACAACCTAGATTTCTAGTCTATATATGGATGACTAGGGGAATTTACAGATGGACTTTCCTATAATGGAGGATTGTTTTAGGGATGTCTTTCCAGAGGAATTTTCATGTTTTCCTCTAGAGCGAGAGGTGGACTTCTCTATTGAGCTTGCGCTAGGAGCGACACTGGTGTCCATTCCTCCTTATAGGATGACTACACTAGAGTTGTAGGAGCTCAAAAAGCAGTTGAAGGAGTTGCAGACAAAGGGTTTCATCCAACCCATTACTTTTCCTTGGGGTTCTCCTATCCTGTTTGTGAATAAGACAGATGGTACACTTTGACTTTATGTGGATTATCAGAAGTTGAACCAGTTGACGGTCAAGAACCGATATCCCTTGCCAATAATTGATGATCTCTTTGATCAGCTTTGAGGAGCTCGGGTGTTATCGAAGATTTAATTGAGGTTCAATTACCATCATTTGTGAGTTAAACCATATGATATACCTCTTACAACCTTTCGGAGTAGGTATGGTCTATACAAGTATGTGGTTATGTCGTTCGGTCTCATGAATGCACCTTCAATTTTCATGGAACTTATGAACCGAGTGTTCCATCCTTACATGGATTCTTTTGTGGTGGTCTTCGTGGACGATATATTAGTGTACTATCACACTCGACATGATCATGCCACACATCTTGAGATCATTATGAGTACACTGAGAGAGCATAAGTTATATGCTAAGATCTTAAAATTCAACTTTTGTATGGATCATATTCACTTCTTAGATTATGTTATCTCAGAGACAGGAGTATCAGTAGAATCATGGAAAGTGAGAGTAGTAGTTTTATGGGATCATATGAAGAATGTATTTGAGGTACAGAGTTTTATAGGGCTGGCTAGATACTACAAATGTTTCATACAACACTTTTCACGCTTAGAAGCACCACTGAAGGGTCTGAAAAAGAAGGTTGAAAAGTTCTTGCGGTCAGATTTTTGTGAGTCATCCTTTTAGGATCTGAAAGGGAGGTTGAATTCAGATCCGATACTAGTATTTCCAAAGCTATGAAAGATCTATACTGTTTACTGTGATGCTTTAGGTATTGGGCTAGGAGCTATGCTTATGCAGGGAGAAGGAGTCGTTGCGTATGGGTCTCGGCAGTTGAGGCCACATGAGAGGAACTACCTAACACATGATCTTGAGTTGGCTACTATTGTTCATGATTTACGCTGTTAGAGACATTATCTTATGGGAGAGCATTTTTTGGTTTTCACCAACCACAAGAGTCTCAAGTAAATATTCACTCAACGTGACCTGAATTTGAGACAGCGAAGGTGGGTTGAGTACCTTCAGTCCTTTGACTTTGAGCTTTCCTATACACCCGGGAAAGGCAATACAGTAGCTAATGCGTTAAGTAGGAGAACTCAGATACAGAGAGTTTAGGAGGCCAACTGTGAGTGACAGATTATGGCTCTGTTTTTTGAGATGCATTTGGAGGTGCACGACAGACATGGATAGACTTTTCTTTCTTCTATATCTATTACCACTAATTTTCTTGATCGAGTGTGAATGAGGAAGCTATTATATTTGGAAGGCCTAGTCCTATGGGAAAGAGTGTCAGGAGAGGAACCCATTCTTGGATGGACCATAGGCGAGGATGAGATCTTTCATTTTCTAGGGTGCGTGTGGGTGCCAACAGACATACACGAGGAGTTGATGTGGTACTTTCATTCATCAGTTTGGCCAGTTCATCCTGGTGTCACCAAGATGTATCGTGATCTACATCGTCGGTATTGGTGGCCGGGTATGAAGAGAGATGTTGCTGGTTTTGTCTTGAGGTGTTCCACCTGTCAGCAGGTGAAGGCGGAGCACCAGTGACCAGCAGGGCTTTTGCAGTAGTAACCCATTTTTGAGTGGAAGTGGAACGTTGTCGCGATGGATTTTGCGATAAGTTTTCTGAGGTCACCTCGAGGGAATGATGCAGTTTGTGTTGTCATTGAGAGCCTCATGAAGGTTTCTCACTTATTTCTGATCAAGGAGACCTTCAGTATAGATGAGATGGGAAGGTTGTACATCCAAGAGATTGTACATCTACATGGAGTTCCGCACTCCATTATTTCAGATATGGATGCACGTTTTACTTCTCAAGTCTAGAAAAGGCTTTAGAAGGCTTTGGGAACATATGTGATTTTAAGTACAACTTACCATCCCCAAATAGATATCCAATTCGAGTGTATGATTTAGGTTCTTGAGGACATGCTTCGAGTATGTATCTTGAATTTTTGAGGTTCTTGGGAGAAACACATACCTCTTGTGGAGTTTTCCTACAATAATAGTTTTCAAGAAACTATTCAGATGAGACCTTATGAGGCTTTGTACGGTAGGCCATTCCGATCACCCTTATGTTGGCTGGAGGCAGGAGAGGCAACTATGCTGGGACCTTGTCTTTTCTAGGAGACCACAGAGTAGATCGAGTTGATTCGAAAAAGGATGGATACTGCACAGTCTTGAAAGAAGTCTTATGGTGATCGACCGAGATGACCTTTAGATTTCAAGGTCGGAGATCAGGTTTTCCTACATGTCACACCGAGGTTGGACCCAGGAGTATTAGGAGATAGGGTAAGCTTTCGCCAAGGTATGTCGGGCTGTTTGAGGTTTTTGAGAGAGTTAGGCCAGTTGCCTATCAGTTGTAGTTACCTCAGAGGTACCAGGATATGCACAATGTTTTTCACGTTTCTCAGATTCGATGTTACTTCTCAGACCTGTCTCATGTTTTTCAACCCAAGGAGGTTGAGTTAGAGATGAATTCCTCATTTGAAGAGCATCCTATCCGAATTGTTTATCGAAGTATGAATGTTCTCCATGGCCAGTCTATTCCTCTGGTATGTGTGCTATGGAAGCACGAGTGAGTACAAGACGAGACTTGGGAGAGGGAGACCGTTGTACGATCATAGTGGATGGAGTTATTCGGGAATTCTTTTTATACGATGCCTTGCTATGGAAATTTGGGGATGAATTTATTTAAGGGGGAAGTTTGTAAGAACTCAGATCTTTCTTTCAGGTATGTTTTCCTTTTCTGGTTTTTTTGAGGAAAAATATGAGTTTCTAGAAATTTTTGAAGTACACGTCGTGTACTTTATAAGTACATGCCGTGTACTCAGTTACTACGGGTAGTTTTGTATCGGCCTTGCACACAGCCGTGTGTGGTGACCTAGAGGCCGCCTAAAGTGGGGCTCGGTAAGGGTAAGTACATGCCATGCACTTCAAAAGTACACGCTGTGTGATTTTATTTTTTTATTAAATGTATCGGGGTTGCGTCTGATGTATAGAACCGTCTCCTTCTAGGCCTGGTTCGTCCGATAGAGACTGTATGACCACAATATTTCTCCGTGCCCTCAATCGAGCATCCGTTCCCCAAATCGACCATTGTCGATTACATTGAGATCGCCTCGATAAGCTCTTCCTTATTCTAGAGCTTCATTTCTTGGTTCTTCCTCTTTTAAGATTTATCCTCCATTGACTATTTTAGATGTTTTTATAGATCTACGGTGTTTTGGGAAATTCAAGGTTTGAGGTTTATGTATATAATTCCTACGACAACGAGTTAGGTGGTTTGTGCCTTTCCGTTGAAAGTCTATGAGGTATATGTGAAAATTTGTCCAATACCCTTGAATAGGGTACTGTGTGTTTATTGTTTTAGCCTTGTTAATTGACTACTTTTCTTGTATGATTGAGTAGAGGTAAAATGAATGTTAATAGGGTTAATTTATATGCTTTGGAAGTTTTTTCCCATGCATGTACTGTTTACAACCGTTTGGTCCTGCTTAGCCTGTTAGGCTACCTTGGTTGTTTCCCATGCCTAGTATTGTAGGGTGAAGTGTTGTATTTATGACATGCTGTTATGTTATAGACTGTTAGAAAAGTATTTCTTGATGTTTACCTTGGCCGATACACTTTTCTGAACTTGTTGACTTACACAGGGCTATGAGAACCTGGTGTAGTAGACCATAGGGAGAATGGACGTAAGGGATTCTCCAAAGTTTCTATTTTACTGTTACGATGTGAGACCATAGGGGGAATTAACATAAGTTCTTCCTCAGAGTGTCTGTAGTTCCTCAACATGGGCCATAGGGGGAATGTGACGTAAGTTCTTCCCTAGAGTGCCTTTAATTACCGATATGGGACTATAGGAGGAATTGACGATGAGTGCTTCCTCAAAGAGTCTATGCTTAAGTTGAACTAGAGGGGTTAGAATGTGTGTAATTCCTAGAGGGTTGCTTGTACTTGTTTGGTTGAACCAAAGGGGTTAGGCTGTGAGTAATTACCAGAGGGTTACCATTTGTGTTTAGCTACTTGCTTGTGTAGTTTGGTTGTACCAGAGGGGTTAGGCTGTGAGTACTTCCTAGAGGGTTTCCTGATTTGATTAGCTACTTACTCGATATATGAAACTGGATGCATTGAAACTGTGGAATTGTTTACTTCTGAGTACTTCCTTATTTACTGCTTACTTTTTTCTTACTTCCTACCATATAAATATATATTCACTGACTATTAAGTACATATATTTTGGTGGTTGCCTACTGATATTTAGTCTCACACCCGGTTTGGGTCATTCTTTTGGGTCCAAACAGATTATATTGCTGCAGGTATAGATAAGGGAAAGTGCCCTTGTACTTCAGGTACTTGACTGCTATGGATCTGGAGAGTATGGGATAAAGTTAAGGATTGCAATGCTGAGGAGTTTATCTGTTTTATTTTTTTACTTTGGTTTGGTATTGTATTTAAGTATTATGATGTGTTTGGATGCTTTTGTAGACATATGTTTCATGCATCTATTATATATGTGATCCAGTTGTTTCTTACTTTCAGTCTTCCGCTGTTTACTATTGTATGGTATTATTAATACTTCTGCTATTGTTATCTATTTTATTCCACTGTGTTACTCTACCAATGAGGGTATAGTTTTCCCACTATCACACCCAAGGACCTCACTACTAGTTGACAGCCTCTGGAGTTCAGGGAAATGCGCTTGAGGCCATGTGACCAACTGGGTATGGGACACCTCTGGGTGGCTTCCGGAACCGGGACGTTACACATGGAAAAAAAGTTTTGTTATGCTCATTCAAAATACACACATATTTCTTCTTTGGATGAAATTGTTTCAACAAATTAATATGCAATGTTATATATGGTTGAGAAACATTTAATTTATTCAATATATATAAATATACCTTCTTTATCTATTCACCTGAAAAATATTTTAATTTAAATCTATGAATCCCCTTTCCCCCATAATTAACTCATTCATGGAGAGATGAAGTCAAACCAATTTGCTCCACCATAGACAAGTAGCTTATAAAAAAATACACAATATACTCAGAAATATACTTTTCAATAAAGGAGGCTTCAGGTTGATATGGATTCTTAACATACCCTTTCAATATCATTATATACCTTTCAAAAGGATACAACCAACATAGATATACAGGTATGCACCACTTTATTTCTTGATCAAAATTAACCATTAAATGAACCATTATATCAAAAAAAGATGGAGGAAAATACATTTACAATTGAAAAAGTATAGAAATTTCTTCATTTTCCAAAGTGTTAAAAGCATTTAGATCAATCACTTTTTTAAAAATTGAATTAAAAAATAATACACCTACATGATAGTCATTATGAAAATGATGGAAAATATTCCATGCAATGAAACTAATATAAGTTGTCTCGTCATGACATTGAAATCATGAGATTTCATACCTATCAACTTCAAATCCTTTAAAGGCACAATTTTTTTAACATTTGAATAATAATATTATGGCACTTTGATTTCATGAAGACACTGAAAAAAGCTAATTTTCTCTCTCTTATATAATGTATGACAATCTAGGGAAAAAATTTCTATCTTCCATCATGAGTGGGAGCTAACTCCAAACTTATTACCATTAACAGTAAGTATAATATTACATTCAATCCATCTTTAGTCTTTCCTTTAACATCTAACATTGTTCCAATCAAGATGTCATAGTTATTATTCTCCACGTGCATGAAATAAATGTTATGCTTCACCTCATGATATCTCAAATATGGTAGCTCAAAAAATATTGACCATTTCTTCCAAATATTTCTATCATTACCAGATATATACATCTTTCCAAATGTCACATCAATGTTTTTCACCCTCTTAAAATAATGATTAGTGGATAAAGGTTTTGAAGTAATATCAAATTCTTGTGATCTATTAAATACCTTTTTTAATATTCTATAAGAGTGATCGATAGACATAATATTTGAAAGACCCATGTATACTATTTTTCTCCCATGATGCAATTAATAATATAAAGTTAATTTTTTGAAAATTGGACATGCTTTATTCCCCTTAACACTGTATCCAGACAAATTTTGATAAACTAAGAAGTTATTTATAGTTAACATAATCATTTCATGTAGTTGAAAATATTCTATTTTATAAGAATCATACACCCTAATACCATCCTACCATAAGAGTTTCAAATCATCAATTAATGGTGACAAGAAAACATCAATATCACATCCGAGTTGTTTTGGTCTAGAGATCATTAAACTCAACATGAAATATTTGTGCTTCAAACAAAATCCAGGAGATAAGTTGTAAATTACCAATAAAATAGGCCATGAACTATGTGTTCTACTCAGGATTTGATATGGATTCATTCCATATAGGCATATTCCAAGTCTGAGATTTCTAACTTTATTTCCAAATATAGGAAATTGTTGATCAATTTTCTTCCACTATGGACAATCATTTGGATGCCTTAATTTTCCATCACATATCCACTCACCTATATGACATATTATCCTTTTTTCATCATTTTAATTTTCAAATAAACATTTGAAATGAAGAATTATAGGAAGATACCAAAATTCCTTGGTAAGGGTCTCTATAACTGTTAAATCAACATTTAATTTTTCTTTTAGCCTATATCATGAAGTCCCCCAGTAGGAAAATTTGATATAAATTCATATTTCTTCTTATATAGTACTCAATCATTCAGGAAGACATGTATGTTTTATACCCTAATCCCACCGGGCATAGTATTTTCTTCAATTTATAATGTGAATTAGGATGATCATTTTATTTAAAAATAATATCTTTCAACAATTATATAAAATCAGTAAAAATATTGTCACTCCAACCATGTTTATCCTTCAGGTTAATCAATCTTAACACCAATGATAAAAATGTAAATTCCATAAAACTTGGATACAATGGTTTTTCAGAATCCCCATATAGATGCTCAATTTTCAGTTCTTTCTCAATTTCCTCTATTTCAATATCATGAATCATTTCTAAAATATCATCTAAGTTATCATCTTTCAAAAAATCATCATCATTAGATCCAAAATTTTTCCCAGTTTCACCATGCCAAATCCAAGGGCTGTAAGTTAGATTAAAACCATGAAAAATTAAATGATTTTTGATCTCTTTTCTTATCAACTTATTTATATTTAAACATTTAAGGCATGGAAAAAACATTTCCTTTTTTGGAACATATTTTTTTGATAATTAAAAAAATAATCAACACTTTTTTCATATTTATCACTTATTCAAAGTGCCATAATCCAACTTGACTCATTATTATCTAAAAAATATATAAGAAAATATCTTTTCAAAATAATATAGTGGTGATAAAAGTGAGAATAAATTAATCATGTCAATCCAGGTTTAAATTTATATGAAAGATGTCATCATTTGAAAGTAACAAAACTTTGAAATTAAATAAATAAAGATATATATATATATATACATATTTGAAAAGTATAATTATAAATTTTAGAGAATAATAAAATATAATTTTAAATATAATTGTTAATAGAATGAAAACCAATTATCAAAACCTAGAAAAATATCACAGTGACTCTAATTAATTATATAACATATAATAAGTCTTTTTGAAGAATTATGAATACTTTATGATTTTTTATTTAATAAATCATGGAAATTCATATATAATACTAATTATACAAAATGAATGTAGGTAACCAAATGTTCCAATAAATATATGATGTAATATTAGTCACTAAAATTCCCTCCAAGTGGTTCTATATTGTCTATTATTCTACAAGTAATATGATTAATGGGACACATCTATCATTATATAATGCATCATCAAGCCTTACATTTCTATGATACTATGTTGAGAAAAATCATTCAGTATATTAGTAATATATAAATAAAAATAAATACAAGAGTATATCTATAACCATGTTAGGTATGGTTAAATAAGGAAACAAATGAAAGGGATTTGTAATATTTCTTAACAATACACATTCAAGGTGAAAACTAATATAATTTGGTAAGGGATTGAAAAAAATTTACATTACACTAAACCAAAAACAAGTATTTCTATATGCAAGTGTGATTTAATATTATATCATAGTTCAATAGACATCTATAAAAAAATTCAGTGAAACTTCTCTTCTATATAGTAGAAACAACAGAACATTAAGATATAATGCTGAAATTTATGATCTAACATATAATATTAAAATGTAATGAAATACTCACCTTTTCACTTAAATAAATGGATAATTATGGTATATGAACATGGTAATATGAGATTTATGATGAGAATATATATATATGAACATGTAATGATGAAGACGATGAAACCTGAAAGTATATAAAGATGTTAATGAGAGATTTGTGTAAACGTAATAAAAAAAGAGAGATAGGGTGTCCATGACTTTGAACAACCAAAAGTGAGAGAGAATTTTTATGTGAGGCTTATTTGAGAGTTTAGAGATGAGAATATTGAATGAAAACAATGAGTATATGAAATATGAGAATATATAATGAAGGAAAATCAAGATTTTGGGCCATTGGATTGAGGAAATGAGGCTAGGGCTTCTATGCGTAAGAGAGATGAGTTTTCTTTCATTTGACCTAACAACACAGAAATAAATTAAAATGGGAATTCATAAAATTTCAAAAGGTTTATAACATTAGTTATTAAATAAACACCATTATAATGTATTTTTTTACTTATCACATTGGTTTTAAAATAACCGACATGAAATATCATCTTTAACACATTGGTTATTTTTTTAACTAATGTGATAACGAAATGATTTTTTCTTTATCACATTGGTTAAAAAATAACTGATGTGTTAAAGCTGATTTTCCATGTTAGTTATTGTATAACCGATGTGATAAAGCTGAATACCAGCCTTTTCATGTCGGTTCTATAATAACCTACATGATACAACATGGTACTTTCTTTTTCACATCGGCTATTAGATAACCAACTTGAAAAAGAAATATAGATGGATTTGTCATGATGGTTATAAATAACTGATGTGATACAATCGACATGAAAAATGCATTTTTTACTAGTGGATGTTAATGCCTTCCATCGATCTCTTCGATATAAAATATATAAGCAAAAATGAACAAACTCATATCCTTGGAAAAAAATAATTGGAACCACTATGTTAAAATCCAAAAGAAAATAAATATTAGATTTTAAATTGATAGAACTACAACTCACACAAATATTAAATCACAGGGATTATTAGAAAAGAAATGAATATAACCCCTAAGACATCATTGTTTGATACCAAAAGAAAAGACCATGAGAGATTATACCCACCACTAAGGGGGGGGGGTGGGGGGGATCAGTGGTCACCTAAACGCAAACTCTCAAATAATATTTTTAAATACTAATTAGATCATTGGATCTATGAATGATTAGTAAAGAAATTAAGTAATTATAGTGAAAGAACAAGCACAATACATGTATTTTTATAAGGTTCACTCACTCTTGTAATTGAGTGTATAATCATTTATGTCCAATAGTTTCAATATTGATTTTCATGTTTTCATATTATTATCAAAAAGAACAATACATAGGAATATGAATATATTTTTAAGAACATATCATAAAAAAGAAAGATGAGTGTTAGCAATTCGATCAGTCTTCAATTACCAAACTCAAGTGCCTTTGAGATTTTGATAATGACAGTAACATTATTGTTCTCCCATATCTTGAACAAAAAATTACTTGGAATACTCCATTGGATTTAAGGTAATACCACTAAATATTCCACCTCTCACATTAATCTCTTCTCCATAGAATGAAACTCACAAATTTTTTAGAAAATTTATACAATGTAGAATGACCATATATTTTTTGATTTAACTTGAAATGTAGAAGACACTGGATATATCTATTTTGAAATCATTTATTAAATTATAAAATTTCCCACTCTCATTATGGAATGACCATCAAAATTATGGCATGGATATCTTTCAAATTCCTTAACCCAAATTGCACCAAATGATCACTATGAAGAAATTATAGTGTGATATCATCTCAGTAATTCATAATAACTTCTATTATGATTTGATGTATGTTATCTTCTATAATAAAAACTACACTAAAAATTCATAGTTTGTGATGAACCATTTCATCACTGGTTGATAAAATCATGGTGAATTTGAATTTTTGTTCTGAAGTGGTTATAAGGGGAAAAATGATAATTTACCCTAGAATATGATCATGGAATAATTCTATAACCACTCTATTGGTCCTAGAATAGGGTGATTACCCTAGGACATGAGTTTAGTGGAATTATGAGCCATTTTTATTTTCACAGAATATTTAATATTAATTGTTATCATATGTTTGATTAGTGATATATATTGAATGAAGCCTCATATTGAATTTTTGGCTTCATGGATGATTCTAGAATGAAGGGGGTTTCCCAAGGGAGGTGTATACTCACTTTGGGTTTTAGTACTTTGGTTGGGAGGCTTTAGTGGGTGTTTTATTTATTTTATTTTCTTGTTATCTTTTCTTTATTTTTTCCTTCACCATTTTGTATTCCTATGTATGTTAGGATAGACTCCTCCCCTATGTTTCATGTGTCTAAAAGAGAAGATAGAGGAAGGATAAGTGGATTTCATTGGCTTCATTGATCATAGGTAGATCAGTGTGCAACATGTGCATGGCATGGACACGATCTCAAAGGTCAGGCATTTTATACCTTGAGGTAATACATTTTTTCACCAATATCTAAATAATTTTTTATGTTTTAAATATTTATATGTGTTTTTGGGGACCCATTGAAGGCCGCTGTGATCTGATTTGGGGAGAAATATGTGTTTCGGGTGATAATAAGAGATTTTCATTTAGGAAACCCATTTTCATAATGTGTATTTTAGACGGTCATGTAAGGTACATGAAAAACCCCATGTACTATATATAGCCAATGGAAACATGGTGTATTTGGTTATAACGAGTGTAGGTTACATGTATATGCACCCTGTGTGGGTTAAACACCATGTAGGGTTGGTTCACACCATGTAATTGGGTTTTATGCACAATGTTAAACTAATGTACATAGTCAGTAAAGGATGGTAGGGGTACATGTTGCATATATGAGGTGCAATCCATGTACTTCAACTTTTGAATAATTTCACTTGTTTCTCACCCTTTTGAAATAATTGGTCTCATAATTAGTCTATTCTTAGTGTGTTTCCATATAGGACATAATGGTGAGGACCTCATAACTTTTAGAGGCCATTGGTGAGGTTCTTTGGGTTAGATGAGGTTTGATTTAATGTTTGGTGGGTGGATCTATTAAAGGATATTATTTTAGAATCCTCTTGAAGTAAGTGAGATGTGGGAACCGAGTGAGGGCTATGATCTTGAAATATGGATTGTCTTAGAGATTCCATAATGTTTAGTTTGAGGTTATTTGGATGTTTCCTGAAATGTGGGATCAAGTAGTGACTTGGCTTGGGAATTAAAAGGGGTTTAATTTTAGGTGTTTTGGATAGTTCTCAAAATTTAGGTTTGAGTAGTATATTGGATTGGTTTATAGATACTGTTTTTTGATGTTTGGGTGGTAAAGTTTTAGACCACTTGCTTGGGGTTTGAATCAGTTGGAGCCATTGGGCCAAGTTGACATTGTGGTGTGTTAGGTACAACTATGTGACATTGAGTATAGGTTAAGATGGTTTTGAGGGACCCTTTAGGATCATGGAGAGGTATTCTAAGGATAATTTTGGGGTTTCTTGTTAGTGATAAGGTCCTGAGGACCATTGAGGAGTCCCTTTTGGGCATGATTGTGCTCAAGGATTCCCTTGTGAGAGTGTTGATGCTCATGGATTAGTTGAATATTAGAGTCACTGGATAAGGTTACTATGTTGGGATATACCATTGATTTGAGATGTACATGGTCTAGAGGTTTTTTTGGGGGTCCCATGTTATGTTGACACATTAGAGGGTTTATGAACGATTCCAATATTGGACACTTTACAATACTGAAATTTTACGCTTTACCAATGGTTTAGAACTGTTGGTAAAGGCTTGGAAACTGTTGGTATATTATATACCAAAGGTTTCCCAAACTGTGGCCAAGTAAGCCGTTTGTATAGGCTTATACCAATGGTTCTGTGTAAACTGTTGGTATATGTGTTAAAAGAAGAGATATACCAACGGTTTCACAAACCATTGGTATATGTTACCCTTATACCAATGGTTTAGAACTGTTGGTATATAGTGTACAATATGAAGTTTATATTACTAGTTATAACAAACTGTTGGTATAATATATTTCAAAAGGATATACCAACAGTTTTGAAAACCGTTGGTATACATATGTTGCAGCTCCACAGCAGCAGCAGCCAGCAGCCACCTCCAACCTGCTCTCCATGACCTGCAAGAACACATACACCCTAGAATCCAAAAGGCTACATGGGTTGTTTAAAATTCATCAAGAATTTATAAATTTAGAAATTTAAATTTCATTCCTCACTCAAACCACTACACAAGAGAAAAATCCAGAATCCAATACATCCACAATCTAATACACCCAGAATTGAAATGCAATAACACCCATAACACCAATACAAAATTAAAATCCAATACATCCAGAATCCAATACACATAACAGTATTCAAAATTTAGAATTCATTACCAATAAAGCCAGAATCCAATACATCCAGAATTCATAAATTTAGAATTTAAAAGAAATAACACCCATAATAGTATTCAAAATTTAGAATTCACTCCTCCCTCAAACCAAAACACCAATGAACACAAGAGAAAAAACCTACATGTTATAGGAAGCACATGGGATGTTTACTCATGGTCTTGGGTTGACTATCTTAAAACCAACAGAAAAACTTGGGTAGAGTGGACAAGGATCATGATACCCATAGACAATGGTAGGGGTCATGTGCTTAGACCTAGGATGAGTTATAGGAAGCACATGTGATGTTTATACTCCTATAATGACTATGTATCCACGTATACATGGCTCCTGATGTGTTAGTGGAAATTATTGGCCAATCTCGACATATGAGATGGGTTACCAGAATAGCCTACATGTTTTTCATAGACTTTTCGATTGGAATAAGGGGGTATGTGTCTAATTGTAATTTGGTTTCCTGGATTTTATGTGAGATGAATCCCCATTTTGGGTTGTGGGTATGAATATTCAATTATTTCTTTGGTATTGGGTTCCCAAAGGGACGTTGGTTTGGTCTTAGAACCCACTATTTAAGAATGGGATTGGCGTATTAAATGTCATGTGTTTTAGAATAGGGGTAGGAGTTCCTCACTTGAGAAGTGGATTGTGTGAGGCTGGAACATGGATCCTTGTACCTAAGTATCAACATAATCCGAATACGTTTGGTCGGTTTTCTGTATGCAAGTTGTTGTTTTCACTTAAAATCCTATCCATTTCAAATTAAAGTGAGATAGTTTGAGTGGTACCGGCCACAATGTGCCTCATATTGAGACATGGTTGACTCATACACATAAAAAATGACCCATGTATCGTTTTTATAAAGTATAAACAGAATCCGAACGCGTTTGATTGGTTTTTCGTATGTCAGTTGTTGTTTTCACATAAAATGTTTTACATTTCAAATAAAAGTGAGACACTTTTAGTGGTACCGACCACACCATTCCTTGGATTGAGATGGGGTTGAATCGTACACATCACAAATGACCCATGGATCCTTTTGATAAAGTATCAACACAATTAAAATACGTTTGGTTAGTTTTTCGAATGTCAATTGTTTTTACTTAAAACAATGTCCTTTTAAAAAAATAGAGACACTTTGAGTGATACCAGCCACACCGTGCCTCAGATCGAGGCGGGATTGACTCATACATGTCACAAATGACCCATGGATTGTTGTCATGAATTATCAATACAATTAGAAAGCATATGGTCAGTTTTCCATATGCAAGTTGTTGTTTTCACTTAAAATCCTATCAATTTTAAATAAAAGTGAGAAAGTTTGAGTGGTTCCAGCCACACCATGCCTCAGATTGAGGCGGGGTTGATTCATACACATCAAAAATGACCCATGGATCGTTTTCATAAAGTATCAATAGAATATGAATGCATTTGGTCAGTTTTCCATATGCCAGTTGATGTTTTCACTTAAAATGTTGTCCAATTCAAATAAAAGTGATACACTTTGAGTGGTATTGGCCACACCGTGCCTCAGATTGAGAATTATTTGACTTGTACATGTCAAAAATGAACCATGGATCCTTGTGATAAAGTATCAACAAAATACGAATACTATTGGTCAGTTTTCCGCATGCTAGTTGTTTTTACTTAAAAGGGTGTCCATTCTAAACAAAAGAAAGACACTTCTAGTGATAATGGACACACTGTTCCTTTTATTGAGGCGGGGTTGACTCATACATGTCACATATGACCCATGGATCGTTTTCCTAAAGTATCAACACAATCCGAATGCATTTGGTTGGTTTTTCGTAAGCCAGTTATCATTTTCACTTAAAATGCTGTCCATTTCAAATAAAGGTGAAACACTTTGAGTGGTACTGGCCACACCATGCCTCGAATTGAATTAAGATTGACTTGTAAACATCAAAAATGGCCTATGGATCCTTGTGCTAAAGTATCAACACAATCAGAATACGTTTGGTCAGTTTTCCAAATGTCTGTTGTTTTTACTTAAAACAGTGTCCATTTTAAACAAAAGAGAGACACTTTGAGTGATACCAGCCACACCATGCCTCATATTGAGGTAGGGCTGACTCATACACGTCAAAAATGACCCATGGATCATTTTCCTGAAGTATCAATAAAATCAGAAAGTGTTTGGTTGTTTTTCCGTATGAAAGTTGTTGTTTTCACTTAAAATCCTATCCATTTCAAATAAAAGCGAGACAATTTGAGTGGTACCAGCCACACAATGGCTCATATTGAGGCGGATTTGATTTGTAAACGTCAAAAATGACCCATGGATCATTTTCCTAAAGTATCAACATAATCCGAATGTGTTTGGTCAGTTTTCCATATGTCAGTTGCTGTTTTCACTTAAAATGTTGTGAAATTCAAATAAAAGTGACACACTTTGAGTGGTACCGGCCACAACATTCCTCGGATTGAGGTGGATTTGACTTTTACACGTGAAAAATGAACCATGGATCCTTGTGCTAAAGTATCAACACAATCCCAAAATGATTGGTTAGTTTTCTGTATGCCTGTTGTTTTTACTTAAAAGGGTGTCCATTTTAAACAAAAGAAAGAGACTTTGAGTAATACCGGCCACACCATGCCTTGGATTGAGGAGGGGTTGACTCTTACATATCACATATGACCCATAGATCATTTTCCTAAAGTATCAACATAATATGAATGCATTTGGTTAGTTTTCTGTATGCCAGTTGTTGTTTTCACTTAAAATGATGTCCATTTCAAATAAAGGTGAGACACTTTGAGGGGTACCAGCACATTGTACCTCAGATTGAGCCAGGGTTGACTCTTACACATCATAAATGACCCATGGATCCTTGTTCTAAATTATCAACATAATAAGAATACTTTTGGTTGGTTTTCCATATGTCTGTTGTTTTTACTTAAAATACTTTCCATTTTAAACAAAAGAGAGACACTTTGAGTGATACTGGCTACATCGTGACTCAGATTGAGGTAGGGTTGACTCGTACACATCACAAATGACCCATGGGTCATTTAGACGTTCTGGCCATGCACCCTCACCATAGGGGAAATTAAACCACAGCTAAAACTAAAATATTAATTCATATAAATACAAAAATTAATTTATTGCATTAAATAAAACAGATTTTTTTACCCATATTTCTACCCATACATTATCCTTGACTTCATTTGGAAGCTATCTCTGTGAGAGTGGGCTGACAGAAATGATGTTGGAGGATTTGTCAAGCGTTTCCAAAAAACTCCGACATTGCTGCCCTAATTTTTCAATCATCTGACAATTTTCATTGTATTTCACCATCAACTGCGTGCGATGGTTCCACACCGAACGCATGCATTTACGCCCCCGCCCACACCTCCTATCAGTATATGTATCTATTATGAAACAAAAACAAATATTTTATCAATATATGTTAAAATGAAAATAAATAATGGTGTAACAATTTGTTAGGGTTGTATAAGTATACCTACGGTAGTCTAATCAATGGGCGCCTCTGGATCCGTAGAAACCGAAGGAACACCCTATACAGATGGAGTGATTCCCAATGTATGCTCCACAGGGATAGACTCTGGTTGAGTAGTAGTCGAAGAAGATGGAATATAAAAGCCCAGAGAGATTGAATCAGTAATAAAAGAAGATGACATGGATGACTGGCCAAATACTGGATGGGGAGTGGGAATCATCATCAGATATGATACAGATGGGTGAGGAGGGTCAGATGTAAAGGGTGGTAAAAATATGGGAGGCCTAAATATCCTGTGTGTCTCTAACGGCACACCGAGATCAGAATGTGGGATAGATGGTATGTCAGTGGGAGGGGCAGGGTCTAATTGGGTACGTTGACCAGATCGTCTAGCTCCCGTACCACCCCCCTCGTATGAACACCCTGAGTACTAGGACATCTACTCGGCTACTCCTAAAATAAATATCTCCTAATAGATGGATACTGAAAAAATGTTTAAAGAAATTAATCACATGACATTATATAGAATTTAAATAAATATATTTGAAATAAAATACTCACTGTAGGCACTAGTGGTGGAATTCCCAACTCGGTCATGCGATGATTGTTTTCCATAATCTATTTCCGTCACCTCTCTTCAATTGGTTTCATTTCCTGCATTTGAAAACAAATATGGAAGTAAATAGAAATTTATAACCAATGTGTAACCCAAAAAACAAAATAAATTAGAGGGAATGGGGAGATTCATGGATAATTTAACTAACTAATGTTTTAGTTAAACTTGAACAAATATATAATGAATTCAATAAATCTTACAACATGTAATAAAGAAATTTATTTTTTAGTAGGATGATTATTTAATAAGTGTCATCAGTCTATTAAAATCATGGAACATTGATTCTACCAGATTCATAAGTGGAAAAACAATTCTCATAATTAAGGAAAAATTTAATTTCTTTAGGTCAGGTAGATGATGAAAATTTCAATATTAAATCAATTTTAATAGAACCAACCTTAACAACCCAACTCGAGATAAACCAAAAGAATTTAGAACATTAATGGATGATTTTAAATATTTCCCACCACAACTTCAGGTTCATAGTCAAATCTGACAATTGAGCTATTGGTGTCATCAAAAGAAATAAATGGATTGGTTCCAATGGAAGTAGGGATGGTGTCAATTCCATCATCACCATAATCAAAAATATGTCTTAGAATTACTTCAACTATGTGTTGGGAACAAGATGAACCAAGCTAAAGGAAGTTGAAGAAGATGGTTTGTTGAAGATTGTCTTTTGTTGTCCCTAAGAAGTTTTCATAAAAGACTTGTTGTTGAAGAAGGTTTCTCAAAGGAAAGGCACTTGTTGAATTCGTATGCTAGAAGTGTAAGGATGTTGGAAGTTCAGAATCAGGAATCCGGAACTGGTAGTTCGGATCATGTTGATCAAAGCTGGAAAGAGGAGTTCGGAACCTGCTATTTTTTTGAACAATCGGATTCTGGATGTATGATGTTCGGAATCAAGAATCCAGAACTGAGAGTTCGGAACCTGTTGGGAAAAGCTGGAGTTTGCAGACTCAGAACTAAGAAAAAAAAGTTTGCAACCTGGTGCTTGTTAAACTTTCGGAGTCTGGGAATTGGGAAGTTCGGAACCGAGAAGCAGGAGTTCAGAACCGCGGTGTTCGGAGTCGATCTGGAAGACTCAACAATAAATGTGACGATGCTTTGCTGTTTTGTATTTCCTATTTGTGAGTATATGCAGGTATTCACATACAAGAATAATTCGGTACGAGAAGTCATTCCTGAATGGACTTCATGATGGTGGGGTTCGTATCAGAGGTGTTCGGAGTCGACCTCTCATGTCTGAAGTTCAGAGCTGATTTTCTAAAGAAGAGGTTCGTTGTGAGAAGTTCGTAACATGATGTAATGAAGAGAGTCTAGGGATATCATTACGAAAGTCAGGAGTTCGGAGTCGTATTTACCTCTTGACTGAGACATGCATATCAAAGGGGGAGAAGTTACTAGAAGATTCATAATGAGAAGTTCATACCGAGGAAGTTCGTAGTGAAGAAGTTAGTGTTTGGCATGCGAAGTTGAAAGTTCAGAGCTGACATTGCGGAGTCGGATGTTCGTAACGGTGAAGTTCGGAGCTAAATATTTAGGAGTAAGTTACGAGATAGAATTTCGTAATAAAGAATTTCAGAGTCGACATCCTGAAGGAAAGTTCGTAATGAGAACTTCGTAATGAAGAGTTCGTAGCAAGAAGATCGGAGTTGGCATGCTGTAACAGAAGCACGAAGCTGATTGGCTGAAGAGAAATTTCTGAGTCATCTTTCAGATCCTAAAATCCGTAACCAGACATGTGGAACTGAGAAGTCAGAAGAGCCGATTCGGAAATGTGATACCGGAAAGTTAGTGTTACAAAGACAAATCCGGGAATAAAGCCAAAATTCTAATAAAGTGAGGTGGTAGAAGATTCGAGAAGAATCCAGAAGTATTGACGAAGTCAAAGTGTTCTCCGAGATTTAAGGGTAAATCAAGATTTGAATGAATTTGATTAAGAGGGATAATTATTTGGTTTCCCTCCTAAATTATTTTTGGGCCACCTATAAAAGGCGTTCACTGTGCACTGTTTTTGATTGATAAATATGATGATCTAGAGAGAGAAGCTATGATAATTCAGAGAGAGAAGGAAAATTTCAGATTGAAGAAGTGATAGCTGAACAAGAGTTTCAGTGTATCTTCGGTTACGAGAATCTGGTACTGGTTTGTTATCGGATCAGGTTTCTCTAATTGAAGGATTCAGAGTGAAGAAGTATCTAGAGCAGGATTTCCGGATTGAAGAATTCGGAGTGGGGAATTCTGAACAGACTGAAGAAGAATCTGGAGCGGGATTTCTGGAGTGGAGAATTCGGAACGGGCTGTCAGTATTGTTTTGTTATCATACTGAGTCTGACAGAAGTTGAATTTCGGATCGGGATTTCGGAACGGCGATTCGTAATGGAGAAACCGGAATGGGAATTCAGAATGGAAGTGCAGACATAATTTTATTATTAAGTCCGTGGTGTTCCTTACCTCTCTTCTGGGTAAGTGAAGAATTGTGCTGATTTGCTTACACTTGTGCAACTCTAAGGAAGTGCAGGTAACATAAGTTTTTACGAAAAGAAAAGATATTACCCTATTGTGCTAAAGGGTGCACACGCGCTTAGGGATTATTTTCCAAGTGCTTCATGAGTGTAAGGGTACATCCTACTCGTTGTAATCCAAGGATTGTTTTCTTAGTGGATTATATGGCCATGGATTGTTTCCCACCATACCAAGGACATTTCTATTCTTGTTGAATAGTGAACCTTGTAAATACTTGTGTTCCTTTGGGTGTGTGTTTGTTTCAGAAGAGAATTTTATTCTTAACAGGATAAAAAGGTTGTCCTCTTTAAGGAACATAAAAGAAAAGGGTAAGAAAGAAGAACCACTGATTCACCCCCCCCCTCTTAGTGAGGATTACCCTGACTGGGTCCTTACAAGTGGTTTCAGAGCGAAGGGTTCCTTTGGTTTCCTTGCAAATGGAGTATCTGAATTGTGTGAACAGCAAAGGTATTCTGGTATTCGATGGGAAGAACTATCACATCTGGAAGGATGGAATGCTTCTGTATCTCATGTCTATCAGTTACGAAGTTCTTGAAGCTGCAACAGTTGGGTTTCCCCCCATTGAAGACAATGTTCCACTTACACCTGTTGACAAGAAGTTTCTTGAGAATGATGGAAGAGAAAAGAATGCTATACTTTCCTCACTTTCTGAAAGTGAGTTCTTGAGGGTAAAAGGAGTAGCCACTGCCAAAGGTATATGGGAAAAATTTCAAAACATATATGAAGGCAATACAAAAGTCAAGAAGGAAAAACATCAAATCTGGAGATTGAAGTATGAAGACTTGAAGATGGGTGAGCAAGAATCTATTAGGGATTTCTCCACCAGGGTGAACGACATTGTTATCACCATCAGATGTCTTGGAGAAGAACTGAAAGACTCTACTGTGGTGGAAAAGATCTTGAGGATCCTTCCTGATAAATTTGATGCAAATGTATCCTCATTATAAGACAGAGACTCAGAGACTCTTTCACTCGATGATCTTCATATCACACTCATTACCTACGAGATGATAAGAGAAAAGGCTATGAAAACCAAGATGAAGGTTGATAGGGAATTATCGTTCAAAGCCATGAAGAAAGAAAAGTCTAAGAAGATCCTTGTTAAAGAAGATGTTAGTGACTCTGATTCCGAAAGCGAGGTATGTAAAAATCTTAACGATATTTTATCATTGTTTTAAAATAATGTTAAAAGAGGCACAGGTAAATATAAGGGAAAACTTCCCTTGAAGTGCTTTGAGTATGATGGCATCAGCCACTTTGCGGTAAACTATCCTCGAAGGGAGAATGATGAAGATAGTGAGGAAGAAGAAAGAAGGCCAAGAAAGTCTTGGAAGAAAAAGGGTGGTGAAAGAAAGTCTGGGAATGGAAAGAAGTTCTTCAAATCCAAGAAGAAAAGTTTCTTATCTATAAATGAAGAAGATGAAGAAAGTGATTATGGATCCGAAAATTCTGTTGAGCATGGTGTAGAAAATACCTTCATTGCAACGGTGAATGATGAAGATTTCGGAACTAGCAGTTCAGAAGAAGAAACTCAACTTGAAGTGCATCTGAAAGAAGAACTGAAGTAATGTTTAATAAAGATTAGAAGGCTCGAGAAACATAACAAAAATTTGGAAGAACAATGTTCCTCAGCATGCAACCAAGCCAACGTTAACGAAGAACTTGAAAATTTGAAGAAGTCATTGGAAGATGAGAGAAACCAAAAAGAGCACATGATTGTTAAGCTAAAGGAAAAATAAGAATAATTAGAGGTTGTTCAAAAGAAGCTCTCAGAAGTTGAGTTAAGGAACTCATGTTTACAAAACTCAACTACTTGTGTTGGTGAATGCTCTCAACAAGCCAACTCTAAGAAAGTTCAACAGAAAGAAAAAGTTGTTGCTGTGAAGAAGAAAGCTGAAAAAGTTACTTATGTGGCCAAGACCAACATTGCTGGGAACTCTGAAGTTGCGGGGAAATCCAAGTCTAACATTGGGGAAGTGCAAGAAAAATCATCATTCCAGCAGGACAAGTTTTCTTACAGAAGAATTGTTGGTGGGGCAGAAGAACAAGCAACGAAGAAGTACCATTACGAAAACTTCAGAAGAAGATACTCCTTCTATGGGTATTGCTGGTACTGTGGTGGATTCGGGAATAAAGATAATATGTGTTGGTTCAACCAACCTTATTACCATTATCCCACGAGTTATGAAAGGTAGAGATTGAGGGGGAGTCAATCTCCTCAAAGGTGGAAGTGTAAGAAAGTTTTCTTAAAGAAAGATGAGAAAATTGAAGTCAAGACCGAAAACAGGTTTCAGCCTCTGGAGATCTTTTGTGAAAGATGTGAACAATCTGGACACCTTGCAAAAGGATGTCTTGTGAGGATACCGGCTCAACAAAAAGTTCTTAAGCTTCAGAAGCCAAAGGTCAAGAAAAATGTTAAAGAAGAAAAAGCTCTTGTTGTTGAAACAACACTAAAAGTTACAAAGGAAGAACGACCATGGATACTTGATAGTGGGTGTTCTTCACATATGATAGGAGACTTGAAGTTGTTAAAGAATGTGAAAAAGTTCAAAGAAGGCACAGTGACATTCAACAATGATGAATCCTTAAAAATCAAAGGTGTTGGATCAGCCATCATTGGGAAAGAAAAATTGAAGTCTAAGAAAACTTTGTATGTTGATGGGCTGAAGCACAACATGCTGAGTGTATCACAATTGTGTGATGAAGGTAACGAAGTTATCTTTATGAAAGATGGATTTGTTGTGAAAAGTGAAGAATATGGGGAGATTTTTACAAGAGGACAACAAACTAAAGTAAATTTGTTTCAGGTAGGAAACTCACAAAACTCTTGTTACATGAGCAAGGTGGATAAAAATCAGTTATGGCACAGAAGACTTGGGCACATGTGTCAGAGAAACATGAGCAAGTTATCTCAGATGAATAGTGTTCGAGATATTCCGGATTTGGTTAGAAGAAGAGATTGGTGTTGCATTACCTGTCAGAAAGGAAAGATAACGAATGTTGTGCATAAGAAAGTTGACATTTGCTCTAAGAAACCTCTTGAGCTAATACATTCTGATATTTGTGGGCCGATGAGTAAACAATCAAAAAATGGAGACAGGTACTTCATTACTTTCATTGATTATTTTACTCGTATTACATGTGTTATGTTTATGAAGCACAAGTCAGATGCCCTAAAGATGTTTAAGAGCTTCAGAAGGAAAGCTGAGAAAGAATGTGAGCATTCAGTGAAGAAGTTAAGAACTGATAATGGTGGTGAGTACAGAAGTGAAGAATTTGAAGATTACCTTGAGAAGCATGGGATTCGGCATGAATATAGTGCACCATACACACCTCAACAAAATGGGGTTGCTGAAAGGAAAAACAGAAGCTTGGTGGAAATGGGAAGAACCATGTTACTTGAACATGGTCTTACTCACTACTTTTGGAGGAAAGCTACAAGTACAGCTGTATACATTCAGAATTGTTGTTTCTATAGGCCTCATTCTAATACAACTCCGTATGAACTTTTCTATGGCATTACTCCAAGCATGAAGCATGCTAAAGTTTTTGGGAGCCCATGTGTAATAAAGAAGAAAGGAGGAAGCAGTGGGAAATTCGAGTAGAAAGGTGAAGACAGAATTTTCCTTGGGTATGCACCTGAAGGAAGAGGTTACATATGCTTTAACAAAGAAAAAAGAAGAATTGTGGATGTTTTTGATGTTAAAGTTATTAAAGTTCCGGGTAAAGATGAGCATATCCAGGCAGACAAGGAAGATAAGAAAGATGATGTTAATGATTCCGAAAAAGATGCAATGAAGTGTAACCCTAAAAAAAATGAAGATTCGGATTCTGACATATCAAGTGATGAGGAAGGTTCAGAAAAGGCTTTTCCAAGGTTAACAAAACAAGTGCAAGTTCAGAATATCATTGGTGATCAACATCACAAGGTTCAAAAAAGAAGATCAAGCAAGTCCATATCACATACTTCTGTGTATTCTAAAGTTGAACCAAAAGATGTTAAAGAAGATTTTGAACATCCTAAATGGGTTCAAACTATGAATGAAGAATTGGATCAGATTGAAAAGAATGATACATGGGAACTCGTACCCAAACCTGAAATCAAGAACATTATTGGCACCAAATGGGTTTTCCGGAACAAGATGAATGAAGAAGGTAAAGTGGTTAGAAACAAAGCAAGATTGGTTTTTAAAGGCTACTCGTAGATTTAAGGAATTTATTTTGAAGAAACTTTTTCTCCGGTGGCCAGATTAGAAACTATAAGAATCTTTCTTGCTATTGCTGCACAACGAAGCTACAAAATCTTTCAGATGGATGTCAAATCCGCTTTCCTTAATGGTGATCTCAAGGAAGAAGTTTACATTGAACAAACTTGTGGCTTTGTTGTTGGGAAGAATGAACATTATGTGTGCAAGTTGAAGAAAGCCTTGTATGGGCTTAATCAAGCTCCGAGAGCATGGTATTCCAAATTGGATACTTGCTTAAAGAAGATGAACTTTAAGAAAGGGAGAGTTGACATCAATTTGTACGTTAAGGAAAGTCGAGATCTTTCACTAATTGTTATTGTTTATGTTGATGACATTATCTTTGCTGGGAATGATGAAAGAAGTTGTGAAAGATTTGCTGATGAAATGAAGAATGTTTTTGAAATGTCCATGTTAGGGGAAATGAGACACTTTCTTGGGTTACAAGTCGTGCAACAAAAGGAATTCATTTTTCTTTCCCAAGAAAATTATGCTAAGGAACTTCTCAAGAAGTTCGGAATGGAGAGATCAAAGCCTATATCAACTCCTATCTCAGTGAGAACAAAGCTAAGCAAAGATAGTGAAGAAAAAGTAGTTAATCAGAAAGAATACCGAAAGCTGATTGGAAGTTTGTTATACTTGACTGCTTCAAGACCTGACATTGTATTTGCGGTCACCTTATGTGCAAGATTCCAAAGTACACCCAATGAATCACATCTTGTTGCTGAAAAAAGAATTCTCAGATATATAAAAGGAACAACAGATTTTGGAATCAAGTATAGTGGGTCCAACAACATTGATCTGTTTGGTTATTCAGACGTGGATTGGGAAAGAAATGTTGATGATAGAAAATCCACATCTGGTGGAGTTTTCTTTATGGAAAAAAGTTGTGTTGGTTGTTATTCGAAGAAGTAGAATTCTGTTACACTTAGTAAAATTGAAGCTGAATATGTTGTTGCAACAATGGCTGCCACCCAACTTATGTGGATGAAGACTCAGTTGGAAGATTTTCTGGTTGAAGTAAATTTGCCTTTGCTCTTGGGCTGTGATAATCAAATCACAATCAATCTTACTAAAAATACAGTCCAACACTCACGTTTGAAGCACATTGATATCAAATATCATTTTATTAAAGAGCATGTGGAGAATAATAAACTCAAACTTGAATATGTTACATCTGCTGAACAAGTTGCTGATATCTTCACGAAGCCTTTACCGAAGGAATCATTCTCAAGATTGAGGTTGCACATGGGTGTTCAACCTCTTTCTCCTCAAGGCTAAGGTATGTTGAATCATCCCCTCTCTCTTCTTACCTTTGGATTATTTTGTCAAGGGGGAGAATTTGTAATCATAAATTTATTGTTTAAAGAGAGAGTTGTCGGTAAGCTGTGAACTCAACAATGTTTATGTGTGAACTTTTCTAACCGTTTATTGAAGTGGGTGTAGGAAAGTTCTTGAACAGGAAACATGAAGATGTTAGAGAAGGAAGATGTTGGAGATGTCATGATCACTACTTATGGACAACATGGTCTTGCTGTCAATAATTATTGTTTCCTACAATGAGTTAGCTCACGTAGGCTTAGAATTATTGATTAGTAATCCATTGCTTGTGGTTACGAATGTTGGTGATTTATGAAAACTTGGTTGAAAACAAAATCCAAAGAGGGAGATTGTTGGGACCAAGCTGGACCAAGCTGAAGGAAGTTGAAGAAGATGCTTTGTTGAAGATTGTCTTTTGTTTTCCCTAAAGAAGTTTTCATAAAAGACTTGTTGTTGAAGAAGGTTTCTCAAAGGAAAGGCACTTGTTGAATTCGTATGCTAGAAGTGTAAGGATGTTGGAAGTTCGGAATCAGGAATCCGGAATTGGTAGTTCGGATCATGTTGATCGAAGCTGGAAATAGGAGTTTGGAACCTGCTATTTTTTTGAACAATCGGATTCTGGATGTATGATGTTCGGAATCAAGAATCCGGAACTGAGAGTTTGGAACCTGTTGGGCGAAGCTGTAGTTTGTAGACTCAGAACCGAGAAAAAGAAGTTTGGAACCTGTTATTTTTTTGAACAATCGGATTCTGGATGTATGATGTTCGGAATCAAGAATCCGGAACTGAGAGTTCGGAACCTGTTGGGCGAAGATGGAGTTTGTAGACTCAAAACCGAGAAAAAGAAGTTCGGAACCTGGTGCTTGTTAAACTTTCAGAGTCTGGGAATTGGGATGTTCGGAACCGAGAAGCAGGAGTTCGGAATCACGGTGTTTGGAGTCGATCTGGAAGACTCAACAAGAAATGTGACGATGATTTGCTGTTTTGTATTTCCTATTTGTGAGTATATGCAGGTATTCACATACAAGCATAAGTCGGTATGATAAGGCATTCCAGAATGGACTCCATGATGCTGGGGTTCGTATCGGAGGTGTTCAGAGTCGACCTCTCATGTCTGAAGTTTGGAGCTGATTTGCTAAAGAAGAGGTTCGTAGTGAGAAGTTCGTAACGTGATGCAATGCCGAGAGTCTGGAGACATCATTACAAAAGTCAGGAGTTCGGAGTCGTCTTTACCTCCTGACCGAGACATGCATATCAAAGGGGGAGAAGTTACTAGAAGGTTCGTAATGAGAAGTTCATACCGAGGAAGTTCATAGTGAAGAAGTTAGTGTTCGGCATGTGATGTTGAAAGTTCGGAGCTGACGTTGCGGAGTCGGATGTTCATAATGGTGAAGTTCGGAGCTGACAAGTCAGGAGTAAGTTACGAGACAGAAGTTCGTAATAAAGAATTTCAGAGTCGACATCCTGAAGGAAATTTTGTAATGAGAACTTCGTAATGAAGAGTTCGTAGCAAGAAGATCGGAGTTGGCATGCTGTAACAGAAGCACGGAGCTGATTGGCTGAAGAGAAATTTCAGAGTCATCTTTCAGATCCTAAAATCCGTAACCAGACATGCGGAACTGAGAAGTCAGAAGAGACGATCTGGAAATGTGATACCAGAAAGTTAGTGTTACAAAGACAGATTTGGGAATAAAGCCAGAATTCTAATAAAGTGAGGTGGTATAAGATTCAATAAGAATCCAGAAGTATTGAAGAAGTCAAAGTGTTCTCCGAGATTTAAGGGGAAATCAAGATTTGAATGAATTTGGTTAATCGGGATAATTATTTGGTTTCCCGCCTAAATGATTTTTGGGCCACCTATAAAAGGCGTTCACTGTGCACTGTTTTTGATTGATGAATCTGATGATCTAGAGAGAGATGCTCTGATAATTCAGAGAGAGAAGGAAAAGTTCGGATTGAAGAAGTGATAGCCGAACAAGAGTTTCAGTGTATTTTCAGTTACGAGAATCTGGTACTGGTTTGTTATCGGATCAGGTTTCTCTAATTGAAGGATTCAGAGTGAAGAAGTATCCAGAGCAGGATTTCCGGATTGAAGAATTAGGAGTGGGGAATTCTGAACAGACTGAAGAAGAATCCAGAGCGGGATTTCTGGAGTGGAGAATTCGGAACGGTCTATCAGTATTGTTTTGTTATCATACTGAGTCTGACAGAAGTTGAAGTTCGGATCAGGATTTCGGAACGACGATTCATAACGGAGAAACTTGAAGGGGAATTCGTAATGGAAGTGCGGAAAACATTTGATTATTAAGTCCGTGGTGTTCCTTACCTCTCTTCTGGGTAAGTGAAGAACTGTGCTGATTTGCTTACACTTGTTCAACTCTAAGGAAGTGCAGGTAACATAAGTTGTTATGAAAATAAAAGATATTACCCTATTGTGCTAAAGGGTGCACACGCGCTTAGGGATTGTTTTCTAAGTGCTTCACGAGTCTAAGGGTACATCCTACTCGTTGTAATCCAAGGATTGTTTTCTTAGTGGATTGTATGGTCGTGGATTGTTTCCCACCATACCAAGTACGTAGCTATTCTTGTTCAATAGTGAACCTTGTAAATACTTGTGTTCCTTTGGGTGTGTGTTTGTTTCAGTAGGGAAGTTTATTCTTAAAAGGATACAAAGGTTGTTCTCTTTAAGGAAAATAAAAGAAAATGGTAAGAAAGAAGAACCACTGATTCACCACCACTCTCAGTGAGCATTACCCCGACTGGGTCCTTACACTATGACACCAAATTCAGGTCTAAGTTGGTCTTTGACGTAAAAAACTTTATTATCCATTGATGCCAACACATATAGTTCTTCGGTAGCTAGAGTGTGAGTCATATTAATTACTCAAAATCCACAATCATCAATAAATGTGCCATGTCTCGTCATTGAATCAAACCAATGACATTTCATCACCATGACTCATCCATGAGAGTAATAATCAAACATTATTATTTTTTCAATGACTCCATAATAACCCACATTTTAAAATCACGATCTACTATCTGATGAATTGGCATAACAATCTGTTGTGGTAGTAACCATAACACCATCATGTTGTTTTCTCATGTTCTTTTCTCGTTCAGTGACAATAAATTTGTACCCATTGATAATAATTGATTTACAGTCACGAACCATGGTATTAGGACCAAAATCCAAAGCTCTTATTTCCTCAGAGACAGAGTCAGCAGGAAAACTCAATACCTGCAATATAAATGAATATTAAACTTAATTAAATATTGATTTAATTATTTTAAATAGTAATATTTTTACCTTCAATTTTAACAAAGCAGAAAAATCTTTGCTATGAAAAGTCTCCCTCCATCTCAAAGATAAAGAATTATTCTTTCTATTTATCATTGTTTTATGTTCCCTGTAGATAAAAAATATGAATAGTTTAATATATATATATATATATATATATATAAGATATACATATTCAATTTAGTTACCTGATGTAGTCATAGAACAAATCACAGTTGAACAAAACTATGCGATGTGCCATCTCTTACTCTTCAAGGTTTAATGTCTTCAATGTATATGATCCAAGAATTCCTCCTATTTGTGGAAGTGATGGAAAAATGGGTTCAATTTTCTCATACTATTCTTCTTCATTTCTCATCGGTCTGTTCATTCTTGTAGTAAGATCAGACAAATACATTGAGTAGAAATCCATACATTCTTGGGCCAAGTAACCGTTCACGATAGAACCTTCGGGATGATTCATGTTTCAGACATAAGACTTTAATGTGTACATATTTATTTCAGTTGGATACATGCTACTAAAACAAAAAGGTCCTCCGAGAAGTATTTCAGTGGGAATATGGACCGTCAGATGCAGCATGCATGTGAAAAATGATGGAGGAAATATTTTCTCCAACTCACACAAAATTAATGGGGCATCTATCAACATTTTTTTCAAGAAAGACATGGAAAAATTATTACCACAAATATCTCTAAACAAATGGAAAAATTGAATAACAATCACCTGTAAATAATCTTTTGTCTTTCCCTTAACATTTAGAAGTATCGAAAGCAACTTTTCACGTATATTCTTTTCAATGTGCATTACGTATAAGCAATGATGTTACAAATTGGTTGACCAATAAGGAAAATAAAAAAAGATACTCCTCTTCCTCCAATTGTAACGGGTTTTAGTGGAAACATTCTTTCCCTTTCCAGATTTCATTTGACCCTTACCGAATAAAAAACCAAAATCTTTCAATTCATTAAGCACATCAGTTCCAAACATATGCTGAGGTGGATCATCAGTCTCTATGGTATTATCAAATCTTTAGAGATTATTTCTATATGGATGGTCCATTGGCAAGAATCGTCGATGTCCCATAAAACTGAAACTACAACGATTTTTCAGTCTTCTGGATCATGTATTCTTCATACAAATAGGACATGATAGTTTTCCCTTCATGCTCCATCTAGACATCATTGCATAAGCTGGAAAATCATTGATCGTCCACATAAGCGCAACACGCATCTGAAATATGTCTTTCGAATATGCATCATATGTGTGCACACCCACATCCCAAAGAATTTTCAACTCTTTTATTAAAGGTTTCATGTATACATCAATATCAATGCCAGGATCAGAAGGGTTAGATATGAGTATACTCATGAATGTGAATGTTTTTTTCATACACAACCAAGGGGGAAGATTATAAATGTGCATAAAAACTAACCATGTGCTATGCAAAGTAAGAATATGCCCAAATGGATTAAAACCTTCGCATGAAAGACCCAACCTCACATTACGCACGTCAGCTACAAAATTAGGATATCGAGCATCAAATCTCTACCATGCAAATCTATATGCAGGGTGAACCAACTCATTAGTAGTCTTCTTTCTCTCGGTATCATGACATCTCATTTTTATTGATATTTTATCAGACATAAAATGATTCTAGAGTCTGGGGATCAATGGAAAGTTCCACATTACTTTCTGTGGCACACGAGATGGTGTTCTATTAGATTTCGACTTCTAGTGGGATGTGCCACATTTTATACAATCATTTCATTCAACGGTTCCTCCCATAATAAACTGCAATCTTTCAGGCAAGCATGAATTTTGTTTCATGAAAATCCAAGTTCCTCAACTAACTTCTTTGCCATATAGTGGTTTGAGAGAATATCTATATCATCTGTAAGTAAATCCTTCAAGAAGGTAAGAATGTAATCGATTGCTGTATTAGAAATCCCATACATAGTTTTCTCATGAAACAATAGGATTAAAAATTCCATCTTTTTTATTTTATCACACTGTCAATATACTGGAGTCGTGGCAGCATCAGTCAATTTTTTCACCCTAACAATATCATCATTTTCATTAGATGCATCATCTGTCCTCAAATAGAAGTCTTCTTGAGTCAAAATCCTTTCTTTTTTATGATGAAGAATAAATAGAAACCGATCATCTAACAAATTCTCCAGTCCAATCCTTTCATTTCGATCATCAGCAATTTGAGATTCCATTTTTCCCCATTGTGATACCACACATAGTTGTTTGCTTGAAAACCATATTTGGTTATGTGGTAGTTGTCTTCTTCATGGCTCAACCAAGTTCTACGAACACAATTGGAACATGGGTAGTGTATGCGACCACTATATGAAGCATTTTGAAATGAAAAATCTAAAAATCTCTTCAAATTGTTTTGAAAATCGCTTGAGATCCAATCAGTTTCATACATCTACCTTTTATCCATTATGTAAAAAGAATTATTATAAGTCATTTCTTCATAAGAAATTCAATAAGATTGAAGTTTAATAAAAATTATATTTATGTAAATGATAAAGAAAGGAGTTTCTAGTTGATGTAGTGAACTATTAAAAAAATGTAAAGATATACTAATTAATACAGTTATGTGTGCCTAAATTTGAGGTGAGATGTGTTTTGTAATTTTTTTCATTTATCACATACCAAGAAGACACCATAGACTTGATAAAACATAGTTCAAGATATTACAAAGTGAATCCTTTTCATGAAAGATGCAGAATGTGTAAAGAGAGTTTTTTAAATAAGTTATTGATGCTAAAAAATGTAAATATTGTGAAAAGTTAGTACATTTCATAACACCCAAACTCAAGTCCACAGAAAGTACCATATCACCCCACTAAAAAAGAAAAACCACCTAAAAGGAGTGGTTATGAAGACTTCAAATCAAGTTAATTCATATAATCATGAAACTTGAATTGTAAAACAAAAATAGAAAACAAATCAAACTACACATATTGGGAGGGTTGTCCAGGGGGTGGGGTGGTGTCCAGGGGGTGTCCATGTAACGTCTCGGTTCTGGGTGCCACTCAACGGGTGCCTCAAACCCGGTTCTCCACGTGAACTCAAGTGCATTTCCCCAAATTCCAGAGGCTGCGGACTAATAGCGAGGGCCTAGGTCTGATAGTGGGGAAACTATGCCCTCATTTGTCAAAGTGTAGTGCAGCGGAATGAAATAAAACATACAACAACAGCGGAAGCAGTAAAAAGATATATAACTGAAATAGATAACTGATAAAAAAGAAACCAACAGTCATATATATATACACGAAGATGCAGCATGAAACTATTCTATAAAACATCCAGAACATTTTACACTGCAATATAATACATTACAACTGAAGTACAAGTACAGAAAAGAAAAACAGAACAACCTGCGACATCGTGAGCCTGGGATCGGTCCCATGCCCTCCTACTCCTTAGAAATAATGAAGTACCTGTATAGGGACTCTTGCCCCTATCCACACTTTTAGAAACATAATCTGTTTGGGCCGAAAAACATGACCCAAATAGGGTGTGAGAAAAAAAATTCCCAGTAGGCACCCACCAAAGGACCGTGCCCAACTGTGTGTTAACATGCAACAACAATGTGCAAAGTAAATGAAATAAAATAAGCAGTAATCAAAAGTAACTAACTTAACCACTTATATTGCCATTTTAATATCCATTTAATCATTTAACTTAAAATATCACCACAGTAAATATTCTAAGTAAAAAGCCAATGTCCTCAGACATGTGAACCCCTACCCTCAGGTAAAGAGAATCCAAACACAAGAATCTGCCCATAGGCATATGGATATTGCCCACAGGCGTACGAGGTGTTTCCCACAGGCACAAAATCAACTTCCCATAGGCACAGAAGAAGTTTCCCTCAGGCTAAAGATGCACTGCCCCAGGCTAAGTAAAACACTTACCTCGAGATAAACAAGTAACCGGGCCATGCCCAACATGTAAACAAGTAATACACAAGAAATTCCTCTTAAGGAAATTCTATAATCATTATTATAAAGGCATACCCTCAGGTATCCTAGCCAAACGACTAAATAGAGGAACGCACCCCTGGGATGGTCCTGGATCCAAGCAGCGATCCCAAACAGAATTTTAATATCACATTTAATTACCTATACAATTCTAGGTATTTAAACAGCTACGACCTCAGCCACACGACACCCCAACATTTGTTCGTGACACAATAATTCACATAAATGCACAACAGTTGGAAAATTAACACCAAGCCACCTACCTTTAACACCCACGAATGATATACGCGAACGAAGATCCTTGATTCATCCTAGAATAACATAGATCTGAGGTGAAAGAAAACCTTGTTCAAACATAAATAAATTAACTATAGGAAATAATTGGTAAGAAATACTCTAGGAGAAGGGAGAACTCACCCGTGCGGTTCCAGGGTGATCGACGGTGCAGAAAACGGATTCCCGACGTGCGCTCGGCGGATCTCCAAAGTTCCGGCCTCCCTCTTCTGCTCATTCTTCCCATTCTAGGCCTTCCATATGAATAGGGGAGTCTACTGCCCATTTTAAGGGAAAAAACAAAGTACACAGCATGTACTTCCGAGTATATGGAGTGTACTTCCTTCATTTAACTGTTCATCTGGCGGTTTCCTGCTAGTGTGGCACTGTTCATCTGCTGACATGACTACACAACGTATCTTCTTGAGTACATGGCATGTTCTGTCACACAGCTGGCCACCGCCTTACTATTTGCCTACCGACTGACTACATGGCATGTAAAGGACCACTACACGGCATGTAGTCGATTTCTACACCCTTCATCACCGATATGGCCACACGCCCCGTGTAATCATCCCACACGACCAAAAGTACACGACGTGTGGAAAGGTACACGGAGTGTACTTCCAAAAATTAGGATTTTTTCCCATTTTCCTTACTTTCTCAACAACACTTAAGGAAAAAAGAAAAGAAGAAACCCATACCTCAAAACTAAGAATCAGGTTCTTACAAACTTCCCCCCTTAAATCAATTCGTCCTTGAATTTCCCTTATAAGGGTGGTGAAGATATAGCTGTGAAAAACTCTGGCCACTGATCACGTACATCAGTCTCCCACTCCCAGGTTTCATCCTGCACTCGGCCATGCTTCCATAGAAACTGTACGAGAGGAACTGACCGGCCTCAGATAACCTTCGTGCTCCTGTCAATGATATGGACCAGATGCTCCTCAAAGGATGCATCCTCCTCCATCTCAACCTCCTCTGGTGAAAAGATGTGAGATGGGTTTGAATGAAAGCAGCACAGCTGAGATACATGGAAGACGTCGTTCATGGATCAGTACCTCTGTGGTAACTACAACCAATAGGCGACCATACTTACTCTCTCCAGAATCTCAAATGGCCCCACATACCTCGGTGAAAGTTTACCCTGTCTCCTGATCCGCCTATGTCCCAACCTCGGTGAAACATGTAGGAAAACCTGATCCCTAACCATGAACTCCAAAGTTCATCTGCGGTGATCAACATAAGAATTCTGACGAGACTACACGGTAGCCATCCACTTCTGAATCAACTGGACCTGATCAGAAGTCTCCTGTACAAGACGTGGTCCCAGTAAAGTTGCCTCACCTGCCTCTAACCTGCACAAAGGTGATCAGCATGGCCTACCATATAAAGCCTCGTAAGGTTCCATCTCTATAGTTTCCTAAAAACTGTTGTTATAGTCAAACTCGACTAGGGGTATATGATTCTCCCAAGAGCCCCTAAAATCTAGGACGCATGCACGCAGCATGTCCTTAAGCACCTGTATCATACGATTTGACTGGCCATCAGTCTGAGGGTGGTAAGCTGTGCTCAGAAGCACCTGTGTACCTATTGCCCTCTGAAAACTCTTCCAGAAACGAGACGTAAAGCAGGAATCCCTATTTGAAACGATAGAACAAGAAACCCCATGAAGATGTACAATCTCTCGGATATAAAACTTCCCAATCTCGTCAACTTCGAAGGTCTCCTTGATCGGAAAAAAGTGATCTACCTTCGTGAGTCTGTCCACAATAACCCACATGAAATCATTACCTCTAGGTGACCTCAACAACCCTGTCATGAAGTCCATCACGACATAATCCCATTTCCACTCTGGGATGGGTAACTGCTGTAACAGTCCGATTAGCCTCTGATGCTCCGCCTTCACCTGCTGATAGGTGGAACACCTCGTAACAAAACCAGCTACATCTCTCTTCATACCCAGCCGCTAGTACTGACGTCTCAAGTCTCGGTACATCTTGGTATCCCCGGGATGAACTTACCAAGCTAAAGCATGAAACTCCCACATCATCTCCTCGTGTATATCCCCTGGAACCCATACTCGTCCATGGAAACGCAGAACTTCACCATCACCTATCGTCCAATCAGGAGGAGGATCCTCACTTGCCACCGACTCCCATAGAACCAGGCCTTATGAATCAGATAGCTATCTCATCCTTAATCTATCCAGGAGGTTAGAAGTCACATCTAAAGTTGAAATATAAGTTTTCCCCTGACTGTCGTGCACCTCCAAATGCATCTTAGAGAACAAATCCATCAGCTGCCACTCACCGTTGGCCTCCTTCACTGGCTGTATCTGAGTCTTCCTACTCAGGGCACCAGCTACTACATTACCTTTTCCAGGTGTATAGGCAAGCTCAAAATCGAGGTACTGAAGGTACTCTACCCACCTTCGCTATCTCAGATTTAATTCACGCTGAGTAAAGATATACTTGAGACTTTTGTGGTTGGTGAAAACCACAAAATGTTCTCCCAATAGATAATGTATCCAATAGCGCAACACATGCACAACTGTAGCTAACTCGAGATCATGTGTCAGTTAATTCTTCTCATGTGGCCTCAACTGCCGAGACCCGTACGCAAAAACTCGATCACCCTGCATTAACACAGCTCCCAGCTTAATCCCTGATGCATCACAGTAAACTGTATAGCTTTTCCCTTGCTTTGGGATTATCAGGATCAGTGCTGATGTCAACCTTCCCTTCAGGTCCTGAAAGGCTGTCTCGCAAACTTCTGACCCAATGAACTTCACACCATTCTTAGTCAAAACCGTCAACGGTGCTACTAAGTGGGAGAAGTCTTGGATGAAGCATCTGTAGTAACCAACCAGCCCTAAGAAACTCCGTATCTCAAACACGTTCTTAGGATGCTCCCAGGAAGCTACTGATCTAACCTTATCTAGGTCTACTGCAACTCCTACCTCTGAGATGATATGACCTAGGAAGTGAATCTGGTCCATCCAAAAGTGGCACTTTGAGAGCATAGCATATAGCCGACGCTCTCTCAGTGTACTCAATATGATCTCAAGATGGGTGGCATGGTCGTGTCGAGTGTGAGAGTACACCAGGATATCTTCCACGAACACTACCACAAAATAATCCAGATACGGATGGAACACATGATTCATTAGAGACATGAAAATTGCTGGCGCGTTCGTGAGTCCGAACGGCATAACCAAGTACACATATAGACCATACCTGCTCCTGAAAGTTGTGATAGGTATATCAGATGGTCTAACACACAACTAATGATATCCTGATCTCAAGTAAATCTTTGAGAACACTCGTTCACCACAAAGTTGATAAAAAAGATCATCAATCCTAGGAAAGGGATATCAGTTCTTAACCGTTAACTAGTTCAGCTTCCGATAATCCACACAGAGTCTGAGAGTACCGTCCACCTTCTTCGCAAATAGGATCGGAAGACCCCATGGAGAAGTATTGGGTTGGATGAAACCCTTTTCCTATAACTCCTCTAACTGCCTCTTGAGCTCCTGCAACTCGGGCGTGGCCATCCTATAAAAAAATAATGGACACCGGTGCTGCTCCTGGTACAAGCTCGATAGAGAAATCCACCTCTCGCTCCAGAGGTAGACCTGAAAATTCATCCGGGAAGACATCCCTGAAACGATCAAAAATTGGAGGGAAATCCATCTGACAAGTCCCCTGATCATCCAGATATAAACTCGCAATCTGGGCTATGACTCCACCTCGCCCATGATGCTCTGGTCCAGATCGACTCGCCTGAAAATCCCATTCACCTTTGTATAGAAACTCTCTGCGCTCTGGTGATGTGAAACTCACCCTATGACAATAGCAATATAAAAAGGCTCTGAAGGGAACCAACCAGTCCATTCTGAGAATGAAATCATAGATCGTCATCTCCAAGACATAGAGGCCCCAAAGGAAGTGATACCCACCAACCTCAAGGGGGAACTCCTTACACTAACGCACACCAGCCGTTGTTATAAGGCCCCAACCTTAAACCTTAAATAATCTTGAGTTATTACAAGATTACACATTGAGGATCTTTTCAAGTTTAGAGTTTTATAGAATTAGGACATAAATATTACATCTCAAAGATTACAAAGTAGACACATCTACTAAGCTTCCTTTTTTTTCACAAAATAAAAACTCTTGAACAAAAGAGTCATGTCTAGTTCCTTGTTTTAGACAGCCTGACATTTCCTTGATCCCATCCTTGACCCTATTCAACTTTATGTCCTATAAAAAGCATTTCAAAAACTTGGGATGAGCATAAAAAGCTTAGTAAGGGTTATAGAAATATGGAAGGGAAACATGAGTTCATATATACATAAGAATGAAATCAAACTTTACCCATAAAACATAGGCACTTTAACATACCTCATAAAATCATGAATAAATCATAGAAATCATAAGGCATAAAGGTATCTTGAGGCATTCATAACATTCTTACGTAGGGAGTAACCCTCTTGGTTACATTTGGAATACCCATCACAGTATATTCCCTAAAATCTCTTCGGAGAAACCTCAACGTTTAACTCCTTCGCGTTACCCAATTCATTGGAGAGCTATATCGGGCTCACCCGCCCTTAGTTTATCACGGAACCACCCGTCTTCATACTAATGCCCAAGAACCATAACATAACCGTATCACATAAAACATACATAAAGGAAACATAAAATTTCCACATTTCAATCACAAGAGATCACATCATGATATTATGATAAATAAAAACATCTAATAAAATCATTAAAACTCTATGAGAGAAAAATCCCTTTATACTTTGAAAATATTAAAAGAAGACATTTAAAAGATATTTTAGAATCAAAGTGTTCCATACCACTTAGAAACTTTTTAAAGGGCTTTAAAACATTCATGTACATATAAATAAATCCTTATGACATTTTTAAAACATGTACATTGATGATAAATGTTTCAAAATAATGAATCTATAAAACCATTTAAAACAATGTTTTAATAAAAGCGTCCTTTTCCATTTTGAACATTTATATTATAAGCAAAATGAATGTAGAAAATTTTCAAAACATTTGAATGACATGAGTATAGACATAATATGGATATGGAATGTCAAAGAGTCTGTATATACACTTTAAAAATAATAAAAGTGCATATCATCAAGAAGTGTCTCAAGGAAGAGAATTGAGATGTAATCCCATTCAAAGATCATGTCATTAGTGCAAGGATAAATCAATGACATAATTATGTGTTACAAGTATAAATACACCCAATATAAGTGGATATTAAGTGTAAAACAACCAGAGTTAATTCACACATATTCATAGGATTACATGTTCAATAACTACAAGTTGAACCCAAAGAAATCAAAATTGGGTTAAGAGGTTCCTTTGGTACAATTCGGCAGCCTAACGACATCACCTTAAAATTAGTTGATGAGAGAGAAAATGGTATCTCATCACTTGGTAATAAAATTTAAATCAATATGGATATAGAAGAACATATCCCAATATAAAAAGATGTAAATTAAAATACATAACAAAATAAGTCTTTTAAAAAGAGGAGTGTGAAAGGTTACCTTACCGATTTGGGCAACTTTTGAAACGTACACCCCATGAAAGAAGGGTCATAAAATGAAGATGTAAATACACATAAATGAGATTCTATTACACAAATTGTAAAATAATGGGCAGTACCTACACCACAAAAAAGGAAATAGTGGACAATGTTGCATGAATCTCACGGGAATAAAAAATGAGATGAAAAATCCCTTACGAAAACTTAGAAGCCTAACGGCGCCACTTAAAAATTCCAAAATGGATTTATGAGATCAAATAGGATATCTCATAATATGACCATAAAAAGTAAAGTATTAGGAATATAAAAGAACATCCCCAAACATAATAAAGATGAGCTTAAAAGAAATGTCATAAAAGAGAGTACTTAAATAGAAAGAGAAGGGTATGATCCCTTACCTCGGGTCCGACTTGACTCGATCGTCCATTAATGTCCTGAATAATAAACTAGTGTTAATTTTTAATTGCTTAAGAACCTTTTTAAAGTTAATTATTACTTTTATATCACTTATTACCATGTTATAAACATTATGTAATCATTTAAGTTAATAATGTTTGTTTTGTCGATATTTGGTTCTTAAGTCGAAAGTGGACTTCTTTCAATTACATGTTGTTCGTGTGGTCAAAGGTTCATTATTCCTAGAATTATATTCATGATTTGGATATAATATATATCATATATATCCAGAATATACATGTATTTATAATATTACATAATCATTTATAGGTAAGAAATGAAATGCACCATTCATGGAGACGGTAAGCCGTACGTACGCATGAACGCTACTTTCATTTCTATGTCATATTGATGGAATTAAAACTAAATGATAGGTATGTATATTTCAATTACAGAATTATATTAACCATTTAAATGTAACATACATCATATATATCCATTATATGTACTTATAATAGTACATTACATTTGAGGATAAGAAATGAAATGCACCGTTCATGGAGACGGTAAGCCGTACGTACGCATGAATGCTACTTTCATTTCTATCTCATACTTTAATAGAAATAAATAATAATTATATAGAGGTATATTATAATTCCATTATAACATCATATATAATAACTTTAAATCCATCCTTTATACATCCCACGTATGGCATTAACGAATCAAATCACTTTGAGGGGGCGGTAGTCCGCACTTCCGAAAATGAAATTATCGTGTTTACCCACAATGAAAACCATAAAGGAATGACAAAAATGAAAAATACAGAAACTTAAGTAAAACATAAACATATTATATATCATATATAAATATAGTGTCATCTTAATGGCCACCTTTGAAGGTGTTATATGAGTATTGAACAATCATCGTTTCGTGAGGCAGAAATTCGCCATCCACAGAAACAGTATGTTCTTTAACCATTAGATGAAGGTGTGTGTAAGTTTAGCTCGAATAATTCTTATAAAAACATCCTAGTATATTTAGGATACTGGTGTTGTTACTAAATAAATTAATAAAAAGATTTTAGGGGGTTGGAGAAGAAAAATAAAACAAAAGAACACAAGTGAAGACATTACCTTAAAATCGGGTAACTCTTCTTGGTTTGAGCTCAAAGGCTTCCTTGGAAAGGATTATTCCTAAAGTGAGGCTTCAAGGAGTAATACAGGGATGTGGAGAGACAAAATGGGCAGGTGTTGGCTGAGACAAAGGCTTGGTATGTGTGGGTAAAGAGGTAGAGGTGGGGGCCTTTTATAAGAGGAGAGGAGGGGCACTCTTGGAAAGTCAAAAAAAAAGTAACATTATTTTGAAATGAGTTTCGGATTTCAGAGGTCCCACATTGATGTATTTCTAGGATAAGGTGATAAGGGTTCTAAATCCACCAATCCAAAAGGTTTTGGACATGTTTAGGTCTTAGATTTTACATTATCTTTCCATTTTATTTAAATTGTTAAATAATGAGGTAATCGCTGAATCATCATGATGTCATAAATATTTTAATTTATTTAATTTCTAAAAATTATAAACAAATACTATGATATAGTAAATATTTTTAGCTTTCTAAGGAATATTTATAGTCAAAACTAGGAGTTGTATAACCCCACTTAAAAATTGTTTTAGTAAAATAACTCATGTTTGTGTCATTTTAATGTTAACATTAAATAAAAGGTATTTATGTCATTTTCCAACCAAAGTGGCTCCATGGGGTCCCCAAGTTGACCCATGGATTGTCTTGGTCGGCCATGACTCATCCAATAGGGTTAGGACAAGTGTCAAGTCATTTTCATTTTATTATAATATCATTTTTACCTTAAATTGCACTAATTACCTCTAATCGCGATTAAAAACTTAATAAGTTACTATTCACCAAAAAATTATTTTAATCCCATTGAACCACATTTTACATCCTAATGACAACCATGTATGTCGGATTTTTGAAAATCAAATCACAGAAGTGGCAAAGTTTCATTTAAACGGAAAATCAGTTTTTATAAGTACCACTTAGTGGTTTCATTATTCATCAAAAATTGAAGTTTTTCAGAAAATTACAAAAAATTCACCCTAAGCTATATTTGATATTCCAAATTAAAAAATGATGTCTATTTTTCAAAATTCATAACATATAAGTTACATTAATTAATTTAATAATTAATTCCCGCTGTCAGAATAAATAGCGTGTTTTTATGAAACAATATATATCAAAAGAATGACACTAGTTTAAGTCAAATTTCAAAGTGAAATTAATTCCAATGATCAATATTTGATTAAATGGTAAAAATATATTATAATTTCACTTTAAAACCAATTCAAAAGATAATATAATCATATAAATAAATTATATTAAAAAGAGATTTTGAATTAAAATACAACATTTTTCACTATTCATAAAAAAATGAACTTTATCGGAAAAATACCAAAAATTTACACAAAGTAAATTTTGATGTCCCGATTCTAAAGAAGAATTTTATTTTGTCAAATATAACACATAAATTTGTCAAAAAGTGGATTTAAAATAGGTTCGGCATCAAAAGGCGGTTAATCGACCTTTTAAAGAATATTTGAATGTTTACGCTTAAAAAATTGGATTCATTCGCATTTTTAATCCTCTAACATTTATTGTAAAAAACAAAAATATTTGACAAAAATATATAATCATTTTGTAGTTAGTTCTGTTCATTCCCACAATTACAACGGCTAGGCGTTAACTACCATTTAAAATAATATCATTTTATTTTTAGAGTGCAACGTACAATTTCAAAGAAACTCATTGTCGCGTATTGGGTACGCCATCGAGCATAGCATTCCATTTAAAGTAATATTAATATTTTATTCACAAATATGGATAAATATAAAAATGTCATATTCTTTATTTACCTGGGGTGTTACATTTCTAGTCCCCAACGGAGTGTCTAGCATCATGATATCAGAAAAAGTAGAAACATAGAGCTAAAGGCTTTCCACAACGGGTACAGATATGAAACTATGTGTAACACCCGTATCGAAAAGTACTGAAGATAAGACAGAAGCTACTAGAATAGTACCTATGATAGTAGAAGGTCCGGGATCCTGCTACTACTAGGTCTGTTGCACTGCATATGCCTGCCCAGTGCCGCGGCCCTGCGACACAGCCTGGCTACCCTGAGCTATCCCACCCTACTGCCTCTGAGATCCTGGTGTCTGGCTACAAAGGCCAAAACCACCATCTCTGCCTGCATGCCTCCGACGTATTCCAGTTTCCCGACTGGTAAGAAGCTTCTGGTCCTGCTCCCGCTCATAGAGACTGCACATAACCCCTCTCACTAGCCACTGGTGGAAACGCCCTACAAAAGCACTGCAGATGACCCATCCTGCCGCAATCTCGACACTCCACTAGGTCTCATGGACACTGTGACCTCTTGTGCCCCTCTCTACTACACTGGTAGCACATGACCTGGACATCTGAAGCATTCTTCTGGCTGGTACTTCCACCCTAAGAGAAGTCCATCTGTCGCTTCCTCTTACCAGTAGAAATAGTACCAGAAACTGGTGCTGAACCGCCCTGGCCCACACCACTAGCTTCCCACAGGTTCCTCTCTATGATCAGCACCTGGTTCACAATAGCATGTACTGAAGGCAACCTGAAAACATATACCAGTGCCCGTATGTCATACCGAAGTCCATCCTCAAAGCGCCTGTCTCTCAGCATCTCATCACCCACCAGAACAGGTGAAAAATGCCGAAGCTCAGTGAAACGAGTAGAATAATCCATCACCGACATAGTGCCCTACTGCATATTCATGAACTCTCGAGCTCTATCTGCCCTTAGCTTCTCTGGGAAGAAGAAGTCATAGAAGGCTATCTAGAAATCTTCCCACGCCATGTCCCAGTGATTCTCTGTCTGGGTGGTAACATCCCACCACCTCTTGGAAAAATCATGTAACATGTAAGCCGCAAGCTTGACCCTCCGCCCTGGAGGCGTCTCAAGATGCTCGAAGATAGTCTGCATCGCCCCCTGCCAAGACTCCACAGCCTGTGGTCCACCATCCCCTAAAAACGTCGGCGGATACTGCTACTGGAAGATACGAGTCAGCTCGGCCATAGATGTGGTAGCTGGTGGTGCTCCCTGAAAGGTCTGCTTGAACCGCATAAAGCCTTCACGGAATTGCGCCTCCGCGCCTGCGTCCGGTATAACGGCTGGCGCCGCATCTGGCTCTACTAGAGGATTAACTGGTATCACATGGCCCACCATTTCTAGAGTATAATTGTTGCCACTCTCCTAGCGAACAACACATAGTCATCTCAGCGGCATGAATCTACAGGGTCAAACACACACCTTTAGAACAATATTATCAAAGACTTTAAATAAAGGAACCCCAAAGGAAACAGGAGGAAGAAGGAATTCAAAATTTTCAAAACAAGACTATATGGCGTGTATACTGACTACACGACATGTACTTGACTTCCCTTCCCCTTCCTGGGTCATTCTACACGGCTAAGCCACACGAATCCCATTGAACAAAACTACACAGCGTGTATATCATCTACACAGCGTGTATGGTGTAATTTTCCAACTTCCTATGTCGCTTGTGAAATGACCGACTACTTGGCCTGACACTACACAGCGTGTGAAACCCATACACGGCATGTACACCACCCCATTTTCCAGCCACACGGCTAAGTCCACATAGTCTGCCCTCGGACAAGACTACAAGGCATGTCCCACAGGTACACGACGTGTACTAGACGAGCTCCGCCGACCCATGTTATTACTTACATGGATGAACACACGACTCACACTACACGACATGTTCTATACATACATGGAGTGTATACGAGAGGATAACACCAACCCGTGTTTTTAGTTACACGGCCGGGTCCCCAGGTCAGACTACACGGCGTGTGTCCACAGTGGACATGACGTGTTTGTCTTAAGGTCTCCTCCATCCGTGTTGTTAGTTACACGGGCAGACTACGAGTCAACACTACACGGCGTGTACATCCGGTACATGACGTGTTCACCGCAAGCACTTCCCTTCCCTGTGTCCCCGCCCACACGGTCTATGACATGGGAAGATACTACACGGCGTGTACTTAGGGTACACAGTGTGTACTCAAAAATTTTATTTTTTTCTTCCCTAACAGAAGGCCATACATGGCGTGTTTAAAGTACTACACAGCGTGTATACTGGGTTTTCCAGATAGTATGCCTCAGAAACTTCCCCAGAACCCAAATAATACTGAAAAAAAACACCCAAGTTCCAAATTCCGATCCGTGAGGGCCCATACTCCCTAGGAATCAAAGTTTGACATCTTATCTGTGTCATAACAAAATAAACAGCTAATGATCCACCAAATTCCAATCAATGGGGGCCCATACTTCTCAAAAACCAAAGTTTGTCATCCATTCTTTCCACAAATTTATACAGAAATACCCTATCACATAGCAGGTATTTATCAAGCAGCTATCATAACAACATGCTTTTCTAGCACAACAACTATCACAACAACATGAAATTTCTAATGCACCTACATGACATGGAACTATGAATGGCATGTGATTTCTAGCATGTGCCTAAATGATGCATGAGATGGCATACCCTCATCTCATCAGGTTGAAACTAAATAGAACCCATTGATAAAATATAAACAACACAATCATAAGTGCATCACCCAATGGTGAAATCAAAGCAACTGTAAATTTGCAAAATCAGTAAAATTGCAATCACGAGGTAGGTTGGATTTTCCCTGTACACAGGTTAGCTACACCCGAGAACAACTTTTTACCAACTACCGGTCAGTCCTATCCCTGACTAAGGCTCCAAATAGTAAGTCAAAGAAAAGAACCTCCTCTGATACCACTTTGTAACGTCCCAGTTCTGGGTGCCACTCAACGGGTGCCCCAAACCCGGTTCGCTACATGACCTCAAGCACATTTCCCCAAACGCCAGAGTCTGCCGACTAGCAGCGAGAGCCCAGGTCTGATAGTGGGGAAACTATTCCCTTATTTGTCAAAGTGTAGCGCAGTGGAATGAAATAAAACATAAAACAACAGCAGAAGTAGTAACAAGATATATAACTGAAATGGATAATTGATAAAAAGGAAACCAGCAGTCATATATATATATATGAAGATGCAGCATGGCACTATTCTATAAAATTTCCAGAACATGTTACACTTTAATAAAATACATTAAAACTGAAGTACAAGTACAGAAAAGATAAACAGAACAGCCAGCGGCATCGCGATCCTGGGCTCAGTCCCATGCCCTCCTAATCCTCAGCAACAATCAAGTACCTGTATAGGGACTCTTGCCCCTATCCAAACCTGCAGAAACATAATCTGTTTGGGCCGAAAAACATGACCCAAACTGGGTGTGAGAAAAAAATTCCCAGTAGGCACCCACCAAAGGCCCGTTCCCAACTGTGTGTTAACATGAAACAACAGTGTGCAAAGTAAATGAAATAAACTAAGCAGTACTCAAAAGTAACTAACTTAACCAGTTATATTGCCATTTTAACATCCATTTAATCATTTAATATAAAATATCACCATTGTAAATATTCTAAGTAAACTACCAATGTCCTCAGACACATGAACCCCTACCCTCAGGTAAAGAGAATCCAAACACAAGAGTCTGCCCACAGGAATATGGATATTTCCCACAGGCGTACAAGGTGTCACCCACAGGCACAGAATCAACTGCCCATAGGCATGGAAGAAGTTTCCCTCAGGCTAAAGATGCACTGCCCTCAGGCTAAGTAAAACACTTCCCTCGGGCTAAACAAGTAACTGGGCCATGTCCAACCTGTATACAAGAAATACACAAGCAATTCCTCTCAAGGAAATTCTATAATCATTATTATAAAGTCATACCCTCGGGTATCCCGGCTAAACGACTAAACAGAGGAACACACCCCCGGGGTGCTCCTGGATTCAAGAAATGATCCCAAACAACATTTTAATATCACATTTAATTACCTATACAATTTTAGGTATTTAAACAGCTACGCACTCAGCCACACGACACCCCAACATGGGTTCGTGACACAATAATTCACACAAATGCACAACAGTTGGAAAATTAACACCAAGCCACTTACCTTTAACACCCACAAATGATATACACAAATGACGATCCTAGATTCGTCCTAGAACGACATAGATATGAGGTTAAAGAAAACCCTGTTCAAACTTAAATAACTTCCATAGGGGAAATAATTGGTAAGAACTACTATAGGAGAAGGGAGAACTCACCCGTGCGGTTCCAGGGAGATTGACAGTGCAAAAAACGGATTCCCGACATGCGCTCGACGGATCTCGAAAGTTCCGGCCTCCCTCTTCTGCTACTTCTTCCCGTTATAAGCCTTACCTATAAATAGGGGAGGCTACTTCCAATTTTAAGTGAAAAAAACAAATTACACGGTGTGTACTTATGATTACACGGCGTGTACTACCTTCATTTAACTGTTCATCTGGCAGTTTCTCGCCAGCATGGCACTGTTCATCTGCCGACATGACTACACGACATGTCTTTTTGAGTACACGGCATGTTCTGCTGCACATCTAGCCACCGCCTTACTATTTTCCTACTGACTGACTACACGGCATGTAAAGGACCACTACACGGCGTGTAGTCAGTTTCTACACCCTTCATCACTGACATGGCCACACGCCCCGTGTACTTATCCCACAAGACCAAAAGTACACGGTGTGTGGAAAGGTACACAACGTGTACTTCCAAAAATTAGGATTTTTCCTCATTTTACTTACTTTCTCAAAAACACTTAAGGAAAAGAGAAAAGAAGAAACTCGTACCTCAAAACTAAGAACCGAGTTCTTATAATCCAAGGGGTGGAAGGGCTATCCATGGGGTGGGGGTTGTCTAAGAGGGTGGGGTGGTGTCCATGGGGGCTGTCCAAGGGGATGGGAGGGTTGTCCAGGGGTTGGGTGGTGTCCAGGGGGATGTCCAAGGGGGTGGGGATGTTCAGGGGGTGGGGTGTCTAGGGGGTGGGGTGGTGTTTGGGGGGGGGGGGGTTGTCCAAGGGGGTGGGGCTGTCCAAGGGGGTGGGGGTGTCTAGGGGGGTGGGGTGGTACCCGGGGGGGGGGGGGGGGGTTTCTGGGGGATTGGGGGCTGTCCAGGGGGTGGTGTGGTGTGGTGTCTAGGGGGTCTATCTAGAGGGGGGGGGGGGGTTTCTGGGGGATTGGGGGCTGTCCAGGGGGTGGTGTGGTGTGGTGTCTACGGGGTCTATCTAGAGGGGGGGGGGGGGCTGTCCAAGGGGGTGGGGTGGTGTCCAGGGGGACTTTCCAAGGTGGTGGGGGGGTGTCCATGGGGCGGGGGGTGTCCAGGGGGTGGGGTGGTGTCTAGGGGGGTTGTCCAAGGGGGGGGGGGGGTGGAGGGTAGACAACTCCCCTCCCTCCCGGGATAGCCCACACCCCCTCCTAGGTGAAATTTGTATAAGAAAATCATTATCAATTTTCTTATCCCATCCAACCACATACCATACCACCCAAGGAATACCCTATAACTCAGAAATATCATAATGTTATACACAATCCCATAGGACATAATTGATATATGTCCAATCTCATCAGCCAACCTCATCCACATCCCAGCATAACACCCCTCTAGGTTGTAACCATACCCCATAGGCCACAAGGAACTCACATAACAATTTCCAACTTACCCAACTCACTCAATAACATAACCCCAAAGAGTCACTCAGACTATTATCCATTTCAAACACATTCCATGTACTACATGAATAAAAAACTAAGGATGTCACCATATATCTTCATATAAAGAGGTGTCACTAGAAAAAGTCTACCAAAACAAAACCACACTAAGACAACATCTTACATTTATCAATAGAGACAACAAGATAAATAATACAAATCAACGAAATAGGTTATACCATTATACATGAAATCTATGAATCATATTTCTACTACACTATACATGAAATCCCCTATAAAACTATATTCATTATACAACCAATACCTCTCATAATTGAGATAACATAACCCACAAAAAACAGAACCACAATTATTCAACACCTCAAATGGGTTTTCACTATTGCCTTACTGTACAAATGGAAAGGATTCCACTAGAAGGAACTTCTACCCAAGGCCCCCATCACATTAAATAATATAAAACCTCACTATCATGATCAGCTCTTGCAGAAGGGTCTTGTGGAAAGGAACATGATAGGTGAAATAGAAATAGAACCAGACCACACAGATCACATTTAGGAAAAATCAAAATAAATAACAAAAAAAAAGATGCACGACATTCCACTAGATTAGAAATGTAGAATTAAAGAATTACCTGATTATAGAGAGAGCTTCGAGAGATACCTTGGGGTGAAGAGAGAGCATCAATAGCGATTAGGTTTATGGATGCAATCAAGCAGAGGGATTCTAGAAGTGATGCTATTTGGGGGGAAACTTTCCCAACAGTTTGTTAAAACCGTTGGGAAAAATTGTTTTTACCAATGGTTTTTAAAAATCGTTGGTATATATATAGATTTTCCAAGATTTTACCAATAGTTTAAGTAAACCATTGGGAGAAGCTAATTCCCATCCCATTATCTCAACGGGTTGAGGAAACCATTGGGAAAAATGAAGTATACCAACGGTTTATTCAAACCGCTAGTATACAAGTGTTGGGAAAACACAATTTTCTAACAGTTTTAGGTGTCACCTTAGAACCCATAGATCAAAAGTGATCCCATTATGTCAATGTCTATGGTGTTGGGTTCAGATATTTTATCGACCATTGTTTTTATTCCCTATACCATTGGTGTTTTAGGTTGTTCTTTATCAGGTATCATATGTTAAAGGAGACCTTTGGAATGTTTTTAGATTGAGAATTGTCCTTGAAATTGATCTGACACTCTCTATTATTAGTTGGTTTTAGGAAATTATAGGGAGATAATGGACAATATAGTTGAGTAAAATTCCTATAGTTAGAAGAATGATTTGACTAGGGGTTTTTTCATGATCCTAGATGTTTTATAAGGTAATAGTGTTACTATTGATCCCTTTGATGGTTATAGAACCTAGCTATTTCTTTAGGATTATCAGGTTATGGACATATTTTCTTAGTGTTGGTTAGTGTTCTTATCATTAGTTCAAATCATTATATTAGAGCCCTATATATTTATAGTGGTGAATGTTTTTATTTTAGATTCATAGGGTATTAAACTAGGGTCCAACATTCATTCATGTTAGTGTTGATGTCTAGGAGATTCCTTAAGATCTGGTGGACATGCTAGATGTATTTTGTCTTGTAATTCCTTAGTTGATCTCAAGTAGCATGTTAGAACCTAAAGATAAATGATGTTTATTTATTCTAATAGTTTAATTTTATGCCAACTGTTATTTTATTAGGATAGGTATATCATGTGTGCATGAACTTGTATATGAAAATAGACTATAGGTAAACCATTAAGGGTGAAATACAGAGAATTATTTCTCACCCCTTATATGGGAACATGGTTCATGAGAAAAAGACTTATGTTTTCTCTTAGGAAGATCACAAGATGAAAAGTGGATTGGGTTGAGTTACAACATTGCATGTTCAAGTGGAATTTCTTGTATGGAGTCTAATGAATGGCCAGGGAAGCTCAACAAATTTTGGAGATTGGGTTTGAGGTACATTCAATGATGACAATAGAGTATTTCATATTTTATTTTATTTCATTTATTATATTTTTTGTATGTGGTTGGGATTATGGGTGACCCATTGATGTGTTATAAAATGACCATGAGTCTATATAATTCATTACATTTATTATATAATGCTTCTAGTTTAGTTATTTATATGCCATAATTTATTTTTTATGGATGTGGTTGTGTTTGATTTATTTATATTATTATTTAACTCCGATATGAGGTTATAGTCTACCCACTAAATATTTGAGACCCTTTCATCTAGTTGATAGCCTCTAGAATATGAGGAGGTATTCTTGAAAACTTATGGTGATCCAGATCATGTGATATGTTATGTCGACGTAGGTTAGTTTGTTACAAATTGGAACTACTACTATCTCTTTTTTCTTTTCTTATTATTTGGGTGGTAGTATAAATGTTATTTGTGAATGTGTTAGAAACTGTGATAGAACTCATATTGGTGTGTTAATAACACCATTTATGATGAGAATTCTAGGTTACTCGAGATATAATATTGTTGTTTTTGGTTTTGAATTCTTATAGTTATATGATTTCACATTAGGAGACACACTTTAGTTTTGGATTTATGATTGATGAGTATTGGATCTTGGCCCATTAGAAATAATTCTATGTACACACATTATATTTGTCATGTAGTATTCACATTACACATTCTTTTTTATCTGTGATTTAACTAATGATAGAGGTTTAGTTATTTAATGTTTCCAGAAAAACCTATATGGTGTTATTCTAGATAACTTTATAGTTGAATTCTACTCAACTAAACCATGAGTATTTTCTTCTAATGATAGGTGATGTGGATCTTATTGTGAGTTTCTCATTATTTATGGAAAATTTATTCCCTTATTTGAGGGTTGTGTGGAGACCCTAGTGGGTCAGTGTGGGATTTTGGTGACTTGGTGGTGGCTTAATAAGGGAAAGGATTATCAAGAGATTTTTAGATTAAGCTTGAGTTTCCTTGTGGATGTGGTTTTCCTAAAAAGATTTATAGTTAGGCATGAGTATGTCTTGGGATTGATATGTTGAGTATTAAGAGTTCTATTTTTTTCAAGGTTGTTGAAAGGGAAGGTTTGGTTGGTTTCTTGGCCTTATCTACTTATGGACATTCTTATAGTGGTGTGGTGAGATTGTGGGTAGACACTTTTAGTTTTTTATCATAGGTCTCATGGTTTTGGATTGATGTTGAGGTTTTGGGTGGTTGTGTGGTTATATTTGTATTGAGTGTTAGGTGCCTCATTTTTGATAGAAATTTTGTGGGTGGTTTGTTTTATTGAAACTGACATGTGATGGGTGCATGGTTAATGGTTTAGGTTCTTTATCCTAGGTTCATTAGGATGTATCACATGCAAGTATGAGTTTTTTGTGTGATTAGGTTATATGGGGGTGTGTGACCATTGTGTTTGGCTGAGTCCGGGTCAGTTAGTACATGAGGGACTATTATGGGTTCATAGAGAATCACTATGACTTGAAGAGGAGTGTGGTTGTTGGAGTGAATATTTGAAAAAAAAACACTTGGTGTGTGAGGGCATGTTTGCGTGTGTTATGTGAAGTGTCAGTAGATTTCATAGATCGGTGGATTAGACAGTGTGTGGGTCTAGAATAGCTGGGGTTATCTCTCGCTGATTGGTTTGATAAAATACATATGTTGGGGAGTGAGCCATTGGAAGTTTTAGGTTTTGATCCTCATTATAAGTAATTTTTTAATCATATAGGACATCATTCATAGGGATTTAAGAACGAGTGGTGGTTGGTGTTTCATGTTGGCACTATGGCATGAGCATGCCATCCACATCCAGTCATTATGTTTAGTATTGGACAGAGTGTGGCTATGGAGTTTTGTTTTATTGTTATAGGGTGAAGATAAAAATACTCCTATGAGGGGAGAATCTCATCAATTGCATATGAATGATCCTTATGTTGGGAGAGTCACGGGAGCTTTAAGATCGACCGTTGGATGCTCAAGGTTGTAGTATATATTGATATGTTTGTAGAATTCAAACATATATAGTTCTATATAAATTATCATATTATAGTTTTGGAATTATATGTTTTATGAAGTCTAAGTTATGGTAGTGAAATTAGGATTAATAGTGTGTGATATGAGTGTGATTTAGATTGGATATGTGATGGTTATCAAATTGGAATCATGGAGGTGTGTTAACCACCAAGGATTCTTAGCGGTGATAGGTGTTATGGGGGGAGATTGGGATGAACCGTGTCATCTGTCACGACCCGTCACCCAGGGCCCGTGTCGTAACTACCCCAAGCCCGCCTTCCATAGGCTAGGGGCTAGCGACTAGCACTAGAGGCGTAAATCCCTATAACCGGGAAGGCATTGCCTCTTTAAAACGTAAACACACACACAACTAGAGTACAAGTGAAATGTAAATACTAAGAAAAATAGTAACAGGTGTGCTGAAAGTACAAGGGGCCGGAAATACAAGCCCAACAGAAAGGTGCAGCTACAACTGAAAGTAAAGTACAACTCAAAGGGAAACAGCTGAAAGGTGACAAGCAGCTCCTGGATTGTCCTCCGGGTTCCTACCTGAAGGGTAGGTACATATGTCCTCCTAAGCACTCCTCATCTGTCCGTCTTCTCCGGGTACCGACTCGTCGTGAGATCCACCTCCGGGTACCGACTCATCATAAGATCCACCTCCGGGTAACGTCTATCTCTACAAGCCTCAACCATGATCTGTGATGTCCGTTGTTTGCAACCAACACAACGAGGTGTGGGCAAATCCTGTGTAGGGGTGAGTATACGCTACTCAGTAGGGACCCCGAGACCCCTGAAGGTCTCCCAGGATCCACAAAGGATAACCACAAAGGAAAGATATCAATCACGATGTATCAACCGACTCTACTTAGGTATATTCCCATTAAAATACCTAAGTCATCAATTCCAGCTCTGCTCACGAGATCAAGTACAACCCAGTCCACACAGGAATGCACAACGTAATCCACACAGGATATCAAGTCAATCACATCGAAGATAATGATTGAAAGTCAAGACTCATCTCAAACCTGGATTTTATTCATGATGTCGAAAAACACAGCTGCTGAAGAACTCCTCCTGTCGAGTATAGTAGCCCTGTCACGACTCCGAGGCACTACTTACTAACCTTAGACTGCTGAAGTACTCCTCCTGTCAAGTACCGCGGGTCTGCTGCCAAATACCGGGAGCTTCGTCCGCTGTGGGTCTGCCGCCAAATACCGGGATCTTACCCTAATAGCCGTCAGAGGTACTCCTGCTGTCAAGTACCGTGGGTCTGCTGCCAACTACCAGGCCCTCCGTCCGCTGTGGGTCTGCCGCCAAATACCGGGGGCTCCATCCACTGGGCTAATCGAATCACTCTGATCCGAATCATTCAAGCAGTCATCAGGTCTACAGCTACTGGGTCTCTGAACTCCGTTTTCTCATCTCCAGTAGGGTCCGTTCCACGATCCACTGGTCGATACTCCAAGTATGACAAAGTTCTGCCTCTTCATAGGGGTCTCAACGCAATAGACAGCGCGTCAATCGAACGCTCGGTCTGTGAGTTATTATCATTTTAGTCCTCGGGCCCCGGTTAGTTTCGTGTACGAACCATTCCGACCGTATCTCAACTATACCCCGAACTTTCCTAGGGTATACTCAAAGGGACCGTTTCTCAACGAGATCACCAACGCCGCTGATGGTTCATCAAGCGTAGGATTCCAAAACAGTAGTCGATGCAGTCGTAGCCATCTCTAGGGTTCCCACACACAGCACGCTCGTTCTGGGTGGGTCTGCTCCACGGGCCAAGGGGTTGATACATCAATTGTCACGTAGACCAGAGTTGATGTATCACAAAGTTCCGTCACGACAAAAGGAACACAACGCGACAGACGGCGCGTCAATCGGACGCACGGTCTGAGAGTTATTGGCTTTTTCGTTCCAGGGGCCCGGTTGGTTTTTAAGTCAAAATAAACCTGACCGTACTCCAATTGCATCCAAACCTTGAGCGGAGTAATCCAAAAGGACCGTCTCACTAAGAGGAATCCAACAGAGTCAACGACACGTCAATCAGACGTTTGGAGCTCAAGTTATAAGCGTTTCTGCTCCGAGGCCCCAGTTGGTTTCATATTCTAACCAACCCAGACATACCCAAAGTTCTACGAAACCATGAGTGTAATATACCGAAATGACCGTCTCGATCCAAGGATCCCAACGCAGCTGACGGTGCATCAATCGGAGGTCCGTAGCCCAAGATATGGGTGTTCAAACGTAACTTTCTGAAAATAGGGGGTCTGGTCTGGGTTCGACCCGGCCCAGTACCCCCTTGGGTCGGCCCAAATCGGGTCGACCCGCCCTGGGTCCGGGTCCAGCCCAATTGGGCGCGGCCTGGCCTGGCCATGCTACCCACCGAGGCTCGGCCATTGCGGCCGAGCGGTGCCACGAAAGAGGGGGGCGTTAACCCCCCCCCCCCTCGGTTAACGAACGACGCAGCTTTTAAGCCTCGCCTCCCCCAAATCCGGAACGAAAAAGACATTCCTGTCCACCGTGGCTCAGCCGCAACGATTTTTCTCCAGCGGCGCGTTGCCGCCGCTGCGTCGGGGTGGCGCGCCGCCGCCGTTCTTTGCGGACCACCGAATGCGCACTGGTGGTCCGTTTCGGCCGCTGTCTGCGCCAGCGGTCCTCCCGGGTCGTGAACTTCATTGCGGAGGCTTCGAATCCCTGCTGCGGTCCCGCTTCTTCATCGCCGTCAATCCGCGCACCAACAACAACTACAGAGGGTTTTCAGGCCGTGTTTGTTTGGCTCGTGCCCTCCACGTTAGGTGCTATTAAATTGGCAATTTTCAACACTTGATTCCAACAATTATCAAGGCAAAAATTTAATCATTAAAAAAAAAATCAACTCCCAACAATTCATCCATAAATAAAATATTCCCAATCCGCAATTTAAAATCATTCGCGGATCAACTTGATAAAGAGTTGATCCACGTTCTTCATTTTAGAAAGGAAGAAAAAAAATGGGAATAAAATATTTCTCAAAATAATCCCCTACGTTCTTTCCGAAAACAAAAAGAAACTTCCAACCTGAAAACTTTTACCTACATGGATCAAATTATCAATGAGTTGATCCGCGTTTTTGTTTAGAGAGAAACAATTATAAAAAAGAATATTCTCAACTTAAATCCCTACCTCGTGTCGTCTGTCGCTTGTTGACGATATCGTGAGAGGGTGGACGTCGGCTCATCGACGTCATCACAAGGGAGTAGATGAGGATGACGATGGTCATTGGTGTTCATCACTTCCTCAAAGGCCTTCAATCCGGCTCGAGCGTCATCTTTGTTCTTCGTCAGAGTCGGTGCGTTCTCCGCATTCTTCAACGAGGAAGAAGAACAACACAAAACTCTGGCTATTTTCTCCCCTGGCTCCACAGAACGAAAACAACCCCCAACAATAAAATAAGGTAGCCTTATTTTATTAACACAAGCCATGAATTTAAAATTCAAAAATCAAACTCACAATTAATTAATTGAAAATCATTAAATAGTCAAATTAATTGTGAGAGTTGACTTGAAAAATTTAAGAGGGTGAGTTACAAAAAATAAGGGGGTTGCCAACATTAAGAGGGGGGGGGGGTTAGGGAATTTGAAAGGGTGGGGCTCATGTGGGCCCCACCACATTAATATCCTCACAAGGGGTGTAGGAAATTACCTCACATGAGTGTTAATCCACATAGAAAAATAATTTTGTGACACAACTTTATTCACCCAACACTTATACCACAAGCAGTGAAGTAAAAATAAAAATAAAATTGTAAAACAATTATATTTTTATTCTTCACATTTTTTTAACAATACAACCCGAGAAAACGCAACTCCAGAAAAGGTCTTCTTAAGTAATTACCAGCGCTGCGGTTTCAACGGTGCCCTTGGATTTTGATTCTGGGCACCAGTTAAAAAGTTAGAAAAAACCGCTCATTCGTTCACTGAACATACCTGAGCTAAACTTTGGAAATTGATTCTGGGCACACCGGGCCTCAGAATCAGGTGCCGTCAGAAACTGTGCACTCGTAAAATTCCAAAGAAATTAAGGAAAAAAAAATTCCTTGAAATTTTTGGGTCTTTACATTACTACCACCTCAGATATTTACGTCCCTGTAAAGCTTCAACACACATTAAAAAAAACAAAGTGGTACTGAGCACACATCTGAGCCTTTCGCTCCCATGTGCTCTCTTGGAGGTTCTCATGCTAATAGTGAAAGCAAACCATAGGAATCTTCCGTCCACATAGGTCCCGCTTCTGTCGATCCTTGATCTCCACTAAAACCTCCATGAATGTCGCTCTGTCATCGACGTCCAACTCCCTGTGGTCGATGATGTGTCAAGGATCGTGCACGTATCTCCTCAGCTGAGATACATGGATGACATCATGCACCCAGTGCAAATGAGGTGGAATGGTCAAGCGCTAAACCACCTTACCTACCCTGCTGAGGACCTAGTAAGGTCCGTTGAACCTCGGAGATAACTTGACGCCTCGGCCACATCTCCGTAAACCTCGTCGAGGTGAGACCCGTATAAGGATGTGGTCGCCATCCTCGAACTCTAGAGGCCTCCATTTCCTGATTAGAACCGAAACACAAAAATCCTACTGCCATGAGGGTAAGGTTGACTGACTCAAGAGTGATCAGTCACACCCTCCCATGAAAGAGTTTATCCTACTTCCTGGGGTTTCCATTTCACCAACCAAGGAGAACCCATCCCAACGTTGTAGATAAACCAAAACCTTTTTTCCTAATACAGTCAATCTGGGTATGATCTATGTATCTAATCCACACCCAGACCAACATCGTAAGGCCTCGACGCTGCCGCCAAGAGATTCCAACTGAAAATCTTGCCTCGATGGTCAGATCACACTGTCAGAGTAAGTGTGATTATCAAGTCTCCTCCCAAAGGTATCTCCAGACGTGAGGGTCAAGTCTATGGCTTACTCGAAACTCTAGGTTGGGGGCAAGATTCGTGGAAGGAAGGAATGATTCTTTTAAACGTCTATTGATACGGTAGCTAGTAGTGGTCACAGACTATCCCTCGAATCATTCTTAGAGCCATTGGGTCACACTCCTTGACCTTATGCAGCTACTCTTTTTCCCTGCCCCCAGCTCCTTGAGCTTGGAGGGGTCAACAAAGGTGGGTGGTTGTAACATGTTGCAATGTACACCACCACTTGTTGTTATCCTAGATCTGCCTCCACATCTTCTGCTCCGCAGACTCATATGTCCTTGACGCTTACTCTTCTTGTAACATTTTACATGCCTGAGTCTCTGAGACTGGCGCCAGTTTCCTGTTTCTTACAGCACTGTGCAGTCTTCATCCTCTCCTGGATGATCTGCACCTTCTCCACCTACAATCTATAAGAGCTGCTAAGATTTCTCCCTTGCCGAAAAGAGAAACTCAGTCTCATACCCCTGGATGAACCACACCCATTGCCTAATACAATCAATCCTGGCATGAATGATGCGTTCATGCCATGGAAGACATCGTAAGGCCTCGACGTTACTACCAAGAGATCCAACGGTCACTCTCGCTTCCAAGGGTCGAGTCACACTGTCAGCATCAGTGTGTGGTCACTGGGTCTCCTCTAGTAGTAATCTCGAAAGTGAGGGTCAAGTCAATAGTTTTAACCGGGACCTCTTAGTATCAACCAAACAAATGGGAAAGAAAGTAATTGTCACAAAGATATGTGTCTTTTATTATTGCATCTCATAGAACAAAGACACAAATATAACCACAACATGGAACTAGAAGTACAAGGAACAAAAGGAATCCACTAGTTCTGCTCCTGTCCACCTGCTTCCAGAGCTCTACTTCCTTGTCCATCACTCGGGTATTGCTCAAGCACCCGCTGCTGCTTCCGTCTCGGTGGCTCCTCCAACGCCTGAAGATTAACTGTGCTAGGAGTCGGACAATCACATGCCATGTGACCCTTCCTGCCGCATGCATAAAACTTCCTGATCCTTGTATGGTTGGATCTGGTCCTCTTGGACCTCTGCATCATCTGTCTACTGCCAACGGATGATTCAGCTGCTGATGGAAAATCCTGCGGCAAAGGCATCAGCTCCTAAGCACGCTCGGGGTGTAGAGTCACTGATATAAACTCTACCCTGAAGAAGGTCTCGAAATATCCCCATGAGAAGTTCATCTCATCACAAAACTAGAGAATCCAGCTCCACCATCTTCCTGCTGCTGTCTGAAGGAGGCTGGCATCAAAGATCACCAAGAAGTCCGCTGGTGTACCTGCTATCCTGAACACTCCCACCACAGCCTCCAGCCAATCCTCAGCTGCCTAAGGGTCCATCTCCCCGTGGAACCTTGGCGGTATCTAATGCTGAAACTCATGCAGTGCACTAAGGCGACGTGCACTCTCAGCGGTTGGGGCTGGTGGAATCGGTGGCTCGACAGGTAGTGGTACCGCCGGTGCCCCTGCTGTAATAGGGCCATGCACCGAGGCCTCATCACTCGGTGGGCTGTCGTCTCACACAAAGCTCGGAACCCTAGTTGGCTGCCATCGTGGGGACATCCTAAAAAGTGACAGGTGCGCCACGGTCAATACAGTATACCTGGTGAGCAGACACAAAGTAATCACAAAGAAAACTATGAAACACACACGCAATCAATGTTTTCGTGCACTGAGTCGGAAATCAGAAGTCAGGGTCCTGGTGTATGGATACGTCGGCAGCCGCACCAACATTGGACTCCTTAGACTGATAACCAAACTCAAATACCCTTAACAATATTGCTTCATAAAGAGAAAGATCAGAGTCCTGAGTTCTGTGGTAGAACCAAACTCCTCTAATACCAATTTGTCACGACCCGTCCCCCGGGGCCCGTGTCGTAACTACCCCAAGCCCTCCTTCCATAGGCCAGGGGATGACAAATAGCACCAGAGGCATAAATCCCTATAATCAGGAAGGCATTTCCTCTTTAAAACGTAAATGCACACACAACCAGAGTACAAGCGGAAAGTAAATACTAAGAAAAACAGTAACAGGTGTGCTGAAAGTACAAGGGGCTGGAAATAAAAGCCCAACAGAAAAGTGCAGCTACAATTGAAAGTAAAGTACAACTCAAAGGACAACAGATAAAAGGTGACAAGAAGCTTATGGATCGTCCTCCGGGTTCCTACCTAAAGGGTAGGTACATATGTCCTCCTCAGCACTCCTCACCTGTCCGTCTCCTCCGGGTACCGACTCGTCGTGAGATCCACCTCCGGGTACCGACTCATCATAAGATCCACCACCAGGTACCATCCAACTCTACAAGCCTCAACCACGATCTGTGATGTCCATTGTCTGCAACCAACACAAAGAGGTGTGGGCAAAGCCCGTGTAGGGGTGAGTATATGCTACTCAGTAGGGACCCCGAGACCCCCGAAGATCTCCCAGGATCCACAAAGGATAACCACAAAGGAAAGATATCAATCACGAAGTATAAACCAACTCTACTTAGGTATATTCCCATACATATACCTAAGTCATAAATTCTAGCTCTGCTCACGAGCTCAAGTACAACCCAATCCACACAAGAATGCACAACGTAATTCACACAGGATATCAAGTCAATCACATCGAAGATAATGATTGAAAGTCAAGACTAGACTCAAACTAGGATTTTATTCATGATGTTGAAAAACACAGCTGCTGAAGAACTCCTCCTGTCGAGTATAGTAGCCCTTTCATGACTCTGAGGCGCTACTTACTAGCCTTAGACTGCTGAAGTACTCCTCCTATCAAGTACCGCGGGTCTGCTGCCAAATACCGGGCACTCCGTCCGCTGTGGGTCTGCCGCCAAATACCGGGCGCTCCCACTAATAGCCGTCAGAGGTACTCCTGTTGTCGAGTACCGCGGGTCTGCTGCCAACTACCAGGCGCTCCATCCGCCGTGGGTCTTCCACCAAATACTGGGTGCTCCGTCCACTAGGCTAATCTAATCACTCCGATCCGAATCGGTCAAGAAGTCATCAGGTCTATAGCTACTGGGTCACTGCACTCCGTTCGCTCATCTCCGGGAGGGTCCGCTCCACAAGCCTCTGGTCGATACTCCAAGTATGACAAAGGTCTGCCTCATCACAGGGGCCTCATCGCAACAGACGACACATCAATCGAACGCCCGGTCTGTGAGTTCTTAGACTTTTAGTCCCGGGGGCCCGGTTGGTTTCGTGTACGAACCAATCCAACTGTATCTCAACTGTACCCCGAAATCACATAGGGTATACTCAAAGGGACCGTTTCTCAATGAGATCACCAACACCGCTGACGGTTCATCAAGCAGAGGATTCCAAAACAATAGTCGATGTAGTCGCAACCAGCTCTAGGGTTCCCGTACACAGCACGCTCATTCCGGGAGGGTCCGGTCCATGAGCCAAGGGTTCGATACATCAACTATCATGTATACCAGAGTTTATTTATCACAAAGTTCCGTCACGACAAAAGGAACACAACGCAACAAACGGCGCGTCAATCTGACGCCCGGTCTGAGAGTTATTGGCTTTTTTCGTTCCAGGGGCCCGGTTGGTTTTTAAGTCAAAATCAACCCCACCGTACTCCAACTGCATCCAAACCTCGAGCGGAGTAAGACAAAAGGACCGTTTCACTAAGAGGAATCCAACAGAGTCGACGACACGTCAATCGGACGTATGGAGCTCAAGTTATAAGCGTTTCCGCTCCGAGGGCCCGATTGGTTTCGTGTTCGAACCAACCCGGACGTACCCAAAGTTATCTGAAACCTTGAGTGTAATATACCGAAATGACTGTCTCGATCCAAGGATCCCAACGCAACTAACGGTGCATCGATCGGAGGTCCATAGCCCATGATATGGGCATTCGAACGTAACTATCTGAAAACAGAGGGTCTGGGCCCAGTCCGACCTGGCCCAGTACCCCCTTGGGTCGGCCCGAATAGGGTCGACCCACCCCGGGTCCGGGTCCGGCCCAATTGGGTGCGGCTCGGCCCGGCCGGCGTGGCCCAGCCGCGTGGCCAGCTGAGGCTCTGCCATTGCGGCTGAGCTGTGCCGCGAAATAGGGGGGCGTTGACCCCCCCGGTTAATGAACAACACTGCTTTTAAGTCGCGCCTCCCCCAAATCCAGAATGGAAAAGCCGTTCCGGTCCGCCGCGGCTCAGTCGCGACGGTTTTTCTTCAATGGCACGCCGCCGCTGCTGATCTCCAGGGTGGCGCGCCTCCGCCGATCTTCGCGGACCACCGGACGCGCACCGGTGGTCCGTTTCGGCCGTCGTCTGCGCCAGCGGCCCTCCCGGGTCGTGAAATTCACTGCAGAGGCTTCAAATCCCTGCTGTGGTCCCACTTCTTCGTCGCCGTCAATCCGTGCACCAACAACAACTACGGAGGGTTGTCGGGCCGTGTTTGTTCGGCCCGCGCCCTCCGCGTTAGGTGCTATTAAATTGGCAATTCTCAACACTTGATTCCAACAATTATCAAGGCACAAATTTAATTATTTTTTAAAAAAATAAATCAACTCCCAACAATTCTTCCGTAAATAAAATATTCCCAATCCATAATTTAAAATCATTTGCGAATCAACCTGATAAATATTTGATCCGTGTTCTTCATTTTAGAAAGGAAGAAAAAAAATGGGAATAGAATCTTTCTCAAAATAATCCCCTACGTTCGTTCCGCAAACAAAAGAAAACTTCCAACCGGCAAACTTTTACCTACGTGGATCAACTTATCAATGAGTTGATCCACATTCTTTGTTTAGAAAGAAACAATTATGGAAAAGAATATTCTCAACTTAAATCCCTACCTCATGTCGTACGTTGCTTGTTGACGATATCGCGAGAGGGTGGACGTCGGCTCGTCGAAGTCGTCATAAGGGAGGAGATGAGGATGACGATGGCCGTTGGCATTCGTCTCTTCCTCAAAGGCCTTCGATCCGGCTCGAGCGTCATCTTCGTTCTTCATCAGAGTTGGTGCGTTCTCCACGTTCTTCAACGAGGAAAAAGAAGAACACAAAACTCTAGCTATTTTCTCCCCCTAGCCCCACACAATGAAAACAACCCCCAAAAATAAAATAAGGTAGCCTTATTTTATTAACACAATACACGAATTTAAAATTCAAAAATCAAACTCACAACTAATTAATTGAAAAGCATAAACACTCAAATTAATTGTGAGAGTTGACTTGAAAAATTTAAGAGGGTGAGTTACAAAAACTAAGGGGGTTTCCAACATTAAGAGGGGGGTTTAGGGAATTTGAAAGGGTGGGGCTCATGTGGGCCCCACCACACTAATATCCTCACAAGGGTTGTAGGACATTCCCTCACATGAGTGTTAATCCACATAGAAAAATAAAGTTGTGACACAAATTTATTTACCCAACACTTATACCACAAGAAGTGTAGTAAAAATAAAAATAAAATTGTAAAATAATTATATTTTTATTCTTCACATTTTCTTAACAATACAACCCGAGCAAACGCAACTCCAGAAAAGGTATTATTAAGCAATTATCGGCACTGCAGTTTCAACGGTGCCCTCAAATTTCGATTCCGGGCACCGGTTCAAAAGTTAGAAAAACCCACTCGTTCGTTCACTGAACGTACCCGAGCTAAACTTCGGAAATTGATTCCGGGCAGACCGGGCCTCGGAATCAGGTGTCGTCAGAAACTTCCCACTGGTATAATTCTAAAGAAATTAGGAAAAAAAATTTCCTTGAAATTTCCGGGTCTTTACATCATCAAAGGTTGATAAAATCAATCAAAATTTTAATTTTTTCTCTTGGATGGTTATAAGGGAGAAAATAATAAATTTCCCTAGAATATGTTCTAAAAATAATATCTTGACCACTATTTTGTCCTTGAAACACAATTTTTACACTATTACATAAGTTTTATGGAATTCAGAGTCATTCATATTTTTGAAGAATATTTTATATTTAATTAATTTAATATTAAATATTTTGGTGCCTTTAATCCATGATATATATTGAAATTTTCCTTTAATTTAAGTTCTAACATTGTAATTGATTCTAGGATGATGGGTTTTCCTAAGGAATGATGAAAAATTTCTTCTAGTTATGGGGCTCAGTTCAGGCTGTTTATACGGGCGTTTTCTTTTTTTCCCCTTCATTTTATTTTTTTCTTTTGTTTATTTTTTTTCCTCCTCACTTCATCTTCCTGCATATTATGAGAGGGGATCCTCCAATGGGTGTCAAGTAACTTATAGAGGATAGGGAGAGGGATAGGGGAAATATTTCAGTTTCATCAATTAGAGGTATATCAGGCTTCAAAGAGTGCATAAGCATGGATTCGAGGTCGAAGATTTTTCTTTTTATTCCCCAAGGTAGGTGTTCATTTTATTTTTCACAAATCCCCAAATATATTTTTTATTTTAGGTTTTAAAGCCTTATATGTGTTGATAGGGACACCATTAGGGTATTTGTGGGCTGCTTTGGGGAGAAAAGGGGAGTTTTTGGAGATTATAGGAGATTTATATTTGAGAAACCCATCTATAAAACATGTAGCTCTGAGAACACACATCGTGTGTCATTATTTTGGGGGTAAGGGTAGAAGATTTGGGATACATGATGTGTGTGTTCAAGACATGTTGTTTTTAGTTATTTGGGGTGTGGACAAGTCCTTATCCAGACACCCTATCAGGGGGCTCATAGTTGTGTGAGGTACATGACCAATCCCCATGTACTATACGTGGATAGAGGTTATGTGACATATTTAGCTAGACCTCATGTGGGGTTTATTTCCAAGACTTCCATGTGAATGATATGGTGTGTAGGGTCTGTACACATCATGTAATTAGGTTTTAAATTCTTTTTAAAGCTGAGTTACATGCCCAGGAAAGGTTATTGGAGGTAAATGAGGTGTACACCAAGTACTCCCCCTTTTGAGGCATTTCACTTCTTTTTTCTCACCCTAGAGATAAAATTGGACTTATATGTATCATATTTTAGTTTTTTTATATATAGGATGTCATGGTGAGAACCTCATGGAATTTGGATGTTATTGATGAGGTTATTTAGGTTGGGAAAGGTTAAATTTGAGTTTTGATGAGAGGATCTCTTCAAAGTTCATAGTTTAAAATCCTCCCAATGTTAGTGATATGTGGGACCCCAGTGAGGGTTTTGAGTTTTTTGGATGGATTTACTTGAGGATGCCGAGATGTTTAGTTTTTGGTCCTTTAGATGTCTCTATTATCCCAATCAGGTTAAATACCCTGACAGGGGGGGGGGGGTGAATTAGGGTATGAAGGATTGAAACAACAATCCCTTTAGATCTTGTTTTATCATAAAAAACTCTCTTATATCTCCTTCCCATATCACAAAATAATTGGAAATTAAAACATACACAAGACATGGAAATTTTACTTAGTTCACCCTCACTGGGATACATCTAAGGAGAATACAATGTAAATGTTACAATGTACCAAATACACTAAAGTGCATAGCTGTTATAAGGTTCAGAGTGGTCTCACTATCCCTCCAATTTTATAAACAATTATAAAATGAAATATCATTTATTTCCTAATTTAAGTGTGTGTATCACTCCTTCATAATCATATTCAATTGATTTTTATCACTTTAGAATGGTTTCACACATATATGAGTGTGTATAAATCTTTATTTTTACCTAGTAGATGAAATACACTTCACTACACAATGATTGCTTTGAGGAGAGTGCTTTTGTGAACTATTTTTGTTCATTTGTGAAAAAAATTTAAACCCTTCATGATATCTCTTACACTGTTTAGCATCAGTGCACTATGAATTGACTCTACCTTAAAGATAGATAATTCCTTGAGAACCACCACTCCCTTGAAAGATATAATGAACCACAAAATAAACTCCTTCACAGACTGAATTTAATTTAAAAACAAATATTCTTTATGAACCACCATATTCATGAACCACTTTTAGAATTAGATGAATTCATCCATCAATGATTTTTTCTAATCAAATTTTATTCTCTAAATAGGTGTTTAGGGTTCCTTTATATAGGAAAAGAAACCCTAAAAACTTTCTTACCAAAATTACATTTAACACCCTTTTTAATTATCCTTAAATGTATACTAAACTATCCATGTGGTTCACATATTGCATAAAACCCCTTGTAGTGACTTATGAAACACTATCTATTTATAACTGATAAACACCCTTTGTGGTGGACTCTAATTTACCACCTTCTAAAAAAAATGATGATCACTAAAGTGGAAATTTTTTTCCCACATATGTTGTGTATCCATAGAATGATCTGAATTTCTCTATGTTCAAGTGAGATCCTATATTTATCTATGTTCTTCTAGATCCTCAGGTGGGAAGTAAGAAGATGAAAAATCTTCAAGTTCTAGAGAGGTTCAACCAAGCATAAACATGCACATATCTTCACCTTCCATCACATGATATAAGGCTTTATAAATCCCTCAAGGAATCTCCTCAATAGTGTAATCATAAACTTCTGTATTTCAACGCATGAGTTGATGCTTTGACTAGTTTAAACATTCATCATATGAAGGTAAATACTCTCTCAGATTTCATCTTATGAAGTGGCCCACTAAATGATAGAAAATGTGAAAAAATGGATCGGTTGTCTAGAACCCATGATAATACAATATATATATATAAATATAACTTTAAGGAATATCCCCTTAAATCTCCCTCTTACACTAAATCTTAAATTAATTTGAGCTATTTTACATTATATTGTATCATATACAAAAACATGTGAAACCATATCAAAAACTATTTTTGGGTATTTTCTAAAGCACCTTTTGAAAGATATCATTAACATTACCTTGTATCATATCTTATGTGATTCTTTGTGAAGTGCCATCCAAATTTTTTTTGGATTAATCTATAAATCACTTTTAGATTAGCTATTAAAGTCAAACTTAAACCCCATTCACTCAACCATAATGCGTGACCCCACAGGTCTTTATAGAATTGAAAAAAACACAAATCTCTAGATTCATACATGTAAGCAAAGAGTAACCTCTAGAAAATCACCAATTCTTCTCAAGCTAGATAGGGATCTGGCACAATCTCCATCAAACACATGTATATCTATATTCATTTATACCCATATAAATTATATGCAAACACAAATTCTTATATTTTCACTTTATCTAATACATCGAGTGACCATGAGGCATTAATAATTTCAATCCACCATTATAAAAAGTATTTACCATGTTGTAATTTTTTACGTCGGTTATAAATATCTGACGTGCAAAGAAAAACAAATTGATTTATCACGCTGGTTATACTATAACCAATGTAAAAAATGATTTTTCTTGATTTATCATGTCACTTCTAAAATAACCGATGTGATAAATCAAATATTTGGATTTATCACATCAGTTATTTTACAACTGACGTGATAAATCCAATTTATGTCATCAGTTATATAATAATCGATGTGATAAAGCACTTTATCCTGCCAATTATATAATAACCGATGTGATAAATGTAAATTTTTTTTTTATCAAATCGATTATATAATAACCAATGTGATAAATCTTTTTAAAATTTTATGATGTCCCATTTTGTGTTATTCCGTTGTTTTTCTTTCAGGCGACAACGACTCAGTCTCTCTCACGCAGAAACCCTACATTTGAATCTTCGATACCGTGACCTCAAAAATCATTTTCAAATATTCATTCACCTTTTTTTTCTGTAGAATATCTATGATTTTATTAATATTTTCATGACTTATTATATACTCCCTTTACTGATTTTATATGAAATGTGCATAATTTGTGTGAAATATTAATGTTTTAATACTAAGTATAATTTTTGAGCATTTTTAGAAGTAGTCCAATTGAGTCAGTTTACTATTTTATTTATAAATATCTCCATAATTATCCAAATTGTGTGTTTCTTATTCTGTAGTATTCCTAATTCAATATACAACATTTCATTAGAATGGATAAGGGGAGAATTCTATCATTTGAAGGCCCATATGGACCACACAAGAAGGCCTACAGAATCTGTGAAGAAACTGGACCAGCCATGAAGATTTAATTTATGGGCTCAATAAGAAAATCCAAATTCATTTATTCTACTCCAACATTCAGGGGACAATGTAATGAGTCTTGGATAAAAATTTCAAATACATAATCCAAAGGCAAGGGGCCCAACTGATTCATTTAAACTCAGCCCACCATTCTGGCCAAAAAATAAAATCAGTACAGTATTCATGACATATCTCCTGATCTATTTATCAAATCAAGATGAGATTTTGCAATGTGAAATAGAAGATATAGGAGGAAGATTTTTTTTAAGAAAGCATTAGGATTTTAAGGCATCTTACTATTCCAAAATCCATTCACATTTTGGCTATCAAAAAATCATGGATAGAAATGGACAGTTTACTATTGTTTATTGAAAACGCCATAAATTTGGCTCCATAACTCCAAATTCCTCCATATTTTGAGATTAGTCAGACAAAATTATTATATACAACTTTTAAGAAGGAGATATATCGATATTCGGCTGTCTGGATGTCCAAATCGTCGAGCCAAGTAGAGCGACAGATTGGGAATGCAAACAATCCACTTCTTTGGGCTATAAATTCATCCCCCTCCTCTCCTTCAAAGGAGTTGGCATTTAAGAAGAGAGGATCACATATTGGCATGAACAAATCCTTGAGGAAGTCTTATAAGGACCTTCCATACTCAAGTTTTCACTTTAGATATCTTTCCTTTTCTCTTTGATTTCATTCACTTTTGTGCTTTTCTTCATTTGTAATCTCATAAGTGTTGGTTTTGTAATTCTCTTTTAGTGGAAGTTTCTTCTTCATATTCTATTTTAATCCTCCACCCTATGTTCTTAAACATTAATTTTCTTAAAATATTTTAAATCAAGTTAAAACCCTTTCCTTTCTTTTTCTTTCTCATTCTATCGAAAGATCATTTTTAATTCTCATCTCCCTTAGCGTGTGTGTGTGTTCAACACACAACTCCTTTCTTATCCCTTTCTTTTTCTTCTCTTATTAATTCATAACCATAAAAATATATTAACATATTAATAAATATCTTAATGTATGAGTAAATCTACCATTAGGGTGAGTCATTATTTAGAGATGTTAAGCGATTGAGATCTTTTTCTCGATGAGTATTCGTTAATTTAACATTGTGTATGTTGGACTTAACATGTCATGGATTAATGACTTGTTTTGTTTAACATGTGGTTTCCATGGATTATTGGAACCATACATACAATATCATAAACAAGCTCTAATTGAGATTAAAACCCTATTTTAAGTTGAGTCTTGGATTAAAGCCTTAACACTTAGGAATTCAAATCAACGTTATCATGTGAAGTGGGTGTTAATTTAAATGCAATATAAAGGAAAGCTCAAGGATATTACAAGCTTAACTCCCTAAAAATGAACTCACCCCAATCTTTATGAAATTGTTAAATCAAACACCAATCATTAATCACTCCATTTAAGATCTTGAAACAAACCCCCCAATCAAAATACAATCAACTAAAAACAAATGACTATTAAAAAGTATCATCACCGAGGATTCGACCCGAATGCTGTTATACACATTAGCAGAGCATCAGAACTTTGAACGATCGATAGGAGACCATCAGATATGCTTTCAAATGGCACCATTTCTAGGGATGGTGCTTTATGTAATAATTATTTTCTGCTTATTGTAATAAAAAATCCAAAAAAAAAAACAAAATTTTAAAAAATTGAAAAACAACACAAAGAAAAACCCGCCTTCTCATAGAAATCATAAACTGAAAAAAAGAAAAACCCACCTTCCTATTTCTTCCAATATCTCTATGAATGCCCTGTAGCCTCCCAAACAGTCCCTCAAATTTGTTTGACCCTGAAATTGAGCGAACTCTTCGCCAGCTTAGGAGGAACATTAGGGATAATTAAATAATTCAAGAATGAGTACTTGTCCAACTAGTTGAATTAGAAATGGCCAATCCTAGGGAACAAATACTTAAATAACTTGCTGTCCCTGATATGAATTACCAACCTCTTGGTATTCAATATCCAAACATTGAGGCTGACTTCAAACTCAAATCGGGTTTGATTCATCTTCTTCCTCATTTCCATAGGCTAGCCGGTGAGGATCCACATCTCCACCTTAAAGAGTTCCAAGTGGTGTGCTCTACCATGAAGTCTCAAGGGGTTTTTGAGGAACAAATAAAACTACAAGAATTCCCTTTTTCCTTAGATGAATCTGCTAAGTCATGGATTTACTACCTCCCTCCTGGTTCCATAACCACATGGAATGACATAAAGTGACTCTTCTTAGAGAAATTCTTTCCTGCTTCTCGTACTGCTTCTATCTGAAAATAAATAAGTGGTATCCGTAAGTTCCCAAGTGAATCACTCCATGAATATTTGTAGAGGTTCAAAAATCTTATTGCAACTTTACCACACCACCAAATCCCTGACCAAATCTTGATCCAATTCTTCTATGAGGGGTTATTAGCTATGGCAAGAACTCTCATTAATGCTACAAGTGGCGGTGTTCTTGTTGATAAAACTACAACATCTACAAGAGATCTCATAAGTAACATGGCTGAAAACACACAAAAATTCCATACTCGAGCACATGCTCAAGTCAAACTAGCCCAAGATAGTCAATCGATAGATCCAAACAAGATGACAGAGTGGATGAGTGAACTTACAAGTCCTGTACGACAACTAGCTGTGGCGTCCAAAGACCCAACCTCATCTTCTCCATAATCTCTGTTCCTTGGACCTATCAAGAACTGTGAAATATATATCTCTCCATATCATCCAACTGACACATGTCCACAACTTCAGGAGGATAAATCTGATTCATCTGGACCAATGGAGCTCAGTGCAGCCTATGCTCAGTGGAACCCGAACCCTCGACAATAAGGTCAGTTTATTAGAAACTTCAACCAACCCCATTTTGAGACCTTATCTTATACATATAACCGTAACTTGAGATATGAGAATCCAATTTCTCATCGCCCTCAATACCCTCATCAAAACCCAAACCAATTCCAATATGGTCATGGTGTTGGTAACTTCCATCAACCTTATACTTTTGTTCCTCAACATCAAAGGAACAATCATCCTCTTGGATTCCACTATTCTAGTGAGCCTTCCCAATTCCCAAACCAATACAATCGCTTTCTCAAGAACCAAAATCAAGGTAATCACAATCCGGGACAAGACTCTTCTTCCAAGAAACCATGGGAAAGCGCTGTGGAAGATCTTTCCTCATTCACCTGTTCCGGCCTCAAAAACATCAAAACCCAAATCTATCAGCTTGCATCCCACCTGAGCCAGCAACAACAATCAAATTATTCCCAACTCCCAGTTCAACCATTACCCAACCCCAAGGGTAATGTAAGTGAAATTTCACTTAGATCAGGGAAGCAAATTTCTATGCCTCAAGATAAGTCCTCTAACCCCCCTTTTAATGTTGACATAGAAAATGAAAAGAAAAAAGAAAAATGAAAAGGAACTTAAAGCCATTACCTCAACTCCTTCCATTCCACTTAGGAACCCAATTCCTTTTCCTTAAGCTGTTTCTAAGCCAAAGAAGTCCTTTGAACCTAATCCTGAAATGCTTGACATGTTTAGATGCGTTGAAGTCAACATTCCCCTCTTAGATTCCATAAAACAAATCCCTAAGTATGAAAAGTTTTTTAAGGAATTGTGCATGCAAAAGAGGAAACTTAGGACCTTTGAAAATGTTTCCACCCTACAGTCTATTCCCATAAAGTGAAAAGATCTAGGGACCTTTATGGTTCCATGCCAAATTGGAAGTTACAACTTCAATGATAAACTCATAGACCTATGAGCCTCAATTAATGTCATGCAGAAATCCATCTTCTCCAACCTTGGTCTAGGTCCCTTACATCCAACGAGTGTTGTCATCTAGTTAGCCAATCGAAGCACAGCTAGTCCTGAGGGAATAATTGGGGATGTCTTTGTCTGAGTCAATGATCTTATCTTCCTAGCTAATTTCTATGTCCTTGACATGGCAGGTGAGATGAAATCTTCTCGATCTCCCCTAATTCTAGGAAGACCATTCCAAATGACAGCGAGAACCAAGATTGATGTCCATTCAAGCATCTTATCCATGGAATTTGGTGAACAACTGGTCAAGTTCAACATTTTCCAAGCCATACAATACCCATTAGAGGATCACTCTGCATTCTCAATCCATGCTTCTGAGTACACTTCTAAGAGTCAATTGAACACCAATCCATCATGTTCTTCATGTTCAAATGATAAAGGATCTTGTGAAATATGCACCATGATTAACCAAGTCATAAATGGTGAAGTTGATGTGGACCTCTCATTCATAGAATCCATCAATCTAGAGGAACATGAAAACTCTCTTGAATACCACATTAACTCTGATCTCTACTGCTCCACCTTGGACAATATTTAAGAAAATGAATTTGAAACAACTGAAGTCCCTTCCTCCATTCCTAAGTTGTCTAACCCACAAATGAAAGATGATACTGATCTGAAACCTCTTTCTGAACACCTATAATATGCATTCCTTTTCCATGATCACTCATATCTTGTCATTATCTCTGCTTCACTTACTGAAATTGAAGAGTCCAAACTTCTTCAGGTGTTAGAGGAAAACAAAAAGTCCATAGGTTAGACCCTAGATGACATACTAGGAATCAACCCTGCTCTTTTAATGCATCACATCCATCTTGAAGAATCATCCAAACCAATTAGACAACCCCAAAGAAGACTCAATCCACTCATCCTTGAGGTAGTTATGGAAAGATCACCAAGCTTCTTCAAGCTGGTATTATCTACCCAATTTCTGATAGCGAATGGGTTATTCCAATTCATGTTGTACCTAAAAAGGGTGGGATAACTGTTGTCACAAATGAACATGGTGAGGTAGTCAAAACTTGTGTGAATAACAAATGGTGTGTGTGCATTGATTACCGAAAATTGAATGTTGAAATAAGAAAAGACCACTATCCTCTTCCATTCCTTGATCAAATGCTAGAACGATTAGCCGAAAAGTCACACTATTAATTTCTTGATGAATACACCAGCTACTTCAAAATACCAATCGCACCTCAGGACCAAGAAAAGACTAATTTCACATGCCCTTTTGGAACATATTCATATAGGAGAATGCCTTTTGGAAATTTCAATGCTCCTGCAACATTCCATAGGAGTATGATGAGTATCTTTTTTGAATTCATTGAGCACTACATAGAAGTCTTCATGGACGACTTTACCATTTATGGTGAGTCATTTGAATCTTTCTTACATTCACTCTCTCTAGTCCTTAAAAAGTGTGTCAAGTGTAATGTTGTGTTAAATTTTGAAAAATGTAAATTCATGGTTGCAAATGGGATTGTTCTAGGGAAAAAAGTTTCAAAAGATGGTATTGAAGTCGATCCAGCCAAAATTGAAGTGATCCAATCACTTCCTGAACCAACTTTTGTTTGAGACATCCATTCATTCCTTAGTTATGTTGGTTTCTATCAACGATTCATCCATAAATTCAGTAGGATTTCCCTCCTACTCACTTGGTTTCTCCAAAATGATTTCACTTTCCATTTCGATGAGGTTTTCAGGAGTGCCTTAATTGAACTCAAAACTTCTCTTATATATTCCCCAATAATCAAACCCCCAGATTGGTCCTTACCCTTTGAGTTGATGTGTAATACTTTTGATAGAGTAATTGGGGCTATTCTTGGTCAAAGAAAATAAAAAATTCCTCATGTCATCTATTATTCCTCAAAAAACTTGGATAAAACTCAATCTCACTACAATGTGACTGAAAATGAACTTTTTGTAGTGGTTTTTTCCTTAGATAAACTCTGGTCCTATCTCTTAGGTGACAAAAATCATCATCTTCGTAGACTATTCTACTATAAAGTTCTTACTCATGAAAAGTGATTCCAAATCGAGGATAATAAGATGGATCCTAATGCTCCAAGTGTTTGACCTTGAAATCAAAGATAGACCTGGAAAAGAAAACCCTGTGGCTGATCACCTAAGTAAAATTTCTAATTATTCTCATTTTGAAATCATTGATCCTGAATTCCCCACTGAGCACCTTCCATCTCTCACTCCAAAGTTACCATGGTATGCCCCAATTGTAAATTACTTGGTTTATAGTGTTTCTCCTGAAAAAGTTTCAAAATAATAAAAAATGAAGTTGAAAAGTGATTCAAAACACTATTTTTGGGAAGAAAATAAACTTTGGAAAACTGGGGAAGACATGATAATTAGGAGATGTTTTGATAAATATGAACATTCCTCTATCTTAGAATTCTGTCACTCACTTCTTGGTGGTGGCCACTTCGAACCACAAAGGACCTCTCGAAAGGTCCTCGACTCTGGATTCTTCTGTCCTTTACTCTTCAAGGAATCACATGATTTCTGTAAATCATGTCCCACTTGCCAAAAGTTTGACACAATTTCAAAGAGAAATGAAATGCCCCAAAGCCTTTAATTTTTTTTGAGATCTTTGATGTTTGGGGAATCGATTTCATGGGACCATTCCCCCCTTCCAATGGATTCCCATACAATATTATTGCAGTTGATTATGTTTCTAGGTGGGTTGAGGCTAAACCCACTAGAAAGGACTATTCACATACTGTTAATGAGTTCCTAAAGACACACATCTTCCACCGATTTGGCACACCTCTTGCGTTGATTAGTGACTTAGGAACCCATTTTAATAATAAAACCATGGAATCTATTTTGAAAAATAATGGTGTTGTACATAAAACTTCAACTTCATATCACCCAAAAAAAATGGTATGACTGAACTTTCTAATATAGAAGTGAAAAAGTGCTTGAGAGAATTATAAAACTCACCAGAAAAGACTAGTCTGAAAGACTTGTTGAAGCACTTTGGGCTTATCAAACTGCATATAAAACACCCATTGGAATGTCTCCTTTTAGGATAGTTTTTGGTAAATAATGTAATTTACCAGTTGAAATCCAACATGAGTCTTTTTGGGCTATCAAAACCTGTAATTTTGATTGTGAAAAATCTGGTGAAGAAATATTGTTGCAACTGGTTGAACTAGAGGAGTTTCGTCTTGATTCCTATGAGAATTCCAATTTTTACAAATTAAAGGCTAAGGTACTCCATGATAAACACATCTTGATAAAGGCATTTCATGAAAGTGAAAAGGTAATTATCTTAAATTCTCTATTTCGGCTTCACCCAAGTAAGCTTAATTCTCAATGGGAAGGTTATTTTGTTATTACTAATGTTTACCCATTTGGTGTAGTGAAAGTCCAAGACCCCTATTCAAAAAGGACATTCACATTTAATGTACATTGGTTAAAGCATCACTATGGGAGGACATACAATCTTGGAACCACATCTACTTCCATCGAATTCCAAAATTCAGCAGTCAACCCACCACTGGATGGAGATTGAAACCCACCAAATCCAAACCAGGGGGCACCTCTTTCCCTTTAACTCCTCTTGTCTCTCTCTCTCTCTCTTCTTCCTCCCTCATTATCATTTTTACCACTTTCCTCATCACATTTTTATTTACTCTTTCTCTTTTGTGTTGGTGTGTAATTTAAAAACACAAAAAAACCTAAAAATTTAAAAAAATGAACAAACAAGAGCCATACTTTCTCACCTTCTAATTTTCAAATTTTGTCCAACCATTTTTGGGAGTCGAAAGACATGGTTTCATCATGAAAATTTTGTGGTTTCTCCATAAATTTGGATAAATAATATTATGTCAAAACCAACAAATTTTGAATGCTCACTTTTTGATTTGGAAACTGATTTTCCCCAACTGTGAGAAACAACATTAGCTTTCATGCCAAGGCCACATATATCAATCTTTTCAAAATAAGTGTTTTTTTCACCCCCATTTGTGAATCTTGAGTTTTTGGACCTTTGATATGAATTTCTTACTTTAGTTTCCATTAAAATGATGGAGGAATTTTCCAAACCACATGAGAATTATAATATCCAAATAGCCTCCCATTTCTCTTACAATAATCCTCCTTTTAAAAGCCCCTTCAAGCCTATGAAAACCTTTTTTTGATAGCCACATTACAAGACAAATACCTTTTCCCACACAATATCAACATGGATTTTCATTGTATAATTTTTTTTTGAAATTTAAGTGTGGGGGGGTGGGGTGGAATGAATTTCATTTTGGGTACCATTTTTTGATTTAACCATGTTATCATATGCTTGAGGGAAAGCATCCATTTCAGTGGGGGGGGAGGTTTTAATTCAGAATGTTTTGGGGAATGTAATGTACTTTCATTTATGTAATTTTTTAAATTTTATTGACAAGAGCTCAAAAAAAAATCAAAAAAATAAAAATTAAAAAACAAAGTAAAAAAAAGAACAAAAAAATGGGTTGTGTCTTGGGTAGGTCAAAAATTACTATTTCTAAGCCTTTGATCTTGTTATAAATATTATAGTTAGTGTCATGAGGAGATCAATCATGGGTTGGGATATGAGTGTGAGATCTGTTTCAATTTCTAGTTTTGAAAAAAGAGGAAAAAAAGAACACTTGAATTATATTCTTATGTCATTGGGAGAAGTTTTGTGTTTTGTAAATATCCCATATTCTCATTTCCTTCACATTTCCTTCCACTTTTATGTCTTATTTTACATTTTCATTCCCTCGTAAATATGTGTTTTCATTTCCTTTCATGTATCATTTCAAAAAAAATGTGCATTACTTTTTCCATGTTGGTGTTTTATCCCTCTTCTTCTCTCATTTGGATATTATCTTCCTACCATCCCATAACCACAGAAAACCCCATAAAAATACCTCTTAATTTTTGAGCACTTTAAGATAGGGAGTGTAAGCTGAGATCTCTTACAAACTCTAATATTTTCACTTTTGGTTGGTGAATGAGTGAAGCTCCATAAATTAATTTCATCATCTTAAGAGGAGTAATTTTTTTGTGCCACCACTTTCAATTTCTAAATTTGAGCATGAAAAAATTAATTGTTTTTGAAACATTTTTTTTGTAACAACTTGTGGTGGAATTCAACATGGATGAGTGATATTTTCTAAACCTCCTTGATTCGGGAAAACAAAATTTTAATATTTGATGGTGAGTGAAAATGATTTTTGTCATGTTTTTATATTTTTTGCACATGAGGACATGACCAAGACTAAGTGTGGAGGAGTTGATGTTATTAATATTTTCAGGACTTATTATATACTCTATTTATGGATTTTATATGAAATGTGCATAATTTGTGTGAAATATTAATGTTTTAAAACTAAGTAAATTTTTTGATCATTTTTAGAAGTAGTCCAATTGAGTCAGTTTAATATTTTATTTATAACTATCCCCCTAATAATACAAATTGTGTGGTTCTTGTTTTTTAGGATTCCTAATATAATATACAACATTTCATTAGAAGGGATCATGGTCCAATTATTCTATTTGAAGGCCCATATGGACCACACAATAAGACCTACAAAATCTGTGAAGAAACTAGAATATACCTAAATATTTAATTTCTGTGCTCAATCGGGAAGTCAAAATTCTTTTATTCTCCTCCAACGTTTGGGGGACAGTGTTGAGTCTTGTATAAAACTTTCAAGGCCCTAATCCAAAGACAAGGGTCCCAACTGATTCATTTAAACTTAGCCCACCATTCTGTCTGGGAAGTAAAATCAGTACAATATTCATGAAATATCTCCTGATCTATTCATAAAATAAATTTTATATTTTTCCATGTGAAAAAGGAGATATAGTCAGCCAACTTTATTAAAGAAAGCATTCGGATTTGAAGGTATCTTCCTATTCTAGAGTCCATTCACATTTTGGTAATCGAAAACACATGGATAGAAATGGACAGTTTACCATTGTTTATTGAAACCGCCATAACTTTGGATCCGTAAGTCCAAATGCCTCAAAATTTTTATATTAGTCGAAAAACATTATTATATACAACTTTGAAGAAAGATATATCTCAATATTCTGATTTATAGATATTAAAATAGTTGAGTCAAGTGGAGGGATACATTGGGAATGCAAACAGTCCACTTCCTTGGGCTATAAATTCATCCCCTTCCTCTACTTCAAAGGAGTTAGAATTTCAGAAAAGAGGATCACATATTGGCATGAAAAAAGACTTTATAAAGTCTTGGGAGGACCTTCTATACTCAAGTTTTCACTTGATATATCATTTCTCCTCTATTTGATTTCATTCAATTTTGTGCTTTTCTTCATTTGTAATCTCGTAAGTGTTGTTTTTGTAATTCTGTTTTAGTGCAAGTTTCTTCTTAATATTCTATTTTAATTATCCAACCTCTACTATTAAACATTATTTTTTTTAAAAATAGTTAAAATGAAGTTAAAACCCCTTCCCTTCTTTTTATTTCTCATTTAACCTAAAGATCATTTTTAATTCTCATCACCCTTCGTGTGTGTGTGTGTTCGACACTCAACTCATTTCTTATCCCTTTCTTTTTCATCTTCTATTAATTCATCACCATAAAAATATATTAACAGATTAATAAATCTCTTAATTTATGAGTAAATATACCATTAGGGTGAGTAATTATTTAGAGACATTAAGCGATTGAGATATTTTGCTCGATGAGTATTCGTTAATTTAACGTTGTGTATGTTGGACTTAACATGTCATGGATTAATGACTTTTTTTTCTAACATGTGGTTTCCATGGATTATTGGAACAAAAAATACACTACCATAGACACGCTCTGATTGATATTAGAACCCTAAGTTATGTTAAGTCTTGGATTAAAGCCTTAACACTTAGGAATTCAAATAAATGTTATCTCGTGAAGTGGGTGTTAATTTAAATGAAATATAAAGCAAAGCTCAAGGATATCAAAATATTAACTCCCTAAAAATGAACTCACCCCAATATTTATCAAATTGTTAAATCAAACACCAATCATTAATCACTTCATTTAATCTCTGCAAACAAACCCCCCAATCAAAATGCAATCAACTAAAAACAAATCACTATTAAAAAGTACCATCACCGAGGATTCGACCCGAGTGCTGCTATACACATTAGAAGAACATCAGAACTTTGAACGGTCAATAGGTAACAATTGACCATGCTTTCACTCTTTCTTCTCGACTTGAAACTCTCAAGCAGATTCTTAAGGTCAATCTTTTTTTTTCTTTTTCATCATCTATAGTCTTCCTTACACCCATTAATTATTGGTATGTTTATCCTTATAAACCACAATGGTTATGTGGATGAGAATAGGGTTTATGTATGGTTATAATTTGTTTTTTTCGGTTTTTTTTTGAATTATATAGGGCTATTATTTTATTTATTGAGCTTTATTATTGCATGAGACTTTCTATATACTTATTTCTACTCGATATAGGTAGGGGTTTTGGTATAATTCATTTAATATATATGTCAATTAATTATATATGTTTTATAACTACATGTTTATAAAATTAAATCTATATGTGATAGTAAAAATCCATTTCATCATAATTTTACTATTTTTATCACTTAATATAATCAAATTTTAATTATTTTCTAATTTCTACAGAGATTATTCAAATCCCAAGTGTTTTTAAAAATGTTTAAAATGTTTTTTATAAATGAGATTTATGTTTTTAATGGTTTAAACTCATTTTGTTCATTGTAATAGAAAAGATGTGGTTTTTTTGGATTTTTTTAAAAAGAAGAAAATGGATGGATTTAAAAATTATTTAAAATTAATATGGTTTACACTTTAAATGGTTTTATATGTGGTTTAACATGGATTATTTTTAGTGTAAAAATTAAAATTGGGATATTAAATTATCAGAATGAATTGGAATTATGAGTTCATTTTGGTAAAGTCTCATTTAGAACATTATAAGAGAGTTTTCATATTGAGGATGGGACCCTTTGTTGGCCCTCTTAATTTTTTCATATTGGATATGAATTGTGGTCCCTAAGGGGGATGTAGTTTATTAGAAATTGTGACATGGTTGATTTGAAAAGGGCTTAGCAAGATCATTAGTGGTGATATAATAATTATGTATATGAAATTATTTTTAGTTGATATGCTAATCTAATGATTCATTATTTGCACATATCCACTTTGTTTACATTCATTGGAACCCTAGGAACTAAGATATAGGTCTAGATTTATTCTATAGTAGTTTAGTGTAGACATGTTCTAGTGCCCCTAGTTATGTGATACTAGGGATGTGGGGGGGGGGATGATTATGCTAGTGTGGACTAGATGGACAGCTTGTGTTTCAGTTTGGACAAAAAATAGCCAACAATTTGCCTATTGTAATTTTACTTTCTAGGAAAATTACACCTTAAGTGATATTTAGTTTCCCATAATACTTAGTTATGTTTGATGAAATTATAGGGGATTACCATTATTCATTTTATAAAATTACCTAGTTTGATTGGCTTGTGTGGAACAATGATATGCTGTTTCTTTCCTTTATTACATTGATTTTATGGTGACTTGTTGTGTTCAGTTTCTATTCTTTTAATTTAATTTCATTTTTCTGAAAGAAATTTAATGGTGAATCTTGAAAAAGCGTGTTTTCAAAAAGGAAATTATTGGTTTTTTTCTATATTTGGGATTTTTTTATAAAGGGTGGGTTTTAGGAAGGTTTTTTATTTTTTTAAAATACTCAAACATTATATCAAATGTTTTCAAAGTGTGTGTTTATTAGAGTAAAGATCATAAAAATGGTTTATGGTATGATATTTTGATAACCCCATGTTGGTCCCATGCCCAAGATCCAACCCATCCATCATGTTATAAATCATTGGTCATTCATAGATGCCCTAAATCTATGTTTTTCGATTTCGTTCATCACGACTTTAACTATTAATCATTGAAGGTGGTTTAGTATCCTGATATTGTTTTATCATTGGAATCTTAGAATTTTTATTAAATGAGGTTTTCTTTTTAGTTACTTACCTTATTTACAATGAGTATTTTATGGAGATAAAATTAAATATGGATTTTCATTTAGATATCCATACCATGTCACCCAATCTACATTTTTTATGTATCCTGATGTGTTATAAATGTATGAGAAAATCATTGAGAAACTAGACGACACTTTTATATCTTGATAATGAAGTTATTAGAACTTCTTATGCTTAAGGAATATTTTCACCACCTTCCCAAGACAGTCTAGGTTCCTTTCAAGGCCGGTACACAAGACCTTTTTCTACAATATTATTATCCACAAGACCTTTTCCCATAAGACCTTTTTCCACAAGAACTTTTTCTAAAATATAATTTTCCATAACAAACTCAATAAGAATGTTAAAACCCATAAATGTGACCATCAAAATTACATGAAATAAAGAAAATATTTCAGTTCAATACAATCTTAAGACCTGTTAGGTTAATATTGTAGATAATTAGGACAAAAAATTCTGAAAAAAACTCATGATGTGATGTGTTTATAATATATCATAGTAGTGGATGATGTTTTTTTAATTTAGTGGGTTTCTATATTATTTCTCAAAAACATATCATTATAATTTTCAAATAAGCATATATCTATTTTATATTTCAAAATTATGTTACTTTCAAATTATGGAATATTTTGTATAAATATAAAATCTAATTATATTTTATTTTTAAAATTATTTTCATGCATATATTATTATGATTTATCATTTATATTTATACATATCTTCCATTATTATGTAGAATTTATAATTATATTTTTCAAATATGTGTATATTGGTTTTATATTTCAAAATTGTGCTTCATTCAAATTATGACATATTTTTTTAAATATAAAATTGGATTATCTTAACAAGATGTACAATTTTTATATTTGTTATAGTTAATAATGATTCGAATTTGGATTACAACACATCGAATGAGTGATAAATATGAGAAAGGTGTTGATGCTTTTTTTGAATTTGCTAAACGAATTGTTCCAAACAATTACACATTTTTATATCCATGACTGAAATGTTTAAATATAAAGAATTTGAAAAGTAGAGAGATCAAAGATCATTTAATTTTTCGTAGTTTTAATCCAAGTTACAACCCTTGGATTTGGCATGGTGAAACTGTGTAGAATTTAAAATCTACTGATGATAATGCTTCTCAAGATGGTAAATTTGATGAAATTGAAGAAATGATTTGTGATATTGAAGTAGAAAAAATTGAGAAAGAACCGAAAATTGAGCATCTATATGGTGATGCTAAAAGACCATTGTATCCTAGTTGTACGCATTTTATGGTTTAATCATCAGTGTTATGATTGATTAACCTGAAGGAAAAGCATGGATGGAGTGAAAAAAGTTTTACAAAGCTGCTACAATTTTTGAAAGACATTATTCTAGAAGCCAATGATCTTATAGATTCACATTATAAGGATAAGAAAATATTATGCCCGATGGGATTGAGATATAAGAAAATACATGCCTGTCTGAATGACTGTGTGATATTTAGGAAGGAATATGGATTTCTATCAGAGTGTCTTAAATGTGGGACATCATGGTATAAGTTGACAGAAAAATCATAGGCTGATTTAGAGATTACATAGATCCCTACCAAGGTATTTTAGTATATTCCTATAATTCCTTGTTTGAAATGTTTATTTGATAATTCACATGATGCATAAAGGTTAAGATGGCATGCTGATGAGAGGATATGTGATGGAAAAATACATCATCTAACAAATTGTCCACAGTGGGAGAAAATTGATTATAAGTATTCTATATTCAGAAATGAAGTTAAAAATATCAAACTTGGGATTTTACAGATGGAATGAATCCATATTAAAGCCTTAGTAGCACACATAGTTCATGGACTATTTTATTAGTAATTTACAACCTATCTTCTTAATTTTGTATGAAGCCTCAATATGTCATGTTGAGTTTAATGATCTCTGGACCACAGAAACCCAGAAATGATATTGATGTTTTCTTGTCACCATTAATTGATGATTTGAAACTCTTATGGGAGGATGGTATTAGGGTGTATGATTATTATAAAATAGAGTATTATCAACTACATCCAGTGATTATGTTCACTATAAATGACTACCCAATGTATGGAAATTTGTCTGGATACAATGTTAAGGGGAATAAAGCATGACCAATTTGTGAAAAATAGACTTCATATTGTCAATTACATCATGAGGGGAAAACAATATACATGGGTCATAGAAAGTTTTTTCCTATGGATCACTCTTATAGAAGATTAGAAAAGGCATTAAATAGATCACAAGAATTTTATATTTCTCCCAAACCTTTATCCACTGAAGAGTATTTTGATAAGGTTCAAAACCTTGATGTGAAATTGGGAAAGGCACATAAATCTAGAGGGAGAAAATTATCTTTTGTTAGTGTCTTCATGATATCAAAGTACCATAGGGTTATTCTTCAAATGTAAAAAATTTTGTCTCTTTGAAGGATTTGAAGTTGATAGGTATAAAATCTCATGATTTTCACATTATGATGAAACAACTTCTACCAGTTTCATTGCATGGAATATTTCCCATCCATGTTAGAAAGACTATCATGAAGGTGTTATTTTTTCAATTGAATTTGTAATAAAGTGATTGATCTGGATGCTTTGAACATTTTGTAAAACGAATCAATTTCTATACATTTTCAATTATAAATGTATTTTCCTCCATCTTTTTTTTGATATAATGGTGTATTTAATAGTTCATATGGTTCAAGAAATAACAATTTGTGGACCTGTATATCTACGTTGGATGTATCCTTTTGAAAGGTATATGAAGATATTGAAGGGATATGTTAAGAATCCATATCGTCCTGAATCCTACATTTTTGAGAAGTATATTTATGAGGATGTTGCGGAGTTTTGTACAAGATACTTATCTATAATAGAGCACATTGTTTTTCCTCAATCTCACCATAAACGAGTTAATAATGAGGGAAAGGGTATTTGTGGCTAGAAAGTAAAATTATTATCAGGTGAATAGATAAAGAAGGTATATTTATACATATTTAATAACATAGATGATGCTAAACCATATATAAAATTTCATATTAATGAGTTGAGACAATTAAATCCAAATAATAAAGAAATGTGAATTTTGAATGATCATAACAAAACTTTTTTTCCATAGTTTAAAAATACCATGCTTAGTAGATTAGATGCATCAGAGAAATTAAGATGGTTAATGGGTGGTCCAAGTTTAAATGCGATAACATGGTTTGAGTATGACATTAATGGATACACATTATATATGAAATCTCAAGACAACAAAAGTGCAGTTTATAGAATAGTGGTGTATTGGTGTTCGTAGAAGCAATGCATTTTTCAAGTTCTGAATACAAAAAACCAATTTATTCATTAAGTGAATATTTTGGAGTCATTGAAGAAATATGGGAGGTTTATGACATTAAAATTAAAGTTCTTGTGTTTAACTACAAATGGTTTATCGATAACAACAAAGTCATACATGATGAATTTGGAATGACACTTGTTAATATGAATAGATTGGAAGACACAACTGATTCTTTTATAATGGAAATACATGAAAAAAATTTCTTATTCCTGATCAATCCGATATGTAGTGGTCTATTGTTTTACAAGGAAAAAACAATATGTTGGTGATGATAAAATTGATAATGATGATGATTTATGTGAGATCCCTACTCCTATGGAAATATTAACAAATAATAATGATGATCATGTTGTAGACATGGTTTGTGCCATAAGGAATGATCATGATGAAGGAATTTGGGAAAACAATCCATTAGTACATTCATAATATTACAAGTAACATATGTTTATTTCTAGTTTACTTTTATTAATTTCATAAAATGTTATATTGTATTTTTTTTCTTTATAAAAACACACATTAAAATGAATGAGTATAAATGTTTGTTTATTTTAGTTTAGTTTTGTTGAGTTTACCATGTTTACCATTACATAACTTATATATTTATTGATTTTGTTGGATGAAAATTATTTTAAATATATATGTTAAAAAATATTATTTTTTGTGTAAAAATTTGATTTCATAGGTTGGACAATTTTCAATATTCCTATACAAATTTTGGATTTGTTTTCATTCATTTACATGAAATTTCATATATCATTACTATTATTAGTATGTTAGTTAACTATAACTAATATGAAGAATAATGTGTTATGTTTTACTTTACTTTTGTGTTTCATAATTTTCCTTTTTTTGTTTACATTAGTATTATAATATGTGAATTTGTATATTTTGTGTACTAAATGTTTGTTTCATTGATTTCAAGGAAAATGAAAGATCAATCAGATAATCAACCCCAAAATTTTGGAGGTGAGTGTCATGATCATACCTCTGGGGTGGAACATCCACATGCTTCTCTTTAAATTCCTCAATCTTCTTCATGTGCTCCCACAATGATAAAGAAGAATTAGAGGGTCAGTAAATATGGCATCACATGATTACCAAAATTATTAAATGCTCATAGCAAGGACCATAGGATAGTTATAGACTTTGATGAGAATGATGTTACAAGAGGTCCTAATGAAAAATAGTTCAAGATTTTTGTATCAAATCAGGGTAAAAAAAGTCATCATTTTGTTTAACAATTGGATAAGTGTTGAAAAAACAACACTAGCTCAGTTGTGGGAGACTATTTTGGTAATATCTTTTTTCTATTGTTTGACTAATATTGAAATGTTTGATGCATAATATGTTTTCCCTTTTATTTATCAGATGAAATTTGATATACCTTAAACTTTATGTGTCAGGAGGAAATGTTTATAGATGGATTCTAGGATATGTAGGGATTGAAAATCAACCCTCACATCTGATTTAAATTTTGGGGATAAGAAACATGAAAGTCCATGTCATATATATCCTTTTATAGGTGAAGACACGTGGAAACAATTTTTGAAATTAGAAGTTAAGAAGCATTTTTGGTAAGTGAAATGTAAACTTTTAGATGTTTTATTATATTAATGATCTTATTATTGACTTCTTAATGATTTATTATTCTTAATTTATAATAATAAAGGATATCTCATCAGGAGATAAAATCCAGAAACGTATACCCTCATAGTTTATCTCAGGGATAGTATACTTTATTGGAAGAACAAATGATAGCTGAAAAATTACAAAAACTTAGATTTGAGTCTTCCAGATCTCGAGAGGTTTCCCCTCCACCCCCTCTATCTAGACATGAAAAATGGAAGAGGTCTTGAATGAAAAAAGGGGCAATATCTTACAGAAGAATCGAGGGTCATAGCTGAGAGGATTGTAACTTGTTTATTTTATTTATTTAATCCAATTAAATTATTTATATACTTTGAATAATTAAATAAATTTTCAAATAATTCATACAGAATTATCTTGAGGAGAATAGAACACATAGGGTATTTAATGCTGATGGGAGGAATGATATTTTATCTGTTGCATTAGAAAATCCCGAACAGTCGGGTCACGTATGAGGATACCCAGTGGGCGTATCGATAAGAAAAGTGTTACCAAGTATTCTTCTTCTTCTATGGATGGTACATATTAAAAAGAATCTTTGGAGGCTAAAGTTCACAATATTATTTCAATGATGGAGGAAAATATCAAAGTGTTGGTATAGTCTATGTTTGTAGACATGCAATGAAAATTTCAGATTATAGCTCCCATTCCACCCTCTCCAGCAGCTCCTACTCCCCCACCTCCACCTACAGACCTCATTATTTATCCCCCACCCCTGACTATAGACCCCATTATTTATACTCCACCTCTACTTCGAGACCCCATTTTTTATCCCACTCCCACACCCCCTTCTCCATAGATTCCTAGTTATTGTGAGTTGTATATTGGCAATACTCACTATCATATAGTTGCATATGGTATGATATATTATATAGAAGATAAAATTCATCATAAATAGTTAAAGGTAGAGTAGCATAGGGTCACTGTACAAGATATTATAGATATATCAGTTGGATTACCATTACCTACAGATGCGGTGACAACAGTTGGATAAAGTTTCATCCACTTCATAGTTTGACCATTTAGACTTATGTGACTAATTAACATAGAGGTATGTGTATGTTATATATTTTATTTTATTTTTTTATTAATTTTTTTTAACATTTGAAAGTTAATATATTTTTCTATTTATTTATAGGAATACTTTATAGGTAAAGAAATATTATATATCCAAAAACAAAGACAATGGGATATGACATCAGATTCAGATTTTAGTAGTCTTGATAGATTATCAAGATATTCAAATTTTTTGGTGGGTCATTATAAATTTCCAATGTAAGATCATGTTTTTGGATGTTAAATAGATGCGAGGATTCTAAAAAATGATATCAATGAGCTTGTTACTAGAGATAAGTTGGGAATCAACGCAGTGCATGTTTTTTCTATGTATGTCTCTACACAAATATTTCCCTATGTTAAATTTATTCAAAATTTATACTTATCTGGTTTTTATTAGGTATCTTTATAAAATGTGTGAGATGAATGAGTAGACAAATGTATATGAGTTTATGGACCCGTATTTGATTTCACCTAAAGGGAATGAATTTTATGAGGAACAAAAAGCAGTTAATATTGCAGAAATATTTCAACAGAATATGATTACACAGTGTTGGATGTTTCCTTTTGTTGAGAGGTATGAAACATATGTCTCACAAATTGTTATTTATCTTTTAATAGAATAACCAATAACATTAATTTTTTTATATTAGTGACCATTGGATATTAGGTGTTTTTTGTCCAAGGGGGAAAACACTTTATTGGATATACTCTGTCCATGGCGATGTCTGAGGAAATTTTAAGAACATGTTGTAAAAGTAAGTTTTAATTTCTTAATAGATATTTATATTATAATGAATTTTAAATTTATTTAATTTATATTATTTTCTAGCAGGGGATATGATTTTTTTTAAAGATTTATGAATAAAAAGAGTTCCAACATCAAATATATAAAAGTAATGGTGAATATCCATTTATAATTAGTACATTTTGGATTACATAAAAAATGATATTTTGAATTGAAAAACTCATTTAAATATAATTGGAATAAACAAAAAGGCATCATAAAATGAAGATATTATATGTTAAGATTTATGTATGAAATAATTACAATTATAACAATTATGAAGTTCAACCAGGATAGATTTCCTTTTAAATTATTAATTAATATTATATTTGTTTTATTCTTTATAAATGTTAAATACATTTTTTAAATTTTTATCTTTCTTATGACCCATAAACTTATAGTGCACAAGAGTTCAAACACTTACAAGTGGACTGGTCAAATTATTTTACAGGTTTGATTTTATTTTAGTATGTTTTTAGGGAATATTGTAATTTTTAATTTTGTAATTATAAATGTTTATTTGGTATTTTTTTGGTTGGATTTAGGCTTTTTTAGTTAATATTATAATTTTTTAATGTTATAAATGTGAATATGTAATTTTTCTACAGGTTTTTCTTATTTTTGGTTTTTTTGTGCTTGTTTCTATTCTGGGTTGTGGTCTGGTTTTGGTTGTTTCAGGTCTGGTTCTACAGTAGATGGGAAGGGTTTCATAAATTATTTTTTAAAAAAATATTTTTTGCATCGGTTAATTATTAATCGATGTTAAAACATAAAAAATTGATTTTCCATGTTGGTTTTTTATAACTGATGTGGTATATAGTTTTTGAGGTCAGTTATTAAATAACTGATGTGAAAAACATATTTTTCACATTAGTTATTTAATAACTAATGTGAAAAATGCATTGGGATTGGGTTTTCCCATGTTATTTTTTATATAACATATGTGGTAGAATTTTTTTACATCTTTTATTTAAGTAATTGATGTGAAAAACCTTTATCGAAGTATCTTTCACGTCATTTATTAAATATCTAACATGAAAAACTTCCAAAATAATATTTTTTAACATTAGTTAATATAAGTGATGTAAAAAATATGCATTTTTACTTCTCCTACAACAACATCGCCTAAAAAATGACGTGAAAAACCTAAAAAAACCGATGTAATTTTTTTCACTAGTGATCATATATAGTCAACTCATCTATTCTTGATTCTCTAAGTGTAGACTAATTTTATTTACGAATACATAAAATTTAATTCATCCTTATGGATAGGCACATCACTTTTCCTTTATCTCGATAGATATACTATATCAAGGTACAATATCACACTCTTATAGTCTATCTCAATTGAGGGATAATATATTACACTCATTACACAAGAGGAAAAATTTCATCTTGGTTAATCTCTAACCAATAACATGAAAAAAAAATACCCAACCACACCCGTGTTAGCTAAGTCAATATGTATAATTTTATGTAGGGTATCAAATAATGAAGTTTCTTATGTTAGGTTTATTACCAACCTTAGTTAGTGGGGACTAAAATATGATCCATGCACCCCTAGTAAATCATATACATCTGTATGAGACTCAATATGGTGTACTCAGTAGTTCATCCAATGCACACAAAGAATCTTATTATTTGTTTTATATCTCATGAACATACTCCATATCTCTATATCATAATCTGACTCATGATAATGATAAATTTTCATCACAACCTACAATACTCCATGAGGAATATCAATTAGAGATAAAATTGAAGTCATAGTTTAAGAGGCCTATTATCATCAGTCTTCAAAATTTGTATATCTATATATAAATTTATTCAACCAATGTGAAAGAATGATGAAGTGAAGATTTCCTCTAATATGATACATTTTAATATTCCAAAACTCTAAGAATATAGAACAAAACCAACATAATAACCAATTTATCATATCATATATGATAGAATTTCATATCAACCTGATGTTTGCTATACGTTTTGGGTTTTGTTAACACATTACATCATATATAATCTCTATCACATATCTATAAGACCATCTGATAAAACACTCCCAGTAAACTATTTAATGAGAAACATCTATGCATTAATCTTGTTTAAATAATGGAGAGACTTATGAATCATATTCCTAATTATTTAATTACTTAAACATATTAAAATACCTTAACTTCACAACATCAAATATCACGATGTCAACTTCTTTTCTCTACTCAGAACCCTTTATGTACATCATCATCTTCCTTGGAACTATGTTCCATCAAACCTTTTCCTTGAAATAATATAACTTCTTAAATTATTATTTAAACGTATATCCTAAACTATTTTAGGATATTAATTAAAATTATATTTAAAATTATATATTTATAATATTTTAACTTTGAACTTATATTATATCTAAAAATACTACCAATAGCCTCATAAATTATATTCCTTATATATTTCTAAGATACACAATCCCTTTTGTGTTTTATAAAAACAATTATTTCCATTTAATGGTAATATTTAACAAGTAAACTAATTTTTCCATATCATATGTGGTATTCTATGTGTTTCAACATTATCATTTTAAAATAAGACTTTATTAAAATATACCACTGATGAGTGTTAGGAACACATTTCCTAATATTTTAACAAATATTTTTATAAACATTTTGTTTAGGATAAATTATTTTATCCATATATAGTCAAAGAATTTTATAAAAATTTATGAATAATAATCTATTTGTATATATTTAATCATCTCATTATTTTTTCACAAAAAAATATTTTTCATAAAAAAACTAATCGTATCATATAATATAAATAAGATGAAAACACATACTCTTTTGTTAAGATTCACCTGATCTTGTCACATTTTTTAACATGAAAACTTTTTATGTAGAAAATATTTGTTTAATTAATGTAAACCACAAGATCAAAAAATTATTCCTTTGATTTTAAAATATCATATATTTACAACACTTATAAAATATATATTTGGTATCACTTACCATTCAAAATAGAATAATTGATCTCTATCTTACCTATACCTGACATCTAAATTCTATATAGTTTTCTAAACTCCATAAATTATCTAGAATAATCCCATAATATATAATCATTACTCCTCATTGCTAAAAACTCTAGGTTAAAATAACCTTGATTGATTTTTTAAAGTAATATTATGGAACTTTTCAACCATATTTTCTTATTCCAGTTTGAAATTTTACTTACTTGTACTTTCTAGACATTACTTTAGAACTTGGAGATCATATTCCTAGTTTATATATATATATATATAAAAGTTATTTTAATTCAATCATATTTTAAAAACATTTCTATAAATGACAATAGGTTAAATTTACTAACTAGGGCAAGGCATTTTTAGTCTCCCCTTATAAAATGTTATAGAATTAAACAAATCATAAAAAATGTTTATTGGAATACATATCATTTTATTAAAATAACCATTTTTAGAATAACTTTTCAAGAGAAAAATAAGAAAATACACATCTTATAAAAAATTCATATAAGCCTGAAGTATCCAAGTTTCCAATATATCAACACATTTTCTATATAACTTAGACATAAACTTTGATCTTGATCATTCATTTCTTTAATTTTATTTTGATTCAATTGTCCTATATACTTTAAAAACTTGTAAGATATTTAATTGGTGTCACTTACCATTTATATAAAAGAAATTAATTCTATAACATTAATAACTGAAGAGGATTCTCCATGTAGATTATTATAGCCCTTCTTATAATTTAAACAATATCTTCTCTAATGGAAAACTTTAACACAATGAAAACAAAGTCCTTTAATTTTATTTCTCATTTTGATAGGTGGTGTGGACCTTCTAAGGCCTCTTTTATTCCTTTTTGGATAAGACCTTTATCCATTTCCTTTCCTACTATCAGTATGGTACATGAGCCTGGACTACCCATGTCTTGTTTAGAAATCCTCAATATATTTAGAAGATTATGTAATGTTTTATAGAGTTTATTCATATTGTAATTAAAAAAAATTTCTAAACCTTTTCATCAGTAACCATAGAATTAAATACAACTTCATATAAAGATTTAGAGGTGAAAATAACCTCTCTAAGTCATTGAAATATAAAATCAGATTGAGTACATGAGTGGATATTGAGGTTCCTTCTATAATATTTCAATGAAAAATATATTTATACAATTAATACCATTCATACCTTATTTTATTTTGATAGTTCCTTTTCAGGTTATCTATCATTTTAAAGGCACTAAGTGTCTCATGTTTCTTTTATAAGTTTTACTCAATAGTAAATAACATTAGTGTATATAATTCTTGTTCATCCTTTTGATGTTTATTAGAGTTATTAAAATACCTTTTTCAAAATTATTAATCATATTTTTTATTAGGAAGTGTTTGTTCTATAACATTTAATTTTCCTTCATGTTTGAGAATAATTCTCAAATTCCTATACCAATTGAAGATGTTTCTACTATTAAGTTTTTATTTTTCAAGTACTAATCTTAAGGTCATGGTTTATGATGAATAAATTTATCTACTATAAAATTTTCTGTCAGATTAGTATCATATCTTACAACCATTTAATAAATAATTTTTTCAAATGGTATCCCACTAAAATGATGACCATTTTAAAAACACATAATATCCATTAACATGAAAAGATCCATATTTCACCATGGATTACACTAGTAATCATGTAAATAATCCATGTCTATATCTAGTAGAAAAAAGTTTTCAATTATATCATATATGAATCTTGGATAGTTGAGGAGAAAAATATTTTTCCAATCCGTCACATGGATATGCTCAACCATTTTTCTCTAGTACCCTAATTCTTAGGGACTCCCATGTAGTGTAACCAAAATAAAATGAAAATAATAATACAAAAAAGGAAAACCAAGGTATACTCATACTAAGCCCAAAAAATACCATCAAGATAATATAAATTCACTTATAACTTTCTTTCCTTACACAAGATTATCTGAGGGTACTCACACTAATCTCAAAAATACTCAGTTGAATGATCTAGGTATTGAAAATTGATGTTTTATAAAAAATATCACACTTAGTATTTGAAGGTGATTCTAATATCACCATATTATATCATGTTATTCCCTTTTTGTATGAATTATTATAATAATTTAGTTTAGAATCATATTCCCTCCACCAAACCAATATGTTCAAACCATATTGATGTGTAACTCATTAAACAACCCATAAGTTTGTGTTACTCACCCAAAATTAGAAATTAATTATATTCATAGATATCTGAATGAATCATATATATATGGAATTCGAACACTTCATGTAAAGGCTTAAAATTATATGATATTGACAATATATACATGAGTAATCCCAAAGTAACAAATATCCAACCTCATTCACTTTCTTAGAAAAGGCATAGGCCTCCAGGTAAGAAGGTAGTCCAACCCCAAGTCCCTCTACCTTGGGATACTTTAATCAAGAGATAATTTAATTCATAATAATTATAACACCTAATATTCACAAACTATTCCCAACTACTAAATTCAATCTTATAACTCCAAATAAAAAATGAGGATAAGGTAGATGAAAAGCTAAATTTATTAATAATACCTAACATGTGGTTCTAAGATCTATCCCAGAAGTAGTTTGTCAAATAAATTTTAGCATAAAAATAGTCAAAATATAAAAAATCTATAACTATGAATAAAATAAGGAATAACTTTTAAAAAAAATCAAATATTTAAACACAAGATAAACATTTATGCACAATTCAAAAATAAAACATAATTACAAACAATTTATAATTACTGCTTTAATATTATGGAACTTCCATAATTATAAACATAAATATTTATATTCATTATAAAATTAACTTTTAATATTTATCACTATATGGAATTTTATTTTAAATATATGATATTTTTATGAATTATAAGTAATTTTAAATCCAATTTTCTATTATGTACACATTTCATATAATCTAAGTATCATATACATAATTATTATTTAAAAATTGATCATATTATTCATAAAAAACATTTGACGTGGATTAAATAATATTAAATAATGCCCCTTTTATTTTGAACAATTCAAAATAATTAATTATAAACAATTTATAATTTAAATATAAACCCCTTTATATTTTAACCATATTTTAAAATTTATAGCCCTTTATAAATTGCCACTTATGGTTTATAAATAACAATTTTAATTTCAAGATCACAAGTCATTCCATAAGATTTGGTAAAAATTATTTTAAAATATTAACATTTAATATTTGGGAATAATTTTTTATAAAAATTTATTTAATTATAAATATTTTACAATTAATTAATTAATTTATAAATTCCTTATATGTTAAATATTCCCAAAATATATTTTAATATTATTTATAGAAACTTTATAAACCATTAAAACTATTTAAGAGTTTAGAAATAAAATTTTAATACTTTTCAATTTACCCCTAATGTAGAATCCATATACTTCATAAGGGAATACCCCTTCTTCCTTTATGTAGACGGTCTACATAAGGGTAGATATCCATGAACCTTATGTAGTGGAAACAATGTGATGGAAAAATAGAACTTAATTTTATATAAACTCTTTACATAATGGTAAGTACAAATCTACATTTACACAAACCATTAAAACAATGCATTATATTTATTTAAGTATGTAAACCCTTTGCTGCATTAAGGTATCTCACAATAAACTTTATGCAATCTATTAAAACATAACATTAACTTTATGTAAAAATAAATTTCTTAAAGTTAAGTCCTTGGTTACCTCTATATACTAGAATTTCATGTAAGGGTGAGATGCAGGTTACCTTTATATAACCCTTTTAAAAATCAAACTACCATTACATATCCCTTACTTTTCATAAAGGTAAGTTGTGAGGAATCTTATATAGACCAATTTATATAAGGGTAATGTGAGATGAACCTTAAATAGACCACACTACGTAAGGGTATTACCTTGGTTACCTTTACGTATCCTAGTTACATAAAGGTAAAATATTTAAAATCAAATTTCTATAATTCTAAAACATGGTGCTCTATTGTTCATGAATTCTTCATTTCCTAAAATATTTCCTAAATCTAAACCATGGTAGGATCTTATACCAATGAAGGGTTTTTAAAGATACTAACAACACTTATTAGATCAACTAGAATTGATTAAACCCATGTACGAGGACCACCCATGCATAGAAATATAAAAAACTACATAATTAAATTGGAATAAAGAACCATTATAAATACAAATCATTTATTAAAGATTCCTCTACTACCCTTGATATCTATTTGATATGTTTGATGTACATCACTAAAATGAAAAAAATGTTCCCACTTTACTATTGTATGCACATGCCAATCCAAATTGATTGAAATTCGAGTGGGATCCTACCTTTCTCCATAACCTACTAGAGCCTCAGGTTCAAAGGAAGAAAATGAAAAAGATTCAGGTTTAAGATAGGTTCATCCAAGCATCAACATATATATCTCACCACTTTCCATCATATAATAGTAGTCTTTATTAATTATTCTAGGTATCTCCTCAATAGTGCTTGCACTAACTCATTTATTTCAATGCATGAGTTAATGCTTCCAAAAATATAAATATTCATCATATGAATACGAATCCTCTCACACATTGTTTTATAGAAAAACCTAATAAATGATAGAAAAGTTGAAAAAATGGTTCGGGTGTCCAAAACCCATGAAAATACAATATATATATATATCATCTTATATATAAACCACACACACACACACACACATATATATATAAATATTTAGGGTATATTCCCTTCATTTCAGATGGTTCTAGGAAGGTGGGATCAAGTAGTATCCTGGATGGGTTTATAGACCCGATTGTTTTAGGTCTAGGTGGTTAAGGTTTTAGACCACTTTCTTGAGGTCTGGATTGGTTAGAGCCTTTGGGATAGTTTGATATTGTGGGGTGTCTAGTATGGCTAGGTTCTATTTAGTAGAGGTTAAGATGGGTCTGAGGGACCATTTAGGATTTTGGAGAGGTTAGTTGTGGATCCCTATGGGGTATCCTATTGGTGATGATGTCCTTATTGTGGGAAAAAGGTTTTGTGATGTTTTTTTGTTATAAAGAAACTAGTGATGAAATAATGAAGGTTTTGTTTTGTATTTTTTGTTGATGAAAAACATAAATCCAATAAAGATGTTGATTATTCCTTATAAAGGAAAACAAATAGAGTCCAATGGCTTGAGGCTAATAAATTGATTCTAATGGAAAGAGTCTATAGGTCTGAAGTGACTAAACAGATTTTGGTATTGAATTTTTATCCAAATTATGATTACAAGTTAAATTGGATAGATATGTTTGATAAAGTAAATCAGGTGATGATTTTATAATCTTCAAAGTGCCAAATATCAGGATTATTAAAAGTTACAATGATATAATCCTGAGTCCAACATGGTAGATTGTGGTATGATAGTACAAAGCTCATGCTATGAAGTTTTTTGTAGATTATCAGACGGATTTTATTGAAAAAGGTATGACTATGAAAATTTTAAGACATGAAGTAATGAGGTTTTATGATTCAAATTTTGAGGTTTATAAATATATAGTGTTTTGGAAATACAAAGAGTTTTTAGTTAGACATTTATGAAGTCTACTGATCAGAGGAAGTTTTAAGATGTATCAAATAGAGAACTACTATAAATTTTCATCAGATGGAGTTCATTGAATATAATTTTACAAATTCATCTTATATAATCCACTACACATATGAAAGGTTTTATGTACATCAATCAATGAAAATACTTTGAATCCACCTAATGAACTTTTATATGTTCATAAGAGAGAATAATGTTTAATTTTCTACAATGTACATCATAAAAACTTGTGTAAAGATTGATATACAAAGTGAATAAGTTATAGAATGATTGGATAGAAGTCTACATATTAAGTCCCCATTTTGTTTGAAATAAGTTCATAAAAAAGTATTTCCTAGTAAAGGAAATGGATAAAGGTTTCTAAATAATTCCATCTAACATAGAAAGTGTCTTATGAAAGATATTTATGACATTCTTATAAAGTTTTGATGGAATAATAGATAGTGTTTCAGCAGAAAGAAGAGTTATTAAAATGTCTAGTCAGAAAAAGTTTGTGAATTCTACTACTACCAGATAAATATTTTTTTACTAAGGCCAAAACCTGGATATGTTCTTACAAAGCAGAATCAAAATATTTTTTTCTAGTCATTTCAAATTATTTTCCAAAGATATAAAATGTGGTGATGCTGATATGTACATTTAATTCTGTAATAATCACAGAGGAAGATTGTTATTATATCCATGTTTTAGGTAAAAGTTGAATAGTTCATTAACACTGATTATTAAGTAAATTTATTACCTTTTAGGAAATTTTATGGTAGTCAATTATTTAATTTTTTGAGCGGGATATTAAAAATTTGAATGGAATGTTTTAATTTGAAAGTGAGAGATTCACCATAAAATTTGGAGGATCATTGCCTATATAAAGGGGTGCTGATGCATCATGTGTATGTACTATTAATATTTTTGAAGTTACTACTGAGTGAAGTATTAAAAAATTGAGGTGCTGATGGAGGAGGTTAAGAAATATTTCTTATCAAAGCATAGAACGTACTAGCACCTGAAAGACTAATACCAGACAGAGGTTTCCTATATTTTGGTATCAGACAAATAGTGTAAAGAGGCATAGAAGAAACATAGTAGATGAGTTATTGGAAAAAAATGGTGTCATTGTTCATCTTATAAACATGGAATAATAATTAGTTCATTGTAACGAGTGCACTAGATGAAGAAGGGATCAGATGAACAATTTTGTACAGAAGTCTAGGAAAAATTTATTTCTAACTACTATGCATAAAACTAAAGTGGATGAATAAATTTCATGAAGGAAAGTGTGAATAAATCACGTAGAACAAAGAAAAAATTGATGAATTTTGGTTAAGGTTCTTATTATTATCCCAAAAAAGTATTATATATTTATTCTTTTTGAGGATCACATACACTGTTGATTGACTATAGTGATACAAAAGTGTAAGGATATTCCCTACTTGCTATAACCTTAAAAACAACTATTTTTAGTGGTCATGTGGTCTTGGATTACTTCTAAAACATGTCAAAGAATATCTACTCTTATTGAGTAGTGAACCTTGTAAATAATTATTTTCCTAAGGGTGTGCCTATTTTTTTCCCAGAAGAGTCATTTATTACTAATTAGAGGTCAATAATGTTTATTAAGTAAGAAAGAATAAAAAGTGAAGATCACTATTTCAACCCATCCCCATCTCAGTGATCACATAGATCCTAATTGGTCCTTAAATTAGTGCTATATCCATGGTTTCCTTCATTGACACTTTGCTGAAGTTTTAAGAAAATGATGGTTACCATGGATATTTAGAACTCAGTGAAGATTAAGGGGATTTATATCTTCGATTAGAAGAACTATTATATCTATAAAGATAAAATTTTACCTTATATTTTATCTATTAGATATCAAGTTATTTAATTTTATACATATGGTTTCCCTACTCCTACTTAGGGTTCTTATATAACATTGGCTAATAAGAAAAATTTCAAGAATGGTGGGTGATATAGAAATTCTATACCTTCCTCCTTATTTGAAAGAAAATATACAAGGGTTAAAGGTATTGGAATTTATAAAGGTATATTGGACAATTTGAAGAACATTTATGAAGGAAATATTAAAGTGAATAAATAAAAGTCATGGCTCTAGATATTGAAGTAAGAAAATCTCAAAATGGATAATACTGAATATGTTGGAGACTTATTTTATGATAACCCATATATTTAATACAGTTTATTTCATGATTTATTATATAAAAGAAAACTTAGTATAACCTAGAATATTGTGAGGCCTAGTGTCTTTGAGAAATTATGTAAATAACAAATTAACTTGATACATGAATACAACAACATTATTAAAAATTCTAAAACACAACCTTATATTCCATCGATCCTCTAATACTACATAGGATAACCTGGGGTCATACATAAGAAAGAGGTGAGATATAAATATAAGGCCCCAGCCTTACAACATACCTAATCTTGAATTAAATTGAATAATTCACATTGAGGATCTTTTCAGGTTTAGAGTTTTAGATAATTAGGACATAACTATTACATCTCAAAAGATTACAAAGTAGACACATCTACTCAGTATCCATTTTTTCAAAAGATAAAAACTCTTGAACAAAAGAGTAATGTATAGTTACATGTTTTAGATAGCATGACATTTCCTTGATCCCATCCTTGACCCTTATTCATCAATAAGTCCTGTGGAAAACATTTCAAAAACCTAGGATGAGCACAAAAAGATCAGTAAGGGTTGTAAGAATATGGAAAGTAAAGAATAGTCCATGTATACATAAACATCAATGAAATCATAATTTACACATAAAACATAAGCACTTAAACATACCTCATGAAATCATAATACATAATGGTAACTTGAGGCATTCATAACATTCTTACATACGGAGTAACCCTCTTGGTTACGTTTGGAATACCCATAATAGTATATTCCCTAAATCTCTTTGGAGAAACCTTAACGTTTAACTCCTTCACGTTACCTAATTCATTGGAGATCTATATCGTGCTCACCCTCCCCTAGTTTATCACAGAACCACTTGTCTTCATAACAATGCCCAAGAACCATAACATAATCGTATCAGATAAAAAAATGCATAAAGGAAACATAACATTTCCACATTTCGATCACAAGATATCAATCAAACACATTGATATAATAAAAACATTATCAAAACCATTTTCAATACCAAAATAAAAGAAAAGTAAAACATGGTATTTATTTTTCATTTTAAAAAGAAGTTATGGCTTGTAAAGGAAGCCGAAACTCAAATAATGGACACGGCAGTAGAGAAGTCTTTGTCGCCGCATACGTACAAAAAAAAAAGATTCCCTTTTGTCGTTTAGTAAAACACTTCGTATAAAAAAGTTTCCTTTTGAATAAACATAAAAGTCAAAGGGGTTTATACACCGAATAAATTAAAGTTGTGTATAAAACAAAATAAGTCTCAATAAAAGGAGATTGAGACGAAGTCCCATACAAAGTCGGTATCCGTAGATTAAGGATAAATCAATTACATGATTATGTGTGGAAAATATAAATACACCTAATATAAGAGGATATTAAGTGTAAAACAATCGGATTTCATCCACACATATTCATATTACAACATAATAAATAAGTAGAGGTTTGACTCAAAGAATTGAAATTGGATTAAGAAGTTCCCTTATAGAAATTCGACAGCCTAACAATATCATTTTAAAATTTAGAAAATGAGACAATGAGAGATAAGAAGGGTATCTCATCACTTGGAAAAATAATTTACAGAAATAAGGATATATAAGAACATATCCCAACATAAGAAGAGGTAAATTAAAAGACCTAACAAAAGAAGTCTTTTAAAAAGAGAAGGGTTAAAGAATCCCTTACTGATTTGGGTAACTTTCGAAACGTACACCCCATGAAAGAAGGGTCATACAGTGAAGATGTAAATACCAATAAATTAAAGTATATTAAAAAATTAATAAAATCATGGTCAGTACATACACCACATGAAATAAATTATTGGAAAACAATGGAAATCTCACGGAATTGAAAGTGAGATAAGAAATCTCTTACGAAATTTCAGCAGCCTAACAGCGCTACTAAAAACTTCCAAAAATGGATTGATGAGATCAAATAGGGTATCTCATCGTATGAACATAAAAGGACAGTATGATGGATATATATATAATACCTCAACATAAAAAAATGTATCTGAAAATATATGACATGAAAATAGAGCTTTGAAAATGAGAAGAGTGAAAGAATCCTTTACAAAAATTCGGCAGCCTAACGGCGCCGCTTAAACATTCTTAAAATGAATTGATTAGATTAAGAAAGGGTATATAATAATACTAACACAAAAAGGTCAGTAGGATGAATATAAAATAACATCCTCCAAAATAAGAACATGGAGCATAAAGGAATGACATAAAAGAGAGTACTTTAAAAGAAAGAGAGAGGTAGGATCCCTTACCTTGTGTCAGACTTGACTTGATCTTTCTTTAATATCCTGAATAATAAACTAATGTTAATTTCTACTTGCTTAATAACCTTTTTCAAGTTCATTATTCCTTTTATATCACTTATTACCATGTTATGAACACTATTTAATCATTTAGGTTAATAATGTTTGTTTTGTCAGTATTTGGTTCTTAAGTCAAAAATGGACTTCTTACACTTACATGTTGTTCATTTGGTCAAAGGTTAATTATATACAGAATTATATTCATGATTTGGATATCATATATATCATATATATCCATAATATACATGTATTTATAATATTACATAACATTTAGAGGTAAGAAATGAAATGCACCATTCATGGAGACGGTAAGCCGTACGTACGCATGAACGCTACTTTCAATTATATTTTGTATTTTATGGAATGGAATCATAATGATATAAAGGTATATTATAATTCCAGTATAATATCATATATAATATCATTAACTTTATCCTCTATACGTCCCACATATGGAATTAATGAATCAAATCACTTTGAGGGGGCAGTAGTCCGCATTTCCTAAAATGAAGATACTGCATTTACCCATAATGGAAACCATAAAGGTATGACACAAATGAAAAAATACATAAGCTTAAGGAAAACATAATATATAAATATAGTGACATCATAATGGCCATCTTTGAAGGTGTTATAAGAATATTGAACAATCATCGTTTCGTGAGGCAGGAATTCACCATCCACAGAAACAGTATGTTCTTTAACCATTAGACGTAGGTGTGTGTGAGTGTAGCTCGAATCCTTATTATAACAACATCCTAGTATATTTAATATACTGGTTTTTAAAAAAAATAATAGAATAAAAAGAGTTTAGGGGGTTGGAGAAGAAAAATAAACAAAAGAACTTTAGAGAAGACTCTACCTTTAAATTGGGTAACTCCTCTTAGTTTGAACCAAAAGGGTTTCTTGAAGAGATTTCTGCCCAAGGTGAGGCTTCAATGATGAAGGGAGGGATGTGGAGAGATTAAATGTTCAGGGTTTGTCTGATTCAAAGGCTTTAGAGGTGTGTGTAAAGAGGTAGAGGTGGGGGCCTTTTATAAGACGAGAGGAGGGGCACTCTTGGAATGTAATGAAAGTTATATTATTATGAAATGATTTTTTTTTCCGGATTTTTGATGTCCCAAAAAGATATATTTCTAGTATAAGGTGATAAGGGTTCGAAATATACTAATCAAATAGTTTTTGGACAAGTGTAAGTCCTATATTTTACATTATCTTTCGATTTTATTTAAATCGTTCATTAATGAGGTAATCGTTGCATCATCATGATGTCATAAATTAATTAATTTATTTAATGTCTAAAAATTATAAAAAAATATCATGATGTAGGAAATATTTTTAGATTTATAATTAATATTTATAGTAAAAAATATGACTTGTATAACCCCATGTAAAAATTGTTTTAGTAAAATAATTCATGTTTGTGACACTTTTATTTTAACTTTAAATAAAAAGTTAATAATGTAATTTTCTCACCCAAGTGGCTCCATGGGGTCCCCAAGTTGACCCATGGATTGTAATGGTCGGAAATGACACATCCAATAAGGGTAGGCCATGTGTAAAGGTAGTTTTCATATTATTATCACATTATTTTTACCTTAAATTACACTAATTACCTCTAATCATGATTAATAAAACTTAATTGTTACTATTCACCAAAAAATATTTTAATCCCATTGAACCAAATTTTACATACTAATGACAACAATTTATGTCGGATTTTCGAAATTCAATACACATAAGCGGTAAACTTTCATTTAAACGAAAAATCAGTTTGCTTAACTACCACATAGTGGTTTCACTATTCATCAAAAAATTGAAGTTTTTCAGAAAAATACCATAAATTCACCCTAAGCTATATTCGATATTACAAATTCAAAAATGATATCTATTTTACCTAATTCAAAGAATATAAGTAGAATTAATTATTTTAATAATTAATTCCCGTTGTCAAAACAAATAGCGTGTTTTTAAGAAACAATATGTATCAAAAGATTGACATTTGTTTATGTCCAATTTCAATGTAAAATTAATTCTAATGACCACCATTGATATATTATAATTTTACTTTAAAACAAATTCAAAAGATAATCTAATCATATAAATAAATTACATTAAAAAGAGGGTTTGAATTAAAATACAACATTTTTCACTTATTCATTAAAAATGAACTTTATCAGAAAAATAACAAAAACATACAAAAATTAAATTTTGATGCCCCGATTCTAAAGAAAGATTTTATTTGGTCTAATAGAATGTATAAAAGTGACCAAAACCATTTTTAAAGAGGGTTCTCCATCAAAAGGTGATAAATCGTCCTTTTAGTGAATATTAGAGTATTTATGCTTAAAATTGAATTCTTTTCTTATTTTAAGCCTTTATATTTTATTGGATAAATATAAAAAAATTTAACAAACATTTATAATCATATTTGTGTTATTTCTATTCATTCCCGCCAATACAACGGCTACGTGTTAACTACCATTTTAATAAATAACATTATATTATTAGTGTGCAACGTAATATTTCAAAGAAACTCGTTGTTGCGTATTGGGTACGCCATCGAACATAGAATCCCCTTTAAAGTAATATTAATATTTTTTTCACAAATATTAATAAATATGAAAAGGTAATATTCTTTATTTACCTGGGATGTTACATCCTTCCCCCTTTTGGGAATTGCATCCTCACAATTTTAAAATTGGGCTTGGAAACTTCATTGAAAGTCCCACATCGATAAAAGAGTCAATAAAACTATCACTTTAAAATAAAGAAAGAAAAGTACAAAGGTCACCCGAGTTAACCCATACTAGGATTCCATGTAAGAAAATATGGATATGGAAGAAAAAAACAAAGGGTCATGTTCTGAGGGAGAGTGATAGAAAACATGTCTAGGAGAAAGTTAACAACAAGAAAACCACAAACTTATGATGGGTTAAACGGTATTTAATTCCCCAATAGGAAAAATTAACATACAAATTTTTTGCTTTAAGTTACTTTTCATTGAGGAATTTTTTTATGAGATTAACTAAAACATATGGAAACATACTTACTTGTCTTGTTGGCTTTCAACTCTTACTAGATTTCTTACACGAACTCATATTTTCTCCAGAAGACGAGTATTTAGGATGACTTTTTCACATTAAGAGTACTGTAATCAACTTCTTGAGAATTACCTAATCCAAAAAAGAGAACTATATATTTCCCATGTCTTTAGACCAAAACCAAAACAAAAAAAAAGTTAGTACAAGATCAGATAATCCCCAAAAAGAATAATCCTTTATAAAAAGGAAAATATATTCTTAATCTCCAAAATTTTTCCAACAAAACCCAAAGTTCAACAAAAACCATTCGATAAACAACAGTCCATAAAATTCTTCAAAGTAAACCAAACTAATATTGAAACCCAAATCTCTAAAGGATTTAATCACATAGTCTTCCAAAATAAATCAGAACATTTATCTCCAAATAACATCTGCTTCTCTTAAAGTCTCATATTGAAAAGTGATTAACCTAATCACATATCCTCCACAATAGGTTAATAATTTCCATAGATAACCCAAAATCAACTTACTCTTAATTCATAAGATCATCTAACTAAAAAGTATTAGTCAAACCAACCAGGGACTTCACGTAGGCTAGTGGTAGGCGATGTGCCCTTGTCGCCCTTCGGTTGTGGGTTCGATTCCTGTGGCCTTGACAGAAGCGACGGGTTGTCACCCATCTTATGGGTTGTCCTTTTTATAAATCTCAAAAATAACCCTAACATGTTTTAACCTCAATGGTTTCCTTATACCTCTCATTTTCATCCCAATTCATTATGATCTTAACATCTTAGTTCTTGAAGTCTTATATTTATTGTTTTTTTACCACCATAAGATAAAATAAGACGATCCCCATAATAAAGAAAATCATACCTCGATCATGGTGTCCATTTGGTTTCATCGTCATCTTGCTCATGTAGGTAGAAGGTCCATGCATCACAACAATGATTTAGAGATCCTTCAAAATCATTTGCCTCCTTCATCCAAATACACCTTGTACAACAAGGGTCATATGGGTGTTCACAGAAAAACTGTTTTGGAAAATAATCATGTATGACATATAATTTCAAAACATCTGATAAAACTTGGTTTTTATAAAATAGTCGGACCGCATTTGAGTTGAAAATTTCAATCATTGGTCGTTTTAAAATACCATAGGTATGTGTTGAGAGACTATATTTTAAAAGAAAATATAATTAGGTTGTGCAAGGGTCTCCTTCTTCAGCACATTTTCCAAAATCATAATATGCTTCAAATTCTTGTGATAAGGTAAAATATTTAAAAATTCCTTGGTAATATTTACCTTTCTTGAAAATATGAGAATATTGTAAAAATAGGATTTTTCTAAATACAACCCATGATCCACGATGATAATGAGGTATAGTGGAGGTGTTTGATATCTCAAACAACTGCTTGAAAGTGAGTTGTATGCGAGAAAAAGATTCACAATATTCTGAACACAACTTTGCAATAATTATTGCAAGCATGTCATCAGGAAGAGATAGGAATGTAGTTTGAGATCCTTCTCCTTCCATTTGTAACTGAATTTCCTTGATCTGAAAAAAAAGTTATAAAACAAGGATTTAACTGAGATATTAGACATAGGGACTAACCATGTGTCTAACGAAAACTCCTAATCCCTAAAGTTGTCTAAACCAACCTCTGATACAAACTATAAGGCCCCAGCCTTACAACATACTTAATCTTGAATTAAATTAAATAATTCACATTGAGGATATTTTCAGGTTTGGAGTTTTAGAGAATTAGGACATAACTATTACATCTCAAAAGATTACAAAGTAGAAACATCTACTCAGTATCCATTTTTTTCACAAGATATAAACTCTTGAACAAAAGATTCATGTCTAGTTCCATGTTTTAGATAGCATGACATTTCCTTGATCCCATCCTTGACCCTTATTCATCAATAAGTCCTGTGGAAAACATTTCAAAAACGTGGGATGAGCACAAAAAGATCAGTAAGGGCTGTAAGAATACGGAAAGGAAACATTAGTCCATGTATACATAAACATCAATGAAATCATACTTTACAAATAAAACATAAGCACTTCAACATACCTCATGAAATCATAATACATAATGGTAACTTGACGCATTCATAACATTCTTACGTAGGGAGTAACCCTCTTGGTTACGTTTGGAATACCCATCACAGTATATTCCCTAAATCTATTTGGAGAAACCTTAACGTTTAACTCCTTTGCGTTACCCAATGCATTGGAGAGATATATCGGGCTCACCTGCCCCTAGTTTATCATGGAACCACCCATCTTTATAACAATTCCCAAGAACCATAACATAATAGTATCACATAAAAAAATGCATAAAGGAAACATAACATTTCCACATTTCGATCACAAGATATCAATAGAACACATTGATATAATAAAAACATTATAAAAACCGTTTTCAATACCAAAATAAATGAAAAGTAAAACATGGTATTTATTTTTCATTTAAAAAAGAAGCTATGGCTTGTAAAGGAAACCGAAACTCAAATAATGGTCACGGCGGTAGAGAAGTATTTGTTGCCGCATACGTACGATAAAAAAAACATTCCCTTTTGTCATTTAGTAAAACACTTCATATAAAAAAGATTCCTTTTGAATAAACATAAAAGTCAAAGGGGTTTATACACAAAATAAATGAAAGTTGTGTATAAAACAAAATATGCCTCAATGAAAGGAGATTGAGACGAAGTCCCATACAAAGTCGGTATCCTTAGATTAAGGATAAATCAATTACATGATTATGTGTGGAAAATATAAATAAACCTAACATAAGAGGATATTAAGTGTAAAACAATTGGAGGTCATCCACACATATTCATAGTACAACATAATCAAGAAGTATAGGTTTGACCCAAAGAATGGAAATTGGGTTAAGAAGTTCCCTTACAGAAATTCGACAGCCTAACGGTATCATTTTAAAATTCCAAAAATGAGACGATGAGAGATAAGAAGGGTATCTCATCACTTGGAAAAATAATTTACAGAAATAAGTATATATAAGAACATATCCCAACATAAGAAGAGGTAAATTAAAAGACCTAACAAAATAAGTATTTTAAAAAGAGGAGGGTGATAGAATCCCTTACCGATTTGGGTAACTTTCGAAACATACACCCCATGAAAGAATGGTCATACAATGAAGATGTAAATACCCATAAATTAAAGTATATCACACAATGAATAAAATCATGGGTAGTACATACACCACATGAAATAAATAAGTGGCAAACAATGGAAATCTCATGGAATTGAATGTGAGATAAGAAATCTCTTACAAAATTTCAGCAGTATAACAACGCTACTAAAAACTTCCAAAAATGGATTGATGAGAAAAAATAGGGTATCTCATCGTATGAACATAAAAGGACAGTATGATGGATATAGATATCATACCTCAACATAATAAAAAGTAACTTAAAATACATGACATGAAAATAGATCTTTGAAAATGAGAAGAGTGAATGAATCCTTTACAAAAATTCGGCAGCCTAACGGCGCTGCTTAAACATTCTTAAAATGAATTGAAGATATTAAGAGAGGGTATCTCATCATATTAACATAAAAAGGTCAGTAGGATTAATATAAAAGAACATCCTCCAACATAAGAACATGGAGCATAAAGGAATGACATAAAAGAGAGTACTTGAAAAGAAAGAGAGAGGTAGGATCCCTTACCTTGTGTCTGACATGACTTGATCTTTCTTTAATCTCATGAATAATAAACTAATGTTAATTTATAATTTCTTAAGAACCTTTCTCAAGTTCATTATTCAATTTATATCACTTATTACCATGTTATTAACACTATGTAATCATTTAAGATAATAATGTTCGTTTTGTCGGTATTTGGTTCTTAAGTCAAAAATGGACTTCTTACACTTACATGTTGTTCATTTGGTAAAAGGATCATTGTATTCAGAATGATATTCATGATTTGGATATCATATATATCATATATATCCAGAATATACATGTATTTATAATATTACATAACATTTAGAGGTAAGAAATGAAATGCACCGTTCATGGAGACGGTAATCCGTACGTACGCATGAACGCTACTTTCATTTCTATTTCATATTTTATGGAATGGAATCATAAAGATATTAAGGTATATTATAATTATAGTATAATATCATATATAATATCATTAACTTTATCCTTTATATTTCCCACATATGGAATTAACGAATCAAATCACTTTGAGGGGGCGGTAGTCCCCACTTCCTAAAATTAAGATATCGCGTTTACCCATAATGGAAACCATAAAGGTATGACATAAATAAAAAATTACAGAAGATTAAGGAAAAAACAATATATAAATATAGTGACATCATAATGGCCACCTTTGAAGGTGTTAGAAGAATATTGAACAATCATCGTTTCGTGAGGTAGTAATTCTCCATCCACGAAAACAATATGTTCTTTAACCATTAGACGTAGGTGTGTGTGAGTGTAGCTTGAATCCTTATTATAAAAACATCCTAGTATATTTAATATACTGGTGTTTTTACAAAATAATAGAATAAAAAGAGTTTAGGGGTTGGAGAAGCAAAATAAAACAAAAGAACTTTAGAGAAGACTCTACCTTTAAATCGGGTAACTCCTCTTGGTTTGAACCAAAAGGGTTTCTTGAAGAGCTTTCTTCCCAAGGTGAGGCTTCAATGATGAATGGAGGGATGTGGAGAGATGAAATTGGCAGGGGTTGACCGAGCTAAAGGATTGATAGGTGTGTGTAAAGAGGTAGAGGTGGGGGCCTTTTATAAGAGGAGAGGAGGGGAACTCTTGGAAAGTAATGAAAGTTATATTATTATGAAATGATTTTTTTCAGATTTTTGATGTACCAAAAAGATATATTTAGAGGATAAGTTGATAAGGGTTCAAAATATACTCATACAATAGTTTTTTTGACAAGTTTAAGTCTTATATTTTACATTATCTTTCCATTTTATTTAAATCGTTCATTAATGAGGTAATCGTTGCATCATCAGGATGTCATAAATCAATTAATTTATTTAATGTATAAAAATTATAAAAAAATATCAAGATGTAGGAAATCTTTTCATATTTCCAATGAATATTTATAGTTAAAAATATGACTTGTATAACCCCATGTAGAAATTGTTTTAGTAAAACAATTCATGTTTGTGACACTTTTATTTTAACTTTAAATAAAAAGTTAATAATGTAATTTTATCACCCATGTGGATCCATGGGGTCCCCAAGTAGACCCATGTATTTTCTTGGTCGTCAATGACACATATAATAAGGGTTTTCCATGTGTAAAGGTATTTTTCATATTATTATCACATTATTTTTATTTTAAATTACACTAATTACCTCTAATCGTGATTAATAAAACTTAATTGTTACTATTCACCAAAAAATATTTTAATCCCATTGAACCACATTTTACATAATAATGACAACCATGTATGTCAGATTTTCTAAATTCAATACACATAAGAGGTAAACTTTCATTTAAACAAAAAATCAGTCTGCTTAACTGCCACTTAGTGGTTTCACTATTCATCAAAAGTTGAAGTTTTTCAGAAAATTACAAAAAAATCACCCTACGATATATTCGATATTCTGAATTCAAAAATGATGTATATTTTACCTAATTCAAATAATATAAGTAGAATTAATTAATTTAATAATTAATTCCCATTGTCAAAACAAATAACATGTTTTTAAGAAACAATATATATCAAAAGATTGACATTTGTTTATGTCCAATTTCAAAGTAAAATTAATTCCAATGACCACCATTGAATTAAATGGTAAAAATATATTATAATTTTACTTTAAAACCAATTCAAAAAATAATCTAATCATATAAATAAATTATATTAAAAAGAGGTTTTGAATTAAAATATAACATTTTTCACCTATTCATTAAAAATGAACTTTATCGGAAAAATAACAAAAACATACACAAAGTAAATTTTGATGTCCTAATTCTAAAGAAAGATTTTATTTGGTCCAATAGAATGTATAAATGTGACAAAAACCATTTTTAAAGAGGGTTCACCATCTAAAGGCGATAAATCTTCCTTTTAGTGAAAATTAGAGTATTTATGCTTAAAATTGAATTCTTTTCTTATTTTAAGCCTTTATCTTTTATTAGATAAATGTAAAAACATTTAACAAACATATATAATCATATTTTAGTTATTTCTATTCATTCCCGCCAGTACAATGTCTATGTTTTAACAACCATTTGAATAAATAATATTATATTATTAGTGTGCAACGTAATATTTCAAAGAAACTCGTTGTTGCGTATTAGGTACACCATCGAACATAGCATCCACTTTAAAGTAATATTAATATTTTATTCACAAATATTAGTAAATATGAAAAGGTAATATTCTTCATTTACCTGGGATGTTACAATAAATCCCTCTAAAGGAATAAAAACATAATAGTATAGGGTGAAGTAGTATATTTGAGATAAAAGTCATATCAAGGTAACATATTAAGGGTGAGAATCATAATCATGAATAAGGCATGATATAACATGATAGTATAAAGGAAATATGGGAATGTGCAAAAAACATAAAATTTGAAACCATAAGAATAAGTAAATGATAAAAACCAAGAAAAAATATCATAGTGTTCTTATAAAAACTTATTACGAACCATACATGTCCTATCCCAAGATAAAAAATATCACCCAATGCGTTGAATGACTATATAATTCCAGGACCACCTATCACACTCATATAATGTACATACATAAGTGTGAAACATTGATCTTATAACAAAAGGATGAAATTTATAAATTTTATTACCATCATTAAGGAGTTTGGGTTAAATACATGGAATTACCCAATAAATAAATGATATTTACATCTTGATGAATACCCTTGAGTGGAAATGGGTATGAGTATTAACTACACCAATGTATTGCATGGAAAATTTTAGGATAATTCCAACAGTATAATGGGTGTACATAAAGGTTCATGGGAGGGTTTAATGAGAGTTAAAGGGTTCTATAATCACATGGAAATAATAATTATAGGAATAGGGATATGTAAAAACATATTACAATATTAAAAATTGGAAATCAAAGGGCATGCTATAAAGAAAGTTCTTGAATAAAGAGGAGAAAGAGAGGATCCCTTACTTTGGCATAGTAATGACATATGTAAAGGTTATAACAAGAGGTGATAAATGATATATCATTATTATAACATATATTTTACTATAAATTTATATTTATAAATACAATAAGGAATTTATATTCAAAAGGCTAAATACAAAGATGGATCTTAAATAAAAAATAAGAGAGAGAGATCCCTTACCTTGAGAGGGTGTTTCTAAACGTTTAGGAGGAGCTTCTTGAGAGATTGGGGTCACCTTGGGAGGAATATAAAGAGGAAATGGAAGAGTAAAATTTTTCTCCAAGGTTATCAAGTGAATATTAATTGGAGTTTGGTTAGGTTTATATTGAAAAATAGAGGGGAAATGTTTATTAATTTCTATACTTAGGTTTTGGACTCTATATCATAAATAAATCCAAAACACCAATTATGCCACAGTTATTTACCATGGTTTATGCCAAATCATAATTTATTTATTTATTATATAATTCCAAGAACTAAAATAATACCCTTCATGATGTGGAAGTGAGTCATGTTTATAATGAATTGATTTTAAATCCTCAAAATACAATATAGGTTTTGGAGGATTCATTAAGGGTTTATAAAATTAATCAAATAACATAAAAAACAAAATATATTAAAGGGGAAAAAAAATTTGGTCATGGATACTCATTATAGTATTTATTAAATCACTTTTGGGCTTTTATGATGTCATAATACACACCATATATTAATACCGTATTTGATCTTGACTTAAAAATTCCACTGTCTCTAAAAATTATAAAAAATTAACCATTGGATAATTTTGAAATGATAATTTAAAAAATGATATTTATTTTATTCAAATAATTATACAAATTTTAGAATTTACATTTTTAAATCAAAACCCCCATTTATTGATAATTACTAGTTTTTTTAACCATAACAGTTTTATGACGCTTATAAAAATTACATTTGACTCTGTAAAAATATATTATCATTTATATTTAAATAATTATTATATAAAAATAATATTTTATTTAAATGAAATTTATTTAAAAAATTATTAAATTCATCAAAAAGAGTGTCTAGATTGAAACTATATATTTTTCCTAAAATAAAATTCATGTTTTAACATATCAAAACCTAAATTCTATCAAATACATTATCTAATTATTTAAAAAGTAATAATAAACAATAATAAATATAAAAATTACTTTATTGAAAGAAAATATAAAAATTCATACTGTTAATGTTAAGATATAGATCCCCTTATTACACTAGCGCATTCTCTAATGCTAAGGTGTGTGATGGTGAGATTTTCTTGGGGTAGTTTGATGAACATGGTTTGAACCATGATCTTGATGAGCATGAAATTATCCCATAAATAGTTTTGATCATTCTTTAGTTGTTGGATCTTTACATGGGATTGGTCAAGGGAAAAACCTATTATGCTATCTCCATTAGAACATATGATAAATGTGCTTCATATAGTAAGATCCTACCAGCTGAGGCCATCACTTCTTTCGTATATATTAATTAGACTTTTTAATAACCATTAATATACTGATCTTAGTAGTCACTATACAATGGATATTTTATCAATGGTTACAATGATTTAAAATATTTTAAATTGGATAAGATATAACTTATAATGGTCTGAAATAAAAAATTAGTGCATGGTTTTTCTATAACTTCATTTCTTAATAAGGAATTTACTAATTAAAAAATGTAATTTCATTTATAAATGTTCAGGTCATTACATTATTCACCCCTTCAAAAATTTTACCCTCAAAATTTTCATTTCATACACTAAAATATATGATGGTACTTTTGTTTCATCACCTCTTATAGTTCTCATGTTACTTCCAAAAACTTTTGGTTCTACCACAACACTTGTACCAAGTGATTTGTCTCATTTCATAGAACATTATATTCACGATCTAAGATCTTCATCGGCTTCTCCTCATATTAAAGATCATTATACAATGATATCACCTATGTATTTAGTACATGTGAGGGGCCTGGTATATAATTCTTCAAGAGAGATACATGTAACACATCATGTACTTAATATAGGTTAGGTGGGAGTGCTAGTTGATATTCCACCTCTATGATGTGATCAAGAATCTAAAATGGCCGGATGTATCTAGTAATAATAATTTTTTTATTCCCAAACCTCATGAATTTATTCCATAGTGATATATAATGAAACACCTTATATCAAAACTCAAACTCCAGGTCTCATCAATGGTTGTCTATATATATTTTCTGTCGATGTTATGATGATTTCATATGACACTAAATGGTTTGAACCTTCTTTATCATCTCTTGAATAAGATTAACTCCCATTAGCTTCTTCTCTCCAACATCATCCTAGTATGCTGGAGTCTGATACCTCTTCCCATATAGAGCCTCATAAGGTTTCATTTGGATGCTAGAATGAGAATTTTTTTAATGATCACTCTACTAGAGGAAGGTGTTGATCCCAATATCCTTGAAAATCGATTAAACATGAAATCCTCATGTATTCTAGAGTTTGAATGATTCTTTCAAACTGACCATCCATTAGAGGGTGATAAGCAGTGATGAAGCTTAGCTATGCATCCAATATTTACTGAATGCATCTCTATAACCTTAAGATAAACCTTGAATCTTGATTAGATACAATAGAGGGTGGAACTCCATGCAGTCTTACCAATTACCTTATTTATATATTGTCTTTTTAGTTAACAAAAAAATATTTCTTGATAGAAATAAAGTGTACTGATTTAGTAATGTAACTGACTACCACCTAGATGGTGTTATTTCCTTCAGGGGTCCTAGGGAGTCGTATGGAAAAAATCTAGTACTACGCTTTAACAAATCTATACTACTATGGGAAATGGCTACATAATACCCTTAGACTTATGTCGTTCAACCTTGACCTGCTGACTTACTAAGAATCGTGATACAAACTCTAAAATATCCTTCTTCATGTTATCACAACAAAAGTTTTTGCTTAAAATATTTATAAATCTTATTGATTTCTAGATTAATAGAGAAGGATGATATTTTCACATCATCCAGACTATACCTCTTCAGTTATGGTTTTGATGGGACAAATATCTAGGATCCAAACCTTATAACTCCATATTTATCAAATTTAAACTCTAGAATATTCGCAACCTTTTTCTGTAGTACCTCATAATCTTTCTGAGCCTCATTGACCCTCTCAAGAATGGATGGTTGAGAATATATTTTAGAAAGTAAAGATAAATATTTTTTTGATCCCTTTGTCCATCCTTTTCATTTCCAAGAATATTGTATCCCTTACAATCCTCATCATGGTAGAGTTATAGGGTCCTTTATACTCAAAACATCTACCACTTTGTTTGATTTCACAAGATGGAAATTGATTTATCAATCATAATCCTTAATTAGCTCTAAAAACCTTCATTAGTGCATATTATTCTCTTTTTGTGTGAATATATACTTGAGGATTTTATGATCCGTATATATGTTAGCATTTTCTCTATAGAGACAATGTCTCCAAATATTCAATGCAAAGATCAATGTAGCTAATTATAGACCATACACTAGGTAGTTATGATTATGGATATTTAATTGGAGGGAGTCATAGGCAATCACTTGGTTATCTTCTATGAGTATACAATCGAAGAAATTTTTGGACTCATAATTGTAGATCAAAAATCCTTCCCCACTTCAGGGTAATATGATAACATGTGTTGTTATTATCATTTCTTTTAAATCTTTAAATATCTCCTCACATTAATCCATCCATACAAACTTGACTCCATTCCAAGTTATATAGTTTAGTGAGATTAAAAATCATGAGAAGTTTCTCCAAAATTGATGATAATACCCATTTGATCCAAGAAACTATGGATTTCCATCATATATATTGGACTTAGATGTCCTTAAATTGTATCTGTTTTTGAAGGATCCATAGTCATCCCTTTAATGGTGGGGACATTTCCCAGTAATGTTACTTTCTCCATCCAAAAAATAAATTTACTATACTTCCAAAATAACTTTTCCTTTTGAAAATTATTCAGTACAACATTCCAATTCTACTCATGTTTCTAACTTTTAGAGTATATAATAATATCATTTATAAAAACTACCAAAAATTTATCTAGTTAATACCTAAAGACTATATTCATCAAGTCCAAGAGATATTTAGAGCATTATTGATTCCAAATGGAATCAATATAAACTCATAGTGACTGTACCTTGTATGAAAATCAGTCTTGGGGACATCCTCCTTCACCTTTACTTAATAATATCCCAATTAAAGATCCACCTTAGAAAAGTACTGGGCTCCACTTAGCTAATAAAACAACTCATCAATCCATAGAAAAAAACATGTTTTCTTCATTATGATTTTATTTATCTCATGATAATCAATACAAAGTCACATTCACCCATTCTTCTTCTTGAAAAAGAGGACCAGCGCATCCCATGGTAAAGCACTTGTGAGTATGAAACCTTTATATAGATTATACTATACTTGATTCTTTAAATCATCAAGTTCAATAATGGCCATTATGTATGGAGTATCAGATATTTGAAAATCTCTAGGTATAATATAGATTGAGAACTCAATCTCCTAGCTTGGATGAATACTAGGAAATTATTTGGGAAACACATCAATGTATTTTCTCACAATGGGAATGTCTTCAAGGGTGATATTTTCCTTAGTCTCAATTATTTGAGAAAGATATGCTTTATCATAGGGAAATAATATCCATCTTGATATAATGATACCAAATGAGATCCATCATCCTCCTTACACTTGTATATAATTAGAGTATGATTCATGATATGGATGGTGATTTTATTCTCTCGACAATTTATGTTGGATCTATATAAGGAAATCCAATCCATACCTAGAATTTCATCAAATTTCATTAAAGGGAGTATCACAAGGTATGATCGGATGTTTTCCCCACAAATATGGATAGGGGATGAGTTATATTCTTAGGATGAAATAATTGACCCATTATCAATATTTAATGATAACTAAACATCCATGTTTTGTGGTGGTGTTTAAATAGTTATACTAAACTTGAATGATATTAAAGAATGTGTAGAACCATGGATGATAAGCCTGAATTTAACTATTTTATTTTGGTTCTAATCATTTAATTTATCCTAGACTTAGGGATGATAATTTTAAAATTGTTAAAAAAATAAAATGGAATCCTATGAATATTGAAGAGACAAATCATAAATAACATATATTATAGAACCTATGAATTTATAGGCTTCAATATAAGTTATCCATGATCTATTTTCTAACACAATTTTTTAGGGAAGTTTTTTCCCCTTAATAATGTTTCATAATGATCTTTCAAAATTTTCAATGCATATCCCCTAGGAGTGTCAAACTAAGTGTACAAGTCCTATTGTTGTGCACTAGGTGACGATCAATCCAAACTCAATACACCCTTTTTGATGTTATTACCCCTAGATAAAGTTATTCCAGATCCACATCAACTTATAATATCTAGAAAATGATAAATTTTCTTGGAAACCACTTAATTTATACTTTACCAAAATTTTGGGATGTTTTCCTATATTTAGTCAAACCCCTAAGTCTTTTATTAGCATTTCCTAATCCTAATCCCCAAAAATAACTAGACTTTACTATGATACAAACTATGAAAAACCATATCTTTATTACACTTTATTTCTCGATTTATTAAATAAACTAACTCTTAGTAAAACCAAGAAAATTTGTGTGGAAAAATGTCTTTGGGAAATTAGGTATATAGAACACTAACATGATACATGGATAAAAAAACATTATTACAAACTCCAAAACATGTCCTTATATCCCATCGATCCTTTAATACTATATGTGATAACCTAGGGATGTACATAAGAAAGGGGTGAGATATAAAACCCTGAAAGGGAATAAACGAAAAAATAAGGTAAACAATTACATGTGATCCAAGAGGCATATGAAGCTAACATTAGAGGGAAAAGAATCGTAATATTGAACAATGAGTCATGATATAACATGATATCTTAAAGGAATCATGGGAATGTGGAAAAGAGATAAAACATGACATCATAAGAATAATTTGTCACGAATCAAACCACTATGGCCTGCCTGGATGGTGGAAAGCTGGGTGTGATTACCCCAAGCCCACCTCCAGTAGACTAGGGGATTGTGACAAGAATCGAGGAGGCATGCATAAAATTAGAGGCCTTAGTCTATGTACCTGTACACACACACAACCATATCTATGAGAAAGTGTATAGGATTATAATAAAGACTATAAAATTCACATTACAACCATGAATATAAAAAACTATAGGGAATACATTAGATTACAATAAAGCAAGCCAATGGTAAATGATAAAATTCATGCCCAACAAGAAATAAAGTCCTAGACTGAAAATAACTAGAAAGAGGGGGAAACTGAGAGATCTCAACTCCTTATCTCTAAGTCCAATCATTGAATGTGGCTTATAAACTCAAGTATCACTATGATTCACTGATGTCACCACTAATCTGCCTGCCATCTTTATGAGACATGATACATGTGGGAAAATACAATATGGGGGTGAGTATATACATACCCAGTAGGATGCCCAAAAAACCAGAAAAGAAGAAATAGAGAGATAAAACAAAATTTATCTCAACCTAAAAAAAGGAAAATGAAACCCATTATATATATATATATATATAATCATAAAGAAACCCAAATAAGAGAGAAAGTGGATCCCCTTACCCACAACCCAACTAAGGTAGATGGACCTACTTGTAGCTCAAAAGGTCAGTATTTGTTTTTGATCTTCTCATGTGTATATACAAGGAAGTCATGTGGAGGAACCTCAACTCGCCACTACACTCCACATATGAGGGGGCATAATCTCCAATAAATGACCGATTCCCTAGTACAATGGGGGGGGGTATTTCACTCAGCAGTTAGAGGACCCACACTCTAGTGTGTCAGGGGGTTCCACTAAGTAGATAGAGGACCCATGCACTATTACATCGGGGGGGGGGGGGGGGTGCCACTCGGTAGATAGAGGAACACAAGGGACCCAGGCTCTTGTGTGATAGGGGGTTTCCAACCCCCAGTTCTCTCTAATGATCCCAATTTATCACTTCTATCAGTCAAGTGTCTCTTGAAGAAGCATCATAGTCACAAAACCAAAAATTGTACCTTAAAATACACCACTAAGGCTACCATTGCATTCTACATGAATATATGACCATGATGGGCTACTCATGGGAAAAAATTTTAGTCCATAAGAAGTATATATACAAGGTGGATGTCTTTGAGAAAAGTTCATGATGTGAACCTAAGGCCACTGGTTGTGTGACCACACTTGCGAACTAGACCGTGTCCTTGATTTCACATGGATTGGATAGCCATTTAGTGCTAAAAAATGTAAACTGATACTACACTATGTGTTTTGACCACACGAGGCCTACTCGTGTTCTCCTTTCCACGCCTGTGTACATTTGGATATGCACTTGTACCTAGAATGATGGGAGAACCATAATCATTAAAATGATGAAGACATATGCATTATAATACATTAATATGTTTAATAAATTAATTACAGGGTCTCAATACACCCAAAATCCATGCTAAATATTAGGATAAATCAATATATATACATAGAAATATTTAAAGGACTAATCCATCAAAACCAAATTCATTACATTCTACCTTCCATCAAGGAATTTCACCTTGAAAAGAAAAGATACACAAAAAGGAAGTGGTACTGAGTTCACTTCTAACTCTCACATTCCCATGAGCTTTCTTACATGATCCTGAACTTCCACAATAGACAAATCAAAGTAATAATTTGTCTGTGTAGGAACCTCTCTTGTCGATTCTCAATCACCACCAGGTACACCATGAAGGTGGATCCATCCTTGATGTCCAATTCTCCCCAGTCAATAACACGCATAGGGTCATACACATATCTTTTTAGCTACAACACATAGAATACTTCATATAATCATTCCAATTATGGGGGAAAGTCTAAGTGGTAACCAACCTCCCTAACTCTCCGTAGTATCTTGAATGGCCGAATGAGACTTGGGGATATCATGACTTCCTGGATGAATCTTTGACATCCTCATTGTGGGGAGAAAAACTCCAAGGGACTACAACATCGATCTATATAAGAATACTATCTACTCCAGGATATCCTCATACCCTCACTGATCACCTAAACCTTCCCCTTCATTACCTTCACCATCTATAGTCCCACTAAATATGTCTCTCCAATGTCATTCTAGCACAAGGGTGACCTGCAAGGTCTCTTGTATTGGTCCTTGAAAGTTGAAATGATGATGGTAAATTGAAAATTGTTATAATAATAAAGATATACCAATGAGAATTTATCCTCCCAACTCTGACTAAAGTCTAACACATAGGCTCTCATTGTATTCTACAGCACCTTGATATTATGTTCAATTTTTTCCTTTAGTATGGGGTGAAATGTTGTAATCATCCTAAATTGGGTACCAAAGGAATCTTTCAAGCCTCTAAAAACCATGATGTGTACTGAGAATCATAGTCATAGACAATCTTTGAGGAAACCCGATGAAGCCAGATGACCTCTCATATGCACAACTACACTATACTCTCAACCGAACTCTAATCATTGATGGAAAATAAGTGTGTCAACTTGGTAAGTAGATGAAAACAATGATCTATAATCATGGACTCTCTATATCTATGTAATAACCATCTCAAATTCCATGGATATTATATCCCATTTACACTCCAAGATTTCAAGATGTTGTGCCAAACCTACTAGAATCTGGTTCTTAGCCTTTCCTGCTAACATGAGAGACACCGAGAGAAAAAATCAGCATCAATCTTCCTCATAAAAACCCACCACATATACTTTTGATGGTCCTTGTACATATTTACCACACTATAATAAATATCCAAGGTGTAATTGTGAAACTCCCTCATCACGTCCTCACTCAACATGTCTAGAACCACCATCCATCTCTAGAAAATGATGATGTGATCCTCTCCTTTAGTAAACCCATATGGTGCATATCCAGATGATATATGGTAATGTATAACCTCACAATCTATGTATCCCAACCAAGACTCTCTCACATGATAAAGAAGTATTGGAATCACCACCATCGAGTGAAGAAAACTATACCCCTATTCTCCCCTAGGTCCAACTATAATGAAGTGAACTACTCGGACACCTCCCACACCAGGAGAGAATGAGACTTCCTAATAAGGGAATCTACCACCACATTTCCCTTAATGGTAGTATATAAAATATATCCGAGTCATAATATTGAATGAAATCCAACTAGTGCCTCCATATTAGGTTTAGATCTCTTTGATTGAAGAATTACCTAAGAATCTATTGGCCTGAGTATACAAAAAAGTGATCATCTGAATGATAATACCTCCAGATCTTTAGAGAGAAGACTACCAATTCCAAATATGGGTTAGTATTAGAATATTTATCCTCATGGGTTCCCAACTACCTTTACCCAAATTCAATCACTCACTTCATCTACATCAATACATAACTGATCCCAGCTCCAAAGTCATTGAAAACACTATATAATCCACACCCTCCTCTGGTAGCCTCAACATAGGAGCACTAGTCAGCCTCAACATTATCTCCTTGAAGGATATCTGACACTTCTATACCTATATAAATTACTACCCTTTCCATGTAAGTGTAGTCCAAGGGGATACAATCCTAGATAATTCTTCCAAAAACCTCTTGTAGTAGCCCTCCAAGACAAGAAAACTCCACACCTCCAAAATGATATTGGGTGTGTCTCAAGTAATAACTGCACCAATCATCCCTATATGTAAAACTATACCATGATCACAGATGAAACTTCCTACAAATTTAACCTCACAAATAAAAAAAATGGAACTTTGAGAGCTTACTATAAAGCTGGTGTGCCCAGAGTAAGTCTAGGACCATCCTCAAGTGCTATGCATGCTCCTCCTCTGATGTAAAGTATATGAGAATATGATCAATGAATACAATAAAAAATTGGTCTAAGTATTGTTGAAATATGTTATTCATAAGAGACATAAGCATATTGAGGGGATTTTTCACACCTAAAGGCATCACTAGGAACTCATAGTGTCTGTAGTGACATAGGAATACCATCTTCAGAATATCATCCTCATGAACCCTCAACTAGTGGTAGCCAAACCTGATATTGATCTATGTGAAAAAATATTATCTCAACTAATAAAATAGGTAATAAATCCTCAAAAGTGGGTACTTTTTATTTATATTTACTTGATTTAGGTGATGATAATCAATATAAATCCTTAAGCTCCCATCTTACTTTTTCATGAACAAAATCGGAGCTTCTCTAGGGGACACACTAGGTCTTATGAAACCCTTTTCTCAATGGTCCTCTAACTACACCTTCAACTCATAGATCTCAGTAGAGGACATCTGATATGCCATATAATATATCAATGTGGTCCTAGGGTGCAAGTAAATACATAATTCTATACCCTACCTTAGAGGGAGTCTTGAAACTTCTTCAGAGAAGACATCCAAGTAGTTATCCACTGCCGAAGGAATCCAGATACCTGAAGATCCCACTAGTCTAAGGGGTAAAATTTTTAACTAATGGGTGATGGGTTATAGCTTATAGATCATAAGACCCACTGAATAATCCATAAGATATATCACACCTAAAAAGGATAATCTCATCCCATCTATCTGAAGGCATCTAACTTGTCTGTAGTGATATTTGATCTAGTTTTGAACCATGAAAAACTAGTCCATACCCAATATGATGTCATATGGTTTATTCGTGATGATGAATAGGTCTCATGAGAAACTCCCTCCACCAAGAATTAGATCACACTACGAACTGATAAGAGATATCAAATAATCACACCAATTCAGAACCTAGAGAAAATTATGCCAGGCTAAGGTCTCAATGGGGAAATATTTCTCTCATATGATAGATATTCAAATGAAGGAATTAATCATTCCTTTGTTTACCAGTACTGTATAAAGAGTATAAAGGAAACATATCATACCTTAGATCATCTTGTGTGTAGCCTAGTCATAGCCCTCCATAGCATGCAGCTGCCAGTATCCCTAACTGCCAGCTCCCTAAGCCTGGATTTGTCCAACTAATGGTGGTGGTGGAAGTAGATCATAACATTGACCTCGATAAGTAGTTCCTCCCACAAGACCTCCACCTAATACTATTCCAGCATCACCTCCTTGGGGGATACCTTGTCCATGCCTGGGAGATCCATTATCATGATGATACCTCTACTTGGTGGTCCATCCATTACTTTCATACCCTCATCAACAATCCAGGTTGGGAAATCATGTTCCATGTGGCCTATCTCATCACAAGAATAGAACTTACCCTTTTATGTATGACTAGATCATAGCTACAGACCCTATGATATAGATTCATGTTCCCGATTCCATTTGTGGGTTGTTTTCCTATGCGGAGACCCTAACAAATAGTGCCTGCTAGCCGTTGCAGGCAACTTATCCCCATGATGACCACAAAAGAATTTAATAAATAAAAATATATATACCAGGAAGCTCTCCATAACAATATCATTCTCTATCACTCCCACATAAGTAGGTATGCATAGGGAGACTAAATTGGAATAAATGTCTCTCTAGATACCCTTCTCAAACTTATATGCTTAGAAGAATCCATCTCACACCATATCAATGGAGTGCGAGTGAGTTCAGTGAACCTTATATAATACTCATAAGATATCATACCACCTTGCTTCAACTCAAGAAGCTTATAAATCCAAATAGAGAAAAAAGGTTAGTACTCCTCATAAAATAGTAGCTGGAAATTTGACCATGAGAGCATCATCTCATCATGGGTCTACATTATCAGACACCAAAAAAGCCCTCCTATTTTATGGAAAATATTGTACACCAAAGCAACCATATGATCAGTCTGGGTTCAAAATATCCTAAAGAATTAGATTACTAAATCAAGATAATACATTACCACCTGGGGATCCAGCTCACCACATAACCTCAGTAGTATCTAAGACTAGAACTTGAAAAGTGAATTAATACTATATGTATCATCATCCTACCCTTCTTATACTATATTTTTATCGATAGGTAGGGTAACTTATACCTACCCACTTAGATAAAACACCTCATGAGATGCCCCATAAAATTAGGCATCATCGCTTAACATATCATCATCACAATCCTATATTAGTAACCTAGTTGGATATCTTTGTGGAGACATCCTGAAAGTGATCATGATATACCAAAATTATATGGTCATGTATACATGGGGAGATGACTCAAGAAGGATAGTCAGTGAAAAAAAATCCTATATGATTAATGTACCAATGGTTCCTTGTAATTGATGTGTCATTATGCCTAGTCGACCAATAGGCATTTAGAGTCCTGGTGAATGGATACTCCAACCACTACACCGACACTAGGTTCCTTGGCCTAAAATCCACATGTGAGAAACATTGACATTGTTTCCATATGTTACCAAACCAATCCTCACTATGATTATGTCTCTGCACTAAACTGAGGATGAAACACCTATAATACCACTATATCATGACTTGACCCACTAAGGCCTGCCTGGCCAATGAAAAACTGTCTTTAACCACCCCAATCCCACCTCCAATAAGCTAGGGGTTGGTGACAAGTGTCAAGAAGAAATAAATGAAATGGGAGGCCTTAACTAAAATACCTGTACACACACAACCATTTACTTTAAATTTTTTAAAGTAATATAATTGAGACTTAATTGTCTAGAGTACAACCATGAATGAAATAAACTCTATAAAATACATTATAATATGAAAAAGTAAGCCAAATTTTACAGGAAAAAATAAATACCCAACCATAAATGAAGTACCAACCAGAGAAGAACTGGAAAAAGAGGATAACTAAGATATCCTAGATCCCAATATACAAATTTGACCATTGAATGCAGCTTATGCACCCACATATCACTATGATCCAAAGATATCACCACTGATCTACCTATCATCTTCATAAAACACAACATGTGAGGGAAAATCCCATCTAGGGTTGAGTATATACATAACTAGTAAGATGCCCTGAAAAACACAAAGGGAGAAGTAGAGTGAAAAAATATAATTCAGCTCAACCCAATTCAATAGGGAAACAAAACCCATCATATATATACTCATAAAGAATCCAAGATGATTGATAAAGGGGATCTCCATCTCCATATCCAATCCAAGGATGATGAGTCCACCTTCAACTCTAAAGGTCTATATCTAATGCCAAATGTCTCATGTGTTCATATAATGCAGTTTTGTGGAGGACCCACACTGCACCACTTCACTCCATAGTGGAGGGGGAATAATCTCTAATAGAGTACCCACACCCTAGTGTGTCCGGGGGTTCCACTCAGTAGATACAAGAACCACACTCTAGTGTGTTTGGGGGTTATACTCTGTAGATTGAGGAACCATTCCTTATTGTATCAAGGGGTTCTGGTTAGTAGATAGAGATACATGGGGTACCCATTCATTCATTTGATGGGGGGGGGGGGGTTATAACCCCAAAATATCTATGACGATCCTTCCTGATCACCACTATCATTCAAGCATTTCTTAAGGACATTCTACGCTTGAAATACCTCACATCATATCTAAAAATCCACCATGAAGGCTTCAATATAGAAAAATGACCAGGATATGCAAATCTAGAGCTAAAATATGAATCCATAAGAAGGATATATTCAAGGTTAAAGTACCTAATAAAAGTAAATGGTTTGAACTTGAGTTCACAGACTTGTGACCTTTCCGGGACATAGCTTGGATGACCATATAGTATAACACGACATGTACTGGCACTACATGGCATGTCTCAGCCACTTGGGGCCTTCTCGTGTGCTCTTTGACATGCTCATGTACATCTAGTCTTGCCTGAAATGATTTTTTTACTTTTATTTGAACTTTGGGTTGTGCCTGTGTACCTAGACATGTTCGCGTATCAGGCCATGCCCTTGTACTCCTAGTTGTGACCATGTTCTTGGCCATTCCCATGTCCGTGTACTCTCAGAGTACATGTAAAGTCACGAACATAGGGTCACAAGACATGTATGGGATCACACATGATATGTGATCTTTATCTCACTTAAAACCATAGTCACCATATCTAGGGGACTACATGGAATGTGTACCTAGACTACATGCCATGTAGTCGGTTTTTTTTCAAAAACCCAGGGAAGTCTTCACGCATATCGTCGTGCCTCTACCACCACCATTTTTTTCCAAAAATCACACTTGGGGTCTTATATATAGGGACTACAATTCTTGATCCATCTCCAATGGATGGATACATGCCACCAAAATTCTACATGACTCATTCCATTGCATTGCACTGCTCTAATGCCAGAAATACAATGAAACTAGACTATGATCCATGTTTTCATCACCCAAAATCCATAAATCCATCCCTATCCATCCAAAAATCAATATAACACATGTTTTTCATGAAACAACCATGAATATATGGTTTTATTATTCTTGAACCCACACTAAAAATGTAAAACCACAACCCCATGTTCCAATAGTGAATAATACAAAGAATGATAAGGATAAATGCACATGATCAAAGTGAATCCATCATTGTCCAAGAGCTATTGGCCAAATATCATGTAAAATGGATATATAAGGTTGATATAAAGTGAAGTGAGGGAATTTTATAAAGTTAATAAAACCTCAATGTGGTATGGATCCTGTGAAGAACAATAAATCACAGATCAAATAAGCAGATATTGAGTCCCTACTTGGAAAATCAAATAGGGTGTAAATCCATAAATAATATTCCCTACCTCAATTAAGGATCAATAAATTATTAAGTGATTGTTTTACAATGATGAATAATGTTCAATTAATTCATTTAATACCTCTTAATATACCTTGATCTGATAATCATCATTATCTAATCCCAATACAACAACGATGAATGATTCCCTCCTCCACTCTAATCTCACATGGTTATGTAGATAAACCTGGAGATTTTATATAATGGTGTATTTATAGATATGGAATTAGGTTAGGTAATTTAATTAAAACTAATAAATAAATTATTTATTTTATTAAATTCACCCACCAATAGTCACCTCCCACAAAATGTCTGACGCCGACCAACCTAAGGTCATGCTTAGGGTAAACTCCACATTCCAAAATTAATTGTGGTATCAGATTTCCCATTTGATGTATCAAACACTAGGAAAACCAGAAAAACTAAAATGATGTACATGAACATATTAAAAAACATTAATATCTATAATATAATAATTTTGGGGTCTTGAGACACTGAAACACCATTCCGATTCTGAGGATAAATCCAGATATATACATAGAAATATTCAAAGGACTAATCCTTCAAAACCAGAGGTGTTACATAATTCAGGGATAATTTCCAAACATTATAACAGAATGTTATTAGTATAACCTCCCATGCACCATATTTGGAGTCTCATGAGATAAAAAATATTACCCAATGCATTGAAGGACTATATAATTCTGGTCCTACCCATCACATTCATATCATGTACATGCATAAGTGTGACACGTATATCATACAACATAAGGATGTATTTTATCAATTTGAACCAAATTATTATGGAGTTTGGGTTACATACATGGATTTCCCAAATCAATAAAGGATAGGTGAATCTAGTGTAATACCCATGAGTGGAAATGGGGATGGGTATTCATTACAAAAATGTTTTTCATGGAAAATCACATGATAATTTTGGCAGTATAATGGGGGTATATAAAGGTTCAATTGGGGGTTTAATGAGAGTGACGGGGGTATAACATCACATGTAAATCATAAGGAAAGTAATATGGATATTTAAAAACATATTAGAACATGAAAAAATGGAAATAAAAGGTCATAATATAAAGAAGGTTCTCAAATAAAGAGGAGAAAGAGATGATCCATTACTTCGACATAGTAACAGCTTAGGTAAAGGTTATAACGAATGGGAATAAATTTTCTATAACTAATTGAACATAAATTTTATAGTAAATTTATATTTATAAATACATGAAAAAATAAATTGAGATTCAAAAGAATAAATAAAAATGAGTTTTAATGAAAAAGTAGAGAGAGAGAGATACCTTACCTTGAGTGAGTTCTTCTAAAAGTTTGAGAGGAGATTCTTGAGAGTATGGAGACACCTTGGGAGTGATCTAGAGAGGTAATGGAAAAGTAATTTTGTGTTCCAAGGTTTTTGAGTTAAGATGAATGGGATGTTGGGTGAGTTTACATATCAAAAGAGAGGGGTATTATTTATTAATTTCTAAATGCAGGTTTTGGAATTTATATCATAAATTAATCCAAAACACACTATTCCATGTTTTTTTCCAATAGTTTATATTAAATAATAGAATATTACATTATTTTATAAGGATAATAACTAAAATCCATAAAATAATACCCTTAGTGATGTGGAAGTGAGCAATGTTTATAAAGAAATGTTTTTAAAACCATAAAATGTAATTTTTTAGAGGATTTATTAAAGGTTTATAAAATTAATTAAATAACATAAAAAAATTATTTTAAAGGGAAAAAATAATTTTGGTCTTGTATACTATTTATAATATTTATTACATCAATTTTGGGATTTTATGATGCTTTAATACATATAATATAGTTATATCATATTTAATTTTGACCAAAAAATTCATTAGTCATCAAAAATTAGGAAAAATTAACCATTGGATAATTTCTATATATTTACTTAAAAAATGATATTTATTTTATAAATTAATTCTATAAACTTTATAATTTATCCTTTTAAATCAAAATCCACATTTACTGAAAAATTCTATTTTTTAACAATAATAATTCTCTAGCCCATAGAAAAAATACTTTTGACTTTGTAAAATTATTTTATCATTTATTTTTAAATAAATATTATTTAATAAGAATATATTATTAAAATAAAAGTTATTTAAAAAACTCTTTAATTCATCTAAAAGTGTGTCTTGATAGAAACTATACATTTCCCAAAAATACATTTTTTGATTCATCACTTCAAAATATAATTTTATCAAACTTAGTAGCTAATCATTTAAAAAGTAATAATGAAAAGTAATAAATATAATAATTATTTTATTCAAAGAAAATATAAAAATTAATACCATTAGGGGCTAGATATATAACCCAATATTAAAATAGCATATTACCTAAGGGTATGGTGTGCGATGGTGAGATTTTCTTGGAGCGGTTTGATGAACATGGTCTGGGCTGTGATCTTGATAAGCTTGAAATTCTCAAAGAAATAGTTTCACTCATGGTTTAGTTGTTTAATCTCATCTTGGACTTGGTCAAGGAAAAATATAGTGATGCTACCTCCCATGAAAGATATGATAAATGGGATTTATAGGGTATGAACCTACTGGTCAAGGCCATCACTTATTCCATCTATGTCGATTGGACTTTATCATTACCATTAATATTCTAATCTTAATAGCCACTATACAATAACTATTTTATTAATAGTTATGATGCTTAACAGTATTTTAAATTCAATAGGATATAACATATAATGGTCTAAAATAACCAAGGTATTGCATCTTTTTTCTATAACTTCATTCCTTAATAAGGAAATTACTCATTTTAAAAAATGAAATTTCATTTATAAATGTTTAGGTCATTACATCTTTACAAGAGTCAATGAAATTATAAGCACGATAATATATTTTGGTGAGAAGTTGTAATATTTATCTATTTTTGGAAAGATCCTAATAATTATTTAAGTTACATTTTATGCTAAGATATCATCCTTAGAAGATATAGATCCTAAAACTCTTTGTATGGATGATATGCATAGTATCCTAATCACAAAAGAAATGAGAAGAGAGAAAGTTTTCAAGAATAAATAAAATATTTATTGAGAAATTTATTTTAATGCTAAAAAAACAAGGAAATAATAATAAATTTTCCAAATAAGAAGTCAGTGATTCAATCATTTAAGATTTGGTTAGTAATAAATTTGATTAATTCATGTATTTATTTTCTATAAAAGGAAAAAGAGGCATAAGGAATTATAAAGAAAAATGAACACCGAAGTGCTTTGGTTGGAGAGATATTGGAAAATTTATCAAAAATTTTCCAAGATTAAAAGATAATGAAAATAATGATGAAGATTATAGAAAATTAAGAACATATCTGAAGATAAATTTTAATAAATCAAAGCCATATTCAAAGGAAAATGATAATAAGTTATCTAAATATATGAAGAGAAACATTTTTGTCTAAATGATAGGAATATGATGATAGTGAAGTTGAATACAAAGACTCTAGTGATGATGTTATTGAAAATTTTATTATTTTAAAGGTAAATGATGAGAAATTTATCAGTGATGAAATTATATGTTCTTAAAAATAATAAGAGGAAACTCAAAAGGAGTTTATTCTTAAAAGAGAATCAAAAGAATGTATCTCAATGATTGTTAAACTTGATAGAGAATAAGAAGTTTTAGAGATAAGTTAAATGAGATTGATCCAAGTTGCTAAATGAGATTGATGATCCTAAGAAGTTACTTAAAAAATAGAAAAATATAAACATCAATACTGAATAAAAGATAATGGTAAATTAGAAAGAATTTTATCTCATTCAATATGAATTTGTTGAAGATGAGAAAGGAATTAAAAAAATCTGAAAATTAGTTTCAGAAATTAATGAATGGTATAAGAAATATAAACCTTATAAGGATCTAAAAAAATATTCCTTAGAGGTTAAAATAATGGTTGGATAAGTTCAGAAGAAGAAGAAAGTTCATCAAACTGTAATATCCAAAACTATAAAAGTAAAAAACATTGAAACTTTTAAAATTTTAAATTATAATGAAATGATGGTTATAACTATAGACTCTATTAATAATGAAAAGAAATATATGATGAAAAAACATGATTTATAAGGATACTAAAACTTTGGTTCATAGAAAAGAGACAATTTTGATTGTAAGAAAGATTATGGAAATAATGTACAAAGTTTTGGACAACATGTAAGATATAGCGGAAAATATACCTTCTATTGTTACTTTTTGTACCGAAGAGGATTTGGGAATATGGTAATTTTTTTGGTTTAGTCATCAACACTTTGAAGAATCTAGTAGGAAGTGGAGGAAGATCTTGAGGGGGAGCTAACCCACTCAAGGAATAAATCCTGAAAAATCCATTTTGAAAACTAAAAATAGATTTCAACATCCAAAAACTAATTTTGAAAGATGTGATTTTCTTAGACACCTTGATAAATTATGTTTTATTATGTTACTAGATCAAAAAATTTTATATTATAAATCTCAAAATCCACATGATAAGGAAGGAAATAGAAAGAAAAATACCTTAGATTTTGAAACTACTCTCAAAGATACAAAAGTAAAATGACCTCGAATAATGGAGGGTGGGTGTCCTTCACATATGATATGTGATTTTAAATTTTTTAAAAATTTAAAATATCCCAAATAAGGGGTGGTGAATTTTGGAAATGATGAGTCACTCAGAATGAAATTCATTAGATCTGCTATCATTAGAAGATAAAAATGGAAATCTAGAAGTGATTTTTTTGTTGTTAAAAAACATTTTGATGAAGGTAACAAAGTTGTTTTTAGAATAGATGGTTTTATTATTATGATTTATAATATAATAAATAAACATGGAATATTTTTGATTCTATATATTTGAAAGTCCAAGAGCATTATGATCAGAATGTTTCACAGTTAATTGAAAATATGAGAGGAAATTAAGATGAAGTGGTTGTAGTTAAACGAAATGAAATATTAATTGATGAGATTAATAATATTAAAGATGTACAAGATGAATATTTTGACTCAGCTATTTCAATTGATGACGGAAAATATTATTCATCTCATCCTAGAATAATGATGAAAGTAGAGGTCTAAAATATCATTATGGATCGAAGGAAACAGGTTCAAACTAGAAAATTATCATGGTTTTTTTCACATACTTCTTTATATTCATAGATCAATCTATGAGATGTTGAAGAATCTTCAGAGTATCAAGAGTGGATTGATTCCATGAATGAAGAGTTGGATATAATTGAGAATAATGATACATGATAACTTGTACTAAACAAAATAATAATTTGATTGGTACAAAATTGGTGTTTCAAAACAAGTTGAATGGAAAAGGTGAACTGATAAGAAATAGGGAATGAATGGTTTGTAAAGGTTACTCATAAATTAAAGTAATTGATTTTTATTAAAACTTTTCCCCAGTATGAAGGCTTAAAAGTATCGGAATCCTTTTTTCTATCACTTCAAAATGAAGATATAAGATATTTCATATAGATATCAAGTTGTATTTTATTAATGGTGATCTTGATGAAGAAGTTTATATTGAACAATAATGTGGATTTTTCTTGGTAAAGATAAAATCTATTTGTGAAAATTGAAGAAGGATTTATATGGGTTGAATAAATCTCTAAGATCTTGGTAGTATAGATTGTATAATATCTTAGGGAAGCTGAATTTAAGGAAATTAAGAGTTGATAGTAACCATAATATAAAATAATTACAAGAATTTTCCCTCATTGTGACTATTTATATATATGATATCATATTTTTAAGTAATGATAAAGAAATGTCAGAAATTTGTTTTTGAGGAGATAAAGAAGTTATTTAAAATGTCCATTCTAGGAGAAATGAAATACTTTTTTGATTATAAATATCATAAATAAAAGAATATATTTTTATATTTCAAGATAATTATGCTAAGTAAATCCTAGAGAAGTTCAACATGGAAAATTAAAACCCTATTTTCACACCTATTTTGGTGATAAAAGAGTTTTCAATAGATGGGCAATGAAATGAGGTTAATTCCAAAGAGTTATAAACGTTGGTTAGAAGCTTGTTATATCTCGTAGATTAACTCAAGGAAAGATATATTGTATGTTGTTACATTATTTATTATATATCAAAGAGAACCAAATAAATATGATATTATGGATGGAAAAATAATTCATATATATATTAATGGTATGATTGCTTTTAGAATTAAATATTAACACAAAGGAAAGATCTATCTATTTGGTTACAAAAATATAGATTGAGTAGGTTTTATTGATGATAGAAGATCCAATTCTAGTGGTTTTTTATTCATGGGAGGAAGATGTGTGAGTTTACATAAAAATAAGAAAAATTTAGTAACTGTCAGTACAACTAAAGTTGAGTATGCATCTGTCACTCAAGCTGCTACAAAATTAATGTGTATGAAGTCACAGCTAGAAGATTTTTTAGTTGATGAGAAGATTCCTCTTCCCTTGGGTTGTGATAATCAAAGTGATATAGATCTCACTAAGAATCCAATTAAATAGTCTTAATCCAATCACATTGATATTAAATATCACTTCTTTAAAGAGCATGTGAAAATAAATGAACTAAAGTTATAGTTTGTTCCTATAAAGGAGAAAGTTTCTGATATACTCATTAAACCATTATTGAAGGAAATATTTCATATGCTAAATTTAATCATGTGTTTACAAACTCATTCTCTTTAAGTATAAGGTATTATATGTATTTCCCATCTCTTATCTTGTATTTGGATAATTTTATCAAAGGGGGAGAAAAATATGGAAGATACATCTATCCATATGTATGTACTTTACCTTTTATAAAAGAGTGTATATTTAGGGTGGGTTATCAAAAGGGGTAAGCCATGATTTCAACATGTGTCATGTAATTTGATAATTTTTTTAAGTGTATGTAGGAATCTATATACATAGGTTGAAGTTTGTGATAATTAAGTTTCAATTATAAATATTAGGAAAAGTAATAAGTTGTTCGAGAAACGTTTCTTAAATCAATTCCTAAGGACAATATGATATTTTTGTTCAATGATTTTTTATTTCCTACATCAAGTTAACTCATTTAGGCTTATAATTGTAAGATGAGAGATCCATTTCCTAAATTACAATGTTTTAGTGATTTATGTTCCTTAGTTTCTAAAAAAATACAAAGGGGGATATTGTTGAGGCAAAGAGGTTTTGAGGTGTTATTTTGTTATGAAGAATCTAGTTAAGAAAGAATGAAGGTTTTATTTTGAATTATAGTTTCTTGAGAAATATAAATAAATTATAAATGGAGATCATTCCTTAAAAATAAAAATATATAGAGTCTAATAGATCATGGATAGTAGACCAAGTTTAATGGACAAAGTCCATCAGTTTGAAGAAATTAGATAGAGTGTGACACTGAATGTTTATCAAATTATTATCACATGTTCTATCATATAGACATGTTCAATAAAGTTAATCAGAAAATTATTTGATGATATTTAAATTACCAAACATCATGATTACTAAATGTTATCATGATCCAAGAATGAGTCCAAAGGGGTAGATTTATTTATGACTTTACAAAGTTAATGCTATGAATTTTTGTCCAAATTACTAAAATAATATTATCAAAAAAAGGGATGGATATGAAAAATTCAAGACATGAAGTAATGAAGTTTCAAAATTCAATTTTTTAATTTTATGATGATATGGTGTTGAATATGTACAAACAGTTTTTTTACATACATTAATGGATTCTGCCAATCAAAAGATGTTTTAAGAAGTATCAAATGTAGGACTCCAAGAAAATTTAATTGGAAAAATTTCATCTAAAGTCATCATAGATAGTCCACCTAATAGGCTAACATTTATCAATCCCTTAATCAAATAAAAGGTTTCTAGTTCATTAAATGAACTTTTATATGTTCATCAAACAGAAGAATGTTTTCTGGTGTATGAATTATATGAGATATAATTGTACAAATATTGAGATATGAAGTGAATAAGTTATAAAATGTTTATACAATATTATATTTATGAATTAATTAAAAAAATTTCTAAATGAAGTTAATTGGATATAGGTTTCCTAGATAAGGCACTGAACAAAGGTTTCCAAATCAAGTCATCAGACATAAGAAGAGTCTTATGAAATATATCATAGTCATTATAATGAAGCTGTGAAGGAAATATATATGGAGTTTCACTAGATGGAAGAGTTTTTATGAAGTCTTGTTGGATAAAGTTTATAAAGTCTACTAGTTAGAGGCCACAAAATGTAGATATTCCTACCGATTTCACTGAGCGAAGATATTCCTATGAAGTAGAATTGGATGAAATTTTGCTAATATTTTCAAAGTCCTTTGTGAAGAATAAAATGTGAAGATAGTAATATGGTAATTAAATGATCCAATAAAAATAGAGTAAGATCATTATTATAGCCATGTTTTAATTAAATCTTAAAGAGTTCATTAATTTTGAGCATTAAGGAATGTTCCTCACTTTAAGGATGTTTAGAGGCAGTGAAGTATTTAATTTCATGAGTGAGATGTTCAAAATTTTGGTGGGAAGTTTGAATTTGATAGTTAATGATTCACCTTAAAATTTATGAGTATCGTTTCCAATATAAAGGGGCAATGATGCATTGCATGTATGTACTATTACTATTCATGAAGTTATTTCAAAGTGAATTAATGAAGAATTAATGTATCGATGGAGGAGGTTAAGAATGTTTTATTTTCAAAGTATCAGACATAGCATCACTAGATGGACTAATACCAAATAAATATTTTATATCTTTTTGTATCGAATAAGAAATATGAAGATGAAATAAACTAATAGTGTAGAGAAGTGATGAGAAAAGAAGGGGGTTTGTTGGTATCATATGAACTAAAATCATAGCGAGTTCATCAAATCAAGTATACTAGACAAATAAGGTGTTAGATATACAATTTAATATAGAATCCTAGTACAAATTTATTTATTGATGTTGTGAAGGAAAGTGAAGAGTAATAAAAACTTGAAAGAAAGAAAGTGTGAAGAATTCAAGAAGAATAATGAAAACATTGGAGACTGTGGGTTAAGGATTTTATTGTCATTACAAAACATTGTTATATCTTTATTCTATGAAAGGATCACATGCACCATCGATTGACTATAATAATATGAAATTAAAAGGATATTAATTTCTTACTATGACTAACATAATGATTTTTTTACTATAGATTGTGTGGTCTTGGATTGCTTTCAAACCATTCCAAGGACTAGATACTCTTATTGAGTATTGAACTTTGTAAATAAATGTGTTCCTATGGGTGTACTGGTTTTTTTACAACAAAATCATTTCTCACTAACTGGAGGAGAGGGTTATTTCTTAATTAAGAAAACATAAAAATTGAAGATAAGTGATTTACCTTCTCCCACTCTCAATGATCACACTAATCCTGATTGGTCCTTTCATCCCTAAGGAACATTGTGGAGATCCTTGTAGATATGGTTATTATTGTTAGTGGGTTCCCTAGACCCATCTATGGTATGTGATTTTATTACCATGACATGTATAAAGTTTGATATATACATGTGTTTTATCTTACCATGATAGTAAAATTACTTTTTAGTGTACTATATCACTGGTAATTTTGTTATATTACATGTTATATCAAAAGGTTATTGTAGTTACAAGATATAAATAGAACCTCATGATACCATGAAAGTAGTCTTAAATATATGTCATATGATTTAAATAAATTATTCTAATAGGAAAAAAATTATGTTTTACTATTAGGTGATGGGGGGTCATACGCATTGAGAACTCATCTCATGAAGTTTTCACTTAGTGATATCAAGTTTATGGGATTGTGAGGACTGACCCGCTAATAGAAACACCACATGTTATAACTGTTATTGGTTTTTCCTATCCATGATTACATGTATTGGCCTCTTGACTTGAGATAATTATCAGTATGTAACATTTAATCATATAAATTTATTATAAATGAAAACCATGAAATTTATTTTATGGTGATATATCATGCATTGGGTGAATCATTAGTGGTATGACATTGGTTGAATGATTATGACAGGATTTGTCACTTTGTAAAAAAAGAGACATCTCTATACAATTTCCAAAGATAGTAGTAACTTCCCTAAATCCATGGCCATGATAGAAAAAGGTAAGTATACGCAATACGATAAAGAATAAATAATGTAGGTGAGAATGTTGATACAAGTTGAGTGTCCAAATTTATGAGATATAATATGAAAAAGAGATATATCACACAATGTATGTTTTTTAAAGGTTGGGGCTGAAGCCTCATTTTTATTAATAATGCAAAGAAATGACCTCTTTTAACTAGGTAGAGGGAGACCCAATACATAGCCCAAAGGCTCAGTGGGTTTATAACCCATTACATAGCCCGTAGGCCCATATTTTTGACCAAATTACCATTCTGTGAATAGTAACCTATCTGCTACAGTACCCACACAGTACCGCCGCCACTACAGTGCCCTGCCACAGCTACAGTACCTGCCGATCAATAGTACTTCCGCTGCTACAGTACCTCTACAGTACTACTACCGTACCCTGCGCCCAATGGGTTTTGAACCCCCATTTTCATGTAGTATTACGGGGTGCTTACCACTAAGCCAAACCCCAACTACAATTACACAATGTATGTTCATAGGTGAGTTTTTCATTTCTATGACTATACCTTATCTCTGTAGTGTCTTTGATGGGTTGCTAGAATCCACTTCTATTCTATGATTAATAGTCATTGCTATTGGGATAAGGAATTATAGGGTCATATAATAATAGTATTCAATATTTTGGATTATTTTAAGTTAATAGGAGTTTATGATATGGCGGGCCCCACCATGGGGTTTGGGTGAGGTCTGAGATCGACCAAATTCTAAGAAATAAATAAATTAAATATTATTCTAGTTTAGATTAATGAGTCCTAAATTTATTTACTCATTATCTTCACAAGTAATCAAGTTTATACAATATATATTTTTCAAATGAATATTATTTTTCAAGGTTCATTAAGTATTAATTTGATAATCGATTTGATTAAATGAAAAAAAATTTATCACATAACATAAATTTGATGTTACAAGTATCTGATAAAATATAAATGAAAATTTTGATATAGTTTCTAAGTCATTTAGTTCTATTAAAGGATTATTTAGAAGGTCTAAGTTACCTTGGGGCATAAGTGAAATTTATGGGAATTTAAAATTACCTATATAAGATATGAGAATTGAAGATTCAAGAAATTATTCATTCACTCGAATTTGAGAGTCACTATTACATCTCTTACAAATTCTAGAGTGAGAAAGAAGATATATTATCTCCTCAATCCAAGTTCTTCATCCTAGATCAAAGGAATAGTTCTTAGGTGATGATAAGGACATCAAAAGTCTCCATGATTCTCCATGCCAAAACCAATAAATCAAAGATCTACATGTTAGTAGAATTTTGAAGAATGTGTGGATTCTCTAGAGAGACCTGAAATGAATTCATTCTAGTAATGATCACTGGACAAGAGTGGAACCTTATTGTGTCAAAAAATCAAATAGGGTAACAATTTAATTTTTTTGTCATTAATTTCTTCCACATGAGGTACTCATGTTTTAATTGGGAATTTATATTCACCAGTAAAAATATTTTTGCATCTAATACGATGATAAATTTTTTATAAACCCATTTTTATCACATAAATTATGTTCTTGGTACCAAAAAGTGGTATTAAATGGACCGTGTGATGAACTAAGTTGAGTTTAAATTAAATTTACATGAATTCAAGTGGAAGGTGTATTAATGATAACAACACTATAAGAACCACATTGATCTAAGTATAGATAACCAAGTTATGGCTATGAAAATATAAAATAATAGTTTTTTAGGGTTAAAAATTAATGAAAATATACATTTTAGATATTTTCACTAATTGAAGGAGATGAACCGTCATCAATGACTGCTAGTAGTATGTAGTTCTCTTCTCACTAGTGTCTGGCCAAAAAAGGGTTTGAGGGAACTCCACATATGCATTAAGATTAAAAAACAAAAAAAGAAAAAGAAAAAAGAAAAAGTCTAAAATTATATCCTTTATATAAAGTAAAAGGATAAAGTTATTGCATTTATAAAATATTAAAGTTAAAGATATGGACATTTTGAAAAGTTGGATGAATAATAACTAATAGTTTCGATCATTCATTGAAAAGTTAAAAAAATTTAGGAAAAATTTATTCTCGGATCATTTAGAAAACTAATTTTTGAATTAAATTAGTTTCATTTATTTAAATTTATAATTAATGAACTCAAATAGAGTTTGTTGTTAATTTAATTTTATATCACATGTTTATCATCTGTCAAATGATCGTGAGCTGATACTGACTATTTTTTTGGAATTTAATTAATTTATTTAATTTTTAAAATTGTATGTGTTGTTTATAATAATTATTTAATTTATAAGATAGTATATGAATCATCTCTATTGATTTATATGTACAATGGACTATATGTTTATGATATTTTTTTTAATTTAAAATTCATGATACCCCCTCACGTACATGTGAGTATTTATGAATAATGATGATGATGTATGAAGACGTGGACTATGACAAGATTTGGAGAAGTTCTAGATGAGATTTTAACAAACTAAAATGGATGAAAATTGTGATACTAGTCATACTTGACTCAGGTAAATACCACTAGTTTATTAGTTGATCCATTATCCACTCAATGGATCAAATAATAGTAAAAAATCATTTTTATTTTATTTATTTATTATTTATGATTGTTTTACTATCATCATTTGAATGTGTTTTGTTTACACACTCACTTATAATAATATACAATCATGAATTAATAAAATTGAATAATACAGAATGATTGTTTTTCTATTATTAATTGTTATATTGTGATCACAATCACATAGAAAAAACATGTCAAATTGAAAATGATTACAATCACTGTGAATAATTAAAATCCCTTAAAGATTTATTAGGTCACAAACCCTTCCGTTACTTAAATTTTAAAAAAATGTATATTTGAAGTTTTTTCATCCCTATTTGAGGTTTTCTTATAATACTAGGGTGTTATTATGAGAATAGTGGGATGGATTAACTAATTTTGGATGGAAAGAAGTATCCATAGATAGCTTGTTCCAAATTTAGAGAAAAGGTGTTGAGTAAATCATGTTTACAATTTCCAAAAGTTGGTACTGTACTCAGAAGTTCAAGGAGTCGTGATTCAATGCATTTGCCCAGTCAAGATCTTATATTGAAAATCTAAAAGTAGTTTCATATTCATATCTTATACTATGATGAGAGATTTTAAGGATTCTTTCTACTAGAATACTCAAGTCACTGATTATTCTAAATCAAATAGTTGAGGGCTTCCAGGATTTGATAAAATCGTTGGAGACATTTAATGACTAATTAACTACTAGTTTCTATCTATAATAAATTTCAAATAAAAATATTCTAAATTTATTTGTTTTAAATAAAATTATAACCAAAAAAAATTCAATTTCACTATGATAAACATTTTAAAAAGAGAATATAATGACTTTTCGTTACTTCCCGGAGTGGTACATTGTCACGACCTATCCCCCGCGGCCCATGCCCTGACAACCCCAAGCCCGCCTTCCATAGGCCCGAGGTTGGTGACTAGAAAAAGAACGACATATCCCTAAAATGGGAAGGAATTTCCTTTAAACCTATAAACACACAGACTAGGTACACAACAAGAACAAACCACATTGTATAACTGTTGAATGTAAATGTGTGAACTGAAGAAGAATGGGACAGAATAAAAACCCAACTAAAATAAAATACAGAAATAAGGGAAAACATATCTTGAGGTCATCTATAAAGGATCCTACCTGAAGGGTATTTACAACTCATCACTGTGGCCCTCTACGTCAACTGGTCACCTCCATGCACTGTCTAGTCCCGACTCCCTAACCTTAGTCAAAGTTGTCCATCATCTGCATAAGACACAATAAGGTGTGGGAGAATCCCATTAAGGGGTGAGTATAACAATACTCAGTAGGGACCCTGAGACCCCCAAAGGTGTCCCAGAATTCCACAAAGAAAAAACCACAAAGAATGACCCCCATCACAAAGAAAAAGTAAAAAGTCATCTCAAACCTGGTATACAACTTAAATAACATGAATAAAGATGATTAGTCATAAATCTAGATCATATTATTCTGTTGAGAGGATTTTTCTTCTAGACCATAGAAGGTCTCTATGTGTAAACCCATAAAGGATCTCATGGTGCTGACCAATAGAGGATTGCTAGGTGCTAACCCACGAAGGATCTCTAAGTACTGACCCACAGAGGATTGCTAAGTGCTCACCCACACAGGGTCTCTAGGTGCTGACCCATAGAGGATCACTAATTTCTGACCCACAGAGGACCTCTAAGTGCTAAAACATAGAAGATCACCAACTTCTGACCCACAGAGGATCACTAGGTGCTTCATCACGTCACAACCAGCCACTGGATTCCCACACTTAGCATACTTCATTCTTTGAGGATCCACTCCTCAAGCCATAGGTCATACCTCAACCTCCACAAAGTACCACAAAGAAGTAACCCAAAGAATCTCCATGTCATAACACTTCCAACACAATAGACAACACATCAATCAGACGCCTGGTCTGTAAGTTATAGGCATTTTAGTACCGAGGGCTCGGTTGGATTCAGGTTCGATCCAACCAAGTCATACTCCAAATTTCTCCAAAACCCATGTGGAGTATCTCAAAAGGACCTTATTGTTCTAAGTATTCTATCACCATAGACGGTTCATCAAATGGACATTTGGTTCAGAAGATATGTCCCTTTAAGTGAAACTGGGTCAAAAAGGGTCTGGGTCTGGCCCGACCCGGTCACACCAACTCGACCCGACCCAATGGGCCTGAATAGAACTCGATGGGCCTCAGGCTCGGCTCACTAGGCCTCAGGCTCATCCCACTAGGCCATGGGATCAACCCACTGGGCGACGCGACCGGCCCGACCCACCCGGTTGGGCACAACCTACCGAGCCGCAGAACTAGCCCAGCCCGCTAGCTGGGTGCAGCTCGCCAACTGGGTGAAACCTGCCTCCATGAACCGATGAGTCTATTAAGGGATCCTCAATTAGTGGTTCCAGGTTGGCGCCACTCCACCTGACAGGTTTTCATGGACTAGTCCGCAAGCGAGACCTGTGGGTGCAGGTCCGCCCTCCGCCATGGCTCGAAACCATGACGCCTCCTCCACAGCGCGCTGCCGTGGCGTGACACCCACTGTCAACGTGGCCTGTAAAGGACATCTTCCCCAATATTCCATGATGAATTCTGGTGCCACCATCCTCTCATGGCCGCCAGCACCACCGCGCCAGGGGTGCCTCACTAACGGCACTTTTGCAGGCCACCGGTGAATTTACGGTGGTCCAATTCTCTTCCCGTCTATGACTACAGGCCTCCCCTAATTCCAAGTTCACTGTGTGGCCCTCAGTTTCACGTTTACATCATGTTGGATATTTTCCCACAAATAATTAAACAAGAACAAGTTCAGTGGAGGGTCCGATCCTTGTTCGGATTGGCCCGCACCCTCCGCGTTAGCGTTATAATATGTGGTCAAAACAATAATCATCATAAGATTTAATAATACCTCAAAATGAATCCCCCTAACTACCTCCCACAAAAACTAATGAGTCATGGATAAACCCATTAGTTGGTTGATTCATGTTCTTCATATTAATCAAGAACAGAGAGAAAAAATCATTTAAACACATAAAAAATTTAAACCACCTACCTTGAACTCATTGGAAGACGCTGCAGATGCGGAAGAAGGGTCCGCGTTCAAAGGTGTTCATCAGCATTATTCGATCTCTAGATCAAATCCTCAATGGCATCATCAAATCTCCATTCTTCGTTAGAGGAAGAAGTCACCGACACTTCGTCAAGAGTCCTCCCGTGGGTTCCCAAAACCCACGCCAACTATTTGATTAAATAAAAGGGAGATAATCCCCCATGTTGGTTCATTAATTTTATTTATTAATGAATCCAAATTAATGAACCTATGAAACCACAATAACTATGGTTACATGATGAGAGGTTCAAGTTTTTTAAAAGACCCTCAATTAAATCCCGACGTGGAACTGTGGTCCCTCTATCTGCCTCTTAACTGTTGGAGAAGGAATAAAATAACTTATTTAGTTATTTTATTATTTTTCCAAAAGTCCAAAAGTTAAATTTTTCATCCGACCCTTGCTGGTCGAAGTTAAGATTCTCCTAAGTGAATCCCAACATTGTGAATTCAATGGTTCCCTCAGAATTTTAATCCTAGCACCGGTTCAAAATATAGAAATCCCCGCTCGCACATTTACTGAATATACCTTACAAAAGTTCAAAATTCCATTCCAGGCACAACGGGCCTCGGAATCACATGCCATTAATTTTATGAGTCTCTTAATAATTCCATATAATTAAAAAAAATTATATGTTAATTTCTGGGTCTTTACATTCTCCCCACCTTATGTATTTTCATCCCCAAAAGCCACAACAAAGGCTAAGAAAACAAATGGGGGTATTGAGCATGAATCTGAGTCTCTTGCTCCCATGTGCTCTTCTGAAGGTTCTTGTGCTGCCATTGAACTCAAACCAGAGGGATAGACCACCCCCATAGGACCCGCTCCTATCAATCCTATATCTCCAAAGGGAACTCTGTGAACATTTCCCCATTATCAATGTCCAGCTTTCCCCAGTCAATGATATGTGATGGATCAGGCACGTACCACCTCAGCTACGTCACATAAAAAACATTGTTCACCCAGTGTATCTGTGGGGGAAAATCGAGGTGGTATGCTACCTCGCCAACTATGTTGAGGATCTGCAAAAGGTCTGATGAACCTCGGAGATAGCTTGCCACCCCAGCCAAAAATCTGCAATCCCCTTCAGGGTAAGACATGAAGGAAAACATGATCTCCGTATTTGAACTCTAAGGGTTCTAATATTCTATTGGCATAAGACTTCTGTATACTCTATACAGTCCTCATCTTCTCCTGGATGATCCACACATTATCAGTGGTAGCCCGTACCTACTCTAGACCCATGAGTGCTGACTCCCCTAGGTCTATCTAGCATAGAGGTGATCTTCATGACTACTCATAAAAGGCCTCAAACAGTTCCATGCCAACGATGGAGTGATAGATATTGCTGTAAGAAAACTCCACCAGTGGTCGGTGGTCCTCCCAGCTATAACCAAAATCCAAGACACAAGTATGAAGTATGTACTCCAAGGTCTGTATGGTCCGCTCTGTCTTACCATCTATATAGGGGTAAAAGCTATGCTAAAGCATTCTGGGACCTGATGCTCAACATTCAATTGCTAACAAGTGAGTCATTGTGAAACAAAATCGGCCACCACATTATTTATCCTTGGACACCAGTACTATCGTCAGAGATCTTGGTACATCCTTGTCACACCCGGATGTACTGCAAAAGGGGAAGTATGGAACACACTAAACACATCCTCCCACAATTTCACTAGTACTAAGGTGCATCCTATAAAAGGTTGACATGATCCCCACCTTTCAAAAATCCATGAGGAGAAATCCATGAGGATATATAAGATCGTCGAGCCTCACAGTCAACATCCACAAGCTGCGCCTCCATAACTTGCTGTAAGAGTGAGAGAGTGACAGTCATATACTAGAGGTAGGCTTCTCCATCACTATACATGAAGGATATTTGTATCGTGGGTAGCTACTCCATCGCCTCAATTAGAATTTGCAAACCATACCTCCTGCTGAGTGCGCCTGCCACCGCATTCCCCTTCCAAGGAGTATAGACTATCTCAAAGTTATAGTCCTAGAGGAACTCTAGCCATCACTGTTGTCTCAATTGCTTTACGACCTACATGAACCTTTCCATCCATGAGAAAGGCTACCCCTTTTAACTACTTGATGTGACCATCGACTCTTTGGTAGTAGGTACTCACTCTCCATGGCCACTTGGTTCTGGTTCTGGTAGTCCACATATAACCTCAGACATTGGGTCTTACAAAGACCTTTCTCTACTCATCCTCCACCTAATAATCCTAATTTTGAAGTTCTACAAAAGTCCTCTGATATACTGATGCTACTATCAGATCCATCATGGGGTGTAGAATGATACATAAGTCCCTCCCCCTACGAGGATGTAATCCTAGAAACATCTTTAGAAAGGATGTTCCCACACTTCTCCACTACTATTGGGAATTGAAAACTCCAAACATTTATTTCCATGAGGGTAAGGCTGGCCGACTCAAGAGTGATCGGCTGCACTCTCCTATGCATGAGTTTATATCATGCTGCCTGGGTTTCATTTTTTTCCAACCAAGGAAAACACCATTCCAATTCCATAGATAGAACTCATCCTTTTACCTAAAATAATCGATTGGAGCATGAAATATGGATGAAATGTCCATACCCAAACTAACTTCATAAGGACACGACGCTGCCACCAAGAGGTTCCAACAAAAACTCTCACCTCAAGGGTCATATCACACCTTCAGCATGAGTGTGATTACAAGTCTCCCTCATAGGCATCTCCAGACGTAAGGGTCAAGTCAATGGTTTAACTGGAAACTCAAGGTCTTGAATAATATTTGCAACAAAAAGTAATGATTAATACCTATATCTATTAATATGGCAGCTTATAGTAGACACATACCATACCTCGAATCATTCTTGTATACCTTGGGTCATACTCCTTGACCACATGCAGTTACTCCCTTACCCTATCCTTGAGCTCCCTGAGTCTGGTGGGGACCACATTGGGGTGGTGGTTGTAACATGTCAAAATGTATACCACCTCCCAATGCTCTCCTAGATCCCCTTCCACGTCTTCTACCCTCCAGATTCATCTATCCCTATCACTTCCTCTTTCAAAAACATTTTACATGTCCAAGTCTCTGAGACTGATGAAGCATTCCTACTTTCCTACTACTGAAATTCACTGGCTGTATCTGCTAATCCAAATAATTTTTAACCACAAAGGTTCTCTCTAGAACCCTAACATTATTAGGAATGCACATAGGAATAGTTATACCTCATATGTCCCTAAACACATCTCGCTCAGAGGTATGATCCCCGAAGAACTGGTCGTATCGTATTCATCGAGTACCTAGAATGGTTGGTACGCATCAACAAATACTCAGCTACCGACATGTCATCCTGCCGAAGCTGTAGAAGCACTTAGGAACTCATACCCCATAGCTTCTTATGGCAAGAGACCCATTCTCTGAGAAAGGTTCTCATGAAATGTCCATGGAAAAGTTAACTCATCATAATATATGGGTAATCTAAAACCTACCATTTCCCTGATAAGCCATGTAGAATGGTCACTACCAAAATCGCCATCTGATCTAATGGTGTTTGGGCTAGATGGAAACTCAGTCACCACCTCAAGCCAGTCCTTATCCACCATTGTGTCGGTCTCACCTCAGAACCTGAGGGATATCTATTACTAAAACTCATGTAAGGAATTAATCCTACTTATGTCCTCTACCGGTAGCGTTGGTAGTAACTATTGACCAATGGGTAGTGGTATCACTAGGACACAACCCAAACGTACCATCTTGAGAAACATTCCTTGTACTGAAGCCACATCACTTTTTGGACCATCCTCATGGTCATACATTGGAATCCTGGCTGGCTGTCTGCGTGTAGGAATCTTGAAGGAGAATCAAGATGAACCATGGTCAATAAGTTATACCTGGTGAGCTAACTCAAAAGAGATCAAGAGAAAAAAAATTCAAAAAACATGCAACTAGTTTTTTTGTGTACTGAGTAGAAAAAAAGAATTCAGGGACCCGGTGTATGGATATGTCGGCCGCTGCACCAGCACTAGACTCCCTGGACTGAAATCTGAGCTCAAGAAATTTAACACTATTTCCCCCATTTGAAAAATACCAACTCTTAGTTCTTATGATAGAAATGACTGCCCTTTGATACCACTTTACCACAACTCCTCCCCCAGGGGCCGTGCCATGACTACCCCAAGCTCACCTTCTATAGGCCAGGGGTTGGCGACTAGCACCGGAAAGACATATCTCCAAAATGGGAAGGCATTGCCTTTAAACCTGCAAAAAACACAGACCATGTACATAATAAGAACAACCCACGTAGTATAACTATTGAAAGTAAATGTGTGAACTGAAGCAGAATGGTCTAGAATACAAACCCAACTAAAAAAAATATAGAAAAAAGAAAAATATCTCCTAAGGTCATCCTCTAAGGATCCTACCTAATGGGTAGGTATAACTCATCACTGTGGCTCTCCACATCAACCTGTCGCCTTAGTGAAACATCTAGTCTTGGCTCCCTAACCTCTGTCAAAGCGGTCCTTCAACTGCACAAGACACAGTAAGGTGTGGGCGAAGCCCGTGCAAGGGTAAGTATAACATCACCTAGTAGGGACCTCGATACCCCTGAAGGTATCCCAGAATTCCACAATGGAAAAACCACAAAGTATGACCCCCATCACAATCAAAATTAAAAGACTCAGCTCAAACCAGGTATACAAATTAAAGAACATGAATAAAGATGATTATTCATAAATCTAGATCATATTATTTTATTGAGAGGATTTTACTGCTAGACCGCACAAGGTCGGAAGGTGTTGACCCTCATAGGATCACTAGGTTTCGACCCATGGAGGATTGCTAAGTACTGACCCACAGAGGGTTGCTAAGTGCTGACCCAAAGAGGGTCTCTAGGTGCTGGCCCACAAATAATTGCTAACTACTGAACCACATAGGATCTCTAAGTTCTGATCCATAGAGGATCACTAAATACTAACCCATAGAGGATTTCTAGGTGCTTTATCATGTCATATCCAACCATTGGATTCCCGCACTTAGCACGCTTGATTCTGGGAGGATCCACTCCTCAAGCCATCAGTCATAACTTAACCACCACAAAGTCCCACAAAGAAGTAATTGAATAACCACCATGTCATAAGGGTTCCAATACAATAGATGAAGCGTCAGTCAGATGCCCGGTCCATAAGTTATAGGCATTTTAGTACGGAAGGCCCGATTGGATTCATGTTCAACCCAACCCGGCCGTGCTTCAACTTTCTCCAACACCCAAGTGGATTGCCTCAAAAGGACCGATTCGTCCTATGTATTCTAGTGCCACAAATGGTTAATAAAATGGAGGTCTAGTTTAGAAGATATGTCCCTTTATAAGCGAAACTAGGTAAAAAGTCCCGGGGTCACCCCGACCCAACCCAACCCACTGGGCCTGGCCCGGGTCGCTGGGCCGCGGGCTCATCCTGGCCCACCCACCTAGGCATGGCCCACCAGATATGCATGGTTTTCCTCCTTGAACAGACTCATCCATTCAGGGATCCTCAATTAGTGGCACGAGGTTGGCTCCGCTCCACTTGACCGGACCACATGGACCAATCAACAAGAAAGACCCATGGGTGAGGGTCTACCCTCCACCGTGGCTCGAAGCTGCAATGCCTCCTCCGCGATACCTCCTCTACGGTGCGCTGCTGTGGTGCCTTCTCCACGGTGCGATGCCGTAGCGCACCACCCACCGTCAATGCGGCTGAAAAAGGCCGGCTACCCACGTCTTCTGTGGTGCCTTCGGGGGCCGGTCACCGCCACCAGTTGCCGGCGCCGCCGCGCTGGTGGCACCCCACCAGCATCACTTCCATAGGCCACCAGTGATGTTTTGGTGGTCCGATTCTCTTCAAGTATACACCTATGGGCCTCCAGGGATGCCACATTCACTATGTGGTCCTTGGTTTCACGTTGTCGTCGAGTTGGACATTCAACCATGAAGAACACAACTAGAAGTAGTTAGGCGGAGGGTTCGAGCCTTTTTTGAATTAGCCCACTCCCTCCACATTAGTGTTATAACATGTGGGTGAAACAATAATAATCATAAGATTTAATAAAACCCCAAAATGAATCCCCCCAACAACCTCCCACAAAAATTATTGATTCATGGATCATCCCGTTAGTTGGTTGATCCGAGTTTTTCATATCAATCAAGAACGGAAAGAGAAAATCATTTAAACGCATAAACAATTTAAATCCCTACCTTGAACTCATTGGAAGATGCTAAGGATGAGGAAGAAGGGTCAATGTTCGAAGGTTTTCATCGGCGTTCATTGATCTTCAGATCAAATCCTTAATGGAGTCATTGAATATCCATTATTTGTTGGAGGAAGACATCACCAACACTTCGACAAGAGTCCTCCCATGGGTTCCCAAAACCTACGCCAATGATTTGATTAAATAAAATGGAGATACCCCACCCCATGATGGTTCATTAATTTGATTCATTAATGATTCCCAATTAATGATCCTATTAAACCAAAAGCATTGCAGTTACACAATGACTGGTTCAAGTTAATTAAAATTCCCTCAATTAAAGCTTGACATTGCTCTGCGGTCCTGCTATATGCTACTCAACTATTGAAGAAAGAATAAAATAAATTATTTAGTTATTTGATTATTTTTCTGAAAATTAAAAAAATTAACTATTTCATTCGACCCTTTATAGTCAAAGTTAAGATTCTCCTAAGATAATCCCAACATTTCAAATTAAATAGTTCCCTCAAACTTTTAATTCGAGCATTCACACTCGCACGTTTACGGAACATACCTTAAAAAAGTTCAAAATTCCATTCTGGGCACACAAGGCCACATAATCACGTTCCGTCAATTTTCATAGCCTCATAATAATTCCATATAATTAAAAAAATAATTTATACAGAAATTTCAAAGTCTTTACATATATGCACTTGCACATAGTACTATTCCAAGAGAGGTCATGATTTCTATGACTATAACTTATCTCCTTAAGGTACTTTATGGGTTTATAGGATCTAATCCTAGTCTACGATTATTACTCACTACTATTGAGATAAATACATAAATGGTCACACATTAATCGTATTCAAGAGTCTGGCCTATTTTTGGTAAATATGGGTTTAAGACATGGTGGGACCCACCATAGGGTTCAGGTGATGTCTGAGATTGAAGGATCAGTAAGAAATAAATAAATTCAATATTATTCAAGTCTATAATAATGATTTATGAATTTATTTACTCACTATATTCACAAGTAATTAGGTGAATTAAAAATATATATTTTTCAAATGAATATTATTATTCAATGTTCATTAAGTTATTAATATGATAATAAAGTCAATTTAATGACTCTAATTTTATCACATATTATATATTTTATGTTTAAAAGTACGTAGTAAAATATAAATGACATTTATTATATAGTTACTATGTCATTTAGTGTCATTAAGGGCCTATTTAAAGGGTTTAAGTTTCGTGGGGTCCGAAGTGCAATTTTTGAGACTTGAAACCTCCATATATAAGACATGAGATTACCAAATTTGAGGTATTATTCCTTCCATTAGATTTTAGATACCCTATAACTTATCTCCAAAATTCTATACAATGAATGAAAAGATCCATGAACACAGATCCACGATCTTCATCCTGGATCGAAGAGATTGTGCTTAGGCATTCACAAGGACATCAGAAGCCTCTTCGATTCTCCATTATAGAACTTGGAAAGTGATGATATATGTAATTACATAAACTTAAAGTGTGTTTGGATTATATAGAGGTATTTTACATTAGTTCCTTTTAGAAATGATCCCGAGCTATGAGAAAAACACACTTTCATCAACAAATTAAATGAGGTAATGGTTTGATTTTATTTTCATGCTTAATTTATTCCACATGAGATACTTAATTTGTAATTAAGAATTAATTTTTTTTGTTAATGATATTTTTTACCCTATATAGGGACAATATTTTTATAAATCCTCTATTTATCTCTTATACTATGAATTTGGTACCAACAATTATTCTTGAAGATGCCCTTGTGGATGCGGTAATGGATATGGAAGGGTTGGGTGACTAAGTTTCTGAATGAAATTCCTATGTCAAGAATATCCCATGTTCCATTGTATACATGATCTGTGGTGCCTTTATGGGAACCTTGTGTTATATTTACCTAGTGGAGGGTTGGTTCTTGGTTCCATCTTTGGTGACTTTAGGTGTTACCTTAGAACCTAGAGATCAGTGGTGAGCCTATTTTTTTTTTGTGTTTTAGGTGTTAGGTTTGAGCATTTGATTAACACACATTTTTATAGATTATTCCAAGGGTGTTTTAGGTTGTTCTTTCTTAGGTATAAAATCTAATAGGATACCTTTGGGATGTTATTTGATTGGGAATTTTCCCTGAGAATGATCAGATTCTCTTCTCTGTTAGTTAGTGTTTGGTGGGTATAGGGAGATAATGGATGACTAGGAGATTAAACCCCCTCAAGTTATAAGTATGATCTAACTAAGGTTTTGGTGTTTGTGGTCCTAAATTTTTATAATGGTACAATGTTACTTTTGATCGCCTTGATGGTTATGGATCCCAACTAGTTCTATAAGACTACTATGTTATGAACAGTTTCTCTCAAATTTGGATAGAGTTCTTATCACTAGTTTAGATCCTAATATTGGAGTCCTAAAGACCATTAGTGGTGTTTATTATTGTCTTGTATTCCTAGGGTTAGACCCTATGATCCATCATCTGCACCTATTAATGTTAGACATATAGGATCTTCTTTAATATATGGAAAACGTGATTGATGTGTTAGGGCCTATTGTGTCACACATTCAGATATTTATGGCACTGGATGAAGCAAGATTAGTTAATCTTGGGTGTCACATTAGAACGTGAGAATAAATAGTTTTTTATTTTTTTTAGTTTTTTAGTTTTATTGATTACTATTCTTCTAGGCTGGGCATATCACATGTTTACTCACTTTTATATGTTAATAGAATATTGGTGCACTATTAGGGGTGGAATACTAAGATTTATTTCTCACCCTCTATAAGGGAACCTCAGGGTGAATGTAGACCCTTATATTTTATTTCAAGTTGTGAATAAGATGTGCAATGGCTGGGGATGAGGCCCAACATTTTATGTCCATGTGAGACCAATCACATGAAGTGTAAGGATCGGGCTGGGAATCTCAATAGATGATGGATACCTAGTTTGAGGTATGGTTCAAGGATGAAAGTAGAGCCTTTATCATTTTATTTTCTTTCATTTATTATATATGTCTCTGTTCTCAGACTGATGGGTGACCATTTTATGTGTTATAGTATAACCATGAGTCTATATACTGCATTCCATTTATTATAATATTCTCTTATTTCAATTATTTATATTGCGTACTTTGATTATTATGGATTTGGTTTTGTTTGCTTTATTTCTAATGTTATTGAACTTATATACGAGGGTATAGTATTTTGAGACCCTCGAAACTATTTATAATCCTCTAGAATATGAGGAGGCATGGTTGAGGCCTTATAGCAAGCCAAATTGGGTGACATATCAGGTCAACCCAAGTTGGTTCATTACACCTCCTTCCTTCAAAATGTAGTATATAGACCAAAAAGCATTAAGAGAAAAACTTTAATGCTTAATAGATATATATATTGGGTTAGGACTCTTATTTAATCATAAATTTTCCTCCAATTAACCTCATTATATAATGACCTTCTTTTACTATGACAAGGTTTCTATGTAAGAGTACAATTTCTCAACTAAATCATCCTCATCATGGTCAAACCAACACCTTTAGATCATGATATACTTTACCTCATAAAAAATAGTTCCTCTACATTTCATCTCACATCAACCAATACCAAAACTTATACATGATATTGTTATCAATAAATACAACATAAAAACACCTTCAAACTCTTGAATGAATTGTCTCAAGAAACCAATCATAGTATGGATCCAATGTGATGGTTATTTAAACACCACTAAAAATGGTAGAACGATGCTTCTGTGATTTATAAAACCTCTTGGTTTATAGACAAATACTATATTGACCATGTCTCAATTGAGATTAACTCATTACTATCACATTGTTAATTCACATCATGAGGGGACTTTTCAATCACTAATCTCATCAATCACCACAATAATCAATGAATATTCATTGTATCTCTTCCATATTTTTACCAATTACTCTATTTTTCCTATCATTTGAGATATATATATTCTTAATATATCATTTATGTTTATTATTAAACTATACCAATATTCTCTACCTTGTAATTAAAAACACCACTTTTCCATTATCTTTATCTATAATCTTTGTTAAAATTTCTATTCAACACCCCATTTAATTTTCAAATTTATACTTGTACTTAAATATTTATTTATTATTTCACCTATATTTTTATTCTAATTTCTCATGGGATTAAATTTATGGGGGGAATTCAATTCAATTATTCTCTTGAATCCCCATAATTTCTACCTTTAGGGTTCATTATAATAGTAATAAAATATATCCACTATATGATTCTAACTAAATATATCATTATTGTCATTGTTTCAAAATACATTTAATTTTACCCTTTTTATCACCTACCTCCATTTCTAATGTTTACATAAAATTTTATGAAATTTTATTATGTATGAAACCCATTTCCATTTTATTATTTATTATCCATGCCCTGATTATATATTTTTGTATGTCTATTGTATCCATTATTTTATAAATAAAATGCATGATTTAAATCATATTATTATTTTAGAGGTTATAACAAATTTATTCAACCCTATAATGAATTTGTTAGATCTTTATATATCATGAAATCATTTTATTTTGACATGATAAAGTTATCTTCCTCTATAATGTTATATATGAACATAATACAATATGATTTTTCCACTATGTTTTGATGTATTTAAATTAATCCTTGACTAATGTTTATGATGTTTCATTATTATGCACATACCATATCTCATGTCTCCTTCAAATTAATCTTATGATTATGATATTATTTTTATGACGTGATAATGACTATTATTATCACTCATTTACTCATGTTAATTTGTGTCTCCTTTTATTTCTTATTTATCCTCCTCTAATTAGGGTTTTAGCTCACCCTTTCTTTAAAGTATGTCTCAAATTGATTATATACATTAAAGAGATAATGAAATCATATAGGAGGACTAAGGTAAATGATTTGAATAATTTATAATTATTTATGTATATTAATGGTCCATGAACATAATATTCCAAGACACTGAACCAATCAATTACTGTATTCTTAATATTATGTTTGATTTTATTAAAAATAATATAATAATTATTTACATGATGTATGTGTTATCTATGTCATTCTTATGTATTTTTTATTTCTATTATGTCCATTCTTATATATGTAAAATTCAGGATTTAAAGCATATTATGATGTGATGGGTGGGCCCAAAGTTATTCATTCATCCAATGCATTGGTTAAATATTTATATATCATGAAATAATTATATATTGACATGATAAGGATACCTAACTTTATAATTTTATATATGAACAAAATTAAATATTCTTTTTCCATTATGTTATGATGTATTGGAAGTAATCCTTGATTAATTTTTATGATGTTTCATTATTATTCACATGCCAAATTCCATGTCTTTTTCCATCAGATCTAATGATTATGATCATATTTTTATGATGTGATAATGACTATTAATCTCACTCATGTACTCATGTGGATTTATGTACCATTTTATTTTGTATTTATTCCCTTCTTTGTATGATTTTAGATCACCCTTTCTTTGATTCATGTCTACAGTTGATCATATGTATTAATGAGATAATGAAATCCTATAGGAGGACTATAGTAAAGGATTTAAACGATGTATAAAGTTTTATTTATATTAATTCTATATGAACATAATATTCCAAGAACCTAAACTTATCAATTATTGTATTTTTAATATTATTTTTAATTTTATTAAAAAATGTATTAATTATTTTCATGATATTGGAGTTTCGATAATTGGTATCAGTATAAAGAATAATAAATTTATTAATTAGGTTAGATTGTAAAAAATAAAACCTATGTTAAGCTAATTAATTTCATAATTTGATACCTTAGAATTTATTTTACAATATGAATAATTTATTTATCTATACATTATTAACTTTGATTTTTATCTAACTATTTATATTTAAGAAAAGAATGGGAAATAAGATAAACCATTCCAAAAATCCATTTGATGGTAAATGAAATTATTGTCTAAATTAAAATACTAATGTGGTGGTAGATGGAGTTTAAAACCTCACGGAAGTGCTTAACTAGTTTTCATCGGTTATAAACAATAACACGAACCATGTAGAATGCACACCTTCACCTAAGAAGTAGAAATTAGACATTCATTTATTCAAGAAATAATGACCACAATATTTTATTATATCTCTTAATCCATTCATTAAAGATCAATGGGTAAAATACATAGAAAATATATTTATTGTACTCCATTATCCTGAGTAAGATAAGGTTACAATATCCACTAAATGTTTAGATAGATAAGATATTCTATGGCTGGAATTGACTAAGAATATTAAATTGATAGTGATAGATGAATCAATTGAGTGGGTAGAGTTTATAAAAATATATCTTAAAAATTACTTTCCATATACTATTCATAACAATATAAAGAGTTAATTTATAAAGATTGACAAAATTAAGAATAAATCTATTAGGACACATGAGGTGAACCTCAAAATTCTCCTAGGTCATGCCTCATGTTTTGTTATTAACCACGTTTTTTTTCAGAAATTATTTGGTGTCTCCAAAACATATCTCTAAAATCCTATAGCTATTCAAGACTTTGGAAGTTATGAAAAATTAGTTTGATATAACTTTAAATTATAAATAGAGTTTTTGTAGTGGTCTCATTGAATTTTAGATAATAAAATAAAAAATTAATTTCATGTTGGCATATCAATTGATAAAGAACATAAAGGTATGAAAATAAAATAACCCACTTTCCAAAACTAGGGAAGAAATCACATGAGGAACATGAAAAATGGAACTAGGAAATAATTTAAGTGCATAATAAGAGGGACCAAAAAAAATATAATATTTATGAAAATTACACTAAATATAATAAAGGGAAAAGATCCACTTAATTAAACACCTGTGGTCTAATTCATACATTGAAACAAACTTGGGCACAATCAAATCTAGTGCACCAAACTATAGGCCTTCATGGATAATTGATACTAATAACTACCAATGTTAATAGAGAAATGAATGTATTATTCCATTAACATAATTGAAGTGGATAAAAAAAATGATGTGGGGAGGGGTATAATTACAATTCACTCATGATTGGAAGAAAGTATTATTGGATTCTGATTCAGAACATCTCTTCATATCTTAAAAAATTTCTAGAAATGTAAAATATCCTCCTAGATTCCCTTAATTTGAGATATCTATAAAAACACATAGTGAAGAAATTACTTCATTACAAGTGCTTGAATCTTATCTAATTGAAATATATATGACCATTGTTCCATAAAAATCTCACAATTAAATATTTATATAAATTTAACAAAATATTAATCATGGATTGGATTAAACTATAAATAGATCATATCAAATTTCAAGAAAAGTAATTATTTTTCCACATCACATAACATCCCATGAACATATATAAAAAAAATTAGGGTTATTAACCTCTTTTAAAAACCCCTTAACATTCACATGTCTTCATACCTTATGAGAATTCATATATTTCTCAAATTTTTGAGGTACTAGAAAAATTTATCCTTGAATACCAATATATTCTAAGAGAATATGCTGATGTTTTTAAAAAATAACTGTCTTTTATTTTCCCAAATCATGAGGTAGATTCAACAATATATATTATACATGATATAAAACCCATATATAAGATCCCCAATATAAAAAAAACTAGAAAAAATAGAGAAATTAATGAAGATATTACAAGAGAATTTGGATAATTGGTTTATATTTCCTAGTGGATCACCATGGGGTGCACGATTTCTCTTTTTCATGATGAAGGATAGGTAAATGCATATTTTTATAAAATAAAAATATTTCAACAAGATCAATATATATTCAAAGTATCCAAAAATCTAAAATAATGACCTAATCGATCAACTTCATGGATCTCAATATTTGTTAAAAGTGTATTTTAATAATGAATTTCAAAAATTAAAAGTGAAGCGAAAATATATTTAAAATAAATCCTTCTATACAATATGTGGGCACTATAAATATACAATAATTAAATTTATACATACAAACTACCCTTATATCTTCATGAAAATGATGATCAGTGTATTTAGGTACATCCTTGATAAATTTTTGGTAGTCTTTATTAATGATATTATCATATTCTTCAAGATAAAATAAGAGCATGAATAATATCTATAGATGGAGCTAATGAAATTAAGAAAGGATAAGTGAGATTTTATAAAACCCTTTATTTACAAGTTTTATTTTAATATAGAAAATAATGATGTTAAGAATAAACTAAATCAGTCCAAGTACAAGGAACTTTCATCTCTTGGTAGATTTGGAAACATCATACACCATAGTGAAAACAACATATAAAATATGTAGAATATAATTACTTTCAATAAGTAATCAAACATTGGAATGTTTTCTCTATTAAATAAATCTTTTTCTAGATATTTTTATATTAATTATTTCTCAAGATGCAACTAGATAGACTAGTAGTGTAAGTATTACACAATCGAAGAATGAGGCATTGCAAATTTTTCTAAATTAACATTTTTTATTACTGTGGAAGTAGTGAGGGAAAAAAATGAGGCTACTCAAAAGCAAGGTAAAAAATATTAGAAGTAGTGTGATGAATATAAAAAATAAATATCATCATAGAAAGGTAAGTCTCCTCAATAATCAAAATATAATCCTTTAAGGGATGTATATACCATCGTGGAAGTTAATACATAAGGGGAGACAATGAAGTGGATAAAAAAATAAAAATAAAAAACATTCAAAAGTAATGAAGAGAAGGTTATAGAAGATTGATCTATAAATAAAAAGGGATTATCTAGTAAAAGTGAAGAACCAAGTATGAATCCTTTGGTTAGGAAGAATAGGGAAATAGTGTACTTAATATTTTATGATCATGAATAGGTTATTGTCTATACCAATCTTATTCAAGCTTCAAGTGTGTAATAACAAACATGAGTGTTGGTATTATCTATGCCTCATGTTAAATAGATACTAATAACACTAAAAAAAACAACTATACTTTTTTTTGATAAATAATCAAATAAGATATCCCCAAAAATAATTTATATAAATTCATCATATGAATATTTAGGAGTATAAAAGCACCAATTTAGAATAGGTTAAAGAAAATTTTGATATTCCAGTTTCATATGTTTCTATACCCATTACTACATATCAAGAGGATTAATTATCTAAATAAGTAAATGAAAAACTAGTTGATGAACATATAGTGGCTGGGTAACCAGAATTTTATGTTTATAATGTCTATAAAAAATGATCTGATCCTTATAAGAATGAGGTTGAGTAAAGAGATGGATCTTAATAGAAATATGATTAAAAATAATTTTATTTTTGTCTATTTTTTTATTATGAAATTTTTTACCAATGAATTTTAGCCATAATAAAATATGAATCAAGTATTAGTTTTAACCATTTTACTAATTTATTATTTTTTGATAAGTCAAAAGTGGGAGAGGATTCCTGATTAAAATGGATATGAAGGGGGTTTTATGAGTTTGTGGATGTTTTCTAATAATTTTTTATATTATTATTCTATGAAACTAGTTTATGTAAGATTCATCATTTTTTATTTTGATTTTGATTTTAATTATTTTTTATTTATAAAAAAGATAAATAATTTTCATTCTAGATCTAATAATTCTGTGGATTTGATATTTATAACAATGCTAGTGGTACTTTAATTTAATGAGGGTTTTTATTTAGTTTAAATATTCTATTTGTGTTCTGTAAAAGGGTTATGTAGCTATATGGGTTATATTTTAAGGAATTATTAAATTTAACAAAATCATTATTAGAAAATTACATAATTCCAATTAAAAAAACATATATCTAAGTCGAATATAGTGAGTAGGGAATATCATATTGAGTGTTGAAATCCCTTATTTTGGATTTTCAATGGTTTGATTATCACATTATTATTATTTTTGTTATTATAACCTTTATAATTTTATTTCATTCTTAATTATGTATGTTTTATTGTCTGTTCAAAAATGGAAGGAAATTCTACATCAAGTCACCATCAAAGACAACATCAATCCAATTCCTTGAGAATTTAATTAAATTAGGATGAATAAAGGATGAACCAAATGCTCAAGAGAGTATTAAGATTCATTATAGCGATTGAACAACATGAAATAGTAATAATAATTTGATGAACACTGTATCCAAGTATCAACACTATGTTAAGAATTTGAGGGGGAAAATATCACTTCACTAACAAACCATGGAGAACTTATGTAGGATAGTGAATTTTACCAAAAACTATGTCTATGTGATCAATTTGGTGAGTGTTGGAGTTTCAATTATGTATTATAAATCATCAATAAAATGTGTTAGTAGTAGAGATCATTAAAAATGTGGACATAGAAAGTGTTACTAAAAAAATAGTCTTATGAAATAACACCTTCATTGTACTTAATTAATACTATATTTTGATGTTTCTGTGGTTAGTGTTAGATCCCATCCACTTTATCAACCAAGGACATGGAATGTGAAGTTTTCATTCGGATCAAACAACCATTTAATTAATTTTAAAATGGAGGAAGTAAACCATTGATAAATATATGGAACCATCATGCTTTTGGTCACTTACCATTACTATGATATGTTTATAAGTAATATAGGGAAGGAGAACCAGAAAACTAATGAATCTGGTTACTAATAACGATCACTTATAGCTCAACTATTGAGATTCCTAGTATTGATACACTATACTAAAAATAATTTTTGGTATGATAAAGCTACTAAAATCATCAAATTTTTACCATTTAAAATGTAGTTCTTGTTTTATTAATTTTCTATTCATATCATTTTCCCTTAGGGTTAATTTTTAACTAGTTTACAATTTTTCCAAAAAACAATGTTTTTATTGATCATATCTATATGAAAATAATATAAATTTTATTTGGATATATTAACTAACCAAAAATATGTGTACTAGTTATACCATTATTTTAAAGGGGAAGTTTTAATTGGGTTTTAAATCCCTAATAAAAAGTCAACGTAGTGTAATTAATACCTCTTGTAGAGAAAAGAGATTTTTAAGAATGGTGTAGGAAACATGTATGAAGCACTATAAAAACCATTCCACCATCCCTTTTATTATTTATATATTTTTAATTCAATAAATTCATTCCATCATAACCATTTTCCATGAATATAATTAGGATAAAAATCGAGGAGGTGAAAAAGGACAATATGAAGCATCAATAGAAGGTTAGTAAAACTAAAGAATAGATGATTTTAGAATATAACATTGATAAAAATGGAATACTTAAATTTGGAACTAGTATATGTGTGCAACAAATGACCAATATATATAAAGACCTATTATATGATGTAAATAGTTCATATTTCTCCATCCTCCTAGAATGTACCATTATATACCCTAATCATTAAGATGAGTTCTAGTTTTATAACTGGTGGGTTTTTTTGATCAACATACAACCATTAGAAATAAAATTGAACCCAAAACATAATCCAAGAATCAAAAAAGAAAAAATATCTGAAAAACAAATAATAAAATGATGTACCTAAAATAACCAAATATCAATTCCTTCTATCTTCTTCTTCGATGAAGTAAGTTTGATAATGACTATGAGGAGTATCAGATTTATTTCTCCTACATCCAAAGGGGTTACATTAACTAGTATATTTAGGAATGTTTCCTGAGGACACCTGAATTCCCAAAGGGGTTCTAGAGCCTTCATCGAATGATAAACAAGCTTTAAGAGGGGAAAGAGTTCCACTTGCTTACAAATAATCCAGTACTTCTTAAATAAACGAACAAACCCCGAACACGAGGATGGCCATATACTCATACAGGCTCATTAACATGTCAATATTAAATATAGTCAATATTTAATTCATAAAATGAATTAATTTATGTTGGGAAATATACATTGAACCCATTCAATGTGATCTCAAGCCTTAAAAATGAATTCATCAATGAGTTGTAACTGAAAAAAAGTAGAGAAGGATATGCCCACCACACATATCATATGCATACAAATAGTAATTCTTATTGTAGAAAATGAAATCACATTCATCATTAGTGTGGTAATTTTTATTTTATTTTACTTCCAACAATATCCCACTTTCACTAAAATCCTAAAATGATTTCATGAAAAATTTCAAAACTCCATGAATTCACACAAAACCACTTTTGAAAATGTTTTCTTTGATCTATCCTCATTTTGAAACTAAAAACTTTTTCCAAAAAATTTATTCTTATCCAAGGGCCTAATTGTGTGACCCTACATGACTTAGTTTCATTTTCAATAAATATGAAATCCCAATTTCATAGATGTATGTAAAGACCGATCACTAGAAAAACATTAGTGTTACTTGAGCTGACTATGGGGTCTAGTCTGAATGCCATCAAATACACTCATATCTCTATATGAACAAGTTATCCATAATATGTTTCATATAAATCATATATATTCCTATATAATCCATTTATCCCTGACATCAAATGAATAAAAAAATGGAACACATCAATCTACTATAGGTTATCTCATCTTTTAATAATTCTTTAAAAAATATTGTCCAAGTCAATGAATACATCACATTTCATTCATCTAATAGATGAGTGTATCACATGATCCTAAATTAAGTAGTTAACTACATAATATGTGACTCAAATAATAATGGTCATTAATTTACTTAGCCTAATTCAATTAAGGGCTAAATGTTTTTACTTTTCATACAAATGGTTAAATCCCATCTTGGTTTCACTCCAACCAATGACAAGATCAACAAAATACCTAAATCACTCTTATTATCTAAGTTAATATTTTGACTTGCATAAGTAGGATATAAATGTATGAAGGTTATCATGATAGGAATCTCATGAACCTCAGGTATGATGGATTGATAATATGTATACACCCATAAGTATATCAAGAATTGTATGAAATTATATGGGTTATAATTTACTAAGTTTGTCAAAGAAATATGTCTCTAATTATTACCTCATAAATCTATTATTCATATGTTATGCATAAACCTTTTTAAGGATTATGAGAATCTATTCAAGATGATATTAACCTATCATCACAACCCATAATACTCTATGATGACATTAAGGACAACTCAAAGTTTTATACTCTAAGGGGGTACTTTCATTTGACCATTCATGTTGAATAAATTATAACACATATGAATTAATTATAAAAATATATTGACTTTATTATAATATCATGAAACATTTTAAAACTACTACATCAAACTCTCATGTATGATATACCTAGTAATTTAACCTAATCCTCATGATTTTTTATGTTAACAGTTTCATCAATGGATCTTCCTCATTCTACTTAGTATCCACCTTACAGATCTTTACATCACCCCTCTAAATGATCTATCTTATGAGATGGTATTTATGAAGTATTGTATTTGGTCATTTGGTGAGACTAGGATTCCTAGGGCTGTTTGATGCCTCTACAATTTCTATAGAAAATCTCGATCACTCCCTCAATGTCAGGAACCATCCGGAGTTTAGTGATGAACTTCTTAATCCAAACAACTTCTTTCATAAAATCTAATGAAATAATGTACTCAACATATATTGTTAAGTCCTCAATGGTGGGTTTTTCATAACTTTTGTAGATGATAGGTCCACTATTTTGGAGAAAACAATAAATGAGATTGAGACTTCAAATAGTCTTTGTCAATTTGGAAATTAGAATCTATGAAACCTATTACATAGATTACAACCTATACTCCAAAGATCAATAATATATATTTAGTCCTACCTGATTACTTAAGGATGTTCTTAATAGAAATCAAGTGACTTTCATAAGTATTGGATTGGAATCGTGATGTTAAACTAAGAGCATAAGTGATGTTAGGTTGAGTAAAAAACATGGCATACATGATATATTTTAGGAGGAATGCATAAAGAATTTTATCCATCCTTTATAACCATTTATAGGAATCCTGAATCTTTTTATGATCTATTCTACGAACCATTGGAAAAAATCTCTTTTCGAATTATCCATAACAAACTGTCTAAGAACTTTACCAATGTATGTGTCATGAGTAAGTCCAAGAAGCATCTTAGATCTATCTCTATAGATCTTTATACCAAGTATGTTGGAAACATCACCCTTGTCTTTCATCAAGAAGCACTTATATGGGCACATCTTCACCCAGCGAAGATTTAGGATATCATTTCTGATAAGAAGTATTTCATCTATATAAAATATCAGAAACACCATGACACTCCCACCAATCCACTTGTATATAAATGAATTATCTACAATTTTAATTAAACCAAACTCTTATATTTCATTATCAAAATTGATATTCTAGCTTTGAGAATCTTGTTTTAATCCATAAATAGACTATTGTAGCTTGCATACCTTAACAAACTCATTTGGAATTTCAATACATTTGAGTTGAATCATGTACATGTCCTCGACTAAATTTCCATTAAGGAAAGAAGTTTTATACATCTATCTTATATATCTCATAATCATAATGAGATGTTATGGACAACATAGTTTGAATGCAATTGATCATTTCTTCTAGAGAAAATGATTTTTCATAGCTAAAACCATGAATTTAGTTGTAACCCTTCACCACTAAGAATGATTTAAAGGTAGACACTCAACCATCCATGACATATTTCTTATAGAAAATTAACTTACACTGTATTAGTCTTACTCCATTAGGCACATCCACCGAGTTACAAACATGGTTAGTGTATATAGAGTTCATCTCAAATTCTATGAATTTAAACCATTTCTTGGAATTAAATATAACAATGGATTCATGGTATGAATTGGGATCATCACTTATGAACATAAATTCATAATCAGTAGACATAATAAATCCATATGTATTTGGTTCTTGATAAATCCTACTTGAACTTAAAGGTTATTTTGTAACATTATTTAGTTCTTCTTCAATAAATCTTTGTGATATTGGCTCAACTTCCATCTCAGGAACACTTAATGTTTGATTTTCTTGAACTTATCAAAGTAAAAAATTCATCCCACCGACTCCATGATTGAAAAATTACTTCTCAAGGAATATATATAATCAGGCCACAAACACATTATGCTCAATATGATTACAGAAAATAAATCCTTTTGGAACATAGTAATAGTTTTATATTTTTTATATATATCCACATGGAAAATCTAGATCATAATTTTCTATCTCCAATGCAAATTTTTTTACTCAATTATTGATATGAAGAACCAATTTATCCTTAATAAATTACCTCGTATCATTGAGTCTATGTTTTTAGCATAAATGTGTGACACACACTCAGTATCTAATAACCATGAGTCATAATTTGTGAAATTTACTTCAATAAAATTCACATTCAGGGGATCTAAATTCTTCTCCTTGAGAACACTTCTTAACCCTAGGTACTATTTTTTAGTTTTCTAAGTAAAAAATATTAATTATATCAATATTATATCAATAAAGAATTTTATAATCTACAACAAGGATATAATATTGGGGGAGTATCATGTTTTATATCATTTCAACAAGAAATTTTATCGAATGTTCTCCCACTAAAATTGACACCCCATGCATCATATTCTTTCAGTGTTGCATCATATTCTTTTAGGGACCCAAAATCCATATTTTACTAAGTAATTAGTTCTATAAGTTTTTTATCTCATGAATCAGTTATTTAGGTTTTAAATCATCCCATTCCTAATAATTTTGATTCTCAGATAGTTGAGTGGATAATTTTTTATCCAAATCCATCATATAGATAAATTGAACACTATTCCTATTGTATCCTTCGTAAGGGTTTCCTAAAAAGTATCAACCAAAGAAAACAAAAAAAGGCTAGAAAGAGAAAACCTAGGAGAAAAATGCTATGGAAAAACCTACCCTAGAAAAATCTAGTGTCACCAATTACTTTCCTTCCTTACACAAGACAATCTAAGGGTACCCTACTAGGGAAGAACCTACTCAATTAGATGACCGAGATCTTGATAAGTACAAATTTTGAAAAAAATCTCACACTTAGTATTTTAGGGATTCTCCTTTTAATGACTCACTAATTTAATATATGTCATTTTCATATTAAATTTATAATTATAATATTCTATGTAATCATTATATTTTCATATTTTATTCCCTTTATGCATGAAAGATTCTATTTATTTAGTGTTAGAATTCCTATTCCAACCACTAAATTAATGTTTTCACACCACATTAATGCATAAATATTTACATAAACCACATTATACGTTACTTACTCAAAAAATAGAATCCAAAAAATATTTATACATATCTGAATACATCATATACATAAGGTACATGAAATTTTCATGTAAAGGCATAAAGTAATATGAGATTGATAATCTATGCATGAGTAAGCTCAGGGAAATGGACAGACAACCCCAATGACCATTACAGACAAGAAATAAGTATTTAGGATAACTCACTCTCCCTAGGGAGAAATCACTCAATATAGAATCCAATTAATGATATCAATAACACCTAATATGAATAGACTATGACCAAAAAATCCAAGTAATACATTTCACCCCTGTAGTGTAATCCATCATCAAGAAGCGTCACACAAAAATTTAAGTGTTATTAAATTTACAAAGTGGAAAATCATGTAATGGTCAACCATGTTGGATTACCTTTTTTATGAACCAACTTTGGTTTCCCTTGATTCAAGCACCCAAGTTGACCCATTCCATACTTGAGGTGTATTCTGGATCACTACAGGTTGGTGGAAATCTCCAAAGGCATCAAATGAGAGATCATGGGAAAGATTTAACCCAAAGAAATTAAATTAAATTAGTAAAGGAATTTAGTGAAATTATATAATGATGCATCCAAATATTGGACACTCAAACTAAATTAGACAAGAAGGACAAATAAAAATATAAAAAAATGAGAATAATAAAATAGATATAACACAAAATAAATTATCTTAGCTCACTAGAAACTCATTTCCACAGAAAAACCCTTTAATTAAACATCCATTACTCCATATATATAATGCACCACCAATTAAAGGAATGAAAATAAATAAGTATGTCCAATTTTAATGATGAAACAAGGGAAAAAATGAAATAAGATAACCAACTATCTTCCATTTGACTCAATGAGTCGCCATACAGACATGAAACAATTAAACTCCAAGAGTGATCATAAACTGATCCAAAAAATAAAAATGAAATATAGTATTGGAGTGTGAATAAAAATTCCTAGTGTTTCACTACCTTCCTTGAAACATTCCAAGCCTTTAATGAAAGATCCATTTTCATGCTAGTTTGAATATACTATTTAAAATTAAGATTTCCATATTTTATTTAAAACAAACCTCATAAAGCCAACTTAGAAGCCCATTTCATTTTAATTTTTTTGAATAATTTAAATATAAAAATAATATTTAATTCATTTTTGTATGAGTTAAATAAATGGAATAAACTAGATAAAAAAATCATTTTACAAACTAGCCACATTTTCAGAAAAATAAGAAAAAAAACTTCACTTTTAAATGCACATGCAAAAAGGATAGAAAATAATCAGTGTTAACAATAATACAATTTATAATAATAAATTATAAGATATAAAAAGTATAGGAATATGACTATAAAATAAAAAACCATGGGTAAATAACTTTATAAATAATAAAAGATAATCAAATAAATGTAAATTGTTATCATTGGAGTATCCCTAAGAAAAAATGGTAATGATGTTTTATGATCCTCACATCCTTGGTGATAAAACTGTAAAAAACCATTCCTATGAACAAGACACTATGGAGGACCCCATACAAAGTCTTAGTGGTAACAACATCTATATAATTATGTTTTTTAGTTAGTGTTTTATCATTTTTCAAAGGCAAGGGAGGGAGGACCTTGGCCTACTGGTACTTATCCTAGTGTCCCTTACCTAAGTCCCTTGGTTCCAATGATCAAAAAAGAGGTAGGTGACTGTATATTTCATATTAGAATACACAAAGTTCCAAAAATATTTAAAATACCCCTTACATATTATCAAAACATTTCTAAGTAAATACCCATTACAAATAAACACACCTCATGTTCAAGATAATAAATTCCAAGGGATAATCACAAGTTATTTTCAAAAAGTTCCATATGATCCATTAGTTTTAAAAATGGAAATTTTTCTTCCAAGTAACAATTAGAGAACCCTTTAGGAATATCACTTGAAAAACCATGTTCATGATTTATAATTTAACTCCCCTAACCTTCCTTTATCATTACACACATTTTTATTTATATATATAGATACTTATCATCTCAATACACATATTCACACATCCTTTTGTGAATATATACATAAGGGTATATATATATATGTTTATGTATATTATAATAAGTATTAGAGATAGAATATAATATTTATAACTTGAGTTATAAGTGAATGACATTTAATATTACAAAATATATTAAAACAGTTACAGTTGAAATTCCTCTTTTAAAAAACCAAAAATTTCATTAAATTCCAATTAAAACCTTTATAAATAAAATTTATACTAAGGATACATTTATTAATTTTAAAATTAATCTTTATGATTCATTTGGAAAATTTAATAAACCATTGGTGTGCATCCTTAAGTAAAATTGTATTTGAAAAAACATTTAAAATTGAGGAACTCCTTGCTTCATATGGATGAAAAAATGAAATATCATTTTATCATTAGGTATTAAATAAACACACATAATACTATCATTGATAATCAAAAATATTAATTTTTAAGTCAATAAATAATTGGTTTTAAAATTAAATATTCAAGCATAGGGAAAAACTACCTCGAATCGAAGGTGAAAGGTCCAATGTTTTGAATGAGGGATAAAGGGGACTTGAAAGAGAGATCACACACTATAGGAATAATAAAAAAACAAAAATGTTAAAAAAATATTCCCTAGGATTTATTTGAAAGAGTGTGTGGTAAGGGGAAGAAGAGAGAAGGTAAGAGAAAGGAGGAGTTATAGAATCCCTAACTTTGACAGATTCATCTTGAATTTGTAGTAGGAGCCTAGAGGTAAGGGGGGTCATGCATGGGGGGTACTCATTGGGTACCTAATGTTTTGTTCTATGAGGGATAGTGGGAGTGATAAATCTATAGTAAAATGGGGGATGATTACTTTAGTAAAAATCAAATTTTCAATATTCTGGGAACATCAAACAGTTTGTCTGCACAGTTGGCCAAACTATGTGCCCCTCACTAGACACTTGGGGAACCCACATAGTTTGTTTTAATGGTTTGAAAACCTTTCAATAAACATATTAAATGGATATGTTAAAATTTTATATGCATCCACATAGTCACCACACTATTTAAAAAACTGTGTGTGTTAACCTTGTTGTAGGATAAATCATTAGAATTTTATAAATTTTCAAAAGCAATCCAAAATAAAAGACTCTGATTTAAAGAGTAATAATGAAATACATAATAAAGTAAAAAAATTAAGAATTAAATCATTGGGATATGGAAATTCTCCCCACCATGACCCTTTCTTCCCCAATATATCCACTGAATTCAGAGAAGACAACACTAGTTATCTGAGCTAGAAAGAATGAACCAACAATAACATGATCTCTGAACCACACAAAAAATAAAAAATTAGACCATTATACACCAATATATCTCTAAATAAAAATAAAAAAAATGATAATATTGATTATAATGTGTTAGGTATGGAGTCCCATTGTAGGGGTATTCCGAAAATATAAAAATTCCATGAGTATTCATGGAGAACAAGGCAAAGACACTCTAAAGAATCACCCCAAAAAACCTGAGTTATCCACTGAAGGGAATAAAACCAAAAGCCTTTAACCAAAATTAAATCCAAAACTTCCAAAAATTATAGTTCACTCTACAAATAAAAATTAATATTTAATAACACCAAAATAAAACACACCATTAGAATAACTACAAAGAGAAAATCACAAGAAAAGGAGTATCGATCCACTCACCAAACTCTTATGATCAAGGATAATAAGGGAAGTGGCATAGAATATGACCATTATACATAAAAAAATATGGGATCTTACCTTGAATCAAATATTAGGGAAGGGAGATGAAGGAGATCATTCCTAGAACACTGATCATGTTGTATGTAACAAAATTAGACTTACACCAATTAGTGCATAACTTAACTTGTTTAACATCTATCCTAGTCACCCTAGAAACATATAAAAGGTTTATATCATTCCAAAAACATTTAAATTAATACAATCATAACCATAACCACAAATGAATCTCAAAATTACTATCTTTATAAGAAGAAGTAGGGATAAAATTTGAGAAGGCACACCTAACCAGAATCACACCTAGACTTGACTGACTAAATGATCACAATAGACAACCTACTTGACTCAAAAACACACAAGGAAATTTTGTGATGGGTACTTTCTAAATTTAAGGGATAATCATAAGTCTAAATCAATAACATCATAAACTTAGAACACTACTATAATATGATAAATCATAATCACAATCCAAATGAACATATCATGAAACAATTAAAAAACCCTACACACTCTTTACTAAGAACATTTATAAATTTTAAAACACTAATTGCACTTAAATTTATTTATAAATCCTCTTTAATAGTTTCAAAACCAATTTCCTTTACATAAAACTAGGTTCTTTGAAATAAATCCCCGATAAAATCCATTCAAAAAGAAATTACCAATTTAGAAACCACCAAAATAAATTCAAAAATAGTCTTTCTCTATTTAAACATATTTAAAAGTGTTCATTTCTATGTTAGAATATTAATACCTTAATTGAAAATATTATAAAATCATATAATTTCCTTTAACAAAGTAATTTATTTACTTTTTAAAAATTAATTCCATTTTAATTATTTTTATAAAAAATCTTCCCAAATATTAAATTTTCTATTTAAAATTAATTTCTCATAATAAATATCCTTTTACTATTTTCATTACCACACATTTCCTTTAAAAAAATATTTCATTATAATATCCCTTAAATATTTTTTGAAACCCAAATCATTTTTATTTTAAAACAATCCTTCTTATTGAGAAATTCCAGTCGAACACAGTAAATAAAATTATACAACACTAAAATTCCTTTTAAGGGGACTAGTGGTTGTGATTTTCTTGTCCACACAGTTTAACAGGCCATGTTACAGTCATACAACCACTACTTAAAGTCATTTCAAACCAGAAACTTAGGCTCTACATAGATTGTTTGGCTATGAGAGCTGACCTTGAAATATTGATTTAACTCCCATTATCATCTCCAAAATACCTAAATCCACAAACAATACAAAATATCATCAATGAGAACCCAAAAAATTATAAAAAATAAAAATAAAACTTAAAATAAAATCAAAATCATCACATCCCATGGTAATTCAGGTTTCTCCAAAAATGGTAGTGATCTTTCATCAACCCATGAGATACCTCTTGAGACCCAAAACATATATATCCCACCGAGTTCCGAAGATAATAAGGGAACATCATAAAACTATTTACTCTTAGGAACCTAGGATCTCATACCATTTCTTTCATGAACCAACTCTGGCTGCCCCTAATCCAAGCACTCAATCTGGCCCATGACATAACCAAGGTGCATTCTTAGCCACCCATGGTGGGTGAAAAGAACCAAAGGCCAAAAATGAGATCTCATGAGAAAAATTTCACAAAAGAAATTTAATTAAACTACAAGTATAATTTACCAAAAAACATAGATGACACACCCATTCATTGGATGACAATGCAATATTAGGTAAACATGACAAATAAAACATAAAAAATAAAAGCATAATAAAATAAATTTAATACAAAAATAAGTTCCTTTAGATCAATACTAACACCCTCACACAAAACAATCATTTTAATTCAATATCCATAAATCCATATACATATTCCACTAATGATTAAATAAAGGAAAAGAAATTGGGGTTTCTAATCTAGATGGTGCGACAGGGAAACATAAATAAAGTAATATAACCAACTAACCTTCCTATGACTCCATGAGTAACCATCCATACCTGAAATAATAAAATCCTTAAGATCATTCATAAGTTGAGATAGAACCTAAATCAAAAATATAATATAAGCATGGGAATGAAAATTCCTATTAGGTCACCACCTGCCATGCCACATGATAACAATTTAATAAAATATCTATTTTCAAATTAAGTTAAAAATATAATTTAAAATTAAGATTTACATATTTTAATTAAAACAAACCACATATAACAAACTTATAAATCAATTTCATTTTTAAAAACTATAACATTTAAACCCAAAAATATGTGTTAAGAAATTTTTGGAAGAGGGTGTACTAAAGGGAGGAAACCAGTTCAAAACTAGAAGCCTTTAGTTGGCTAGACATGTTTTCCCAAAAAGAAGGAAAATAACACATTAAAATGTATATTCATAAAGGATAGAAAATAAATAGTTATAGCTGCAACATAAGTTATAAGAGTAAACAATAGAAGATATGTAGTAGAAGAATCTATCCATAAAAGAAAATAACATCTTGAATAATAAAAGAGAATAAAATAAAAGTAAACTATTATCATAGGTTTAAACCTAGGAAACAAAGGTCAACAAATCCTAGGATAATCATACCCTTGGTGATCAAAACAAGAAAATTCATTTCAATTTATGAGTGTCTAGAGAAGACCCCATCCAAATTTATAGCAGTAACCTCATCTTTATAATCATTTTTTTGGTTAGTGTTGTATCATTTTCCAAAGTTTAATGAGGGTATACATTTTCCTAACAATACTTTTCCTAGTGACTTTATATAAGTTAATTGTTTCCTAGGATCAATAAAGATGGAGTTTAGTATATAAGATAGATCCAAAAATAGAAAGAAACAATAATATATATAATACCCCTCACCTCCTATCCAAACATAACTAAGGTAATCCCCATTTTAAATCAACTCACCTCATCTTCAAAATAATAAATTTCAATGGATAATCACAAGTTTCTTTGACAAAGGATCAACCGAGCCTTTAGTTTAAAAAATGATACTTTTTTTTCAATGTACCACTTAGATAACCCCTTGAGAATATCATTTGAAAAAAAGTTCATAATATAAAATTTAAGTTTCTAAAACATTCTTTATCCTTGAACACATACTCATTTAGATATATATAAACTTCTCATCTTAATACAAATATTCACAAATCCTTGTGTGAATATGTACATAAGTGATTCTATGAATATATTTATGTATATGGGAATAAGTATTAAAGATATCATAAAATATTTATAACATGGTTTATAAGTGAATTTCATCTATTTTTTAAAAATATATTAAATTACATAATGCTTGAAATTTCTATTTAAAAAATGTATCATGAAATTATAATTAAACAATTTTGAAATAACATTAAAAACCAAGGATAAATTTATTAGTTTTAAAATACCTCTTGAAGATCTATTTAGGAAATTTCATAAACCATTAGTGTGCATGATTAGGGAAAATCAGATTTGAACCAACATTTAAAATATATAAAATCTTCACTTACTATGGAAACGAAAATTAAATCTATTTTTCTCTTTAGATATTCAATAAAGGCACATAATAATATCATTTGGTATCATAAAGAGTTAGTAATGGGGATAAATACCTTGAATCAAAGGAAAAGGTTCAAATCTTAAAATACTAGATGAAGGGGACCAGAAAGAGTGATCTCACGTCCAAGGTGCAAGTAAAACACAAATACTAATCAAGCCTGACACCCTAGGGTTCATATAATAGAATTAACAATAAGGGGAAGAAGTGGCAACACATGAGAAATGTAAAGATGAAGTAAGAGTAGGATAATCCCAAACTTGGATGTATTCTCTATGAAATAAGAAGAAGAGGAGGCTGAAGGCAAGGAGGTCATGAGGGGGGGGGGGGTCCTCTTTATGTGATTTGTGTATTTCAAAAAGAGGGGGAGGTGTAGGGATCAATTTAGTGTTAAAAATGTAGAGAGGGGTAATTTAATAAAAATTTAATTTTTAATATTTTGTTTACATCACACATTTTTTATGCACAATTGGCCAAACTGTGCACTAACCATGAACCCCTCACTGAACACTAAAGGAACCTGCATGATTTGGATGCATAGTTTGGTCACATAGAAAAAATTTTCACCAAAAATATGAAATGGGTATATTAAAATCATTTAAGCATCTACAATGTCAAGATATAGTTAAACCAATCGTATAGGCTAACCATGTGGATAGATAAATCCATATAACTTATTAATTTTTTAGAAAAATCCAAACAAAACCTACAATTAAAGATAAATAATAAAAATAAATAATTAAATAAAATAAGTAAGATAAATAGGGTCAGGATATGATAACATTTACATAGATTATCTTACATAAATATAACAATGATAACCACAAATTATTACATACCATGGTTCTCTATTAATTGGAAAATTTTAAAGACCACATGGAATATTATTTTATATAATAGGTCACAGTTCCAAAAGAATACCAAAAAATAACCACCATGAGGTGTTCTACATCGAAGTGATTGTTATGTTTTATGAAAACATAGAATAAACACATTTAACCCTTAAGGGACCTCACTTTGATACCAATGATGAGTTTTTTGATCATTGGTAGTGTAAGTGAACCCCAAACACAATGGAATCTATCTTTAAGATTAAATTGTGAAAAAATATCCACGAAACATTGCATAAAATGTCATACCTCAAATACATGAATATCATTAACTTCCAACTTCTTCTTCTATGAGGTATGATTGATATTGACCATGAGGATTAGTTGATGTTTGAATCCATCCTTCGATATGGGACACCCGACTATGGATCTATGAATATTTTTTGAGGACTCTTGAATTCTTGAAGGGGTACTAGCCTCTTCATAGAATGATGAAATAGATTCAAGAGGAAAGAGAGTTTTGAATAGATTTAAAATAATTTTCCACTTATTTAATGAATAAATTCACCTCCAACAGGAAATATATTGCATCATTATATAGGATACTTTATATATATCTATTAAAGATCATAAATATATAATGCATTTCATGTGTTACTTTTTATTAATAAATATACATTGAACCCATTGAATGTGACTACAAGACATAAAAATGCATTTATAAATGTGTTTTAGTTCAAGGAAACCTAGTGGAGAAGGAAGTGACAATCACATGCATCGTATACACACAAATAGTAATGCTGACGATAGATCATAATATCACATTAACAACCATGGTGCGGTGGTTCTTGTTTTAGTGAACTTCCAATAATAACACAATGGATGAGATTACTAAGTACACCTCAAAGTTCTAATTATGGCCAAATGTTAATATAAAGTTACAATTGTCCATGTGGATTATAAAACCATCATCTATACTTAAATGAACTAACCACATTTACCTGGTATGTTCACCTATCCCAATACACCATAAGGCCTAAAGAATGTTTTCTATCATAATGGTACAAAAACTAGTGTCAAGGGTATCAAAATTAAACAATGGGAACGATTCCAACCTCTAAATACATCAAATGAAACAACATATTGTTTTTTGAAAGATTGGAATAAATTATCCATATATTGGATATTTATGAAAATTATGTAAATAGTTTGAACATAAATAATAATCCAAAAAACTAATAAGAAATAAAGATAAATATAAACTTCTAAACATGGTTTTATAGATAAATTAAAAGGGGTGGTACATTGAATGTCATAATACATGAGTTAAAAATACACATAACAACCAATGTGTTCAATATAGAATCCATCCCAAAAACTAAAAATAATTCCAAAATGATCCATGAGTGTCCAAAATATCACACAAAACATTTCCTCATGATAGTAGGTCAATATCATATCATTTTTTCATTAAAATAATAAGATGGTATTTAAATAACCCCAACATTAAAGGATTATCTATTTTTTATACCTTCATTAGACATAACAAATTCTATATACATACAAGATCATAAATGTAGTGTTGGAGCTAATTCCCAGTGTGATGAAAAAAATAAATAAATGTAATTGATTTTATAATAAAATATCAAATAATCAATTTAAAATAGAATTTAATTATTATCTATTATAATTTACATATTTTTAAAACCCATCAAAATAATTTTATTTATAAAATAAAATCATCAAAATTAGAGAAATTAATGTTGATAATAATCATGAAATAAAGATATAATGAAATCACATAAGCATGTTTCATTGGATAAAGTAAATGATAATGTATATAGTATTATCAAATTGAAATGAATTATGGGATGATTAACTTGACTATGCATGGATAATCAAGAAAATTTCTAAATATGTATCAACATGTTAGACTATGATGAGGATATTTATTCCTAAAAAGTGGTAAACACTTAGTATCAACGATTTGGTTACAACCCTATGAAGAAATAACATGAATCATATAAGATTCTTGTGGAGGTTCTATCATGTGTGAAGATAAAGTAGATGCAACACCTTGATATTTTTATGGAATATTTCCCTTTAAATAATTTTATTTCTTTGATATGTTGCATTACTCACAAAAACAAGTTTAGACTAACCGTCAAACATTATTAAAATATTATGTGTCCATTATTGCCTAGTCCTTGGATTGGAGGGTATTAATAGTAATATGTAAATTATGAATACTATATTCTATATACATTTATAAAATTAATTAATTAGTTATTAGGTGATTTTAATTAAAAATAACAATTATTTGAAAATTAAAGTGACATTTTTTGAAAAAATTGTATTTATGTACGTAATGCATTTTTATAATAATAAATAAAATTAATCACTATTGGTGAATTATTTTAATGAAATTTAAATATTAATTACATTATAATATTTTAAATATTCAAAATATATTTTTCTAATCATAAGATAATAATAAATCCATTTTTATGCTTAAAAATAATTTTTTTTCTATAAAAAGCGATTTTTGTTGCATTTTCCACTCATAATTTAAAATTAAGTTATTCCATTTATAGGTATTGAATTAAGTAAAATGAATAAAATTTTTATAATAATGTTGTTCAAATTTTGTGAATATGGCCCTTTTATTTTTTGATAATATGAATAGTAACTGCGGTAAAATTTATCACATCGGTAAAGGATAAATTGGGTTAATCTAGATTAAAACCAAGTGATATGACCATAATTTTTCATCATAATTATTATTGTATGAAGATAATTTAACCACTATCACCGTAGGAGATAAATTTAATAGTTTAATGGTCACTTTACCTGGAAAATTATTTATATATTATTCAAATAAGTGAAATTTACAAAATGCCACTCTCTTAGTTTTAAAAATTATTTATGTGTTCACATAAGGAAAAAAATAGTTATGAACAAATATTAATATTATTTTTTTAATAATTAATTTATATTAATTATGGTAATTTATTTTTAATTTTTAGATATTATATAATTACCTTAAATATTTACACAATGCCAAAACATTATTTATTCAATTAATGGAAAAATTAAATAAATGATTTTAAAAATGTTAAAAGTGATATAATTTGAGTAAGTTATAATTTTACACTAATTTTATGGGTTAGAATAACATATTTTTATTGTGTTAAAATATTATAATAGAATTCAAATTTTTTATTTTTGTCTTTTATGTCAAATTAAATTAATTGTATCAAAATTAACAATAATGATATTTTGTCAAAATAATATTTTATTAAATTAATTAAAAATAAAAAAATTAAATAATTAAATTTGGATTTTATATTGTGTATAATGCCATAAATTTTCATTTACGATCCAATTTTCACCTTATAAGTAAAAAATTTAAACCCTTTAATATTGAAAAAGTTGATATGATAGTTAAAATTAAAATTGGTTAAATGAGGTTTAATTAAAATAATAAGGTTTAAAATGACCCTAAAACTTGTATAAATTATAATATTTGATGATTTTACAAACCCATACTACCTTATATTAGAATTAGTTTTCATTTGGAGGAATCTGGCTTGAAAATTAATTTATTATAATCTAATATTTTGAGAAATTCCAAAAGTACCCCTCACTTTATTTATAAAAGGGCACCCCCTTCCTCACTTCTTAACACCACATTAACCCTTCTATATCAACCAGAATAAATAAAATTTATCTTATAAAATTCCCTACCCACATTATAGTGGTTTTTTTCTTTTCAAAAGACCAACCCTGGACCCCTTTAGAGGAGATCTAAAGGCATCACCTCAATGAAAAGGAAATCACACTAACAATCACTTAGTTTTCTAATTTTTTTACCTCCTATAAATCTATTGTACTTTTTGTAAAATAAAAAATTCTGTATACTAAGTATTTTTAAATTTTGTTATTATCATGAAAAAACCATTATACACCCTCTTTCTATAAAATGAGAAGTGAAAGTATCTCTCAGGTGTACGTACGACTTACCATCTCAACGTAGAAATACAATTCATTTTTCAACACCAATTTTTATGGATGAAAATTATGATGGGTTTAATTTTTATATATTATATTTATGACATAATTATACTTATGTAATTATAATATCATATCTACCCACTTATCTATAAATTTGTTAGAAAATGATAATACCACTTGTGCGTACGCGTGGACTACCAAATCCACGAAACGATGTGATTCATTTTTAATTTCCATTTACTTGAATGGTAATGAGGATAGATTTAATTAATATAATTTATACATATAAAAATATATAGTTTCTATAAAGGCTAATTACTATTTACTTTTATTTCATTCCATCTGTTGACAAATGAAAACAACATTCATTCGTACGTACGACCTACCATCCCCATTAATGGAGTAATTCATTTTTCTATCTATAAATTTTATCGATGAATATATATATATATAATGAATATATATATAATATATATATAATTATTAATAAATGGATATTATTTAATGATTATAAATGTAAAAGGACCAGAACTATTGAACTAAAATACTCATGATAAATAAAAAAGTTAACATCCATAAATGACTATTTTAATAAGGAATTATTGATAAAATGGGGTTATAAAATGTTATAAATGTCATATATGATATTCTATGTATGAACATGAATCCTTTATATAATATTAATAAATTTGAATTTATTATACATGATGTTAGAGTGAGATTGAATCAAGGAAAACATGAGGTATGGGATTTTATGTCACAATCTCATTGTTTATCGGGATTGTTTCTAATTAAGTTATGATGATGAAATATTATGAAATAATTATCAATATAATCATGAATTTTACTATACCCTAGTTATTTATTTGAAATACATGTTTTATTTTAATTTTCCTCACTTTTTTATTAAATATATTGAAAATATGTTTTTAAGACAAATTAACTTCATTTCTCTCTTCGATGGAAATCATTTTTATTTCATATCCATGTTTTCTAAAAATGTTTTAAAGAAGGTTTTTAGAACTATAATATGATTTTTAAAGTCATTTTTACCCATGAAAATTTCTAAAACGTAGTTTAAGAGGAATCATTTTTTCATTTTCCAAATGTGGTAATTTGTTACTTTTCTGAAAAAAGTATGGAAGAAATGTTTTTTACCTATAAAACATAAAATTAATTTACCAATATCATGGATGCTCATTGTTTTTAAAATTAAATTATAAGTTAACCTGGTTATTTTAAATGAAAACAATTTCCATAATATTTTATAAATTTTTAAATTTTGAATAAGTGATTTCAAAATGGAAAGGTTATTTTCTTCAAGAATGTTTTAATGTTTTTTTATTTATTAATGACAACAAACTTCAATGTTGATTATGATTTATTGATAATATGATCAAAGGAAACCATACTTATTCTTTATCTAGACGATTTAGGTTTTTGATGAAATGATTTTAATTTAACTCATTCATTTTCCACAGGTTATACTATGATGAAATATTTAGGAAACCCATTTTTTTTAGGGGTTCTAATATAATCGATGTTTTATGATATTTTTAAACACATATGTATGATTTTCATTATGTTAAATGTGGCACCAATATCTCCCTCCAACTTGCTAGGTAAATATTGATATCTCATGAGATAAACAAGAATGGAAGGGGTAGTAAACCAAGTTTATTAAGGGACTTTTTCCACTATGATAGTCTTGGGAGTGAACCTGGACTAATATGATGGTCTGGGGAGTGAAACCTTTTCACTATGATAGTCTTGGAAAATAGACTTCATTTCAAAGGAAATTATTTTATTTTATTATGTTTATTCCAAAATTATTTGTATTATGAAAATTTTATTCTCTCATGGACCATGTTCTTTGATTCCTTTATGATTTATGACTTATGAATTGCTAAGATTTATTCCATGACTTGATATTAATATCTATTATATACAGGGTATGGTTTCCAATTGTTAAACTCATATTCTCAGACCCATTTTTTCATGTTATTCTTATATGATCTTTGATATCTCCCTTGTTTACTCTTACTAAGAATTAGAGCTCAATATTTCCTATGTTTTCTTTCCCATGTTATGAAGAAATTGTTTATATGTGATATTTCTAAGAAGGGTGATACTTATGAAGATACAAGTGGGAGATTATGTAGAACTATTATGAAATTTTTGTTTATGTTTTTAATTTTATAAAGATACTAGACCTATATGATTCTTGTGTGGATTATTATGTTATATAAATAATATTAATCTATTTATATATAATATCTATGTATGAAAAGTATGAGTCACTATAGTTGGTATCAGGGAAATATTTAGTTAAACTTTGGAATCTATGATGAAAAAACATTTGTAAGAACCCTAGGGATAAGTCTAAGTATAGGATAAAATAATAAAATTTTGGTAATGATCATGAATTAACTAGGTTAGAATTAATGTGTAATAGAAGAAGGTGTAATGATTTAGAAATCCTATAAATTATTTTTAATGATTACATGGTTTCCCACTAAGATTATTATTGCTCACACTATGATTTTTGGTTTAAGAAAATAGATTGAACCTGAAGGAATCATGTTAATGATGAATGTGATAGAGAATGCAGTGATTTAACTCCTAAGAAATTGAATGTTTTGGGATATGGAATGAAAAATATTATTTATATGGTCACACAAAATTTTAAATCTATGAATCACATTTATCATACAAATGAGAAAAGAAGGGAATAATTTTTTTTGAGTCCTTTTGGAGGCAACATCCAACCTCTTTTAGCCGGTATTATGATCTATTAGTCACTGAGAAATGGATTAGTACTATTAAAAAGATATATTCTATTCTTTAGTGTTGGGAATATGAGAATGTTATTATGGTAATTTATTATTTGGAAAGATAAGTAGATAAGTGGTGTAATCTTATCAATAATATGAGAGAATAAGAAGAAATTGAATCTATGAAGTGGGATGAGTTTAAGATATTATTTCTCAATATGTATTTTCCTCAGATTATTTATAGTAAAATAGAGAAGAAATTCCTTGAGTTAAAACAAAAAAATGATGAATATGTTAGTACTTATGAGGAAAATTTTACAAGACTTTTGTGAGAATCTTTGGAATTATTATCCAACCTAAAAAAGGTTGATCGATTATTCAGTGTTGTAAAACCAAGTCTCCAAATAGTGTTATCTATAAGTGTATTCAGTAGATATGATTTGTTTTGATGTGATATCATGATAGATATGGATATTAGATTTACCCATCAATCTCATGGTTTTGATAAGAAAAGAAAAATGTAATTAAAAGTAAAATCTAAAGACCCTAGAGAGTAAAATATAGTCCGCCCTTTAAGGTTGATGTATAAAAGAAAACATGGGGGGAATTTATCATGGGAACTAGTAAATGTTTAAATTGTAGAATGGAAGGTCATCAATAAATTGAATGCTGAAGTGATGGTAATAAGTTAGATAATTATTAGAATAGAGAGAAAGTTCCAAAAAATACACCACACACACTATAGTGTTTTAAATACAAGGATCATGGCCATTACACTAACTAGTTATAAAATCTAAAGGTTAATGATGAAGATCAACCCCAATAAACTCCCAAGACAATATACAAAAGAAAATATCATGTGATCACTATTTCGGATAAAGGGTAAAATAACAACATAGTGAAAGGTACACTTACCAACCACTCTAGAACTGCTATTGCCTTATTTGATCATAGATCTACACACTCTTATATATTTAAATACATTTCAAAGGTTATCATAGTACCACCTCAAAAATTATATATTGAGTTAGTAGTAAATACCCCTAATTATAGGATGATGACATCCCATGTATATGATTCTTCATTGGTTAAATTTTATGGGAATGTGTTTCCTGAAAATCTCTTCAATCTTCCTTTAGTTGGATTTGATGCTATTTTTGGGAAAGAATTGGATTTATTTACATAAATCCAACATCAAATTCCAAGTATGGGAAGTTATATTGGATATTCCAAACCAACCTATGATTGCTTATCATAGTGATGGAAAAAATGAAATTCTGATGGAAATTAAATCCCTCTTATAGTTCATTATTCCTATTGAAAAGGGGAATTTATCTCATATGATTAGGGAAAAACTCAATATCGAAGATATACCTATTTTGTGGGATTTTATTGATTTTTTATAAGAGTTTCATGGTCTTCCACTGAATCTTGAAATTGAGTTTTCAATAAATATCATACCTAGTGCAACACCAATTTCCAAGACTACATATAGAATTTCCTCTATTGAGTTTCTATAATTGAAGAAGTAACTCTAGGATAATATTGACAAGGGACTAATTTTTGAAAGTGCATAACCTTGAGGTGAACCTATTTTGTTTGTTAAGGAGAAATATGTATCGATGTAAATATGAACTAATTATCAAGAACTTAACAAGATCATTATTAAGAAAAAGTTTCCACTGCCCTGTATTTATGAATTTTTTGACAAACTACACAATGCTTAATAATTTTACAAGATTGATATTCATTTTGGATATCATAAATTGAGGTTCAAGAAGGAGGATATACCCAGGACAACATTCTATACATGGTATAGACACTATGAATTTATAGTGATTCCATTTGGTCTTACTAATTCCCCCACTATCTTTATGGATTTAATGAACATAGTCGTTAGATATTACCTTGATCATTTTTTAGTAGTATTTATAGAAGATATTATTATTTATTAAAAAAGTAAGGAAGATCATGAATACCATTAGATGATTACGATGAAGACCCTAAGGATGAATAATATTTATGAAAAATTTACAAAGTGTGAATTTTTTCTTTGAAATGTTTTATTCTTGGGTCATATAATCTCAAATGAGGGTATATATTTAGACCCTTAAAAGAAAGTTATTATTAAAAATTGGCCTAGACTAACCACTGTGAGTGATATCTATAGTTTCCTTGGTTTGGATATAAATTATCAACAATTTGTAGAGAATTTATCATAGATTTAAATCCCAATAACCAAATTAACGTAGAAGGGAGACAGGTTCCTTTAGATGAATGGATGTGAGGAATATTTTAAGGAACAGAAGAGAAGGATAGTCTGTGAAACTGTGATTACACAACCTTATAGCGGAGAAGGGTTTTTAATCTATAGAGATGTATCCAAGAATGGATTAGGATGCATCCTCATGCATAATGATATGGTTATATCTTATTACTCATGACAATTGAAGGTCCATGATCAAAATTAACCAACTCATGATTTAGAGTTAGCTATGGAAATTTTAGAATTAATGATATGGAGGAATTAGCTATACGAGAAAAGGTGTCAAATATATGATGATCACAAAATTATAAAGAATATTTTAACTCAAAAATATTTGAACATGTGAAAAATAATACAGTTGGACCCAATTAAAAATTATGACTACTCAATACACTACAACCCTGGGGAAGTGAAAAAGGTGGTAGATTATTTGAGATGAAAGGATCATGCTAGATTATCTATGATGAGGATTAAAAAGATCAAATATTTTTGGACTTTCAAAGGATGGATCTTGAAATATTGAAGTAAGTAGAGAAATCTTATCTTTCTCTAATGAGTGTTCAACCATCCATCCATGTGTTGATTAAAGTGGAAAATAAGTAAGATGTAGAGCTACAAAATATGGTTAGAAATGTTCTTATCTTCAAACTTTATTATTATTGAATAAAAAGTTTTATAAAATATGTATGTGTCCCTTTGGTACCAGATTTGAAGGAAGATCTAATGGGTGAAGCTCATAGTTATTCATTCTCTTTTCATCCTAGAAGTATGATGATGTATAGAGATTTGAATAAGTATTTCTGGTGGGATTAAATGAAGAGAGATATTTTAGAGTAAGTTTCTCGATTCTTGGTATGTAAATAAGTTAAATATGAGAGAAAAAATTATAAGGTGGTGTTACAACCATTGCCCATACCAGAATGGAAATAGGAGTACATCACCATGGATTTTTTCAACTAGATCCCGAAAACATCAAAATGGAATAATGCAATTTGGGTTTCAATTGATCACCTTATGAAGTCAAAAAAATTTATTTTCATTTGATAAGATTTATATCTTGATAAAATTACTCGATTATATATTAAAGAATTGGTATGATTTCATGGTGTGCCAATATCAATTGTATCTATTCCGGACATGAAGTTTACCAAAAAGTTTTAGAGAAGTCTTCAGCATGACCTAGTTATAGAGTTAAGTTTCAACACTTCTTATCATCCTCAGAAAGATGGTCAGTCTAAGAGGAACATTTAAATTCTAGATGACATTTTGAGAGATTTACCTTTGGAATTCAATGGTGGTTGGGATCAATACCTTCCTTTGGTGGAATTTTCTTAGAACAATTACTTTCACTAAAATGTTCAGAAGAATCCTTATAAATACCTCTATTGTTGTAAGTGTATAAATATGAAATGATGAAATGGATTTAGAGAAATAAAGATATTGGGACCTAATATAGTTGAGGAAATGGTAGATATGTTTAGATTAATTCAATAATACAATAGAGAATATCACAGTTAATAAAAACTTTATACCAAAAATTGAAAAAAAAGATCTAGTGTTTGAAGTTAGTGATATGGTATTCCTATGCATATCTTGATAGTTGAGGAAACGGTAGCTTATCAGTTAGTTCTTCCACCAAATATCTCTCAAGTTCATGATATGTTCCATATATCTCTCAAGGCGAATTATATACATGATCCTTAAAATGTATTGAACTCATAGATCATACCATTGGTTCAAGATATTTATTTTTAAGAATAAACAATATAGATTCTAGATTTTATAGATAAAGTTCTATGAAATAAGACCACTCACCTAGTCAAAGGTTTTTTGAGAAACCACTAATTTGAGTAATCTACCTGGGAACCAAATGATGTGATGAGGTAGAAGTATCCTTAACTGTTTATATCAAAGTGACGAATTATGAGGGTGAAATTCATTTTAATGGGGTTATAATTTAACAACCAAAGATTTTTATGAAATATTTATTTTTAAATAACTTTATATCTTTAATAACTTGTTCTACATGCAATAACGAGTTTAGACATATTGCGTAACATTATTAAAATATTATAAATATATTACCACCTAGCCATTAGATTCGTGGGTATGAATTACTATAACTAAATTTTGAAAAATATATAGTTTACACATTTATAAAACGAATTCATTAGTTATCAAATGATTATAATTGAAAACAAAAATTATTTGAAAATAAAAGTGATTTTTTTTAGAAAAAAATGTTTTTATGCACACAATGTATTTTAATATTAATAAATTAAATTAATCACCATTGGTGAATTATTTTAATTAAATTTATAAATTATTTACTTAAAAATTTGTTTTAAACACTCAACAATGTTTTTTCTAGCCATAGGAAAATAATTAATCTAGTTTTATGCTTAAAATATTATTTATTTCTAAAAAACTGTTTTTGGTTGGATTTTACACACATTTAAATTAAATTTATCCATTTATAGCTATTTAATTAGATAAAATGAATAATATTTTTATAATTAGGAGGTTAAAATTTGTAAAATAAATCCTTTTTATTTTTGGAGAATATGAATAATAACCGTGGTAAATTTTATCACCATGGTAAAGCATAAATTATGCTAATCTAGATTAAGAATAAGTGATAAAGACATAATATTTCATCCAAATACTTGTTTTATGAAGGTAATTAGACCCTTATAACATTAGTCTCATAATTTATTAGTTTAATGGACACTTTTACATGAAAATGATTTATATATTATTTAAATCAAAGAAAGTTACAAAATGCCACTCTCTTAGTTTTAAAATTGCATTATGAGTTTACATAGGAAAAAGAAATATCTATTAATGTATAATAATACAAATTTTCTGAATAAGGTAATTATATTAATTATGTTAATTTATTTTTAATTCATAGGTATTATGTAATTACGTTAAATTCTTACACAATGCCAAAATAGTATTTATTCAATTAATGGAAAAATAAAATAAATGATTTTTAAAATATTAAAAGTTATATGATTTGAGTAAGTTATAGTTTTAAACAAACTTTATAGATTAATATGACATATTAGTGTTTTTTTAAATGGTTATATTCTAATTCAAGCTTTGTATTTATGTCATTTAATTCCAATTAAATAAATAGTTTCGAAATTTACAATAATGATATTTTATCAAAATAATATTTTATTAAATTAATTAAAAATCATAAAAATTGAAATTATATATGGTGGATATTATATGGTCTAAAATTTCATAACTGGTTCATTTATGGGACAATTTTTACCTTATAATATAATATTTAAATCCTTTAATATTGAAGAAGTTTTTATTATAGTTAAAATTAAAGTTGGTCAACTGAGGGTTAATCATAATTATATGGATTAAAATTATAGAAAACTTTTATAAATTATATTATTTTTTCAGATTACAACCCTATCCAACCTTATATTTTAATCCCTATCCATTTGGATACATTTTGATTAAGAATGAATTTAATATAATTCAATCTTTTGATAAATTCCAAAAGTTCCCATAATCTCAATTATAAAATGGCACATACTCCATTAATTATGTACACCAATTTGAGCCATTTAAATAAAAAAAGATAAACATATATATTATAAATTTACCTAGACACATTATAGTGGTTATATTCTTCCCAAAAGACTAACCCTAGATCCCTTTAGAGGAGATCTAAATGAGTCATTTCAAAAAGAGATAATCATTATAACCGATCACTTTATTTTATACTATTATATACCTAATATATAACTATTGTATTTTTCATAAAATAATTAATTCATTATACCAATTACACTTTAATTTTATTATTATTACTTTAATACCATTATAAACCTTCTTTCCATTAAATGAGATGTGAAAGTATTTCTCATGTGTATATAGGGCTTACCATCTCCACATAGTGATACAATTCATTTTTCATAATCTATTTTTATGGATGGGTATTATAATGGGTTTAATATTTATATATGATATTTATTTCATAAATACAATTCTTTAATTATAAAATCACATCTAACTACTTACCTTCCAATTCATTAGAAAATGATAACGATGTTCGTGCGTACTTGTGGACTACCACCTCTATGAAGTGATGTGATTCATTTTTCATTTCCATTTTACTTGGATGATAATAAGGATAGATTTAATAAATATATATTATATGTGTAACAAGATAATTATTTTATAAATTTGAATTATTATTTACATTTATTTCATTCCATCCATCAAAAAATGAAAACAACGTTTATGTGTACGTACGACCTACCATCTCCATGAATGATGTAATTATTTTTTATGTCTCTAAATTTTATAAATTACTCGATATATATAATGAATATATATTATATTTATATCATTATTAATATTATTGAGATGATGGAACCAAGATAAATGTACAAGGACTGCAACTACTGAACTGAAATACACATAATAAATGAAACAATTAACCCCCAAAATTAAAGATTTTAATAAAGAACTATTCATAAAAGAGGATGTTAAAATGTTATAAAGGGATAATATATGATATTATAGTTATTATAATTACATTTATATATAACTGTAATAAATTTAAATTTATTATATAGGAGGTTAGAGTGCTTTTGAAGCAAGGTGGAATCAAGGTAAGAGGTTTTATGTTATAATCTCATTGTTTAAGAGGATTGTTTATGATTAATTTATGATGATGAAATATTATGATAATACTATAAATATAGTAATTAATTTAATTTACTATGGTTATTTATTTAAAATTCATGTTTTCCTTTCATTTTAGTCACCTTTTGAACTGAAGATACTGAAAATAAGTTTTAAGGAAAATCGACTTCATTTCTTTCTTCGATCAAAAAGCGTTTTTATTCCATATCTATGTTTTTGTAAAAATTATTTGAAGATGGTTTTTTATATTATCCTATGATTTTTTAATTTTATTTTTACCCATATTTTACTTTTTACCAAATTTTATGAAAGGATTATTTTTTTCATATTCCAAATGAGCTACTTTGTGACCATCCGACAAAATATAGAATAATTGTTTTTTAACTTATAAGACATTAATGAAATTTCATGAAATCATGGAAACTCAATATTTTGAAGTTTACTTTATAATTTCCTATGGATATTTTTAATGAAAATTTTTTCCATACTATTTTGGATATTTTTTTTGATTTTGAAGAATTTATTTGAAAATATAAAGGTTATTTTCATAAAGAATGTTTTAATGATATTTTAATTCATCTATGAAAATAAAATCATATGTTACTTATTATTTAATGGTAATATGATCTCATAATATATTACTTATTATTTCTCTATATTATTTTTTTATTATGGCATGATGTTTATGAAACCCCTTCTTTTTCCATGGGTTATGTTTCGATGAGATGTTTACGAAACCCATTTATTTTCATGGTTTATAATACGATGAATGTTTTATGATCTTGTGGAACACATATTTATGATTTTCATTATGTTATGGGTTTCGCCTATATCTCCCTCCAACTAACTTTGTAAAATTTGTTATGTCATGAGAAAAATAGGACTCAAATAGGGAGTGAACCTAGTTTAGTAAGGTACTTTGTCCATTATGGTAGTCTTGGGAGTAAACCATGACTACTACGATTGTTTGAGGATTTAACCCATTATACTATGATATTCTTGGAAAATATAATATTCTACTAAATAAATAATTTTCTTTTCTTATTTTTATGTCATAATTTCATGTCTTATGCCAATTTTATACTCTCATGGCTCATGTTCTTCAATTCCTTTATGATTATTGTCATATTAACTACCAAGATTTATTCCATGAATTAAGATCATGATATATGATATACAAATTATGGGATTCAAATGTTAATCTCCTGTTCTCATACCCCTTTTATCATATTATTGTTATATGATCATTGATATATCCCTTGTTTACCCATATTAAGCATTTGATCTCACCCTTTCTTATGTTTCCTTTCCCTGGTTATAAAGAATGGTTTTTTATATGATATGTCTAATAACGTTGATAGTTATGAAGATATATATGGGAGATGATATAGAGATATTATGAACATGTTGTTTTTATTTCATGTTTCAAAAGATACTAGACTTATATGACTCTGGCATTGATAGTTATGTTATGTAAAGAATATAAATATATTTAGAAGTAATATCTATGTATAAAAAGTATAGGTCGCTATAGTAGAGGTCCTTTGTGGCTATAAAATTTTTATTATAATAGGATATTGTTTTTAGTAATGAGGTGTAAGTACCATTATAGCCACACAGATGAGTTATGATAACTTAAAAACTCACAATATTTAGGTGGTGGTTCCCTTATGCCTACATGGATGTCATACGAAACCTTTTATAATTTCTAGTTAATAGGAGGAGTCTTTATATGACCACACTCGTCTTTTATTTGTTATTGGTTCCACTAATCCTGGGATAGTTGCTTATAAATTTCTTCTATAAATACACCCATCTATACATACTTTGAAAATTATGCAATTTCTAGAGGCATAAAGTTTTAAAAATCACATCATTTGTGAGTAGCTACTTCATGAGGAAGACTTTTGAGATGAATTACCTCAGGTAGAATTTCAATAAAATATAATTAAGGGGGTAACCTTCCTTGTAATATTTATGTGTCCATTATTTCCTTTCATAAGATTTATACGGTCTATCCCATGGAAATCCCTCATGAGATCCCCATAATGCTCGAACCCCTAACCTAATCCTAACTTAAATCAACACATACACCCTAAAATTGAAACCAAACCCCTAATACTAATACCTAAAATGTAAAACCTAAACCAAACCCTAATCGTAAACCTACCCCTCATCCTAATCCTACTCCTAGCCTAAAGCTTACCCCTAATCCTAATCCCTAAAACCAAACCCATAAACCTAACCACCTAAAGATAAAACCATATACTAAACCTTACCTCTAAAATATAACCCATAAAGAATAACCCTTAGCCTAAAATGACCTAATATCCTAAAATTAAACCCTATCATAATCTTACCTAAAAAACTATAAATAGTCCCAAAATGATCTATGAGTCCCTAAAACATCACACAAAACTTCTGCTCATGATAGAATGCCAACACTAGATCATATTTTCATTGAAAGATGAAGGCAATGTCTAAGGAACCCTGACATTAGAGGATTCTATATTCTCTTTTCTTACATTAGACATAACTAATTATGCATACATACAAGAGTGTAAATGTAGTGTGTGAGATAATTCCCAGTTGGATGACACTAATGAATCCAAGTAAATCCTTTTATAATACAATATCAAATAACTAGTTTGAAATACAATTAATATTTTATCTTTATTAATTTATAAAATTGGAAAACCAATCACATAAAATTTTATTTTATGAAAAAAAATAAACTAAACTGTAGAAATTAATATAGATAAGAATCAAGAAAGAATCATCCAATGAAATCACATAATCATATTTCATTAGATAAATGAATTGAAAATGTATACAATGTTATCAAAATAAAATGCAACATGGGGTGATAACCTTGAGTGTATTGGAATAATATTAGATAATGATAAATATGGATCCACTTATCCAAATATGATATAACTTTCGAGGCCTAAAAAGTGATAAAAAACTTGGCATTGATGATTCCAAGATAACCCATTGATGAAATTATGTATCCCATATAATATTATTACAATGGTTCAATCTTGTGTTAAGATCAAGTAGAGGTCCTTTGCGGCTACCAAAATTTTTATTCTAACTACATTTTTTTGTGGTGATGAGGTGGTGGTACCCTTATATCCACATGGATGTCATGTGATAACTTATTTTATCACAATAATGTGCCAATGGTTCCCTTGTGCCTTCATGAATTTCAAATGAAACCTTCATCATTTTTAGTTCCTAGGAAGAGTATTTACATGACTACAATGGTTTTTTATGTGGCAGGGGCTTCATTCATCCTAGGATTTGTGGTTACAAATTTTCCTATAAATACAACCACTACGAAAATGAATTAATTTTTTAAGGCATGAAGTTTTAGAAATCACATTATTTATGAGTAGTTACAACATGAGAAATAAATTTCGATATGAATTATATTATGTAACCCCAATTATAAGTTTTATAGGAAAATAATTTACTCATATAAGACTTTGGAAGTCTAGATCACAGAAATACATCATGATAACCCCCTGATGGTCATCTCTTATGATAAAACCTTCAATGTTATATTAGGAAGACCATGTTTTCACATGCATTTTTTTGGTGAAGTTTTCATATCATCAATTATTGAAATATATTGTTAATGGGAAGGTTTTAGTGTTATATGGTGATTATTCCTCATTTAATTCTTATGAGGCACAATATATTAATGTATCCTATGATAAAAGGTGTGGAGTTTCATGTTTTTGAACTGGACTAAAATATGAAGGTTTTTGAACTTTTTCCTTTATTGAGCTGGCCATTCTTAAAACTAAGATTTAGAATGTAATTTAGAGAGCTATGACATCTTAAACATATGTTTTTGGACTTTAGAAAATGTCCATTATGTTTCTTTTGTAGATCAAGGTGTTTTAGGAGTGTTGGACCCAGAAAAAACATGGTTTGAAAAGCTATAAAGGGAACACAGTTTATTTGAAACTATGCAGCCCACTTTAGGTAACCATGTGATTATTTTATGTGAGTTAGTGGATTTGTGCAAGGGTTTCTCATTGTTTCCTAAATTGTGTTCCTAGCCCTCGAGGGGATGTGTTTTGGAGGAAGTAGGGAACACACGATTTGGGCACAGGTTGGAAAACTGTGCGGGTCAAACCATGTGGTCAAGTCTGTTTAAATAATTAAATTATTTTAAATGATGATTAAATGGAGGATTTATTTAATTAAATTTGGTAGAAAAGAATTTAAATAAATTATGTGTGAATATGGAGTTTTGGGTTTTCAAAGAATTGGTTTAATTAAATGATAATAATAAAAATATAATTTTGATTATTATTATTATTGTATTAATTAATATAATTAATTATGGTTATTTTATTAGGGTTTTATTATTAATTTTAGAGAGAAAACAAGGGAGGTGTACCTCTCCCGCCTTCCCTATGAGGTGCACGCGAACCCCTCCTAAAACCCTAGACTGGCAATTTTAATTCACTTTCAGCAACCAATATGGTTTTGGCCAAACCTAGGGTTTGAAGATAATACCTAGTTTTGTTTTTCTTCCTTCTATAGGATACACAAATGATGTCTCAGTACCCTTTGGTCCATGTTCCGTCATCCACTTCCAAGGGAGAGGTGGATGGAATCGATTTTCTTTGAATCTATTGGTTTAGGTCAGTCTATACACCTGATAATTGGTTTCACACATTTTAAATTAGGTTATTATGGTTTATATGGGTTTCAGTTAATTAATTGGGTGTGTGTTGGTCCACTCCAAACTAATTTTGGGCACTAATTTTGTTGTTATAGTGTTGTAATCAATTCCAAGTGTGCACACATTTATGTTTTAGTGCGTGAATGCAAGAATATTATTGTTTGAGTTAGAAAGCAATGGCTTGGCCAATTCCTTGAGGTAGAGTCCCTTTCCAAGTCCTCTAATTTTATTATTCTGTTAATTAATTATTTATTGAATTTTTTTAGATTTAAACTAATGTAGTGAAGTTGGTAGATATAATTCCTCTTAAATATGAATTCTGTATGATTCATGTTTTGAATACTGAATGTGAATAATGATTTTTTGATAAACAATATCACGATTTTATAATAAAACCCATCCAAAAGAGGTGAACTTTCTTCAAGATAAGTTTAGTGATTTGGATTTTATGATTTCTTGGATTTTTGTTTTGGTTTTTATTATTAACTTGATGTTTCATTGAAATATGGAATATTTTGGACATATCCCTAATGGAGTTAGAAAATAGGAGTTACATTTTTAAATAATTAAAGGGACAAGGAACTGCCTATGTTCTTGGACTTGTTTTAAATTGGATTTATTCATATGTGATGTTTTTTATAATGGTTTTTTTGTGTCTTGATATATTTGGGCCACTGTTTGGGTGTTCCTTGGCTTGAACTTTCTAAGGTTAAAATTTCCTACATTAAATGGATTTTTTTTTTTAAAATTGTGAATTTGATAATGGCCCGTACAATGTATGATCACTACTTGACCCACCTAAGTATGTTTCTCAATTTAATAATTAAATATATGAAGGAAATTGGAAATCATAATTAAGTATATGACTTGGATATATTAATTGTTAATGAAATATAGGTTTCATGTCAGTGGCACACCTTAACACATTAATGGAAGGTAAAAAAATGAACCTTAATTATTGAATATTACTTAAAGGGAATTAATATTTGTTTCTTGCTACTTGGACTTGTCACACTAATGAAAGAAATGTATTCAACCCAATTAAATATTACATAAAATAAATATTAAATTGGAATGGCCTGACTCAAGCTCACCTTGGATTCTAATTGGAGAATTCCATGAGCACTTGAGAACCCCATTCCAAATTCAAGGACTCAACTTTCTTAGGAAGAGACCTACCTAGAACCTTATCCTTGTATAACCTTGGTTGTCCGACATGACACCACATGATCTCTCATTTAGTACTACATGATGCCTTAGACTATGATCCTTGGATCTAAAAATGATAATTAGGTTCAATGGTTAAAGCCCATTGGATCCAGTCATTTTTTCCCATTTTACCTTGGATGAATTACATGGAATAGGTAGTAGGATGCCTTGGATATACTCCTTGGATCCATCATTGACAAGTAGGTTCCATGGTCAAAGCCCATCAAGATCAGTCTTTTCTTAGCCATGTTTTACCTTGGATAAACACCTTAGACTCGGTAGGTGTCTCATTGTGGAATTCCTTGGAATATGCTCCTTGGATTAAACTCTTACCCCCATTCCAGGATACAATTATTACTCAATTGGTGACCCTTGATGTCTATGTTTTCTTTTTTTTTACCTTGGGACTTCACTAGTAGATATCATTATAGGTTTCCTTGTCACATCTTGGATCCTTCACTATTTTACACTATCATGAGGTGATTTCAGTGATGGATATGACTCATGTGACCTATTCAAAATAAAATTTTAATTACATAATTAATGAACTAGCAACATGTTTAGACATCGACTGAAGGCTGAAGCTGGTACTCAGGTAATTAGTTGAATTGTACTGCTTACTTTATTATGGATTCTTGCATACTATTTAATTAATATTACACCATCTTGATTGGTCTAGACACCAATGGTGTCTGACTATTGAGATTTATATCTCACACACTACTAGTGCTGCCATTTCACTAGGGTACCTGAGTAGACTTTCTTGTTCATAGGGCCTTGGACCTTGCTTGTTATCATTTTCTTGTACCTGAGAGTTAGGAGAAAAGGACTAAGCTAGGTCCCCAGATTCTTGTGGGGATCACCTTTAGGATTTTAGTTCTTTTCTTCACTTGATTCATATATTTTATTGTATTAAAAAATATTTTATACTATTTAATACTTTTCTTCATGTACCATTACCATGTCATGCATTTATCTATTGTATAATCTGGTGTTTTCCACTTTTGTTTAGTGTTATAAAAACCTATCTACTACTGCTTTATCATTTCTCTTTACTAATTCCACTATTGATTGTTATTTACTCTATAATACTATTGTGCCACTGGGATAAGAGGGTATAGTCTCCCCACTATTATCTCCCAAGACCCTCGCTGCTAGTCGGTAACATCTAGTGTATTGGGAGATGTGCTTGAGTTCATGTGGGGATTGGTCCAACCACTATCTTAGTGGTGATATGGGTTGGGATGTTACATAGTTGTATCAGAGGATGTTTTATTTCCTTATTCTTACTATTTTGGGTTGGTATTTAGGAGACTGGTAATGTGTCGGCATGTGGTTAATAGCCACGCTTGGGACTGATCACCTCACATACAAGAAATGACCAAGTGGACAGGGTTGGGATTACTGTTCATGTTGGTTGCTATTACAGTTGATATGATTTCACCTTGAGTGACCGATGTACTTTCTACTACTTATAATTTGTGGAATTTGTGAAAATTTTTCTTGGCCTAGTATGGAGAGGATGAAACATATCATGAATCATATTAGGCACATAGAATTTCACATGCCATGCAAAGTGACATGCCATGTAGTTGCATTTTAATTTTCATTTTAATTCGAATCGTGTTCCTTGAATGTATTCCATGCCTTGTATTTATTTAGCACATTTCAGTAGATAGCATGTTTTAGTGATATAATTAACATGCTTGGGTGATAATATGCCATGCTTCCTGTCTTGCTTATGTGCCGTGATTCCGTTCTATAACATGTTTTTTTTGTGATTTCAGCATGTTTCACCATGTTTGCTGCTTGTAGTGGCATGTTAGCTTACTAATATATAATTTTTGCTTTAGATACATTTTTTAGTTGTAATTATGACGTGATCCATTTTTTAGTTTTAAGGTGTATGGGAACCTTAGATCTGGGAAGAGGTAACCTGTGATTTTGAACCATTGAAAAAGGTGGCTAAATTAAATTATAAGGTGAATTGTTTTTTATTAAATGGGAGACAAATGAAAAACTGTAAAGTGTATGGGTTCTTTACAAGTTGGTAGGTGTCCACCCATATAATTGTACCATTGCATGTGATCATGTTAAATCATAAAATGAATTTGGATTTGATAAATGTGATACAACATTCAATTTATGGAGTGTATAAGAGGTTCATGAATTGGGAAATGACAACCCATATTAAAAGTAATAACCATGATGTGTTTGAAAATGGTTATAAATGTGAAAAATATTTATGTTTTAACCAGAAAGTAATTGGTTAACTACCTTAAGGAACAACTAGGTCCAAGTAGGCTAGTTGGTGCATGTTCCTTATGAGATTACCATGTATGGGTGTTGTGACTCTTAATAATTAAACAATTATTTTTGGGATTCTTTTTAGATAACTCAGGATGGATTCTGGGACCCTCATAGGTCACCTTATATACTTAAAAGGAATTTATATGATAAATTTCCTAATTAGTGACAAAATTTCAATTAATGAAAAATGTTTTAAAAAATGATTTTTATAAAACTTGCTTGTTTTTCCCTTGGTGTGTTGGTTAAAAAAATCAACCACCATGTGTTTTGTTTTGAAAAATGGTACTTGATTTTTTTAATAAATCTTAACGATTAAAGATTAAATGTGATTAAATATAGAGGGATTTGAAATGAAACCTATAGTGGTGACCCCTATTTATGACCCTCATGTAAGTGTAGATAAAACTTCTTGAGTTTCCTTGGAATGGATGTGCGAGCATTTTATGCAGGATTCCTTTCCTTTAGAAATGTCTTAGATGATCGGATTTTGAGCCTAGAGACTTTTATTCGCATGACCCAGTGTTAGGGTCGACACTTATACGTCGTAAGGGGATAGCCCGTGGTAGGTATCACCCTCAGAACTTAAACACCTTACTAGTGTTGTGACTTTTTTGATGTTTGGAACCGTTCAGGTGTAGTTATACCAAGTAAGACTTTTAGTTTCTAATGACATTGTTTTTCAGATGGGTGGTCATGTTATCTTAACCTTGTTATGGGTTTGAGCATCAGGTAATGCTCGTTTTTAACTGGTTAGACATGCCTTGGTCATGTTTGGTTGTTTATTGGTTATTTTATCCTTTTTTTTAGCAATGGATGACTTGGTATGGTGTTGTCCTAGAAAATGGTTGTATGAGGCAGTAAGACTCCGAAATAAATCTCTTGTGCTATTGATTGCAGTCTTAGATCATCTCCATAGAAGTGTGAACTGATGTCAAATAATAAGTTTCATTCGAATTCTCAGGATGGATTTCAGAATACTCAGGTGTTTTGACATGATCATCTCATTGCCTTGACCTTCTTTTATGTTATGACACTGTGATCGTGGCTCCAAGGAGTATCACATGTTTGTTTTAGTTGTTTTAGTCTAGCGCACTTATGAGTGGCTAGTTTTCCTTCCTTTGTGACTAGGACACCCCTAAGGAGGGGAGTGTCATGTTGAATCTAGTGAATGTGTCCTTCCATGTAGATGAAAAAAAACCTAAGGAATACCATTTGTAAATGGGCGATATTACTTTAATTCCCTTGTGGTTTGTAGGTTTTAATTATGTGTTGGTTCTTGTTCGGTATCACGATGATGATGTGGTTTCTGTGTATTCAACCTCATGAAAACGACGTGGGTCTTGGGAGACTTTGGTGTTTAAATCTAGAGTGATCATAGAATTACTTGGGTATTAAAGGCATGTGTTCGGTTAATTGTTGGTGCATCAGCAGGTGAAGATAAGAATCTTCCTTGAAGTTGACCTGTTGTGGTTTGACTTTTTTTCCTTCCAAAAATTGGGTGTGGTTGAATTAAAAATGTTTTTATCCTCTTAGTGTACTCTTATTAAGTGACGAGCTTGTCCTCTATATTGACCTCATATTGGAGACACTAAGATATTTTCTATCTTACATTGCACTAATGTGTTTAAAGTCATTTGGTTAGATAAGTGGTTTTTATCTGGGTTGTACGTGGGATTCATGGTTCTTTGGGTTACACCTTTATTCATACTAGGGGAACACCATTTTTAAAATATCATAGTGATTAATTGACTTGGTAATGTCACTGGAGGTCAATTAAGAACTTTGGAGTATATGAGATTGGTGATGGAATCATTTTAAAGGCACGTTTCTAGTTTAAGGGTGAGTGTGGATTTTTTGGGTCAATGATGTCTTCCAAAGAAAGAGTCATGCTTTGGGAGTTTGAAGTTAAATGAAAGGAACCCTAGTGGAAATAACCAATGGGAGTATAGTTGAGGGGATGACGACGTTATCATATCTTTATCTTAATAGGATCATGTAGGCTCTGTTTTGGTGTTTAAGTTGAAAAGTGAGCTTTGGATTGGGTTGTAAAGGCTTAAGCGTAGAATGAACAGGAAATTATTAAAGTTGTATTGGGTGTTGAAAACAAAATACAACTATTTGAACAAAAATTTACAACCGTTGTAGTTTGGGTAATGTTTTATTTTTTTCTCTGAAGGATTCTCGGGGATGATAAGTTTTAAGGTGGGGAGGTTGTAGAGTCCTGTGTTTTTGAACCAGACTAAAATATGAAGGTTTTTGAACTTATTTGTTTACTGACTATGTCATTTTTAAAATTGAGATTCAGAATGTAATTATGGGAGTTGGAACATCTTAAAATTATGTTTTTGGACTTGTATAAAGGTCCATTATGTTTCTTAGGTGGATCGAGGAGTTTCGAGAGCATCAGACCTAAAAAAACCAAGGATTGAAAAGCTACAGAGGGAACATGGTTTATTATAAACTGTGAGACCCAATGTAGGTAACCGTGTGGCCCACTACAGGTAACAATGAAACCCTTTTTAAGTGAGGTAGTAGTTTTGTGCACGGGTTATGCATAGTTTCTTAAAACTTGCACCTAGACCACATGGGGGTGTGTCTTGGAGGCAATATAGATCGCATGGTTTTCACACGGTTTGGAAAAACATGCAGGTCAAACCATGCAGACAAGTCTATTTAAAAAATTAAATTTATTTTAAATGATGATTAAATGTAGGATTTATTTAATTAAATTCAGTTGAAAATAATTCAATTAAATGATGTGTAAATGGAGAGTTAAGGGTTTGTCAAAGAAGTGTTTCAATTAAATGATTATAATTATATAATTGTGATTACTATTAATATATTAATTACTATAATTAATTATGGGTTATTTTATTAGGGTTTTATTTTTTATTTTAGAGAGAAAAAAGGGAGGTTCACCTCTCCCTCCTTCCATGTGAGGTGCATGTGACCCCCTCTTAAAACCCTAAGCTAGCACTATATGAGCTCCTTCCCTCACCGTAATAATTGTCGCACAACCTCACATGGCCGAAGCACTTCAAGGCCGCAACCTCCTCTTGGCCATGACCTATAGTAGGCATCCGTGAACCCCTGGTCGAGACCCAACGGTGCACGACCCCTCCTCCTTCTGTAGTTGATTCCTCTCGAATATTTCATGAATGAGGTCTGATTCTTTGAGGTAAGACCTTATCTGATGTTCTCCTTTGTTTATTTAATGATTTTATTCACTTTTGGAAACCGATATGGATTTTTCTGAACCTAGGGTTTGAAGATAATACCCATTTTTGTGTTTCTTACTTCAATAGGATACACAAATGATGTCTCGAGACCCATTGGTCCATGTTCTAGTATTTTATGCCAAGGCTGAGGTGGATGGACTCAATTTTATTGGAAATAGTTGGTTTGGGTAAGGCTATACACCTGCTAATTGGGTTTTCACCCTTTAAATTAGGTTCTTATGGTTTATATGGGTTCCAGTTAATTAAATGGGTGTACGTTAGTCCTCGTCACTGTAATTTTGGGTGCCAATTTTGTTGTTAAGATGTTGCAATAAATTTCAAGTGTGAACACATTTATTTTGGAGTGTGTGTACATGATAAGATTACTATTTGAGTTAGAAATCATTGGATTGGCCAATTCCTGGAGGTATGGTCCTTTCCAAGTCCTTTAATTTTATAAATGCATTAATTAATTACTTATTTCATTTTTGTAAGATTTAAAATTATGTAGTAAAGTTCGTAGATCTAATGCCTCTTAAATATGAATTCAGTGTGTTTAATGTGTTGATTTCTAAATGTGAATAATGATTTGTTAATAAAAAATATCACGATTTTATAATAAAACCCCTCCAACAGAGGTGTGATTTTTTCAAGATAGAAGTAGTGATTATTCTTTTATGCTTTCTTGTATTGTTGTATTTGTTTTTCTTATTACCTTGATGTTGCATTGAAATATGGCATGTTTAGGACATGAATCTAATGGTGTCAGAAAAGAAGAGTTACCTTTTTAAATAATTAAAGGTCCAAGGCACTACCTAAGTTATTTTCCCAATTTTAAATTAGATTTATCCATGTGTGATGTTTTCCATAATTTTTGTCTAGTTTTTTTCACATTTGGGCCACCGTTTGTGTGTGCCTTGGCTTAACCTTTCTATTGGTATGATTTCCAACATTAATGGATTGTTTTAAAATTGTGAATTGCATAATGTCTCATACTATTTATGCTCACCACTTGACCCACCTAAGTTAAGTGTTTCAATTTAACAATTTAATGTGTGATGGAAATTGGAAAGCATACATAAGTATATGACTTGTCGATATTAAATCTGAATGAAATATAGTTTTCATGTCCATATCACCCCTTACCACATTAATGGAAGGTAACAGAATGAACCTTAATTATTGAATATTCATTAAAGATAATTAAAAAAGGTTTCATGCTACTTGTCCTTGTAACACTAATGAAAGGAAAGGCTTGAACCCAATGAAATATTACAAGATGTCAATATTAAAAAGGAATATCCTGACTCCAGCTCGCCTTGGATTCTGATCAGAGAATTCCATGAGTACTCAAGAACCCCATTACAAATTCAAGGACATGGATTATTTAGTTTGAGACCCACCTAGAACCTGATCCTTTTCTAACCTTGTATGCCCAGTATGACACCGTAGGATCCCTCATGTTGTACTACATGATGCCTTGGACTACACTAATTGGATTCAACAATGACAAGTAGGTTCAATGGTTAAATCCCATTAGGCCCAATAATTTGGTTAGCCCATTTTACCATGGTTTAATTCCTTAAACTCAGTAGTCAGATTCCTTGTATACACTCCTTGGATCCAGCATTGACAAATAGGTTCCATGGTTAAATTCCATCGAGCCCATTCTTTTTATAGCCACATTTTACCTTGGATGAACTCCTTGGACTTGGTTGGCATCTCATTGTGGAATACCTTGGACTATTCTCTTTGGATTACACTCTTACCTCCATGTCAGTCTATAGTTATTACTGTGTTAGAGACCCTTGAGTTCTACATCGCCTTGGTTGTTACCTTGGGTCTTCACTAGAAGATATCATTATAGATTTCCTTATCACATCTTGGAACCATCACTATTTTATACAATCATGAGGTGATGTCTGTGCTAGATATGCCTCACATAACCTATCAAAATAAATTGGTAATTACTTATTTAATGAACCAGTTACATGTTCAGACACTGGCCAAAGGCTGAAGTAGGTACTCAGGTATTTGGTTGTATTGTATTTCTTAATTTATTACGCATGATTGCATATTATGTAATTAATATTACATTGTCTAGATTTTGCTAGATACTGGTGGTGTCGGCCTATAGAGATTTATATCTCACACCCTACTTGGGCCAACATTGCACTGGGGTACCTGAGTAGACTTTATTGTTCATAGGGCCATAGAACTTTATTGTTGCAGTTTGAATGTACATAGGAGTTAGGATCCAAGGACTGAGCTGGAGCTCAGGATGCTCATGGGGATCGTTTTGGGTTTTTAGTTCTTTTCTTCACTCGAGTCCTATATTTTATAATATTGAAAAGCATGTTGTAATATTTACTACTTTTTGTCATGTACCATTACCATTTAATGCATTAATATGTTCTATAAATCATCCTTTTCCTCTTTTTTTAGTGATATAAAAACTTATCTTCTGCTACTTTATCATTTATATTTACTACTTCCTCTATTGATTGTTATAAACTATGTAATACTGCTCTGAAACTCTGATAAGAGGGTATAGTCTCCCCACTATCATCTCCCAAGACCCTTTCTTCTAGTAGGAAACCTCTAGCATATGGAGAGACGTGTTTGAGGTCATGTAGTGACTAGTCCAGCCACTGTCTCAATAGTGAGCTGGGTTGGGAAGTTACAATAGGGAAGGGAATAAACTAGTAATAAATGATATTTCCCATGTTGCTACCCCAAATTGATTGAAATCCGCACATCTTAATCAATGGAGTGTGCTTGAAAATGATTATGTGTTTCCCATTAACCAAATTGAGGCACTAAATCAGAACCAGGAATGCTATCAAGTCATTTAGAGGAGCGACCTAGTTAGTGTAATTTATTTATAGTTTCTTTCCTTCCCATTTTTTGTTGGATTCTTCCATATACTAAGCCTCACAAGCATTGGATGTGGAGTCATCGCCATATAAAACTCCAACCTTCCTATTAAATATATATTTCAATAGAGATGATAATATGAGGGAACAATGATAATCATTTTATGTCATGGTATTCCCAATAGAATATTTAATGTTATATCATGACAAATGATTATGAACACCATGATTCCCACCCAAATCCTAAACACAATCCTAACCTAAATGAAGACCTACACCCTAAAACTAATAACTAACCCCTAAAATTAATCCATAAAACATAACCCCCAATACTACACACAAATCCTAAACCTAGACACTAAATACAATCCTTAAAACAAAACCCCAAAACCAAACCCTCCAAACCTAACCCCTTTCCTAAAACTAACCCCTAAAACAAAACTCCTAAACCTAATCCCTAAAAATTAATCACTAATCCAAGCCCCTAGAATAAAACTACCCCCATCCGAAACCTAATTCTTAAACCTAATACATAAACTTAACCCTTAAAATATAAACTATATCCTAAAACTACCCTCAAACTAATCCCTAACATAAACCCTAACCAATAAAACCAAAACCCAATCCTAAACCTACCACAAGTCTAAACGTAACCCCTAACCTAAAACTAACTCCTATCATAATCCCAACCCTTAAACCTAATCATTAAAACCTATCACCTAAACCTAACCACTAGTCTAAACCTAACCCATAAAAACTAACCATCGGCTTAGACCTAAAACCCCTAGACTAAAACTAAAACTACCTAACCCATTAACCTAACCCCATAGCCTTAACCTAACCTTGTAGCCTAAACCTAACCCTTAAACCCAATCCCTAAAACATAACCCCTAAACCTCCAAACATAAGTCAACACCTAAACCCTAATATGAAAACTTTACCCATGTCTTAAAACTAACCCCAATCCTAAACATATCCCATAAAATCCAACCCCTAAATCCAAAACCTTACACCTAAATCCTAACCCCAAAACCAAACCCCAAACCAAATCATAATCCCTAAAACCTAACACCCTAACACCCAATCCTAAACCTAACCCATAAAACCCCAAACCTAAATTGATAGCGACATCCTAATCCATAATACCTAACCCCAAGACTAAACCTTATCCCTACCCTAAACCTAACCCTTAAACCCAATCCCCAAAACATAACCCCTATAATAAACTTAACCCCAAGCCCAATACTAACCCAAAAAACCTAACCGCTAAGCATAACCCCCTGTATAAGACTAAACCCTAGACTAAACCAAACCCATAGACCAAATCCCTAATATCTATCCCCTAACCCCAACCTAATTATAAACTATACTGAAACATACATCCTAAAACTAAAACCTAACACTTAGACTAAACCTAATGCCTAAAACTTAACCCATAAAACTAACAACTAAACCTACCCCATCATCCTAGACCTAACCCCCAGTCAAAACCTACCAACTGGACAAAACATAACCCATAAACATAACAACCTAACCCCTTGCATAATACTACCCTAAATAGACACCTACAACCTAAAAATAAAACTTAACCCCTAAACCCTATCCCTATCATAAACCTAATCTACAAACCTTACCCCTAAAACTAATCCCAAAAACCTAAAACCTAGACTAAACCTAACCCCTAGCCTAAACCTAGCCTATAAAACCTAACACTCAATCTAAACATAACCCCTAGCCTAAAAATTTCCCCTAAACCTCATCCAGAAAATATATCCCTTAACTCCAAACCTATGTTGACACATACACCCTAATCCTAACACCCCATACAAATCTTAACCCATAAACCTGACCCCTATCAGCCTAATCCTACCCCTTAAACCTAATCCCCTAGACTAAACCTGTCCCATAAAAACATTCACTAAAACCTAACCCTTAATCCCCACAACCTAGTCCTAACCGAAGTCAATAACTACACTCTTAAACTAAAAACTAACCCCTAAACTACACCTATCCACAACATAAACATAACCCCTAAAACCTAAAACCTAAACCTTCACCCATACTTAACATAACCCATAAACCTAACCAACCAACCAAAACCTAACCCTTAGCCTTAACATAAGCCTTATCCTAAGCCTAACCCCTAGCCTAAATCTAACCCCATAACCCCATAATATAATCCTAACCTAATTTAACAGTTACACCCTAAAACTAAAACATAACAAGTAAACCTAATACCTATCCTAAACTTACCCATTAACCTAAACCTAACCCCATCCAAAACCTATCCACTAAAACCTTACCCCCAAACCTGACCCCCAAGCTTATACCTAAACTCCAATCCTTCCCCAAACCCAATCCTAACCTAAATCATCACCTACACCTTAAATATAAAATATATCCCCTAAAAACAACCCTTAAACCTACCACGAACCCTAGACTAAATCTAACCCCCAAAATATAACTCCCAATCCTAAACATAACCCTCATCCCCATCATAAACATAACCCCTAAAGCCTAACCCATAACCCCAACCCAATCTGAAACTAAATCGATATCAACACCCTAAAACTAAAATATAGAACCTAAAACCTAACAACTAAACATAATACCAAACATAAAACTAACCCTCATACTAAACCTAACCCCTATCATAAACCTAAACCCTACCCTAAACCTAACACCTAATCCTAACCCACCAACCCAAGCATAATTCCCTGGCCTAACACTACTCTCAATCCTAAACCTAACCCCTCGCTTAATCCCCAGCCTAAACCTAACCACCCTAGTCTAAAACTAGAACCTAAACCTTACCCATAATCCTAACCCCTATCCGAAAACAAACCCTTAACTCCTAAAACCTAATTCTAACCTAAATTGGAACTTACACCATAAAATCGAACACATCCCCTAAAACCTCACCCTTAAATCGACCCCCTCCCCTAGCTTAAACCTAACCCCTAAACTAAATTAAACCATACATTCAATCCTTAAACTAAAACCTAAAATCCATCCCCTAACCCATGATCCCAACCAAATTATAACATAAATTGACACATACTCCCAAAAATAGAAATCTAGATCCTAAAATCTAACCCCAACCTAAACCCAACCCCTAGCCTAAACCTTCACTCTGGCCTAAACATGACACCTTGAAACCACTACACTTATTTATATATAACCCCTAAAATGAACATCTATATCCCAAACCTAACCCTAAACCCCAGCCTAATCCAAATCCAAATCAACACCTACACCCAAAAATTAAGATCTACACCCTAAAACCTAACCCCTAGCCCAAACCTTACCCCAAACCCCCATAACCTAATCCTAAACTAAATAAAAACCTATACCCTAAAATTAAATTTGATCCCTTAAAACCTAAACCTAACCCTTGAAATAAATCTACACCAATATTAAAACTAACACCTAGAAAACCCCATCCTAATCCAAATCGTTTAAACCTAAACCCTAGCTTATAACTAACCCCAAAAACATAATCGATAACTTCCCTTAGCTGGCCCTAATCTCTAAAACCTAACTAACTTGGGGTAATAACTCTGAAAAGTTGAATCAGGACAGATTTATCATAACTTGGTACATTAAAATGGGCATTATTTCACACCTGGTTTTACACTCACTGGGGATACACTTAGGATAGTTCAAATTTTCTTTACAAACCATTATGTAGGATCGAAAAGTAAAAAGTGTACCTAAAGAAACCATGTTTATGATTATTAGATTAGCTACCAATAAAATTTTCAATTTATGCTACTTATTTTACTAGTTTTGGGATTATACATTATGTTTTACAATGATATGATCTAATTTAGTGTATGTCATCCTTTAGAGATATCTCTTAGAAGAAGGAACATGAACCTCACCAATGAACTTGATCCAAAGTGTAAAAAGGATAACATCTTTTATGTCCTTAATCCAATATTTTTAAGGGAAAAAGTCTCCCAAGAATTATCATCATATGAGAACATAATATCACATGATAATAAGATTGGTAAAGAATTATCTAAATGTTATGGCTTTGGAGGAAAGAAATAAAAGAAGAGGATGATAGGTCAAAAGATGTATAAAGGGAATAAGAAAAGGAATTATTTTCCCACATGGGATAATTGTGGAAAGAAGCACCCTAGTACTAGCTTGATGTAAATGAGAGTTTGTTATATGTGTGGAGAAAAATTCCACCATGTTTGTGATTACAAGGGAAATAAATAAATTTTCAATGTGCAATGCTTCAACTATAAGGAGTTGAGACACTATGAAAAGAAATGTCTCATGCGTAAAAGGAATCTACACCAAAAGAGGATAATGGATCATGGTCAATATTGTGATAATACCATAGAAGAATAGTAATTATTAATGTGATTATGTTTGTATTCTAGAGTTATGCCATTTGAGTATTTTATCAATGATGTGCTGGTTATAATAATTATGGAATATATGAGGATTATACTGCAATACTTTTTTGTGAAGGGTTTGAGATCATATGCTGAAGGATACCAATAAACATTATTTAGTAGAAAGTTAAACTTTTTGGAAAACAAATAGATAAGGGAAATATAACCCTTCATATGATCATATTGTTGAAGTAATGACATTTGGATAAAGATATGATTGATATGGATAAATTATATTGGATATTACAAAATACCTTATAACTGATTAATGATTTGTCAAAACAGCTATTTATTATATCATTTAAGGAGTTTAAAACACTTTTGGATTTCAGTAATACATCCAATAACATGTGTTTTTCTTAATTAATAATGAGACATGGATTCTTTCAATAAGGTTTTATATTAATTCAAGTTGTCAGCATATTTCAATAAGAACACATGACGAAGGTATTCACATGTTTGGAATGTAAAAATTTAGAGCTTCTTCATGTTGATTAAAGGATAATGATAAGTTCATTTTTAAAATTCAATGGAATTATTTATAAAGTGTTGGATTATAATATTTTGGAAAACATTACCATTTATGAAATGGTCTAAGTTAAACTTTTTATACGGTTTTAGAGATTAATATATTACTTCACTATATAAAGAATATTTTTTTAAGAGATGAAGTAGAAATAGTTCAAGTTATAATCAAGGGAAAAGATTCTATTCATAGAAATTTATATTTACATATATTCCTAGATAGTGAAATAATTATGCAACTATAAAAAAGGTTATTGAAATAAAAAGGTTGTCCTTTTACATTCATATCTGATGAATCAAATGGTCCTTTAGATAATCACAGATTTATGGTTTTTTGACCTTAAATTTCCATTGATAACTTACTTTCTGATGACCAATTACATTAGTTATTTGTTATTTTATTCCATGTCCATGTTTTTATTTACCACCTATTTTTTTCTACTTGGGATCCTAGATATGTGACCTTCATACATCCCTATCTATATTATTAGTAATATGCATTATTGACCCAATTTATGAAGTTGTATTTTCCACAATTTTATTTTAAAATATCAAACCCTTTATTAATAAGATCAATTTTAAATTTAAAGTATACAATTTATTTAAGGTGATGAGAGTGTAACACCCTAAAATTAAAAAATAAGGACATGGTATTTGATAACATGTATCACACACATCACCAAGCATGTAAGGGAATATAATACCATAAGAATTTATAATATATTTATTATATTAAATAAATTAAATCTATGATATATCTTGAAATGAATGTGATTCCAAGTTAGTGTGTGTCACACACAATAATTAGTTTCTTCAATGGCTTGCATTACACGTAATACCAAGTTTTACCAGACAACAATATATTATTAAAACATTATTATTTAATATAATAAGATATAACCTATCCTTTATAATAGTATTTTTGAAAATTTTTAACTATATTATGGAAAGATATGGTTTAAATTTTTTTTAAATCATTTTCTATAGATTAATTAGAAAAGAATATGAAAACCAATTGAATATAAAAGAAAATATTTCTATTTTTATGCTCACAAAGCTATTTTATCCTAATAAATTAAAATAATTACAATTAATAAATTATATTAATTAAATATATATATATTATATATCCAAAAAAATATTTTTTATACTCAGAAAATAAAATATTATATGAATAATATAAGAACAAACCAAATATTACACATAAAAACCTATATTTTTATAATGGGGATTTTACCAACTTTTAACGGAGAACTTAGTTTAAATCAGTTTTTTACACTTTTATAAATTTAATATATCAAAATAAACTTCCAAATTGAAATATAAACATAAAAATAAGGTTAGGGGAGACTTTTTGGTACTTTTTCTATGAAGTTTCATTTTTTATGAATAGTGAAAAATACTAAATTTTAATTCAAATATTTTTTTTTATTATAATTTTTTATAAGGTTAAATTATACTTTAAATTGGTTTTAAAGATAAATTATATCAATTATATATAAATTAATCCAATTTAAATCATTGGAATAAATTTCAATTTGAAATTGGATAAAAAAGCATACCTATCTTTTGAATATTTTTTACTTTAAAAACCAGCACTGTCGTCCCGTGTACATTATTAAATTTAAATTTAATTTATACCACGTATATGATTGTAATTTTTAAAAATTGATTCCATATTTTTAGTAAAAATAAATTTATAATTTATAATAAGTTAAACTTAGTTTTTGAACAAAAATATTAGTGAAAGTGATTAAAACTAATTAGCATAATTAAGAGAAAAATTAGCTTAATGAAAGACTAAATCTTAAAATTAAGGCCCAAAATGTCCTTGAAACTTTTATTAAATCCATTTTATGAAAATATTTCAAACCTTTAATCCATTTTATATATTTTTTTCATTATTTGAGAATTTTTTTTGTAATAATGTGGGTGGAAATCCTTTTCCAAAAATTTACAATTGCACCACTCCTCCAATATAAAAAGGAACTAACCCCTCCCACTTACTCACACATATAAAGCCACTTTTCTCCAAAAATATTTTCTAAAATATCTCCTAAAAATACCTACCATAATCCTAGAATTTTCAGATTGTTAATTAATCCATCTAAGTAATCCCTTTGGTTCCAGCCAAAATGAGTTACCAAAAGAATAGGTAACATATTTCCTCAAGATATTTAGTTTTATTTTCACTGTACACCCACTAAAATATTTTTATTCCATGTTTAAATAATAAAAATAGTATAATAAATATAATAATATATTTTTATATTAATGGTTTGACCTATAATTACACACACTTCCATCAAATGGGTAACAAAATTACCATTCATGCACAATAAACAACTGCCTCATGAAATAATGTCGTTCATTTTTTACTGTAACACCTTTCATGGTTTGGAATTATGATAGAAACAATGTTTATATATGATATATATGATATTTATAATGTATTTATACTTTTTTAATTCTTATATATAACAAACCATTATTCTTTCCATTTTGTTGGAATACGATAACATAGTTTGCGGATGTGTGGACTAATACCTCCGCAAAGTGATGCGATTTGTCACACTACAAATGGAATGTATAAAGGATGGGTTTAATTAAAAAAATGTGAAAAAATAAAATATATATGATATTCATGACATAAATACATATCTAGTAATAAAATAAATCATTTTCTTTATTATCATTTTCACACACTAAAAGTGATAAGATTGATCGTTGACGTGTAGACTACAACCTCCTTAACATGATGTGATTAATTTTACAACACAATAATTATATATATAAGTATATATGATTAAATAACATGGTATTTATTATATAATTATCATTATGTAGAGATAGAATGTTACTTACCTTCTTTCTGTAACAATGATTTAAAAATGGGAATGTTACTCTTGCTTACATACGGCCTACCGTCTCCATGATTGTAACGTTGGTTAATTTTTCAAACCTATATTTCTTAGTTGGTTTTAAAAGTAAAATTTATGTATAAATATTATCATTATTTAATGATTATTATTATGTATGTTTTTATATAATTACCCCTTTGACCATAATTGACTTACCAAAATCATTTTGGACACATAAACTAAATATGGTAAAAACTCCCGATATAAACTTAGTTATTTATGTAGTTCTTTAAAACATTTTAATAAGTGAAATAAAATTAATGATAACATGAAAATGTATCTGAAGAAATTAAATAATTAACATATGTTTAATATTTTTAAACATAAAGACACACGTGACAAGTCAGACTCAAGGTAAGGGATTCTTGTCTCACTTTTCTTTCTATGAGGCACACACTATTTACACCACTTTCTTATTTTATGTGATGTATCTACTTCCCATTTTGATACATTATATCATGAATAATTTTATATTCATGATATTTTAAACTTTCATTTAATGTTATACCTTAATGGGTATTATGACTTAAATGTTTCAAAGTGGTATGTGACACTCTGGAATGTTTAAATATTATTTTCCACAAGAATGCGTTTAATGATTACCTTTGAAATATAAATTTCTTTTATGATTGTTAAATTTATCTTGAAATAATTAATTTCTTTTAATAATTTTTATAGTGCATTAAAATTTTCTTAAATATCTGTATTCTCATGAAACAGATATTATTATTGATTAAACCATAAACTGTTTTATGAATGGTGTTTACTTTGTCAGTTATTTGATTAAATAGATAATTATTGATAAATATGTATATTCTATTCAATATAAATACATTTTGATAAGGCACATTTTTTTTGAATTTAATAGATTATTATATATATGAGTAATTATTTAGATATAAAACACATGGTTTGAGGACTATTTAATAAAGTCCTACAGACTGGGGATCAGTTAATACAAGCCCCTCGATGCATCAATATTATCATATGATGAATTAGTTTGTCAAATCAGAATAGTTTAAACTACATTTTATTGAGGGTAAAGTTATCATGTTCTAGGGAAATATGAATTCTAATAATTAATAATTTCCTTTATTGCGAATTAAATTATTATTATTATCTATGATACTATTTCATCTACATATCTATAGATGCATTTTATTCGCATATTATTGATTAAATTGCATGTGTTTTAGTTTATCACCTTACCATATTGATTATTACTTATCTAGTTTATTTTAATGGCATGTGTTATCAGTTATTTTCCTTTCCATGTCGATTTACTCTCATCAATTCATTATTTCTTTTGCTTTACTTTCCCTTAATGAGAATTTGAGATCACTATTATTTTTTTTTCTTTCCTCAGGTTATGAAGAGGAATCCTTTGAATGAGATTCAATTATACTGTTTATTTCATTTTATTATGTATCATATTTTTATTTTATATTTCCCAATGTATTATGGGTATCATATATGTAATTGTTTTTAAAAAATTTCTAAATCTATTGGTAATTTGATATTTTAATCCTTGTAATCAAGCCAATATAATAAATTAAGGCACTGACTTCGGGATTTTGGGATTGGGGTGTCATAGTTTCTATCAAAGTATGTTTAGTATAAACCTTAAAAACTAGATTTATAAAACATATATTAGGAAACATAACACTAATATATACTTTTAGGATCATTATATAGGAGTATCCTAGAAATTTTGTAAGGTAGATATTATGTGAGTCTTCCTAGAAATAAATCCCTATATGGATACTATAAGTGGGAATGGTTTTGGTACATACATACCTAGCAGTAACAACTTTGAAAAGGTGTGTTGGGCCTAACTCAGTGTAACATGGTACATAAAAATGGTCCTTATTATGAACCTATTTTGATGCTAATGGGGGATACACTAAGGATAGTTATCATTTTCTTTACAAACAATTAGGAAGGATTTAAAAGTAAAAATTCCCCCAAAGAAACCATGTTTTTGATTATTACATTAGATATAAATAAATTCTTCAATTTATGTATTTTACTAGTTTTGGGATTATAAATTATGTTTTATAATTATATGATCTAATTTTGTGTATTTATTCATTTATAAATGGCTCATAGAAGAAGTAATGTGAACCTCACCAACACACATGATCCAAAGTGTAAGAAGGATCATATTTTTTTGGTCTTAATAAAATATTTCGATGGGAAATAGTCTACCAAGAATTTTCATCATATGAGTACATAATATCATGTGCTTAAGATATGGGTAAAAAATTCCCCAAGTCCTATGGATTTGAAGGAAAATAAGAAAATAAGAGGATGAAAAGTCAAAAGATGTATGAAGGGAAGAATAGAAATAATTATTTTCACACATGTGATAATTGTGGAAACAAACAACCCGATACTTACTTTAATGAAATAATAATTTGTTATAAGTGTGGAGAAAAAGTCCACCAAGTTCGTTATTGCAAGGGAACGAAAGAAAATTACAATGCTCAATGCTTCAATTGTAAAGAGATGAGACACTATGTAAATCAATGTCTAATGTGTGAAAGGAATATACCATAAAAGATACTAATGAATCATGGTCAAGATTATACTAATAACAGAGATAAAAAGAAATGACTAGTGTTCTTATGTTTTGATTCAATAATTATGTCATTTGAGTATTTTATCAATGATATATTGGTTATAAAAATTATATAATATATGAGGATTGTACTATAGTAATTATTCATTAAGATTTTTAAATAATATGTTGAATGATACCAAGAAGATTTATTCATTTTAAAGTTAAACTTATTAAAAAACACATGGTTAAGAGAAAGATAACCCTTTACATGATCCTAATGTTTATGTAATGAAGTTTGGATATAGATATGATTGATATGGATAAAGTATATTAGATATTAAAAAATACCTTATATATGATTAATGATTTTTTTTAAAATAGTGGTTTATTATATCATTTATGGAGTTTAAAACACTTTTGGATTTAAGTAATACATCTAATAACATGTGTTTTACTTAACTAATAAGGAAGAATTCACATTTTCTGTAAGATTTTATGGTAATTCGAGTTATTAACATATTTTAAGAGAATTCATGATGAAGGCATTCAATGTTTAGAATGTATAAATTTATATATGATTCGTGTTGGTTAAAGGTTAAAGATATGATCATTTAAAAATTTAGTGACCCACTTTCTAAAGTGTTGGATCCTAATATTTTGTAAAATTTTACCATTTATGAAATGCTTTAAGTTGAACTTTGGATGTGGTTTTAGAGATTGATATATTACTTCACCAAATGAAGAATATTGTTCTAAGAGATGTAGTAGAAATAGTTCAAGGAATAATCAATGGAAATTATTATGTTTATATAAATTTATATTTACATATACTCTTAGAGGGTGAAAAAATTATATAACTCTAGAATTACGGTATTGAAATAAAAATGCTATCCTATTATGTTCATATTCAATGAATCAAATGGTCCTTTAGATCATTGATGATTTATGGTTTTGAGACCCTTAACTTTCTATTGATCACTTACTTTCTTATGACCAATGACTATAATTATTTATTCTTTTCTTCCATGCCCATATTTTTATTTCCCACCTATGTTCTCTTACTAGTTTCCTAGTTTTGTGTGCTCTATACTTCCTTATATCTATTTTTAATAATATTATTTATTGAACTAATTTAATATATTGGATTTTAAAAAATAGTATTTTAAAATATCAAACCATCGATTACAAAGATAAAGTTTAAATTGTGGGGACACAATTTATTTAAGGTGGGGGAGAATTTAACACCCCGGAATTTAAAAATAGAGACATTTTATTTGATAGTGTGTGTCACACGCATGACCAAAAACGTAAGGGAATATAATACCCTATGACTTTACAATGTATTTAATATTTTAAATAAATTTAATCCATGATATATCTTTCAATCTATGTGATACTGAGTTAGCATTCATTTCACAAAATAGCGAGTTTCTTTAATGGCTTGTATTACACATAAGACCAAGTTTTATCGAACAACAATATATTATTAATATATTATTATTTAATATAATAAGATATAACCTTTTTTTAAATTAATAGTTATGAAAAGGGTGAAATAACTTATGAAAATATATTCCCTACACAAATATAGATTGAATTCATCAATTAAAAATAAATTATAATTGAATATAAAAACCTATTGAATATAAAAGAAAATATTTTTATTTTTATGCTTACAAGGTTGTTTTATATAAATAATTTATATTAATTAAAATTATTGAATTATACTAATGAAATATATATATTTTATTCAATCAAATATTTTTTATGTTCATACAATTTATTTTATAGGCATAATATAAGAACAAACCCAATATTACACATAAAAACCTATATTTTTATAATGGAAATTTTACAACCTTTTAATGGTGAAACTATTTTATATATAATCATTGACTATTTTTTAAATTTAATATGTAAAAAGAAACTTAATTTTAGAAAAAAAAACCTCAAAATTATGCTAGGGTTAATCTTTTGTGTTTTTTTTGTGATGTTTTATTTTTTGATGAATAGTGAAAAAATACTAAATTTTAATTCAAAACTTATTTTCATTTTAATTTATTTGTAAGGTTGAATTATATTTAAAATTGTTTTTAAAGAAAAATTTTATCAATTATATATCAATTAATCCAAATTCGGTCTTTCTAATCAATCTCACTTTGAAATTAGATATAAAAACATAGAAAAATGTTTTAATGTTTTTACTTTAAAACCCTGCATTATCATCCCGTCTGCGAGATTAAATTTAAATTAATTTTTTCTACTTATGTTGTTTTAATTTGGAAAAATAGATTCCATATTTGGAATAATAATAATTTATCATATATAATAATTTCAAATTAGTTTTTTACTAAAAATATTAGTGAAAGTGATTAAAATTAATTAAAACGATTAAGAGAAAAATTATCCTAATAAAGGACTAAACCTTAATCTTAAGGCCTAAAATAACATATAAACTTTTCCAAAATACATTTATGGACATATTTAGACCCAATAATTAATTTTATTTAATATTTACCATTATTGGAGCCACTATTAATGGTAAAAATGTGGGTGGAATTCCCTTGCTAAAAATTTTCAAGATTGCCACTCCTCCTCCACTATAAAAAGGCACTCAACCCTCACACTTCATCAAAACTCTCAAGAATATTTGGATAAAAAAATATATACCCAAATAGCTCATAAAACACATACCCTAATTATAGAAACCTCACCATGGTAATAATTCCATCAGAGGAAGTCATTTGGTGAAAACTAAAAGGAGTTACCCAAAGAAGAGGCAACATCCTTCCTCAAGCTCTTTAGATTTATTTTCATTTTCAACCCCCTAAAATCTAATTATTCCTTGATTACATAATAATAAAATCATCCTCAATATACTTAAATGTTTTTATATTTATGGTTATATCTAAACTTATAAATACATCCATCAAATGGGTAACAAACTTATCGTTCTTGCACAATAAACTACTACCTCACGAAATGATGTATTTCATTTTTCCTTTTCCACCATTCAAGATTTGGAATTATGGTGATATATATATATATATTATATGATATTTATAATTTATTTATTATTATTATATATATATATATTATAAATTTATGCTTTCCATTGTATGAGAATACAATAACATTGTTTGTGGAAGTCTGGACTACCACCTCCTCAAAGCGATGTGATTTTTTCATTCTGTACATGGAATGTATAAAGGATGGGTTTAATTAAATATATGTGACATAAATAAAAAATATATGAAATTAGTTACATAAATAAATTTCTGTAAATATAATATATCATTTTATCTATTATCCTTTTCACACACTAAAAAGTGATAACGTTGGTCATGGACGAGTGGACTACCGCCTCCTTGGGACAATGTTATCCCTTTTACATCACAAGTATTATATATATAAGTATATAAGATTAAATAAAATTTTATTTATTATATAATTATCATTCTATAAATTTGTAATTTTACTTACTCACTTTATATAATGATCATTGAAAAATTGGAACATTACTCATGTGTACGTATGACCTACCATCTCCATGATTGTAACATTGGTTCATTTATCATACCCATATTACATGGATTGTATTAGAAGAAAAATTGATATATAAATATGATATTATTTCATTATTATTATTCAATATGTGTTTATATAATTACCCCTTTGACCATATCTGACATACCAAATTCATTTTTGACACATAAACTGAATATGGTAAAAGCATCGAATGCAAAATTAATTGTTTAAGTATTTGTTTAAAACATTATAATATGTGAAATAAAATTAATGATAAACATGAAAAAGGTTATAGAGAAAGTAAATAGTTACCATAATTTTATTATTTAGGAATATGAAGACATAAATGACAAGTTATACTCAAGGTAATATATTATTGTCTCACTTTTCTTTTCATGAGGCATACACCATTTACACCACTTAATTCTTTTGCATGATTCATATAATTACACTTTTGATAAATTATATCATGAATTTTTTTATTCAGGGTATTAAAAACTTTCATTTATTGTTATAACTTCATAATCACTGTGATTTAAATGTCTCAAAGTGGTATGAGACATTTTTGAATGTTTAAAGATTATTTTGTTCAAGAATGTGTTTAATAAATACCTTTGAAATCTCACATTCTTTGGTGATTGTTAACTTTATATTGAAACAATCACATTAATATGGTAATTTTTATAGTACATTACTTTTTTATTAAATATACATATTCTAATGAAATGGATATTATTATTAACTAAATTGTAAACCATTTTACGTACGGTGTTCACATTGAAGTTTATTTGATAAACTTGGGAATTGTTGATAAATCCATAGCTTCTATTCAATATAGATACATTTTGATAGGAATTTTTTTTTGAATTAAATCAATTATTTGATATATGAGGAATGATTTAGACATGAATACATGAGTTGGGGTCCATTTAAAGAAATACCAATGGGTTGGGTACCAGTTAATGTAAGCCCCTAGATGCATTGATAGTCTCATGAGACAAATCTGTTGGCTAAATCAGAATAGTTTAAACTATATTATCTTGATTGTAAAGGTATCCTATTCATGGGAAACATGAAATAAAATAATAAATAATTGAATTTAGTTAGAATTAATTTATTATTATCATCCATGAAATTATTACATCGATATATCTAAGGATGTATTTTATTCTTAGTTTATTGATTAAATGACATGTGTTTTAGTTTCTCACCTTGCCATATTTATTATTCCATATCTAGTTTATTTTAATTGCATGTGGTATCAATTATTTACCTTTCCTTGTTGACTTATTCTCACCAATTAATTATTTATTCCACTTTAATTTCCCTTACTAAGCATTTGAGATCACCTTTACTTTGTTTCCTTTCTCCAAGTTATGAAGAGGAATACTTTGAATGAGATTCAAGGATGTTGTTTATTTAATTTTATTACTTATTACGTTTTTATTTTATATTTATCAATGTATTATGGGTATCATGTATGTAATATGGTTTTCCAAAACTACTAATTTGACCTGTCCTTCGAGAATTGATTCCTTGTAATCATTCTAATGTAATAAAGTAAGGAACCAGCTCTGGGCTTCTGGGGTCGGGGTGTTACAAAAATAAAGCCCCCATTTTAGATCTCATTCCCCCTTTATTAGTGCTTTAATACCAACCCACCCTCATGATCATGCACAACCTCCCTCCCCACTATCAATGCTCATGACCCCTTTGTCATGGGTGCCCACCTCCCTACTTAGCCGTGTGCATCTTGTTTCAGACATGAGACCTCTATATTAAAAAAACACCCTAAACATTTCTTTATCTTGTTTTTATATATTTTATGATATATATATATATATTTATATATATCTATATAATTTTTTTATCCATGTATTGATATATATTTATATAATTATTTTTAAATACAAGTATAAAATATATGATTGTGTATGTGTTTAAATTTACACACACACACACCCATATATGTATATATAATATTCATATTTATTTAAATATATTATATGTTAATTTTAATTTACATATATTTGGATATATATATATATATATAATTATATGTTTTTTTATTATTATATGCAAAGATATATATATATATATACATATTTATATAAACATTATACATACCTTTTTATAGGTATATAAATCTTCATTAGTTTTTATAAGATAAATAAAATGGGTAAATTATCATTTAAAATAAAATAGATAATAAGTGTTTATTTCCATATTATTTATATATTAAAAATATATTGAATATTTAAAAATGGTCAAATATTTATTTATGTAATTAAATTTTTATAATTAAATATATATATAAATATGTATATATTTTTATATTTTAATTTACAAATAACACTATAATATAAGAAATATTGAAATTTCAACACCATAATATCCTTATGAATGCAATATTAGCGAATAAATTCACTCTCCACCAAAAAAGATAAGAAGACCCTATTAAATGATGTTGAAATTCATTGAATGTTAAAAAAATAGTGTATTTCAAAAAAAACTCAGTTTTGAAGTCCTTTTGATCATTTTTTGATCAAGAAAAAATATAGACAAAGGTCCTGGTTCAAATGGCATAGATATTTTTTCAAGAGTTGATTTTACATATTATAGAGCTCAAATGGAAACTTTAATCAAGAGTTATGGGTGTTTGAAGTTCAAGCCATTTTTTCAGCCTTTCATAAAATCTTAATTAATTTTTTATTATTTTTATATTATGAAACTATTGTTAAATATTTATTACTCGATAAAACTTAAAAAATTATTAATTAAAATTAATTCTAAATTATTTTATAACTAATTTTCCACTAAATATATTATATATTAAGTGTAAATACATATTTGGTTTTATATAAATCATATTTATGAAAATATAATATATATATATATATAAATATCAACAGATTTTTTTAATATTATTATATGATTAATACTAATATATATTTTCATTTCATCAAATATAAGAAAAGTACTAATAAAACCCTCCTTTATTGACATTATGAAAATTACTAAAAAAGCCCTCTATTTATCCATGATAAAAATGTACCACTAAGGGTTTAAATTTATAAAATCTAAAAGAAGAACTGATAAAGTGGACCTTTTTTCAGTTATTTTGGCTAACACTGATATAAGTGTATCACTAAATAAGCTCTATTTTTTAGTAGCATGTCATTATTAATAGTGGTATTAAATTATATTTGAGTGAAGAAAAATGGGGCCCCACACTTTCTATTCAATATCAATACTATAGATTTGACCATATTTAGCACTACCCTTTATGAGTGCTAAAAAATGATAATAAATGATAGAGTTCTATCAGTTTTAATTGAAATCATTGATAAATGTACCCTTTATCAGTGCTTCTTTTAGTGTTGATAAAGGGATCCTTTATCATTGATTTAGATAGAATTGATAAATGGAACACTAATAGAGAAACTCACATAGTCATCACTCAAATTGAGCATTGTCAATTATAAAATAGTTCCAACATGCTAAGTGATTTCAAAACATGTATCTTTTATCAGTGCAAAAAATCACTATTAAATGGAAACTTTATTATTTTTAAAACCAGAACTAATAAAACCTTATAATATAGTGTAGATATACAATATAATTTCATATTAGTTCTACTGAATCCCAAAAACATGAAAAAATTTAAATATTTTTTTACAAGAAACAATTGCAATACAAATATTACAAGAAACCAATATTACATCTTAAAAACACACAAATTAAATATAATAAATAAACACAATTAATTGACTAAATATTACATTGCACTATTTTAAATATAAAGAAACAAAAAATAAAATACAACTACATTATAACATCATTAAATTTACATTATACCATCATTTAAATTCAAATATCATAATAAATAATTTTAGTATAACACAATCACATTGATGCTCAATTTAATTACATTCAAAAATAATTTCAACCATTAAAAATGAAAAATTAAAATAACAAGACTTCTCTAATGATAAATTGAACCTCATATAGAAGCATGTGTTTTAAATAAAAACAATTTTTTTTCTTTATGATAGTACATAGAAAAATAAAAACAAATTATAATTTTAATGTTATATAATCAATGATCAAATGAAACTTTTGATAAATTTTTTTGATCATACAAATAAATTTAGGTAAAAATTTGAAGTTTGGTAGATTCTTACAAATAAAAAATTACTCTAACAGCATTGCCCAAAATTTTTACATCGATCTAATATTTTTTAATTGTTACAATCCATAAAGAGTTGATTTTTCATTTATTAATAAGTGTTAATAATATGGAATCATAATTTCTATCATATTGGTAATATGGGAAACATGTTGATGTGTTGTTGATTCCTAGGGTTCAAAAAAGATTCAATATTCGTTATACAAAGTTCTCAAATCAATCTAGGATCGTCTTCCTAGTTTTGACCCCTTTATGAGTGATGTTTCATTTTAATAAAACCAAAAAGGTGAAAGTGTACTTTGTATCATATCAAGAAATCTGAGCATTAGATTTACATGAGGTTAATTCTTGAAGATCATGAATGATTTAAAGATCACACTACAATGTTTTCATGGAAATTTTAATTAGTTTTCTTGGTTTTGACCCTTTTTAGGTATCTTAAAGCTTTGATAAAATTATGAAGTTCAAATGACAGTTTCGAAAATAGTGATCACTTTGGAAATCAGATTGATGTGTGCTTAATTCCTAAAGATAAAAAATGACTCTAAAATAATTTTCATACATTTACACACCAACATGAGATTTTTTTCTAATTTATGACCCATATAAAGGAAACCTATCAGTTTTTAATAAGTGCTAACAATATGAAATCATATTCTCCATCATACCAATAAATTTGATCATCATATTGATGTATAGTTGATTCCTACAAATCAAAATTGATTCTAGGAATATTTTTATAAGTTTTCAAATTAATATTATCTATACTTCTTTATTTTTAACTCTTAATGGGTGATATTTAATTTTAATAAAAATAGAAATGAGAAATGGTACTTTGGATCATATCGAGCCACCCAGGTATCCTCTTGATGTGTTTTTAGTTATTATAAAAAAATGATTTGGGGATCAAATTTTTATGTTTTCATATTATTCAAATTGATTTTATCAGTTTTGATCCCTTTTAGGTGACTTAGAAATTTAATGACAATATGAAGGTAAAATGACACTTTCGATCACACTAAGAAATTAAGATATTAGATTGAAGTGTGCTTGACACCATTAGATAAAAAATGACATGAAGATCTCTGTTTTAATTTTTCATCCCAATCCGATCTTATTTACTCAGTTATGGCATATATACATGTGATTTTTCAATTATTAATAAGTTTTAACAGTATGAAATCATATTTTATGTATATAGATAAATACAGGCATCAAATTTATATATAGATTATTCATATGGATTAAAAATTATTTGAGGACTATTGTCCTATGTTTAAATGCCAATTCAAACTTCCCTATTTGGTTTTGACCTCTTGAGGGGTGATATGCCATTTTAATAAAAAATTCAATGGTCAAATTGTACTTTTGATCATATTGATAAATCTGAGCATCATATTGATTCATATTTCATTATTATAGATAAAAAATGACCCGATAATAATTATACTATGTTTTCATGTTAATACAAGGTGGGTTTCCTTATTTTGACTCAATGATGGGTGATATGTCAATTTATTAATAATAAAAAGGTGAAATGGTACTTTGAATAATACCAAGAAATATGAGATCCATATTGATGCTAGATTCATTATTATAGATCCAAAATAAAGTGAGGATCATTTTATTAAGATTGCAAGTCTATTATAGGTCGCTTACTCAACTTGAACCACTTTATGGGTGATATTTCATTTAAATACATATAAAAAGGTAAAATAGTAATTTTGATTTTATCATGTAATTAGAGCATCATATGGATGTGACATCAGTTATGAAAAATAAAAAATACCCTATGGATCATTATCCTATGTTTACATGGAAATGAAAATTCATTTTATTAGTTTTCACCCCTTTAAGGTGATTGGTTACATTATTAACAATCAAGAGGTTAAATGACACATTCGATCATGCCGATAAATTCAAGTATCATATTGAAATGTAGTTGATTCCAAAATATTATAAATTACTCAAAAATCATTTTCCTAACCAATATGATCTTGTTTTCTCAATTATGACCGATACACAAGTGATTTTTCAATTTTTAATTAGTGTCAACCATTTAAAATCAAACTTTACATCAAAAAGGTAATATTAAAATAATATTGATGTTAGGTTTATTATTATAGATAAAAAATTATTTAAGGACCATTATCCTATGTTTTCATATCAATCTGAACTTTCTTGCTCAGTTTTGACCTCTTGATGAGTGATGTTACATTTTAATAAAAATAAAATGGTTAAATGATACTTTGGATTATATCAAACAACTTGGGAATCGAATTAATACATGATCAATTATTATAGATCTAAAATGATTTGATGATTTTCTTGATTTTTTTTATGATAATTCAAACTCATTTTCTTAGTTTTGACCACTTTTAGGTGACCTGTCACTTTAATAACAAAATGAATGTCAAAAAACACTTTTGATCATACTGAGAAATTAGGGTATTATATTGATGCATATTTGATCCCCATAGATAAAAAATGACTCAAATATCATTTTCTTAATTAATCATGATTATTAGAATCCATTTAATTATTTTGACCCCAACACAAGTGATTTTTCATTTATTAATTAGTGTCAACAATATGAAATAATAATTTTCATCATAATGGGAAATATGGTTATCATATTGATGGATGGATGATTCCTATGGGTCATAAATGATTTTTGGAATATTGTACAATGTTTTCATGTCAATCAGAGGTTGTTTCCTTGGTTTTTCCCCCTTTATTGGTGATATGTTATTTAAATAAAAAATGAAAAGGTGAAATGGTACTTTGGATCATACCAAGCAGCCAAAGCATCAAATTAACACACAGTTTATTCCTAATTATAAATAATTTCCCAAATCTATTCTATGATGTTTATACAATAATACGAACTCATTTTCCTATTTTTGACACCTTTAAAGTGATTTTTTACTTTAATAACGACGTGTCTTTGAAGTGAATCATTCAATCATGTCGATCAACTCATCACGATCTCTAAGAATTACAAACATAATGAATAACATAATATGAAATAACCTCTTTAGTATTTGTATAAATATTCCAGTTCCATCAACTTTACCCAATTATTTCTAAATATATATACTTCTTATTTTAAATGAATACATTGTCGGAAGTACTCATATTTTTAAAATATATATATAAAAAAATGATTAAAATAATTTTTATACAAAAGTGTAATATTATTTTTAAATAAATCTTCAAGGATGGTAGTTTTTTTATTGAATATGATATATTTCATAAATTTATAAATTTAATATCCACAATCATTGTAATTTTTTTGGACACTATAGAAACATTAATAAAAATAATTAATTTTGTTTTTATATAGGTTCTGATATTGAAATATTATTATATATATAGTAATCAATGTCCATTTTTATAAATCCATAGGCATCTTGTGCTAATTCACTGACCATATACCATGATTTTGTTGATATTTAAAGATCACCCTATCTTAAAAAAATTCTTGTTAAGATATAATATAAAGAATATATTTTGATGTTTATTTTTAAAATATTGATATTAGTTCATTAAAAATTAAAAATGGATATCCTATGTTGTTGATTTTTTTAATTCCATCCTTTAGATCATAAAAATAAACCTTCAAAGTATCCAAATTGACTGCAATGATCATCCAGTGCTCCCTAAAAAAACAAAGAGGTATAGGTAATAAAAAAATAAAAAAATATTATATATTCTTATGTTATATGTTTTTAACCTTATATTGTAGGCATCATGAATTCCTAGATGTTTGTTATTTTATTTTATAATACTATAGCTAGTTAAACTATTTTTTCTCAATTTATTATTTATCCAATGCCAATTTTTTCACAGAAATGAGAGCTGGATGAATAAGTACAGATTTTTATTCACAGGGTTTTCAATTTATATATTAGTGATGTATACACTTGTAGAAAATATGATTAGTTGTTATATATAATTAATATAATATATCATTTATTGGGAAAACATGTTATGAAAATATACCTCATGTATATATTCACAATTTAGATTCCCAACCATTCATGTTTGAGAAATTCATTTATACTCTCAAGACCAATCACGTATGTAATGAAATATCCATAAATTTGTTATTCCTATTCATCATAGGCCACATTTTCATATTAGGATGATCTATATATAATAAATCATTTTGTTTATAAATGTGGAAAAGAAATTGGTGGGGGTAAAGGAACTTTTAGAAGGTCCCTTTGATTTCTCAGTTTATCCACTAGATTGTTTTGATCTGACATTCTATTTCCACTTCTCTTTATCTATCTTTATTATAATACCTCATTTAAAACCTCTTTTGATAAATTGTTAATTGATTTTCATTTAAAAAATATGTAAATTAGATATTGGATTTTCTTCATGTATTATTATAAGATTAAACATCCATGCTATAAAAGTTCCAATAACATGTTTGAACCTGGTAAAATATTAATCATCTAAGAGAATAGGCAACTCGGTGCTTAGCTCATAAGCTATTATAATCCCCACTCTCATATTATTTTTTTGGGATTTTCTTATTGTGTACCATATGTCCTTGGATATTTTATATTTTAACCATCACAATAAGGGGATGTTTTAGTATTTATAGATATAAATCAAAATCACTTTTAGTTTGTCAAATTTAAGCATTGAAAAGTTATCATTTGTTGTTTTATCCAAATATTAAAATAACCATTATGAAAAAATTGACTATCTAGAGTAAGGAAATCGGTTGATGGGAATGGATAAGCTCAAAACTAGTGGTGTTTGGGACATTATGTAGTGGTTTTGGTTCTATTATTGGTTCTATTTAACCCCTTTTCATATACTATTCTGTCTAGCTAGAAATGATAATAATTTATTTTAGAGCATCTATTTGTGCCTAATATTCTTTACTTTTATCCTCTATATCACCCAATGACTTTTATTTCCCAAAATATATCTAGTTGACACTAAAAAATTGAACCTCTAAATGACTGTATTGTTTTAGCCACTTCAAAGATATTGTAAGTAGTATTTTATCTAGTACAACCGATGAAAATTCTTATATCTAAATCATATAAAAATCATACAATCATTAGTATATTTATTATTTAATACTATAATAATGAATAAAAAATTATAGTTATGTCATACTTACACATTATTCCCAAACTTGTTGTGTATTTTCATCAACTATTTGTTTGTATTTATTTACAAGATCTTACTTATATAACACATCTGGTGGGATAAAAGTACATTTATATTTTGATTTATCAATCTATATATAAACTAAGGAATATAATTATATCACTATAATAAATGTATAAAATTGTTGCATAAGTGATGGTTCACAAAACTACTGCAAAAGAAAAATTTATATTATCAATTCATTTTTTAATGATGCATTCCAAAATATTTGGTATTTAGTGGTAGATTAAAAAATCATCAACTAAAAAATTTTATAATAAATTTTGAATTGGTTTTCTTTATAACCACTACTAAATGATTTAAAAAAACACTACATCCCCAACCCCACTACCTCTTGGCCCCTCACCCCATGCTCAATGAACTCCCCCACCCCTATGCTCGATGGCATTCCTCACCCCCATGATTAATGGACTTGGCCTCAGACTCCCCCTCATCTCTTCTTATTATCAGAATCTTATTGTATTTTTGCTTGGAGGATCTCAACACCAGACCCCCCTCTCAGCCACACACCCTCTCAATATCACTTGATGCCAAACCGGCTTCCCACTTGACCTCGACACTGGACCCCCTTCAATTTATTCTCTACCTCTATACCACCTGTCCTTCACTATGATCTAGGGGGAGAATTATCATATTCATTTTGGCATATTTATAGATAGTTGATTATATTATCTATTTTAAGTCATAATTCATCAATTGAGTTTGGTTTAATAATTTACCTTTTCTAATTCTCCTTCAATGATTTTAGTTTAATATATTTTTGTTTTTTTAATTTTAGGGGTAGTTTGAGATCAATTATTTATCTTTTGAAATTAAATATATTTTATTTTTATATATGATAATATGATAATATTTTATATTTTATAGAGTAGTAAGTCAAGTATATATGGATAAAAGTTGTATTACCATACCTTATATCACAACTCAGTATGTCATGATTTTGAATAAGTTTTTTGGATTTTTAATTTGAAAATTGATCCGTGTATGGAAGAATAAAATTTTCATGTCCTAATTGATGATTAGGATGATGGTTTTGGAGAGATAAAGTATTTGAGAATTTGATATTGGAATAATTTCTACCTCATTATATGTTTCATATTTAGAATAGAGAATTAACTATTATATAAAAATAAAAAAAGTTTGTATTGGGTCAAAATGAACAAGAGAAAGCTCTGATATAACATAATAAAATGAAAAACCTGATAAATGAAGTTTTTGTCATAGTAGGGAAATTACCTCGATTATGAAACAAATTAGTTGATTACATTTTTGATGTTGAAAAATATTAATTATGTTTTTAGAAGTACAAGGCAACCAAATCAAGATGATAACATATCAATGGATGATGATTTTGAAACCAATATAAGGGAAAATTTAAATGTAAAAATAAAAGAGTTTTCTAAATTATTTGTTAATGTAAATCATGAATTTTATGAATGATGTGTAAAGTATTCGCAAAAAATGTATTTTCTTTGGATGTTTTTCCACCTCAAATGTTTATGTGGAATTACAAATAAATCAATTTCTGTGATATTATAATTTTTGGGTGATGATTTTACTAAATCTAAGATCCCTGTATCATTTTATAAGATGAATAAGATTATTAATAATATTGAAATTAATAATACAAATATACATGCATGTCCCAACAATTTTATGCTTTATTGAAAATATCAATCAAATAGATAATGAAGAAAAATATCTTTCACTTCTAGATGGAAATTAATAAATAATGAAATTTGTTTGAATCTACATACTACCAGAAAGAAAAAAAATTACTATGAAGATTTTACATTACTTAAAATTAAAACAACGGTTTCAAAGATTGTTTATTTCATCAAAAACCACTAAGCGTCAGAATTATAATTATTTGTATAATAACTATGATGAGTTCATGAAACATCTAAGAGATACAAAATTATGGAAGACATTTGATTCATTACATCCATATTTATATCCTAATTCTATAAATGTATGTTTTTATTGGAATATGATGGACTGAATCCTTTTTGGACTTTAAGTATTAGTTATATAATTTGGATAGTTTTTTTGATCCATTATAATCTACTTCCCTGGATGTGTATGCAATAGACATCATTTATAATATCGATGTTTATTCCTAGAATTAAAATGTTGGGAAATGAAATTTTTATACTATTTTAGCCTCTTATTCAATAATTAATATAGTTATGGAATAATGGTGTATAAAAATACGGTACATCTATAGTGAAAATATTTAAAATTCATGCTTCCCATTTGTAGACCATTAGTGACTTTCCTAGACTATGAAATTTTTCCTGTTAGAACATTCTCACTAGTTCAGATTGTCCAGTTTGTAAATTCTATTTTGATTCTCAATGAACACTATATAGATGAAAAAGATTTTTCCTGTGTCATAATTTCTTCCTTGATACATCTCATAGATTTGAGTTTAACATGTCACATTTCAATTGAAAAAATAATTTGAGGCTACCACCAAAATTATTATCAAGATCAAAGATCTTGAAAATATTATCAAACGTTGGTATAATGATTGGATAATATTTTCAGAAAAACTAAAGTTGAAAAATAGTTACAACTCTATAAATTATGATTGAATCACAACAATGGAATAAAAAAGATGATATTTTTCAAACATAAATATTTGGAGTATAATTTTTATATCATAATCATGAAGTTATGCACATTGATAAAAGTATGTGTGATAATGTTTTGTTTACATTACTTAATGATTAGGGAAAATAAAAGGATCATTTAAATTCTCATATGTATTTGGAAGAAATCAATATCAATTGTGACCTATATAAAAATGAGAATGGGAAGTATCAAACAAATATCATTACAATGAAAACCATCAGAAAGATATTCTTCTTTGAAGATTAAAATGTTTGAAATTTCTTAATGGATATTCTAGTAAAATGTAAAGATGAGTTGATTTGAATCATCTAAATATACGTGGAATGAAAATTCCAGACATACATGTATTGATGGAGAATTTATTGTATTTGGAAATGCACAATTTGTTACATGATAAAATAAATTCTATTTTAATTGACTTTTGAGGATTATTTAGTCAACATTTTGAGAAGACATCAAACCCTAATGAATTGGGTAAATATCAATAAAAAATTGTATAGATTCTATGTTATTTGGAGATGTTCTTCCATCTTTCATTTTTCATTGTGATGTTTCAGATGATGGTTCATTTTTCCAAAGAAAATAATTTTTTTGGGGAAATACATTATCAAAGGGTATATACCATTGAGATTTATCTTTATTTAATATTATTTTTTCTAAAAACAAATCAAATTTTATTAGTTAATATATAAAAAATTCATTTATTAATTACCTACCTTTTATCATTAAGTATCTAGGTCATTTGAATTCTTATGTGAAAAATAAAATCATTCAGAAGAATCTATTATGGAAGGGTACATTTAAGATGTGTTTTTAACATATTTTTCAAGGTATTTTGATTTAATAGAGACAAGATTCAATAGAGTAGGATGTACGGATGATAACCAAATTCAAATGAGGGATAATAATGAGTCATCAATGTTTCAAACTTTAAGATGAGGAGTGAAAAAATATATTCATTTTCATTAGAAAATAGACATTTAAAGAAATCATAGTGATATATGCTACTAAATAATGAAAATTTTGATCCCTATATCTAATAATTAAAGACACAAATGACAAGAATCCATTGGATCTAAACTCATAATAAGATAGAGTTAAAAAAAGTACTTATCAAAGAATTTTTTGATTGGTTTGTATGCTATGTAATTTCTTAATATAATTCATTGCTTGAATATGTTAACATTTATCTAAATCATGTAAAAAAAATTTATATCAAGTTATATTGTAAATTAACGATGATAATCAAGCTAAAATATCCTAATATTTGAAGTTTTTGGCTCTAGGTACTTTAAATCATGATATGAGATTCAATACTTACAATATTGGTGGTTTCAAGTTTCATACTATTGATCATGAGGAAGGCTTAAAAATACAGAATAGTGGTGTATTCTCATTATTGGATCATTGTTACTATAGATGTTTCGTCAATATTATCGAGTAAAATTATCATGGAAATTTTTTAGTTATGCTATTTAAATGTAACTGGGTAAATATTAACATGGGTATAAAGAAATATTAATTACAATTTACTTATTTCAATATCTCCATGTTGATCAATACTAGTGAGGGAGAAGAACATGATCCATGTACAATTTATTCCCAATAAAATTGTATATTATGTTGATAATATAGTAGAGGATGGTTGGAGTATTGCTATCCACATGAAAGAAAGATACATGTATGTATGGGGGATGAAGGTGAAGTAATTTATTATATTGAACCCCATCAACAACAATAGACTAAATTTTCTACATCTTATGACATTGAATATTTATTTCTTGTGGGAGTGAGTGAAGAATAATAAGAATAAATAATAGAATAAAAACATGTTAAAACTGTAACTTGATGAAAATGTGACCAACAAGAAATAGAAACTATATGTTTTTATATTAATAATTAAATGAATGTTTTTTATATTAATATACACAAGTATTTTTTATTATATATAAATAAATTGAAGATTTTTTTATAGGTATGTCATACCGAAAGAGTGTTAGTGCCCGTACCCACACTATATCACATGGTTCTATATCTTATTCTACAACACAAGGTATTATTCATCACATACCTTGCATAATTTTTTGATATCATTTCTTCTTATACTAATATAATTTCATTCAAAATTCTCCCTTATACTGATGATATTTAGGAATTATACATGACATATAATGTTTGGAAAATTTATTAAATATATGCTTATTTTTTTAATTTATTAGTTCTTTTTTTGTTTAGTAAATTTTCCATGTCAAATGACTTTAAATATTTCATTAATATCTCTCATAAAAATAGGTCTGCACTTATTTGAATAATTCACTTTGTAATCTTGAGATAATTCTTTAAAATATGGAGTATAAATCAATTTTGTGATAAGAAAAAGTGTCACATGAGTTAGTGGTTCCAAAGATAATTATTTATCTAGAGAAACATTTTAGTTATTATAAGTTTGATGATTTTTAATAATATTCTATGATTCTTCATTGATATAAATATTTCTATTAGTGATTATTTTTAGAGGAAATGAAATTGAAAATGGTTGAGGAAATAATTTATAGATTTGAACGCCACTACTAATTTGATGTTTATACTTTCAATAATGTATGAGAAAATTATTGTAATGAAAAATAACTTTATAATGTGGAGTGTGTTTGGTTTTCAGATAATTGAATGAATTTTGGTCATTGAACGTTTAAATTAATTAATTATAATAAAATTCTAGTTTGAGTCTATAAATTTCATATTTGTGAATAGATTTTGGTTATTAATCTAATTATAATTATGATTATAATTATTGGTTGATATGGTTACCATAACTTGATAATAATGTGGAATGGTTGACTTAGTGTTTGAGGATATTTGAGATATAATCCTAAAGGAATATATTGGAATTAATAAATTCAATATGTTTATAAAAACCATAAATTATATGATAATACACTATATTCCCATACCATGCCATGTCCTTTATCTTCTAACTCAACTGAGGAAATTATATGTTTTGATAATTTTGGGCATATTCATGACAACCAATTATTCATTTAATTATTGTACAATTACATAAACCAAATTTAGATATAATCATATATCATTTCAATTTTATTTAATTTAGTATCCATTGAATAAACTCATTATTTATGTATAGTTAACTACTTTAAATAAAGGTACCTAAGGAAATAATTAAGGATGGGGTGATGGGTAGAAACATGATCGAATAATGGAGGTTGAGGGTCATAAATCATAATTCATTATCCAAAACTCATGGTTGTGTTGTAATTATTTTTGAAACATTACATTTTGTAAACTATGTTATATTATATTCAATGGAATGTCTATTAATGACTGGATGTTATTGTTTTTGTTATATTGTAATAATTAACTATTTTTGTGTACATTATTTTTATATTGGTTTTTGGGTGATCAAGAAGTAATTTCTATATTTTTTAAATAATATAAATTCTGAAGGTTTTAACTACCAAAAATTGTTTATAGGTAGTTTTAACTACTATGAATAAAATAGTGGAGCTTAAAACCACTATAGATCAATAATATTTCTATATTTAATGACGTTTTATCTAGACCTAAATAGTTATTCTATAGATTAACCATCTCTAAACTATAAATCCATTGCTAAATTTGTAGGCAATAAAAACCACTAATAATTAAAAAAACCACCTCTAAACCCTAAACAAAATCCTTTAAAAAATAATAAATTGTTATTACATATTTAATGACTATCTATTTTGTGGAAGTTTTTTTAAACCACCATGAAACCTTTTGAAGGTGATTAAAACCACCAGTAAATCCAAAAAAAAACATTCTAAAATATTTTTTTTCTTATAGTGTGTTGTTATTTCATGCCACATAAAATTATTACTATAGATTTAAAAATTAGTCCATTTTTTCCAGTGAAGTATACCCCATTAATGATTTTGATTAGATGCACACTTTTTTTATAGGAGTCCTATTATATTTCATAAATTAGAATTTTTGAATAAATGTGAATAATAAAAATTATGTCAAATAAAATATTACCAATTAAAATGATTCTAAAATAATTCTTCCTAGAAAAGACCAATGAAATAATCCAAAGTTTCCTATGTTATCATGTGTGAATACACAACTGATGGGTGATGATTTGTTTTCCCCACATCACCCCTAATATGTCACTTCATCAAGAGTTTCTAAAAGGCTTTATTAGCCTTTCAATCAAGTTTTAATATAAATTTATTACAAAATTCATCTAGAATAAATATACTCAGCAAGTGATAATTAAAATTAAACTAACGTTTCATTATATGATTTTTCATTAAAATTGAGAAATTATATCATAACGTTACCCAAATTCCTTCCCAAATGACATCTTCAATGCAAGAAAAACTTTGTGTTATGTATCTATATCATTCACCACATACATTCGAGTTATAAGCCCAATGTAATTAATGAAAATTAACTAGATGATGTCAATAGGATTTCCATGTTTATTATACCCAACCTCATATTTTATAACTTTACTTTTTTTCCTTGATAAATTTTATTATAATACTCATTTTTTCCATCCACATGTTTCTGAACATCTAAAAATTCCTCATTTTTAGCATTTAGGGTACCGTGTTCCTCAGGATTTGAAGTATTGACAGGTGGAGAAGTGATTTTATATATTATTAGTTAAATATTTCATTTAGATTATGAAATTTTATGATTGAACAAATAATATTTTGAGAAAAAAATTGTTTATTAATAAAAACATTTACCTATAAAATAAACTATATTTTTTCTTTAAATAAAGAAGGGATTTGGATCCTCAATTGAGTCTCCAAATCCCCTCCATGTGGTCTCATCTGATGCATAAGAAACTATCTACTTTGGGACCACCATGAAATTATTATGACGTCCCAATAAAATGACAACCCTAAATTGAATTTTCATTTAACCCCATAGTTTATTTTGGTTCCAACAGAATAATTAACTGACTTTTTTTTGGAGAACCCAATATATAAAATACTTTCACTACTTATGATGGAATTATAAACATTTTATCCTTGTACCCTTTCATATTTAAATTCACATCCAGGATTCTCGATTCATATACTTTAACTACCCTTATATTGTCAATTCATTTGAATTGGACTAGTGGAACTTGAAATGTTGTATAATCTTGTTTGATGATGCCAAATTATGACATATTCATGTTAATTTTATTTATGTCTTTGGTACTGGAAACATTCCTCGCTTATTTTATAATATTAATTCCATTTTTTTCATCATAATATGTTCATTATATTCCTTTGTATAAAGCATAGAACCACTAATTACATAATCATTGTAAGATAATACATGTACACTTGGTCCTCTAGATAGCCATCAAAGTCATTCAAAAATTGAATTAAGATTTACAATTAAATAATTAAAAATATGATCAAGAAACCATCATATAAATTGTTTATTATGTGTATATGATATCCATATTTTATCCCTTGATGAATTCAAATGACTAAGAATTAATTTTTGGGCTTCAACATACAAATAAACCTCTATAATGTTGTGTAAAATATAAAGGTGAGCTTGATCCCACCATGTAATATTAATTTTAACAACATATATTCCAAAAATAAATTTTCTTAAAAGGTATTCTCTATGAGAAGATTTTTGGAGGCCAAGGGTCTCAACATTTGATAGGTAGTTGGTATATAATTCAATAGTTTCTTCAATAATATATCATTCTACAATACAACCTTTTATCTAACTTTTATTTTTGATGTTCCCTTTCAAAATCATCCTATAACATTAAATGGGGTACATCCATATATAATGTATACGATCATCTAACTAGAACTATCAAACCAAGTGAATCATAAATTTTACAATCATATTAAAGAATAACAGTGGGAGGTAAATTTTCAATTCACTTAGTATGAAAATAATTTTTTAACATAGTCGGAAACTTTATTGAGTCTATAACATTACTAAATGTAGATTTGAAAAATAAATAAATCTTGGTTAATGTGTGTTGAACATTTATAGGTAGAATGTAATGTAAAGATAAAATCATTAAATATTGCATCAAAATATGAAATTCATGTGATTTAAGGCACTTTAACTTCAAATTATTCATTGATATGATATTCTTGATTTTTTTATGAATACTCCTCTGGAAACTTTACATCATTCAGATGGTTATAAAAATAATAACTATCATGACCAGATAGAGTGTAAGCTACTAGAGGAAGAAATGTATACCTTTCACCCTTTACTAGAACCAACTCTTCCATTATCCCCATGTTAATAATGTACAACAAAGCATTAATTCCATCTTTTTTTATCAGGTGAATTTAGTAATCATGTAATCTTCCAATAACACTATCACATGAATTTTTTATGTGCATGCTATCAAGAAAATAACTAACATAAAAACAATTCTAATATGGTAATTCAAACAAAACCAATATCCATTTCTAACCTATTTTCATAATATTTTTAGAATATGTTTTATCAAAAATAATGAAAATATCCTTTACATTCTTGAACTGTTGATCTCCTATTAATGGAGGTGATTTTTTACCTTATTATGTAGTTCTATAAATTAATGTCATCAATGATAAATATTTATGACTTCAGGGAAAAACATTATGATGTCCTATAAACACATTATTTTATGAATGTTTTAACCTAATTGAGTTTGTATCATATTCACTATTGGGACACTTGAAAAATACTTTAATTCTATATCTTAAAAAAATTCTATAAGTATGAAAATAATTTATCATCCCATACAACATAGATCTCATTATGAACATTTCACATATATGTGCATCATAGAATGTAAAACCTATATCTTACATCAATTTCAGATCATCAACCAATGGATCTAAATAAACATCAATATAATTACCATGTTGTTTTGGTCTAGATATAAGAAACGAAAACATAATATATTTATGCATCATGTATAACCACAATGTTAAGTTATAGTTTACCAATAAAATTAACCATTAATGTATTGTGAGTACTACTTTTCAAAAACAAAATTATTCATTCCATCTATAGATAGTGTAAGATGGAGTTTTCTTGGCCATTTCCAAATTTAGGAAACTCATGATCAATCTTCTTCCACTGAAGGGAGTATGCTAGGTGATATAGTGTTCCATTTAGAATTATTTTATCTATATATCAAATAAATTTTCTAGTGGTCTCATAACATCATTATAGAGGTCTAAACCATGGAATTATTGGAAAGTCCCATTAAACATTAAAAATAATTAATTCATATTTATTCTATCGAGTCACTCCACACTTATATATTTTAAAGTGTTTTTTGGTCCTTGATAAACAATATACAATCAATTGGACAAGAATTTATTCTTTAATATACCATACCCATTGAATTTAGCATTCATTTAGCATCATATGTTTAACAAGGAAGCTCATTTTCTTCTAGTATCATATCTTTTAGGATCCCATGTGTTTTGTAAATTTTTTTATTCCATCCACTACAAGCTTTCATATTATATAGCTTCAGGGCAGATGATAATGATTTATATTTAGTAAAAATGGTATACAATGGTCAATTTGAACAAGTATTTAACTTCTCAAAAATCATTTTATAATATCAAAGGTTATATTCAATTTCCATTTTCATTTCTTCAATACAATCTCCATCATTATTTATACGAGTCATAATATTAGATGATATATTAATTAAAGTATCATCCTAGTCAGTGTCTACATTAAGTTCTTCCTTGTGTTTACCCAAATATTTATAGCTTCAATATATTTCATTACAAATCAAATGTTATTCTAAATACTCTAAACTAATCTATCTTGTATAAAAATTACATAAACACAGATAAAGGATTTGAGAAGGTCTATATGCATACTCTATTGCAAAGTTGATGAAATCTTTAAATCCACCCTCTTACTACTTTATCATATGATTAATATCCATCCATTTTAGATTAATATATATCCTATTTATTTTAACAATATTAATAATTTATGAAAAAAATAATTATACATAGGGTATGAATATCATGTATTATTTTTTATATTCGAAAATAATATAAAGTATAAAATAAAAAAATTTAATTCTAAATTCCAATACACACACACACACACATATATATATTATATAAAATAATAGATATAAATCGTATGTTATATAATAAAATAAAACATATATAATTATAACAAACCCTCTATTTTGGAAATAATTAAGGCTTATCTCTTGGTGTAGATTGTTTTCTTAGTGTGAAGAATGTAACTTCATTCAAAATTTGATGATATAATTTGATGATTTTTTTCATTGTTGATTTAATGAGAAAAAATGGTGATCAATAATTTTTTTCTATCCCACATCCTACTATTAAATCATTTTTATCTCCCTTATTCTATCCCACTTGAAATATAACATATTTAAGTGGGCCAGGTGTTGAATTACATGTAGTATGTAATTAAGAGTTTGAATTAGAACATTAACTCGAGAGAGGTATATTCTATGTGCATTCCTCAAAAAGAAATTTAAGGGTTAGTGTTCTCTAAGAGGGTCATATCAACATGATCTTGGTTATCATGAATCTAGAGGCACTTCAAGAGATATTAGAGGCTTGTGAGTATTTTTTGATCGATTTCCATATTTTAACAAAGGGAGACAAATTTTGGTTCCTTAATGAATTGATGTTGAAATTATCTTGTATTTGGGGAATATAATACTTGAAGACAATCCCTGTAGATAAAGGTTATGATCATTTTATCTATCAGTATGATAATGATAATATATTTCCTAGAAATATTTATTGTATAATCTCAACGATGGGGTTTTTAGAATTTTGTATTCAGAAATCAATTTTTATCCTTATAAACATAATCATACTAATTCTCAAGTATGTGTGAGGATTCATGCACCCACTTAGGTATTTTGAAATCACCATGTTTTAAATAACAATTCTTTGTATATAATATCACCATTTTAGATGGATGAAAAATAATTTAATGAAAATTGGGGTATTACACAAGATTTATTATCGATGTAGATATTTGAACACACCACTCATAAAAATCAATTCTTATAGCTAATGGAGATATAATTGATGTGGAGTTTTAATATTATTTTATCTCTACATTTATAAATTTCTATAATATAGTTAGACACAATTTTAAAATTTATAAGAATGTTAGGAATATTTAATTAAAAAATAGAGTATTATTCTTAGAATGAGACATGGAAGATAGTTCAAAAATAAGGGAAGTGGGAATGTGTCTCTTAAGATGGAGAATCTTTAATAATTCCATAGAAAGTATTTATTTTTTTTGAAAAAACCTCTAATACTTTAGGATAATTAGAATCTCAATACTAAGAAAGAGTATTTGAGTCCTTCATGAATGTCTCTAGATAGTTAGAGGATCAAATAATTTTAAATAAAATAATAAAATTTATAGTTGGAAGATTAAACCAATTTCATTCCATCAAACCCAATTTAAATTTTCAATTAATATCAAATAATATATTTTTTAAATTATATTGTTGGAAATCTATATCTATTGTCTATATTTACATATAAAAATATAAATAACAAACTATTTTTTTTAAAATTAATCAATATTGATGAACTAAATTAGAAAGAACCCAAAAGGGTTGATTTTTTCAAAAAATATGGAGTGAATATGAGAAACTTTGGTTATTTTTCATTGAATAAGTGTCAGAACCTTAAAAAAATGGCTATAGAAGAACATTTAGGGGTATAAATATTAAATTTGAATAGGGGAAGACAAACTCAGAAAAATCATTAAAAACACATGAATGATCAATTTAAAATATGTAAAAACAAGTTCATAACATCACACCTTCAATTTTGAGGTTTGATTTGTCCAAAAAAATGAGTTTGATTAATACAAATGCTCACAGGAAGATAAAAAATGTAAATCATGAAAGAAACAAGAAATATTGATTGAGAGTCCTTAAAAAACATTCTAAAATTCGTACTTTTCCTTTTGAAGTTTGATTTGTCCAAAAAAAATCAACATTAGTTATATAGTATCTCTGGTTCCCTAAGAGCTTGAATGCGATGCAAGTAAAATTCGGTTTTTAGGGTTATTTTTTTAAAAAGGTGAAGGGTTTTATCAGCGCCTACTGAAATTCATGGATAAAATACAATTTTATCTATTCTAAAAAAATAAGCACACATAAATAAATCATATGAAGAAACTTTTTAGTGCTCATAAACCAAAACATTTATCAGTGCAAAAAAGAACTGAAAAAAGATGTAGTTATGAACAATTATTCTTTAGTTTTGATTAAATACACTTTTATCGACACATAATATCACACACAAAAAAACAAAGTGAGTAAATAAATAATATTAATTATATAAATATCAAAATTATTAAAAATAAATTATACTTACTATTGAAATTAATTTGTTTTTAAAAAATTCATTTAAGAAAATTAATAATATAAATTAAAAACATATTTTAAATATTCAAACCTGATAAATAAAAATGAAAAAATAATTAATATAATGTAAAAACATTATAGATACCCGATTTTTACCTTGCAATACATTAAAAAATTTCTATTTATATTTCTAAATCTAGGCACCAAGATGGAATGTGATTCCGAGGTCTGGTGATCCTAAAATTAATTTTATAAAAATATTAAATATTTTTCATATTATGCATGAATAGTTAATTAAATAAAATGGGATATCTCTTAAAAAACAGATCATAATAGAAATAAGAGACCATTTTTGGGTTCATAATGTGGTTTTTACCCTAGGTGTGACATAAAGTAAGTCAGCACAAGGTGTTTGGACCACTCTCTCATTGGTGGTGATTTTAAGAGATTTAATTAATTAATTAATTAATTAAATCATTTTAACCTAATTAAATATCCATATGTATGTCTCTATGGAGATTTTACAATGGTGTCCTCATAAACTTGGTATTACCAATGATGTCTTCCTCTCATTTTCATTAGTGAACAACGAATGACGAATGACAACAAACCTCCAGTTCAAGGTGGATCGAAGTGCAATGAATGTAGTAGATCTTCATCCATTGTTGGTGAGGACTTTCTTAAAAAAAGATCTATCCAAACATGAGGTAAGAATCTTCCTTAGTGTTTTTACACCTTCGATTAAATGATTGAGCATGTTGATTTTTCTTTCTTCAATCAACATCCCTTTCCCATGCCTAAAAATTGAAATCAATTGATTTAATCATTTGATTCTAACCCATATCACTTTTTCTTGATTGGTTGGACAAGAAAACATAGAAAATGATCCAAACCATTGTTCTTAGTACCTTTCTCCTCCATTCTTTTCATTCTTCATCATTGGAACCATGTGGTTCTCGGTTCGACAATTTTCGGGCAACTAAGCTCAGTCGGGCATCCGGATTCGGGACGGATCGAAGAAACAAAGAAAAAATAATGATTGGAGAATATATATGAGATCAGTGTGATGAAATGATGTATAGTCAAAAGGTTTTATGAAAAAACATGGGGAATCAATGGCATGATTACAAGAATAATGAGGAAGGAAACCATCATTCATTCTGATGATCGATTTGATGTGACGGTGGTTCAAAACCACATTCTATGACCAGATCTAAGGAATTTGGGAGGAAACACAGTGGTATTTAAAGTAGTTTGACCAGAATCAAAGCATGGATAGAGATCCAAGGTATAATCGATCATTCTGCAAAAACCCTGACTGCATGATGTTTAGTATGAAGAATACACGGTGTGTATCCCCCCTCATAGGTGACACTCGGGTTTTGGGAAAGATAAGGATGGCATGATGTGGAATTTCCTTGACACGACATGTACCAAATTTCATGTTAGGAAGATATGTGAAGGAGCACATGGATAGGAACATGCCATGTGCTGAGAAAACAGACATGGTTTGGCCACCTGGGAAACATCCTATGTGGACCAACATTCCATGTACCAAAATACACAAACATAGGGTCCAAGTACATGAACACGACCATCAAACATGGTCCGGTCCTTGGATAGGTGGGAAACACCATGTATTACACCTACACAACATGTAACCCTACACAGATGGGACCCGTGTACCATTCAAAGGCATGGCCAGACAGTGAAGAGGGGCCACATGCTGTGTGGTTCCCCTCACATGCCGTGTACTGTTGAGCTCTTCCAACTAATCTTCAAACCCCCATATATCCTTCATTTGAACTTGGATTTTGGGATGAAAGATTCTTATCCTAATTGTTTTATCCATGTAAAACATGATGGTGTCTTTAGAAGTGGCTTTTGAAATATGATGTGAGTGTTTTGGGTTGTCATGCATAGAGGTGACACCCGATGATTATAGTGATTATACAATTTTATTAGAGTAGTTCTAATTTACCCTCTATTAGGATCATGGTCATTGTGTTTGTCAATGTTCTTGGTGTAACCCTCTAGTTAGGCTTGGTAGTGGCATTCCCAGATGGATTTTCCAAGTTACACTCTTGTAGGATGTGGGTAGTGGAGTTCCTTGATGTTCTTGGCATAACTCTCTGGTCAGGCTGGGAAGTGGCATTCCCCAATGATATTTCAAGAATGACTCTCCAACTGGGATAGGAAGTGGCGTCCCCCTAACGACACATTAGGCTTAACCTCTAGTAGTATATGGCCAGTGGTGTTCACTGGTGACTTTACCGAGTGGTACCCTCCAGTTGGGCGGGGAAGTGGCATTCCTCTGTAACTTTCCTAAGTAGTACCCTTGAATTGGGACTAGTAATGGAGTTTCTCAACAACCTCCCTAGTGTTACCCTCCAACGGGGCTGGGCAGTGACATTCCTTAGTGACAACCAGAGTAGGACCCTCCTATCATATCAAGGAACACTATCCTTTTTCATTATCTGATAACCCCTCATATATGTTGCACAATAATGGGGCACCATTTGATGTACCTTTAAACTCATGAGAAATAGGGATGATTTCCCCACCAATATGTGTCCTTACAACGCGACCTAAAACTGTGCGGGTGAGTTAGTGTTGCATAAAGCGGATAGTATCAAGGTGTTTTGACTGATTCCCTTTTACCTGTGTGACCTAGTACAAGGCATGAGATGTTGGGCATCATAGATGGATTATTCTTGGAACTTTTATCTACTAATCTTCTTGGACAAAGCAATGACATGGAGATCCCCTTACTCCCTTGTTTGGGATTCTTTTACTGAGAATATAAATATAAATATATATATATATATATATATATATATTCTATTTTAGTACTACCAACTTATATTTTGGTTACTCTCCTTCTAGGATAGTTGAAGACGCATGGGGTATTCCACATGATTACTGTGTCTAGATTCTCACGGTTGAATGAGTGCACTCTCCTACTATAGGTAGTGAAGACTCGACAGGAAGTTCATCTTCTCACCATTTCGGTATCCTTGTGTTTGGATGTGTTTAATTTAACTCTTCTATCAGGTTGAGATCTACTTATATTACTATGCTTTTTTCTCTCTACTACTTTCCTCTTCAGTGTATCTCTTACTTCTCCCCCTTTACCTTCTTGGGGTGTTCTATTGGGTATGTATATACTCACCCCTATATAAGATTTTTACAAAATGTATAGTGTCTTTTTTATAAGGTGAGCATGTCAATCATGACTACATATGATCTTATGGATACGAGTTTCTTGGATCGCTTAAGGTTTTCATAGTTGTGATACAGGATCTAGGCTCTCTCAGTAGTTACTCTTTTACAGTTTTCTAGATTGGGGCATGATTCTGGTTTCCTCATGGATTTTTACTCTTTAATTTATATTATACACTCTCATACCTTTGTAATTCCTAGAGGTTCATGCATGTTAATTTTACTTTATATTAGTTTTGACATTTTTCTACTTTCCCTTTTATAAATTTTAATGAGTTGGATGGGTGTGTGTGTGTATATAGGTTCTTAGGAAAAGGCCTCCACAATTTTGTTGTAACTTCAGCACTTATCGCCACCCCTTGCCTATGTAGAAAGTCTTGTGGTAGTTGCGTCTTGAGCCCCGACATGGGTCGGGGTGATGAAAAAGTGGTATTAGATCAATTTAATTCCTTAGGATGTCGTTTGGACATTACCCCTTAAAAAGGATTAGTTGGGTTTAGAGCAAGAGTGTCAATGTTTCTTCAGTACATATCTCAGTCCAGGGAGTCCAGTGATGGTGCAGGTAGCTAAAGTTTCCATTCACTAGGACCCTGAATACTAGAATGTCGACTCAACATGCCAAGACATTTGTTTTAGAAAATAATGGTACATGAAACACATAGAATTGAGCCTTTTACTGTTCTCCTGGGTTCACCTCCCCATTTCATTTTATATATATATATATATATGATCATATGACCATGATATTCCTTGATGACTTTAAAGATGCCTCTACGATGATAGCCATTTAGGATACCAGCTCTAGTTCATTAACATGATGAGTGATGATGCCTTAGTTCAGGGGCCATATTATGAACCCTTCCTCCATGTGGGTGGGTAGAAGCACCCCCACATATCGAGTAGTAGATTATACTAGCAGAGTAGAATGAGGAATTGTGTAGGATGAGGTAACTCCATGAGTTCTATCATCAGAGACCATTGAGGTTCCATGGGGAGACATGTCCTCAGGCCATATAGTATTGGATAGAGTCGGTGGTCCACATCTTCAGACTTTTTCAGACCATGACTGAACAGATGGTGGATTTTACAACTAGTAATTTCCTGGGAGTATCTAAGAGTTGGTGGAGCCTGGTTACATAGATGCATGATGGGTTAACACTCTTGTGGGGTGACTTACAACATATATTTCATGATGATTACTACCCCTCTTGCTTATGTTCATTTCAGATTCAGGATCTTTTGAAGCTTCAATAGGGAGGGATGATAGTGGATAAGTATGCGACTAGGTTCACCGACCTTACATGCTACTCTCTTGACATGATTAGAGATGGCTACTTCTGAGAACAATAGATTGAGCATGGAATTCATAGAGAGATTCCAGCCAGCATGGTAACCTTGTGCATCCCCATCTATGTTTGGGTGTTGGTGCGAGCACTTGTGATAGAGATATTTTTGTCAAAGGGATTCCAGATAGTTGGAGCTAGTATTGGGAAAAACATATCTGAGTCATCTGCAGTGGTAGATAGGCACCAAAGATCTCAGAATAGGAGACCCTTTTATGAGAAGGCTTAGATATGTGGTTGTGTAGTGAAGTGGTAGCGTGGTGAACTCGGGTATACTAGAGAGGGATGGTGCTATACTTGTTATGGGAGAGGTAACATGGCATGGGACATCCTGACCCGACATGCTGAGCATCCTGGGAAGATATCAAACAGACCACCATAGAAGAGACAACACCACGATCAGGGTGGTTTGTAGGGAGAAATAATTGGAAGAGGAGTAATAGGAGCTATAGGTGGGGGAAAACATTATGATATTATTTCACCACCACCACCAGACAACCCATGACAGGATTAGAGAGCTAGATTTCGGGGCCACGACTAGCTAAAAGTTGTGGATGTCTACAATCTGACAACACACAAGATTATTTGAGGTACAATATGTCTTTATTATAGTCTTACCTTAGTATTAGTATACACAACTTCCAAAAAATATTTTATCTCAATAATACTAGTACAAGAGTTAGAGAACTGAGTATGGACACTAGAATAGTGGATTTGTCCCAATATTCCTACAGGGAACAATTCTTATATGTCATTAATTTTCAAACAGTGTGAGATATCACTTGGAGGAGAGAGGATCATGTGAGACCATTTGATCATCATAATGGAAACTTATGACTTCATCTTAGAATGGATTAGATTTCTATGGTTTGTGATTAGATCGACTATCACCAAAGATTATTTATATTCCTATGCACTGATGGGATGAGGTTGTCCTTTTCTAGTGAGAGAGGCCTCATAGTAGGACAAGTGGGGACAGTGAGTAGGAGGTTTTAGCCTATCACCCGTCAGCTAGCTAGTGTGACCCTCGATGAAGTAGACTCTTTAGGAATCTGGGTGCCATTAATTGTGAAGGAATACATGGATGTATTTACCAAAGATGTTTCTGGACTAACTCTGAGGTGGGAGATTGAGTTTTGCATCGACTCTCAACTAGGGAGTTCCACGATATCTTCTACGACTTATCAGATGAAACCTATCAAGATCATAGAGCTATAATTATAACAAGAGGACCTTCACGTGACAGGTTTCATCCTACCTAGGGTGTCCCCATGGGTGGTTCCAGTTTTGTTTGTGAAAAAGGTAGATGGAGGCTTACAACTTTGTGTTGATTAACATCACCTAAACTGGGCCATGATAAAGAACATATACCCCTTACCGAGGATTGATAACCTATTTGATCAAGTGAAAACTGTGAGATAGTTCTCCAAGAACAATCATATGTTTTAATACTACCAGTTGTAGGTTCACAAAGCTGATATTTTTATGTAGTCTTTCCAATGCCGCTATGGGAACTATGTGTTCTTAGTGATTCCCTTTGGTGTGACAAATGTCCCTGCCATCTTTATGGATTTGATGAACCAAATATTCTAGCCATTCATGTACAAATTTGTTGTTGTATTCATCGATGAAATACTCATCTACTCTTCAAAAAAGGAGGATATTTTATAGTATTTGAGGGTGGTCGTTGATTTACTTCGAGAGCCCCAACTTTATGAGAATATCTAAAAATATCAGTTATGGATACATGAGGTTTACTTTTCAGGGAATGTCATTTTTGAGCAAGGTTTAGCTGTTTATCCAAAAAATATTGAATCATTTATTATGTGGGAGCCATCTAAGAACATGTTATATGTGCAAGGATTTTCTAGTTTAGTGGGATACTATAGGAGTGTTGTGGTAGATTTCTCAAGAATCAAAACCCCTTTGACATCTCTAAAGTGGAAGGGATAACCGTTTACCTGGTCTAAGAAGTATCTAAGGAAGTTTGAGGCTGTTGAGCCCCCATGAGCCGAACTATGTGACTTTTGACTTGGAGCTAGAAACAATAGTATTTTCTTTGAGGATGCAGAGGCACTACCTACTAGGTGAGCACTTTGTGGTTTACTCACACCACTAGAGTCTCAGGTACGTCTTCACTCAGAGAGAACTGAACCTAAGGTAGCGATGTTGGTTGGAGTTCCTACAAGACTAAACTTTCTAAATAGTCAATAATATAGGGAAAGGAAATGTTGTAGAAAATTCACTTAGTAAGAAATCCTAGATTCACTTAGTGTGGGATGCTTCAGAGTAGTCTGTTTCCCTATAGCTGAACTTGATGGAACAGGAGGGTAAATTTTTTATAGAGTTGATAGTGTTGACTCCTCTACTTCTTGAGCATATGATAGAGTCCCAGATAGGATACATTGATTATGAAGGTTTTCATGATCATATATCCATGGGATATGAACCATATGGATATTCTAAAGGAGGGAATCACGAGATCTTGTTCTAGGGGAGAACAGTGGTTCCAACCATGATAAGGGAGGAGGAGATGTTGGAGTTCCAAAATTCTACCTTATCTATACATACTAGTGTGGTGAAGATGTACATGGATATTCAATGATATTTTTGGTTGTCAATAATGATATGAATCATAGCTAATTTTATCTCACAATGCCTTAACTTTCAACATGTGAAGGATGAACACTAGTTTTCGACCTATTTTTTGTAGCCTCTTGATATTATGGAGTGGAAATGGGATGAAATATCCATGAACATCATCATAAGACTTCTGCACACAATGAATGGAAATGACACCATCTAGGTGATAGTAGACCGAATCATGATGTTGGTGCACTTCCTTGCTATTAGAGAACTGATTTTGGTGGAGAGTTTGATGTAGTTGTACGTACGAGTGATCATCTGAACTTATGGGGTACCCTAAAATATTTTCTCTGATTGTGATGTGTGGTTTACATCATGTTGGTGGAGAGGCCTATAGGATACATTTGGGACAGAGTTGCGAATGAGTATAGTATTTCACCACTAGATTGATTGCTAGACTGAGCAAACTATCCAGGTGCTAGAGGATATGTTGAGGGATTACATATTAGATTTAGGCTAGAGATAGGGGGATCATGTGACTTTGGTAGAGTTTACGTAAAACAACAACTATAACCCTACCATTGACATGGAACATTTTTAGGTCTTGTACATGATGCCTTTTTGACAACCCTTGTGCTAGAAAGTGATTGGTGAGACATTTATTATGGGACCAGAGTTGGTGCAGGAAACAATGGAGAAAGTGAAGGTAATCAATGAATGGATGAAGAAGGCCTAGAGAAGACAAAAAACATATGTAGATCATTATCATAGGACCCTAGAGTTCGAGAAGGGAGACCACGACTTCTTGAGAGTCTCCCCATGATGAGTAATGTAGAGGTTCAAACTGGGAAGCAAGCTGTCCCTGAGGATCTTCGGGCCGTTCGAGATCATGTGGAGGGTTGGAGGGGTTTCCTACCACCTCACCATACCCCCACAGCTAGAGCGGGTGCATGAAGTCTTCCACAAGTCACAATTGAGGAGATATGTGCATGTCCATACACACATCATTGACTTGTGAGATATGAACATTGAGGATGAATCCACCTTTCCAGAGAACCTAGTGGAGATCGTGGACTAACAAAAGTAGGCCACGCATAGATGGACCATCCCTTTGGTTCGCAGGCGGTGGAAACATGAAAATGTGTAGGAGAGTTCCTAGGAGCGGGAGAGCCAAATGCGGGATCATTATTCTGAGTTGTTTTCTATGTTTTTCTTTTCAAGGATGAAAAGAATGAAGTAGGGAATGATGTAGAGACCCATTTTTTTCCTTGTAATAATTTGAAATATTTCTATTTATATTTATGGATCTAGGCGTTGAGACAATGTGTGATTCCATGTCCTAGTGTGCCCATAATTAATTTTATAAAAATATTAAATATATTTTATAACGAGTGTGCATGTTTAATTAAAGAAAACATGATATCTATTAAATAGCTGATTAGATTAGAAATATGAGACCGTTATTGGGTCCAGAATGTGGTGTTTACCCTCGACACAACATAAAGTAAGTCGGTTCAGGATGTTCAGACCCCTCACTCGCTAGCAATTTGTTTAAGTGATTTAATTAATTAATTAATTAATTTAATCCTTTTAACCTAATGAAATATCTATAAGTATGTATCTATGGATATTTACCTAGGGTTTCTACATAACCTTGATATTTCCAACAATGTATTTTTCTCCTTTCCATTAGAAAATGACACACGATGACAAACCTCAAGCTCAAGGATGATCAAAGCACAACGAACACAGTAGATCATCCTCCTTCATTTGCAAGTGAGTTCTTAAACAATGATCTATCCAAACCAAAGTAGGAATAATAATTGATGTTTTTATTCATTTTATTAAATGATCAATCATTTTGATCATTCTTTTTTCAATTTGATCCCCTTTAACATGCCTAAATATTAAAATAATTTTTTTTATCAGTTGTTTCTTACCTAGATGGCCTGTTCTTGATCAGTTGGACAAGAATTCTTGGCCAATGATCCAAACCTTTGTTATTGGTTCCTTTCTCCCCTTTTATTTTCATTCTTCAATTTTAAAACCCTGCAATTCCTAGTTCGACAATTTTTGGGTTACTCAAGCTTGATCAGTTACCCGAATTTTGGACGGATTGGCATAACAACAACGAAATCGAAATCAGAACATAGATTTGGGATCAACATGATGGAAGGATAGAGAATCAGAAGGTTTTACAACTAACTGTGGAGAATCATAGGTTTGGTGGAAATAAGAATGGAAAACAAAACCGTCATTTATTTTGATGACCAATTCATAGTGATGGTGGTTCGAAACTGTGATTTACGGATAGATATGAGTTTTTTAAGAGGGAATGTAGAAGGTTATGAAGCGGTTTAACCAGAATTGAAGAATGGGTGAAGATTAGAGGAATAATCAATTGTTCTACCAAAATACCAACTAAAAAACATGTAGTATTAAGAACATATTATGTGTAGCCTCCCTCAGGGGTGGCGCTAGGGTTTCCTGAAAGATAAGGATGGCATGGTGTGTACTCACCTTGACATTCCATTTACCAAATTCTATGTGAGAAATCCATCTGAATGAGCACACATCCAGGAACACACCATGTGTCAATAAAAAAATATTGGTTTTCCACATAGGAAGTATCCCGTGTGGACCAAAATTCCATGTACCAAAGTACACAAACACGAGGTTTGAGTACACAGACACGACCAGCGGACATAGCCTGGTCCCCGTATAGGTGGGGTACACCATGTAGTCCACCAACATGGCATGTAACCCTATATGGATGGGACCCGTGTACTTTCCAGATACATGGCCAGATAGTGAAGAAGGGCCACACACTATGTGGGTCCCTACAAACGTAGTGTACTGTTGATCTTTTTTGAGCGTTCTTCAAACCCACAAATCTTCATTATTTGTACTCGATTATTTGGGCCACAAGAGGTCTATACTGAGTGTTTTTTCACATAGAACATGATATTACACTCAAAGGATAATTTTAAGATATGTTGTGAATGTTCAAAGTTGGAATGAATAGAGGTGAAACCTGATGAAGACAAAGATCATACAGTTTTACTAGAGCAGTTCTGAGTTACCCTTATATAGAATCTGGGAAGTGGAGTTCCTTGATGTTCTGGGTATAAACCTCCAGCTGGGATATGTAGTGGAATTCCTTAATGGATTTTCTGGGAGTAACCCTCCATCGGGGCTGGGTAGTGGTGTTCCCTGGTGTATTTTTTGAGTTACTCTCTAGTAGGATCTGGGTAATGGAGTTCCTCAATATTCTGGGTGTAACCCTCCATCCAGGATGGGAAGTGGTGTTACCTGATGAAATTAAAAGCCTGACCCTCTAGCTAAGCTTGGTAGTGGAATCCCCTTGACGACTCACTAGACTTACCCTCCAGTAGTATCTAGGCAATGGTGTTCCCTGGTAAATTTCCCAAGTGGTACCCTCCAACTGGGATGGGTAGTGGCATTCCTCGGTGACTCTCCAGAGTGGTACCTTCCAGGTGGGCTAGGTAGTGGCATTCCATGGTGACATTCCTAAGTGGTACCCTCAAGCTGGGATGGGCAGTGGAATTCCTCAGTGACTTCCCAAGTGGTACCCTCCAACTGGGCTGGGCTGTGGTGTTCCTTTGTGACTACTAGAGTAGGACCCTCCTCTCAGATCAAGTTACACTATTCTTTTTATTCATTTGGTAACCCCTCAATTGTGCGACATAGTGATGAGGTGTGGTTTGATGTACCTTCAGATTCATGAGAAAGAGAGACACATTCCCAACCAAGACACATCCTTACGATGTGACCAAAAAATGTGTGGGCGAGTTAGTGCAACCAAAAGCGGATAGTATCAAGGTGTGGTAATTGTGTCCCTCTGACTTGTGTGACCTAGGCAGATGCGTGAGATGCTGGGTATCGTAGATGGATTCCTCTTGGAACTGTGGGCTACTCATCTTTTTGGGATGAGTTGTGAGATAGAGATCCCCTTAATACCTTGTTTGGTATTATTTGACTGAGCACACACACACATATATATATATATCCTATTTTTTTACTCACTCAGGTTTTGGTTTCTCTCCTTCTAGGAGTGGCAAAGACACGTAAGGTATTCCATGCGCTTTCTGTGTCTAGCTTCTCATGGTTGGATGAGTACACTCTTCTACTATAAGTTGTGAAGACACAATGATAAGTTCATATTCTCACTATTTCAATCTCTTTATTTAGGGATGAGTTTACTTTCACTATCTTTTCGGGTTGATCTATACTTCTTTTATTGTACCTTATTCTATTTATTTCTTTCATCTGTAGTGTATCACTTTCTGCTCCCCCTTCACCTTTTGGGGCGTTTTATTGGGTATGTATATACTCACCCCTACATAGGCTTTGTTCAACATGTATTGTGTCTTCTGCAGATGGGAGACATGTAGATCATGACTATAGAGGATCTTAGGGACATGGGTTTCTTGGACCACGTACGGTGGTTGTAGTTGGGATACAGGAGTGAGGCTCTCTCAGAAGCTACTCTTTTCCAGTTTGTTTCAGGTTGGAACACATTTCTAGTTTGGGTATGTATTTTTCCCCTTTAAGTTCCACTATACACTACCATACCTTTGTGTTGTCTAGAGGTTCATGCATGTTCAATTAACTTTATAGCAGTTTGCCCATTTTTATACTTTCCCTCTCCAGTCTTGTATTGGATTGGTACATGTGTACATGTTTTTAGGCAAAGGCATCCCTGAGTTTAGTTGTTACTTTGGCACTTGTTGCCACCACTGACCTATGGAGGCGGGCCTGGGGTAGTTGCGGATCGAGCCTCGGCTCGGGTCCGGTCGTGATAAACATATTGAAAATATTAAAAATCAATAAATATATATGTATAAAAAAATATTAAGAAATGAATAAATTCCAAAAATATTAAATATTAGTAAATATTAAAAGAGCACAAATAATATTAAATGAATGATTATTAATATTAAATAAATAAAAATGAATACATTAAATAAATATTAAGAAAATGAATTCATAACATTAATTACATAAATTACAAACACATAAAAATAATTAAAACATAATATAAATTATATAAATAACAAAATTATTAAAAATGAATTATATCAACTATTTAAACTTCAAAAACATTAAAAAATTCATTTATGTAATTTAATAATATTAATTACAAACATATTAAAAATATTAAAAATTAATAAATAAAAATGAAAAAATAATACTCATATAAATTAAAATAATATTGAAAATATTAAAACATAGTAAATAAATAGGTATAAATAAATATTAAAAACAAGAATAAATTCCAAAAACATTTATGGTTAATAATATTAAAAATGAATAAATCATATTAAATGTTAGAATATTAAAAATGATTAAATAAAATTGAATAAACTACAAAAAAATAATTTTAAAAAGTGAATTCAGAACATTAATTACATGAAATACAAACACATAAAAAATGAATAAATAAATAATATTATTTATAGAAATAAAATAATTATTAAAAATGAATTATGATAACTATTTATATTGAAAAAAATTAAATTTAAATATTAACATTAATCATATAAATTAAAATCATATTGAAAATATTAAAACCTAATAAATAAATAATTATAAATAAATATTATAAATTTAATAAATTCATAAAATATGAAATATTAATAAATATTAAAAATGGATAAATTAAAAAATGATTAAAAATTAATAAATATAAATGAATAAATTATATAAATATTAAGAATGAATAAAAAATAATTATATTAAATGTATTGAAAATGAATTAATATTATGATAAACATATTAATAAATGTATTTCAAATATATAAAATGTTTTATTAATAAATGTATTAGTGAATGCATTAATTGTAATTATAAATATTTTTTCTTACATAAATAAATAATTGTTTTATAAATATATCATTAATAAAAGTGCATAAATAATAATATTATGTATAATATTTTCCATTACATGTCAACAATTATAAAACTATAAAGTTTAATATACGATTTTTTGATTATTTTATTTAAATGTATTTAATATATATATATATTACTAATTATAGATGTATTTATTTTATTAATTGTATCTAAAAAATAAAATTAATTATTAACATTTAGAATTTTCAATTAAAATTAAAAATATTATTATTTAATTAAATGTATAAATATTTGCAAAAAAAGTTTTAAAATATAAATTACTAATTAGTGAAATTACTTAAATAATAATATATTTTGTCATTTACTTATATGTATATATATATATAAAAGTATAAATTAATGAAAGATATATTAAGTGGGTATAAACCTCATGCATGTTGGGATGAGTCATTATTCACTACACTAACTCGTTTAAGATATGAGCGACGACACCCTTCATCTTGTACATTCATTCTACTTGGTTAATTATTATATATGTTAGTACATATAATTATAAATAAGTATAAATATATATATATATATATATATATATATTTCATTTGTAAAAGTATATTTCTATTTTTATATAAATCACAAAATATATAAATATTTTTAAATAAATTAAATTATTCAAAATTCCTTTTAACATCACTATTTTAGTGCCGATAAAATGAATCTATTATCTTCACTAAATACTCACTAATAATGATTTTACTTTTTTCAGTGATTCTAATCAGTGCTGATAAAATTCATCTTTTATCAACACTTTTAGTTAGCACTCATAAGAGCCATCGCTGAATAAAGTAGGATTTGTAGTAGTAGCACTATGAATAATTTAATTTATATATACATATTTTTATATTTCTAAATATTATTTATGTACCAAAAAGTATATATATTTATATAAAAACAATATATATATTATAAAATCTATAATATAAGATATTATATATCCACCCACACACAACATACATGATAAACAAACAATCCCCAGGACAAGAACCCAAGTGGGCCAACCCCTCAATCTCTCTGTCTTTATATATATAATGTAACAATAAGTACATATATTTATATAAATATGATTTATAACTAAACTATTAATTTTTTTATCAATTATGTTTATAATTTTATATAAATATTTCTTCAAAAATATATCAATAAATAAAAAAGGTTAATAACATATTTATATTCATTTAAAAGAGTATATATAAATATAATATATTAAAATCTTATTTGTTTTTTTTAATAATTTATAAATTAAAATATATATAATTGTATTTATAATATATATACATAAATAAATAAATATTTATATGTAATTAATATATGCAAATTTATGTATTCATAAATGTAATTCATATAACATAAAATGTGTATACTTGAGTTTATTATTTTACACATAGTTAAAATTATATATAGTTATAATTAAACACATGTATTTATGTGTGTGTGTGTATATATATTAAAATATAGTTACACAAAATATATAAATAAATATGTAAATACAGATATAAATACATTAAATAGAGTTAATATTTGATTTTATATATCTATATTTATATTAAATATTTTAAATATACACAAATATTTAAAGGTAAGTGTATTAATGTTTATGCATGTAGATGTATGTGTTAGTTAGTTTGTGTATGTATGTATGTGTATATATGAATATGTTTGTGTATGTATGCATGTGTATTTGTATGTATGCATATGTACGAATTTTTATTTTTTGTTTATTCATTTAATCTTATTTAGTCACCTTTAATATTTATCTATTTTTAATATTTTCTGTAATTTATTCATATTTATTATTTATTTATTTTTAATGTTTATTCATTTAATATTTTTTTACCTATTCGTTCTTGATAATTATTTATACATTATTAAATATTAATATTCTATACATTTAATATGTATGTAATTTTTATAATTAATATTTATTCATTTTTATTTAAATATATTTATATATAAATATTTATAAAATTATTATTTATTCATTTTTAATTACCACTTTATTATAAATATATTCTTTTAAAAGCTTTTTTGTATAATTTAAAAAAAAAATTATTTTAACTTTATTCAATTTTAATTTTTTTTAAATTTATATAATAAAAATTAATAATAACTTTTTTAAATATTTTTGCAATTTATTCATTTTTTAATTATTAAATTTCATCAATTTTTAACATGTATTCATTTATTATAATCTATTAATTTTAAATACTTATTCACTGTTATTTTTTTTAATTTATTCATTTTTATTATTAATTCATTAAATATTTATATAATTTATTTATTTTTAATATATATATATATATATATACATTTTTAAATGTTAACATTTAATATTTGTAATTTTTTTAATTTATTCAATTAAATTTATTCATTTTTAATTAATTTATTTAAATCTATTTACAATTATTAATTATTCATCTTTAATAAGAAATTTCTTATCAATCATTTTTATTTAAATAAAATTGTTAGTATTTTTTTAATTTTATTTTAATATTTATTCATTTATCATGTTTTTTATTAACATATTTGATATTATTTATTCATTTATAATTTTTCTGTAATTTATATATCAAATATTTTTTATTCATTTTAAATTACATATGAGTTTTTAATGTTTTTATAATTTATTAATTTTTAATATTTTTTCAACTTATTAATTTTTATTATAAATTCATTTTTGTGTGTTTAATTATTCATGTTTATATAATTAGTAATTTATTATGATTTTTAAATTTAATTTTTAGTTTTTAAAACTAATATTTATCCATACTAAATATAAACTTCATCAGGGATAAATTTAGAGCTGATAAATCCTTACTTTATTTATGTTGTATTTAGATCTAATAAAGCTGTAAATTAGTGTTGATAAAAAGAGATTTTCATTTTATTGTAGATAACGATATCTTTTGTAGTTTCGTTACCCAACTTACCACTAAACCGGTAGCTGAACCAGTCATCGCATGACCTCAAGCGCACCTTCTCATATGCTAGAGGATGCTAACTAGTAGAAAGGGTTTCATGGGGTTATCGTGGGGAGACTATACCCTCATGGTTAGAGAAACACATTGGTATATCAGAAAGTAAATAACAGACCACAGTGGTAGAAATTATAAATGAGAAAGAAACAACAAAGGAATAAATATAATAACTCGATAAAGTGTCCAACACTAATTGTACAACTATACAGGAATGTCCAGATGGTTCTACTGGTATAAGAAGAAAGAAATAGAGTAAGAAACATAATGTAATGAAGTAATAAATTCCCAATGACTAGCAGCATAATCATCATGAGTACCAGCCTAGCCCTACACTCTTAACTCCCTTTTACAACGCACAACTCAAGGTATAAACCACATACCTGCAAATAAGAAGATCTGTACGGATACCCCAGTTCAATGGTACCCTGATCAAGGTGTGAGAAATACTCAGTAGGCCACCACCAATAGTGTATAAATAATAGGACAGTGTATATATATAAATATAAGCATCATGCATGTATAACAAGAGTAAAGCACAAATGCTGGATAAAAAATAACCAACTCAGGATGAGGTTCATAAAATACACCTGGTCCAACCATTCCTACATTATTCTAAGATGAAAATGTTTGAACTAATGGAAACCTGTACAATTGAGATATTTGGGAAGGAATAACAAAAAGTTTTAAAATAATTTTCATGATACAGACCGAACCCAAGCATGTGATTTGGCTTGGCAGACGCATTCCTTGGGTGATAATCATAAAAAATATCCTTTAGAGTATAAGGAACTACTAAAATTAAATAAGAAGAATCCTAGGCCTATCCAAGGAGTAGCTTAACAAGGAACCTACATATAACACCAGGAGTGCTATAAGTGTTCATTGTAGTCAGATCCTATCCAATGTGATCTATTATTGACCTCACAAGTATCACACTCAGCCTAGTGGGAGATGTTTGCTGAGACAATACCTAGTATCTCACATAGGGGACCGAGTCTCACTCGTGGACTAGTACAAACATCTCACCAACAATCCCATCCAAGGTGTATTCCCTAGGGAACTGGTATCCCTCATAACGAGGTAAGATGAACTCATAGGGAGCTCATCCTGGCGTACCAGTATCTCCCTCGATGTATACACAACCTATTAGTGAAACTAATAACATGAATGATGAGCCCATCCTTGGAATCCTGTGGAAGGTAACCCGAGTATCACTCATGATGTTCATTGTTTATTTAATTAATTAAATTATACAACAAAAAATCCTAGAAGGTAAGCATGCTGCATCTCAACACAATTAAATAAGGTGTCCATCACATTCAAACACAATTAAGAAGGAATACATGATTACTAAATAGAAGGCCAAGGTAAAACATTCATTCCATGAGGACATGTAAGGTATATATATATATATATGACCTTTTTTGTATTAGAAGACAACACACCTCAACAGAGGGGTTTTATTAGAAAATATGACATTGTATTCAATCTTTTCATTTGTTTAATTAAATTAATTTGAAACCCCCTCAAGGAAATAATAAACCCACCTTTAATGTGGTTTAATCAAATGTGAATCCCAAGTTAAAACGTAAATAAAATCACACACAAAGGGGTGGTTTCAACAAGGGTAGACAAAATTTATAATGTGAAGCTATACGGGTTTACCATAAAGGGGTAGTACAGGTTCAGGTCATGACCTCAAGAAATCACAAGGAGGGTCCAAAAAAATCATAATGCAGTATAAGAAAAGTAATTCAAGAAAATTTATTATTTTCAAGCATCACCGGGTAAGTATGGTGCATGACACAACAACGTCATTTCATAAAATGGAGAAACTTGAGGGAAATTCTATAAACCACCCACATCATGCTTAGGATGACCCACAAATCCAATATCGAGACTTTATTTGGTCTAGTTTGAGGTAAATAAATGAAAAGATGAATTACTAGAAAAAAGGGAAAAATAAGCCACACCTAAATAGCACTTGAAGAGGTGAAAGAAACGAAGAAAGGAAGGATGAGGAGACAAGAGATTACCACTACACATCCAACGAGATTGATGATGGCTGATTATGACACCAAATGAAGAAGATAGATCTATAACTAGGAGGAGGGAATAAGGTTGATTGAAATGGATCCCCTATTTTACAAGAAAGAGGAATTAAAGGGGGATGAAATAAAATTAGGCTTAATGTACGCTAAGTGTAGAATAGTAAATCCACTCTTGAAAATAGAGTCACATGGTTTTTCCATACGGTTTGGTTAAACAATGTACCAATTTTGTGCCCCCACTACTTAATAATCTCACTTTACATGGGTTTCCTAAATGGTTTGACCAACAATGCACCAAACAGTGCACAAACACTACCTAAGTGGCACTAAGTATGCAGGCTAGGAGCACAGTTTGGGAAAACTGTCCATAGCCTGTGCACACCCCTTGCTAAAAAATTAGACACCTCACAAGGCCATGCGAGTCGTACTACAATGTTAGGTCAAACTACATGGAAACTCCATTTCCACTGGACTAGTACACATGGTTTCTTCTAAGGGACACATGGTTTTAGAAAAGCTGTGTGCCCTACCAGCCTCTTCCTTTAAGCAAGACTGTAGGTCCCAAAGCTCCCCAAAACATGAAGAAACATCCAAGGGACCTCTTGAGCCTCCAAAAACTCCTAAAAAATCACATTGAAGTTATAAAACCCACATAATTCTATTCTAAAGATATGGTTGAAAAATGGACAATTAACCAAAACAAAAAAATTCAAATTCCTTTGGAATTTTATCCGGTCAAAAAACATCGAATGCTAAAATTTCCCCACCAAAAAACTCATCATCCCCTATATCCCTTAAGGAAAAAAATAGATCATTACTCATCATACTAGGGTTGGGAATTCTTATTCAAATGGGTTTTTTGTGTTTCCAAACACCCAACAAACCTCTGAGCGTCACCTTAACATATGGTACATAAGCCATAGAAACTCAAGCCTATGCTTGTCTTTTTGATCCAAAATACTGTGACAAAGACTTAACTGAGACATGATCACACTATATCCTCATTCACCACTAGGTTGTATCATTTTTAAGTCCCAAACCGAGTTTCAATATTTCACTAATGGAACTACCATTTTAAGTATGCTCTTAGAACTCTGATATTTCATTGGGCATGATTCTATGCTCAAACCATTTTTCAACCTTCATTTAACCTCAGATTCCTAGTTGAGATGACAATTTTCACATGCCACAAACCAACAACATGCCATTAAGTAGTTCCACACAAAACACATATGAAAAGAGGGAGAGGGAGAGAGATAACCAATCAAACCTTCTTCATTTGACTACCCTCAAAGAACTAGGCTTAGAAGGCCAGTGAATTTGAAAAGGTAGACCTGATTCCTTTAGAAGAAGGAACCTTAAGATTTCCCGATCATGATCAGAAAAGCCTATATTAAGATTTTGGTGATATATCTTGAAAACAGACACTTTAAACTATCATTCCTGAGTATGAACACAGGTGCATTCTATAACCAGATCACAAGGATATCCACCCTTTAACACCTCATCTGAGCCTGGATAAAAATCAAGGTATCCTCAGAATCATCAACTGAACCCCAATGGTATCACTATAGGGTAAACCTTAAATGCTATTTATAAAAGAGAGATTGATACAAGTCCAACCTTCAACATACCAAAAACAATGACTTTGTCCAAAGAACCATCCTCCTGGAAATCAAGTCAAGAGGAAAAACAGTTGGTGTCCATGAATCTGACCATCATGTTCCTACTTGGAAACCTAGATATCACTATAAACTAACCATGCCTCTAAGGAAAACTATAAGTCTTGATAAAACTCTTGTAGAGACCACTAAACAAGTCCAACAACTTTTAAATTTATTACAGAGTACAACCGACACTCTCTCGGTGCACCCAGATGAGGTTAAGATGGGGGGCATGATCATCATTAAGACAAGGTACATTGAGATGATAAAGAAATGTACCTAATTGGTTAGGGATCTTCCAATATAAAAAAATGAAGTTCTTATTATGGTTTCAAAAAAACTGTACCCAACTACACATACAAATGGGAGGATAGTCGAACCATTAATGTTATACTTCTTCTAAAAAACACTCGGCTTCACCTGTTGACACATCCACACTACCTGACCCCGATACATTCATCACTCGAGGTATCCCAAAACCACATGAGCAAAACCACTGAAGTGTAAACCTTACTAATGGTGTTCTAAAGACTATGTACACAGCCAAACCTTCCATCATCATGCTACCTCACAAGCACCAAATTAAACAAAATATTACCAGCTACATGGTGTTTTAATTAATATTGACTATTTCCAAATTGTTATTCCATGGCTGTGCTCTCTCTACTTGGAGGGCATGACATGTCACTTTCTACATGATGCTCCCCACATTAGGAGTGTCCTAGTCATTATATAGACTAAAGAGGGGATCTCACCCCAATTTAAGGGATGATTTATAAATAGAACCATGTGTTTGACACACTGGTCATTCTTTGAATTTTACTCCTAATATTATGGTTCATGTGGATGTAACTCCAGATGATATTCACATGTACGTCTAAGTGTGAATATAATCTAGCACTCTTAAGTAGGTAGGTCTCAATATCTTCTATGTAAATTTTTCTAAAGCATATTAAATAGAGTTAATATTTGAATTTATATATCTATATTAATATTAAATATTTAAAATATACACAAATATTTATAGCTAAGTGTATACCTGTGTAAGTATGTAGATGTATGTTTTAGTCTATTTGAGTGTGTATGTATGTGTATGTATGAATATGTTTGTGTACATATGCATTTGAATTTGTACGCATGCGTATGTATGCATATATGTGTGTGTGTGTGTGTGTGATTGTGTGTATGCATTTTTATTTGCTGTTTATTCATTTAATCTTATTTACTCATCATTAATATTTATCTTTTTTTAATATTTTCTGAATTTTTTTTCATTTTTAATATTTATTCATTTAATATTTTTAACCTATTCATTCATGATAGTTATTTATACATTATTAAATATAAATATTTGATACATTTAATATGTATGTAATTTTTATAATTAATTTTTATTCATTTTTTATTTTAATATATCTATATATAAAAATTTATAGAATTATTATTTATTCATTATTAATTATTACATTATTATAAATATATATTTTTTAAAAGTTTTTTGTAATATTTTTTAAAATTAATTTTAATTTAATTCATTTTTAATATTTTTTAATTTATATAATAAAAATTATATATTATTTTTTTAATATTTTTACAATTTATTAATTTTTTAATTATTAAAATTCAATGATTTTTAGTATTTATTCATTTATTATAATCTATTATTTTTAAATTCTTATTTACTATCATTATATTTTTAATTTATTCATTTTTATTATTAATTTCTTAAATGTTTATATAATTTATTTATTTTTAATATATATATATATTTTTAAATGTTAGTATTTAATATTTCTAATATGTTTTTTATTTATACAATTAAATTTCTTCATTTTTAATATTTTATATTTAAATCTCTATACAATTATAAATTATTCATTTTTAATTACAATTTCTTATCAATCATTTTTATTTAAATGAAATTTTTAGTATTTATTTAATATTATTTTAATTATTATTCATTTATCAAATTTTTTAATTCACATATTTGATATTATTTATTCATTTTTAATTTTTCTATAATTTATATATCAAATATTTTTTATTCATTTTAAATTACACATTCATTATTAATGTTTTCATAATTTATTAATTTTTTATATTTTTGAAACTTATTAATTTTTTTATAAATTCATTTTTTGTTTTTTATTATTCATGTTTATATAATTAGTAATTTATTATGATTTTTAAATTTAATTTTTTACTTTTAATATATTAGTATTTATCCAAACTAAATATAAACTTCATCAGAGATAAATTTTGAGCTGATAAATCCTTACATTATCTATGTTGTATTTAGCTCTGATAAAGGTAGAAATTAGTGTTAATAAAAATAGATTTCCATTTTTTGCTAATACCAATATCTTTTGTAGTTTCCCGACCCATCTTACCACTAAACCGGTAGCCAAAATAGTCTCCGTATGATCCTAAGCATGCCTTCTCGAACATCAAAGGCTACCCACTAGCAGTAAGGGTCTCATGGTGTTATGGTGGGGAGACTATACCCTCATGGTTATAGTAACACATTGGTATATCAGAAATTAAATAACAGACAACGGTGGTAGAAACTATAAATGAGAAACAAACGGAAAAGGAATAAATATAATAACTCGATAAAGTGCCCAACACCAAGTGAAAAACTATACATACATGTCCAAATGGTTCCTCCAGTATAAGAAGAAAGAAATATATTAAGAAACATATTATAATGAAGTAATAAAATCCCAATGACTAGCTCCATGAGCATCTTGAGTACCAGCTCAGTTCTATGCTCCTAACTCACTTGTACAATGCACAACTCAAGGTAAAACCATAGACCTGCGAACAAGAAGATATATATGGGTACCCCAGTTCAATGGAATCTTGAGTAGGGTGTAAGAAAAATTTAGTATGCCACCACCAATAGTGTTTAATTAATAGTCCAGTTTTTGTATATGAAATAAGAAGCGTTCATGTATAACAAGTGTAAAGCACCAATGTTGGATAAAAAAACAACCAAGTCAGGCTTAGGTTCATCAAATACACCTGGACCAACCATACCTACTTTAGCCTAAGTTGAAAATGTCTGAACTATTGGTAACCTATAGAAGTGAGATATTTGGGAAGGAATGAAAAAAAAATTCAAATAATTTTCAAGAGTTAAACCAAACCCAAGCATGTGATTTGGCTTTGCAGATGTGTTCCTTGTGTGACAATTAATCAACAATATCCTTTAGCATATAAGTAACTACTAAAATTAAATAAGAAGCATCCTAGGCCTATCCAAGGAGAACCTAAATAAGGAACCTAGGTATCACACCTAGAGGGATATAAGTGTTCACTACCGTCGGATCCCATCCAATGTGATACATTATTGGCGTCAAAAGTATCACTCCCGGCCTAGTGTGAGATAAATGCTAATCCCATATCTAGAATCTCATATATGGGACTGAGTCTCCCTCATGGGCTAGTATAAACATCTCAACAAGAAGTCCGTCCAAGGTTTCTACCCTAGGGAACTGGTATCCCTCATAATGAGGTAAGAAGAACTCACAATGAGCTCATACTGGCATACCAGTATCACCCTCAACGTATACACAACCTATTATAGAAACTAATCACATCCACGATGAGACCATCCTTGACATCTCTTGGAAGGGATCCCGAGTATCAATCATGATGTTCATAGTTTATATAATTAATTAAATTAAAAAAATACAAAATTCAAGAAGGTAAGCTTTCTATATCTCAACATAATTAATTAATGAGTGTATCATATTCAACAACAATTAAGAAGGAACACTTGATTAATAAATTGAAGGCCAGGGTAAAATATTAATTCCATGAGGACATGTAAGGTAAATAAATTTATATATATATAACCTTTTTGGATTAGAAGACAACACGCCTCAAAAGAGGAGTTCTATTAGAAAACATGTCATTGTATTCAAACTATTAATTTATTTAATTCAATTAATTTGAATCCATCGCAAAGAAATAATAAACCCACCTCTAATGGGGTTTAATCAAATCTACATCACAATTTAAAATGTAAATAAAATCACACCCAAAGGGGGTGGTTGTAACAAACGAATACGACATTACTAATGTGTAGCTATATGGGTTTACCCTAAAGTGGTAGTTCAAGTTGAGGTCCTAACGTCAAAACATCTCAAGGAGGGTCCAAACATATCATAAAGTGGTATAATAAAAGTAATTCTAGAAAATTTATTATTTTGAAGCATCACCAGGTAAGTCTGGTACATGACACAATGACATCATTTCATAAAATGGAAAACTTGAGGGAAAAGATATAAACCACCCACCTCATGCTTATGACGACCCACACATCCAATTTCAAAACTTTATTTGGACTAGTTTGAGAGTAATCAAAGTAATAGATGAATGAAAAGAAAAAGGGAAAAAGAGTTCACACCTAAATAACATGTGAGGAGGTAAAAGAAACAAAGAAAGGAAGTATGGGGAGACAAGAGCTTACAACTACACATCCAATGAGAATGATGATGGCTAATTATGACACCAAATATAAGAGATAGATATAAGGAGGAGGTAAGATGAGAGATTGAGGGGGATTCCCTGGTTTACACTAAAGAGTAAGTAAAGGGGAAGTAAAGAATTTTTGGTTTAAAGTTCACTAAGGGTAGAATAGTAAATTCATCGTTGAAGACAGGGTCACATAGTTTGTCCACATGGTTTTGCTAAACTATTTTCCAGATGTGTGGCCCCCACTACTTAATAATCACACCTTACATGGGTATCCTACATGGTTGACCAACCTTGCGCCAACCGTGCACCAAACAGTGCACATACACTACCTAAGTGGCACTAAGTTTGTAGGTTAGGCACATGATTTAGGAAAATTTTTCCGCTGCCTATGCACACCCATTTCTAAAAATAGTAGTCACCTCACATGGCCATGCACCTCTTACCTCAAGGTTAGATCAATCCACGTGGAAACTCATTCTCCACTAGACCAGGCCACATGGTTTCTTCTAAGGGATGCATGGTTTCAGACAAATTGTGCACCCTGCCTGCTTCATCATTAAAGCAGGAATTTAGGTCTTGGAGATCCCAAAACATGAAGGAATACCCAAATGACCTATTGAGCCTTAAAACACTACTAAAAACATCAAAGTTAAGTTCTCAAACTCCCATAATTTCATTCAATGTTTGGGTTACAAAATAGGCCATCCACCAAAACAAAAAAAAATAAAATTCATTTGGAATTTCATCCATTTAGAAAACAAAAAATGCTACAATTTACCCACCATAAAACTTCTCATCCCTGATAATCCTTAGGTAAATAAAGATAAAATTACCCAAAATATCCAGGTTGTGAAATATTATTCAAATAGTTGTGTTGTGTTTCAAAATTCCCAACGAAAATCCAAGCATCACCTTAACATATGGTATATAAGATATAGAAACTCAAGCCTATACTTGTCTTTTTGGTCCGAAACACTGAGACAATGCCTTACCCGAGACACGATCACACTGTAGTCTCATTCACCACTAGGTTATAACATTCTTAAGTCTAAAACCAAGTCTCAATATCCCACTAATGGAAGTACAATTTTAATCATTCTCTTAGCACTCAAACATTTCACTGGGCATGATTCTATGCTCAAATGATCAGTAGAATTTCAATTGACCTCCAATTCCTAGTCAAGATGTCATTTATCATATGAAAAAAACCTACAAAATTCCATTTAGTAATTCCACACAAACCACATTTGAAAAAAGAGAGGGGGAGAGAGATAAACAAAAAAACCTTCTTCATTCGACTACCCTCAAAGAACTTGGATTAGAAGGCCAATGTATTTGAAAATTTAGACTAGATACCTTTAGAAGAAGGCACCTTAACATTTATTGAGCATGCTCAGAAAATCATATAACAAGATTATGGTGATTTATCTAGAAAAAAACAAATTTAAACTATCATGCCCATGCATGAACATGGGTTCATTCTATAACCAGCTCACAAGGATCTCCACCCTTCAACACCTCATCTGAGCCTGAATTAAAATATGGGTATCCTTGGAATCATCAACTAGAGCCCAAGGAATCTAGGGTAAACCTTTAATAGTGATTACATTAGAGATACTGATATAAGGAAAACCTTCCACATAACAAAAACACTGACTGAGTCCAAAGCACCATCCTCCTAGAAATAAAGTCAAGAGGAAAAATAGCTGGTGTCCATGACTCCAACCATCACATTTCTACTTGTAAAATCATGTATCACTCTGAACTAACCATACCTCTAAGGACAACTATACTTTGGGATAGCACTCTGGTAAACACCAATCAACAATCCCAAATACTTTTAAATTTATCATGGAGTAAAACTGACACTTTCTCAGTACACCCAGATGAGGTTAATATGGGGGCATGATCATCATTAAGATAAGGTGCATTGATATGATAAAGAGAAGTACCTGATTGGCTAGGGACCTTCCATCATAAACAATATAAAGTGATCAATATGGTTTCAAACCAACCGTACCCAACTACACATACAAAGGGGAGTATAGTGAACCCACTAATGGTCGACTTCTTCAGAAAAATATCAGCTTCACTTGTTGATACATAAAAAATACCTAACCAAAATACCTTCATCACTCATGGTATCCCACAACCACTTGAGCAGAACCACCAAATTCTAACCCATACTAATGTTGTTCTTCAGGTTGTGTACATATCAAACCATTCCATCGCATGATGCCTCACAAGAACTGAATTAAACAATAGATTAATAGCCACATGGTTTTTTAAGTATGATTGACCATTTACAAATGGTCTTTACATGGCTGCACTCTCTATACTTGGAGGAGATTCCATGACTCTTTAGAAATTATTCTCCCCACATTAAGAGTGTCATAGTCATTAGATATACCAAAGAGGGGATCTCATCCCTTGGTCCATTCTTTATCGACCACTGTTTGTGGGTCCTAGAGGTGGCCATCATGCTTTAACAAGTGTTAAAATGAAGATATTGAAACCTACCCACATAAGAGTGCTAGATTAGATTCAAACATAGAAGTATACGTGACTCTAATCCCGAGTTACATCCACATGGACCATAATATTAGTTGTAAAATTCAAAGACTGACCATTTTTTCAAACACATGGTTCTCTTTAAACATCATCCCCGACATTGGGGTGAGTTTGATTTCCCTAGAACCAAGGTCACCCTAATATAAAGATTACCTATGATTGGTTCATCAAAGCCTAAGGCTTAAACAACTTCTACCAAACCAAAATGGTTCACTACCCCTTTTTGAAACTTGATGGCTACTGATTAAACCAACACATACTACCCCATGTTTACATGATCAAACGACACATACTTGATAGTAACCATAAGATTATGATCTCAATGCATTCCAGTAGCTAATGAACCATGCAACAAATTGACTCAAAGTCATACTATCTTACACAGCTATAAAATAGACTGATGACCTCCCGAGTCACCCAACATTGTGAAATCAAGAGAATTAAGGTTATGAGACATAATAAGTTGCCAACCATTCCCTTGGCATGTTTATAAAGATAGAAATGAGAATTTAGTAATGTTCACACTCACAGAAAAGTTCAAATAAACACATGACCACCCATCAAATAAGGGGTTCATTTTGGAAATTAAGAGTCCTCTAGGGTAAAAAAAACACAAATATTACCACTAAATAGAAATATCATACATTTATCAAGGATTTTAAGGGTATGAGGGTGCTTCCTATAAAAGAATTTCCCCTCACCAAAACTAAATGCTTTGACCCAACATGACGTTATTCCCATGAGAGGTCATGCCTGTGAGAGGTCACTAGGCTTAAGATCCTATCATTTAGGTTAAAGGGATAATGAAAGAGGCATATTGGTAATGTTCATGTACCCATTTCAAGGATGATACATAAGGAAAAATTTAATAAATGTTTAAACTAACCTTACTCAAGGTTAAAAACTTAACACTACTTAAGGTTATATCCTAGCCATCACCAAAATTTTCATTTAATTCTTTAATCATTTTAAAGGCTCAATTTAATATCAAATACTAGATTGGGAACAAAAATTTACACAAGGAAAATCATTTTGTAGAATCCATAGGGAAACATGAGTAAGTTATATTAAACATCCTTTTAACACTATTTATTTTACTTACTTCCCATCATAAAGAGGTCATTGATTTAACAAACCTCGAATCAACTCCAATATTTTATTTAAAAAATTTCATGATTCGATTAGTTAAATAAAATTTCAATAAAAATATAAAGATGAAGAAACCCTTTAGGGTTCAATGGGAATTTTAATTAACCAAGGCCTCATATGAATACAATTAAAAAAGGCCTCCCATTAATAAAAAGGTACTAGTCAAGTAAGATGATTCCATAAACATATGTAGAACACCGTATAAAAAGTTATAAACACCTTAATGGAAATTATCACATAGAATGAGTACCACCCATGGGGTTTATAACTAAGTAATACCAAAATAAAATGCATCCTATGAGGCCCCCCTAAGCCATTTTAGGTTCAATTAAAATAAAACCAAACATTTTAAACATTAAATATTTAAAACTCCTTTAGAAATTCACATCTTTAGAAACATTCCCCAACCAAAAAACTTTGGACCATTTTCGGATTTATAAATTTGGCCAAATAGGTAATAATTCCTATGTAATAAAGTCAACACCCTTATAAAAGCAACCATTTCATTCATGGCCAAATTAAACAACATTTATATTTACTGAAGTTTCAAAATATATAAGGATAATATTAGATGGTTCTATTTTTTGGGATACCAGTTCTAAATTTTTAAAGTGACTACACACTTTACAAATTATGGTTATCTCCCAGATAACCGCAAACATTTATCTAGAATTGAAAGAAAATTTGAAATACTAATCATTTCTGAAATAAACCTTAAACATATAAATCACATAAACAAAGGTTTGATTATATGGGTCTTCAGATTCCAAATTATAATGTTCTCATACAACTTACAAATTGAAAATTAAATCCCATCTAATCGCAACCAGAATGTCTCATCTCATTCTAAACAATCATGGATGTATGGAAATTATAAACAAAAACATTAATTAGTCACCTATACAAGGTAAGCCATCAGACATGCTAAATGAATCACTAGGAACACTAAATAAGTACAAGCATGTAAAATAAGAATGGAATATAAGTAAGGAATGATAATTTAAATTACCAAATCATGATATGAAAATACATAAACTGGTGAAAACTATATAGGTTATTAAAATTTATAATATATAATATAAAAGAAATTCTTTTAAAACATGAAAGGAACATAATCAATTTTCAAATAACCTAGTAATTCATCATACATGGAATGGTAAATCCCTAATTGCCTATAATGATGCATGTAGTGCTTATTAATTATCATACTAGACTAAGGGTGATTTCTAAATCACATAAATTAGTAATAGGTAGAAGGTACTCTAACAATTGAACGAGAAATCCAATCAACTATAATAATGAACAACATGAGAAACTATCCCATCACTAGACAGATAGAACTTTCCCTATATATGGGTTGATCAATCCCATGCATGGATATTTACCAAGCACTAACACATTTCTAGTATCCTTTATAATAGGCCAAAACAATAAGGGAAAAGGAAAAGAAATCTCTAATACCAATTTCTAGCATCTTGACCTGACTGGCTACTAAACAGGTAGCCATACCAGTCATCACATGGCCTCAAGTGTTCCTCCCCATATGCCAGAGGCTGATAACTTGCTATGAGGGTATAATGGTTGTATGGTGGGGAGAATATACACTCATTTTCATAGTAGAACAATGGTATATCAGAAAGTAAATAACAAACAATAGTGGTAGTAATTATAAATTAGTAACAAATAGTGGAATAACAAATAAAATAACTGGATAAAGTAGTCAACACCATGCACAAAACAATGAATGCATGTCAAAATGGTGCTACCAATACAATAAAAAAACAGTAAGTAACACAATGAAATGAAGGAATAAAATCCCAATGAATAGATCCATGAGCATCCGGAGTACTAACTCTGTTCCGTGTTCCAAACTCCCATGTACAACAAACAACTCAAGATACAAACCATAGAACTATGAATGATAAAATTTTCTTCGGTAACCTAGTTAAATGAAGACCCTACTGGGGTGTGAGATATACTCAATTGAAAACCATAAATGGTGTCAAAAGAAAAATAATGTTTGTTCATTTAAAATAAGTAGCATGCATTAATAACAAGAGTAAATAAGAAATAAAGGATAAAAAGTAACCAAGTTCGTCTTGGGTTCCTCAAAGACACCTTGATGAACCGTACCTTCTTCAGCCTAAGATAGAAATTTATGAGCTACAGGCAACTAATTCAAGTGAGATACAAAAGAATGATAACAAAATGTCTTAAAATAGTTATCATGAGATCAACAAAACCCAAGCATGTGATTTAGATAAGAGGTTGTGTTCCTTGGGTAAAAACAATACAACAAAAGTAACTACCAAAATTAAATAAGCACCATACTAGGCCTGTCCAAGGTGAAACTTAACAAGGAACCTATGTATTTTACTAGGAGGAATATAAGTGATCTCTACAATAAGAGCCCATCCAATGAACACCATTAATGGCCTTACAATTATCAATCCCATCCTAGTGTGAGATGCCCTCTAAGCATGTACCCAATTTCTCACATAGAGGACCGAGTCTCACTCGTGGCCTCATATAAACATCTTTCCAAATATCCCATCCAAGGTGTCTCCCCTGGGGAATTGGTACCACTCATAATGAGGTAAGAGTAAAGCATGGTGAACCCATTCTTGCATACATGTACCAACCAGGATGTATAAAAAAACCTATTATAAAAAATAATCACTCACACTATAGAGACCCTAGCCTTTTAAACATAACATTAAATGATTTTAATTATAATTATACATCAGAAAACAAGCCAATGATCGTGATGTTTAGTGTCTTTGAAGACTAGGTACATAAAACATAAAACATGGGACTAAAAAACAATTATTTATTTAATGTTCATAAATAGATTCTAACTTACATTGAGACCTTACATCTGCCAAGGGTACACTAGGGATCACATGAATGAAGGGATGAGATAAAATTCCAGTAAGGGGAAAATCATAGTAATAAAATTCTAACACATGGGTTAAAAGGCATGAAATAATGAAAATAAAAGGCATGGATCACATGGAATCATAACACATAAAGATGAGATCATATAAACCTGAATTCATAGTAATTTGGAAGAAACATAAATCAGGAATTTATAATGAGTCAATGCTCTTTTCACATAGGGGAGCACAAGTCAAGGTTAACCACCAAGATCGTTGCACATGGTAGCACGAGTCAAGGCTAACCACCAAGATCGTTGTACATAATGTCTCATGAGACTAAAATTTACCCAATGCATTAGAGAATTATTTGGGTGTACCCATATTAACATTTTCATGAATATACTTTCCACATATAGAATCATACATAAATAATCATAACATAAGGTCACCCATGGAAAGAAATGGGTATCATAAACATGTCATAAAGCATAATGAATGGGTTTATAAAAAAAGTGTGCATGAAAGAAAGGAATTATAACATACATGGACAATCATAAGGTAAATTATTAATATATAATGGTAGGTGATGTTAAAAAAAATTGAAAACATGTGAAAAAATGTATTTAATAATTTTTACCATTAAAACATTTTAGTGTGGTTTTAAGGAAAACACTAACTAGAATTTAAAATAGAAAAGGGAAAAATATTTTTTACAAAAACAGAAGTGATCCAAAAAGATTTTAATAATAATAAAATAGTTTTATAAAACAAATGGTGGCTTAAAACATATGGTAGAGTGCACTAACAATTGGGTACATATTCGAGAAGTTCCCTTAAAACAGGTTTTCTTATCAGGAAGTATTGAGGAGGGAATCATTTAAAAACAAGTATATCCCTAAAAGAGAATGATGAATGGATATTTATACATGAGTTAGGAGAGTATAAAAAAAATTTATAAGTTTTACATAAATAGAATAGATAACATCATATGGGTAGAAATAAAGATAGAGCAACCCGAAGGAATAAAGGGGGTTTGGGTAGAATCCCTTAGGGAATACCGGCATGGTATCAGGTGAACTTAGGAGGGATTAATGAAGAAAAAGGGTTTGAAAATATTTTAAAAATCATGAGGTAATTACATTGATGGTTCAAAATCATATCCCATCATTAGGAACTACACATAAAATGACCTGACATAAAGGGGATTCTTGAAAAATTGTGAGAAATAGAGGATCCCTTACCTTAAGCCCGATGGTATTATTTGCTTGATATTATTGACATGAATAATCAAATTAGGTTAATTAATTTATATTTATAGAACCTAAAATACATTTTAATGATTTAATATAACCTTAGAAAGTTTATGCATGTCCTTTTGATGATTAAGTGGTTCAATTTCATTGTTTGAGAGCATTTTCTTCCTTGGTTTTAATGACAGGTTCACTTATATTCATGTTCGAATAAACATGTATGATGAGAATGGTTGTCCAGAATTGAAGTTATATGATATTATTTAACATATATAAGATTAAATTCTTATAAAAGTCATTTGGTTATTTGGATTGAAAGTGAATCATTATATAAAATGTTAATGATAAACCCTTGGATTAATTTGGTGATTTCGGTTATAATTAAATTGTTTTGTATTATTATTTTACATCATGTGTGAAAAATGATTCCAAAACATTAAATAAGATAAAAAATATATTTAATAGTCTATTTCAACCATAAAAATGGTTTAATGACCAGAATTTAATATGGTAAAATAAATTAAGAACACGTTGTCCATGAATGTGATAAATTAATACATCTGGGATCATTTTTTCATTTCTTTCGTATTGAAGGATGGGAAAAGAGAGATGATAATTAATTATCCCATTATCATAAAAACATTCTAGTACATGTATGTTACTAGAGTTGTCATACAATTTGGATGAGAAGAGGTTAGGAAAGAGAAGATAAAAAAGGAACATGAACAGAAAATGAATGAAAAGAAAAGAGTAGTTTAGCTCTTGATTTAATCTTCCTTGAGAGCCTCTTAAGGAGAGAGTATTTGGTATTTTGAGGATAAAAAGGGATGATAGTTGTGGGGGAGGATCTTTGGGAGAGATTTGGGAAGAATCTTGGGATGGAAGAAGCTTTAGAGGAGTGATGAGAAGAGGGGAGAGTGGTGGTTTTTATAGTGGACGAGAGGATAATTTTCTTAATATTTTTATCATTGGTTTATTATTTTTACATAAGATAAAAAATATTAATGATTCTTGTGACAAAAAATAGTAATATGTGAATGTTAGTTTGAACCAATGGTCATTTACATCACCCATGACTCAATCATGATACATAAATTTAGGTTTTAGAATTTATTGTGAAATATCATATTTTACTATTCATAAAAAATTCAATTACTTTAGAAAAATCCCAAAAATTCACCCCCATAATTTTTCAACATGTAGAATCTAAAAAATAAAATCATTTTTTCAAAAATAATTTTCTAAATATGATTAATTTAATTTTTAATTAAAATCACAATTTACTTGAAAAATACAGATTTTAAAACTATAACTGATTTTATAATGCTTTAGAAAATTACATAAGGTCTTATAAAATTATCATAAGACCAAAATACATAATTTTTCTTATTTATGAACACATTTTAGGGAAAATAAATTTTCTTTTAAATTAACTACTTAATTTTAATTAATTTTTTATGACTTACAAAAATACCAATACTTTTACTATGGTGTTATTATCACTTATAAGAAGACTAAATTGTATTAATATATTCAAGGGTGAGGTTACTATTATTTTGTATGACTTACTATTCATAAGGGTCATATTAATATTCATAAGGGTATGTTACTATTCACAAAAAAAATAAGTTTGTCTTATCGGACTCCAAAAATCTTACTGATTGCAACCATGTATGTTATATTTTTGAAATTCAAATCAAAGATGTGACAATATTATGTTTAAAGGCTACAGAGTTCTTAGTAGTTCATTGTGTTGGGATTTCATGTGATTATATGACATAATTATAATAAGGGAATTTCCATTGATAAAACACTGGGTTGTTACATTATTCCCCCCTTAAGAAAAATTTCCCATGAATTTTTTTTACATTCTCAACCATAAAAAAGGTGTGGGTACTTTTCCTTCATTTCCTCCTCCAGTTACCATGATGCCTCTTAATACTTATGGTTCCGCCATAGTACATTGACCAGGTGAGTAGTCTTGTAAAGTTGAAATTTATCTCTACAATCCAAAATTATCACTGGATGATCCTCATAAGAAATATCATTCTCCAACTGTACCACCTCTAAAGTGATTACATGTGAAGGGTCAGGTATGTACTTCCATAAGAGGGATACATGAAAGACATCATGTACTTTGGATATGGTAGGTGAAAGTTCTAGTCAATAGGCTACATCCTCGACATGATCAAGAATATCAAAGGGGACGATATACCTGGGACTTTACTTTCCTTTCCCCCCAAACCTCATTACCTTATTCCATGGAGATAAATGTATAAATACCATGTCTCCAATTTTGAACTCATGGTCTCATTGACAATTGTCTATATAACTCTTTTGTCTAATTTGGGCTTCCATGATTTGCTGCTAAGTGGTTTTCACCTTCTCAACCATTTCTTTGACCATTTAAGGTCCTAGAAGCTTATGCTCACTGACAACATCCCAGCACACCAGTGTTTTACACCTTTTCACATAAATGGTTTCATACGGTGCCATTCAGATACTCAAGTAGAAACAATTCTTATAGGAGAATTGAACCTGTGGAAGATTTTGGTCCTATCCTACATTGAAGTCCATATAACATGATCTCAAAATATCTTCCAGCATCTTAATAGTTTTCTCAGATTGGAAATCAATTTGAGGATGATTGGATATACTGAAGTTCAGTTTAGTTCTTAGATCATGTTGAATACTTTTCTATAACTTCGAGGTGAATCTCATATCTCTATTGTATAAAATAGATAGTGTTACTCCATGAAGCTTTACCAGCTCTTTGATATATATATATATATATGAAATTTGATCCAATTAGAAGTCCAATCAAATTCTGATAAAGTGATATGTCTTTGTAAGATGATCTACAATGACGCATATAGCATTGTTTCCTATGGATGTCCTTGGAAGTCTGGTGACAAAGTCCATGGTGTTGTTCTCCCAATTCCATGTTTATATGGTTAGAATTTTCATTATCCCCTTATACTTATATATTTCACCCTTCACTTTTTGAAATACAAGGCACTTTGGTGTATACTCAACAATCTCCTTCTTCATATTATCCCACAAAAAGTTCTCTCAGAGATCTTGATACATCTTTTTTCTCCCTCGGTGAATAGGGAATGTTGAGCTATGTGCATCATTAAAATGATATTTCTTTATCTATGGATCGAATGATTCACATAATCATGACCCAAATATTACAACTCCTTCCTCATCAATCATAAACTCTAAGAATTTTTCATTTTTAATGGATTCCACCCTTTTCTGAATTTCCACATCTTTTCTTTGAGCATCCTTTATTTTCTCCATATGGGATGGTTGAGAAATAATTTGAGAAATGATTAATGATGTTCCTACCTTAATTATTCACATGTCTATCCTCTAAAAATCTAAGAAGATCAGATCCTTTTCAATTCACGTCCTTGATAAAGATACATGATCCTTTCTGCTCAGAGCATCTTCCACCTTATTTTCCTTACCAGGATGGTAGTGGATTGAGAAATCATAATCCATAATGATCTCTATCCATATTTTCTAGTGCATGTTAAGATCTTTTTGTGTGAATATATATTTGAGACTCTTGTGATCAGTATATATCTCACACTTTTCCCCATAGAGATAATGCCGCCAAATTTTTAACATAAAGATCACAATCACCAACTCTAGATCATCCATAGAATAGTTTTGATCATGTATTTTTATGTATCTTGAGGTATAAACTATCATTTTATCATTTTGAATCAACACACATCCTAATACCTTCTTTTTATCATCACTGTACACCATAAAGAGTTCTCTACTTGTAGGGAGTGTGAGTATTAGTGCAATGATAAGCCTATTTTCAACTTTTTAAATAAGTATTCACATTCTTGAGTCTAGAAAATCATAACTCCATTTTATGTAAACTTGTTCATTTGGTTTGAAAATACTGAGAAGTTATTTAGAAATCCTTGATAATACCCATATATACCTAGAAAGATGTAGATATCCATTACAGATGTAGGCCTGGGCCACTCAACAATTTCCTTTGTCTTTGAAGGGTCCAAAGATATCCCTTTGATGGTGATAAAATTACCCAAGAATGGTACTTCCTCTATCCATAACTCAAATTTATTTTACTCTAAATACAAATTCTCTCTTTGCAAATTCATTAAAATAGTATTAAAATGCTCCTCGTGTTCCTATTTTCCTATAGAGTATATTAGCATATTGTCAATAAAGACTACCAAGAATTTGTCAATATAATCTCTGAAGACCTTTTCATTAAATCCATGAAAATTTATAGAGAATTAGTGAGTCCAAATGGAATCACTATGAACTCATAATGTCCACACATCATTCAAAAGGTAGTCTAGGGAATATCTTACTTCCTCACCTTTAATTGGTGATATCCTGATCGAAAGTCCACCATAGAGATATAACTGGACCCAAAAAGCTGATTGAAAAAATCATCTATCTGTGGTAGGGGATACTTATTCTTTATCATGATTTTATTGAGCTCATGATAATCAATGAATAGATGCATTTATCCATGCTTCTTCTTCATGAAGAGGGCTAGGGAACCCCATGGTGAAGCACTCAGGCATATAAAACCCTCTCCAGATTATCATGTAACTATTTCTGTAGCTCTTTTAGATCTATGGTGGCCATTATATAAGCTTTCTTTGATATTGGTAGGGATCCAAGAATAAGTTCAATTGAGAACTCAACCTCTTGATTAGGAGGAAGTACAAAAAACTCTTCAGGGAATACATTAGGGTAATCCCTCATGATGGGAATATCTTCGAGTGAGATTCTATCCTTCATCTCAATCATCTGAGCTAGACATGCTTTCTCATAAATAATTAATATCCACAATTTAGGAAATTATTAAAGGAGATTAATCTTCCTACTTACACTTGTAATGAATTGGAGGATGCTTTGGGATGTGAAGAGTGATATCCCATTCTTGATAGTTGATGTTGGATTTGTATAATGATATCCAATCCATTCCTAAGATAACATCAAACTCCACTAAAATAAGTATGAAAATATTTTCTAGGAGGTTCATCCCCAAAAATTTTACCAAGGAGGAGTTATAATCCTTGGATGCAATAATTTCTACATTCACTGTTCTCACAAACAATATATCCTCCAAATTTTTAGGTGGTGTTTGAATAGTTCTACTAAACATTAAAGATATGAAAGATTACATAAAACTAGAGTCAAATAGTATGTTCTCTATTCGTGAATGAATAACTAGTGTACCTACCACCTCATCGTTGTCTGGATCGACCTCAGTAGTAGTGATAGGATAAACCTTTCCTCATTACCATGGAGGTTGTTTTTGATTTCCTCCAACAACCCTTGGATTAGGGAAATTGTTTACATAATGACCATGCTTCTTATAGTTATAACACTACACCATTGGTTGAGAGTTTATCTGAGCCATCATTTATTCTTTGGCATTAGTGGGATTTTTCATATATATTCGGTAATTTTTAGTTGGATGTACCAAATTTCCACATTTGAATCAGTTCATCATTCGCTTTATAATGTTACTAGGATGCTTCTTACCAAAATGTTTACACATGGGATGGTCAGGTTTCTTTCAATCATGGAATTTATTTGAAAAACCACCCAAATTAGATTCCATTTTTCTCTTTTTATTGCTGGTCCCACGATACCAATGAGAGTCTCAGATCTCTATTTCCCACCTTAATAGAACAACTAACAATATCCTCATAGTTGTCAAAGTCTAAAATCAGAAACACTTTTCATAGAATCAGATTTAGTTTTCTAAATAAGTGACTCACCTTACTTTCAGTGTTCCTGAAAAAGTCATAGGCGCACATTGTAATCCTTGTAAAGTCTTCTTCATACTCCATGATTAACCCATATTTCTTCTGCTTGAGTCCGAGGAACTCTCTTTCCATATTAAGATAGAGGGTTTGGGGAAAGTATTTGTTGAAAAAATTTCTATTGAATTCCCCCAAATACATGGAATCAATTTACTCCTAGGGATTCATATTATTGAGAAGTTTCCACCTCTGATCATTTTACACATCAAAACAATAGACCACCAATATAACTTTCTCCTCTTCTGAGAACTAGATGATAGAGAATATTTTTTCAATGGATTTAATCCATTGTTCCGTGAGGAGGGGATCAAAAGATCCACTAAACATGGGAGTCCTTTAACGCATATAGGATTAAACAAAAACATTATCTTTACTTGGAGGAGGAAGTTTTTCCACATGATTCAAGTTATTATTCATAACCTGAGCCAGCTGAACAAGTACTTTCATGAATTTTTGAGAACCCTTTCCCATCATATTAGGCATATCATTAGGGAAATATTAACATTCCAGATCACATTGAATATTGGTAGGTGTTCTTCTATTTCCTTCCATTAACCAATAAAAATAACATATAATTATAGGGCTTGAATACTTAGCGATTGAGCATAAAAAAAGGAAAATTTGAACATAAAAGATAGACTGAAAAAGGAGAAGTATATCATGAATCGTGATTCCCTAGGTTTAAATCTATGTTATCCTTGATCAATTTCATAACATATATTCTTATGGGATTTTTTTATTCTCTTAATAATTGTTTGTACTAAGCTCATTAATTTACCAAAACATATCCCTCAGTAGTGTCAAACTAAGAGTGCAGCAAGGCCCATTAACATGCATTGGTTTCCATTTGAGTCTATCACAAAGTAGTGTTTTTTAGTTTTAACCCTAGATACATCAATTCTAGAGCCACCTCTACATATTTTTATCTAGACATGGATGTATTTTCTTGATAAACCACTTACTCTATACTTACCAAAATATATGGACTTTTTCTTATAGTTAGTCTCATCCTTAAGGTTCTTACTAAAGTGCTCTATTACTAATATTCAAAATTAAATAAAACATCCTTTTATACCAACTATAGTATCCATAGTCTTTTACAGATAAAATTACATGATTTTAAGTGTAATTATACATCAGAAAAAAAGCTGAGTATTGTGAATTCTAGTTTCTTTGAAGACTAGGTACATAAAACCTAAAACATGGGACTAAAAAAATACTTCTTTATTTAATATTAATAAATAGATCCTAATTTCCTTTGAGCCCATACATCTACAAATGGTACCCTATGGATCATATGAACAATGGGATGAGATAAAATCCCAATAAGGGAAAAACATAGTAACAAAACTGTAACACATGGATATGGAGGCATGAAACAATGAAAATAAAATGCATGGAACACATGGAATCATAACACATAAACATGGGATCATATTAACATGAATTCAAAGTAATGTGGAAGAAACATAATTCGTGAATTTAGCATGAGTCAAGGCTTGTTGCACATAAAGGATAACAAGTCAAGGTTAACCACAAAGACCGTTGCACATGGTAGCATGAGTCCTGGATAACCGCTAATACCATTGTACATAATGTCTCATGAGACTAAAATTTACCCAATAAATTGGAGCACTATCTTGGTGAACCAATATTAAAATTTTAATGAATATTATTTCCATATATAGAATCATACATAAAAAATCATAACATAAGGGCACCGATGGAAATAAATGAGTATCATAATCATGTTATAAAGCATAATGAAACGGTGTATCATAAAAGTTTTCTAGAAAGAAAGGAATTAAAAAACATGGACATTCATAAGGTAAAATACGCATATATCTTGATAATTTTTGTCAAAAATATAATAAAAAATGTGAAAAAAATTATATAATAAATTTTAGCACTAAGACATTTTAGTGCAGTTTTAAGGCACACTGACAAGAATTTAAAATAGAAAAGGGCATAAACTTTTTTACAAAACCAGAAGTGATCCAATAAGGTTTTCATAATAAAACACTTGTTTTATAAAATAAACGGTGGCTTAAAACATATGGTAGAGTGAACATTAAATTGGGTATGGATTCAGGAAGTTATGACCTTACTTGGACAATATCTATTCTTTAGGTTCATACTTCCCTGTCCGGATTCTAGAAGTTCCCTTAAAACGAGTTTTCTTATCAGGAAGTATTTAGGAGAGAATCATTTAAAAACATGTATATCCCTAAAAGAGAAAGATGAATGTATTTTGATACATGAGTTTTGAGAGTATACAAAACATTTATAATATGTACATAAACATAATAGATAAATTCATTTGGGTTGAAAGAAAGATAGAGCAACCTGAAGGAATAAAGGAGGTTCAGGTAGATTCATTTATAGAATATCGGCATGGTATCAGGTGTAATTTGGAGGGATTAATGAGGATCCCTTACCATAATATTGATGGTATTCTTCTCTTGATATTAATGACCTGAATAATAAAATTAGGTTTATTAATTAATATTTATATAACCTCCACTACATGTTATTGATTTAATATAACCTTATTATGTTCAGTCATGTCCTTTTTTATGAGTTAAGAGGTTCAATTTCATTGTTTGGGAGTGTTTTCTTCCTTGGTTTTAATGAACAGTTCACTAATATTCATGTTTGAATAAACATGTATGATGAGAATGGTTTTCCAGAATTGAAGTTATATGAAATTAGTGAACAACTAGAAGATTACATATTAATAAAATTCATTTGGTTATTTGGATGAAGGTAAATCATTATCTAAAACATTAATGATAAAATCTTGGAATAATTTGGTGAATTTTCACAAAATTAACTTGTTTTGTGTTATTATTTTACATAATGTGTGAACAAGGATTGTAGAAAATTACATAAGATAAAAAAAAATTAATAGTATAGTTAAACCATAAAACTTGTTTCATGACTATAATTGAAGATGGTAAATGAAATTGATAACATGTCATCCTTGAATGTGATTAATTAAAACATCTCATACGGTATTTTCATTTATTTTGTATAAAAGGATGGGAAAGGATAAATTATAATGAATTATCCCATTAGTATAACAAAATTATAGTACATGTATGGTACTAGAGTTTTCATACCATTTGTATTAGGAGAGGTTAGGAAAGATAATAGAACAAAGGAACATGAAAAGAAAATGAAAGAAAAGAAAAGAGGAGTTTACCACTTGCTTTAATCTTCCATGAGTGCCTCTTAAAGGGAGAGGATTTGGTCTTTTGAGGAGACCAAGGGATTCTGGACATGGGGGAGGATTTTGGGGAGATATTTGGGAATAATTTAGGGAATTCATAAGGCTTGAGAAGAGTATATAGAAGAGGGGAGTATGGATGGTTTTTATATTGGAGGGTATGAGGGTTTTCTTAACATTTTAATCATTATTTTGTAATTTTTCAATAAGAAATGAAATAGTAATGAATCTTTTAACCCAAAACATTTATATTTTCATGTCAGTTTGAACCAATGAACATTTACATCATCAATGACTCATGCATGATGCAAAAATTCAGTTTTTAGCATTTATCGTGAATTATCATATTTTTCTATTCATTAAAAATTCATGTATTCTAGAAAATTCCTAAAAATTCTCCCTAACCATTTTTCTGTGGGTGGAATCCAAAAATGAAATCTATTTTTTCAAAAATAATTTTCTAAATATGGTTAATTTAATTTTTAATTAAAATCCAAAATTACTTAAAAAATACAGGTTTTAAAACTATTACTGATTTTATAATGCTTTAAAAAATTACATAAGGTCTTATAAAATTATCTTAAAACCTGAATACATAAATTTGTTAATTTATGAACACATTTTAGGGAAAATTAATTTTCTTTTAAATTAATTAATTGATTTTAATTAATTATTTATGACTTATTAAAATACTAATACTTTTACTATGGTTATATTATCACTTATAAGATGGATAAATTTTATTTATACATTCAAGGGTGGGGTTACTATTATTTTGGTTGATTTACTATTCATAAGGGTCATATTAATATTCATAAGGGTAGGTTACTATTCATAAGGGTTGGTTACTATTCACCACCAATTAAGTTTGTCTTATTAGACTCCAAACATCTTACAGATTGAAATAGTGTATGTCATATTTTTGAAATTCAAATCAAAGAAGTGACAATATAATGTTTAAAGGTCACATAGATATTAATAGTTTATTGTGTTGTGATTTCATGTGATTATATGAAATAATTATAATACGTTAACTTCCATTGATAAAACATTGGGTCATTACACACACAATGAACCCTTCATCAAAATTCCATGGAAGGGAACCCGATTATCACCCATGGTGATCATAGTTAATTTAATTAATTGAATTAAACAATAAAAAATCCAAGAAGGTAATCATACTGAATCTCAAGGTAATTAAATACGGAGTCCATAACATTCAAAAATAATTAATAAGGAACAATTTAATACTTAATATAAGTCCATGGTAAAAAAATCATCACATAAGGCCAATAAAGGTATAACACACACATATATATTATATAACCTTTTTTTCTTAAAAGACGATATACCTCAAAAGAGGTATTTAATTAGAAATCATGACATTATATTAAAAATATTCATTTATATAATTCAATTAATTCATAAACACCAAAAGGAAATAAGAAAACCACCTCTAAGGTGGTTTAATCAACCATGCATCATAATTTAACATATAAATAATGCACACCCAATGGGGAGGATTAAACCAAGGAAGATGACATTTTGAAGGGGTGGCTATATAGGTTTACCCTAAAGGGGTAGTTCAGGTTGAAGTTATGACTTCAAACTATATCAAGTATGGTTCAAACACATCATAATGTAGTCTAAGAAATGTAATTAAAGAAAATTTATTATTTTGAATCGTTATTGTTCAAGTTTGGCATGTGGCACAATGATGGCATTTTATAAAATGATGAAACTTGATGAAAAAACAATAGACCACCAAAATCATGCTTAAGAGGACCCATATGTCCAATATCGAGACTTTATTTGGTCTAGTTTGAGAGGAATTGAAGAAATGGATGAATTCCCTGAAAAAGGGAAAAAGTGGTCACACCTAAATAGTGCATGAGGAGGCAAAAGAAATAGAGAAAGGAATGATGTGGAGACAAGATATTACCACTGAGCATCCAAAGACACTAATGATGGCCGATTCCAACACCAAAAGGATGAGATAACTCCATACCAAGGATGATGGAAGAGGGAAGCTTCAGTGGGAGTCCCCTGGTGCACTCAAAGGAAGATGAAAATGGGGGGGGGGGATGAAAATTAGGTTTAAGGATCATTAAGGGTAGAGTAGTAAATTCACCCTTCAAGAAAGGGCCGAACAATATGGCTAAATCATTCACTAACCATACAAACCCCACTTCCCAATAAACACACCCCACATGGTTGTCTCATTTGATATATTCAACTGTGTGCCAAACAGTGTACACACACCGCCTAAGTGGCACTACGCGCGCAGGCTAGGTGTATTGTTTGGGTAAAGCATGCACACCCCATACTCACCCTTGCTAAAAACTATAGACACACCACATATCTATGTGCCTCCATCCACATGGTTAGATCAAACCGTGTGTCACCTCTTACTCCACTAAACTAGGGAACACAGTTTCTTCTAAGGGATGAATGGTTTTAGAGAAATTTTTTGGCCTACCTACTTCTTCCTTTAAGCGGGTTTTCAGGCCATGACACTTCTGAAAAATGACTGAACACTTGGAGGACCTATTTATCCAAAAAAAACAATAAAACATCACATTTATGTTCTATAACTCTCATAATTCCATTATGAAGTTTGGTTTACAAAATAGACCATCCAAAAAATGAAAAAAATTCAAATTATTTTGGAATTTCATCTGATCCAAAAACATATAATGCTACATATTTTATCAATGGTTTTTACTAGAAATGATAAAACGATTTTTTTATTTTAAAATAACATTAATAGAGACCATTTTTCCCTGTAGCATTCATGATTAATTCGATCGTATGGGAAATTTTTGATGTACCCAAACCCTTAAAACTTATGGAATGATATCAAAATCTTGTTTTTTTATTTATCTAATGATTTAATTCATATGTTTCACGTTTTTTATTGTTATTCATATGAAATGGAGCTCTCAGTTCCCCTACTAATATTTTGGTCTCACCCCACCATTTTTTATTGCTTTAGATTTTTCTTTTCATGTTATTATGGTGGTGATACTTATCGTGTTTTTATATTATTTTCTTTTATATCTTCCTTTTTTTGTAATACTGGTCCAGTGTCCACCCCTTCATTAGTTTCTAAATTTATTTTTATTTACTAAAACGACATGGGTTTTCAATTTGAAGCTTATATAGTTTTTATTTGAAATAATGAGGTAATATAGGATGAGATTTTGAAAATATATTTGATATAGAATGTTAACAATTGGGTTCAGAACCAACAAGTATTATTTTGAGTGTTTTTTTATTTTAATGGAAATATATAAATTTTTTTGAGGTAAGTGATGTTCAATTTGTAAGTTTCAGTTTATTTTTGAAAATTATGATGTACATAATGAAATTTTACATTAGTTTATTATTCTAATCCTTTTCGTACATCAATTAGTATTTCCAAGACACTCTTTTTTTGGTTATTTTTAAATGGTTGTTAAATTATTAGTTTATGAACATAAAATGGGGTTTCAAACTTTATTCCTTATTTTTATTGTGTTTTTAAAAATTTAAAATTTGTTATTAAAATTGGCTGATTCACCTTATGCATTCAAACATCTTGAAAACATTTATAAAAATAAATAAATTGTCTTGATCACAAAATCTTATTATATGTATTGCAAAACTTATCAAGTTTTATAAATCCATAGGTTTATTATGCACATTGAGTGTGTATGGAAGTGAATTTTCTCCTTTGATGAATCCATCATGATAATATAATGAATTATGATATGCATCTTTTTGGAATAAAAAATAAGTGTTATTATAATTTTTATTCATATAATTCATCATCATCATCAAATGTTCTAAGAAGTTATTGATGAAATAAGAATTTATATCAAATAAGATGACTATATGTGTGTGTATGTACAAAATATGATTTTAAGATTCTAATATCATACCTTAGGTGTATTTATTTATTTATTGTAAAATATCATAATGACTTTCATTTTCTTGTTTGGTCCTTATAGATATTTTCATTTTAATTTGGTCTTTTCTTCAGAGTAGGTGCGGTTTTACAAGTGTCACAGGGCTTAAAAAGGGATATGTTAAAAATAATATACCATTAACACACACATATTCTTAGAAATAATGGAATTATTATTTATCATAGTCTTATATGGGATATTGCAGACCACTATTAGATTTAAAATATTAGTTTTAACCTTAGTATGACTTCAGGTTTGTTGAAACAAGACCTTTGGTCGATGCACAATCATGTGTGGGCAGTTGATGAAATAAATAAATTTTATTAATTTATTAATTTATTTGTCCAAACCTAATTTTCCCCTATTTAATCCACTATATGGAAAATTTATAAGTTTAATTGCATAACCCTGGGGGAAAATCACTAACAAAAGAGGGAGATCCACCATGAGAGAAATCTTCAATAATGAATGAATATGAAAATCCTTTGATCGATGATTAGGTTCCCTGAAACTCATCATAATCATCATCACATGGTCATTTTTCATTATTAATCGATCCAATGATGAGGCTTGTCTTGTTATTTGTGGATTTTCAACCTAGGATTTACTATTCTAGTGTGGATATGGTTATCTGCTTCGAATCCCCATTCTTCCCCTAAATTAATATGAACCTATTGATTTATAATTTAGTTTTACAAGGGAATTAATTTTAATCCATATATTCTTTGTTTTTTCTATGTTTTTGTCCTTGAATATCTATGATTGAATCCACTATGACAATTAATGATGATCACTTTGGCGTTTATTTGGTTTCCCCCCACTATTATACATTTTTTTCACCATTAACCATGTCTTGAGTGGCGGTTCGACCATTTCTGATATAATTTGAATTGAAATTGAACCCCCAAATTTTATTATAATTTTTATGAGCTTCTATAGTGATCATAGTGTGTGGGAATGTCATCAAAAATGAAAAATTTGAGATTGGTAGACAGTTCTGATTGGTTTCCCCAAGTTGAGGTGTGTGGGAAGGAAAACATCAATGGTATTTTCTATTTTAAGAGAAGGACTAGATTCAACTTCTGATGATGGAGGATCCATGAATAATTCTTTGGATAGGTATTTGAGTGATATTGGTGGAAAAATTGGTAGGCACATGAAGATCTGGGGATGAAGTCTTTGCTGTCTGTGAAATTATCGACCACAAACTGGTTTTTTTAAAAGAACAGACATAGTGTAGTCCTTATTATGCGGTGGATAAGGTTTTATGGACAATTTAAATATCACATTGTTATGTGGTGGTCTCATATGTCATGTAAGCTTACTTAGGTATTTGATATGTGTATAGGGAGAACACACCTAGGAACCCAAGTGGTCCTACATGTCGTATCCCCCCTAATGGACATATTGTGGGATATTACACAGTAAACTGAACTATGTTTGAGGAGTACACACTCGTGATCCTGTGTGGTTCCATGCAGCATACAGACCATACCACATATCATTTACATGCATTTGTACATGCCAATCTAGCCAGTGGGATATGACCAGTTCATGACTCGGTAGTATACCCCATGTTCTCTGAGGGACACACCATGTGCTTTTCAAAAAATGTTCTACTTAATATATTTCATTCATTATGAATTTGAATCATAGCTATGAGTAGTAATTCCTGAGTATAATTTCATGTAGGATGTGATGATGTCCTTTTTTTAAAAATTAGATATGTGGTGTGCAGTGGAGTAATCAGTTCACTTCTGTAGGAGTTGCTGACGTTGATATTCAAGAGTGATCTATGGAGAGATATCCATGTTGGAAACCCCTATAAGACACATGTAGGTTAATACACGGGTCCCCTTTTTTATATTCATTTATTATTAGAAACCCCTCATACTCACCCAAGGGTGTGGGTCTTCTATGTTTGGAGTGTACCCCCCTCAACTTCAATCACAGATGTGAAATGAGCTATCCAGCCTTTTGGGACCAGCAACCCCTCAACTATGATGTTCTATAGAAGAGGTATGGGTCCTATATAGCTGATATGGGGAGGATTGTTTTGGGATACTATCCATAAGAAAAAAATGAATCTTATAACTATGGATAGAATCATAATCTTTATCTATCAATAAAGATCAATTCCCCTCTTTCTTTATTTGGATACCTCTACAAGAATATTTTTCTATTGGGTTTCTTATCCCTTCTCATGGGTTGTTATAGCTATTATTAACTATTACATCACCCTTTGGGTTTTTGGTCACCCTACAGGGTATGTACATACTCACTCCTACATGTTATTTTCCAACACATGTAATGTATTATATAGATGATAGAAATTTAGATAGTGTCCTTTGTGTGCCTGGAATTGGTGGAGCATAGTAGTATAGGGAAATAATGATCACAGGCGGTGGCCAGCTTCAGTGTTCAAGAGATTGACTCTCCCTCCTCATTATTTGTTAGTCCATGACACCATTTATTTCTATTTTGGAAATTAATTTCCCCTTTATACTTTGGATTTATTTTTATTGTGGTACTCTCATGGTTCTGGAAGTTATTACTTCTATTGTTTCCTCTTTGGTTAGTATAATTTATTTATCCTTCATTTTTGTGATGTATATGGAGATGTGTGTATTTGTAAATGTTAATTTGGATAAGAACTAATATATGTGTGATATGCCTACTCAGCACTTGTCACGAACCTCTATCCTATTAGAGGCATTATTGAGACATCGCTCTAAGAATACCGTTGGTCCAGGTGGGGCCTCAGTTGGCCAGGTAATGATTGAGTGGTATCTGATTAGTCTATCCTAGGGATTATGTTTGGAATTAGATGTGTCATATATATTGGTTTTGTGTCTTAGGGAAATGAGGATAAGGTGTTTTGAGTTTTTATCTCAGGACATGGAACCCATTGATAGTGTGAAAACTGATGTATCCATACACAAAGACTCTGACCACCAATTTTTTAACTCTACATGTTGTTTCCTCTAGAAACGGGGATGACCTCATTGATTTAAGGTTCAAACATTCCAAGAGGTTTCTAACGGGTTTGTTCGTAGAATTGGAAACATCCAATGATTCTATATCCATTTGGACCTAGACTCCAAAGGTAAGTGCTCATTAGTTGTGAACTGATAAGACATAAGAATTTGTATTGGTCGAGAGGATGGGAGGTCAGACTCATCACTCCTTTTTGAGGGGAATTATTGTCTACTCCGAGAATCTATTTAATGATTTAAGTTATGTTCGTGAATCCTTATTAAATTACCAAGTATGAAAATGAGCTTTCCTTTAGATCTGACAATCAATGATTAGTATATAGGAGATTTAGAGAATCTTTTATATGTATTCGAGGTTCTTCATCGATAGAGAATCATCTCCATTTTTTAGAGATTCTTAGTAAATGGTATCCTTACCACATTATATTGAAATCCCTTGGTCATTATAATAACCATACTGGTTTTAAAGCCACTCAGTGGGGCACTTGATGTTTATTGTCATTCAGAAGGACAAAGATTATTTTAGAGTTGGGATCGTACCCGTAGATGGGATAGCTATGTATCCTTTGTTTTAGAAAAGGAATTAGAACCCACGTAGTTTGAGTAAATAAGTATGAGGTTTATGTATGATTGATGGATCAAAGAAAGATTTAATCATTACTTTTACGCTCTAAGATCACGTGAGTCATTCTCGATGTGAGAAACAAGAGGTATTGGTAAAACCTGACAATTTTACCATCATAAGAAATGATGTGGGGCTTATGTATGTATGACTGCCCAAATAGATGAAGATTAGGATTTACTTCAGGGAAGAAACCTGGGAACAAGGTCCATAAAGGTATGTGTACTTTATGGAGATTTTGATACTTAACTTAGGACTTAATCTGGAGAAGGATTCCCAAATTAGAGGGATCTTATGATTTGGGTTTTATTCCTGAGAAGGAAGTCCAAATCGAAAGAAATTATGAATGGTTAAGTGAAATTATGACTGAGGATTATTCCTGAGAAGGAGGCCCAAGTTAAGGGACTTGAGAACTGGGGCTTACTTCTAAGGAGGAGGCCCAGGTTAGGGGACGTGTTATTGGGACTTACTTCTCAGGAGGAGTCCTAGGTTAAAGGGAATTATGACTGGGGATTACTCCTAAGAAGGAGGCCAAGGTTAAATGAAATTATGACTGGGGCTTACTCTTTAGGAGGAGGCCCAGGTTAAGGGAATTTGGAACTTGGGGCTTACTCCTGAGGAGGATTCCCATATTAGAGAAATTATGATTGGGGATTACTCATCAGAAGGATACCCAGATCAAATGAAATTATGACTGGGGCTTACCCCTGAAAAGGAGGCCTAGGTTAGGGTACTTGGGGCTTACTCCTAAGGAGGATTCCCAGGTTAAGAGAACTTGGACTGGGTCATACTCCTGAAAAGGAGGCCCAGGTTAAAGATCCTCTCATCTTAAAGGATGAGGTTGAATGGAGGAAATCTCTAACCTTAGTGACCTAATGATATATAAATCACTAGGTTTTGAGAGATGTTCAACAGAATTCCTTTCAAATAAGGAAGACAACCCATGAATCATTCCATAAATGGCATTGAAGAGGGTTCTGAAGGCTTAATTTTGAAGAGGAGAGGTGGATTTGAATAAGATAGGTCATTAGGTAGGAGGGGCATCCAAAAAGAAGTAGGCACGCAGGTCCTGGCCGCATAGGTATACCTGCGCGACACATAGGTACTTGCGCGACGGTCAACCTGTAGGATAATACTTAAGAAAAGGCTGGCTCAAGCCCTTAGTATTATCCCTAGGGGCTTCTAAAAATAGTGGCGTGTAAGTTCTGGTGAAGGGATAAGGCAGCACACAAGTGTTTCCATTTCCCTTAAGGGTTTAAACACCTAGGCGCGCAGTTGTTAATGAATTTCAACACTTAGACCATGTTTCCCCTATTTAGATCATCCATTATAGGTAAGAAATTACCATAGAAGTGATCAAAAGGCTTCCAGAAGATACTAGGGCACAGGGAGCTCGAATATGAGTTTTGGAATTTTTCAGTCTTTGAAATGGGGGGCCCACAAGGGGTATCTATAGGCTGGTGAAGACCCCGAATGAAAATCAGATAGGGTACACAGGTCACCAGCGCGCCCAATATGTGGCGCACAGGTACCCTGCACGACTATGATGAAACTTGTGTGATCCAAGTGAAAACAAATCCTCTTTCATGCCTTTCTCAATTTTTGATGTTTCTTCAAAGGATGAATTAATTTGTGTTAAGGTATTTCCCCTTTTCATTTGTTAGACTCTGTGACAGAAAGAAGCGTCAACAAAAGTCCCCCTTCAGAGTTGGATTCGAAAGGAAGGAGGATGTGAGTCTGAGGAAAAAGATGAAAACCAAGGAACTGCGGCGCACAAGTGTTGAGCACGCAGATGGCGTCATGAACGTGTGAGTCGTGTAGGCGTGCAGCCTGGCCTATAAATATGCAGCCATTCTTGCACAAAGAACCTGGTTTTGAATAGTTTGAGCTCTCACCGTGCAGGTTACTTTCATCGCGCAAGTTTCTGTTTTCCGCGGTTCAGTGATTTTTTCCATGTCGCACTGTTGCAGAGGTATATTGACCTGCGTGGTGATACCTGCATGCCAAAAACCTATGCGACTAAGTTATACCTGTGCGCCAAAATCGAACTTGCGTGCCTTAATTCCTTAGCCATTTTTTCACTTTTCTTCAGAAATTTTATGAAAAATCAACTCACATAAGAGTTAATTATTCGACCTTTGTGCAGATTAAATGGCTCCTAGAAGAATTGGAACTGCTGATGAGCTGGCTAGAAAGTAGATTGATGACATGATGAACATTTTTGTCCATGATTACTATGATATCTGTAACAACACTCTCCCGGATTTGGCTAAGTACATGAAGAAATATCATCTTAATTTCCCACAAAGCATTTAACTACCTCTTTATGGTCATGTTCATATGCAAGGATTCAATGTTCCAGATGCAAAGAACTATATGCCTGAGATGCAGTTGCACTACTCCTCCTCTACTTCGATTATGCTGTGCATTAAGAGCAACAACAGTGGTGTGAAATTTCAAATTTTTCCTCCATTCCATTTCCTTGTAGATATGAAAATGGAAAACCCATGGGCTGAAATGTTTTCCACTGCTAGTTGGTGGAGAGAAGACAAACATGGCATTAGAACAATATCTGAAAAGAGTAATCTCTCCAAATGGCTCTTTACATCCAATGCTTCATTCTCAAATCCATGTATCCATCTACCAAGTCTCTTGGACAGAAACAGAGTCACTGTTTGATCATCAGAAAATTTTCTCAAACCGCACTCAAGAACATTCTTTTACAATTGTTCCAAGAAGATCTGGTATCACTGCATCTCTTATTGTATCCAGTTGAATGAAGGAATTCTAGGTGGATGCTGATGAAGCTCGTGATGCCGTAAATCAAATGAAGAGTTATGTTGAAAGCCTTTTGTAATTACTGAAAAAGAGAAGATACTCCAATATGTGTATGTCCTTCTAACTCTTGTGCATCAATTAAAAACACTTTCATCTTCAATCATTTGTGCCTATATTCTTTTGATACCTGCTTTTTATTTTTACCTAAGCCAATGGGCCTAGTAAGCATAGTTTGATTTTTTCTAGGATTACTATAAATAACCCTACAAACTTTGAATCTTTTTATTGCTCAATATTACCTAAAATCATACAAAATGAATGTTTAGTGAGATGGGACTTGAATTTTAATTAGAGTTCCCTTGTCTTTTGTGGGAAGTTTAAAGTCATGCATGTCGGACATAAAAAGGCTAATGTTTAAGTTCAAAATAGCTTTGACCAAATGGATTAAAATTGACTCAATTCCTTGACAATTTATCTGAAAACATATTACGACACTCAAGTATGAGGGAAAATATGTAAACTATTTCTTAAGAAATTTTGAATCTGAGGAATGATATGAAAAAGGACTAAGAAGGCATTAGAAGAAGTAGTTCCCAAGAATGAAGTTACCACTATTTAACAAACCCGTTAGGGGGTTGAATTATGCAAGGCCGCATAAGGGCATTGGATGCATAGTCAAATAAAAGCATCTTTTGACTGACAGGTCTATTATGTAGACTACTTATAAAAGGCCGCCTAAGGTCACATGCTGCATAGTGTGGCAAAAGAACTCTCAGAAATTTACTTTTCTACTACTAAAAAGCCAGTGGAAGTTTATGGAGATTCAAATTTTCCAAAGCATAGTGTTTGCTATATAGAGAGAGGTACTTGAATATTGAGAAGATATTTCCAAAAAAGATTTTCTAATAACTAGATGAATGTCACTCCGGCAAAGGTCTGACCCAAACGTAGGGAAGGAAAATATAAACCACAGACTTGAATACTTTCAGATCATGAAAAAAAGTATGAGACAAATATATTAAGAATGGCAATTTTTGTGGATCCCTACATATTGTCATTAAGACAACTAAGTACAAAAGAGGTTTTCTTCCTAAGAATGAAGTTACCATTATTTAACAAACCCGTTAGGGGTTTGACTTATGTAGGGCCACCTAAGGGCATTGGTTACATAGTCAAATAATATCATCTTTTGGATGACAGGTCTGTTATGTAGACTACTTATGCAAGGCCGCCTACGGGCACATGATGAATATTCAATCAAAAGAACTCTTAGAAATTGGAAATTTTGTGACCAGGAGTCAAGAAAAGGGTTATGGAGATCTGGAAATATTTAAGGTTAGGAGTATGACACATAAAAATGGGCATTGTTCAATGCATGTAGAGATACATAGACCAATGCTAACCATAATCATGTTGTGGCTGGGTACTGAATTGAGGTGTTGGACTTCACTACGTATCCCATAAGGATGGGAAACAAGCCATACGTAGTTTTTGAAATACAGTTTGACGTCATGTGGGACAAGGGTATGTGAAATCTTAGTTTAGGGTCATAGAGCTCGGACCATTATAAAAAGTACACAGTGTATGTTTTCATAGGGACTTTTCAGCCAGGGGACTGAAAGTGGAATTTTGGGTTAGACCCAAAGACTTGGGGCTAGATTCGAGGGACACTCGAACATTCCTACGTATCCCATAAGGATGGGAATCAAGCCCACGTAGTTATAGAAATACCCTCTGTATAGATTTGTTTCATACAAGTGAAGGGTGAAAGTGGACTTTAGTGCAATGATGGTTTGACCCAAGATAAAAGGTTCAGGCATTGCCATGTATGCATCTAGTCTTTAGAATATAAAATTATTGGAGATCAATATAAATAATAATTCCCTCTCAAGTGATGGTATCAAAGAATGTTGTAGTTTATTGTCGTACATGACAAAAGTGTTGTACAGTTTAACATCATATAACAAGGACACAGGTGAACCAATGTAAAGATATTGATTCTGGGGGTGGCTTCACGAATCAACATCATATGAGATAGAGGTGAACTGATGTGAATAGATTGGTTTTTTCTTGAACCTCAGGAGGTTTCCTACGTACCCAAACTAGAAGTCAAGGATCAAAGTCCGCGTAGTTAATTTAAAGAATGAATTAGTGATCAAGTTGTTCTTGGGGACACTGAACTAAAAAATGGTGTTGGGACTTACACATCAGCCCAGAGAGGGTGTTACGGTTTAAGTTTACTCTAAGCTCACGTGAGTCATACACAGTGTGAGAAACAAGAGGTAGCAAAAACCCTAATGATGCACAATTTAATTTCATGTAGTACATATGAAGGGACTATGCAATTTAATGTCTTGCACTGAGGACTATTGGTGCTGTATAGTTTAGTGTCATGTAACAGGGAAAAAATATAGTTTAATATCATGTAGGAAAATAAGGGACTTTGTTCAGTTTTATGTCCTGTAGGACGAATGAGCAGTAAAATTTAACATCTTGTTGGACAAATATAGGGACACAGTTTAACGTCATGTTGGAGGAAAGGAGGACTGTGAAGTTTAATGTCACGCAGTAAGGAAAAATAAGAGGACACAGTTTAATGTCATGTTGGACGTATTAGGGACTTCTTCACAGTTTAACGTCTTATTGGTCATAAGGGACTTCTGTATAGTTTAGCATCATGTAGCTAGGACGTCACATTTTAACATCATGTTGGACGATAGGGATGAAAATATTTTATGGTCATATGCATGGACCGAGGATGGTGCAGTTTAATGTCTTGCTGGACATATGGGACTATGCAGTTTAAAGTCTTGCAGTAAGGACAACACAGTTTAACGTCATGTTGGAAGATAGGGATAAAAATAGTTTAATGTCATATGCATGGACCGTACTGATGTATTTTGTGTTTATACAAAATACTTCTTCAGAAATATGGCATTGGTTGAAGTAGTGATGAGTTCTCCATCCATTGAGATTAATGAATATGCTCCATTGGAGTAGACCTTATGTATTGAATAAGGTCCTTCCCATTTTGGCTCAATCTTGGGAGGTTTCTTTCCTGGCATCATTGGAGTTCTGAGAACCAATACCAATTCTCCCTGAATGAATGAACGAAGACGAACTTTTTTGTTGAAAGCTCGTGCTATTCGATTCTGATTGACTTCCAAGTGGCGCAGGGTGCACAATCTATTCTCATCTAACCGTTACAATTCATCCAATCACTTTTGAGATTGTTCATCATTAAATGACTGATCACAAATGTCTACTATGAGTAAAGGTAATTGAAAATCAATGGGAAATACTACTTCCATTCCATATACCAGTGAATATGGAGTTTACCTCGTTGTAGTGCAGGTAGTGGTTTGATAAGCCCATAAAGCGTGAAAGAGTTTATCAGGCCATGAATTCTTATCTTTATGCACCATCTTTTGAAATATGTTTGAAAGAGTCTTGTTGAAGGCTTCTATTTGGCCATTGGCCACTGCATGAACCGAGATGAATGGTTGGATTTGATGTTGTATTCTTGATAAAACTTCCTTACCTTGGATGAACAAAAGTTGGTGCCATTGTCTATCAATATGGTATGAGGGACATCAAATCTGGTAATGATGTTATACTTGATGAAGTTAACAATGATTTTAGAACTAACTTCTTTGAGAGGTATTGACTCTGCCCATTTAGAAAAGAAGTCAGTAGCAGTATGAATATACTTAAACTGCTTGGCTGTTGCTGAAGGGTAAGGTCCCACCACATCCATTCCCCATGTGGCAAATGGCCATGAGTATTTTAATGTAAGAAGAAACTCTAGGGGCTGATGAATGAAGTTGTAATGTACTTGGCATGAATGACACTTCTTTGTGAAATCAACACAATCTTGTATCATTGCAAGCCAATAGTATCCAAGCCTTCTAATTTGATCAGATAGTCTATGTCTAGACTGGTGGGCACTACAGACTCCTGCATGTACTTCTTTCATAACAGCCATTGTCTCCTCACCATCAATGCATCTGAAGAGAAATCAATCAAAGCCACTCTTGTAGAGAATTTTCTCTAGGTGATCTGGGCTATCATAAAGAGTAAAATTGACCAAAGGTCGCCAGATTTGTTCTTTCCTGGCTCTATTAGGTGGAAGTGTTCCATTTTGAAGGTATTCCCTGATAGGTGTCATCCATTCTGTAGAATGACCATATGGTTCAGAAATGGGAATAATTTCATTGATTTTCTCTGTTCTGGTTTGAACATAAGGTGAAATTGTATGACAGTGGGCAATAGTTATGATTGTCTCGTCCTGATTTAGATCTTCCATAGCTGTGGCTATATTGGCCAGTGGATCAACATGGGTATTTTGTGATCTCGGGACATAAGAAAATTTCGGTTCCATAGGAAATTCTGCCATTAACTCTTTGATGTAATCATATAAAGGGATTAACTCTTCTTTTCTGATTGCATAATCCCCATTGACTTGTTTGATTACAAGGTCTGAATCACCCTTCACCTTTAAGTGATTCACTTATGCTTGAACCGCCAACTCCAAGCCTGTGATGAGAGTTTGGTATTCTGCTTCATTGTTTGTCCCGCCTCCCAACAATGAGAAGGAATAGGTTAGTACTGCCTTTTATCAGGGAGATGAGCGCAATTCCTAACCCAACTTTGTTGAATTTAGGATCTTCCATTTTCTTCCCTGTTGGACTTCTGGAAGCACCATCAAAGTACATTTCCCATACATGAGGACTATCTTGAATAGAGAAGACTTCCTCATCAGGGAGTTCGATATATGAAGATGTATCTACTACTGAAGGATGTTAAACAAGGAAATTAGCCAGAGCATGACCCTTTATTGCCTTTTGAGACACATACTGAATATCAAATTGCTGCAAAATAACTAACCACCTTGCCAGAGGTCCTGTAATCATTGGACGACTAAGGATGAATTTGAGTGGGTTATTGCGAGATACCAATTGGACCTCGTGATGTTGCAGGTAGTGTCTCAATTTCTAAACTACACAGATTAATGCTAGGCATCACTTCTCAATATTTGAATATCGGGTTTCTGCTTCAAGCATAGTCCAACTGAGATAGTAGAGGCTGTTTTCATTCCCAACATCATTCTTCTGAGTAAGAAAAGCACCCAATGATCACTCTAAAGCTATCACATAGAGGATAAGTGGTCTTCCTTTAACAGGTGGCATTAATACAAGTAGACTCAAGAGATATTTCTTGAGAATATCGAATGATTCTTGGCATTCTTCAGTCCACTGGTAAGTTACTCCCTTCTTCATCAATTTGGTGAAGGGTAAACTTTTGCCTGCCAAATTGGTGATGAAATGCCAAATATAGGCCAAGTGTCCTTGAAGCACTCTCAATTATTTCAAATTTCGAGGAGGTGACATACCAAGGATTAACTTTGTTTTCTCAGGATCGACTTCGATACCACGATGGAATAAAACAAAGCTGAGAAATTTTTCTTAGGTTACACCAAAAGAACATTTTAAGGGGTTCATCTTCAAATTATGTTGTCAAAGTTTGTGGAATATGACTTCCAAATCAGCCAAGTGATTAGAACTTTGTTTGAATTTGACCACAAAATTGTCCACATAACATTCAACAAAACTCTCTAAAAATGGTTTTAAGATATGATGCATGGCACGCTGATATGTTGCGCCCACATTCTTTAGGCCAAATGGCATTACCTAATAGCAAAACACACCCTGAGGGGCTCTGAAGGCTGTAGATTCTTCATATTCTGGAGCCATTCGGATTTTATTATACTTGGAATATCCATCCATGAAGGAAAGTGCTTCATATCCAACTATTGCATCAATTAATAGTTTTGTGATCGGAACTGGAAAATAGTCCTTAGGACAATGCTGATTAAGTTCTCTGAAATCAATGCAAACTCTAATTTTTCCGTTCTTCTTTTTCACAGGGACAATATTAGCCATCCATTTAGGATATTGAACTTTTCTGATGAAGTTAGCTTTGATAAGCTTATCCACTTCAGCTTCAATTTTTGAAGAATAAGTTGAGTGTGTTCTTCTTGCGGCTTGCTTAAATCCTCGATGTTCTTCTGGAAATCCCAAACGATGAGTAGCGACATCAGGATCAAGCCCAGACATCTCTCTATAGTTCCAAGCAAATATATCCTGATTTTTCTTTAAAAATGAAATATACATCTCTTTCTCTTCAAGATTCATGGCCGCACTAATTAAAGTGGGGTTTGGATCTTCTTTTGTACCCATATTTATTTCTCTGAGTTCATCTATGGTGGTAGAGATACCCTCTTCAAATGCTGGAGGAGCATCCCTGATATCTTCCTCTTCTTCTTCAACATGTGTTATTTCTTCTATTTCTACTTGCATAGTAGATGATGAAGAAGATTTTCCATGATCAGAAGATATATTAAAATTTTAACATCTTGAAGAGGAATCTTCCATTTCTAACCCGATTGATGATGAGGGGTCTTCCTTAGGTAATAAAGAGGAGATGATGGATTGAGAATCGATGTCATCATTCACCTCTGACATTGCTATAACTTCTTCTGGTCTAGTTTGTGAAGTATAGACTTTCTGGATTTCAGTAGATGAAAGGAATAAATCCCCATTTGAGCTTTCAACATTGCTTGGTGAATCACCAATTTCTCCCATGCTGTCTAGCATGATTTTCGTGATTGACATTATGGAAGTTTCCATAAGAGTATTTTGATTTGGGTCTATCTTATCAATTTGACTGATAGGCAACACATAATCTGTACTCACATGTGTAAATGGATTTACTGGAATCTTTCCCAAACCAATTGGAGAATTAACCTTGGTAACCTCCCTTGCTGTGGATTTCTCCTTACCTTCATGTGATAAAATTCCACCACAATGTATTGAGATTCACATGTCTTGAATGGGGATTTATCACCATACAATTTCCCAATTTAACCATTGAAACAATATTTGAGACATTGAGGGTATGATGAAGGGATAACCACATGTTGATGTAGCTAAGGTCTTCCAAGAAAGATGTTGAAGGCTGTATCATGGTCAACAACCATGAAATATGAATTGGATACAAGGTCCCCAAACTAAGTTCTAAGTGTAATCTTACCCAGTGGTTCTTGTTCATTTTTATCGTACCCTTGAAACATCAATGTAGAAGGAGATAAATCAGATTCAGTGAGTCCCAATCGACAAAGTGTACAAATGGGGATTAAGTTGACTTCTGAACCATTATTAATGGAAGATCTTCGAATTTCTACACCATTGACCTTTCCAGATAAGTACAAAGGTCTAATATGTCCATTCATGACATCATCTTCATCTTCATCTGTAAAAGATATCACTACATGGAATTCTGTAGGATTATTCTCTACATGGTAGACTTCAGCTACAAAAATTTCAGTTGAAAATTCTTGAGGACTTGACAATGCCTCAATGAGTGCCTCCCGAAGTTCCTTTGATAGACTCAAATCATCCAGAATTGATAACTTGGCCGGTACTTGGGCCAGGTCGTTCAATACATCATACATTTGATCAAAAGGTCTGTGTTTCCCAACAGGAACATGTGGTTTAGCAGGTGCCTTGGAAGTTGATGCTTTGGATGTAGATGCTTCCTGTATCAGGGTAGGAGTTGGAAATACTCCTGGTTTTGGAATATTATACCGAATATGTCTATTTACTTGTTGAGAGGATGAAGGTGGAACTTCCAACTGATCCTCCAGAATAACTGTGCCAGGACTGAATCTGCTATTGGTGGAAGAATTTGCTTGTTCTTGTTGAGCCTGCTGAAGGGCTCTGCCATTAGTTTTTGCTGCATACACAGTTCTAGTAGGGGTAGAATTGGAATAGTGGATTCTGGGATATCCACGTCTTCCTCTGTATCCTAGACTTCTGGAGTTCCCTCTAACTACTCTATTTGATACAGGGAACTCAGGTTCATCGAGATCGAAACTGTGACTGGAATAAGGATCTATTAAGTGAATCATATTAATAGAACTGAAGATCAACTCTTCGTCTGATGAAGACTTTGCCTATCTAGCCAGCTTAGGCTGTTCCGTTTGGTAGGATGGTGCCCATGGCTTTGAAGTAGATGACATAAAATTGTTCAGAGTCAAAGACAACTTGGGATTTGACATGATCTCATCTTCTTCTGATTGTTCCTATTTCTTTGAATTATGTCGATTCTTTGAGGATTTTCCCTCTGATGAAGGGGATTTACTGTGGCATTCATAGAAGAAGACACAATTGGTTTCTTCTATTGCATTCACAAAATGGCATGAGTTCAGTTGATCATTTTTCTGACCATCCAATCATCATACTTCTGCACATTTTTGTTTTTGACTTCTTGCCACTTTCCTTCTTTCTCTGGATTTGTAGCAGTAACACATGCTACCAGAGTTGAAGAACCTTTCAATTTGACTTGTCCTGAGTACACTATTTTTTGAAGGAGGTATTTGAAGAAAAACACTCTAAATGAGATGCCCCAACATCTGATGAAAGGGGAAATAGTTTGGATAGTCTTTATCTCCTTCCTTGTTTGGCCTTTTGGTCCCTGTCAATTGAACCAAATTATTTTCCAGAGCCGAAATGAAGTAACCAGGAACTTGTTCATTTTGGAAAGAATAAACTTTGATCTTAAAATAATCAAATTGTTTAGGTGTTTGATCTCTTTGATCATCTCGACGAAATAGCCTCTATTGTTGATGCTCAGGAGGTTGATCCCTTCGATACGATGCAGGTTTTGAATTAGAAGCAGGTACAAGTGCTTTTTTAAGCGTGATTGTAGCAGTCTCTGCTTTACCCATTCTTCTTCCTGGAGCAGATGGAATTACACAAGTTTTACCCTTACTCTTCATAAGAGAGCCTTCAATATGATGAGTGATCTAAGTACGGTCTCGAAACCTTCATGTGTATTTCACAGTGATCAATGGTGTGCGTAACTCATCACGCAAATTTGCTACACAGATCGGCAACAATTCCTCTTAAGGGAGTGCTAAGCTTAGGGAATATGTTAATCCCTTCCAGTGAGCAATGAAATACGAAACTCTTTCATTATCCATTTGCTTACAATTTGTAAGATCAATAACTGTTGTCTTTGGAAAATATTAGATGAATTGAAGAAGGAATTGTTGATGGAGATCCTCCCACCTGGTAATTGGCTGGGATTCCCAGCTTGTGTACCAGACAAAAGTTGGCCGTTGTAATGACTTTACAAAACAGCTGAGCTTAACTGCTTCCTGTTGCTGATGGGTTCACATCATAGGATCGCAATTAGAAACAAAATGTGTTAAGTGTTTCTCTTGGTCTCTCGAACCATTAAATTTTGGGAATGTTGTACCTGCAAAATTTGATAGGGGAGGAAATGCATCAACCCATTCAGGGTAAGATATCTTTTTTGGTTGAATTTGAGCACGTTTTCCCTCCATAGATTCTGAAAGAGCTGTTAATGACACAATAGTAGTTATTAACTTTTGAGAAACATCCAGTTGAGCTTGGACCTGAGCAGGTGCAATAACTGGAGCTTAGAAAGATGTGGTGGCTGGTACTGCAACTGATGATAATACCACCAGTTGTTGTTTCACCTGACCCATAGGATTAGACCTATGAGGGTGTACTGATAAAGGAGGATATTCTTGATCCATATCAGTAACTACAAAAAATTCCCTTGGCTGACTAACTACAGCACACTTAGGAGGAAGACTACCTAGAATTAGTTCTGCATTCAACCTCCTAAATTACTTCATTTCTTCCTTCTGTTGTGGAAATATTTTCTCTAATGAGAGCAATTTTCTTTCTCCAGAGGAAAGTTATGTAACCTAATTCTTTCCTTTTCCCTTATTGGACACATTTTGGAGAGGGGGAAGTGGGTTACTTGAAGGAATACCCAGATTCTGGGTAAGCCTTTGATTTCATGTACGCACACCATCTTCATTTGTGTCTGTGCAAACAACTTCTTGAGTATGAGCCTCTTCATCTGATCCCTCCAAATGAGCCTCATGTTCTAGAGGATCAGAAACAATGGAATTGATGACATTAATTGATGCATAACTCATTGCATCCCTTCTATCAGCATTTCTACGATATTTTCTTCTTCCATGTCCCTAATGGGACATTGCCTTTTGTCGATTTGATCCCTCAGGAACTTCTTGATGAACCGTAATTTGGAGGGAACGTCCTGATAATTTGTCTCTTCATTCCTCTTGTGTCTTTTTCCCTAATTGAGAGAAAACTTACATTCTCTGAGGAAGAGATTGATGATTTAAAAAATTCCCCAGTCCAGTAGACTAGGGCTGTTCCTACAATTCCTGCTCAACTCCTCAAATCCTATTTGTTGATTCTGAGGGTTGGGTTAAAAGAGTCCCCAGTCTATCAAGCTGGGGTGGTTCTTAAGATGTTATATCTGAGAATTTCTTGAAATATCTCTTGACCTTGCGGACTTTAGTCTGGAAATTGGCTAGATTCATCAACCTGCATCCACTTTTATCACGCAGATCAAAAGACCATTGGTTGATTTCTGACACTTCTGTCACTTGATGATGTGCTTGCTATAAATGAGAGGCCTATTCCATATTCTTATTTTCATGATACAAGATTAATTCAACAACTTGTTCTCTGTATGCTTGACATTGAGAAGAACTACTTGAGGCATGTTCTTGAGAAATCCTTTGATTACAAACAAAGCCAATTGGTTGTGGCCGACCATGGGAAATAACCTTGCACGAGACCATTTTCGGGGGGCTTTGCTGATTGGAGAGTACAATGAAATGCAGGGCTCCATGAACACCCCATTTCCTGATATGAATACTAGATGGGGCATTGGAAATTAACTGGTACAATCTTCTTAGTGCGCCAAGGCATGAACGCTGAAGGGGTCTCTGCTGCTTTTCAGCCTTCAGATATCGAGAAACTGAGAGAGATGCCAAGTCAATTTGGCGTTGTAACCCTTCTATTATCTTGACATGATTTTCATATTAATCATAAGGTAATATCTTCTTTTTCAACTAAAAAATAGTTTTCCATATGTTGATATGAATATCATGAATTCCATCGTCCGCCAACATCTTTGGAATGTCATACTGAGAGTCAGCCAAAGGACAAAACATGATTGGAACATCACCTTTCGCCAGTTGTTTTCTCATATTTAGTACTTCCTCATTATCATTTGATGAAGATTATTCTACCTGATTAGACCAGAGTTAGTGCTTCCTTGTTGTTTCATCAGATCCAACAAGATTGGTAAAGAATTCACTAATCGAACTAGAAGATGACCGACCCAGAAGTGGTTCGGAGAATCACCTACACCATGGGCAATCTTCTGATTCAGAAGTATTTCACCTACTAGTGGTAAAGCATCAGACATGACTGGATTCACATTTTCAAGTGCCTCAAGATAAGAGGTCTTTGTTGTCACTACATTGTTCATTGGATCATTTTCCAGGACATGCACATTACTACTACGGAGAATACTTTTATAGCTAAATTCGTCATCATGGGGAGGACCACCATGGTGGGTTACAACAAAAGATGAAACACTTTTCTCCTTGGTCTTCTGGCCACATAGAGGGTTCTTGTGGCTCTCATCGGAAGATGAAACTTCGAGATTGACCGAATTTCCATGAAGCAAGCCTTCATGAGGAAGTGTATGAGGAAAACCTTCAGAATTAATGTTCCCACTATTGGGAAATGAGGGAGTAGAATCTTGGATTCCAACAGATAATTGTCTGAGGGCTTCAAGAACTCCAGCATTGAGAAAGGCCTTATTAAAAATTAGATCTTGATTTCTTGACTGTGCTGGGCATTTCTTCTTCTTATATGCCTTCTTACTCAATTTAGGAACCACTTGTTGACGAAAGTGGTCATTATGGGCAGGTGTATGTGCCTGCCTAGGAGAAATGATCAGGTTAGAATGATTATCTCCACTCAAATCAGGTGTATGTGCCTGACTTGGTTGTCCGTATGATATGGGGGAGTATGCCCCAGAACCCTCTTAAACTGGAACAGAGGTGTGTGTCTATTATAGAGTGATATGTTGATGTGTCACTCCACTGGTAGGGATAGATTTATGCGTATTTCTCTGAGATGTTGCTGAAGTTGTTATAATATTCTGACATGCATCCAGAATATGAGCATGTATTTTCTTCTGCTCTTTCACCATTGATAGAATATACTTGGTGAATTCAGCTACCGGAACAGGGATATACGTCCATTCCATGCTTGGAGTAGGTGTGTGTTCCTACTCCTGTCCTCCTTTTCCTGTCAGTGAATTCTGACAGAACTCAAGTGTGGGGGAAGAAAGTTGAGTTTGCCTCCTGTTTGTCATTGGAGCATTCTGACTGACTTCTAATAATGTTACCAAATGTGTCTGTTGGTAGGCTTGATAAATACTAGTAGGTGTATGTGCCTGCTGATTTCACTCCGCTGAACGTGGTTGATGAACTTCCTTCAATACTGACAGACGAGACTGCTGGTAGGATTGATGAGTGTAAGCAGGTGTATGTAGCTGTTTACCAGTTGTCAACACATTGGGTTTGCGGGCTTCATCGTATGTAGTCAGACGAGCCTACTGACTAGCTGATGATTTATAAACAGCTGTATGTTCCTGTCTATAGTACTCCGCCAGAATTTCCTGATGGGATTGGCATGCTGCTGCTAGACGAGTCTGCTGGACAGCAGAATTAAAACAGACGGGTGTGTGTGCCCGCTCATTTCCTGCCACCAAGTTAGGTTGGTGGACTTTTTCGGAGATGGAAGAGATAAGATCCTGCTCACTGTTGACTGGATTTCACCTCTGGCGGCTTTTCTTTCCTAATCGGGTTCATGGAACCTGAGATGTGTATAGGGAGAACACACCTAGGAACCCAAGTGGTCCTACATTTCGTATCCCCCCTAATGGACATATTGTGGGATATTACATAGTAAACTGAACTATGTTTGAGGAGTACACACTCGTGATCCTGTGTGGTTCCATGCAGCATACAGACCATAGCACATATCATTTACATGCATTTGTACATGCCAATCTAGCCAGTGGGATATGACCAGTTCATGACTCGGTAGTATACCCCATGTTCTCTGAGGGACACACCATGTGCTTTTCAAAAAATGTTCTACTTAATATATTTCATTCATTATGAATTTGAATCATAGCTATGTGTAGTACTTACTGAGTATAATTTCATGTAGGATGTGATGATGTCCTTTTTTTCAAAATTAGATATGTGGTGTGCAGTGGAGTAATCAGTTCACTTCTGTAGGAGTTGCTGACGTTGATATTCAAGAGTGATCTATGGAGAGATATCCATGTTGGGAACCCCTATAAGACACATGTAGGTTAATACACGGGTCCCCTTTTTTATATTCATTTATTATTAGAAACCCCTCATACTCACCCAAGGGTGTGGTTCTTCTATGTTTGGAGTTTACCCCCCTCACCTTCAATCACAGATGTGAAATGAGCTATCCAGCCTTTTGGGACCAGCAACCCCTCAACTATGATGTTCTATAGAAGAGGTATGGGTCCTATATAGCTGATATGGAGAGGATTATTTTGGGATACTATCCATAAGAAAAAAATGAATCTTATAACTATGTATAGAATCATAATCTTTATCTAGCAATAAAGATCTATTCCCCTCTTTCTTTATTTGGATACCTCTACAAGAATATTTTTCTATTGGGTTTCTTATCCCTTCTCATGGGTTGTTATAGCTATTATTAACTATTACATCACCCTTTGGGTTTTTGGTCACCCTACAGGGTATGTACATACTCACTCCTACATGTTATTTTCCAACACATGTAATGTATTATATAGATGATAGAAATTTAGATAGTGTCCTTTGTGTGCCTGGAATTGGTGGAGCATAGTAGTATAGGGAAATAATTATCACAGGCGGTGGCCAGCTTCAGTGTTCAAGAGAAAGACTCTCCCTCCTCATTATTTGTTAGTCCATGACACCATTTATTTCTATTTTGGAAATTAATTTCCCCTTTATACTTTTGATTTATTTTTATTGTGGTACTCTCATGGTTCTGGAAGTTATTACTTCTATTGTTTCCTCTTTGGTTAGTATAATTTATTTATCCTTCATTTTTGTGATGTATATGGAGATGTGTGTATGTGTACATGTTAATTTGGATAAGAACTAATATATGCGTGATATGCCTACTCAGCACTTGTCACGAACCTCTATCCTATTAGAGGCAGGATTGAGACATCGCTCTAAGAATACCGTTGGTCCAGGTGGGGCCTCAGTTGGCCAGGTCATGATTGAGTGGTATCTGATTAGTCTATCCTAGGGATTATGTTTGGAATTAGATGTGTCATATAGATTGGTTTTGTGTCTTAGGGAAATGAGGATAAGGTGTTTTGAGTTTTTATCTCAGGACATGGAACCCATTGATAGTGTGAAAACTGATGTATCCATACACAAAGACTCTGACCACCAATTTTTTAACTCTACATGTTGTTTCCTCTAGAAACGAGGATGACCTCATTGATTTAAGGTTCAAACATTCCAAGAGGTTTCTAATGGGTTTTTTCGTAGAACTGGAAATATCCAATGATTCTATATCCATTTGGACCTACACTCCAAAGGTAGGTGCTCATTAGTTGTGAACTGATAAGACATAAGAATTTGTATTGGTCTAGAGGATGGGAGGTCGGACTCATCACTCCTTTTTGAGGGGAATTATTGTCTACTCTGAGAATCTATTTAATGATTTAAGTTATGTTCGTGAATCCTTATTAAATTACCAAGTGTGAAAATGATCTTTCCTTTAGATCTGACAATCAATGATTAGTATATAGGAGATTTAGAGAATCTTTTATATGTATTCGAGGTTCTTCATCGATAGAGAATCATCTCCATTTTTTAGAGATTCTTAGTCAATGGTATCCTTACCACATTATATTGAAATCCCTTGGTCATTATAATAACCATACTGGTTTTAAAGCCACTCAGTGGGGCACTTGATGTTTATTGTCATTCAGAAGGACAAAGATTATTTTAGAGTTGGGATCGTACCCGTAGATGGGCTAGCTATGTATCCTTTGTTTTAGAAAAGGAATTAGAACCCACATAGTTTGAGTAAATAAGTATGAGGTTTATGTATGATTGATGGATCAAAGAAAGATTTCATCATTACTTTTACGCTCTAAGATCACGTGAGTCATTCTCGGTGTGAGAAACAAGAGGTATTGGTAAAACCTGACAATTTCACCATCATAAGAAATGATGTGGGGCTTATGTATGTATGACTGCCCAAATAGATGAATATTAGGATTTACTTCAGGGAAGAAACCTGGGAACAAGGTCCATAAAGGTATGTGTACTTTATGGAGATTTTGATACTTAACTTAGGACTTAATCCGGAGAAGGATTCCCAAATTAGAGGGATCTTATGATTTGGGTTTTATTCCTGAGAAGGAAGTCCAAATCGAATGAAATTATGAATGGTTAAGTGAAATTATGACTGAGGATTATTCCTGAGAAGGAGGCCCAGGTTAAGGGACTTGAGAACTGGGGCTTACTTCTAAGGAGGAGGCCTAGGTTAGGGGATGTGTTATTGGGACTTACTTCTCAGGAGGAGTCCAGGTTAAAGGGAATTATGACTGGGGATTACTTCTAAGAAGGAGGCTGAGGTTAAATGAAATTATGACTGGGGCTTACTCTTAAGGAGGAGGCCCAGGTTAAGGGAATTTGGAACTTGGGGCTTACTCCTGAGGAGGATTCCCATATTAGAGAAATTATGATTGGGGATTACTCCTCAGAAGAAACCCAGATCAAATGAAATTATGACTGGGGCTTACCCCTGAAAAGGAGGCCTAGGTTAGGGTACTTGGGGCTTACTCCTAAGGAGGATTCCCAGGTTAAGAGACCTTGGACTGGGTCATACTCCTGAAAAGGAGGCCCAGGTTAAAGATCCTCTCATCTTAAAGGATGAGGTTGAATGGAGGAAATCTCTAACCTTAGTGACCTAATGATATATAAATCACTAGGTTTTGAGAGATGTTCAACAGAATTCCTTTCAAATAAGGAAGACAACCCATGAATCATGCCATAAATGGCGTTGAAGAGGGTTCTGAAGGCTTAATTCTGAAGAGGAGAGGTGGATTTGAATAAGATAGGTCATTAGGTAGGAGGGGCATCCAAAAAGAAGTAGGCACGCAGGTCCTGGCCGTGTAGGTATACCTGCGCGACACATAGGTACTTGCGCGACGGTCAACCTGTAGGATAATACTTGGGAAAAGCCTGGCTCAAGCCCTTAGTATTATCCCTAGGGGCTTCTAAAAATAGTGGCGTGTAAGTTCTGGTGAAGGGATAAGGAAGCACACAAGTGTTTCCATTTCCCTTAAGGGTTTAAACACCTAGGCGCGCAGTTGTTAATGAATTTCAACACATAGACCATGTTTCCCCTATTTAGATCATCCATTATAGGTAAGAAATTACCACAGAAGTGATCGAAAGGCTTCCAGAAGATACTAGGGCACTGGGAGCTCGAATATGAGTTTTGGAATTTTTCAGTCTTTGAAATGGGGGGCCCACAAGGGGTATCTATAGGCTGGTGAAGACCCCAAATGAAAATTAGATAGGGTACACAGGTCACCAGCGCGCCCAATATGTGGCGCACAGGTACCCTGCACGACTATGATGAAGCTTGCGCGATCCAAGTGAAAACAAATCCTCTTTCATGCCTTTCTCAATTTTTGATGTTTCTTCAAAGGATGAATTAATTTGTGTTAAGGTATTTTCCCTTTTCATTCGTTAGACTCTGTGACGGAAAGAAGCGTCAACAAAAGTCCCCCTTCAGAGTTTGATTCAAAAGGAAGGAGGATGTGACTCTGAGGAAAAAGATGAAAACCAAGGAACTGCGGCGCACAAGTGTTGAGCATGCAGATGGCTTCATGCACGTGTGAGTCGTGTAGGCGTGAAGCCTGGCCTATAAATATGCTGCCATTCTTGCACAAAGAACCTGGTTTTGAATAGTTTGAGCTCTCACCGTGCAGGTTACTTTCATCGCGCAAGTTTCTGTTTTCCGCGGTTCAGTGATTTTTTCCATGTCGCACTGCTGCAGAGGTATATTGACCTGCGTGGTGATACCTGCATGCCAAAAACCTATGCAACAAAGTTATACCTGTGCGCCAAAATCGCACTTGCGTGCCTTAATTCCTTAGCCATTTTTTCACTTTTCTTCAGAAATTTTATGAAAAATCAACTCACATAAGAGTTAATTATTCGACCTTTGTGCAGATTAAATGGCTCCTAGAAGAATTGGAACTGCTGATGAGCTGGCTAGAAAGTAGATTGATGACAAGATGAACATTTTTGTCCATGATTACTATGATATCTGTTACAACACTCTCCCGGATTTGGCTAAGTACATGAAAAAATATCATCTTAATTTCCCACAAAGCATCTACCTACCTCTTTATGGTCATGGTCATATGCAAGGAGTCAATGTTCCAGATGCAAAGAACTATATGCCTGAGATGCAGTTGCACTACTCCTCCTCTACTTCGATTATGCTGTGCATTAAGAGCAACAACAATGGTGTGAACTTTCAAATTTTTCCTCCATTAAATTTACTTGTAGATATGAAAATGGAAAACCCATGGGCTGAAATGTTTTCCACTGCCAGTTGGTGGAGAGAAGACAAACATGGCATTAGAACAATATCTGAAAAGAGTAATCTCTCCAAATGGCTCTTTACTTCCAATGCTTCATTCTCAAATCCATGTATCCATCTTCCAAGTCTCTTGGACAGAAACAGAGTCACTGTTTGATCATCAGAAAATTTTCTCAAACCGCACTCAAGAACATTCTTTTACAATTGTTCCAAGAAGATCTGGTATCACTGCATCTCTTATTGTATCTAGTTGAATGAAGTAATTCTAGGTGGATGCTGATGAAGCTCGTGATGCCGTAAATCAAATGAAGAGTTATGTTGAAAGCCTTTTGTAATTACTGAAAAAGAGAAGAGACTCCAGTATGTGGATGTCCTTCTAACTCTTGTGCATCAATTAAAAACACTTTCATCTTCAATCATTTGTGCCTATATTCTTTTGATACCTGCTTTTTATTTTTACCTAAGCCAATGGGCCTAGTAATCATAGTTTTATTTTTTCTAGGATTACTATAAATAACCCTACAAACTTTGAATCTTTTTATTGCTCAGTATTACCTAAAATCATACAAAATGAATGTTTAGTGAGATGGGGCTTGAATTTTAATTAGAGTTCCCTTGTCTTTTGTGGGAAGTTTAAAGTCATGCACGTTAGACATAAAAAGGCTAATGTTTAAGTTCAAAATATCTTTGCCCAAATGGATTAAAATTGACTCAATTCCTTGAAAATTTATCTGAAAACATATTATGACACTCAAGTGTGAGGGAAAATATGTAAACTATTTCTTAAGAAATTTTGAATCTGAGGAATGATATGAAAAAGGACTAAGAAGGCATTAGAAGAAGTAGTTCCCAAGAATGAAGTTACCACTATTTAACAAACCCGTTAGGGGGTTGAATTATGCAAGGCCGCATAAGGGCATTGAATGCATAGTCAAATAAAAGCATCTTTTTACTGACAGGTCTGTTATGTAGACTACTTATAAAAGGCCGCCTAAGGTCACGTGCTGCATAGTGTGGCAAAAGAACTCTCAGAAATTTACTTTTCTACTACTAAAAAGCCAGTGGAAGTTTATGGAGATTCAAATTTTCCAAAGCATGGTGTTTGCTATATAGAGAGAGGTACTTGAATATTGAGAAGATATTTCCAAAAAAGATTTTCTAATAACTAGATGAATGTCACTCCGGCAAAGGTCTGACCCAAACGTAGGGAAGGAAAATATAAACCACAGACTTGAATACTTTCAGATCATGAAAAAAAGTATGAGACAAATATATTAAGAATGGGTATTTTTGTGGATCCCTACATATTTTCATTAAGACAACTAAGTACAAAATAGGTTTTCTTCCTAAGAATGAAGTTACCATTATTTAACAAACCCGTTAGGGGTTTGACTTATGTAGGGCCACCTAAGGGAATTGGTTACATAGTCAAATAATATCATCTTTTGGATGACAGGTCTGTTATGTAGACTACTTATGCAAGGCCGCCTACGGGCACGTGATGAATATTCAATCAAAAGAACTCTTAGAAATTGGAAATTTTGTGACCAGAAGTCAAGAAAAGGGTTATGGAGATCTGGAAATATTTAAGGTTAGGAGTATGACACATAAAAATGGGCATTGTTCAATGCATGTAGAGATACATAGACCAATGCTAACCATAATCATGTTGTGGCTGGGTACTGAATTGAGGTGTTGGACTTCACTACGTATCCCATAAGGATGGGAAACAAGCCATATGTAGTTTTTGAAATACAGTTTGACGTCATGTGGGAAAAGGGTATGTGAAATCTTAGTTTAGGTTCATAGAGCTCGGACCATTATAAAAAGTACACAGTGTATGTTTTCATAGGGACTTTTCAGCCAGGGGACTGAAAGTGGAATTTTGGGTTAGACCCAAAGACTTGGGGATAGATTCGAGGGACACTCGAAAATTCCTACATATCCCATAAGGATGGGAATCAAGCCCACGGAGTTATAGAAATACCCTCTGTATAGATTTGTTTCATACAAGTGAAGGGTGAATGTGGACTTTAGTGCAATGATGGTTTGACCCAAGATAAAAGGTTCATGAATTTCCATGTATGCATGTAGTCTTTAGAATATAACATGATTGGAGATCAATATAAATAATAATTCCATCTCAGGTGATGGTATCAAAGAATGTTGTAGTTTATTTTCGTACATGACAAAAGTTTTGTACAGTTTAACATCATATAACAAGGACACAGGTGAACCAATGTAAAGATATTGATTCTGGGGGTGGCTTCACGAATCAACATCATATGAGATAGAGGTGAACTGATGTGAATAGATTGGTTTTTGCTTGAACCTCAGGAGGTTTCCTACGTACCCAAACTAGAAGGCAAGGATCAAAGTCCGCGTAGTTCATTTAAAGAATGAATTAGTGATCAAGTTGTTCTTGGGGACACCGAACTAAAAAATGGTGTTGGGACTTACACATGGTTAGCCCATAGAGGGTGTTACGGTTTAAGTTTACTCTAAGCTCACGTGAGTCATACACAGTGTGAGAAACAAGAGGTAGCAAAAACCCTAATGATTCACAATTTAATTTCATGTAGGACATATGAAGGGACTATGCAATTTAAAGTCTTGCAGTGAGGACTATTGGTGCTGTATAGTTTAGTGTCATGTAACAGGGAAAAAATATAGTTTAATATCATGTAGGACAATAAGGGACTTTGTTCAGTTTTATGTCTTGTAGGACGAATGAGCAGTAAAATTTAACATCTTGTTGGACAAATATAGGGACACAGTTTAACGTCATGTTGGAGGAAAGGAGGACTGTGAAGTTTAATGTCACGCAGTAAGGAAAAATACGAGGACACAGTTTAATGTCATGTTGGACGTATTAGGGACTTCTTCACAGTTTAACGTCTTATTGGTCATAAGGGACTTCTGTATAGTTTAGCATCATGTAGCCAGGACGTCACATTTTAACATCATGTTGGAAGATAGGGATGAAAATATTTTATGGTCATATGCATGGACCGAGGATGGTGCAGTTTAACGTCTTTCCGGACATACGGGACTATGCAGTTTAAAGTCTAGCAGTAAGGACAACACAGTTTAACATCATGTTGTAAGATAGGGATAAAAATAGTTTAATGTCATATGCATGGACCGTACTGATGTATTTTGTGTTTATACAAAATACTTCTTCAGAAATATGGCATTGGTTGAAGTATTGATGAGTTCTCCATCCATTGAGATTAATGAATATGCTCCATTGGAGTAGACCTTATGTATTGAATAAGGTCCTTCCCATTTTGGCTCAAGCTTGGGAGGTTTCTTTCCTGGCATCATTGGAGTTCTGAGAACCAATACCAATTCTCCCTGAATGAATGAACGAAGACGAACTTTTTTGTTGAAAGCTTGTGCTATTCGATTCTGATTGACTTCCAAGTGGCGCAGGGTGCACAGTCTATTCTCATCTAACCGTTACAATTCATCCAATCACTTTTGAGATTGTTCATCTGTAGATGACTGATCACAAATGTCTACTATGAGTAAAGCTAATTGAACATCAATGGGCAAGACTACTTCCATTCCATATACCAGTGAATATGGAGTTTACCGCGTTGTAGTGCAGGTAGTGTTTTGATAAGCCCATAAAGCGTGAAAGAGTTTATCAGGCCATGAATTCTTATCTTTATGCACCATATTTTGAAATATGTTTGAAAGAGTCTTGTTGAAGGCTTCTATTTGGCCATTGTCCACTACATGAACCGAGATGAATGGTTGGATTTGATGTTGTATTCTTGATAAAACTTCCTTACCTTGGACGAACAAAAGTTGGTGCCATTGTCTATCAATATGGTATGAGGGACATCAAATCTGGTAATGATGTTATACTTGATGAAGTTAACAATGATTTTAGAACTAACTTCTTTGAGAGGTATTGACTCTGCCCATTTAGAAAAGATGTCAGTAGCAGTATGAATATACTTAAACTGCTTGGCTGTTGCTGAAGGGTAAGGTCCCACCACATCCATTCCCCATGTGGAAAATGGCCATGAGTATTTTAATGTAAGAAGAAACTCTAGGGGATGATGAATGAAGTTGTAATGTACTTGTCATGAATGACACTTCATTGTGAAATCAACACAATCTTGTATCATTGCAATCCAATAGTATCCAAGCCTTCTAATTTGATCAGATAGTCTATGTCTAGACTGGTGGGCACTACAGACTCCTGCATGTACTTCTTTCATAACAGCCATTGTCTCCTCACCATCAATGCATCTGAAGAGAAATCAATCAAAGCCACTCTTGTAGAGAATTTTCTCTAGGTGATCTGGGCTATCATAAAGAGTAAAATTGACCAAAGGTCGCCGGATTTGTTCTTTCCCGGCTCTATTAGGTGGAAGTGTTCCATTTTGAAGGTATTCCCTGATAGGTGTCATCCATTCTGTAGAATGACCATATGGTTCAGAAATGGGACTAATTTCATTGATTTTCTCTGTTCTGGTTTGAACATAAGGTGAAATTGTATGACAGTGGGCAATAGTAATGATTGTCTCGTCCTGATTTAGATCTTCCAGAGTTGTGGCTATATTGGCCAGTGGATCAGCATGGGTATTTTGTGATCTCGGGACATAAGAAAATGTCGGTTCCGTAGGAAATTCTGCCATTAACTCTTTGATGTAATCATATAAAGGGATTAACTCTCCTTTTCTGATTGCATAATCCCCATTGACTTGTTTGATTACAAGGTCTGAATCACCCTTCACCTTTAAGTGATTCACTTATGCTTGAACCGCCAACTCCAAGCCTGTGATGAGAGCTTGGTATTCTGCTTCATTGTTTGTCCCGCCTCCCAACAATGAGAAGGAATAGGTTAGTACTGCCTTTTTTCAGGGAGATGAGCACAATTCCTAACCCAACTTTGTTGAATTTAGGATCTTCCATTTTCTTCCCTGTTGGACTTCTGGAAGCACCATCAAAGTACATTTCCCATACATGAGGACTATCTTGAATAGAGAAGACTTCCTCATCAGGGAGTTCGATATATGAAGATGTATCTACTACTGAAGGATGTTCAACAAGGAAATTAGCCAGAGCATGACCCTTTATTGCCTTTTGAGACACATACTGAATATCAAATTGCTGCAAAATAACTAACCACCTTGCCAGAGGTCCTGTAAGCATTGGACGACTAAGGATGAATTTGAGTGGGTTATTGCGAGATACCAATTGGACTTTGTGATGTTGCAGGTAGTGTCTCAATTTCTAAACTGCAAAGATTAATGCTAGGCATCACTTCTCAATATTTGAATATCGGGTTTCTGCTTCAAGCATAGTCCAACTGAGATAGTAGAGGCTATTTTCATTCCCAACATCATTCTTCTGAGTAAGAAAAGCACCCAATGATCACTCTAAAGCTATCACATAGAGGATAAGTGGACTTCCTTTAACAGGTGGCATTAATACAAGTAGACTCAAGAGATATTTCTTGAGAATATCGAATGATTCTTGGCATTCTTCAGTCCACTGGTAAGTAACTCCCTTCTTCATCAATTTGGTGAAGGGTAAACTTTTGCCTGCCAAATTGGTGATGAAATGCCAAATATAGGCCAAGTTTCCTTGAAGCACTCTCAATTATTTCAAATTTCGAGGAGGTGACATACCAAGGATTAACTTTTTTTTCTCAGGATCGACTTCGATACCACGATGGAATAAAACAAAGCTGAGAAATTTTTCTTAGGTTACACCAAAAGAACAATTTAAGGGGTTCATCTTCAAATTATGTTGTCAAAGTTTGTGGAATATGACTTCCAAATCAGCCAAGTGATTAGAACTTTGTTTGAATTTGACCACAAAATTGTCCACGTAACATTCAACAAAACTCTCTAAAAATGGTTTGAAGATATGATGCATGGCACGCTGATATGTTGCGCCCACATTCTTTAGGCCAAATGGAATTACCTAATAGAAAAACACACCCTGAGGGGCTCTAAAGGCTGTAGATTCTTCATATTCTGGAGCCATTCGGATTTTATTATACTTGGAATATCCATCCATGAAGGAAAGTGCTTCATATCCAACTATTTCATCAATTAATAGTTTTGTGATCGGAACTGGAAAATAATCCTTAGGACAATGCTGATTAAGTTCTCTGAAATCAATGCAAACTCTAATTTTTCCGTTCTTCTTTTTCACAGGGACAATATTAGCCATCCATTTAGGATATTGAACTTTTCTGATGAAGTTAGATTTGATAAGCTTATCCACTTCAGCTTCAATTTTTGAAGAATAAGTTGAGTGTGTTCTTCTTGCGGCTTTCTTAAATCCTCGATGTTCTTCTGGAAAACCCAAATGATGAGTAGCGACATCAGGATCAAGCCCGGACATCTCTCTATAGTTCCAAGCAAATATATCCTGATTTTTCTTTAAAAATGAAATATACATCTCTTTCTCTTCAAGAGTCATGGCCGCACTAATTAAAGTGGGGTGTGGATCTTCTTTTGTACCCATATTTATTTCTCTGAGTTCATCTATGGTGGTAGAGATACCCTCTTCAAATGCTGGAGGAGCATCCCTGATATCTTCCTCTTCTTCTTCAACATGTGTTATTTCTTCTATTTCTACTTGCATAGTAGATGAAGAAGAAGATTTTCCATGATCAGAAGAGATATTAAAATTTGAACATCTTGAAGAGGAATCTTCCATTTCTAACCCGATTGATGATGAAGGGTCTTCCTTGGGTAATAAAGAGGAGATGATGGATTGAGAATCGACGTCATCATTCACCTCCGACATTGCTATAACTTCTTCTGGTCTGGTTTGTGAAGTATAGACTTTCTGGATTTCAGTAGATGAAAGGAATAAATCCCCATTTGAGCTTTCAACATTGCTTGGTGAATCACCAATTTCTCCCATGTTGTCTAGCATGATTATCGTGATTGACATTATGGAAGTTTCCATAAGAGTATTTTGATTTGGGTCTATCTTATCAATTTGACTGATAGGCAACACATAATCTGTACTCACATGTGTAAATGGATTTACTGGAATCTTTTCCAAACCAATTGGAGAATTAACCTTGGTAACCTCCCTTGCTGTGGATTTTTCCTTACCTTCATGTGATAAAATTCCGCCACAATGTTTTGAGATTCACATGTCTTGAATGGGGATTTATCACCATACAATGTCCCAATTTGACCATTGAAACAATATTTGAGACATTGAGGGTATGATGAAGGGATAACCACATGTTGATGTAGCTAAGGTCTTCCAAGAAAGATGTTGAAGGCTGTATCATGGTCAACAACCATGAAATATGAATTGGATACAAGGTCCCCAAACTGAGTTCTAAGTGTAATCTTACCCAGTGGTTCCTGTTCATTTTTATCGTACCCTTGAAACATCAATGTAGAAGGAGACAAATCAGATTCAGTGAGTCCCAATCGACGAAGTGTACAAATGGGGATTAAGTTGACTTCTGAACCATTATTAATGAATGATCTTAGAATTTCTACACCATTGACCTTTCCAGATAAGTACAAAGGTCTAATATGTCCATTCATGACATCATCTTCATCTTCATCTGTAAAAGATATCACTACATGGAATTCTGTAGGATTATTCTCTACATGGTAGACTTCAGCTACAACAATTTCAGTTGCAAATTCTTGAGGACTTGACAATGCCTCAATGAGTGCCTCCCGAAGTTCCTTTGATAGACTCAAATCATCCAGAATTGATAACTTGGCCGGTACTTGGGCCAGGTCGTTCAATACATCATAAATTTGATCCAAAGGTCTGTGTTTCCCAACAGAAACATGTGGTTTAGCAGGTGCCTTGGAAGTTGATTCTTTGGATGTAGATGCTTCCTGTATCAGGGTAGGAGTTGGAAATACTCCTGGTTTTGGAATATTATACCGAATATGTCTATTTACTTGTTGAGAGGATGAAGGTGGAACTTCCAACTGATTCTCCAGAATAACTGTGCCAGGACTGAATCTTCTATTGGTGGAAGAATTTGCTTGTTCTGGTTGAGCCCGCTGAAGGGCTCTACCATTAGTTTTTGCTGCATACACAGTTCTAGTAGGGTTAGAATTGGAATAGTGGATTCTGGGATATCCATGTCTTCCTCTATATCCTAGACTTCTGGAGTTCCCTCTAACTACTCTATTTGAGACAGGGAACTCAGGTTCATCGAGATCGAAACTGTGACTGGAATAAGGATCTATTAAGTGAATCATATTAATAGAACTGAAGATCAACTCTTCATCTGATGAAGGCTTTGCCTATCTAGCCAGCTTAGGTTGTGCCGTTTGGTAGGATGGTGCCCGTGGCTTTGAAGTAGATGACATAAAATTGTTCAGAGTCAAAGACAACTTGGGATTTGACATGATCTCATCTTCTTCTGATTGTTCCTATTTATTTGAATTATGTCGATTCTTTGAGGATTTTCCCTCTGATGAAGGGGGATTTACTGTGGCATTCATAGCAGAAGACACAATTGGTTTCTTCTATTGCATTCACAAAATGGCATGAGTTCAGTCGATCATTTTTCTGACCATCCAATCATCATACTTCTGTGCATTTTTGTTTTTGACTTCCTGCCACTTTCCTTCTTTCTCTGGATTTGTAGCAGTAACACATGCTACCAGAGTTGAAGAACCTTTCAATTTGACTTGTCCTGAGTACACTATTTTTTGAAGGAGGCATTTGAATAAAAACACTCTAAATGAGATGCCCCAACATCTGATGAAAGGGGAAATAGTTTGGACAGTCTTTATCTCCTTCCTTGTTTTGCCTTTTGGTCCCTGTCAATTGAAACAATTTATTTTCCAGAGCTGAAATGAAGTAACCAGGAACTTGTTCATTTTGGAAAGAATAAACTTTGATCTTAAAATAATCAAATTGTTTAGGTCTTTGATCTCTTTGATCATCTCGACGAAATAGCCTCTATTGTTGATGCTCGGGAGGTGGATCCCTTCGATACGATGCAGGTTTTGAATTAGAAGCAGGTACAAGTGCTTGTTTAAGCGTGATTGTAGCAGTCTCTGCTTTACCCATTCTCCTTCCTGGAGCAGATGGAATTACACAAGTTTTACCCTTAGTCTTCATAAGAGAGCATTCAATATGATGAGTGATCTAAGTACGGTCTCGAAACCTTCCTGTGTATTTCACAGTGATCAATGGTGTGCGTAACTCATCACGCAAATTTGCTACACAGATCGGCAACAATTCCTCTTAAGGGAGTGCTAAGCTTAGGGAACATGTTAATCCCTTCCAGTGAGCAATGAAATACGAAACTCTTTCATTATCCATTTGCTTACAATTTGTAAGATCAATAACTGTTGTCTTTGGAAAATATTAGATGAATTGAAGAAGGAATTGTTGATGGAGATCCTCCCACCTGGTAATTGGCTGGGATTCCCAGCTTGTGTACCAGACAAAAGTTGGTCGTTGTAATGACTTTACAAAACAGCTGAGCTTAACTGCTTCCTGTTGCTGATGGGTTCACATCATAGGATCGCAATGAGAAACAAAATGTGTTAAGTGTTTCTCTTGGTCTCTCGAACCATTAAATTTTGGGAATGTTGTACCTGCAAAATTTGATGGGGGAGGAAATGCATCAACCCATTCAGGGTAAGATCTCTTTTTTGGTTGAATTTGAGCACGTTTTCCCTCTATAGATTCCGAAAGAGCTGTTAATGACACAATAGTAGTTATTAACTTTTGAGAAACATCCATTTGAGCTTGGACCTGAGCAGGTGCAATAACTGGAGCTTAGAAAGATGTGGTGGCTGGTACTGCAACTGATGATAATACCACCGGTTGTTGTTGCACCTGACCCATAGGATTAGACCTATGAGGGTGTACTGATAAAGGAGGATATTCTTGATCCATCTCAGTAACTACAAAAAATTCCCTTGGCTGACTAACTACAGCACACTTAGGAGGAAGACTACCTAGAATTAGTTCTGCATTCAACCTCCTAAATTACTTCATTTCTTCCTTCTGTTGTGGAAATATTTTTTATAATGAGAGCGATTTTCTTTCTCCAGAGTAAAGGTATGTAACCTAATTCTTTCCTTTTCCCTTATTGGACACATTTTGGAGAGGGGGAAGTGGGTTACTTGAAGGAATACCCAGATTCTGGGTAAGCCTTTGATTTCATGTACGCACACCATCTTCATTTGTGTCTGTGCATACAACTTCTTGAGTATGAGCCTCTTCATCTGATCCCTCCAAATGAGCCTCATGTTCTAGAGGATCAGAAACAATGGAATTGATGACATTAATTGATGCATAACTCATTGCATCCCTTCTATCAGCATTTCTACGATATTTTCTTCTTCCATGTCCCTAATGGGACATTGCCTTTTGTCGATTTGATCCCTTAGGAACTTCTTGATGAACCGTAATTTGGAGGGAACGTCCTGATAATTTGCCTCTTCATTCCTCTTGTGTCTTTTTCCCTAATTGAGAGAAGACTTACATTCTCTGAGGAAGAGATTGATGATTTAAAAAATTCCCCAGTCCAGTAGACTAGGGCTGTTCCTACAATTCCTGCTCAACTCCTCGAATCCTATTTGTTGATTCTGAGGGTTGGGTTAAAAGAGTCCCCAGTCTGTCAAGCTGGGGTGGTTCATAAGATGTTATATCTGAGAATTTCTTGAAATATCTCTTGACCTTACAGACTTTAGTCTGGAAATTGGCTAGATGCATCAACCTGCATCCACTTTTATCACCCAGCTCAAAAGACCATTGGTTGATTTCTGACACTTCTGTCACTTGATGATGTGCTTTCTATAAATGAGAGGCATGTTCCATATTCTTATTTTCATGATACAAGATTAATTCAACAACTTGTTCTCTGTATGCTTGACATTGAGAAGAACTACTTGAGGCATGTTCTTGAGCAATCCTTTGATTACAAACAAAGCCAATTGGTTGTGGCCGACCATGGGAAATAACCTTGCATGAGACCATTTTCGGGGGGCTTTGCTGATTGGAGAGTACAATGAAATGCAGGGCTCCATGAAAACCCCATTTCCTGATATGAATACTAGATGGGGCATTGGAAATTAATTGGTACAATCTTCTTAGTGCGCCAAGGCATGAACGCTGAAGGGGTCTCTGCTGCTTTTCAGCCTTCGGATATCGAGAAACTGAGAGAGATGCCAAGTCAATTTGGCGTTGTAACCCTTCTATTATCTTGACATGATTTTCATATTCATCATAAGGTAATATCTTCTTTTTCAACTAAAAAATAGTTTTCCATATGTTGAGATGAATATCATGAATTCCATCGTCCGCCAACATCTTTGGAATGTCATACTGAGAGTCAGCCAAAGGACACAACATGATTGGAACATCACCATTCGCTAGTTGTTTTCTCATATTCAGTACTTCCTCATTATCATTTGATGAAGATTATTCTACCTGATTAGACCAGAGTTAGTGCTTCCTTGTTGTTTCATCAGATCCAACAAGATTGGTAAAGAATTCACTAATCGAACTAGAAGATGACCGACCCAGAAGTGGTTCAGAGAATCACCTACACCATGGGCAATCTTCTGATTCAGAAGTATTTCACCTACTAGTGGTAAAGCATCATACATGACTGGATTCACATTTTCAAGTGCCTCAAGATAATAGGTCTTTGTTGTCACTACATTGTTTATTGGATCATTTTCCAGGACATGCACATTACTACTACGGAGAAGACTTTTATAGCTAAATTCATCATCATGGGGAGGACCACCATGGTGGGTTACAACAAAAGATGAAACACTTTGCTCCTTGGTCTTCTGGCCACATAGAGGGTTCTTGTGGCTCTCATCTGAAGATGAAACTTCGAGATTGACCAAATTTCCATGAAGCAATCCTTCATGAGGAATTGTATGAGGAAAACCTTCAGAATTAATGTTCCCACTATTGGGAAATGAGGGAGTAGAATCTTGGATTCCAACAGATAATTGTCTGAGGGCTTCAAGAACTCCAGCATTGAGCAAGGCCTTATTACAAATTAGATCTTGATTTCTTGACTGTGCTGGGCATTTCTTCTTCTTAGATGCCTTCTTACTCAATTTAGGAACCACTTGTTGACGAAAGTGGTCATTATGAGCAGGTGTATGTGCCTGCCTAGGAGAAATGATCAGGTTAGAATGATTATCTCCACTAAAATCAGGTGTATGTGCCTGACTTGGTTGTCCGTATGATATGGGGGAGTATGCCCCAGAACCCTCTTAAACTGGAAAAGAGGTGTGTGTCTATTCTAGAGTGATATGTTGATGTGTCACTCCACTGGTAGGGATAGATTTATCTGTATTTCTCTGAGATGTTGCTGAAGTTGTTATAATATTCTGACATGCATCCAGAATATGAGCATGTATTTTCTTCTGCTCTTTCACCATTGATAGAATATACTTGGTGAATTCAGCTACCGGAACAGGGATATACGTCCATTCCATGCTTGGAGTAGGTGTGTGTTCCTACTCCTGTCCTCCTTTTCCTTTCAGTGAATTCTGACAGAACTCAAGTGTGGGGGAAGAAAGTTGAGTTTGCCTCCTGTTTGTCATTGGAGCATTCTGACTGACTTCTACTAATGTTACCAAATGTGTCTGTTGGTAGGCTTGATAAATACTAGTAGGTGTATGTGCCTGCTGATTTCACTCTGCCGAACGTGGTTGATGAACTTCCTTCAATACTGACAGACGAGACTGCTGGTAGGATTGATGAGTATAAGCAGGTGTATGTAGCTGTTTACCAGTTGTCAACACATTGGGTTGGCGGGCTTCATCGTATGTAGTCAGACAAGCCTACTGACTAGCTGATGATTTATAAATAGCTGTATGTTCCTGTCTATAGTACTCTGCCAGAATTGCCTGATGGGATTGGCATGCTGCTGCCAGACGAGTCTACTGGACAGCGGAATTAAAACAGACGGGTGTGTGTGCCCGCTCATTTCCTGCCACCAAGTTAGGTTGGTGGACTTTTTCAGAGATGGAAGAGATAAGAACCTGCTCACTGTTGACTGGATTTCACCTCTGGCGGCTTTTCTTTCCTAATCGGGTTCATGGAACCTGAGATGAATGCCTGGAGACGATACCCTCATCATGTTGAGGGCACACTGCCGCACAAGTCTGACGACGATTGTTGATGGGAGCCCTTACGAAGGATTCATGTCCCCTTGAATTAAGGCCTTCAGTGGCCTTCTCATTCACCTCCCCAGAATATGGGAGGGACTATTGATTGCATTCCGGGGATAAAGACCCGAAACGGTTGGAGACGGTGGTTGGCACCACCTGCTTCTTAATCACTGGTCATCGCTGTCTGGAAAACTAGGGTGAATTATTGACTTAGAGGGATTGTCGAGCAGCCTCCAGAGTCAGAATAGTACCATTTTGACGTTATTACTTAACCAGTGCATTTTATACCTAGCATTGAAGACGCTGAGTAGGTGATTTCGTCCTCAGAGCGTACGATGATCTAGCAGGAGTATCATCAGAGGCATTCATAGTAGAGGTATTCGTAGGTGTGAACTTGAGAGAAGCCATTTCTGTAATGCAGAAGATCATGGAAAATTGTGCCTGTTTGATATAATAGACGTAATCAAGATAATTCTATCCACTACATCTTTGGGATGAGCACATATGTTATTGATTTTTTTGTTGGCCCTCTCATGGTGTTTAAATAGGAGCCTAATAAATATGTAAAATATCAATTTAACTTGGTTAAGGATTCAATCGGGTTAACCATTTTTTGTTTCCTATATAAATGGGGATGACCTTGTTGATTTAAGGTTCAAACTCTCCAAGCGGGTTCTAACAGGTTTGTTCGTAGAACCATAAACATCCAATGATTCTATATCCATTTGGTTCTACTTTCTAAAGGTAGGTGCTCATTAGTTGTGAACTGATAGGACTTAATAATTTTCATTGGTCGAGAGGATGGGAGGTCAGACTCATCACACCTTTTTGAGGGGAATTATTGTCTACTCCGACACACTCTTTATAGATTTAAGTTATGTTCATGAATCCTTATTAAATTACCAAGTATGAAAATGAGATTTCCTTTAGATATGAAAATCAATGATTAGTATGTAGGATATTTGGAGAATCTTTTATATGTATTAGATATTCTTCATCGATAGAGAATCATCTGTATTTGTCTAGAGATTCTTAGTCAATGGTATCCTTTAGCACATTATATAGAAATATCTTGGTCATTATGATAACCATATTGGGTTTAAATCCACTCAGCAGGGAACTTGAAGTTTATTGTCATTCAGAAGGACATATATTATTTCAGAGTTGGGATCGTACCCAAAGATGGGATACCAACGTACCATTTGTTTTAGAAAAGGAATCAGAACCCACATAGTTTGAGTAAATTAGTATGAGGTTTATGTATGATTGATGGCTCAAAGAAATATTTCATCATTACTTTTATGCTCTAAGCTCACGTGAGTCATGCTGGTGTGTGAAACAAGAGGTATTGGTAAAACCTGACAATTGTTCCATCATAAGAAATGATGTGGGGCTTATGTATGTATGACTACCCAAATATATGAAGATTAAGATTTACTTTAGGGAAGAAACCTGGGAACAAGGTCCATAAAGGTATATGTACTTTATGGAGATTTGGATACTTAACATAAGACTTAATCCAGGGAAGGATGCCCAAATTAGAGGGATCTTATGATTTGAGTTTTATTCCTGAGAAAGAATTCCAAGTCAAAAGAAATTAAGACTGGTTAAGAGAAATTATGACTGGGGCTTATTCCTGAGAAGGAGGCCCAGGTTAAGGGACTTGAGAACTGGGGATCACTCTTAAGGAGGAGGCCCAGGTTAGGGGACTTGTGACTAGGACTTAATCCTAAGGAGGAGGCCCAGGTTAAAGGGAATTATGACTGGGGATTACTCTTAAGGAGGAGGCCCATGTTAAAGAGAATTATGACTGGGGATTACTCCTAAGGAGGAGGCCCTGGATAAGTGAATTTAGATCTTGGGTCTAACTCATGTGGAAGATGCCCATATTAGGGAAATTATGATTGGGGCTTACTTCTGAGTATGAGACCGAGATCAAAAGAAATTAAGACTGGGGATTACCTCTAAAAAGGAGGCCCAGGTTAGGGGACTTGGGGCTTACTCTTAAGGAGGATGCCTAGGTCAAGAAAACATGGACTAGGTCTTACTCATGAAAAGGATTCCCATGTTAAATATCCTCTCATATTAAAGGATGAGGTTTAATGGATGAAATTTCTATCCTTAGTGACATAAAGATATGTAAATCACTAGGTTTTGAGAGACGTTCCATATAATTCCTTTCAGATAAGGTTGCCAACCCAGGAATCAAGCCATAAATGGATTTGAAGAGGGGTTTGAAGGCTTAATTTTGAAGAGGAGAGGTGGATTTGAATAAGAGAGGTCATTAGGTAGGAAAGTCACCCAAAAATAAGTAGGTGAACAGGTCCTGCGTGGGCACGTAGGTCCTGGTCGCGTAGGTATACATGCGCGACATAAAGGTACCTGCGTGACGGTCAACCCATAGGATAATACATGAGTGAATCTTTGCTCATTCCCTTAGTATTATCCCTAGGGGCTTCCAAAAAGAGTGGAACGTAGGTTTTGGTGAAGGGATAAGGCTGCGCGTAGGTGTGTCCATTTCCTTTAAGGGTTTAAACACCTAGGTGCGCAGGTGTTGATGAATTTCAAAACTTAGGCATTGTTTCCCCTATTTAGATCTTCTATTATAGGTAAGAAATTACCTTATAAGTGTTTAGAAGACTTCTAGATGAGACTAGGGTGCCGGGAGCTCGAATATGTGTTTTGGAATTTTTCCATCCCTGAAATGGGGGGCCCACAAGGGGTATCTATAGGCTGGTGAAGACCCCTAATGAAAATCAGATAGGGTACACAGGTCACCAGCGCGCCCAATATGTGGCGCACAGGTACCCTGCACGACTATGATGAAACTTGCGCGATCCAAGTGAAAACAAATCCTCTTTCATGCCTTTCTCAATTTTTGATGTTTCTTCAAAGGATGAATTAATTTCTGTTAAGGTATTTTCCCTTTTCATTCGTTAGACTCTGTGATGGAAAGAAGCGTCAACAAAAGTCCCCCTTCAGAGTTGGATTCAAAAGGAAGGAGGATGTGACTGTGAGGAAAATGATGAAAACCAAGGAACTGCGGCGCACAAGTGTTGAGCACGCAGATGGCGTCATGCACGTGTGAGTCGTGTAGGCGTGCAGCCTGGCCTATAAATATGAAGCCATTCTTGCACAAAGAACCTGGTTTTGAATAGTTTGAGCTCTCACCGTGCAGGTTACTTTCATCGCGCAAGTTTCTGTTTTCCGCGGTTTAGTGATTTTTTCCATGTCGCACTGCTGCAGAGGTATATTGACCTGCGTGGTGATACCTGCATGCCAAAAACCTATGCGACAAAGTTATACCTGTGCGCCAAAATCGAACTTGCGTGCCTTAATTCCTTAGCCATTTTTTCACTTTTCTTCAGAAATTTTATGAAAAATCAACTCACATAAGAGTTAATTATTCGACCTTTGTGCAGATTAAATGGCTCCTAGAAGAATTGGAACTGCTGATGAGCTGGCTAGAAAGTAGATTGATGACATGATGAACATTTTTGTCCATGATTACTATGATATCTGTAACAACACTCTCCCGGATTTGGATAAGTACATGAAGAAATATCATCTTAATTTCCAACAAAGCATCTACCTACCTCTTTATGGTCATGGTCATATGCAAGGAGTCAATGTTCCAGATGCAAAGAACTATATTCCTGAGATGCAGTTCCACTACTCCTCCTCTACTTCGATTATGCTGTGCATTAAGAGCAACAACAATGGTGTGAACTTTCAAATTTTTCCTCCATTCCATTTCCTTGTAGATATGAAAATGGAAAACCCATGGGCTGAAATTTTTTCCACTACTAGTTGGTGGAGAGAAGACAAACATGGCATTAGAACAATATCTGAAAAGAGTAATCTCTCCAAATGGCTCTTTACTTCCAATGCTTCATTCTCAAATCCATGTATCCATCTTCCAAGTCTCTTGGACAGAAAAAGAGTCACTGTTTGATCATCAGAAAATTATCTCAAACCGCACTCAAGAACATTCTTTTACAATTGTTCCAAGAAGATCTGGAATCACTGCATCTCTTATTGTATCCAGTTGAATAAAGGAATTCTAGGTGGATGCTGATGAAGCTCGTGATGCCGTAAATCAAATGAAGAGTTATGTTGAAAGCCTTTTGTAATTACTGAAAAAGAGAAGAGACTCCAGTATGTGGATGTCCTTATAACTCTTGTGCATCAATTAAAAACACTTTCAACTTCAATCATTTGTGCCTATATTCTTTTGATACCTGCTTTTTATTTTTACCTAAGCCAATGGGCCTAGTAAGCATAGTTTGATTTTTTCTAGGATTACTATAAATAACCCTACAAACTTTGAATCTTTTTATTGCTCAATATTACCTAAAATAATACAAAATGAATGTTTAGTGAGATGGGACTTAAATTTTAATTAGAGTTCCCTTGTCTTTTGTGGGAAGTTTAAAGTCATGCACATCGGACATAAAAAGGCTAATGTTTAAGTTCAAAATAGATTTGACCAAATGGATTAAAATTGACTCAATTCCCTGAAAATTTATCTGAAAACATATTACGACACTCAAGTATGAGGGAAAATATGTAAACTATTTCTTAAGAAATTTTGAATCTGAGGAATGATATGAAAAAGGACTAAGAAGGCATTAGAAGAAGTAGTTCCCAAGAATGAAGTTACCACTATTTAACAAACCCGTTAGGGGGTTGAATTATGCAAGGCCGCATAAGTGAATTGGATGCATAGTCAAATAAAAGCATCTTTTGACTGACAGGTCTGTTATGTAGACTACTTATAAAAGGCCGCCTAAGGTCACGTGCTGCATAGTGTGGCAAAATAACTCTCAAAAATTTACTTTTCTACTACTAAAAAGCCAGTGGAAGTTTATGGAGATTCAAATTTTCCAAAGCATAGTGTTTTCTATATAGAGAGAGGTACTTGAATATTGAGAAGATATTTCCAAAAAAGATTTTCTAATAACTAGATGAATGTCACTCCAACAAAGGTCTGACCCAAACGTAGGGAAGGAAAATATAAACCACAGACTTGAATACTTTCAGATCATGAAAAAAAGTATGAGACAAATATATTAAGAATGTCTATTTTTGTGGATCCCTACATATTGTCATTAAGACAACTAAGTAAAAAAGAGGTTTTCTTCCTAAGAATGAAGTTACCATTATTTAACAAACCTGTTAGGGGTTTGACTTATGTAGGGCCACCTAAGGGCATTGGTTACATAGTCAAATAATATCATCTTTTGGATGATAGGTCTGTTATGAAGACTACTTATGCAAGGCCGCCTACGGGCACGTGATGAATATTCAATCAAAAGAACTCTTAGAAATTGAAAATTTTGTGACCAGAAGTCAAGAAAAGGGTTATGGAGATTTGGAAATTTTTAAGGTTAGGAGTATGACACATAAAAATGGGCATTGTTCAATGCATGTAGAGATACATAGACCAATGCTAACCATAATCATGTTGTGGCTGGGTACTGAATTGAGGTGTTGGACTTCACTACGTATCCCATAAGGATGGGAAACAATCCATACGTAGTTTTTGAAATACAGTTTGACGTAATGTGGGACAAGGGTATGTGAAATCTTAGTTTAGGGTCATAGAGATCGGACCATTATAAAAAGTACACAATGTATGTTTTCATAGGGACTTTTCAGCCAGGGGACTGAAAGTGGAATTTTGGGTTAGACCCAAAGACTTGGGGCTAGATTCGAGGGACACTCGAACATTCCTACGTATCCCATAAGGATGGGAATCAAGCCCACGTAGTTATAGAAATACCCTCTGTATAGATTTGTTTCATACAAGTGAAGGGTGAAAGTGGACTTTAGTGCAATGATGGTTTGACCCAAGATAAAAGGTTCAGGCATTGCCATGTATGCATGTAGTCTTTAGAATATAACATGATTGGAGATCAATATAAATAATAATTCCCTCTCAGGTGATGGTATCAAAGAATGTTGTAGTTTATTGTCGTACATGACAAAAGTGTTGTACAGTTTAACATCATATAACAAGGACACAAGTGAACCAATGTAAAGATATTGATTCTGGGGGTGGCTTCACGAATCAACATCTTATGAGATAGAGGTGAACTGATGTGAATAGATTGGTTTTTGCTTGAACCTCAGGAGGTTTCCTACGTACCCAAACTAGAAGGCAAGGATCAAAGTCCGTGTAGTTCATTTAAAGAATGAATTAGTGATCAAGTTGTTCTTGGGGACACCGAACTAAAAAATGGTGTTGGGACTTACACATTGTTACTCTAATCTCACGTGAGTCATACACAGTGTGAGAAACAAGAGGTAGCAAAAACCCTAATGATGCACAATTTAATTTCATGTAGGACATATGAATGGACTATGCAATTTAAAGTCTTGAAGTGAGGACTATTGGTGCTGTATAGTTTAGTGTCATGTAACAGGGAAAAAATATAGTTTAATATCATGTAGGACAATAAGGGACTTTGTTCAGTTTTATGTCCTGTAGGACGAATGAGCAGTAAAATTTAACGTCTTTTTGGACAAATATAGGGACACAGTTTAACGTCATGTTGGAGGAAAGGAGGACTGTGAAGTTTAATGTCACGCAGTAAGGAAAAATACGAGGACACAGTTTAATGTCATGTTGGACGTATTAGGGACTTCTTCATAGTTTAACGTCTTATTGGTCATAAGGGACTTCTGTATAGTTTAGCATCATGTAGCTAGGACGTCACATTTTAACATCATGTTGGACGATAGGGATGAAAATATTTTATGGTCATATGCATGGACCGAGGATGGTGCAGTTTAACGTCTTGCTGGACATATGGGACTATGCAGTTTAAAGTCTTGCAGTAAGGACAACACAGTTTAACGTCATGTTGGAAGATAGGGATAAAAATAGTTTAATGTCATATGCATGGACCGTACTAATGTATTTTGTGTTTATACAAAATACTTCTTCAGAAATATGGCATTGGTTGAAGTAGTGATGAGTTCTCCATCCATTGAGATTAATGAATATGCTCCATTGGAGTAGACCTTATGTATTGAATAAGGTCCTTCCCATTTTGGATCAAGCTTGGGAGGTTTCTTTCCTGTCATCATTGGAGTTCTGAGAACCAATACCAATTCTCCCTGAATGAATGAACGAAGACGAACTTTTTTGTTGAAAGCTCGTGCTATTCGATTCTGATTGACTTCCAAGTGGCGCAGGGTGCACAATCTATTCTCATCTAACCGTTACAATTCATCCAATCACTTTTGAGATTGTTCATCTGTAGATGACTGATCACAAATGTCTACTATGAGTAAAGGTAATTGAAAATCAATGGAAAAGACTACTTCCATTCCATATACCAGTGAATATGGAGTTTACTGCGTTGTAGTGCAGGTAGTGGTTTGATAAGCCCATAAAGCTTGAAAGAGTTTATCATGCCATGAATTCTTATCTTTATGCGCCATCTTTTGAAATATGTTTGAAAGAGTCTTGTTGAAGGCTTCTATTTGGCCATTTGCCACTGCATGAACTGAGATGAATGGTTGGATTTGATGTTGTATTCTTGATAAAACTTCCTTACCTTGGACGAACAAAAGTTGGTGCCATTGTCTATCAATATGGTATGAGGGACATCAAATCTGGTAATGATGTTATACTTGATGAAGTTAACAATGATTTTAGAACTAACTTCTTTGAGAGGTATTGACTCTGCCCATTTAGAAAAGAAGTCAGTAGCAGTATGAATATACTTAAACTGCTTGGCTGTTGCTGAAGGGTAAGGTCCCACCACATCCATTCCCCATGTGGCAAATGGCCATGAGTATTTTAATGTAAGAAGAAACTCTAGGGGCTGATGAATGAAGTTGTAATGTACTTGGCATGAATGACACTTCTTTGTGAAATCAACACAATCTTGTATCATTGCAAGCCAATAGTATCCAAGCCTTCTAATTTGATCAGAGAGTCTATGTCTAGACTGGTGGGCACTACAGACTCCTGTATGTACTTATTTCATAACAGCCATTGTCTCCTCACCATCAATGCATCTAAAGAGAAATCAATCAAAGCCACTCTTGTAGAGAATTTTCTCTAGGTGATCTGGGCTATCATAAAGAGTAAAATTGACCAAAGGTCGCCAGATTTGTTCTTTCCCGGCTCTATTAGGTGGAAGTGTTCCTTTTTGAAGGTATTCCCTGATAGGTGTCATCCATTCTGTAGAATGACCATATGGTTCAGAAATGGGACTAATTTCATTGATTTTCTCTATTCTGGTTTGAACATAAGGTGAAATTGTATGACAGTGGGCAATAGTAATGATTGTCTCGTCCTGATTTAGATCTTCCAGAGATGTGGCTATATTGGCCAGTGGATCAGCATGGGTATTTTGTGATCTCGGGACATAAGAAAATGTCAGTTCCGTAGGAAATTCTGCCATTAACTCTTTGATGTAATCATATAAAGGGATTAACTCTTCTTTTCTGATTGCATAATCCCCATTGACTTGTTTGATTACAAGGTCTGAATCACCCTTCACCTTTAAGTGATTCACTTATGCTTGAACCGCCAACTCCAAGCCTGTGATGAGAGCTTGGTATTCTGCTTCATTGTTTGTCCCGCCTCCCAACAATGAGAAGGAATAGGTTAGTACTGCCTTTTTTCAAGGAGATGAGCACAATTCCTAACCCAGCTTTGTTGAATTTAGGATCTTCCATTTTCTTCCCTGTTGGACTTCTGGAAGCACCATCAAAGTACATTTCCCATACATGAGGACTATCTTGAATAGAGAAGAATTCCTCATCAGGGAGTTCGATATATGAATATGTATCTACTACTGAAGGATGTTCAACAAGGAAATTAGCCAGAGCATGACCCTTTATTGCCTTTTGAGACACATACTGAAAATCAAATTGCTGCAAAATAACTAACCACCTTGCCAGAGGTCCTGTAAGAATTGGACGACTAAGGATGAATTTGAGTGGGATATTGCGAGATACCAATTAGACCTCGTGATGTTGCAGGTAGTGTCTCAATTTCTAAACTGCAAAGATTAATGCTAGGCATCACTTCTCAATATTTAAATATCGGGTTTCTGCTTCAAGCATAGTCCAACTGAGATAGTAGAGGCTGTTTTCATTCCCAACATCATTCTTCTGAGTAAGAAAAGCACCCAATGATCACTCTAAATCTATCACATAGAGGATAAGTGGTCTTCCTTTAACAGGTGTCATTAATACAAGTAGACTCAAGAGATATTTCTTGAGAATATCGAATGATTCTTGGCATTCTTCAGTCCACTGGTAAGTAACTCCCTTCTTCATCAATTTGGTGAAGGGTAAACTTTTTCCTGCCAAATTGGTGATGAAATTCCAAATATAGGCCAAGTGTCCTTGAAGCACTCTCAATTATTTCAAATTTCGAGGAGGTGACATACCAAGGATTAACTTTGTTTTCTCAGGATCGACTTCGATACCACGATGGAATAAAACAAAGCTGAGAAATTTTTCTTAGGTTACACCAAAAAAACATTTTAAGGGCTTCATCTTCAAATTATGTTGTCAAAGTTTGTGGAATATGACTTCCAGATCAGCCAAGTGATTAGAAATTTGTTTGAATTTGACCACAAAATTGTCCACATAACATTCAGCAAAACTCTCTAAAAATGGTTTGAAGATATGATGCATGGCACGCTGATATGTTGCGCCCACATTCTTTAGGCCAAATGGCATTACCTAATAGGAAAACACACCCTGAGGGGCTCTGAAGGCTGTAGATTCTTCATATTCTGGAGCCATTCTGATTTTATTATACTTGGAATATCCATCCATGAAGGAAAGTGCTTCATATCCAACTATTGCATCAATTAATAGTTTTGTGATCGGAACTGGAAAATAATCCTTAGGACAATGCTGATTAAGTTCTCTGAAATCAATGCAAACTCTAATTGTTCCGTTCTTCTTTTTCACCGGGACAATATTAGCCATCCATTTAGGATATTGAACTTTTCTGATGAAGTTAGATTTGATAAGCTTATCCACTTCAGCTTCAATTTTTGAAGAATAAGTTGAGTGTGTTCTTCTTGCGGCTTGCTTAAATACTCGATGTTCTTCTGGAAAACCCAAACGATGAGTAGCGACATCAGGATCAAGCCCGGACATCTCTCTATAGTTCCAAGCAAATATATCCTGATTTTTCTTTAAAAATGAAATATACATCTTTTTTTCTTCAAGAGTCATGGCCGCACTAATTATTGGTAATTATTGGTAATTAATACTAATTATTGGTAATTAATACTAATTATTACTAATTATTGGTAATTACTGGTAATTATTACTAATTACTGGTAATTATTACTAATTACTGGTAATTATTACTAATTACTGGTAATTATTACTAATTACTGGTAATTATTACTAATTACTAGTAATTATAACTAATTATTGGTAATTATTACTAATTATTGGTACTTATAACTAATTATTGGTAGTTATTACTAATTATTGGTAGTTATTACTAATTATTGTTAATAATTGGTAATTATTACTAATTATTGGTAATTATTGCTAATTATTGTTAATTATTGCTAATTATTGCTAATTATTGCTAATTATTACTAATTATTGCTAATTATTGCTAATTATTGGTAATTAATACTAATTATTGGTAATTAATACTAATTATTGGTAATTAATACTAATTATTGGTAATTAATACTAATTATTACTAATTATTGGTAATTACTGGTAATTATTACTAATTACTTGTAATTATTACTAATTATTGGTAATTATTACTAATTATTGGTAATTATTACTAATTATTACTAATTACTGGTAATTATTACTAATTATTGGTAATTATTCCTAATTATTACTAATTATTACTATTTATTACTATTTACCAGTAATTATTCCTAATTATTGGTAATTATTCCTAATTATTGGTAATTATTACTAATTATTGGTAATTATTACTAATTATTGGTAATTATTACTAATTATTGGTAATTAATACTAATTATTGGTAATTAATACTAATTATTGGTAATTAATACTAATTATTGGTAATTAATACTAATTATTGGTAATTAATACTAATTATTACTAATTAATACTAATTATAACTAATTATTGGTAATTACTGGTAATTAATACTAATTATTGGTAATTAATACTAATTATTGGTAATTAATACTAATTATTGGTAATTAATACTAATTATTGGTAATTAATACTAATTATTGGTCATTAATACTAATTATTACTAATTATTGGTAATTACTGATAATTATTTCTAATTACTGGTAATTATTATTAATTATTACTAATTATTGGTAATTACTGATAATTATTACTAATTACTGGTAATTATTACTAATTACTGGTAATTATTACTAATTACGGGTAATTATTACTAATTACTGGTAATTATTACTAATTACTGGTAATTATTACTAATTACTGGTAATTATTACTAATTATTACTAATTACTGGTAATTATTACTAATTATTACTAATTATTACTATTTACCGGTAATTATTCCTAATTATTGGTAATTATTACTAATTATTGGTAATTATTACTAATTATTGGTAATTATTACTAATTATTGGTAATTAATACTAATTATTGGTAATTAATACTAATTATTGGTAATTAATACTAATTATTGGTAATTAATACTAATTATTGGTAATTAATAGTAATTATTACTAATTATTGGTAATTACTGGTAATTATTACTAATTACTGGTAATTAATACTAATTACTGGTAATTAATACTAATTATTGGTAATTAATACTAATTATTGGTAATTAATACTAATTATTGGTCATTAATACTAATTATTACTAATTATTGGTAATTACTGATAATTATTACTAATTACAGGTAATTATTACTAATTACTGGTAATTATTACTAATTACTGGTAATTATTACTAATTATTGGTAATTATTACTAATTATTACTAATTACTAGTAATTATTACTAATTATTGGTAATTATTCCTAATTATTACTAATTATTACTATTTATTACTATTTACCGGTAATTATTACTAATTATTGGTAATTATTACTAATTATTGGTAATTATTACTAATTATTGGTAATTATTACTAATTATTGGTAATTATTACTAATTATTGGTAATTATTACTAATTATTCCTAATTAGTGATAATTATTGGTAATTATTCCTAATTATTAGTAATTAAATGAATAATTACTAATAATTAGGAATAATTACCAATAATTACAAATAATAACATTATTAGTATATTTTATTATAAATATTAAAATAATATAATTTTCTAATTTATATACAATTCTCCTTTCATCTGTGCGTTTTCTATCTCCACATAGAAATAATACATGTGAAGACAGCAAACACACAGATGAAAAGAGAACTGTATATATATAAAAAATTATATTATTTTAATATTAATAATAAAATAGACTAATAATGTAATAATGTTATTATCCCTAATTATTGGTATTTATTACTAATTATTAATATTTATTCTTAATTATTAAAAATTATTACTAATTATTCCTAATTACCATTAACTATGAACAATACTAATAATTTAAATTTATTAAGTAATAAAACAATATAAACATAATTAAATTATAACTAATTAAGAATAATTGAAACTAATAAAAAATTAAAAATAAATATTAAATTAAATTGAACATAAATACCTTGAAAATTGATCTGCTCTGATTGTTCTTCAAAACTTTAATATCAGCTTCGGAGAAAAAAATTAAACTAAAGAAAAACTGATCTTTAGAAAAATAACTTTGAGAGAAGAAGAAGATGGAATTTGAATATGTTTTGAAAAAAACGGATGGGGGTATTTATAGGTTAGATTATTTGCGACGGGTCCATTTGCGACGGGATTCCCGTCGCAACTAGTATTATTTGCGACGGGACCCGTCGCAAATATCTTAGCCGACATTTATTACGGTCAACGGGTAAATAGTTATTTGCGACGGGTCCCGTCGCAAATAACCACCTGCCGACATACTATTTGCGACGGGGGAATATTCCCGTCGCAAATACCTTTTACCGCCGCCTGTTATTTGCGACGGGAATATTCCCCCGTCGCAAATAGTTTTCCCGCGATTTGGCGCGCAACGTGCGCCAGTTCTTTTGCGACGGGAAAAGCAATCCCGTCGCAAAAGTCTACTTATTTGCGACGGGAAAATACCCCCGTCGCAAATAAGTTTTTAACAGGACTATTTGCGACGGGATTTATTCCCTTCGCAAATAACCCGTCGCAATTTCTCATTTTTCCCGTAGTGTGTTGAAACTTTATGAATATTATCCATAAGTAATTTTTTTTACAATGGATTCAACCAAATATCAATATGATACACAATGTGATCGATATGACTCAAAGTGCATGTTTTTAATTTAAAAATGACACTTTAGTTAAAAATGCATGTCACCCACTTAAAAATGATCAAACAAACATATATTTTCTTGATATTTGTGTAAAATTATTCATAAATCATTTTTAATGTGTAGGAATCAACCAAACATTAATTTTATAGTGTTCCTAGTTTGTCTCAATGTGTGTGTTTTGTTATTTTAAATTGATATTTTAGTTTAAAATACACATCATAGACTGAAAACCATGAAAATATGCTCATATTTTCGCGATACTTTAAGAAAATGATACATAAGTCATTTATGATGTATAAAAAGAAAATAAACATCAATATGACACACGATATTCCTAATATGGAACAATGTGTGTGTTTTCAGTTTAAAAGTGACATTTTATGAATTATTTGTATCATGTTTATATTTAATTTTATTGATCCCAAATAGATCATAGAGTAACACTGAGAGGGGTGGGGGTGAATCATTGTAACCAAATTTTACTGATTCTTTATTTCATTTTAATTTTCCCTTATTACTCTCAAACCTATAACCTGGTTAATAGGAATGGATTTATTTTTCACTCTCAAAATTATATGCAATGTAGATAATAAATAAAATAAAAACACACAATTTTTTACAAGGTTCGATACTAAGGCCCACTCCTTTCCGTGATCATCCTGTGGTGGCTTCATAGATTCTCTTATCATTATAAATTGTAATGATTAAAAATTCCTAGAATTATATAATAGTGTTTATGATTGAACTAAATAATATTCTTAAGTGTTTGGCGTTCTTTATACTGCTACCACCAGTTTACAATGATGTTTTTTATACTAGCACCACTTGTTCTTCAAGAGACATTCTTTCTCCCCAAGAAAGGCTATTTATCGTTCCTTGTGTACTTCCTCAAGAACTTCAACATTACCGGTCTTAATATCTATTCAAATTCCAAGGTTCATGTGATCACCTTCTTGATGAATTGCCCATATTTGACTCCTCTCTTCGATACAGAGACAATATGAGGATCTCCAAGACATATTGAAATGATGTGTATATTTTATCATCATCTATATGTGGATATTTATACTAAACAATATAGTTCATGGGGATCTCAATAAATTACATGATTTAAATTACCTTCTTTTGAATCCTCATATAAATGTGTTTGGAATAACCCATTTATTAATCTTCTTTAAATAATATTTTATGCTAATTTGGGACACCTGAATGGTGTGGGTATTTACTTATTTATGAAATAAACTATAATATTCATTTCCTTTATTGTATAAGGTATTTATAGTTTCATCATATGGTGAAGGAACTATGGTTCACTTTATATGCATACATGGCACTCTTTTAAAATACTTTTGTGTATGGGTAACCTCTTATTCTCATGTGGGTAAGTGATCAACTATGGATCAATGTCTACATGCATGCATCTCAAACTTCCATTCATGTAAATGAAACTCCAAATACCTACATTAATATTATATTCAAAATTCATTATGGTTTAATGATTTTTGTCTCATCACACGATATAAAAATACCAATAATAATTTAAACAACCAATGGTATAAATGTATTCTCACCACAAAATATATCATTACAAATTTCACATAATAGGATCATGTCCACAATTTATTATCCTTTCATCATACAGAAAAAAAATTCATGAATACTCAGGCTTCTTCAATATTCATCATTCGATGCATGAAAGATTAACCACATGTATTTATCATTTCAATCAAAATATGTTCATTAAATCTAGTGTTTATCACTATATATCTTCTTGGTTCTAGATTCCATAGAACTTCATGGAAGTACATGTATGAATGACGACGCTGGAGGATGATATCCACCCCATATCGATCTGATGGCTTAGATTGGCTACATCATGTGGTTAGTGTTATGCCCATAATTCTAATGATAGATGAACAATACACCACACCTCAGAATCCTATATTTATTCTTCTAATGGTTGAGTCATTCTTTATTAATCAATATTCATAGTATACTACTTGATCTAGCTATAGGGGATCAGAATCCCTCACACTTGCACCTCATGCCACCCTGACCTACAAACCAACATCACATGTGGGTGCCCACTCTTGGTGGGCCTTATACATAGGACCATCCATGTGCTTACAGGCTGACTCTACCATGTACCTTATACATGGTCTCACCTTACTGCTTACTCCATCATAAGAAACAACCCCAATCATCAGACCCACATCACAAAAAGAATTCTGACCAAATGGTTACAATCCATATTAAGCAATAGAAAACAAGGTTCAAAAGTGAGTTTCACATATCAGAAAATAGTTTCATTCAAAAGTTCCAAAAAATCTTTATTCAAACCAACTGAATTCATATTCCATGCCCTTTTGTCAGTAATATTAATTTCCATTTCAATCTATTCCAGAAAAACTGGTTCATTGAATACCAAATTGAAAACCAAATTGAAAACCAAGTCAATAGAAACACTTTTTCACTTAAAATATTTTTAAGAAACCAAAACTGACACTTTACTCAATTCCCAACCCAAACAAGGTTAAATTCATTTCAGATAAAAAATCAACTTTGAATATGTAATTGAATGTAAAAACCTAAGATCTTAAATTATGTTTTTTTCACTTGAAAAACATAATGTGTTCAATAGATTTCATCACATAGAACTCCAAACATAAACAAAACCACAATATATTTATATTAAAATATAAATATTATGCATGACCAATAAAACATAGCCATTAATTAGAGGGAATATATTGGAGTATCTGATTTATAAAATATTTTTAAAAATGAATATAATGTTTATTTTAAATTCATATGAAATTCAATTTATATAACTAAAGAAAATAATATAATTATTTTATTCTTATATATGTATTTTTTCAAAATATCACCTTTTTAAGAAAAATGCATTTCTATTACTAGGATTTTTTAATTAATGATGATAAAATATATTTTATATGAATAATTAGATAATATAAATTTAATTAGTAAGTGATAGGAAATATGAATGAGAATGTTTAATATTCATAAATATGTATTTTGAAATTAAAATAGTTATTTTTGGATTCATCAAAGTAATAATTTCCTAAGATGATTTTTTGGGATTTTTCAAAAAAGATTGTTTTTTGGTGAATAGAGAAAAATACCATCTGTTACAAACTACTTGAATTTAATGACATTATTAGTATATAATTTCATATTAAAAATTCATGAAACCATTTTATAAGACTAGATATGTATTTTATAAGTTACTTTATAAATTCAAAAATCATAGTTTTAATTTAAAAACTCATATTGACACTTTAGAACTTAAGTTAATGAATTTAGTATTATAAAATTATGTTTTATCAAATTTCGAAATTTAATATAATAAAATAGATTAAAAATTTGGAATAATTAGGTTTGAATTATGTAATAAGTACCAATTTATTTTCAAGTTAATAAATAAATTACTTTCATTAAAACTAATGATCGTGAAAAAAACTAAAATGGTAACAATAATAATTCAAGTGGTAAGGAGATTAAAAAATGATAAAAAACGTTTGGAATTTATTTTTTGAAGCATTTCATGATGTTATCCCTTCTCCAATCCATTATTTCCCAATTTTTAATATACTTTTTTTGAGATTGCCTTTCCATTATTAAAAATTTAGGGGTATTTAAAAAAATTCCATCCCTTCTCAACTATAAAAGTGACCTCTAACCACCCCTTCAATAACACTCATAAAATCAGGTCTCCTTGTTAAATCCTACCATTTTCCTTTAAATTTAATCTAATATTTATTCTATTATATTCTCGTAAAAAGATATTAGCCCATGCCCTCATTTACCAGGAATTCTACATGGAAATCTGAACGTTCTCAATGTGGGTAATCATTTTTCCTTAACTTATTTCCTTCTTATCGTATATTTACAATTATAATGTTAAAATAAATATCTAATGAAATTAGTTTTAGTTATATAATAAATTTTATTATGTTTAGGTAATAATAATTAACCACCTATTCCCTTTTCCTTATGGAAAGAAAAAAACATTTGTGTGTGTGTGGACTACTGCCTCCACAAAGCATCATGTTTAAATTCCCTTAACCACTTTTAAAAAACGGTATTACTTTTTAATTTAAAAAATAATAATTTTTTGTATAATTTTTTTATCTTCTAAAATATTGAAACAAATTCTATATTTCTCCAATTCTATAGAAAATGGAATCCTCAACCATGTATATGTGTTGACTACCGCCTCTATGGAATGATTAATTTCTATTTTTATGTTCATGATTTCCTTACATATATTTTACTATGAATGGGTTTAGTGGATAAAAATTATGTTTATGATATCATTATGGTTCTAGTATGACAATTTTGAGAACCTATTAATAATTTGATTAACAAATGTTCATCATTAATTTAATCATTTTAAACTTGTATACTATGATGAAACTCTTATTATTCTTATTATATAATATTTTCATATCCATAATTTCTTCTAATTCCATGAAATACTTATATATCACACTAATAAAATATAAACGTTGTCATTATTCTTCTTCTATAAGGATATTTTAGCTTAATCACTTCATAATCATCTATTAATCATGGTATATTTATGTTTGGGCTGGTTTAACAACCAACAAAAAAATTGATATGTATTAATATCATGGTTGAATATGGGAACTTAATTACTGGTATAATATAAAATAAATATTTAAATTAATAAATTTTTTTCATGACTGTTAACTTTTTTATTAAAATAATTGATTAAGTAAACTCCTTTTGTTCATTAAGAATCATTGAAATATGATCATTTTCGATTTAATCATCATATTTTGTAACCAAAACTACAATGGAATGAAATTATTAATTTATAAATACAATATAACATATATTATAGTACATTTAATTATATTTAAATGATGAATTTTACTGAACTAATTAGTATGAACACCATTTATATGAAGCCAGTATAAAAAGTCAAACTATAAACACCTGATATAGGAAAATTGTTAAAAAATAACTATGATTCATATAGAAAATGAAAATATATTTACACTATAAATGAAAAGGGAAATGAGTAAGGTTATTAATTAATTTATTAATATAAATATGTTTGTGAAATAATAGTTTTAAGTGTGTTCATGGAGGTCAAGATAAGAGGTAAGTGTTTTTCTTAGTCTTAACTCTGATTCATTGAGACATATTACATATTAAGCACCATGTTTCCAATGTATGGATTTATGTCAATTAACTATCCCATTAATGTTTTATGAATTATTTACTTATTATACATGGGACAAATAAATCAAAATCAAGTTCTTTTGTTCAAATGTATTTTGACCCAAATCAAAATTGTTTTTCAAAACTCAGTTCCCATCCATTGAGTTATGATCATTCTCTTAAGCTTATTTCATTTAAATTGTGTAAATTTTACCCTTTGATTTTATAATTTATAATTCAATAATTATTTAAAATTTTACCACATAAATACCTCTCAAATATTTCATTATTAATGGAGTATGTTTCATAAAAGGTACATGATAACTCATATTTTCTTTCCTTGAGTTATATTATTTTAAACTGAAGTTTTTTGAGTTCTTCCAACCAAATATTTTACTACATTTAATATTCTATTCTTATTTTTGAAAAAGAATTTTTAATACAAAATAACGTTTTACTATGTTAGTTTTTATCAAATGAATTTTCAATGTATTAAAATGGTTTATTTCGTTTCATTTTCAATTGTTTTATCTTTGGATCCACATTTAATATAGAAATATTTATGTCATTTTCATGGATTAATTATTAAATATTATTTTTAAAAGTTACTATTTTTAAAATATTTCAATTCTACTTTTTAAAAGTCACCTTTTAAAGTAATGTGTAATAATTTATTTTATGTAAAATTTAAAAGTATTTTCTTAAACCTCTTTAAAGTTTTCACCTCCATTTTCCTTTTAATATTAAATTGGATTTACACACATGTGATTTATGTCATATTATTTATTCTAAAATAAATATATATTTTTATAATTTTTGGGATTTAACAGATGGTATCAAAAAATTCAATTTTTTCTTTATTGTTATGTGATATCATTCAAAGCATTGTTTTGCAATGATATTTTTTAACTATGTCAACATCCTTCTGAGATTCCTTTTTTACACTGGGGATATTTTCTTTTGAAACCATCTCCCTTATTTATTTAGATGTATTATGTAATATTATTTTATATCAAATATATAATCCATCACTGCCTTTGTATTCCAAAACTCTCCACTATAAATAGGCATAACTTTTCCTCAAATTTATTTTCATTTTGAATACCATGATTTCCATTCCTTTAATTGAAGGGTATTGACCTAGATTCCACCCATAAATTAATTAGGGAAATTTTTTACTTAAACATATAAGATTACTCCATATGGTTTTTGATTAAGGGGTTATTATATAAGAAACTATTACATTTGTTGATCACGGAAATATTGAAAATCTATATATCTATTATTAAAATATAGATGTTAATTGATTGCTCAGGTAATATGAATATGTACTATTTAACCATCCACCTTCATTCTCTATATGGGTTATGATCATTTTATCCCTTTTATTGAGATGGGGATAGTTAATGATGTTCTATATTTTGTTATTATGATATGGATGATTACTGAAATAGTTGATTATTTATTGTTTACTTATATCTCATATGATGAATGAATTGGACTTAAACAAGTGATAGGTGGGGCCTGATATTATATATCCCCTAAATACATTTAAAAGTCTCATGAGACAAAAATCAAAGGGTAACTGGTGTATACCCAACCAATTAAGTATGTTGTCTTGTCTACGACCTTGATGACAAGGATTAGGTCTTGGATAAGGAACCGATAGTTAGATAAAGATGTCCAAAATTATGCATTCAATCGCTATGAATTAGGTTACTATTATCCATGTGATCATTCCATTTCCATCTTTATCTATGGATATATTATTCTTTCAGTTTCATTAGATTAGGAAATTATTTTTTATTTTATATTCTTTCCATAATATTTATGCTCATCTTATGCTCACTTAAGATATTTTATTGTCATATCTTATGTTTTCCTTTACTAAGTGTATAATATAACCCCTTATTATGTTTACATCTCCCAAGGTTATGAATAAAAGTATTACACATGACATGTATTAAATGATATCATGTGTAGGGAATTTTTGGAAGATGTTAGAGTTTTACTACAGATTAATAAATTATTTTGTATATTGGGGAAAATTCCCATTAGTTAATAATGTTATTGAATTTATCAGTTTATATTTTTTCATAATTATCTAAAAAATTATAACTAAAATTTATTATGATTGTATGTAATTTAATAGTTTCTTTAAATAATGAAATTATGAGATAATTATTTCTTAGAATCTAAAGGTTGTATTAAAGAAAGTACATAATGTTTTTCTTTTAGGCACCATATCCGAGAGTGTGGGTCTTGGGAATCAATGTTGGAATTAGATTAGGTTTTTTATAACTTTGTAGATAAGGATATTGATTGAGGATGATTTAAGGGTTGATAAATTGAGATTGACCATAATTTAAAAGGTATAGGTAATCTATTGGGATAATTTATGATTTAATTTTTTGGTAATAATACACAATTTATTTCTGGAATAGGATAAATGAACTTCAGTAGAAACCCTAGGGATAACTATAAGAGTGAATTTTAATTATATTTTAATATATTGAAGTCGTGGTAAAGTACATATTATGTGTTTCTCTTATAAATTACATCATTTTATGGATATTATAAGTGGACATAGGCTCTAGAACACATATACCCAGGGGTAATAACCCTTGAAATAGTTTATTTTGGTTTTTATTTCATCCACAACCTAGTTCACAACAAAGTGAACTAACATTAAACCTTGTTTGATAATCCTGTGAGTTTTTCTTTTTTTAATAACATTCTATTTATAAACCATCACTACAAAAAATAGGCCTTTAACAGTGCTAAAAATGTCCTTTAATAGTGCTATAGAAGAGCTAACTACTAGAGCAAGATTAAAATCCCTAGGCTTTTACCAGCACTAATAAAGGGTAACCTTTACTAGCACTTGTAAAAGTAGTGAAAATGGACCCTTTACCAGTTATTTTAAAAGAATAGATAAAGGACCACATTACCAATGATTCTAAAAGAACTACTAATGACCCCTTTATCAGCACTATTAAATGTGCTGATAATGGGGCATAATGAAATGTTCTTAAATATTACACTATAGCACCAGAAATACCACTAGAAACAAAAAAAATCAGTTACTAATAAATCAATTAAATGAAATAAATATTACAACACAAATAAAAGAAAAACACTATATTATAGAAATTTAAAACTCTAGTTTATACAATTACATGAGTAAGTAAAAATTATTATATACATTAAAAAACATCAATGTTCATTTGTCTTTTGACCTGGACCCCAACTCATACTATTTCCATAAAACCACCTTAGTTCGAGATAAATAATTTACCTATATATGAAAAAAATTCTTATGTTATTAACAATATACTGAAATAAATTAAATAGAAGTGATAATTTTAATCTAAACATTGAGTCATATCAGAAACACTATGTATCAGATTGAGTTGTGGTTGATTCTTGTATGTCACACCATTTATTTTTAATCTCCAAGAATTATCTATATGAAAATTAACTAAACACGTAAAAGATAAAAATTATTAGGAAATTAATTATGTAATAGTTTATAGAATGGTGAGAAAACAATACAAGTTTGTTTGCTCGGTTTAGTGATGTGATGCACACTTTAAACTAAAATGACACTTATATATTGAAAATAATCACTTGGAGTAATACCAGTCATACTATGTATGATATTGAGGCAAGGAAAATTCCAAGACATCCTAAATAACTTATGGATCATTATACAAAAGTATCAAAAAAATATGAATGTGTTTACTTGGTTTTGAGTACGTCACTTGTCTTTTTTAATAACAATACATTTTAAACTAGAAACACACACATTAAGACATTATAGTCACATTATGTTTCACATTGACTTTAGAATGATTCTTATATATCAAAAATTTATTTTTAATCAATGTCATAAATTATCGGGATAATGAGTCTATTTTTTCTCAATTTTCATTGAGTGAAATTTTTTGAAATTAATGGAAAATATTAAACTGATAACATACACTTTGAGTCATACCATGCACTCCATGTATCATAATGAGGTGAGGATTATTAATTCATGTCAAAAATGACTTATGGATCATTTTCATAATGTATCAAAATGATTCAAATGTGTTTTCTTTGTTTTGACAAAGATAATTGATTTTTTTACTAAAATTATTGTTAATTATAAAAAAATGCCCTTGGTGTCATACCAGTCACACTATACATCAGATTAAGGTTTTTATTATTACTAAGAATCCAATATTTTTTAAGGATTTTTTCTTAAAGTATCAATATAATCTGAATTTATTTTCTCATTTTTGAGTATGTCACTTTTCTTTTTTACTAAAATGTCATTCTAAACTAGAAACAGACACTTTGAGTCATACTATTCTCATAATGTGTCTATTTGAATTAAGACTGATTCATACAAATAAATGATGACTTATGAATCATTTTAATAAATAATAAATACAATCCTATCATGTTTACACAATTCTCAATGAGTGACAATTTTTAAACTAAAATGTAAATTTTAAACTCATAATGGAAACATTGAGTCATATTGAGAACATCATGTATCATATTGAGGTGTGGTTGATTCCCACAACTCAAAAATGACATATAGATCATTTTTATTTTTTTCAAAACAATATGGATGCATTTTCTTTGTCTTGAGTACATTCATTATCTTTTTTACTGAAATTAATGTAAATTTTAAATAAAAAGACATACATGGAGCTATGTAGGTCACACTATGTGTCAGATTTTTGTGAGGGTGATTCATAAAAATCCAAAATCACTTATAGATATTTTTTTTATAAATTATCAAAAAAATATGAATTCACTTTATATGTTTTGAGTATGTAACATCTCTTTGCTTAATAAAATGTCATTTTAAACTGGAAACACACACTTTGAGTCATACTAGTCACATTGCAAGTTGGATTTATGTGATAATAACTCATAAAATCAAGAATAAAATATGAATAATTTTAATAAACTTTCAAGACAGTCGACAAACGTTTTCTTTGTTTTCAGTGAGTGATAGTTTTTAAAAAAAACAACAATTTTAAACTGATAACGAATAGTTTGAGTCATACCAGACACATTTTGTATCAGACTGACATGTTCATGATTCTTAAATGCTAAAAATGACTTATGTATCCTTTTATTAATGTATAAATACATGATGAATGTGTTTTATTGATTTTGAGTATGTCATTTGACCTTTTTACTGAAATTAATGCCAATTTTAAATAAAAAGATGTACTTGGAGTCATACCAGTCACACCGTAAGTTGTATTGAGGTGAAGATAATTCTTAAACATCCCAAAAGACTTATGGATAATTTTAATAATGTATACAAACAATATGAATTCATTTTCTTAGTTTTGAGTATGTCACTTGTCATTTTTACAAAAATGTCCTTTTAACCTGGAAACATGCAGTTGGAGTCATACTAGTCACATTGTGTGTTAGTTCTATGTGAGAATAATTTATACACATAAAAATTGAATCATGCATAATTTTCATAAATTAGAAATACAATCCAAGGGATTTTATCAATTTTTAGTGGGTGACACTTTTTGAACTAAAAAGTAAATTTTAAACTAATAATGTACATTTTGAGTTATATTGGTAACTTGGTGTATTGGATTGAGGTGAGGCAGATTACAAAATCTAAAAATGACTTATTAATATTTTACGTACTGTATCATAATAACATGATTGTGTTTTCTTCAATTTGAGCATGTTATCTATCTTTTTTACTGAAATTAATGTCAATTTTAAATAAAAAGATGAAATTGGAGTCATAAAATTCCTACCATAAAATAGATTGAGGTTCAGATAATTATTATATGTTCTAAATTACATTTGGTTCTTTTTACTAAAGTATAAAAACAATTTGAATGAATTTTCGTGGTTTTCAGTATGTCACTTTTCTTTTTTACTAAAATGTAAATTTGAAACTGGAAACACACACTTTGAGTCATATCAGTCACATTATGTGTTAGTTTGATGTGAAAATTATTTATACACATCAAAAATGACTTTTGAATAATTTTACAATATTATGATTAAAATATTATCACGTTTTCGCAGTTTTTAATTAGCAATAGTTTTGAACTAAAATGTAAATTTTAAAATGATAATAGACACTTTGAGTCATATCGGGCACATCATGTACCAGATTATGGTTTGGCTAATTCTTACACATATAAAATGACATATGGATCATTTTTCGAATGTATTAAAATAATCCAAATGTGTTTTCTTAGTTTTGAGTATGTCAGTTGTCTTTTTTTACTAAAAATAATGTCTTTTTTAAATAAAAAGATTCACTTTGTGTCGTAACTCTCACATTGTACATCAGATTGAGGTGTGTAGAATTACTAAATATACCAGATTACTTATTGATCTTTTTCCTAAAGTATAAAAACAACCCAATTTCATTTTCTTTGTTTTGAGTTTTTCACTATTATTTTTTACTGAAACAACATTTTAAACTAGAAACATGTACTTTGAGTCAAAACAGTCACATCATGTGTTAGTTTGATGTGATAATAATTCCTAAATTTTAAAAATGACTTAATAATTATTTCAATAAATTACTAAGACAATCCTAGTGTGTTTTATCATTTTTCAGTGAGTAACACTTTTAAAACTAAAATTTAAATTTTAAACTGATAACAAATACTTTGAGTCATACCGCACACATCATGTATCAAATTGAGGTACATATTATTACTAGCTTTAAAAAATGACTTATGGATCATTTTTAAAAATTATAAAAATGACCCGAATGATTTTTTTTGGTTTTGAGTATGTCTGTTTTTCATTTTATTAAAATTAATGTCAATTTTGAATAAAAAGATGCACTTTGAGTTATAATGAAGGTACCATGAATCGAATTGAGGTAATGATAATTCCAAAATATCAAAAATGAATTATGTATTATTTTAATAATATATCAAAATAATCCAAATGTGTTTTCTTGATTTTGTGTACATCACTTGTCTTTTTTTTAATAAAATGTCATTTTAAAATGGAAACTCACCCTTTGAGTCATACCGGTTACATAATGTTTCTATTTAACATGATACTGATTCCTAAAGATTAAAAATGAATTATTAATCATTTAACTAAATTATCATGCTAATCTGAGCATTTTTTTTGGTATTAAGTGAGTGACACTTTTGAACTAAAATATCAATTCTAAAGTGATAATGGACACTTTGAGTAATTTCAAGAACATCATGTACCAGATTGAGGTATGATTGATTCCTAAATTTCAAAATGACTTATGGATAATTTTTCTAAAGTATCAGAATAATACGATTTCATTTTATGGATTTTGAGTATTTCAGTTGTCTTTTTTCCAAAAATTAAAGACAAATTTAAATAAAAAATGCAATTGAAGTCACACTGGTCACACCATGTGTTAGATTGGTGTGAATATTATTCCTAATGTCCTTAAATGATATATGGATCATTTTAATTAAGTATCAAAACATTACAAATGTGTTTACTTAGTTTTGAGTACGTCACTTGCCTTTTTTTATAAAATTGTAATTTTGAACTCGAAATACACATTTTGAGTCAAATTTTTCACATCATGTATTAGTTTTGATGTGATAATAATTTAAATACATCATAAATTATGTATGAATCACTTTACTAAATTATCAATAAAATCTAATCATGTTTGATTGGTTTTTAGAGAGTGAACCCTTTTGAACTAAAATGTAAATTTTAAACTGATAGAAAAAACATTGATTCATACTGGGCACATGATGTATTAAATTTACTTGTTTCCCACTCTTACAAATCAAAAATAACTTACAGATCATTTTACTAATGTATAAAAACAATCCAAATTCTTTTTTAATTTTTTTGTATGAAATTTTCCTTTTTTACTATAATTTTTGTAAATTATAAATAAAAAGATGCACTTAGAGTCATAATAGTCACACCACATGTCAGATTGAGGTGGAATGATTCCATAATTTTCCAAAGTCTCAAAAATCCAAAATGGAAATTTTACTATGATTTCCATTTTTTTATCTAACTCTAAACACTTCATATTGAGTTGATGATCATTGACAAAAAAGGTTTTTAGGATAAAAACAATGACTAAATATACAATATTGGTAGTTTGAAAAAGAATGGAAATTTTAAGAATCGTAACATTTAATAAAAGGAACATTTTATCTCTTTTTATAATGTTTCATATTTTTGAAAGAAAAATAGGACTTCCGAAAATATATATGAAAAAAGTGAATAAGTATTAGATAATAATGATTAAGAAATTAACATACAAATAATAGATAAAATGATGAAAAAATTATTTTAATAAGGCATATAAATTCACCTTTTCATGATGGTTGAACACATTCTTGACCCATTAACCAATTTTGATCTTCTTAGTTGTAGCATTGAAGTCCAATCTCTCATGAGCATGAATAACATAGAACATACAAACCCAAATCGAACAAAATAATCCACCTCTATAAAAAAAATTCTTATGTGAGTAATACTAAAAATCAACAAACTAAACCTAAATATTAAATAATATATTAATTCTACATACAAGTATTTTACTCTGAAAACATCAATATTTCCTTTTTGATTGAGTAGAGATAGCCTTTTTTCACTTCCTACAGATTTAGTGGAGGAAAATTGAAGGAAAGTGATAAATGAAAACACTCTTGGGGTGAAAAGGATTTAAGGGAGAAGAAGTGTTTGGAAGTTTTTGTGTATAAAAAAATAAAATATAGGCAAAAATATTCTAAAATAAATGAAATATTTTATGAATAATGAAAATTAGATCAATGTTTTGTTATGTAATTTTTTGGTAAAATAGAGGATGTGTATCATAACATTACCTTTAAATATTCCCAATGGGTTTCCTTTATTATAGTCAGTTCTTACATGGGTTTGGTAAAATTATCATGTGATGAATATATGGACTTCTTGAGTTTTCAAACATTAAATTTAGATTATGTTAATGTAGTAGATAACATATAATATTATGATGAAAAGTAGTGTATATTTTAAAAAAACTTTTACCTTATCGTTGAACTATCACTATTTTTAAATGTTTTCGGGATTTAGATCCTCTATTTAGAATCCAACTCCCATATTTGCAGTCCCCTATAACTTAAATGACATTGTCTACATTGATATTGTCGTGAACTAATTGTGATCAACTAATGAATGGATCATCCTCGATTGAATTTTCATCAGATATGATAGTTGTTTTAGTCCCCAACCGTACAATAGAACAATTTTTGTTTCATAGATCTATGAAATAAAATATTTTCACTGCTTTTGAAGCTGTTATGAAGGGATCACATTTCCCCTTCCACACTGATATTCACCTTCACAAACCCATTTAATCATCTTTCATTTCATTACTATTGTAAACTGATTTGTAAGGGGAAACAATACTTGAAATGTTATATAATCCAACTCATATATCTATTTGATATTGTCAATATATTACATATTTTCATAATTGGGATTTTTATCAATGGAACTAGATAAGTGAACCGCTTCTGGGATAAGAGTAAATCCACTATTTTTTACTTTACTACAGTCATTGTGTTATTTTTTATAGAACACATAACCATTGATTACAAAACCAGTATAAGATATAAAATTTTTATTTAGTCACCTAGATATTCATCAAATTCATTCAGAAATTAAATTCATATTTTTAGATAACTCCTTATGAATTTGATCTCAAAACCATCCTGAAAACTATTTTTTATGTCTATTTGATATCCATTATTCATCCCTTGATGAATTAAAATATCTATGAATTTATTTTTGGGATTCAATGTTTAGATCAACATATTCACTATTATATAACATATAATGGTGTAATTTCTCCCAATCTATGAAGGTAATTTTAATAATATCTCTTTCGAAAATCCCTTCACCGGTAAGGCGTCCACGATGGGAAGACATTTGGAGATCGTTTCTATCATATCTGATATGTAATCAGTATAAAATTCAACATCTTCTTCAATAATATATCATTCATAAATAAAACATTTTATACAACTTCAATTATTGACATACCCTTTTAAGATATTAATATACCATTTAATGGGGTACATCCATTTGCAATAGACAAAACTACCTAGGTGAACCTCTCTGACCAAGTGAACCATATGGTGGACCATTATATCAAATAATGACGAGGGGAATAATACCTCTAATTCACATTATATGATTTTAACATCTTTGTTAATGATTGGAAACTCTTTCGGGTTTGTGAATTCACCTTATATGGCCTGGAAGAACAAGCAGAGTCTGGTTAATGTATGTCGTCCATTTTTTGGAAGAATGCGATAGAATTAATCATAAAAAAATATTTCATCAAAACAAGACATTCATGTTATTATAGTTTCTATAACTTCAAAATATTCATTGACACGACAATATTGATATTTAATTAATACCCCTCTGGAATGTTTAAACAATCAAGGAAAAGGGAAAATTGAAAATTTTCCTATCTGGATAGAGGGTAAGATACTTAGCGAAGAAAATTACACCATTTACTTTTCACCGGTGCCATGTCTTCCCTTATCCTCATGTTAGTCATGTCCAACCTATCATTGATTCCATCTTCCAGTTTTCTAAGAATATTTAGTAACATTCCAATAACACTATGAAATACATTTTTTACAACATGCATGAAATCTAGAATATGTCTAATGCATAAACAATTCCAATACTATAATTAAAAGAAAATTGACATCTTCTTCCAATACACTAAGTTTTTTCTACCCCCATATTTGTTTTTAATAAATAATATGTTGTTTTTGTTGTTTATTGAAAAATGTGTCATTATTTTTTACCTTATCAAATAGTTTATCAACTATTAGTGAAGACAATGTTGTACCTTGTTCGATATTCCAATCAAATATTATTATCTCAGATCGGTATTTAGGTCGTCGAGGAAAATATTCCTTATTTCCAAAAATCATATTCTTCAAGGGATGATTCAACCTAACCGAGTGTGTTCATTTTTCACAAATTGGATACCCCAAAATTACATTAAAATTATAGAATGAAAAATTTCCATAACCAGGAAAGTAATTTATCCTATCATACAACATGGACCTCAATGTGAATTCTTAACTTCTATGAGAATCATACAACATATCACCATTATCCCACATTAACATTATATCATTGATAAATGGTTCCAAATAGACATCAATATCATTATCGTGTTTCTTTGGTCTAGATATAAGTTGAGATAACATAATGTATTTTCACTTCATACATAACCATGGAAATCTGTTATAATTTACCAACGTGATGGTCCATGTACGATTAATGCTACTCTATAAACTAAAAATATTTATTCTATATTTTGATAACACAAGAAAAAAGTTTCTAAGCTCATTTCCAAATTCAGAATACTTGAAATCAATTTTCACTCACTAAAAAGAATCAGCTAGATGTCATAGGTTCCCACCTTTAATTCTTGTATCTGCATGCCATGTCAATTGTATCATGGTTTCTTAATATCCATATAGTCTTAAAAATTATATAATGATAGGAATGTTCCATATTAATTTTAAAGGGATTGAATCATTTTTATTATATTGATCCCTGCCACACATCAGACATTTTATGAATGATTTATGGTCCTTGAGAAACAATATGAAATCATTTGGATAAGAATTTATTTTTTCGAGATCATTCCCACTAAACATAGAATTTTTGAAGCATCATACATTCAAAAAGGTAGTTAATGTTCTTCTGGTAGCATATAATTTTTTAGATCAAGTAGTTCAATAAAGATAGTGTCACTCCATTCCCTACAAGATTTCCAATTATATAAATTCAACAATACTGATAATGTTGTGTATTTAGTACAACTAGTATACAATGTCCTTTTAGCACAACCATTTAAATTCTCAAACAAATTTGGATAATCATGAAGGCCATATTATGTTTCCATTTTCATTTTTTCCATGTGATATCCATCATCATTTACATTAGTATTCATATAAAGTGATACATAAATTTCAGTATCATCCCAATCAGTGTGAACCTTTAATTATCCCAATGTTTATTCCAACATTTATTTCTACTATCTATTTCATGACAAATCATATTTTCTTCCACCTCTTCCATATTATATTTTTCAGATTAAAAACAACTTAAACATGGAAATTTTTTTTGAGAAGGTATGTATGCATACTCTATTGTGAACTAGATGAACACTATTACTCCATCTTCATACCCTTTTGTCAAAAAATTAGCATAAGTCAATATTCTATTCATATCCATACTATTAGATTAACAATGTATTCATTTTTTAAAATAAATAAATAAAAAACACAAGATATTCATTATAAAATGAAAAAGGTATAGATAATTATAATAAGGGAAACCCAACATTTTATTGTTTCAAATATTTTTAGTATTCTTTGAAGGAAATTGGTAATTGAATTTAAGAAAATAATTAATCCACTATGGTAGGATTTAACCACTAAATTCATCCAAAGGTGAAAGTTATAAATAATTATCATCCTCATTAGATTCATCTCCCAATTAGTTATTATTTTATTTTGTTGTGTGAGACTAATCCTACATCTATTGTGAACATGCACCTATATTGCTTGAAATACACTAAGAAATAGTAATCGTTGGGATGACTACTGCTCAGAGTTGTTAAAGAAACATAAAAGAGATGGGGGTGAGTGTCATGAAACTAATTGAAATAATACATATTCGTTAGATGAAGCTGATGAGGATAACATCTGTACTCCAGTTTGTTCTCTAAAAGTATTAATGTATACCATTTGTGATAATTGCACCATTAGAACTAGTTATTAACTTGTGGACTATTAAAGGTGAGATCTGGGGGAATAAAATTTATTTTACATGACTCAATGGGTCTTGATGGGGACTATTAATAAATGATTATAGACTAAGTAAATATTCGGGGGTTCGTGAATATGTTGATTTATAACCATAATCACAAATAATAATATATAATAATAAAATTAAATATTAGTTAGAAAAATAAAGAAATCAATAAAACCAAATAAAAAATATAAAAAATCAGTCAAACTATAATGGATTGATATTAAATGTAGAGTAAGTCAAAAATAATATACATGTAAATAGTTGTAGATGAAGCATATGTAATCAAGGGAAGTTTTGAAACATCCCATGAGGTTACTTTGGACATACTTAAGTTGGAACAACCTATAACCATGATGATGGGATTCATTGTTTATATCCTCATAGAGACCCACAACTATCCTACCTTTTTATATTCCTATATGGACTTTGATACAAGTTGGGGAACATAAAATCTAATTAGTACCACATTGTAACTATCCCTCATCCCTCGCTAAGATGCATACGACCCCTATTAAGATTATAAATAGAGGTATGGTTGCCTTTTCAGAAAAAATATCAATCGAAAATCAAAATAACCCAAACATGTCTATTGAAACATCCCTCTAACATCCATCAATACGATCTCTATATTTTAAAGAAAAATAATCTTACCTCATAAAAAATAATATCGATAGCTTCCATAGATGGTAATAACTTTTTATAAAAATTATTTCATGGTATAAAAAAGGCCATAACACTTGAAACTACTACCAATTTCAATATAAAACTTCTTTAATTAAATATTATTTGAAATAAAAAATAGAGAATCAAAGTAATTTCAAAAGCTTCAAACATCTCTGAAATCCATATTTTTTAAAAGCACACATTAATAGTCTATCATGGAATTCATTTTTTAAACCACAAAGAAAATATCATCTAATTTATTTAATTAATATTATATATATTTGTTATGACTAAATATTTACACACAAATATATATATATATTAAATAATGTGTTCATACAGACATATATATATATATATATATATATTAGAAGAAAAAATATATATATGGATGTTCATATAGGATATAAAGAAAAAAAGAGTTATAATTAAAGAAACATTACATAAAATAACAATCTCAATATAATACCACTAATGATTCAAAATAGAAAAAACATAGACAAACCACACCTCAACATCAAGAAATCAATACATGAAATCCATTTCAGTTTATTAAATAAAATCCCCAGGTGGAATTTTAACTAACACTTTGTGTGCGTTATTTCCATGGAAGGAAGTTCAAAAAATTTAAACATAATATGATACAAGGATGAAATATGTGTGGAATTTATAATATGATAAATGGAAGCAAAAAATCCCTTTAAGGGACACTACAAACCCAAAATCATAGAAAACATGAATTAAAAATTCATTCTCTATGGAAAATCATTGATGGATAACGAATAACAAGATATAATGAAAAAAATGAAAATATATATTTCCAAATAGGAAACCAACGAGTGAGGTGGAGGATAAAATAACATACCTTGTATTGAAGCCTTGAATCATTCGAGATAAAGTAGAGATATCGCCAAACCATGAATTCATTTAAACCCTGAATCGCTCGAACCTTGGATTTGAGCCTTGGAATTTTTCAAGCCTTGATTTGAACCTTGATTCAAGAATGGATTCAATGAGGGGGATCACTGGCAGTAGGTGGCTTCAATGGACAACATCAAATATTGTTATTAGTTTTTGACTGGTTAGGGTTCTTTAAATAGATTGGGGAAACTTTTATCAGTGCTTCTAAAAAATCACAGATAAAGATCCCTTATATCAGCGCTAAATTAATAAGTGCTAATAAAATGTATCTTTATCAGTGCTAAAATATTATTACTGATAAATTTTTTATAGTTATATTTAATAATAATTTTTTTTGTAAATATATTTATATATTTATATATTTATTTAATAATTATATAAAAATATAAATATTATAAATATATTCATTATTTAAATATTTTACTTTAATTTTATAATTAATTAAATATATAACTTTTTTTTATAATTATATAAATGCTTTTAAAAAAATAATAATTATATATTTATATATTTATGTCCTTATAAATATTTAATAAATCTTTAGAAATATAAATATAGTAAATATATTCATCATTTAAATAAATTTATTATAATTTTATAGTTATTTAAATATATATGATTAATTATTTATAATTATATAAATAATTTTTTAAAAATATTTATTTATTTATAATTACAAATATATAAATATATAAATATATTAAATATAAATTTAAAAGTATATTTTTTACTAAATATTTATTTACATATATATTTTTAACATTATTAATTAAAATTTAATCTTATGTCCATGCATATTAAAAAAAGAATGAAATTGAATAATTAAAAGTGAGTACACTTTAACATTATTGAAAAAATGGACACATTTTATAAATTAAATATAAATTATGAAAAAAATATTGATATATATTGAAATAATGATGAATACCTATTGAAAATAATGAATAATAGTAGAAAAATATATATAAATAAATAATGAAAAATGATTATATTCCAAAAAAATAAAAAATAAAAAATATAAAAGTAAAATAAAAAATGAATTAATACCTGACTATAATAAAATTTGAAATAAATAAATAAAATTTACTGACTAAAGAGATAATATATTGAATGTATCATGTTAATATGAAATTATATAATTAATACTAAAATTTGAATAAATTACATAAATATTAAATTTATGGGTTTCTATATATGATTTCATTAATTACATAAATATTTGTGTGTGTGAGTTGTATATAAAAATTAATTAATTATGTATATGTATTTGAAATAGATATATTACACGTTTGATATATGATAAATTGGAAAATCAAACAACATTTAATTATTTCCTTTACTTGATGAAATTAGTGAGTATTTTTAGTTCATATTAACTATTAATTATAATCTATTCTTCTCTAAATATATGACATATTCAATATAAAGAATAAATATAATGTATTATATAAATAATATTTAAGAAATATTATATGCATTCATATATATTTATATTTAATATATAATATTTATTAATATTTATAATATATATAAATAAATTAAATTTATTCATTTTTATAAATAATTATTTAATTAAGAAAATGTTAAATATTTTTCTTAATTTACTTATTATTAATTTTTTATGTTCATAATTATTTCATTTTACATATCTATATATTTAATATATACTATATATTTGTATTTTTAATTGATATATAGTATACAAAATTTGTTATTTTTTATCAATAATTATTTAATTAATAAAAATTTTAATATATTTTTTAAAAACTCATTTTTGATTTTTTATTTATTTAATTATTAAAATTTATATAAGATCACTATTAGTGCTAAAAATAAAGCATTGATAAAGGGAACCCTTTATCAGTGCTAAAATATAAGCACTAATAAAGGGTATCTTTTATGAGTGCTAAAAAAAACATTTATAAAAGTTACCCTTTATCATCGCTTGTTTTAGCGCTGATAGAGAAACTTTATCAGCACTTTTTTCTATTATTGGTAAAGGCCATCAATAGTAAATACCAATTTTTATGTAGTTTATTATGAAATATTTTTTTTATAATGCTAACTAATTAGTTTAGTGAACCTAAAATGAAAATGGCCATGGATAACCAAGAATTTAACAAAGAGAGTCATAGATTGAACTGAATTTATCATGTTTTTAAAAAAATAAGATGTCATAGGAAAAAAATCTTATGATTATTGTTTTAAAATTCATATTATCATAAAGAAATTAGTTTTTTACAAACAATATCATAAAAATAAATCTAGTAAAGGTATGTATCTTGAAACCACTATGTTGTACAACCGAATAATATGGCATAATAAAATGGTTAAGAATTTTAATATATGACTATTTTGATTGAAGACGTGAGTTACCTAGTCTTAACTATGAAAATGTGGTTGATATCTTAAAAGAAATTAAATTTTGATACTCTTTCCTATTTTTATTAGTGATTTATATTTATCGATTAAATTTTGGTATATTCTAAAAGTCACGAGGATTAGGTGAAACATATATGGACTATTCTTCATCAGTTCTAATGTAATGGTTTAGAAACATATATTAAATTATATAAATAACAATAAAAAGTGATTTTATTATAAGGGAATATTTTTTAGGGATAACTATTTAAGAACACATGATTTTGGGTTGAATAACTCTTAGGTTTATCATACACTAGATATTGAGATAAAAAATGGTTGATTGATTTTTATGAAGAGTGAGTTAGATAGTATTGATAGACTTGTAATTTATTATTGATTCAATGAAAAATTGATTCATGATATCTGGGTGAAGTTTATATCATTTTAGGGATTATGTTATATATTAAATAGTTTGTGACTTTATGAACTAATGTTTAATATATTGAGTGTTAAATAAAGATATAAATTTTGGAGGAATATATAATCACATTGTGGACATGTGACATCATGGAAAAAATTCCACTTAATGGTTTCGCAATCCGGTGGACCACAAGGCCTAAAACACACCTTCCCATATACTAGAGGCTTCCAACTAGCAATAAGGGCCTAAGGTGGTATAGTGGAGAGAATATACCCTTTTTTACAGAGTAGCATAGTGGTGAAAGAGATAGATAAAAAGTGGAATCATAATAAGTAAATGGAAATTTTAAGTATAAGATAAATCAAAAAAATGACATAAAAAACAAATAACAAAAATATCCAATATCATATACAATATTATGGTATGTCATATTTCCAGTAAAAAGGAACATGCAAGAATGTTGTACAACACATGTATAAAAAATGGTAAAACACTCGAAAGGACTATCTACACTAGCATCAAAAGGCATAGCTCAGTCCTGTGCTTCCCCAATACCATGCTATAATAAAATTAAGAAACAATAAATAGGTTCTCTACCTTGTCCAAACATGTAACCACATATTTTTCCAAAGATCCATTAGTATCCGAGATAGGGTATGTGATAAACTCAACAGACCACTACAAATACTATCTATAAATAACCATTTTGTGCATATAATATGGTAGTGTGTATGTAATAATGGTAAGAAGTAAACAATATATAAAGGGTTGGATCTGGGTTCAGATAGACACAAGGATGACAGTGCTTACTTTGGCCTAAGACAAAAAGTCCTTGAATAATTAACGAGTTTTATTCAATTATATGGATTTTATACATAGTGATTTGTATAACCATATATATATATCTACTATTACTACCCTAGAACCAAGGCATAACTCATGATTCTATAATCTATAACATGAGTATAAAAAGTATCAAGGGGTGTCATGCCTAGTATCACTTGAATAGGAAATTCCATGATTGGTGTCGCAATAATAGGTTCACCATGCCCAGTATAATATTAAGAAGGGTCGTCATTCCCATAACACAATCATAGGGTCTCCATGCGCATATCATATTTATAGGGATTCCATACCCAAATCATATCAGTAGGGTATCCATGTCCATATCACAACTGTAGGGTTTCCATGCCCATGTATCATAATAATAAGGGTATTCATTCACATGAATCACATTAGAAGAAGGGAATCCATGCCCGTACATAGATATAAGGAAGGGACTCCACACCCAAATATAATAACTAAAAAGGGACTCATTTCTCCTAAAATATTTAATGAGGGTAGCCATTCCCAGGTTATAATTATAAGGTTCTCCATGCCTATTTAGTTCAATTATAATAGTCAAGGTCATTAATTGGATCCAAGAGGCAATTCATATCTCATTCACATTCATTAATAACAAGTGCATAACCATTATTCTATTTAATTAGGTGTTGTGGCCATACCACTCACCTCAACTCAATTAATCATTAAATGATAAGTATGTTAGACATGTTGTACAAAAAAAATAATCATTTTCATTAATACAAACAAAATTTAGAAGTCACACCAAAACCTTTTAGATGACTATTTTGCCATTAAGTCATTTATAGCAATAATGTAAATCTAACTCACACACAAGGGGTGGCTATAATTGAATGGGGACTATACCAATATGTATCACGGAATACTAGGAAAATTATATCAAGGATATTCAATTAATAATGGTTTATGTATTTTAAGGAAATGCATGAAGAATCTGGTGCATGACACGTAACCCATATTATAAAACAACATGACATTAAGGGTTATATACTAGAATACCAAAATTATTCTTGTAGAGGATCACTCCTCCTGTATCTACTTTGTCTTGGTCTATATCAGAAGAAAAAATAAAATATATGAATTCCATAATGATGTGGAATAAGATCCTACACCTGAATAATTCCATAATGTGAAAGAAAAATGATGTAATGAGAAAGATGAATGAAGATATTACCAGTGCACATCCTATGAGACGAACAAAGATCGAATCAGAGACCGGATTAAAGAGTCATTTGTGATTCTAGGTTAAGATTAGTATAATCTCAAAATCAATAATTAAAGGGTATCCATTCATTATAAAGAGAAAAAAATTGTAGGGTTTAAAGCACAAAACTAATTATGGTAATTTTGGCCATTTTACCCAAAATTAATAGGTCACATAGTTTGGAAGTACGGTTGGCCAAATCGTGTGCCAACTGTGTTCCAGGATCTATACATGGAGGGGTGTCACACGACTCATGCACATGGTTTGTGAAATATATGTATTCCTTTAATTTCCCTCAATTTGTGTACATAATAGAATAAAATATATTTTTATGAAAATGACTTTATCCTTCTCCTTGGTTGAAAACCCTTTTTCTTCCATGTAGATATTTTTTAAAAATCTTGTAATGAAATTTTTACTATAATACAAGGATTTATTAAATATCTATTTAACCATGCTTGAATTATTAAAATATGGTTTAAAATGAATCCTATTATCATTTTTTGGAACAAGGTACTTTTTAATTTTTAACAAAAATGTGAATGGAATATTTGTTTTAACATGTATTACTTGAAAGGTATTTTCGACCATCATGATAACTCAATGACTTAATGACTCCCTTAAAACTATATAAAGTTATCTTCAATGAAATTTTTATCATTAATATTTGAAATTTTTTATTTCTTAATGATGAGATTTGAAAATGGAAAGGATATTTTTTTAATGATTTTATTGATAATCTTTTTTTGGAATTTATATTCAATAATGACAACAACCTTTTGTTGCTAATATTTTTTTGGGGATTTGAACAAGTGGTACCATCCATATTATTTCTCCTGATGGATTATGATTATTAAGATGTGATGTCTACAAAACCTATTTATTTTAATGGGTTATACTATAATGATTTGATGAAATGTTTATGAAACTCATTTTCTTTGCACATGTTGGGATGTGGAGATATGATGAATGATTTATGATCCTATTGAATACATATTTATGGATTTATTTTTAAAATAGATGGTTCCATTATAATCCATATATGGGTGGTTCCATTATAAATCAAGTATGGGAGGTCCCCTATAAACCATGGACAAGTGATCATGGTATAGTTATCCAATACGTTAGGAAAAGATGGATAACTCATGTTTTAATTATGTTACGTGTGATCTTGATTTCATGTTTAGTAAGTTATTCATGGAACCAATTTCGGGTCCACAAGGTTATGTGTGGACCTAGTTTCATGTCCATTTTACTATGTGTAGATCTAGTTTCATGTCCATAAGGTCATGTGTGGATGTGATTTCATGTCCGTAAGTTTATGAGAGGTCCATATTTCATGTACTTAACTTGATGAGTGAGCGTATTTCTATTCATACATGTTTAAAATGTTATAACCTTATTATTTTTTCCAAAACCTATGCCTTATGACAATGTAATGTTTTCATGGATCTTGATCTTTGATTAATGTCTTATGAATGAAAAAAATTTATGTCATGTATAATGATAATGATCTTTGATGTACATGTTATGATTTTAAAATGTTAAGCTCATGTTATCATATACTTATGACCATGTTTTTCTTATGTGATCATTGATATCTCAATTGTTTACCCTTATTTGGCATCTGAGCTCACCCTTTCTTATGTTTCCCTTCCCAATGTTGTGAATAAATTTATTAAGTAAGATATGTATAATAAGGGTTATATTTATGAATAATTTAGTGGAATTTTATTTAGTTTAATTATAAACTAGTTGTTTATGTATCCATGTTTCAAGACACTAAACCTCTATGGTCCTCGGGTGTGTATTTGTAAAATGTATTGAATATTAATATAAAAAGATATAATATTTATGTATGAAAATACATGGTTGATATAAATAATGTGAGTGAAAAAAGACTGAAATGAACCAAACAATACTTTTTTTGTAATGGGACAAAGAAAAGCGCATGAAATGAATATAATTCAATATTTAGAGAGCATACCACAAAGTGGTACTTGAATGGAAATTAAGAGGAGGAGAGTTCCCTTACCTTGGAAAGTAGCTTCCTAAATATTAGAGAGGGAAACATTAGGACCTTAGATAAATCATGGAGGAACTTTAGAGAGAGTAAATTAGCGTAATTTAATGATTAAGGTATTTATAGTGGGATTGAATGTGATAATGGGTTGGTATTTATAGTAAAAGTAGAGGATTTGTTTAAAAATTTAAAAAATTTGGTCTTTGAATTCTAGGTTGTCAAAAATGAAATACTATTGGATTACACATGGTCTTTAGTCCTGGTTTTTGATATTCAAGTTATCTTTTATAATATTTTAATGAATTATAACTGAAATCCATATTTTAATATTACTTGGGCCATGGTAAATTAAAATTTCCAAAAAATAGAGTTTTTAAATCATAATTTACATTTTAAAATTATAATGTCATTCCTAGGTTTGGAAATTTATTTCAATACATTAAAATACATAATATTAATAAAAAAATAAATTTATTCTTTTGGATTCTGTTTTATAAATTATTACATAATTATTATATATATATAAAGTCATAAAACATATTAGAAGCACAAAAACTATATATATTTTTTTCTATTAAAAGAAAAATAAAGTATTTTAGAAAATTCTAATTTTTTTTATCATAAACTAATTTCAATTTGATGATTTAAAGTATAATATTTTTTTATCAAACTAATTTCTTATATATGATAATTTGAAATTTTAAATGAAAAATCATTATTTTTTGATAAATAAAAGATATTATGAAATATTCAACTTTCTAACACTTATAAATATTTCATAAGACATTATAAAATAATATTGAAATTTATATATAAATTTTTTCATAAGACTACATCATGAAATTTAATTTAATTTAGAATACCTAGTTTTTTTATAAAAGTGATTATAATTTCTAAAAATACAATTATGATTTAACTGTATGAAAAAATATATTTAAAAAATTAATCTTATATTCATTTGTATTTCATAAAATAGAATAATAATTAAAATGGAGTTTAAATAAATAACTATTTCATTTATTCAAATGAAATTACACTTTTATGATACTAATGTCTAGATACATAACACCTTTTTACACAAACATACAACGAAATATTAATGTGTGTGATGATTGCATTTTAATAGTGCATCTTAGCTAACATTAACTTTGTGGTGGTCTCCACTAAATTTAACTTCTCATATAGTTGATTTCATTCATTCCACACTTTTTGAAACTACATTTGGTCTTAGTCAATGATAAACCCCAATGAAGCTACCACCCGTTCAATTTCTAACAAATGGTCTTCAAAAGGCATGATTATACTAGTTGAAGACATAATTTCTACATTCTATATCAATTATATTTTTTCATTACCATTTCCATGAAACCCTAAAGTCCCTATTATTTTTTATTAGTTTTTGGATATTCACCTTTTTAACTATGTTGTTGGTTAGCCACACATATATCATAAGACCATAGGCACTGGGCACAATACATGGACTTTGAAGGTCCAAGGACCAGACACCCATTAGAAACCCCTCCACAGCTGATGCTTTTTAATGTTTTTTCTTCAAAGAACCTAAACTATAGGGACAATTAGTAATAAATACCCAATGTAAGACTACATGTGGCCTAGAACTGATGGCAGATCCATATCCTCTAAATCATCCAATCTCATTAGCCCTGCTAATGGAGGTTTTTTTCTCTGAACCTCATCTGGAGAAATACTTGGGATATGAACTCATATTCTCCCTTATATCAACATTGTTATCAAACTACCACGAGGTCCCCCTCTCATGACTTGTGTCACTATCACTTGTCGGATTCAACTGGCCACACCAATCTACTATTGATTCCATTTTCCAAGGCTGACCTATCGTCGTCAAGACTACCACTGCTAGATGAAGCATCTTAAAGAATAAGATTCTACTGTTGAATCCACCAGGTTTGTGCGAAAAAATTGCAAAAACAACCACACCACTAACAAATACCATTGGACCAACACCGATATGATCAGATCCCCTCCTAATTTTGTTGTTACTGGGACTTGAAGCTGGTATTTGGATGCATGATTACATGATTTATTTATAATTAGGACACAAACCCAACTTATTTCATTAACCTTTAGAAATAATAATTCTAATGGTCAAATTATTATCCATGGTATTAATGTCAAATGTTTATATTGTAAAACAATCAGAGTAACCAATGATCACATAATAATAATGTAGCAGTAAAATCTTAATGAGAAAATTTCTGATTACATCCTATATATTTACGATCATACATCAAAATTTTCTTTTTTATTCTTAATGGTTTTTTAGATTTCCCTTGATAATGTTTATTATATTCTTAAAATTTATTTTTATTTTTATGGCTTTCATGGTAGGTGTAATTTTTTTAGAAGAGTTTGGTCCTTTAGTGTATATTATTGTACGATCACTATTTTTTGGTTTTTATATCTATGTAATAGTCTTAGCTGTAATAATCAGTAATATTTCTTGACATATATTATTATTTTTTTAATAGTATTTATATGTACTTAAAATATGAAATATAATTAAAAATTCATTATGATAAAGAGTTCATTTATTAATCAAAGAAGGGATTTGTAGTTTGTTACATTCTCACCACTTAAGAAATTGCAACAAAAAAATTTGAAACTTTTCTATAAAAATGGAGGTATTTTTTCTATTTCCTCTATAGGTTCCCAAGTAGCTTCTTAAAACTTTTTTTCCCTCTATAGGACTTTCACAAGTTGTGTTTTCTTGTTCCCCAACACTTTTTTCCTTATATCAAAATTTTAGATTGGTTCCTCTTCATATAATAGATCATTTACAATTCCATACCATTTTACTCCAGTATATTCATTGAGTATGATATATAATTTTTTGACAGGGACACATGGAATATGTTATGGACATTATAATAGATTACAGGAAGTACACCACAATAGGAAACTATTCCAATGTGATGTATAAGATAAAATGGTTTAATATACCTTGGAATTAGTTTTCCCTTATTTTCAAAACTCATGACCCCTTTCCATGGTTAATTTTTGTGGAATATATGATTCTCTTCATGAGACTCAATGTCCTTCCTTTTATTATCAACATAATTTTTTTTTCAAATATGATAAGTACTAATATGTTTTTTATCACTTTCATATTCTCTTTAGTATCATTCTCAATGTGTGGTATCAATATTTTTTCTTCTCCAACTTCATTCCTGCATGTTGGAGTTCTACATCTCTTCCCATATATATAGTTTTTTGTAATGTGAAGTTTAAATTCTCAATTTAAAACTATTGTTATAGGAGAATTAAATAAGTGATGATTTTGATCCAAACTTTCCAGACTATAAGGTGAGATAGTTTGTAAGATGCCTTCCAAGGTTTGAATATTCATATCAGGATTCCCATCAGTTTGAAGATGATATCTTCCACTCAAGTTTATATCTATATTCATAGAATTTTTAAAGGGTTATCCAAAAAATTGATGCAAATCATGGATCTCATTCATAAATAATCTACAATATTACTCCATGAAGTCTCACTACTTCTTGATTATAGATGCAATATATTCACTCCAAGGAGAAATACTTTCTTTTAGAAATAAAATTGGATGTATTTTTAAATCTATTGATTATTATCCATGTATCATTATTTACCCTAGATGTATTAGGAAATCTAGTGAAAAAGTTCATAGTAAGGCTATCTGGCTTCTATATAGGTATGGGTAATAGTTGTAATGCCCCTTTAGGAAGTTGTCACTTCGCCTTCACTTATTAACACACCAATAAAATTATTGTGTAATAATGAATATCCTTTTTTCATATAATCCAACCATTAATGATCGCGATGGTTCCTATACATTTTAGTGATTCTTATATGTATATAGAATGTTGATCTATGATATTCATGCATTGGAAAATTTTTATCTCTAATAGTGATGGGATACCTAGCCTTGTAAAAAATTGTAGTAAACCTTATTGAAAAATATTGAATTAAAAAAACTTCCAATTTTTCATAGCCTCTATCTTCTTATGCGTCGAATTAACATTACTTTTTTATTTCATTATATTCCCCTGAAATAATAGTTTAGTAATGATTTGTGATAGCATTGATGATGTCCCTTCCCTCAAGAATCCCATGTCAAACCATACTAGAATTTTGATCAATGGATCTCCTTAAATCCCCATCATTTTAAGAACCCTAATATATTTAATATTCAATAAATAATTAGCAATATTTACTCTCCTGGGGTGATAATGAATTGAACCATCATAGTAACTAAGGATCTCCAACCATATCATTTTTATCATGTTTACTTCCCTTTGTGTGAATATATACTTCAAAAATTGGTGGTCTGTGTATATATCCCACTTTTCCTTATAAATATACTATCTCCATATATTTAGAGAAAAAATTACTTCAGATAAATCTAAGCCATGAGTCGGATATTTCTACTTATGAGGATTTAACTGTTGTGATGCTTTGGCATCAATTTATATTTTACTAAGTACACATCCATGTCCCTTTTAGGATACATCACTATAAATGAAGAATACTTTCCCAATAGGGAGTATAGTTAACATAGTTTCTCTAACCAACCTGTTATTCTATTTTAAGAAACATTCTTCACACTCCTATGTATAGATAAACAAAATTCCATTTCGAGTTAACTTTTCTAGTGAATTACAAATTTTTGATTTTTTTTAAAAACCATATATTATATCCCATTGGGCCATGAAAATATCTGATATAGTTATACGAAATCACAAATAATCCATGACCTTTTTCATTGCTATATCAAATAATATTCCTACACTAGCAATGTTGTACCCCAATAATGATACAATCCATAAAAAGAACTCATATTTTATAAATTTACCAAAAAATTTATGTTTCCTCAGAGTTTGTAATATCAAATCTAAATAATACTCATGCTATTCCAAAATTTTGTAATATATGAAAATATCATTAAAACATATCACCAACAATTTATAAATATTGTTCCTAAAGATTCTATTAATCAAATCCTTAAATCTGTTAGGGGAATTAGTCAATCATAAGGGAAGAAGTAAAACTCCGAGTGCCCATATATTTTTTAGAAGTAAATATTTTGGATATCATCTTATTCATCCTAAACTAATGATACGTTGATTATAGTACAATCATATAGAATAATTCTTCCCCATGAAACTGAATGGACAAATAATCAATCCTTCAAAGGGGATATTTTTTCTTAACTATGGCCCCATTATGTTTTATATAATCAATTCATAACAACATTGATATATCATTCTTCATTATAAAGAGAATAATTTCTCCCCAAGTAGAAACACTTGGTCAAATAAAACCCTTCATTAAAGATTATAAAATCTTTTCTTTAATTAATTTAACTTCACATATTCCATTCTCTATGGGTTCTTGGATACTATATTAGATCAAGGTATCAGTTTAATTGATAATTTGACCAATATTTCTGGGGGAGGCCCTGGTAACTATTTAATAACTATCTCATTTTTTAAAAGACATGAGATATGAGTTGGAATACTAGATCAAACCCTCAAAAATTTATTAAAAAATAAAAGTATACATGTTAAAGCATGAGGTGAAACATGTTTTAGACAATAAGAAATACCAAGAAAATAGACCATAAATGACCCAAAACAAATTTTCAAGGTTTTATGGAAATTCACTTTATATTTCAAAAGTAATCCTTAAAATAACTTATTATAATTGAGGGAATCCACTCCATGTTGACTCCAAACTCCCCATAATCATGGATCTATAATCCTCTAATCATCATAGGTGTAGAAAGTGGTGAAGTGCATCATAAAACTAGTATCTAATTCCCCAAACAAAATAAAATAAATACATCATGATATTAGACATTATCACCTATGTATCCACCAAAAATAAATGGGTTGAGACATTATTTTGATTCTACACCCTATATCTAATACAACAGGACATTAGGGAAAAATCCCACACATGAAAAAGCTCCATAAAACAAACAATTATCTATCCTTCAAAAAGATGAACATAACATATGATCATCCCCATAAATAGTATAAACCCAATGAAAATTTTGATCACAAACCCAAAATAACCCTTTAACTGTATGATAGTGTTCTATTTGAGATTGGAAGAAAGAGAACATGCCCTTACCTCATTGGGGACAATCAAAGGTTGACAACCACAAAACAACTACACAAATAAGTAATGCATAAAAATGATTCATAGGCCATAATTTTAAGTTTTTATATACTATAACTTACTTTAGTTTTTTATAACATTAAATATAGATTAAAAAATAATTTATATAGATGATCAATGTGGGTATGGGTACCATTTGCAAAGCCACCATGTCATTTTTCAATCAATACTGATGGAGAGTTCTTCCTCTACCTTTCATTTTTAGTCTCTATTGAATATGAATATTTTCATAGGAATCCATCCAATACCATCATGGATAAGCCCAAAAATATAAGAATAATATTTTATGTCCATTAAATATTGATCAAATACATAATTAATTTGGGTTCATTGGATATGTAACAACAAATAGATCTATATCCAAAAATATTTGGTAATCAACAAGACATGAGTCACCAGTAAAAGTACAAGCATGATCCATAAATCATCAACATTGATAGTAATCAATCAATATAGACCATATAAACTAGTTAAGATTAAAAATAATCACCTTCATTGAGTCTTTATCACTTATCATATTTTATGTCATTGAGAAAACAAAGAGAGATAATCAAGAACTTCATGATCAAGGATAAATAGAGAAAAAACATAGTAATCCAAAAATCATTCAAAATTATTGGAAAAAATGAAAAATAACTCCAAAAAATAAAAAATTAGGAAAGAAAAAAAATAAAGGAAATAATATCCCTAGGATGTACCTAAATTTGAAATCTGGATTTCATTTAAATTCATCCTCTATTTAAGTGAAAATCCATTCTATGATTTGAAGATAAACTTCTATAGTAAGTTCTCCATCCCTATATTTTTTAAACACAATTTCATATAGTTCATCGATCTAAGAATTTTTCTCCTATCCTAATTCATCTAAAATATTATTTTAATTCCCCACATTAGTTCAACATCTTCATCATCATCACTTCTAGAATCAGTAGATGCGTCCAACTCAATGATGAAAGAAAAATTAATATATTCGGATTCCCTCAAGGGGATAACCTTACTACTATCATCCATCTTTTTTCTCCATAGGATGGGCTGATTGATCTAGTTCTTTTAGACATATTCCCAAGGATCAATTGAAAATATTTATTTATAATTTTAAATATTCAATAGACTTCCTAGTATATTTCAGATGTGGAGTGATGAGTCTTTTTGAGTCAACAATTGGTCAATTACAATTTGTAACCGCACCAGTAATAAATAATCCCTCAACCTATTAGGATTTAACTATAAATGCATCATGGGAATAATTAAGAAGTTCACTACAGTCCTAATACAACTTAAAATCATTACTAGAGTCATTATCAAAATTATTTTTACCCTCTAAAACAACAACACAAACATAATAATAACTTTAATTTATCTCAAAAGTAGTGGAGGGACTAACAAAGTATTTAAAATTATATTTCTGAATCCCTATCTCCATATTTTGAGTTATAGGATTAAAATTTATGAAATGATACTTCTAATTAAATGATCCATGTGATTTAGAGGAATTACCAAACATGATACATGAGAAGAAATATTCTAGAATGTTTTCATAATCAATATCATTTCAAAATACTGAATCACAATTCTAAATCTAGATGCATGACAAAAAAAAATTAGACATGTCAAATTGAACACATATTTTAGACATTGATGGCCTCAAAAGCATTGTAGTTACCACATAATGTATAATTTGTTTCCTAATGAGACACGCAACATCATTGAGGATGAAATACATTGAGAGATTAATTGGGCCACCATAGTATGAAAACCAAACAAGGGTGAAATAAGGTTAGACACAACAGTCAAAATACAAAGAAAATTTCAGTAATTTCATTGGTAAGTGTTAAAAATCCTTGTATCCCTAACACGTAATTTTTAGTAATAATCCACTAATGTGAAGAAAAAAAATATATGATGGAAATTGAGGAGATCTAGATCAAAATTAGAAAATAAAATGTAACAAAAATATTTTATGAGAAATATCTTCTAAGAGAGACATTTTTGAAACATACCAATTATGTTAAAGAAGATGTATGAAGATAAGGCCTCAATATCAATCATGGATAATGAGATTTTTTGTTAAGCTCTATAAGAAGGAAATTTTAGAATAATCAAATATCTCATTGTGATGACGTTTACAATATAATGATTTAGATTAGAACCAATATCACATCCTTGTCTGACTTCTAATGGAAATGACTGATACCTTTTCTTTCTTCTTCTTCTTCATCAATAATGTCCATAAATAAGGAAAACTGATGTGGCTCTTTTAAAGTATCAATATGAGATATCTCTCTTTTGATGGTAACTATGAGTCTTACATTTGAGATAAATGAAATCTACTTAATCTTATTGTTGATCATGTAATTATTCTTTGAAAACCAATCCATCCCAAATATTACAAAAAAATCTACCATTAGAATGACCACAAGGTTTGTAGAGATATTGTAATAACCAATGTAAATAATTAAATACCTATATATATTTGATTCTTGAATAATTCCTCCATGAGTTTTATGTGACTAATATACCCCTAGAAGTTCAGGGATTAACTTGATGTTTGTTTCAAACTTTAAGGAAATAAAAGAATGTATAGAAAAAATATATATACCTTATTTCTATGAGTGTATGATGTGGGTACCTAAAAAACATAGTTTAGAAAATCAACTTCATCTATTAAGATTCAAAATAAAAACCTTGTACCCATGACCTATACTAAGTTTGAGGGAAGTTTCTTTCAATTACCTTTTGATTTTTACATTGATTAGTAAAATTTACATACTCCCCACAATTCAATAATTAAATCACAGGTTGTTCTTGCCCAATATTTCCTTTTTAATTGGTGTTCAAATGTCTAGGATTAACAGCTGAATAATATTTTCAATCCATATAGATATATCTTCCACACATATAATACTTTCCACTTCTTTGTGGATAATTCCCTAAATTTTTTACCTAATTTTTTTCATTGTATGTTTTAATTTCATCTTGTCCAGATTTGTTCTAATTTTTGTATCCGTACATCTCTTCTTGTAATTTTGTTTATGAGTCCACTAGGTATCTCCAAAATCTATTTCAACTTTGATATCACATCATAATATCTATTCATAACTCCCAAAGTCTCATACATCCATTTATTTTTATAGATGGGGTCCTAATTCACAAAATAATCAATCTATATTCCCATTAAATTTAATGATGAAGAATGAATAATATCACAAAATCCTTGTAAATTTTATCTCATAATTCCCAGATGATTAATTTTCTTTTTCTTTCAAATCAAGGAATTCCCTCTACATATTGGTTTAGAGGGTATGAAGAAAATAATTTTTGAATAAGACCTTTTTTAAGTCTATCCATTCCATAGATTCCACCTCATCCATTGGATTCGCGTTCCTGATCAGTATCCATCACTAATCAGATTCTACCTCTAATTGATATAATAAAAATTTAACTTCTTATACCACATATATCTATGGTGTAAAAACATATCTTTTCTATAGTATTTATCCATTTTTCTGTGATCATTTTATTAGTGTTTCCACTAAAAATATATGGTTTTTGACAATTGAAGGATTCAATTTCTAGTTGTTTCTTCCTTGGTGAAGTTGAAGGCTCTATATTATTTATGGGTTTCATCACAACATGAATTAAATGATTCATAATCATCAAGAAAATTTAGAATCTTTCTCCCCCCATATTGGGAAGGTCTCTATTTCATTTTCTATTGCATCAATTTTTTATATGATACCTTCTATTTTCTTTCATTTTTAGAGAATAATACCAATGTGATAAATTAATTACAATCGGTAATCCTATAATAGAAATTATAAATGAAATGTTAATTCTAAAATTTTATAATATCCTTCTTCCATGATGATATAGTTCAATATTAATAAAAAACATTCATTTTCTATATATCCTTTATATTGGTAGTAAAATGAAAGTGATTAAACAATTCATATCCATTGGGAGTGTCAAAATAGGCATGTAACATTGCCTCTTTATTTTGTGCCAGATGATGATTGAGTTCAGAACCAATTCAAAATTTTTAGTGTATGAACCATAGGTACAACTGTGTGTGATCCTCATCCACTTTTTTTATTATGACATGGATTTACTTTCTTGGAAACCACTTAACTTATACTTCCCCAAAATTTTAGGATATCTTTCCCATATTTAGGATTATCCCTTTGGTTCTTAATAATGTTTTTTCTTGTCCTAATTTATAAAAATAACTAAACCTTAACTTTGATACCAAATATGGTGACCAGTATTTTTAATACATGACTTTTAAAATAATTCTATAAATAAATATTGCATTAATAACTTAAATGGATCTATTAAATTTTAGTGTTTTTGAAATAAGGTAAATAATACATGAATTACAAAAAAAATTAAAATATTTTTCTAATGATTTTTAAATACCACTTTTTTATTCCATTATAGTTCACCTCATTATATGTAATTTATGAGGGACACATATCAATAGAAAATGGTGAGAATAAAGCCCAATAAGGGATAAAAAAAGGAAATATAACATGAACGATCAATATGGATAAAGTATGAGGTATAAAATTAGTGAATAATAATTAGTACTTGATTCATATCATTTAAGTGAGGCTAAAACATAATTCTGAAACATTCATAATCATATCATAAAGGTTTATCACCAAGGTGTCATAGAATATAATTACTATGGTTATTTACTATGTTTTCACAAAACATGTCATATTTAGAGACTAATTCTTTCCCAGATAAATTAGAGAAATATCAGGGAAAACCGTTCATATATCTTAATTCATGTGATACACATATATTAATATAAATAATTTCATCAATAACCCAAGGAGAATAAATAATTGGTTTCATATAAAATAATTGAGTACATAAGTTCTTAAAGACTTCAAAATTACATCATTTTTAACCCATGAAAAGAGAGTGCAGGTTTAATAAATGTAAATCACTAATAAATAATGTATCTCAACATCTAGGTGAATAAAAATGGATATGGAAGGGGTTTGGGTGTTCAAAATATAATAATATTCCATATAAAAGAGATAAATTAGAGAAATGAATTTTGTAGCATGATGGTATACAACATGGATTAGGCAAAGGCAATACTGATACAGAACAAAGGTCTCCCATCGATAAAACACATTTTTTTGAGGTAATTGTATTAATTGATGTTTATAAAAATAAATTAATTCTAGATTAAGATGGTATATCAAAAAAAGAGGTATGTGAATTGAAAATAGAATATTATAGTTCCCTTACCTTGGGATGTGACATCCTAAAGCATGGTTAGGGAAACATTAGGACCTTAGAGACCCCATGGAGGGTCTTTAGAGAGGGGAAATGAGAAAAATATACTGATTAATAGATTTGGAGTGGAGAGGAATCATATCATGAGTGGGTATTTATTTTAAAAGTGGAGGAATTATTTAATAATGTCTTAATATAGGTATTGGAATTCTATATTTTGGGAAGTTTTAAACCTTTACATACCCATGGTTTTTCTCATGGTTTTAGATATTTATTTCATGTTTTATAAAAGTATAATCCACTTGAAACGTAATAATTTTTTTAATATTAATATTTTAGCAACCCAAAAAACATTAAGATAAATAAATTTTCAATATTTATTAACTATATTTATAATGCATTATTCTCATTATAAAAATATTATTTATCTTCTCAATCAAAAGGGAAAGGGATTTATATCTATTCAAATTCAGTTGTTAGGAATTATATGATTTTATTTCAAATATGTATTTACAAATCACAGAAATATAATTTTAAAAATTTAATTTAAATTTTTTGTTTTGAATTTAAAAATTATCTTAAACTGAATTTATTATAATTTTCTGAAAAGTTTAATATTTCAATGAAAAATAAAGATACTTATTTTATTGAAAACTATATTTTTATTTAAATTATTTATAATGTAAAAGTATATTTTTTTATTATTTTTAAAATTTTAATAGTTCTTTTTAACACAAAATAATTTTATTATAGTCCTTGTAAATAATTTTATTCCAGAATCTAGTATAAAACATTTTTTGTACATAGAAAGGAATTTTTAAAAATACTGTTTTTCTTCACATTTTTTTGATTTAATTTTAATTTAAATTATTCCAATTTTGTGATTGAATCTTGAAAAATGGATTCTGTTTTTGGAATCACAAGTTCCAAATTTTTAAAATATGTCTGTTTTATTTTGAATCATCTTGAATAGTAATCAAAGTAAAATTTGTTACCCCAGTAAAGGTAAAATGGGTTAACAATGGGTAAACACTATATGATAAGGACTAGAAAGTGACCCTAGAACTTGAATTAGTTTTATTGGATAATTATCTTTCATCCATAATCATAAAAACATGAATTTAGTACCATTTATTTCTATTTATGCATAATTGTTTACTTTTATAATATTTTATGTAATGAAAAGTTAAAAATGTCATTCTTTTTGGTTTTATTATCATTAAATTTTTTAAATATTAATAAAAAGAAGTTATGTTCATTTATAAATACTGGTTTTGAAATTATTTATTTTTCTTTTACATGTAAATATATTTATAATTTTTAGGGCTAAAAAATTACCTTAAATATGTACACAACACCATTATAAAATTTATTTAATAAATAGAAAAATAAAATAAATGATTTTTAAAATTCTTAAAGGAACATTATTTGATTTAATTACAATGTTACATGATTTAATAGATAAAAATTAATTTTTAGAGGTTTTAATTCATTATATTATAGTTAAAACGTTGTATTTTAGTTTTAAAATGTAAATTAAATTATTTTTCTAAAATGAATATTAATGTTATTTAATAAAAAAAATATTTTATTAATTGATTTAAAACATAAAGAAACAACATGTTTATACTTGTGATTATGATTTGGCTTAAAATATGAACCATGTTTGATTGATTTCCCATATTTCCCATTATATTAGTTTTCTTTACCCCTGTAGAGTAAAATCATTAATACCGCGAGAATTGTCAAAAAGGGTTAAAATACGTTAAAAAAAGATAAGGGTTAAAAAGCCACCTAAACATGTAATAATTTTATTAGATGAGAGTATTTAGAATCATATTTATATAATATTTTAATTATATCATTTTGGATCCATTTTAACTTGAAAATTAATTTATATTAATTTAATACTTTAAGATATTCCAAGAGTGCCCCTCCGCTCTCTTATCAAAGGGAACCTCCTCTCCTATTTTCTCCATAGATTAAAATTATATTGGTTTGGAAAATACATCCCCATATATATTTTTTAAATTCCTCCCTGTGTACTATTTATCTAGGTTTGATCATAAAAACATCCTAAGAAAGCATTTGGTGTAAACATTAATAGGTTGTCTGAAGAAGAGGTATAGTTTTTAACCGATCCTTTTAATTTTTTTCTTCTTATACCACCTTAAAATCTTATTCAAAACTCATCAAATAATAATAATGGAATATTCCATAAACTTAAATATTATTATGCTTATTTAATTAACTATATTTATCTCTTTTTCTATCAAATGGGAAATTAAAACGTCATTCATGTGTACAATAGACTACAGCCTTATGAACTGATGAAATTTGTTTTCCATTACCACATCTTATGGAAAGTTATATTGATGAGTTTAATGTATATATAATATATTAATGAAATAATTATCATTATAAAAAGAGAATGTATCATTTAATTCTTCACTATTCTATTCATCAAAAAATTATAATGTTGTTTTTGTATATGTGTGGACTACCACCTACATAAATAGATTTGATTAATTTTTCATCACCACATAACACATATGATATATATAAGTATATTTAAAGAAATGAGTTGATATTTAAGATATTATTATAATTCTAGAAATATAAAATAATTCCAACATTTTTTATATAATGATTTATGAAAAAAAGAAAACGTTACTCGGACGTACATACAACCTATCATCTCCAAGATTGTAATATAGTTCATTTTTCATTAACATATTTCATTTTTGATTATAATTTTATAATTGTATTATAAAAATTATAATTTTATCCAGATTATTATTATGGATATGATTTAATAATGACCTCTTAGACCATAGTCAACCTAACAAAGTAATTTTAGACATATGAGCCAAATATCATTAAGACGTCCAATATAAACTCAAATGATTAAATATTTTAATGTAGAATGATAATAAATAAAAAAAGGAATAATAAAAATAAAAAATTTTAATAATAAATTAAATAATTAACAAAATTTTATTATTTAGGAAGATAAAAAATGAACATGACAATGCAGAATCAAGATAAAGGACTTTATTTTAAAAGTTAAATAATCTTTTAATGTTTCACTTCCAACTATTTTTTATTCATATCCATGTAACTAAACATTATTTTATGGATTCTTTAATATGGACATAAAATAATTATAAAGGAAATTCTATGCATTTGTTTCTTTCTTTCATGGGTTATAAAAAGTAATATCTTTACATCTCTTATACGAAATGTTTAAATTTTATTAACAAAAGATAAATATAATGTTCTATTTTAATGTATATAGATATAATAAATTTCATCTCCATTATAAATGTTCTTTTATATTGTGATTAAATTATAAACATCTATATTTTTTCTATGAAAAAACCACCTTCCTTTTTTTTGGTTATTTTCCAAAAGGCTTTAAAAATGGAATAGATATTTCAACACTCAAATTTTTTTCTTATGGGTAAAAAGAATATTTTTTAAAGTATAATCTTATAAATTTGAAGATTTTATGTGTTATAATTATGTTATGGTTCTTGGGAATTAGTATAATTATAGGTAATAACTTTTTTATTTTTATCCCAAAGTTTATTTTGAAAAAGGATATTTTTTATAACTATTCTTGGACTAAAAATTTATTTATTTCTTTTTATGTTCCTTACTAAGATTATTGTGCTCATACTATGTTTTAAAATATCTTTCACATGGTATTAATGATATTTATGTAAATATATGGGGTAAAGATGAGAAATTTGAGGAATTTTAGTGAAAATAAAACTTGGTATATCTTAAAAGTTTTGTTTTTTAGAAAAACAGATGCTAAGTTGAATTGTCTATTTTATGATGTAATAAATATTTATGTAAGGTTGATGACCTAATTAAAGAAATATATAAACCATAAATATCCTAAAATATAATGGAATGAATTATTAACTTAACAATAAATATTATTTAGTGTTTAAGTATTGTAACTTATAACTCTGCCTATGGAAAAGAAAATTTTCAACAAAATAATTTTTTAAAATATCAGTTAATATTTTACAATTTGGAATGTCATTTAAAAGATTGGAACTTAATTTAAATATATTTAAATGAATAATAATAATAAAATAATATAATTATTGTCTAGTATTAAGATATATGAACTATTAAATCCTTATTATATATCTATAAAGTCATAAAACTTACTAGAAATATAATACTATATTTTTATAATTCACTGAAAAACAATGTATTTTAGAAAACTCTGAAAATTCCCACTTGACATAATTACAATGTGCTAATTTCAAATATAACATTTTTTTATGAAAAAAAATTGATATATATTATAAATTTATCTTAAAAATGAAAAATAGTTATTTATTAAAAAATAAATGTTTTTGCAACATAATCAAAATTTTGAACCTTATAAACATTTCCTTTGAAATTATAAAATTACGTTAGCATTTTTATTTAAATAAATACCATATTATAATACTATTTCATTAATATAAATTCTATTTAGAATACTTGAATTTATTATAAAAGTGTATATTTTTTTAAAATAAACCTATATTTTATTTTTATTCACAAATCCACATCTCAAATTAATCTTATATTCATGTGTATTTTATTAAATAAAATATTAATGAAAATGGAATTTAAATGATTAAATATTTATTCTATACAATGTAAATCACACTTTTATGATATTATGGACGAGATACATGACCCCTTATCATACTAGTTGGTTAGCTATGGGTAAGGTGTGTTATGGTGGTTGTTTAATAGGGTGGCTCATATATCATTGACCTAGTGGTGATCATCAATAACATTAATTTATACCAGGGTCAATTTCATTAAAGATGCAATTTTTGAAGCTCTTCTTGGGATTGGTTAAGGTAGAACCCCAATGATGTTATCCCCCTCCTAAGTTCTAAAAAATGGTTTTAAAAAGGATGTATCCTACAGGTTGAGGCAATCATTTTTCTAGTCTACATCAATTATCCTTTTTCATTACCCTTTATAAACATTAATTCTAATAGTGATATAATTACAAATATTCATAATTCTCAATGATTATAGTGACCAATAGTTATATTAACGAAAATTGAGGTTATAATATTGTAGCAACCAAATTTACTATTACAACCTCTATATTTACTACAAAAAACAAATATTTACTACTTCATACAAAAAGGGTTTTTAAAACTCCATTGATATTGACTTTTATATTATTAACATTCATTTTTAGTGTAATAATTTTCATGATAGTTATAATATTCTTAGAAGAGTTTGATCATATGTATTATACAATTGAAAGGTATCTATTTTTTTGTTTTTATATATATAAACCATTCTTAAATATAGTACTCAATATTATTACATCACATGTAATATTATTTCTGTAATATTATTTCTATTTAATTAAATTATGAAGTATAATAAAATATTTATTATGAAAAGAGTGTTATTTTATTAATATTATAAGGAATTTTCATGTTGTTATATACATGGGCACCACACTATTTACCAGACCATATCAGATACCTGTCCAACCTTGTTTTATTCACTACATTCAACTATGAAACTAAAGATGATTCATATAATAATTTATTCTCTCAAATAGGATCAAAAAAATCATTATAACTTTTCAGAAGCTGTCAATGATTCTAAAATTAATCTCAAAATCTAGACTCGAATCCCAAAAAACCATATAAACTCAAGGTTTGGTGAAAAGAAGAGCTGGACAAGATATTTCCAACACCATACAATTAATTCTGAATGGTGATACGAGTCTCTGTACTTACAATAAACTGCCCAAATTTCAATAGGTAATGTGATGAAACCATTTTGTCATTAAACAACCTAGTCCTCTGTTAGATTGGGAACCTAAGATGGATAATGGCATACCTGATGCACATTCCATATCAGCCATATTATAAAAGAATTCTAGGGTATTAAAACATCACCATTGGGAATGATTTGACCCTCATAATCTAATAACCACATCAGAGATTCCATCCCGAATATAGAAATACCTATCTATAGGTCAGACATAAAAACCATCAAATAGATATTTACACATATTATAAATAACTAATTAGAGTATATGTTTCATTTATAAAATTAAGCATCTTATAAACTGAACAATAAACAAATCAGCATCATGATACATAGGGAAAAGATATTTGGGCCACCAATGATGATAAATGAGCATCCCAACATGAAACAAAACAAAAATAAAAATCCAAAATGGGGTGAACCAAATGTTACATATATAAATAAGACTTTATTTTAGATCAATATTGAGTACATATTACAATAATACATTCCTTGAGTCTATAAAGGTTTAACATATTTATAGACTAGTTAAATAAACAAATTATTTCATGAAATATCTTCAACATCTCTTGCTTCTCACATATTACACTTCTTAGACACACCATACAAAAAAATTTCTCTATAACCTCGGGAAAGAAAAAATAAGTAAGGGAGAGCTTAAATGATCAGTAAGCGTAAAGATGATAGATTTTAACCAATTATCATATGTATACATATCCCGACAATTAGGTTATAAGAACATGATATTAAAATTAGAAAAACATATAAAAAAATCATAGATCTTAATCTAGGAAAAAGGATTTCGAAGATCATAAGACATGAATACTAGAAGTACAAGCAATCATAAAACATGAGATCATATCATAAGTATCAGAACATGCCATAGAAAAATGGAATAATCATAATTATATAAATAATTTATTAAGGCTCTTTACCAAGTCTTTCATCACATGTTGGGAATGAAATAACCACAAGTATGCCCACTTCAGGTATTGAGATAACATCTTGTGTTCTGTTTGAACCCATAAAAAGAAAACATTACCCAATTAATCATAGGGTTATAATTTATCCACCCATAACATTATAATAATCCATTCAAAAGTATTCCATAAGATTATGAAAACATTTATCATTTCATTATAGATTAACCCATAGAAAAGAAAAAAAGTTTCATCAATATTCCATCATCATAATAATAAACCAAGTAGAGAATGAATAAATATGGTATCATTATATTGTATCATCGTTGAAACATATGTAACATAAATGGATGTTTTCATAGATAAAATACCTTTAAAAGATCACTAGATCATTTCTTAAGGAGAATACCCTTTTCATTTTGAAATCAGTTATTTAGAATCCTAAAAATTTAGAATATTCCGGAAAACATTTATTTTAAAATAAACAATAAAAATTTAATTCAATATATCAAGGAAAATAATAATCATGATGATATAAAATCCATTTGTGTGATAAATGATAAAACAAAAAGTCAGTTCACACCTTTAGTAAAAAGTACCCATTTAGAAAAATGGTATGGAGATTCATTTAGAACCTTTTCATAAAAATTAAAAATTTGAAAAATGATATTGTTAAATAATTTTATAATATTAAAAATAGTCTTGAATATATTTTAAATAATATTTGGATATTGAATAAAAATATTTTTGACTAAATTGAAAAATGTCACTTTTTATTAAGAATGTTCTTTCATAATTATTTGCAGTTAGAGAGATAAAAATGAAAGGAAAATAAATACTTTATTGAAATGACCATAGTATATGAAAAAAATAATATTTTGAGAGATATATATAATATAATTTCATTATAATAAATTTAATATAAATCAATCTTATTTAAAAGTGATCTTTCAACATAAAACCCTTACCGCTTTGGTAACTTTTGAATCGTAACCCCCATGAAAGACATAACTTCAAAAGAAATTTAAAATAACATTAATTTAAATTAATTAATTATATGAAATATCACAGGGTAATTATACACAAAACCTAAAAAAATAAGGGGTGAATATAATATATATCTGACAAAAAAGTGAGACAAGAAACCCTAGACTCATATTAAGTTGCTTCATAAGTAATTTTAACCCCCAACATAATAAATTTAAATTTATAATATTTATAAAATATAATCATATTAATACTTTTTATACCATAAATGGTTTTATTATAATAACTCATCACCCTCTCATTAACAATATTTCATTATCATCATCATTTTGGGTGTTAATATCTTTATTTTTCATGTGTGTTTTGATTTTTAAGTTAAAGTATAACATATTGATCATGGTTATAAAATCTCCATAATTTTAATAATGATATAAATATAATATATATTTTTGATATACATATTTCAAACCATCAATAAAAGGTATATATAGATAAATGGATTAAACCATTCATGGAGATATTAGTTCGTACATACGCATGAATGCTTATTTCATTATCTCAAAAATAAGAGAAAGTTAAAAAAAATATTTTCTCATTAATGAATCATAATTATGTAAAAATATATTTAATATTTATTAAATTCATCATAATATCCCTCAATGTGAGTCAGTGATTTAAAATGAATCATATTTCTATGTGGAGGAGGTTGTCCACACATACGTACAAGTGATACTTTCATTTTCCATTTCATAGAAAGGAGGTCGGAAAGAGTTGTAATAAAATCATAATAACATAAAATTATATTGATGATAATATATTAATTATTTTAGTTTGGATATAATATATTTTGAAGAATTTTAATATGAAATAAAATTTTAAAGGTTTGGGTAAGATAATTACATATTCTTTGAGAGAACTACTTTGGAGTACTCCTTAAGACATCTTAGGATGGTATTGGGAGAAGACCATAAGCTCAATAATTAATTGAAATATTTTAATAATGTTTTGGGCATGGTTTTTAAGATATATGGCTTAAATTATGTGAATAAGGGTGGATGAGAGGAGTCTTTTATAAGTGAGGGAAGGGATATATGTGGAATTATGTTAAAGATTAAAATAATATAGACATTTCCATGAAAATGTGGCAAAAAATGGAAAATAATTATTAGTTAAAATAATATAATGTGTAAATATATTAAAAAAGTAATATTTATACATGTTAAAGTGGAATTTTGGCCATTAACTCTTAGTTTAATCTCCTCGGTAAACCCTTTTTACCATAACCGTAGAAATAAATTTTTACTATTTTTCCATTCATTATGAAAAAATAAAAATGGACTGATTAAAATGTATAGGAACTATGATTAAAAATTTTGAATCCATTTTATGAATTTCAATTTCTACATGTGAAAAAAATTAATTTTAAAATAAAAATGCATAAAGCAACACAAACTATTTATTAGAAAAATAGAGTTTAAGCATAAAAGTGAGCTTACATTCATTCATTTCCTAGTAAAAACTGTTATATAAATATGAAAATATTTTATTGAATATATATCCTATAAATATCATTAATATCATTAACCAATAATTATTTATTTTATTGATTAAGATAAAAAGACATGGTGTATATAAAAATAGTTTTTCAAAAAATTACACTTTACCTTGAAATGGTTTTATCTTCATTACCAATCATTAGAAATCTAATTTATGAATTATTATTCATAAATCACCAATAGAATTCATTAAATTAAATTTTTAATATTTATTAATATATTTTTATGTATAAAAATTCCCGACACCTAGAAAAATAAATTTCTTTATGAAAATGTTTTAATCGTGAAATAATTTTAATAAAATCAATGAATATATTTTGGAATTAATTAATATGTATAAAATAACAAAAAAAATTATATATAAATTTCATAATACATATAATCCTATTTATACTCTCCAATATAATGGCTAGGTAATAAATTTTATAATATATCTTGGTTCATTTATACTTGAGGTTGTGTGTAAAGCAAGCTATTATATAATTCAAATTTATTTCAGAGGAAGACAAATGAAATCATAGGGTGTTAAATTATAAACCTATTATAATTAATTTCTATAGTGAAATAATAATACTATGATGAAAACAAATTGATGAATCTTTTTCTTTATTATATCCTCAGAATAATAAGAAACTTCCTTAATTTTCAGATTCCTCAAAATAACTTTAACCATGTGAGTAGTATTGTTATGTAGAGCTCTATATCTATGATACAATATTTATATTTGTTATATTTATAATAATGATCATCCTATATTGTATAACCTCTAAGTTCATTATATGTGAAAGGGCCGGGTATGTAATTCCTCAAAATAGATACATGGAACACATCATGAAGTTGAGAGAGGTTCAATGGATGTACCAAGTGATATTCTACTATCCCTAATTAATCAATAATGTCTATGTGATCGATATATCTACGTCATTCCTTTAACTTATTTATATAACTTATAACCTTTTTCCATTGATATCTTCATAGGAATACCTTATTAAAAACTTAAACCTATAGATCTCATGAGGAATATCATCATCCCTTTTTTATCGTCTCTACGCTTCCTTGATGTGATTCCAAATGACTCCAAACTTATATTCCATGTCTACATCATCCTTAGTTTCCAATATTTTTTTCTTCTAACATCATCCAAGAATATTGGAGTTATGAACATCCTGCTATAGATGGATTCATAAGGAGGAATATGAATGCTCGAGTAGAATCTATTATTTAAAAAAATAGTCAAGAGGAAGGTGTTGATCCTAACCAAATTTGATATCTTCAGAACATGATATTGACATATACTCCAGAGTATGAATGGATGTCTCAGATAGACCATATGTATGAGAAAGATAGGTAGCACTGAATCACAATTCATATATAAATCTTACTAAATACTTGTCCAAAACATCAAGGTGATCTTAGGATCTCTATTAGATACATTAATATGTGGTACTCCATATAAAATTACCACATAATTAATGTATATTTAGAAAAGATAAGGATGATATAAATATTCATAGATAACAATGAAATGTGCTGAATTTATAAGTCTACTAACTATATCCCAAATACGATTATTCACATTAGATGTCTTGGGGAGTCCTATGATGAAATGCATAGTGATATTTTTCCATTTCAATGAAGGAATAGATAATTTATGTTTCATACCCTTAGAAATATACCATGAAACTTGAACTTTTGGGAATAATAAGAAATAATATACATTCTCTATAATATATCACTTCATGTTCTCCTACTATAAATTCACTTTAAGGACATTATACATCTTTGAAATTCTGGATGAATAGATAATGACAGACTATGAGATTCATCCAATAAATGTTTATTAAATTATAGTATAATAGGGACACATACTATGCTACTGAACAATATTGTTCGATAAAAATCTTGTTTGAACTCAGGAATATTCCTCACTATCTTTTGCAGCATTATGTTTTCATTCCATTATACTTTAATATTTACATGGATAGATGCTTGAAACATAATTTGATAAAGATAAGATATCTCTAATTCTCTCAATATTTCATATACATCATTTTAAAATCCCAAAATATTGGATCTTTTGAGATCCTCCTCATAGATACGATATCATGATCCTTTCAACTCAAAGCATCATCCACCTAGTTCGTCTTCTCAATGTGGTAATGTATTGAGTTGTCATAATCTCTAATAAACTCTTGACATATTTCTTGTAGAATATTCAACTATCTCTAGTTGAATATATAATTTAATATTTTATGATAAGTATATATATCAAACTGGTTTCTCTAAATATAATTGCTCCATATCCCAAATGAAAAAAATTACATTTTTTAACTTGAAGTCATGTATTAAGAAACTTTACTCATGGGAATTTAATCGAAGAGATACATAAGATACAACTATGTCATTATATATAATAACATATATTGAAACATTATTTAATGTATCAATGAAAATATAAAACCCTTCTGTATTATAGGGTAATGTGAGTATATGTGCATTGACCAACATTCTCTTCATCTCCTTGAAATTTTGTTCACGTTTATCATTCCAAAGGAACATGAATAATTTATGTGTCAACTTGGTGAGTAGATTAGATATATCTGAGAAATTCTTCCCAAATAGTCAATAATATCTATCCAATTCAAGAAACTATAGATCTCAATCATAGTAATTGGTCTGGGCCAATGCCCAATGGATTATGTCATTTAAGGATCTACTTAAATACCCAATATTTTGATCATGTGTCCCAAGAATGATACATTTTGTAACCATAATTTATCCTCGCTTAATCTTCCATATAGTTTCTCTATCCTCAGGGTATTCAACACATTAATCAATTCATCTTCTTCTTATTACTTCCTCTTGGATTATATAAGAATATCATATATAAATACCACCACAAATTGATCAATGTAATCATTAAAAACTATATTCATTAAAATAGTAATGATGGAAGGGTGATTAGTAAGTCCAAATAGAATTAACATAAAATCATAAGGGATATTACACATATATTAGGTCATATTAAATATATTCTTCTTCATGAACCTTAATTAATGACTTCAAGAACAAATTTTAGTCTTTGAAATGAATTGATATCCATAAAGTTGATCAAACAAGTCATCAACACTAGTTAAAGGATACTTGATCAGGATATTTATCTTTTTATGTTATCAAAAATCAATTAAAAGATTCATTCAACCATTTTTCTTCTTAATATAATGTCTAGATTGATCCCATGGTAACACAATTGGGTGTATGGATCACTTTTCTATATTCTCTTAGAATTTATTATTCAATTCTTACAACTAAATTAGGTCAATCCTATATATATTATTTAAAATAGTTGTATCACAATGTATGAGTTCTATTGAGAACTCAAATTAATGATTTGGTGAATGACAAGGTGACTCTCTATGAAATATAGAAGCATATTTCAATAAAATAAGCATATATTTAATGTTGGATTTCTCCACAATTTTTTTTGAAAAATTACATCATGAATTGGTAATAATACCCATGGAATGGAATTAGTTACCATTAAATGTTAATATTCATCATAGCACCGATAGATAATAATGGTTTAATTTAAAAAATCAAATGTGACTTCCTTATTTTAGATTTTATATAGAATATTTTTAAAGAGAGATAATTAAATATCAAAATCACATAAAATTATATTAATTGAAGAGTAATTATATTATGATAGGGAAAACTATTGTGAACTTTAAATTGAAATCCCCCAACTCTAGAAGGGGGGATAAATATGCCTTAGCCAACATGATCCACTTTAGTGATTAAAAAACCATATACCCTTCTTTTCTATTTGAGTTAGTCCATGGATTAAGAAATTGAATCAGATAATTCCAAATTTCCTCACACATAATAAATTAAACTATAAATCATAATTTATGATATACTTTATTTCCCCACAATGAACCCATTATTTTTCCTTATTAATAAGTTACTTTAATCCCTTGTTTTTACACACATAAAATTTATTTCCCTATGTTCTTGTTACCACATACTTGTCATGTAGGAAGATAAATCTAATTTCCACTATAGTATTCAGGAAATACAAATTTCCTTTTATTATGTATATTAGAAAACTCAACCAATTTTATATTTTCATTCATATATTGAGTAATCCAATAAGTAACAATCATAAGTTTTCTCATTCTTTATACAATTTTATTTGGTTTCCCATGAAGAAGGTCATTACATTGGCCGACACTTTTTTCATTCACATAATTCATCCTAGTTCCAGTTATTGACTAAAACCAAATGTATAATGTGAGTGTTAGACATCAATAATTATAGTATGAAATGAAAAGATAATTAATATAATTTTTATGATTTCCTAAATTATTAAACCATATTTCAACCCATGACAAATTGAGTTCATCTCATATCACTATGTATTATCATAGGTTGTCATAGGTTTTATCCTCTAATTCATAAAATAGGTTTATAAATAAAATTTGAATTAACCTATTAATTTCTAATGGGTGTTCCTATCTCAGTGTGTAGTATTATTCCCACTCATCGTGCACTGGTGATGATCAAGTTAATACCAAATCTACAACTTTTATATTTTTTTACCTCCAGCTGCATATTTTTCATAACCAAAGACACTTTCCATAATACAAAAAAGGATTCCTTTGTTAGGGAAACCACATAATTTCTACCTTAACAAATATTCTAGATGTTATCCTATACATAGACTTATCCCCATGGGTTTTTAATAGACTACTCTAATCCTAATATCCAAAAATAAAAAAACCATCCCTTGATATGATTAGAGGAAATCCAATCTTTTCATATATAAATATTTAACCATTTTAAATTAATATTCAACAAATTTCATAGTAATAAAATCTCATAGACCATAATGATTTAGTGTATTTAGAGACTAGTTATATAGTAATCTTAGTTTTTGAATGAGCATCAACATCTCCCACAATGTTCTTATCATATAGTACACTTCTAAGACATAACCTACTTAAAAACATTCTTCATAAACTTGGTAATGGAAATATATGAAAAGGTGGTATCAAAATCATAATAATGATAAACATGGGAGATATAAATCAACAATCCCATGTAAGAATATCATGATCATATGGGTATGAGAACATGAGATTAAAATTTGAAAATCATACCATAAAAATCATATATCATAATCATGGAATAAGGATTTGGTAGATCAAAAGACCTAAATAATATAAGATTAAAAGATCATGATCCAAAATATCATATAATAAGAATAATAACTTTTAATAGAGTGTGGAATAAAAAGTGGTATAATAATAGTCATAGAAATAATTTGAAAAGTCTATTTACCAAGACATTCATCACAAGTTGGTCGTAGGATAACCACCCATGTACAATATTTGGCATTGGGTTAACCTCCAAAATTGACCTCTTCAGGGGTTGGTATATCCTTCTATACACCCTTTTAGACAATAAATATTAAACATCACTTAATTATTTGGTGGATTATAATAGACTATCCCATTACATAATCATAATTAGTTTATATTTATGATATAAGATCATGAAAAATGTTCTGATTTCATCATAGCTTAACACATGGAAAATAAAATTATAATCATTAATACATAATCATAATAATTATAAATCATCTAAGGAATGATGAAATACAGTATCATTATGTCATATCCCTAGTGAAGTATATGTAACATCAATGATTTTGTTATAGATGAAAATACATTTAAAAGCCTCCTATAAAATTTATTGAGGAAAATACATCTTTCATCTATAAAATACTAAAATCTAGATATTTGAAGAATATTAGGAAAACAATTTCGTTTAAAATAACCATAAAAAGTTTTAAAGGAATCATAATGTAAAAAATATATTTTTTGGGTGGTAAAATCCATTAATTCTATTAAAATAATTATTATATTCACACCTTCAGTAAAAAGTACCTCTTTCAAAGAACAACAAGAAGAAGAATTTTAAACACTTTTATTGTAAGTAAAACAATTTTAAAATGACATATTCAGTAATTGTATAATTGTAAAAACATTATTTGTTTTTTAAAGAAAATTTGGTCACAGATGAAAATGATTCTCGACCGAATAAAAAGACAATGTCAATTTTCCTTAAAAACATTCTACTAGAATTCTGAGTAATTAGAGAGAGAAAAAATAAAATAATAAAAATAATTTTAATAAATAACCATTGTAGAATTAAATAAACAATATATTTTGTAGATTTTTTATATAATTTCATAATAGGAAATTTAAGATTAAATAATCCTAGTGAAAAGTGTGATTGTAACGTAAAACTATTACCACTTTAGTAACTTTTTAATCATAATCCCCCTAAAATAAATAACATAAAATGAATCTTAAAATAACCAGAATATAGAGATATTCATTATATGAAATATAAAATTGGTAGTATATACACTACATTAAATAAATAATTGGTGAATATGAAAAATTCCACATAAAAACAAAAATGAGATGCGAAACCCTTACATTTGATATAACTTACTTTATAGGTGATTTTAAACTAGTATATAATAAATTAAAATTTATTATAAATTTATTCCAAAATCATAGTTATAATTATAATTCTATTCATGGTTTACTTATTACATATTTTCAATCATTCGTTAACAATATTTCATTATCATCATATTTTTGGGTGATAACTACTTTGTTTTTCATGTATGTTTCGATTTGAAAACTATGTTCCTTACATATTGATCATGATTAAATCATATAAATAATTTTAATAATTATATAAATATCATATATATTCATTATACATATATATTTAGAACCTTTTATAAAAATCAGAGACAGAAAAATGAATTACACAATTCTTTGAGATGGTAGTCTATGCGTACGCATGAACACAATATTAATTTTCAAGGAAAAGAAGAAAATAAATATAAATTATATTTTATAATTATAAAATTATAATTATATCATAAATATCATATATAATTATTTAATTCATCATTATATCAAGAAATGTGAGGCAGTTATGGAAAATTAATCACATCGTTATGTGGAGGTCGTAGTCCACACATACGAATTAGTTATACTTTAATTTCCCATTTCAGACTTCATTGGATTGTCTTAAGAGAAGAATATAAGATAAGGAAATATTTTAAGGAATATATTAATTTATTCTAGGGTATTTTATGAGATTGAGTGCTTAAATTGGTTGAATAAGTGTGTAGAAGAGGATCCCTTTTATAAGTGAGGGGAGGGAGACACATGGAATTACTAATAAGATTTAAATAATATAAATCCATATTATTTTGAATGTGACAAAATGGGAAATAATTATAAATAAATTTAAGATAAGGAATAAATATTTTCAACCAATAAGATTTAAAAAATTCTAAGTGGTATTTACACACTTATCATTATGTTTCACTCCCTCAAAAAACCCTTTTAACCTTTACAATGGCAACACATTTTTACTATAATTACTATTAATTATGACAAAAAAAGAATATTGTATAATTTCAAAAATTATAATTATGATAAAAAATATGGAATCAATTTTATCAAAAAGATTTTATATAAGTGGAATAAATTAATTCTAGAATAAATAAACAAAATGTAATAAAACTGATTTTTAAGAAAATACATTTTAAGAATAAAAATAAGATTAATTTCATTAATTTCCTTGAAAAAAGTATTTGATTAATTTTAAGATATTTTATTTAATATATATTATATAAATTTTATTTACAACATTAATCAATACTTTCTTATTTAATTTAGTAAAATAAAAAAAGATCTCTCACTTAATTTTTTTTTCAAAAAATAATTTTTTACCTTAAAAAGAATTTAGCATAATTCCCAACCATCAGATTACTATTTTATGAATTATTATTCATATAACATAAATAAAACTCATTAAAATCACTTTTTAATAATTATCAAGGAATTTTTTATAAAAAAATCATAATACCTAGAAAAATTCATTTAATAAGAAAAATAGGACTTTAAATCCTAAAATGATTTAACTAAAATTTAATAATTACTTCTTATATGTTAATTAATGCATTTTAATTGAGGAAGGAATTTCTATATACATTCATATTTTTTGGGTCCTATCTATACCTTCCAATCCAATAGACAGGTTATAAATGTTATAATATTTTATAATTAATTTAGAGTCGATGTTGCGTGGAAAACATGCTATCAAATTATTAAAATTTATTTTATTGGAAAACATATGAAATCATAGGGTGTTACAAAACCCACCCCACTTCCATAAATCTCCACATATCCTTTGTTCATTTTCCACTCAATTATCTTGAATGTGAAGACCAAATACATGGAATCTAAAAAGAATCCATAAGAGAGGTATACACCGAATGGTGTATGTATGGTGTAACACCATGAAATATTAATAAACATTTCTCTTTAAATTATATTAATTCTTCAATATCTTACTTTTCACTCAATCTTGAGTTTGAACGAACCATGAGACACTATTTGTTTAAAAATAACAATTATAACCTAGCTATAAAATTAGAATGAATAATTTTGAATAACAAACTTATGAAATAAATATAAATCACCAACTCAAGATTAATTTAAATCTTAAATTTATTTACTATAAACATTTATTTCTATTGAATAGTGAAAATTTTGATTTTTATTGAAATATTTATTATTTATTTTCATCACAAGGTCAAGTTATGATATGGATTAATTTAAAATTTTAATTAGATCATCTTGATTAAAAAAAATTATAATTATGTTTTTTTAAATTATTTTACACATGATCTAATTATAAAAAACATTTTATGTTTTAAAAGGGTATGTTTTTTGAAAAAGTTTTTTTCATGACATTTTACCAGTTTTAATTTAAATTTAATTCTAAAATTTTTTTATTTTGATTTTTAAAAAATGGATATCAAATTTGGATTCCTATGTTCCAAATTTAGTATGTAGGAACCATTTTTTTCTAATATGAATAGTAACTATGATAAATTTTATTACCATGATAAAAGATAAATTTGGTAATTTTGGTTAAAAAAAATTATAGACTATAAAATTTCCCTAACATATGTAAAAATGATATTGGAGGAATTAAATTCAATCCTGACAACATAAGGATTGAAATTATTTCATTTAAGTGACACTTTTTCCTGAAGAAGACTTAAAATAATGTTAAATCAAAGAAATACACATAATGTCATCAGTACCTCTAGTACTCCCTGAACAGTCATGTAGGGTTCTCCCTTGTGATACTAATACATTGAACTCATGTCAAGACCACAACATGGAAGCCAGATATTACAAAATATAGGATAAATATGTTCAAATCTACAAGGTCAAACACATCAATGCCCCCAAGGACCTGATAGACACTTTACTAGAATTTTAGACAAAATTTAATGATATCTTAATATTATCAATCCACTATTTGGAATACATGACCTCATACCTAGGTAGATGATTCATCATCTCTCAGAATAATGAGTTCTTATAAATTACCTCATAATCTTACAATAAACAGGATCAAAAAGTGCCATAAATCACTTATAATACATAATATTTTAGAATATACTCATTAGAATTTTATCCATAAAACTTCTGCAAGTTCCACAAGGTATTGTTGACTATTTAGAAGTCCACTTGACATCATTTCGTTGATATCAATGGTGGGACTCATAGATAGAGACTAGGTAGGATTAGTTCAACAACTCTCATAACCATGGTCTCCACATGACCTTAAATCCCCATTAAGGATTTCCTTTGTGACAACAAAGGTGCTAGTACTACTATAGGATAAGTTTCTCCTTTAGGTTCACCTCTTTCCTCCGAGCCTCATATCTTAGATGATGAAGATGAACTCGAATATTCCCCTAAAATTTATTGGAATGTTTCACCGCCATTATTAATTATTTATCTCAAGTCAATCATTGAATAGTAGAAGACCTAAGGTAAAAACATATTATAATAGTCATGACCCATAAAGAATAGGAACAATACATTGATTTATTGAAGCAGTAACATTATGTTTTCCTTTAGAGCTATAAAGAAATGTTGATCCAAGATACTATGGTAGTTGTTCATTTCCTTGGACTTGCACTAGGTCACATGGGATAAAAAACCTCCCAGGTAGATATAACATTCACATGGTGGCAGAGACAAGGAAGAAGTTGACAATCCACACAATTCCAACTTCATCTAGAAAATAAAATACCCAAAATAGTTGGCTAACATTATCCTAGATAGGAAGAAGAATGGGGAAATAAGTGTATGCACCAACTTTCATGATCTTAATATCCAATATCTTAAGGATTATTTTCATCTCATGATGAAAGAGTTTCTAGTTAATTCGACTTTCGGCTTCCAATACAGGTCCATAATGGTCATATAATCTAGGTAAAATAAAATCTCTATGTCCCATAAGGATGAAAAAGCCACTACCTTTCGGTCATGACATCAGAACTTTTTCTACCATGTGATCCCATTTGGTTTGAATAATTCAAGGGGTACCTGCTATCATATGATGAACCATATATTTAATCCACTCCAAGGTATTCTAGTGTATTTTTATGTGGATTATTTAGTGGTGAAATCATGAAAACAATAGGAATATCTTAAAGATATTTATAAAGTGTTAATATTTCTCTACTCCCATCACCTGAAAATTAACCCCTTCATATGATCATTGAGGGTAACATCTATAAAGATTCTTATATTTTATGTTGGATATGGAGTCATTAAAATCATACTAGAGAAGATCAAATCCATTATGAAGATTCCTCTACCATGAAACCTCAGAGAATTAAGTGGTATCAAGGGCCATTTGTACAATATCAGGTGATTCATCGCTAACATAGAAAGTAAATGAATAAAATTATCTAGTATCATGAAGAAAGGAACAACAAAATAATGATATTAAGAGTTATAGATCATTTTAGGGGAATTTAAGAAACACATACTGCATCCTTCAATCTTAATGCTACCTATCCTTGGGAAGACACTATTTATTTATGTGACCAACATGGAACAATCTCTTAGTGAAATACTAGATTAATATAATATCGAGGGTTGGGGAAAAAATCCTTATTATCTCAATCAAATACTAGTCGACACTAAGACTATGTATTTCCCCATTGAGAAGGGTTTCTTGGCCCTTTTCATCATGATTCAGAAATTTTGACATTACCTATATCACCATGAAATGAAATTGGTGTTCCATGTCAATTCACCTAAGTACATACTCAATCACCCCATGCTTTCAAGGTAATTGACATGATGTACAGTGATCCTGTAGTAGTTTGAAATCATGTTTATCCCATAAAAATATGTCAACGCTTAAGAATTTGCAGATTTCTTGTCTTCTCAGCCAACACCTGAGGAATCACACTTGAATATTAATTTTCTAGATGAGTCCATCCTTTCTGTTGTTCAGACCACAATGTGTTGGAAGATTTATTTTTATGGTTCCTCCTACAACATGATGGGGAGAAGGATCAATGAACCAAAATTCAATAGGGAAGGCTTATTGATTATCTCCATCACTCCTACATAGGCCATATTTCTATACTCATTCCTGTTATTATAAGGTTGTAATGTTAATGTGGCAGAGTATCAAGATCTTATCAAGATCACATGGGCTTACAACCTTGTTAAGAATTCCCAAAAATGCTAGATATATAACCATGTATTTCCAAGATATGCGATCTTAAACCTCATCACACTATGTTTGAGCTCTAAGATCTTAAAATATGGTCTTGGTCTAGGATGTATGACCTTGAAATAGACACCCCTATATTAAATCTCTATGACCTTAAGCTAAGAAACCTATGAAACCATTGGTTTCCTCCATAGGACCTGATTATCTGACACACAAGTTCACCCTATTTGCTTATGTGTAACACCCCAAGATTTTGTGAAATATTTTTTGAATTAATTTAAACATTTTTATATTTTTTATATTATGAAATACTAAATATATCATATGTTATAGGAAATAAAAAATTTATAATTTCAATTTACACTACACCGAGTTATGCTTTCAATATATGTTACACTAAGGTAAGCTTGCGCTACATGCAATACTTGGGTTATCTTGCAATATACGCGACACTATTCTTGGATTATGTTACAAACATAACCAAGTTATTTTGATATCTTCCATTTCACTAATTAAAACATTCCTTTAACATGGGACAAACTTTTATTGTGCTAAACATAACACCATCAGGGCGTTCATGACATGAAACATTGAGTTTCTTTGAAACATCTTTTTATTATTATAATTATTTTAAAAAGATAATTATAACCTTGACACCAAAAATATTAATATTAATAGTAATAAATTATAAGGCCCCATCCTTAAACCTTACTTAATCTATAGTTATTACAAGATTACACATTGAGGATCTTTTCGGGTTTAGAGTTTTAGAGAATTAGATCATAAAACTTGCATTACATTCCACATATAAACAAAGTGGTTACATAAAGATAGTATTCTTCATTCCCATCAATGGAAACACATTTAAAATAAAACATGGATTATTTCTTAACACATCCTTGACTCTATCATCTTATCATGTACCTTTCCCTTGACCTGTGAAAAACATTTCAAAAACTTGGGATGAACATAAAAACTCAGTATGGGTTATAAAAAAACATGGAAAGGAAACATGAGTTCATATATACATAAGAATGAAATCATACTTTACCCATAAAACATAGGCAGTTTAACATACCTCATAAAATCATGAATAAATCATAGAAATCATAAGACATAAAGGTAACTTGAGGCATTCATAACATTCTTATGTAGGGAGTAACCCTCTTGGTTACGTTTGGAATACCCATCACAGTATATTCCCTAAAATCTCTTCGGAGAAACCTTAAAGTTTCACTCCTTCACATTACCCAATGCATTGGAGAGCTATAACGGGCTCACCCGACCTTAGTTTATCACGGAACCACCCGTCTTCATAATAATTCCCAAGAACCATAACATAATCATATCACATAAAACATGCATAAAGGAGACATAAAATTTCCACATTTCAATCATGAGATATCAATACAACAAATTTATATAAAAACATTATGAAAACCATTTTCAATACCAAAATAAATGAAAAGTAAAATATGGTATTTATTTTTCTTTTAAAAAGAAGGTATGACTTGTAGAGGAAGCCGAAACTCAAATAACGGTCACGACAGCGGAGAAGTCGTTGTCGCCGCATACGTACGACAAAAACATTCCCTTTTGTCGTTTAGTAAACAATTCATATAAAAAAGATTCCTTTTGAATAAACGTAAAATTCAAAGTGGTTTATACACCGTATAAAAGAAAGTTGTGTATAAAATAAAATACGCCTCAACGAAAGGAGATTGAGACGAAGTCCCATACCTCGTATCCGACTTGACCCGACCGTTCTTTAATCTCCTGAATAATAAACTTGAGTTAATCTCTACTTTCTTATGAATCTTTTTCAAGTTCATTATTCCTTTTATACCATGTTATGAACATCATGTAATCAGTTAAGTTAATAATGTTCATTTTGTCGGTATTTGGTTCTTAAGTCAAAAATAGACTTCTTACACTTACATGTTGTTAATTTGGTCAAAGATCCATTATATCCAGAATGGTATTCATGATGTAGATATCATATATGTCATATATATCCAGTACATACATGCATTTATAATATTACATCACATTTAGAGGTAAGAAATGAAATGCACCGTTCATGGAGACGGTAAGCCGTACGTACGCATGAACGCTACTTCCATTTATATTTCATATTTTCTGGAATGGAATCATAATGATATAAGAGTATATTATAATTTCAGTATAATAACATATATAATATCATTAACTTTATCCTTTACACATCCCACATATGGTATTAACGAATCAAATCACTTTTAGGGGGCGGTAGTCCGCACTTCCTAAAATGAAGATATCGTGTTTACCCATAATGGAAACCATAAAGGTATGCCCAAAATGAAAAAAACAGAAGCTTAAGGAAAACATAAACATATTATATATCATATATAAAAATAGTGACATCATAATGGCCCCTTTTGAAGGTGTTAAATGAGTATTGAACAATCATCGTTTCGGGAGGCAGAATTTCTCCATCCACGGAAACCGTATGTTCTTTAACCATTTGATGTAGTTTTGTGAGAGTGTACCTCAAATAAATCTTATAACAAAATCCTAGTATATTGAAGATACTGGTGTTGTTACAAAATAAGTAAATAAAAAGAGTTTAGGGGGTTGGAGAAGCAAAATAAAACAAAAGAACATGAGAGAATGAATTACCTTTAAAAGTGTAACTCCTTTTGATTTGAGCCTAAAGGCTTCCTTTGAAAGGATTCTACCCAAAGGGAATCCTCTAGGATGAGGAGAGGGATGTGGAGAGAGTAAATGGGCAGGTTTTGGCCGAGCCAAAGGCTTGAGGAGTGTGTGAAATGAGGTAGAGGTGGGGGCCTTTTATAAGAGGAGAGGAGGGGCACTTTTGGAAAGTAAAGAAATATTACTTTATTTTGAAAATGTGTTTCGGTTTTAAAAGGTCCCACATTGATATAATTCGTGGATACGGTGATAAGGGTTCGAAATACACTCATCCAATTGGTTTTGGCCATGTGTAGTTCATAGATTTTACATTTTCTTTCCATTTTATTTAAATCATCAAATAATGATGTCATCACTGCATCATTATTATGTCATAAATAATTTAATTTATTTAATATCTAAAAATCATAAAAAAAATACTATGATGTAGGAAATCTTTTTATCTTTCCAATTACTATTTATAATCAAAAATCTGATCTTTATAACCCCATGTAAAAATTGTTTTCGTAAAACATCTCTTGTTTGTGTCATTTTTACTTTAACATTTAATAAAAAGTTATTTATGTCATTTCCAAACCAAAGTGTCTCCATGGGGTCCCCAAGTTGACCCATGGCTTTTCTTGGTCGGCCATGATGCAACCAATAAGTTTGGGACATGTGTCTAGGTCATTTCCTATTATTAAAGCATTATTTATACCTTAAACTACCCTAATTACCACTAATCGCGATTAAGAACTTAAGAAGTTACTATTCACCAAAAAAATTATTTTAATCTCATTGAACCACATTTTACTTCTTAATGACAACCATGTATGTCGGATTTTCAAAATTCAATACACATTAGTGATAAACTTTCATTTAACTGAAAAATCAGTTTGCTTGATTACCACTTAGTGGTTTCACTATTCATCAAAAATTGAAGTTTTTCAGAAAATTACCAAAAATTCACCCTAAGATATATTTGATATTCCGAATTCAAAAATGAAGTCTATTTTAAAAAATTCAAATCATATAAGTCACATTAATTAATTTAATAATTAATTCCCACTGCCATAGCAAATAGCGTGTTTTTACAAAACAATAAGTATCAAAAGATTGACACCAGTTTAAGTCTAATTTCAAAGTGAAATTGATTCCAATGACCACCATTGGATAAAATGGTAAAAATATATTCTAATTTCACTTAAAAACCAATTCAAAACATAATCTAATCATATAAATAAATTAGATTAAAAAGTAGTTTTGATGTAAAATGCAGTATTTTTCACTATTCATTAAAAAATGAACATTGTCAGAAAAATCCCAAAAATTCACACAAAGTAAATTTTGATGTCTCAATCATAAAGGATAAGTTTATTTTGACAAACATAGTTTATAAAATTGTCAAAATATAGATTCAAAAATGGTTTGCCATCAAAAGGCACTAAAACAATCTTTTAAGAATATTAGTGTATTCCATGCATAAGATTGTATTTATTTTAATTTTAAGCCTCTATAACACTATCTTAATCATTAATAGACATAGATAAAAATATCTATTATTCATTACTTACTTGGAATGTTACATCCTTCCCCCCTTTAGAAAATTGCGTCCCCGCAATTTATTTACTTATCGAATAAATGGGGGTACTTATCCCTCATTGCATTTTCAGATTCCCATGTTGCCTCTTCAATCATGTAGTTTTTCCAAAAAACCTTTACCTGATGAATCACCTTATTCCGTAACACTTGCTCCCTGTGGTCAAGAATCTGGACCGGTTGTTCCTCATAAGATAGGTTCTCTTCCAACTGAACTACCTCTGGACTCAAAACATGAGATGGATCTGGCATATACTTTCTCAACATCGAAATGTGAAAAACATTGTGTACCTAAGATAAACTCGAAGGTAAAGCCACTCGGTATGCAACTGATCCAACTCTCTCCAGAATTTCGTATGGTCCAATGAACCTTGGACTCAACTTTCCTTTCTTACCAAATCTCATCACACCTTTCCAAGGAGAAACCTTGAGAAAAACATGATCACCTACCTCGAAAGATAGATCCTTCCTCCGGTTATCCGCATAACTCTTCTGCCTGCTCTGAGCTGTTCTCATGTGTTTCTGAATCAGCTGAACTTTTTCTGCCATCTCTTCTACCAATTCTGGTCCCATCAACTTCCTATCACCCACTTCATCCCAGAAAGCTGGAGTTCGACACCGCTTCCCATATAATGCCTGAAATGGTGCCATCTGTATACTGGAATGAAAACTGTTATTATATGAAAACTCAACCAAAGAAAGATGTTGGTCCCAAATTCCCTGATAATCCATAGAACAAGCTCGTAGCATATCCTCCAAGGTCTGAATTGTTCGTTCTGACTACCCATCTGATTGAGGATGAAAAGCTGTACTAAAATTTAATTCAGTACCCAACGACTTCTGAAGGCCTTTCCAAAAGTTAGAAGTAAACCTAGGATCACGATCCGATACAATGGAGAGAGGAACTCCATGTAACCTGACTATCTCTTTAAGATACAAACGGGAAAGTTGATCAAGAGAGAAAGTATCTCTTATAGCAAGGAAATGAGCAGATTTGGTCAAGCGATCAACAATAACCCAGATTGCATTATTACCTCGAGATGTCTTCGGTAATCCAACAACAAAGTCCATGGATATATTCTCCCATTTCCACTCTGGCACTGGTAAAGGCTGAAGCATCCCTTTCGGTAACTGCCGCTCTTCTTTAACCTGCTGACAAGTCAAACACTTCACAGTAAAATTAGCAATATCTCCTTTCATTCCATCCCACCAGTAATACTCCCGCAGATCTCTATACATCTTAGTACTGCCCGGATGAACTGAAAACGGAGAACTATGAGCTTCACAAAACAACTCTCTCTTCAACTGTGAATCACAAGGCACACACAATCTCTTCCCAAATCTCAAAACACAATCATTATCAATGTTCAATTCAGGCAACTTACCTTTCTGAACCAGCTCTACCTTTTTCTGCAACTCACTGTCTTGCTTCTATGCTTGCTTGATTCTATCTGATAGAGATGATCTCACTGATACCTGAAACAAAACAGAAGGACTTCCTGCACCAACAACTTCTATGCCAAAGTTCATCAAATCCTTAACCAAAGGATCACGTTCCAAACGCAACATTGTTAATGAAGCATTACTTTTTCGACTCAAAGCATCAGCCACTTTATTTTCTTTTCCCGGATGGTAATGAATTGTACAATCATAATCCTTGATTAATTCTAGCCATCTCCTCTATCTCATGTTTAACTCTTTCTGAGTGAATATATAATTTAAACTTTTGTGATCGGTATATATTTCACACTTTACTCCATACAAATGATGCCTCCAAATTTTTAAAGCAAAAACAACAGCAGCTAATTCCAAATCATGTGTAGGGTAGTTTACCTCATGAGTTTTCAAATGTCGTGAAGCATAAGCAATTACCTGATCATTCTGCATTAGGATGCAACCATGTCCTTTCAATGAAGCAACACTGTATATAACAAACTCACCATTCCTGGAAGGTAGTGCCAAAACTGGAGCATTCACCACTCTTCTTTTCAATTCCTGAAAACAATCATCACATTCTTTTGTCCAGATAAACTTAACACCCTTCCGAGTTAGCTAAGTCATTGGACTAGATAACCGTGAAAAATTTATAACAAACCTTTGGTAATAGCCCACCAAACCAAGGAAGCTACGAATCTCAGTTACATTTGTGGGTCTTGGCCATTCTTCCACAACTTTTGTTTTTGCAGGATCAACAGTTATTCCATCTTTAGAAACAATGTGACCAAGGAAAGAAATTTGTTGCAACCAAAACTCACACTTGCTGAATTTCCCATACAGTTTCTTTTCTTTTAAGGTTTCCAAGATAACACTTAAATGTTTTTCATGCTCCTCTTTACTTTTAGAAAACACCAAAATATCATCAATGAAAACCACCACAAACTTATCCAAGAACTCATGGAAAATTCTATTCATTAAGTCCATGAATACAGAAGGTGCATTGGTTAGCCCAAAAGGCATTACTACAAATTAATAATGGCTATATCTCATACGGAACGCGGTCTTCGGAATATCTGCCTCCTTTACCTTCAGCTGATGGTACCCCGATCTCAAGTCAATCTTTGAAAAAAACTGAGCTCCCTGGAGCTGATCAAACAAATCATCGATATGAGGCAAAGGATATTTTTTCTTAACAGTGATATTATTCAAGGCTCTATAATCAATGAAAAGTCTCATTGAACCATCTTTCTTTTTAACAAATAAAACAGGAGCACCCCATGGTGATGTGCTAGGTCTAATGAAACCTTTCTCTAATAAATCTTGCAATTGCTCCTTCAACTCTAAAAGTTCAATTTGTTCCATTCGATAAGGGGGTTTTGAAATTGGCTTAGCATCAGGAACTAAGTCAACAGTAAACTCAACTTCCCGATCTGGTATTATTCCAGGCTACTCATCAGGAAAAACATCAGGATACTCATTTACCACTGGCACATCATTAATCTGAACAGTTCCTTTATTTTCAACGACGTGTGCAAGGTAACATTCATTTCCATCTTTTACAAGTTTCTCGGCCTCTTGATATGTTATCAAAAGTAAGGGTTCATTCTTGTAAACAAACTGAAAGTCTTTCTGAAAAGAAACTTCTTTAGCTCTACAGTCAATCTTAGCATGGTAAATAGAGAGCCAATCCATACTCAGGATAACATCAAACTCTACTAGAGGTAGAACAATAAGGTTTTCAAGTAGGTTCTTTCCACAGATAAGGATAGGAAGATTCTTATAAATTCTTTTTGCCTCAACATTCCCCCCAGGTGTTTTTACCAAAAGTTCAGGAGTCATTTCTTGAGATGGTATTCCCATTTTACTAGAAAAGGTTTCAGAGATGAAAGAATGTGTAGACCCCGAATCAAACAACACACTGGAATAATCTGAAAAAACAAACAAAGTACCTGATACAACTTCATTTGATGGCCCGACATCTGCTGAAGTAGTTGCAAAGGATTTCACCACCCCTTTCTGCTTGTAGTCTAACTGCTTCCCATCACTCAAGCTCTTTGTCGGACACTCGTTTGCATAGTGACCCATCTCATTGCACTTATAACATTTCACTAACTGTAAATCAAATTTGTTCTTACCTTCACCTTGATCTTTTTCAGTGCAATCACGATCCTTATGTCCCATCCTACCACATCGTTAGCACTTTCCAGAATTCAGAAGACATTCCCCAGCATGCCTTTTGCCACATCTATCACAAACTGGAAACTTAGTTCTCTTACCATCAGACTTTTTTGAAGAATTCTTACCTTTCTCCTGCCACCTCGGTCTCTTCTTCTGCTGGTTGTTATAGAAAACTTGGTCATCGGTAAACTCCATTTCCACCTTCTCAGCACATCGAACAAGCTTTTCATAACTTTTAAACTCACGAGAAGCTAATTCCCTTCGGTATTTTGGCTTTAATCCTGAGTAAAAACGATTGATTTTACTATCAAGGTCCCGGATAAAATTTGGAGCATACCTTGCCAATCAAGTGAACCTTTCTTCATAGGCAGCCACTGAGTCTTCCTCTTGCCTCAATTCCAAGAATTGCTTTTCCATCCTAAGTCAAACAGCCTTAGGAAAATACTTCTCAAGAAACATACCTTTGAATTCATCCCAGTCAAGAGCATCAATCTCATCGGCGTCCCTGATATTTTTAACCATAGACCACCACTGATCTGCTTCACCCTCCAAATGGTAAATAGCAAGACTAACCTTTTGATTGTCTGAACACCCCATGACATCAAAAATCTTCTCCAGTTCTTTAATCCACCCTTCAGCTAGCACATGGTCAGATGATCCTCTGAATGATGGTGGATGTTGCCTCATGAAATGTTCCACCACTGACATGTTCCTCTGCAGTTGATCTGGCTGATCTCGTGCATGGATACCACCACCATTTATCGCTTGAGTCAACTGCTCCATCACTGCAACAAACTATTCAGTTCCAATTCTGACCATTTCTGGATGCTGATTCGGAAGGTTATTTCCTTCTGTATGCCTTCCTAGCACTACTTCCTTGTTTCCTCTACGGAAAACCATTCTGAACAAACATGTCTTAGATGAAGCAACATGGCAATCTTTAAATGATATATCATTTCGAAAAAAATATTTTTGGATAATCATTTAATAGAATTCTAACTCTTAAAGTTATCTAAACCGACCTTTGATACCAACTATAAGGCCCCAGCCTTAAAACTTACTTAATCTTGAGTTATTACAAGATTACACATTAAGGATCTTTTCGGGTTTAGAGTTTTAGAGAATTAGATCATAAAACTTGCATTACATTCCGCATATAAACAAAGTGGTTACATAAAGATAGTATTCTTCATTCCCATCAATGGAAACACATTTAAAATAAAACATGGATTATTTCTTGACACATCCTTGACTCTATCATCTTATCATGTACCTTTCCCTTGACCTGTGAAAAACATTTCAAAAACTTGGGATGAGCATAAAAACTCGGTATGGGTTATAAAAAAAACATGGAAAGGAAACATGAGTTCATATATACATAAGAATGAAATCATACTTTACCCATAAAACATAGGCACTTTAACATACCTCATAAAATCATGAATAAATCATAGAAATAATAAGACATAAAGGTAACTTGAGGCATTCATAACATTCTTACATCGGGAGTAACCCTCTTGGTTACGTTTGGAATACCCATCACAGTATATTCCCTAAAATCTCTTCGGAGAAACCTTAACGTTTCACTCCTTCGCGTTACCCAATGCATTGGAGAGCTATAACGGGCTCACCCGCCCTTAGTTTATCACGGAACCACCCGTCTTCATAATAATTCCCAAGAACCATAACATAATCATATCACATAAAACATGCATAAAGGAAACATAAAATTTCCACATATCAATCACGAGATATCAATACAACACATTGATATAAAAACATTATGAAAACCATTTTCAATACCAAAATAAAAGAAAAGTAAAATATGGTATTTATTTTTCTTTTAAAAAGAAGGTATGGCTTGTAGAGGAAGCCGAAACTCAAATAACGGTCACGACGACGGAGAAGTCGTTGTCGCCGCATACGTACGACAAAAACATTCCATTTTGTCGTTTAGTAAACGCTTCATATAAAAAAGATTCCTTTTGAATAAACGTAAAAGTTAAAGTGGTTTATACACCGTATAAAAGAAAGTTGTGTATAAAATAAAATACGCCTCAACGAAAGGAGATTGAGACGAAGTCCCATACCTCGTATCCGACTTGACCCGACCGTTCTTTAATCTCCTGAATAATAAACTTGAGTTAATCTCTACTTTCTTATGAATCTTTTTCAAGTTCATTATTCCTTTTATACCATGTTATGAACATCATGTAATCAATTAAGTAAATAATGTTCATTTTCTCGGTATTTGGTTCTTAAGTCAAAAATAGACTTCTTACACTTACATGTTGTTAATTTGGTCAAAGGTTCATTATATCCAGAATGGTATTCATGATTTAGATATCATATATGTCATATATATCCAGTACATACATGCATTTATAATATTACATCACATTTAGAGGTAAGAAATGAAATGCACCGTTCATGGAGACGGTAAGTCGTACGTACGCATGAACGCTACTTCCATTTCTATTTCATATTTTCTGGAATGGAATCATAATTATATAAGAGTATATTATAATTCCAGTATAATAACATATATAATATCATTAAATTTATCCTTTACACATCCCACATATGGTATTAACGAATCAAATCACTTTTAGGGGGCGGTAGTCCGCACTTCCTAAAATGAAGATATCGTGTTTACCCATAATGGAAACCATAAAGGTATGACCAAAATGAAAAAAACAGAAGCTTAAGGAAAAAATAAACATATTATATATCATATATAAAAATAGTGACATCATAATGGCCCCTTTTGAAGGTGTTAAATGAGTATTGAACAATCATCGTTTCGGGAGGCAGAATTTCGCCATCCACGGAAACCGTATGTTCTTTAACCATTTGATGTAGTTTTGTGAGAGTGTAGCTCAAATAAATCTTATAAAAACATCCTAGTATATTTAAGATACTGGTTTTGTTACAAAAGAAGTAAATAAAAAGAGTTTAGGGGGTTGGAGAAGCAAAATAAAACAAATGAACATGAGAGAATGAATTACCTTTAAAAGTGTAACTCCTTTTGATTTGAGCCTAAAGGCTTCCTTTGAAAGGATTCTGCCCAAAGGGAATCCTCTAGGATTAGGAGAGGGATGTGGAGAGAGTAAATGGGCAGGGTTTGGTCGAGCAAAAGTCTTGAGGAGTGTGTGAAATGAGGTAGAGGTGGGGGCCTTTTATAAGAGGAGAGGAGGGGCACTTTTGGAAAGTAAAGAAATATTACTTTATTTTGAAAATGTGTTTCGGTTTTAAAAGGTCCCACATTGATATAATTCATGGATAAGGTGATGAGGGTTCGAAATCCACTCATATAATTGGTTTTGGCCATGTGAAGTTCATAGATTTTACATTTTCTTTCCATTTTATTTAAATCGTCAAATAATGATGTCATCGCTGCATCATTATTATGTCATAAATAATTTAATTTATTTAATGTCTAAAAATCATAAAAAAAATTCTATGATCTAGGAAATCTTTTTATCTTTCCAATTACTATTTATAATCAAAAATCTGATCTTTATAACCCCATGTAAAAATTGTTTTCGTAAAACATCTCTTGTTTGTGTCATTTTTACTTTAACATTTAATAAAAAGTTATTTATGTCATTTCCAAACCAAAGTGTCTCCATGGGGTCCCCAAGTTGACCCATGGCTTGTCTTGGTCGGCCATGACAGAACCAATAAGGTTGGGACATGTGTCTAGGTCATTTCCTATTATTAAAGCATTATTTATACCTTAAACTACCCTAATTACCACTAATCGCGATTAAGAACTTAATAAGTTACTATTCACCAAAAAATTATTTTAATCTCATTGAACCACATTTTACTTCTTAATGAAAACCATGTATGTCTGATTTTAAAAATTCAATACACATTAGTGGTAAACTTTCATTTAACTGAAAAATCAGTTTGCTTGATTACCACTTAGTGGTTTCACTATTCATCAAAAATTGAAGTTTTTCAGAAAATTACCAAAAATTCACCCTAAGCTATATTTGATATTCCGAATTCAAAAATGAAGTCTATTTTACAAAATTCAAATCATATAAGTCACATTAATTAATTTAATAATTAATTCCCGTTGCCAGAGCAAATAGCGTGTTTTTACAAAACAATAAGTATCAAAAGATTGACACCAGTTTAAGTCTAATTTCAAAGTGAAATTGATTCCAATGACCACCATTGGATAAAATGGTAAATATATATTCTAATTTCACTACAAAACCAATTCAAAACATAATCTAATCATATAAATAAATTAGATTAAAAAGTAGTTTTGATGTAAAATGCAGTATTTTTCACTATTCATTAAAAAATGAACATTGTCAGAAAAATACCAAAAATTCACACAAAGTAAATTTTGATGTCTCAATCATAAAGGATAAGTTTATTTTGACAAACATAGTTTATAAAATTGTCAAAATATAGATTCAAAAATGGTTTGCCATCAAAAGGCACTAAAACAATCTTTTAAGAATATTAGTGTATTCCATGCATAAGATTGTATTTATTTTCATTTTAAGCCTCTATAACACTATCTTAATCATTAATAGACATAGATAAAAATATCTATTATTCATTACTTACTTGGGATGTTACATAAATAATTGGGAAATATTAATTATAAATGATTTATATAAAGAAAAAATATTGATAATGAAAAATATAATTTCTTTTAAGTCTTCATATGATCAAAGATAACATTTTCTCAAATATAAAGATTTTCATGTCCTTCTATGAGAACTAATAAAATTTATTTCATAAAAATATAGAAATTGAATTTGATAAAGTAAAAATAATTAATTCATATTTTCTAAAATATTTTAGGGTGAATTTTTGAGTTTTTTCTGAGAAACATCATTTTTTGGATGAATATTGAAGAATAATAAATTTTAATCCAAAAATATTTTTAAATATAAGTTATTTATAAGGTTAAATTATATTTTAAATTGGTTTCAATTTTTAATTAGATAATATTTTTATCAATTAATATAATTTAGGTCATTTTAACCAATTTTTCATTGAAAATGGATATAAAAATTTAGCATTCTTTTGATCTTTTTTACTTTAAAAGCTCGTATTGTTGTCCCAAAAGCGGGATTAAATTTAAATTAATTTTTACCGATTATGTGACTATAAATTTTGAAAATGGATTATATATTTTGTATTTTATTAATTTATAATTTATAATAAGGTAAAATTAGTTTTTTAGCAAAGATATTATTGAATTTAATTAAAAGTAATTACAACGATTAAGGGAAAATTAATCTTAACATGTGAATAGACATTAAACATAAGAGAATAAATAACATAGAAACTTGTTCAACACCCATTTTATTGACATTATTCATACATTAACATTAATTTATTTTATTTTTTAGTTTTTCGATGAATTTTTTTGGTGTCAAAATGTGAGTACACCTAACTTGTTTTTAAAAATACCAATCAAGTCCTTTCCCTTCCCTATAAAGCACCACCACCTCTCCCACTTCTTTACACAACTAAAAAAACCTAGGTTAGGCCAATATATGACCAAATTTTATACAATAATTTTTATCCTTCTCAATTAATCAACACTTTTGGTATAAATCCTTTCATGGATTCCCTTTGGTGAAAACCCAAAGGAGTTACCTGATTTTGAGGAAACACCCTCCCTCATGCTCCTATCATATAGTTTCATTCTTCACAACATAAATTGTTCCTATTATATTATTACATAGAAACTTAAGTATCATAAGTAAATTGATATTCTGTTAAGATAGGGGTTTTAACTATAATTACACATAGTCCCATCTAGTAGGAAACAAACATACTGTTTATGTGCACTGTGAACTACCACCTCACAAAACGATGACTGTTCTTTCTACCTTTACTGCCTATCATGGTGAAAATTATGATGCACAATATATTATTAAATAATATATATGATATTTATAATTTATTTTATATTATGTAATTATATTATAACACATTACTTTATACTTTCCATCTTATGGAAATATGATAATTTCATTTAAGGATGTGTGGACTACTGCTCCCTCAAAGCAAAGTGATTCATTCACACACTAAATGAAATATATTAAGGATATGATAAGTGAATATATATATATATATGAAATAATAATTATACATTATGGATATTATATACATATATATATTTCATTTTATTTGTTTCATTCAATATGAAAATAAAAATAGAAACAATGTTCATGCGTACGTAAGACTTACCTTCTCCATAAACAGTGTATTCCATTTCATACATACATATTCAATATATTATTTTAATAAAAATATAATGAATATAAATTAAATTTATTTCATTATTTTCATTCTTGAAATCATTATATTTGTATAAGGACCAATGATATTACAAATTAAGACACATGTAGAGAACAAATTAGATAATACTCGAAGTGAAACATTAAAATATAATTGTTAATAAGCAGGTAATATAAGGTCATAATAAAAACCATATATGATATTAAATATTATAATATTCTACTGTAAAATATTTATAATAAAATTACATTTATTATAAGTCAATATTGTATGATTACGATGAGAGTCAAGACACGAGGTAAGGGAATTAAATCTCACTTTTTTATTTCTGTGAGATGCATGCCTTAATCAACACACATTTTTTCTGTGATGTAAATATTACCAATGAATGTATTATATGATTATTATACTTATTTTTAGGGGTAATTATCTATCCATGTGATTTTCTCTACTTCATGGGGTTTTATGGTTCAAAAGTTACCAAATCAGTTGGGTAGTTTTGTAACAATTTTCCTTCTTTTTGACACTTGTTTTGTTATCCACCTAAATTCTCTTAAAAGGATTATATACATCCATTTTACATGTAATATCATGAATAAAATTAATTTAATGATATTATATTCTCAATTTAATTTTTTTTCTTATATAGTGATTATGATTCAAATTTATCAAATGGTAAGAGTTTACTAGAAACAATATAATCGTTTATCGAGATTGTTTATGATCATGTTTCCATTAATAAAATAATATGATACATCTCTGAAGAATAATCATTAATTTTATTATTATATGGTTATTCATGATATAATCTTGTTTTAGTACTATTTTCCAATTTTTGGTGCTTAAGACAATTAAGAAAATGTCTTTATAAAAACCTAACCTTATTTCTCTTTCTAGTCGAAAATAAGTTTTATTGAAAATAAATTGTTTCCAAAAAATGTTATATATTTTTTTAAATGATATTTTAATATTATTTTAAAATTAAAATGATTTAAATTATTTTCAAATAATTATTTATTAATTTTCAACGCTATTATAAGTGAATTTTTTTTAAACATGTTTTCATGCTTTCTTTATAATGTTTTTGGAATTTTCAAATATAGGTTTTAAATATTATTTATATGTTTTATAATTGTTTTTAATGAAAATTATTTAAAAAAAATTCAAGCATTATTTATCTTTATTCATATGTTTTTTGTGGATTTTTTTTAAATTATTTTAAGCACTCATTTTAATTTTTCAAATCCATTGTCAATGAAAATGTTCTCAGGAACCCTTAAAACATTTTCAATGATATTTTCAAGGAAAAAGTTTTTAAAAAGGTTTAAAGAATCCTTTATATGATTTAAATGTTATTTTATATATTTTTGTTAAAAGGTTTTATGTTTTAAACTAAATATTTATGAATGTTTTTGAAAATATATTTTAATTACTCCCCAACTAAGAGGACATCTTTTGGTGTTACTCATGCCATTTTGGGAATATTTTTCAAGAGTAAAATTAAAATTATTTTATCTAAATGTTTTAGGATTTGATATCATTATATTTTTGAAACCCATTTCTCTTTCATGAGTTATATGATTATGAAACAAAATTCCATTTCACCAGTTATATTTTTATAAAACTCGATTCAGTTTTAGAGGTTATATATTTATGAAACCTGATTCTCCATCACAGGTTATATGTTCATGAAACCTAATTCTATTTCATGGATTATATGATTATGAAACCCATTTTTATTTCATGGTTTATATTCTTATGAAACCCACTTCATTTCACGAGCTATGTTTTGATGAAATTATTATGAAACATATCTCTTTTCTACTAGTTATGATATAATTACATGTTTATAATACCCATTTCATTTCATGGGTTAGTATATGATTTATTATGATATTTAGCAACAAGTATGAATTATTTGACTTTGATATGGGTGGGATATATATCTCCCATAAATGCATTGGGTGATTATTTATATCTCCTGAGATAGACACGGATGGAATGAGGAGTGAACATGGTTCTATATTATAGTGCTGGAGTGAGGAGTGAATTTGGTTCATCATTATAGGTTTGGAATGAGGAGTGAACTCAATTCAGTATTATAGGGCCAGAATGAGGAGTGAACATGGTTCATTAATTCAAGGCTAGAATGTGGAGTGAACTTGGTTCATTAAAGGACATTTCCCACGAAAATGGCATTGGTAGCGATGCCTTGACTATTATGGAAATCATTATATATGCTTAGGTGTCTTCCAAAATACCATTAATTATTTATATGTTTTTATTTTATGTCCAATATTCTTTATTTCCATATGATTCATGTCTTAAAAACTTCTAATATTTATTACCTGATTAATTTTTATGATCTTTGATATAAATGATGTGATATTCTAATGCTGCAATCATGTCCTCATAGCCCTACACTCATGTTTATACTTACAAGTATCCCTTGATTATCCCTATTGATAATCTGAGCTCACCCCTTTTTTTGTTTCCTTTCTTTGGTTATGAAGATTTGTATAATGTAAGACATATATAATAAAGGTGGTATTCATGAAGAACCTAGTGGGAGACAATGTAGCTCTCTTATATACCCGTGTTTATGTTTCTATGTTTCAAAAGGAACTAAACTAATATAGTTATTGGGAATCCATTTATATAATTTTTTTAGTATTCCAAAAAAGTGATGCAATGTCTATATATGTTAGTATTGGGTAATTATAGTTGTTATCAAAGAAAAGCTTTAGTAAAAATTTTGAAACTAGGATGAGAAAACTATAGTGAGATACCTAGGTATATTTATAAGGATATTTGTAGGGATTCATATATGGATAAGTATAAGGGTGAGTTAACATTTAGGAACATATCATAGAATTTTGGTTAAGGATAAAGTGAATGGATTCCTAGAAATGTAACCCTATCTGGATACTACAGGTTGATGTAGCTCTAGAAAAAATGTACCTAGGGGTAACAACTCTAACAAGATGTTCCAGGCATGAAATAGGGTAATCAAGTTCACAAAAACCTACTTTTCTACACACCATGTATTCTTGGGGGATATTCTATAGAAATTCACAAACTCTTTATGAACCATCTTGCTGGATTTAAATGGAAGTTGTATTTTAATAACTTTGGATAAACCACATGTTTCATAATTTAATAATGGTTTCAAGATTTATACATTATATAAGTTGTTTTTAGTATTATTTGATTCATAACTATGATAATAATCTCTGACAAAATCCTTTATAGTTTTTGTTAATGAAGGGAACCAGAATGAACTAGATTAACATTGAGTATGATGGACAATCTATTAACGAGTAGTCAAATGGGATGATCACTAGAGTGAAGGATATTCCAATAATTCCTAATCAGTTTTCAGGAAACATTATCAATAACATGTACACTAAAAAACTCTTAGATTCACCAAGGAAGAGAAGAAAGGAGTTCACTGGGTGTTTAGGTAATGGAGACCATGCAGGAAAGAAGATCAAGCTTCCTTTATGTCGCGAATGTGTTATGAATCACCAAAGTGAATGTATTAGAGAGAAAAGAAGTTGTTTTGACTGTGTAAAATAAGGACACAATGGAATTAGTTAAAAAGGAAAGATGAAGGGTTCGGTTAATGAAATGGATGGTAATAGAGCCCTCCCTAAGACACCATAAAAGGTCAAATTATTTAAATGTGGAATGAATGGTCTTTCTTAAAATTGATTTCATATGGGGAAGGATAATGAAGAGAGTCATAAAAGTGGTATAAGTTATAGTTATATTTCTGATGATGATGAGACTGCAGATAAAATGTGAAAGAAAATAGGTATTAAATAGTAGGATCTGGTATCCTTCTGGTTGACTTTAGATAAATTGGAGTGACAAAATGTTTTTACATATTTTTATTTAAAAAAATATGTTACATGAATGATGAAATATTTATGGATTGTTCTACTTAGTATCTTATCTATGTATTTACAAGTTTATGTTGAATGTTTTCTGTGGACTGTTAATGTTATTTAATGAAAAGGTTATGTTTTGACTAAAGGAATATATCACTTAATATGTTATTTACATTATGATGATGTTGTTTGGATAAGGATTTTTTGGTTTTGAATAAGTAAATTGGATTGTATATATTACCTCATAATTGATAAAGGATTTATTGATAATGGAATCTAAGAATTTTAAAGTGTTTTGGATTGAAGGAATATATTAAGTGATCTTTGGAACCAAGAATTGTGAATTTTTTCAAAAAATTTTTATGTTAATTTAGGTTATTACTATATTTAAAGAGAATATACCATGGGGGTATTCACATTTTTTTCATGTGACAACTAATAGGTACCTTGTATTATATGGGTGATCAACAATAAACTGTTTTTGTAAAATATAGTGAAATTATTTATAAAGTTTGGACATAAATCCTTTGTAATGGTTATAAGATTAAAAATTTACTAAATAGTTTATGATACCCTTCAGAAGAGGATAATTTATTTTCTAACCATATAAGGATTTATGAATATTATATAACATAAGATAACTATTTTGTTTTGAGGGAATGATCCATCCATCTATCTCATGATCTACTCATGCTTCCTAAATGAAAAATTTACCCTCATTTCTTAGGATAAAAGATAAAGTGGAAATTATTCCTAACAAAATAAAGGGTGATAATGTACTGAATTAAGAAAGTGTATCCTCTCATGAAAATTCATCAACTATACTAAAATGATATTGAAACAAAAAATATTTTCCTAGTGCCTTATTTTCTGTTGAATCAAACAGTCCCTTATAACGTCACAAATTTATGGATTTTTAACTATAAACTTACTCCAGACCATGTTCTCTATTAATCTTTATCAGATCTTGATGGCAAGATTTCTCTTCCATATCCATGTTTTCACTTCCCACCTATTTTCTCATATGTGGAAATATAATTATGTGTTACCTTGGTTAATAGTTGTGGTTCCAAATTTTCTTTTTTATTGAGTTATTTAGTGTTCATTACTATGATGTGGGAATCTATAAAAGAAACTTTCAAGTAATAAACCCTAAATAAACCATATCAATATTGAGAGATAAATTCAGTTAAAGGGGGTAGAATGTTACACCTCGAGATTTTGTGAAATATATTTTTTGAATTAATTTACAATTTTCAATATTTTATATTTTATGAAATACTAAATATTTCCTATTTTGTATAAATCACCTTGTTATTCTTTATTTGTATGCTATACTGAGTTATGGTCTCATTATACGCTACACTAAGGTAAGCTTTCTCTCAAAGTAATACATGATTTATCTTGCGATATACAGAACACAATTCTTGGATTGTGTTATACACAAGCCTGAGTTCTATTGAAACAATTTATTTCACTAATTCAAATATTCCTTTCACATGGAACCGACTTGTCTTGTGCTACATGTAAAACCAAATTGGAATGTGTTACACTCAACCCTGATTTTCTATGAAACATAATTTTATTGTTATAATTATTTAAAAGAGATAATTGTATCCTTGCTATTAGAAATAGTAATAAAAATAGTATTCAATACTTTTAAAATATCATTTTTAATGTTTTTATTTAAATAAAACACATTGATACTGAAAAATATAATATTTGGTAAAGTCTTTATATGATTAAAAATACCACATTCTCAAATAAACTACTTTTCATGCACTTATGTGATAAAAAATAAAATTAATTTTATAAAAAATTAGTAATTGAATTTGGTAAAATAAAAAACATTTTTAAATTTTTTATTTCAAAACTATCTTATGATTAATTTTTGGTTTTTTCTGAGAAACATTATTTTTTGATAAATAGTAAAAAATACTAAATTTTAATCCAAAACCACTTTTTCATCTATATTATTTATAAGGTTATGAAATATTTTAATATTTATTCAATGTTTAGTTAGATAATAATTTTATAAATTAATTAAATTTAATTCATTTTAACCAATTTCACAATGAAATTGGGTATAAAAACATAGCAATCTTTTGATCTTTCTACTTTAAAAAATCATAGTGACGTCAACTAAATGGGAATAAATTTAAAATAAAATTTACCAATTATGGGATTATAATTTAGAAAATTAGATTCCATATTTTTTATCATATTATTTTATAATGTATAACAAGGTTAAAATAGTTTTTTGTGATAAATATTAGTGAATGTAATTAAAATTAATTACAACGACTAAGACAAAATTAAGCTTAATAGGGGAATTAACCTCAAACATAAGTGCACAAATGACCTAGAAACCAATAAAAACTAATTTAATGGCAACTATTCATCCATTAACCCTTAATTATTGATTTTGGAAGGTTTCAGATGACAATTTTAAGGTAAAAACGTGGGTACAGTAAAATGGTTTTCAAAAATACCAAGTCCTATCCCTTCCCTGCAAAAGGCCACCATATCTCCCACCTCATTACACCTATCAAACCAATTATATTCAGCCCATATATTACAAAATATTCATAAAAAATCCATCAAATCCTCTTTAAATCCTCACTTTGAGAATAAATCTATCCAAGGAATCCATTTGGTGAAAACTAAAAGGAGTTACCAGATTAAGAGGTAACACTCTCCCTCAAGCTCCTATCTTTTACTTAATTTCTCCACCACCTCAATTATTATTATTCCATTATTACATAGAAACATTAGTATCCTCCATATAATAATATATTTTTTTGATATGTTTTCATGTTACACTTAAATACACTTCCATCTAATGTGAAACAAACATTCTTTTTATGTGCACGATGAACTACCACCTCACAAAACGATGATTGTTCATTATTCCATTACCACCTTTCATGATGATAATTATAATGGAAAATATATTTTTAAATAATATACATTATATTTATAGTTTATTTAAGATTATTTAATTATTTTATAACACTATCCTATATAATTTCCATCTTGTGTAAATATGATAATTTTGTTCAAGGAAGTGTGGACAACCACCCCCTCAATGTGATGTGATTCGTTCACACACTACATGGAGTGTGTTAAGTATATTTTTAGGGAACATTTATGATATATATGACATGATTATTTTACTATAAGGATATTAAATACATATATATACTTATATATCTTTTTATTTCTTTCTTTCTACATGAAGATAAAAATGGAAACAATGTTTATGCATACATACTACTTACCATCATAATGAATAGTGTATTCCATTTCATACTTATATATTATATATATTATTATAAGAAAACAATAATGAATATATAAGATATTTATATCATGGTTTAAATTTTTTAAATTATGATATAACTTTAAGGACCAATGATATAACAAATTATGACACCTGTAACGAATAAAGAAGATATTACCTGAAGTGAAACCTTAAAATAGATTTGTTAACAAATGGGTTATATAATTACATAATAAAACCATATATGGTATCAAATATAATAATATTATTTTTTTAAAATGGTTATAATAAACTTATATTTGTTATACTTGAATATTTTTTGAGTACAATGAGAGTCAAGACACAAAGTAATGGATTTTCATCTCACTTTTTAATTCTATGAGATACATGCCTTAATCACCACTCATTTTTTATATGGAGTACATACTAAAAATGAATGTATTATTTTATTATTATCCTTTTTCTTATGTTTATTTATCTATACATATTATTATCTATACTTCATGGGGGTTTATAGTTCAAATGTTACAAACTTATTAGGGTAGTTTTGTTATAATTTGCCATCGTTTTGACACAAGTTTTGTAATGCACCTAAATTCTCTTGTGAGTTGTATATAGATACATTTGATATATCCTCTCATGAATTTAATAATTTTTTAAAAAAAAATTATTCTACATTTAATTTCATTTTCTTAAATGGGGAGTATTATTCAATGTTACCAAATGGTAAGAGTTTATTTTAAACAATCTCATTATTTATCAATATTGTTTATGATTATGTTTCCATTGATAAAATATTATGATAAATTTATCAAGAAAACTATTGAATTTCATTCTCCTATATGTTTTCATGATATAATCATGTTTTAGTACCATTTACCACTCTTTGGTTCTAAATATAATTAAGAAAATGTTTCTAGGAAAACCTGACATTATTTCTCTTTTTTTTCAGAAATAAACTTAAATGAAAATCTCTTATTTAAAAAAAATTCAAAAAAATATTTTTAAATGATATTTTAAGATTATTTTCAAATTAATTGGATAAATTTTATTTTAAATGATTTATTTATGACTTTTCAAATATATTTTAAATAAACATTTTTAAAAAATGTTTACATGATTTCCTTATAAATTTTCAATCATTTTCAAAGAAGAATATTTTCAAAAGGATTTCAAGAATTTTTTATAAGATTTACATTTTTTTCAATTAAAATAATTTCCAAATGTTTTCAATCATTATTAATATGTATTCAAAATTGTTTTCAAGGAAAAAAATTTCAAAATTTTTTGAATACCTTTTTATTAATTTTCAATTCTATTTTCAATGAAAATGTTTTCAAGCATGCATTATACTTTTTCAAAGTTATTTTCAAGGAAAACAATTAAAGTGTTTTTAAGATTATTTTATATGTTTTCAAGGAAAAATATTTTAAAATATTTTAAATCATCCTTTATATGATTTCGAGGTTATTTTTATTAAAAATCTTTTTAAAATGTGTTACATTTCAAAATAATTTTTTCATGAAATGTTTTCAAAAGTTATTTCAATTATTCCCCAACTAAGATGACATACTTTGGTGTTAATAATTTATTTATGGTAATATTATCCAAGATATCCATTCATGTTATTTTCTCTAAATGGTTTTTTTTTCATAGTGTGATGTTTATTAAACCTATTTCAATTTAATGAGTTATATGATTATGAAACCTGATTCTCTTTCATTAGTTATATGTTTATGAAACCCAATTTTATTTCAAAGATTATTTTTATAGGAAACCTAATTCTCTTTCATGGGTTATATGTTTATGAAACCCAATTCTATTTTATAAGTTATATTTCTATGAAAACCATTTCTCATTCATGGTTTATATAATTAAGAACCCACTTCATTTAACTAGTTATGTTTTGATAAAATGAATATAAAAATTATCTATTTTACATATTTTATTATATGACTACATGTTTAGGATACCCATTACATTTCATGGGTTATGGTATGATTTTTTATGATTTTTTGGTACATATATGAATGATTTAACTATGAGATGGTTGGGACCTATGTATCCCACCAAGGCATGGGTTAAAGATTTATATCGCATGAGACAGACAAGGATGGAATGGGGAGTGAACTCGATTCAGTATTATAGGGATTGATTGAGAAGTGAAATCGATTCACTATTACATGGCCGAAATGTGGAGTGAAAATAGTTCAGCAATATAGTGATGGAATGGGGAGTAAACCCAGTTCAATAATGTACTATGTCCACTAAGATGGAATTGGTAGTAATGTCTTGACTACTATAGAAATCATTCTATATGGTTTTGTGTATTCCATAATTCCATGTATTATTCATATGTAATGATTTTATGGATTTTGTTATTTATTTCCATATGATTCATGTATTACTAACTGAAATTATTTTTTACACGATTCATGTTTATGATCTTTAATATGAAGGGTGTGTTCTTATACTATTAAGACCAAGTTCTCAAACCCATATAATCAAGTTTATGCTTACATGTCCCCCTTGATTACACTTACTGAGCTTCTTAGCTCGCCTATTTTTAGGTTTCCTTCCCTAGGTTTTGAATATATGTTTTATTTAATATATGTCTGATAAGGGTGATATTCATGAATAAACTAGTGGGATATAATGTAGCTTGCTTACGTTCAAGTGTTTATTTTCCATGTTTCCAAAGGAACTAAACTAATATGGTCTTTGGGCATCTGTTTGTATAATGTTTTAAGTATTCTGAAAAATTAATGTAATTTCTAGGTACATTATGATTGGGTCATTATATTATGTCTCTTCCATTGATTTAATATTCTCCCATCCATATTCTTAATGCATGATAATGTTGTCTCCAGAGGCTTTGAGTTATTCCAAAACATCATTCCCCCTATTAGCACACTTTTTTTACACTTAATTCGAATTGACACACACTCCCTGTGTTTGAATGGTCCATCCACATAAGGTGATGATTCATGGCCATAATCGGCTCACCTCCCGCTTGGGTACATCTCCCAGAGGACTCACCCCATCATCTTTGAATAGATTCCCATTGGTTATAGCGCATGGACTGTAGACACCATGAAATGTGTTCCATGAACATTTCCGTAGAGTGAAGATCTGATTATCTAATAGACAATAAATGTCAAGTATGGGTTGGGATTTTTTCACCATGATGAAAGAAGATGCGGGTTGGATTTTGATGTGCCTAAATACTAATCCATACTGATGGATAAGTGGAATGATTTACCCATCCCGGAGTAGGCAATGGATTTCCAAGATCAATGATGAAAAGGTGTTGATTTATTAAATTTAAATTTAAGAGTTTCTTACAAGAAGACATGGTGTATTTACCATATCAATAAGTATATATCTATTGAAGATCTTAGATTTTATTGGTCATGGATCCCAAACAGACATACAGATCAAAAGTTATGGCACTCATAAGATGGATAAATTTCACAAAGGTAACAACACGGAGGACCTATGTGGGGGACCTACGTTGAGGACCTACATGGAAGTCCTAAGTGGAAAAACAATTTCTACACCCCTACGTAGTAAAGATATGAAGAGGACCTGTATGGATAACTTCACTTCGAGCAGGTCCCCTCCATGCATATAAACAAGACCCTTGGGCTCCCCATGTCACAAGTGGAAAAAGATAGAAGAAGTCCCAAAGATCCTATTGTGTAGGTAGTTCTTCAAATCCCCCCAAATTATCTTATAGAACTCCATAAAACATGAGAGAAGATATAATTAAAGGTGAAAAAGTTGTTCAAATTCCCATGAGGGTCTAGAACATATGGAGTTGCACTAAGGACCTACATGGAGCACCTACGCGAGGCACCTTGGTGGAGCACCTACGCGGAGGAGCTATGCAAAGCACCTATGTGAGGAACCTTGGCGAAGAACCTGCACGGTTCACCTACATGGCCCACCTAAGAGAACTCGCTACTCTATACCACGAGCGGATGCATCCCCTCACCCCCACTCAGGATCAGCTTCAGGCTGCTGTACCACCCCTTTAGGGCGGTCACTTCACTTCCATCATTGATCACAATGAAAACTGGAGAGTTGCACCGTGAACTTTTCGGGTCCGGTCGACAGAATTTTCCATTGCACCCTTTCGTTGGCACAACTTCAAACCCCAAAATACGATGCTTTGAGAAACTCCATCACACTCAATGAAGTTCCTTGAGTTGAATTACTCCTCTTGTTTCCTTTCACATGTGACAAGTTTGGACTCTCCATATGGATTCCTTGAGTACCTTGATTCGATACACTCCTCATGAAACTCCTCAATCCTCATCACCTGAATCCTATGCCATGTTAAATCTCAAATGGGAATCCTCCTTAGGAGAAAGACCCAACCAATTCCCAATTGGAAATCCTCCTTAAGTGTAAGCCCCAACCAATTTCAAATTGGAATCATCCATAGGAGTAAGCCCCAACCAATTCCCAAATGGGAATCCTCCTTAAGAGTAAGCCCCAACCAATTTCAAATGGGCATCTTCTTTAAGATTAAGCCCCAACCGATTCTGAAATGGGCAACCTCCTTTGGATTAAGCACCAACCAATCCCTTAAGGGAATCCATCCTTGTGTAATCCCATATCCTTTCAAGTGGGAGGTTTCAGTATCTCTCCTCTCTAATTTCTTCAACTTCTCTCTTTCCTTACATTAGACCCTTGTCCAACAAAAAGTGAACAGAGGGAAGGCTCATCACCACTCCCTTTTCTACAGGTTCCTCGATCTCATCCAACATGGCCGCCATAGGCACACCCTCTTCCACTAGAGGATAAGAAAATGTGTGGGTGCCTTTGTTGAATCTTTGACATCCTATTGTTTCTCACACTGAGCATGACTCACGTGGGCATAGAGATTTATTACGATCAAAACATTTTCACAACTTAATTAATTATGGGAACTCTGATTCCTATCATAATTGAGATACACAGGAAGCCTTCTTATAGACCAAGCTCACTGTATTTCCTGTTCAGTAATTCAACTTAAATTCTTATAATCTGGGCATCTTCCTTAGGAATAATCCCCAAATTAAACCCCCAAATCATCAATTCATCCTTTTCAGGAAGTAAGCCCACCCATTTTCTCAATGGACTACACTCTCCTATGAGATTTATCAGACTATGTGGGATTTGATTCCCATCCACATGGGATATGTAGGAATCCCTCTTGTGGTTAAAACCTAACATTTGAAATTAACCATGTTCTCTTTGGTCTATATTCCAAACAAGGCCTGATCTTACTTGGAAACCCATATCCTTTCCAAGTTCCTTGGGCTGATTTGGTATAAGTCCCACAACAAAATTTTACTAAGAAACTTTCACTTAGATGTCCTTATGAAATGACATTATTAAACGGTACGGTTAGGTCATTATCACATGACCTTAAAAGGTATGATGTGTCCCATTAAGCAGCACCAAACTATGAGGGGTCTGATTCCTTCCACAAGGATACATTGGTAGCCAATTTTATGGGTATGATCCCAATATCAAAACAAATATTCGTCTCACTGGAAAATAATAAAGCCCAGAGTTCCCTACTGAGTGGCTCAAAAACTAGTATCATCATAACGATGATTAGAAGAATATCTAAATATTATATTAGTGGATACCATTGATGGACAACCTCCAATACATATGGATATCTATATTAATGAATAACCTCAAATACATACAGATGACTCTAAATTTTATACATGTTAATAAGTGATTGAAAATTTTTAGGGAAACTTATGATATACATGGTAAAAAAAAGTATTCCTGAAAATATCTTAAATTTATCAATAGAGTGCCCAAGTAGACAATAATTCCCCCCAAAAGGGTGTGATGTGTCCTACTTCCCATCATCTTGACCAAATCACATTCCTATATATCATAATTTTCACACTTAATAAATTCCTACCACTAGAAATTTGCTCTCTTTTGGATAAAGAACTGTTGGTTTTTTTGGATCCCTGAATAAATCCAATGGAAAATTCATGGAAGCAGTGGTTCTTAAAACTTGAAAACATGTTTCAAGGAACTACAAAACAAAAATGGTGAACCAGACCTACATACATAACCACATTAATAATGTCACCCACCTGGAAGGTCCCTATTAATTGATAAAGGAAGGATAGAGAAAGGAATCAATCACACATGTATCCATCTATAAGATGCATCTTTAATGGAGTTTATTATTATTGTTTACCTTTTTCTCAGAACTCCCATCCATCCAAAATTGATTTCTTCAAGATGACATATGTGAACATCCAGACCACTTCTCAAAATGGATCCTCATCAACAGGAATTATTCCATCACCCACCTAACATCTTCAACGTTGGGTATCCAACATGTTAGTAAGGGAGTACCATCATCACAGTACAATCCCAACCATGGAGGCTGCCCGAAATTCCCTCTAGGTCAATAACAATCCTTGATCAAACTACCAAAAATGACTGAGGATCAAGAAGCAGACGGTGCCAACCACATTCTTCAATCATTTCCGTTCTTTATCCCATGAATACAATAACCAATCCATCCTATACTATAGGGAGGTGGATCAAGTGGTCACTCAATGAATCAATTTAAAGTTGTAGGGGTCCTTCCTGAGGACTCCCACCAATAATCACCACAAGAAGAATCGTGCGGCAGTGAACCCCCAACCTAATGGGGGGTGTTGTCTCTGGACGTTTTTCCATGTCCCTCAAACCCGGTAACACAAGAAAAACCTCCAGTGACAATGTACGGTTTAAAGGGAGCATGATATTACCTACCCCCCCTTTGTAGAAGTCCATCAACCAAACTTTATGGAAAACAACGAGCGGGCATATACACTCGTACATCGTAAATTCATTGTTCAGTAGAAGAAACCCACCAATATCACCAGAAAAATCTGGTGGAGTACCGTGAATAGCCGCATACAACTGTTTACTAATTATTAGCCAGTCAGAAGGATCATCTGACATCGTTTAAAGAATCTCTCCAATATAATGTGGTGGAAACTGGTAAATAGGTATATACACCCGCTTACAATCTCCAATTCTTACACCATTCTCATCTTCCAGTGTTGAAGGTAGTCCGTTAACCATGCTTGATGAAAAACATCCAATAGGCACATACACCTACCAACGTTCATCAAGCCTGCCAATAGTCTCATTTGGAATCACCCAGAGAAGTTACTCAAAAATCAATGATGAAAAATCTAGGGTAGACCCAAATATATTCCCCATACATGATTACATTCAATAACCATTGATATGAAAAGGAGGACAGTAGTAGTCATATACACCTACTCCAGATACGGAATGGACAGATATTCCCATTATAGCCACTAAAGTCACCAAACACATTTTATTAATGGTGAAAGGGAAAACAAAAATCCCTGCCCATATTCCGAAAGCATGATGGAATATTATAACAACTACTTCAATAGTACTAGGGGAATATACATGTAAATCTGTCCCCACACACTGGATGACACATCGACATGCCATCTCGAAGAAAATACATACATCTCTTCTAGTACAAGAGGATTATGGGGCATACTCCGCCATATCATATGGATTACTAGATCGGGAACATACACCATTTCTAAAAGGAGGTAATTGGTCTATTTTGGTGACTACTCCAAAGAAAGCACATAAAATTTCCCATGATAACTACTTTTCTTAGAAATTAGCCCCAACTAAGTGCAAGAGAGCATCCAATAAAAAATCTCACAGAACAATGTTGGAAAATCAAGAGTCTAGTTGCAATTTGGATCCTCTTAATGCAGGAGTTCTTGAAGCCCTCAGATGTTTATCTATTGCAGCTCAAGATTATACCCTCTCATTACCAAATTATGGGAGTATTAGTGGTAATTATAAAGTTCTACTTTAGAAACATCATCATGAAGGCTTACTTCATGAAAATTCAGTCAATCTAGAGATCCTATCTTTGGATGAGAGCCACGAAAACCCTCTATGTTTCCAGATGACCAAGGATCAAGGGGATTTATCCTTTTCTATAATATACTATGGTGGTACTCCCAGTGATGGAATTTTATGCGAAACATATCTCTATAGAAGTTTTTTTTCATTGTCAAAATAATTCCATAAATTACAATGTAGTAATGAGAAATCCCTTTAATCTCGAGGCACTTTCCAATAAAAAGGTCAGTCATGTTTGATTCCTTATCATTAATAGGTGAAATACATTCTCAACTAGAAGATATATTAAGGTAACAGTTATTCTATTAACCTCTTTTGGGTCGTTTGTCTTCCAATATAGTAGAGGAAAAAATGACTGATTCTGTTGTTTTTAATAAAGCAATCGAGGAGTGTCCACTTTGGTCAGACCAAGTGGAGAAACCTTTAGTGAAAGATGATGAAGATATATTAAACATGAGAAAACAATTTTGTAACGCACCGATCCTAGAAGCCCAGGGTCTGTGCATTATTACATAACATTGGCATGATCACAAAAGATCAAGTTTCGAAATACTGATTAGTTTTGTTGCCTTGGAAGTACTAGATACATCCATAAGGTTTACATTACATCATAAAATGAAAAAATACAACAAAATTGTATCCATATACAACACTTAGATCCCATATACTATCCCTGTAGGTCAGTAATAATATACTTCTTCGTATCCTAGAAATTCAAAACACAGAAAGGGGTGATCTCAGATGCTCAGTAAGGATAACAATATAGCGGAAACTGTCATAAATAATAATAAACATTTAAGGAAATGTATAGAACTAAAACAAAAGCCTTTTAAACATAAACTTCATCATAATTTTGGAAATATAAATCAAAATAATTCTATTTACTAACTCACATGCATATTCTACAAGTCGAATAATCACATGCAATATCAATAGCCTCTTTCATAATGATGGAATGCATAATGCCAGACATTCATAACCACATAGTCAAGGCCTTGTGCCAAGACTACAAATAAGATTTTATCAAGGCCTTGTTCCAAGACACTAGTTTGTTTCATGTGACCTACTGATGCATAAAATAGATATAGTGGGCTCCACCCATCACTTACTAAGTCCAATGAATTTCTCCAATGAAAAGGTTTAAACATAACGTAAACATTCGTATTAAAACTGGCATACGAAATGTCAATATATTATCTGTAAACCATGAATGGTATGAAATGACACATTAATAGGAAAACATATCACAAAACCTTCCATACAATATGGATGTTTTGTATCATAATAAATAAACTTCAAACAAACTTAAAATCCATCAAAGGATGTTGAAATAGATGAAATAAAAACCTTTTTAGATAAATATCTATTTCTATTTTGAAATCATTTAAAAGTCATGAAATTATAAAAGAAAACATTTATATGTGAAAATATTCTTATAATCTTGTAAGGGAAGCTTCGATGATGTTATAATGATGGAAAATATCCGCACCCGCCGTATATGTTAAAAAACATTCTTCCCTTAATTTTGTCAAAAAGGTCATAATGAACCCTGTTTGGAAAACGACGGAAAGATTCCATTAAAAACATATAAGGTAAAATAAGGGTATAAATGACTTTAAACCATTGTCTATTAAATAGTAATTTTTTTTGAAATATATTTTTATGAAACATGGATGTAGATGATAAAGAGGTCCCAGTAGATACTTATGTATAAACAACCTCAGATAATAAAGAGATTGCGAAATTAACCATTACCTTATACTTATCCTTGGTCGATGGTAGGTTAAACTCCTGTATAATGGTGAAATAAATGTTATTCAATTATAAAATAATCATATACATTAATATGATATCATATATGATCTTTTAACATTTCTTTGTTAATAATATCGTAGTATTATCGTCTTTTCCAGTGATACCTGATTCATTTTCCTTTATATGATTTGTTACGTAAGTAATGTTTTTATGGATAGGATGTATCTTATTCATATTTATAATTATATTAAGTCTTTAAAAATTATTTTTAATCATCAAATGAAAATTATTCTTTCATGGATACGATGGGGAATGAATCTCATCGCGTTCGTGGAGACGGTAATCCATACGTATGCATGAGCGACATTATCATTCATTTGATATTAAAATAATTTGAAATTGGATGGTATATCATTTATAAATAATCATAATCATGTTATATTTATTATTTAAATAAATTACACATCATTATTATACCCATCCAAATAATAATGTACTGAATAACAATTACACCACGACGTGGAGACAGTAAGCCATACGTACACACATATGGTGACATGTCATTCAAAGGATGGATAGAATAATGAATATGATTATACCCTATTTATAATAACATCAATGTATATATAAGATACTGGATATATTATTTTAGAATGGAAACAACAAATAAAGAGGATGCGGAAGAAGAATGGAACTTGAAATAGTTGATGAAATATTTACCTCTTCTTTGGGTTATTCCTTTTGATTTGATCAAAAGGGCACTGTAGGTTCGATTTCTACCTAATGTAAGGCATTTAGGATTAATGGATGAGATTTTATAGGGTATTTGGGTAGGGTTTTTTCAAGACAAATGGCTTTGAAGGTGTGAATTTGAGGGAAGGGGGAGAGTCCTTTTATAAGATGGGTGAGGGGCACCTTAGGAAAAGCTAGAAATATTAATTTATAATAAACTCATTTTAGGTTTCTAATGGCTCCAAAATGAATTATTTAAAGTATAAGGTGGGGATGGGTCGAAAAACACTCAACCAATGGGTTTTAGATAGGTTTGGGTCACTACGTTAACATTATCTTTTAGATTAAACTCTTAGTTAAATAGTTAAACATTTACCATGTCTCTTTATATTTTTATATTATATGGTTAATAAACATATTATATACTTACAAGAGAACCCAAAGTGGTTCGTTAATGATACACCTATCATTTTATAAATATTTTGGAAGAACATTATTTTTTTAGGAATATAATTTTAGAAAATAATATAATATTTGTTTTAAAAACTCTTTTATGTCAATTTTGACATATTTTGTTTTTTCTAAATTCATAACAAAATTATTACTTCGAAAAAAATTCATCTAACCAACCCTAAAATGTCATATTAACCTATAAAATTAGTTTAATTCAAAAAAAGTACCAAATTATATTTATTTGGATATTTATAATATCAATTATTTAAATATTTCATTAATTATGTAATTACTACATCATCATTGTGTCATAAATAAATTAAATTATATAATATCAAAAATATATATATAAAATTCCATTATGTAGGAAATATTTTTATCTTTCTAATGAATATTTAGAGTCAAATTTATATTATGTTTATCCCTATATTAAAAATGATTTAGTTAGGAAACATCGAATTTAACACTATTAACTCCTCTTTGAATTAAATAATAATAAATGTCCTAATATAATCGAAGTGGACATAAATGATAATATTTTATTTATAAGGTTGTTTTTGGTCGAATTATACCTAGCCATGAGAATTAGGACAAGTGATAGGTTAATAATATTATTATTTTTACCCTTAATTACCCTATTTACTTTTAACCGTTGTAAATAAAAGTAAAAAGTTACTATTCACCAAAAATTATTTTCATCGTATTGAACCACATTTTAATTACTGATATCAAATGTGTTTCTTTTTTTTTTGAAATTCAAATCATAGAAGTGGTAAAATTATGTTTTTTACAAATTTGGAAATGCTCATAGGAGTTGGGTAAATGACGGTAAAAAGTTCGATAAATTTTATATATCTAAAATCATTATAAAATGACTTCAATGAATTACATTGAACATACATAGGTACTACGTATCTATTTTGACCTAATGTAAATTTAAATAAAGTAAATAATTATTTAAATAAAAAGTTGGTTTTAAACCATAACATAGTGTTTTTCACTATTCATCAAAAATTGAATGTTTTCAGAAAAGTACAAAAAATTCAGCCTATGATATATTTGATATTCAAAATTCAAAAATCATTTCTATTTTACCAAATTCAAAAAATTGAAGTTTCATTAATTAATTTAAAATTATTTCCTGTTGTCAAAACAAATAGCATGTTTTTAGGAAACAATAACTATAAAAATATTGACACTTGTTTATGTCAAATTTCAAATTAAAATTACTTATAATGACCAAAATTGGATTAAATGGTACAAATATAATCTAATTATACTTTCAAACTTTTAAAATTTATAATTTAACACTATAATATTTTTTATTAAAAAAGTTGTTTTCAGTTAAAATATAGTATTTGTAACTATTCACCAAAATATGAAAGTTTTTAGAAAAACCCCAAAAATTTATTCAAACTAAATTCTTATATCCCGATTCTATATAAAAAGTTTATTTTTTCAAATTGAATATTTAAAAGTTTCAAATATTTTTTTTTAAAATGTTTCGCGATTAAAAGGCGATAAAATTACATTTTTTTAAAAATACATCTTTCATTAAAAAAATGAATTTATGGTTAAATTTTGTCTATGAAAATAATAATATGGATTCTAAAATTATAAGGATTATATAAAGTTCAAAATTAAGTTAACACTATTCATAAACACTTTTGAACAGCTAGTTTGGTAAGTCATGGTGGTCTTGAACTCGGTGTTTCTTGTAGTGCATGTTATTGAATTACTTTGAAGAAATAACGTACTATGAAATCTTGGGGTGTTACATTCTTCCCTCCTTCAATAAATTTCATCCTCACAATTTCAAATTTTTCTTCAAAAATAAATGGTAAAAAAAATAGAAAAATACCTTTCTGGAAAACCCACATCAGAAATTGGGTTAATAAAATTTTGTCTTAATAAGAGGAAAATGGAAATGAAAGGGTATCCAACAAATTATGATCTTGATTAAGAGAAAATTGGAGGAAATTAGAGACACATAATTGGAGGAAAAAAGTAAATATTTATAGGGAGTGATTGAGGTCATCAATCACAAATAAGTTTAAAATTGAGGGCCTCAAATCCTTCAATCTATAATGATTTAAAATACCAGTGGTTCAGCAAAACATAAGGAATCAGGATAACACATTTTTTGTTTTAATATCCCTTTACTAAATTTTATGAATTAATTTACCCATATAATAAGTGGAAAAAAATTATATATATATACTTGACCAGTATAGTTTCATCCTTCAACTAATTATTACCACAAACTTATCTTTCACTCCAAAAGATTTCAAAAAAATATTCTATTTATCCTAATCTTAAAGGGTTCAAAAAATAATGAATTTATTAATCACCTTTCGTACACTTTAAAAAAACTATATTATACAATCCAGGGACATCACATAGTTCAGTGGTAGGAGATAAATCCCAATCGCCCTATGGTTGTGGGTTCGATCCCCGCAGCTTTGTCCGATGCGACAGATTGTCACACGGTTTATGTGTTGTACTTTTTATAACAATAAAAAAATAACCTTAATAATAGTATTTAATTTCAAACTTAATCAATTCCAACCTTTATAATTATCCAAAATAATTCTATCCAAACTTACCGTCCAAAGTTTATATGGAAGTTAAACACAATGGAGATCCTTTTTCCCTTGTAATAACATGTGAACACATTCATCATGGGTTATTTTAAAACATGGTAACACCCCGAATTACCATAAAAACTTATTGATTACATTCATCCTCCCTTATACTTTATATAATACTAGATATATTCGTTATATCCCAAAATTTTGAATATTCCAACAATGATGAAATTAATAAAACTATTAATCAGTTCCAAGAAAGTCAAGAATATCCAATATAATTTACCCAAATCAACCATCTATTATTCCAAAATCACTACCTCATTATCAAGACCATATTAAGGATTACCTTTCCTTCAAACATGTATTTTCCAAAAAATGTATCTTACTATTAAGTCACTTTTCTTAGAACCATATAATCTCAAATCCTCAATAAAATAGTACTACAATACAATCCTTATTTATCTCCATAATTCATATAACCAGTATATTGCTGATACAACACTCAAATGAAATAATTCTATAATAACAACATAAGAACACTAGTCATTCCTATTCATCTGAGGTAGTATCATAACTTTATTATTATCCAATAGCATCATTTTCGGTATACTCTGATGATTGGGACATTGATTCGCATAGTGTCCCAACTCATTACAGATGAAGCATTGTACATTTGAAACTTTTTTCTTACCCTTGAAATCACTCACATGGTGTCCGTTTTCTCCACACATATAACAAACTCCCATTCCCTTCAATAATTTACCAAGGTGATTCATTCCATAGTTATCACATATGGGAAAATACTTCTTTTCCATCTTCCATTTATCCATCTTTCTCTCTTCCATCCTTTTCTTATCTTGCTTCCCTTCAAAGCCATAGGACTCAGAGAATTATTTACTTATCTTATTAACACATGATACTATTTCTTCATATGTTGAGAATAAATGGGAGACTATTCCCCTTATAAATGTTGTCTTAATACCGTGAAAGATATGACCCTTCTTACTTTTTGGATCATACATATTGCTGGAGTTTTCATTCCTTCCACTCGGCACCATTTCTATATAATGGCATACACTGGGTCAATTTATGAATTGCAATGAATAATTCCAATCTTGAAAAATACGTAAAGTAAATTGAATAGTTTACGGATATAATCCATAATCATAAAAATGTTTTCATTGAGGAAGTATATACTCATAAAGCCTTCATAATGGTTTGTAAAGAAAATGAGAATTATCCTAAGAATATTCCCCAGGAGTGTTGTAACCAGAAGTGCAGCAAAGTCTGTTATCATGCACTAGTTCCCGTTCAAGTCTAGCTCAAAGTAGTGTTTTCGGATTTTACCCTTAGTTACATCTATTCCAGAGCTGCCTCTACCTGCTCATATCTAGAGGGGGATGCATTACTTGGAAAACTCAAAAAATCTTAACAATAACAAAATTCTAGGAAGATCCTCTATACTAATCCTCAAGGTCTATATTAGGGATATGTTCTCTAATCAGAGTTTTTCTAAATCTATATTTCAAGGTTTTTACTAAACTTCCTTTGATACCAACTGTAATGGCCTGACCCCAGAAGCCCGGAGTCGGTGCATTATTAAATAACATTAGCATGATCGCTGAAGATCATGTCTCTAAATACCAATTAGTATAGTATACTTGGAAGTACTGGATACATTTGTTGGTGCCAAAATGATTGAAGAAAAATAAACGGAAAAGGGCACACAAACTGCCCCGCGAAGCCACTATGAGTAGCCCTCCCCAGCACCGCGACCGCTGAAAATCCCTAGAGGCGGACAACTCTGTGAGATCCCCTAACGTTCACGACTCTCCACGAAGCCTAGAAGGCGGAGAGCTCTATGAGATCACTAGACGTTCATGACCCGCCGCGAAGCCCAGGAGGCAGACAGCTCCGCGAGAGCCAATGATGTTCGCGACCCACCACGAAGCCGAGGAGGTGGACCGCTCCGCGACCGCCCTTGACATTCATGACCCACCCCGAAGAAACTCAGCCCCTCTTCACGCCGCATCAGCTCCACTCCACGGCACCCCTTACCTATAAATACCGGGCTCCCCCCCCCCCCCCCCCGAGCCTGATGAACAGACAATCCAACCTTTCTGCTTCTCAACTCGCGAATCACGGAGCTCCCATTGCTCTACAAGTCAGGAGCTTTGTAAGGTACTTTTGCTTCGCGAGGGGCCTCTATCTTGTCTCGTATTGAGCCCCTCTTCCGAGAGGGATTCCCTTCGCAGAGCCCACGGGACTTCGCGGTGGAAGGGGATCCCCAAGGGGACCTGGATCACCACGAAGCTTATATGCTTCGCGAAGCACCCCTCTTGTAGATATGATCCACATGCCATGGAAGGATCACTGTACTTCGCGAAGCACATCGTTTCACGATGGCCTGCTTTGTGAGGATCCTTTGCTACGTGAGGCTGTGCTCCGCAAATGTCCTTCCACTTCGCACAACACCTCCCATTTCACCTTTTCCCCATGCTAAGGGTAAGGCACACCACATCATGAATCACACTCCTTCACAAGTACCCTTTACCACGTGGAGCAACAGAGCTCCACAAGGCCTCTTCCTATGGACCCCTCTGATGGGAAAATCCCTTTCTTGTCCAACCCTCCAGGTTTGCACGATGTAATTTCAAAGTCCCCTGGATGACACCGCCCATTGCGTTTCTTTTCCTCAAGCTCATTCACATAGGCATGCTAACGGTTATTTCTTCTTCACTTAGCCATGCTAACATGGACCCCTCGATGGTTCGCTCCATAACACCCCCGTCATGGCCTTACGGGTGCCTTCCCTTCCCCAAGGAGTAGAGGGTACCGGTTATGTAAGTCCTATGGGTGCGGAGCTAACCCACCTCATCCGAGCTGCAGGACGTTAAACGACCAAGCACCTTCATCCTCAACACATGACGTTAAACTGTGACCTCGCCTCGTGCCCCACACACAGGGTCCTCCCACCCAGGACAATCTCCACACTCACTTGTCTCCACGGGGATGGGATCACCCACCACATGGGATGATATCCTCCTTTTCATAGTGGCGTCTGTCCGTGGGTAAGTGCATCCACCTTGGTGTAATCCCCCATTGTTCTTTCCGAGAGGCAAAACCCTTGCCTCTACTTACTTCCTCGGACCTTCATCCTAGAGTAAGTCCCGACACCATGGGTCGATCCATGTGTAAGCCCCTCTTCACTTCTCATGGATGCACCATTCATGACGTGATCGTCAGGTCTCTACCACATTTTGTTTCTCACACAGAGCACGACTCATGTGGGCTTAGAGTAAGCATTGACCATGAAAATTACCCCATCCCGCAGGATATTAAACTGTATTCCGTCCCGCATGACATTAAACTGTATGTCGTCTAGCATGAAGTTAAACTATATGACCCTTCCTGTATGATGTTAAACTATATATCTGAACTATGTGGACTTTGATCCATGTTAAGGCATGGTACGTAGGAAGCCTCATGATGTTCAAGCCCACCACCTGGCCATTCCTTCACGTCAGGTTCACCCCCATCATGCATGATGTTAAACTTTATGTCATCCCATATGACGTTAAACTGTATGCCATCCCACATGACGTTAAACTGTATGTTGTCCCACATGACATTAAACTGTATGCCATCCTACATGATGTTAAACTATATGGTGTCCCGAATGATGTTAAACTATATTCCTTCCAGCCTAACGTTAAACTGTATACCCGAACAGTGGGGACTTTTATCCGTGCTAAGGCATGATACGTAGGAAACCTACACGAGGTTCAAGCCCCACCATCTTGGGCCGTCTCAGAGTGTAAGCCCCAATCCATTGGACCAAGGTCCATCTTCACGTCGGTTCTCCGACACGCCATCCCGAACGACAGGGAATTTTATCCATGCTAAGTCATGGTACGTAGGAAGCCTCCACGAGGTTCAAGCCCCACAACCATGGGTCGTCTTAGAGCGTAAGCCCTATCCAACCTGAACTACGGGGACATTGATCCGCGTCAAGGCATGGTATGTAGGAAACCTCCACGAGGTTCAAGCCCCACCACCTTGGGCTGTCTCAGAGCATAAGCCCCATCCAACCCAAACTACATAGAATTTGATCCGTGATAAGGCATGGTACGTAGGGAACTACCACGAGGTTCAAGCCCCATCACCTTGGGCCATCTCAGAGTTTAAGCCCCAATCCATCAGACCAAGGTCCATCTTCACGTCAGTTCACCGACATCCATCCCAAAATACGGGGACTTTGATATGTGCTATGGCATGGTACGTAGGAATCCTCCATGAGGTTCAAGCCCACCAATTGGTCATTCCTCCACGTCAGGTTTTCCCCCGTCCCGCATGAAATTAAACTGTCTTTCTGATCTACGCAGACATTGATTACCCGCCATAGGGATATGTAGGAAGCCTCTACGGGGTTCAACATCAACAACTATATCTCATACTGATCTCTCCCTTGATCCCACATGTCTCGGGAAGATCATTCCATCACCCAAAGGTTCCATTTCCTCTGGGTCCCATTCAAGAGTCCATTCTCACAGGTCGCCTCCTTAGGTGTCCCACTGTATCATCGAACTACACAGACTTTGATTCCCCACCACAGGGATACGTAGGAAGTCTTCTCGAGACCCAAGCCCAAAGACACCATCCATCCCGATCTTTACCTGGGCCTCCACATCCCGATGAGATCATTCCACTTCATTCCCCTCCATAGTATCCAGGAAGTCTGCCACACACTGGCCCAATATCGGTGTTCCCTCAAGGGGTTTTTTAAACTGATCCACTATAACTAGTGTTCTGATCACCCCGATCCGTCTCCGTTGGACATTAAACTTGCGGTATTCCCTATGTTAAACATGGGAAGCTAAGGAAAACATCATATACAAGCATGTGGCATACAATTACCCATATTTGACGTGGGATGCCTTGGGCTCCCATACCCTCGAGAAGCCCTATAATAAGGAGAATAAAATCTGATGCACCAGCACCCCAGTGCCCAGACACGTCAGCGATACCCCAATGTGACTACTCCCCCAACTGACGGTTGCTGCCCTAACTGGACCCCTTGGAATTTCCTGAAAGAAGAAGTGTAATTAACTGGTGTCCATGAAGATATGGCACTGTGAAGAGTTTCACCAACAATGTATTAAATCTATGAGGGAGACCTAGATTAGGTGATGAATTTCGAGGAGGAATCCATGGAAGGAAGAATCAACATCACATCATCCCATTTCGATCAAGGAGAAGACATCCTGAACAAGGAGCGAATGTCGACCGCCTTTGGAAAGCGAGAATGTGGGGAAACAAAATCCATGCATGTCACGCTCAAGCAGACGGACGCGCACTTCCCAGTGAAAGCGTCTGAATTAGAAATGGTGAACTCGATGTGAAATTCTTCTCCTCAATGTGGAGATTAGTAATGTTCGGGGAATCCATGGATTGATGTGTCACTAGATCCAGATATCCGGAACTGGGTCCTTCCAAGGAAATAACGGGCCTGGCGTGAAACTCACCAGAAGTTGGGGCAGTCAAAATGCTGGTCATCTTGGTCTGCAACGTTGTCAGTGCGGATTCCTCTTATCGTTCATGGAAGACAGAATGGTGTTGGGGCACTGGGCATCAATTTCTTTTTCTATCAGTACTAATGAGATGATTTCCCTACAACAATGAACCCAACTGATGCATCTAGAACCTGATCACCACCTGCCCACCGACGCAGGGGCAGTGGCAATATCAATGCGGAAACCCTGCACGGTTCTACCTCTTTTATGATGGCCTTGACTGCTGCGACTACTGGGTGCCCACAACCTCTCTCGCCATCAAAGATTATCTAATGAAGGGTAATCAAATACCTTGTATGTATGTAAGAGGAGGAAGGGGTCATCCCTACAAGGGAGATGGCCTACCTAGATTTAGAGGCATCTGCGCCTCGCCGTCAACACTTCCCCCAAGGGCCGTGCAGGAAGCCGCTGCTCCCCACTCCAACCTTCAACCATTTCGGGAGCCTCTCCCTTGAATTCCTCCATGACTCCATGCCCTACGCTGATGAAGTAGGGGATGTTCAGGCCAGCTCGACCAAAGTTTTGTCCCAGGGGTAAACAGCGAGGGCCCCAACCAGGTCGCGCCAGCATTGCCACCCAGTTTCCCGAGCTGAATAGTAGGTAGACTACATACCTGCACCACTGGTACCGGCCCGACTGACCCGATGCCAACGTTGGGCACAGGCCAAGAGGGCACCCACCAAGGGGCGTCAACGTCAGTGGCAACTATGTCCCAACCCATCACTGATGTGCATAATCAACCACATGTATACGCCGAGCAGGGAAGCTATATGCCCAACCAAGATCGAGGAACCATCCACACCACATGCAGGTTGGGTCGACTCTCCCGGTCGCAGGCACAGGTAGTGGACACTGCGGACTAACCCGCAACAATGCCACCCAATAAGGAGGCCCTCCTCGTGAAACTACCATGGAGGACACGTGCCATTCTTTCTCCTAGGCCCAGCACGGAGGTATGCCCCGTGCCACCTTTGACTCTAATGAGGGCCTTCCCCATGGTAGAAACACGCCACATGGGAGCCTCTCCCATGCTCATTACACTAGGTATGGAGCCAACCCTCCAGCCAAGGATCGCCGAGGTGGGGAAGTTGCACATCTAGTCAGTATCTGATGTGAGTACCTTCCTCACGCCCTCTCAGCAACCGACGGAGGTCCTACCCATCCTAGAAACCTGAGTGGTGGAGATCAACTTCACTTCTCTAGAACCCAGCATGGAGGTCCTACCCGTGTTCGGTCCGATCAGCATAGAGACCTGCCTCGCACTGACGTCACCAAGGGAACCTGGCATGGAGGTCCTACCCGTGCTCCCCCCTGTTCTAGCGGAGGTCCTACCCGCACCAGCATCTAGCACGGAGGTCCTCCCCGTGTCCCCTTTGACATCTTCCCCTGTGCTCCTCGCTCCTCGGCCCACTCAGGCGGAATTACTTCCCGCCACAACACTAGTACGGCCGAAGGACCTCCTCATGCCGGGAATCTCCCCTTCCCCGAAGAGCCACTCCGGGGCATGAAGGTGGGTCATATCTACCGTAAGCGGAACACCGAAAAGATTCTAACTAAGATCAAACCGGTCTATTTCTCAGATTCTGAAGCGGAGTACGACTCAGCGGTGGAACCCTCCCCTCGGTCTTCTGTGTCAAGGACCGGGGCGAGAACAAGGTGCATCAGCCTCATCCTTCCGAAGTGTGATGTAAACCAGATCCCCGTCTCTCTTCGCAGGTACGTCCAGGAGGAGGAAATTTTGGGAATCCCACAGGTTTCGACCTTGCAGTCGCCACCTTCATCACCAGAAGAGCCCTCTACCTCAACCAGAGATCACAAAGAGATACTTTGGTGACTAATGGTGGTTGAGCAGTAGTGTGAAACATTACCATCAACTACAGTTTCTGCAGCAGAAACTATGGAAGTCATCCCGTTGTATCGTGACATTGTGGCCAAGTCACCACACTCCTCCAGGGATGGCCTAGAATGCGGTGGTCAGTCGGCTCATTTTCCTTATTCTCCACCACCCAACCTACTGTCTCAGTGGTCCACCTCAGTACCATTGCTGGTTCCTCTTCCACCTCCGGTCGATGAGTGGGGAAACACGAGGCTAGACCCTTAATCAGAGTCGAAGTGCTTCTGTAGCATTCTTGCAGCGGGGCACTTCCCCAAGATGTTCTGGCCCGCAGCAGCACGATATTTCAGTATAACCGAGTCCCTCACCCCAGAGGAAGTTGAGTGTATCTGTTACACCCTCTATGAGATGCATTTGATTCTCTGTCATCATCGCGTGGTGTATCCAAGGAGCCAAGCGCATTTTGAAGACATTAGCGAGCAATGTCATCTGGTCAATCTGGCCACATTCTTGGTGGCCCGGTGCCCCACGTCACAAGGTTTTCGTGAGGCCCTCCAGCTACAGTGCGTTCAGAGTATTAAGGAACTCCGCAACATTATCAGGGAGGATAACCCACATGTGCAAGTCCGTGGTTGGTGGAAGTATGTTGCCCCCCTCTTAAGCCCTATCTGACGACAACCCGACTCGCTATGTGTTATTGAGGACATGCCCCCAGGAAGGGTCATAATCCACTTGATTGACGTCATTGACAAGGAGAACGTCTTGGAGTTTCTTGATGGAGAAATACCCCTAGAGGATGTGCCACCACTGTTGGACCCATCAGGAAGGATTAATCATCAGTAGAGGAACCTATTAGGCCTCCCTTACGCCCACCGAGTCGTTGGTACTCAGTCAGAATGTCGGTATGAGAAAATAGCATGTCAGAGCTGTCAACCACTCCGACCCGTCCACCTTAGTGAAGAGGATAGAGGAATACCTCAAGAAGGCCACGTTGCGCCAACAACTTGCTGAGAAGAAGAGGTTGGTTGAAAAACTTCTGGCCGAATGCGTTATAGAATGGCGACCCGACTGTGGTGATCACAGGCCTGTGCAGTAGTGGCAGGAACAATTTCCCCCTGGCGATATGCCTCCGGGAAACCATGATCATACCACTCCCATTGAAGAGGAGAGGCCGGAGCTCATGGAAAGAAGGCACGATACGTCTCACCAAACCCTGCCGAACGGTGTGGAAATCCAAGGAATCCGGCCGGAGTTCCCCCAGCTGGCCCATAGGCCGCACCATGAGTTGCTCCACGAGCTGTTGAACCCATTTACCATGTTGAAGAGATCGACAACATGCTCGTGGTTAGTGACCCCTGCCAAGATAGGGACCCCCACCCAAATGATCTTATAGCGGCACTCATCGCCCGCCTCGAGGCATTTGAAACGCGGCAGCTGGCAGTCCCACCAGATGGTAAGCTGTACCCAGCATGAGTGGATGATATGCATGTGCCCCCAGGTTTTGGGAATCCTACTTTCTCTCCCTTCAATGGGACATGGGACCCACTACATCACCTGGCCCACTTTTTTCAAGGTGTGACCAAATGCTGGGGACTCCAGCACAGCTGGAATCTTCCAAGCTCAGATGTTTTGTGCAGATATTGGAAGGCCCGACATTTATCTAGTACAGCCAGCTCCCCATTAGATCGGTGATAGGATGGGAGGATCTTCGCCAAAAATTTCTATACCAGTTCAGATCTACCACCTAAAATACTAGCATCACCGACCTCTTTAAGTGAAAACAAAGGCCTGATGAGAGAGTCACGGACATTGTCGCTCGGTGGAAGGGGCTCACATTCTCGCTCGATATGCCACTAACTCAGGAGAAATTGTTGACGATGTGTGTAGGGAATGTCAAAACAGAACTGGTTCCCTCCCTGATCACTCAGAACTATTTGAGAGGGTTCTAAGACTTCTCCGATAAGGCCCAGCGCCTCGAGGATGCTTTGTAACAGTCTAGCTAGGAACGTCCGCTGCCCCCTATGATCCTATCATGGAGGGATGCCAGAGCTAATCCCACTGTGGTGGCCCAAATAGAAGCCCCCGGGTGGCTAGAATTTCATGTAGTGGCATCGGCTCCGCAACCACACAGAGGCCCACCACCATAGGTGCAGCTTCCTGCCCAGTAGAGGCCGCCTCAGAATTGGCAGGTCCCCCCGCGCAACGTGCCACCGCCACCTAGGCGGGATAATCAGGCTCCGCCTCCTCAGTAGGCTCCTCCGGCCCCTCGTCAGGGCCAGGCTCCCAGAGGCCCCTTACCAAATAGAATGAATTAGACCTACTCCTTCAAAGAGGCTCAGGTGCTTGGATTTTTTCTTAGTGACTTTGAGCAAGGTATTGTGCTACTGTCTGAATGTCGGAAGCTAGAAGAGGCACATCTTACTGACCACCCAAAGTACTGCCCTTACAACCAAATCCTAGGGCACATCCTCAATCAATGTTATGTGGAACGACTGGACTCATGAACAGTTTGACAACAACATAGTCAAGATGGGCCCGACCCTGACCCAAGTGGCAGGTGTGTTTGTGGGGTCAGAAAGTGGTAGCGATGATGAAAGTGAGTGGCAGAAGGTTCCCAGCTACAAATCCTAGAAGTAAAACAATTAGATGGCTCACAAAGTGGCAGCTCGCACCCATGGTATCATTAGGGCATGACTGAATCTTCCAGAGCCTTTGGAACCTAGAGCCACTACCTTTGTATCATCATCCCAGTCAGCCTCTTCCTGGAAGAGAAAGCATCAGCAGCGTAAGAAAATGCAACGTGCCCCGCCAATGACATTGTCGTCCCGCACTCTCTATAAATTCATTCCCCCTAAGAAGGGGATCCCTCCCAAAATCCACCCAGTCATGGATGATTTTCCAAGTGATAGTCAGAGGTACGCTTCGGTTAACACCATCGAGCTGGTAAATTCCTATATGACTCCCAATGATGGGGAATGCCAGGCGAACCTCCCCAATGTCCCCAACCAACACCAACATTGGCGGAGCGGCAACCATATGAGTCATCAAGGTACGTCAGTCAGCATTTTCATCCAGGCCATGCATGCCACTGAGACCAGACAATAGGCCCTGCACAGAGCTCATCACATGCAACCATCGCATCTGGTGTCCTCATATCTACTTCCCCCACCATTTGTGCTACTGGATAAGGCAGAGCTACCTCGCTCGTACCACAGCCAATCTCGCCCTGCTACAGGACAACCTCATTTTCCCGATCCTAGTCTGGAATCTACTCTTCGGGCCTCGACTAGTGAGTAACAGAACATCATTAGAACTAGCCAGCCGCTAGTCCATACGGCAGGTTTTGACATTTCTCCAATCGCATAACGACCTCCTGTAAGTAGAAGTTCATTCTTGGTGTGGAAGTATGATGTCCTCAAGCACCTGGACGACATCCCAATGAGGCTCTCTATCATTGAGGCTCTTATCTTGTCTTTAGACATGTGTGAGGTGCTCGCCGAGGATTTAAGAAGACCCCTCAAGTTTGATACAGAGGTAGCAACTCCATAAGACTTCCATGCTGAAGCAGTTGGGATTACCGATTGCCAAGCCATCATCTTATTCTCAGGTGAAGACGAAGACCCTCCCATACAGGGGCACATTCTTCCATTGTACATCACTGTCCAGTTCAATGGCGTGGTGGTCCGCTGATGTCTTGTTGACACGGGATATGGGATTAACCTAATCTCGACTCAGACACTACAGAAGCTGGGGTTGTCTGAGGATGATTTAACTCCCTCCAACCTAATAATCCATTGATACGACAGGACTGAGTGGACCCTGGTCATCAAGATCCATTTGAAGTCCCAGTTTGGGGGGCCTAGATTCCAATACTAAATTCATGGTTGTCTCCTAGGACACCACGTACAACGCATTGATGGGTAGGACATGGCTCCACCTGCATGCAGTGGTCCCTTCATCGTATCACCAATGTCTTAAATAATCCCTCAATGGTCGAGTAGGCATGCTTCAAAGAGATGAGTCTCCTTCTGCCTCTTGTGAATCTCGTTATCTGGATGCTGACTATAACAAGAGCAAGGATAAGAAGATTTTGGTGAGTGATATTGAGCCCACCACGGTCACAAATGATCCTTGGGTAGGTCTGGACGATCCCTACATCTTCCCGACCAATCGATTGGAGGCCACAACACCCAACACAGGGAAATACTTTGTTGTCTCTATTACAAGAGTAAGTCATATTCCAAAGTCCAAGAGACGGCATAAAATCACCTCGTACTCATACAAAAACCAGGATTAGGTGATCTCGGAACCTCTTACCCCCGTGTGGTATCAAGATGTCCATCCCATGGCAACAACAATACATCATACTTGTCTGTTTTTCCGAGCTGGAATAAACCGAATCAAGCCAACTCACCACTATTGTTTTGATATCATCATGTGTGGCCCCTTGGGTTAAAGACCAGATGGGATTTCATCAACTGCCCTCAACGCCACAGTCTTAGAAGCATGTGAATCTCACGATATGCTGTCCACTCCGGCCGAGGCTGGCACCAGCCTCCCGTTGGAATTTTCCAACCCAGGAGATGCTTCCCCTACTGGGGATCCCTCTGTAGTTGATGAAGAAGATTTGGAGGATGCTCCCCCCACCTTTGAAGAAGTCCTCTCTTCCACGGTCGATGAGCTGGTACATGTGACCCTTGGTAGCGAGGTAGGTCTGAGACCCACATTGATCGGTGCTGTCTTGTTCCTTGAAAAGTAGCAGTGGCACATGGACTTCCTGAAACAACACCATGATGTGTTTGCCTAGAGTTATGACAAGATTATAGGACTAGATCCTCAAGTATCCGTCCACCGCCTCGGTATCCAGGTAAACCATCACAGGTTCAAGAAGCCTCCCAAAAACATGCATCTGTCTCATGATGCCATGGTTGAGGCCTAGGTTGACAAGCTCATCAGAGCCAACTTCATTAGGGAGGTCCAGTACCCCATGGGGCTGGCCAACATTGTGCCTGTTGGGAAGAAGAACAGACAGATCAGGGTCTGCATCGACTTCCGCGATCTCAACTGCCACTGTCTGAAGGATGATTTTCCCCTCCCAGTGACAGAATTGTTTAACGATTCTATGACCGGCTTCCAAGACCTCTCCTTCATGGATGAGTATTCTAGATATAATCATGTCTAGATGGCCCCCGAGGATGAGGAGTCTACCGCTTTTAGAGCACCTCAAGGTACTTTCTATTACCAGGTTATGCCCTTCGGCCTGAAGAATGCAGGTTCCACCTATCAATGGGCTATACATCGCATATTCAAGCCAATCCTTAGGATATTGGTTGAATTCCATGTGGTTGATTTTTTGGTCAAATCTCTCTAGCGCCAGGACCATCTCAAGGACCTTGAGAAAGTGTTCGGTTTCCTCCATTCCTGCCACCTAAAGATGAACCCTCTCAAATGTGCCTTCGAGGTCACCTCTGACAAGTTTCTTGGCTTCATCATCAGATATCGAGGCATCGAGATCGTCCTAGAGAAGATCAAGGCCAACAGACAGATGTCCCCCTAGCAATATTTGGGTGCTTCGAGGGTTCCAAGGCCACTTAGCCTACATATGCCGATTCATTGCGAATCTATCCAGAAAGTGTAAGCCCTTTTCTCAGCTCGTGAATAAGGGAATAGCCTATGAGTGGGATGAAGAATGTCAGACCGTGTTCTAGGAAGTCAAGCGGTATCTACTGCATCCTCCGGTCATGATGCCACCCATTGCCGAAAAGTCACTGGTCCTTTATGTGACCACCCTCAAATGGTCTCCCGGAGCCCTTCTCGCCAGAATAACAATAAGGGGACAGAGAACAGCCTCTACTACCTCAGCCACATGCTCCCCGATACAAAGACCAGATATTCCCTCATCGAGAAGAGCTTCCTTGTGCTCGTGTTTGCTATGCAGAAATTGCGGCATTACCCGCAGCACCATGAGGTACAGTTGGTCTCTCAGGTAGACCCACTGAAGTACATTATGAACCTCCCCATGTTGATTGGCCGACTAGCACGGTGGGTGATAATCCTCCAGTAGTTTGACATCAGGTTTGTGCCTTATAAGGCTATCAAGGGGCAGGCCTTGGCAGACATCCTAGCTACCCATCCAACCTCCGCAGATCAATCCTTATACCAGGATTTTATTGATAGGAAATCCTCTCAGTTGATCATGTCGTCTCATGTTGGAAAATGCACTTCTACGGTGCCTCCTGGAGCCCACTAGTAGGAGGCTCAATGATCCTAGGTTCAACAGAGTGGGCCTGGGTATCGTCTTGATCACACCGACACAAGCCATTATGCCGTACTCATTTTTGTTGTCAGAAGGATGCACCAAAAATGAGGCAGAGTATCAGGGTCTCATCACTGGCCTCGAGTTGTCCCTTGAAATCATTGTGCCCCATTTACATGTAAAAGGGGATTCTGAGCTAGTCATCAAGTAGGTCAATGGTGACTACATTGTCAGGAAGCCAGAGCTTGTACCATTGTTGGAGTGCACCCTCCTTCTGATGGCTTAGTCCCCTTATCGACTGAAGGTTAACCATGTCCCTCAGTTACAGAATGGTCGAGCGGACGCTTTGCCCGGCTTAGCAACATCACTTGTAGAGCCCGAGCAGGATGATCTGATTATACATGTGGCACACCAGATATTCATTGCCCTCATCACCCTAGAGGATGACGACGGCCTGTGAGTAAGCCATCATACTGCCAGATCCTCCACACCAGGAGCCCCGGGTTCATCAGATGTAGTGGTTGAAATGACTCCCAAATAGAGAGCCCCTTTTTTGAGTATCTCCAAAATTGTTTCCTCTCAGCTGATTGGGACGAGCATGAGCGAATCCTCCACGGGCGCTGTAGTTTACCCTCCAGAGTGGTCCCAGTCTTGAGAAGATCCTCTATAAACGTGGTTTCGATGGTTTTCTCCTCCGTTGCATTCAAGGAGTCGAGATTTCTCAGGACATGCAAGAGGTTCTCTCCAGTTCCTGCGGTGCCCACCTGGCTAGGCCGAAGTTGTCCCATCAGATCCAGAGACTGGGGTACTTCTGGCCCTCTATAATCCGTGATTGTATCAAGTTTTCCTAGAGATGCCACACGTTCCAAGTTCATGCCAACTTCCTACACCGGCAGTCAGAACCTATCCACTTCACCCTGTAATCTTGGCCATTTGTGGTGTGGGGACTTGAGGACATGGGAACATACCCACCAGCAACAGATCTCCAGTGCATGTTCATCTTGACTGCCACATATTTCTTTTCCAAGTGGGAAGAGAAAGTTCCACTCAGGGTGGTCAAGGCCCGTTCCATCGTTGACTTCGAGAGCTCTAATATCATCCACCGGTTTGGAGTCCCTTACGCTGTTCTCACCGATAACAGCACCAACTTCCGAGCAGCCGAGATGAAGAAACTGTACGCCAAGTACAATATCTGTTTGAACCACACCTCCCACTATTATGTGCAGGTGAATGAGAAGATTGAGGAATTCAACAAAACCCCCTCTAACATTTTTGATGAAAATGTTTGGTCAGAGCATGAAGAGTTGGCTAGACAAGCTCCCCAACTCCCTCTGGGCTTATCAAATGACGACTCTCAATTACACCTAGGTGATTCCATATTCCTTGGTGTATGGGGCCAAGGCCATCCTTCCCCTCGAGATCTAGCTGTCTTCGTTACACACTGTAGTCTATGACCACCAAGCGCCAGATAAGGTGGAGAAAATCCATCTAGCTGAATTGGAATCACTTGAAGAGAGTAGGATTTGTGCCCTGCACAATCTGTAAAGGCATCAGAATACGATAGCTAGACTCTTCAACAAGAAGTTTTTCCTCCACTCATTTTTGCAGGGTGACCAGGTATTGGCCCTCCGAGCGCCAATGATCCCTGGCAGGAAAACACCCAAGTTGGAGCCCAAGTGGGAAGGACCTTACATAGTCCACTGGGTTAAACCCAATGGAGCGTACTCCTTGGTGACCATGGATGTTGAGTGCATAACTCCTCCAACCAACGCCACATTCCTCAAGAAATACTTTGCTTGAGCCCCATAGTCCTGCACAACCTTAAACTGGATGGTCCTACATGACCTTAAACTGGCCGATCCTACATGACCTTAAACTGTTCGGTCCTGCATGACCCTAAACTGCACAACGGTCCCGCATGACCCTAAACTGCACAATAGTCCTACATGTCCCTAAACATTACAGCGGTCCCACATGACCTTAAACCATCCGGTCTTACATTACATTAAAACTGTGCATCATCCTGGATGATGTTAAGCTGCATTTTGAGAACTTCGTATGACTTGATTCCCATCCTCCTAGGATACGTAGGAAAACTCAGACGCTTCATCTTGAGCCCAGCCCTAAGCTCTTCTCTTTGACTATCCCCCCTGGGTATAGTTCTCTTAGAGGTTCCTTGCATGATATGGCATTCGCTTCCTCATCCCCAATCATACTAGGATTGTAATGGTCACGTCATGTGCCCATTCCCCATTCTTCTATCCTCCCATGTCCTTACCGCATGACGTTAAAATGCATTTCCATCAAGAACTACTTATGGCTTGATTCCCGTCCTCATGGGATACGTAGGAATGCCTGGAAATTTCGTCTGTTAGCCCAGCCCAAATGCCAGAATCTTCCTCCCGGGTCAAGATATATGGAAAGGGTGCAAACGTTTTCCCCAATTCACATTGAGATAATTTCTACCTGGTTGTACATCCTGCTTCCTATGTACGTTCAACTCTTTTAGAGATGGGTACAATTATGCTTCACTCACTCTTTGACTGGGATTTCGTCACCTTTCTCACCCAGAGGGACCCCCAAAAAAGGCCTAGATAAAACTCCCAAGGGATCTCTTACCATTATGGGCTAATGCCCCCAATGGATTTGGACAACAAATTGATACAAATATCACATTGTGAACAAGGACAACAGTCGACACTCATTTTTTGCTCCCGATTCAGGTCACTATAAGGGGCGATGTGTTTCTAACATGGTCAGCAGATGTCCATGATCATTGGGGCCAACCCAAGATATCCCAATCATCGAGTGTATTGGTTCATTCTACCCCATTATATCTCCAAGCGACGAACCCCCTTTGGGCGGTGCAAACTGTCAGGCCCCTTGGCCTTCTCAGGTCCCTGGCCCTCGTCTTCACTTCAAGATGTTAAGCTGCAAATTGTTCAGGCCTTTCTGAACGAGGCCCATCCCATGGATCTGTGGCCTTTTTGGGTCCCCGGACTAGGTTCTCTCTTAGGGAATGTATGGTGTGGTGTGGGATTATGTACTCGTTCACGTAGGGTTGTTCACCGTATTGTATACATCCCCGGATGCTGTCAGGTTACTCATTGTGCTGTACACCTCCCTTATCTAGGTAATCATACTCCCCTCTTCATCCTCACTACAAGACGTTAAACTATAATTCGGTCAGGCCTTCCGAACTGAGGCCCAACCTCAGGCCCCTTGTAATTTTTGGGCCCATGGACCAGGTTCTCCCTTATGGGATTGTGCGATGTAGTATGATATTATGTCCTCATTCACGTCGGGCTGTTCACCGTGCCGAACACATACCCAGATGGGATACCTTACCCCTCCTCATCCTCACAGCAAGACGTTAAACTGCATGTTGGTCAGGCCTTCCTGAATGAGGCCCAGCCTCAGGCCCCTTGGCTTTTCAGGGACCCCGGCCCAAGTTCCTATTTGGGGTTGTACGGTGTGGTGTGGGATTATGTCCTCATTCACGTCGGTTTATTCGTTGTGTCGTACACCTCTCTCATGTGGGGTATCTAACTCCTCTCTTTATCCCCACTACAAGAATTTAAACTTCATGTTGGCCAGGACTTCCTAACCGAGGCCCATCCTCAGGCCCCTTGGCCTTTCCGGACCACCGGCCTAAGTTCCTATTTAGGGTTGTACGGTGCAGTGTTGGATTATGTCCTCATCCACGCTGGGTTATTCGTCATTCCATACACCTCCCTCATTGGGGTATCCTACCATCAAGTGCCTTCAAGAACTATGTATGGCTTGATTCCCATTCTCATTGGATACGTAAGACTTCCCAAAGGTCTAGACTTCGGGTCCAACCCCATCTCCTAGAAATCACCATTTCACCTTGGCCTCGTGGCCTACCCTTCCCCAGAGAGTGGAATATATGGCGTGGCATGGGATTATGTCCTCATTCACGTCAGGCTTGTAATGACCATGCCATGTACCTCTCTCTCCTGAGCACCCTCGTCGACCCTTTTGGACGGTTCACCAATGTGCCTAAGGGTACTTTGGTTTATTACCTGGAATTTCGGACTCTATTTAAGACATGTTCTCACCCGCTTTTCAGGATTTTTGTTTCCTTTCATCAGGGATTTCATCACCTTTCACACCCTGAGAGACCCCTCATGAATAGCCTGGATAAAACACCTAAAAGCTCTCCTACCATTACTGGCCAACGCCCTCGAGGGTTTCAAACAACAAATTGATACAAATCTTGCGTTGTGAACATGGTCAGCGGTGGATGCTCATTTTTTGTCCCCACTTCAGGCTAACATGATATGGATGCTGTGTTTCCACCATGGTCAACAATTATCCTCCATCACCATGCCAACCCCATTAAGCCCAAAATGTTCATTACACGATTCAAATCCTTCTCCACCTCATCATGTCCAAGTAGAACTTTGAAACTCTTGGTGCTATTCCTCAGTGTGCATCCGCCTGTTAAGAGGACCAAAGATGCGATAGGGGTGTCATTTGGTGCTCCACACTGATTTCCATTTGGAAATCATTCCAGGTATTGTAAAAGACGTCGTCCTCCCTTGTTTCCCACACCGAGTTTAACATACGCGGGCTTAAGGATTGGGTTGTGGTATGTACTTTCTTGGAGGGTTTTCACTCTATCCATGGTCCGAGCTCTAAGACCATAAACTAAGATCTCGTCCAGAACTACGTGTGGCTTAATTCCCATCCTTATGGTATATGTAGGACCATCTGAAGGTCTAGACTTTGGGTCTAGCCCCGTCTCTTAAAGATCTCCTGATCTCCAGGTCACCTAGGTCCCTTGTCCTATCCCTCTTCACCGGGGGGTATATAATTGTGGTACAGGGTTTTTGGCACCATGCCCCCTTCTCCCATGAACCCTCCATCTTTTTTCTGCCCTTAATTTGAGTCCCTCGACCCCTTATAGTGGTTCCCCCATGTGCTAATAGTACTCTGGTCTAGGACGAAGAGTGTAAGATTCAATTTAGGCAAGTTCCTTCCAATTGTCAGGCTTCATGTTCCCCATCATTCGGGCCTCCGTTATCTTTCACACCCAAAGGGACCCCCAAAAACAGCCTGGAATCAATGCCCAAGGTCTCTCATACCATTATGGGCCAACACCCCTGAATGCTTCAGACAACGAATTGATACAAATCCCGCATTGCGAACATGGTCAGTTGTTGATGCTCAATTGTTTTCCCCCATTTCAGGCTAATGCAACAGGATGTTGTGTTGAGAACATGGTCAGCAGTAATCCTCTATCGTCACGCCAACCCCTTCAAGTCATGAATGTTGGTTTCATGGTTCACATTATGTTCCACCCCATCGTGTCTAGGTGGAATCTCGACACTCTTGGTTCTATCCCTTATTGCACCTTTGCACGTCAGGGGGAAAAATCTGCAATACAGCGTCCTTTAGGGCTCGTGTGGTCCGAGCTCTAAGACCGTAAATTGAGATCTCATCAGAACTACGTTCAGATTGATTACCATCCTCATGGGATACGTAGGAACGCCCAAACATCTTGTCTTTGGGCCCAGCTTGAGTTCTTCTAATTTTTCTTTTCTATCCCGCCTTCTGGAATTTGACTACGGGACCACATGGCATGGTATGAGATTATGTCCTCATTCGTGTTGGGTTTGTAATAGCCGCACCACGCGCACCCCGTTATAAGAATTATCCCTCTTGTTTTCTATCCTTCATGACATTAAACTGTATGTTTTCCCCAATGACATTAAAAGGCATGCTTCAGAACTACATTTGGATCGATTACCATCCTAATGGGATAAATAGGACCACCTGGGCATCTCGTCTTTGGGTCTATCTCAGCTAGGAGCTTGTCTCTCCGGCCCCTTTCACTCCCACCCCTATTTGGGCCCCTCGGCCCGGGGTTACCCACTTGGAATTGCATACGGTGTGATGTGGGATCATGTCCCCATTCACGCTGGGTGTGTTTTATTGTGCCGTGAACATACCCCACCTAGCATCATTTCTGCTACATCTGTGCTGCATGATGTTGAAATGCATGCCTAGTCCTATCACATGACCCTAAACTGTTATATTATCATCCTGGCCGCACGACGAAAAACAGAATTTTATTGTGATGACCTCATCATAGAGGACATCACATTGGGTATCAGTTATTTACCAAACCATTTGTCAATGCCTACTGTGGCTTGATTCTTTTGGCGATGCCAGGGCCTGCTACCCTAGGCCCATCTCTTTATAGAATAAAACCACTCACCTTAATGCACAAAAAAGATTTAACAAATATCGCTTCTCTTGGCGCGAGGGCCACGCCCGCACGCCCCTTTCATCATTTTCACCGGTACTATACCATGTCGTGCCACCCTTCCAAGAACTACGTATGGCATGATTCTCATCCTTATGAGATACGTATGAGCACCCGAGCACTTCACCATGAGCCTAGCCTAACTTTTTTGTTCGGTCCCTTGACTCGATCACTTCCCCAGAGAACACATGGTATGTAGGGCTTATGTCCTCATTCACGTCGGGTCTTATAACCACCTTACCTTGTGTCCTCTGCTCTCATTTGCATTCCTTGGTCCGAGTTCTAAGACCATAAACTAAGACCCTTTCAAGAACTACGTGCAGCTTGATCCCCATTCTCATGGGGTGCGTAGGAATGCCTTAGCACTTTGCCGTAGGCCCACATCAACTCTCTTTTTCGGTCCCTTGACCTAAAACCTCTCCCAAGGGGATTGTGCGGTGTGGTATGGGATTATGTCCTCATTCACGTCGGGTTGTTCACCACTTCGTACACATCCCCGATTCCCATTCATGTCGGGTATTTGTAATTACCCCACCACATGTCTCTCGTGTTTCCTACCTATGGTCCAAATTATATGACCCTAAACTAAGATCTCTCTATGGGAATGGGTTCGACCTCATCTACCTAATATGTCTCATTTTGATATTCATATGCATTTTGACAAAGTGCCTGAAGTGAGGAATTTTCATGGGGACATTCCCCTAATTCCATGTCCATGCTTTGTGAGATCACTATTTGGATCCTCATCCTCTTCCATATATGAAGGGACCCCCTAATGGCCTGGTCCCATGCTTCATCCGCTCACCTACCATCCTAGGCCAACACCCCTAAAGGATCTTGGACAACATTTGTGATAGGTACCATGTTTTGAACATGGTCAATGGGCGACCCTTATTTGTCTGTCCCCATTCCAGGATAACATGATATGGATACTACATTTCCGCCATGGTCAAAAGTTATCCTATATCATCACACCATAATCATTGTGATACAAATTTCGAGCATCATGATTCCCACATTTCCAATTCCTCATGTCCAAGTGGAATTCCAACAAATTCAGATTTACCTCATCGTGCATCTGGGTGCACTACATGGACGTGTTAGCATCATTGGTTCGACATTCACCAGGTGTCATGTCGCCATAACATATTCCTTCATATGTTGGGAAAGTCCCCCTTTACTATTTGTTTCCCACATATAGCATGACTCAAGTGGGCTTAGTAGTTTTGGTGAGACGTGTACCAGCACAACCAGGCTTCTCCTCATCCTGCATGATGTTAAAATGTTCTCTCAGAACTACGTATGGCTTGATTCCCATTATCATGGGGTATGTAGGAATGCCCGACCACTCTACTTCAGGCCCAGCCTAATTCTCACTCTTGGTCCCTTGAACTAAAGAGTTTCCTCCAGGGATATGTGGTGCGATCTGGACTCTAAGTCCCCATTCCCGTCGGGTTAATAGTTACCACGCCACATGCTCCCTTCTGAGGATCTTCCCCTTAACTATACTTCCTATCATATGACGTTAAATTGAAGGATTCCATATGTCCTCGATGAATGAGACTAAACTATGGTTCTACCCTGAATAAGCTCAGGATGCCCTATTTATTCATGGGATGCACCAGATCCCTTGCCAGAGAGGGTTTCACCTATCAGTGTTGGTCTCTGACTAAACTATGCCCCAAGAACTACATAAGGCTTGATTACCATCTTCATGGGATACGTAGAGACACCCCATTATTTCACCTAGGGTCCAGCCCCAGGAATCGTAAAGTCCCATTCTTCCTCATTTCCAGCCCCCTGGCCTGACCTTTTGTGAGGAACCATGCAACTATAATTTTAGCCTGAACGAGTTCGGGATGCCCCAAAATGACATTGTGATGCAACATCGCCCTCTCCAGAGAGGCCCTGTTTGATAGAAGGAATGATCCATGAACAAACCGATGCACCCATCTAGTGTACTCCCACCACGGTGGCGTAATTTCATGAGTGTTGGATTCTGTTCGAACAAACCATCACTTCACATCACACACTTTTCTACCTCTAATTCGGACTTTCATCCTCTTTCATGTCTGGAGGAACCCCCTAACAGTATGGATGCTTGGCCTATGGCCCGCCTACTATCCTATGCTGACGTTCCGGAAGACTAATTGATGACATTTGGGACAGGTCCTGTGTTTCAAACATGGTCAGAAGTCGACCCTAATTTTTCCATCACCATTTCAGGATAACGTGATATGGATGCTACATTTCTGCCATGGTCAACAGTTATCATCCCTCACCACGCCACCCACACAGTGTTACAGATTTTGGGTATCGTGATTCTCACGTTCCACTTCCCTATGTTCGGACTAATCTCAATGCCCCTGATGTCATCCTGATCGTGCACAATAGCACACCGGAAAACGGCAATTCGGTTGTTCTGAGAACTTCATTCTCCAATTAGGTATTTCCCATTTCCTAGAAATCCGGACCAGTTGTCTAAACCCTGGATGCCCAATGCTTGGTTTTCAATCCTACGTTTGTATGAGGTGATGCAGTGGCAGTCCATTTTTTCCCACATCGGGCCCTGACCCACGCGAGCTTAGGGAATGGTTGCTGGATGCTCCGTGAACATCATAAGGATGTAATAATCCAATGAAAACAACAGAACTCGTGCATGATAAAACATTCAAATGATCAAATCATGAATGTGCGTTTAAGGGTTTGTAATTATTACAGAACACGGAGGTCTATTTCTCCCATGGATGGGTTGACCCCGTCAAAAGAGAGTTGTAGTTCCGTCACCCTTTGACTTGTGGCATCCAGGAGTTGCTGCCACCGACTCAAATCCTACTCCTCCTTAGCAGCGATGGGGCACAATTTATCAGCCTCAGTTTGGGCCCGACCTATGTCATCCTGAAAGATGACCATCTCTTCGGAAGCTTGACTCAGACCCTCTTCTGCCTCTGCCAGCTGGGCCTTCAATTGAAAATCGGCTGTCAATGTGCATTAAGAGAGGCTGAGTGCTCGTCTGCCCAAGTCTGTAGATGTCATATCTCATTTTCAGCCTCCTGTAGCTTCTTGGTGTTCTTCACATTCCTCCGCTGCCATCCCACGCTAAGGCCTTGATCATAATCCTAGATCTTCTCTGCCATAAGATCTCAGATGAAAAGGTGAGGGTCCGGGGAATCCACTCCCCCAGCACATAGGTCGCATATCCACGAGAAGAGTATGTCCATATTGTCTAGCCATAATGCCTGGGGGGTCTTTTCGATAAAGCACACAATCAGCTTCCATGATCGGCAATGGACAATCTCACTATCCTCTTCGTCAGATGTCATCTCATCCTAGTCTGTGCGGTTAGAAGGCTCATATGCGAGATACGACCTCAGAAAATATTCAACGAGATCTGCGTCTGGCATTGGATTAGGCGCGACATCTGGCATTGGATCAGGCCTGGCGGGAGTTGGGTTGATCAGTCGATCCTCATTTTTGGACCCCACCTCAATGATATCGGGCACGACCCTGCTGGTGGTCCAACCAATGATAGGGAGCGATGCGGCTTGGGTGGGCTGGGTAACTATCTACACGATTTCTAGCATGCCTCTTAGAGGGACGCTACCAAAAATCCTGACCAGCCTCACCGCAGCGGCCCATGCCAGTCGATGAACTGTACGTAACATGGAATGACACGGATGTCAGTTGGTGTGATCAACATGTGGCAGTAATGAGCTCAGTAGAGAGAACTTACAGAGACCAAACTCCTAGGTCCCCTCCTAAGTTGATGTCGACGGAACCCCGAAGCATGGCCCTCCGTATGTTGTCGGAAGGGCCAGAGATACTGGAGGAGCCACCTTAGGTGTTCTAGCCCCGCCAGACACAGAACTGGATGCGGCCACATGTGCGGGCTCTGAGGTTCCTTCATCCGCACCCACAAAGGGGTGAGAACAAGGACTGTGTACAAGGTCCTCCTGCATGGTTCAGATATTGGTAATATCTCCATAATGACCTTAGAGCAGACCCTATGGAAAGAAACTTAGAATTTTACCTCAGGAGCCTCCATGAAATCGTCGACACCTGAGTACTGATAACCGACTTGGCCCTCCTCCAACAGGCTCCCTTGACCGGCCTCATCCCCCCAAGAGGTTTCGTCAGATTCTTCTGATAGGGGGAAGCACTCTCTCAGCTCTGCATCCGACAGCTATGGGGGAATCGTCTGATTCAGCATTACGCTCACCCGGTCAGTCATTGGTCATGGGGCACCCATGGAATGCACAAAGTCCTCCAGCTCAGCCAGATATTGCTCTGCCTCCACCGCAGAGACTGCGAAACTGACCCCGACAGGGCCTATACCTGTTAAATCCATCCCGAGGCGGTTCATGAATTTCCACATCACGGGTGGGCTGAGGAATTGTAAGTTGACATCCCAAATGTCCCAAGCCTTCAGAAAAACAACATTATCTAGCATGTCTATATGGACCAACCATTTCCTTGGAGCCTGAGTAGATATCCAGCAGAATCCTCTTGGTGGCCGCCCCTCCATATGGATATGCTCTTATAGGACCACCAAATCCGCTGCTGCTGTTGGATCTGCTGCTACTGCCTCATCCTCAGCCAGTGCAGGTCTTGCCACCATGGCGGCCCCGCCACCATGAGAGGCCCTTGTCACCCTCCAAACTCGACCTCGGGATGTGTATGGACATCCATCACCAGCTCGAACAGTTGGATGCTTCAGCATTTCTCTCAGATAATCTGCCTCCCAGCTTATGGCATACTCCTTCACCAGTCTGAAGGCGACATTAGCTGGAGGCAATGTATTCTTCATTTTCCCATTTTCCCATGTGAACATGAGCCACAATTTCCTCATCACACACGGTTTCTCCTGGTGGAACACCTCCTAGTAGACATTTGGGGTCAGTAGTTGTAGGCACCAGAATTTCCTTGCAAACCGGTGTGGGGTGTACGGCTTGCAGAGAGACTCGCGGTCCACCCTGGACACCATGACTCCACCTCGAAAGGCCAGGAGATATGCCCTGTGCTCTTCCGTTCACCAACCATCGTCAGTGAATTCCCCCGTCGGCAATGGAAACAAATGAAAATTAAACTCTTCCACCTTCCATACCCGGTTTAACACCAAGGGTATGGTCAATTTGACTGGAAATCTCCCAGAAGAATTCAGGATGTATGAAAGATTGACCCTGGAGGCAAAATGGGGTTCGGGTATTGATAAAGCCCCCTGATGTGCGCTGCGGTCCACCCATACAGAAGATATAAGGGCCTGAATATCCTCAGTGGCTTCGTGCCCTTGATAACATGCCCTAGCATCTTGTACAATATGGCGAGCATCAGGAACCCTAGATTGACATGTCTTCCTGTGGCCAGCATGGATGCCATGATGAATGTGCTAGGTTGCACCCCCCCCATGTTGGTATCCCTCACTGGTAGGATCTAACCACAGATAAGGGCCGCGATAAATGCCACGAGTCTGAGTATCGGCTGCTGTTCGGTATTGACGCTAAAACCCCAGGTCTTCCACTGTTTGTCCTCCAAGATCCTCCAATACGAGTTCTCCTTTCCCCGTTGATCCCCCTTTGGGAATGTTCGAGGCGTCGCAGAAAACTCTCGATCCACCAGGAAGTTCTTGAATTGTGTGAACCACTTATTAAAGTGAACATCCCTCACCACTTCTCTGTCTTCCTCGAGGACCAACCCCATCAGTGTCAGCGCCAGCCACAGCATCTGCTGTGGATCCTCCCATACACTCATGATGGGGAGGAACTCATCATACATGGCCCCAAAAATCAGGACCCCAAAAATCTTATGGACATCCCACAAACTGATGCCGACCTCCATAAGGTGCAGGTGAAATGTGTTGGTCCTAGACGACCATCTTCTCAACAGCTCAGACATCAACTGTTTTGGTAGATATATGTGGAATTGGGAGGCCCAGGCCGCCTCATACGAACCCACTATCCTCATCTCGTCTTCAAAAACTTCACACGAGGGGCCTACCCAGGTGGCCCATGCCCAATCATTTGGAACGTTTCCACTCCGGCGCAGGTCCCACTCCTCGGACCACCCCTTCTTTGGATTCCTCAAAGATGCCTTCAAAATTGTATGGTACAGAGGAGGGGACGTTTCTGACTGCAATGCCTTCCTGTCGATGTTGTTCAGGTGATTTTACAGGTAGTCAGTGGTGATAGGTGTGAATTCCTCCCACACATGACCATTAGCCGCCCTGAAGCATTGGCGCTGGCACGATGTGCTCCTGAACCAGTAAGCTGGTTCGTCCCTACTCACCTCAGGAATGAGGACACCATCTCTTATCCTAAATCCACACAAGGGTATCCTCTTGCAAAATGGATAGTTCTTCTAGCTCTCCAATAGCAGCTCCATCAGTGAATCATGGTTCAAGTTGCTATGAACCAACTCTCCTAGACCCATACAGTTTTCCATCCATCCCTCCGGGCAGCATCTACAAGCACCCCCTAGGCAGCTTCTTGGTGGGCCATTTGGTTTTAAAGACTCAGACAATTTTTTAGGTCGATTCGCGAAGCCTGTTCACAGAGCTTGTTCATGAATCCAATTCGCGGAGCCTGGCCTTGGGCATCATGCGCACGATCGCGTAGTGGTGACGTAGAGTCTAAGACTCACGATTCGCCGCGAAGCTCGATTCGCGGTGAGCAGTCATGGAGTACACAGAGCTTCGTGGATCGAGAGTGAAAGAGGACAAATTCTTGGAGAAGGGAGAGGACAAAAGAGAGGTCATCCCCCCTCTTTATAGGTGGTGTCCTTCGGAGCTTCGCGGCTCGTGTTGAGCTTCGTGGCGCGCGTGGCCTGCGCATCGGTTGTCGCCTTCGAGAGCCTGCTTTTTGATCCATCTCCACGAATGGACAAAGATTTTGGTGATTGACCCTAATACTTCGACCCTTGATATCTCCGCAGCTCCAAGTCTGAGGGGGGAATTTGTTGGTGCTAAAATGTTGGAAGAAAAATAAAGATAAAAGGGCCTGCAAACTGTCCCACGAAGCCACTGCACGGAGCCCTCCCCAACACCGTGTCTGACGTGAAGCCCAGGAGGCGGATAGCTCTGCATGATCCCCTAATATTCGCGACCCGCCACAAAGCCGAGGAGGCAGACAACTCCGCGAGAGCCCATGACATTCGCGACCTGATGCGAAGCTGAGGAGGCGGACCGCTCTACGATATCCCTTGACGTTAGCGACCCGCCGCGATGCAACTCAGCCCCCCCCCCTTCGTGCCATGTCAGCTCTGCTCCACAATGACCCTTGGCTTTAAATACCACCATCCCCTCGAGCCCGATGAACGGACAATCCGACCTTTCAGCATCTCAAGTCTGGAATCACGAAGCTCCCTTTTCTATACGAGTCATGAGCTGCGCGAGGTATTTTTTCTTCATGAGGGGCCTCTGTCTTGTCTCGTTTTGATCCCCTCTTCTGAGAGGGATGACCTTTGTGGATCCCACAGGCCTTTGTGGAGGAAGGGGATCCCCAAGGGGACCCGGGTCATCACAGAGTGTTTATGCTTCACGAAGCATCCCTCCTGTACATGTGATCCACATGCCAAGGTAGGATCATTGTACTTTGCGAAGAACATCATTTCACGACAGCCTTCTTTGCGAGGCACCTTTTCTCTGTGAGGCTGCACTCCGTGAATGCCATTCTACTTCACGCAGCACCTCCCATTTGCACATTTGCCCCATGCTAAGGCTAAGGAACCCCACTTCGCGAAGCACACTCCTTCGCAAGTTCCCTCGACTATGAGGAGCAACAAAGCGCCACATGGCCTATGCCTATGGACCCCTCTACATGGAAAATCCCTTTCCCGTGCAACCCTACGGGTTTGAAGGACATGATTTCAAAGTTCCCTGGATGACACCGCCCTTTGTGTTGCTTTTCCTCATGCTCCTTCGCATCGGCATGATAACAACTATTGATTCTTCACATAGCCATGCTAACATGGACCCCTCGATGGTTCGCTCCATAACACCCCCCAGTCACAGTGTTGCCGGTGCCTTCCCTTCCCCAAGGAGAAAAGGGTACCGGTTATGTATGTCCTAGGGTTGTGGAGCTGACCCACCTCGTCTGAGCTGCAGGACGTTAAACTGCCAAGTGCCTTCGTCTTCAACACATGACATTAAACTGTGACCTCGCCCCGTGCCCCACACGCAGGGTCCTCCCACCTTGGACAATATCCACACCTGCTCGTCTGCCCGGGGATGGGATCACCCACCACATGGGATGATATCCTCCTTCTCGGAGTGGCGTATGTCCATGGGGAAGGGAAGCCACCTTGGTGTAAGCCCCCATCCTTCCTTCCAGGAGGCAGCACCCTTGCTCCTCCTTACTTCCTTAGGACTCCATCCTGGAGTATGTCCCGTCACCATGGGCCACTCAACGCGTAAGCCCCTCTTTTCTTCTCACGGACACACTCTTCATGATGTGATCGTCAGGTCTCTACTGCCTCTTGTTTCTCACACCGAGCACAACTCACGTGGGCTTAGAGTAAGCATCGACCATGAAAATTCCCCCATCCTGCATGACATTAAACTGAATATCGTCCCGCATGATGTTAAACTGTATGCCATCTCGTATGATGTTAAACTATATGCCCCGTACAACATGACGTTAAACTGTATACTTGAACTATGTGGACTTTGATCCTTGTTAAGGCATGGTACGTAGGAAGCCTCATGAGGCTCAATCCCACCACCTGGTCATTCCTTCAGGTCAGGTTCACCCCCATCCCACATGACGTTAAAATGTATGTTTTCCCGCATGACGTTAAACAGTATGCCATCCCGCATGACGTTAAACTGTATGGTGTCCCGCATGATGTTAAACTGTATGCCCTCCCGTATGACGTTAAACTGTATGGCGTCCTGCATGACCTTAAAATGTATGTTGTCCAGCATGAAATTAAACTGTCTACCTGAACTATGGGGACATTTCTCCTTGCTATGGCATGGTACGTAGGAAACCTCCATGAGGTTCAAGCCTCACCACCTTGGGCCGTCTCAAAGCGTAATCCCCAATCCATCAGACCATGGTACCTCTTCACGTCGGTTCTCCGACACGCCATCCCAAACTACGGGGACTTTTATCCATGCTAAGGCATGGTACGTAGGAAGCCTCCACGAGGTTCAAACCCCACCACCATGGGCCATATCAGAGTGTAAGCCCCATCCAACCCGAAATACGGGGACTTTGATCCGTTTTAAGGCATGGTACATAGAAAGTATCCACGAGGTTCAAGCCCCACCACCTTCGGTCATCTGAGAGTGTAATCCCCATCCAACCTGAAATACAGGGACTTTGATCCGTGCTAAGGCATGGTACGTAGGAAAACTCCATGAGGTTCAAGCCCTATCACCATGGGCCGTCTTAGAGCACAAGCCCCTAACCATCGGACCAAGGTCCATCTTCAAGTCAATTCACCAGCATCCATCCCGAACTAAAGGGAATTTGATCTGTCTTACGGAATGGTATGTAGGAAGTCTCCATGGGGTTCAAGCCCACCAATTGGTCTTTCCTCTTCGTCAGGTTCGCCCCCATCCCGAATGACGTTAAACTATCTACCCGAACTATGCAGACATTGATTCCCCACCACGGGGATACTTAGGAAGACTCTATGGGGTTCAAGCTCAACATCCATTTCTCATCCTGATCTCTCCCTCGAGCCCACACATCTTGGGAATCTCATGACATAACTTAGAGGTTTCACTTCCTATGGGTCCCATTCATGCATCCATTCTCACGGGTCGCCTCCTCAGGTGTCCCACCTTATCATCAAACTACACAGATGTTGATTTCCCGCCACGAGGATACGTAGGAAGTCACCTCGAGACCCAAGCCCAAAGCCACCATCCATCCTGATCTTTACCAAGGCCACCACATCCCGGTGAGATCATTCCACTTCATTCCCCTCCACAGTATCCGAGAAGTCACCCACATGCTGGCCCCAATATCAGTGTTCCCTCAAGGGGGTTCTTCAATCTGATCCACTCTAGCTAGTGTTCTGATCTGCCCGATTCGTCTTTGCTAGACGTTAAACGTGTGGTATGCCCTGTGTTAAACATGTGAAGTAGAGGAAAACCTCAGATACATGCCTATGGCATACAATTCCTTGCATTCGACATGGGATGCCTTGGTCTCCTGCTCCCTCGAGAAGCCCAATAATAAGGGGAAGAAAATCAGATGCTCCAGCACCCGAGCACCCAGACACGTCAGTGATTCCCCAACGTGACTACCCCCCCAACTGAAGGTTGTGGCCTTGACCAGACCCCTTGGAATTTCCTGACAGAAATAGTGTAATTAACTAGTGTCCTTGAAGATATGGCACCAGTATGAGTTTCATGAACAACATATTAAATCATTGAGGGAGACCCTGAATAGGTGACGAATTTCGAGGAGGAATCCACAGAAGGAAGAACTGATATCCCATCATCCAATTTCGATCAAGGAGTAGACATCCCTAAACAAGGAGCGAATGCTGCCCGCCTTTGGAAAGAGGGAATTTGGGGAAACAAAAGTCGCACCTGTCGCCCTCAAGAAGACGGACGCGCACGCCCCGACGAAAGAGTCAGAAACAACATTCATAAGGTTTACATTACATCATAAAATAGGAAACTACAACAAAATTGTTTCTATAGACAACACTGAGATCCCATAGAATATCCCTACAGGTCAGTCATAAAATACTTCTTTGCATCCTGAGAAAATAAAACATAGAAAGGGGTGATATCAGATGCTCAGTAAGGATAACAATATAGCGGAAAATTTCATAAATAAGAATTAACATTTAAGGAAATGTATAGAACTAAAACAAAAGCCTTTTCAACATAAACTTCATCATAATATGAAAAATATAAATTAAAATAATTTCATTTACTTAATCACATTGATATTCTACTAGTTCAATAATCACATACAATATCAATAGCCGCGTTCATAATGATGGAATGCATAATTCCAGACATTTATAACCACATAATCAAGGCCTTATGCCAAGACTACAAATAAGATTTTGTCAAGGCCTTGTGCCAAGACACTAGTTTGTATCATGAGATCTACCAATGCATCGAAGAGCTATAGTGGGCTCCACCCATCACTTACGTATTCCAATGCATTCCTCATATGAAAAGGTTTAAACATAATATAATCATTCTTATTAAAACTGGCATACGAAATGTCAATACTTTATTCATAAACCGTTAGGGGTTTGAAATAAAAAATCCACAATAAAATATATCACAAAACCTTCAATACAATATGGAAGTTTTGTATCATAATAAATCAACATCAAACAAACTTAAATTCTATAAAAGGATGTTGACATAGATGAAAACAAAACCTTTTTAGGGAAATATCTCTTTCTTTTTTGAAATCATTTAAAAGTCCCATAATTATAAAAGAAAACAATTATATTTGAAAATATTCTTATATGCCTGTATGGGAATATTTGACGATGTTATAATGACTGAAAATTGTTGCACCTGCTGTATAAGTTAGAAAAACATTCTTAACTTAATTTTGTCGAAAAGGTCATAGATTACCTTATTTGGAAAATGGCGGAAAGATTCCTTTCAAAAAAATATAAAGTAAAATAAGGGTATAAATTACTTTAACCCATTTTCTATTAAATAGTAAAAATATTTTGAAATGTATTTTTAAAAAACATGGATTGTATGATAAAGACGTCCAAGTAGATACTTATGTAAAAACAACCTCGGATAAAAATGAGATTGTAAAATTAACCCTTACCTTGTACTTTTCCTTGGTCAAGGGTAGGTTAACCTCATGTATAATGGTGAAATAATTGTTATTAAATTATACAAGAATCATATAAATTAATATTATGTAATATATGATCTTTTAACATTTCATTGTTAATAATATCTTATTATCGTCGTTTAGGGTATTAACAGATTCGTTTTTCTTAATAATCTTTGTTACGTAAGTAATTTTTGTTATGAATAGGATGTATATTATTCATATTCAGAATTATATTATGTCTTTAAACATTATTTTTAATCATCTAATAAAAATTAGTCTTGAATGGATTCGATAGGGAATAAATGTCATCGAGTTCGTGGAGACGGTAATCCGTACGTACACACGAGCGGCAATATCATTCTTTTGATTTTAAAATAATATATAATTGGATGGTATATCAAATATATACAGAATCATTATCCTATTATATTTATTATTTAAATCAATTAAACATCATTATTATACTCATCCATATAATAATGTATTGAATAACAATTACACCATGACATGGAGAAGGTAAGCCGTACGTACGCACATATGGTGACATGTCATTAAAAGGATGGATAGAATAATGAATATGGTTGTAACCTATTTATAATAACATCACAGTATATAGAAGATACTGGAGTTGTTATTTTATAATTAAAACAACAAAGAAATAAGAAGTGTAAGAGATAGAAACTTGAAAGATGTGATGAAATATTTATCTCTTCTTCGGGTTCTTCCTTTTGATTTGATCAAAACGGCTCCATAGGTTGGATTTTTGACTAAAGTAAGGCCTATAGGATGAAGGTAGGATAGTTTATAGGGTATTTTGGTAGGGTTTGGTCAAGACAAATGTCTTTGAAGGTGTGAATTAGAGGGAAGGGGGAGTGCCCTTTTATAAGAGGGGTGAGGGGCACCTTAGGAAAAGCTAGAAATATTAATTTATAATAAAATAATTTTCGGTTTCTAATGGTTCCAAAATGAATTATTTAAAAGATATAGTGGGGATGGGTCGAAAAACACTCAACCAATAGGTTTTATATAGTTTTGGGCACTATATTAACTTTATCTTTTAGATTTAACTCTTAGTTAAATAGGTGGACATTTACCATGTCGCTTTGTATTTTTATATTATATGGTTAATAAACATAAGATATACTTCCAAGAGAACTCCAAGTGGTTAATTAGTTATACAAAATTCATTATATAAGTCTTCTAGCCAAACCTTATATTTTTAGGAATATAATATCAATTAATAATATAATAGTTGTTTTAAAAACTCTTTTATGTCCATTTTGACACTATTTGGTATTTTGTTTTTTTCTAAATTCATAACTGGATTACTACTTCGAATAAAATTCATATAACCAACCCTAACATGTCATATTAACCTAGAAAATTAGTGTAATTCATAAAAAGTCTCAAATTACATTTATTTGGATATTTATAATACCAATTATTTAAATATTTTATTAATTAGGTAATTACTACATCATCAATATGTCATAAATATTTTAAATTATTTAATGTATAAAAAATATAAATAAAATACCATTATGTAGTAATTAATTTTATTTTTCTAATGAATATTTATTGTAGAATTTATCTAATGTGTAACCCAATATTAAAAATGGTTTAGTTATTAAACATTAAATTTTACACTTTTAACTCTTCCTTAAATTAAATAATAATAAATGACCTAATCTAATCCATGTGGACCTAAACGATCATATTTTATTCCTAACGTTTTTTGGTCGAATTATACTTAGCCCATAGAATTATGACATGTGTTAGGGTAATAATAATATTATTATTACACTTAATTACCCTACATTCTTTTATCCGTGGTAAATAAAATTAAAAATATACTATTCACTAAAAATTCTTTTCATGTTATTGAACCAAATTTTACATTTTTATATCAATCATGTCTCTCAGATTTTTGAAATTCAACTCACTGAAGTATTAAAATTTTGTTTTTTTACAAATTTGGAAATGCTTCTAGGAGTTGGGTAAAAGACAGTAAAAAGTTTGATAAAATTTTATATATCTAAACTCATTATAAAATGACTTAAATGAATTACATTGAACATATATAGGTATTATGTATCTATTTTGACCTAAAATAAATCTTTCTAAAATAAATAATTATTTAAATAAAAAGTCAGTTTTAAACAATAACTCAGTTTTTTCACTATTAATAAAAAATTGATTGTTTTCAAAAAAGTACCAAAAATTCAGCCTATGATATATTTGATATTCCAAATTCAAAAATGATGTCTATTTTACCAAATTAAAAAAATAGAAGTTTCATTAATTAATTTAAAATTATTCCTCGTTTTGAAAACAAATAGCGTGTTTTTAGGAAACAATAACTATCAACAGATTGACACATGTTTATGTCAAATTTTAAATTTAAATTAATTCCATTGACAAAAATTGGATTAAATGGTAAAAGTATATTCTAATTATACTTACAAACCATTAAAATATATAAATTAAGACTATAAATTATTTTGATTCAAAAAATTGTTTTCATTTTAAATATAATATTTTTCACTATTCACCCAAATATGAATGTTTTTAGAAAAACACCAAAAATTTATTGAAACTAAATTCTTATGTCCTGATTCTAATGAAGAAGTTTATTTTTTCAAATTGAAAATATAAATGTTTCAAATGTTGGATTTAAAAATGTTTCACCATTAAAAGGCAGTAAAATTTCATTTTTTTAAAAATACTTCTTTAATCTGAAAAAAATGAATTTATTCTTAAATTATGTCTAATAAACTCATAATAAGGATTCTAAAATTATAAGGATTATATAAAGTTTAAAATTTAGTTAATACTATTCATAACCGCTTTTGAACGGCTAGTTTGGTAAGTCGTGATGTGCCTGAACTCAGTGTTGCGTGTAATGCAAGTTATTGAATTACTTTGATGAAATAACATACTATGAAATCTTGGGGTGTTAAAAATTGGCCAAAGGGGAAATACTAGTCATGTTCTGGACTTTGGAAAATTCTCAATATAACATTCCAAAATTGATGGAAGACGATTATATTCATGATGTTCGCCTAAACTTATGGAAGACTTTTCATCATTTGAAAACCAAAATATTACCGTATAATGAATATAAAAATCATATAAAGGTAATATAAGGGTTACAACACCAAATTGACTTGGATACTCTCTCAGTTTCCCAATATCCGAAGGTTGAAAAGTAATATAGATCCCTTTAGCATTCTTGCCTCATTGCTTTAAAGAGGCTACACCAGTTAATTTCTGACACCCCATCTGGTGTTCGTATTATAAGATGGGGTGCACATGGATAATTCCATTTTACTAAACTCTAGAATCATCAAAGACTTCCAAAAGTGGTCTCATGAAATGTTATTTCCCACAGCTGACTACAATCAACAAATTTCGTATGTAATCAAATGTATGCTCAAGAACATGCCTCAACTAGATCTCATCAGAGTCATGCCCAATGAAAGAAGTATTTGAGTTACTTTTACATAGTGAATCTATGAATCTTGAGTAGGAATCTCGTTCAGAGGATTTTAGTCATTAGATAACACAAATTTTTGAAATAGCACAGCGATCTTTCAAACAGATGATTTGAGTGGTTGTCAGATAACGCACCCAGCTAATTTCCAAACCAAAATTTGAAAAAGAAGAAGAGAAACTGCACAAATCTCAACCAAATCAGTTCAAGAGCCACCCCAGTCTGTAGGGTTGGGTATTGTTTAATTCAACCATAAAATTAATTAAACAAAGTTCAATGGTTTGATGAAGAATAACATGAATAGTCCCAAACTACAGGGATGGTGGCTTTTTCGCATTGGAAACCCCCTCCTCATCAGAAGTCAGTTTTCTCCCAATTAGAGAAGAAGCCACAAAGAGAGAAGACAACTGAACTATCTGAGGATTCCCTTAAGATTACATTCCATCAAAAAACTCCTAATAATCCATCATATAGAAGAGAATAGTCTCATGGAAGATATATAAGGATACAATCTTACAAAGATACTAATAGAATGCCATAAATGCATTATGCGTCAGTAAATGTTATTAATTCAAGTGATGAAGATCCTCCAGAAAATCAGTCAACCTCAGTGGAATCAGAAGATGATGTTCTTATCCATAACATGGTACAAACTCAAGAAAATGAAGGAGGTGTGCGTACCCGTAATCAGAGGCTTACCAAGAATATAGATATTTCCTCAAATAACCAAATCCCACCTCTAGGAAAGGTATTTAACAAGGGGAAATGTAAAAGTCAGATAACATATCACTTTTCCACTAGAGAAGGTCAATCTCTTTCACATGAAGATATATTTTCATAGTAAGAAGAGGATATGAAAGAGTTGCAAAGACTCAATATAGAGTTACATTGATGCATCATTTCTATTAGACATAATCCTTAGAATGATCCTTAACTTTCACATCCTATAGGATCTCCTCATCAAAGGGGATTTGTGGTAACTGCAGACGTGGATAATAAATTACCTCCCTTAGGTACACATCCAGGATAGGATCAAACAAATCCTTATAGGACTATTCTTATGGGTTATCCAAGGAAAATACCAACACCACCACAAGTGGTTTTTTCTAGTCGTTGCACCATATCAAGCTCCAGTTCATGTACCTTCACAGGTTCCAACTCATCCGAATATTCCCCGAATACTTATGAATATAATTGAAGAATTAACAACTCGATTGGAATCTATGGAAGAATGATGTGCACTATTTCAGCCAGAAAATAGAGCTAACCCAGAATGGGTGGATCCAATATCTCCACCACCAAATTTTTTGAATACTAAATTCCCTATCTTTATGGTTTGTGAGATCTATAGAAACCCTTAATGCATTTATTTTCTCATTGTGAACCCATGATGGTGACTCCTCAACAACAAGAATTAGTAAATATTAGGTGTTTTGTGCAATAATTACAAGGAGCATCTTTTGTATGGTATAAATGTTTGCAATCTAGATCAATTACTGGATGTGAAGAACTATGTCAGAAACTCCTTCTTCAATTTAACACAACATTGCTGAAGATGAAATTTTTTGATCTCACAAATTGTAATCAAAGTAGAAATGAAAGAGCCTCAGATTTCAATAGTAGATGTAAAGGATTAACATATTCCTTAAATATGGCACTCCCTCAAGAAGAGTTTCTACCAATTTTTATGGAAAATCTACATGATGAGTTATGTACACCGCTGTGAAATAAAAAGGAGGGTTCCATGACTAGGATTCAATTTCCCAGAAGGTGGGGGATTCCATTGTGGAAGCTAAAGCTAAATCTCCTATAATTCCATCAGCTATAGGAAGGAGAATAGGGAAAGCAAAGGCTATTATAGTTATGCTCAAGCAAGAACTTATACCCGCTTTAACTTAAAAACCATTATCATATAGAAGGTTTATGTAACGACCCAATCTTTTTGAGTAGTATATTAACTTACTCTTATTGATTTAATAAGATGTTAATGGTTAATGCAGAAAGAGGAGTCGATGGCTTCATCCAGTAGACTCAACCCTTACGATGCCCACTTATCAGAGCTTGGGAAGGAGGTACCATCTGTGGGCTTCGCTTTGGACCAAGCCCAAGCCGAGCTCCAGCGTGTCAAGCTTGAACGAAAACGCTTGCAGGAGAAGTTCAAGTTAGTGGAGATTGCTACTAGTGCAATGTTATCTGAGCCTCCCTCAGATTCTCTCACCATAGCACACCTTACACTTAGGTCTTATGCCAGTGTTATAAGGGGCTATGTGATGAGACCCTAGTTTCCTTGTGTAATCCTTTCGGGTGAATAATTTGAGATTTCTTCCTTTAGTGATGGTTGTGAAATTTCAAATGTCCAGATAATTTTAGAATGTATTTTATTGATGAATTTTGAAAAAGGAATATTTTGAAATATTTATGTAAACCCTAAATAACTAATGATGTGTAATGATTTTAAAAAAATGGTCTTCTACAAAAGTGTTCATTAAGGAATTTGGAGTCTAATAAGATCAACTTAATTTTTGATGAATAGTAAATAGTGAATAGTGATTTTACGCTTAGGATTAGTAATGTGACCAAATGGATTAGTAATCTCACTTAAAGAAAGTTTTAAAATAATCTAGGCACCTTGATTAAGTAATGTGATTCAATAAAATGGGTAAATAACAGTTTCATAAATTATTATTCAAGTATTAGTTTTTTCGGATGAATAGTGTTTTTTAATTAAAAATTTAATTAAAAATAATTAGAAAATTATTTTTATAAAAATGACTTTATTTTTGAACTCAGAGCATCGATATTATGTTATGGTAATTTTTGGGGATTTTTCTGAAAAAATGAATTTTCGATGAATAGTGTATTTATTTAAAAATAAAATTAAAAATATTTAGAAAATTATTTTTATAAAATGGAGTTCATTTTTGAAATCATAGCATTGATATTTGGTTAAGGTGAAATTTTGGGATTATTCTGAGAAAGTTGAATTTTCGGTGAATAGTGAAAGTATAGTTTTTAAGTTACGGGTGTTTAATAGCATCATTAAATAATGTATTAAGTATATATTCAATATGGTCGAATTATGAATAGTACGATAAGGTGTGAGGTGTCCCAAGTGGCCAATACCATGGGCAAATACCATGGGCAAGCCCATGGTTTTGCCAAAACCACTAGTGAGGTGTCCCTTGGCCATTAATGCTTTGTCCCCTCACTTTCCCTATAAATATCCACCCTTTCCTCCCTTAGTTTTCACTCCCAACTCACCCCCAACGAAGTTCTGGTCTTCTTACCTTCCAAGGAGTCCTCCCAATGTGCCCCCAAGCCCTCAAGGTCCAATCCTTTGAGTTTCAAGAGTCACGTTTTAAGGTAAGGGATCCGACCCCTCTCTTTCTTTTCATGTAATCTCTTTTATGTCATTCCTATTATGCTCCATGTTTTTATGTGAGAGGATGTTCTTTTATATTCCTCTTACTGCCCTTTCATGTTTATATGATTAGAGATCCCCTATTACTCTCATCATTTCGTTTTATGAAAGTTTAAGTGACGCCGTTAGGCTGCCGAATTTTTAAGGGATTCTTCACCCTTCTCATTTTTCAAGTTCGATTTTCATGTCAAGTCTTTCAAGTTCCTTTTTATTATGTTGGGGTATGATCTCTATATCTATCATACTGATCTCTTATGATCATATGATGAGGGACCCTATTTGATCTTGTCAAATCATTTTCTTTTGAAGTTAAGTGACGCCGTAAGGCTGCCGAATTTTCATAAGAGAAATCTAATCTTTTTTCCATGTTTTTCATTTCAAATGGTATGTCCCTAAAATTTCATTACCATGTCCATATGTCCTTATTACTCTTTCACCCTACTGTTTTATGGATCATTTATGAGTGGGTGACCCATGTCCCCTCTCATTTCAATGTTTTCTAAAACCCCGAAACTTAGCCGTTATGCTGCAGAATTTTCCCCTCAAAATGCCTCTCTCTTTTCTCAAAAATTATTTTATGTTATAAAGTGAATACTCAAAGCTCTTATTTCTACAAGTTTATTCATATATATATCAAAATGTTCCATTTTAAATTCTGGGATTTACATACATGAGACCCGCTTTCCCTTTCCGTGGGTTTAAAGTGACGTAAAGATCATGTCTTTAAAGCAGTTTTTAAAACGTTATGATTATGAAATGAAACCCATTTATTTTATGCTATGTGGGTTATTTATGAAATGTTTGATGATGATATATTTGGCTCACATGATAATAAAGGAAAATTTAAGGGTGCGCCCTGATAGCGCTCCAATGCATTGGGTAATGATGTAACCACTAGAGATTACAATTTTCATGATACCTTGGTGAATAACCTTGGTAATTTTCAAATGACACCTTGGGGATGGACCTTGGTGATATGTTCATGATTGTCTATGTTAAATTATGTAGCCACATCTTCAAGTTATGGAAAAAAAATGTTATTTTTATTATGAAATGCCTCATGATTTTCTTTCTCATGCCTTAAAGTTCTTTTCATGTCCTTATTGAAGTATATCAAGTTCACATGTAAAAATGTTCCTCTTGTTTCCCTTACTGGGCCTTCTGCTCACCCTTTCTTTTGATGTATGTCCCCAGGTTATGAGATTCATAATGAACATAGGATGAACTAAAGGAGAAGCCTTTAAAGTGTTTAAGAAGAATGTTTTTATGTTTTTTTTATGTATTATGATCCTTGTTTCCAAGACACTAAACCTTAACGATCCTCAGTTTTGTGTAATGTAATGAAAGTTTATGTTATAAAATGGCGGGATGCTATAGTTGGTATCAAAGGATGGTTTAGTTATTTGTGGAAATTAGGATATAAAAACTTTAGGAAGAACCCTATAGAAAAGTTTAAATATAGGAAAACTTCCTGGTATTTTGGTAAGTATTGAGTAAGTGGTCTATCAAACAAATACATCCCTGTCTGGATACGAGCAGGTAGAGGCGGCTCTGGCACAGATGTACATAGGGGTAAAACCCGAAAACACCGCTTTGAGCTAGACTCGAACGGGAACTGGTGCACGATAACGGGCCTTGCTGCACTCTTGGTTACGACACTCCCGGGGGATATGTTTGGTTAATCACATTATTTTTATGAATCATTATGAAGGAATTATAGAGAACTATAATTGTCTAAGCACGAAGTATTAGATAAAAGGTTCATAAATGAAATACGTTTCTCACTAAGGTTTTATTATTTTAGAAAATGGCGGGCAATAGGAGAAACCGTGCCGATGGTGACCGCAATGCACCATGTGCTGACGGCCCTCCGATGGAAGCCGTAATGGAAACATTCATGCGAATGATGAACCAACTGACTCAAGTTATGAGTAATAACTTGAATCAAGCTGAGAGGCCGACCTCACCACGAAGGGAACAACTTTCTGTTGAGTCCTTCATGCGTCAACGACCGCCAACATTCAGTGGATCTACTGACCCATTGGTTGCGGAACAATGGATAAGCTCCATTGAAAAGATCATTTCTGTAATTCATTGTTCGGAATAAGAAAAAGTCACCCTTGCTGTTTACCGCCTAGAGGGAGAAGCTGATCAGTGGTGGTCACTGATCAAAAACACGAAGCCACGAGGAGAGATGGAAGCTATGGAGTGGGAAGAATTTCGGGGGATTTTCTTTAACAAGTATTTCCCTCGTTCCATGAGAACGAAAATGGAGAAAGAGTTTCTCGAGCTCAAGCAGAAGGAGAACGAATCTTTCGGAAGCTATGAGATGAACTTCACAAGGCTTTCCCGTTATACCTCAAGCTTTGTCATGGACCCTAATGAGAAGGTTGATAGATTCTTTGGTGGACTACGACCACATCTGCGGAAGAATCTAGCCAACAGGGACTACGATAGCTATGAAGAAATAGTTCGAAGTGCTATGAAAGTTGAACTAGAGTTTGGGGAGACACAATGGTCTCACAAATCTAATGAGAAGAAGAGAACTCTAGAATCAAGCCTGGGAAGAAGTTTTGATCAGGAAAGAGGTGGAAAGCATATGCAACATGCCACATGCAATAAATGTGGGAAGAAGCATCCGGGGAACTGCTTGATCGGAAGTGGCAAGTGCTATAGGTGTGTAAAAGAAGGCCATATTTCTCGGAATTGTCATGGTGATGTGAAGCCTCAACTTCCCAACACTAACGACAGAGGAAAGATGGTTCTGGCCCTACCCGAAGTCACATGCTTCAAGTGTGGACAGCTTGGGCACTTTGCTAATCAATGTCCAAATCTGAGGGCGGTGGAGGGGAATCACCATCAGCCTCAGCAGAGGCCAAGGGAACAAGGTCGTGCTTTCGCTATCACAACAACTGAAGTTGAAGTTCCGAACGATGTGGTAGCAGGTACTCTTGTTGTCCTCTCAAAACTAGCAAGTGCTTTATTTTATTCTGGTTCTACGCATTCCTTTATTTCTTCCAAGTTTGCAAAGAATATAGAATCAATCCCCGAATTGCTTGAGGTAGAGTTGTCAGTCAAGACTCCAAGTGGGATTATCCATGCATCAACAGTGTTTAGAGACTCTAGTGTTTACTTTGGTGAGCATAATCTTATCGCAAATCTAGTAGTCATTCCCATGATGGAATTCGACGTTATACTAGGGATGGACTGGCTCTCAAAGTATAATGCTAAGATCAAATGCAGAAGTAAGGAAATCTCAGTAGTCTTGAATGAACGACCTACAGTTATCTTCCGAGGAGAGATATCCCGAACTGATCCCTATCTAGAAGCACCTCCTATAGCTTTCTTTATGGAGTTAATCGGTGATGAGGAAGAAGGGAAAGGGAGCATACAAATTGAAGATGTTCCGATTGTTCAGGAATACATGGATGTATTTCCTGAGGAGTTACCTGGACCTCCCCCAGAAAGAGAGGTAGAGTTCTCCATTGAACTCATACCTGGGTCTCAACCGATATCAAAGACTCCGTATAGAATGGCAAATGTGGAGCTAGAGGAGCTAAAGAAACAACTCCAAGACTTGTTGGAGAAGGGGTTTATCTGACCGAGTGTGTCTCCTTGGGGAGCACCAGTTCTCTTTGTGAAGAAGAAGGATGGATCAATGCGGCTATGCATTGATTATAGAGAACTGAACGGGATCACAGTGAAGAACAGATACCCTCTACCAAGAATTGATGATTTATTTGACCAACTTCGTGGGGCTCAATTCTTCTCTAAGATTGACCTTCGATCTGGTTATCATCAACTAAGGGTGAAGAAGGAAGATATTCCAAAGACTGCCTTCCGATCAAGATATGGGCATTATGAGTTTACTGTTATGCCCTTCGGCTTGACTAATGCTCCTGCTATTTTCATGGATTTGATGAATAGAGTCTTTAAGGACTACCTTGATAACTTTGTGGTAGTTTTTATTGATGATATTTTGATATATTCAAAAAGTCGTGAGGAGCATGAAGATCATCTGAGGGTTGTTTTGAAAACTCTACGGAAGGAGAGGCTCTTTGGGAAGTTCAGCAAGTGTGAGTTTTGGTTACAACAAGTGGCTTTCTTGGGGCACATCGTAACCAATGAAGGAATCTCGGTTGACCCTGCAAAGACAATGGTTGTGGAGGAGTGGCCTCAACCCACAACAGTAACTGAGATTCGTAGATTCCTTGGCTTAGCGGGATATTATAGGAGGTTTGTGAAAAACTTTTCACAGCTTTCTAATCCACTAACTAAGTTGACTCGAAAAGGGGTTAAGTTCATCTGGACAAAGGAATGCGAGGAAAGTTTCCAAGAGCTGAAGAAGAGATTGGTTACTGCACATGTGTTAACACTACCCTCTATCGGAGAAGGATTCGTTATTTTTAGCGATGCATCTCTAAAAGGGCTTGGGTGCGTCCTCATGCAAAATGACAAAGTAATTGCTTATGCATCTCGACAGTTGAAGATTCATGAGCAGAATTATCCTACGCATGATCTAGAGCTGGCGGCAGTTGTTTTTGCTCTAAAGATATGGAGGCACTATCTTTATGGGGAGAAATGTGATATATACACTGACCACCAAAGTCTAAAGTATATTTTCACACAGAAAGAATTGAACATGAGACAAAGGAGATGGTTGGAGCTTATTAAAGACTATGATTGTTCAATTCATTATCACCCTAGAAGAGCAAACAAAGTCGCAAATGCGTTAAGCAGGAAAGATCCTGTTGTTCTGGCAACAATGAGAATCCTGGGAGATCCCTTGATTAAAGATCTAGTAAAACTGGACATGGGAATTATAAGGAAAGGGACATCATCAACCCTATACCAAATTATTTCTCAACCTTCATTACTAGAGAAGATCAAGAAGGCTCAAAAAGAAGATCCTTTGCTGCAGGAGAAGTTCGAGGCTGTAAAGGATGGGAAGTTCCCTGATTTCAATATTGATCAAGAAGGTGTATTGAAATTTCGTACAAGACTATGTGTTCCATATATTCTAGAGATAAAGAAAGAACTGATGGATGAAGCTCATAGCTCTACTTTCTCTATACATCCTGGAAGCACTAAGATGTATAGAGACCTTCGCGATCATTATTGGTGGGATAACATGAAGAGGGAGATTGCCGATTACACTACAAGGTGCCTGGTGTGTCAGCAAGTAAAGGAAGAAAGACAACTTCCTAAGGGGGTATTACAACCGCTACCCATACCAGTATGGAAGTGGGATAATATCACCATGGACTTTGTAACTGGTCTCCCAAAAACATCCAAAGGAAACAATGCGATATGGGTTATTGTGGACCGTCTCACCAAGACAGCCCATTTTATCTCTATTCGGGAAGATTTCTCTCTGGATCAGCTTGCCAAGATATATGTGAAGGAAGTGGTAAGGCTGAATGGGGTACCACTATCCATCGTATCTGATCGTGACCCAAGATTCACATCAAAATTCTGGAGAAGTCTTCAGTATGCTCTGAATACTGAATTGAATTTTAGTACGGCCTATCATCCTCAAACTGATGGCCAATCTGAAAGGACTATTCAGACACTCGAAGACATGTTGATATTATGCTCAATGGAATTTAAGGGTGGATGGGATCAACACCTCCCATTAGTGGATTTCTCCTATAACAACAGCTTCCATGCGAGTATTCAGATGGCACCCTATGAAGCTCTGTATGGAAAGCGGTGTAGAACTCCTACTTGTTGGGATGAAACTGGTGAGAGGAAGCTTCTTGGGCCTGATCTTGTGCAAGAAATGACAGAACAAGTTCATGCCATCCAACAACACATAAAGGCTTCTCAAAGTCGGCAGAAGAGCTATGCTGACAATCGTCGAAGGGACTTGGAGTTTGGTGTTGGTGACAAAGTCTTCCTTCGAATTTCTCCATGGAAGAGAGTCATGCGGTTTGGGAAGAAAGGGAAGCTCAGCCCTAGGTACATTGGCCCCTATGAAATCCTTGATCGCATAGGAGCAGTGGCCTATCGTCTAGCACTTCCACCGAACCTAGCTCAAGTTCACAATGTCTTCCATGTATCTCTCTTGAGGAAGTACATACCCGACCCTTCGCATGTACTGAACCCAGAGGTGGTACAACTGGAACATGACCTCTCTTATGAGGAGCAGCTAGTGGAGATCTTGGACCGTAGAGACAAGGTCCTACGAAACAAGACTACCCACCTTGTGAAAGTGTTGTGGAGGAATCATAAATATGAAGAAGCGACTTGGGAGCCTGAGGAAACGATGAAGCAAAAGTACCCTCACCTTTTCGACTAGGCCTCAAGTATAAATTTCGGGGACGAAATTTCTTAAGGGGGGAAGAATGTAACGACCCAATCTTTTTGAGTAGTATATTAACTTACTCTTATTGATTTAATAAGATGTTAATGGTTAATGCAGAAAGAGGAGTCGATGGCTTCATCCAGTAGACTCAACCCTTACGATGCCCACTTATCAGAGCTTGGGAAGGAGGTAGCATCTGTGGGCTTCGCTTTGGACCAAGCCCAAGCCGAGCTCCAGCGTGTCAAGCTTGAACGAAAACGCTTGCAGGAGAAGTTCAAGTTAGTGGAGATTGCTACTAGAGCAATGTTATCTGAGCCTCCCTCAGATTCTCTCACCATAGCACACCTTACACTTAGGTCTTATGCCAGTGTTATAAGGGGCTATGTGATGAGACCCTAGTTTCCTTGTGTAATCCTTTCGGGTGAATAATTTGAGATTTCTTCCTTTAGTGATGGTTGTGAAATTTCAAATGTCCAGATAATTTTAGAATGTATTTTATTGATGAATTTTGAAAAAGGGATATTTTGAAATATTTATGTAAACCCTAAATAACTAATGATGTGTAATGATTTTAAAAAAATGGTCTTCTACAAAAGTGTTCATTAAGGAATTTGGAGTCTAATAAGATCAACTTAATTTTTGATGAATAGTAAATAGTGAATAGTGATTTTACGCTTAGGATTAGTAATGTGACCAAATGGATTAGTAATCTCACTTAAAGAAAGTTTTAAAATAATCTAGGCACCTTGATTAAGTAATGTGATTCAATAAAATGGGTAAATAACAGTTTCATAAATTATTATTCAAGTATTAGTTTTTTCGGATGAATAGTGTTTTTTAATTAAAAATTTAATTAAAAATAATTAGAAAATTATTTTTATAAAAATGAATTTATTTTTGAACTCAGAGCATCGATATTATGTTATGGTAATTTTTGGGGATTTTTCTGAAAAAATGAATTTTCGATGAATAGTGTATTTATTTAAAAATAAAATTAAAAATATTTAGAAAATTATTTTTATAAAATGGAGTTCATTTTTGAAATCATAGCATTGATATTTGGTTAAGGTGAAATTTTGGGATTATTCTGAGAAAGTTGAATTTTCGGTGAATAGTGAAAGTATAGTTTTTAAGTTACGGGTGTTTAATAGCATCATTAAATAATGTATTAAGTATATATTAAATATGGTCGAATTATGAATAGTAAGATAAGGTGTGAGGTGTCCCAAGTGGCCAATACCATGGGCAAATACCATGGGCAAGCCCATGGTTTTTCCAAAACCACTAGTGAGATGTCCCTTGGCCATTAATGCTTTGTCCCCTCACTTTCCCTATAAATACCCACCCTTTCCTCCCTTAGTTTTCACTCCCAACTCACCCCCAACGAAGTTCTAGTCTTCTTACCTTCCAAGGAGTCCTCCCAAGGTGCCCCCAAGCCCTCAAGGTCCAATCCTTTGAGTTTCAAGAGTCACGTTTTAAGGTAAGGGATTCGACCCCTCTCTTTCTTTTCATGTGATCTCTTTTATGTCATTCCTATTATGCTCCATGTTTTTATGTGAGAGGGTGTTCTTTTATATTCCTCTTACTGCCCTTTCATGTTTATATGATGAGAGATCCCCTATTTCTCTCATCATTTCATTTTATGAATGTTTAAGTGACGCCGTTAGGCTGCTGAATTTTTAAGGGATTCTTCACCCTTCTCATTTTTCAAGTTCGATTTTCATGTCAAGTCTTTCATGTTCCTTTTTATTATGTTGGGGTATGATCTCTATATCTATCATACTGATCTCTTATGATCATATGATGAGGGACCCTATTTGATCTTGTCAAATCATTGTCTTTTGAAGTTAAGTGACGCCGTAAGGCTGTCGAATTTTCATAAGAGAAATCTAATCTTTTTTCCATGTTTTTCATTTCAAATGGTATGTCCCTAAACTTTCATTACCATGTTTATATGTCCTTCTTACTCTTTCACCATACTGTTTTATGGATCATTTATGAGTGGGTGACCCATGTCCCCTCTCATTTCAATGTTTTCTAAAACCCCGAAACTTAGCCGTTATGCTGCAGAATTTTCCCCTCAAAATGCCTCTCTCTTTTCTCAAAAATTATTTTATGTTATAAAGTGAATACTCAAAGCTCTTATTTCTAAAAGTGTATTCACATATATATCAAAATGTTCCATTTTAAATTCTGGGATTTACATACATGAGACCCGCTTTCCCTTTCCGTGGGTTTAAAGTGACGTAAAGATCATGTCTTTAAAGCAGTTTTTAAAACGTTATGATTATGAAATGAAACCCATTTTATTTTATGCTATGTGGGTTATTTATGAAATGTTTGATGATGATATATGTGGCTCACATGATAATAAAGGAAAATTTAAGGGTGCGCCCTGATAGCGCTCCAATGCATTGGGTAATGATGTAACCACTAGAGATTACAATTTTCATGATACCTTGGTGAATAACCTTGGTAATTTTCAAATGACACCTTGGGGATGGACCTTGGTGATATGTTCATGATTGTCTATGTTAAATGATGTAGCCACATCTTCAAGTTATGAAAAAAAAATGTTATTTTTATTATGAAATGCCTCATGATTTTCTTTCTCATGCCTTAAAGTTCTTTTCATGTTCTTATTGAAGTATATCAAGTTCACATGTAAAAATGTTCCTCTTGTTTCCCTTACTGGGCCTTCTGCTCACCCTTTCTTTTGATGTATGTCCCCAGGTTATGAGATGCATAATGAACATAGGATGAACTAAAGGATAAGCCTTTCAAGTGTTTAAGAAGAATGTTTTTATGTTTTTTTTATGTATTATGATCCTTGTTTCCAAGACACTAAACCTTAACGATCCTCAGTTTTGTGTAATGTAATGAAAGTTTATGTTATAAAATGGCGGGATGCTATAGTTTATTCTTCCCAAGAGGTTTTAGTAATGACCCCATCATCAAGATGATCAAAGAGATCAAAATCCAAAAAAAAAATTGAGGATTTAGAGAACAAATTTTATTCTTTTTGGAATGAACGGGTTCTGGGTTACTTCATATCAACTCTGGAAAATAATTTGGTTCAGTTTAAAAGGCCGAAGAAACCAAAAAAAAAGAATGAGATGAAGATCATCCAAATTATTGGGACTTTCATTATATGTTGGAGAATCCCATAGAGTAGTGTTTTGTTTTCAAAGACATATTACAAAAATGGTATACTTTGAACAAGTGAAACTGAGAAGTTCATTAGCCCAAGTAGCATGGGTAACTGATACTGATCCAGAGGAAGAAGGAGAATGGAAGGAAGTCAAAGGTAAAAATTCATAGAAATATGATTACTAGATGATCATGAAAATGATCAATTGAACTCATGATATTATATAATCACAATTAAAAAAACTGATCATGTCTTCTTCCCCTCCTATAGAAAAACCACCTTCATCAAAAGGTCAATCTTCAAAGAAGCTACATGATTAGAAGGGTAATTATCAGTGAAAATAATATGAGCTCATGTCAAGACCAAATTTTTCATTCACTCTGGTAGATTTCATGCTTCAGTTTCAAAATGATTGGCACCTCCCCACCAAACGACAAAACCAGAACTGACATGTCAAGAGAATCTTTTTCAGATAAAGAATTGATATTTGGTTCCATTAAAGTTATCCACTCAACAAATCCTTATGAAAATAGAGATTCTAATAATAATGAGTAGGAGTTTCCTGTACCTATCTGGGTAACTAGAGGAAGAGTCCAAGGATGAGGATACATGGGAGGACATGGGTATTCTAGAAGCCACTATTTTAACTCTACACCCACTCAATCTGTATATGTGGCAGAAACTCGTGGAAGAGCCCTTTAGAGGGATCAACAATAATAAGAAGATTTTTCCATGCATGAAAGGTTCGATCCTGGAATTATTATTTTAGAGGATCAATTAGAGGTTATACCATCTTCCTCTCAGCAAGTAGATATACCTAGTTTGTCTAATCTACCAAATCCAGGAGTATTTCCAGTTTCTGCTCCGACATAGGGTACATCCACACCTAGAGCATCAACATCCAAGACACCTACAAAACCACATCTCCATGTAGTGAAACACAGACCTCTAGACCAAAATTATGATTTCATGAAATAGTTGGCCCAATTACCGGCCAGATTTTCAATTTTGAATGCCTTGAATTTGTAAAAAGAGATTCAAGAAGCACTTATTGAGGCGTTGTCAAGTCCTCATGAGTTTGAAACTGAAGTTGATTCTACTGAGGCTTACTGTATAGAGAATGATCTTGCTGGATGTCATGTAGTTATATCTATTACAGATGAAGATGAATATGATGATGTATATGGAAATATCATTCCCTTGTATCTATCTGGCAGGGTCAATGACATAGAAATCCGACGAGCCTTCATTGATAATGGGTCAGGAGTCAACATCATTCCTATTCATACACATCATCGACTGGGCCTCACCAAATCTGACTCATCTACTTCTATATTAATATTCTAGGGATATGAAAAAAATGAGTAAGAACCTCTAGGAGAGGTTACACTCAGGACTCTGTTCGGAGATCTCATGTCTAATTCAGATTTCATGGTTGATCGTTAGGACACAACCTTTAACAATCTACTAGGAAGGCCTTGGATACATCAACATGAAGCCATACATTCTTCATACCATCAATGTCTCAAATATTATTTCAGTAGCCAAATTGGAACATAGTATGGTGGCAAGGATCCATTCAAAATGTGTGAATCTCAATACAATGAAGCAGTATTTTATCACATGAAGGGAATGAGGTCTATGACAAAGGGGGTACCCAGAATCAATGCTCTGAATGGAAAGGAAAGGATCCCAGCAAACCCATTAATACATTTGAGAATAGATTATGTGTGACCTATCAAACAAATAAAAATGGATAACCAAATTCAAGAACTTGCCCAGTAACTTCCAAAATGTCAATTACAACAATCGATCCTGACAACATGGAAGAAATTGTTGATTCACTAAGTAGTGATGGAAGTGTAAATAGAGATGTATTTATTTCATCTTCTGAACTAAATCAGGCATATACTTGGCTAATAAGATTAGAAGAAGTTGTATCAATACTATAGGAATACAAGGATGTTGATTCCAAATCCATACATCCTCTTTATTACCCCAGGAAGACCCTTCATCATCAGTAGGGTCAGAAATGGTGGCCTCTTCTACATGATGTTCAAATAACAACTCCTCCCCTAACTTTGGATGTTTTCTTCATCATATAATATGCACGTATAAATAGAATATGTAACACATATTGAAAAAGAAGAGGAATATTTTAGGGATTCTCCTTCGTCATTTGAAGAAGATGTATCTAACAATGTGGATGAGCTCATAGAAATAAATCTGGGTATAGAAGAAGATCCAAACCCCACTCTAATTAGTGTAACCATGACTTATAAAGAGAAAGATATGTATAATTAATTCCTAAAGAAGCATCGAGATATATTTTCTTAGAATTATATAGAAATTTTAGGACTTAATCTTGATGTAGCCACTCATCATTTTGGTTTGTCAGAAGAACATCAAGGATTCAAGCAGGTAGCTGGATGAACACACCTAACTCATGCCTCTAAAATTGAAGTTGAAGTCGATAAGCTTATAAATTATAACATTGTCAAAGAGGTTCTATATCCCAAATGGCTGGCTAACATTGTCCCAATGAAGAAGAAGATTGGGAAAATCATAGTTTTCATTGATTTCGAGATCTTAACTGGCATTGTGTTAAAGATAACTTTCCACTTCCAATCACAGATCTTTTAATTGATGCAATAGCTGGATATAAATCTTTTTCCTTTATGGATGACTACTTTGGGTATAATCAAATCTGGATGGCCTTAGAAGATGAATAATCTATAGCCTTCAAAGCCCCTCAAGGTGTTTTTTAGTATCGGGAAATTCCCTTAGGCTTAAAGTTTTTAGGTACAACGTATCAACGTTTCATGAACCATATAATCAAACCCCTCTTAGGGAAATTAGTCAAATGTTTTGTGGTTGATTTGGTGTTTAAATGAAGATAATGTTCTGATCACTTGGATGAACTGGAGACCATATTCAATAAAATTTGGCAACAAAACCTGAAGTTGAACCCCTGGAAATGTGCTTTCAAGGTAACCTCAGGGAAGTTCCTCAGCTTTTTTGTACACCATCGGGGTATTGAAGTTGATCCTAAGAAAAAAAATCAATCCATGGCATGTCACCTCCTAGAAATTTGAATGAATTAAGAGGACTCTAATGAAAACTAGCATATATTTCGCGCTTTATCGTTAATTTTGTAGGAATGTGTTTTCCCTTCACCAGTTTAATGAAGAAGGGAGTTACCTATCAATGGAATAAAGACTTCCAAGAAGTGTTTGATAGTATCAAGAAATATCTCTTGAGTCCACCGGTATTAATTCCACCTATGGAAGGAAGGCCACTTATTCTCTATGTGACAGCTTTATAGTAGTCAATGGGTGCCTTATTTTCCCAAAATAATGATTTTGGGAATGAAAATAGCCTTTATTATCCTAGTCGAACTATTCATGATGTAGAAACTTAGTATTCACGTATTGAAAAGTGCTACCTAGCATTAATCTTTATAGTTCAAAAATTAAGGCACTACCTACAACATCATGAGGACTAATTGGTGTCTCTCAATAACCTACTCAAATTTATCCTTAGTCGTACAATGCTTACAGGGCATGTGGCATGGTGGGAAGTTATTTTTAAATAGATTGATATCTAGTTTTGATCTTATAAGGATATAAATGTCCAAGATTTGGGAGAATTCCTTACTGAACATCCATATGCCGAAGATATATAATTGAATACTGAACTTCCTAATGAATATGTATTCTCTATTCAGGATAGTTTCTAATCATGGGAAATTTACTTTGATGGTGACTACAAAATTCCAACATGGAAGAGAATGGAAAACCCTAAACTCAACAATGTTGTGTTAAGAATTGTTCTTATGTCCCCCAGAAAAGGCAGTGTTGCCTTATTCCTTCTTATTGTCAGATGACAGAACCAAAAATGAGGCAAGAATATCATGCCCTCATTGCAGGTCTGGAATTGGAACATTAGGTACAAGTGAAAAACTTGAAAGTGAATGGCGATTTAGAGTTTTTAATCAAACAAATCAATGGGGATTATTCCCTTAGAAAATAAGAGTTGACCCCTTTGTGTGATTACATCAGTGGGTTAATGGAAGAATTTTCCTCAGAGTTGACATTTTCTTATATCTCACAATCACAAAATGCCCAAGCTGATGCACTAGCTAATGCAGCTACGACCTTGGAAGATCCAAATTGGAATGAGACAATCATCATTATATCCAATCATCATGTGGTATAACATTTTGTTCAAACTAGAATTGAGGAAATTAATGAAATTATCCATATTTCTGAGCCAAATGGTTATACTATGGGATGGATAATACCCATCATGGAATACATTAAAAATTATGTACTTCCACTAGATAGTGCTGAAAAATAAAAGATCTTATGACAATTGGCCTATTTTACTCTTTATGATAGTCCCGATCACCAGAAGATCCTCTACAAACAAGACTTTGATGAAATCATCTTTAGGTGTATTGATGGAAAAGAATCTCTAGACGTCATGAAAGAAGTACATTCAGGAGATTGTGGTGCTCACCAGGCTAGGCATAGGATTTCTGACTAAATCTAAATTCTTGGATACTTTTGGCCTTCAATGATGTGGGATTTCATAGATTTAACTTAGATGTTTCATCCATACCAAGTGCATGCCAACTTCATGTTGGGACCAAGCTAATGGTTGCTGAAAGAAGATGGAGGATGTCTTTTGTTGCTGAATAAGTTTTCATAAATGATGTTATTCTCAAAGGAAGCTAGGTGTTTTCGTAACTATGCAAGAAGTTCGGAACCATGAATCCGGAACTGAGGATTCAGATCCAATTGTTCGAAGCTAAATTGAGATGTTCGGAACTGAGAAGGAGTTCGGAACCTGGTGTTCAAAGGGTATCAAATTCTAGGGATCAAGAAATCCGGAACAGGGAGTTCGGATTGTGCTGCATATTGAACATTCAGAACCTGGTTGAATGATGTTCGGATCTGGGAAAATGATTTTTCTTGAACGGTGGCTGATGGAAATCTGGAGACAAAAAATGTAATGATGATTTGCTATTTTGTATTTCCCATTTGTGAGTACATGCAGGTATTCACATGCAAGTAGAAGTTGGTACGAGAAGGCATTCCGCATCTGGAGAAGTCATTATGGAGAACAGATGTTCGGAGTTACCAAAGTGCGGAGTCGACATCCTAATTCAAGAGTTCGGAGTGGACTCGACTTTCGTACTGAGAAGTCCATACCACAGGAGTTCATAACGAAGATCGTAGTTGAGAAGTGCGAAGTCGACTTTCTGATGAAGAGATTCATAATCAAGAGTCCAGATTCGACTCGATGAATCTGGAGTTCGTAACAGAGGAATTCAGAGTCGACTAGTCAAAAGTTCGGAACTGATCTGCTGAAGAAAAGATTCATAGCGAGATGTTTGGACTTGACCATATGATCAAGAAGTTCGTAATCAGAGATTAGAAGTCATCCTGAAAGAGGAGTTCGTAATGAGGAGATCGGAGTTGACGTCCTGATGTTCATAATGAAGAAGTTTGGAGTCAACGTCCTGAAGAAGAAGTTTGTAATGAGAACTTCGTAACGAAGAGTTTCGTAATGAAGGGTTTTGTAACGAAGAGTTCGTAACGGGAAGAACGGATTCGGCATGCAGTGGTGAAGTTCGGTGTTGACCTGCCTTGTCGAAATTTCGGAATGGTGAGATTCAGAGTTACATTCCTGAACCTGAAGTTCGTAATCAGTGATGCGGATTCATGCTGAAGAAAGGTCGATTACAAGTGATTCCGGAAAGGTGATACGGGAAGAGAAGTGTAACAAAGATAGATCCGAGAAAGTGCCAGATCTCTAATCAAGTGAAGGTGGAAGAAGATTCGAGAAGAATCCAGAAGCGTTGATGAAGTCTTAATTGCTCCGAGATTTCAGGAGAAATTAAGATTTGAATGAATTTGGTTAAGCGGGATAAATATTTGGTTTCCCACCTAAACGTTTTTTGTAGCACCTATAAAAGGAGATCACTCTGCATTGTTATTGATTGATGAAGTTTAAGATCTAGAGAGAGAAGCTCTGCTAATCAAGAGATAAGAAGAGAAGTGTTGTCCGAACGGAATTTCCTTGAAGTTTCGATCTGTAAGGAAGCTTGACACTGGTTTGTTATCAGATCAGGTTCCTCGGGTTGAAGGTTTTTCGGAGTGAAGTATCCGGAGCTGGATTTCTGGATTGAAGAATTTGGAACTGTGAATTCTAACCAGACTGACACAGAATTCGGAACGGGATTTCCGAAGTGGAGAATTCAGAACGGGCTGCCAGTATCGGTTTTTTATCATACTGAGTCAGACTGATGTTGAAGTTCAGAACAGAGAATTCGGAATAGGGAATTCGGAACAGAGAATTCAGAACGGGAATTTAGAATAGAGAATTCGAAATGGGAATTCATAAAGAAGGTTCGGACTGCATTTGTTATTATTAAGTATGAGGTGTTCCTTACCTCTCTTTTGGGTAAGTGAAGAAGTGAGTTGATTTTCTTACACTTGTGCAACTCTAAGAAGTGGAGGTAACATAAGTTGTTACAAAAAGAAAATAACCATTACCTTATTGTGCTATAAGGGTGCACACACACTTGAGGATTGTTTTCCAAGTGTTTCACGAGTGTAAGGCCATATCCTACTCGTTGTAATCCAAGGATTGTTTTCTTAGTGGATTGTATGGTCATGGATTGTTTCCCACCATACCAAGGATGTAGCTATTCTTGTTGAATAGTGAACCTTGTAAATACTTGTGTTCCTTTGGATGTGTGTTTGATTTTTCAGTAGGGAAGTTTATTCTTAACAGGATAGAAAGGTTGTTCTCTTTAAGGGAACATAAAAGAAAAGGGTAAGAAAGAAGAACCACTGATTCACCCCCCCCCTCTCAGTGGGTATTACCTCGACTAGGTCCTTACAAGTGGTATCTGAGGGAGGTTCCTTTGTTTTCCTTGCTAATGGAGTATTTGAATTGTGTGAACAACAAAGGCATTCCGGTTTTCGATGGAAAAAACTATCACATCTGGAAGGATAGAATGCTTCCGTATCTCATGCCTATCAGTTATGAAGTTTTTGAAGCTGCAATAGTTGGGTTTCCCCCCATTGAAGATAATTTTTCACTTACACCTGTTGATAAGAAATTTCTTGAGAATGATGGAAGATCCAAGAATGCTATACTTTCCTCACTTTCTAAAAGTGGGTTCTTGAGGGTAAAAGGAGTAGCCACAGTTATATGAGACAAGTTGCAAAACATATACGAAGGCAATACAAAAGTGAAGAAGGAAAAACTTCAAATCTGGAGATTGAAGTATGAATACTTGAAGATGGGTGACCAAGAATCTGTTGGGGATTTCTTCACCAGGGTAAACGATATTTTTAGCACCATCATATGTCTTGGAGAAGATCTGAAAGACTCTACTGTGGTGGAAAGGATCTTTAGGATCCTTCCTGATAAATTAGATGCAAAGGTATCCTCATTGGAAGACAGAGACTCAGAGACTCTTTCACTCAATGATCTTCATAGAACACTTATTACTTACAAGATGAGAAGAGAACAGGTGATGAAAACCAAGACGAAAGTTGACAGGGAATTATCGTTCAAAGCCATGAAGAAGGAAAAGTCTAAGAAGATTCTTGTTGAAGAAGATGGTGGTGACTCTGATTCCGAAATAGAGGTATGTAAAAATCTTAAAGAAATTTTATCCTTGTTTTCAAATAATGTTAAAAGAGGCACAGGTAAATATAAGGGAAAACATCCCTTTAAGTTCTTTGAGTGTGGTGGCATAGGCCACTTTGCGGCCAACTATCCTTGAAGGGAGAATGATGAAGATAGTGAGGAAGACGAAAGAAGGCTAAGAAAGTCCTGGAAGAAAAAGGGTGGTGAAAGAAATTCATGGAAAGGCAAGAAGTTCATTAAACCTAAGAAGAAAATTTTCTTATCTATAAATGAGGATGATGAAGAAAGTTATTCTGGATCCGATAATTCTGTTGAGCATGGTGTAGAAAATACCTTCATTGCAACAGTAAATGATGAAGATTTCAGAACCACCAGTTCAGAAGAAGAAGAAACACATCTTGAGATGCATCTGAAAGAAGAACTGAAGGAATGTTTAAGAAAGATTAGAAGGCTAGAGAAACATAACAAAAAGTTGGAAGAACAATGTTCCTCAGCAAGCAACCAAGCCAACGTTAATGAAGAACTTGAGAAAGAAACTGAAAACTTGAAAAAGTCACTGGAAGATGAGAGAAACCAAAAGGAGCACATGATTTTCAAGCTAAAGGCAAAAGTGGAAGAATTAGAGGTTCAAAAGAATCTCTCAGAAGTTGAGTCAAGGAAATAATGTTTCCAAAACACAACTACTTGTGTAGGAGAATGCTCTCAACAAGACAACTCTAAGAAAGTTCAACAGAAATAAAAGGTTGTTGCTGTGAAGAAAAAATCTGAAAAATTTACTTATGTGGCCAAGACCAGCATTGCTGGGAAATCTGAAGTTGTAAGGAAATCCAAGTCTGACATTGGGGTAGTGCAAGAAAAATTAGAATTCCATGAGGGCAAGTTTTCTTACAGAATAATTGTTGGTGGGATAGAAGAACGAGCAACAGAGAAGTACCAGTATGAAAACATTAGAAGAAGATACGCCTTCTATGGATATTGTTGGTACTGTGGTGGATTCGGGCATACAGCTAATATTTGTTGGTTCAACCAACCTTATTACCATTATCCCACAAGTTATTAAAGACAGAGATTGAGGGGGAGTCAATCTCCTCAAAGGAGGAAGTGTAAGAATGTTTTCATAAAGAAAGATGAGAAAATTGAAGTCAAGACCGAAAATAGGTTTCAGTCTCTGGAGATCTATTGTGAAAGATATGAACAATCTGGACACCTTGCAAAAGAATGTCTTGTGATGATACTGGCTCAACAAAAAGTTTTTAAGCTTCAAAAGCCGAAGGTCAAGAAAGATGTTAAAGAAGAAAAATCTCTTGTTGTTGAAACAACACTAAAAGTTACAAAGGGAGAATGGCCGTGGATACTTGATAGTGGGTGCTCTTCATATATGACAGGAGACTTGAAGTTGTTGAAGAACGTGAAAAAGTTCAAAGAAGGCACGGTGACATTCGACAATGATGAATCCTTAAAAATGAAAGGTGTTGGATCAGCCATCATCGGGAAAGAAAAATTGAAATCTAAGAAAACTTTGTATGTTGATGGGATGAAGCACAACTTGATGAGTGTATCACAATTGTGTGATGAGGGTAATGGAGTTATCTTTAAGAAAGATGGTTTTGTTGTGAAAAGTGAAGAAGATGGGGAGATTGTTACAAGAGGGCAACGAACTAAAGCAAATCTGTTTCAGATAGGGAACTCACAAAACTCTTGTTACATAAGCAAAGTGGATGAAAATCAGTTGTGGCACAGAAGACTTGGGCACATGTGTCAGAGAAATATGAGCAAGTTATTTCAGAGGGATATTGTTCAAGATATTCCATATTTGGTTATAAGGAGACATTGGTGTTTCACTATCTATCAGAAAGGAAAGATAACAAATGTTGTGCATAAGAAAGTTGACATTTTCTCTAAGAAACCTCTTGAGCTAATACATTCTGATATTTGTGGGCCGATGAGTAAAAAATAAACAAATGGAGACAGGTACTTCATTAATTTCATTGATGATTTTACTCGTATCACATGTGTTATGTTTATGAAGCACAAGTCAGATGCCCTGAAGATGTTTAAGAGCTTCAGAAGGAAAGTTGAGAAAGAATGTGAGTACTCTGTGAAGAAGTTGAGAACAAATAATGGTGGTGAGTACAGAAGTGAAGAATTTGAAAACTACCTTGAGAAGCATGGAATTCAGCATGAATATAGTGCACCATATACACCTCAACAAAATGGGGTTACAGAAAGTAATAACAGAAGCTTGGTAGAAATGGGAAGAACCATGTTGCTTGAACATGGACTTACTCTCAACTTTTAGAGGCAAGCTACAAGTACAGCTGTGTATATTCAGAATCATTGTTTCTACAGGCCTTAGTATAACAAAACTCCATATGAACTTTTCTATGGAATTACTCCAAGCATGAAGCATTCTAAATTTTTTGGGAGCCCATGTGTAATAAAGAAGAAAGGAGGAAGCAGCGGGAAATTCGAGCAGAAAGGTGAAGACAGAATTTTTCTTGGCTATGAACCTGAAGGAAGAGGTTACAGATGCTTTAAAAAAGAAACAAGAAGAACTGTGGATGTTGTTGATGTTAAAGTTATTGAAGTTCCGGATAAAGATGAACATGTCTAGGTTGACGAGGAAGATAAGAAAGATAATTTTGATGATTCTGATAAGAATTCTATGAAGGGTAACCTTAACCAAAATGAAGAATCAGATTCTGACATATCAAGTGATGATGAAGGGTCAAAAAAAACTTATCCAAGGCTAATGAAACAAGTGAAAGCTCAGAATATCATTAGTGATCAACATCACATGGTCCAAACAAGAAGAGCAAGCAGATCCATATCACATACTTCCTTGTATTCCAAAGTTGAACCAAAAGATGTTAAAGAAGCCTTTGAACATCCGGAATGGGTTCAAGCCATGAATGAAGAATTGGATCAGATTAAAAAGAATGATACATGGGAACTCGTACCCAAACCTGAAATCAATAATGTTATTGGCACCAAATGGGTCTTCTGGAACAAACTGAATGAAGAAGGTGAAGTTGTTAGAAACAAAGAAAGATTGGTTTGTAAAGGCTACTCACAGATTGAAGGAATTGATTTTGAAGAAAATTTTTCTCCGGTGGCCAGATTAGAAACTATAAGAATCTTTCTTGCTATTGCTGCACAACGAGGCTATAAAATCTTTCAAATGGATGTTAAATCCGTATTCCTTAATGGTGATCTCAAGGAAGAAGCTTACATTGAGAAACCTTGTGGCTTTATTGTTGGGAAGAATGAGAGTTATGTGTGCAAGTTGAAGAAAGCCTTGTATGGGCTTAAGCAATCTCCAAGAGCATGGTATTCCAAATTGGATAATTTCTTAAAGAAGATGAACTTTAAAAAAGTAAGAGTTGACAACAATTTGTACGTTAAGGAAAGTCAAGATCTTTCACTAATTGTTATTGTTTATGTTGATGACATTATCTTTGCTAGGAATGATGAAAGAAGTTGTGAATGATTTGCTGATGAAATGAAGAATGTTTTTGAAATGTCCATGTTGGGGGAAATGAGATACTTTCTTGGATTACAAATCTTGCAACAAAAAGAATTCATTTTTCTTTCCCAAGAAAAGTATGCTAAGGAACTTCTCAAGAAATTCGTAATGGAGAGCTCAAAGCCTGTATCAACTCCTATCTCCGTGGGAACAAAGCTAAGCAAAGATAGTGAAGAAAAAGAAGTTAATCAAAAAGAATACTGAAAGCTGATTGGAAGTTTGTTATACTTGACTGCTTCAAGACATGACATTGTATTTGTGGTCACCTTATGTGAAAGATTCCAAAGTACACCCAATTAATCACATCTTGTTGCTACAAAAAGAATTCTAAGATATATAAAAGGCATAACAGATTTCAGAATCATGTATTGTGGATCCAAAAACATTGATCTGTTTGTTTATTCAGATGTAGATTGGGCAGGAAATGTTGATGATAGAAAATCCACATCTGGTGGAGTTTTCTTTATGGGAAAAAGTTGTGTTGGTTGGAATTTGAAGAAGCAGAATTCTATTACACTTAGTACAGCTGAAGCTGAATATGTTGCTGCAACAATTTCCGCCACCCAACTTATGTGGATGAAGACTCAGTTGGATGATTTTCTTATTGAAGTAAAGTTGCCTTTGCTCTTGGGCTATGATAATCAAAGCACAATAAATCTTACTAAGAATCCAGTCCAACAATCACGTTCGAAACATATTGATATCAAATATCATTTTATTAAAGAGCATGTGGAGAAGAATGAACTCAAACTTGAATATGTTACATCTGCTGAACAAGTTGCTGATATCTTCACGAAACCTTTTCCGAAGGAATCATTCTCAAGATTGAGGTTGAACATGGGTGTTCAACCTCTTTCTCCTCAAGGCTAAGGTATGTTGTATTCCTCCCCTCTCTCTTCTTACCATTGGATTGTTTTGTCAAGGGGGAGAAATTGTTATCATAAATTTGTTATTTAAAGAGAGAGTTATGGTTAAGCTATGTACTCAGCAATGTTTATGTGAACTTTTCTAACCGTTTATTGAAGTGGGTGTAGGAAAGTTCTTGAACAGGAAACATGAAGATGTTAGAGAAGGAAGATGTTGGAGATGTCATGATCACTACCTATGGACAACATGGTCTTTCTATCAATGATTCTTGTTTCCTATAATGAGTTAGCTCACGTAGGCTTAGAATTATTGATTAGTAATCCATTACATGTGGTTACAAATGATGGTGATTTATGAAAACTTGGTTGACAACAAAATCCAAAGGGGGAGATTGTTGGGACCAAGATGATGGTTGCTGAATGAAGATGGAGGTTTTCTTTTGTTGCTGAAGAAGTTTTCATAAATGATGTTATTCTCAAAGGCAGCTAGGTGTTTTTGTAACTATGCTGGAAGTTCAGAACCATGAATCCAGAACTGAGGATTCAGATCCAATTGTTCGAAGTTGAATCGAGATGTTCGGAACCGAGAAGAAGGAGTTTGGAACCTGGTGTTCAAAGGGTATCAAAGTTTGGGGATCAAGAAATCCGGAACTGGGAGTACGAATTGTGCTGCATATTGAACATTCGGAACCTGGTTGAATGAAGTTCGGATCCGGGAAATTGCTTTTTCCTTAACGGTGGCTGATGGAGATCTGAAGACAAAAAATGTGAAGATGCTTTTCTGTTTTTTATTTCCCATTTGTGAGTACATGCAGGTATTCACATGCAAGAAGAAGTTGGTACGAGAAGGCATTCTGCATCTGGAGAAGTCATTACGGAGAACATATGTTCGGAGTGACCAAAGTGCAGAGTCGACATCCTAATTCAGGAGTTCGGAGTGGACTCGACATTCGTACTGAGAAGTACGTACCGTAGGAGTTTGTAACGAAGATCGTATCAGAGAAGTGAGGAGTAGACTTTATGATTAAGAGATTCGTAATCAAGAGTCCGGATTCAACTTGATGAATCTAGAGTTCGTAACGGAGGAATTCAGAGTCGACCAGTCAAAAGTTTGGAACTGATCTGTTGAAGAAAAGATTCGTAGCGAGAAGTTTGGACTTGACCATATGATCAAGAAGTTCATAATCAGAGATTAGGAGTCATCCTGAAAGAGGAGTTAGTAACAAGGAGATCAGAGTTTACATCTCGAAGTTTGTAATGAAGAAGTTTGGAGTCGACGTCGTAAAGAAGAATTTCGTAATGAGAACTTCGTAACGAAGAGTTTTGTAACGAAGGGTTTCGTAACGAAGAGTTCATAATGGGAAGAACGGAGTCGGCATGCAGTGGCGAAGTTCGGTGTTGACCTGCCTTGTCGAAAGTTCGGAATGGTGAGATTCAGAGTTACATTTTTGAACCTGAAGTTCGTAATCAGTGATGTGGATTCATGCTGAAGAGAGGTCGATTACAAGTGAATCTGGAAAGGTAATACCAGAAGACAATTGTAACAAAGATAGATCCGAGAAAGTGCCAGATCTCTAATCAAGTGAAGGTGGAAGAAGATTCGAGAAGAATCCAGAAGTGTTGACGAAGTCTTAATTGCTCTGAGATTTCAAGAGAAATTAAGATTTGAATGAATTTGGTTAAGCGGGATAAATATTTGGTTTCCCGCCTAAACGTTTTTTGGAGCACCTATAAAAGGAGATCATTGTGCATTGTTATTGATTAATGAAGTTGAAGATCTAGAGAGAGAAGCTCTGATAATCAAGAGAGAAGAAGAGAAGTGTTGTATGAACATAATTTCCATGAATTTTAAATCTGTAAGGAAGATTGACACTGGTTTTTTATTGGATCAGGTTCATAGGGTGGAAGGTTTTTCGGAGTGATGTATCCGGAGCGGGATTTCCGGATTGAAGAATTCAGAACTGTGAATTATGAACAGACTGATGAAGAATCCGGAACGGGATTTCCGGAGTGGAGAATTCAGAACAGGCTACCAGTATCGGTTTGTTATCATACTGAGTCAGACTGACATTGAAGTTCGGAACAGAGAATTCGGAACATGGAATTCGGAACAGAGAATTCGGAACGGGAATTCAGAACAGAGAATTCGGAATGGGAATTCGGAACGGAAGTTCGGACTACATTTGTTATTATTAAGTCCGAGGTGTTCCTTACCTCTCTTCTGGGTAAGTGAAGAAGTGAGCTGATTTTCATACACTTGTGCAACTCTAAGAAGTGCAGGTAACATAAGTTATTACAAAAAGAAAAGAACCATTACCCTATTGTTCTATAAGGGTGCACAAACACTTGAGGATTGTTTTCCAAGTGTTTCACGAGTGTAAGGGCATATCCTACTCGTTTTAATCCAATGATTGTCTTCTTAGTGGATTGTATGGTCATGGATTTTTTCCCACCATACCAAGGATGTAGATATTCTTGTTGAATAGTGAACCTTGTAAATACTTGTGTTCCTTTGGATGTGTGTTTGATTGTTCAACAGGGAGGTTTATTCTTAACAGGATACAAAGGTTGTTCTCTTTAAGGGAACATAAAATAAAAGGGTAAGAAAGAAGAACCACTGATTCACCCCCCCCCCTCTCAGTGGGTATTACCTCGACTGGGTCCTTACACTTCATTCACCAACCCCCGAAGTTTTTACATACAACTAAATAGTACTGGCCATTCTCCACATGGGGAATGAATGTAGTAGGGTAATATCATCTAGATACAACTAATTAGTTGAGGTATATCCTTACTGCTACTGAATTCTTCACCAAATGGGATGAGGAAATACCTCTCAAAGAAGTAGGAGAATAAAACATTGTTAGTTTTGTCAAAAATAACATCATCACCAGATTTGGTATCCCTCATACTATATTGATGGAAAATGGCACCAATTTATATTCTGTTGAGGTAAAGAAGTTATATTAGGATCATAATATCAAATCCAACCATTCATCTCACTATCAAGTGGTGAACAATGGCCAGATAGATGCTTTCAATAAGACCCTATTAAATATACTATATAAAATGGTAGATAAAGATAATAAATCTTGGACTGATAAACTTTTTCATACTTTATGGGCTTATTGGACTACTACCCGTACTCCCACTCTGGAAACCACTTATTCATTTGTGTATGAAACAGAAATAGTTTTTCCAATTAAAATTAAATTTCCTTCACTCAGAGTTTCAATTTGTGATCAATTGTCTATAGATGAGATGTCTATGAAATTATTTGATGAGATGGAATGATTAGATGAAAAAGGATTTCATACTTTTCATCATTTTGAAGTATATCAGAACAGAATAGTATGAGCCTTTAACAAGATAGTATACCTCCTTTAATTCCTTCAAGGAGAATTGGTATTGGTCCTTAGGACTCCAATGATACCTTGAATGAAACCTACAAGGCTTGAAACAAAATGGGAATGATTTTATTCCATATATAACGTCTACTCGAATGGAGATTATTCCATAATCTTAATCGATGGAGAGCTTATTACAAATCTAACCAATGTATAAGCATCTTTAACATCATTGCTGCTCTTTAGTGGCATATGAGTCCCTTTATTTTATATGTCTGAGTTAGATATACATAGGGACCTCATTTCAAGAACTATGTGTGGCTTTATACTCATTTATTTGAGATACATAGAGACACTGAGATCTCCATTCTCAGGCCTAGCTACATCAAAAAAAAATTAAATTCCTTTTCTCCTCCTGTATATGAATCAGATCTATACAAAGGTTTCCCTTAAGATACATGGTCTGATCTTTATACTATTCCGTGTCTTATGTTTATTCGTTCTTCCAGAACATGTAAAAAAATCCTATCTCCATATAAAACTGAATTGGTGTGGGACATGAATGATTAAAGAACTACGTATTGCTATAATCTCATCTATATGAGATACTTAGAGATTCAAAAATCTCCAAACTTGAGCCTAACCATGATAAAAATCCCATTATTCCTTATATAAGAATCAAAACCTACATAGGGAATGGTTTAAGAACTACATGTGGCTTGATTCTCTTAAAATTGAGATACGTAGTGACGACTATGACTTAAATCCTAGTCCCAATCATGGGAAAATTTGTTTTTCCACTCTCTTGAATACAGTAAAAAAATCTATTCATGAATATTTTATCTTAGGTACTATCCTCAAAGAACCCACCAAGGAAACACGAATGTCCCCATTTTATATATGAGTCAAATATATGTAAAGGACTTGAAAATCATGGAAAATATTAATTAAAATATTTCTCAAGTGCATTGAAATTTCCCCCTTCCATATGTCACACTCATAATCTTGAATATTTTCAGATCTTCATAATCTTTCTTATAGCTTCTAGTGATAGTGTTTATAATATCTAAGAACTCTTTCTCTTGACTATGCAATACATGCCCTTAGGTGGTCTTGCATAAGTTTCCTACATAACATGTATTTTTATTAAAATATTCCACTATTTGGTTATGCTGCATATTCCTCAGTTAGCTCTGCATAATACACCCCTATAATGGTTTTTTAAAATTATGGTAATTTTTTTCTTGGTTATAATGTCTTTATCCCCTTCAATATTTGATGACAATATACAAGAGTTTGTATTTTAAAATTGAAATTCATGTATATTTGTACCATTATCTATCTCTAGATCTAAAAGTCTTAAATAACATGGTTTAAACATCTCTCTCTCTATGTGTTCAAAGTAATATAAAATAACCTTGGATCACTTGACCACATATCATATATTGTTTCCATTTTTGGTCCTAGTTGTATGACCTAAAACTATAGACACCATACCTCCTACGTTTGGGTTAGAACATCATAAAAATATTAATCTTTTGATTCATTGTAAATAATAATTGGAAATACCCTCTCCATATTTAGTTACCTTTATTCATAAAAAAACTCTATGATTTATAAAATATAAATCTCCATAAACATTCTTCGACTTCTAGAAATTGAATGTCAAACTTCTGAGAGCTCTTTTTCTTGACTATGCAGTACATGCCCTTAGGTGGCCTTGCATAAGTTTCCTACATAACAGGTTTGCCTGTCAAAAGATGCCACTATTTTTCTATGCATCATATGCCCTAGTTGGACCTATATAATATAGCCCCCATAATGGGTTTGTCAAATAATGGTAACTTTGTTCTAGGAAAAGACTTCCTCTAATGCTTTTAACACTTTTCCCATATCATTCCTCAGTTCCAAAAATTATCAAATCACTGGTTACAATTTTCCCATCCATACCTAAATATGGTAGTATGATGTCAATCAAATTTTCATGAATTTGGGAGAGTATCATACCTTTGTTAAAAGATAATGACCTTAAATTAAAGTAAAATTTTCTCACTGCATGACATAAAAATGCACATTATAATGTCCTCACTACATGGCTTAAAACATAATAGTTTGATATCCAAAATTCCTCTTTCTAATAAATTTTAAACCATTCCTTATGAAACAAATTTTTATAGAAATGGGATTCTTATTCATGAAATATGTTGGCATAAGATAACCCTTTATTCCTAAAATTCATTTCCTTGGAAAAGCCACCCATTGTGGTCTTCTGTCACTCAAATTTTATTTTCTTTTTTCTACCAACAATTAAATGTTAAATTCATAAGATATATTTTTCTTGATTATGAAGTATGTTCCCTTATGTGGCTTTGAATAAGATGCCTACATAACTTGCCTATCAATAAAAATATGCAACTATTTGGCTTTGCAGCATATTCCCTAGTTGGCCCTGCATAACACAACTCCCATAACGGGGTTTTCAAATAATGGTAAATTTGTTCTGGGAAGAGAGTTATCTTTTGTTAATACATATTTTGAATTTTGTAACCATAAAAATCATGGATCAAGATTTACCTTAGAAATATTTAGATAATATTAATGAAATTCTTATCCACTGAGTATTGTTTGGGATCTAATTCCAAAATTTATGGTCAAATCTATTCTACTATAAAAATTAACCCTTTATAGTCCAACATGCATGTCTCTAAACTGAAAATAACAAGAGACATGGTACTCACCAAATTGAGAACCCACAAAGGGAAATCTTAACAAAAGTCGAGTCCCAGATAACTAAATGTAAATTTTTTATGGTTTGGGTAATATTGAGCAATAAATGAAATCAAAAGATATAAAGTTTGTGTGGTTTGTTTATATAACTCTAGTAAAAATCAAACTATTCTCAAAAGGTCCCTTGGATTAGGTAAAAATTAGTACATCCTTGAAAACTTGATGTATCTCCAAATCTAACCAAATGAAATTATAATGCATCAATATTCCCTAATTTTACCTTTAAGAAGATTATTTTTTTCTGAATGAATAAAATTATAAGGGGGTTCTTTTGTAGACATCATGAAATGTGTTCCATGAAATTTTCTATTGAATGATAATTTTATTATCACATTGACAACAAATTTCAAGTATGGGTAAGGATGTTTTCACCATGAAGGAGTAATATGCGGGGGAGATTTCAATGTTCCAAAATACTACTCCATAATGATTGATAAGTGGAATGATTCCCCATCGAGGAGCATGTAGTGGAATTCCCAGATCATCGATAAAAAGGTTTCGATTTATTAAATTTCAATTTACGATTTTATTCCAAGAAGACACAATTTATTTACCATCATTAGAAGTGTATATTTCTTCAAGATATTTTATTTGACTATTCTTGATCCCAAACAGACATACAGATCAAATGTTATGGAAATTAGAAGATGGATAAATTTCACAAAGGGACCTACATAGAGGACATACGTGGGGGACCTATGCAGAGGGACTACATAGAGGACCTATGAAGAAATATAATTTATTCACCCCTATGCGGAAGAGCTTAATGGATAACCTACACAGATAAATTCCCTTCGACCTGGTCCCCTCCATGCCTATAAATAGGACCCCTGGGTCCCCCATTTCACAAGTGGAAAAAAATTAGAAGAAGTTCCAAATCTCCCATTGTGTAGCTCTTCCTCCCAAATCCCATAAATTATCTCAGGTAGCTCTCTAAAACATGAGAGAGGAGATAATTAAAGGGTGGGAGTGGTTCAAAATCCCATGAGGGTCTAAAACAGAAGGAGATGTGCCAAGGACCTATGTGGGACACCTACGTAGAGCTCCTACACGAGGAACCTTGATGGATCACCTATGTAGAGGAGCTACATGGAGCACCTACGTGTGAAACCTTGGAGAAGTACATGTGAGGTGAACATATGTGTCCAACCAAAGCGAACCTGCTGCATTATACCATGGGGGGCTGCCCCCTACACCCCCACTTGAGATAAGTGTCGGGCTGTGCTCCCACCCCTTCTAGCCAGTCCCTTCACTTCCGTCACTGACCCCCATGAAAAACTGAGAGTCGCACATCAAACTATTTGGGTTCTGTCGATGAAATTTTCCATTGATCCCTTTCTATGTCCTAACATCCATCCTTGGAATACCATGCTTTGAGACACTCTATCACACTTAATGAAGTTCCTTGAGTTGACATACTCCTCTTGGTTCATTTCCCATAATACAAGTTTGGACTCTCTATATGGATTCCTCGAGTACCTTGAGTCGATACACTCCTCAAGAAACACTTCAAAAATCATCAACTGACTTCTATTCCAGGTTAAATAAAAAATGGGAATCCTCCTTAGGAGTAATCCCCAACCAATTCACAAATGGGTATCCTCATTAGGAGTAATCCCTAACCAATTTCAAATGGGAATCCCCCATAAGAGTAAGCCTCAACTAATTCCCAAATGGGAACCCTTCTTAAGATTATTCCCCAACCAATTTTAAAATGGAATCCTCCTTAGGAGTAATCCCCAACCAATTCCCAAATGGGAATCCTCCTTAAGAGTAAGCCCCAACCAATCCTTCAACGGCAGCCATCCTAGTGTAAGCCCCTAACCTTTTAAGTTGGAGGATGGAGTCTCGCTCCTCTCTACTTTATTCACATTCACTCTTTCCTTACATTGGACCCTTGTACAATGTAAAGTGAATCAAGGGAAGGCTTGTCGCCTCGCCCTCTTCCACGGTTGCCTCAACCTCATCTACCATGGCTGCCATAGGTGCGCCCTATTCCACTAGGGGAGGAGGAAAAGTGTGGGAGCCTTTGTTGAACCTTTTAAATCCTCTTGTTTCTTACTCTGTACATGACTCACATGGGATTAGTGATTTTTCTTGATCACAAAATTTTCAAAACATAATGAAATACAAGAACTCTAATTCCCATCATAATTGGGATACATAGGAAGCCTTATTATAGCCCGAATTAACTGGATATCCTCTTCAAGAATCAAAATTTAATTCATTTTATCTGGGAATATTCCTTAGGAATAAACCCCAAATTAAACCCCCCAACTCATCAGGACATCATTTTTCAGAAGTAAGCCCACCCATTTCTCTCAAAGGACTACACTCTCCAATGAGATTTATTGAACTATGTGGGATTCGATTCCCATCCACATTGGTTATGAAGGAATCCTCCTGGAGGTTCAAAACTAACATTTAAAATTATCCCTAATCTTCTTGGTCCATATTCACAACATGGTCTAATCTTAATTGGAAACCCATATCCCTTCCAAGTACCTTGGGATGCTTTGGCATAATTCCCACACCAAATATTGACTAAGAACCTTTCTCTTAGATGTCCTTACCACATGACATTATTAAACATTAATTTCAGGTCCATATCACATGACCTTAAAAGGTATGATGTGTCCCATTAAGAAGCACTGAACTGCGAGGGTTTTGATACCTTTTACAAGGATATGTAGGTAACCCATTTTATGGGTATGATCCTAATATCAAAACAACTCCTTAGATGACAATAAATTCCCGAGTGCCCCACTGAGTGTCTTAAAACCTAGTATAAACATAAAAACGATTAAAGAGAATCTCTAAATAGTATATTAGAGGAAGCCATTGAAGGAGAACCTCGAAATCATACAGATATCTCCATTAATGAAGAACCTTGAATGCATACAGATGATTATAAATTTTACACATCTTAGTAAGTGATTTCATATTTTAAGGGAAACTTATGTTATACGTGGTAAATTAATATGTATTCATGAAAATATTATATATATATATATATATATATATATATTCCTGGAGTGGACAATAATTTCCACAAAAATGGTGTGATGAGTCTGAAATACCGTAATCTCAACCAATGACCATTCTTAAGTATCGTAACGTTCAAACATAACAAACGCCTACCTTTGGAAAGAAGGTCCCTTTTGGATAAAGAATTGTTTAGTATTCCCAATTCCATAAATAAATCCAATGGAAACCTCTTGGAAGTAGTGTTTCTTAAAACTAGAGCACACATTTCAACAAACTATGAAACATAGACAAAATATGTTCCCAAACTACCTAAGAACATTTCCTAGAAGTGACATATTGGGAGGAATAGTTGGGAAACCCATATTTCTAACATGGTCAATAGTTATCCTCAATACCTAACTTCACTATTTTATTCTAAAAATTAATATATTAATTTTCATTTTTTCAACTCATACCTTGATTAGGCATAAAAACACCACAATATTACATTTTCATGCACCTTAAGCATTGATAAATATTATAAAACCCCTGAGAATACATCACCCGGGTTTCAAGAGCCATGGGTATCAAAGGATACCAACCAAAATTCCCATCCCTGAACCTCATTTCCTTAGCTGGAACTCTGATATAAGTGAAGAGTCATCTATTTGCCTCATATTTATCACACCTACTATGAATCTAATGTGATTATAGATTTATATTCTTTTGACTTAATAATGTTTTTGTTGTACAAAAGAAAAGTATGGTAGAAGTGATTATTTTTATGCATAAAGGTGGGGGGTAAATGATGTGGGTAATACATATATTGGAACATCTCCTTTATTACACAAAAAAGGACTCCCTCTAAGGATCATCCCTAGTAATCATGAACTCTAGCTCAAACAACCTTTGTCAGGTAGCCTCCAAATTCTACTACTGCTTAACCAGCCCCACTACATCCTCATTAGTGGAATGATGAACTTCATCAACTCAGATCTACACCCAAACCTATTCAACCTTATAATCTACCACTCATGATATTTCCTATGCTACCTCAACATCATATGCTTCCAACTATGAACTTATATGGATGATGATCTCTCTTTTTTAATTGGTGAAAACCTAATATTTTTTTCCTTATATAAAAAATATTGTTCTTCCTTCGGTAGAACTTTTTTACCAGTATATTTTTCATTAAACCAGGTGGCATCGAACAAGTGACACTATCCACATGTACTTTCAATGAGAAAATCCCAAGACATAGTGTGGAGGCCACTATATTCCACCCCGCTAGTTCACTAGTTGACTAAACAATGGTTGAGAGATCCAAACTAGTTTAGAAAATCAATTAGTGGAGTTTGGGTAAGAAAATTACACACAATCTTCTATTCCTTACAAACAAAAACACTGTTATCCTCGACAATGTTAGTGTTGGAATACTCAAAGTCCTCTGGTGATACAAGCTTTCACTTAGGGAATACCGCCAATACATCAGATTCTATATCATTTGTGGGAATAAATTTTTTTATGCCCCAAGTCTAGTCCAAACCTCTCTTTTAGGATTCTTCCCCTATATTGAAGGCATCTCTAACTTCCTGTTACACCTTCGGGGTAGGATCAACCATTATAGGCTCCTCAACCACCTCTATTGGAATTATGATTTCAATATCCTATACTGAGGCCATGACTTCATCTACCACCCCTTGCAGCACCTCCAATGTAGTATAGAATGTCACAACTTCCTCAGATACAATTTTTTAGGCCACAAAATGGACTCTTACCATCTCTGTTGTGAAAAATTTTGGTTTAGACATTGCTATCAGTGGCTAGGTCCCAATAGGGATTGCTCTGTAGTTTATGACACATGGTTATCCAAGAATAAATTAAGGGAGTAAACACATAATTGTTTTTGGAAATATGAGAATGATTATGAGAATTAAAAAAACTGACCAATAGGATTGTGAGGCTTAATAGAATCCTTACCATTGACAATGCATCAGTAGGTACTCTTTCATTGATTATTAAGGTTATTTATTTAACTAGAAGCATATGATATATTTAAAAGAGACAATAAATATAGAACCATCATCAGAGTAGAGTAAATCCTCAATGTAAACAAAATATTATTTACTAGGAATTACATGGCATTGTTGAGCTATCACCTCAGTCACATTCCCCACCTCTATAACAGATAGCTTTCCACATGTGACAACAATGTAAAAAAGAGGTCCCATACCCACACCTTGAAGGGTTAGGACTCATTTTTCCTACACTAGAGGTTCTTCATGAACCTCCCCTTCCTTTGGGATTGATGATCCCTATACATGTAAAAAAAGGAGTTAGTAATTGATCATAGAGGTTTAGAAGTTGGTCAAGAGACATAAAACCAGAAAATTTACCTGACCAACAACAGGAACTCCCCCTTGGGGAGTATAGGTAGTAATTAATACCTCGGGATTACTCTTTGAAAAAACAATATTACATGAAAATTTTACTATACAATGACCATCTAAATGTCTGTAGGATATGACATATCCAATAGAATATGCACCCAATTTATCAGGGGCCACCCAACATCGAAAGAGTGGACTAGTTCTTCCAGCTCTACAAGATATTTCACCACCATGAAAGGGGATCATAGAATCCTTCCCAAAATTTTCCTAGTACAAGAAGGATTATCAACTCATTATTAAGATAAAGCCACATCTCATAGAGGGAATTGTGTTGTCTAGAGATTCCCCATCTGTCCTAGGCACCAAGTAATACAAAGTACCCATGAATATTTTTTTGGTAAAATTACTTCATTGGATCCTTGAATTGTACCCTTAAGACCACTCAAGAGGGTCCAACTCCTCCCCAAATCCATTTTCCCATATTTTATATTCCTAGTGGAACCCCTAGTTTTGGATCTAAATAATCTATGGTCATTGAACTCCGTATTGGAATAACTCCTTCTTCACAACATATATTGAATTCCACCACATGTGTCTAGAACCATGATAATGGGGATCCTTCCATGGAGTCTTACTGAGTCTATGGTCACCTCATAATCTCCTCAGGGTATTCATTTTCCTAGATTAGTATATACTCAGTAAAATCTTTATTGTAGCATTGTTCAGTGGTATCTCATTCCTTCATCTCCCATCTTACCAGGAAGATATATACTAATTTGTTTGGAGAACTGAGGGGTTGAGATAGACATGTACTCTGGTGTACACCTTTTTAGAGATCCATTTAAGGAACATGAACTACTCGAAAAACCAATATGGGGTGTATGATTTATAGATATCCCTGCAATCTATTAGATACATTATTAACTTATATCATATATCCAAAAGGAACAATCATTACTCCACCATCCTTGTTCCATTATCTATGACCACCCCTATTGGAAAAGGAAACAGGTGGAAGATGAAGAGTTCCACCTTCAAGATCCTCTCCAGCATACCGACTGGATTCATCTCTAGATTAAGACTGTTATAGATGTTGATAAATGATGGTATGAAGTGGGTAGTAGGGGTGGATATTGGGTTTGGATTCTCATACCCACATGTGTGAAATAACCCATCCATATATGAAATAGATTATCACACACTAATGGAAGAAAACATTCTTATAGATGATGTGGCACAACACCTTATTTAATTTTTCCTGCACTAGTATGGAAAAGTTGATATGGTGTCCCATAATATGATCACCAACACAATGAAGGTTCTTAAATGAACCCCATGTGAGATTCCAAAACTGATAGTATCCACAAATAGATAAGCACCATAATGAATCTTTCTAGTGACATTATAGGGGATTCAAGCATTACACTAAACCCCACATTCTCTATGGGATCGCATCCATGATCCTCCAATAAAATTGAATATCCCACATTGAAATTATTTTTGGAACTAGCATGGTCTCCCAGGTATATTTTCTACAGGATCATTTAGAATGATGATAAACCACATCTTTAATGGTACTTACTTTATCCTCATATTATGTGCATCCTCATATCGAGACAATCATATAAAACCCTTTCTATTTCCGACATATTCTCCTGGTCCTACAAAACATTTTCTTCAGAGAGGAATTCATCAAAAATACCCCCTTTTATTGAGATACCATCAATCTGTTAGAGGTCCCATAAGATTATGTCGACATCCTCATGGTGAAGATTAAATATTTTAGTCCCTAGTGATCACCGTATAAAAAACTCATACATGATATTGAAGTGGTGAAAGACATGAAACTGAAAAGTCTACATCACATAATATAAAAAACCCTTTTCAAATGTTCATTGAATTCAATTTAGTATTGGAATATCCAATATTCTTAGGCCCACTCTTCCATAATGTTAATGGCCTAGTGCAAGTCCCATTCCTCTATCCATCCTTTGATACTATTCTCTAAACACCCCATGATAATATCCTCAGATTGGGGGGAAGGGAGTTCGTATAAATTGTGCATCCTTTTTGATATTGTCGAAATCATTACATAATGAATATAAAGTGAGAAATGTGTGGTCCTTCACACAATGACCAACAACATATCTATGTCAATGGTATACCTAGGGACAACTTTCAAACTAGTATGTAGTCTCATCCCAATTTGTACTAGGGATGGACACATAATCCCCCAATCAAAAGATGTAGAACATCAACATCTTTCATAGTCTGTATTTTTTCTATGTAACCATCAATAATTTGAGAAGACAATAATAATTCAATGTCATTATAAATTCATCGCCTATCATAAGTTTTTTAGCCATGTCACCCAAATGATCATCCATAGCTTTTACACCTTCATCATCAATCATTGAGAATTTTATTTTTTTGAATCCTATTTCATGAAAGTTGGTTCCTACAGATCTCATTCATGAATGTTCAATTACACATGAAATCCAATTTATAGAAGACATAGTCATTTAAATTACAACGTCGCATGAATGGTAGGGATAAAAATCCCACAATTCTCACAAATATATTGATATTGTTAAAAAAAGGTCAATGACCCAATTTTCACAAAAAAGACTATGGTCCCCTCTAGGCCCCTCCCCTATTTATAGGTATAAGGGTTGAGTTGAGTTTCATGAGAAATGGGCTCAAAATTCATATTTTTGGTGGTTTCCCTCCGAATATTACCCTCCCCTCCCATGCTAGCTCTGATTGGGGGTGGGGGATTTTTTGACAGCATAAAAATTGTCATCATGGGGGATGTCATCGAATTCATAGAAAATTTGGGGAAAATTTGGGCCAAAACAGGTCAAAAATACACCAAATGGGTTAGATTCATGAAGTTAATCACATTCAAAAATAAACAAATGATGCAAGAAGGTCTTCTAGGTGGCGTGAATTGAATCTCAGTTTAATGACACTATCCTTCATGTAACTTATGTTGATTCATGAAGTTAACTTCCCTAGTCCAAAATATCAAAAAACATATCTCTGAGATTATATCATTCCTCAAAATGTCCTTACCAATGCTACAAAGACAATAAATAACTTCTTCCAGTATCATTTAAGGGTATCACCCAGTGAGCATCCACCTAAAGCTATGAGATATTAATGATTTAATCTTTGCCATAAAAAGGATTAATGGATTCCTATAGGTATCCATATTTTTTAAAAGACCACCCATGAGCTCTTCAAACTCAAATGGCCTAGGGGAGATGAATTTTTAGATGGTTAATGACCTTTATGATATAACATTATCACCTATAAATTCATGTGTTTTCATGATATAATTATCCATTATGAAAAAAACCCCATGGGAGCCCATAATTTTCCCTGAGGTAGATCCACCATGTTTCAAAATTATAACCCTTTCACAAATCCCTTGACCTTTGAGAAACATATACTTTCACAAATCCTAAATCAATGTTACCTAAATTTTACATCCCTTTAGTGTACATAACTTCATGAAATATGAGTTTATGATGGCCTTGTACCCCCACAATTCTAGTTCACTCATTCCAAAATCATCCACACAACAAGTATCATCAATCCTAATGTCTTACTTATTTTCTTCAAGAATGACTTAGATAATAAAAAAAACTATTTTTACTAATAATAGGTACCCTAATTCTTGTTTATCCTATGAATCGGGACCCCAAAATTTTTATACCCATATTCCACTTCACCATTATAGTGTTTACGCCATTCTCCAACGAATGGTGCCAATGCAGTGGAAATGTAAGCCCCAAAGGTGGTGTCATCAAGGTAAATTTATCATATTTCCTCATATAGATGAATATTGTTGTAACATTCTATCCTACATGAAAATGGTCTCCCTGGATATAGGACCATCCCATATTTGAACCATATTATGTTAAACTACCTTTAACCATGAACTAGTTGTATGATGTAAAACTGCATGTCAATGTCCTCATCACATGATGTACAACTATAATCCTACCCTATGATTTGATCAGATGATTCCTCATTTATGACATTAATGGGATGACCCACATCTCATACCTAGTGTTATGATCAAAAGATTCCCCATGTATGTTCATAATGGGATGCCACCACCTTCCCCGACATGGGATGAAAATCCACAATGAGTATCTTACATTCATAATCCTTGAACCATCCTCCACAATTTTATTGAAACCCCACACCCAGATGAAATCCCCAAACATAATATTAAACCCCTAAACATGTAATGAAACCCTCACACCCAAGATAAAACCACCACACTTGGGATGTCATATATGTAAGACGCACACCATCCATTACCATTGTTCCTTCTGTGATGTGATCATCCTTACAACATGAAATTAAGCTTCATAGACCGATCATATCATACAACCTTAAATAGTGTGATCAAATTTTTTTGTATTCGATCTATACCAATTAGTAGGGTATGTATAATTCCATTATGAGGTTCAATCCCCACATCTCAAAATATATTGTATCACTCCCTATTATTCAATATAAATTAACCAACACCACCATTAAATTTTCATGTATTCCCCTCAAGAGAAGGAAATCCTAATGTGTGATCACTCCCACCTAGGGCATGCTATAGACCACTTACCTATCCCTACATGAGGTTAAAACTACAACCCATTTATCCCTACAATATATTTAAACAATGACCTAGCTATCCCCAAAATATATTAAACATGTAAACTATCTATCCCCACAAGACAATATACCTATGAGTAAAACCCACTAAATATATAAGAACAACCGTACACAATGAAGTATACATGGGATTTCCAAGTCATTTATCCTTGGATGGATTATAATAAAAACATGAATTTCATTCTAGTTGATATAATATTCCTCATGTTCTACACCAAACATGTCTCAAGAAACACATTCCATCAAATTTGAATGAGGAATACTTTTATAGTTGCTACGAATTCCTAGGATTCCTATCTATCATCATTAAATCCAAACCGGGGGTAGTTTTCCTATTGCAATATGATGTAGCATAATTATATATTTTCAACCTTGATATGGAACAATGAATGATAATCACTAACATGTATTGGATTTGTTATGGAGTCCCAGACTATGAGACATGCTATATATAGGAATCCATGGAATTAAGAGTTGATATCCCTTAATACCATTTTAATAAAGGATCCAAATCCACTAATAATGGTGGTAAATAACACCTTCACTTTGAATACCAGAATGTGGGGAAACCAACCAACAACCCTGAGAAGGATTGATTAGTCCATGGAAGAAAATCACTTCAATATAGTAAAGGAAGGCAAAAAAAGTTTCATATCCATGCTGAATGCATGCCCTCAGTGGAAAGAATCAGAAAATAGGGTTGTTTATCTTCCAACCCACATGCATCATAGTGTGGGTTCACATTATTGGAATTTTTTCTTAATGGTAAGTTCCAATAGACATTCATATAGTTATTTATAATAATATGAACATTGACCCAATAATTAGTATCAAAGATCATGTTTAGAGTTTTCAAGATTTAGAGGTCCTGCTAAAGGATCATCAAAGCATAATTCCATAGAAACATTATTCCATTTTACTTATTGAAAAATATTGGTTGGTATTTTCTAACATATCACTAATTTTTTTTGACTATATTGGGGTCTCAAAATTTCTAGAGGAAAGGCATATATTGATAGTAATATCTGATCGATTATGTTTCTTGGAGTAGATTTTTTGTTTCTAGGAGATATAGATAGGGAATTATATTTTATATAGAGGAAACATTAATCATTTTACTATTTCAAAAAAATATGTGATGAAAGAGAATTAATGGGGGGGGGGGGGTTGAAAAGAAATGTTATGGGTTAATTAAAATGTAACTAACCTGAATGTTTTCATTCAACGTCCTGGAGGTTAAAACAAGTATCCCGATAGGGATGAATAATGACTCAAGAGGGGAGATGAATTGAATTCTTATATTTCTCACCCACATAAAAAATACACTTAAACACTTATTTAAATTTATAAAATAATATATATCAAATATAAAATGGTAAATAAAAAAATTAAATAGTAGATAAAAAATGATTTATAGTAGTTCAAGTCAATTGGAACTTCCCCTAGTGTACTCCACAACCACTCAATGTGTGTGTGGTAATTTTAACTAAAATAACTTTTTAACATGGGGTATACAAAATGTGTGAAAGTTTATGTCACTTTTTATAATTTTCTATGTGATTTAAACTGAGATCTCACTTCATAAGACCAATCCTTGACCTTCACAACACTCAATACATGGGGTTCTCCGTTTACAAAGAAATATGATACGGAAAAAAAATTATATTATAGGTTAAAAAATTGAAAAAAAACAAGAAATGATGGATGATTTAATTTATTTTGATAATTAATGTATTTTTAAAGAATCTATAAATAATATTTATTTTCCATATTTATATATTAAGATCACACATCGACAATATATTTTCATCGCATAGTTATTTAGTAGTAATAAGTTTATTGAAAATTTAGTATACATTTCTTATTATTGAGTATCCAAAACTCTTAGTTTTATAATTAAAATTATTTTACCGTGACTTCTAACACCGAAAATCAGGATTAAATGGATAATACTTAGAATGGATATAGTCACCAATTTCATGTGAGAGTATTCTGGAAAACTATATAAAACTGAGGTAACTATTGAATTCAACTATGATCTCAATGTAATTTATATATTTGGTTATAAATATGTGGTTTATTTATTTGGATGATTATTTTAATGTCACATGACCCTCAAAAAACAATATCTTAATCCTAAATTAATGTAGTGATAGTAGAACTCAGGTTGTCTTTGGGGAGGATAGTGTTTTGGGTGTGTTGTTCTCTTGTTTAATGAATTTTGAATGTGAGAAAAATTATTAATTTATGTTGGTTTTAAATCTAATTTAAAATAAGTTTCATAACCTTGGATATTCCCTCACCTCTTATTAAATAATCATTAGATTCTTTTAATATCATGTTTTCCCTCTAAAAAAGTGAAATCACCACCTGATTATCCTAAATTGGATGTTTCATCTTGATCTGAGTGATTCAATGATCACTACATTTTATAATCTCACCTTGATCAGTGATCAAAGATAACCAAAAACCCTTAGGTCAATCAACTGTTCATAAGAACAAGTAGTAGAGAGAATGTAGTGATCATTTCATCGCTCAGATTTTATAATCATACAGAATTGTGTCTAATCAATAGACTCTAATTTAGAGTGCATGAAATCTATCTTAGTGAAAACATATTCTTCATTATAAGATATTTTCAACTAAAAAAATATAATCTTTATTCTCATATGATATTTTATTATTTTGAATAAATTATTAGCTTCATAGGATAATTTGAGACATATGATATTTGTAATTCATGTGATTATTGGGAAATACTATTTAATAATATAATATCCCTATCCATAGGATAATTCATGTACATGTATGATATTTTATCCTAATAAGCTAATTAAATTATCCAAAAACACACTACCCATGAAATTCTTATCTTATAGGCTAATTTAGTTTACAAAAAATATGGTGTGTAAGTCTTTTTAGGCTCATAGGATAGTTTCCATAATATATTTATTATCATAGGATATTTACTATTTTTAATATAATAATTTTGTAATATTATATGATATTTCTTCTACAATAGACTCTCAAAAGATAATTCACCTAGATAAAATTTTAATTCCAATGTCTTCCCAAAATATAATTTCATAGTGTGTAGGATATTTTCTCAAAAAGAATGTTTTCCCCTTTGGGTCCCCTCCAACTATTTATAGGCTAAATGGTTGATATTAGATTCATGAGAAATTGTCTCATATTGATGGTTTTTGATGCTATCCCCTTAGCATATAACCCCCCTCTTCCACGAATGCTCCCATTTTGGGGGAAGGGCATTTGTTAACATTGAAAAAAATGGTCATCATGGGGGACATCAAGGAATGCACAAATAATTCCTTGAAAATTCAGGCCAAAACAGGTGAAAAATACACCAAATGGGTTGGAAACTTGAAATTAATCAAGTTCACAAAGGATCAATTCCATGTGAAGTTCCTCTTTGTTATTTTAAGTGAACCTCAAATGAATGAGACGAACCTTCCTGCAACACATGTTGCGTTATGAAGGTCAATTACCTAGTAAAAACATTCACAAAACATATCTATGATATTCTATATTTCATGAAAAGGGCCTTCCCAATTCCACAATGCCTATAAATACCTAACTCCACCATCATTGAAGGAAAATAAACCTTCAAACATCCACCTAATGTTCATAATTTTTGAACATTTAATATTCAAATTAAAAAGGTGAAATGGATTCCTATATGTATTGATACATTGTGAAAGACCACCCATGAGCTCTTAAAATACAAAGGGAATGGTGGAGACAAATTTTGAGATGGTTCATGAACTTCGTGATTGAGGAAAGTGCCAAAAATATGATGGGGTTTCATGAGATAATTATCCACTGTGAAACCAACCAAATAGGAACCATAACATTAACCAAAGGTTGGTCCACCATGTTTCGTGAAGCTCCCCCTTTCGAAAAACCCTTGACCATTGTGAAACCTATACTTTAAAAAAACCCACATCAGGTTTCCCTACATGTTTCGTCCTTTTTGATTACATACCTTCATGAATTTTGAGTTCTTGAAAAACCATTACCCACTAAAACTCAATTCACTAACACCTAGATCTTCTACATAACTGGTAACATCAATCCTCATGTCTTACCTCTTTTCTCCAATAATTACCTTTAAAATTTAATTTCTTATTTCTACCATTAATAGGTACCCTAATTACTTTTTATCAAAATCATAACCACCCTAATATTAGGATATCCATTTTCTACTTCCCTATGGTAGTGTTTACGCCATTCTCTACCCAAAGGCGCCCGTATAATAGAAATTCAAGACCCAAAGGTGTCATCCACAAGGGAAACTTCATATATTTCATAGTATGGAGGAATATTGTGGTAAACATCTATCAAACATGGAAATGGTCTCCCTAGGTATAGACCCATACCACATCTAAGAAATATGATGTAAAATAACCAATCCCCATTTTATAGTCGTATGATGTTAAACGAGATGCCAATTTCCTCATCACATGATGAAAAACCATAGACCAACCCAATGTGGTGATCATAAGATAACATGTGTACCATTAGAAAGGGATTAACCCCCATATACCACCCTCTGTGATGAACTCAATATGGCCCATGTATGATCATCAAGCAATTCAACCTCCTTCCCCAACTTTATATGAAACACCTACAATGGGCATATCACATGCATAATCCCAACACCATCCTCCCAACTTTGGATGAAACCCCCAAACCTAAGATGAAACCCCCACCTAGGATGAAATCCCCACACATTGGATGAAACCTCCACACCTAGGATGTAACAACCACTCCTGAGAATTCATATATGTAATAACCACACCATCCCTTACCATCAATTATTCCATGATGTGAGCTACCTTATAAAATGAAATTAAACTTCATAGACCGGTCCCATCATACGACCTTAAATAGTGGAATCAAAGTACATGGGTTTTGACCCATACAAATTATTTTGGTACATATAATTACTCTATAATGTTCAATTCCCACATCTTGACATACGTGGGATTCTTATATAATATTCGATCCCAATTAACCAACAAAACCATTAAATTTTCATGTATTTTTCTCTAGGGAAGGAAATTCCCACGTGTGATCACTCCCAACTATATAACACTCAACACCACCTACTTATGCCCACAATATGTTAAACATGTGAACCAATTTATCCCCAAAATATGTTAAAACTATGACCAACCTACCCCAAAAGATGCTAATCCAATGACATATATGTTCCCACAAGACATTAAAACTATGAATAAAACCCAATAAATATATAATAACCAACATAACCTATGAAGAATACAAGTTATTCCTGAGGCATTGATCCTTGGATTCCTTATGATAATTACCTGAGTTTTCCTATAGTAGATATAGGATGCCTCTGGTTCTCCACCTAAGTTGCCTCATATACCAAATTACCTCCTAATAGAATGAGTAAGACTTTTATAGATGTCAAACATGCCAAATATTCCAACCCATCATCATTAGCACTAAATTGAGGGTAGTTTCACTATTTTGACATTAGTAGCATAATTAAGTAATGTCTACCTCGAGATGGTATCAATAATGAGTATCATGAACATGTTTTTGATTTGTGATGGAGGCCCAGAATAGGTTATAAGCCCTACAGATAAATCTATGGAAATAGAATATGATATCCCATAATCCAATTCTAATTAACTAGTTGAAGGCACAAATTATGGAGGACAAGGATAGTCACTTTTATAAAAATAGATTGCAAGGAAACCAAAAAACCACCCTAGAGGTGGAGTTATTAGTATATGGAAGAAATAACATAAGGATAAGAAAGGGAAAAAGGGTGCATTGCCATGCTGGATATGTGTCCTTAGTTGAAAATGCAAGAAACAAAAATTTTTTCCCTTCTAATATCCAGGCTTTGTAGTGTGGGTTTACAATCATGGACATTGCTCTTCATAGTAGGTTCTAGTGATGGTTAATCTATTGGTTTTATCCAAAGCTGTACATTGACCCAATAAGTGGTATCAAAGCTCATGGATAGAGTGTTCTATATATAGAGGCCCCGGTGAAGGTCATTCAGATCTCAATTCCATATCAACATTATAACCTTTTACTTTTAAATAAATATCGATATGTAGTTTCTGACCTATCGTTCGATGTTGTTTGAATGTATTGGGTGCTCAAAATTTTTAGAGGAAGGAAATATGATAATAGTAATATATGACCGATGATGTTTTATGTAATATATTTTGGCTTTAATAAGATATAGATAGGATATTAACTTCTATAGAAAGGCCTTTATATTATTTTGACTAGTTCCAAGATAGAAGTGATGAAAGAGAAAGAATTGGAGAGGCTTTATAGGAAAGTGCATGGGTTGATTCATATGTCAATAACCCAAAACTTTTCCTTAAACTTTTTAGAGGTGAAAATAATAGTCTTGGTAGGGTTCAATAATGACTCAAGAGGGGAGATAATGTCAGTTCTTAAATTATCACCCACTTAAAACCACCTACATAAACTCCTATTCGAATATATTTTATACAATTTATTAGATATACACTATAAAAGAATAAATAAATGAAAGAGTATATAAAAAAAGATTAATAGTGTTTCAAAGAAAGAGGATTTACCTAAAGTTTACTCCACAACCACTCAATGTGAGTTTGTTGATTTTAACTAGTCTAAATTTTTTCCTTGTGGTTTACTAGATGAGTGAAAGGAGGTGTCACTTGTTATAATTTCTTAAGATGTTTTAACTATGATATCCCTTTATAAGACCTATCCACGACCTTCAAAAAACTCAGTACAAGATTTGTCACTTTACAAAGAATGAATATATAGAAAATAATGATATCATTGGATCACAATTGCAAGGAATAACATATATTAGATTATTTAAATTATTTATATAAGGAGTATATTTTTAACACATATTAGAAGAAACAATATCTTCCATAGATAAATCTTGAAATCCGACCTTACCACAAGATTTTCATCACACAATTTCATAATAAGAATGAATTGATTGAAAAGAAATTATACATTTCTTAATCTTGAGTATACATAACTCTTAGTTTTTGAATTAAAAATATTTTATAGTGACATATGATCCAAAAAGTAAAGAGTATGAATAATACTCATAAAAAATATAGTCTCCACTTTCTTGTGAAATTATTATAGAAAGTAGAATGAAATGTGGTAATTTTTTACTACAAAAATGATCCCCCATTTATCTATATGTGTTCATGGTAATAGAAGGTTTATTTAATTTGGATGATGAGAGGAATGTACCAGGACCTTCACAAAACAATATTTTAAACCAAAATTAATGTATGGATAGTAAAACATAGGTTTTATTTAGTAAGGAGAGTGTTTGGGTGTGGTTTTTACTTGTTTAATCGTTTTTCATGTGAAAAATCATTAATTTATGTTATTTTTAAATTTAATTTTAAATAAATGGACTAAACTTTGATATTCCCCCACCTATTATTAAATAATGATTATATTATTTTTACTGTTATGTTTTCTCTCCAACCACATGAAACCCCCAATCAATTATCCTGAACTGGAAGTTTAATCTTGATCCGAGTGATGCAATGATCACTAAATTCTATAATATCACCTATCTGAATGATTGAACATATCGAAACTCTCTTAGGTAAATCCACTATTCCCAGGTGAAAGTTGTAGAGAAAATGTAGTGATCATTACATCACTCAGATCTTCTGATCATAAGGCATTTTATCTAGTCATAAGGCTTTACTTTGGATCATAGGATACCTAACTTATTGAAAAATCATTATTTGTTATAAGATACATTCACCTTAAAAATTTATTCTTGACTCTCATATGTTTTTTTTATTCTTTTGAATATGTCATTAGTTTAATAGGATATTTTATAACATATTTTATATAAACATCAAGAGATTATCTGTAAATACCATTATATAAGATAATCTCTCTGTCCATAAGATAATCCATGAACATGTATGAAATTTTATCTTAATACACTAATTTAATTAGACAAAAATACAGTTATATGAATTTATTATCATGATGGATAATTTACTTAACCAAATATTTGGTGTGTAAGTCTTTCTAGGCTTATAGGATAGTTTCCATAAAATATTTATGATCATAGGAAATTTATCCTTTATAATATAGTAATTCATTTATCTTATTATATTATTCTTCTCCACTATATTCTCATAAGATAATTCACATTAATAAATTTGGAATTCCAAAGTATTCCTGTATGATAATTTTTGAGTGTGTAGGATATTTTTTCAGTCTCATATAACATTTTCCGTAGGAAAATTTCATCAAGATTAATTAAAATAAATTGAACTAAATTAGTTTCACATGATTATAAAATAATTATATTATTATTCATTTTTTAATGATACTTTAAAATTTATGCTATCTTATCTAACATTGAAATTGAAATTTATTTTTATTTAAAGCCTCCCACAAAGGATCTAATACTTCTAATTATTTTTTCTCATTAAAATGTTTTTAAAAGAATATTTTCTTTAAACAATTTTGTTTTGACTATATGATTCATTGAATTATTCATCTTGAACTACCCAAGATCATTTTTCTCATTTTTATTCGTCAATTTATTATTCTTCTTCTTCTTCAAGATAAGGTTCAATATATACTACTATACTCTTGGACATATAAATTAGTTGGTTTTCCACAATTTATTCCACATATGAGACAACAATTTTAGTTGTTAGAAAATGAAATTTTCAACTATATTGTTCTCAAGATACTAACCGATGGATTTGTCCTTAACATTCTCTTGTAATATATTACTAGCTACAACACATGAGTAAAATAAATATTATGATCAACATTTGAGTGAATGGTGAGAGTCCTTTTTCCACCACCATGCATAGTAACCCAAATTCGAATGTGAGGAGTTATGTATAGTCTCATCAGTGGTCATATAGCATCAACCTGAGCTACTACAATTTCATTCTATATAACCAAAACAACAATACAAACATGCACTTGAGGCTCAAAAAGATTAGTAGTAACTTTCTCTTCTATAGAAACTTCTCTCTCACCTCCATCTTTAACCACAATGGATGGAATATCATTATATATTACCTAATTTCATCTTCTAAATGAAAGATATTCATTTCTAATTGAAAACATTTATTTATTTCTAGAAATTCAAATAATAAGATCAATTTGAACTTCTAATCCTCTAAAATTAGGTTAATCAAAAGAATCTATAATATTTTCATCCTCAACTCAAGAAGGTTCCTCTAGAGATTCTTATTTACACCTGATGGACCTATGATTGTTCAATGATTGTATATATGAATAAATAATACTGTTATGATATCCATATCTTGAATTATTAAATCCATTACATTTTGTTTATATTATCTTAGTTAACTCAATCTCAAATCTTTTAAACATACCAGTCAAAATACATCCAAGTGGATAGAAACATCATGTTTTGTTTTTAGGATGGTACATAAAACATAGAAAATACCATGGAAGATTCAATTTTTTCTCAATTAATAAGAGTTAATGTAAATAAAAATTTGGGTAAAACCCCTCTTAAACATTCCATTCCATTAGGAAATCATAGAAAGAATAAAATTGGATAGAATGTTATTAATAGACTCCAAGACATTAAAATAATTCTTTTTAATAATCTGATATGTAAATATAATTTAGTAAAATGAACCATAGGATTAGTGCAGAAACCTAGGGGTGAATTAGTTTTTGTTATTTTTTTACCAAATTTAAAATTCTTTATGAATATTTTAACCCACTTTGAAAATTAACTTATGTTCTAAGTTAGTGCATATGGCTTATTTTATGTTTTACCAAGAAACCATCAACTACATTCATGAAAATAAATAAGATAAAAATAAAATGATATTTTTACAATGTTTTTAAAATAATATTCAATCCATTATTGAATATTTATTCTCCCCTCTAAAGAACTCTCTACTATTGTCAGGGGTTGAATACAATAGTTTGATTTTCCCACATCTTGACTACTAGACTCTCACTAGACTTGAAAATTCCTGTTTGTCATAGGGATTCATGCAACAGATTCACACTACATTGGAAAAGCCTCACATTGATCTCCCTATACACCATGAGTCCCATAGAATCTATGGTATCAAACCATGTAAATTAAAGTGTTCCATTATAGATCCTCCTAATAATTTGATCATTTGATCTGTAAAGGATGATTTTTCATCTATAAGACAGAAAAAATTCAAATCAATATGATATTTTTTAAATAACAACATATCTTATAAGAAAAAAACCTTAAATGTGGTCACTACTAAAACTAAAAAAATTAATCTTCTACTATTCCAATTCACTATGTCATCTCACTCATTCACTGAAATGACCAACACAAGTAACATGAACAACAACACAATTGGTATCTCTCTCAACTCTTTCTTCTTATTCTCCTTCTTCAAAACCAAATAAGATACACATGATCAACAATATTATTTATCCTCACAATTGGTTATATTAGATTCATTGTCTATATTAACTAAAATATGAAACAAGGCCTCATATATATTACTTGAGAGTTTATCAAGATATCATACCAACCTGAAAATCATAATTTTCGAAAATTTAACATACCATAATGACCACTTTTTCACTTTTTTATATTTTCTCCATCTCAATATTCTCATCAATTTGTGTGAATGAGTATCCAAATTAAATGAAATAATTCAATTTTTATGTTCAAAACAAATATTTCATAGGGAATTACATAATACTAACAAAAATTGGGATTATTAAATAACCTATTTACAAAACATCACTTTTATTTTCACCTTTTTAAACTGAAAGTATATTCCACAAATTACCTTAATTACTGCACATATCATGACCAAATATATTTTAATACTGTATAGAATACAAAATATTAACATTATACTTTATATCAAAATATATCCATTAAATCCAAACTACATTAACCACAACTATATAATAAATATAAAATATATCATTTATTTTGGGGTGCGGAACCCATATTTTATGGTGTGAGAGTATTTATAAAAAAAATTATATAGAACTCAATTTGAGTACATAAAAATAGTAACTTCTCTAAAAAAATTCATATCACAAGCAACAAGATGTTTTCACTAATATTTTGGATTTAAAGAATAACTTATCCCTTGATATAAATACATATGAATTATTCATTAAATTCATATAATTCCTTTTTCATTATTGAAATCAATGAGTCTAATATTCATCTCATTTTATTCTTATTAAAATAAGATTGAGTCATGGATAAAATAGAATCATGATGTTTTTATCATTAAAAAATAGCTCTTGCATCACCTCATTTGGTTTCCTCCATTAGATTCAAAATCTAGAAATCTCAATTTTCAACCAATAGCTTTATGATTTTTATAATAATAATAGACTTATACTAAACAAAAGGCTTATATTGAGTAGAAATTTTAATTTACTAGAAAATATGTTATTTTAAAATTTTAGAGGCATATATTAGAGGACATAAATTCATCCTAGAATATAAACACTCATTCTCAAAGACCGGTTCTCAAATGAAAAGGTTTAAATTTGCAACAATTTAAAATACACAGACACAGAAAGACTTATTATGTGGAAAAAAATATTTAAACTCTAACAAAGTAATAAAATGTTCTCTAAGGAATTATGATACTTCTCAAGTTAGTATTATTTCAATAAAAGTCTTATAATATGTCTAAATGACTTACGACAATAGTAAAAAGAAAAATAGAGCTAGTAATAAGATTTAGAATGACAACAAGGATTCATCAAAATACCTATATCCCCTTTAAACTAATCATAAACCTCATAAATAACCTTTATCAATTTACCAAATATGATTAAACATACTGTAACCATTCCCAATAAAGTGAACCAAGATATGAACTATATAAATAATGCCATAATTTCCTATTTTAGATAATATATTTCAAATATTGTAACACAAATTGAGGACCAATTTTTTTAGTGTCTTAATGATTAGAAAAAACAACTTATTTTAAAATTGATAAAAATATACTCCACAATAACAATCCCAAAGATATTTTTTGACATCTCTCATGATATAATAATCTTAACAACAAGGGAGATGGAGTCATAATAATGGTTTAAGATAAGATAATTATTGAGGTAAAAATATATCATAATGTGTTAGATTGTAAACATTAAGGATAACATGAGAGGGACATAAATATATTAACAAAAGATCATAATACCATATTTGATAAAGCATGAAAAATTATATAGAAGTATTGGATCATAAAATTATTATTAAAGAAGTGTCAAACCTTTGAAATGAATCAAAATACATATCAATAATCATAAAACATGTGAGAACAATATAAATGTTTAGAATACATAAAAAATATAGAATATTTATAAAAACATTCCATATCATGAAAATGAAAAGCATGATGTAAATTTTTTAAAACATTATAAACTACTTGTAAATGTGTCACAACCATAACTATATGAAAAACTTTGTGAGAAAATAAATATACCAACACCTATGTGAAAAATATAATTATGTACAATGCTAAAAATGTGAGAAAATCCATCACAACCACTACATTGTGAACAAACTCATTATGCAAATGCATGGATATATAATGAGATATAATTTAAAACCAATGCATTGGAGGGATATATATGACCCTACTAATTTGAATCCATACATATGTTAGCCACCTAAATTAAACCATAGTCATTTCACAAAGAACACATGGAAAATACAAGTCTTAAAAAATTATTATAATGATTTCCAAATAAATAATCCTTGAAAAAAATAAGAATCAGGATAATAAAAAAGCAGAGGCAAATAATAAACAGACATTTAATTTTTTATCATTTTAGGCCTTTTTTAAAGAAAACACACATTAAAGAAAATTTGAATGAATATAATTTCCTTATGTTGAAAAATTAAATAATGTTTAATTTAATGTACAAATAATCATAGAGATTTAATTAAATAAAACAATATTTGTAGAAAAAATAAGGTCATGCTAGAAAAAATTATTGGGAAAGAATAGGGGTTATTAACACCAAAACTATTCTTTTAATTTAGAAAACATTTTGTTGAATAAGTGCCTATTGATGATGAGAAATATTTTAACTAGGGAAAATAGTAAATTCCATATAAATAGGGCATTGGTAGGATCATGTAAAATTTTAAGGTCATATTCATGTATGAAAGACTATGACCTTATAAATTGGAAATTGAGTCATTGAAACCCTTTCCTTTAATATTTACTCCTAAAGAAGTTATTTAATATACTTTATCTTATATATAAACATCATTATTTACTATTTTATAACCTATTTAATATATATTTTAGTTTACACACTTATTTTGAAAATTTTTGTTTCTTGTATTATATTTTTATAAATGAGTGTTTATCATTTGTATTATTTTTTTAATTGCGGTATCAAAAAACATTTTCCTACAGTATTTCATTATTAAAAAAAACTAAAGGTAATATAAATTATTTCGTATATTTTCTTGTAATTTTATAATTCACTTCCATGATATTTTTTTATGTTTCAAGAAATAAAATTTGATGAAAAAATATTTTCACATTATTTATCTGTATAGAAATATTATCTTAATAATGATTGAAAATTAATTAATTTCCATAAATATTTATATTAATTATATATAATAATCATATAATTTATTCATATACATAAATTATAAACTAAAACCATCCATTAATTCATTATATAAGAAATAATTGCTTCATTCTTTTGAGGTGATAGTCAACACATACTCATGAACGATGATATATTTTTTGAAGGGGGAAGAAATAAATAACATGGTTTATCATTTCCAAAACATAAATATGATATATATATATATATATATATAATAAATATTTATTTAATTTCTATCTTCATCCATCATATATATATGGGTATGGAAAATGAAACACGTTTCTAAATAGAGGTTGTATTCCGCACGCACACATGATTCATATTTTGATTTTTCATAAAGGAAAAGGGAAAGGTGGTTAATTATTGTGAGTTAATTATAAAAAAATCACAGTATACTAATTAAACATATTTTATAATTATAAGATGGTATAATTTAATTTTAGTAATAATAATGACACAAAAAGAAATAGTAATGAGAATGGTCTACTTAGGAATTTACACCCCACTACTTGTATTATCCCCTATATTAAGGGGTTAAGGCATTAAGGGATGGTATTTCTAGAAGATAAAATCACATTGAGGTGGATATGACTATTATTTAGAGGTTTTGGTAGTTTTTGGGATAACATAATTGTGTTGTGGTGTTAGAAGAAGTGTGGAGAGGATAAAACCTGTTATAGGTGGAAATGGATGACATTTTTGCAAATAACAAAACATTTCAATAATGGGAAGTCACTCTCAAGGAAAGTGCCTCAAAAATTGGGAAATAATTTATAGAATATTTTATAAGGCCTATAAATTCTAAAACCATAAATTTCCAAACATTCTATAACATGTTTGTGTTTATTTACTCATAGTTTTTTTATTTTTACCATTTTAGAATTTAATGTGGAAAATAGTTTTTATCTAATTAATTTATTCTTTATGCCTAAAAATAAAATATCACTTCCAAAATAATTTTGAAATTTTATTTATATATTTAAAATATATTTAATAATATTAAATTTATAAAAGTGACAAAAATGAATTTTAAAATAATATATGTATAATGCCTTAAAAAGTTTTAAAAAATAACTTATGCTCTGAAATGTTATATATGGGTCTAAAAATAATAAAAAAGTATAAATAATTAATTAATAAATAAAATAAATATTTAATCTTTGCTTAAGGTTTCATAAATTTGCAATTATTACTTATATACTAACAATTTCATAGAATTCATGTTATTTGTAAAAACCGTATTTTACATTATTCAACTAATTTTTTTATAAAAAAACCAAAAATTCACCTTAAGCTAACATTTCTATGAAAAATATAAAAAAAATGTTATTTTTTTAAATTATCTTAAAAATTAATTTTAATTTTTAATTAAAAACAAAAAATATAGAAAAAATTATTATTTATAGGAAAAACCTTTTGGTATATTATCTATTATTCATGTTTCATAAAGATTACTAATTAAATGAGTGTAAATAATTTATTTATATAAAATTATATGATACATGTAAAGAATATATTTTTAAAAAAAATTGTTTATTTGTTTCATAGATGCATTATTTGAGTCAATATTTAAAGAGAATGTTTTATTATTTTTCTCTATTTATATATATATATCATAATTATTTACCACTTTCTATGCCTACCAATTCTACTAACACCTTACCGTGGACTATATTTTTTTAGTGTTGTATTTGTTGGAAAATATTCAGAATTGTATTTATTTAAGGAGGTATATTTTACTAATACATTTGTGGTAACATTATACACCCTTAAAAATAACTCGATTGATGAAATTTTTTTAAATGGAAGAAATAAACTTTGGAAAATTTTCTCTGATCACATCCTCATGTTCTCATGTAGCCTCCACAAACTTATTATTTATCTAATGAAAATTGACTATATGGGTGGTCTTGTTTCTACAGTCCTTGTATATTTGATCCATGATTTCAATAGGTTTTTCTTTATCTGAATGGCCTTGATCCATTTATAAAGATTATGTGATTAGTACATGTGATGGCTCTGGTATTAACTTGCTCAAAAGAAATACACTGATCACATAGTTGGCATAAGAGAGATTTGGATTAAGTGAAATATGATAGGATATTCACACTACGTGATCAGGGATTTCAAAGGGACTGATTTATCTATGGATCATCTTACCATTCATCCCAAACCGCATAAACCATTACCATGGAAATATTCAATGGATTACCTTATCACAAATTTCAAACTTAACATCTCATCAATGATTTTCTACATGGCTAATCTATCAAATTTTTTCTAATCACCTTTGTCACTGAATGGTTTAAAACATCTCAATAATTTCATGGAAATGGTTATCAACCATCAACTTCCTCTCTCCAACTTCATCCTAGTATATTAGAGTCTTATATCTCCTCCCATAAAAACCTCTAATGGTGCCATCTAAATTCCCAAATAGAAACAATTTTCATATGAGAAATATATTAGTGGAAGTTGTAGGTCCCAAAATCCTTGTAAATTAGTTGAATAAGATATCAATATATCCTATACAATTTTAATTGACCCCTGAGACTAAACATCTAAATGAGGATGACACGAATTGATAAAACTCAGCTCCCCTTCAATGATTTATGATGAATTTTGCACGATCATGTGTTTAATCTTGGATTCTAATAAAATACAAGAGAGTAGAACTCAATAAAACCAAAAAACATCCCTTATGTATATCTCTTGAGTTAGTTAAGGTACAAATATTCTTTTATGACAATAAAATGGGTTGAATTGGTAAGGAGAATGACTGAAAACCAGATATCATTATGATAATTTAAAATATTGGGGAGTCCTCTGATGAAGTCTATGGTGCCCTTATTATATTTCTATAATTATATGGGAAATGGTTGTTACATACTTTATAAATATATCATTCCGAATTATCATGTTGGTATACCAAGTATCAAGATTTATATTCTAAAATTTATCTCTTCATTCTATCCCACATTATTTTTTGTTGTTTTAGATCTCTTTACAAATTTTAACTTCCTGGATGAATAGAAAAAATGATCTATGTGCGTTATAAAAAATTTAACTATTAAATTCCAATTTTTATAGAACACATATCTAAGTTCTAAATCTTATAACCCTATGTTAAACATTTTTGGACTTCTAAATATTATGTACTATTTTTTATATCTCTCCATAAGAATTTTCATCTTCATTAATCATACATAAATAGAATATTGATTTGTTAGTTTGGAAACATAGGGTTTATATCCACCAATTATGAATTCATGATTCATCCTTTGAAAATCAATGAGAATTTGATTTTTTTTTCAATCCTCATCATAAATAGAGTAGCACATTTTTTCCAACTTAGAGCATAAACTACCATATTTTACATCCCTAAGTTGTAGTGTATTGAGAAGTAATAATATTTTATCAAATTCTACCATATCATTTGGAACATATTCATGTACTTATTTAAAGTAATTTAATTACAGTTCATGTTATTAGTAAATGTATATCACAATTTTCTCTATGGAGATAATTTCAACATATATTTAAGACAATGATAACCACTTATTGCTATGAATCATGCATGTGGTTTTTTATAGAATTAGTGTTTAATTGGGATGAGTATAATCAATTACCATATCATTCTTCATGTGTATAAAACTCAAACCATTTTCTGAAGCATCATTTGATATTCAAAACACTTCTGCACTATTGGGTAATATGAGTACAGTAACAATGAAAAACCTTCTCTTTTTTCGTTGAAATTTTTATCACATTATTTTATATAAATTTTCTTCACTAACTCCCATGTTTACATTGTTAGTTTATTTTATATCCATGATAAATTTCTCAAAAATAACAATTCTTTAAAAATTTGGAACTCGATTTCATTGTTCATTTTGTTTAATTTCTCAATAACATAAATCTTTTTTGGACCCACTAATACTCTATTGCATTTGATTAGATGACCCATGAATGATACTATTTTCATCCAAAATTCATACATTCTAAAATTTTCAATATAATCTCTCCTTTCTCATAGTCTTTATCAAAATTTGTAACTAATCACCATGATATTTCTTAATGATTTTATGTATAAGAACATTTTCTAAAAATAAAACAGAAAATTGATCAATGATGAAGTTAAATACTCTATTAATTAGATCCATGAAGATAGTGGGATAATTAATAAATCTAAAGGAAACCACTATAAACTCAATGTGTCCTTAAATTTTATGGAAACTTATCATGGAAATATCCTACTTTTTAGACCCTATCATATAATATCTAGATCAATGGAAAATCATGAAAAAGTATCAATTTTCTTATATTTTGTTGAATAGAAAATCAATACAAGGTAATAGATACTTGTCCATCATAGTGATTTTATTAAGCTAATGATTTTTAAAGTAAAGATTCATTGATCCATCATTCTTTTTGATAAGGAGGATAGTTCACCCCATTGTGAAGCATTGGGAAATTTAAAAACCTTTTTAAAATTTATTTTAGTTTCTTATTTAACTCATATAATTAAATGGGATATATTCTATTTGGATCCCATGAGCTATTCATGGATTTAGATATTTTTACTGAAAAATCAACATCCCGGTATTGGGGATGTCCAGAGACATTTTATTGAAATAAATAATTATATTCCGATAAAAAATGAATGTTATCAATGTAGAATTCACACCAAATAATTTGAGTCATGATTTCCTAATTTTTGTATATCAAGTGTACATCACATTACATCATTATCCCGATATACCTAAGTGATAGTGATCATGATTTCTATTCCATATTTCCTTGGTTTGGGTATTTTTTGTCTAATTTTTTTTGGATTTAGGGTTGGGTCATTTACTCACATAATTTATAATCTCTGTACACATGAAGTATTACGGTGTGGGTGGATAATTTTCTAGGATCGTATTCTCTTCTATTACAAAAATCAGACTCTTAGCAATTTTTTTATAGTTATAGAATTTCTATCCTATTTTACCACACATAAAAACTTCTCTAATCACCAAAGGAAATTAACTAGGTGATTTATCACAAATTAATCATATATAAGAAATTGAACATTATAAAAACTATGTATCTTACCATTAGTGAAACCATTATTTTCCACTTTCCTTTTATTTTACTTATAATATTTAGAGGTTATATGTTCAATATACACCTTAAGAGCACATTAAAAAATTTAATCATATCTATCAAAGTCTCTTAAAAATAACAACTGTAAAATACATTGATTTAAACCAATAATGTGTTTTTTCTATCTCCCAGTATGAATGATGAAACTGAATGTATACATCACATGACTTGTGAAAATTGATTCATATAATCCTATATATTCACACTATTTCCTACATCATTTCTAAAAATTAATGATCCATTTTTTTGTGATGATTATGAGGAAAATAATTAATAAAAAATATCTTCTTGAACTCTTACAAATCATTAGAGTATACTTTATCCATTTAAATGATATTCTTAATGATACCCCACTATTTTTCAGTTTTACCATCTAAATGATATACTTCCAAAAAACCTTCTAATACTCCAAGAAATGGGGAATGGAAAATGTATTTTCCATTACATTTAAACACTAAAAAAACTATGGAATTATAATAAACGATGAAATATGTTTTATGGTTCCTCATAAATGACTAGATAATTATTTTCCCTTTCTTTGTTTCATTCTAGATATGACCATGATTTGGGTCATTTCCCACAACATGAGACCATTTTTTGATATTTTCCAGAAGTATTTATTTTCTAGCCTCTATCTCATCAGGTTTCTCAATAGTAAAATCTATACATTATCCATTTCACCCATTTTTTACTTTTTTGTGGTTATGACATTACCTTGAATAAAAGAAAATTGAGAATGAGGATAAATAAATTAACAAATGTATAAATAAGGTTACTATAAAACAATATGTATGATTTCAGAAATGACATCCATAAATTAGCATATGAATCAATAAGTTTGAATATATGTTATCCATGGTCAATCTTCTAACAAAACTGGTTATATATATATATATATTCAGATACCACATTATAGTTAAAAATAGAATTTGAATTAACAAAATAATTTACCCCAATATTTTAATACTAGGTGTACAATTAGGCCTTTTTGTTGCGCACCTGGTGAAAATTGATTTAATACACAATCTAACCTTTTGGGGGTTACTACCCCTAGTCTCATATATGATAGAGTCTATATACACTTATAGTATCCAGACATGGAAATAATATCTAGGAGAACCACACAATCTCTAATAATACAAAGCTTTAGGATGTAGTCCTATACATAGACATATCCCCTAGACATTTATCTACTGTTTTCATTAATATTCTATAAACCAATATTTGAAAATAACTAATCATTCCCTATTAATAAAAAAAAGTGATCGAATCAAATCATAAAATAAATAATACATTATTTTCCTATTTTAGATAATACATTTCACGAATAGTTTTAGAACCTAGAGAATGAAATGTTTAGTGTCTCAAAGATTTTCTATATAAACAACATATTTTAAAAAACAAGAAAAATATACCCCATAGTAAATATTCTATATAACCTCTCGAAAAATATTATATTATATGTTCATCTTCATAACCTAGGGGGTAGAAACATAATAAAATGGTGAGCACATATTCTCAGTAAGGGAAACTGTATCATAATGTGTCAGATCATTAGAATGAAGTAAGACATGAGGAAGATAGAAATATTTTAATAAAATACCATAAGAACATATATTAAAATCATAAAACATGATAGAGAAATATTATATCTTAAAATATCATCAATGAACCAAAAAAATTATGATGTGGCTAAAAATACATGTCAATAATCATTAAACAAGTGAGTATGATATTTAAGTGTTAAAGACATTAAAAATAAGTTTTAATCATGAAAAAATAGAATACCATGAAATTGGAAACATCTTTTAACTGTGGAATAATATGATAAACATCTCGAAAATGTGGTACAACCATAATCATAAGAAAAACATTGTGAGAAAACCCATTATTTCAACACTTATCTGAACAAACTCATTATGTCCTTTCCTAAAAATGTGAACAAACCCATCATGATCATCCCATGTGAACAAAATAAAAATTTACACACCCAACTATCTCATGAGATATTAAAATAAACCAATTCATTTTAGGGTGATATAGGACCCCACCCTTCATCATCTAGACATATGTGTTCCACTTAAAAGATATGTTAATAATATCTGAATGAACCAAGGAAAAATAATCATTTTTTTTATTTTTAAAAACATCATGTAAAATGAAATTAAAAAATAATATGTTATAAAATATATTATACTATAAAAAGAATTATATCATAATAAAATATATATGATGATAAAAATAAAAATTTAAGAGAGATAATCCTTAGTGGAAAATATATGCTAAAATATGAATGTTTTTATAAATCCTTTTTAATCAATGTTACAAATGATGAAGTGAAAATTCTTTTTAAAAATATTTTGAGATATAAAAGAGAATAATTTTAAAAAATATATTATTATATATTCCAAAAAATTGATCCTTGATAGAAAAATGAATCAAGCTAATTAATAAGATTTGTCAAATAATGAAATGAAATTTATTTATTATGCCTTTTTTGGTAATTTTAATTAAATAGAAACTTAGAATAAATTTTGATAAAGTTCCATTTTTTAAAATTTGTAAATTAAAGTAAGAGTAATATAAAGGATGAACCATTTTTTGGTTTTATTTAAGAATTCACTTTTATAAGAAAAAAATAGTCATGGAATAAATGATTCATCGGTAATAATGTGAGTTATTCTTACCAAAAATATACTTTTAATTCTGAAAACATTTTGTAACTGAAGTATTTATTAATGATAAAAATTAATTTCCCAAGATAATAAGAGAAAATACCATATAAAATATGGGAATTTTATTATTTTATGAAATATAATGATTATATTTATGTAAAAAAGACTATGAACTAGTGAATATGAAATTGAGTCATTCAAACCCTTACCATTAAAATTTATTCCCAAGAAAGTAATTTAAACTTTTATAAAATAAATATTAAAATAATAATTACATATCTAATAACCTTATTCATATAACATTATATTAATACCCTTAATTTTTAATAGTTATCTTCATTTATTATATTTTTATAAATGAGTGTTGATCATTTGATCAAATTCTCTAATATTAGTGTGAGAATTTATTATTTTCAAAAATTTAATCAATTAAACCCCTTAAAAATATATTAATTTTTCCTTTTATAATTAACAATATTTTTATTGTTCAGTTACATTAGATTTTTCTTATGTTTCATAAAAGAGAATTTGGTGATGAACTAATTTTGGGTTATTTATCAGTACTGATGGATTAACATATAACGATCATTAATTAATTTCATTTTCCATAAAGTGTCAAATTAATTATATATAATACCCATATATATCATATATATTAATAAATTATTGACTAAAACAATAAATTAATGTGGTAGAGAAAAGTGGAATGCATCGTTACATAGAGGCAGTAGACCGCACATACACGTAGATGATGATTTCATTTATCAAAGGGAGGAATAAAGAAGTGACATGGTTTATAATTTCAAGAATATAAATATAATTTATATATAATAATTATTTAGTTAATTACCCTTTTGTAACATCTATGTTAGGTGATAATGGAAAATAAAAAATGATTCTTCATGGAGGTGGTAGTCTGTACGTATTCATGATTCACATATTAATTTTTCTTAATGGGAAATGGAAAGGTGGTTAATTATTATGCCATAATTATAATAACATACTAATATAATAGTCATAATTATGTTAAAATTTTAATATGGTATAATTTAATTTGAGGTAGAAGAATCATACACAAAGAAATATAAATGAGGATGGAGCTGTTAGAAATTTATACCTCATAACATGCATTATCTCTTTTATGAAGGGTGTCAATCTTTTGATGGATGGTATTTTTAGAAAATATGAACTATTTCAAGGTTTAATGAAGTTTTGTGGAGTGGTTTGGGTAGATATTGGTCTAAACTAAGTGGATGTCGGTTTTAGGAGATGTTATGAGAGGAGATCCCCTTTTATAAGTGAAAATGAATGACATTTCTGTAAATACCAATAAATTTTCAACAGTGAGAAGTCAATATGAAGGAAAATGGATTAAAAATTTAGAAATAATGGATATCAAAAGTTTTAAGTTCTATTAAGGCCTCAATCACAAATTTACTCACATATTTTAAACATTTTTAGGTTATTTAATCTTAGAGTTTTTACTTTTAAAATTATATCTTTTATCATGGTAAGTTGTTTTTGAACTATGTAATTTATCCTTTAATAATAAAATATAAAAATTATATTTTTTTAAATTTTTGGGAAATTAATAATTACAAATTAAAAATCCATTTAATAATTTTTAATTTCTAAATGTATAAAAATTAAATTTAAAATAATAATTCTTAAATATATGAAAACATTTTCATGAAAAATATAAATTAAGTTCTAAATTATCTAATGTTGGTTTATAAATAAAAACCATTTTTTAAAAATTATAATGTCACTTATAAAATATATATCTAGTTTTAGAAAAAGGTTACAAGAAATTCGAATTCTTACTTATATATTAATAATGTAATAAAAGTGATGTTAATTATAAAAAAAAGTATTTTTCACTATTCACATACAATCAATATTTTTCAAAAAAACTAAAAAAATTCACATTTACATAATATTATAATGATAAAACCAAAAAAGAATTTAATTTTTTAAAATTCTTTTTTTAGAATTTATCAATTTTTAATCTACGACATTCAATATTGGGGAAAAATTTATATGAAAATATGTTTTGGTATATTATCTATTAATCCCATTTATTATAAATTACGTATTACTCGAGTTTTAATCCATTATTAATTAAAAATATTATACTTTAAAAGAAGTAAATTTAAGAAAATATATTTTATTATTTTTTAATTTCAATAGTGAACCGATATTTAATGTGAACATTATTTCGTTTTTTTATTATATATATAAATATATTTCATAATTCCATTACTAATGTTTATACTTTCTAATTCTACTTATACCTTATAATAACATATATATTTTTGGTTTTTATTTTTCAGGTGGATAAAACAATTAAACATAGTATTTATTTAAGAGGATAAATTTTAGTAAAACTCATGCCTTTAAACCGAAGCACAAATGAATCATATAAACATAACTTTGATTATTTTCTAAAAATTACACTATAGTTCATTTCCAACTAGTAACTGAGACATTGTAAAACATCATAAATGTGTTTAAAAAACATTGTTGATAATTAAATCATATAATAACACTAGTACATATTCTTCAAATTACCTAGGTCTATTACCTATTTGAAGTATCTTCCAACCCCTTTAGTCAGAAACCATCATTTAAATCACGCAATCCAATTTAGTAGCCTGGTTCAAGAATCTTCTCTTCCATCATGGTGCGACTATAGTAGGAATCAATTTATCATATCTATAAAACATTTCTATAACATGAGGTGAAACTCAAACAATCATATTTGTTGATTAAATTTCCTTATTTTGTAATGGAATCACCTCATTTCATATAACATGTAATGGACTATTATTTTCTTATCAGTAACACATGTCTGTAGAATTCTAGAAGATAATTTTAGAAATCATCATATATATGGGCTTCCCACATGAAAATCTATAGTAGGGTAGTTAATTAGATTCCACTTAACACATTTATCTAGAAAGGTACTTCCACCTCTTGATGCTTTCCCCTACTATATAGTATATTCTGGATGATCTAGTCATAGGAATAAACATTTTTTAGGAACATTCTCTTATTGATTTTGTTATGTGTGCCTCTTATTTATACTAGTAGATTATCGGTTTGAAACCATTTATTCGTTACCCTTTTATATTATGGGTTTCTTTTACCAATACTCCATGTAATGAAACAAGAAAAGATACGAACAAAATCTATACAACATCCGCACATAATTTCATCATATTTTAACTTACCCTTCTTTGGAAACTTCTCGACTTCATTATCATATTTTTCTTCCACCGTTTCAATATTCTTATAATTCCCCTTGATTTACTTATTATTTATTTGTATATTTCACTTTCTAGATTTGGTTTCCATGGATTTTTTACAAGAGTCAATGGTTTGGTTAGTTGGTATATAAAACATTCATCGTATGTGTTTAAATAGATATTGTAGTACTTATAGAATCTATGCAGATAATAAAATATATTTCTCATTGGTATATTATTTAAATTTTTTTAATTATATATAGAAATATTATTCACATATTTATATAATCTTCCCCATTCTTTGAGCATTATACCACTTGTAAAATTTGACATATTCTGAATACAATCAATGAAAAAATGTTATAAAATCCCAAAAATCATAATGTTTTTCGAAAATATTGTACATTTTCTTATTTTTCAAATATTTCTATATTAATGTTCTTGATAATATTTAGTCCTTTCAAAAATCTTTTAGGATCCATTTTTTGAACAAAATTTCCTGTAATTTATCAAATATACACTTGATGATATGGTAGGATTGAAATTTTTTTTCAACGACATATCTATATAATTTTACTTCAATCACTCACTATTTGATAAAAAAGATTTAGTACATTCATATCTCTTTATAATGTGGGTGATCTTCTTCCATGTGGATGAGGTGGATACTCCCTAACACTTCTAAAACACTATTTAACCAACCATGATCCCATTTCTTGGGGAAGACCATCTATAAGTCTAGAGTGGTAGTAAACATCATTTTAGATCTTTTGGATGGTAGAAAATAAACTCATTATATATCTTTTTAGAATATTTCCCACTTAAGGCATTTTAGGTTATTAGTGAGCATTTTACCCCCCACTAATTTATACTTGTTTTTCGAGTTTCTCTTAATCTATTTAACATATTCATCATGCATGTTGCTTATATATTGAAGTGAATTTACATGCTATTTCATGTTTTTAGATTTTATTTCTAGTTATTAATATTTGGAACACACTAAAATTTACGAAGAATCACTAATACATGGAATACATCAATAAAAATATCCTTAAATAATTACTTCTCTAAAATTATTTTAAATATTTTTCATCATCTAGAGACATGTTATCCTTAAAAATATTTTTTCTCACTTTTATTTTACCATATTTTAGTGAGTGTTTCATCTGAAAACCTATTTATCCAATGTATTCTCCAAGGAATTAACTTATTCTTGCAGATGTTATTTTTAATCAAATAGATCCATGCTAAAATCATGTATATATGGAATAACATCATCAGGAAATTATTAAGATGACATTTGATATGATAATAAAAGCATTTCCCAATTATTATCTTTATATTCTCTCTATAGGTTAAACTATAATCATAGAAAGGATCTCTATAAACATACTCAATAGATGATCCCTTTCTATTATAAGTACCTCCAAATAATGGTTAATCATATTTGTTCATTGATATTTTTTTTTCATATTCTTGGCCTTTCTATTTTCTCCTTTTTTCCATGGAATATATGGTAAGGTAAATGGTCGGAATGATTGGTCAGTTCATCCAACTAAGATTTCATTCACTATAGAAGATTCAACATTACATACTCCATGGGACTATAGAAATATCTGCGAACCTGAGACACATTAATAGAATAGGTCCAGTTAATCCTATCTAGGAGGTGAACTGTAGGATCCAAGACTTAATGAGGTATTGGGGACTAATTCTATCACCTAAGTGGAGGTGGTTAATAGGTTGGTACCTATTGATTTTTTGTTAAGAGAGGTGAAAATTGTTGAAGTTGATGTACTTAGTGAGGTTTCTCTTGGAAGGGATCTATATGAAAAATCTAATAGCTTCGGGGCCTCTACCTATACAATGGAGAAAGTCTCAACCCTAGTGGATCTTCTTGTAGGAGATGAAGGTGGAAACAATCATGTATGTTTTTCTTGCTACAAGGATTCCTTTAATAATTGGGCCTTGTCATAGAATTCATGGAATCCACCTTGGTTGTTAGGAGTGATGAGGGTACAGAACAATTCAGTTTTTTTATTCCACATACACATCATTATAAGATGCTCATGAATGGGTTTCATGTAAATTGAATATGATAGGTCTTTACCCCATGTTAAAAAGTATGTGGCACATTCATTAGGCAATTTCTTGCAATTTAAGTGGTCCATAATATTTTTCTATTGTGTGGGGGAACTATATTGATTGAGAAACATCATGTGGAGTTCTTCCCAACTAGTGATGAACCCAATGGGTAACTGGTTATAATAGATGAATATAGACCCTTCTGATGTTTTAATGATGTATCAGAAAATGGAGTCCTCATGCTACTATGTGGTTCCTAACATGGGCCTGAACCTTGTGATGAAATGGGATAGATACTATAGTAGGTATCCCATCCCATTGAAGGAGGAAAAGGTTGGAGTCAGAAAATGTAGGGGTTCTTTCATATCTCCCACCCATGCTGGGTATGGGTTATTGTTAGGTGGGGTCACAACCTTTCTTGTCTCCGGGACTTCGAGGTGAGTACTGAGAGAAACAATTAAACCATTTTGAAGGGGATCTATATGGGATACCAACAGTATATCATGATGATGTTGGTAGTGACATAACTTCTACACTACCAAAACTAGCCCGAGGTATCTCTTATCAATAGAGGAGTATCTAGACTCCATGTTGAGTAGAAATTTTTTTTATAGTATAAACTATTTTAAATCCCTTCATTGTTCTTTTGAGCGAGTTGGGTGTCGAGGGATCATTACAGTGTGGTCAGATTGAGGACCAATGGATTCCTGAACATGGGTGGCATTAGAACATGATGTTTTCACAAGTATTAATTGACTTTATTAAAGGTAATCTTTTACTTCTCATACAACTAGTTAACAATACCTTTCTGTATAAGTCATTAAAAAGTATTGAAGCTGCCAAAAAGATTCATGATTAATCCTCGTATATAGGCCAAGTTGTCTTGGAGGACCTGAAGCTTCCAAAGGTTTCTCATAAGAAGAATTTCGCTGATGAAATTGATCATCTCAGGGTTGAATTTGATGCCTCTATATATGATGATGAAGTCAAGAAACTTCCCAGATTTAACCACAATGCTACACATCAATGTTTTTATATTCAACTAAAAATAATAGAGGAATCATTATGCTTTCTCAAGATCCTTGTGATGGTCCAGATGCATGTGATATATGTCCACCAAATTCACCACGTAGTATTTCACAAGCATCAAAAGTATTCCATTGAATATTTGACACATGGATTGCTGATAAATATCTCCAACATTTTTTAGACCGAAGGGTATTAATTGATTGAAAAAGGTCCCTTACAGCCCAATGAAGGTAGTAGATTCATAATCCTCAGGGGACATAAAGATATAATTGTATCATGAGTATCCATCCATCAAAGAGAGATCCTAGAACCAATATATGGAGTTGATCAATAGATCTGGCACCATAATTGGAAAATAATCATTCTGACAATAAAGATTGAGAATCAGGATGTCGATACATACTCTAATCTGTCTATTCATCTTCATGATAGGACCTATGTTGGATAACCCATTTAGATACTATATGTAACACCCCAAGATTTCATAGTGCGTTATTTCTTCAAAATAATCCAATAACTTTCACTGCATGCAACAACGAGTTCAAGCGCACCACGACTTACCAAACTAGCAGTTCAAAAGCGGCTATGAATAGTATTAACTGAATTTTGAACTTTATATAATCTTTATAATTTTAGAATCCATATTATGAGTTTCTTAGACATAATGTAAGAACAAATTCATTTTTCTTCAGATAAAAGAAGTATTTTTCAAAAATGCACTCTTACCAACTTTTAATGGTGAACCCTTTTTAAATCCAATATTTGAAACTTATATATATTCAATTTGAATAAATAAATTTATTCTTTAGAATGGGGAAATCAAAATTTACATTGTCTAAATTTTTGGACTTTTGCTGATAAAGTTCATTTTTTAATGAATAGTGAAAAATATTGTATTTTAAATCAAAAGTGCCTTTTAATCTAATTTATTTATATGGTTATATTATATTTTTATTTTATTTTAAAGTGTAATTATAATATATTTTTACCATTTAATCCAATGTTGTTTATTGGAATTAATTTCACTTGAAAATTGGACATAAACAAGAATCAATCTTTTTATAGTTATTTTCCTTAAAAACACACTATTTGTTTTAAAAACAAGAATTAATTTTAAATTAATTAATGACATTTATTTGTTTTGAATTTGGTAAAATAGACTTCATTTTTTGATTCTCAATATCAAAATAATCTTAGGGTGAATTTTTGGTATTTTTCTGAAAAAAATCCTTTTTTGATGAATAGTGAAACCACTAAGTGGTAGTTAAAAAACTGAATTTTTCATAAAACTTAATTTTACCGCTTCTGTGAATTGAATTTACAAAATCCTAGAGACAAGGTTGATATCAATAAGTAAAATTTGGTTCAATGAGATGAAAATAATTTTTGATGAATAATAACTTTTTTACTTTTATTTACCACGGTTAAAAGTAAATGGGGTAATTAAGGGTAAAAATGATATTAATGTTATCCTAACACATGTCCTAATTCTATTGGAAACGTTAATATCGACCAAATACAACCTTAGGAATAAAATATTATCATTTAGGTCCACTTGGATTAGATTAGGACATTTATTATTATTTAATTCAAAAAAGAGTTAAAAGAGTTTAAATCAAAGTTTAATTACTAAAACATTTTGAATATAGGGTTATACATAAGATAAATTCGATTTTAAATATTTATTAGAAATCTAAAATGATTTCCTAAATAATTATATTTTATTTATAATTTTTATACATTAAATATTTTAATTTATTTATGAGACAATGGGGATGCAGTAATTACCATAATAGTGAAGAATTAAGATAATTGATATTATAAATACCCAAATAAATATAATTTGAGACTTTTTATAAATTCAACTAATTTTCTAGGTGACTATTTCATGTTAGGGATGATTAAATTTATTTATTTTATAAGTAACCAAGTTGTTATGACATTCAAAAAAACAAAATACCAAATAGTGTCAAAATTGACATAAATTATTATTTAAAACAAATACTATATTATTGGTTGATATAATATTCCTAAATATGTAAGATTCGGAAAAGGGGCTTATATATTATTATATATGTCATTAATGATCCACTTTATGTTTTCTTGGAAGTTTAGAGTAATTTTATTAACCATATATAGTAAGAATACAAGAAGACACGGTAAAAGTTTTTCTATTTAACTAAGAGTTAAATCTAAAAGATAAGGTTAACATTGTAACATAAACTTGTCTAAAATCTATTGGTTGATATTATTTGGACCCATAACCACCTAAGGATCAAAATAAATTTATTTGGAACCATTATAAACCGAATATTATGGTATAATAAATTAATACTTTAATCTTTTCCTAAAGTGACCCTCACCCCTCTTATAAAAGGACCCAACTTCTAACCAATTCTTCACACCTTCAAAACCTTTTGGTTCGTCCAAACCCATCCCAAATACTCTCTAAACTTCCCTCAATTTATCCTAGAGGCCTTATTATGATCGGAAATCCAACATAAGGAGCCCTTTTGATCAAATCAAAAGGAAGAACCCGATGAAGAGGTAACGTCTTCACCGCCCTCTTTAAAGTCTCTTTCTTCTTCAACTTCTTCTTTCCTTGTTATTTCCATTCTAAAATAATAACTCTAGTATCTTATATATACTGTGATGTATTTATAATTATGGAAAAAACAAATTCATTATTCTATCCATCCCTTGAATGACAGGTCGCCATACGTGCATACGTATGGATTACCGTCTCCACAACGCGATGAGATTCATTTCCAAGTTCACCATTCATCGACGATTATAAAAATATATATTACTAAAAAGTATGTAATATATGACCTAATAATTCTATTGGAGATAGATATATATATTTATATATATATAAGTTTTTATGTACTTACATATATCTTATTCACTTACATCTGTTCAATACTATATGAAAACCGAAACAGCGTTTATGCGTACTTACGGACAACCGTCTCCATAAACGGTGTTTTCCATTTCATATATATTTCTATTATACATGTTTATATTCTAAATATTTATGATATATTTATCATGTTTTATATTCTGTAATTATTTAAATCATGATCTAAGTGATACAATCTAGAGTAACAAGTTAAAACACCTACGATAAAGAAAGCGATTATTACCCAAAATGTTAATTTAACATGGAAATTATTATTAAATGGGTAGTATAAAGTCATAAATGAATCTTGTATGATATCATAAATATTAATATGGTTCTGTTATAATTTAATAACATACTATGATCTTCGTACTGGAGGTTAAATGTACCCTCGACTAAAGGAAAGTGCAAGGTAAGGGTTTACTTAACAATCTCTTCCTTATCTGAGGTTTTTTGTACGTATTTATCTAATGGGACCTCATTATCATCCACATCCATGTTTCTTAAAAATGTATTCCAAAATTTTTTTACTATTCAATAGAAAATGGGTTAAAGTCATTTATACCCTCATACATTTTGGAATGGAATCTTTCCGTCATTTTCTAAACAAGGTACTTTTTGACCATTTCGACAAATTTAAGGTAAGAATGTTTTTTTATCTTATATGGCGGGTGCGGGTATTTTCTTCCGTTACAACTTCGTCGAAGATTCCCTTACAAGATTATAAAAATATTCTCAAATTAAATGTATTATTTTATAATTATTTTACTTTTAAATGGTTTTAAATAAGAGATATTTCTCTCAAATAGTTTTGATTTCATCTATGTCAACATCCTTTGATGGATTTTAAGCTTATTTGAAGTTGATTCATTATGATACAAAACTTCTATATTGTATTTAAGGTCTTATGGTATGTTTGACTGTGGATGTGTTATTTTTATACCATTCATGGTTTATGAAGAAAGTATTGACATTTCGTATGCTAGTTTTAATACGAATGTTTATTTTATGTTTAAACCTGTTCATATGAGGAATGCATTAGACTTAATAAGTGATGGGTGGAGCCCACAATAGCTACTCGATGCATCGGTAGGTCTCATGAGACAAACTAGTGTCTTGGCATGAGGCCTTGACATAATTTTATTTGTAGTCTTGGCACGAGGCCTTGGCTACATGGTTATGATAGTCTGGAATTATGCGTTCCGTCATTATGAATGTGGGTATTGATATTGCATGTGATTATTCGATTAGTAGAATATCCATGTGAATAAGTAAATGGAATTATTTCATTTAATATTTTCCATAATATTCTGATGTTCAAGTTTAAAAGGCTTTTGTTTTTGTTATACATTGCCTTAAATGTTTATGCTTATTTATTAAAGTTTCCACTATATTGTTATCCTTACTGAGCATTTGAGCTACACCCTTTCAATGTTTAATTTTTCCAGGATGTGAAGAAGTGTATTATAACTGACTTGCAGGAATAGTCTATGGGGATGTGATGACAAGTTTTTGTTGTAGTTTTATTCAATTTATGATGTAATGTAAGACATATGAATATATCTAGTGTTTCCAAGGCTACTAAACTGATCGGTCCTTTGGGACATGATTCTTTGTAATCATGCCAATGTATTAAAATAATGCACCAACTCTGGGTTAACTGGGGTCGGGGTGTTACAGTTTGTATCAGAGGAAGTTTAGAAATAACCTTGGAAACTAGATTTAGATAAAATCTTATTAGAGTACATAGCCCTATGATAGACTTTGAGGATTAGTATAGAAGAAATTCCTAGAATTTTGGTATTGTAGAGATTTTGTGAGTTTTCCGAGCAATACATCCCTATCTGGATACGAGAAGGTAGAGGCAGATCTGGCACAGATGTACCAAGGGGTAAAACCAGAAAACACCACTTTGATCTAGACACGAACGGGAACTGGTGCACGACAACGGGCCTTGCTGTACTCTTGGTTACGACACTCCCGGGGGATATGCTTAGGATAATTCTCATTTTCATTACAAACCACTATGACAGGTTTATGAGTATATTCCTCTTCAACGATTTTTTTTTGTGATTGCGGATTATATCCATAAACAGTTCAAGTTACGTTAGGTATTTTACATGTTTGGAATTATGAATTGTGATTCATAAATTGACCAAGTGTATGCCATTGTATAGAAATGGCGCCCAGTATAAGGAATGAGAACTCCAGCAATATGCATGATCCAAAGAGTAAGAAGGATCTTATATATCATGGTCTTAAGACAGAATTTAGAAGGGAAATAGTCTCCCATGTATTATCATCATATGAAGAAATAGTATCATGTGTTCTCCGAGTCCTATGGCTTTGAAGGGAAGCCATAGAAGAAAATAATGGTAGAACGAAATATGGATAAAGGGAATAAGGGAAAGAAGGATTTTCCAAAATGTGATAAATGTTGAATGAATCACCTTGGTAAATTCATTAAGGGAATGGGAGTTTTTTATATGTGTGTAGAAAAGGACACCAAGTACGTGATTGTAAAGGTAAGAAAAAAATTTCAAATGTACAATGATTCATCTGCAAGGAGTTGGGACACTACACAACCAATGTCCAAATCATCAGAGTATGCACCAAATGATGCTATTGGATAATAATCAAGTTATGATACTACCTCAGATGAAGATGAATGACTTGTGTTCTTATGTTGTTATTATAGAATTTTTTTATTTGAGTGTTGTATCTATAGTATACTGGTTAAAAGATTTATGGAGATAAATAAGGATTATACTGCAGTACTATTTTACAAAGGATTTGAGATTATATGGTTCTAAGAAAAGTGACTTAATAGTATAATACACTTTTTTTTAAAATACATGGTTGAAAGAAAGGTAATCCTTAATATGGTCTTGATAATGAGGTAGTGATTTTGGAATAAGAGATAGTTTATTTGAATAAATTTCATTGGATATTCTTGACTACCTTGATACTGATTAATGATTTGTCATTGTTGGAGTTTACAACATTTTTGGATAGAAGGAGTATATCCAGTATTCTATAAGGAATAAGGGAGCATGAATGTGATCAATAATGGTTTTATGGTAATTCAGGATGTTGCAGTGTTTTAAAAGAATACATGATGAAGGTGTTCACATGTTATTACACGGAAAAAAGGATCTTCATTGTGTTTACCTTCTTTATATATTTTGGACTGTGAGTTTGGAAAGAATTATTTTGGATAATTCTAGTTTTGGATTATTTTTGGATTGCCATAAAAGGACAACCCGGAGGTCGGGTGGCAACCCGTCGCGTCCGGCAAGGCCGCGAGACTTGAACCCGCAACCGAAGGGCGAAAATGGTGTATCACCTACCACTGACCCACGTAATGTTCGGGATTGAATAATGTAGTTTATTTTAAGGTCTAGTATATGAATTATACATTAATTTTTTTAACCGCAAACGAGTAGGATAACTAGAATATTTTATTAAGTTCTATTATCTTTTAGAGTAAAAGACGAGTTTGTGGTAGAAATTAGTTAAAGGATGGAACTCTACTTATCAAGTATATATTTTTCTTCTCATCTTAATCTATGAAGAAATTAATTCTTTTACTTTATTGAAGGGATCTTAAAACCAAAAATGTGTTATCCTAATACCTTATGTTTTGTTGAACTGATGGTATTTTAAATCATCATAGATTGATGAACTTAAAGACCTTAATTTTAAACATGTCTATGATTGATGACCTCAATCACTACCTATAAATATTTATGTTTTCCTATAATTATATGTCTCTAATCTCCACCAATGTTCTTCTAATCGAGATCATAATTTGGTGGTGACCCTTTCATTTCTCTTTTCCTCTTATTAAGACTAAATTTTATTAACCAAATTTACGATGTGGGTTTTCCCACAAAGATATTTTCTATCTTCAACCTTTTATTTCGAAACACAATTTCAAATTGAGAGGACGCAATTTATTTAAGGAGGGGATAATGTAACACCCCAAGATTTCATAGTGCGTTATATCTTCAAAATAATTCAATAACTTGCACTACACGCAACACCGAGTTCAAGCGCACCACGACTTACCAAACGATCCGTTAAAAAGCAGTTATGAATAGTATTAACTGAATTTTGAACATTATATAATCCTTATAATTTTAGAATCCATATTATGAGTTTCTTAGATATAATGTAAGAACAAATTCATTTTTTTTCAGATAAAAGAAGTATTTTTCAAAAATGAACTCTTACCAACTTTTAATGGTGAACCCTTTTCAAATACAATATTTGAAACTTATATATATTCAATTTTACTAAATAAATTTGTTTTTTATAATGGGGCCATAAAAATTTTCAATGTGTAAATTTTTGGAATTTTGCTGATAAAGTTCATTTTTTAATGAATAGTGAAAAATATTGTATTTTAAATTAAAAGCGCCTTTTAATCTAATTTATTTATATGGTTATATTATATTTTAATTTTGTTTTAAAGTTTAATTATAATATATTTTTACCACTTAATCCAATGTTGTTTATTGGGATTAATTTCACTTTAAAATTGGACATAAACAAGAATCAATCTTTTGATAGTTATTGATCCTTACAAACACGCTATTTGTTTTAACAACGGGAATTAATTTTAAATTAATTAATTCCACTTCTATGTTTTGAAATTGTTAAAATAGACTTCATTTTTGAATTCGCAATATCAAAATAATCTTAGGGTGAATTTTTGGTATTTTTCTGAAAAACATCATTTTTTGATGAATAGTGAAACCATTAAGTGGTTGTTAAAAAACTGAATTTTTCATAAAACATAATTTTACTGCTTCTGTGAATCGAATTTACAAAATCTGGGAGACATGCATGATATCAATAAGTAAAATTTGGTTCAATGAGATGAAAATAATTTTTGGTGAGTAGTAAGTTTTTTACTTTTATTTACCACGGTTAAAAGTAAATAGGGTAATTAAGGGTAAAAAAGGTATTAATATTATCCTAACACATGTCCTAATTCTATTGGACAAGTGTATCTCGACCAAAAACAACCTTAGGAATAAAATATTACCATTTATGTCCACTTGGATTATATTAGGACATTTATTATTATTTAATTCAAAGAAGTGTTAAAAGAGTTAAAATCAAAGTTTAATTACTAAAACATTTTTAATATAGGGTTATACATAAGATAAATTCGATTGTAAAAATTAATTAGAAATATAAAAATATTTCCTACTTAATGATATTTTATTTATAATTTTTATACATTAAATAATTTAATTTATTTATGACACAATGGTGATGTAGTAATTACCATAATAGTGAAGAATTAAGATAATTGATATTATAAATACCCAAATAAATATAATTTGAGAATTTTTATAAATTACACTAATTTCCTAGGTGAATATGAAATTTTAGGGTTGATTCAATGTATCTTTTTAGAAGTAACCCAGTTGTGATGACTTTCACAAAAACAAAATACCAAATAGTGTAAAAATTGACATAAATTAATATTTAATACAAATACAATATTATTGGTTGATATAATATTCCTAAAAATGTAAGATTCGGCCAAAGGGATTATATATTGTTATATATTTCATTAATGAGCCACGTGAGGTTTTCTTGTAAGTTTAGAGTAATTTTATTAACCATATATTGTGAGAATACAAGAAGACACAATAAAAGTTAAACTATTTAACTACGAGTTAAATCTAAATGGTAAGGTTAAAATGGTAACCTAAACTTGTATAAAATCTATTGGTTGACATTATTCCGACCCATAACCACCTAAGGCTCGAAATAAATTCATTTTGAACCATTATAAACCGAATATGATTGTATAATAAATTAATACTTTAATCTTTTCCTAAAGTGACCCTCACCCCTCTTATAAAAGGACCCAACTTCTAACCAATTCTTCACACCTTCAAAACCTTTTGGTTCATCCAACCCCTGCCCAAATACTCTCTCAACTTCCCTAAATTTATCCTAGAGGCCTTAGTATGATCAGAAAGCCAACCTAAGGTTCCCTTTTGATCAAATCAAAAGTAAGAACCCGAAGAAGAGGTAACATCGTCACCACCCTCTTTAAAGTCTCTTTCTTCTTCAACTTCTTCTTTCTTTGTTATTTACATTCTAAAATAATAACTCCAGTATCTTATATATACTGTGATGTTATTATAATTATGGAAAAAAAATTCATTATTCTATCCATCCCTTGAATGACATGTCACCATACGTGCGTACGTACAGATTACCGTCTCCACGACACGATGAGATTAATTTCCAAGTTCACCATTCATCGACGATTATAAAAATATATATTACTAATAAGTATGTAATATATGAAATAATAATTCTACTGGAGATATATATATATATATATATATATATAAGAATTTATGTACTTACATATATCTTATTCACTTACTTCCGTTCAATACTATATGAAAACAGAAACAGCGTTTATGCGTACGTACGGACTACTGTCTCCATAAATGTTGTTTTCCATTTCATATATATGTCTATTATACATATTTATATTCTAAATATATATGACATATTTATCATGTTTTATATTCTGGAAGTATTTAAATCATGATATAAGTGATACAATCAAGAGTAACAAGTTAAAACACCTATGATAAGGAAAGCGATTATTAACAGAAATGTTAATTTAACATGGAAATTATTATTAAATGGGTACTATATTGTCCTAAATTAATCATGTATGATATCATAAATATTAATATGGTTCTAGTATAATTTCATAACAAACTATGATCTTCGTACAAAAGGTTAAATGTACCCTCGACTAAAGGAAATTGCAAGGTAAGGGTTTACTTCACAATCTCTTCCTTATCCGAGGTTGTTTGTACGTATTTATCTACTGGGAACTCGTTCTCATCCACATCCATGTTTCTTAAAAATTTCTTTCAAAACATTTTTACTATTCAATATACAATTTGTTAATGTCATTTATACCCTCATACGTTTTGGAAAAGAATCTTTCCATCATTTTCCAAACAAGGTACTTTTTGACCATTTCGATAAATTTAAGGTAAGAATGTTTTTTTTGACTTATACAGTGGGTGAGGCTATTTTCTTCCATTATAACTTCATCGAAGCATCCCTTAAAAGCTTATAAAAATATTTTCAAAGTAAATGTATTATTTTATAATTATTTTACTTTTAAATGATTTCAAAAAAGAGATATTTCTCTCAAATAGTTTTGATTTCATCTATGTCAACATCCTTTAATGGATTTTAAGCTTATTTGAAGTTGATTCATTATGATACAAAACTTCCATATTGTATTTAAGGTTTTGTGGTATGTTTGAATGTGGATGTGTTATTTTTATACCATTCATGGTTTATGAAGAAAGTATTGACATTTCATATGCTAGTTTTAATACAATTGTTTATGTTATGTTTAAACCTGTTCATATGAGGAATGTATTGGACTTAATAAGTGACGGGTGGATCCCGCTATAGCTCCTCGATGCATCAGTAGGACTCATGAGACAAACTAGTGTCTTGGCATGAGGCCTTGAAAAAATTTTATTTGTAGTCTTGGCACGAGGCCTTGGCTACGTGGTTATGATAGTCTGGCATTATGCATTCCGTCATTATGAAAGTGGGTATTGATATTGCATGTGATTATTCGATTAGTAGAATATCCATGTGAATAAGTAAATGTAATTATTTCATTTAGCCTTTTCCATAATATTCTGATGTTCACTTTTAAAAGGATTTTGTTTTTGTTATACATTGCCTTAAATGTTTATGCTTATTTATTAATGTTTCTGCTATATTGTTATCCTTACTAAACATCTAAGCTCACCCCTTTCAATGTTTTATTTTTCTAGGATGTGAAGAAGTGTATTATGACTGACTTACAAGAATAGTCTATGGGGATTTTATGACAAGTTGTTTTTATAGTTTTATTCAATTTATGATGTAATGTAAGACATATGAATATATCTAGTGTTTCCAAGGCTGCTAAACTGATCAGTCCTTCGGGACTTGATTCCTTGTAATCTTTCCAATGTATTAAAATAATGCACTGACTCTGGGTAACTGGGGTCGGGGCGTTACAATATACGTCATTAATGATGTTTTATTTGATGACCCTATAGTCTTTGTCCACGTCAATTTCACTATGATAGGGTTTCATTTTTTTGGAGGCTTCTTGAACTCCCAATGACTCACTGGGAGACCGAGACGATGGATGAAAAATTGAGGGTCTTGTCCTCACATATCATCATAAATCTAATCCAATATATAATGGTGATACTTTTATAAATCTACATATCACTGTTATTCCTCTGGAGGCATCTCCATACTGATTAGTGTTGGCCTCTGATCATCCTCAATAGCAAGGTTCACAAATAAAAACGCATCGATGATGGTAGAGATTCCCTCTTAAAATGTTCAAGTAGTATATTAAAAATAATTTTCATCATATGTGATAGGGGAATCTATGGTAGGAGAGAGTTTATCCTAATATATTGATTCTATAAAAACACTAGTACTAGTTTGGGATGGTGTGGAATCCTAACTAGGTAACTCTTATTCTGCTAAAACCATGGTGACAAGAATGGTTTATCTAATTTAATCAAGCCTTTGATCTTGAGTTCAATGCTTGATGTTGAAGAAATAGTGTTTTTTTGGTTTCTAGTGACTCAACCCTACAACATCAAATTGATGGAGGTTCCATGGAATGATATACATTGGGATAACATCTTGATACTTCATAGGGGTAGGGGTTTTCGGAATCACCAAAGCTTGTCTAATTTAAGAGTACAAGGTAATATTTTTATGTTCCTTGTAAATGGGGACACATTGCCTATTATTCTTGGAAATGATGACGGAATAAGCTTAGTCTGGGGTCCTAGCCTATAGTCAGTGAATCAGGAGGATGAAATCATTATCCATGTATGTCCATAGGTCATACCTAGAGGTTGTGTTCTCATCAACATTGGTTTTAACATGATTTTACTTGCTCTTGTAATAGCTAGAATCATTGTAGTGGGATTAGAATTAGTTTAAGGGAGATTCATCACCATATAGAATACCTACTCAACCATTTAAAAATTAATTGAGGAATTGGTGATACGAGGAAGGAACTATTGCTTTCATAAGGATCTAGGCCTACCCATTAATGCGTTGTAGGTCATATCCTATGGGAAGACCATAAACTCGTTTCATGAAACCAAGCTACCAAAATGGGCCTTCAACCGGATTCTGTGAAATAGACTCTACTTGGTTTTATCATAACATTTAATCTTCTTGTTATAGGGACAAAAATCTACTTTAGCTTTCCCAATATTGAAGTGAGTCTATGCCTAGATGTGCTAGATCCTGGAACTCATGTCTACCAAAAATTTATGGACCTCCATGCCATTAATCTATCATATGATGTAAAGTGGGAAAGGGTCTCCGAACATGATATAACTCTTATATTCTCCAAATAATGAGATTATAGATTTTCATTCTGCTTGCTTGACATCCTCAAAATAGAAGGTCCCTATAGCTGCTACCTCTATTTCAAACTGGAGGAGGATTTTAACGGGAAATTAAAGTGATTCTATCATGTATTGTCATAGACAGAGTGCCTATAGGATTGATATATTCATAGGTATACATGAAAGGGGGTTTAATACATCATACATCCATTCTAAAAGCACATTTATTATTGTAGGGGTTATTCTACATCAGGAGGCATGATGGGAATAGATTGATAAATTAGTGGATTCTCGATGGTGTTGTTTATGCATTGCTGATCATCATCTATATCTTGTAAAACCATTACTAGTTAACTATTGGGTGATTGAAATCTAACTATAGATTTGTACGGTCGATCGATATGTGATTAAAACTTTTCTTTCAGGTCAGCTAGTATAGACAACTTTGGAAGCTTTGCTAACTGAATGATCTGGGAGGACTATTCTAATTGAGTCCAATTGGGTGCCTACAACATGGTCTTAGTAGCATGAAAAGACTAAGAGTTTTGGTGATTCCCATTTCATTGATTTACACTTTGATGAGATTTATTGGGTGTTCTTGGGGAATCTTTAAACTGTTCCTCATCATTGGGAACCATGAAGGGTTTCACCAACTCAACGGTATTAAAAAATGAATACTCTTATTCATAATCAGAGGGATATTCCAATTCTAGTTTGACAATTTGGGTGAATCCAAAAACTATAGGCATGAAATAACTAAGTGTGTGGGGCAACATCAGCACTAGTGTAGGAGTCTACATCCCATTTATCTACAAACACATATTCTTCCCAGATGTATTGGGTTACGACAAAGACACAGAAGCATCATCTGAAGAAGATGTAGTAACCTTAAGGGGCTCGGGCTGGCCCAAGCTGGCAAGAATGAATCCATTGGCATGGGAGACTACTCTGAAATCCAACCGATCATCAAACTTTTGATTCCTATCATTCGAAAACTATTTACATTCATAGGAACATTTACTATCCTTATCGATTTTGGTGGATAAATATGATACCTATGTTGGTACATCACCCAACTTGACCACCCCGTTACCCACTAAGTTCTAGAGTGAGTCCTTAAATATATAAAATTGCTCAATTTTATGTCCATGAAACTATAGTAAGGTAAATGGTAAGAATTCTCAGCCAGTTAAGCCTCCAAGGGTTTCTGGAACTTTGGTTTTTTCATAATTCCCTCCTCCAAGGAACTATAGAAATATCAAGGAACATGGGACTCATTAAAATAATTGGTGTAGTTTCATCTATCTAGGAGGGGATCTCTGGGAGCCTATTCCTGACGAGGGTTTGGATCATAATGAGGGTATGGATGCTTATTCTCTCCCCTATATAGCGATGTTTTATGGTGTGGTTCCTTCCGATTCAATGCTAGACGACACAGATCTTGATGAATTTTCTTCACTCGGCGAGTCTAAACATGGTAGAGCTCTGTATGCAGCAAATATAAAATATTTGTGGTGTTTACCTCTACAATTCTGGTAGTATCAACCCTATTGTCTCTTCTTATAGGAGTTGGAGGTGGAAACGAGCATGGATATTTGGCTTGCTTCAAGGATTCCTCTAGGTGTTTGGTCTTTATATAGAAATCATAGAATCCACCAAGGAAGTTTAGGGTGATGAGGATAGGGAATAGTTCAATCGTTATATTCCCCACACATGTCGTTAGTAGCATCACTTGAGTGAGTGGAACTTTGATTGAATACATGAGGCCTTTTCACCAAGTGAAAAGAATGTGACACATTCATAAGGAAATTGTTTACAATTGAAGAGGTTGGAAACAATTATCTTTCATGTGGGGGAACTAAATTTGTATATAATGTGAATATGGATTTATTCCGAACCAATGATGGAACCAATGTATAACTGGATATTCCAGATGAATGCATAGCTTTCCAATGCTTGAACTAAGGGTAAAATATTGGTGGTCACCTTCTGATTTGGGGTTCCCAACATGGGCCTACACCTTGAGATATAATGGCCCAGATGCTGTAGTGGGGCTCCCACCCCATTAAAGGAGGAAAAGGTAGGATTCCAAAAATCTATAGGTTATTTCATATCATCCAACCATGCTTGGTATGTTTTATGTTAACTGGAATCACGAACTTTTGGGTCTTTATAATATCAAGGACAATAGCGAGAGTGATAATAAAATGGTCCTACTAGGGTTTCCTATCTTGATGAGGATCTATAAACTCTATTGTGTTGATAGGATAATAAAATTTATATGTAGGATTAGTGTCTCATGGAGCGGCTGGTGTGGCTAGATCTACGTCTAAATTTGATGATCATGATGCTCATGTGGATTCAATGTCTCATATCTTTGTCTCTTACTATACACTTTAGTCCATTCCATTTCAGTATACGCCAGATCCCTAGGATTAACTATGGTTAACTAGTTAAGAATGACCTGTGGATACCCCTATGTCCATGTGTAGGAGGAACATGATATTAATGAGGAGCACTATAATCAGGTCATAACCTATAAAACATCTCATCAAATAATCTTTTCTTATATGTGATCTGCTTATATAAGGATGTGACTACTAGATCAACCTTTTTTCTTTTACACAACAACAATTGATCATATGGGTTGGAAGGACCAATATGGTCTTTACCTTTGTGGGTGTAATTATTGGCTGGAAATAATGCAGAAGTCTCATCATGACTGATCGTTTTTCCTGGAAATAATGTACAAACACATGTATGATAGTTCCCTTAGTGTGGTACTTACCTAGGTGTTAGGGTTCTCCACGTGTGACCCTATGTCAGTGTCTAGATCATTTATTATCTTTGGTACTACCATTTTCACCATAATTATTCCTAGAGGAATACCCACAATATTATTGTGTTGGTCTGGCTATCACTAAATAGGACTAAAGTGGAGAGCATAATAATTTACCCATCTCCGAATCTGCACATGTGGGGATGCCTCTTCAATATTTATATGGATCAAAATAATGATACAGACTCATCATTGTTGTAGGGTTTAGTAGTATACATTCAATGTAATTTATTGAGGTACTAGGATTGCTTCCAAATCATCCTGGTGGAACTATGGATCATGGTTGTTCATGTTCTTCTAGATCCCTATGTAGAAAAATTGATAGATGTGGAGGGGAAAAATGTCACCCAGATATACTGACAAAAGATTGAGACCTGGTCTTGGCTGGGCGACTCTTGGATGTTGATGTTGGGTTTTTCATTTGACTGTAAGACTTCTAAAAACTAATCTCCATCAAAAGAATTCCAAAATTATACCAATTATGATGAAGGTTATAACCCTCTGTTTCCCCAGTCTTCTTATATAACAAGACAAACAATTTTCAACATCACTTATTTAGACATCTGTGGCAGCTGATTGGGCTACATAGAAGCTACTAATAGAGACATTTGTTCTTAGTAAGTTGGGTCATCTCTTGGAGGTGATACAAACTGCATTTTCTCATCCCTATTGGTTGCAAGGTCTACTCCTGCCTTATTTGTAAGGGTGGTAGTGCATGCTGATGACTAAACTTGATAATTTCTGTCTATAAAATTCTATAATAACTCTCTATGACCTACAATAGTGGTAGAGAGTGAAATTGGTGATTAAACGGTTGACCGCACTTTTAGATGTTGAAAGGAGGCCAAATCATCCTCCACCTGCATATAAATGTGGAGGGATTCAGGGATCCTGTCGATATCATATTCGAAAATGAAGAACATCCTGAATCATGTTCCTACCAAAAAATATGATGTTGATTACTAGGATGAAGGTTCCATCATTGAATCAAAATACACCTCAGATTTTGAAAAGCTAACAAGATTGAAAATTAACTGGATCTTCCAAGCATTTTTCCTTTAGCGATGGAGGTTTGTCCTTCTATGCCATGACGAATCTTTAGTACTGGATTTTTTTTGTCATGGGGAGTACCTCCATGTTGGTTATTGTAAGAGTGGGGAGAACCACCACCCTGGTTGCTGAAGAATTGAGGAGGTACTTTTCTTTGAATTATGGGAATATAGAGAGGAACTCTATACATATTGGTAATGATGATATGGGGAGGACCTCCGTATTTTATGGTAGTGGTATGAGGAGAAGTGTTTTGCCACCCAAAGTAGAAACAGGGTGGAACTTCACATTGACTATTTTTGGAGTCAAGAGGGCCTTCACTTGAGCCATTGGAAACAAGGGGAGGGCCTCAATGATGATATTTATAAGATTGGGGGGACCACAACTATAGTTTTTTTTTGTGACATGGAAAGGGCCTCCATGTTTTCCACTAGGGATAGCATGGGAAGGACCTCTGTACTAAAGGTTGGTGAAATGGGGAGGGCCTCCACATTGAACGATTTAGGAGTGGGGTGGAGCTCATCTTGAGATGGAAATTGTGGGTAGAGGACCTTTTCATTGATTTTCTATAACATGGGAAGGACCTACATGATGGGAAGCATGAGTATAGGGAGGACCTCCATACTAGGTGTCAATGAAGTGGGGAGGGCCTCTGTGATGAACGATGTGAACATTGGGAGGACCTTGATGTTGGTTATGTGAGTAGGTATGACCTCCTCTTGAGTAGATATTGGTATGGGGAGGACCTCTATATGGAATCTCATCATCATTGTCCGACCAATAACATTGTTTTGTGGCATCGACAATTGAGAGAGCCATACCAGCCTTCATACTGGGCAACTGAAGTCTCTACCCCTATTTGGTGTGGATGGGTCCCTACTCATAAGTAGTATGGAGTAAGAGGAATGTACCAGTGGTGTCAAGAGATGTTGGAGCCATGTAAGATGATATCCCATGAATAGAATCATCCAGAACCATAAACCAAAATTTAAATTAGGTGGTTTAGACTGGGTTTTTTGGAGTTGGTGTGTTGCCCACCTCTTCCTCGAGATGAGGGACCGGTCACTATTGACACTAATGGGTCCTGACCAGAGCTCTCCATGATGGATCACTGGTAGAAGTCATAAGAGGGGTGGCTCCAACATCCCCTACATCCTCCGAATAGATGAGCGAGTTGTAGGATCCCTCTGGTGGTAGGATCTCGAAGTGATTTGCTGTTTTATTGGAGATCAATGGTCACTCCCTACCCGACCCTTGGTGGTGGTAGTGCCGGTGAGGCATGAAGGCCTCCAAGTCCTAGTTTGACACCAGATATCTGGATCTAGTGTCATGCTAATCTATTGAAGCCTCAAGCACTACCAGCCCCATGTTGTGAGGAAGAGATTCATGCCAAGTTCACTATTTATGTTTCCAACAATTTTTTCAGGGCTCCCACCACACCAGTTGATGTACGATAATGTCATATTATTAACTCACATTCCTTCTTTCTAATGGATGGTGGTATTCATCACTTTAATAAGTGATGTTTTCTCTTTGATTGAAATAGTATGATGGGATGTCTGTTCCTCCTTCCACATGTTCTTCTTGGAACTTATTTCATAGTCTCTGTCTCCCTTATAGAATTCAATATGTTCACTGAACTCATTCTCAATACCATATTTATTTTAGAAAATGATTAATTACAATACTTTCTTATGGACATTATGAAGGGTCTTAATAGGGAAACAACCTTAAGTTAGGATAGGTAGTAATGTTGAGAGTCACTAGCATGGTTGGCACTATAAAATTGGTAACATATATTCTTATTTCAAAGGAGGGATTATCACATGTGTGGAACCCAAGGCATCCCATATAAATTATGGGATTTAAAATGCCAAAGTCAAAATTTTCAAGGCTTTTAGCTCAATAATCCCTTGTTCAGAATGATATAGCTGACACCGTAGGTGCATATATTTTGATTATTTTAGAAAGGGAGGCCAATTTTTAGTATGAGGTATCAATATGATATAGGTCACAAGTTTAAAATCCAACAAAGGCAAAGTGGGTTGATCAAGACGTCACTGAAGGTAGACCAGGGAGGTGCATTCTTAATAGGGAACACCTTGAAATCCCTCTGAGGGGAAAAATAAGGTTACTAATAGATGGAATAAAATTCCCCATGGAGGTTGATCTGAGAGGTGTTTCAGATAAAAGTATGATGTCACACAAAGTAGGTTGATCTGAATACGCTAGTGGTGGAATAAGGAGGTGCACCCCTAGGAGGAAGGCACAAAGGTTCCCCTTTGGTTAGGATTGAACATCATGGAGGCATCCTACATACCCTATATAAAATATATTTTTAAAAACAAATTTAGTTTGATGAATGGTATGGGGATTACACATGGTAAGCCTCCAATCGCAAGCGGGTTACCCTTGGTTTGATTGTGTGGCGCTTACGCATGGAGGTTTCCCAGGTTCTACTTAGAGCTGTAATTATATGGATGGAGTTTCATGATTTTATTGAGATGTGGTGACTCCGGAAAACATCAAGATAAATTTTTATAGGAGAGGAATAAGTGAATGGATTTGATTGAGTGTTGGGTTTGGACCTTTTGGAGGATTCCTATGCATCCTAGTTGACTACGAATCAATTCTCCCATAGTTAAGGGCAATGGGGTTTGTAGTTGAGGAGGAGGCCCATGGAAATGGAGTATTACATTGGGTATTTCATGTAGGATCATCCCAAAGGGACCCAAAGGATATATGGTTCCAAAGTTAGGGAATAATCTTCCTAAGATATTGTGGCCTTGGTGAATGATAATGATGGTTATGGGTGGTGTACATGAACCTCAAGGAGGCATTCTACATATCTTGGATTTTTGGGAATCAGAGTCCATGTGGTTTGGAGTAGCACATTGGGGATTACACCTGGAGGGATTTTCATGATGTGTTTTTTAAAGGATGTCATGGTCTCCAAAAACCACTAATCCCATGTGACTCATGCTCGGTATAAGTAACATGAAGAGGTGATAGGCCTGATGCTCGTGTCATGATAGACGTGGAAACATGAGATGGTTTGTGGATTATACATAGAAGATACAGATGAAGGATCACATTATATGCGAGGAGGATCTCATTCCATGTGAGTGGGGATTACGTGTAGATTTAGTCCATGGGGGCAAAGACTAAAGGTAGAGGGATGGGGGTGTTGAGAGAACCCATGCCCTGTGACTCTTCTTCATTTAGGGGAGGAGGTTAATAGTATAAGAGGTGAAAATTTTCCTAGTGCCCATCCATTATCTGACCCTCACAAAATTGGTAGGAAAGAAGGATCAAGAGTGATAAATACCACAATAATGGATAGAATATTACTCTAGGAGGGATTATCAAGGAGGAAGTAACTACCTATGTGGTGGATGTCATTCCATGTGAGGAAGATCTTATATTGTGTCATTAATATATGGGATACCCATCATATGTTTCATAAGGTAGGGTCGTAGTTTGACATCATGTTCCGAGGAAGATGGTTCAAAGAAGTTTTACATAATGTAGTGTGGACAATGGAGACTCACTCCTCATCCCTTGCTATAAAATAACTAGAGGCCATGCACCCTTAAGGGGCACAATTTTAGAAATGAAAATATTGAATGATGTGGAAGAGTGGTCAATCATGATTTCCATGTTACCAGCCTTATGATGAAAATAAATATGAATTAAAATACCTATGCTTAAAATTTAATGGTATTGAAACACATCCACATGAGAAATAAGGGACAATTAGAAAGGGAAAAATAAATTACAACATGATAGCCTATAGGGTTTTTCATAAGAGGTGGGTATAGGAGATGAGGGTTGTGTAAGAGTGGGGATTGAAAATGGTTATTTTGTACAAAATCAAGGCTTAGAGAATCAATATATGTGGGCACACAAGATGGGTTGATTGTGTGATAGTTTGGAATTATGAAAAAATTTCGAGTGTTTCACACAAGTTCAAGGTTGCACATATGATGTTCTCTTGTTCACACCTAACATAGGATTGAAAGGGGTTGTGTGAGGGTTTAGTTATTGTGGGACCACTCAAAGGAGGACACCTAGGGAACCTTCCATGAAAGATCTTTTACCTTAAGGTTTCCATTCATTTAGGATTCCATGAATGATCAATAATTTTCAATAAATATAAATGTTATAACTTTCAGTGCATCGACATAAAAAAGTGGGTTGGCGTTCAACATATATGTGAGTCCCTTCATGGAGGCATGAAAAATTTCAGATGTTGGGGTGGTTTTTTTGCAGCCATGGAAAGTAAGTGCGCAAAGGGATATTTGACATCACATTATGTGCATAAGTTATTTATGAATTATTAAAATTATTACATAATGAAGGAACCACTTGTGAAAATATTACTTGTTTTTTTGAGTGGTTAGAGTAGAAGACACAAGTTTTATGTCACATTGGGAACTTAGGATTCTTACGGGTAGGTTTTAATCTTAAGAATGCACCTCAAAACATGTGTAAACCTTGCTTTTGTTTTTTTTTTGAAATGATACTTTGATTTGGATGGTACCTTTGTTTTACCCAAAGAAGGTATTTTTCAGATTCATGTGTAAATAGGTTCTAATAGGTAACACAAAAAATGCTTATAGAGAATCGAAGTAGAAAATTAGAAGATATAATTTGGAGAGTGGGTAGATAAAATCTATATCAAAAGATAAGAGTGGGTTGATCTTATGTGTTGTATGATTATTGGGTTCTTGGGTGATAGACTCTGAGGATTCCTTCCATTTTATATATAGAGAGGAAGTATGAGAAATTATATTTCTAGAAGACCTTTCAAGGTACACCTTGAGACTAAAAAGGAACTTATTTTTGTGGGAAGAGAAGATATTTTGATCTAGATAATAAATAGAAGGATATTGGAGTTAATGGTTCTGTGACATGTATTATGGTTAAGGTAAAACATAATTTCATTGGGGAATCTTGATGATGTAGTTTTCTGTAAAATATTTGATGACTCTGCATAGAAGAATTCTTAAAGTTATATGGTTTTTTAAAAAGGATTGAACTAAATGGTGTTGTACCTCATTGGGGTATCATAATGGGAATTAAATTCTAGAGATTTGAAATTTGAAAATATTTTGAATGATCGTTGTTCATGTCTCACCCTCAGTTAAAAAAAATGAAAACTATGTTCGATCACATATGCAATATAAAACACCAAGGCTAAATGAACAACAATTATTTAAATATGACCATTAAAACATGAGAATTAAATTGGAGATTGTGAATATGATAAAATAAATTATGAAATTAATATAAAATATGTTAAAAATATAAATTTATTGATAAATTACTAGGAATTAAGAACACAATTTTTAATTAAGATACTTTATTCTTCAAAAAATCATTTTTCTTCAGAAATAATTTTTATTGTAGATATTATAATTACATTATTTTAATACTAGAAAATTTATTTGATAAAATTTAATTTAATTTTGAAATTATCATATTAAAATAATCTTATGATGAAAATTTTTGATTTTTTGAAATGAATAATTTTTATGTGAATAGTGAGATATACTTATGATTCAAATACAATCATTTTTATTAATTAAATCAAGTAATTTAAAGGTCCCATTATTTTTTTGGATTCCGTATTAACATGAAAATTTAACCATTTGATTTAGAATAATCTAACTAATTTATTATGAATTTTTAATTTTACTGACTTTTCTAGAAATTTATTTTAATGCTTAAAAACATGTTTTTCTGCAAATAGATATTACATGCCTGAATATAATCCATTTTTAATATAAATTTTTTAATTTAATTAAGAATTATCTAAATTAAACTTTCATATTCTATATCTATTTCTATTAATTTAAATTCTTATTTTAATGATCTCAGTTCATATAATTATTATAAGATCACCAATTATTTGAAAACACTTGTTCTGAAAAAAATATGTTTTCATCCCTTTTTGTTTGTTTAATTTTAAATTAATTTATTCCACATCAGTGAATTGAATTCTATAAAATCAATTCTATATTTTTAATTTTAATATTTAATGTTATTTAATAATGTAAAACTAATTTTCGTCCATAATTAATAGTAAAATAGTAAAAATCTATTAACAAACTTAATGTTAAGACCCATTTATCATAGGGTGAAACTAGAGAGACATGGGGGTTAAAATTAGAAAAGAAAAACATTTATATTTTAAATTTTATGTCCACATTTAAACAATATATCATATAGGGTTTTTGAGTGGTCAATTTTGGAGTGTTTTTTACAAGATTTCGGCATGGAATTATTTAAAAACTTTTGAAAAATTACAAGTGTGCTAATCACATCAGTTATGAAGGGGAACCTCCAATATTCTTATGTTCTAACATATATGTCTCTTTTGTCTGAAAATAAAAGAAAAAATTACTTCTCTAAGTCCATCCAAATGTCCTATATGCCTTTTTATTATAAAACCATCCAAGGAAGGATTTTAATGAAATCTTAAAGAGGTTCTCCAAAGAAAAGGTATCATTATTTATAAAGAGTTTTATTTTATTTTTACTTTTGTATCATTAAAATATTATTAAACCATTCTTAAATAATAACAACTATATCTACCACATTTTTTTATTATGATAATTTCATTAGAAACATCCATCTTCTCTTCTGTAAAATGGGAAATGAAACAATCCTTCATTTGTATGACTTGCTACTGCCTCGCAAACCAACGTAAATCAATTTCCATATTATCATCTCATGAATATAATTGATGATGTATATAATTTATATATTTATATTCATGAAATTTTTACAATTTTGGAAAATTAATATATCAATTATTTTCTTTCCATTAAATTCATTGAAAAATGATAACATTGTCCATGTGTATTTGTTGATTGCCACCTATATGAAGGTATACAATTAATTTTTCATTATTTCATCACATGGATGGCCCAAATAATTGTATATATAAAAAACTGATATGATATTAATTATATAATTGTAATTCTATAATGATAATAGAAAATTTACTTACCTATCACCATTATTTTTGATAAATTTAAATGTTACTCATGAATACATATGACCTATCAACCCCATGATCATAACATTGATCATTTTTCATAACCATATTTAATTGTTTATTTTAAAAGTTTAATTTATGTATAAATATAAAAAATATTTCATGATATATATTATGGATATTATGTAACAAATAATCCTTTGAAATTAGTGAACCTACTGAAGTGATTTTGGACATATGATCTGAATATCATCAAAACATCCAATGTCTAATTAATTGATTGAATAATTTAATATGACTAGGTAGAAAATTAAATAAATTGAATAATAATATTGAAAAGGTTATAAAGAATTTTAATTATTAATATGATATTATTATTCATTATTATATGGAAAAAGTGATGAATTGAGATTAAGGAAAGGGATCTTTCTAAAACACCCTTTTTAGGGTTATGCCAATTCTTCCTCTAACTCACTTTATACATCTCTTTATAGTTACAAAAAACATATAAATTCTATGTTTATGTTACTCAATTATATATGTAATTATTGTTAAATTCTATTTTTTTAGGTAATACATGCCTTATGTTCATTTCACAAATTTCATCTGTAAATAATTTTCTTTGATTATTATTTGAGGAAAGATTATGCATACCATTTTATTTCAATTGTTAATTCTTATGTTTATACCTTATTATTGATATTATTTTTGTGTAACATATAAATCATGAACATGTTATGATGGGTTCACTATGATAGTGCTCCAATTAATTGGGTAAAGCATTTTTCTCATGTGATGTTATGTATGGGATTATGGACTAAAACTAATCCAATATGGGATTTTTCCCACCATGAGATATTATATTGGAAGATATTGTTGACATATCTATATGTCATGTTATATGTTTCTATCACATTTATAATGTTTCCATGATCTTATGATACCATGTTATTTATGTTATTTTCTAGTGTGATTACTCATTATCCCGATCTTTTATGATATCATGTTTCACCTTTGACTCAAATGTTATAATTCCTTATATTATATATTCCATTATTGTGATTTTAACTCACCCCTTTATTTTATATATTCTCTTGGTTATCCTATGTAGTTTATGGATCTCAATTGGATTTAAGAGCTCATTACAGAGAATTAAATAAGGATGTAATTTTTTAGTTTAATTTCAATATATTATGAACCATTTTCTTCCAATAACACTTGGAATTTTTGATCCCTTTATTGTATTAATGGTTATTTATGTTAATAATTAATAAATAATATTTTTAAAAAGTAATGGGTTTCTATTTTTAGTATAATTGGTTATTTTAGTTATTTTATTGATTAGGACTTGAAAAAATTTGTGATTACTCATGGAAAAATATATTTAAAGGAAAATATCACGGAATTTTGTTCAAGTATAGAATGATTGGGTTTTAGGAAATTACATCTGTTTTTAGAAACTAAAAGTGGATGTGGCTCTAGAATAGTAGTACCTAGTAGTATGAAATTTTAAATTGGAATATTTTTCATTGAATCAATCATCACCTGGTGCACGATAATGTTCTTTACTGCTTAACTAATTCAAGATATTAATAATAAAATGAATCAAGTGGAAAACCCTACCTCTCCTAATAAAAGAGAAAGTTGTAGTTGATTATTTTACGTGGACAATTCCTCCAGCTATTATTGGATCTTCTGATCCCTATAGCATGGAATAATACACTAAAATCATTAGTAATCAATTTTCTATCATATAAAGAATAAAACAATAGAATTCTATGCTATCCATTTATCATATTAAGGGAGAATCCAATTAGTGGTGGACGCTAATCAAGAAAACAAATTAAATAGTTTATTGATTTATAAGAATGATAAGTATTTTAGAAATTTTTTTTCAATAAATATGTATCCCATACTCTTCATATAAAAATGGGGAGGGAGTTCCTTGAACTAAAGTAAAAGGAATATGAGTCTATCGAGGATTATGAGAAAAAAATTATAAGGATTGCACGGTATGACACTGACTTTTTCATCAATACTAAAATTAAGGTGGGACTTTAATTTAGTATTTTAATGATGATTTTATATAAATAATTAGTGATTTAAGACATTGGTAGCGATAAAGATATTCTCTATTATTCACTCAGAGTTTAGATGGAGATATATGAGGCTTATAGGTCTTGTGGGAATATAGAAAAAAACTAAATAGAGTATTATTTAGGAGGATCAACATAATAATAACTTGGAGTAAAAAAACCCAATATCCCACTTGTCAAATGTGTGGGAAGAATAAACCTTGACACTATCTGATGGGAATCAAGATTTGTCTCAAATGTTGAAAAAATTGGTTTTAGTATAATCAATGATAAAGGGAAATGAAGAAACCCATTTATATGAAATAAAAATATAATGTTATGATCAACAATAATCCTTTGGTGTAGTATTTCAACTTAAAAGAGAATGTGGATTATTAATGAAAATTTTCTAATCCAAGGGTAGTTTGAGGTAATCAAAAATAAAAGTAAGGGAATATTTTATCACTACTATTGAGGTGGATCTTGAAAATGATGTGGCGATAAGTACACCGATTGTTCATTCATGAATAGTGAACATATTTTTTGATTTTGGTTGTACACATTCACTCATATCTTTCAGGTTTAGTATAACTATTCAAATACCACCTTAATAAATTGGGGTCTAGATATCAGTGAGAACAAAAAAATTGATAATTTGTTGCATCACAGAAATATAACTCCACCCTAGTCAATGTTTATGGGTTGAATCATCCATAAAATATCATTTTAAATCCTTTAGTGGAGTTTGATGCTATATTGGGAATATATTGACAATACTTATATAATTTCAGTATCAATAGTTGAGATATGGGTATCACAATTCATTTCCCATTTCATCCCTTAATTCCATACAAGTAAAATGAAGTGAATGAATCTCACCTGGAATCAAGTATTCAATAAATGATATAATAAACTTATGATAATACATATCTAGTAGAAATTATAGAAATAAATAAGACAATAATTCTTGGATACATTCACATTGTGAGAGATTATACTAATATATTACCCTATGAGTTCTATAGTTTTTCCCCTACCTAAGAGTGTGAGTTCTCAATTGATCTTATACATAAATCTCAACACATTTCAAAGACCCCTGATAGAGTATCCACTATTGAATTAGAGGATAAAAAGAGTATTTTCATGAAAATAAAGAAAAGGGTATTATACATTTGACTGCTTCACCATGGGATGTATTGGACCTCTTTTCAAGAAGTAGGATGGGTCAATATGCCTCTCCATTGATTATCCTGAACTAAAAAAACACAATAAGTAAAACATATCCTCTTCCACTGATAGATAATGTATTTAATTAAATATGTGGGGATATATAATTCTCAAAGAAAAACCATTAGTTAGGATTCTACTAATTAAGGGTGTAGAAGGAAGATATTGCCAAAAAATACTTTAAAATAAGGTATGGAAATTATGAGTTCCTAGTAATTCATTTTAGAATCACTAATTCAATAGAAATATATTAGGAATTATTAAATATAGTCCTTAGAGATTACCACAACCAATTTTTGGCTGTATTTATAGTTGATATCTTTATAAAATCCAAATCTAAGGAGGAGAATTTGAATACTATGATAGATGCTATGAGAAATGAGAATCTATATTCTTAGTATATCAAATTTGAACTATAGATGATTTAAATTTCTTTATTAGGGAATATTATCACCAAAAAGGGATTTATGTAGACCCTTCTAGGAAAAATGTAATTGAGGACTATCGTAGACCAACATTTGTAATGGATATATATATATTACTTTCACTATCTTGGTATTAACAACAATTTTTAAGGAATTACTGTGATTGTAAAACCCATTTACTACTCTACCATGGATGGGAGTATTGTTTTTCTAGACAAATTAATTCTAATTTTTTTAAGTAGTTGAAAAATTTGGATTATCACTACACCGGTCTTGACACTACCCTTAATTGGAGAATTTTTTTTGTTTATAACAACACATTATATAAGGTTTTGAATTATATACTAAGGAAGAATTTTAAAGTGATAGCATATTTCTAAAGTATATTTATAGTTCATTTGAATAAATATCCAACACAAAATTTTGAGTTGGCTGTAGTGATATTTACATTAAAAATCTTTTTACATTATATCTTTGGGGAGAAGTGTGAAATATATGATGATCATAAGAGCCTAAAATATATATTCACATATAAATATCATTATATGATCCAATGAAATGGGTATAGCAAATCATTGGGTATGAATTTTCAATCTAGTATCATCCTCGTGAAGAAAACAAAGTGGAAGATGCTCTAAGTAGAAAGAATCCTGAAATATTATAAATGATGAAAATTGATAAGGATCTAATATTATTAGATCTTTAATGGATGGATATTAGAAATGTAAATAATGGAACAACACCGTTTATTTATCAAACGATTTCTTATCCATCCCTTATGGAAATGATAAAGGATTCTCAAACCGATGATGAATTAATTTAGAAGAATGTGAAACCTATAAGAAAATGGAAATCCTTGGAGTTCAAAATTGATGAGTGATTTGTAATATTTGAGTCATGATTATGTGTACCATCCAATCCTTGGAGAAGGAAAGTGATGTTTAATGATTCCCATAGACCGACCATGTCCATCAAATCAGGCATCACAAAGATGTATATATGCCTTCAAGAAAACTATTGGTGGGACAAAATAAATAAGTAGATCGCTAAATATACATCAAAGTGTATGGTATGTCAGAAAGTGAATGTTAAAAGTAAAAATTCTAAGGGGATGATAGCAACATTACCCATACAAATATGGAAATAGAAAATCATCATGATAGAATTTGACACTAGTCTTCCAAAGACATCAAGAAAAGTAATTCTATATGGGTTGTGGTGTATCCTCATAAAATGGCTGCTCACATCATTACAATTTGTGAGGAATTATCACTTGATGAAATCTCAAGGATATACATCAGATAGGTATTAAGGTTTCATGGAACATTTATTTCAATTGTATCTGAATGAGATGAAAAATTTTCCTACAAGTTCTAGAAGTGATTGCAACATGCTTTAAATATTGATTTGAACAAAAATACAACTTATCAACCCAAACTAATTGAAAATATATGTGGACTATTTAGAAACTTTAATACATTTTGATAGAATACTCAATGGACTTCAAATAAGTATGGGATCAAAATATTCCTATGTTTGAGTTCTCATAAAATAATATATTTTTCTCAAGCATAAAAACAATCCTCATAAATCTTTTTATGGGAAGTAATATTTAACATATATGTGTTGGTATTTACTTATTTAAAACAACATATTGGGACAATAAATGGTTGAGGAAATGGTGAAAATTTCAATACCATTCGACAATTTATCAGTTCTTGTCATAGTTTATAGAAGAGTGCTACTAAAAATAAACAACGAGACATGTATTTTGAGGTCAATGTGAATGTATTTCACTAAATATCTCCCTGGAAGAGAGTCATAAGATTTTTTTAGATGATAAATCTAACCCCAAATACATAAACTCCATTGATATTATCAATTTCATTGGATTTGTGTCCCATCGACTAACACTCCGACCAACCCAATCTCAAGCACATGACATATTCCATGCATCCCTCATGAGGAATTAAAAACCAGATTCATTAAATGTACAATATTCTGATGTGGTATTTCTAAAAAGGATATTTTTAAGTATAGAATTAAGTGAAGATCTTGGTCCTTAGAAATTATGTTATATACAATAAGACTAATCACCTGGTCGAAGTAATCTGAAAAAAACTATAAATATATAGAGGAAAGTTGGGAGCTGAAGGAATCCATGATGCATAAGTATACTCAACTATTTTTTCCTTAGTAGGTAATATATAAATTCAAATGTGAAATTTCATAAGGCATGAATAATGCAACAACACATGTTTTTTATTAGAGAACTATGTTCCAAAACATATAAGACAAGCAACACCAATCTAAAATAGACTGTGATTATTTAAATATGATCAATAGTACCCAGCAATTAAATTGGTCGGTATTAATAGGATTATCTACTTTATAAAAAATATATATAATATTCCCAATAAATATAAACTAATTAATAAATTAATTGAAAATAAGCAATCAAATTTTAAGGAAGACATTTTACTCTTCAAAAAATGAATTTTCTTCAAAAATGAATTCATTGAAAATATTTTAATAAATCTATAGAATTTTTGGAAATATTTTTTATAAAATCATAATAATTTTATAAATAATCATATTAAAATAAAATTATGTTGGAATTATTATATTTTCCATAAATGATTTATTTGTATGCGAAAAGTTAAAATTATTTATTTTTCAAATATTGTCCTTTATTTTCCTTAAATAAATTAATTTATAAGTTTGATTATTTATTATTATTTTTTCTTAATGATAAAAATAAACCATTTGTTTTAAAATAATATAATCAATTTCATATGAATCATTAATTTTCAATAGATTGGTATAAGTTTATTTTAATGCTTAAAATCATGGTTTTCTGCAAACTAATTTTAAGTACATAATGTTTATCAATTTTAATTAATTAAAGAAAACAAATAAGGGAATATTAAAATGAAATTTATATATTATATATATTTAAATTAATTTAGATAAATGTTTTATTATTCATAGTTATAGAGTTATTATGAGATGATATATTGTTTGAATCATTTTTCTCTAAAACAAACTATTTTTCATCGCGTTTGTGGGTATAATTTTAAATTAAATTCTAAAAATTATGTGAAATAAATTAATTAAAATAGAAAACACATATTTAATAAATATAATTTAAATTATATAATATGTTAAAATTAGTTTTTTTATAATGAATTGTTAGAACAATATTTTTTTTTACCAGAGTTATTGTCAAAACCAGTTTACTTGGGGTTAAACAAAAACCGTTAAGGGATAAAAATTCCTAAAAACTTATGTAATTTCAATTTTATGTACATATTTGGACTATATACCATCTATGTTTTTATAATGGTCAATTTGTATCATTGTTTCTAAAAAATGGATTTGAAATTAAATGAAAAATTTAAAAAATTATAAGTGGTACAGTCACCTCAATTATAAATGGGAACCTACTAACTTCTTCTCTTAACACTAAAAAAGTATATATTTTATTGAAATGCATACCCATATACGTTCATTAACTCCCTCAACTTGTATTATAACCTTTTTTTAAATCCAAAAAAGAAGGTTGTTTGTGTAATCCTAAAGAGGTTGTCTAAAGAAGTGGTATCATTCTTAACTGAGTGTTTTGTTTTACTTATTCTTCAACCTCATTAAAATATTATTCAGAAAGGATTATATAATAAAATAAGTAAATATAATATAATTATATGTTATTATTATAATTAAAAAACTACATCCATCTACACTTTAAGTAAATGGGAAATTAAACCATTATTCATGTGTAATGTGGACTACAACCTTGCGAACAGATGCAATTTATTTTCCTTATCATCTCTCAAAATTATAAATGATGACATATTTAATGTATATATAAGATATTAATAAAATATTTATTTTTATGGAAAATTAAAATATCATATATTTTCTTACCTTTCAGTCATTGAAAAATGATACTGTTGTTTCTTCGGCCGTGTGGATTGCCACCTCCGCGAAGCGATGTGATTCATTTCACATTTCTGCATCATGTGGATGGTATATATAAGCGTATTTAATGAAATTATATAATATTTATTATATAATGGTAATTTTGGAATGATAATTTAATACCTACCTTCATTCAATAATTATCATTTAAAAATAGAAATGTTACTCATTCATACGTATGACCAATCGTCTTCAAGATAATAATGTTGTTCATTTTACTTAATCATATTTCATGGATGGTTTTAAAAGAATCGTTGATGAATAAATAAGATAATTATGTCATTATTATTATTATATAGATAATTTAATAATGGTCTCTTTGACCATAGTCAACCTTTTAAAGTCATTTTGGACACATGAGTTGAATATCATCAAAACATATGACATGAAGTTAATTGATTATGTAATCAAAAATGACATGGTAAAAAAAAACTAATATTGAAAAATTGCCTCAATATTTAAATAATTAACAATATTTTTTTATTTAGGAAGATAAAGAATACCCATGACCTGTAGGGCTTGAGGTAAGGGATCTCTCTAAACCACATCTTTTTCCAAGTTATAACCATTCCCCCTCTGATTCATTATATATATATTTCATTAATGTTATGGAACACATATAAATTTTGTATATATGTCTCTAAAATTTATACCTATCTTATTTTATCTTCCATTTATGGGGTAATATATGGCTTATTTTCATTCCTCAGATGCCTTAATACTAAAATTTTATTTTAGTATGATGTGAGAAAAGATTATACAACCCATTTAATTTCTATGAGTAAATCATATGTCTTTGTCTTATTTTTGATTTAATTTTTGTGGAACACAAAATCATAATGCTTTTATGAGGTTTCCACCCATATATCACTCTAATTCATTGGGTATGTATTTTTTATCATGAGATGTTATCTTGGAGATTTGGGAGTAAACCAAACCCATTATGGGACTTTTTACGGCATGTGATATTGTCTAGTTCTATATATCCCTTTCTCATTTTTATGTCATGTAATATGTTTAGGTCACATTTCTTATGTTTCCATGATATTATGACACCATGTTCTTTATGTTATGCTTCAATGCGATTACCCTTGAGGCTTCTATTTTGTGATACCATGTCATACCTTTAACTGACACATTAGCATAAAAAAGACATATAGCCATAGTTAAATTGGTATATGGATATATGATAAGATATTTGGATGGTTATTCAAAATATATGGATTTAGAATAGATAAATCCTTTCACAAAAGGATCATGGGGAAACTGATCCTTAAATGATTTATCTCCCTCACGACTCATCCCACACCCACAATCTCCTACCTTATCAAACTCACATCCGACCCTCAAAACCATTCTCACTCATTTCTAACAAATCATTTCTACCTTGGATGATACTTTATAGATTCTCCATTATGTTCATATATCCCTCGTGTGATCCCTCCTCTCTCCTTCACCATGCATTCCTCTCCTCTTCCACCCCATTCGTTGTGCATTCCTCCTCCAATTAGTGTGTTGACATAACCAATACCTTCCACAAGAAGGATATTCATGAGCCGACCCTTACAACTATTTTTAAGAGTGGTGTAGTTACTCTTTCATGATAGTTTCTCTCACAAGAAATCCATACCTATCTCTAGCGATCATTCAACCATACCAATGTAATCGATGATGATTTTAAAGGTTCTCCCCTACTACAAATGTGCTAGTTGTGGAAAACATTACTAAAAAAGGTTAGGGATTTTTCTGTTCCTACTCAAGTTAAATTTAATTTTTTTTTTGTTTATATTTTGATACCCACGTATCATAATTTCTATATATTTTAAGGGTGACCTATTCTCGATAATCATGAACCCTATATTTATCGATCAAATTTTTGACCACACTGAATTTCCTATATTTACATATCAATATCACACTGACCTCTAAACCTTTCAACTAACCTACTGATGATAGATTCTATCTTAGAAGAAACTAGATCGAATATGAATATATACAATTAGCTATATTTATTTTAATCACTCATTCCTTCAGATAATATTCAATAGCCATGATCGTGTGCAATTTTTTTAATGTGAATCTGATTTTATTATATTTCTCACATGTATTTAATCAATATATCACTAGCTATGGTTTATTTATATTTTTCCAAAAATTTTAACTCAATGATAATTTTCATTTCATCTTAATTTCAAATATTACATTTAATTTCAATTATTTTAAGATATATATAAGCACATCTGTTCTTGAAACAATATTTTATACAAATGAAAGAAATAACTAAAAATATATTTCTTTTATTCGATTTTTTTTATTTTATAACTATATTTACACTAAAATTTCCTATAAAATAATATTTATTCATTTAAATTTTTAGTTAAAAATTCTTTTTTATGTAGTCATTTTCTTTTCCATTCTGTCTTAAAAAGTTTATGTAATGTTTTTTCATTCCAAGCACTCAATTCCTGGAGGTTTATGAATAATATTGTCTCTATCTCTATTCATCACGTAATATAAAGAAGTTGTTCCCCGAGAACATGGTATTATTCAACTTTCTTGGAGAATTGAATGATTCAGTGAAGGTAAATACGAAATGTTGAATACTCACATTCATATATTATTTGATTCATAACATATTGATTTTATTTATTTAATTTAATATTTCTCTAACATGATATCTTCACTTCAAGTCCCCAATATCAACTGTGGATTTTGATTTTTCTGAAAGTGGGTTAGTATAGGAAATTATTTTCAAAAGGATTACTACCACTAGTGTCATAGAAGAACCTTGATATATATTTATAGTGAGTGAGTTTCAATGTTGAAATTACGTGATGACTCATTATGTGGTTGGTTTATTATTTCATAATATAGATTTTCAGGCCTATATTTGTTTTTTTATAATGATAAATATAAATGTTAGTGTTAATCCTCAATGTTTAGGTGTGAATTATTTTTCATTGATTCACACTATTTCGATCAAATCCTTTTGGTTTCAAAATACATAATTCGAATAAATTTTAATTTTCTTAATACTCTTTGAATCGTTAGCTTGAATTATTATGATGTCGTGTCAATTTAGTTATAAGGAAATTATTTCTTCTAATAAAGATTAAAATAATATTATTATGGAGTATTTTATAATTTTTTATTATAGTTGTTTGATGTTATGGTTTATTCTTGATAATTTGTTATTATTTATATTTGATGTTATTGTTTTATTTTAATTTGTTATCATTATTGAATTTTTGAATAATTTGAAAACATTGATTTTGTAAAAAAAAATGTACAATCATGAGATTTAACTTTCTCCATAAGATTAATATATTAGGACTCATAAACATCAATTTATTTTTCATATTCTAGATACAACAATGAACTTTAAGAAGCATTAATTTTTAATGTTTTCAAAAGAGAATAATTATAGAATCATATTTTCAAGTGCACACATTTTTTTTCATCATAAATTGATTGCGAACCAGATATCATTCAATTACCCATATACTAAGAAAGTATAAATTCCTAATACATAGCGATCATTTAAATTAGTTGATGCCCAATAAATTTTTTTTACATTATTTCCAAGTGAAATTTCAATTCATTATTCATGTATTTTGAAGAAAAATATTCAACTCCTTTTCAATATTCAATGTTTCCCAAAATCCAATTCTAAATGAATTATATAGTTTCAGGTATGAAATTTTATATTTTCAAGAAATTCCTTAATCATGATGTCTATTTTATATCTCCATGTAGATCCCTAGGAAGGCACCACAAAGTTTTTTTTCAATTCAAGTGGCTTGTTATTGAAGCACTGCAATATGAATGTTTTGAACTGATGATTTGTTTGTCCCCTTTTCATAGTTAGATTGATGTTCAATTATTTTTCACTAGGGAATACTGCAGTAGCATACGTATTTGTTTGTAGACACATCACACTACTTTTATTTAGGATTATATGATGTCTCTATTCTAGTTTTTTATTTTCATAGTGTTTTTTCTCTTTGTATTTATTTAATATTGACTCACTCTTTTAATATTTCAATTTATTTCTATTTCTAACCTTTATAAATTATACTTCTCTTCATATTGAAATATAATTTATTCATGGTATGTATCAAAAAACACAATGTGTCTTAAATTAGATCTCATTATTTTCAATAAACATTCTATTTAATAGATTGTATAATTTACATCACCGTAATTCATTTTTTTATAATTTTTTTTGGGATTTTTATTTTTATATGGATTCCAAATTTCCAAAGTAATTATTGGTCAGTTTGTGTGTTTTTTGTATCTTTTCATCTTGTAATATTTTTTTTGTAACTGAATATCGATTTTAAAATCTTATTAAATGATTCAATTTTTTTGAAGAAAATATTTATTCAGCTCATATATTATTTTTTCCAATAGTTTATTATTCTTTTTGTTGAATTTAAAATTCCTCCTAAATGTATTTTTTAGAAAAAATATTTTTTAATTATAATTTTTAAAAAAATTTAAATTTTTGGTGTTTTTTTTCATGTTCACGCATATTTGAATAAAATTTATAAAGATATATATTTGTTTTAGAAAATTGTTGTTTTTTCATAATATTATTCATAAATATACATAAAAATCCATAGTCATAGTTATGTAAAATTATGTTCCTCCAAAATTTATTATATACATTTCATAAAGTTCTCATGTTTTTAATGAGTACTTAAATTAAAATAATTTTTTTAATGATTCATATGAATAGATTATTTATGAACTGTATACCTTCCTTAAAGTCCACCATTATTCATTGTACTTTTATATGCCAAAACAATTTACAAAACCAGTTAAAATCATTTTTTTGGAGAGTATTTATATAATTATTCATATTCTAATTTATATATGTTAGTATTTTTACATATTTATAATTGTAATTTTTTTTCAATTCATGTAATTTTTTTTTCTAATGACAAGTATCATATTTGTTAAAATTACTTCAGTGCCTCTAAACTGATTTCATTCCACAGTAATTATGTTTTTTCTAAATAATTTTTCTGTTTTCCCAAAGCATCAAATATTTGTATCAGTTTTTTGGTTTCTTTCCATGTCTTAAATATTTTCTATTAAACAATGTCATATTCTGATTTAATTATAATCTTGGTTAAAGTTAAAAATATCTAAGGAATGTCAATGCTTTTTATACTTATTTTCTTATAAACATAATCAATTGAAACATAATTTGTATGACATGTAAATATTTTTTAGCTCTAATTTGATTTTTAGGCTATGGATTGCATTTGGTATGTTCATAATTTTTGCGACTCAATTTTATTCTATATGTGTGAAATAATAGTTTTTATGGTGATGATATAATTTGAATTTTCCCTTATAAAAAATATTTTAATCTATTTTCTATTAATAAAAAATTTGAGAGTATCATAGTGAATTATGGATGAGAGTGGAGTTCAGTTGGTTTTCCATTATTAGTTTATTTTTTTTCAAATAGATTTAAATTCTTCACAATGATTCTATAGGAAATTGTAAGTGTAATCTAATATTTCCATTTTTGTTCAGTAAAATTTATAAATATATTTTTTGTAGATTTAAATTTATCACTATGTGATCTTTGAATAAAATCCTGATAGAATTTTTAATTGTTAATACTAAAAAAATGAGACTTTGAGTTATCACTTCACTATATTTAAATTTTAATGTCTTCTTGACTATTAGTTAAAAAATTCTCTGTTATGTGGGATAATTATTTCATTTTTACCTGTGTATATTTTATCAACTCTATTAAATTTTTTGTGGAAACAATAAGTTATAAGTTTTTCTTTTAATTGTTTCATTTATGATAATATTTAGATTTTGGATTCTGAGATTTTTGTTTGAGATTTTAGTCCACATTAATATTTACTATGAACAATAGCTAATTTTTTTGGACATGGTAGAATCAAAATGTAACATCCCAAACCTAGATTCCCCCTAATAGTGTTATGTTCTAGGATGGCCATATATCCTCAAGTGAATCCCCCCAATATTCCATAGGATGCCAACTAGAAGTCAGGGCCAACGTGAATTTGGGTGGAGACTATGCCCCCATTATGAGAGCATCACAACAGAAGTTAAATATAGCCAATATCATAAGAGAATAAAGCAGCAGTGAACTAAAATAAGATAAACAAGGAAGATAATAATACATATAACAAACTATAAGTATCTCATAAAAAAATAATTAAAATGATACATGTATCTATAAAGCATCCAAAATAGAAAATGGAAATACAATACAATACAATACAGATGTACCAAAAGTACCAAAAACAAAGAAGGTATCCAAGTATCATAGCAATCCTCAGCTTCCTATTATTCCCCCTTGTCCAAAGCCACAGTAAAAAAACTATACTATGGTGATTTCCCCTACCACCCCTATAAACATACAATATTTTTGGGTCCCTGAAGAGGCCCAAACTAGGTGTGAGATAAACATACCAGTAGGTAACCACCCAAAAGACTATACAGTTCAAAAAAATGTAAAGTGCTATAATGTGTGAGTAAAGTATTAACATAAAGTGAATGCAGATGATATATGACTATAACAATATGGAAAAGAAATAGATCTTAAAGGATCCCAACAATTAGAGTCATTTCATAATAAGGTAGTTTTGAAAAATTAAACTAGTCACATGGTATATTTGTACATACATCCATATGAAGTGACCCATAACCATGCTGTATAAAAAATTATATACTCCAATGTCCAGATACGAGGTGTCTCATACCAGGGAAGCCATGTAAGAAGTGTATATCACGAAGGGATGGATCCTAGGGGCATGAAACCAAGGTATTGACATCGAGTCCCATGGGTGTCCCAATGGAAACTTGTTCTAGGAATTTATTGGAGTCCTATGATCATGTATACCAACATTTCTTATATGTGTCCAAAAAAGACAGATCCATGGGGTAGCAAGAACCGAGGAATACCACAGAATCAAGACCCATGGGTTATAGTCAACTTAAGGCATCCACTACCTCATTCCAGACCAATGGAGAGCAGTCAATGGAATCTATTAAACCATTCATTCATTTCATTAAAATTAAAAATTTCAAATCAATGTGACTATACCCACTCACATAACCATGTTCATTTGATGAGTATACCCAATTGTGTATCCCATTTATCATTTACATTTCATATGTGTATACCAACACATATAATCCATTTAAAAAAGATATATAATCAAAAGAGAAATGGAATAATATGATATCATAAGGAAAGGAGGCAATACATCTCCTAGGCATGTTATTCCATTCCATTTAAGCATTAACATGAATCCTCTAACTATGAATTATCAATAACACACCCCATGGGTGGTTTAATAAGGAATACTTGGGTTAATTCCATAAGGTTCACCCCATGGGTGACTTTGATTTGAGCAGCATGTGACAATGCACCTAAAAAGAACCTACAATCATCCACAATAGGTTTGACATGGCCTACTAAAAGAATCTCGCTAAAAAATGAGGTCTTTCTAGAATTTTTGGTGGGAAGCATATATGATGAACACCCAAAAGTACAAAAAATGTTGAATAAAATCATAGAACAACTACACCGACTTGGTAGTAGAGAGCTCATCCATTATCAAGTCTTGATTAATATAGGTTTAGGAGAAATATGATGAAAAATGAAGAACAAAAAATTAGGGCATATGAGCCTAAAATCAAATAGGGATAATGATTTATGGAAGAATAAAATATGGATAAACAGGAATGTGAGCCTTACCGACATAGATAAGATGAGATGATGCACAATAGAAATGGAGGTCAGATCAAGAAACATGCTTAATCGCTATGTTTGGCACCAAAGGAGAGAGCTCCATGTGAAGTGTTATATCCAACGAGTGAGGGGAAACCAATTTTTAGGTTTAAATCGATATAGGTGAAAATGGAAAAATTTTCATTAAAATCAGGGTCACACTGTTAAGGTTCATAGTTTGTCTAACCATCTGCCATTTTGTATGGTAACTTTATATGACCATGGGGCTCACATAATTACACCACACGGTATGACTAATCATGAAGTAACCATGTGGTACCATTTGTCAAAGTTTTCATTTTTCTCAAAATTGCCGCATGGCCATGAGACTCCTACAACACTATATCCTGAAACCATGTGGAAGCCACTGCATCCTCTTCCACCTCTCTCATGGTTAGCTTAACCATGGGGAATACCCCACACGATTTAATCTAAATGCGAGCTAGGCCTTACACCCCCATAAAACTTGGCTCTAGACACCGACTGAGCCTGAAACACCTCCAAAACACGAATGATCAAAATGGGAACATACATAATCCCACAACAAAACCATTAAAATTAAAATAAATTGATCTATACCTCATTCGAAAACCCAGGTTCTTATGATCTTCCCCCCATATAGAAATTCATCCCGAATTTCTCTATGAAGGTATGTCATGATTCGACTAAGAAAATCTCTAGCCACTGAGCATGTACTTCATCCTCCCACTCTCAAGTCTTATTCTATATACAACCATGCATCTATGGCACCTGAACTAGAGAATCCAACTGGAATAAGAGAACCTTATTTCTTTTTCAATGAAAGGTATGAGAAGCTCCTCAAAGGGCACATCAATTTTCAAATCAACCTCCTCGGGATGAAAAATGTGAGACGGGTCTAAATAATAGTGGTGTAGCTAAGATACGTGGAATATGTTGTGCAAGGCTCAATACCTCTAAGGTAACTACAACTAATAGGCTATCAAACTGTCTCTCTCTAGAATCTCGAATGGCCCAAAATATTGAGGTGAAAGTTTACCCTATCTCCTGATCATCATGTGTCCCAAACATGATGAAACATGCAAGAAAACCTGATCCCTAACCTCATAATCTAGAGGTTATCTTGGGAAATCAACATAATATTTTTTATGATACTATGCAGTATCCATTCACTTACGAATCAACTAGGCTTGCTCAGAAGCCTCATACATGAGATGTGGTCCAAGTATAGCTACCTCACATGCCTCTACCCAGCACAAGGGTGATCAAAATGGACTATAGTACAAACCCTCATAAGTTTCCATCTCTATAGTCGACTAAAAAGTATTATTATAGGAAAAATAAACCAGGGGAATATGCCTCACCTAAGAGCCCCCAAAATCTATGATACATTCTCACAACTTTTTCTCAAGAACCTGTATCATAAAATTTGATTGGACATCAGTATGAGGGTGGTATGTTGTGCCAAGAAGTAACTGTGTACCAAGTTCCCTAGGAAAACACTACTAGAAATGACATGTCAAGCGATCAGCCACATATGAAATGATATTTTACAGAACCCCATGATGTCGTACCACCACCCAGATATAATACTTTCTGAGATCAAAAAAACTGATGGTTTCATTCATAGGCATGAAATAAGAAACCTTCATAATACTATAAACAATAACCCACAATGTATCATTAACTTGAGGTGATCTCGGTAACCTAATCACTAAATCAATCGCAACATCATCCAATTTCCACTACAGAATATGAAACTACTATAAAATACGAGCTGGTCAATAGTATTCTTACTTCACCAAATGACAGGTGGAAGACCACATGATGAACCCAGCTACCTCCATCTTCTTCCATGACCACCACTACTAATGGTGCAAGTCACTGTACATCTTGGTAACCCTAGGATGCAATGTATAAGCTAAATCCTGAATGTCTCACATCATCATCGCATGCATGTCTACTGAGACCCAGACACAAACCTATAAATTCAGAACCTCATCCTCACTTGTGGTCCAACCAGGAAGAGGGTTCTCACCTTCCACACTCTCCCATAGAACTCAGCCTTCACAATCTAACAACTTCTTCATCCTCAATCTATCCAATAGGGTAGAGATAATAACTAAATAAGAAAGAAACATCTGCCCCTAACTATTATGCGCCTCCAAGTGAATATCAGAGAATAAACCCATAAGTGTCCACTCGCTACTGGCCTGTTTCACTTTCTCCAACTGAGTCCTACATCTAAAATTATCGACCACTACATAACATTTACCAGGCGTATAACCATGATAAATATTGATCGATTAAAGGTATTCCACCTACCATCACTGTATTATATTTACACCATTCTAATTAAATATGTTCTTGGGGATTTTATGGTCTGTGTACACCAAAAAAACTCACTCCTAGTAAGTAATGTCTCCAAAAACATAAAGAATGAAAAATTGTAGCCAAATCAAGATCATGCATTAGGTAATTCCTCTCATGTGCCCTCAAATGTTGAGACCCACATGTAAATACTTAATCCCCCAATAAAATAACTTCTCCATTCCTGATACGTGATGCATTTTAGTATAAATTTTAACTTCTTCCTGGCTATAAAAAATCATCTTTGGTGATGAAATCAATCTCTCCTTCCTATCATGAAAGGTCATCTTGTAGGAATATCTCTATACATACATCTCACATATTTTATCCAGGACCGTGAATGGATCTTCTAAATGGTATAAGTCCCCTATAAAATTCCTGTAGTAACCATCTAGCCCTAAGAAACTCCTCACCTCATAGATGTTCATGGGATTCTCCCAAGGAACTACTACTCTCACCTTATCTAGGTCGGTTGACACTACCTTCTATGTGATGATGTGACCTAGGAAGTGAATCTGATCCATCTAGAAGGGGAATTTTTGTGACATATTATATAATTTATTCTCTCTCACTGTATTCAAAATGATATAAATATGGTTTTCATGGTCACGTTGGTTGTGGGAATACACCAGAATATCTTCAATGAAAACCACCACAATAAAATCCTTGTAATGATGGAAATCTCAGCTCATCAACCCAATTAAAACCACTGGAATGTTCTTGAAACTAAATAGCATAACCAGATACTCATATACACCATACCTTATACAAAATTTTGTATGATGTTTGTCTCCAGGTCTAATAAAAATATGATGATATCCTAACCTCAAATCGTTCTTTGAGAGCACTCAAGATCCTCGATGATGATCAAAGAGGTCATCTATCCATGGAAAGGGATGTCAATTTCTAACCATCAAATTATTTAGTTTTCAATAGTCCACGCAAAGCCTAATAGTTTCATAATGCTTTTCTAAAAAAGGACTAGTAAACCCCCAAAAATAAATACTATGTCAAATAAAACCCATCTCCTCTAAATCCTCTAACTGCCACTTGATCCTATGTGATTCCATCGTAGCCATCCTGTAAGGAGAAATGCGTACCAATTCAGCTCCTAGCACTAGATCAATGGACAAATCCACCTATCTCTCAGGTGGTAACCCAAAAACTTCATCATGAAACACGCCTATGAAGTGCTCAAATACTAGAGTAATGTCCTCCTGAATCACTCCATGATCATCCAAAATATAAACTAGAAATATGGGATTTCATCCTACCCAAGCTATTATGATCTGGTCCAATTCTGCTCACCTAGATATCCCTTAACCCTTGAGAGTAAAAACTTCACCCAATAATGATGTAAAAGTAACCCTCAAATGACAGTAGTCAATGTAATATTGATATGATACAAGCCTTTCCCTTACTAAAATGATATCAAACCCTTTCATCGTAAGGACATAGTGATACCATACTAAGTAACACACACCAACCTCAAGGATACACTCCACACACAAGTTCGCATCATCCGTTCTAATTCCCAATGGTGTTTCTAGCACCATAAAAACCATAGAGTGAAAACGGAATGCCTAAGGGTTTTCACTACTTGTGAAAATATAAATCTATGTGATGCACCTATATCAAAAAGATCAGATATAATAGTATAGGATACTAATATCATACATATCCCCATAGATGATCTTGGATCCTACTCCTCTTGGTTTTGTTACACTTCCAATGTTTGGCCTATACTGTGGCCCAGTGACACTACCTGGCTACCCTAAGTTGATCCACCATGCTATATCTGAGAACCTAGTGTCTGGATATCACATCCATGAACACCAATAATATAGAATCCTGGATTTTTATAACATGAACTTTCATTACATTTTACAAAAACCGAGGATCTTTAAGGTTTAGTGTCTTGGAAACCAGGAACTTAAAACAAAAAAACATAAAACATTCTTCTTAAACACTTGAAAGGATTATCCTTATGTTCATCCTAGGTTCATTACTGCATCTCATAACCTGGGGACATACATAAAAAGAAAGGGTGAGCAGAAGGCCCAGTAAGGGAAACAAGAGAAACATTTTACATGTGAACTTGAGATACTTCAATAAGGTCATGAAAAGAACTTTAAGGCATGAGAAAAAAAATCATGAGATATATCATAATAAAAATAAAATTTTTCATAGCTTGAAGATGTGGCTACAACATTTAACTTAGACAATCATGAACATTTCACCAAGGTCCATCCCCAAGGTGTCATTTGAAATTACCAAGGTAAACCCCAAGGTATCGTTAAAATTGTAATCTCTAGTGGTTACATCCTTACCCAATGCATTAGAGCGCTATCAGGGAACACCCTTAAATTTTCCTTTATTATCATGTGAGACACATATATCATCATTAAAAATTTCATAAATAACCCATTTATCATAAAGGAATGGGTTTCATTTCATAATCATAACATTTTAAAAACTGCTTTTAAAGACATGATCTTTATGTCACTTTAAACCCACGGAAAAAGGAAAGCGGGTTTCATGTATGTAAATCCCAGAATTCAAAATAGAACATTTTGATATATATGTGAATACACCTGTAGAATGGAGTGCTTTGAGTATTCACTTAATAACATAATATAATTTTGAGAAAAAGAGAGAGGCATTTTGAGATGAAAATTCTACAGCATAATGGCTACGTTACAGGGTTTTAGAAAACATTGAAAAGAGAGGGGACATGGGTCAAACATTCATAAATGACCCATAAAACAGTATAGGGATAGAATATGAAGGATATAAGAACATGGTAATGAAATTTTAAGGACATACCATTTGAAATTTGAAACATGGAAGGAAGAGAAAAAAGTAAGATTTCTCTTATGAAAATTCAGCAGCCTAACGGCGTCACTTAAACTTCAACAAAAATGAATTGACGAGATCAAATAGGGTCTCTCATCATATGAACATAAAAGAATAGTATGACAGATATAGAGATCAGACCCCAACATAATAAAAAGGAACTTGAATGACTTTACATGAAATTGGAACTTGAAAACGAGAATGGTGAAAGAACCACTTAAAAATTCGGCAGCCTAACAGCATCACTAAAAACTTAAAAATACTGAATTAAAGAGATCAAATGGGGACTCTCATCATATGATCATAAAATATCAGTATGATAAATTTAGAGATCATACCCCAACATAATAAAAAGGAACTTGAAATACTTTACATGGAAAATAGATCATGAAAAATGAGAAGGAAGAAAGAATCTGTTACAAAACTTTCGGCAGCCTAACGACGCCACTAAGAACTTCATAAAAAGAAATAATGGGAGTAAGAGGGAATACCTCATTATATGAACATGAAAAGGGAAGTAAGAGTAGTATAAAAGAACATCCTTTAACATAAGAACATGGAGCATAAAAGAAATGACATAAAAGAGATTACTTGAAAAGAAAGAGAGAGGTCGGATCCCTTACCTTAAAAGGTAACTCTTAAAACTCAAAGTTTGGGACCTTGAGGGCTTGGGGGCACCTTGGGAGGACTGCTTGGGAGGTAATGGGACCAGAAATTTGTTGGGGGAGAGTGGGGAGTCGAATGGATGAGAGTAGGGCTTGCTATTTATAGGGAAAGTGAGGGGACAAGGCATTAATGGCCAAGGGACACCTCATTAGTGGTTTTGGAAAAACCATGGGCTTTCCCATGGTATTTGCCCATGGTATTGGCCACATGGGAAACCTCACACAATAATTCATACCCTTTATTCGACCATCCCTTAAAATATCTCATGACATCATCATGACACAGTTATGATGTCATTAAACATACCAAAACCCTAAAACTGTATTTTTACTATTCACTGAAAAATTCAACTTTCTCAGAAAAATCTTAAAATTTAACCTTAACCAAATATCAATTCTCTGATTTCAAAAATGAACTCCATTTTATAAAAATAATTTTCTAAATATTTTTAATTTATTTTTTTAAGTAAATATACTATTCACCGAAAATTCAATTTTTTCAGAAAAATCCCCAAAAATTACCTTAACATAATATCGATGCTCTGAGTTCAAAAATGAAATCCATTTTATAAAAATAATTTTCTAAATAATTTTAATTTAATTTTTAATTAAAAAACACTATTCACCCAAGAAAACTAATACTTGAATAATAATTTATGAAACCGTTATTTAACCATTTTATTGAATCACATTACTTAATAAAGATGCCTAGATTATATTAATACTTTCATTAAGTGAGATTACTAATCCATTTGGTCACATTACTAATCCTAAGCATAAAATCACTATTCATAATTTACTATTCATCAAAAATCAAGTTGATCTTATTAGACTCTAAATTTCATACTGAACATAATTTTAGAAGACTATTTTTCGAAAATCATTACACATTTTTAATTATTTAAGGTTTACATAAACATTAATAAAATATCCTTTCTCTAAAATTCATCAAAAATATGCATACTATATTTATCCAGTCATTTGAAAACTCAAAAATTTCATCATAAGAAGAAATAACAATTTTTATTTAAAACAAAGGGTTACACAAGGCAGTTACGGTCTCCTTACATAGCCCCTTATCACACCAGCATAGGACCTAAGTGTAAGGTGTGCTAAGGTGAGAGAATCCGAGGGAGGTTTGGCCAACATCGCACATGTAGAAATTTCTATCAGTTTGAACTTCTCGCGAAGGCGGTTCCGTTCTAGCTTCACATGATGAAGTTCGGCTTGGGTTTGGTCCAGAGAAAAGCCCAGTTGTTCTACCTCCTTCCCAAGTTCTGTTAGATGGGCTTTGATCGGTCCAAGACTACTGGGTGAGTCCATCAAATCTTCTTTCTATATTAATTAACCAAGATCACTTGTATTTAGAGACAATAATCGAAACATTTAGTTTCTAGTGGTCATATTGAACAATGGTCATATAACAGTCAAAACCCAACGGTCTCATATTAATTATAATCATGTTATCAAATAAAACAGTTTTGTTGTGTATAAAGAATAAAATAAAATAACACACAAAATTAGGAAACAATATTTATTGAAAATTTTGGGTCGTTACAATCTTCCCCCCTTAAGAAATTGCATCCTCGCAATTTTTAAAATTGGGTTTTGAAATTTCATTGAAAGTCCCACATCGGAAAAAGAGTCAGTAAAACTATTACTTTAATAGAAAGAATGGGAAGTACAAAGGTCTCCCGAGTTAACCCACACTAGGATGCCATGTAGGAAAACATGGACATGGAAGAAAAATAAAGGGTCTTGTTCTGGGGGAGAGTGATAGAAAACATGATTAGGAAAAAGTTGACCATGAGAAAATCCCAAACTTATGATGTGTGTAAACGGTCTTTGATTAGCTAGTAGGAAACGTAAACCAACAACATTTTTGTTTTACATTTCCTTCCATAATTTTGATGAATTCATTTACTACATAGAACAAAAACATAAGGAAATATACCTACCTTCATGTACAGTTTCATCCTTTAATAAGTTTCTACCAAAACTAATCTTTTCTCCAAACGATGAGCATTCAAAACTACTTGGTCTCATCAAAACACAAGAATCATCTTCTTGGGAGTCACTTAATCCACAAAAGATTAACTATCAATTTCTTCTATCTTTAAACATTATCCCAAAAACAAAAAGGTTAAGATAAAACAACTCTTCAAAAAGAAAGAATCCCATAGGAAGGGAAACTACTTTTAAATCTTCAAGGTTCCATGGTACTACCCAAAGTTCATCATAGACCATTCCATATTTAATGGTCCTTAAAATTCCTCAAAATAAACCAAACTAAGGTTGAAACCCAAATACAAGAAGGATTTTATAACATAGTCTTCCAAAATAAACTTCATTGTCCATCTTCAAACAACATCAACCACTCCTAACATTTTATAACAAAAGTATCTAACCTAAACATATTTTACCCAAGAGAGGTTAATCATCCCCATAAGTAACCTAAATTACTATAAGTCCACCTTAAATTCATCGATTCTTCAAAATATAAGTAAACCTTACTCCTCAATGAAAATACCATAGTAATCTATTTACCTCGATCATATAGGGTCCCCAAAATAGTGAACGTCTTCCAAAATAATAATCATATTTTATTCCCCTAATCATCTCTATCATATCAATACGGAAATCGTCGCATTTCCTATCACATTGGTTGTTGGGACATGTTCTTCTCATTCCCACCATTAACTAAGAAGATAAAGTATAATTAGGTGCTTAAATACATAGCCAAAAATCATGAAAAAGGAACTTAAAGCATATAAGGATAACTTGTAGAAGAAAAGTATACCCTAACGTGTGATCCCCTAGGTTTCAAACTAGGTTATCCATGATCATATATTCTTATGTGAATATTTATTTTATTTTATCTTTGTTTTTTCAACAATGGTTCATACTAAGCTTATGAATTTACCAAAGCATATCCCCCGGGAGTGTCGTAACCAAGAGTGCAGCAAGGCCCGTTGTCGTGTACCAGTTCCCGTTCGAGTCTAGATCAAAGTGGTGTTTTCGGTTTTTACCCTTATGTACATCTGTCCCAGAGCCACCTCTACCTCGTATCCAGATAGGGACGTATTTTCTTGGCAACCCCTTACTCAATAACCACCAAAATACTAGGAATATTTCCTTTATTTAAACTTTTATATTGGGTTCTTCCTAAAGTTTTCATATCCGAATTTCCACAAATAACTAAACCATCCTTTGATACCAACTATAGAATCCCACCTTTTTATAACATAAACTTTCATTACATTTTACAAAAACTGAGGATCTTTAAGGTTTAGTGTCTTGGAAACCAGGAACATAAAACAAAAAAAACATAAAACATTCTTCTTAAACACTTGAAAGGCTTCTCCTTATGTTCATCCTAGGTTCATTACTGCATCTCATAACCTGGGGACATACATCAAAAGAAAGGGTGAGCAGAATGCCCAGTAAGGGAAACAAGAGAAACATTTTACATGTGAACTTGAGATACTTCAATAAGGTCATGAAAAGAACTTTATGTCATGAGAAAAAAAATCATGAGATATATCATAATAAAAATAACATTTTTCATAACTTGAAGATGTGGCTACAACATTTAACTTAGAAAATCATGAACATATCACCAGGGTCCATCCCCAAGGTGTCATTTTAAATTACTAAGGTAAACCCCAAGGTTTTGTTAAAATTGTAATCTCTAGTGGTTACATCATTACCCAATGCATTGGAGCTCTATCAGGGCGCACCCTTAAATTTTCCTTTATTATCATGTGAGCCACATATATCATCATCAAACATTTCATAAATATCCCATATATCATAAAGGAATGGGTTTCATTTCATTATCATAAAGTTTTAAAAACTTCTTTTAAAGACGTGATCTTTATGTCACTTTAAACCCACAGAAAAAGGAAAGCGGGTTTCATGTATGTAAATACCAGAATTAAAAATAGAACATTTCGATATATATGTTAATACACATGTAGAATGGAGTTCTTTGAGTATACACTTAATAACATAAAATAATTTTGAGAAAAAGAGAGAGGCATTTTGAGACGAAAATTCTGCAGTATACCGGATACGTTACAGGGATTTAGAAAACATTGAAAAGAGAGGGGACAAGGGTAAAACATTCATAAATGACCCATAAAACAGTAGAGGGACAGAATATGAAGGATATATGAACATGGTAATGAAATTTTAAGGACATACCTTTTGAAATGAGAAACGTGGATGGAAGAGAAAAAAGTAAGATTTCTCTTATGAAAATTCAGCAGCCTAACGGCATCACTTAAACTTCAACAAAAATGAATTGACGAGATCAAATAGGGTCTCTAATCATATGAACATAAAAGAAAAGTATGATAGATATAGAGATCATACCCCAACATAATAAAAAGGAACTTGAAATACTTTACATGAAAGTGGAACTTGAAAACGAGAATGGTGAAAGAACCACTTAAAAATTCGGCGGCCTAACGACGTCACCTAAAACTTCAAAATACTGAGTTGAAGAGATCAAATGGGGTCTCTCATCATATGATCATAAAAGATCAGTATAATAAATTTCGAGATCATACCCCAACATAATAAAAAGGAACCTGAAATACTTTACATGGAAAATAGATCTTGAAAAATGAGAAGGAAGAAAGAATCCGTTACAAAAATTTCGGCAGCCTAACAGCGCCACTAAGAACTTCATAAAACGAAATAATGAGTGTAAGAGGTAATATCTCATTATATTAACATGAAAAGGGAATTAAGATGAGTATAAAAGAACATCCTTTAACATAAGAACATGGAGCATAAAAGAAATGACATAAAAGAGATTACTTGAAAAGAAAGAGAGAGGTCGGATCCCTTACCTTAAAATGTAACTCTTAAAACTAAAAGGTTGGGACCTTGAGGGCTTGGGGCACCTTGGGAGGAATCCTTGGGAAGTAATGAGACCATATATTCGTTGGGGGAGAGTGGGGAGTCGAATGGATGAGAGGAGGGCTTGCTATTTATAGGGAAAGTGAGGGGACAAGGCATTAATGGCCAAGGGACACCTCATTGTTTTGGCAAAACCATGGGCTTGCCCATGGTATTTGCCCATGGTATTGGCCACTTGGACACCTCACACAATAATTCATCCTCTTTAGTCGACCATCCATTAAAATATCTCATGACATCATCATGACACAGTTATGATGTCATTAAACATACCAAAACCCTAAAACTGTATTTTTACTATTCACTGAAAAATTCAAATTTCTCAGAAAAATCCCAAAATTTCACCTTAACCAAATATCAATGCTCTGATTTAAAAAATGAACTCCATTTTATAAAAATAATTTTCTAAATATTTTTAATTTATTTTTTTAAGTAAATATACTATTCACTAAAAATTCATTTTTTTCAGAAAAATCTCCAAAAATTTCCTTAACATAATATCGATGCTCTGAGTTCAAAAATGAAATACATTTTATAAAAATAATTTTCTAAATATTTTTAATTTAATTTTTAATCAAAAAAACACTATTCACCTGAAAAAACTAATACTTGAATAATAATTTATGAAACCGTTATTTAACCATTTTATTGAATCACATTACTTAATCAAGGTGCCTAGATTATATTAATACTTTCATTAAGTGAGATTACTAATCCATTTGGTCACATTAATAATCCTAAGAATAAAATCACTATTCATAATTTACTATTCATCAAAAATCAAGTTGATCTTATTAGACTCTAAATTTCATACTGAACATAATTGTAGAAGACTATTTTTTGAAAATCATTACAAATTTTTAATTATTTAAGGTTTACATAAACATTTTTAAAATATCCTTTCTCTAAAATTCATCAAAAATATGCATACTATATTTATCCGGTCATTTGAAAATTCACAAATTTCATCATAAGAAGAAATCACAATTTTCATTTAAAACAAAGGGTTACACAAGGAAGTTACGGTCTCCTTACATAGACCCTTATCACACCAGCATAGGACCTAAGTGTAAGGTGTGCTAAGGTGAGAGAATCCGAGGGAGGTTTGTCCAACATTGCACGAGTAGTAATTTCTATCAGTTTGAACTTCTCACGAAGGCGATTCCGTTCTAGCTTCACACGATGAAGTTCGGCTTGGGTTTGGTATAGAGAAAAGCCCAGTGGTGCTACCTCCTTCCCAAGTTCTATTAGATGGGCTTTGATTGGTCCAAGACTACTGGGTGAGGCCATCGAATCTTCTTTCTATATTAATTAACCAAGATCACTTGTATTTAGAGACAATAATTGAAACATTTAGTTTCTAGTGGTCATATTGAACAATGTTCATATAACAGTCAAAACCCAATGGTCTCATTTTAATTTTACTCATGTTATCAAATAAAATAGTTTTGTTGAGTATAAAGAATAAAATAAAATAACACACAAAATTAGGAAACAATATTTATTCAAAATTTCGGGTCGTTACAACTAACTTGGTCTGATTTTCCTGCACTGCTCTATCTCCCAGCCATACACGTAGCCGAAGAACCATATAATGATCTTCATGTTTGAGTTTACCCCTACCACTCATAGTTTGAGGGAGGTTCTTGAAAAACTACTGCATGTTCCCTATCCTGCTACAAGATTGACACTCGACTGGGTTGTAGTCACACTTCTTTTTCATATGGACTCACCTACCACACTGATGGAAATACACCATGCCATCTACACCAATTTCCTAGATAGTGCTTGCCTCATGGGAGGCCTCAAAATATAGCATCCTATATTATGATATAGATCCATTGGTTTGAGAAAAAACACTTCGATGTTCTATACCTTCAGCTTCCCTCGGGTTTTGCTCTATATTCTGCCCCCAATTCAAAATTATCATAATAGAAGTCAACCTAATTCTATTGACATGAGATTTGATTACATGTATGAGACTTTCCTAGTAGTGTATTTCCCTCAACATCTATTCAATAAGATACATCAGTTAAAATTTCTATAGCTCTATAAAGCATACTGATTATTCTAGAACCATCATTTCACCCTTCTACGGATTCATGGACTTACTATCCCACTCTTATCATAGCATCTCGGGGTAAAATTAGTGAAAAAATTGGGTTTGGAAATCCTCCCAACCCATATTTTTCTACCCTTTAGCCTAGTTCATGATGTCACACCAGTTATTTGCTTCTTCATGTTGCACGTAATTCATGAGCATGACCTCACACATAGGAGGCGTCTCTAGATTCTCAAAGATCACTAATATCGTCTCTAGCCATAGCTCTGGATCATGTGGTTCACCATCCCATGAAAATGTGGGGGGATGCTGATTCTAGAACACCCATATCATCTTATCCATAGTCATGGAAGGCTATGGTTCTCCCAAAAAAGTATACATATAGGAAAATATCCCCTCATAGAACTATGCCTCAACACTTACATCCAAACAAAATTTGTTGTCACAACTGGAAATAAAAGAGGATTGACTTGTAGCCCATGGCCCATCACCACTTGAGAGTGGTCATCACCTCCCTCACCACGCACAATAAGAGGTTGTTGTGGTGTAATCCCTATTAATTGAAAAATATATTCATTATTAAATCACATCATCAAAAAATGAATCTCAAAAGTGTAGGATATGTCAAAACATTCCAAAAAAACATGTATAACACAGAGCCTACTCCAAAATTCGGGACTGTATAAGGAAAATCTAATGAACCTCTAGAACTATGCCTGTTTCCCACTCAAAAATTCAAGTCCAGGTAATGTCTTTATCAATCATTTCATGATTCCATTTCACATCGACATTTTTTCATCTAGGAAATTTCACTAAGGGTTTACAAATTTTGAATCCATGAGGGCCCATAACACCTCATGAACCCAATAATTGGTTCACATTCTGATTCAAACATATATAAAATTAAATTTAGAAATTAAATTTCATTGGTGTGTTATTACCCAATCTATAAGGTTCTAGAATACTTAGGAATTGATTGATGAAATTACTACTCTATCCACTACACCAAAACTAACATAAGAGCAGCTATAACTATCACAAAAACTATTAGAATAACATTCTATATGTACTGCATCCTAAATGGAATTGTATAAAGCATGAAACGTGATATTATGACAGGTTTCTATACGATTAGTGAGATGTAATACCCTCATTTAATCAGGTTATAATAGAAATATAACCCACAATATCATAAATTGTAATAGAACAAATCAAGTGTGTCACCCAATGAAAAATCAAATAAACTATAGTAGTAAAAATATTGAAAACAATAATTCAATTCAAGTTAATTTGGATTTTCCCTATACACAGGGTAGCTACTCCTGAACATTTTTTTTACTAAATACCATTTCTATCCTATCTCTATCTATTGGATCCAAAACTATATGAAAAACTATTAAAGACTTTTCTGATACCACTATGTAATGTCCTGAAATAGGATGCCACATAACATTGCACCATTCCTGGTTGGCCACAAGACCTCAGCTGCATCTCCCCAAATAGCAGAGGCTGTAGGCTAGCAGTGAGGGACTAAGTGAGTCAGTGGGGAGAATATTCCCTCATTACCAAAGTATCACAATAGAATTCATATATAACAAATAGTGGAAGTGAATAAAGAAGGAGTCAACTGAAATAAGAAAGAAAAGAAATATAGTAATACATATAACAAACCAGAAGATTCTCATATACAAAATGATTTAGATTATACATGTATCTATAAATAATCCAAAACAATACATAGAAAAAAATACAATAAAAATGTTCCTAAAAGTAAAAAATTCCATAAAGGTATGTTAGTAGCATTGCAAGCCTTTTCTTGGTTATATGCTCCCCTACTCCAAATCCATAGTCAAGAACCTATAATAGGGCGCTTTCCCTTACTAGCACCAGCAACCATATAATCTTTTTGGGTCCCCAAGGAGGCCCAAATAGGGTGGGAGTTAAAAATCCATGTAGGTAACCATCCAAAAGTACATATACTTCTACCAACAATAGGTAAAGTGATTGAAAGTGGGAGTAAAGTAGTAACATAATGTGAATTCCAATGGAATAAGTCAATAATAATAATGAAAACCTAATAGAACCTCAAGGATCCCTAAAATAAGAGTCAAATTCTTACAAGGAAGGTATAAACAAGTAAATAAGTCTCACAACCACATTGTACATCCATCTAGCACAAATCATTCCTCACCATGTCATATAAATAAGTGTAGATCCCATGGGCCAGATCCAAGGTGTCTCGTACAAGGGAATCCATGTAAGAAGTGTAGACCACAAAGCGATAGATCTGAGGAGTAGAAAAACAAGGAATCCACATTAAGTCCCTTGGGTATCCCAGTGGAAACATAGTCTTGGAACTAGTTGGAGTCCAAGGAGCATGTATACCAACATCCTTATGTGAATCCAAGAAAGTCGGATCCACAGGGTTGCAAGGCCTAAGGAATCTCATAGAATCAATACTCAAGGGACATTTTCAACCATAGGCATTCACTACCACATTCCAGAACCATAGAGAGTAGTCCATGAAATCTATCAAACTATTCATTCAAATCATACAAATTAAACATTCCAAATCCATTCATGTATACCAACTCACATAACAATTTACATTTCATGAGTATACCCACTCTGGCATCCCATTTATAATTTAAAATTCAAATGTGTATACCCACACATATTATCCATTTAACAGAATGATATAATAAATATAGGAATGGAATAACATGATATCATTAGGAAAGGAAGTAGTACATCTCTAAGGAATGCTATTCCATTCTATTTAAGAATTAAAAGGATTCCTCTGACTATAAAAGATCAAGAACGCACCCCTTGGGTTGTTTAATGAGGAATAAATTGGTTATTTTCAAAATGTGAACCCCATTGGTGACCATGATTTGAGAAACGAGTGTGAATGATCCTAAACGAAACCAATAGGCATCCTCACTAGGTCAAACTAGGCCTACTACAAGTAGCTCATTCAAAAAATTGAGCCATTCCAGAAACTATAATAGAATTCATATTAGTTGAACACCCAAAAACAACAAAAAATGTTGAAGAAAAGAATAGATCACCTACCTCAGCTTGGTAGTAGAGAGCTCATACAATTTTGAGTCGTGATCCATTCAGGTTCCAGAGAAATATGAAGAACAGACAATGAAAAGAAAATTAGGGAATATAAGACAAAATTCAAATAGAATAATCAATTTCCCTAAGAATTGAATATGGATAAAAAGGAATTTAGGCATTATCGATACAGATCGGATGAGATGATCCATTGTTAAAATGAAGGATGGATGAAGAAATAGGATCAACCCCTATGTTAGGCGCCAAAGGGGAGAGATCCACATGAAGGATTCTATCTAACGAGTGAGCGAGAAACCTATATTTCGGTTTAAATAAAAACATGGGAAAACAGTCCTTTTACCTTATAAATATGGGTCACACAGTTAAGGTGCACAATTTTTCTAACCATGCACTATTTATCATGATTACTACAAGTGACCAGGGGGCTCGCACGGTTACACCGCATGACATGACTAACTCTGTAGTACCTTCTTTCAAAGTATATAGTTTTCTCAAACCTTCCACATGGACATGCATCTTCGACAAAATAGTATACAAAAACTATATGGAATATTATTTTTCATCTTCCTCCTCTTTCTTGGTTAGATTAATCATGAGGCCTAACCGACACAGTTTCTTTTAACCATGCTCCCGACCCTAAACACCACTAAAACTAAGCTACATACTCTGAATGGGCCCTATAAACCTCCAATACACCCATGATCAAAATGGGTACTTACTTAAGGACATAACAAAACATTTAAACTGAAAAGAAAATGATTTTTTCTACATATAAAAAACCCAGTCTTAGACAAAACTATGAGTATAGACTAATAAACTAGAGAACTAGCTTGCTGAGGAGAAATTTGTGAGACTGAAGGTTTAGAAGGATACCATGGTAGAAGCTTAGAATAGATCAAATAAAGAGATTTGGGAGCTGGGAAGAGGATATTATAATGAAAGGTGAACTATTATCTAACTACATGTTTTCTAATGCTTCAAAATAGTGATTTTTTTCAATGTTTTTATGGTATGTGTCAACTAAGTGAATTTCTTTTTTATAATTTTGGATTCATTTTTTGGATGAGAATCTCTACCCAAACATGGATATAGGTTTAGGAAAAGACTAATAACTATCTTCAACCATAATATACCACTCAAAATACAATTAAAAACATATTCTAACACTTCTTACACGTATATTGGGTCCTAATGGGATAGGTTGGATGAAGTATATGAACAAGGTTCTAAAATATTTCATCTCATTATTTTGATTTAATCATTATTTAAATATTTATTTCATTTATTTTTTACGTTTTAACCCTTCCTTAATTTCAATTTTAGATTATTTATTCAGTTATATAATTTCAAATCCTCTTTCCCCATTTTTTCTCTAAGAGTAGTTGGTTCAAATTGATGAAATTCAATTTTCACTTCCACATTTTTGTATTCAATGAAAGATTTCCAAAAATCTATATTCTCTATGTGTTTTCCTCACAAAAATAGCATCTGATTATGTTGTTTATGGGATAACCTTCCTCAATCCTACTCCAATTGTAGATGATATTATTCATGAAGTTTTATTGGTTTCTTCAACTAAAAAATTCCAAAATTACCATCCACCAGATTTATAATTTCACTATCCTTTATAATGATTGTTTTGATTTCTATAACACTCCATAAGATGGGTTTTAGTTTGAAATGACCTAAATTATTTCTCCTATTAACAATTTCATTTTAAAATAATCTCTACTATTTCTTCAAAGCCATTTATACTATCTTGGGTGTTATTAGAGATCTTGTTAATCATTTTTACATACTTTAGAAGTTTCATTTACTTCCACTGATGTTGTCCCTCGTGATTTGGAATTTTTGTCAAATATTTATTCTATGAATATATTCATGTAAATATGCTATTTTTTTGTGAACCTTCAATAAAAACATCGAGAAATCTTTACAAAATATATATATAAATATGAATACTCTTTGTTCATTGTTGGTTATTTAGTCATGTTTCATTTATCATGTATAGTTGACACAATGATCACATAAATATAATAAGTCCTTATATATTACTTTTTTCCCCATTATTTCCTCATAGGTGGTTTCTTGTGGTGAAATTTCATGGACAATTGACTTCTAAAATAAGACCAATGATGTCAGTTTACTCAGTAGATCATATTTCATTTCCCACTATTTTGACTTTTTTTATTCATAGTGATTTTTAATGTTTAAAATAATTTGTGAAGGTACTACAATAGTGAAAATATTTTTTTGGGATTTTTTATTTAGCCAATGATTCTGGCCATTACAGTAGCTTCCTAGTTTTAGGCATATCTATTAACAACATCAAATCATATGGTTTCCTTTGGTCCTCACTTTAATTTTCTATTTTGAGTGGTCTTCACTTAGATCCACTGCTACTATTTGCCACTCATCAACACAATCCAGGATTCCCATCCTAATATCCCTTGGAAGGATTTTGTGATATTTCATATTGACCACATCTATCCATGTGTTCGATAGAGAGTGAAACCAGGTTTTCACATTGTTTAGGTGTTGGTTAATATAGGATTGATCATAGAGGATGTAAGGTATGATATAAGATCTTATTATGTTATGTATTTTGAACCTAAACATCAACATTCACTAGCTTCAGCTACTCACTATGTTGTGAATTTATCCATGTTCTTGAGGATTAGTACTTGGCATTGTACTTATCATTTTCTCTTATAATTGGTTAGGGTTGTTTCATGGTCTTTAGTATTCTCTTGTCTTAACTTATAATTTTCCCTTATTTACTTTTATAGTGGAACCACCCACCCCTTTCATATTTATCAATTTCAATATGAAATGTAAATCCCGGTGTTTTTTTATAACATTCTTTACACTTTTATATTGTTTTTATATCTCAGTCAGTGTTACATATTCATGTGACTGATGGTTTCTGACATAGATGAGGTATTTTCCTTCTGGTAACTGGAATCTATATCAATGATTGTAAACCGTGGAAGTACCCCTATAGCCACAGTTTATCCCATCCTAATATACCTATAGACAATGTTGAAAACTATGTTTATATGTTGGGGTGGTAGACACTATAGTTTTGGTTGGAAACCATTGCTATATGTGTACAACCACCATGGATATACATCGGCATATATGAAACAGTAGCAACAGATAGAAACCATGGCTATAGGTGTACTTCCATGGTGGAAACCATGGATATAGGGCTATAGCTAGGGTCTCCACTATGGCTATAGGTCAATAACCATGTTTTCAAACAATGGGTATAACCATGGACATATTTCCATGCAATTATGATTCATGATTCACCGATATATGGAAATTACAAATAGCCTCAATTTCTTTACCTATATTAACGATTTGGAATCGTAGCTATAGCGTGAATTTATAGTAGTGACATGTTAGGTTTCCTTTTTCTTATTAAATTACTGGAATTTCGAGATCACCCCTTTATTTAATGTATTCCCTTAATTTTTCTATTTATTTTTAGGATAAAAAATTATCCTCGGGCTCATTATGGAGAATACAATAAGTATTCCATGTTTTAGTTTCCTTTCAATGTATTATTAAACTTGTCTTCCAAAGATGCTTGGCCTTTTGGATGTTTAATTTGAATTGATGGTTATTTATGTTAAAAATTATTCAATAATAAGTTTAAAATGGCTTGGGTATCTATATGGTGAATCTCAGTTATAAATGAATAAAAATATTCACTAAAAAGATATATTGAATGTTTATAACATAAAGTATGAAATATGAAAGTGATTTACCTATGGGAATCAAATAAAGTTGTATTTCTCGATATATGGGAAGGCACAAAAGTACCAAAAGTGATATTTGGTTCAAAAATATTATTAGGGTTCATATTCAGTGCATTATCATAGAAGATTACTCTTCTATGCGACCTTCATCGATGATTCCACATAATGTGTGAGTTTACATAATCAATCAAATATTTCAGGGCTCAGAATCATTTTTAGATAGAGTGAATTGTGGATATTGTTTGAGAAAACCATTCTAGGGAATCCAAAACACAATAGAGTTGTAGAGAGGATGAAATATAAAATAGTTTAAAAGGGTAGAATCATGAGGATTTAGTCACGGCTCCCTAAGGTTTTTTGGGAGGATGTAGTGAACTGCGTTTCTTATGTATTCATTCGAAGATTATCACCTCAAATTGATCACCAACATACAAAGAACAATTGTTTAGGAACGAAGGTATATTTGAGAAACCTCAGTGTATTTTTTGAACTCATATATTTCTATGTTGATTCAATGGAATGAAACTAGGTGGAGGTTAATTCTTGAGAATGTTAATTTTTGGTTCATGGAGATAGAATGTTTTAATTTCAACTATTGTACATAGACTCTTATAAATTCATTATAATTCAAAATGTTTAAAATAATGAAGTGATCCTTTCGATGGATCATTACATATTGTAATGGTATGGTGAATAAAAATTATCTTTAGAATAAGAGGTTAACATGAATTAATCATTGGAAGATGATGTTCTAGAGAATTCAAAAATCGCAATAGCTATACAAACACCAGACAATTGGAAGGATATTATAGAATGATTTATAGTTATATTGGTGTTTCAGGTCCCATATTTTCAATAATTATCAGGAATTATAGAGGATTAAAAAAAATATTTATAATTTACATTATCAAAAGGATCTCATCCATACGTATGCTTATAGAAATATATTAGAGAGAGGTGCATAGTGAAATGGTATGAAAGTAGTTTTCACTACCTTATTCAAATGGATGATGGAGAGCTCAAATGACCGAAATATACAAAAAATTAAAGATTCAATATTTTGGGAGTAAATTATTAGGGATGAGATTGATCCCTTCAATGTTTCTAGAACATGGAAGCAAATATAGAGGTTTGTTGGGTGGAAAATATAGAAAATGTTAAATGGGTTTACTAGTTGAAGGAATAACTGGTGGTTAGATTGAGGTACCAAGCCGACATAGTCATAATGGTATATCAATAAACAAAATGAGTATATTTATCATAAATTTTCTCTTAAGTAGTACACTGAACTATTATTTTCATATATATATATATATATTACATCATAATAGATGAATATTCATTTAATTATTAAAAAAACATGATAACTGTTTTGTTTTGGTGTCTTTGAAAATGTGGATATATATAAAAATGGTTCACAATTGAACTACATCATACCCCAGTAGGTTATTCATAAATAGAAACCTTATTAGGCATATGATAATAATACCTTTCCTCATAACATGGGTGAAGAAAGCATAAAAATGGGTTATCTTAGATGCTCAGTAATGATAAACAAAAGATATATGAATGATCACTAAAACATAACATTAGCATTAGTGTATAAACACATTATCATAACCCTTGAGAATGCTACCATGTATAGAATAGATCATATATATGAGTCATAAAAATAAGGATGAATGTTGACAAGAATTCAATCATAAAGAAAATCTATTACATCATCCATGTGAGCATACAATTGGAATAAGATATATATTTTTGGAATACAAATAATCATTGGAAATCTTATATCAAGGCTACCCATGAAGATATTCTTAATATGTTAGGATTGGGATAAAAACCCATATAGCCACTTCAAGCTTTAGGTAACCTCCATTTTACCCTATTTTTATTTTGGTATAATCATCCTTGAACCCTATTTTAGATTAGGAAAACCCCCATGTACCCTTTTAGATAATAGAAAATTAATCGTTACTCAGTCCATTGGAGGGCTATATAATCCCAGGTGTAAAAGTGAGATGAAATTCCCTTTCCTCTCTCAACATTCCTTAAACAAGTTCAAAACTATTATTTAAAAAATATTGGTTTATTATAAATTTATTATTTAACATTACTCACATATACCATTCCATATATGATTTACTCATAACCTTTTATCACCATTTTATCAACAATTCTTTGTTGAAATAACTCATTCTGGGTAATTACTCCATTGGATTTCATGTATGTTTCAGTTTGGTGGTTTTAATATATGTAAAATTAATATGGTTATGAAATATAATGAATTTTAATTATTATATAAACATATTATATATTAATTACATAAAAATTTATATTTTTCCATAAAATTTTGAAATAGAAAACTAAATTAAACCGTTGATGAAGATGGTATGCCATACGTACAAAGGAACTATCATTCCATTTTTTCAAAGGATAGAAATAAATAAAGTTAAATTTTTATGCACCATTATAGAAAAAATTTTATTTCATATATATCATATATATATTGAATATATCCTCCTTACCATCTATTCCAAAATATAATTAAAAAACCTATCACATCGCTATAAGGAGGTTGTATTCCACACATGTGAAAGAGCGATGCTATCATTTTCTAGCAGATAGTAAGGAAAGAAGTTAGATGAAATATTTTAATTTTTTATGTAGAATTATGTCATAAATATAATATAAATATTTTAAATACATCATTATATGAATTCATGAGAGGCGGTGATGGAAAATGAAATACATCAGTTTGCGAGGCGTTTGTCTGTCATACACAAGATCGAAAGTTTCATTTCCCATTTCATGGATGAGGATTTACATGTATGTTATACTAAAAAAATTTAATTATATGGGAGATACTGATTTTAATATATCATAATTTTATAATATAATTTCAAATAGGTTGAAGGAGAAACAAAATGAAAATGCATGGTTAAGAACTATACATCTTATTCAGTGAACTTCTTATGGTTTATAATTGAATATACCATAGAAGGGTTTGATAACAAAAATAAGGTTTTTATGATGTTTTCTTGGAATTAATTAATGGAATTTATACGGTAATTAATGAACCCAAATGCATTGGATGTGTGAAGAATATAGGAAAGGGGATTTCAATTTATAATTGAGGTTAGTGGAACACTTGTAATTTTTTGATGTTTTTGAAAACTTCTATGTCACTTTCTAGTAATAAAGGACATAAAAAGGTACATTATATAACCACATATGATATAAGGTCAAAATACTTCAATAAAAAAATATTAATTTTAATGGTTTTTGGGTCATTTCTTCCTTGTATTTTTAGTTTAACCCCTGTTAAACTACTTTTGTATGTGACCGTAATAATTGTTTTTAATATTTTTACTATTCATTAATCCCAAAAAATATGTTTCAATTTTTAAATAATTTTAATTATGATGATTCTAAATATGGAATCCATTTTACCAAATTAAATTTATAGATGTGGCATAATATAATTTAAACGTAATCTCCCAGACGTTATGAAAAATCGGTTTTCCAATGAAAATGATTTCATAAGAATAAAACTATTTTATACCAAAATAGATTATATAATTGATTAAAATGAAAAAATTGTATTAATAATAATATAATTTTACTTGTTTTACTTAAAAAAATGGATCTTGAAATTTTTTTAAATGAAAATTTATTTTCAATAACAATCATTATTTCACTATTGTGATCTTGTTAAGATCTTGATAATCAATAAAATGTTTCATCAATCCATATTTCTTATTTAAAAAATAACAGGTGAACCCCAAGTTGAATTTTGTTTTTAGAATAAATCTCTTTTCAATATTCTCCAAATGTTTCTTCTATAATTACAATAAATGAAATTGGGAAGTTTTATATTGAGTCCTTAAAATTGGTGTAGAACCACGTTTGAGTTCAATAGAAAAATCAACCTTATAATTTAATGGAAGACTAGGATTGTATTTTTGAATGTCATCAATATAATCCAACATTATACGGAAATCATCTATATTGAGTCACACCTCAACTATCTATTATAAACAACCAATTTAATAGGAATCAAGATCCAGGAAATGGATACAATTTTCATTGGAAGTTCATATTTATCATCACACTAATGGAAAACATTAGGTTGTTTTGGAATATAAAATCTAACATGACTTCCATATAAATTTATGTAGTATTTATGTAAATAAAACTAATTCATTCCTAATTTAACATCAAGTTCAACCAAGGTGATTATAAAATTATTTTAAGGAAAAACATCCCACAAAATTCAATCGAAGAAGGAATATATTTTTGAGATGTGACCAAATTGCTCTTAGTTTTTTAAATGATAATTCAACATCTAATCATTGAGGTGGTATTGTGATATTATTATAAAATTATTTAGGTATATATGAATGGGTAGATACTGAGTCAAATAATATTTTAACAGTTCTGGATTGGATAAAAAGAGTACCTTTCGAAATGTTGTTACCATACCACTCATTTGAAATAGCAATCAAATGTTATTTGAAAATTTATCATAGCATAATAGGTTATTGAAATTTATCATCATCATTAACCATCAAATTATGTCACTCTCTAGCATAATGAAAAACTCCTTTCATATAAAACACTTTAGTGTGGTGGTGCATTCAATGGAGTTTCCTCTCTATTCACATCAACAGAAAACATATTCCCATGACTTTGATATTCATCCACTTTATGACTATCCATACCACACATAATTAATTTACTAGTCCCATTAAAAAATCTCCTTCATTATTCCATCCACACTCTGATAATGATGTGAATATAATCTTCTTCTTTCCATGGTTCTTAATGTTTCATTTAAATTTCATTTTTCTGTTTTTGAAAAAATGTGATTGATGGGTAACACCAATCTCTATTTACACCATGACAACACATCAACAATTTTTTTCAAGGAAAATAAATTTCATTATGGATACCACCTTTTTATGACATGGTTTTATTCCACTATATAATTGATCAACCTTACTTTTAGGATGTATGATAATACCTGATGCACGTGTAGAATGTATTGTAATATTTTCCTCACAGGTACCAAATTATTCATCAATTATATACTTTTGTTAATGGAATTAATTTACCATTTTTATATGAAGAATACAGGGAATATTCTTATTGATAAATAAGCACATAAACACATCCCACTCCATGGAGTAAATGTCATCCTATTTCCTTTTATTTTTGACAATATTACAACATTGATCCACTTATACTTCCAAAATATTCACATCCAAATGGAATTTTTCATGGTCAAAATAATATATAATGGAAAAAATAATTTCAATGGCACAATTCCATTTCTTGAATAATTTAGGACCAACCAAATCACTAAAAGTAGGTGGAAGTTTCTTCATAAAGGACCCAACATATCATTATTTTCTCTATTACTAATTTGGGAGTTCATTATGATCTGTAGCTTCAGAAACTCCTGTGACCATAACAATGATATTTTTCATTAAAAATACACTAACATTTGTTTTCTCATAAGTAAAATAACTTCATTTTCCCTCAAATTCATCAGTAACATGGTTCCCAATGGTAACATCCATTTAATAAAACCATAAGGAATTTTGTAACAAACAATAATCATAGTGGGGAACCATTTAATCTCGAAACATAAATTATAGGATTTTTAGATCATGAAACATTATTTTAAATCTATGAAACATTTGGCTGTACCTAGGTCTTTAATGGTAATTATTTGAAGCATTTAATATGATTCATAAATATTTTGTGAATATCCAAAACATATACCCTTGGAGTGGAAAAATATGTGTGCAGTTAGGCCTACTATAATGGACCAAGATAAAGAAAAATTAAATCCTCATGTTCTATTTTCAGAGCTACTACCCCTATGTAAAAATATACTAGAGACAAACCAACATATATTATATAGATAGGAATGTAATATCTTGTGTACAACTCACTCTATCCTTCACCAAAATTCCATGACATTTTTCTATACATTTATTTTTACTTAAACATTATCTCTAGGGTTCTCACTAATGTTTTCTCATCACAGATACAATTTTTAACTAAATATTCCTATTATACCAACTATATAGAACCAAGAGTTTCATACATAGATATTACATCTTAATTGATGAATATTCATATCATTAACACAAGAACCGTAAACGTTTAATGTCTTTTGATACATTGATTCATAATAAATTGTTTTATAGGTGAACTACATTATCTCCTAGTAGGTTTTTCATTTTTAGAACTGTTTTTATAAAAATCATACATAATACATTTCTTGATAACCTTGGGAAAACAAACAAAATAAAGGGTGATCGTTGATGCTCAGTAAGGGTAAAAATGGGATATATCGATGATCACTTAAACAAAACTTTATAATAAGGGTATGATTACATGAGCATAAACATTGAAAAATATACCACACATAACTTATATCATAATCTTGAGTCATGGAAATAAGTTTGGAAATTTATAAGACATAAATCATAAAGGAAATCAACTACATAATCCATGTTAACATAACATTGGAATAAGAAATAGACTTTTAGAATACACACATGTGTATAAAATATTATTTTATGGATTACCACCATGAAATTCATAACATGTTAGTCTTGCGATAACCACTTGTGAACCTATTTTTGGATTGAGATAACCAATTTTTTACCCTATTTAATCCTTTGGATAACCTCCATTGTAAAATATTTTGGAATTTGGATAACCAAAAATGTACCCTTTGAGATCAAAAAAATTATTTATTATCCAATGCATTGAAGGGATATATAATTTGGTCCCACCCATCACATAATGAAACTTTCACATATGTGTTCTATAATATCATAAAACATTCATCTTATATTGACATAAATAATGTGAATGGGTCTCATAAACATTTCATCAAAGTATAACCTATGTAAAATAAATGGGTTTCATTAATATATTTTCACCATAATCAAAAACAATCTAGTGAAATAATAAGGATGATATCCTTGAATAATAGACCCAATTTATCATAATTAACCTTAAAGAATTTCATCTTAGTTGGAACATGATTTTGAATGGTCACACGGATCATTTCTTAAGTGATATTTCTTCTAATTATGAAACCAATTATTTAAAATCCAAAAAGTTTATAAAAATTAATGAAAACATTTGGTTTTCAAATAGCATTGCAAATATTTAATGTAATATTTAAATCATTGAAAATTCATGATGTCGGGATGTAGTATTCATTATATGCAATTAAATGATTATTTGGTTGACATTCTAGATAAATGTCAAAAGTAACACATTTAGAAAATGAAAAGAATATTCTATTTAAACCATTTTTAAAAAATTCAAACAAAGGTAAGAGTAACCCAAAAAATCATTATATAATTGTAAAAAAAATTAGAAACATTTTTAGAAAAAGTGGTCACATATGAGAAGGGATTTGTGACCGATGATTGAAATTATGTCTGTTTCCCTTAAAAACATAGTTTTGGTATCTTGAGTGTAAAAAGAGTGGAAAATTAAAGGAAAATATGTAATTTATAGAAATAATTAGATGAGAAGTTAAGTAATTATTTTCTTTAGATATGGATCATATTATTTCATCATAAAAAGCTTAATCATAATGAATCTTGATGAAAACTTATTTTATAATATAAAGACCCTAAAAATTGGTAACTTTTGAATCATAATCCCCATAGCAGAATAAAATGAACTACCACATTAAATATCTTTAAATGAAGAATATTCATGATATAACATTTCAAAGGGTAAGTATATACACAAAAAAAATCCAGGTTACATTGATATGATTTACGAGGTATACATCTGGTAATATCATCCAACATGGATGTAAGGTGGATTGATTCTTCATTGGATTAAAACCAAGTCTTTGAAGGGAATTATCCATAAGGGAATTTATTATACATGAAGAAATATTTTTATGTTCTATCAAGGTAGAAATGTATTTTGGGATTACCCATGAATATCCTTGTATTGATAAGAAAAGAATTATGAAATTCATTAAAAAAACTGAAATCTATGGATAGAAGAATATAATATTCCCTTTATTAAATCATATAAAGAAACATGGAGGACATTTTCCGAAGGTGTGAAGTAAATGTTTTGAGTGTGGAATGAATGGTTATTAAGAAGAAGAATACCAAAGTGATGGGATGAAGTTAGATAATGATGTGAATAGAGATAAATCTCCCCCAAATTTTCCACAGACACTCCAATGTTTTCAGATTCAAGAATTTTGGAAATCATGTTAAATTGTAATCAAATAAAAAGGTTAATGATGATGATCCAAATCAGAAACAAATTATGTAGAGAGTCAAAGGTAATTATCATGAAATCCCTATTTTTGTTGAGTGGTAGAGAAACGATGTGGTGAAAAGTACACATTCCATCCACTCTAGAACGTGAAATGTATTATTTTACTATGGTTTTACCTATTTATATATAATAATGAAATTATCTAATGGTATCACAATTCCACCTCAATTATTAAATGTTTAATTTGAAGTGAAAACCCTATTGTAAATATGATCACATATCAAGTATGTGATTCTTCTCTAATTTAATTATTTGGGAATGTGACTCCTGAAAATATTATTAATCTCCCACATTTTTAATTTGATGTAATATTAGTAATGTATTGGGTTTCTATACATAAATACCATATCAATTTCTGAGGAAGGGAAGGCCAATTTGATATCCAAACCAACCTATAATCATTTATCCGAGCACCAATAAATATGAACATATAATGGAAATTTGATCAATTTTAGGGGTTTTGATTCCCTTTCAAAATGGGTCTTTATCTCATATGTTTTGGGAGAAACTCAACATCAATGATATGAATATTGTGTGGGAGTTTGTTAATGTTTTCTAGAATAGTTTCATATTTTCAAATTGAATCATGATGTTTTGTTTTCAATATTACTAATATATGGGTATAAACCTATTAGAAAGACTCAATATAGAATAGCCCTAGTTTAGTTGAAATAATTGAAGAAGAAAATGTAGGAGAATTTTGATGATGAATTTATTCATCCAAGTATGAAATCATAGTGTTCCATATTTTTTACTAATACGAAAGATGGATCAATGTGACTTTCCATTTAATATTTGTAATTGAACTAGATCAAAATAAAAATAAAATTTTCTCAACCTCGTATTGATGACTTGTTTGATCAATGATTCCAAGCTCATTACATTTACATGATTAGCCTTCATTCTAGTATTAATAAATTGATGGTTAATAAAGAGGATATACCCTAGAAAATAGTCTATAAAAGGTATAGACACTATGAATATATAGTGATTCATTTAGTTCATACTAATGGCTCAAATATCTTCATGGATTAATTAATAAAGCCTACAGATATTTCCTTGATCGGTTTTTTATAGTATTTATAAATTATATTCATATTTATTTAGAGAGTAAGGAAGAGCATGAATATTACCATTGGATTGGGATGAAAATCCCGAGGAAGAATAATTTTTATGAATATTTACCAATATGAAATTTTGGATAACAAATGTTTCATTTAAAAAAAATATAGTACCAAGTGAGAATATATAGAGGGATCCAACAATGAATGAGGATATTGAAAATTTTCCTAGACCAACCATTATGACCATGTAACATAGTTCTATTGATTTGGAAGGATTTTATTGATTAATTCTGGAAAATTTATCAAGCCCTTCCAATTCAATAACCATGTTAAATATGAAGGGATCTAAGTTCATTTTGTAGAAGAATGTGATGAAAATTTAAAGGAACTAAAGAGAAGTATAGTCAGTTTACCTATTATTACATTACCTTTGGATAAGGTTTTAAATTTATAGTGATAAATAGAAGAACGCACTGAGATGTGTACTCATGTATATTGATATGGATATAAATTCTTCCTCAAAATAATGGAATGTTCATGAGAAAAATTACCCATCTCAAGATTTTGAGTCAGCTATGCTAATTTTTTCATTAATGATATGGAGACATTATATCTATAAATAAATTTCTGATATGTATTCTAATAATAAAACTTTTAAGTTTATATTCACCAAGAATGATTTGAAAATGTACTAATGGTGATAGTTGTAGAAGATTAAATATTTTGACTTCTTAATATATTACAACCCTAGGAAGATGAACAAGTTTTCTGATGCTTTGGGTCAAAAAGATCATGATATCCTATGAATGATGAGGATAAAAATATCTTATATTTAGAGATTTTTAAAATCTTGGATCTCATGATCTTGAAGGAAGGGGGGAAATATTATATTTCTCAAATGTGTGTTCAACCATCTATCTAAGTGAACAATAAAGATACCCAAAATGATGGTAAAAAGTTAAGGATGAATGTCAGAAATATTAGAGAGTTTAACCTATATTATGATTCAATAATAAGGTTCTGGAACATTTTATTTTTTCCTTCCACCCCCAATTTTAAGGAGGAGTTAGAGGAAGATAATAATTATTTATTCTATATTCATCGTATACATTCAAATATATATATATATATATATATATATATATATATATATTTAAAATATTATTACTAGTGGGATAAAATGAAAAGAGATATTGAAGAGTTTATATATTGATGCATGGTAATTCACAAAAGTAAGGATTAGAGAAAAAATTACAAGGGTATGTTATTAAAATTACCCATACTATAATGGAGATGGGAAAACATTACCATGGATTTTGTCTTTGAATTCCCGATAATATATAAAGAACATGATGTGATTTGGGTTATAGTTGATCACCTTACAAATTCAGAAGACTTAATTATTACCATTGAATATTTATCTAGGGATTTAATTTCCAAGATAAAAATTCATGAAGTGGTAAGGTTCCATAGAGTACCATATTCTATAATTTAGGATAGGGATATGAGGTTTACCTTGATGTTCATGAAAAATCATTAATAATATCGAGAAATAGAGTTGATCTACATTATGACATATCATCTTTAGATTGATGGTCAATATAAAAAGTCCATTAATACTGTATAGGGTGTGTTGAGAATTTATCAACAGATTTCAATGGTGGTTGTGATCAAAACCTTTCTCTAATCATGTTTTCATACAAAAATAACTTTCAATTTAGAATTAATATTCCTACTTATGAAGTCCTATTTACAATGATGTGTGGTACTCCAACATGATGGGATAAATTTGGATAAATAATGCAATTGGTACCTGAGCTAGCTGAGGAAATGATGGATAAAATCAGAGCCATTTAGTAACAAAAAAGGGCCACAAAAAGTTGACAAAAAGGTTATGCTGAATATGATCGCCAAGATTTGGAGTTTGATGTTAGTGGGATGTTTTTTCAATTAATTTATATAGGTTTTAAGGCTATGAGATTCATAAAGAAGGTAAAGATGATTCCTAGGTATTTTAGACCATTCTATATTCTTTATTGAGTAGGGATGGTATCTTATTGACTGTTCCTTACACTAAACCTCATTCAATTTCATTTTGTGTCCTTTGTATCTCTCATGAAGAATTACATATCTAAAACCGTAGTTGTACTAATCTTATATTTTATACAATTGGATAATGATCAATCTTATGATAAATAATTGGTGTATGTTATCAATTATAGAGAGAAAGTTCTATGAAACAAGACCACTCACATTGTCAACTTTTTTTTGGCGAAACAACCAATTTGAAGAAGATACAAAAGAATTTAAGTCTATGACGAGGTATATGTAACATTAAATTTTTTTATTAGAATGATTCAATTATGAGGGAACATTTCTTTTTTAGGTGGGTAGAATATAGTACCCCAATATTTTATGAAACATATTTTTTCAAATAAATTTAATTCCTTCAATAGCTTTCCATACACATAACCTGGAGTCTAAATGAATTGTAATATAGTATTCAAAAATTACCTAAGCATTAAATTGTATTTTATGAATATTAATAACTAAATAAAGAAAATTATATGGTTTATAGATGTTTAATCAATTTATTTGAAATGGAAATAAAAATATATTCAGAGTAAAATAAATGTTCTTTTGAAAAACTATTCTTATGCAGGCAAATTATTTTTATCTTGAAAAAATAAAGTAATAAAAATTATAAAATTATTTCAATGAATTTATTTATTATTTATTGAATAAAATGTTATATCATTCATCTATTATTATTTTAATCATTAGTTGAGAATAAATCAATTTTTTTCATAAAAATGTATTTTCTTCAAAAAAATAGATTCCTCGCGTATTGCACAATGATCTTAAAAGTAAATATTTTTCAATATTTAGAAAAATGATTTTTCAAAATGTAATAAATTTTTGAAATCAACATGTTAAAATTTTCTGAGAGTGATATTTTGAGAATTTTTTGAAAAAATTAATTTTTTGATGAGTAGTGAAAAATACATATTTTTATTAACAATTCACTTTTCATTTAATGAATTTACAAGTTAATTTTTTTAAAAATAGTTTTAAATTTTAAATTAGTTCAAATATTTTATGATTATTGAAATATAGGTCATTGGATTCAACTATATTTTAAATTTTTATATAAAAACTATTTAGAGTTATGAAATATTTTTCATTGGAAAACAATTTTTTCATTACTTATTTCAGTTGAAATTTAAATTAAATTATTGATGAAATATGAATTGAATTTTGAGAACATTATTATATACTTAGAATCATAATAATTATAATTAAGTAATAAGTTCCACAATATTTTTCTAGTTAATGAATAGTAAAATAGTAAAAAATCACAATTATTAAGGTTAAAATGGGTTTGCTGGGGGGTTAAACTAAAAATATTCAGGTTATAAATTATAATTAACCAATCCCAATTGTAAATATATATTTTTACAATATATAATGGAAAATTAAAAGTATTCCAATGACCTCAAACATAAAAGGGCACCACATCTTATATCCTCTTCGAACATCATAAGCCTTTTGATTCAACCAATACCCACATAAATCCATTATTTACATTCCTCAACATGTCCTAAAGGCATTATATTGATTATGAGACAATAAAAAACGAACATGGGTCAACTAGAAAACCACCTAAACCATCACGTCATGTAGTATTGGTAAAACATGAAAATGAAAACAACTATTAAATATATGAAAAGAAAGTCATCAAACCAGAAAACTTAGGAAAACCCAATGAGATACCATAATTGCATAAAATAAAAGACAAAACATGTAGACATGGATGTATGTCAAAAAACCACGTGACCAATAGTCACCTCCTAACCAAACCAAAACCAAAAGTAGCAGCAATAAGAGAAGGCAACATGTTACAAGATACTATTATCTTTATATGAATATTACAACACAACATCTACAAAAATCCCAAAGGCTCATGTAGGGTGTTAGATAAAGCCCAGTATGATACCACAAAAATTTACATACATGTTCAAATTTAAAAAATTAAATAATTAGAAATTTTTAAATGAAACAATTTTTCAATTAATTTTCATAAAATAAATCTATTTTGAAATCATATTCTCTTTGGGTTTGGTAAAAGACATTAATATTATTAAAATATGATCATGGAAAGAAGATGTGATAAAATAAAAAGTCATATCCATACTCAAATAGGTAAAAACATAAACACATATCCATGAAACAATATATCATGAAAAGCTATGTGATAATACATCATATAAAAACCTACGAGCATCAATCCATCATAAAAAAAAATCTTGCGATAAATAACTATAAAAAACCGCACATTTTTGATCAAGCCAATGGGATACTACATACTAGACACTAAAAATTATAAATAGGCATAACATTAGATCCAATCGATATCGAGTCCTACTAGTCGATATTAAAAAATTTACCTCATAATGGTGCTACACACACACTAAAGTTATCCATGTCTATTTATTGATTCACCCAAGGTAACCAATGTTCAATAGTCCAAATCTATTTCAAAATAATGATCACAAGTTTATAAATCATATTCAACGGCATGTTGAACCAATTTAGACATAGAAAACCCATTTCTAGATCAATAATATTCATTTAAAAATATGTACCCATATTTAAAAATATTTTCCTTTATAAGATATCTATTAAAGCAATATATCAAATATAATAAATGAAAAAAATGAATTTATCAAGAATAACATGAAAATCATAAAATTAACCCATTGTATAGAAACACCTACCTCAATACAGAGAATCCTAGAAAACTCTAACAACAGTTACCAAAAACTAAGAGATTATCCTTTAAAGGATAAGGTACCAGAAGAAAATGAAAAGGATTGATAAAAAACACTATTAAAACACATATCCTAACATAACCCTGAAAAAAACCAAATCCTTATCTAAGGAAATAGACAAGAAAAAAGGGATTACGTACCCAAGGAGAATAAACTCAACCAAAAAGGTGATCAATCATTGAATGAACTAACCTAAATGGGATAGAGTCCCCCAAAATCACCTAGGAAGAGCATCTAGGTTGAGACCAATGAAACTTGTAATGAATGAAATAAGAAACAACTCATGAATCACCCTAAAATCTCAATACAAAATTGTTACATGGATTTTAATCCCTATACACATCATGAAATCCATGATGTCATATTTTCATAAAACTAGTCCACATTTTATTAAAAAACTGATTTTTTTATTACACTTCTTGAAACTTTTGCTGAATGTGTAAACCCCTCAAGTAGTGTTTCTAGTACATATATTCTTCCCATAGTCCCTTACAAATCATGTTCTCCGATTACATGTAATGTAGTCACCAACAATATAGTAAAAACTACAGATTTAAGATGAAAAATCCAAAAAATCCATAACAATTCCATTAAAGGTATCCTTCCAATTTCTTCTTTATCATTATTTATAGAACCAAAAAGGAATCCCAAAGATAAGGTTAAACAATACATAAAATAAATGTAATAGGGAATTAAAATCTCCACATCATAAATTCATTCAACCAACAAAAGTCTTTAAGATCCTGGATCCAAAAAAGAGAAGCCTACAATTGCCTCATCAATGACTCCTAGTCCCACATATCATGGCTATTCTATCCACACAAACTGAGTACCCACACTGGGGGGATTATAAAATAGTGTAGTACCTTATACTAGAGATCCATAATCTAAACTAAATGCTTAACCAATGTGGTACCTGGCTAATGATCAATATCCTCCTATCTGATCACATGGGAAGGATCTGGGATATACCTCCACAAATAGGAATCATGAAACAAATAGTGGATATCAGTCTTACCATATGGCATGTCAAATCAACAAGCCACCCTCCAGCATAATCCAATAGTCTCAAAGGGTCCCAAAAACCTCAATACGAACATACCTTTCTTACCCAATGGACAAAGTCCCAAGTGAGATGCAACTCTGAGAAATACCTGATCACTATGTTTAGACTTTAAAGACCACCGCTGATTGTATTTATAATATTTATGATGACTCGGTTTAGTGATCAATCTTTTATAGATCATCTACACCACCTCTTTCATCTTCTGGACAAGAATCATCCCAACCAAGGACCACTCTCCAAACTATGCCCAGTATAAGAGAGATATACAATTACTCATATACAAAGCCTCAAATGATGACATCATTATCGAACCGTGATAATAATTTTTATAGGAAAATTCAACCAAAAGAAATTATTTCCCCATGATCCTTCAATATCAAGCATAGAATATTAGAACATATCATCTAGAATATGGATAGCTCTCTCTATAAATCTATTTTTCTAGGGATGATAACCCATGTTTAATTTAATATTCAAAACCATTTCATCCTAAAAACATTTCAAGAGCCAAGATGTTATCCTTAGGTCCTAGTAAAAAAGAATATTTTTGGGAACCCCATGAAGCATCTAAAATTGTGGGATATATAATCCCTTGAAATGTTCTACTTTTTTCATCCACCGAATTTGTAAGAAATGCACTAATTTCATGAGTTGATGAATAATTACCCAATTTTAATCATTACCACTAGGATTGCATGGAAAAATAATGATGAAGTATATGGAAATATTTACATATTTATATAATGTAATGGGTAAGGTCTACAACAACACAACATGTCTCTAGTGTTCTACCTTAATTTTGTAATAAGTCACCACAATACTAAAATATCAATCAGTCGACTCATCCCCTAACACAAATACTAATGTCTTAGGTCATTATACATATTTTTAGAACTTCGGTGCAAGGAAAAAAAGAATGGGGTCCACTATACAGAAACAAAAATCAAAGGAAAAATAGAACAACCAACTAGCCATAGAAGCCTAAAACTCCACTAGAAGATTAAGAAAACTCACCTAAGGTCTCCCCACTGTAAAGGATTTCATTAAAGAATTGGCAATCAATATCTCTCACTTTCTTGAGCTGAACTCACTCATCAAAATATGAGTCCAATTTTATCGAAGCCCAAAACACCTTTTGAAAAATAATCTCCCTCTTCGAAGATCATCTTAGTAAAAAAATCATCAGAGCCCACTTCTCAAACAGTTCCTGTCTTATTTCATCAATTTTTTGATCAACACATAGACAACCCCATTCCCTTTTTCTAGGGGTATGATAAATATCAAAATAAATTTTTTGATCATACTCTACTCATTGTGCATTTTATAAATCTATATCCCTCTAATTATTTTAAGGATCTTATGATCAGAATATGCCCTCAACATACCCCCAATGAGATTTTGACCCCATGTTTTGAGTGCATGCATAACTATTTCCATCTCATGATCATGGGTATGGATGTAATTATAATGATGCTATAGTTGGTGTGAGACATAGTCCAATACCATATTCCCTTGCATCATGACAAATCCAAAAACAATAAGAAAATCATCACAAAAAAATCTTAACCCAATATTGGATCTGGAAGAAATGAAACTAGTACTAATTTCATCCTTACCTTCTACCCCCCAAAATATTTTTGAATCTTTTAATTCCATTAAAACATTACACCCTTATTGTTTAAAGATCTCATCGAAGAATCAAGCATATAGAGTTATGGAACAAATCATCTATAGTAACAATCCAAACCCAAGAATCTATGCATCTTAAACACTTTTCTAGGCTCCACCAAATACATACCACCCATTACATTTTCTAGATAAAAGATGAATCCCATACTAGATATCACATTCCCTATAAGCCTCACTTCTTGGTTCCAAAACACACATTTTTATATATTACCATATAGAAGATGTTCTTTCATATTTCAACGAATGAGATCCAAATAGTTCATATGCTCCTCTATTGACTTAGAGTATTCCAAAATATCATCCACAGACATGAAAATAAATGTTTCAATTAACCAATGAAATATCTGGTTCATCAAATCCATAACCACTAAAGGAACATTAGTGAGACTGATTGGCATAAAAAATCTCAAAATGCCTATATCAACTCCTAAATGTTGTCTTATGTATATCCTTTTACCTAACTCTCTATCGGTTGTACCCTGACTGTAGGTCAATCTTTAAAAACCAAAGATCCCCTATATGATGATTAAAGTGGTCATAAATCCTTATCAAATGGATGTTATTTCTTAAAATTCACCCAATTCAACTTTCAATAATCAATAAAAATTCTAATGCTCACATATCTCTTTATAGAAAATAGGACATGCGACACTGACCATGTCATTATAGGGTGAGTAAATCCTTTATCAAATAGGTTATTAATCTTGAATTTATGTTTAACCAACTCATTAGGTACCATATGGTATGATGGAATAGAAATGGGCATCATACTAGAGAGCACATCTATAGTAAACTCAAGCTCTCTCTTGAGTGGTAAACCAAAAGAATCACCTGTAAAGACCACATGGTATGAGAACACCGTTGTATAATGTTGAACACACAAAAATTGTTAATTACATAAAGAAATATCTTTAACAGCTATTATTATATTACACCAGAGTAATTAAAAACAATCCCTTCCCTTCCCAATCCAATGTCCCACCCACCATGGAAAACATTTGTGTCACCCCGAATATATAAGAACTGAACCCAACAATGATAATAATATATCTGGGCGACAACAATAATCATTAAATCCATGAAAACAATCAATTTGGAGATGTTAATATAAAAATGAAAAATTCCCACTTCACATCAATGTAAGCTATCATCACTCTACATGAAGGAAATCTAAAACATTGTTCGAACCACATTCCCAATGGCATGAGAAGATCTTAAAATAATGGAATAATTTATGAATGAAAACCAATCATGTCATCTAACATTGATTATATAATATAATGTTTATCACTTGAATCAAACAATGATATAACCCTTGAAGATGAAATAAACATCCTACCAATAACAGTAGATAACCCCGATTCAGATTCCACTGGCACATAATCTACTGCCCAAAAGAATCCCATATTAGCCACATGAATATCTCCCTTGGCTGGAGGATTAGACCCACCACCTTTTGATTCATCTACATAGTCCTATAAACCCTTTGTTAGTGTGGATACTTTCATACTTCCAAGGTATATCTTTTCACAAAAATATTGTAGATGGCCATATCAATCAAAAAGATAAAAATTCATTGGTGTTTCCATGAAGTTACTATTGGTATGACCTCATTATCAAGACTGGTAATATACAACCTAATACTACCATTTTATTTACCTTGACACTTATCATAAAGAAAACATATCACTCTTATGCTTCATTTTTCTGCTAGAAGATACACCCTAGCTAACCACTGAACCGACTAAAGCTCCACCCAAACCTATCTTCCTTTCTATGTCTGGCTCAGCCAAATATGACTTGTAAAATACCTCCAAAAAGGTCTAATGACGCATTATCATAATCATTTACTGAATTTCATGCATATATCCTATGTCAACCCTTTATTACTTTAGGTATTCATTAGTGAAAATCTACAGTTCCCGATGAACCAACTCAACAAAACTAGCAGAATAATAAAGAATTTTAAGCTCTCATTTATCTAATGTCATAAACACTGATGTCTTATCCACATGCAATGTCTTAGGTTAAAACTGCTGATTAATTATTTTCTTTGTGGAAGGTTAGGTAATATTTTCATTCAACATAGCCTTCACAATAGAGTACCACCATATCCTTCATGGTACCTATAGAATATATGTGAAAAACCTCACCATAGAGTCTTTAGTAGTATTCAAGAAGTTTGAGATCCTCCATATATTCTAAAGACACTCCTCATATTCCTAGGGTCCTTTGCACCATGAAAGTTGGGTAGATGATGCTTAGTAAATTCAGAGACATGATCTGCCACAAGTCTTGGGTTACTAACACCCACTTGAAAAGAGTTCGAATAGTTCATAGAATATTTTCTAGTAATGCTGGCCCCATTTTAGGGTTATCTTATAGATATTTTTTTCACATCTTTCACTCTTGTATTTTGAACATATATTCTCAAAGGAATTTTGTAATAAAAGGTAAAAACTGACCAGTCATGAGAAAATTCAAAAATCCTTAAAATAACATTAGGTATTGATTTCAATGATTTGAAACATTATGAATTTATTATAACAATGAAATTAAATACTAAAAAATAAGTTTTTTAAACAAAATCAACTTTCCATATATTTCATTTAAAGGAACTCAGACTCCCAATCTCAAACATGGTAAAAGTTGATGAACACCCATGGTAACATTGGTTTGGTCATAGAAGTGAGATGGCCATGCCCCTTTTCCAAATATACAATTTGATTTCTAGTGGTCCTAACTTCTATCCACCCAAGTCATAGAACCAAACTCAGGAACTGTTAACACAATTCAATATGAGCATCCCTTTGTTAACAATTATAAAAAAACCAAACTACGTAAACTAGAAGAGACCAATGAACTAGCCCATCACATAATATTTGTAAACATAAATAAGAAAAACTAGTTTTGAATATATAAAAAATATATATACATCCGCAAAAACTAGATTAAACAAATGAGATACCATAAATTCATACCATCAAAGTGAAAATAAGATAACCCCAAAAATATTTCAAAATTCCATGTGACCATCTGCCACTTCCACACTAACATAAAACAAATGTAGCAAATATAAGAGAATCCAAAAATCTATAAGATTATATTCTCTTTACCAAAATCCCATAACAAAACATCTAAACATTCCCAAATTCCTAATTAGGGTGTTTTCAAAAGCCCGGTAGGACATGTCCATTGTTTCTAAACAAGGTCAAATGTAATAAATTCTCGAATTATAGATTTTAAAAAGAAATAATTTTAGAATTAATTTTCATAAAATAATTCCTCTTGTAAATAATATCTGCATTGGTTTTCAATGATTCCTTTCATAGTATCAAAATATAAATACGAAATGTAGAATTGATAAAATAGGAAACTATATAGTTAGATAAAGAGGTAAGTAGGTAAACACGTATCCATGAAACAATATATCATGAGATGATATGTCATACAACATCATATAATAACCTATGAGTAATAATACATGATAAAATGAAATTATAAAAAAATAATCATATATGAAAAAGCACAAAACATATTGGATATAGTCTATAATACACTTCATACTAGACACTAAAGAGCCTAAAATACATAATATTGGGTCAATCGGATATTCGGTTTTACTAGTCTATATTATAATTGTTTTCCTCCTAGTGGTGTCATATACACAATGAAGATATATGTATGCACCCAAGGATACCTATTTTATATTTTACAAAATAATTTCAAAACCATACCCAAAATCTTATTAAAAAAATTTCAAATCTATGAAGATCTTGTTCTAATTTTGAAACCCCATTTTAAAAAAAAGAAAATTCATTTTTAATGGAAAGACCCTTTTAAAAATATTTTCCTTTATTATATTTCCTTAAAACAATATATCACTTCTAATAAATGAACAAACATAATGGAATTTACCAATAATAACATGAAATTAATTAATTTAATCCATTGTATATAAACACCTACCACAACATGGTAGAAACCATACCACTTACATTAATAGTAACTGAAAGCTAAGAGAGTAGAATTTGAATTAAAAGGCTCCCTAACAAACTGATAAGGGTCAATAGAAAAAATAATCCTATAAGAAATCTGAACAAAAAAATATCAAAAACCAGTTCCATAAACAATATAAAAAATATATAGTGATAACCTACCTAGAGGGTAGATACCCAACCATAAAGGTGATTAATTTCTAAATGAAGAAACTCATAAGGGAGATAATCACCCAAAATCACATTGGAAGAGCCTCTAGGTTATGTGGAAGGAATCCTAAAAGAAATGAAATAAAAAAAACACAAAAAACAATAAAATCTCAATTCATGACTATTACATAGTGTGTAATCCCCATACACCTTGTTTAATCCATGATGGCCAAATATGCAGAAAAACTCATCACCTTTTTATTAAAACCCTTATTTTTTGATTACAAGACACGAAAGCTTTACACCATTTGAAAACACATCAATATTTGTATATAGATCATTAGAAAAATTTATAATCCATTACATACCAGGTAATCCCAATAAATGTCATATAATTTCCCAAAGAGCAGTAGAAACAACTTATTTAAGCTGAAAACTCCAATAAATCAATGACTTAAACATTATAGGAACCCTCCCATTTTCTCATTCTTGATTATTAATCCAATGAAAATGGTAACAAAAAGGAATGGTTTAATCATATTAGATATAAGTGCATTATAGATTTATATAACCCTCTTAATAATTCTTTAGGTATAAACCTAATGAGGTTTCTTGAAGAAGGATTAGTTTCTTACCATGTATTTTAATTATATTTTTTTATCACCCACCATAAAGAATTATTAAAACATTTTTAAATAATATAATAATTTTACCCCAAATAATTATATTTTAATAGGACTGTGGTATAACAAAAATACATCACCGCTTCCATCAAATGGGAAATGAAACCATCGATCACGAGTATAGTAGGCTACAACCTCGTGAACATATTTATTTTGTTTTTCCATCACTGGATCTCATTCTAGGATATAATGATGGATTTAAAATATTTATTCGATATTTATTATATAATTTTACTTATATAATTATAATATCACATCTACCTTCATTCCATTCATTACGTTTGACAATGATAACATCACTTGTGGGTACGTGTGGACTACAACATCTAGGTTGTGATGTGATACATTTTTCATTTTATATTTTAATGGATGGTAATAATGATATATTTTATTAACATATATGATATATATCATATAAAATTATTTTTTAAAGTTTAATCAATATTTAACATTCTTTATTTCCATCCACCGAAAAAATGGATGCAACGTTAATGATTGCATACTATCTACCATCTCCATGAACATTGTAACCCATTTTTCCAAATATAAAATTTATGGATGAATATAAATAAATCTATAACATGTATATATGATATTTATATCATTATTAACAATACTGGGATGATGAAACCATTTTAAATGCTCAAAGGCCATGACAAATAATCCAAAACATACAAGAAAAACAAAACAATTATTACTCAAAACTAGTGCTTTTAACAATGGATTGTTAATAAAAAGGTGGTAAAAGGTTATAAGTTAATCATATACGGTGTCTAACTTCCTATATTCATAGGAAAATTCAAATTCTCCCTATAATGTCATATCCTCTACATGATCCCTTCCCCTGAAATGCGTTAATCATATAAGATTGGATTCGTTGGATATTCACTATTTTAGACCCTTGTGACTTATTTGTCCCTTGGACTATATTATTAATAAAAGTTCATAAATTGGATGGAATCCATACATTATCATGTAATAATAATTTAATTACAAATTAAATTACACATAATTTGGATTTTCCCAATATGTATTTTTATTAAATAAGTGAGTACAATAAATGCACTAAGATAATACATGATGTTTAAATGATACTATAAAATATAAAATCCTAAACACTAGAAATGGTTTTCATGGGGAAAACTGACTTGTAGTGACACCAAATTTTTATTTTATGACAAAGAGAATACCTGATGTTTACCATCTATAGGATACACCAATCGTGGTTGGTTAAGATATCAACTGAAGCTATAAAACTCCCCGATATACTCATTCCATCCGAAAACATATTATTTCGATGATCTAAAATAGGGATGATCCAATAACCATAATGACAAAGAACCTAATGTAAAATGGATCAAATGTGTATTTAATAAATTATTTGAAAATTTTTAGGAAACTTATATCCTCCTCAATATATTTTTATAAAACCTATCAACAATCTTATCCGAGAGGCCCCTCAAAGTCATCATTATTCATTTTCTATGAAAATCCTAAAACAGTGATAAGAAATAGTTTCAAAATAATGAAAATACTAAAATAGTGGATTAAAATTTAATGTTTTTTTTATAACTATCAGCTTCATTGATGGTACTGAATCATGATTAGTGATTCTGATATGTTTTATTTTTAATAAAATTTTTATTACATAATTATTTAAATTATTAATTCATATCTATAAATAATTTTCATAACTCTATGGTATATTTCTTTGGAAAGAACTAAAATTCATTAACAAAAGCACTATATGGAAAAAATAAATTATTTTAGTTTTTTGGGTTTAATCTGGAAGAAAAATAGTATACACAAATATGGAATATTGACTTAGGATCCAAGATGGGTAACTATATAAGTTGGATAAAATATCAAGAAATTACATATCCTAAAGGGATGGATCGAGAATATAGAAACCCATACTTTAAATGCATAGATATTATTTCAAAAGTGATGAATATTCAGTATAGAGTATTATAATTCCATTTTATAACCGTATAGGTTTAGTTTCTATAGAAAATAAAAAACATAAAAATCTATTTTAGGAAATGTCTACGTCATCTTACGATTATTCCTTCATAATTTTGACATATCTTACTTAACACCATTCATTGTATCCTCGGGAGAAGAAACATCAAAAGTGGTGAGATTAGATTCTTAGTAAGGGAAAACAAGGGAAACATGTTATAATAATCATGAGTATTAGACAAAATATCATACCCTTTATATCAAATATCAAAAGAATAAATCATGTCATAAATTCTGGTTGTTCATAATACAAGAATCATAAAACAAATAAATAATATAATCCATAAAATCAAAACATAAAAAGAAGGAATAGAATATTTGAAGACATATAAGAATATAATTTTATTTCCATAGTGGTAAAGGTATTTATACAAGTCCAATCTTGGTAGTATGGGTTTAATCTCCATTCCATCTTGGTATCCATGGTTTACTCTCGTTGCCATCTAAGTAAAAAAGGTCCACTCCCAAGACCATCTTATTATATGTAATGAGATATAAATCTTTACCCAATTCATTGGAGGGATATATATTTCCAAACCATCATATAATGAAATCATACAAGCATTTCCCACAATAATATTAATCATTCATCATGTCTTAATCTATGGACCAAAATGGTTATCATAATCATCATAAAATAACACAAGGAAAATAAATGGGTTCCATAAATTACAAAAATTGAAATAAAAGGGAAAATATAATTTAAAAATATCCCCATTAATTTATATGTAAAATTAGTGAATTTTATCATATATGGAAAATAACTTTGATAAATAACCTGAAAATAATTCATGAGGAAAGTATCATTCTTTTTTAAAAATTCGTTATTTTATTAGAATGTATTGTGATTTTTTTAAAAAAATATTCAAAAATAACCTTAAAATATAATAAGGGAATATTTAAAGAAATAAGTCATTATGAAAGCATAAAAATACATTCTTGTTTTTTATGTTAAAATAAATCATTATCCTTGTACTTTTGTGGTATATGTCTAAAAGTACCTTGTAAAGAAAATAACAAAATATTCTATTGATACCATTTAGAAAAAAAATAAAAAATTAATATAATTTAATTTAAAAAATAATATATTAATAGATTGTATATTTTTGGAGTTTAGTTTTATTAAACATGGACATGTATGATAAATATATCACAGTAAATACTTACAAATAAACAATCTCAGATAATAATGAGACTGTGAAGATTTCCCTTACCTTAGATCGAGGTTCTTTCATACATATCAAAAACTATATTATAATGGATTAAAAATGTTATTATATTATTATATAAAATTATTATATTTATTAATATCATATATGACCATATTATCACATGTTTAATAATATTTTATTATTAGTCTTCTTTCGAGTGTTAATTGTTTCCTTTTTTTCTAAGTATATTTTTTTCGTATAAGTACAATATATTTTATATTTCTGTAATTATATCATTTATAGAATGGTGTTAATATATTTTATATCATACTTATTCATTATATTTATATATATATATATTTATATTTATACAATCATTCTTTACTGGAGAATAAGGTAAATGAATATTATTGCTTTGTGGAGACGATAGTCTGTATGTACACACGAATGAATGTATCATTTCCTTAACAATAAAAATTATGTAAGGGAATGGTATTTGTGTTGTTTCTAAAATTAATATAATTTTCTAACAAATATATATTTCTATTACTACCATAATCATACCCATTAGAATAACATATTAATAAAATTGATTACACAACTACGTTGAGACGGTAGAACATATGTATGCACACATGGTGGTTTCATTTTTTAGGATGGATAGATGGTGGAATATTGTTGTTAAAAATTCCTAATAAAATATAATAATATACATGATTATGGAATTTTTATATTAAAATGGGAAAAACAAAATAAGTTGAAGTATAATAAAGAATTTTTTTGAAAGAGTTGGAAAGGAAGATGCCTCTTATTCGACGATCTCACTCGAGATCTCCTCTTAGAGGCCATATTGTTGGTCTCTTGAGAACACCAAAACCTCTAGAATGTGGATTGGAATGTTTATATGGGAAATTTATAGGGTGTAACTGATCATGAGGGCTCCAAATGATGTGATGAAATGAGGTAGGATGTTCTCTTTTATAATTGTGGTAAGGGGAACTTTTAGAATTTAAAAAATTATAAATGTATAACATTATCAAAAGAAATCCAAATACCTCCAAAATGAAATAATTTTAAAGATAATATTACAATATATTGTGTTCTCATCATCCAATATAATTTTGAATTTCTTTACTTTTAAACCTTATCTCTATAGTTAAACCTTAAATATACAATTTTAAATTTTATAAATGTAACAAATTTTACAATTTTTAATGGTCAAAATTTTTACTTATTTGATGTAAATTAGATCATAAATGAATAATTTAGAATATTTTATACCATATTATTACTATTTTATATTTTTAATGATGTCTTATGATTTTCAAATAAATTAATCGATCATTATTTTGATAAAATATCAATAGTGTCGATTTAACACAATTCATTGAATTGATTTTTAGAAATATCAAAATTTAAATATATATTTTAAAATAATATTTTATAATAAACCTAATATGGCAAGGTAATCATGGAAATTAATTTTATAACTGAATAATTCAAATTATTATTATTATTAGTATTTTTAATATCTTTTATTTTATATTTTTATTAATAAAATAATTACTATATCGATTTTTTAGTTATTTAATATACATATTTGTTTACTAAAAATTAAAAATAAAATAACTTGATGAAGATAAATATTTTATATTCTATTATTACATTTATAGATGAATTTATCTAATGCATAACACTATTTAAAAAATATTATATTTTTTAATACATGAAAGTGGAATCTTTAATATTATTATTAATAAACATTTATAAATATCATAACATAACCCAAGTAAACCAAAACATTAGGGGTTTAATTTCATTCATCCAATTTTCTTTAGGTTTTTTTGGGTCATTTTATAGTCTTTATAATTATTTGTAACCTAAATTGCATAATTTACCCTTTATCATGGTTACAGAATTTACCACGCTTACAAATCATATTGGAAAAAATGATAACAGAGCCCTAATTACTAAATTTGGACCTTATTAATCAAAATTTTAAATAAAATTTTCAATGTAAAAAAAAAGATATTGTAGAAATACTTCTAAAATAAAAGCAGCAAAATGTTACGAAAAAAATGATTTTTTTCAAAAATAAAAATTTTAAACATAAAATGTTTTTATAAAAAATTCATCTATAAAATAATTTTATAAAATTATAATTCAAATATTTTAAATTAAAATGATCTAATTATAATTTAACTCTAGTCTCAAGCATAATTTTACCTGATAAAGAATATGATTTTTCAATAAAAACTAGTATTTTTATTATTACATAAAATAAATAAATTTAAGCCAAATTCATATTGATTTGTATCTTTATATTTTTCATATAATTTAGTGATTAATACATATTCACATCAATTTAACAGATATGTTATAATTGTGTTTGTGATGCTAATAGTGTCTCGTGGTTTGTTAAAAGTCATGATTACGTGCAATGCATTCTATTGAAGAAATAAAATTATTTAAAGTGAAGTGTTTATTAAAATATTTAGGTGTTACATTCTTCCCCCCATTAAAATAAAGTTCTCACTCTAAATTCATCACTTGGATACAAAAATTTGGGGATACCTATGCCTCATCACATCCTCAGGTTCCCATATAGCTTCCTCAAATTGGTGGTTCCTCCATGAAACATTAACCAAGAAAGTTGGCTTGTTTCATAGAATTTTCTCTCCACAATAAAAAATCACTATTGATTTTCCTTTGAAGGAAATATATTTCTATAGTTTTATTATTTCTATGTTTTTTACACGTGAAGGATTAAATATTTACGTTCTTAGGAGAGATACGTGAAACACTTCATGAACATCAGGAAGATCCGATGGAAGTGCCAATCCACAAGTTACCGGCCCAATACAATCTATGATTTCAGAGAGACTAATATAATTAGGAATTAGATTTAACTTCTTTCCAAATATCATAAATCCATTTTAAGGATATATTCTTAGAAAAAACTTTTCACCCACTTCAAAATCTAGGCCATTTCATCAATTGTCAACCTAACATTTTTTTGACTTTGAGCTACACCTATATGTTCTTGAATCAACAATAAATTCTCTACCATTTCAACAAAAACATAAGGTACCAATAGCTTTATTTCCCCAACTTCATCCCAAAAAATTATATTTCAACATTTATTTTATTATAGGGCTTCATTAGGATCCATCTGAATGCTGGGGTGAAATCCCTTTTTGTAAGAATATAAAACTAAAGTTAGATGTTGATACTAGCAACATTTTAAATCTATAGAGTATGAATTGTCCTAAATTTTCTTAAAAAGTCTTCTAGATATTGATTATTCTTCTCAAATTGACCATCTGTCTGAGGATGATAAGAAGTGCTCAAACAAAACTTTGTATCCAGAGCCTGCTAAATAATCCTCTAGAACATTGAGGTAAACCTAAAATCCTGATGAGATATATTGAAAAATAGTACTCCATGAAATCTCAACACTTCATTAAAATATATTCTGGAACGATAGTAAAGAGAGAAATATTATTGAGTGGAAATGAATTGTGCATATTTTATAGGGTGATCAACTATAAGCCATATAGAATTATGGCCTTGAAATGTTTTTGGATGTTTTATAACAATGTCTATGGTGATGTTTTCCCATTTACTTTCTAGTACGGGTAATGGTTGTAACATCCTTTTATACTTTTATCTCTCAGTATTAACATTATATGAAACCAAGCACCGAGAATCATATTATGTAATATCTCTTTTCAGGTCATCCATCCATAAATACTCTTTTAAGTCCTTATACATCTTTTTGCTTCCAGGATGAATAGAGAATGATGAGATATGAATATCATTCAAACACTTAATCTTTAATTATTTAATGAGAGGAATACTAAAACAACTCTTGAACCTTATTATTCCATCCCAATCAATGATTAACTTAGGAAAATTTCTCTCCTTATTTTTCAGTCCTAAATCTTCTCGTTGTGTGTCATTTTTCTTCACTTCTATGGATGGATAGAAATTAATTTTGAAAGGTAATATTTATCCCTTTTATATAATATTTATGGATCTATGACTTCCAAATCCATAAATATTGGTTATTTTTTGGTCCACATCATAGATAGCCTGTCATGGTTCTTTCGACTCAAAGCATCTTCGTCCTTGTTCACTTTACAAGGGTGATAATAGACTGAGAAGTCATAATCATTAATCAACTCCGACCATTTCCTTTTTGGAATGTTCAACTCCTTTTGTGTAAAGATATAATTTAGAATTTTATGATCATTATATATGTCACACTATTATCTATATATGTAATTCTTCCCTATCTTTAATGAAAACATCACCCCAACATACTCCAAATCTTGGATTGGGTACTTTTTCTCGTGAATTTTCAATTTTCGTGAGGCTTAAGCTAGAATAATATTATTTTGAAAGATAACCCAACCCAACCCCTTCATGGAAGCATAATTATAGATCAAAAACCTCTCTCCACTATAGGTTTGTGTGGGAAAAAGTGATGTAACTAACCTTACCTTTAGGTCTTTGAAATTCTCATCACATTACTCTATCCAAATAAAATTTACTTCTTTCCAAATCAACTTGTTGAGTGGATTTTATAATCATGGAAAATATTTCACAAAAAATTCAATAATATCAATAAAAACCAAGAAAACCGTATATCTATATTACCGTTGATGGTCTAAGACAATGTGCAATAACTTCTGTCTTTAGTGGATTAATAGATATCCCCTCTATTCAGATTGTGTGACCCAAAAAAGAAATTTTTTGAGATTAAAATTAATAGATGTTAAATTTTTTATAAATATTATAATTCCTCAGGGTATTATATAAAATTATCAATTGATCTTCATGTTCTTTCTTACTCATCAAATAAACAAGAATATAATATATAAATACCAACAAAAAGTGATCAAGATAGTCTCTAAAGTATCTATTCATTATAACCAAGAAGATAGAGGGGGCATTAGAAAGACCCGGAGGCATCGCAATAAATTTATAGTGTTTATACCCTGTAAAAAATGGCACATTTGTTATATATTCCTTCTATAACCTTAACTGATGATATCCAAAACAAATATCAATCTTTGAAAAGTATTGAGCTCCACATAGTTGGTCGAATAAATCATCAATGCTGGGAAGAGTTTATTTTTTTCATAGTTATCTATTTTATGTTCTTTATAATCAATGAAGAGTCTCATTGATCTATATTTCTTATTAACAAATAGAATAGGTCAACCATAATGTGAAGCACTAGCGTGTATAAATACCTAGTCAAGATTTACTTGAAGATGCTTCTTTAATTCCTGAAACTCAATTGGGGCCACTCTATGAGGAGTATTTGAAATAGGTATAGCACCATGTATGACTTCTATTGAAAATTCAACATCCCAATTTGGTGGAATACCTAGAAATTATTTTAGAAACATGTCAAAAAAATCACATACAGTAGGCGTATCCATAACAATGATTTTCTCCCTAACCATATGAGATAGATATCCTTTATTCATCTGAATCAATCCATATTAGATTGATGAAATTTCCATTGGAATTTCATATTCCTCATTGCATCGATATACAATCATTGATTCATTCGGAATAATTAATGTTACATCCATTACTTATCAATTGGTATGAGATCTATATAGAGAAATCCAATACATACCAAGAATCACATATATTTCAACTAAACAAAAGGATCACAAAATTTTGGAGAAACACATTCCCACAAACATCAATTAAAGAAGAATTATAAACATGTGATGCGACTGTTGTTCTATTAGGAGTTTTCAAATCTAACTCAACATCCAATTATTGAGGTAATATGATGATTTCATTATAAAATTATTTACAAATAAAATAGTTGGTGGATCTAGAATCAAATAAAACATTTTCTACTTTATATTGAATATAAGGGTACCTTTGAACTCTTTATTGTAATAATCCACATCGACGAGAGTGATCACATGATATTTTCCTTTATTATTGAACATAATAGGTTGTTGATGTTCACCATAATATATAACCTTCAGATAAAGGAATTAGTTAGAAAAATGATCCATTTCCTATCACATGTATCAATAATGTGTGGGAGGTAAATTATATGTATCCTTTTCAACATTAGCTATCTTTTTCCCATCACTTCGGTAGCCAATTTAGCAGTGAACATCTTTACAAAAATTAAAAAAAATCATTAAATCCCTAAATAAAATTTTATCCACGCTTCTTCTAACACATTGAGCATAAATGAAAGAAAATCTTATTTTCAATATGGTTTTTAGATTTACATTTGATTTCCATTTTCCACTTCATACCAATCCAAAAATACTGATGGGTAACTCTGATCTCTATCTCAAACATAAGTGAACATAAAATGATTTCATTATAGATATTGAAATCCCTTATGGATAACACCATTTGGATACATTATTTCAAGACACTAAAAAATCAATCAATCTTACTCTCAGTTTGAATGAAAATCCTCAAAGCATAACTTTCAGGTCATGTGAAATTTAGTTTGTTTATACCATGATATTCAACATAATTTTGTTTAATATTGAGAAACTCCATATCCATCTTCATTATATGAATACATGGAAATTTCTTCTTAAAAATAACTTCTTGAACTCATCCCATTCCATAGAGTCTATTTCATCAAATTGTCTCATATTATTTATAAGGTTCCACTATGGATCGTCTTCACCTTCCCATGATTGAAAGTAATGATTTCATTATCAATCTATAAACATTGGATAACTAAAAATATATTTTTCATGTTACTAATCCATTGTCAAACCACTAAGGGATTAGAAAACCCACTTGAAGAAGGTGGATGCTGCCTCATGATGGACATAATAGAATATTGTTCCCTCCATTGATCATTTGGAAATCCCACATGGTCCATATCTTGAGAATGTTTTGTTATAATTTAAACAATATTTTTTATTCCATCCCCCATAACATTTGGTTACGGAGGAGGAAAATCATTTCATTTCCCATAACATTCAGTATTAACATGTTTCCATATCATTCCATCCATTGATTAAAACCAAGAGAAATAGTGTTATAATCACAAATCATAATTTGAAAACCACATAATTGAGGGAAAAAACTTATAAAATTTCAATTCAAAAAACCTTAGGTCTTATCCTAAGATATTTTTGATCAGTACATAAAAACTAGGAATATATCCTACCATTATAATAATCCTTAAGTTTCTTAATAAATTTTTCTCGTCCTAGTTTCCAAATGTTAACTATATATTTTCGTTGATAGCAACTATAATGTCACAAAAATTACATAAAAATATAATACATAAAATTTTAAGAATATTCATTACCCAAAATATTAAACCCATTCTAGAATTATAAAGGTTTAGTGTATTTAGAAACTAGGAATCATAAAGACATAGTTCATAAAATGACTATGTCGTCTTCTGATTATTCCTGCATATCTTTGACACATATTACATAACACCCATATACAAATATCATGATAAAGAAACATAAAAATGGGGGGTCTTAGAAAATTCGTATGGGTAAACAAGGGAATCATGTGAACATAATCACTAGTATAGGATAGAAAATCATTCCCAAGATATCATAGATCATAAACAGAAATCATAGAATAAATATATTCAGTTAATAAGAAAACAATCAAAAGAAAATATTTAACATAATCCATAAAATCATTACATAATAATAACACATGGAATTTTTTGTACACACATAAGAATATAATATGATCTCCAAATAAGTCAAGGAATTTCTTCCAAGACCATATCGGTAGTATGGGTTCACTTCCCATACCATCTTGGTAGTCATGGTTCACTCCCATAGGCATCTTAGTAGTCAATGTGCACTCTTAAGAAAATCATATTCTATATAATGAGATATAAATATTTTCCCAATTCATTATAGGGAGATATAGGTCCCACCAATCACATAATGAAATTATACATGCATGTTCTACAAGAACATAAACCATTCCTCCTATCCTAACCCATGGAATAAAATTAGTATCATCAACATTATAAAATAAGCCATGAAAAACCAAATGGCTTTCAGAAATTCCAAACATAGAATAAAGGGAAAATATACTTGGTAAATATACCCATTAAATCATTATAAAAATTATATAATGTTATCATATATGGAACACATGTTTGATAAATTACTTGAAAATAATTCCCGAGGAAAATAACCTTTCTTATTTAATAATGTTTAATTTTATTAAACTTTTGTGAAGTATTAAAAGAAGAAATTTTCTTCAAAAAAACTAGAATTCGTGTAAGGGAATATTCAAGGAAATAAAATGTTATAAAATCATAAAAATATGTTCTATTCTTATAATTAAAAAAAATTATCCTCATACTTCTCTTCGATAGGTTAAAAAGTACCTTATAAAGAAAATGACAAAAGATTCCATTCATACCATTTAGTAAAAATTCAAAATTTGGTATGATTTAATTTAAACTGTTCTAAATGAATAGAAATAATATTTTGGAATTACGTTTTAGAAAAAATGGACATGGATTACAAATACACAACAATAAATACTTACACATAAACAATCACGAATAATAATGAAATTGCGAAATTATCCTTTACCTTATATTGGGGTTCCTTCTCACACATCAAAAACTCATGTATAATTGATTAAATGATGTTATTATGTTATTAAAGAACATTATCTAAATTTATGATATCATATATGATCATATTATTACATATTTTACAATATTTCGTTATTACTCTTCTTTTGGGTGTTAATTGTTCTATTTTTTTCTTAGCATGTCTTATCATATAAGTCCAATATATTCATCATATAATATAGTTATATATTATCCAAAATGTTATTAAGATTTTCTATATCTTACTTATTCATTCTAAATTTTTATATAATCATTCTTTAATTGTGAATAAGGAAAATGAATCTCATCGCATCGTGAAGACGGTAGTTCGTATGTACACGCGAACAATGGTATCATCTCCTTAATAAAAATAACATTTGAAGTGAATGGTATATATGTTGTTTCCATAATTAACATCATGTTATAATAATTTTATGTATCTATTTATTCCATTATTATACCCTTCCAAATAATGTGGTAATGAAAACAAACATTACAACACGGTGTGGGGATGTTCTGCCATATGCATATATTCCTGAAGATTTCATTTTTTTGTAGGATTTATGGTGGACTATGGTTGTTAAAAATTCATAAAAGTATATCATAATTTAGTTGATACTGAATTTAATATATTATTATTTAATAATCATAATAATAGGAAGTAGAACGAGAAATGATTTTGAAAGAGTCAGTAAGGAAGTCACCTCTTCTTCGACAATCTCCATCAAGCTTTGCTATTAGGGACCATAAAGTTGGTATTTTGAGAAGAAACAATATCTATAATGTATCTATGGATTTTGATACTTCAAATGGGTATTGGATAATTGTGTGTAAAATCTCAAAATGATGTGAATAAATGATGGTGGGGGAGCCCTTTCATGATTGAGGTAAGGGAGATTTTTGGAATTTTTGAAACTATTAATTTATAATATTCTCAAAATCAATATAGATAACGCAAAAATGAAATATAATTGAATATAATATGATATAATATTTTAATATCATCAAAAAATAATATTTAGACAAGTTGTAATGTAATTTTAAACCCTATTTTTTAAATTATCCCTTAATATTCCTATTTTATGTTTTATAAAGGTAGTATCTTTTTAAATATTAAATGGTTGTAACTTTTACATATTTGTTATCAATTATACTTTTAATGAATAAATTATAATATTGTAGACCATATTTTTTATCTTTTTAAATAAGTATTATAATTTTTAAATTATTTAATAAACCATTATTATTATAAAATATCAATAGTGTCGATTTGACAATATTCATTTCATTGTTTTTTAAAAATATCTAAATAACATGACATATTTGAAAAAAATATTTTATTATATCCATATTATGTCAAGGTAGTCTGTAAAATTCATTATATATTTTAGTTATTTCAATTTACATTTCATTTAATATTTTTAAAATCATTTGTTTGATATTTCTATTAATAAAATAATTACAACATCGAATTTGTGTAATTAATTAATATAATAATTTATTTACTAAAAATTTAATATAAAACATGATGGTGAAGATATATCTTTTAGATTCCATAGAAATATTTGTAGTAAAATTTTTCTATTTCATAACACTATAATAAAAATAATATACTTATTAAAACATGAATGTGACATCTTTAAAATTTTAATTAATAAAACATTATAAATATCATAATCTCACCCAAGTGGGCCAAAAAGTCAAAATAAAATTATTATCAGGAAAATAATTTTCTCTAGTTAAATAAATGAGTAGATTCATTTATATCTGAATTTTCTCCCTATGTTGACACATAAGGTAGTCTATAGATAAATAGAGTGGCACTTTTTGACTTTAATTGATTTTAATATTATTTATGTCATTTTTATATGAAAATATCCATTAAATGACATAATTTTGATACTTAGGTTTTATGGTTAGAATTTAATTCCTCCAATAAAGTTTTTTACTTTTTTAGGGTCATTTGATATACTTTATAATTTGTTTTTAACCCATGTTACCTAATTTACCCTTTGGTGTCGTAATAAAATTCATCATGGTTACTATTCATATGAAACAAAAATAAAAGGGTCATAATTAATAAATTTTGATATAGTGAATAGAAATTTGATATACATTATTCAAAATTAACAACATTGAAGTTTTATAATTATATTTAAAATAAAAATGGTAAAATGTTATGAAAATTTGTTTTTTTGAAATGTACCGTTTTAAAAAATAAAATGATTTTATGAAATATTTTTATTTGAAATCATTTTCAAATATTAAAATTTGAATTTTTTAAATTATAATAAAATAATTAAAATTTAAAACTAATCTAAAACATAAACTTAACTTGTAAGGAAAATACATTTTCAATAAATACTGGTATTTTTACTATTCCTTAAAATGACTACATTAAGATAAGTTCATATTGAGTTAAATATATATATATATTTGATAAGTTAGTTATTCATACATAATCATTAAAATTGAACATCTAGGTTATAAGAGTAATTCTTATACTAATAGTGTCTCACAGTTCATTTAAATTCATGATTTTGTGTAATGGATGATATTAATGAATTATAAATATTTTAAGAGAAATGTTTACTAAAATATCGGGGTGTTAAAGAGAATGCATTTAGTAACCCCCTGATTCACTCATTACAAATGTATTTAAATGAATATTGGATAAAATTTTGTATATTATATATATTATTAATAAAATTAAAGAGAAAATACCATCCCATACCATGTTTTTGAATAACCATGGAAATCCAAGTGAATCCATATGCGATTCTACACATAACCATATCATAATGGGAATACATGTTTAGATGATGTTTAATGAACTTAATCTCATTTTTATCACCAAAATTTTAGTGAAGACAAGAGACATTAAAATTAATGTTACTATTCATGTTGTTATCTTTAATCCATCTACATGATACAATATCTTGAAGAGTCCAATCCAAAACACCCCTATGTGGATTCTAAAACCTAAAAGAATTTTCTCAATATAGGTCTATACCATTGGATCAATATAATTTCAACCAAAAAAGTTGTATTATATGTATGTGCCACCCATGATATACACACTTTGAAAATTACTGTGCAAATGTCCAAGAAACCACATGACCATTTGTCCATTCTAAATATGCATACAGAAATTGTAATAAAATAATCTAAAAACCTAGTTCATAACCTAAAATACTGACCTATATGAGAAATTTTAAATCTTTAATTTATATAATAAGCCTCTATAATACAATATCACAATATAGATATGTCATATTACTTGACAAAACAATTTCCACATAATTAAATTAATTTTATTTTGACCTATACTAACATACACTGTCATTTTTTGAGGAAAAAATTAAAAATGGTTAAGGAACCAATGCCATGCTATAACATTTATGGATTCCTAGAATCATTCCTTAACCATTTGAACCAACATCAAACCCCTATATTTAATACTCTCTAAAAATATAAAATATTTATAATACAACACAATTAGACTAAGATAATCACTCATTGACTTTGTAACAGCCGAATATTTTTTTAAATAAAATTATCCTTCTTTTTTTATAATTAAATTTATTATTAAGTAATATGGATATAGAAATAATATGTAGTTATTTTGTCTTATTAGATTTAAAATACCATTATGTATCATTACCATTGATAATATATCCATTAAATAGTGATAACATAATTAGTATAAATATGGGGTTTTAAAAAATCCAAATGACACATAAAAAGGAAGTGATGTCCTAAAATAGTAGGATCATACCATATGAAGCCCATTTTTTAGAACTTCCAAGGGAGATATAATTTTTATTCTTTTCCCTCTACCAATCCCATTATAATATCCAACAACTTAATCTTGAGTGATACAGTTTACGGGAGAAGTTCAAGATTCTTATGATCACAACCGAAACCATGTTCACCAAACAACCCAATGAAAGTGCCACCATTGAACACATTACTCATAGGGTGTATTCTAGTGTATTAATGGAATATGTATCATGACACTATAGATATTAATATTTACATTATTTTCATCCTTTTATTATTACCCGGTAAATGCTTCTTATTTTGACATAGTAAAGTAGAAATTGTATTTTTTTGATAATATTCAAATTCAATTAATAAATTGATTTTGAATAATTAATGGGTTTTTTAAATAGAAAGTATTTAATTAAACTATCTTTATTAATTTTTTTTAACAAATATTAATGATCCTATGATTTTTATGAAGTCATAAGTAATTTTTATAAGTGTTTGAAGAGTTGTTATTGTCCAAAAACATAGAATTTCTTAATAAATATTGTTTTTTATTTTAAAAGTTAAAATTAAAATACCTATAAAATTATTTAGATAAAATTAATATTCTTTTTGGAATCTTAAAATTGAAATTATACAATGGTAAATTTTTCATTATTTATTGAGATAGTAAAATTTATGTGTATAAAATATATGCAATATAAATATACATTGTGTTTAATGACATAATAATGACACAAAAGTGATGCAATAGTTAATATAAATGATATCCCTGACCAAAAATATATTTTTTTGTAAAATAATATTATTTGATTTATATTATAAAGACATTATGAATATTCTAAAACAAGTAATGTATTTTAATATTTCAAAATTATTTATTGAAGAGTGCGAATCACCTCCACATAAGCGAGTGAATTATTTTATTAATTTTAAACCCTGGACATATAAATAATTTAAAAAACTACTACTTGATATAAACCATGTCTGGAAAACCATGGGATGGTTTGTGGGTTTGTAAATTTTATTTTTTAGATTCCAAAACCTAAATATAAATAAATCTCCCTCATTTCTTATTTTAACCCACCCATTCAGCAATTTATCATAACTAAAACTCCATAGGGAATCTGTGGACACTTTATTTATCTCTCTAGATTCCTCTTTAGGTATCCCAAAGATCTCAAGAATCCCTTCCAATGACTTTGGAGTCACACATTCATGTAAGGATCCCCTCTTTCTCTCCATTATTCATGATCATTATTCATTTTATACCCTTTAATTTACAATTCCTAATTAAGGGGTTTGTTTTATCACCACCCCCATAGCGCCATTATGATAAAAAATTATGATATTTCAGTTTCACTCTCATCAACCTATTTTATTAATTTTTATTTGACCTCGTTATGCTGTAGAAATTGCACATCGATTTTTCATTCCAAAACTATTATATAGTAAATAGCATGCCCATTTTATATCAGCCGTATCCAAATTTATACACATATATATATTGGATTTGGGACATTCATGTATTTATTACACACACATTTATTGTGGAATAAAATAGGATAATGAATGAATCCATGTTGTTTGATCTATGTGGCACACTTATGCATGAGAACGAAAAAGAATGTTACGGGTTCACATTGAATTATATAGCACTCAATTCCTTGGGAAATGTTTAGTATCATGATACATCATGTTGGGATAGTGGTGTACTTGATTCCTTTATTGGAATTTTCCACCATTAGGTCTTAGTGGGTTTATCCTTGACCTATTTTTATGATGTAGTTTTTTAATTTGTTACCACATTTCAAATTTTAGTATTATTTTGTTATACCATGCCTTATTATTCACTTTCATTTTTACCTATTGATAATCCAATTGTATTTATTGTATTATAATATTTCTATAATACATTTTCTAATCCGATATTGGGATTTACATCCCACCCCTTTTCTTGTGTATGCCCCCATGAAATCTCATCCATGTTTATGTTTGATGGATTGTTATGATCATCTTAAATATGTTTTCAAACATTTTATGGTATCCCAAGTTATAAGTTTGTTATGTAATTTATGTAATTCAAAAATAAACTATAGTTCATGATATTTGGTGTTTTATTATGTGTAATCTCATGTAATAAATCATGTACTGATGTGTAATGAAAAACATGGTTGTTATAGTTGGTATCTGATAAAGGTATAGTTATTTTTGGGATTAGGATTAGAAAACCATATTGGAAAATGTTAGCAATAAGAATAATTATATTATAAAATTAATAATTATTTGTTAGTATTTAGTAAGTTTTGTGTTAATAAAATTCATCCGTGTTTGGTTTCTGTAATTGGACATGGTTTTTGAACATATGTACCTAGGAGTAACAAATCCGACAAGGAGTTCCAGGCTTGAGTCAGGGTGACATGGTACACGACAATGGGCCTTTCTGTTCACTTATATTGAAATTCTTGGGGAAAATTCTTTGGAATATTAATAAGATTTTTATGAAACGTTATTAAGGAAGCAAGAAGACTCCCATTATTTTATATGTTTGAAAATAGATCACAAATAACATGGGTTGAAGCCTATAAATTTATAAGTTGTTGAAATAAATGTAATTTATATGTTATCCATGTAATTCTATTGGATTAACATTTATTTTTTTAATATATTTGAATTATTCATCTCTATGAATATATTGAATAAAGTTGAGCCAAAATAAAAAAGAGAAATTTTGGGTTATTTCCAATATTTCTATGCATTCATTCATATCACTAATGTTTAGTTGAACTATTTAAATGACAACACAAAACATGGAAGTGGATATGTCAATGAAAATGGAAAATTGAAAAATTATTACATCCCAAGTATATAAATCCTACCATATCATAATTTTATGGATAAAATTTACAAACAACATTTTCATACTCATTTGGGTGAAATTTGATGCAATTCTAGGCATGTATTGGCTTTCACTAGATAGATCCAACATAATTTTACATGAGAAGGAAATCACTATCTATATTGTGATTTATCATCCTATTCTACACAAATGGATATATATGGATGAATTTTCATTAGCACCATCATCTCAATAATTGATGTTATTTACTAAATTAGAAATCATATCTATCTAAAATAATTGTGTCTAAAGAAGGGTTCATCATTTAATACTCTACCAATGTGAGGGAATACACTGATGTGTTTCCCAATGAATTTCCTAGTCTTACTCATATCCGAGAGGTTAAATTTTCAAAAGATCTTATACATAGAGCATTCTAATTATCTAATAATCCATATTGAATGGATGTTGTGGAACATTAGGAGATGAAGAAACAAATATAAATGAATCTGGATAAATGGTTCATATGTTCTTGTGCTTCACCATGGGGTGTAATAGTCCTCTTCATCCAAAAGATGGATGGATCAATGAGCTTTTGTACTGATTATCATGGGATCATAAAGATATTGATTAAGAACAAGTTTCCACTGCCATAGATTTATGAGTTGTTTTATTATCTATGTGGATAAAAATAATTCTCCAGGGTAGATCTTCAGTCGGGATATTACCATGTTTTCGTGAAGAAGGTGTACATCCCCAAGACTACTTTTTTGTACAGGGTGCATGCACTATGAGTTCATAGTAAGGCCATTTAAACTCACTAATTCTCTATCAATATTCACGGATTTTATAAATAGAGTCTTTAGAGATTACCTATAAAAATTTTTGTTAGTCTTTATAGATGGAATACTAATATACTATAAAATTAAATAGGAGCATGTGGAATATCTAAAAACATTTCTAAAAAGAATATGAAAGAATAATATTTAATAAATGTACATAAAATGTGAGTTTTGGTTAAAATATGTCTCTTTATTGTGACATATAGTCAAAAGAAATGAGATATATATGGACCCTTAAAAGACAAAAGCAATTCAAAAATGATAGAGTCCAACATCAATGAAAGATATCCATATATTCCCTTGATTAAATGGGTATTATCCATGATTTTTGAGAAATTTATCAGGATTTTCATACCGTCTTACCAAAATAAATTATAATGGATTCACGATTTCTTGGAATGATGAATGTGAAGAGAGCATCGATGAGTTGAAAAAGAGGCATATCACTACCCCTGTTCTCAAACTACACATAAGTGGAGAACTTTTAATATTATTCCACAATTATTAGAAGAAGGTATTGGAAAACATGTTGATACAAAATCATAAAGATATAGCCTACAACTTAAGGAAATAGAAAATTCATGAAGGAAACTATCCCACACATTATCTAGAGTTGGTAGATATGTTCTTTGAATTGAAAATATTGTGCAATTGTCTATTTGTGGAGAACTATGAAATTAATAAAGATAAAAAAATCATGAAAGATATATAGTTAAACAAATACATATGAATATAAACTAGGAAGTATGGTCAAAGCTCATCGAGGATTATGACTTCTCCATCCACTAACATCTTAGAAAAGAAAATAAAGTGGCAAATTCTCTAAGTAGAAATGATACAACATTTCTATCATTAAGGATATTTGAGATGGACAAGTTTTTATTACACATAAATAAGATGGACTGGGGAATGATAAACTAAGTGAAATCATTAATCCTTTTAAAAATGAATTCCCAACAACCTCTCCTAGAGAGGTTAAATGTTTCTCTAAGAATTGATGTGGGAATTTAGAAGAAAGCGGAAACTATAAGGAAAGGTAAATCCATAGATTTCAAGGTCAATTAAGAAGGAGTTTTATGATTTGGGATAAGACTATGTGTACCATCAAATCTAGAGTTAAATAATTATCTTTTCGATGATTCATGTAGTTATAATTTCATATCTATATTTGGAAGCTTGAACATGTATTCAGATTTCTATGAAAACTATTGATGGGACAATATGATGAAGGAGATCACGGATTATACATCAGGATGTATTGTACGTCAGTAGGTGATGTCGCAATAGAAATAGTCAAAGGGGATGATGAAACCATTACCCATACATATATGTAAAAGGGAAAAACAACCATTGGCATCTTGACTATCCTACCAAAAACATCTTTAGAGAATAATTCCCTATGGTTTGTGGTGGATCATCTTAAAAAGATTGACCAATTAATTACGATTTGATATGACTTCTCATAGGATCAACATGAACATATATATATCAGATAATTTGTAAGGTTTCATGGAGTTCCACTATCGATTTTTTCTAATAGTGATAAAAAATTCACCTCTATGTTTTGGAAAATCCTACAACAAGATCTAAACAATGAGCTAATAATTATTATGACCTATTATCCTCAAACTGATGACCAATTTGAGTGGACTATTAAGACATTTGAAGACATGCCACCATCATATTCTATGGAAATCGAAGGGGGATGGGACCAATATCTACCTTTGTTCGAGTTATCTTACTACACCAGTTTCCACTCAAGCATCCCAACAGCTCCCTATAATTCCCATTATCTGAAGAGGTTTATAACACCTTCATGTTGGAATGATGTTGGGAAATGAAAACCACTAAGTTTGTAAATGGTTGGGGAATGGTAGAAAATTTCAAGACCATTCAACATCACATCAAGAATGATCACAGTGGACAAAATATATGTGCTAACAATTGTTGAAAAGTTATAGAGTTTGATGTTAGAGACCTATTTTTTCTTTTAATATCTCCATGGAATAAAATGATGAATTTTTGGAATAATGGAAGTATTATTCTATGATTGATAATCATCTTTGTGATCCTTAATAAAATCAAAGAGGTGGCCTACCAACTAATACTTCCACTAATTCTATTTGATTTTGATGATGTATTCCATGTAACAATCGTGATTAAGTACATAAAAGACCCATAATATGTACTCATTTGATAGTTGGTACCTTTAGATCTGTGAGGAGTAGCTGGTGAAGGTCATAGATTGGAGGAATATACATATATGAATTAAGACAATAAACCATATTATAGGGCTATGGAGAAACCAAAAGTTGGAAGAAGAAATGTGGGAACCAGAGGAAGTAATGAAATATAGTGACCATCATCTATTTTATTATGGGAAATGAAAACATTGAGCGTAAAATTTATAAATGAGGGAATATTGTAATGACGAAAAATTTTATAAATAAAATTTCCATTATTTTTTAAATTAAATGTATTTTTAATTAATATGGATATATAAAACACATACACTTCATTTTTTATATAAGATTTACAAAAATGTTAAGTGTCATTACAATTTATAATATATCCATTAAATAGTTATTTCATGATTAGTATAAATTTTGGGTTTTACCAAATCCAATTGACATATAAAAATGAAGTGTTTTTCATGAACCAGAAGGATAATACGCTATGAATAACATTTAAAAGAGCATACAAGGGAGATAAAATTTATGGGAATTTCCCTTGACCAATACAAATATATGATCCATCAACTTACGCACAAGGGAAACCATTTATGAGAGAAGTTCAAGCTCATCAAGATCCCAATCCAAACCATGTTCATTGAACGACCCAAGGAAAGTCCCACCATTGTGCACCTTACTCAACATGCATATGCTGGTGTATTAATGTGATATATATCAAAAACCTAGAACTATAAATATGTAAATTTTTTTCATTATATTATTTTTACTTTGTACATATTTTTTATTTTTACACAATAAAGTACAAATTATATTTTTGGTTGATATTCAAATTCAATTAGTAAATATATTTTGATGAATTAATGGATTTTTGAAAAATATTTTCATTAAATAAAATATTTTTATTAAATAAATTTTAAAAAATATAAATTTTCCTTTAATTTTTATGAAGATGAATGTAAATTTTATAAGGGTTCGACAAACACTTATTTTCAAAAATCCTAGAATTTCTCAATAAATGTTCGTATTTATATAATAATTAAAAATTTTCATATTTATAAAATTATTTAGGAAAAAATAAAAATATTTTAGAAACATAATGCCAAAATTTTCTAATATTATGTTTTCATAATTTACTAAGAGAGTCAAATTTTTAGGTAAAAATTAAATACCATATAAATGTACTTTCTGTTTTATGACTTTTTAATTACCAAAAAGTGTAGTAATAAATAATATAAAGGTTATTCACGAAAAAATTTATGTTTTCCCTTTAAAATGAATTTATGTTAATTTAAATTTATTTATTTTATATATACATTTTGAAACCTGCAAAACATATAATGTATTTTACGGTTTTAAAATTATTTCTTTAAGAGTGGGACTCACCTCCACATAAGAAATGAAATTATTTTATTAATTTTTGTCATTGAACATAGAAAATAATTTAAACCACTTAAATTTGGAATAAATAATCACAAAAACCATAGAATGGTTTATGGTTTTGGATGTTTTATTGTGTAGAGTCCAAAACCTAAATAATACAGAATCCCCCCCAATGCAAATATAAAACCACGCATGATCCTTGTAATCTTTACTAAAAACCCATAATAAAAATCCATACTCATAACCCCTCTCTATATAGTCCTCGCAATGATCCCCCAATATCTCAAGATGCCCTTCCCAAGCCTTCGTATTCACAAATTCAAGTAATAGATCCTCTCTTTCTCTCCTTTATTCAAGAATATTCTGCATCTTATGCCCTTTTATTTTCAATTCCTACTGATAGGGTATATTATTCCACCTCTCCCATACCTAACTTATGTTGTCTAAATTTTGAGATTCCCCTTTCACAATCATTAACCAATTTTATGAATTTATATTTAATGTCGTTTTGCTGCTGAAATTGCACCATGCTTTTCTATTCCAAAATAATTGTGTAGTGAATACCATTCCCATTTTTTATCTAGAGTATTCAACATTATACACATATAACTCCTTTATTATGGACTTCTGTTTATTTATTATACCCTCATTTATTTTAAAACAAAATATTATGATGAATGAATCCATGTTATGGGATCTATGTGGGACACTTATACATGATAATGAAAAAAAAATTATCGGTGTGCTAAGAATTATATAGAACATCAATGCATTGGGTAATGTATATTATCACAATACATAATGTTGGGATATTGTTGTACCTAAATCCATTATGGGACTTTTTATTCCATGAGGTCTTGGTGGGTTTAGAATTTACCTATGTTTATGATGTAATGTTTTATGTTGTTGCCACATTTTCCATGTTGTGATTACCATATTATACCATGCCTTATTATTCATGTTATATTTATCCCCTACTGATATTGCTATTTTAGAACATGTATTATCTTCTTCATATTATTCCATGTTTATCCCCTTACTATTATTTATATATCACCCCTTTTCTTATATATTTCCCTAGGACATAAAATACAATTTTATGTTCTAAGGATTATTATGATCATGTTAAGGATGTTTTCAATAATGTTGTTGTATCCAATATAATAAGATAGTTATGTAACATACATAATTTAAAAAACACTAGAACTCTTTTTATTCAGGTTTTTATTAATTTTAATTCCATGTAATAAATAATGTATTAATATGTAATAAAATGTAAGGCTGTTATAGATTTAACATTAAATAGGAAAATCATATCTATTTTTACATAATTATTTTAATCTAATTTCTTCAAAACTCATGTTCTATTTTCTATAGAAACTATTTTATTATATTATAAAACACCCAATATATTAGAACATCCAAATACTACCCATTTTAAAGGAAATCACCTAATTCAAAATCATTATTCAACCACAGGGATTGTTAAACCAATCAATAAAGGATCCTTTTACAGTTTCTCCCACTGTTAATTGATATCCCAAAAAACTATTTAAAAATACTTTTCTAAAAGGGAAAATAAGAAAATAGTCAAATTTAACTTCCAATATGTAAAATATTTTATTTAAATACCTAATATATATAGTTTTTATATCTCCAAACATATTCCAAATAACCCCCATTTATCCAATGGTATATTAACACATATATTTATAAGTCATAATCTAAAGTAATATTATCACTTAGATCTAGTAGACTACTTTAGTGTTTTATGATCCATTTCAAATTCCACCATAAATATCATCCATAAAGAGTGTGATAACACACTGAAAATAATCAAATTCAACCATGAAAGTCATTATCCTTGATTTCAAGCAACCACATAATGATTCATACAGTCAATGGCCAACTCTTCTGACTCACTTATTGAAACGTGGGGGTTTTCAACAAAATTAAATGATGGGTACCCATGTACTTCATTTATCATTGAGTGTATTTCTACCAAATGATGAGTATAACTGTATAAATCATTTTTTTCTCATTAATATTCCTAAAAAATAGATAATGATAATGGATTCATATTCATGAAATAATACCCTCTCTTAAAACATCACTAATGTAGTTCAAGAATATAATATTTACCATAACAAACCATTAGTGAAAAAATTCTCATCCCATATAAATCTTAAACATTATAAAAAACAACCACCATCTTAATAAAATATTTTCCATTATATATATAATTATAAAATTTACACGTCAAAAACAACTTTCATACTAATACACATAAACATCCTAGAGTTTTACATGTTTTTTAAATAACTTGTTTCTTCTAATTTTATATTATTTTCATCATTTTATAAAATTTCCTTACATTAGTGACAATGAAGTTTAAATAATTTTAAATATATAATTTTAGATACCATAAACTAATTAAAACATTTTTTATTTTCAAAAAACCTATTGAGTGGTTTTTTAATTTAAAACATCAAACATTAAAAAAAGGAAAATACCAACTCAAATACAACAATTTAATAGACCCCTTCCATCTTAAAACACATTTGAAAAACTCGTTTTAACAAAATGATATCATCTATATGAATTTTCCTAAATTTATAAATCAAAAAATATAAATTTCAAAATAATTATCACAATAATTTTCAGTGAAGAATCCCTTGTAAAATAAATTTATTATATTATACAATAATGTTTCCTAAATAATCCATTGAATCCAAAACCACTTATAGGAAAACAAATCAGCACTATTTTAAAGAAATACAATATTATCTCACAATAAAAAAATTTTATTTTCTAATATAAACTCTATATAACCTAAAAAATCGTGGAAATGTTATTTTCAATCTTCAAATGTAATATAGATCTAAAATAATTTTAAAATACAACAAAAAACCATATTTATTAAAATATATATATTTAGAAAATTTAAATTTTAATTAAAAATCAAAAAAATATTAAATGTAAAACATATTTATTAAATTAGGACCAAAATTCAAATACCAATTGAAAATACCTAGATTATTTGATTCTAGAAAAAATATTTATAGAAAATCTAATACAAAACCCATGAATTTTCACGACATGTTAATTTAATTTCAAATTTTCAAACACAATCTCAAAAAAATTATGGTGATGATCTATGGAATTTGTGTTACTCACTGGGAGAGTAGGATGAAATTAGAAGAATAAAATAATTTAGTGGGCTACTTGCCACACATGGAAATGGAGTGAAGGCTAGTGGTAAATGTGTAGCTGGAGGAATTATATATATGTAAATTTATGTGAATATGTGTACATAAATGAAATTAATAAATGAATAAATTTTAATATATGTGTATTTTATTTAAAATAAGGTATGAACACTATATACATATTACAATATGGAATTTTTTAATGTAGATGATCTATGAGAGGAATACTAAACTTCAACTAGAAGGAATGCATATTATAAATTTATACACTGTATAATGTATAAATATATAGTTAATAAGTTGTGAATGTAGGATTTAAATGACATAAAATTAATAGTATGTTTTGTAATACAAATATTTGTAAACTATAATAGTTGTCCAAATTTTTTATATATGTGTTATTATTATTAATGAATCATAGTAATTTTAACTATACATATAGAACTAAAACATTTTAAATATAGAAATTTGTACATAAATGTAATCTCAGTGTTGAATAAATTTATTGAAATCCCATAATCTTGAGTGGAAGTGATTGAGATGAAAACTAACAGGCCAATACAAGAGAATGCATACTTGTTGAAGAACTATCTGTAGTGATCTATCTTCTAATGAAAAAACTCCCAGGTGTGTAACCACATGCGGTGAGTCTAAAACTACTAAATCCGACAATACTACCAACCCATTTATGTGGAATCTATGAGAATTAAAATTGGTTCAATAGAAAATGATGAAATGAAAAATAAAAATTTTGAATGAATGAAAATAAAACAAAAAAACTGGTAGTTTTCTTACATATAAAACCTTGTTCAGATTGAGAGGAATCTCTATCAGTAAATGGTGATGGATATGTCTGAATGAGATATATTAGATCCAATATTTTCCAATTGTTCTACTTTTTTCCCTCACCATTAGTCTATTATTAACTTCTCCATCAACAGAATGGTATAATTTCTTAAAATGATGACAACGACCATCAACACTGACAATAATGCATTGAAAATAATTTACATATTAATGAATTGAAATTTTTAATAATAACTTCATATTTTATTCAATATATTTTTCAAAAATAGTACAAAATTGATTTCATAATAAATTACCATATATTATATTGAAATAAATGATTTCTGAAATAAATAAATAAATAACATCAGAATAAAAAATAAAATATTTTCAAAAAAAATATAACAGATAAAAAATCATATTATGTATTTTAAGTATGAACATATTATTGTAAATTTAGATTGATAAAAATATATATGGTGAGTAATTAATTTTTTTAGAGAATGGTGGATGAATGATTTTGGATAACATACCACTTATTAGGGAAGGATAAAAAATTACATGATGTAGATATAAGATATGTAGGAGAAGATGTTGAGGCAGAGTAAAGGTGGAAAAACATGGATATCATGGATTCTATAACAACTCAAGTAAATAAATAGAAATAAAATGCATCATGTTAAATATAAAATACTCAATGTTAAAAATAGGATTTGATATTTTGAACATACAGTGGAATGTGTATATATATAAAAATATACTTCAAAATAATGTATAATTTTCAATATTAGTTATATATTGAATTAAATATAGAAAACAAATGCAGTATAAAATTTATTTTATGAAAAATTATGATATATTAAAATTAGATAAATTATTTCAAAATAAAATAGATAAAAAAATAAGGATAAAAAATATAACATTAAAAATAAATAAATAAATAATAGAACATATTGCCTTTTTAGTTTAATTTACCTAATTATTCTTGTTTTAATTTATCTATTTGGTTAATAATTTAAAATATTGAAGAATTAAATGATTAAAATTGGTATAATTTCATAAAAACATAAATTATATAAGGTTTAATTACATAAACAATCTACTATTAAGAGAGTAATTGATGAGTAATGTAATTAGATCATAATAATGACTAATAAAATCCATAGATATAATGTAATAAATTCCTGAGTCTTAATGGTTACCCATGATGTGATGGACCTAGGATTAAAAAAATGAAGAACTAGTAAAAAGAGTCACAAGTCTTAGAAAAAAAATTGATGTGAAAATAACTAGTTTATAGGAATTTATAAAACTTAGAAATAATTTTTACATGTAATTAGAGAAAAAAAATTCATTATTGGTGAAGAAAAATTGGATTATAAATTTGAAAAACTATATAAATACATAAATTTAAATAAAAATAATTATATAAAAATTACTTTTCCCAATAAACAAATACAGGTTTAATGTTGATTTTGAATTTTACGGAAACTCGTGATTAGATGCACGATAGAAAATAGGGCACCAAGAGATGATAAAAATCAATGTGCTTAGTTGTAGATCATAATGTGAGGATAGTAAAATAAATTGGGCCAAATAATTATATGCAATCTATAATGATGTCGATACCTTTGAAATGAAATACCAAATATAGAATGTTAATGTTAGGACATAGGACCATTAATGAATGGAAACATGTCATTTCATAAATAAAATACTTGAATAGTGAAGACAAATATGATTAGAAAAAAGGTTTATTTCATTAAAAATAAATTTGAACTAGAATAATTTTCAATAATAAATTTAAATGTAATATAAAATGATTCATTTTATAAAAACTCTAGTGTAGATGCATCATAGAAGATCTAACATTGAGAGTGTAATGGTAAAAAATACCAGGGACCGCTTGTAGATTGTAAAATGGGGATAATATAAAAGTATGAGTAAATAAAATATATAAAATCTATAATTATTTGGATAAATATATATGTAATATAAAATTCATGAGTCTTAATGGTTACCATTGATGTGTTGGACAAAATATTAAAAACTCAATAACAAAGATGAAAATGCACATGTTTTATAAACAAATAGTGAGAAAATTAATTTGTTTATAAGAATTTAAATAACATTATAAGAATTAATAAATGTCATTGTATAAAAACACTCTAATGGTGAAGATAGATAAAATTATAAACATAAAAAACTTACCTAAATATATAAATTTAAAAATAAAGTATTACCTAAGAATTTTTCTTAACAATGAAAAACTAGTGTTAAATGGATGAGATTTCATTTTATATAAATCAGAGGTCAGATGCATGACATATGATTTCGCATAGAGGGATGATAAAAATCGATCTTCTCAGTTGTAGATCAAATCTTAATGATAATTAAAAAATTTGGGCAAAACAAATTTTGGAAATCTTTAATGATACTGGTACATGTGATAGAAAATATAAAAATTTGATTATTAATGTGAGGAAATAGGACCATTAAAGAATATAAAAATTTTGTTTCATAAAAAACATGGTTAGAGAAGAAAATATGACTATAAAAAGATGAAATTACATAAACACATTAATTATCACTAGAAAAAATTATCAATGAACAATTGAGAAGAAATGGATGACATTTCATTTTACAGAAACATTATTTTAGATGCATCATAGAAGATTTGAAAACGAGTGTGGACTAGTAAAATTATATAAGGATAGATTATAAATTTTAACCTAAGTAAAATATAAAACATGAGTGAATCAAATATATAAAATCTATAAAAATCTTGACACATTCTTATTCAATAAAAAAAAGATCATGTCTATATAGGGATAAGTAGATAAAGCTGACGTTGAGGATTATAGGTAAGTGGAGGGGATAATAGATGGAGGGTAGTTGGAATAGGTCATTGAGGAGGGGGGATAGGTAGTGGTGGAGTCATAGGTATGGATACAGAGGTGGAGGTGGAGGTGGTGAGGTGGTCATTCGAGGATAAAAATTTTTAGGGGAAGATGGATTTTGATTTTTGAGACATGTATATCCAATATAAAAATTCATGGGTCTTAATGGTTATAGTTTATGTGATGCACCGAAGATTATAAAATGAAGAAAATAGAAAAAAGACACATGTTTTAGGAAACAATAAATGTGAGCTATAATTAGTTTATAATAATTTAAATAACTATAGATGAATTGACACATTTCATTAGAGAAAAATTATATGAATGGAGATGAAAAATAATATTATAAATTTGATAAACTTCTTAAATACATAAATTTCAATAGAAATAATAACTTAAAAATTCTGATTACCAATGAACAACTAGATGTCAATGGATGAGGTTTAATTTAATAGAAACATGATATTAGATACATGATAAATTATCTGGCACTAAGGAATGATAAAAATCAATGTCCTTAGTTTTACATCCAAACTTGAGTATATAATAAAAAATTGGGGGAAACAAATATATTAAATCTATAATGATATTGAAAAATATGATATGAAATATACAAAATCAATTGTTAATGTGAGGATATAGGACCATTGATGAATTGAAAAATTCCATTTAAAAATACAATAATGGTAAAGAAAAATAGAGTTAAAAATATGGGAAATTACCAAAAAAACATATATTTATAATGGAATAATTATTGATGAATAATTGATAATTAATGGATGAGGTTTCATTTTACGGAATCTGTAGTTTAGATTCCTCACAAAAGATAGGATAATGAAATTGTAATGGTAAAAATTTACAGTTCTAGCATGTAGGTCATTAACTAATGAAAATAAAAATTATAGAAAATAAAATATATAAAATATATAATTATTTTGATAAAAGTATACACTATATAAAATGTGCAATTTATATATCATCATAAGGAAATAGAACCAATGAAGAATATGATAGGTAAGTAGTGGGGATCAAAAGATGGAGTCAAGCAGAAATGGGAGATGGAGAAGGATGGGGAAAGTAGAGGTGGATTCATAGGAGGGGCTTCAAAGGTGGTGGTGGATGTGGATATAGTGAGGTTACGAGTTTAGGATATAGATGCGGAGGCGGATAGGAGACAAGGAAGTGAGATGGGGATGAGTAGTGGATTTAGTGATTCATGGCGTTGAGGTGGAGAGGTGGAGGTAGTGATGTCATGGTAGAGTTTCTGATAACAAGTCATAGGTTGAGACGGTGAGGCAGAGTCAGGGATGTATATAGGAAGATGAATATGTGCTACGCGTGAGGATGAATCCAATGGATGATGGAATATGCATATCATGAGGGGATTTTTAAAGGTTAAAACTCAACCACAATGATAAATAAATGGGAGTATCCATTGGAATTTCAATTGATGCAGTTCCATTGAAAGGGACGAGTCATTTGCAGAGGAAAAATGAATCATATGAAGTGATGAAGAAGGGTTTGTAGGAATGGAATAATAGAAGGGGAATTATAGAAATATGGAAACCATGGTAGAGATAAAGACTGAGGTGGATGATGAGGTATAGAAAGGGAATGAGGAAGAGTAGGAGATGAAGGTGTAGGTGAGGAAGGATGGTGATAGAGGTGATTTAAGAGGGTGGAAAGAATTATGAGGTGGAGATCAAGGTAGATTTTATAGATTATGTGGATTTAGTGGAGACAAAAAATAATCTTGGAGGAGACACTGAATAGAAGTTGTGAAGGAATCAGGAAGAGAGGGTAGGAGGATACGTTATCCAAAAAATTTAGGTGATTCTACATAGAAAAAATAAAAACATTAGTATATATAAAAGATATATGACTATGGTTTGATAATAGATGTATAATAATACAATAATCATTATTCAGGAGGTTAGAACATGTATAAAGAAAGATGAGACTTGAGGTACGAGATTTTTGTCTCACTTTTACAACAATGATACAAATTTAATATTCACCACTCATATAGTTTTTGGGTTGAATATACAATAATTTTGACAATTTATATTATTAATATCATTATTTTCACAATTTTTAATGTTTCAATAGATTTTATTCCATCATTAGGATTACAATTCAAAAGTAACCAATATGGTATAGGAATTTTTGTTACAATCACATTATTTGTTGAGATTATTTATGATTATGCTTTTTATATTAAAATATTATTATATATATCTCATGAAAAAATTAATTTTCTTCTCCTCTTGTTATTTATGTATATCACAGATATTACATAATTTTCCCCTCTTTATGTTCCAAAGATACCAAAAAATGATTTTATGGGAAATTGATATTATTTATTTATTTTATTGAAATTTCTTTCTCATCCATGTATATGTTTTCTAATAATGATTTGAATATTGTTTCTACTCTTCACCAATGATTTTTAATTTAATTTTATCCATTTTTTAATAAATTAATTAAAATTAATCTTCTTGTCATTTTCCAAATGAGGTATTTTTGACTTTTTATGAAAATGTGAAAAAAAATTGTTTGTTTAAAGAATGAATTGGTTTTTACTACTATCATGACCAATTAATTATTTTAATAATCATTTACATGTTTTTAATGTTTTTAATGAAAAAAAATTCCTTACTATTTATGAAATTTGTAGCTTTTATATAAATTATTTTAAATTGAAAATGATATTTTCCACACACAAAAATTATATGTGTTCATTAAAAAAAATTCAATATAATATTAATTTTCTTAATATTACTTAATCTTTACTGGGGATATGATCCATGGATACTTTATTTATTCGTTCTCTAGATTTTTTACAATTATGTCTAAAATATGTAAATGAAACTAATTTATTTCCTTATGTTTATTCAGTGATGAAAATTTTATGATACCTATTTAATTAAATGGGTTATGCAATGATGAATGATTTATGATCTTGTAGAAAAAATATGTATGATTTTTATAATGTGTTGGGTGAACCATAAGTTATATATACCACTAATGCATTGAGTTATGATTAATGTTCTATGAGCTCAAATGGTACATGTGAAGTTATCCCATACCAAACTTTTGTACACATTAGGTTATTATAAGCCCAAAAGAGGATATATGGGAGGTTCTTCCAAGCTGGAAGTAGGTACATGGGTGGTTAGACAAATATTAACATGTTTTCAATTATTTGGTGGGTATCCTATAACTTTGATTTTCAGTGCCTTTGTGTCTGTCACAAAGTTATGTCTTAAGCCAATGTCATGACCTAATGGATTATGTACATGGATTATTTTTGGATTCGTTCCTTATAAACTATCACAATAACTTCCATGACTCATGATTATGATATAATATATGAAGGGTATAGTTTTCAAGGGTCATGATCATATACACATACCCTTATGCTCAAACTACGTTTTATTGGTCATTGATGTCCTTTCTGAGTATACGATCTCTCCTATTTTTAGGTTTCCTTTCCATATGTTATAAAATATGGAATTTTGAATGATTTATCTTAGAATGGTTCTAGTTAGGAGGAAACTAGTTCTATACTATTTAGTTCCCTTTTTTATCAGTTGTTTATCTACGCATGATTCCATATATAGTAAACCTTTATGGTCCTCAAGCATGTTTTTTATAATGAAATTAATATTCTTCTACTAATACGTATTATATATGTATATAAATCATTGGTCACTATACAAATGAAGTGATGGTCTAGGAAATATTATCACTCTTTTTTTTGAAAGACATTTATGACAAGCACATGTTTGTACCTCTATTAACCATACCCTTCTTCCTTCACCTGATAAATACATTTCTTTTTTGAAGTACATACCTCTTAGTATGCCTCTAAAACATTTCTCGTGTTATATAAATATTAATGTAATCAAGATCTTCCCTCATAGATAACTACCACTATAAAAAAAATCAATCTTCTTGTCTATTTTGAGAATTAGATCTCCCAACCATCCACTATAGAAATGTAGTGATAACTACTTTCATACCTTTTCACTATGAACTTCTCTCTAGAAGATCAATAAAAGTGTCTCTATGGATGATATAATTATGATAATATATAATTATACATATTTTTATTATAAAACCATTTTTCCTGATATTTTTGGTAAATCTAACTTTCAAAAAATCATTATATCTAAACCACCTTCTTTTACACCCTCTAAATGGCATGGTGCTTCTAGATCTATCATGATTCCAAAATTCATCATAAAATCATCTTCTAATCATTCATTCTGGTTAACCTTAACATTAAATGACACATTTATTTCACCATAACATTATACTAGATTTGGATCCTTCCATAGTATATCTTCATTAATTAATTTTTTTAATTGTAATTAATTTTTAATAGTCAGTGTCCAATAGTTCAAATCTAAACTCTTTATCTCCATGATAAATAAAGAAAAACTCTTAAGACATTGAATCTAGATTTTCTCATTCCTTGTAATCCTCATGGATATAAGTGATTTCCCAAAATACATTGAGTTCATATATATCTACCCTCCTTCCTAACTAAATGATATTAGGAGGTTTCTGTTTGATTTTAGATTATATACCTACATTGATTAAGTAACCCACACAATTAACTACCTCTATCCAAGTCACCTTAGGGAGCCTCAAATAAATACTCATGATTCTAACCTTCTACACTAGTGTATGTTCCATCATAAATACAAATATATTGTGTTTTGGAGTCCCTATATCTATAACTTCAAACAGAATCTGCTTCTTCCAAAAATAAAACATAAAAAAAACTCTTCTTATTTAATCTCTCCCATGGTCTATTCATAAGTACTTAAACATTTATCCGAACACTTTTTACACAATGTACCTCAATCAAAAGATTATTCTAAGTCCATAATATTTTTTATTCATGAAGTAGAATAAAACATTCCATGTGAAAACAACATAAATTTCACATAAAAGAGTGATCCTCTAAGAGAATTCACTAAACCTTGCCCAAAAGAATCCATGTGTACTAAAACTAACTTCCATTTCATTGGAACCTTCACATGTGTCATAAAATACACCATTCCATGGTTCCTATAGGTAAAATATTTTCAAATTTCATTTTAAATGTTATCAACCACTAACATACCTCTTTAGTGATGATATTCATATGTTTTTCTTTAAGATTCAATATATAGTGACCAAAAACGTTTTACATATATTATTTCATTAATTTTAAAATAAATAACCATTAATAGAAAACATGGATCAAAATAGACTAGTATCATTTGAGGACATAGATCATAATACATCTAAAGAGAATAAAAACATGAAACCAGATTTTATTCTCCATACTGAAATATTAAAAGTATATGAGATCCTGAAACTATATAAGATAACCTAGGGAAGATATATAAGAAATGGGTGAGCTGAAAATCCCAATAATGGAATAAAAATTAAAGGAAACATAACATGGAAGTCAAAGGTATAACATGATCTCATAAAAGATAAGGCTCATCAGTAATCACATAGGAGAATAATATAAAGATTATTGTATCATTTGATCATAGAAACATTGAATATTTGGCAGAAATATATAATGTGGTGTAAACATGAGTCACGTATAACTACCCATACAACATCTTATGGTAGACAATATCCCATAATGGATTAGTTTTACTCATTAATACCAACCATAACATCTCATGAATTTTTTTACTCAATTAATTAGTGTTATATATGAGCACATCCATCATAAAATTTTCTTTATTTATGTGTTCCAAAAAATGGTAATCAATTATAATAATTACCCATAAAAATAAAATGGGTTTTATAATCCTTCCCCATATTATAATCAAAGAAAATATCATAATGATATAATTTGAGAAATGAATTTAAGGAATGCATTACCCCATTAAAGAATGAGAGAAAAATCTATTTATATATATACATTAGAGATATAGATATAAAATTTATAAATGTTCAATATTTTTAATGATATTGAGATATAAATTGAGTATGAGAGTGAATGGTCGTAACCTGAAAAAAATGGTAGTTCAAAGAGATCCCTTAAATGAAGCCTGAATCATGAAATTAATTCCCTATATTCTTGAATAATAAACTAATGTTAATTATATATTTTCTTGATAACATTTTTATTCATTTTATTTTATTTTTTACCATTTCATATTTGATTAACTAGTCAATTATCTTCATGACAGACAGTTTGAAGATATTTAGCGCATATGTCCAAGATGACATTGGTAGGATTACTATGGTCATAGTGTCTGTTATTAATTTTTTTATAGATTAATAACAATTAAATTATTAAATTATTTATACATCAATTATACTTTTAAAAACCAATAATGAAATATGGTTTTAAAAAATGAACTATGCTATGATCATGGAGATGGTAGATCTTATCTATGCATTAGTAACATTTCAAATTTTAAATGATCTTATAGAATGAAGATAAGTCTTATGTTATTTATAAATACTTTTCATTATTTAAAAAATATAATATTATATCTTTAAATACACATATATATACCATCCATGTGATTCGGTAATAAAAAACGAATTACACCGCTTTGTTGAGGGGCTAATCTACATGTACACATGAACGAAGTAATTATTATTCAGTGAAGGGAAAAGTAAGAAAATATATGATATATTATATCTAAAGAACATTAAATATGTCATGAATATAATATAAAAATGTTAAATCTATTATCATATAATATTATGGGAGGGGTGATGGAAAACGAACTATATCATTTCACGAGACAATAGTCTTCCATACACATGAATGATGGTTTCTTTATTTTTTGATATAAAAGGATATGGTTTTGGGATTTTAAATTATCTTAATAAAAAATAATTATATGGTAGATACTGGGTTTATTTTATCATTATGGTTTAACAATATTTTATGGATGTGGATGAAGTAATAAAACAAAACACTCAGTTGAGAATGATACCTCTTTTTCGGACAACCTCTTTATGTGGGAAAAAATCATAATAGGGAGGGTTTTATATTCATAAAAAGTATTCAAAAATTTGTTGTGTGGTGTTTGGAATTTAATTTGGTAGGTATTTAATATGTAAATTTATTTTGTAGTGTGAAGAGAATAGAATAGTAGGTTCCCTTTTAAAATTTAGGAGAGTGGGACTCTTGTAATTTGTCAATGTTTTCAATTAATGACATGTAATGTTCTTGGAAAGAAGAATCCAAAATGGACCGTCAAAAATAATATTTTATATATGGTTAATATATGTCCAATAAAATGACATTAGACATTTTTAGGCCATTTAAACCCTTATCTCTTTAGTTTAACTAATGATAAAGTTGTTTTATCATTAACCGTTGTAATAGATTTTTACAATTTTTACTATTTGTCATAAATAAAAATTATATTCAACTTATTATAAAATATTATTAATCATGTTTGAAATTATTAAATAAATATCAACATATTTAATTCACATAGTTGGAATAATTTAATTTATAATTAAACAAAAAAATAGCGACGAAAAACCCTTTTTCTGGGTAACAGCTTCTATGTTTTTCATGTATGTATCGATTTGGTAGTTTTCATCCTTATACATTCATTATTATTAAAAATATATAAAAATTTTATAATTATAAAAATATAATATTTACTCATTATATACATATTTATATTCATCCATAAAAGTTCAATATTGAAAAATGAATTACACCATTTTGGGAGATGATATGACATAGATATGCATGAACTTTGTTCCCTTTTTTGATGGATGGGAAAAGATGATGGTAAATATTAAAAAATGTTTTAAGAATAATGTTTATATCATAGATATCTTATTTATTAATTAAATATATTCTTTTTTACCATCAATGTCTAAATAATATTAAAAATGCATCACATCACTTTGTGGAGGAGGTAGTCCACACATACACATGATTGATGTTATCATTCTCCAATGTATTGGAAGTTAGGAAGGTATATGTTATATGATAATAAAAAATTATAATTATGTCATAATTGTAATATAATTATGTTAAATAAATAATTTTATTCATCCTTGCGAGACAATAATGGAAGATTATTTAAATATGTTCATGAGGTAGCAGTCCACCGTACACACGATCTACTCTTTCACTTACCATTTGATGAAGAGGAGATTAATGTAGGATAAAAAAGTAACATTATAAAATTTAATTATATTGGAGATACAGATTTTATGATTTCGGAATATTGTTTTTTGATTTGAATGAAGTGGAAGAAGAAATTAAATGAAAAAAGATGTTCAAGAACTGTACCTCTTCTCAGGAGAACCTATTTATGTTTATAGCTAAACCCTTATTTAGAGGGTTTCATCATAATAAAAGTACTCTTTGAAGGATTTAGGGATTTAAGGAAAGGTATTGGTCATGTTTTGGTCGAATCAAAAGGATTTGGATGTGTGAATAAGAGAGGATACGTGGATCCTTATTATAATTTAGGTGAGTGGTACACTTGACATTTTCCAAAGTTTTCCAATAATTCCATGTTACATTCATGGTAAAAAGGAACCAAAAATTAGTTATTATCGAAAAATAAATGTTTTAAGGTTGATATATGTACATAAAAAGTAATTTTATAAGTATTTAGTTTATTTTAACCCATATCTTTCTATTATAACCCATAACAATCATGTTTTAACATTAACCACGGTAATTAATTTTTAATGTTTTTATAATTAATTAATTCCAAAAATTAAGATGAACATGCTAACTATTATTAATTAGGATTATTATAAATATTTTATTAATTATAAAAAATTCAATTAACATATTTTGAATAATTTAATAAAAAAAGTAGACCTCCAAACATGATGAAAAAGCGTTTTTCCAAATAAAACACATTCAAAAGTATAAAGAATATTTATATAAAAATTTAATATATAATTGACCCAAATAAAATTAACATTATTAATAATAATATAATTTAACTAATTTTAATTTCAAATCTATATGAAAAAATTAAAATTCTATATGAATTAACTAAAAAAATATATTTTTAATAAAGATCAATATTTTTCACTATACGTCAAAAAATTATTATTTTCAAAAATTCCACATAAATTAACTCTAATATAATATTAGAATTTTGATTTTAAAAATGAATTTATTATGTAAAATAAATTTTTTAAAAGTGATAAAATTAATTTTAATAAATTTTCACTAAACAAGAAGAAATCGCCTTGTATAACAAAAGTCGTTTTTATAATAAAACTGGATTTATTACTATCTCATTCCTAAAAAAATATTTGATGAATAAAAAAATATATTTTTTTACATATTATATATAAATAATTATAATTTTATTCATAAATAGTGATTAATTAAATTTTTTAAGATGAAACACATTACACACATAAAAATTGTTTTTAAAGAAAATCATTACTTATACTTTTTAATGCTTTTTATTTTCATTTATATTAAATTGATTTTAATTGAATTTATTTTATACATGTATAAACCTTATAATATTCGTATATTTTTTAGTAAAATACATACCCTCAAATATATTGAGTTTGTAATAATGGTATACTATATAACAGTTCATTTAGGATAAAGGTTGCGTGTATTGCAAGATATCGATGAAATTAAATTTATTCAAAAATAGTTCACTAAATTTCTGGTAGTTAAATGTTTTAAAGAACATGAATATATTAAAAGTGTTAATTGTGGATGTTTTTCAATTACTTCATAATGATCATATTTGTGTGAGGACCACACCTCATTATTGATCCATTGACAAGGAAATATTCATAGAACAACAGGTTGGATTCACAGATTAAAAGAACTATGGATTTATGTTCTAACTCAATTGTATAAATTATACTTTGATAAAATCTCCAAGAAATTGGAACCAAAATTTTAATGACTTCATGATGAATTATAAGTCATTATGGATGAATTCTATTCATTACGATTACTGAACATAGTGTTGTGACGGGAGTTTCATTATACTATGTCTTGATATATATCAAATAATGAATATGGGTTTATTAATGGAAAGAAACAATGATATGAATGTTGATATTTTGGATCTTTCAATATTAAGAGCCATAGTATGGAGTAAAAAATATTGGGTATGTGGATAATTAGTTATTCTTTTTCTGTTATATGGTACACAATCAATTTAGATTATGTTGGGAAGGTGGTGAGTTATTTGACATGAGTGAGGTGAAACTGCTGACACACCCTTGGTTGAAATTTTCAAACATATGAAGGAGAAGTCATTATGAATGGAAGATGAGTTAGAGTACTTGGTGAAGGTTCCATGTAATGACATGAAATTTTATAAATAAAATTCCCATTATGATTTAATGAAATGACTTGTTATGTATTATGGTTATAGAAAACACATGCACTTATTCAGATTTATTTAACCTTATCAGATGTAAAAGACCATTAAGCATCATAACTATTGATAGTATATCTATAAAAATATGATTACATTATTATTATAAATATATGGTGTTAATAAATCCCATTAACATAGACAAAGGAAGTGATAACCTAAAACAATAATTTCATACCCTATGAAGCATACATACCAGAGAATCTAATAGGGGTACCATCCCTGGGATTATCTAATTACAAAGTCCAAGATCACATCCAATAAATTTGGAATGAGAAAAACTATTTATAGGAAATGTTCAAGGACATCGAGATCAAGACCCAAACCATAAATGCTAAACCACCCAATTAAAGTCTCACTGTCTCGCACATTAGTCTTAGGGAGTTTTCCAGTGTATTAAATGGTTATTTAACAAGATCCTAATAATATAAATATAAATATTGTATATAAGTTTTAATATTTTGTTATTTCACTATTGTTAATTTATAATTTATTGGACATTGATAAAATAAAACAAAAACTGTATTTTTAATTAATATTTAATTTGAATTAAGATCTTTATTTTAATGAATTTATTTAAATTTGAAATAAATAATATCTTATTAAAAAAACTATTAAATAATTATTATTAAATATAAGTGATCATATTATTTTTATGATGTCAAATATAATTTTAATAGGGGTCTTGAAAACTATTATTATCAAATAAACCTAACATTTCTCAATAAATACCGATTCTTATTTTAAAAGTAAAAATCTACATATTTGAAAAATTATTTTCATAACATTATTATCATTATTGGAATTATAATTTTTAAATTCTTATTTGGGGAATTTTTAATAATATTCTCAGATATTTGAATTTTCAAGTAAAAATTAAATTATGTATAAATATATGTTGTGTACAATGACATAATAATTAATCTAAAGTGTTTTAATAAATACTCTAAAGGGTATCCATGAAAAAATATACGATTTACTGTTAAAATAATTTTTTATGTATATATTATTTATTTTATAAACCCTTTATCAATCATCTAATACCAATATTATATTTTATGGTTTTGCAATCATTTATTTAAGAGTATGGCTCACTTCCACATCATCAAGGAGGTTATTTTGTTATTTTTTTCCATTGGAATTATAAAATAATGAAAAAATCTACCCATTAGTATAAAATAATGAAAAAACAATGGGTTGTTTTATAGGTTTTGTTATTTTATTATGTAGAGTCAAAAACCTCAGTTTAAGAAATAATAAAGAATTCCGCTATCGTTTCCTTTATAAACCAACCCAATATACAATTTCTCTTCTCTAAAAATAATTTTATAACATCCTTAATACACTATCCCCTCATTATATACCTTCCATGTTTCTCCCAAGCACTCAAGAAGGTCTGCTCATATATTTTGAATCACACTCTCAAGGGTTGTGATCTTCCCCTATCTTTTTTATTCAAGAAACTCCTTAAAATTATGTTGTGTAATCCATATTTGGTCATATTATTATATGTTTATACATATGCCTCCATAAATTAAAATTTATTTATTAATGATTATAAACCATTTTCATTATCATTAATCCCCCATGAACCATTATGTAGACATACTGCCATGCCAAAATTTTGTAATGGATCCTTTCCTTCTCCTCATTATTCAAGATTCTTCATTAAATTATGTCCTCTATTTCTGAATCCTAATATTTGGATACAACACTTAATGTAAATATTACTATCCATTTGATGTACATATGATTATATTCTCCTATATCTCTCATCAACCCTTTCTTATGATTCATTAAGTAGCATTGTTATGCTGGAAAAAGTTTAGATCAAATTTTAATGTTAAAAAAATTATTAGTGAATACCCATACCAATTTCCTATCAATGGTGTTCACCTTTATAAACTTATACTTCTTTAACTAGGTAATTTCATGTATTTAATTCACACTCCATGATCATGGAATATAATATGAGGATAAATGATTCCATGTTTTTTTATCTATTTGTCACAATTAATCATTAGAATGAAATGAATGTGACGGGTGCACCAAAAATTATATAGAACTCCAATTCATTAGTTAATTTTTTATTCTCATGAGGCATCATGGAAGGGATTAGGGAGTGAACCAATCCATCATGATAATTTTCTGATCATCATGTATTGGATGTCATCCTTGAACTATGTTTATGATTCAATGTACTAAGTTGTTTCCACATTTCCCTTGTTTTTCTTAAGTTATCATGCTCTATCATGCCTCATTATTCATGTTTATTAATCTCATATCATTTATTCCCTACTTATATGCATATTGTCTAACATGTATTAATTTATTCATGTTATTCCATTTTTATTACCTTACTAGGATTTATATATCACCACTTTCCTATGTATGTCCCCTTGTTATCTTATGGAATTTAAGGATGAATGATTAATATGATCTTGTTAAAGATGTTTTCAATAATGGTTTTGTATTCATTATATTAATTTGTAATGTAATTGTTGGGTGCCGAAAAAATTTCAATGGGAATTGGAATTATCCAAGAAATATGGAAAGCGAAGGAAACCAAACCAAAGGAAGAATTGATGAAAAATATAGAAAGTATATAAAAATCAAAAAATAAAAATAAATCATCCATGGAGGACAGTGGTTTTGAGCATCCCCATAGAGGAAAACAATGAATCGAATGGTTTATAGAAGTAAGGTGATGTTAACCGGCCCCATGAATGTCTTCATTCGTGAATATTAAGAGGAGGATTTTACCCCATAGACCAAATTTTTTTGCAAACCCAAAATGGTTTGTGGAAAAGATGATCAAATGAACCACCCAATGAATGAAATGAAGTCATTTATATATCTAGGGTGGTTATTTATTCCTCTATGAACCATTAACCCATGATATCTTCTAACCAAGTCATATGAAATCTGATTAAAAAACATGGTTCTCTCCAAAAGCAGGATCAAGAACTCATTTAAAGAACTGCCTTCACCAATATCTATTGCCCATATCCCCTATAAATAAATCTCTAAGGGAACTGAAAAAAGGGAAGGAGAATCTCAGAAGAACACATAGACTAACATAGAAATTGTTTCTGGATTTTTGAGGGTTGACTAATCGATGATCGAAGGAGAAAAGTGAAATTTCGTGATGGTTACCCATAGGTAAAAACCTCACTTTGTAGCATTAAGAACCTCACCATGTAGCTTTATAAAAAAGAACATAACTTAAAATTAGCATTACGCAAACCAAGAATTCCTCATAGGCATACTCTCAAAAATGAGGTAAACCATTTCCTTCATCAAAAACATCAACCCCATGTACCTACACGGTACACAGATGGATCTCTATCCCACATACCCAAATCATATGTGGGAGAAAGTCGATCCCATGCAGCGTCATTATAAATTGGTGGAACATGGCCTTGTGTATCTAGATGCTACACGAATCCCATCCAGGTCCACATACCACCATGTTATGTGGATGGACTCCCTAACCATGGAACAACATGTTATGTGGAGAAGACCCCATCCTGAGCGATATCATACCAGGTGAATGGGGGGATAACAAAAGGAGTTCCACTTTTCAGCCCCAATCATTTCCTTTCATCGCATCAACACCTCCAATGTAATCTTCTTTGAAAACCAGTATGATGGCTCCAAGATAAGGCCTTTATAAAAGCCTTGAGAGCCATATGATAAGACCATTGGGAATATCAGTGCACCTTTTTGATTTTACATTCCCATGGTAAGTAGAGTCATGTCAGTTATTCCAAAATTAGGGCGAACCTCTGGAATGGTTGTAAGTTTACATTCCCATGGTAACATGGGGCCCAACCTTAGGATGATAACTCAAACCTCCCCACTATGGGTGGGAATAGAGTGTATAATTCATTCTATTCCTTTTTATGTGGAGAAATATCCTTCCCACATGAAACTAATTTCATGGAAGTCCCAGTAAGGTAAGACTCTAGACATTCATGCAGTATGTCACATTTGTGCTCCTCTCTACCTCTTCTTAGGGTATATATGGATTGGTAATCAAATATGACTATCCATTATATGAAAATAAAAGAGGTGACAAGTGAAACTAGAGATCTTTCACTATCTCTATCCTCCATTAGGCCTCGATTCCATCTATATTTATCTGAAATATTACACGCAATCATCAGATCCATCGCCTCCTCTTTTTTCTCATACCGAGTATGACTCATGTTGGATTAGAGTTGGGGTGGAGATCATGAATTCCACATAATTCCAAATCATTGGCCACCATGATGGTTAATGCTAAATAAAATCCAAAATTATAGGAATATTTGAAGGTGTAAACCCTAATCTTAATAAAATCATGGGCCTCCTCAATGTTGTAAGCCCTAGTAAAATCCCAAAAAATGGGTCTCCTTGAAGGTGTAAGCACCAACATAAACAAATATATGAGGTATATAGATTCCCAACTAATTGGGATATGTAGGAAGCCTTCCTAAGGTCCAAACCCAACATCCAAATCACGTTAATGTTTTTCACACCAAATCCCTTGTAGGGTTACATCTACCTAGATGAACGTATATCTTTCGGGTATCTTGGGCTACTTCAGTGTCAGTCCAAATATACCATTGACTATGAAACATTTCACTTATTTTTCCGTGTCTCATGATGTTAAAATTCATTGATGGCTCCTCATCACTGGACCATAAAAGGTGACGTGTTCAATATAGAGACATTGAGCTGCATGGGTTCTGATTCCTCTCATGAGAATAGATTGGAATCCCATATCTTGGGTTCGATCATGACATCAAAATAGCACCCTTCCCCTGGATGAAGTTCAACTCTAAAGATCCATCCCAAATGGCTTAAAACAATAATTTTTTGATGTAATGTTGACAACATCCTTGATGTGTCAATAAAAGGGTAACATTAGTAAAGAACCCCATATACATACAGATGATATCAAACCCATTCATAATCAATATTAGCTACTCCCCTGATGATATACCTTGGACTCATGCTTGGGAATGAACCACAATTTCCATAAAATTTGAATATTGTTTAAATATATAAGATTTATCTAGAATATAATAGTTCCCCTAAAAAATGATGTGATCCCAAGTTCCCATATTGTGGACCAATGTAGGTTTTCTAAGTGTCATTGTATAAAAAAAACAATGTGATCTGGCCTATAGAATTAAGGACAATGAATCATGGATACGAGAGAGATTGGGTGTTTCTGACATCACTAATAAACCTATTTAAGACCATCAACGATTTTATAACCAAGACCAACAACTGTAATCCCATTTCCCCTTTGAAATAAAACCAATGGGATACATATATATATCCACACCCCCATCTAGTTGAAATCCATAATGTCCTTTTCCAAATCTAAAATTGAAAAACTGTTGTGAATCCTTTACCAAGGTGGAGGTATCACCCAACACAAGCTCCTTTCACATCCAAAAATAAAGAGGGAAAATAAATCATCAATTATGCATGTAATAAGAAGACAATAATTTAACGAGGTTTATATGACTGAGCTTACCACATATATTGAAGGTCTTTAGATAAACCTTCAATCTAATGGCATCAACAATGTTCTCAAAGACACACGTGATGATCAACACACCAACCAGGTCTTCCATGAAATAGAGGAAGTAATCACCCAACTAGATTCTTCAATGCTGGGTTTTGAACACACTGATTAGGGAGTACCACCAGAATTGTACTCTCCCTTTGCTGGAGGCTGCAAGACAGGCCCTCTAGTCAGTGAAATCTCATCAACTACTGCTTCAACTATGGTCAACATTCTAGAAGACGACAGCCATAATAGAAACCTCTAATAATTTTAGGAGCATGTTCCTAGAATGATAAAACATGTAACTCCCTTATATTATAGAGGTAGATGAGGTCATCATCCAAGACTACATACCAACTTCACAGGATCCCCGCTCAAGGTCCCCTATCGGGAGACATCACTGAAAATGTTGCATGAACTATTATCCTCACCTCAAGGATGAGACCTCTCCCAAGACCCTTATTTAAGACTCATAGATACATTTCTCATGGGCTACTGCTAGAGGTTATGAACATACCATCAGGAACATGCCATCACCCTGGCTCCTGAGGATGTGATCTTCAATAAAAACATGGTGAACACTACCAACATACGTACATTATGGCTACTTTAACTAAATCACATCACACATCTATGGTATAAGATCATCAAAAATTCATGTTCATGAAAATGATCACCGGACATGCCATGGAATCAGAGTGGAAAATTATATGGAGATGCTAATTCCTACCAATGAACAAGAATCCCTTCAATTTAAATTTGATGGAAACTAGCTACAAGAAGGAAAAAATTCCTACTAATTCCATTCAATACCACTACCTAAATTTGGAGGAAAATAGATATGGGTATAAATACTACCCTTCTGACATATATGAATCCCAACAGTCAAATATGATCATAAGAAAATATAAGTAGAGTCAAATTCCTACAGATTCATACAAAACCCATTAGACAAATAAATCAACAAACAGGAAGATGAAAATTCCTTGTTGTGAATATGAATACCACCGGTCAAATACAATGACAATAAGAGAAAACACTTTGTGTACTCCATCCATAAATAAGGTTTGGACTCATTCCCCGACCCTGACATTGGAGAACTGCCAGTACTGACTAGTAGAACATAGAGGACTGGAGCAGGACCTGCTCCATCATAGGAATTTTCATACGTACTTTTTCTATCTAAATATGTATCTCAACACATCCTAGAAATGATTATGGGTCAAACATCAATTCCAAACCATATCCCAAAAACATGTCATGATGTACTTACATCTGTGGATATCACGAGGAGTTTAGACAACAACCCCATCTCCCCACGTGGGGTGACTCGCCCAAAAAAAATATGGTCACCCTAGAGTGGACATGCATCCATGTTCCAATCTGGGAGTTTGGTCATCCATATTTTACAATGAATAGACAACCATATTAGGATCAAATACCCATTCCAACTGGGGGATGTCGATCCACTGTGGTGGCCACTCCAACACTGGCATATATCCCTACCAAAACACAATATTTCCATCAGTATATCTTTAAAATATCATGGGAACCAATAAAATAGGAAACAACTTTTGAAGGCTGTTACCAACAACAAACGTCCCCAATTGGATACAAGAGAGCGCCAAGAAATTAAATGATCCAAAAATAGTTGGAAAATGAATAGAACATTCATGACCCTTCTAAAATGGAAGATGGAGTTCTTGAATATATAAAATATTTGATAATGGATTCTTAGGATCCTATAAACCCATTACCAAATTATGGGAGTGATATTTGCTGTTACAAAGGTCCTCTGCACAACATTATTTCCAACAGCTCTAAATGACCTCATCAAAGAACACACGAGGGATTAATTCATGTGTAACAAATGATCAATAATGAGATCCCATCTCATGATGATGGTCATGACAGCCTTCTATGTGAATAGAATACCGAATAACATGAAGGCACTATCCTTGTTGTTATTCATCATGATGTTCCTCCCTTGGGTAAACACTGTATAAATTCTCTCAGTAGTCAGACATCATGCAATGGTGGTTATCCCCAACATGATTGAAGTCACTATAATGGACCTATATACAATAAAATCAAGCACAATGAAGGCCATTTTCACATTATAATCCATCCTGATGGTCCTCTCTAGGATGCACAGTGCATATATTCTCCCTAAGAACAAAAATATTAACATAATGGTAGTCCTCTCAATGGTGGAAGTCACTATAAAGGACATCCCATAATTAAATCAAGAGGCAAGAAGGGCCTCCCCTCACAAAATTCAATCCTGAAAGTCCTCCCATGGAAGAAATCTATATAAATTCTTCCTATGAGAAAACACAAGATAGTAATGGTAGCCCTCACCGTGGTGGCAGTCACTACTATGGTGCTCAACATAGTGAGATCAGTCATAAAAAATACCCTCCTATTGTAGTCCATCCTAAAGGTCCTCCCCATGATGCCCATCATGATAGTATCCCTCACTATTGCCACACCAGCTGTGAAGGACCTCCTCGTAGTCAAAATTCACACCAGTGAGAAGGTCCTCCACTTTAAAATAAAATCATGATGAAACCGTCATATTCTGAGGAACTTGGAAGAATGTAGTTATATATGTTTTTGACCCTATCAATGATATATTATATCCTATATCAACTAGATGATGGATCCGGGAAACAATCATCATCAGAGCCACCCCCTTACTGTTGATGTAGCAATGATATCCACACCATCCCCACTACTCGTGTTGAAATTACCTGGAATTATCAAAATTGGGTGGATCATGAAGTGGAATCCATGAAAGAGAAAAAATGGTTATATTTCTCATGAGAATAAAACTATCTAAGGATGACATACCTGTGATGTTTTGGCCTACATCCACTTCTCAATTCAACATACCATGGGAATTTTCAGAGAAATATATTCATAACATTTTCCTCATTCTCTAGAAAACCCTCTACCACTTGAAAGTAAAGGTCCTACCCTATGATGGGTACCCAGTAAACATCAATATATTAGAAGAGATCGACCTTCAAATCGACCTAGAATCCCTACCATTTATAGGGATGCCACGATCAGAGAGGGGAAAGAAAGATCGTGAAATGTCCTACCTAAACATTCTACACAAGCTACGTCAGCTAATAAGTGATGCCCCATCTAGTGTTCATATTAGGGTATGGGGAGAACATGGAGTGCTCCACATTACCGAATGTACAATCCTGCAGAACCCATCCTAAATGGCATCCAAAAATATAGTCATCTAAAGTAGGGCATCAAAATAAGTCCTTATCTAAAAATGGTGGTATCCTCGACATGAATTGACCTTGAGTAAGTCTAAAAAGTGTTAGGTCAAACTAGATAGATCCATAAAAAGTCTCTGGTTTCACGAAACCATGAACATTTAGCATGCCTCTTTTTTTGGGAATCCAATCTACAATAATTGATGATGTCCTCAGAAGAATGTAATCCATGTTCATACCCGCCACTATAATCAATTCACACTTATTTAAGAATGCAAAAGATCTAGAAAGTCTCGAAAACATCAACACATGCTGCAATACAGGATAGAACCCATCCCATAGGGCTGGTGGTAATTTTAGTGCAATATTCACCCACAATACTAGCAAAATTGGGATGATGAATCAAAATAAAGGAATATGAGAAACCCCAGACCACATGTCTGGGGGATTATTTACCTCAATTCCCAACAAAATAGATTCCAATCCTTTCTCATCTAGGGTGATCTACATGTTGACAGGTCACTCGATCTATCCCATCTCATGGCCCAGTTCCCTCACAAAGGAGGCATATAGTTAGATCACACCATGGCTCCCTCCATGTTACTCTTCACCAAGCAGTGTGAAAGGAATTATGAAATATTAGAAAAACATCCAACAATGGTTGTAAGAATCCCCCTTACCATTCGATATCCAGCGCACCACTTGTGATGTATTACACATCGGTGAACATTGTGCATATTAGTCCCATATACTACCCCTAGGAGGATGAAAATGTAGAAGAGCAAGGGAAAGATAGATCCTCACAAAATATGAACTCCACCAAACTTGATGGTGTGCACAGTTGGAACTAGAGGGACACCTTAAATTATGGTACTCCCTCAGCCAATCCCTCAATACGTCCCTTGAGAAAATCTTATATGGAGAAAAAAGTGCAAGGTCACATACAAACCACCTCCACTCCATTTTATAATGTGTCTCTCACACATGAGTAGAGGTTCTCCCAAAAATAGGAAGAGATGAAGGATTTAAAGAAAATTAATGTCGAGCTACTCTAGGCAAGCCATCCTATGGAATATGCTCTTCAAGTTCCTCTGGTAGAACCATATAAAGAACTCCTAGATTGTGTTCCTCGTCATCAATGGTTCATTCTGAAAAGTAAAAAAATACTAGGAGGTTCATAAAATATAGTTCCTAGGCCATAAGTATACAAGAACCCAATCGAAGATGGATATCAATAGTTTCCCCAATTGAGGATGCAAACATAGTAGGCCCAAGTAAATCTACAAAGGGTTCCCCCTCTTGGTATCCCTCTCATATACCAACAATACTAACACTCCCAAATTTCCCCCTGCTACACCAGTTTGTGCTCATATCCATCAAGACACCCATCAAGGGCCCATAAACACCATCATGGAATTATCATCTCCATTGGACGCAATGGAAGGACAAATCATGCCAATTAAACCAGAATGAAAACCCTACCCTGATTGGTTGAATAATGGTCCACTGCTGCTAAACTTCGAAAACCATGTATTCTCAGTATTTAATGTCATGGGTGACCGAGAACAACATCTGATACACTATACATCTGATTGCAATCCCATGATTGGTACCCCAGAGAAATAAGAAGTAGAAAAACTCAGATGCTTTATGCAAACTGTGCAAGGCTCATCCTATGTATGGTACACTACTCTACCATGTTATTCAAAAAAAGGATGGGAGGATCTTCAATGGATGTTCTTTTTCCAGTTCATTTGAACAATGCTAGACACAATAGTTAGAAAAGACATGAACTAAAAATAAGGGGAGAATGGGAGAGTCTCACAATTCATTTCCATGTGGAAGGGGACAACCAACTCCTTAAATAAGTTACTCCCCCATGATGTGAATCTCACTATATGAATCAACATTCTTTGTGAAGAGAAAAAAACACCACTTATCCTGGTGAAATACATAATTGGATTCTAATATTTCTCTTCCATTACCCATATAATTGATTATTCTTTACATAGGACTAGTCATAAGTTCTGAGTATCCCCAAAGGACTCCAAAAAAGGGTGGGAAGAGTTGAAACAACTTCGGTTACTCTAAATCCACTACCGTAAACTAAAAAATCTCCTAGGCCTGCACCAAATCATGCTAGACTCCCTATACATTAAAAAACACCCCCAACTCAACAAGATGATTATAGATTGCCTAGTGAAAATTATTTTTGAGGAATGAAGGAACAAAGTATACTACTTCCAGGATGACCAAGTATGTGTCTATTTCATAGCCTCCATCAACTGCTACTTGCTCCATATTACTGATCCAAGGAGGCCTGATGAAGCTGGCCTTGAAGACTAGCAAGCCCATTTTCCCTTCCACGAGATACAGGGACACACAATCTAGGAGTGTTTTTCTTCAAGGTCCTCTAGATGAGAATGATAGATTCTAGGAAAGTAATATTGGGACCGACAACAGTGCAAGTGGTGTGCATTTCCACCATTACCCCGATGAAGGAAATGAGTGGAAGGAAGTTTTTAGCAAGAGAGTACCAAAATTCGATACGTAGATAAGTCAGATGACGAACAGCCATTAACATGGAATTCTCATGTAATAGTGGAAGAAACCAACTATACCTACAGTATCTCCAGCTAAAACACAACAAACATCCTCAGCCACACAATTATCCAGCATCCAACCATCCAGCGGACGATCTGATAATAAGATCAAGATGAAAGTGTAGAAAAATGACCTCATCCCAAGGCTAAAATCAGCCTTGGTACTCTCAAACTTCATTCCATGAAATCTGAGAGCATGTGTACTTCCCTCCCAAACAACACCATTATATGAAAGGGATATTTTAGAGTAATTTTCAAAACAAGAGTTTATATTTGGATCCCTTAATAACATCGGCATAATGGACCCCTTCTTCAATGACAGGTATTTCTACGAACCCGAGTGCCCCACACTTGATCGGGGAATAGGAGGTAGAGGCCATAAAAGTTGAGGATATCAAGGAATATATAGCTGTGGAAGAATCCAAGCGTACAGTTGTACCCCCGCCCAAACTGGCAATGTTGTAGAATCTCAAAGAAGAGAACACTATTAGACCCAATAGGGAAAGGGTAATTCATAAAAACATGCCCAAGGCCAATCCTATCTAATAATCCAAGAATATTGCTCAAAAGGATAATAGGAATCCAATCACCCTTGCTATGGGGATAGAACTACTTGTCTGAACCCACAAAAGAGATATTTTCCTCCAGCTCTAGTCCCAAGGGCCTACCCATAATCATCAAATACTCAAGCTCATAAATTTCATGTGAAAGAGAAACATCATACTAGGAAGCATTAACCTTTACACTAGATGTATGTTATTCTTAAGCATCTTACCTCATTACAAGCCAAACTATGAATCCCAGTAGATCTGGGATTATCCAGTTACCTTAGAGAAGAACTCATAGAGGATTTACTAAGTCTCTAAGTGTTTGAAGCTAAAGTGTCCAACACTAATGTTTATCATGAAGAGATCAATCCTACAGAATTACACATAGTGATCTAATTCCCAAATCAAGATGAACATGTCATCATCCATGGGCATAATAAGAACTTATATGTGTCTGAAAAAGTAAACGGTTTGGATATTCAAAAAGTCTTCATAGATAATGTCTTTATAGGTAATCTCATCCAAGTGAGAACACCTCTCAAATTGGGCTACAATGAGGAAAATCTAAAACCATCCTCCATAACTCTACAAGGATACAATAAAACTAAGAAGAATATATTGGAAAAAATAATTCTCAAGACCCAATCTCGGGAACTCATCACCCACTCAGACATTCAGAACTATGATAAAACATATACTTCAATGTCATACTTGGAAGGCCCTGGTTGCACCAACATGCGGTGGTCCCCTCATAGTACTATCTGTGTGTCATGCACTGAATTAATGGAAATATTAGTAATTATTTTTGATGATATATCCCCTTTTGAATCCTACAAATCACATTAAATTATTGCAAGATTCTATCAAGTGAAGAAGAATAAAAACCCCAGTTGATATAATTGATCAGGTCACTACCGGAACAGTCTATAAATCATCATATTGTATCCCCTATAACAGGTCAACAATGAATATATACTACCAATCAATCATGTCTAGTGTATAGATCTGAGTTTATAAGCATGTCCAACGGTCCTCATGATTTCAGTTACAGACCCAGAATCCAACAACATTGAGAAACATGCTGAATCTTGAGATCGAGATGGATTCATGGATGAAAATGACCAGAAATCATTTTCCAGGCTCTAGAAAATACCAACATCACCCACTGAGGTAGAACATGGAGAGAGAACTATTCCATCCCCACTCCATCCTCTCTGGAACCTTCTCTCTAATAAAACATTTTAGATGAAGTCAATTCGTTCCCCAGGGATAGAAATTATGATTCCCCATCAAAGTCGAGAGAGTTCAACTCAAGGATTTTTTCCCACCAGAAGAAGACGAGGATGAAGAAGAGGAGTAAATAGAAGATGAGGTTAGAGTTTCCCCTCCATAATTTTAGGAAGGTCTGTCTACCACAATTGATTAAATAAGAGAAATAAATATCTGTATGGATGAAGATACACAACCCACTTTGATCTGTATGTCCATTCCTTATGAAGAGAAATAGGTGTAAACCTACTTCCTAAGAAAGCATCGAGATGTATTTTCCTATAACTACATTGAAACTCAAGGGCTCAATCCCGAAGTCACCACTCACCACATAGTCCTTCCAAAAGATCATCATAGTTATTAATAGGTAGCCATAAGATCCCACCTAACACATGATACCAAAATAGAGGTTGGGGAATAAAATTTTATTAGAGAAAACATGATTCTGGTGGTATAATATATTATCTAGATAGCTAATATAGTCTCGGTTAAAAAGAGGAATGGAAACATCAGAGTCTGAATTTATGTCAATGATATCAACTGGCGTTATCCAAATGATGATTTCTCAATAATGAACAGAGAAATATTGATCGATCCAACCACCAGATATCTAGATCTCTCTATCATGGATGCCTATTCAGGCTATAAACACATCCAAATGTCCTAGGAAGACGAAGAGGCTAATTCCTTTAGGGATCCCTAGGGAGTGTTTTGTTGTAGTGTGATTCCATTTATCTTGAAGAATGACTATGCCACCTATCAACATGCCATGCATATCATCTTCAAAACTTTACTAGGAAAGTTCATCAAATTCTATATTTATGATTTAGTGGGTAGATCGAGAAAATTTATGGACCACCTAACAGATATAGAAATAGTTTTCTATAAGTTGTGAAATCACATCCTGAAAATGAACCCATAGATTATTATTTTTGGAGTTACCTCAAGGGAATTACTAACATTTTCCAAATTCCACCATAGAATCGAAGTCATACCCAAAATGAAAAATAATATCCTCAACATTTTCACACCTCATATCCTTATTGTTTTTTGAGGGCTGTAAGGACACTTGAACTACATCCGAAGCTTCATAGTCATCCATTCTGGAAAATACATACCCTTAATCAAGTTGATGATGAAAGTGGTAGTAAATTAATGGAATGATGTTTGTCAAGAAGATTTCGATGATATCAAGAAATATCTTTTTAGTATAATAGTGATAATGAAACCTGTTGAAGGTAGACCAATCATCCTATACATGGCCGCTCTTGAGCGATCCATGGGTGCCTTCATTGTGGAAGATAATGACACCGATTGAAAAAGAACCTTTATTGCCTCATCTGAATGGTGATCGATGCTAAGTCTCGATTTTCAAATATCTAGAAGGGTAGTATAGAAATGATATTTACTTTCTAGAAGATGAGACTCTACCTGATGAACCATGAGGTCCACCTGGTCTCTTGCAACAACCCCCTCAAGTACATTCTAAAATGTTCAATGCTAACTAGACATTTCTCGGGGTGTACAATCATCATGTATTAGTTCTATATTGAGTTCATGCCTCAAAATCCATCAAAGGCCAGACACATTCTGATTTCCTGGAAGATCACCTCTCAACAGAAATTAATTCACCAGAAGCAGAATTACCTAATGAATATCTCATCACCATATTAGAATATTCCCAACCATGGGAGATATATATTGGCAGTGCATCCAAGAGCCTGATAGGGAAATGAATTGATGAACCCAAGCTCAACAATGTGGGGATGGGAATCATACTCATCTCTCCAGAAAGGGAAATTTTGTCATTCACCTTCCTATTTTCAGAGGACTGAACCAATAATGAAGTTGAATAATAGGATCTCATTACTGGGAATTAATTTTCACCTAATGAACAATTAAAACACTTGAAGATAAATGGAAATTCAGAATTTTTCATCAAGAAAGTCAATGGTGACTACGCGATAAAAAATAGGTGATAATCCCTTTGTTTGATTATGTTTGATGACTGATGGAGGAATTCCCCTCAGAATAGATGTTAACTTATATTCCCCAATCAAAAAATTACCAAGACGATGCACTGGCGAATGAATTCATATCTCTATATGACCCAGATCGGTATGAAATAGTCATCACCATTGTGCACTGTCAGTTGATCTCGCCATTCATTTATGTCGATGTGGAGGAAATCACTAAAATCTGACCCATCACTAAACCATATGGTCCTACCACTGGTTGTATGAATCCCATTATAAGATATATAAAGAATGAGATATCGCCCATAGAGAGATAAGAGGTAGAAAATATGAAGAAGGGAAAATACTTTGGTTCTATTTGATGGACCAAATAAGAAAAAGGTTCTCTATAAGAGAGTCCTTGATGGGTTTCTTATTAGATTCATTAGTGGAGAAGAGACCACATCCATCAGGAAAGTAGTACACACTAAATCTTGTGGTCCACATCAATCAATGTCTAATCCTTCCCACCAAATTTAAAGGCATGGATACTATTGGCCCATAATGACGTAGGACTGCACTAACATTACTATGAAGTGGCATTCCTTCCATGTGTTTCAAAAGTTTATCTACCAATCCCTTGAGTTTATTTGCATTGCCAAGTACACATGGCCATTTTCCATTTAGGGAATGGATATTTTTGGACCATAATCACATTCTAAGACCAAGAAATTCAAATATATCCTCATAGTGATCAAAGTATTTTCCAAATGGGAAGAATCTATACCCCCCAATGATGTTGGGGGTGATAATGTCATCATCTTTTTTCAAATCCAATATAATCACAAGATTTTGTGTCCCTCACAGTATAATAATGGAAATTACAAAAACATCTATTCATCTAAGGTAGAAAAATTATATTAGGAGTATGGTATCAAGACCAACCCTTCATAGCACTATCAAACATCAGCTAATGTGGAGATGGATGCTTTCAATAAGACCCTATCTAATATACTCCAAAATATTGGAGATAAGGATAGAAAGTTGTGTCTAGAAAATAATCTATAGGATTTGTGGGATTATCATACCACCACCTAAACCACTACTCAATCAAACCCATATTCATTGGTATACGTGATGGAACCGGTCCAAACAATCGATGATAGAATACCCTTACTCTAGGTTTCCATTTGTGACCAGTTATCCATACATGGGAAATCCTAGAAGTGACTGTATGAATTAGAGAATCTCGATGAAAAGATATTGCATACCATGCACCATTTAGAAATTTACTTGAATAGGATCGCACAAGCCTTCAAAAAAAAGGTGCACCTCTGGTAATTCCAAGAAGGAGATATGGTGTTAGTCCATATGACTCCAATGATACCCAGAATGAAAACATTGAAACTGGAACAAAAATGGGAAGGGCCATATGAAATACATAAGGTTTACTCTAAAGGCACTTACTCCATAGTTTTGATTGATGACTAGCTAATCATAATACCTACCAATGAAAGGTTCCAGAATAAATATTTCATATAGATAAATGAACAATCATCCTAGAAACATGATGTTATACTTTGTCACAATCATCTAGGAAAAATGATTTTAAATTGTACAAACACATCCTAGTAGAAATACATTAAACTGCATAGTGCCACTCGTTCTCATCGCAGGATTATAAACTACAAGTTCACCTAACAACTATGTATGTTTTTATTATTGTTTCAATATGAGGCATAGATAATCCTAAATCTCAATTTATAGGCCCAGCCACCACTATTGAAAAACTAAAATGCCCCTTTCAATGCATGAACACCACTAGCATAAGGAGGGTTCTTCCCAAAACTATGTATAGATTAATTCCCACTCATCAATGGGATATAAAGGGATGCTCATATCCTACATCCTAGTCCATCCACTACATGATTCTAAATTCAATTGTAATACTCTCAACTTTAACATTTGAGTAGGGAACCCATGTCGATCATTCTTTCTAACACCAAGTATAGCTCATGTGAGATTAGGAATGGTGACAAGGGTCCTCCCTCATAGGCAAGGCATTGTTTCATCACTGTATAATGTAAAAATGAATGGTATTTCCATAACTACATGAGGCTTGATTCCTATTCATGTGGGATACATAGTGAGACACGAATATTTATATCCCAGTTCAACCACTATAGAATTTAAAAATACCCTTTCATGTGCATGATTAGGACCTGAATAGGAGTCCCTCCCAAGAACTAAGTGTGTCTCGATTCCTTCCCTTGTAGAATATGATATGACACCAGGGTGTCATGACTTGGGTGGAGACCCATCAAAGCAAAGAAGTCATAAAATACCTCTAACTTATGTGACTCGCGTAGGATACTCCATGTTGAACAATGTATTGCTTGATTCTCATCCTCATAAGATATGTAATGATGCCCAAGACTCTATCTTTGGCCACATCCAATACACTCATACACAATCACGTTAGTTCACCCATGTCCTTGCCGCATAATGTTAAAATGCATGGGAATTACTAGAATAATGTGTGGCTTGATTCTTTCCATGATGACACAAATAATAATTCCTAAAGGCTTAGTTGCAAACAACATGAAAAATGAACCCATTTTTCATGCATATAAAGTAATCAAAATTCCCCTACATATAATTTAGATCAATGTAGAAAGATCTATACATCATTTACAATTACAGTTTCAATATTCTCACATGTACCATGACACATCTTCTCCATTAATCATACTCTATACCCTAAGAGTATCAGATGATCATTAACTTCCACGACCATAAGAAATGGATGAAAAATGTCATGATAACACCACTACTTTACTATTCACATAATTTCCTAATGGCATTGTATATGTTTCCCACAGAAAAAGAATGTTATCTAAAGAAAAATTCATCCTTAGGAAATGCCTTTCCTACATCCGTATGCCCAAATGGATTCCATTCCATGTATCATTTATCGTGATCCAAGAGTCCCCAAGATCACAATTTAGACATGTATCCCCTTTCATGTATGGAGAATGCATGAATGTCCCGAACTGATTTTCAATAAAGTTATATGTGATTTCCATGGTAGTAAGACCCAAAAAAGTGATGCTAAACTTTTCTACCTTCTTTCTAACTACAACACTAAACTGCATGCATGATGTCTTAATCACATGAAATTAAAATTCATGATAATAGAAAACAAACAATAGTTTGACTTCTTTGTAATTCCAAGAACCCTTAGATCCTATTCATACCACCCAAGAATAGAAAATGATCTATTTCTATGGGTAGTTTATACTCATGCAAGGATCCTTGATATTATGACCTATTTATGGATTGACTCATGTCCTTACCGAATGCATGGAAACACATCAATACCATATTCATGAGTATGATTCAATCAATGTAGGAGGGTTCAGACGTGATTAATAGTATTTTCCCTCATACTCCTATGCATGAAATAATTTTTCATGGTAGATTCTTCTAAGAATGTTTCCCCACTAATAAGCTTTTAATCAACATAATGCCCCTATCATTCTAAAGATAGATCTACATGGGAGGTCAGGATTTAAGTCCTTACTTCAATATATTAAATAGCATTACTGATGTTCTATCCTTATACATGGATCCACCCTACATAAGGGAGCCTCCCTACACCAATATAAGAAAAGAATTACATCATAATTTTCATTACGAAATCATGACATACAATTCCATTAAAACATTTAGTTACATTTCTTCCAAAAAAAACTCTATTCTCAGAAAATTCAGAATCCCCACAACCATTCACGACCATTGGAAATGGATGGTTTGTGTCCTGATAACACCTCTGTTTGACTATACACAGAATCCCCAATAAACTTTGTATGTGTTTCCCATTGAAAGGTCCTATCAACCGGAGACAAATTCATCCCAAGAAAAGATTTTCCTACCTCTGTACGCCTTAATGTAACCCATTCCCGATATAATACATTGGATTTTAAAACCCCTATGTTACATGTTTACATATTTTCAACCCATTTTGTTCCTAATCATGGTAGAACATTTCCCATTAGCTTACAGTGAAAAGGGAGATTTGTTTCCTCCTCTTTTGGTTATGAAAAAGTTGTAATCCTTAGAAAATACAGGGTTCCACAACATTAAACTAATCCATGCCTCAACACTCCTTTACAAAATAAAAATTCATTTAGGATATGTCTCCCATTCACGACTCAAACCGACATGAATTACCTCTCACTTAACCGACACTGCCCCCTCAATAATCCACCCTTTTGAGGAATCCAAAATCCCATTAAATCACTAAGACCATAAAAAAATTAAGGCTAGTGTTATAAGAACACCTCTTCTTGACTATGCACACAATGACCTGGTGGCTTCGCTTACATTTCCTAAAGAAATCTTGTCAATAAGAGAAAAGGTCATCCTTAGGAAATGGATTTCCAACATTCATACACCCAATGGATTCCATGACCCATACCAATTGTCATACTCCAAGGCCATTAAACACAAGGTCAAGGAATAATCCCTCACATGTGTCTAAAAACTATTAGGGTATTCTATGTCAGCTTGTCCTATTGGGGACCTCTCCCCTCAAATCATGGATAAATATAATCGAACTAAAACATCAGTAATCGTAATATGGGTTTCAAGACATTAAACTAGATATGTAAATATACACAATTCTCACTAGGATGAAAATCCACAAAGTCCATCTTAGGGAAAAGCTAAGTAAAAGATCTCTAAACCAACAGTTTTATGGTTTAGGATAAATCGAGCAAACCAGATGTAAAATAGACATAATTGTTTTTTCAAAAACCCATAAAGGGAGGCCTAGGAAAAAAATCATGATATACCCACTCAATCCATATAATAACCAACATAGGAAAAAATAGGGAGATAAAAAAAGAAGAAATAAAACATGTAGGGTATTTGATGTGACCATGGAAATAGTAATGATACACTCACTGAGTCTCTTCGATTAGGTAAGAATTAGAGTATTCTTTTATCATTATTCATTTCATTTATCCCAGATCATTATTCATACCAACATAATGAGAAGATTATCATATGAGGAGAAGATAAGAATGAAGGAAATAGAGAAAAACAATGATCTTTTATTCCACATAATAACGGAGGAACATCCACATTCTGGAGAGTCTCTCGAATGATACTAAAAACAAGAGAAATAGAACCACGGTATAACCAAAAAGGTTACAAAATATCCTGACTCACTATAGCCAATAAATCAACCATTTTTTAATGCGGGATTTAAAGGGACCATTCCAAAGATGTTCTTTTCATAACCTCTATCTCGGTTATCAGATGCATTTACATAAAAGTAGACTTGAGATCTCTCCCCCTTTTACTGATCAATTCAAGATATGTAGTTTCTAATGATATTTCTTGCTTCATCCTTGATACACAAGCTTCACACTCCCACAACACCTCAGTTTGGGTTGTCACATGGTTTTAAGACTCTCCCTATTATTACATTAGGAGATACAGCTCACTGGGGATATCCCAAAAGGTCTCTAACAAGTGATGGGAGGAGTTAATGTGAGGAATTTCATGTTCATGAGCATCTAGGACCCCTCAATATATGAGTATATGATATGAAAGAAGGTGGATATTCTGATAATCAAAACCACTAGAGCCTATATCAATTAACAATCACCTAAGAGTGTTATCTTGATTGAAAAACTCCACCAAAGGTGTATCAGTGACAATGTAATGGACTTGAAGCTAGGAATATTCATGTATAGCCAGGTAACCTTTTATTGCTTATGGGAATTGGTCCTACTCACTGACTATCATAAGAATATAGATCGGAAATACCATGGATGTTTATAGCTCCACCCAAGGTTGAGATGCATAGGTAGGGAGATTTACCACCCCTGTTGGTGACTCACCATTCAAAGCCTAGTGTGGAGGGTTATACAAGGCTTTAAGAATTCCCAATTATGTTCCACTTGGGAGAACCTTAGAAGGTCCACCAACATGATCAGCCCAAGAAAATGGATCTGAATCGCTCTTAAATACAATATAAAGTATGGATAGTGTTCCATATAAATGCATGCAGTGATAGATAGAGTGTCTCCTCATAGAGGGAGTAGGGGAGGGTGCCACAATTGGTGGAGGATTAAAGGCTATCAATGGCCTTTTCACCCACCAAACTGGTATGGGCAATACCCCGTCATAATTTCAAGCTACCCATAGTGGGGCATACTCCAATGATATGTGAGAGGAAGCCGCTATAAGAGGAATAATGACTTGAATTCCAAAATCCTCAAACATAATCATCAACCATAGAGTAAAATTATCATCAGATGAGAATCCCTTTTTACTTGGATGAATGGGAGTAATGTAACCCACTGTAGGCATCTGAATTGCTTGGAGAACCTGTATGGAGTGTACATCTCACATATGGTCACTCTGTCAATCCGGGAAATCAGGATTCCATCTCAATGTGTAATAAAATAAAAGTTTCTTTTTATATAAATGCTACTATACTCTACCATTTCTCCATGAGGCATGAAGTATGTCACAATAGAAAAGCATTCAAAATCACTCAGAAATAAAACCATGCCATCAACACCATTTGTTTTTCGATGGACTACGGCAATGATATGTAATGTTGTTTGGAAGCTAAAACAAGGAACCATCACTATATTTTGATACTCATAGTAGGAAAAAAACTCTTTTATCCATCCATATAAAAACTAAAATGGATTACTGAGGTGATACGAAGGCCTCCCTTCATGAATATTCTCGAGTAACTCATAATGTTAAGAAATGGTGGGTATGGATTAATTAAAGGGTTGTAACTCTACTAAAGTTGATTCCATCATTATATTCCATAACCTAACACCCGTGTAAAGATCTTGATAAGGGAAAATAAACTAGCATAGTATCATGGAAAATAAAACATCCAGTCTAAACTTTGGAGAGACATCTGGAAAGACATCATAACCCCATTGGGTATAATCATGCCTCGAGGGTGTGAAAATAAGAACTAGGAATGAGCCCTGACTACTGGGTCATATGGGTTCGACTATGGTGGACTCACATCCTTGGATTCTTCACTCATAGAAACAATCATTTCCAACACTCTGATGAAATAAGGGAGTGAGCAAGAAGAGGCTGACCCAGTAAACTCTCAACCCTGATTAGTAAATCCCTCACCAATAGGGACACCTTTCTAACATCCCACCACATGTTTTACACTAGTAATAATTCTTCATACATGTCTCTAAGGAAGGGATGTCCCCCTATTTGTTTGATATCCCATAAGAATATTCCTACTGCTGTATAAGATAAGTGGATTTTGTTGGTACTCAAACACCGGGGACTAAGAAACTCTAGAAATATATGATCTATCGATTAAATGAAAAATATTGGAACCCACACTACCTAGTACATATTGATAGATTCTAGTTGATTAAGGGATTCCAAATAGTGCTGATGAACCAATAATTCCTAGGCCCACTCATTGAAAAAGCACCCTCCATATCATAGGTCCCACTTGTAGTTCCACCTTCTATTAGAATTACTCCAAGAAAAAATGGAAAATGGATGGGTAGTCATAGATGACAAATTCCATTGATGTGTTATGACTATAAAAGTTTATATATGTGCACAAAGATACCATAAAAATGAATATATCCTTTCGACTAAAGGTAGATATGATTTTTACCATACCATAAACTTTTACCTGATCACAACTGATGATACCTCCAAGAAAACAATAGGGGTGTTCTGATCAATATGTGGAAAGGGACTTCATCATGCAGACTAAAAATATAATGTGGTTGGTAGCTAGACAATGGGTAGGCTATGAGAATTAGATAAAAAAAGGTATTTAATAATTCTTTCTTAAGGAACAATGAGATTCATTTGGTTATCTGCAACATTATCAGCCATAACCACCCTTCACATAGCCACATTCATCAAAGAGAGAAAAGAATCCATCTCATTATACATCAAAATAAATGCACAGGAAAAGTGTTAGCATATAAAAAATTGTTTATGGACAATAAATTGGAAAAGTACTGAAAAATACTATATAATGAAGGCCTCACATATAAATGGTCTGTAGAAATCAGTTCCCTAGAACTGAAATTTCACAGAAGGCTCTCGTGGAGCTAGTCCATGAAGTATTTTCTAGAAATCCATCAGTTCACAAAAAAAATAGGCCATTCACATATCACAGATATGTAGAAATCAAAACCCACCATTTATAGATTCAATATTTAGTTCATGGATTCATGATTCATTTCATAGACGAGAGTGTCCATGAAGAGTATTCAGTATGTGGGAGAAAGAAGGAAAGAGAGGTCCACAGAGTGCTTCTTTTTCTAAGAATCATGGCATCAGACAGATGAGTCGGGGAACCTTTCATTGGTGTGGTCCCCTATCTGGTTATATACTCCTATTATAAATTGAATCATATAAGGACCGCAATCTATATTAGAATAGCCTCCTCATCATTCTGATCAGACCCCATTCTGATGGGGGTATATTCTAGGTCCTAAAAACATTAAAAAAATGGAACTGAAGTTATTCAAGAAATTTGGAAAAGGAAGGAAACCAAGCCTGAGGTAGAATCATGGAAAAATAAGCAATGGATCAAAAGAAATAAAAAAATAAAAAATTTATATTTGGAGGATGATGGTGTCAAGAATCCCCACATAGGATGACTGTGAACTAAATGTTTCGTAGAAGGAAGGTTATGTCGAGCATCCTCAAGAATAGTGTCATTCGTGAAAACAGTCCATAGGATTTTCCCCATGTGTACTACATTTTTTCTCAAACCCAAAATGGTTCGTTGACAAGGGGATACAAGGAACTACCCTATAAAAAACGAAGTCCTTCACAGGGTTGCAGTGGGGATTTCCGCCTTCATGAACTATAACCCCGCAATTTTCTCTAACATAGTCAGATCCAAGCTAGGTAAAAATAATGGGCCTCTACAAAAGGGGGATCAATGTCTTGTAGCAATGAATTGGCTACCATGGTATCCAGTCCCCCTCTCCTCTATAAATAAACTTGGAGGGGAGGGAAAAAGGAAAAAGAATCTTGGTTGGACACATAGACGAATGAAGATGTTGAGTCTGGATTTTTGAGGGTTGAAAGATAAAAAATTTATAGAGAAAAGTGAAATCACTCAACATTTCCCCACAGGTAAAAATCTCTCTGCGTAGCATTAAGAACCTTGCCACATATAGTTAAGAATAAGAAAATAACATAAAATTTTCAATCTATGATCCAAGAATCCCTCATGAGCACACTGCCTAATAGGTAGTGAACAAATTCCTTCTTCACAACCACATGCTTTATGTACCACCACAGTACATAGATGGATCCCTACCCAGTGTACCAAAATCATACGCAATAGGAAGCTGATTCTATGTAGAATCCTACTATATGGGTGGAACCTGGTCTCGTGTATCCTGATGGTTTATAGACCCCATCTAGGTAAACACGCCTCCATAGTATGATGATGGGCTCCCTACCCCTATAGCAACATAATATTTCGTCCATCCCACATCCCACATGAGAACCTTCCATGCAAAAGGGGGTACCCCAAGGAATTCAAATTTTTGGCCCCCATCATTCCCTTCTATCTCGTCGACACCTCTAATGTCAAATCCTTTGAAAACCAGTCCAATGGCGCCAAGAAAATGCCTTTTTCAAAGCCAATAGACATGTAAGATAAAATCATCATGTGCATCAGAATGAGTTTTTGAGTTAATATACCCATGGTAAGTGGAGTCATGTTAGTTATTCCCGTAATTGGGAGAACCCTCCCAGAATTTCCATATGTTTACATTCCAATTGTAACATTGGGCCCAACCTCGGGTTGTTGATTTGAACCTCCCCATTCTGGGTTAGAATAGAGGGGGTCGCAAATTCTTTTCCCTTTGATGAGGAGCAACGTCCTTCCCCCTAAAACCAATTTCATTGCACCCCACTGATGTAATGCCCTAAAATTTCTTTGAGAAGGTTACATTAGTGATCCTTTCTACCTCCACCCAGTGTGTATCTAGATATTTTGTTAGATTTGACTATCCATGATATGAAAATAAAAGAGTTTGTTGGAACAATCAAATCCCTTTCACTCTCTCTCTACCAATTGGCCCACAAATCCATCTATCATTATATGAAGTGGAAGACACAATCTTCAAATCCACTACCTCCTCTTGTTTCTCAGACTGAGTATGACTCATAAGGGATTATAGGTGGGTGTTGATCATGAAGTACATGTAATCCCATATCATGGGCCTCTTTGAAGGGGTAATCCCCAATCAAATCCCAAATCATGGGCCTCTATGAAGGTGTAAGCCCCAATATCAAACAAAAGCGTGGAACTTTGTGAAGCTGTAAGCCATAATCAAAAACAAAATAAGAATCCTTCTTGAAGGTACAAGCTTCAACATAAACCAAACAATGAGGAATTTCATTCCCAACTATACGAGATATGTAGAAGCCTCCCAGATGTCCAAAAACAACAACCAAATCGCCCTAATGTTTTTTGGGCCACATCATTGGTAGGGTCACATATCCTAGAAGACCATAACTCTTCCAGGTGTCTTGGTTTGCTTCTGCATAAGTCCCAAAACACCCATGATCAGAACACCTTTCCCAATCGTGTTGTCTTCACTTGATGTTAAACTACATGGATGAGTCCTCATCACATGACCTCAAAAGGGGATGGGTCCCATAGAGAGACATCGAACTAGGTGGGTTCTGATTCCTCCCATGAGGATACATTTGAAGCCCATATAATGGGTTCGATCCTAACATAAAAAATAGAACCCGCCCCTAGATGATGAAAAACTCTAGCGCACCATCCCATATATATTAAAACCATCATTTTTGGAGGGGATAGACACATCATCCCTAATCTATTCATAAAAGTGTAACATCGAAAAAACACCCAATATATATATATAGATTTTGTTGAAACCATGTGTAATTGTGATTAATTACTGGACTAGGTATATTCCACAAAAACATTCTTTTGGAATGAACCAATGATTCACAAACATTTGATCATAGCATAAATCTAGAAGAGAGACCTAAAATAGACAATGTTTCCCTAAAAAGTGTGAGATGAGCCCGAGCTCCCATCATCTTGACCAATATGATTTCTATACATGTCATTAGAAAAATAAACCATTAAGTTCCTACCTTAGGAAATAAGGTCCATGAATCATGGATAAGAGAGATATTTTGTGTTTCTAGATTCATGGATGAAACTGCTGGAGACCACCAAAGATGTTATAACTGATGCCAATGATTTTACACCAATTTCCCCTTGAAATCAAACCAATCATATATATATATATATATGTATATATATATATCCTCACCCTCATTAGGTATAAACCCATAGTGTCCTTATCTGATATATAATTTACATAATTTAAAAAAACACTATACTTATCATTCTTCAAGGTTATATTATATGTACATCTATGTAATAAATCATGAATTAATGTGTAACAAAGAATTGGGTTGTCAATGTTTCTATCAAAGGGAAATTTAGTTATTTTTTGTTTTTAGGATTACAAAAATCTAGAAAAAGATATTAGTATAATACAAAGTAAAAGAAAACATCCCTATTTTTTAAGTATAGATTAGGTAGTTCTCAAAAAAAAATACATCCCTTCCTGGATTCTACGGGTGGATGTGGCTCTAGAAAAGATTTGAATAGGTATAAAACCATAAATCATATAGTTAAGATAAACTCAACAAGAAATTGGTACATGATAATGGGCCTTTCTACACACCACATTTGACACTCCCAGAGAATATAATTTTCTGAAATCACAATTTCATTATGAATCATTATTAAGTGAACAAAAATTCCCATATGGTTACATTTTAAGAAATATATCATCGATAATACATATTGAAGCCAAGAAATTCATAACTTATGGAAATACATGTAATTTTTATATTTTCCCATAAATTTCATTGTATTTTTATTTATGTGTTTAATTATTTTAATGTACTCATACATATGACTATTTTGAATAATGTATATGGTAGAATCCAAAAAAATAATGGGAATTCTTTTGTTATCATACACAGTTTTACACATTCATTCATATCATGAATGTTTAGTATAACTATTCAAACACCAAAAAAATCATGGAAGTAGAGTTGTCGGTGAAAAAAATAGGAAAAGTATTTCATCCTTTGAATATAACTACTACCCTATGAAAAAATTTGGGAATAACTTCTTAATGAATGATGTGAGACTCCCTTTGGTAGAATTTGATGATGTTTTTTGTATGGAAAGGATTTCCATATATAGATCCAACATTAATTGTTACGAGAAGTGACTCATTCTCTGTATCTTGAATTGTCTCCCTATTTTATATAAGTTAAAGGAGGAGGATGAAATTTATTTAGTTGAAAAATATCATGAATGATTATTATTACCCTACAAGACATAATATCTAGATCAAATTAGTTTGTATAATAAAATTATAATCCTTGAAGACATTCCAATTGTGATGGAGTACAAATATGTATGTCATTAGGAATTTATTAATTACACTTTATGCCATGTGGTTGAATTTAAAATATATCTTAAAAATGGGGTGTTACCATTATCTATGACTTTGTATAGTGTTACTATTCTGGGACTTGAGGAGCTAAAGAAACTACTAATGGAGAATATGGATAAAGGGTTAATATTCCCATGTTCTTTACCATTGGGTAAACCAATCCTCTTCATCAGGAAGAAGGATGGGTCAATGTACCTTTGAATTGAGAATCACAATGTCAACAAGATCACGATAAATAACATGTATTATCTCCTCAGAATGATGACATCTATGATTATCTATGAGAGAAAAATACTTCCCCAATGAGGATCTTTGGTTGTGGTATTAGCATGTTAGGTTGAAATGGAGGATATCACCAAGACATCATTTGGTATAATTTAAGGTCACTATGTGTTCACAGTAATTCCATTAAGACTCACTAATTTCCCACTAATCATCGTGGAATTGATAAATAGTGTATTTAGAGATGAACGCAAAAACTCTTTTGTAGTCATTATAGATGATATTCTAATATACTCCAAAAGTAAGGAGGAGCATGAGGAGCATTTGAGAACTATGATAATGACCATACAATAGGATAATCTTTATGAAACATATTAATTATGTGAGTTTTGGTTGAAATAAATATTATTAATGGGGAATATTATCACACATAATAAAATATATATTGAACCTTCAATGTTAGAAGCAGTTGAAGTATGGTTAAACCCAACATCTGTGATAGAAATCTGTAGTTTCCTTGGGTAATATGGGTATTATCATTAGTTTTTTAGAAATGTTTCATTATTATAAAATTCATTAACAAGGATAACTTGAGAGGGATTCAAGTTTGATTTAAATGATGAATGTGAAGAGAGATCTGAGGAGTTGAAAAGTATTCTTATCACTACATCGATACATACACTAACCATAATTAAGAAACTTCTCATGGGATTTAGTAATCCTTACAAAAAGGCATGGGCTATTTTTTAATTTTAAATGACAAAGTGATAGCCTAGCCTTCAAGTCAATTAAAGGTTAATGAATAATACTACCCAACACATAATTTAGAGTTGGATGTAATGATATTATCTTTGAAAAGATGGTGAGATTCTCTCTTTTTGGGGAAGTGATAAATATATATATGAATAACTAGAGCCTAATGTATATTTCCACACTGAAAGAGATGAATATGCACTATTGATAATTTTTAGTGCTTATTAAGTAATATTAAGATTCAATCCACTACCATCATATGAGATAGAATAATAATAAAAATGATCTATGTAGAAATAATCCATTAAGTTTATCATTGATGATATTTGAAAATGGTACGATCATCTTAGATTTTAAATGTAATGACATGAGAGTGATAAAGGATGGAACATCATCAATCTATTCAAAAATGATTACCCAACCATCCCTTATAGAGAGGTTAAAATATGCTTAAATAGATGATGTGGGAATACAGAAAAAAGTTGATGATATAAGAAAATGGAAATCCATGAACATCAATGCTAATGAAGAAGGAGTTGTATGATTTGGGTCAATACTATGTGATACATAAAATCGCTGGTTAAGGAAAGTTCAATTAGATAATGAACATAGCTCAGACTTCTCAATACATCCATGAAGAAAAAAGAAGTATCATGATCATTGAGAGGGAAACTGGTGGGGCAATATGAAGAAGGAGATTGTGGAATATAAATCAATCTGTCTTGTATGGAATCAAGTTAAGGTTAAAAGGAAAATAACCAATGGGATGATGTAATCATGAAAAATAACTACATGTAAATATGAAAGCTTCTTCACAAAATTTGTCACTGGTATTCCAGTTAAATCCAGAAAAAATAATTCTATATTGGTTTGGGTGGATCGTCATACAAATACTGCTAACTTCATTATATTTTTATAAAATAGCTCAATCAATCAACTTGAATGTATAAAAATTAGAGAATTGGTGAGGCTATTTTTAACACCAATATCTATTGTATATGATAAGGACCCATGATTGACCACCATGTTCTAGAAGAGTCTCCAACACCCTCTAAAAACAATTTAATAATTAAGCATGACATACCACCAACAAACTGGTGGCCCATGTGAGAATACTATCCAAACACTTGAGGAAATTTTGAGAGAATGATCAATTGAATTAAAAGTAGTATGGGATAAACATCATCATCTGGATGAGTTCTCATACAATAATTATTTCAACTAAAGCCTCCAAATGGATACCTATGATGACCTTTATGGGAAGTGGTGCAGAACTAATACATCATGGGATGACATTGAGGAATAGAAACTTCTATGAAATGGTTGGAAAGGCCAAGACCATTCATAATCACATCAATGCTGCTCTGAGTTGAATAAGTAGCTCTACTGAAAATCCTCGATGATACCTAGATTTTGAGGTTTGAGACATGGTATTCTTTAACATATTTACATGGAATAAATTCATGATATTTGGGAAGAAGGGAATTGTTATTCTATGATTCATTGGACCCTTTTAAATCCGTGATCACATTGGATTAGTCGAATATCGAATAGAACTCCAACCTATCCAATCTCAAGTACATGTTGTATTCCATGTATTCCTCATGAGGAAATACATTCCAAACCCAACACTTGTAATCAATCTATGGGTGGTAATATTAGAGAATTATCTCTCATATAAGGATTAGCTAGTGATGATCTCAAAACAAAGAGACAATTTTATATGAAATAAGATAATGCACCTAGTCCAAGTATTGTGGAGAAACCACATGTTTGAATAAGAAACACAGGAACTGGAGGGGGTAATGAAACAAAATTACCCTCCTCTATTTTAATGTGTGAAGTGAATATTTTGAGGGAGAAATTTCTTAAGGTGGAAGATTGTAACACCCTAAAATTTTATAAATAAAATTCCTCATATGATTTAATTAAATGTCTCATTATGTATTATGGTTATAAAAAACACAATACCATATTTGGTCTTATTATAACCAATCATATTTAAATGACCATTAAGAATCATAAAAATTGGTTATAATGTCATTGAACAACCATGATTTTATTTTTATAAATATAAAGTTTTAACAAATATAATTGACACATACAAAGGATGTGATGACCTCAAGTAGGAGGATCATACCCTATGAATCCCACTTATCGGAGATTTTGAGTAAGATTGCATCACTGGGCTTTACCCTTGACTAATCCCAAGGTCATATCTAATAACATATGATTAAGAAAAACTATTAATGAGATAAGTTCAATCTCATCATGATAATGACCAAAACCATGTACGTTGAACCACCCGATGAAAGTATCACCATTTTACACCCTATTAATAGGGAATTTTCATGTGTAATATAGCGATAAGTATCAATACCCAAATAATATGAATATATATTGTATGCAATAATTAATATATTTTAATTTTACTATTTTAACATTATAAATGTTTTTTATTTTGAAATAATTAAACAAAAATTATACTTTTAATTAGTATTTAATTTCAATTAAAGAATTTATATTGATGAATTAATGGAATTTTTAAATAAATATTATTTTATTATTTTATTAATATAAATTAATTTTTATTAAAATATAATAGATCATATAACTATTATGAATTCAAATGTAATTTTTATATAGGTTCAAAAACTGTTATTGTAAAAAACCCAACATTTCATAATAAATTCTGATTATTATTTTAAAAGTGAAAATGAAAATATTAATAAAAATATTTTGATAAAATTTATTTAATTTTTTAAATAAAAATTTAAATATTATCCTATGGTGAATGTTTCATAATTATCTGAGATAGTTAAAATTTAGGGTAAAATTTAAATAGTAAATAAATATACAGGGTTCATTATGACATCATAATGAACCAAAAGTGATGTAATAAATACTATAAAGTGTATCCTAGATGAATAGTAAATTATAACATTAAAATAATGTGGCTTTATATTTTTTTGATATGATTTTCAATTTCTTTTTTAATAATCCAAAACCTATAATATATTTTAAGGAATTAAAATAATTTCTTTCAGAGTATGACTCACTTCCACATCAACAAGGGTATTATTTTATTCATTTTGGGTCTCAAACATATAAAATAATGAAAAAAACAACCATTTTGAAGAAACCATGTGAAAAAACCATGTGATGGTTTTTGGTTTCGTTAATGTTATTATAAATAGTCAAAAACCTATGTTTGAGAAATAATAATTAATTTACCACTCTTTTCCTATATAAAACCACAAAATATCCACTTTTTTATTAATAAAAATACTTCAGTCACATCATTACCCTTTAATACCCTATCTAGAGTCCTCACAAGGTACCACAAGCATTCAAGAAGTTCCTCCCAAGCATTTGGAATAACACTCTCAAGGTAAGAGATCTTCCACTCTCCTTTTTATTCCAGATCCACTTTTATGTTATGCCATACAATTCTTCTTTTTTCACCTTGGGATATGTTCTTCCATATCCCCTCTTATATTTCATTAGATTTATAAATTATGAGTGACCATTTTCAGTCTCAGTAGTCCCTCCCAAGAACCATTATGAACACCCATTTCCAGGAAGAAATTTAGTAATGGATCATTTCCATCTCTTTATTCATGTTTCTTAATTTTCTTATATCTTCTATTCACAATTAAAAATGTTGGGATATGTAAATCAATTTCACTATTACTATCCGTTTTATTTCTAAATGATGAGATACCCCTTCCTCTCTCATTAATGTATTTTTATAAATCTTTATTTAGTGATGTTATGATGTCGAAATCTCATCATGGTTTCTTTTTCCTAAAAAATGTGAAGTGAATACCCATAGCCATTTTCCATCAATGGTGATCACCTTTGTACACTTATAACTAATTTATTGGGTAATTAAATGTATATATTCTATACTCTCATATCATTTATTAATATATGATGATACATTATTCCATGTTTTCTTAACTATGTGGAACACATAAGAATGAGAATAAAAAATACTGGGAGTTTCACTTGAAATTATATAGAGATCCAATGAATTGGGTAATGGTTTAGTATCATGACAATTAGGAAAAGGATTAGAGAGTGAACCTAATCCATCATGGAAAATTTTCCATAAGGATTTCATCACATTTATCTATTATCTATGTTTATGATTTAATGTATTATGTTGTTTCCACATTTACCATGTTGATTTTATGTTATCATGCAATATCATGACTCTTTGTTAATTTTTATGATTCTCTCACATTTTATTCCCCATTTATATGACTATTATCTAACACGTTTTCATTTCATCATGTTATTCCATGATTATTCCCTTTGAGATCTTTATAGGTCACCACTTTCTTATGTATGTCCCCAGGCTATCCCATGTAATTTTAAGTATGAAGGAATAGAATGATAATGTTAAAAATATTTCAATAATGATGTTTTATCCCTTATTTTAAGTTATTATTTAAGGTACCTGATACCCAAATACACTCGGATTATCTATCATTCATGTTTTATAATGTTTAATTTTATGTAATAAATCATGAATAAATTTGTTATATATAGTAGGGTTTTCATATTCCATATGAACCATTTTTCAAAAGTTTGATTATAAATATGGTTTATACTAATCTAAAAATTATATAATATTTATGATTTTTGAATATGTTTATGTTGAACCTTAGAAGATAGTATTGGGGGGTTGTGATGTGTACTCCTATTTAATTTAGGTGTTCCAAATACATGGATCTTATCATTGAGTAAAATTATCTTTTGTGAGGTTTTATTCATGTAGACAATTGTGGTGATTACGAAAAACATGATATCACCTCCAGGTATGTGTTTTCTTTTGGTGTAATGAAAGAGATTTATATATTGAAGCATCTAATAGTAGTTTTTCTTTCAAAATTGGAATTGGAATATGTTGTTTTGAAGAAATAATGAAGAAGTTTGGCATATTGTAAGGGTATTAGAGAATATTAGAATGAGGAAATAAGATTTTGTTTTATTTTTTGATTCATAGAGAAAAATCCACATTGTCTGAAATATGATATCACATTCTAGGATAATGCACATTATGAAAATGTACAACTTCATATATATGTCTTTGGAGGATAGTGTTCTGAATATCTCTAAGATATATGGAACTCAAAATCAATAAAAATATTTTGATAGAGTTTCTAACTCATTTAGTGATAAGGAAATACTGAACCTCAATTGGTTTTGGTTGACCAGATGAGTGTAATGGGGAAACTGAATGATGTAATAATGAATGTTCAATGAGTGGTTAGAGGCATGAAAAATCCTATAAATGATTTAGTGGAATAATACTAGAAAATTATTTTCATTGTTGATATTTTGGTGTTCTTATTGTGTAAACCATTATCTGGATATAAATTTACTACCAAATAAAATAGGTGTTCTCCTATCCTAATGTCTAATGGTCTAGATGAATATTACAGACACCACTTCAATATGTTCACAAATCTAGATATTGGATGACTCAAAATCATAAAGACTAAAGCTATCAGATAATACAACTGAAAGGAGGAAGTGTTTTTAATAGACAATTTGAGTTAGAGTCATATCGTGAGGTGTTTTGAAGAAGGAAAAATATTCTGAAAAACATGATTAAGGAGTTAAAAGTCCTAGAACAAGTTGAGTATTCACCCGTAAATATAAGATTATGTGGAATTATTATCTAGAAAAAACATAAGTGGTGGCTACAAGAAGAAAACTCTATGAACTATTACAAATGGCGGGTGTGATCACATTATAAATGATTTATTATGGATTGTAAACATACTTTATTTCTATTGAAAATTTTGTAAGAAAAAACCCTATCTTGGGCTAAGCACCAGGTTTAGGCCAAATTAATTTTTTTTTCTCATTCTATTTAGGTTTTTTTCAATCATTTATTATTATAGTTATGTCTATCTCTCTGCTATAGGTTTTAGATATTTATGAAGTGGCTTGGGTGTGCATATCTTCTGTGATCCAGATTTTGTAGCATGGGTTTACATTCCAAGACAGTGTTTCATGTGGTATGTTCTGATGGAGTTATGTTCTATGGTATTATTTTTCATAGTTTTTAGACCCAATAAATTCATCACAAAGTATGATATTCATGCATACACAAGAAATTTCACTGTATCCACTCAAATGGGATTTTTTTCATTTTACTAAAAAAACTAGATTTCTTATTTTTAAATGATTCATAATAAAATGGTCTAAATAATCCATATCTAGGTATTATTTTTGTACATTTTACTTCTATATGTAAATGGAGACAATTCCTAACATAGGAGTGATTTGAATCAACTAGTAACTTATAATACTGAATGTTATAGACATTATTATCAATATACAGAATATATAACCCATTCATATTCTTGATTCTATAAAAAATATTCAAGTATAAAAACAAAAATTGTTCTTAGTAATCAAAAAATATCACCTTCTCTAACCAAGATACAAAAATAAAAATTTTCTTTTTGTTGGAACATAAAAATATCATTCCAATTACAATACTAACCCACAAAGTAAACATAGATCATAAGTGTTGACATCAAATATAAAAACTCTCACTCCATTTCCAAGATGAAGATCCAAGTTACCAGTATTCAGTTTTTTCATATCATTGTGTCTATGATTATTAAAAAAAAAATTGAAAAAAAAAAGTATCTATAACCCATGAGTTAGTGTTTGAGAAATTTATTTCTATAACAGTTACATTATGATGATCATAATTATTCCCTTTTAGAATACTTCTTTACCATATATACCAGTATATAATTTTTTATAGGTCATACCCATACAAGTTTTCAAATTGTATAATATAATTGTTATATAGGTCATGAATATAAGTTATCTTAAAATGATATGATTCATGGTATAATTTTGAGAATATACATGATAATGGTTCAATATAATTTTTTATATATTTTAATTAAAAACTTTTAATGAATGTAGTCCTACTAAAAAATTATGATTTCATTAATTATATCAATTCAATAACTCAGGATCCACATTTCACTATGTTTTTTGTCCTCTATAGGGATCCCCTCAATAAAAAGGCATGATAACTTGAAAATAATAAAACATATTTGTCCTAGATATTTGTGTGGAAAAATATTTTCTTAAATCCAAAATATAAAGATAAACTTAAATCTATTCTTCTTTTATGATATCTCATGGGGTTTCCAAAATACGTATCTTAAAAATCTAATAGTTGTATATTCATACCTAACCTTTAGGAATATGACTTTCCATGATGCCTCATATAATATAATCCCTAGGAGCCATAAATTATCATGAACGTATACAATTGGATTATTAATGTATTGATATATGTTTTTATTGTAAATAATATTAAAGATAGTATTTGAGGGTACTTCTTTTAAAGTCTCTCCATTTTCATATACATCACATTCATATTAAACCCATTTATTCTCATGAAATTTTAATTATATCACATATTATTCCATTATGTAGGAATGTTCTAGTGATTAAATTTTGTAATCCCCTTTCCATCCAACAAATTAATTAGTTCACGTTGAAATAATGAGTAACTCTATACATAAACTAGGGTATATGTTACTCACCCAATAATATAATCCAAACGTATTAAAAAAATTCTAAGTGCATCTCCTGTATAAGGTACATGAACTTTTCATTTGATTTTTTTGAATTATATGATATTTACAATATTCACATGATTAATCCCAGAGACAAATATATACAAAACCCATTTTTTATAATAAGTAATAATCCTCCAGGATAGTGTGAATTCAAACTAAAAGACCCTTTTGTCAGGGATATTTTACTTAAGAGGAAAGTCGATTGATCGTAACAATAAAAAGTAATATTTATATATTATATTCATCAACTGAATTCAGGCATATAAATTTAATTACAAAATGAGGTTAAGGTATATGAACACTAAATTTCATATTTTCAAACATAGAATGTAATTCATCGCATGAAAATTTATAATAAAAATTATATCATAAAAATTAATAAAAGAAAATATTCTAATTTTAGAAAAAGATATAAACATGAATATTCAAAACAAATATTCAAACAAGAAATATCTTTATTTTAAAAAACATGAGATAAAAATATGAACATTTCTTATTTATTTTATGATTGGAAAATAAAATTTAACAAATCATGATACATTCCATTTATAATCATTTTTTAAATCATATGTAGTTATAGTAAAAAATTATCATTTGAATAATTTATCGATATTTTATTTTTCTACTGAAAATGGGATCATGAGTCATAATCCAAGATTGACATCACATATTATGGTAGTAATAGTCATAAAAATCCTAAATCAATTAAATATTTCTCCTACATCATCAATTTTACTTGATTCTTTTTTTTTATAAATACTTTGTTCTATTATAACATACCATATCAAATACAAAAAGGTTAGAGTACAATTCGAATCTATATGTTTTGAATATTTCATAATATATAGTATATATTAGTTGTACACTAAGACAAAGTAAAATAAAATAGTTTCTTCAATTATATGATATAATATGACCCCAAGAATATGTTGATAGGAATATTATTTTAAAAATAGTAAAAAATTTCAATATATTTATTTACAAAACATTGATACCATTGATTGGTTTTGAGATATAATCTAATGATCGTGGTATTGAAAGAATACCCTTGAAATTCCTAATCTAGCAAAAACTGAATAAACATGTGCAACCAATAACAGAAAAAATTGGTGTAACATTTCCTCTATGATATCTATATATATCGAATAAAGTTCATTATTGTTAATTGGGATTTCCATATAAATATAGAAATGACTCTTGCCTCTAATAACATTACACTGAACTTAGATTCTCATTCATGAAAAATGGACCGTGAATCACCAATGTGGTTCTAGGTGCTCCTCTACAATGAAAATTGGTGATTTGTGATAAAGAGAAATTCAACCATGGAATATATGCACCTAGTAGTACCATGGGCAGTGATATCATCCCTTTTATAGGCTATCATTGTTAAATTAAGAGATTAATATCGTCAATTGATCATAATACATCTCATGGAATCCATACATTGATGCCCGTTGTATTTTTCATTCAGTGACACATTAAATGAATATATATATATATATATATATATCCATTAATGGATCAATATAATTTATTTATAACTAAATGAACTAGTCATAAAGAAATAGAAATTTCATATATGCGATATCACATATTGTATATTTGATTACCCACAATGATGTAATCCATACATAGGAAAAAATTGAGGCATCATTATTCCCAAATAACCAAATATGATTCATGCATATTGAGTAATGTGTTATCCCATTTATTTATTTCTAGGAGAAATATGAATTTATTTATCTTTGGTTAATTTTTTAGATTCAATATTCCACAAACATATGTGTTTTATTTGAAAATATAACAACTCGAATGATTAATTGGGTTTTAAAATTTATATTCAAAATTAATATACTAATTTTTAAATTATATTGTATCTCTAAAAATAAATTAACTAATGCATGAAAAACAATTGATGTTATTTTAAATGTATAGTAGCACAGATAGGTCAACAAACATAGATGATTGATTTAGGAACCATTTGTGATTTATTTAGAGGAATGAATGTGTAGAGATAATTATTGGACTTATTAGATATTAATTTAATTATTATTTTATTGAGTAAACATTTTGTACTTGAATGAGATAATATATATAGTATATATGATTTTTATTATAGATTATTTCTATATTTCCTTCAAGAAAACAATTTTATGAAACATCATAATTATGTGTGAGTAAAGTTTCTTAAATTAAGATTCCAATATAAATGGAATAGTGGTAGAGAAAAAATTAATAAGCTAATAATTTAATAAACACCAAATTAGTCATTTGAGTTTAAGTTATAATATTTTTATTCATAGTTATTGAGTGAGTTTTTTTGGATATAGGTTATGTAAAATCTAATAATGTTTATTTATTTGAGGGATACATAGTAGGACTTAATATATAGTTATTTTTAATACATTTTAATGGTTGATACCCTAAGCCTAGTGCCTATAATGTTTTTATAGAAACATCATGTTTGTATAATCTATGAACATGAGGATGTGTTATGCTTAATTCTCCCCCACCCATGTGACCACACAATGCTTGATAGTGGAAATTTATTTTTATATGAAGGTTTACTACCCATGAGACTGGACACTATATTCATCATGAGAGGGTCACTTATAGAAGGGTCCCATATATTACATTTTTTATGTGTTTAAAAGGAAAATATAACACTTAATCAAGGTAGTGTAGATAAATGAAACCAATTAATCCAAGATGTTCCATGTAAGAATTCTAAAACCATGAACTATAAAATAAAGAAACAATATATACATTTTACAATTGAAATGATTATATACTCTTTATTTGTGGTTGATGAATATCACTCAATAAGAAGATGAATGACTTCACTCTTCCATGGAATACCCATTGGATAAATGAATCCCTCAACAGTAAAAAATGTATCATTGTATCACCATGATATAATATTATATATTCCTGAAAAGGGGAATGACTATGAGATACATTAGAAGGATATAATCATCCATGGATTCATACAATCAGAAATTGTCCATCGTATGAGTGTTACCTTTATATAGGGTACAAGGAAACTATGGATCCATTGCATACTATTGGTCTTGTTTAATAATGTTTGAGTAAATAAAATTCATCCACTCAATCACTCATCACATTAATTCTTATCCATTTGTATCAACATTTAAGAAAATTATATCAATGATAGCTTACATTTGTGATTAATTTAATTCTATCTCATTAACACTCAGTTAACAGTAACATGTCATTTTTTATCATGCTATTACGATATTCCCAAATTAATGGAATGAATTATTACATACATGTATGTCATATAATATATGCAACATCCCTAACATAGAATACAATAAAATGATGGTTTGAGCTGAGTTTTCACACAACCTCAATCATGGCTCCCTCTAGGTTATATGTTGTTGACTTATATCAAAGGTGTAGTATGTCACATGGGGATACTACACCCTATTTACCAGAGTAAGCCACAATATTTGAAAAAATAGAAAAAATCATATATAATAAGAAATAAACATGTATAACAAAATTACTCCCAAAACTAGGTATGAATTAGAATCCAATAATAATAGTTTCATGACATGCTAATAGTGCCAATGTGAATAAGACAAAAAATATTGTCCAAAGATGAATCTGCATAATGGGTCCTAACTCTATGTCTGGATCCCCAACCATGCATGTACCAATCCCAACTCAACTCCCTTGCAACGAGCCTTTTCCCTTATCTGAACCTACATTAATGAGGTCTTCTCGGGTACCCAATGGAGGCCTCAGTAGGGTGTGAGAACAACTTAGTAGGCCACAACCAATGGTGTCTACAATATATCCTTCCTAAATAGATATTTAATAAAAGTATGAAATAAAAGACAAGGTAAACAAAAGAAAAACTTGGTTTCCATTAGTTATCAAAGTGTACTCTCACAACTTTTATCATTACTGATACTATAGTCACATAAAAAATAATCATTAGTTAATCCATTTCTATTTCATGTTATATTTCATAACCTATCATGTTTATATTACATAATTCTATTTCATTACATGTCCTTTGGGTTAGGAATTTAGATCTTTTTTACAACAACCTAATATAATCAATTATCATGCATAATGGTTTGGATCAAGTTCCCTATCTCACTCGGTATAATAATTTCATAAAAATGCATCATGAATACCTTGGAGCCTCAATCCATGATGTTTCATCGAATGAAACAATTAGAGGAATAAAATATCAGTAAAACTCTCAAACTTGTGCATTCTAGGGTGGGGTTAGAGCATCAATACATCCCGACACATGGGAGGAGCCTCATTCTATTATCCCACCACCAATCCATGTTCACATGCTTATTCATCCAGTTTCAACATTGACCAAATCAAAAACCATAAGAAATAAAATACGCATAAAAATCACAATCCATTAAAATCAACATGGGAAATCAATATTTTTCTATAACCCATTAACTCATTTACCATATACAATACATAAATTATTTACTCCAATTCCAATTTTCATTCTCTAATCCATTAATAATGTACAATAATTACCTTTATATCATCCCATTTAACATATTTCTCAATTACCAAGCCTTTAACCATTAAATAAGTTCACTTTTTTATATTCACTAAACAAATTATACATTTCTTGAATATTTCATGAGCTAATTTATACAAACTCAATTAACACAATTAACCCATTTTCATGTCATAAAAAACAAACCCTTTTTACATTATCAACCCTTAGAACAACTTTCATTATTCCATTTCAAACCAACCAATCATATTAACATGTTCTTCACATGCTCTATGTTATCACATATTAACTCCACACTCCCCCGTTCCAATTTCATGGTTCGAGAATGTTATCACACCCCATGGATCACGTTAAACTAGTCAAATAACCATAAATGCATCCCATATAGATATTGATGTGTTCAATTCATCATTTAGACCCCCAATTTACCATATCTCACTAACAAAACAAGAATCACAACAAAAGGGAAACACGAGTACAACCTCATATGCACACATAAACATAAATATTATGGGATATAATATGTATTCTACCTTCCACAAATCCATTGATGAATAGACTATTAATTGTGGTCTTATATCTGGATGAATGAACCCTTTGAAGACTCAACCATGAATCCCCAAGAAAAAGAGGGTTTTAGAGGTTCCAAATGAGACAACCAAGGGTAAAATAGCTAATCGAGAATAGAGAAGGAGTGGAGAGATTATACATATCCAGAGCTTCAATACACAACCAATGAAACTATAAATAGACTATAAATGAGTAATATTAATCCTTTAATGGTCTTTAGGGTTTTGGTTCATCACTAGAGTAGGATGTAGGATAAAGGGGATAGAAATCATGCGGAGACTTAAAAATCATGGGATTGAAATTTTTTTATTTATCCAACTTTTAATGGGGCCCATGGTTTACCTACAATGTTTTCTAAACCATGTTTAATCCATGAACAAGCCACTATGCAAGGGTATTGAGGTTTCACAATTACCTATTAATATATTCAGGGTTTTCCAATCATGTTCCAATCTTGTCGAATGCCTCTATCCAGGGTCAAACATTTTTCCTAGGGAGGCCACACGGTTTGAAAAACCATGCTCTAATCGTGTAAAAATGTACTACCCATGTTCGAAAGGTTTGGTCTCAACTTTTCATGGTTTACATAATAGTGTATCGACTATGTCTCTTGCACATGTTGGCATGTGTTTCCTTCCTTTCATGTACCGAACATCTAGAACACCCCAACACCTCTCACACTCTCAAGAAATAGGTCATTTATTAAAAGATGAGATTAAAACAAGAAATAGAAAAAGTAAATGCCTTTACAAAGTCAAGTGTATCATATCCTACACACCTTATAATGTATCTTCCTTTTTTCTCTCTCTCCTGGCATTACTAATCTTCCAATGTAAGAAGATCAGGAAAAAAATCCCACATATTCAACTATCTCTCCCATATTTCATCATGAAAATTTCTATATACCCACAGAACATGAACCAAAGGAACAGTCTTTCCTCTCTAGATTTTCTCACTAATATACACAATAAAAAAACATATGTTCAACAAATGATGCATCTTAATCTAGCTCAACATCTTCAACATAAATCATATGAGATGGGTCTGGGAGATACTGTTGATGTTGTGATACCTGGAAGACATCATGAAAATCACTATACCACTATGAATGTTCAAATCAACATTCAATATGTTTAATCCTCTCAACAATCTCAAATAGTCCCACATACCTAGATGCATACTTACCTTACTTTCAAATCTGACGATGACCTAACCATGGTGATACTAGAAAAAACACCTGTCACACACCAAAAAATCAAGAGGCCTATACAATAAATCTGAATATGAATTTTACCAAAAAAAAAATTTTTTCTTTCATTTTCAAATCAATTGTACATTTTATATTGTCTATTACAAGATAATTATTCACAACATCATCAACTCTCCATCTTCTAACCAACCAAACGTGGATCTATATAATCTTCAACAAAATACATAAAACTGTTACATATAAACTATGGAATATAAACTATTGTTGTTGGAAAAATAGAAGAGTTATAGATTATATTTCTATTATCCAAAAATATCTAATACACATGCTCTAAATATTCCCTCTTTTATCTAAATTTTACACTTTTATTGTTATTATGTCTTTGGGTGGAAGTCCATAATCGAAAACACCTTCGTACCAAGTGAGTTTTGAAATCCCTCAAAGAAATTCATTGTGAAACATATATCATGATCTAAAACTATCATTCACAATACCCCATGAAGCCAAATGATTTTAAAACATATAACACACCCCACTAGTCCACTATGATGGTCTCTCATATAGTAAAGAAATTAACCAACTTTGATAACTGATCCAAAAGAAAACCAAATTGCATAACACTTCTAAGGTGTCCTTAGGAATCCAAACATAAAATCATTCATCATGTCATCCCATGCCCATTATTAATTAAGTAGCTACTATAAAAAATCACCCAGTTGTTGATTCATGACATTGACCTACTGACAGGTAAGGCATTGTTCTAGAAAACCTGCAACGTACTGAATTATTCATGGCCACCAACACTACTAATAAAGATCAAAATACATCTCAGTAAAACTAGGATACACAACCAACCACAATTCATGACACTCATACACCAAATAATCTTGTTTTCCTAATATAAAAATAACACATTGATGAAAAAAATTATCCAAACATCTCTAACTGTCCAACTAGAAGGCGACTCACCACCTTTAATGCTTTCCCATAAAGAAAAAAAATCTGGATCCTTATAATGACTCACCGTAAAAAATATCAAAAGAAAATACCCATCTACTATTGATTTTTGGGTCATATTCACCTATATATCCTACACCCCTAATTGAATTCTAGAAAAAAATTCCATTATCTTCGACTTAGAGTTGAAATCTTGAACCATCAGACCTTGAGTTTTCCAACTCAATGCATCTGCAACACTATTTCTTTTTCCCGATGTATAATCCTATTAAAAATCAATGGATTTTCTTTACTCAACCAATCTTCTCTTATGAATAATCTAATCATATTGTGTGTAAATTTAATTATTACTTTTATATTTAGTATATACTATAAAATATTATCCTAATAAGTAATTCCATAAAACTTTTATGGTATGAACCACTACAAACAATTAAAAATCACATGTAGTATAATTTATTTCATGAGATCTCCAAAAATGTGAACCACACACAAAAACATGATCATCTTTCATTAACACTACCCAATCCCCACACCAGACACGTCACAAAACAAGGTATACCTCTCACCTATATTGGCTAAAATATGAATCAATTTGGTTTTCAACCGCTTCTTCAACTCATGGAAGGCATTATCGCATGCCACATACCATTAGAACATTATAAAATTCTTGGTTAAAACTGAAATATGTACTGGTAAATGGGATAAATTCTTGATTATCCTTCATTAATAACCGTTCAATCCATGAAAATGTCAGAAATTAGAAACATTCATGGACTATTCCCAAGACACCAAAACCTGCACTTTCTTTGGGTCCACTGATACATCATCCTTAGAAATTTTATATCCTAAGAAATACACCCTATTAATCTATAAATGAAATTTGGATAGCTTAGCATATATCCTATGCTCCCAGTGTAATCAGGATAATGTCAAGATTTTTATCAGGATCATCATGAGTCTTAAACTTATATAAGACATTAGAAACAAGAAATGAATAAAAAATAGTCTATATATTGGAGGAAGATTATGTTCAATTGATCCATAAACACTACCAATGCATTAGTCTGCCCTAAATACATAATAAAAAACACATACAAACCATACCTGTACTTAAAGGAAGTTTGTAGTACATCAGAATGTCTCACCCTCAGTTGGTGACACCTTGGTCTCAAATCAATTTTTAGAAACAAAAAAAATATCAAATAGTTAGAGTGGTTATATTTTCTTGGATGATGGTATTAGTTCTTAACTATCATCAGATTCACCTTCCTAGAATTGACATAGAACCAAAATGACCCATTGAACATCTTGGAAAAAAACATTGGAGTTCCCCAAGGTGACATGCTAGAATGAATAAATCCATTATAATCCAATTATTCCAACTGGGTTTTCTATTTTTGGAGTTATGATAGTACCATTCGATATGGTGGTATTAAAACTGGTTTTTATCCTAGTAGTAACTCTATTGTGAACTCAACATATCTATCGGGTATCATCCCAGAGTAGTCTTTAGGAATCACATCGTGGAATTGATCCACCAAATGAGGAAGGACATGCTACTCCAATCCTCCTTCCTAAAGTATAAGAAAATATACTTGGGATGTGAGTTCACCAAAATGCAAAAAAACTGGCCATGCACGGGCTGCTCGAACATCCCACTTAACACTGTGGTAAAAAGTGTTCCCTCAAGAGATATAAATATTAACTGATGGCAGTTTTAGTCACTATGGGCCTGGTACAACACCAGGAAATCCATTCCCAAAATCAGTTCAAAAACTATCATCTCAATGAAAAACAAGTCCCACATAAAATAGTACCCTCAAACCTCCAATGAATAACCCTTACATTGTCTAATAACTTCAACTCACACCCCAATAGTGTATCAATCGATATAAACCCACACACACATTCCACTACTAGGTCCAACATGACAAAAAATATTGAAATAATAAAAGAATTTGTGGGACCTATATCAAATAAAACAATAGAAATAATGCATTCAACAAGGATTTTACATTAATAAATATAAGTTCTAGCCACACCACCACTAGTTGTAGACTGAACAATATAATGTTGACGTGAATCTCTGCTATGGGATCTAACATGAGTCCTTGGTGATGTATGGAACTTCTTGGTATGGATGATCTCACCTTGGAGTAATGCATCCACCACCTCTACCAGTACAACCACTCAAAATCCAACTAACTTCCAGGTATTGCGTAACTAACCCCTGAATATACTCTTCACTCACCCTGGGAATCCATCATTTCCCTATTTCCACAAGTTTGTATAGAACCTCTGCACATGTCTCAATTTTCTACATGTTCGAAACTGAACTAGTTTTCAAGAACACTGGATGTGCATGTGCCACGTACTACCACCCGGATTTAAAATATTTGATCACTATCTTTAGAGACTAGTTCCTATTTATGGCTACCAAAAACACCACCACACTAGTGAAAACTCTTGAAGAATCACATCCTACAATCGAATTTGGAAGCACTAGTTCACCAAATTGGAACCGAATGTCTGCTATTGGATGACTCCTTGAGGTTTCAATCCAATATAAGTGCTTGATCCTCCACTTATGTGACCCTATTAATGTGAAATATATTTACCCATGACTAGATCTCATACCTGAGTCCATATTTGAAACATCTCTCCATATCTTCCACATCCCCCCCCCAAAGGATGGATCAAAACATTGTAAGTCTATGAAATATCTAGCATATTACATTACTATAATATACCTTTTGGTCAGCCATAAAAACTCATCTTCCATTTCCTACCTCAAAGTATCAGGATAGAAATGTTCTAGAAACGTAGCCTAAAAATCCTTCCATACCATATTGTTATATTGCTGGTTCTAAACTAGAATGTCCTACTGATATTTTACCTGACCCCAATATGTAAGTTACTAACTTAGTTCCCTTCCCTGTATGATTATTCAAGTGATCATAAATTATATGTATTTACTCTATCCATAATTCAACATCCTCAAATCCACCTTTCCAATAACCTTTGGAATGTTTTGCAGCTAAAAATCCATGGTCACATTTGACATGCTCAATAACATCTACCCTAGGCCCCTTTCCATCATCTCCATGAAATGAATGATGTTCTCATAAAACTATAATTCTCCACTATTGCCCTTAGTCACTAGGTTTTCTTCCTCCACTCCAAGGGGAACAATCATGGGGACATCCTCTTATTTCTCAATTAGCACACGTCACCACGATGGAATTTTTCTATAATGCAATGAACTCTTCTCAAAACACACAACACAAGGCTTTCACAACATACAAAAAAATAAGAACTTCTACTCTCTATATGAAACTCCTTTTTTATACACAATCCCAATTGATATCATCACACATAGAAAACTACCATCATCCATCCCAACCATCGGTCATGGTCATCATTGGTCAACCAAGGTATATAGTCACAAATCATCCATCAGACACCTATTTAATGTTTTTCAAATTACAAAAATTTTCCCTTACGAAAATTATTAAAACAAACCATTTAAATCATTCACATAATTAATTAAATTATATTTATTAACATTATTTTTATTTTACCATATCCAACCTCTTTTATTTGACACAATTTTCTTTAAATTTCCTAAAACATGAATGGAATCCTACTCTCTATACCCCACATACCCATCTTTTGTGTGCCTATCATGATGCATGCCACCTATACCACTAGTTTCCAAAAATGGCACATGAATGCACACCCCATTCCATTAAAGTCGTGAATAAAATATCATAAATCCATCATATCATAGAACAAGTGTACCAACCAAAGGTGAAATATTATCCAACTGTAATGACACACAATAGAAAAGAATTCCTACTGCAGGGTGTTTGGTTTTCTTTAATACACGGGTTAGCTACTCCCAAGAATGGGACCATTTCCAACCCCCAACACATCATAATCTCCAATATACCATCCGAGATAGTAATTACATATAATATTCCCTCTTTGACACCACATTGTAATAGAATTGACTAAGAATCCACTAAACTGATGCTCCAAGTTGATTCCCCACATAACTGCAAGAGTGCGTCTTCGTATGCCAGAGGTAGCCGACTAGTAATGAGGGTCTAATAAGTCATGTGGGGAGACTATATCATTGGTACCTGAGTTTTTCACACCAGATAACAATAAAAATAGCTAAAAAATATGTAATAACCAATAAACATGCATAACCAAATATCATTAAATATTATGTACAAACTAAAAACCAACAATAACTATGTCATTTCATGATAACAGTTCCAAGGTGAATAAAACCCCAAAAATAATTATAGTAGATGAATCCAAAAAAACAGGTCATCAATCCTATTTTGGAACCTCATCCATGCTTGTCCCCTACCAAACTCAACTCTATAGAACTAGGCCTTTTCACTTATCTGAACCTTTAATATTGAAGTCTCCTCAAGTACCCAATGTTGGCCCGAGAAGGGTGTGAGTAAAACATAGTAGTCCATAACCAACAGTGTCAAAAAATTCTATAATCTAAATATATTGTGTATGAATGTATGAAATAAAAGACAAGCTAAAAAATAATAATTTGGGTGCCATTAAAGAACAAAGCATACCCTAACCACTTTTATCATTACTACTAAAATTTTCACTTGAACAAACTCCATTAGTTAATCCATTTCTATTATTTGTTCAATTTCATCACCGATCATGTTTACATTACTTAATTAAATTTCATTACATGTCATGTGGGTTAGGCATTTACATTATCTACATAATGGCCTATGCTAATCAATTATCAATCATATGGGTTTATCTCATGTTACCTATCTCACTAGGAAAAATCATTTTAACAAATTACATTACACTTACCTTGGAGACTCATTCTAAGAAGATTTAGAGAATGAAACCATTAGTGTCATTGAGAATCAGTATGTCTCCCTAACCAATGAATTCCTTGGCGGGGTTAGAGCATCAATCCAACCTGACCCGTGGGAGGAGCCTCATTCCTTTATCCCTCCGCTAATCCATGTGCATATTCTTATTCATAAATTAACAAAATTTACCATAACACCAGCAATGCACAAAAAAATACTCATAATAATTATAATCCATATCAATCAACATGGGAAGTTGATATTATTCTATATTCTGTTAACATATTTATTATTTACATTACATAACCCATTTTTCCCAGTTCCCATTATCATGATCCAATCTATTAAGAAATATCATTAATTCCATTTACATAATCCCCTTTAACATATTCCTCAATTCATAATCCAGTATCCATTAAAAAAGTTCATCATTTATATGAACTAACCCTCTAAGTAATTCCTATCATATTTCATAAGAAAATTTATACAATATCAAATAACTTAATTGTCAAATTTTATTTCATTCTAATAGAACCCTTATTTTATTTTCATCCCTAGGAACAACTGTCATTATTATTTTTCAACCCAACCAACCATAATAAAATTTTCTACAAGTGATCTACATTATAACATGATAACTCTACACTCCCCCTTACTAATTTCTAGGTTAAGGAATCTTCGAAGACCCCATGGGTGGACCAAAATTGATTAAATCATCCTCAATTAATCCATTAGTATCATGAGTGGTTTAATTCAACATTTATACAACCATTTAACCAAATCAAACTAACAACACCAAAATCAGAACAATGGGTAAACATGAACACAACTAGATATGCACAAATCCCCTTAAAATAATCGGATATAACTTGTATGAATCCCAACATGAATCTGTTGACAAAAACACTCTTAATTATGCCATTATATCCAAATTTTAGTACTATCTGAAGCCTCAAAATATAATACACTGTAAAATAGGGTTTTAGAGTTTTGAAAATAGATATCCAAGGGTACAAGACCTAATGAAGATAAGCGAAGAAAGTGGGAGATTAGACTTACCTGGTGCTTCAATCAAGAACCAATAACACCCCAAATGGACTATATATAAGGGAGATAAATCCTAGGGACCTCTTCAGGGTTTTCCATGGTCACTCTGAATGGAGGTTGGAGAATGTGGTTAAAAATTTGGTGGATAATAAAAAACCTAAGATGGAATAATTAAAAATTTCCATATTTTATTTGGGTACATAGTTTACCCACACAGTTTCCCAAATCATGTTAAAATCTTGTGGAATCCACTATCTAAGGGAAGTAAGGTTTCATAGTTACCTGGGAAGCTCCACATTGTTTTCCAACCATGCACCAACTATGTTGAATTCCTCTATCTACAGTCACAGTGTTTTCCTAGTGATGATGGACAGTTTGAAAAACTATGATCTAACCATGTTAAATGGTTCTACACATGTTTTCATGGTTTAGCATGCACATTTCCTGGTTTACATAATTTTGAATCAACCTTGTGCCTTTCATAGGTTGGTTGGGTTTTTTTCCATGTCCCAAACACCCAGAACACCCCCGAGGCTACTCACACTCCTTGGAAACATTTCATTTAAAACAAAAGAAATTAAAACCAGAATTCTAACAATGAAATACCTTTACAAAGTCTATGGTCTTAAAATATGACACACCACTTATTTTACACTATGAGATGACTATAGGTTATACTCCAAAAAACAACTTATTTTCACCAAATCCTCTTAGAATACATATCATTTCAAATTATATTATATCATATAAGATAACTTATGAGACCATATATAAAAATACATTTAGTTATTTTCAAAATAATATTTGGAATAAATCATTAAATTCAAATTTTATCACATTATATGTATTATGGTATTAATATTATTATAAAATAATTTTCCATTAACACCAAAACATTTTTAGAGATTCCATATGAGTTAATATAAATCCCCATTTATTAGACCATAATGTGTGACCCCAAAATCCCTAATAGAGTTGATAAAAAGTATGAATCATCTAATACAGGAAATAAAGAAAATGGCATCCTCTAGAAATAATCCTTTCTTATACATTCTATAACGGGATCTAGCACAATCTCAATAAAACACATGTGTCTATATACTTGGTTCCATCAATTGCATCATATGAAAGTATAAAATTACCTTTGAACCCTTTATCGAAGTCATCCAGTTTCCATGAGTCATAAAATGTATAAATAACTTATATCAAAAAATTACAATTTGAATTATTTGAGTATTGACTACAAATATTAATGAATATAACATATATCGTTTTCTTTTATGGATGAGCACCTCACATTACCCTTAATCAAATAGACTATCACATGAAATGTATAATCATGGTATGTTCATAAAATTACTCATTCAATCTCAATTAGGGTCTTATATGTCATAAAAATCTTTTGACATGATGAATTACATCTTGTTTAAGATCTAGTCGATGACCTAAAACACAACATAACCAATAACCCCCAAATTTTACAATCCTAAAGTCCTATGTAATAAGTATCAAAGTATGAATATTATCATGTTATGTTTCTCGCCATCCTTAGGTTTTAGAGACTCCAAATAAGAACCATAAACCCCTATTATACCAAATATATAGTGTATGAAACTCCTTGTGGTCACTTCATGGGTCAGTCATTTCACTAAACAAATTTTATACATCATTTTCATATTTTATATCCCAATACAATAATCATACACTTTTTATCTTTAATATTTCATCATAACCTGTAATAATCCATCAAGAACATTAGATAGGGATAACTATAATTTTTACATTGTGAGGTCACATAATATTACAATTTGAAAAATGGATATCAATATATATATAGTTGAAAGAAATATGAAGGAGTGATAAAGTGGATATTTCCTTTAGTTTAACATGATTCATTTTGTATTCATAAAATCCTTTATGAATACATAGAAAACTGAATCTAATCAAATATATAATATTTTATATATGATCAAATATATGATCAAACATATAGTTTCTATAAATATCTAGGTTTTGTTAAACTCATTAAATATTTATATAATTCTTACTATATCACTATGCCTCCACATGATAAAAATCTTCCACTAAATTATTTTGTGAGTAACATGTAATGACCATAACATTTATACATATAATTACCCTTTTTATGTAATTATGTGTCCTATTATGGAAACAAATTCACTTAGTTTATATTATTATAACCACTTTGATAAAAAAAAGGTTGTTAAGTATAATGAATTTTATTAAAAATAGATATTGAACAGTGATCACGTGATTAGTATAAATATATGGTTTTTACAAATCTAATTGACACAGACAAAGGGAGTGGTGACCTCAATCAATAGAATTATACCGTATGAAGTCTATTTATCAGAGCCTCCAAGGGATATATCATTTTTGGGATTTCCCCTAGAAAATTGCATATATGAGATCCAACAACTTATGTGTCAGTGTGACATTTTACAAGAGAAGTTCAAGATCAATGAGATCAAAGCCGAAACCATGTGCACCGAACGACCCCATGAAATACAAACCATCACACACCTTAGTCTTATGACATATAATGGTATACATAATGGAAATGTAATAAGAACCTAGTAATGTGACAGTGTACAATATTTTATATATATTAACGAATATATTTTCATCTTATTATTGTCACATTATATATGTTTTTAATTTTTATTTTTAAAGCATGAATTGTATTTTTGGTCAATCTTCAAATTCAATTAACAAATTAAAAAATTAACGGATTTATAATATAAATAATAATTTAATGATATGTTATTACTAGATAATATATTTATCAATTATAAATTATCGTTTAGTTTTTTAAATGTAAAAATAAATGTTTATTAAGGTTTTAACCCTATTATTATCAAAAACAAGTCATTTTCAATAAATTGTTTTTTTATTTTGAAAGTGAAAATTCACATTTTTATAAAATTATTTACATAAAATGAATATTATGTTTTGAATAAGGATATCAAAATTATCCAATGGTGAATGTTTCATAATTTTCTAAGATAGTTGATTTTTATGTAAAAATTAAATACCATATAATTATACTTTGTGCATTATGACATCATAATGAACATAAAAGGTGCTGTCATAAACAAAATAAAAATAATACGACACAAAATATATGTTTTTTCTTTTAGATAATGTTATTTTATGTTTATTTAGTTTATTTTATAAAACCAACAGGAATCCTCCAAAACATGTAATATATTTTATGGTCTAAAACTAATTTCTTTAAAAGTGTGACTCACCTCCACATTAATAGGGGTAATATTTTAAGGATTTCGGACCTTGTAATTATAAAATAATTTATATCACTACATTTTGGTAGAAACCATGGGCAACAACCATGGGATGGTTTGTGGTATTGAATATTTTATTATGTAGTGTCCAAAACCAAAATATTAAATAATCCCCAATCTTTTCCTATATAAACACACCAAAGATCCCATTTATATTCACTAAAACTCCTTTTATCTCATCCATACTCATATCTAAACTCCCTATAGTCCTCCCAAGGTTCCCCAAGCTTTCAAAAACCCTTTCCCAAGCCTTTGGAGTCCTATACTCAAGTAAGGGATCTCCCTCTCTCATTTTTATTCAAGAAACTCTTTTAGGATATTCCTTTTAATTGCCATTGTTTCATAATGGGATATATTATTATATAATTTCCATTACTATCCATTTTATTTGTAAATTAATATATTCCTTTTCACTCTCATTTATCCCACCTATGAACCTTTATGTACACCCGTTACCATGCTAAAATTTCACAAGGGTCGTTTCCCTTCTCCTCTTTATTCAAGTTTCTATATCATGTTATACCCTCTTGTTTTCAATTAATAATGATTGGGTATTATTTCACACCATCCCTATATAGAAATTATCAATTTAAAATAACAAGATAATCCATTACCTCTCATGAATCATCCTATTACACTTTATGTATTTACGTTACCATTCCATAATTTCATAATTGTCCTTTCCTTTATTCTTTTTATTCATGATTGTTTATTATGATATACATTATATTTTTAATTAATATTGATGTAAAAAAAAATCTTTTCCATATTAATTCCCATTTTATTTTTAAATTATTATAGTTAAATTTCTCCCTCACCAATTATTTTTAGGTATTTTTAAGTAATATTTTTATGCGGCTTAAATATCACTACAATTTTCCATGACATCAAATTTATATAGTGAATAACATATCCATGTTTCTATCTTGTGTATTCAACATTATTAACATATAATAATTTATTGGGGACTTATATTTATGTATTTCATATTTATTGGTCATGTAATAAATTATGTTGATTAATAAATTCATATTGCATGATCAATTTTGCACACTAAAGTGTGAGAATAAATTGATTATGAATGGTATATCCTAATAGAACTCTAATGCATTGGAAAATGTTATTAGCATAATGATACACAATTTTCGGATAGGGTTTTACCTAAGTCCTTTTTGGGAATCTTTTTAGACCATGTGGTTTTTGGCCTTTTAGCCTTGGCCTATGCTCATGAGGTAATATGTTGTCGCCACATTTCCAAGTTTTTTATTACCATGATTTTCCATGACTTATTGTTTATTTTCCTTTTATTCCATATTGATATGAATATTTTCTATAATTTAATATCTTCATCGTTTTATTTCTTATTATTCCCTTACTAGTCTTTATAGCTAACCCTTTTCTTATGTATGTCCCCAGGATATCCCATGAAGATTTATGTATGGTGGATTATCATGAATTTTTCAAGGATTTTTTCAATAATGGTGTCGAATTACTTGTTATATGTTTGTTATGTAATGTTTCTAATTCCAAAAATATATACTTCTCAATATTTTGTGATTGTATTAAATGTAATCTCATGAAATAAATAATGTATTAATTTGTAACGAAAGCTAGTTTTGTTATACTTGGTATTAGAGCCAGGTATAGTTAGTTGGGGGATTATGATTAGAAAATACTCAACAATGTATTATAGATAATAATAATTATAATAAAAAAACCCTAAATGTTTTTATTATAGGGTAATAGTTTTATCAATAAAATACATACATGTCTGGATACTACAAGTGGATGTGGTTATGGTATAGATGTACCTAAGAGTAACAAATCCAATAAGATATTACAAGCCTAACTAGGAGTTATCTAGTATAGAAAGGGACTTACTATTATCCTAGCGTGACACTCCCATTGGATATACATTGGTAAATCCATATGATCATTCTGAACCATTATTAAGGTAACACAAAATTTCCAATGAGAGTCTGTGTTAGGAAATAGATCATGGATAACATATATTTATTCCTAGACATTTATATGTTAAGGAAATAAGATTAATTTTTAAGTTATCCATTATATGTCAATGGATTACCCCTTTATATTTTAATACTTATCCATTATTTTCTCTTTATTCTAGCCAATAGCTGGTAATAGGAGGAATGAAGTTAATAATAGATGTGATGAGCAATATGATGACTTCCCCAATGAGATTCCCAACCTGAAGGGAGACGGAATCACAAACTTCTTAACAATACTATCTTAGTTGAATTGGGTTTTTAATAGAAAAATATATCAAGAGGAGTATAAAAATACCCCTAATAGCTAACAAGATGTTATTAATTCCATTATGTGACAATGGTATCCTATATTTGATGGATTAATCGATCCCTTAATCATAGACTAATAGATCAACTCCCTTGAGAAGGTCATATCCATCTTTCAATGTTATGAGCAAGGGAAGGTTTTGTTGACTTTTTATCATATAGAGGGTGAAGCTGATCAGTGGTGGAAATTGATCAAGAATATGATGTATGAAGAAGAGATTGAAAAAATTTACAGGAAGGAATTTTAGAAAATGTTTTTCGATAAATATTTTTCCCGCACACATAATATTAAAATGGATTTGGATTTCCATGAACTAAAAAATAATTATGATGAATCTATCAGAGCATATTGCAAATAATTCACAAGACTTTCACAATATACCTTTTGTCTTTTCATTACCCCCAAATATAAGGTTGATGACTTCTTTGGTACGGTAAATCATAATAGAAGAAAGGCTTTGTCGATCCATGACTTTGATAGGTGTGAGAAAATTGGCTGATGCACCCTAAAAGTTGAAATGGAGATCATTGAATCCCAAGGGAATAATGGGGATAAAAAGAAAAATGTGGATTCCCATTCTAGAGTTTTGATATAGATAACTAATGGTTACAATAATTTTCAACATTCCACTTGTCAAATGTGTTGGAATAATCACCCCAGAAATTTTATAATGGGGTGATGGAATGATTTAGGTGTGGAAAAGAAAGAAACCTAGGTAATAATTCAAAACATGAGAAACCCCCTATTGATTCAGGGGAAAGGAACTCCCTAGTCAACCCTCAACAAATTGTTCATTGAAAAAACTATAATGAATTAAGGCACATTTCAAATTAATTCTATAATCCAATGGTTTCCAAAGGGAACCAACAACCTCCAATCTAGAAAGGACATTCTTTTTTCCATCACTACCGAAAAGGTGAATCCCAATAGAGATGTGATGACAGGTACATTATTTATTGATAAAATAATATCAAAAGTACTTTTTGACTTTGGTTATACGCATTTATTCATATAATGAATGTTTAGTAGAACTATTCAAACACCACCACAATGTATGTGAGTAGCAATGTTGGTGAAATAAAAAATGGGAAATTATTGACCCCAAAGTATATAACTCCCCACAATTTAAAATTTGTGGCATAAAATTCATATATTAAATTTTAATTCTACCATTGGTTAAATTTTAGGAAACTCTAGGATTTTATTTGATTTACTTGTATAGAGACATCATAAATTGTTGAGATGAGGAAATCATTCACCATATTGAAAATCACCCTTCAATTCAATACAAATTAATGGAGATTGATTTAACTTATTTAGAACCATCGTCTATGGAATTGATATTATTTACTTATGATAAATTTTATCTTTCTCAAATTAATGAGTGTAAGGATGGAATCATCCTTGAAGACATGCCCATTGTGAGGGAATATGCTGATATGTTTCCTAAGTAATTTTCTAATTTTCCTCATAATGGTGCGGTTGAATTTTCCCTTGATCTTATTCCAGGGGTGTTGACATTATCCAAAAAAAATATATAGAATAGTTTTTGTGTAACATGAGAAGATTAAGAAATAGATATAGGATAAATATGGTTCAATTCACTTTTATTTTTTATGGTCATGACCTCAACAAGATCATGATAAAGAACAAGTATCCTCTACCTCAGATTGATGAATTTTTTGATCAGCTATTTGGAGAATAATAGATCTCCAAGGTGGATCACTAGTTGAGATATTATAAAGTAAGGGTGAAGAAGGAGGATATCCCCAAGAATGATTTTTTTTACATGGTATGGGAATTATGATATAATAGTGATGTGATTTAGACTCATAATTTCTCCAGTAATATTCATGGATTTTATGAATAGATTCTTTAGAGATTACCCCAAAACATTTGTGGTAATATTTATAGATTATATTCTAATACACTCAAAAATTAAGGAGGATCATCAGGAGAATCTGAGTACTGTGAAAAAACACCTTGTTAAAGGAGAATCATTTTGCAAATTATAATAAAATAATGTTCTGGTTGAAGGTAGTCCCATTCCTAGGGAATATGATCCCAAGTAATGAAATATCTATGGACCCATCAAAGAAAAATGATATTTAAGGATGGATGAGGCCAACTTCAGTTACATATATTTGTAGTTTACATTAGTTAGATGGGTATTATTGCTAATTTGTGAATAATTTATCACAATTTTCGAACACTCGTACCAAGATAACTCGGAATGGAGTCATGTTTTCTTAGAATGATGAATGTGAGGATAACATCAATTAGTTGAAGATAAGGTTTATCACTACCCTTATACTGACACTACCTACAAGTGTAGATCTTTTCCTAATATATGGTGATTCGATAAATAAGGAATTGGGATGTGTGTTGATGAAAAATGAAGAAAATATTTTCTATGACTCATAGTCATTGTAAATTTATGATAAAAACTTCCAAATGCATGATTTGGTGTTTAAAGCTGTGATATTTGTGTTGAAAATATAGATACATTATCTTTATGTGAAAAAGTGTGAGATATATACTGATCACAAGAGCCTCAAATATACATTCAATTAAAAATAGATTAATATGTGTCAGCAAAGATTCCTAGAACTCATCATGTATTATGAATGTTAAATCACCTATAATTCATGTAATGCAAATTTAGTTGTGGAGGATCTAAGTATAAAGGACCCAACAATCAATCATTGACAAGAATTGAGAAGGATATGATATTCTTGGATTTGAAGGGGATATACATCGAAATAATAAAAGAAGTTGCATCATCAAATATGTCATAAATTATTTCTCAACCATCTCTTTTAGAGAAGTTAATGGAAACTAAATGAAATGATATAATAAATCAGACGAATTTTTAAACTATAAGAACAAGGAAATCCTTAGAGTACAATGTTGATGAAGAGGGAATTGCATGATTTGGGTCCAGACTATGTCTCCCATCAAATCCTAAGTTAAATAAGGAACTTGTGGATGATTCACATAGCTTGACTTTATCTATTCACTTAGGAAGCACAAAGATGTACCAAATTCTTATGTGGAAACTATTAGTGGGACAATTTGAAGAAGGAGATCACTAAATATACAAAAAAAATCCTAGTGTACTGGAAAGTGAAGGCTAATAGACATAACTCTTAGAGGATGATTCACCCATTACCAATACCAATATGGAAATGGGAGAACATCACCCTAGACTATGTCATCATATTTCTGAAGACATCCAAGGGAAGTGATGATATATGGGTTATGGTACATGATATTACAAAGACAACTCACATTATCGAAATTTGAGAGGACTTCTCACTCAATCAACCTTCAAAGATATATACCAAAGAATTGTCAAGGTTTCATGGAGTACCACTATAGATTGTATTTGATTGAGATCTAAGATTCACCTGCAAGTTCTTGAAAGGTATCCAACATGATCTAAAAAATAAGCTAAACTTCAGAACAAACTATCATCCTCAAATTGATGGCCAATATGAAGAGACTATTAAGACATTGAAGACATTTTGTGAGCATGTTCTATGAAATTCATGGGAGGATGGGACCAACATCACTCTTTGGTCGAGTTCTCATACAACAACAGTTTCCACTTGAGAATCCAAAAGGCTCCCCATGAAGACATTTATGGGAATAAGAGAAGAACACGTGCATGCTAAGATGATGTTGGGGAAAAAACATCTAGGTCCTAAAATGGTATAGGAAATGTATGAGAAGGTTAAGACCATTCAACAGTGCATTAAGGCTACTCAGAGTTGACAGAAGAGCTATACTGAGAATCAACAATGTTACCAAAATATTGATGTTAGTGACATGTTATTTATCTAAATATTTCAATGGAATACATGTAATGTGATTTGGGAAGAAGGAAAATATTAATCCATGATTCATTGGCCCCTTTGATATCCTTTATTTCTTAGAAGCGGTGGCCTAACAACTGGCACTCCCACCAAATATATCTTAGGGACATGATGTATTCCTTGTATCCATCTTCATGACTTACATAACAGACCCCTCACATGTAATCTATCTAGAGGTGGTACAATTGGAGATTTACATTTCCTATTAGGATCATCTAATAAAGATCTTAGATTGTAGAGAAGAGTCTCTCCAAAATAAGATACTACCCCTTATCAAAGTGTTTTGGTGAAACCAAAAGTTTGAAGAAGAAACATTGGAATCAGAGGAGTCCACATACCAGAGTTACCATCATCTTTTTTAGTGTGGAAAAAGAAAATTTTGAGAAAAAAATTTCTAAAGGGGTCATGTATGTAATGACCTGAAATTTTATAAAATAAATTTATCTTTTTCATGTAATTAATTGTATTATTATGAAGAAACATGTTCTTATTTTGTATTATTATATCCAATCTGATTTAAATGATCATTAAGTATCATTACTATTATTAATATAGGTGTTGAAAAATGATCATATGATTAATATAAATATAGGGTTTTAACAAATCCAATTGACATAGACAAAGGAAGTGATGACCTCAACCAGTAGAATCATACCCTATGAAGCCCATTTGTTAGGGCTTCCAAGGGAGATAAAATTTTTGTGTTTTGTCCTAAACGAAGCCCAAGATGGGATCCAAGAATTTAAACAAGAGTGAAACCTTATATAGGATAAGTTCCAGCTGATCAAGATCACAACCCAAACCAGGTTCATTGAACGAACCCATGAAAGCCCAACCAACGTGCACCTTACGCTTAAGAAATATGATGTTGTATTATATAAAAATACCCTAGAAATGTGACTATGTACATTATTTTTTATAAATTAATGAATATATTTTCATTATATTATTGTTACATTATATAATATTTTTTAAAGGTTGAATTTTATTTTAAGTTACTTTTAAAATTCATTTAATGATTTAATGAATAAATTAATTTCAGAAATAAATTAAAATTTAATGAGATGTTATTACTATAAAAAATATTTATCAAATATAAATTAACAAATAAATTTATTATGTTAAATAGAATTTTTATTATGGTTTGAAATTTGTTATTATCAAAAACATGTCATTTTCAATAAATGAACATTTTTATTTTAAAAGGGAAAATTAAAATATTTATAAATTTAGTTAGATAAAATGAAGATTAATTTTTTATTCTGGATTTCTAAAATATCTAAATAATAATTTTACATAATTTTCTGAGACAGTTGAATTTTTGAGTAAAAATTAAATACCATGTAATTATATGTTGTGTATTATGGCATCATAATGACCTAAAACGATGATGTCATGAACACAATAAAAGTCATCCAAGACCAAATATACGTTTTAATGTTGAAATAATGTGATTTTATGATTATTTATTTTATTTTATAAAACCATTATGAATCCTATAAAACATGTAATATATTTTATGTTTTTAAAATCATTTCATTAAGAGTGTGACTTAGCTACACATCACAATGGGTAATATTTTAAAGAGCTAGGACTATAGATATATAAAATAATTTATACCAAACCCCTTCGGTCCAAACCATGTGATGGTTTGCAGTGTAGAATATTTTATTATGTATTTCCCAAAACCTAAATAATAAATAATTCCAAATATTTTCGATATAAACCCACCCAAGAACCCATTAATCTTCACTAAAACACATTGAAGAATGTAAAAACTATACACTATACTCCCTATCATCCCCCCAAGGAGGTCCCAAGGTTTCAATAACCCCCTCAAAAGCCTTTGGATTCATATACTCAGGTATGGGATCTCCCTCTCTCAATTTTATTCAGGAACCCCTTTTATGTTATGCCTTTTAATTTCCATTTGTTCATATTGTAATATATTATTATATAATCCCCCTTACTATCCAATTGATTTATAAATGATGAGAGTCCCTTTCACTCACATTTACCCCTCTAATGAACCTTTATGTAAACTCGTTACAATATTGATATTTCATAAGGATTCTTTCTTTTCTACACTTTATTCAAGTTTATTTATCTTGTTATGCCCTCTTTTTTTCAATTACTAATGTTTGGGTATGATTTCTCACATTTTCCATACTGTACATATCAATTTTAAATAATTAGAGACCCTAATCCCTCTCATTAACCATCCTATAATCCTTTATGTACACCTATTACCGTTCCAAAATTTCATAAGGGTCCTTTCCATTCTTCTTTTTCTTCATGTTTATTTATTATGATAAAAATTCTATTTTTAATAATATTTTTTGGAAATATATTTAAACTTCCATATAACTGACCATTTAATAATTAAATTATGAGATATACATTTCTACCTCATCAACCATTTTTTTAAATTTTTATGTAACAATGTTTTTTTGCCAAAATCTCACCGCGATTTTCCATAAAAATATTTGTGTACTGAATACCTAACCAATTATTCTACCAATTGTATTCACTATTATAAACATATAATTTTTTTATTGGGGACATATAAGTATGTATTCTATATTTCTTAATCATGTAATAAATTATATTGATGAATGAATTCAATATGTAAGATCTATGAGACACACTTAAGCATGAGAATGAAATGATTACGAAGGGTGATCCTGGATATCACTCAAATGAATTGTGTAATGTTTAGTATGATTCTAAATCATGTTGGGATATGTTGTTTTCTGATTAATTTATGGTAATTTTTTCACCCTAATGGCTCGAAGGCCATCATTTTTACTGATTTCTGATATCTCCCATTCAAGGGATGAGGGGGAACCCTTACACAGCCCGTAGGATTAGAGATTACATGGTATGTATGATTAAGAGACATTACATGACCAAAAGGTCTAAGGGAATTAAAAAAGACTATAACTATATGGAACTTCCCCTCCCTAACATCTGCATCATGATGGTTTCTCTCCACCTTCCTATTACGGTCTGGGAAAGCTTCCCGTGCAAGTAGAGGTGGGTCCCGATGGTGTATCCATACCATCTTATTCTCCCAAATCCATCTATGGATTATTGTTATCATGCCAAATATGTTTTCGATAATACTATTTTACACCATGTTATATGTTTGTTATGTAATTATCCTAATTCCCAAATACTCTACACTTGTTACACCCCAATATTTTGTAGTACGTTATAACTTCAAAGTAATTCAATAGCTTGAGCTACACACAACACCAAGATCGAGCGCACCACGACATACCAAACTAGCCATTCAAAATGCATTTATGAATAATATTAACTGAATTTTAAATTTTAAATACTCTATGATATTTTATAATCCATATTATGTGTTTCTTAGACATAATATAAGTACAAATTCATTTTTTTAGATAAAATAAGTATTTTTCAAAAAATGAAATTTTACAGCCTTTTATTGGAGAACTTTTTTTAAATCCAAAATTTGACACTTTTATATATTTAATTTGATAAAATAAACTTCTTCCTTAGAATCGGGACATAAAAAATTTAGTTTCGATAATTTATCACTATTTTTCTCAAAACATTCATATTTGGGTGAATAGTGAAAAATACTAAATTATAACTGAAGACAACTTTTTTAATCAAAATATTTTATAGTGTTAAATTATACATTTGAATGGTTTGAAAGTAATATTATATTATATATTTTTTTATTTAATACAACTTTGGTCATTATATGTAATTTCACATTTAAATTTGACATATACACCTGCCAATCTTTTGATAGTTTTTACTTTTTAAAAACCCGGTTTTTGATTTTGACAATGGGAATTAATTTTAAATTAAAAAATATGTCTTATATTTTTTGAATATGGTAAAATAGGATTCATTTTTAAAATCATAATATCAAAATTATATTAGGGTGAATTTATGGTAATTTTCTGAAATCATCCAATTTTTGATGAATACTGAAAAACACTGCATTATTGTTTAAAAAGACTTTTTATTTATTTTATTAGTTAATTTATTTTAATTTATTTTAAGTCAAAATTGGTAAATAATACCTGTATATGTTCAATATAATTCATTTTAGTTATTTTATAATAAGTTTAGATATATAAAATTTTATTGAACTTTTACTGTCTTTTACCCACCTTCTAGGAGCATTTGAAAATTTACATAAAACATATTTTTACAGCTTCAATGAGTTGAATTTTAAAAATCTGGGAGACAATATTAACCACAATATGTAAAATTTTGTTCAATAAGAAGAAAATAATTTTTGGTTAGTAGTTAATTTTGACTTTTATTTACCACAGTTAAAATTAAATATAGTAATTAATGGTAAAAATGTTATTATAATTAACCAAACACATGTACTAATTCTATTGGATAAGTATAATTCGACAAAAAACTACCTTATAAATAAAATATGATCCTTTAGGTCCACTTGTATTAGATTAATACATTTATTATTATTTAATTTAATGAAGTGTTAAAAGCGTTAAATTCAAGTTTTCATAACTTAAACATTTTTAATATAGGGTTATACATAATATATATTATACTATAAATGTTAATTATAAATATAATAATATTTCCTACATAATCGTATATTATTTTTAATTTTTAGACATTAAATAATTAAATTTATTTATGACCCAACAATGATGAAGTAAATACCTTATTAATGAAACATTAAAATAATTGATATTATAAATACTAAAATAATTTTAATTTGAGACTTTTGATAAATTCCAATAATTTTATAGGTTTCTATGACATTTTAGGGTTGATTAAATCAATTTTTTTAAAAGTAATCAAGAAGTTACGAATTTAACAAGAAAACAAATACCAAATAGTGTCAAAATTGATATAAATTATTTGTTTTAACAAATACTATATTATTGGTTGATATAATATTCCTAAAAATTTAAGGTTTGGCAAAAGGGGGTAAATAATATTATATATGTCATTAATGAACCACTTGGGGTCCCCTTATAATTTTATAGTATGTTTATTAACAATATAGTCTAAGAATACAAGAAGACACGGTAAAAGTTAAACTATTTAACTAAGAGATAAATCTAATATATAAGGTTAAAATGGTAACCTAAAATTGCTTAAAACCTATGGTTTTAGATTATTTCGACCCATAAACACCTAATTCTAGATATAAATTCATTTTGAGCCATTATAAACCGAAAATCCTTGTATAATAAAATAATATTTTCAATGTTTCTTAAAGAGCCCCTCATCCCCCTTATAAAAAGCCCTCACCTCGAACCCATTACTCACACCTCTCATTTCCCTTGGATCATACAAAATCTACCCAAATAATCTCCCAAGAACTCTACCTTATATCTAGAAGACTTACCTTAGGCATAAGTCACTTCAAGAAATCCTTTTGGATCAAACCAAATGCAGTTACCCAATTTTAAGGTAACGTCTTCCCCAAAGTTCTTTCCTTTTATTTTACTTCTCCAACACCCTAAACTCTTTTTATTAAATTATTTTATAAAAAAATCTGTATCAACAATATTCTAGGTTGTATTTATGAGAAGGAATCGAGATAAAATCACACACACCTCCATCTAAAGGGAAAAGAACATACTATTTATGTGGACGAAAAACTACTGCCTCAGAAAACGATGATTGTTCAATTATCTCCTACAGCCTCTTATGGTGGCCATTAAGATGGAACTATTTTTATATGTGATATATATTATATTTTTTTATTGTTTCTATGATTTTTTATTTTTTATTTATAGCATACCATTTTGGTTTCCATAATGGGTAAATGTGATAATTTCATTTGAGGAAGTGCTGACTACCACCCCCTCAAAATGATATGACTGGTTTATACCATATGTGGAACGTAGAAAAGAAATAGTTACTAAAATTATATATGATATTATACAGGAATTATAATATACCCATGTATCATTAAGTATACATTCAATTAAAATATGAACAATAAATGAAAGTAACATTCATGCGTGCATACAGATTACCATCTCCATGAACGGTGCATTTCTTTCATTTTCTACAAATGTTATGCACTATTATAAATACATATATATATATATATATATGGGATATATAAGATATATATGATATCAAAATCATGAATATCATTCTATAGATAAACTAATTTTGATCACATGGACATCATGTAATTATAAGAAGTTTAATTCTCACTTAATTACCAAATATCAACAAAACGGCCGTTATTAAATTAAATGAGTACGAAATGTTTATAAAATGATAATAAGTTAGATAAAAATAATAATAAATTTTAAAAAGGTTCTGAATCAAGTTAAAAATAACTTTATTTTGTTATTCTGGAGATTAATGAACGAACGGGTCAAGTCGGACACAAGGTAAGGGTTATTTACTCAATCTCATTATTATCTGAGATTGTTAATGTGTATGCATTTTCTAGGACATACTTATCATTGATACCCATATTTCATAAAACTTTTTTCAAATGGAATCTTTTATGTTTTTATGGGAGGGTCTATTTAACTAGATCATCATTTGAAATGTTTTAAAGATTTATCTTTCTAAACCCTTTTAATTAATGTCCATGTTTTCCAAATTATATTAAGGAATTATTTATATGGACATGAATAATTTGAAATGATAATTATTTTCAAAAGATTCAAAGTGGTATGGAACAATTTAATTCAAAAATCTCTTTTAAATGACTACCTTTATAAATTGTGAAACTTCTAAAAAATTTCATGAAAAATTGGTATTTCTCTCAAAGCATTTTACTGATCATTTTCATCTATGTCAACAGCCTTTGATGGATTTTAAACTTATTTGAAGTTGGTTTATTATAGATACAATCATCCATATTGTATTGAATGTTTTTTAATATGTTTGACTATGGATGTGCTATTTTTATACCATTCATGGGTTAAGGTTAATGTATTGACATTTCGTATGCTAATTTTAATATGAATGTTTATGTTATGTTTCACCCTTTTCATATGAGGAATGAATTGGACATAGTAAGTGACAGGTGGAGCCTACTATAGATCCTCGATGCCTCGGTAGGTCTCACAAGACAATTAGATGGGGAATTTTTTGAGGCCTTTCCCAATTGGATATATAGATCTGGATGAGGCCGAAATCATTTTTAGACGTCTTGGTCGAGGCCTTAAAAAATGTTTCAGAATGTCAGACATTATTCATTCCTCCCTTATGAAATTAGTAATTACTTGTGATTATTTGACTAGTAGAATATCCATGTGCATGTTAATATGGTGATGTTTGATTTATTTTTTCCATATTATATTCATGTTTATATTTAAAAAGAAAATTGTTTTTATTACACATGTTGCCTTAAATGTTTATAGCTTCTGCTAAATTATTTACCCTTACTGAACATCTGAGCTCACCCCTTCCTTATGTTTTATTTTCCCAGGATCCAAATAAGTGTTTTATGATTGAGATGTAGGGTTAGGATAAAGGAACAATGGTGTTCTCGTAGGATTATTTATGTTGTGTTGTATGTTAGAAAGTGTAATGTAATGTTCATTCATGTAATCTATTTGCCAAGACTCCTAAACTGATCGGTCTTTTAGGACTTGATTCCTTGAAATCATGCCAATTTATTAATATAATTCACCTACTCTGGGTAACAAGGGTCAGTGTGTTACAGTTGGTATCCGAGGAAGTTTAGCAATAACCTTGTAAATAGATTTAGATAAACTCTGATGAGAGAACATTACCCTAAGATGGAATTATTGGATTAGTATAGAATAACTTTCTAGAATTTTGGTAATTTAGATATTTTGTGTATTTTCCATGAAATAAATCCTTGTATGGATACGAGCGGGTAGAGGCGGCTATGGAACAGATTTACCTAGGAGTGAACACTCCTACAAGGATTTTTGGGCTTGACCCAGGGTATCTTGGTACATGACAACGGGCCTTGCTGCACACTTGGTTACGACACTCCCGGGGGATATGCTTAGGATAATTCCCATTTTCATTACAAGACATTATGAAGGATATAGGAGTAAATAATTTCTCAAAGAAAACATTTTATGATTATAGATTATATGAATAATATTTTCAATTTAAATTAGGTATTTTATGAGTTTTGAATTATGAATTGTGATTCATAAACTAACCTAGTGTATTCCATTGTTTAGAAATGATGCCTAGTAGAAGAAATGTGAATTCCAACAATACACATGATTGAAAGATTAAGAAGGATCATATATTTCATGGTATTAATCCAGTATTGAAAAGGCAAACTGTAAGAACCTGGATCATCTTTTTAGGTATGTCTTCCTTTTTCTAGAGTTTTTAAGAAAAATAAAGATTCTGGAAATTTTCAAAGTACACGTTGTGTACTTTCGGATTACACGCCATGTACATTCTGAGTACACGCCGTGTACTTTGTCCTGGCTCAAAGCCGTGTGCTGGTCGTGCCCAGGCCACACACACGGTGTGTAGGGGTGACGTGGAGGCCATTTTTAGCAGAATACGGACAGACCTAGTACACACCGTGTACCCTGGAAGTACACGCCGTGTACTTTTCTTTTTTTCACTAAATGAACCAGGGTCACGAATAACCCCCGAAAACAACTTCTTCTCCAGCTTTTGTCCGTCCGAGAGCACCCCGCCCAGCCGAATCTTCAACGAGCTCCCACCTTTCCATCTGTTCTCCAATTCGAGCACGGTCGATTGTGTTGGAACCGCAGCGGTGAGTTCTTCCTTCTTCTTGAGCCTTATTTCTTGATTCCTCCTCGTTTTCAAGATATCATAGGTTGATCGTTTTGTGCGTTTTCTCAGATCTACCCCATTCTAGGCTGATTCACAGGCCAAGGTTCACTTATATAGATCTCTTAGGATCGAGGTAGGTGGTTTGTTTCCCTACGTTGAATGTCTTTGAGTTTTTGGTGCAAAAGTGTCGGATACCCATGTATCGGGTATCTCGAGTTAGGGTTTTGACCCTGTTTTGTTATCTTCCTTAGATTGAATGCATTGCTTGAGGTTATTAGATGTTTAATAATTGTTTGATAGAATTTTAAGGATCACCCCATGGGTGTTTCCCCTGTTTTGGCTGTTTATCGCCGTTTGGCTTAGGTTGCCTGTGAGGCATACCTTGTTGCACGTGGTTGTCTGCTTGGATATGATTGATTTCATGTATTTCCTGCTGTTTATATGCTTTCAATGCATGGTAGCTATTAGCCAAGTAGTTTTTGAACTTACTTAGGGCTGCTGACAGTCGTTTACGCACGACTGGACTACTCAGGGCTATGAGAACCTGGTGCGGGAGATCAAATAGGGAATTGACGATTAATTGCTTCCCTAGAGGGTCTGTTGGTTTTAGTTAGTAAACAGGACCTACGGGAATAGGACTTTGTGCTTCCCAAATGTGTCCTTAGTTTTTCGCACGCATCGAGACAACAGGAGGAATTAGACGTAAGTGCTTCCTCAGAGAGTCTGTAGCTATCATTGCATGACCATAGGGGAATTGACGTAAGTTCTTCCCAGAGTGTCTGTGCCTTTTTTGTTTACTGGACTATAGGGGTCTGCTGGTTTGAGCCACCCAGAGAGTCAGTGTATTTTAATTTTGTGATGGTTGGTTGTGATGAGTCCTCCAAGACAAAGAAAAATCATGAGTTTGTACTTCTTGTGTTTAGGCAGTCTTTGAGATGCCTGCTGTGTTAATGCTTTACCTTGGGATAGAGAGATTTGCTAGTTTCATTGGTCTTTGCTTTAAATGTTATGTTTGGTATTTTAGTAGAATTTTTTATTGGCATATTCTTGGCCTGCTGCTGTGTTTACTTTCCATAATTTTGCGGTATCACTCACTGACAGTAGGGCACAAATCTTGTGGTGGTTGCCTACTGAGATTAGTCTCACACCCTGTTTGGGTCCTGATTTTCGGCCCAAACAGATTATATGGTTGCAGGTGTAAAGAGGGGTTGTGTCCCTTCTACCTCAGGTACATGATTGATGCACGGAGCTGGAGAGCATGGGACCGGGCTTTGGCTCGCGATGCTGCTGGAGTTGTTGTTTACTTTTAGTTCTTTCGTTTCCGTTGTATTTCAGCATGTTGATTTGTTTACATTTTTTCATAGATACTTGAACCATACTGCATCATTATTACATCAGTTGTTACTTGACTTTTAGTTCATTTGTTGTATGATGTCTACTACTTCCGCTATTGTTTAAGTTTATTTTTCCGCTGTATACTTTACCAAATGAAGCCATAGTTTTCCCACAGACTTATCGAGCCCCTCGCTGCTAGTCGGCAGCCTCTGGTGTTTTCGGAAATTCTCTTGAGGTCATCGGGCGAACCAGGTACGAGGTTCCAGTGGAGGGGCTCCAGATTCGGGTCGTTACAAAGTGGTATCAGAGGAGTTCTTTTCTCTTGCTTACTGTTTGGATACTTTAGCTAGGGATAGGATAGATTCGGTACTTGGTATTAAGATGTGGTCGGGAATATCTAACCCATGCACAGGGAAAATCCATACTACCTCGTTAATTGCAGTTATTGGTTTTGAGAATTTATGTCTGATCTGATTTCACCTAGAGTGATTCACTTGCCTTGTGTTGTTGTTTTGATTATTATGGTTCTATTCTGTCGCAACCCGATGAGATGAGGGTATTCCATCTCATGCATCATCTAGGAACTTATAGAAGTCTCATGCCATGCATTTTTCCATGCCATCTAGGGTGCATTAGAGATTTCATGATGTTGTGATAGGCTTTGTAAAGATTATGCATGTTGTGGTGATAGATGATTGATACAATCTCTACTGTTATGTTAGAAAACTGTTTGTTATGCTTCTTGCTTAAAATGTACGCCAGAATTTGATTCCTGAGGTGTTATGGGCCCTCATTAATCGGAATTTGGTGGATCATGACCATGTTTTCCCTTGTATATGACTGCCATAGATGAAAAACTTTGATTCGTGGGGAGTATGGGCCCTCACGGATCGGAATTTGTCACCTCTTTGCCTGATTTTTAGTGTTCTGGAAATTATGTGTAGTTTCGGAGCTACTGCCCAGAAAAACCCAGAATACACGGAGTGTACTTTTTGGGCACACGTTGTGTATTGTCCAGGTCGTGTCACTGACCATGTGAGCAGAACACGGTGTCTTGAAAGTAACCTTATGAACATACTGTGTATAGGGGATACACGTCGTGTAGTTCGGAGCCGTGTACCCGGTCATGTCACTAACAACACAGTCGGGGAAGCTCGGGTAGAACATGCCGTGTTTGTTTGGAGCATGCCGTGTAGTCTTTCTCTAGGTACCCGGCCGTGTCGCAAATAACACGGGTCGGTGTGACCATCTCTTAGACATGCCGTGTTGCTTTTGGATCATGCCATGTAGTCTTTCCTAGGTACCCGGTCGTGTCACGAACAACACGGGAGGGTGTCACCTTCACCTATACACGCCGTGTTTGTTCGGAACACGCCGTGTAAGGGTCAGCCGTGTAAGACGACCATGTAACTAAAAACACAGGCCACCGAGCCAGTGTCTAGTACACGCCGTGTTTGTTTGGAACATGCCATGTAGTCTCAGGTGAAGTTGGACCGTGTTGGTTAACCGTGTGAGGAGACTCGGGTAGGGGTTTTGAGCTTAAGTACATGCCGTGTTTTTGGGAAACACGCCGTGTAGGTTGGGTGCTACACCACCTGTCGGGCAGAAATGCATGCCATGTTAATAGCATAAGGAGACACGCCGCGTAGTGTTTATACACGTCATGTATTTGTGTCTTGTAAGCTTTGTGCTTTTCTTTTTCCTATTTCCATTTTGTTCTCTTGTGTTCTCTATCCTTGTTTTTTCCTGATCTAAGGCGTGCTTTTTATCTTTTAGAGCTATGCCTCTGAGACGTCTTCCGGTTGTATGTCTGTCGTCAGGAAGTGATCAGACGCCAGATGTGGCTGATCAGGGACTTCCTGCCGATCCTCCAGTCAGGCCAGCCTTGGCACCAGCTATTATACTAGTTGTTGGTACTGAAGCTCAGTTCAGTGAAGGGTTCATGAGGTTTATACAGACTTTTCTGGGAACTCAGCTTCCAGACCCGTCTATGGCAGAGTTGACATGAGTTTTCCAGAAGCATCATCCTCCCACTTTCATAGGGGATGGAGGGACTCAGGCTGCCAAGTCATGGATAGAGACCATGGTCTCCATCTTCGAGCATCTAGAGACACCCCCAGATAGAAGGGTGAAGCTCGCAACTTATATGCTGTGAGATTCTGCGAAGAGATGGTGGGATGTAGTCTCATAGGCAGGGCGCCAGCGGACAATGGCTTGGGACGAGTTCCAGAGTACTTTCTATGACTACTTCTATCCGGCCACGCTGAGGGCCGACAGAGCTAGAGAGTTCAGGAACCTACATAAGGGTACTCTTTCGGTCATGGAGTACTCCTCCCGCTTCACTGAGTTACAGTGCTTCGCTCCCGCTCTGGGGAATGATGAGCTGTTTTTGGCAAGGAAGTTTGAGGAAGGCCCCAAACCAGAGATCAGATCACAGGTGAACGTCTTCTAGTTGACTTCTATTACTCTGATTGTCAACCAGGCACTGATCACTGAGCAGAATCTGAGGGAGACAGGAGCTGTTGACTAGTGTGGTTCAGCACCCAGGGCTGATTCACTTCTTACCGACAGCAGGAAGCGTCACCGAGAGTCTACCCTGGGTGACCCGAGGAAGCGGGGTATTTTTTCTGGTAGACGGGACCTTCCTTCAGGCAACCAGGTGGTGTGCTATCAGTGTGGGAAGAGTGGGCATAAAAAGCCTCAGTGCCAGAGAGATCTAGTGGAGTGCCGAGCTTGTGGCAAGATAGGTCACCTGCAACGTTTTTGCAGGGTTCTTCTCCCAGCAGCCAGTGAGGGAGGATCAATCTCTACTCCTTGTACAATAGAAGGATTACCAGTTCCGCATCAGACTGGGGGATGGGGTTCTTCAGGTCATTCAGCCTAGGGCAGAGGTCGTGGGCGTGGTGGACAGGCTCAGGGAGGATCAGCTTAGGGATATTAGACTGCTACACAGGGCCGCAGTATTGGCCAGACTTTTGCAGTGGAGCAGATTCATCGGGAGTAGGATCCTGGACCCTCCATAGTTTGAGGTACGATCTTAGTATCCCAATTTTGTCTTTTTCACTTTTCGATACTGGAGCTTCTCATAGAATTATTTCTATGCACACTGTGGAGAGCCTTCGACTTACTGTCTTTAATTCTGAGGACACGTTGGCACAATACACTCCCTTGGGACATAGAACTACTAGTGTGCGCCAGAGTAGAGAGTGCCCTCTTGAAGTTGTAGGGTATCGTTTCTCATGGGATCTCTACGTCCTAGAGATGATAGGCTATGATGTCATTCTTAGAATGGACTGGCTAGTTTCCTTCTAGGCAGTTGTCAACTGTTATCACCGTAGAGTGAGCTTTGTTTCACCAGAGGGTGAGTCCTTTCTTCATAGAGGCGAGTGGGATGTTCAGGCGAGTCGAGCAGGACTTGAGCATCATGGGCTCGGGGGAGTTACAGCCCATATTTCTAGTCTTTATCTGGACGATCAGGGGACCTCACAGTCAGACTACCCTCCAGTAGTGGATCGCTTCAGGGACGTCTTTCCAGAGGACTTTTCAGGTCTGCCTCCTGATCGTGAGGTAGACTTCTCTATTGAGCTCGTGCAAGGAGCAGCATCGGTGTCCATTCCTCCCTATAGGATGGCCACACCTGAGTTACAGGAGCTCAAAAAGCAGTTGGAGGAGTTGCAGGAAAAGGGTTTCATCCAACCCAGTACTTCTCCTTGGGGTTTACCTGTCCTGTTTGAGAAGAAGGTAGACGGCACCCTTCGGCTTTGTGTGGATTATCGGAAGCTGAACCAGTTGCCAGTTAAGAACCAATATCCCTTACTGAGGATAGATGACCTCTTTGACTAGCTTTGAGGATCCCGGGTGTTCTCGAAAATCAACATGAGGTCCGGTTATCATCAGTTGCGCGTTAGAACATCAGACATACCTCTGACAGCCTTCAGGAGCAGGTATGGTCTTTACGAGTATACGGTTATGCCGTTCGGGCTCATGAACGTGCCAGTAGTTTTCATGGCGCTGATGAACCGTGTGTTCCATCCTTACTTGGATTCCATCATTGTGGTCTTTGTGGACGATATCTTGGTGTACTCTCACACTCGACACGACCATGCCACACATCTTGAGATCGTTCTGAGTACACTGAGAGAGCATCGGCTGTATGCCAAACTCTCGAATTGACACTTCTGGATGGATCAGATTCACTTCTTGGGTCACTTCATCTCAGAGGAAGGAGTATCTTTGGACCCAAATAAAGTGAGGGCTGTAGTTTCTTAGGAGCAGTCGAAGAACGTCTTTGAGGTACGGAGTTTCTTAGGGCTGGCTGGCTACTACAGACACTTCATTCAGGACTTTTCTCGTCTAGCAGCACCCTTGAGAGATCTGACCAAGAAATGGGTGAAGTTCTTATGGTCAGATTCTTGTGATTCTGCCTTTCTGGAGCTGAAAGGGAGGTTGACATTAGCACCGATACTAGTCTTTCCAGATCCAAGAAAAAACTACACCATCTATTGTGATGCTTCAGGTATCGGGCTGGGGGCTGTGCATATGTAGGGAGATGGATTCGTTGCGTATGGGTCTCGACAGTTGAGGCCACATGGGAGGAATTACCCTACGCACGATCTGGAGTTGGCCGCTGTTGTTCATGCCTTACACTATTGGAGACACTATCTTTTGGGAGAGCATGTTGTGGTTTTCACCGACCACAAGAGTCTCAAGTACATCTTCACTCAGCGTGATCTGAATCTGAGACAGCACAGGTGGGTCGAGTACCTTCAGTCTTTCGACTTCGAGCTCGCCTATACGCCGGGTAAGGGAAACGCAGTGGCAGATGCGTTGAGCAGGAGAACACAGATTCAGGTAGTGTAGGTGGCCAGCAGTGAGTGGCAGCTTATGGCTCTGTTCTCTGAGATGCATCTGGAGGTGCACGACAGGCAGGGACAGACTTACCTTTCTTCTGTAGCTCTTACCTCGACACTACTTGATCGGGTACGGATGAGGCCGCTATCAGACTCAGAAGGCTTAGTCCTGCGGGAGAGTGTGTCAAGAGAGGACCCTCTTCCTAGATGGACAGTGGGTAAGGATGATATCTTGCATTTCCAGGGACGCGTATGGGTGCCAGCAGACATACACGACGAACTGATGCAGGATTTTCATTCCTCAGCTTGGGAAGTTCATCCTGGTGTCATTAAGATGTATCGGGATCTTCATCGCCAGTACTGGTGGCCAGGTATGAAGAAGGATGTTGCTGGTTTCATCTTGAGATGTTCGACATGTCAGCAGGTGAAAGCAGAGAATCAGCGACCCGCAGGGCTTTTATAGCAGTTACCCATTCCGAAGTGGAAATGGAATGACGTTGTGATGGACTTCATGACCAGTTTGCTGAGGTCACCTCGAGGGAACGATGTTGTTTGGGTCGTCGTCGACAGACTTACGAAGGCTGCCTACTTCTTGTCGATCAAGGAGACCTTCAGCGTCGATGATTTGGGACGACTTTACATCAGAGAGATCGTTCGTCTGCATGGGGTTCCACACTCCATTGTTTCAGAAAGGGATGCGCGTTTCACTTATCGGTTCTGGCAAGGACTTCATAAGACTTTGGGTACACAGGTGCTTTTGAGTACAACATACCATCCCCAGACTGATGGCCAATTTGAGCGCATAATCCAGGTGCTTGAGGATATGCTCCGAGCCTACATTCTAGACTTTGGCGGTTCTTGGGAGAGGCATATTCCTCTGGTGGAGTTCACATACAACAACATTTTTCAGGTGACCATTCAGATAGAACCTTACGAGGCTTTGTACGATTGGCCATGCCGATCACCCTTATGCTGGCTGGAGGCAGGAGAGGCAGCTTTGCTGGGACCTCGTCTTGTTCAGGAGACTTCACAGAAGATAGGGTTGTTTTGGAAGAGGATGGCTACAGCACAGTCTCGACATAAGTCTTATTTTGATCAGCGGAGATGACCTCTGGAGTTCGAGGTCGGAGATTAGGTTTTCCTGCGTGTCGCACCGAGGTTGGGACACATGAGGATTCGGAGATAGGGTAAGCTTTCACCACGGTATGTCGGGCTATTCGAGGTGTTGGAGAGAGTTGGGCTGGTCGCTTATCGGTTGCAGTTGCCTCAGAGGTACCGGGATATGCACGACGTATTCCACGTCTCGCAGCTCCGACATTACTTTTCAGACCTGTCTCATGTCTTATAGCCTGAGTAAGTAGAGCTTGAAGTAGATGCGTCGTTTGAGGAGCATCCCATCCGGATTGTCGATCGCAGTACGAAGGTCCTCTGAGGCTGGTCTGTTCCTCTAGTACGGGTGTTATGGCAGCACGGACGAGTAAAGGACGAGACCTGGGAGAGGGAGGCCGATGTACGATCATAGTGGCTAGAGCTGTTCGGGATTTCATCTTCTCCGCCTCGTTAGGGAAATTTGAGGACAAATTTTGTTAAGGGGGGAAGTTTGTAAGAACCTGGATCATCTTTTTAGGTATGTCTTCCTTTTTCTGGAGTTTTTTAGAAAAATGAAGATTCTATAAATTTTCAAAGTACACTCCATGTACTTTCTTAGTACACGCTGTGTACTTTGTCCCGGCTCGAAGCCGTGTGCTGGCCGTGCCCAGGCCACACACACGGTGTGTAGGGGTGACGTGGAGGCCATTTTTAGCAGAGTACGGACACACCTAGTACACACCATGTACCCTGGAAGTACACACCATGTAATTTTATTTTTTCACTAAATGAACCGGGGTCGAGGCTAACCCCTGAAAACAACTTCTTCTTCAGCATTTGTCCGTCCGAGAGCGCCCCGCCCGGCCGAATCTTCGACGAGCTCCTGCCTTTCTGTCCATTCTCCGATTTGAGCATAGTCGATTGCATTGGAACCACAGCGGTGAGTTCTTCCGTATTCTTGAGCCTTGTTTCTTGATTCCTTTTCGTTTTCAAGATATCATAGGTTGAGAGTTTTATGCGTTTTCTCAGATCTAACCCATTCTAGGCTGATTCACCGGCCGAGGTTCACGTATATCAATCTCCTAGGATCGAGGTAGGTGTTTTGTTTCCCTATGTTGAATTTCTTTGATTTTTTAGTGCAAAAGATCCGGATACCCATGTATCGGGTATCTCGGGTTAGGGTTTTGACCCTGTTTTGTTATCTTCCTTAGATTGCATGCATTGCTTGAGGTTATTAGATGTTTAATAATTATTTGATAGCATGTTAAGGATCACCCCATGGGTGTTTCCCCTGTTTTTGCTATTTATCGCTGTTTGGATTAGGTTGCCTGTGAGGCATACCTTTTTGCACGTGGTTGTCTGCTTGGATATGATTGATTGCATGTATTTCCTGGTGTTTATATGCTTTCTATGCATGGTAGATGTTAGCCAAGTAGTTTATGAACTTACTTAGGGCTGCTGACAGTCGTGTACACACGACTGGACTGCTCAGGGCTGTGAGAACTTGGTGCGGGAGATCAAAGAGGGAATTGAAGATTAAGTACTTCCCTAGAGGGTCTGTTGGTTTTAGTTCGTACACAGGACCTATGAGAATAGAACTTTGTGCTTCCCAAGAGTGTCCTTAGTTTTACGCACGCATAGAGACCACAAGAGGAATTAGACGTAAGTGCTTCCTCAGAGAGTCTGTAGCTATTGTTGCAAGACCATAGGGGAATTGATGTAAGTGCTTCCCAGAGTGTCTGTGCCTTGTTTATTTACTGAACTATAGGGGTCTACTGGTTTGGGCCACCCAGAGAGTTAGTATATTTTAATTTTGTGATGGTTGCTTGTGACGAGTCCTCCAAGACAATGAACAAGATTGAGTTTGTACTGCTTGTGTTTAGGTAGTCTTTGAGATGCCTGTTGTGTTACTGATTTACCTTGGGATATAGAGCCTTGCTAGATTCATTGGTCTTTTTTTTAAAATTTATGTTTGGTATTTTAGTAGAATTGTTTACTGGCATATTCTTGGCTTGCTGTTGTGTTTACTTTTCATACTTTTACTGCATCACTCACTGAAAGTAGGGAATGAATCTTGTGGTGGTTGCCTACTGGGATTAGTCTCACACCCTGTTTGGGTCCTTCTTTTTGGCCCAAACAGATTATATGGTTGCAGGTGTAGAGAGGGGTTGTGGCCCTTCTACCTCAGGTACTTGACTGATGCGCGGAGCTGGAGAGCATGGGACCGGGCTTTGGCTCGCGATGATACTGGAGTTGCTGTTTACTTTTAGTTCTTTGGTTTCCATTGTATTTTGGCATGTTGATTTGTTTACAACTTTCCATAGATACTTGTACCGTACTTCATAATTATTACATCAGTTGTTATTTGACTTTTAGTTCAGTTGTTGTATGATGTCTACTTCTTCCGCTATTTTTTGAGTTTATTTTTCCGCTGTATACTTTACCAAATGTGGTCATAGTTTTCCCACAGACTTAACGAGGCCCTTGCTGCTAGTCGGCAGCCTCTGGAGTTTAGGGAAACGCGCTTGAGGTCATATGGTGAACCAGGTACGGGGCTTCAGTGGAGGGGCTCCGGATTCGGGTCGTTACAGAAACAGCCTCCCACGTATTCTCATCATATGAAGAAATTGTAACATGTGTTAATAAGATATATAATGAATTCTTTTAGTCTTATAGATTTGATGGGAAGCAAGAGAAGAAAAGGACAGAATAGAGAAAGATTGATAAGGGGAATAGGGGAAAGAAGAATTTCCCATTTGTGATAATTGTGGAAAGAATCACAATGGTAACTTCTTGAAGGGAATGCGAGTTTGTTATAAGTGTGGAGAAAAAGGACACCACATACGTGATTGCAAGGGTAAGAAAAAGGTTTCAAATGTAAAATGTTTTATCTACAAGAAGTTGGGACACTACGTGAATCAATGACCTAGCCATCAGATTATACCAAAAATGTTTTCATTGGATAATAATCAAGTTATGATACTACCACAGATGAAGAGGAATGACTAGTGTTCTTATGTTGTTGTTAAAAATCATTCCATTTCAGCGTTGTATCGATGATATTCCAATTATATGAATTATGGAAAATGAATCAGGATTGAACTGTAGTACTATTTCATTGAGAATTTGAGATTGTATGGTTCTGATACTGAGGTAGTGATTTTGAATAAGATATGATTGATTTGGATTCAATATTCGTGACTACGTTGAAACTAATTAGTTGTTTGTTTATTCCAATATTGTTGGAGTTTACAACATTTTTGGATATAAGTAGTATAGACAGTATTCTATAAGGAATAAGGTAGCATGAAAGTAATCAATAAGGTTTTATAATAATTCAGGGTGTTACCATGTTTTAAAGGAATAAATTATGAATGTATTCACATGTAATTACATAAAAAAAGATATTCATTGTATTTACCTTATAAATTTTGGACTGTGAGTTTAGACAGATTTATTTTGGATAAGTCTAAAGTTTGGAAAGGAATAAGTTTGAAATTGGATACTAGTGTTAATGTTAAATATTTTTTAATATTATTTTTGGATTATTTTAAAAGGACAACCTGAAGGTTGGGCGACAACTCGTTGCGTTCGACAAGGCCGCAACACTTGAACACACAACCTAAGGGCGACAATGGTGCATCACCAACCACTGGCCTACGTGATGTCATGGTTTGTATAATGTAGTATCTTAAATAGTCTGAAGGATGAAACAATACATGTCATGTATATATTTTTTCATCTTATTCTATGAATAAATCATTTCATAATCATTAAGGAATGGATATTCATATAAAAAAATGTGTTATCTTAATACCTTATGTTTTGTTGAACCAATGATAATTTAAATCATCATAGATTGATGGATTTGAGGCTCTTAATTTTACACTTATTTATGATTGATGATCGCAATCACTCCATATAAATATTTTCATTTTTTCTCCAATTAGGTGTCTCTAGTTTCCACTAATGTTCTCTTAATCAAGATGATAATTTGTTGGTGACTTTTTTGTTTCTCATTCCCTCTTATTAAGACCAAAATTTATTAACCCAATTTCTGATGTGGGGTTTCCAGAAAGGTATTTTTCTATTTTCAACCATTTATTTACGAAGAACAATTTCAAATTTGGAGGAAGCAATTTTTTGATGGAGTGGAGAATGTAACACCCCAATATTTCATAGTACTTTATATCTTCAAAATAATTCAATAGCTTGCGCTACATGCAATGCCAAGATCGAGCACACCACGACTTAACAAACTAGACCTTCAAAAGGATGTTATGAATACTATTAACTGAATTTTGAATTTTATATACTATATAAAATTTTATAATCCATATTATGTGTTTCTTAGACATAATATAAGAACAAAATCATTTTTTCAGATAAAATAAGTTTTTTTTAAAAAAATGCAATTTTACCTCTTTTTAATGGAGAACTTTTTTAAATCCAATATTTGACACTTTTATATATTAAATTGGATAAAATAAAATTCTTCTTCAGAATCGGGACATAAAAATTTTGTTTCGATAAATTTTTGGTGATTTTCTGATTACTTTCATATTTGGATGAATAGTGAAAAATACTAAATTTTAACTGAAAACAACTTTTTTAATCAAAATATTTTATATTGTTCTATTATAAATTTTAATGGTTTGGTAGTATAATTAGATTAGATTGTTATCATTTAATAGAATTTAGGTCATTATACTTAATTTCACATTTAAATTTGACATAAACATAAGTCAATCTTTTGATAATTTTTACTTTTTAAAAACCCTCTTTTTGGTTTTAACAACGAGAATTAAATTTAAATTAATAAATGAATGTTCTATGTTTTTAATTTGGTAAAATAGACTTCATTTTTAAATTCGGTATATCAAAATTATGTCAGGGTAAATTTTTGGTATTTTTCTGAAATCTTTCAATTTTTGATAAATTGTGAAAACACTGCGTTATTGATTAAAACCAACTTTTTATCTAAGTAATTAGGTATTTTATTTTATTTTATTTTAGGTCAAAATAGAAACATAATACCGATATATGTTCAATATAATTCATTGGATTCATTTTATAATATGTTTAGATATATAAAATTTTATTGAACTTTTTACCGTCATTTACCCACCTTCTAGGAGCATTTGAAAATTTGCATAAAACATAAATTTACCACTTATGTGAGTTGAATTTCAAAAATATGAGATACACTTTTAACCATAGTATGTAAAATTTGGTTCAATAATATGTATTTTTTTGTGAATAGTAACTTTTGATTTTTATTTACCACGGTTAAAACTAAATAGGGTAATGAAAGGTCAAAATTATATTATAATTACCCTAAAAAATGTCCTAATACTATTGGATAATTTTAATTTGACCAAAAACAGCATTATAAATAATATATAATCCTTTAGGTCCACATTTATTATATTAAGACATTTATTATTATTTAATTTAAAGAAGAGTAAAAGTGTTAAATTCATGTTTTTATAACTAAAACAATTTTAATAAAGGGTTATACATAATATAAATTTAACTGAAAATATTAATTATAAATATAAAAATATTTCCTACATAATGGTATTTTATTTATTATTTTTACAGATTAAATAATTAAATTTATTTATGACACAATAATGATGCAGTAATTACCTTATTAATGAAAGATTGAAATAATTGATAATATAAAAACCCAAATAAATGTAATTTTAGAGATTTGATAAATTCTACTAATTTTTTAGGTTAATAAGACATGTTAGGGTTGATTCAATAAATTTTTTTGAAGTAATCATGCTATTATTATTTTTAACAAAAAAAACCAAATAGTGTCAAAATTGACATAAATTAATTTTTAAAACAAATAATATATTATTGGTTGATATAATGTTTCAAAAATTATATAGTTAGACCAAAAGGGTTAAATAATATTATATATGTCATTAATGAACCAAATGAGTTTCTCTTAGAAGTGTAGACTATGTTTATTAACCATATAGTGTAAGAATACAAGAAAAAACGGTAAAAGTTATACTATTTAACTAAAAGCTAAATCTAAATTATAAGGATAAAATGGTAACCTAAATTTGTCTAAAACCAATTGGTTGAGAGGATTTCAATGAATAACCACCTAAGTATCGAAATAAATATATTTGAAACCATTATAAACTGAAAATCATTATATAATAAATAATATTTTCATTGTTTCCTAAAGAGAACCTCCTCCCCCTTATAAAAATCCCTCACCTCTAACCCAATACTAACACCTATCAAGCCCCTTGGCTCGTATAACCTCTACCTCAATAACCTCTCATGATCCTACCCTTACACCTAGAAGCCTTAACTTTGGAAGAAGACACGTCATGAAATTCATTAGGATCAATCCAAAGGGAGTTACCCAATTTTATGGTAACGTCTTCCCTAAAGTTCCCTTCTTTTATTTTACATCTCCAACCCCATAAACCCTTTTTATTACTTTGTTTTATAACAAAACTAGTATCCTCAATATACTAGGTTGTTTTTATGAGAATACTTCGAGCTACACTTACACACACATCCATCTAATGGGAAAATAACATACTGTTTCGGTGGACGACAAACTATTGCCTCACGAATCGATGATTGTTCAATTATCTCCTACCACCTCTTATGGTGTAAATTAATATGGAAATATATTTATATGTGATATATATTATATTTATATTGTTTCTATGCATCTATATTTTTCATTTATATCATTTCTTTATGGTTTCGATAATGGGTAAATGCGATAATTTCATTTGAGGAAGTGCGGACTACTGCCCCCTCAAAATGTTATGACTCATTTATACCATACGTCGAACATATAAAGGATGGAGTTACTAAAATTATATATGATATTATACTAGAATTATAATATACCTATGTATCATTATGTATTCATTGAATTAAAATATTAACAAGAAATGAAAGTAGTGTTAATGTGTACGTACGCCTTCCCGTCTCCAGGAACGGTGCATTTAATTTCTTATATCCAAATGTTATGTACCGTTATAAATACATATATATATTGCATATATAAGATATATATGATATCTAAATAATGATTACCATTATGGAGATAAAGTACATTTGACCACAAGGACATCATGTAATTATAAGAAGATTACTTTTTACTCAAGTACCAAATATCAAGAAAACGACCGTTATTAACTTAAATGAGTACGTAATGTTTATAACATGATAATAACTATTATAAAAGAAATCATAAATTTTAAAAAGGTTCAGAAGAAATTATAAATTAACATTATATTGTTATTCAGGAGATTAAATAAATAATGGGTCAAGTCGAACACAAGGTAAGGGTTATTTCCTCAATCTCTTTATTATCTGATATTGTTCATGTGTAAGTATTTTTTGGGACATACTTATCATTGATACCCATATTTCATAAAAATATTTTCAAGAAGAATCTTTTATGGTTTTATGATAGGGTATATTTAACTGGATCATCATTTTAAATTTTTTAATGATTTATCTTTCTAAACCCTTTTAATTAATACCGATGTTTTCAAAAATGATTTTAAGGATTTATTTATATGGACCTGAATGTATTGAAGTGATAATTATTTTAAAATATTTCAAATAGTTATGGGATACTTTGATTCAAGAATCACTTTTAAATGACTTTCTTTATAAATTGTGATACTTTTAAACAATTTCACGAAAATAGGGTATTTATCTCAAAGCTTTTTACTGATCATTTTTATCTACGTCAACATCCTTTGATGGATTTTAAGATTGTTTGAAGTTGATTTATTATAAATACAATCTTCCATATTTTATATAAGATTTTGTGATATGTTTGACTATGGATGTTAAATTTTTATACCATCCATGGTTTATGTTTAAAGTATTGACATTTCGTATGCTAGTTTTAATACAAATGTTTATGTTATGTTTCATCTTTTTTATAAGGGGAATGCATTGGAATTAGTAAGTGGCGGGTGGATCCCGCTATAGCTCATCGATGAATCCGTAGGTCTCATGATACAATTAGACATGGAATTGGCTGAGGCCTTTCCCAATTTGATATATGGATTTGGCCAAGGCCTAAATCATTTTTAAATGTCTTGGCCGAGGCCTTGACAAAATGTTTCCGAATATCCGGCATTATGCATTCCTTCATTATGAAATTAGTTATTACATGTGATTATTTGAATAGGAGAATATCCATGTGCATGTTAATATGTTAATGTTTGATTTATTTTTTCTATATCATGATCAAGTTTATATTTAAAAAGGCTGTTGTTTTTATTACACATCATTCCCTAAATTTTTATAGCTTGTGATAAATTATTTACCTTTACTGAGCATCTGAGCTCACCCCTTCCTTATGTTTTATTTTCCCCAGATCCCAAGAAGTGTTTTGTGATTGAGATGCTGGGTTAAACTAAGGGTACATTGGCATTCTCGAAGGATTATTTATGTTGTGTTGTTTGTTAGAAAGTGTAATGTAATGTTCATGTATGCAATCTATTTTCCATGACTGCTAAACTGATCGGTCCTTCGGGACAATATTTCTTGTAATCATGCCATTATATTAAAATAATGCCCCGACTCTAGTAACTAGGGTCAGGGTGTTACAACACTTCTCAATATTTTGGGGTATTATTAAATTTAATCTCATGTAACCAATCATGAAATAATGTATAAAAATAAATGTTTTATATGACATCTATGAATCAAGAAAATTTGAATAATGGTGAGGCTTTTGAATCACATTAATAATGTTAAACTACTTAAACACATTTAAAATCCTTAACTCCACACAATAAATTTTTACAATGTTAATGTGACATTCACTTTTTTACATGGATTGGAATAATATGTTATGTTTGGACTTTGAACTTAAATATGTTAAAAAATACTCCCACTGGCCTCTTAGTCCATTTATAATCTATAAAATGTTAGGAAGAGATTAAGAAAACCCATTATATTTAAAAATAACACTTATTTACTTGAGTTATAATATTTGAAAAATAAACTATTATATTCATATCATATATGGTAATCTATGATAATGGATTATTTTGATGAAAAAAATATTATTCTTTAAAATATGATTGTAATGACATCGGATTTTAGATCCATTAAAATAAATACTATTTTCTATAACATGTTTCATATACAAAACCAATGAAAAATATACACAAATTATTAAGAGGAAATTAAAAATAAATCTACAATAAACTCTAAGATAGTAAACCATTAAAATATATTACCTTTATCCAATAAACAATTAATGTTTAAAATTATATTTTCAATAAATTATATATATATATTTATATATATATATTAATTTATTTTAAAAACTAAATTTATAAATTTTATGAAGTAATTTTTATAAACAAAATTCATTTTTTGAAAACTCAAGAATATACTCTTAAATTGTTTTTTTATATTTTTCATTCAAAATATCGATTTATAGTAAACAAATATGGGTTTTAAGAAAATTATAATTATTATGATTTTATCACTATATAAGAATACCCTATATGTTTTTAAAAAATAATTAATGTAAAAAAATTATTTTAAGGAAAAATTTTGATCAATTTAAAATAATATTTAATATTATAATTACTATGAATAAACTTTATTTAACTAAAAAAATGATAGATTAGTAAAAAAATGATTTTGGCCTTCTCTTTGAATGAATTATTTTCAAGGTGAAATTCAATATTATATTTATTTCAAAGTCTCAGATAATTAAATACATTTATTATAAATAAATTTATACCATTAAAATCAATAATAATTATATTTTAATCTTATATATAAATTTAATGATGAAGAGTATCATTTTTATAAGAACAGTTTTTATACGATTAAATGTGTTAAATTTAAATTTTACATTGAAATAATTAATAAATTTGGAATGATATTTTATTTTTAATTTTATATTATACGGTTGAAATTATTTAGTATATTAAATTTTAATTTTACTTATAAAAATTAATGATTTTTGTTAAAAAAGCCACCCTGCTAAAAAATTAAAACGGTAAAAAGACATCTACTATGGGGAAATGTTAAAAAATGATAAAAACATTTATTCAAATAGGTTGATGAGATGAGTTCATTCTTTATAGTTTCGCACAATTTTATTTTTTCAGTTTTTTCCCATTTTCCCTTGAATAATTTCATATAATTATTAGAAAATGACATGTGTTTCAAAAAGTTCCCTTTTCAAACCTTGTAAAATGACACCACTTCAACCCCTTGGAAGTTACACTTAACCATATAATTTCTCCATGAAACCCTAATGATTTTACAGGACTAGAAATTTATCCCAATTAAAAATATCCAATGGAAACCATTATTTATCATAATGTAATTAATTTGAAGGGTACTTTCATGGAAAGATAAATTCTCCAAGGATAGTATTATCTACTTCTTATGATTTTATTATTAATCCAACTCTTCAAAATATATTATTACCATAATAATATATTGAATTATGAATGATTAATATAAATATATTTTGTTATATTATTAGTACCACCATTATTCATTCATTTTTATAGTCTTATAAAAATAAAGAATTGTCAATGCTGAATATGCACGGATTATCGCCTCCCTGGAGAATCATTTTTCTTCTAGATTTCAATTATTTGTCAAAAATCATTAACTTATAGAAAAAAATAATTATAAAATAAAAATAAAATCATTATTTTTCAGTAATAATATTATTATGTCAAAAGAAACACCTCCTTAACCATTATCACTAATCAAGTTAATGGGTGTTCATGTTTCGGTTGATTTAACCACCGATGAGAGAAATGATTTAAAATCGTATTATGAATGACTATTGTAACATTATTAATAATAATATAATAATATAATAATTATTTTAATATGGTTATATGATTATTAAATTACTTATAAAACATATTATTATAGTGTCATTTTTTCAGTAATATCATTTGATTTAAGCTGATACCTGTTCCATTTCCACACAACATAACTAAAAAACATATGTGATGATATAATAGATTTAGAAATAAATATAATATATATATATTATATTATATTAAATGATATATTAGTGATTAAATTAATGTAAAATTATGGTTAATGACATCAACATTATAAAACGATTGAAAAAGATTAAAGCTATTAACAAACAATGGTTGCAAAAAGCTATAACATGATGTTATAGCCATAAAATATAATTATAAATGATAAATATAAGAGGTATAATATATGAATAATTTTATGGAATATATTATTAAGTTATCATTTTTTATTTTTCATGATGTTATAGTGTCTACAACTAAGAAAGGAAAAAAAGGTAAGGGTTTTCATATGAAACTCCCATTATTGAGACATGCTTCTGTTATACATCACGTTTTCATATCAATGGTTCAAATACTGCCCATTTATCATATTTTTTCATTATTATTTTTTTAAATTATATTAAAAGTTCAATTTAATGGTATACCTCTCATTGGATTTTTTTACAAATATTTCTAAATCCGTAAGGATTTTTATCATCAATTACTCTTCACTAAGTCATTCTTTAATGTTGTGCACTAGTTTATGATTCAATGGTATTTATATTTTCATATAACATAATTATAAAAAAATTAATAAATTTTATTTATTAATTTATATGATTTTCAATCTTCCAACTAATTTTGATTCAAAAACTAATAAAGTTGTAAGGGTTTTTTGTTACCCAATTCTCTTCCTTAGGTCTTAGTCACTCATCTTAATATATTGTATTTAATTATTTTTATAATTTGAAATATAATTATTTAGGATCATTTAGTCCTTATTTTTTAGGAAACCATTTTTTTAAAAATATTATTCCTTGATTCTTTTTATATTATGTTAAAATGAATTATTCATAAGAATAATTCCCATTACATTTAGTAGATTTTCTTCTATGTCTATAATTTTTCTTCCCCCATTGTTATGTATTACCTTGTGGAAACCAAACATATTATTATATATTGTTATCCTTCAGTTCCCCATATTTAATAATATATGAAAGGTTTATTTATCCTTTTTAATTATGTGGGATTTCAAAAAAGTCTTTTCGAAATACCCAAATGGGTTTTCCATCATTTTAAAAACTATTCTTTCATCCACTTCAAATTTTCATTTGATTACTTTGATATATTTATCTACAATGTATTATTAATGATTATTTTATAAAAAGTAAAAAATTTCATATGATTTTCACTTCTCTTTTTGGAAACTTTATGTCTGTTTTGATTTTGGTTTATTAGAGATTATCTTAAATGTATTTATTTTCAATGTATTTTAACTTATTAGATTTCATTACCATTATGTATTTACAAGGATGTCTTATTTGGAATAACATAACTTAAAACATTTATAAAATTTCTCTTTCCCATAAAAAATGTTTTGGAATATAATTATTCAATCAATTTTTTGGAAGGTTTTGTGAAAATTTTGGTATTTTCAAATCTATTTTCACTTACAAGTTTGTATTTCCTGATGTGATGTTTCAATCACCCAATAAATTTTATTTTTAAGTTACTCATTTAATAATATTTTTTTAATATCTTATGATTTATTCGGTTCATGAAATGTTATTTTTTAAAATGTTAAAGATACCCATTATATTTACATGCGTTCTATATGTGATGATTTTAAAATATCATGAAAACCATATTCTTTCTATGGAATATTATATTTTATGATTTTTTTATTCAGGTGGGAGATATATTTATGGATTATGAGATGGTTTAAACCTTCATATACATAAAATTAAATTGATAATGGAGTATATCTCATGAAATAAAAATGTTATGTGAATGGGATGACAAGTACCAAGGTTAACAAAGGGTGAGTGTGATAACTTTTAGCACTACTCGAAGCTTGTGAGTGGATGGGTTTCCAGGTAGAAATATTAAAAAAGATAAAAAAATCATATGTTTATGATTATTTTTCTTTCTTTCTATGTATTATTATAAATAATTCATGTATTATTTTCTCATGTCATTGTAAAAGTGTAACATTTGAGATGATTTCTCTATCATTAATTTCATATGATTAATGGTTATTGATTTATGTTCTTTTAAAGAATATTTTTTCCCTCATTAATGTTTTTATATATGTTTATGATCTATCCTCTATCATTTTTGTTATGTTATACCAATGTGTGAATATGATATCACTCCATTTAAAATCCCCAATTACACAGGCTATGAAGATGATTATATCATGTGAGAGATCTAGAAAGGGTTTTGATGAGCATGAATATAGGAAAATTTTGGCAAGAATACTAAAAATAATATGTTTATTTAGCTAATATAAAAGACACTACAGATTTTGGTCATTGGGTTTTGAGAATTTTTGTGAGATGTATTATTTAATTTGTGAGATTGATGTGTTATTTATATCATGGTTAACTTGTGTATCTTCAGTTGGTATCAAAGTAGGGTTTCATTATTTTTAGATATTAGTTTAGTTACCTTTGTAACTAGGGTTGGATAGCCTTATTAAAACTCATATACTTGTGTCTATGTATAGGATGATATCATAAAATAATGGAATAGTCTTGAGTGCATTGTTTTCCCACCAACACATCCCTATTTGAATACTACCAATGGATATGATTTTGTAACAAATGCATCTCGGGGTAATTACCTTGACTGGAGATAGATGAATATATCTTTGATATCATTATAATCCACGTTTAATACACCCTAATGAAACACCTTGATTGAAACTATAAGGGGAAAGGCCTTTGTTGAAAATTTTCTCTTTAGAAACCATATTGAAGGATGGACTTCCCAGTTATTTCAAGGGATAATTTTTAGATACATAAGATAACCCAACATAATTTATTGTATAATAAATTAATATTTATATAGGATAATCTAAAGTTAATTTATCCCATTTTTATAATTTAAAAGTGAAATATGTTTTATGTTTGAATTCATGTATTGATAATTCCCCTATATTGTTAAATTTCTATCACACATGTAATTGATTTAGGTTTTACTGTTGACTGTAACTTGATAAAATAAAGTTATCCATAGTTAAGAATGAAATTGTGAGGATTAAATCAATGATAATGGAATTAGAGTAGGAATTAGAATCTCTATGATTATTCTAAACTATCTGTTAAAAAATATTAATAACAATATGACCATAATTAATGTTCCAAACACACCAATGAAAATAAATATGGAGTCTCATGAAAGAGAAAGTGACAAAAATGATGGTGGAAAACATGTTCAATTATATAAATATATTTAAAAAATTTGGATATAAAAAACAATTGAATTTTCTTAAGGGAACTGGAGGATGATTTACTTATGGTAAAATAATTTATTGAGCATCAAACTCTTGTGGATAAATGAATATTTCTATTAACATGATGGAGAAATATAATGTTCTAGATTTTAATGTACTAGTAGTTCTACTTTTTATGTGAGGAATTTAATCACTATTTGTACAATTTTACTAATCGAAGTGATTAGCATGAAAAATTATAGCAATAACTTCTTAGACCATGGGAACAGAGAAAAGAAAATGAATTGATTATCAATGAATAGTATAGTTGAATATAGGTTTAACATACCCTCTGACTTATATTAGTGGCATCATTATATTTCTCTAAACCATATTGTATATTATCAATTTTCTAAAAACATCATTTCAACACCTCTGATGATTTTAATTCTATGAAAATTATTTTTTCAGAATGATTTTTTTTTTGAATTCACCTTTTTCAAATCATAAAACCCTTTTCCATAAACAATTGATTCAATTTTCAAAATAGAATAGACATGGTCACATTGACTACATAAAAATTTATATAATAGGGAAAACATTATAAAATAGCTATGAATATCTGTAGATACCCAAAGCTTGAATTACATGGACATTACATTACTTTTGAAGAATACTTAATACATAACAAAAATAGACACCAAAGGTCCAAAATAGTTTAGTGTCTTTAGAAACTTGGAACATAATATTCTAATCATGGTGAAAGATCTTCAACATCTCCCATAAAGATATTCCCCTTTTGTTTTCTTACCTAAGACCTTTCATTATATCCTGGGGAAAAGAAAACATATAAAGGTTGATCTCAAATTCTTAGTAAGAGTAAACATATAGAACATAAAACAATCCATATACATTTGAATGTAAAAATATGAACATGATGTTTATACATCAAAATCTTGAGAAATGACATAAAAAAAGGAAGTATGTAAGGCATAGATCATAAAAGAACTTTAATCATGATTAAATATAATGGGAATAAAACATGTAATTACCGAAAACCATTAAGCACATGATATGATTTCTATAGTATCCATGTAATTTCTTCCAAGACCATCATAGTGGACAATGTCAATTACCGAACTGGGTTTACTTGTCATTCCATCCCTGTATTACAAAACCGTATTTTACATTCCATTCCATCCATATCTATCTAATGAGATATAAATATTTACCCAATTCATTGGAGGGAGATATAGGTCCCACCCATTTCATAATGAAATCATTATTTCGTGTGCCACAAAATAAAAATAAATCATTCATCATAACCCAATGAATAAAATGGGTTTCATAAACATCATCTCAGTATGAAATATTCCATATAAAACAAATGGATATAATTTCATCATAATAAAAATAAAATCATGATGGCGTCTCTCGAATCGCGGCGCTCAGAGGCTTGGCTATGGCGTTGGACGGCGCTGAAACCCTAGTTGGAGCTTCGGGACGATTTCCCTCCGCTTCCAAGAGTTGGACGGGAGGCGAAGGACAGGGCCTCACCACCTCCAGCGCCTCAGAAACTCTTCATCCCTTTCTCGAACCCCAACTTTCTCCCGGATTTCCCGACGATCTCGATATGTCTGAAGGTTCCAGATCTTCATCAGGGGGATCCTCAGCTGCCGATCTCTTCATCCGAATTCCTCGAAGCTTCGAGTCACCTAGATTTGACGCTGGTTGCTCGCTTTGATCGCAGAAGGCCCTCAGTTGATGAGTTCGACCGTTTCATTTTCGGAAAATGGGATTTGCAGGAACGTGTTGTTGTTGGGCTGCTAGACAGCAGACAATTCATGATACGCTTCAACTTAGAAGAAGATTTGATTCGCGCCTGGTCTAATGCGCCGCGGAGATGCAAAGGGTGTCGTTTCTTTCTCCTTCGATGGTCTTTTGATCTTCACATGAACCGCGATCCGTCAACAACTGCGACGTGGGTTAGTCTTCCGCAACTCCCACTCCCTTTTCAAAACCCTACTATTCTTCGTATGGTTGGTAATTTGGTGGGGCGATACCTCTTCTAGGATGTCCGCACATCCACTGTAAGTCATCCTGTCAATCCGCGGATCTGCGTGGAGGTGGACATGGATCGGCCTGCTGTCAACTGGGTGTGGTTAACCGTTGGTGAGGAATTTCGTTGGAGGCAACCCGTGGTGTTCGAATCCTGGGCTGGTTACTGTGACAATTGCCATCGGTTGGGGAACCTTGTGTCGCGTTGTGGCTCTGAGATGCTGAACAGACGACCTCCGAGCCGGGAAGAGAGGTTGGTCGAGTCCCCTAGCCCGGGTGCTCTGCCTGTTGGGAGTGTTGCTTATGGTTCTGCGGTTGATGTGAGGAAGCGGTCTGTTTTCCCCGCGGGGAGCGGTGCTGAGGCTTCTATTAATCCTGCTATGTCTGCTGTTCTCGGCAGGCTCAAACATGACTTACAGTTGGGTGAGCATGTGCGATGTGTTATTGCCAGCGAGGGCTGTGGCTTAGGCGAAGGAGGAGGTTCTGCTGGTGACCTTAGTGTGGTGAGGGAGTTGCAGAATGGGGTGGGTATGCTGGCTCCTACTGGAATGGATGAAAATGGGGGCAAAGAGGCAGGAATGGTGGAGAATGGAATACTGGATGAGATCAGAAGAGGCAGTGGCGGTTTAGAGAATGTAGTCTTTGAGAATGGGGTGCAAGGAAGGGCTGCAATGGATGGGCAGGTGGGCTTCACTGTGGCCACTCCAAATCGGTTTGAGGGGCTGGAAGATGAATCCAGAGAGGAGGACTCCTCCTTGGTTGTATTCCAGCATGAGTCTGTTGTGCAGGAAGATGAAAATGGATCAACAGAGGTGGCGCGGGGGGCTTCAATTACTCAGGAATCTCCGGAACAGTCGAGATGTCTTGCGGTAATTGATGACAGTGGCCAATGTCAGCAGCCTAGTGGTGAGGATGGTATGCTTCAGCAAGTGTGTATCACTGGAAAGTGGGGAGATTGCTACGAGAGTGATCAGGATTACTATGGTGACATGAGAAAACCCTCCTTCAGTGATGTGGTCCAAGGAGGGAAGACAAAGATGATTAAAGCTCCTGAAGTCTTAACTGCTCCACCGCGGCGGAGGGCAAAGAAAGACTACTCATATCTTCCAAAGCCGTTGGCCACCAGATCCTCTGGAGGCAATGATGAGCTATTATCCTTGGAGCGTATGAATTTACGAAGGAAATATGCCAAGGTTCTTAAGCGTTATGAAAGCTCGGAATGGGAAACAGCCACAGTGGAGGAAGAATATGGAGATGGTTATGGTGTTTGTGATATGTAACTTGCTTTCCCTTTGGCTTTTGGTGCGTGTTTACTGTCATTTTCTTTTATTTTAATAAATGGTCAGGGAATTCTCCCTGGCTGAGCCTTCCTGCTAAAAATAAAATCATGTAAATAATAGAGAAATTATAATTGAAACATAAACATGATAAATAATGTCATCCTATATGGAAAATAGTTTTGACAAAACACTTGGAAATGAGTTCTTGAGGAAAATATCATTTCTTCTTCAAAATAATTTTCTTTTCACAAAATGCCATGAAATTTTAATATTAAAGTATTTTATGAAAAATAATCCTGAAATATTGAAGAGTAATCTTCATTAAGAAAAGGTGATATGAAACCATAAAAACTTGTTCAAGCCGTATAAGTTAGAAAAACATTATCCTCGTACTTTTACCAAAACGTCAAAATGAACCTCGTATGGTAAAAAAAAGAAATATTCCTTCAATAACACAAAGTAAAAGACAAAAAGGGGTAAAAATGAATTTAAAAATACATGGAATAATACTAAACACTTTATGAAAAACTTTTTATGGACATGGATGAAAAATATAACCCCAGTAAATACTTACAAATAAACAATCTCGGACAAAAATGATATTGGAAATGTTATCCCTTATAGTATGTATAATTTCATCCATATGTTTCCAAGACTCCTATATAGTGGGTTTAAACATATTATTAACTTGTAATAGAACCATAATAATATTTAATATTTCAAATATTATTCACTTATGACTTTATGTTACCCGTTCATTTGTGAATTCCATGTTAAAGCCGCATTTTGGGTGAAATCGTTTCATTTATCGTACGTGTTTGGACCTATTGTTATTGATATTATTATTAATTATATCATGATTTAATTACTTACAAAATTTAAAAAAGTATTTATATATCATATATATTCATTATATAAATATATATATATAATAGACAGATAAATGAAATGAAATACACCATTCATGGAGACGATAGACCGTACGTACGCATGAATGCTGTTTTCATTTCCTTATTGAATTGAATATAAGTAAGTAGATGACATATATATATATATATTATAATTATTATTTCATATGTTTCATTATTTTTTATTATATATATACTTCATAATCATTCTTTAATTGTTAACACAGAGAATGAATCTCATCGCGTCGTGGAGACGGTAATCCGTACGTACGCACGAGCGATGATATCATTCCCATAATTATTTAATGGTATTGTATAGGATGATAGAATATCATAGAATCAGTATAATTTTATAATAATAATATATAGTTTTTCTTTACACCATTATACCCATCCATGTAAGGTGGTTGTGGAAAACAGATTACACCACGACGTGGAGACGATATTCCGTAAGTACGCATGCGCGGTGATTTCGTTTTCCATAGGATGGATAGAAGGTGAAAAAGGATTGTTTCATATTAATAATAAAATATCAGTATATTAGTGATACTTTTCTTATTACTTTATTATGAAACAACACAATAAGGGGAAGTAGAAGAAGTAATTAATTTAAAAGAATCGGTAAAGGATATTATCTCTTCTTCGACATGCCTCTTCTAATCCTCCTCTTAGGGCACTAATGATGGTCTTTAAAGAAGACTAGAACCTCAAGTATGTCTCTATGGAAGTGGAGAAGATAAATTTGAAGGGGGTGGCTGAGCTTGAAGGCTCAAAATGGTGTGAGGAGGAGAGGGAGGAGGTGCCATTTTATAAGGGAGGATAGGGGCACCTTTGGAAACATAAGAAATATTAATTTATAATAAATTCAAAACCCACATAAAAACCTCCAAATTGACTCCAATTCGGATATGATATAATATAGGGTGGTAATCCAATCAAAAAATCGAATTTAGATATTTTTTTATTTTATTTTAAACCTTATAATTTTTATTTATCCTTATTTAATCTATTTAATTTTATTTTTGGTAATAATGTTATAAATTTTGAATGGTTATAAATAATTACTTATGTGCTATTAATTGTACATAATTTGAAAATTTATGAAATTTTAGACCATATAAATTTTAATTTTTAATTTTAAAAAAAAATTGATTTTTAAACAATTTAATAATATGTTATTTTCAGGAAATATAAATTGTGTCAATTTTGACACAATTCATTTATTTGAATTTAAATAAAATCCACAGCGAATATATATTCGAAATAAACTATTTAATATATTTTTAACTAGTCATATTCATATAGAAAATCCTTGTATAACATTAATTAGTTAATATATTGTTTAGTTTAATACTTTTAAAATCATTTATTTGAGATCTCTCTTAATAAAATAATTACTACAACATTTTTGTATAATTATTTTATATACTTATTTATTGCATAAAAATTAAAAATAAAATACTATGATAAATATAAATATAATATATTTCATAATAATACATTTATATGAATTTATCATCTAAAACAACCATCTTGCAAAAATTTATCTTTATTAAAGTATGAAGGTGACAACTTTGACATTATTTAAAATAAAATAATATAAATGTCCTAATATATGACATAAGCCACCGAATGGTGAAACATTAGACCCTTTTATGATTAGGGTATATATATACTCTACCAATAAGGTTTTGTAATGTTTATGGTCCTTTTAATGGGTATTATTATTGTAATAAAAACTATATTAATGATTTTTCACAAAATAAATAATCTATGCATCATTAATGTATAAGCTATTAAGGTAATTATATATTTCTTAAATATCAAAAATAAATTAACATGATGAAGAAAAACATTTTATATTTCAAATTAGTATTTATAATCGAATTTATATTCTGAATAACCTTATATTAAAAATACATTAATTATTAATGTTTGAGTGATACATATTTCACTATCTTTAAATAAAATAAATTAAAGGTCTTAATCACATCCATGTGGGTTCCAATAGATTCCATTTGGACCCAGGTATGATTTAGGAAGAAATATAATCATCCAATTATTTTAATACATGTTTTAGGGTAATTTTATAATATTATTTTTACCCTAAATTACCTGATTTACCTTTAAATGTAGTAAATAAAATTTACCGTAGTTACTATTCATAATGCATAAAAATAAAAAGTATCCTATTAACATAATTTGGACCTATGGATTCCAAATATGGAATCCATTTTTCTATATTCAATATAAAGAAGTGGCAGTATTTATTTTAATATTAATCTCGCCGTTGAGAAAACGGGTTTTAAAAGTTTAAACATTGCAAAAGATTGAAATGTTTTTACCTATGAATTCAATGTGAAATGAATGATAATGACTTAGATTATTTTAATTGGTAAAAATATATTCTATTTATAATTTAAAACCATTCAATATAATAATTTTACCATATAAATTATCTTGATGAAAAAAGTTGTTTTTAATTAAAATTTAGCGTATTTTTACTATTCCTCAAAATATGAAACTTATCAGAAAAATATCAAAAAAAATTCCAAAGTAAATTTTTATATCATGATTCCAACTAAGAAGTTTAATAAGTGAAATTTAACTTATATAACTTATAGAAACTAGTTTTAAAGTTGGTACTCCATCAAAAGTTTGCAAAACTGCATATTTTTAAAAATACTCATTTTACATGAAAAATTTATTTTGTTCTCATACCATGTTCTAGAATATGAGTAAGATGAATTATACTATTATAAAATTCAAAATATGGTTAATATTATTAATAACGGCTAGTTCATAATATATCATTTTTTAGTGAAACTCAGTATTGAGTACAACACATGCTATTGAGGAAGCTCGCTCTTGCATGCAACACAAGCCAAGAATAGTGTTTGCGTATACAAAAAGCTTATACGGTGATGTGTATAGATATATATAATCTTGGTGAAGTGTACAACACAAGGCATCAAAGAAATTAAAAAGAATATTTTTCATAAAATCTCAGGGTGTTACATTCTACCCCCTTAAAATAATTTTCGCCCTCAAAATTCGTCGGGGTTATAAATGGTTTACTACCTGAAATTTCTATCATATAAACCCACATCTTAAAAATGAATACTAAAACTTAATTTTATAAAGTAGAGTAAGAAACGTAACTGTTAACCAAATTAACCCATCACTGGGTTTACACATAGGAGAACATAGGTGAAAATATGGATATGAAAGAGAAATCTAACCATCAAGTTTTGAAGGAGAGTGGTAGAGAACATGGCTTTGAAAAATCCAACAATCACAAAGCCATAAATTTGTGATGATATACGGTACCATATAATTTATCAGATATGGGGGTACTAGTACAACATTTTTGGTTTTCAATATCATTTCCCTAAAGATAAAAATTTTGAATTAGAAGAAACACATACTTGAAATTGGTAAAATCTCACCGTTGGTCGTTCCTTAAACAATTTCCACTTTATATCTTAAATAAATAAAGTTGAATTTCTCATTCGTGAAGTGTTAAAAGATCATGTGATAGAATTATGGGTCATTCCATCTGTCTCAAAAAAAAGGTTAGAAAAAGTTATCAAATATACATATGTCCATCTATGGTGAGAATAATCATATACGATTTCAAAAATTGGACTTATACTTCATCTATCATACAACTTAATAATATAAATCTAATTTCGACTAACCAGGGACTTCATGTAGGCCAGTGGTATTCGATAAAGGCATGCCACACTTCGGTTGTGGGTTCAATTCCCACATCCTTGTCTGACGTGACGGGTTGTCTCCCATCCTACAGGTTGTCCTTTTTCTAAAATGTGACTATTATAAAATTCCAGAAATAATAAAGAAAAAATGTTCTAGCCTTAAACAATACTATCTGATGTCCAACTTTATCCATTCCAATCATTATTCTTATCTAAAATACTTCTATCCAATATCATTGTACAAAGTAAATGATTACTAGAAATGTCATCAACCATGCATTTGAATACCATCATTTATCCCTCGTATATCATAAAATATATCTTGTTGTTGGTCACATTCCAAACATATGAATACGTTAATCATGTATTTTCTTGAAAAATTAATTCCCATTAAACCTTAGTGAAAACATGAAATCTATCAAAAATTAACACTTTCCACATACCAAAATCCCAAAATTTCTATTTACTCAAACCATGATATCACTTTGTCCTTATATTAGTCATGATCTCATGAATACAATCAAACATATTATTTTATCCTTATCCAGTCATTATGTGCATATTATCTGCTTTCCAAAAAGATTTCAGTCACTTTTCATTGTTACCAAAACCGTATTCTTATGGAAAAACACAATGGACCAATACATAGATATTTCAATATACCATAAAATTACCTCAAAAACATTATTCTAGAATAAAAATACATAAACACTTCAATCCATTCACTTCAATGATTGTCAGGGAATAAGTCCTTCTTTGATTTAGAAGTAATCTCTTAAGTCAGGGCATTGAGTTGGGTAATGCCCATGTTCTCCATAGATATGACATTGAACTCCATAATAGTCCATCACTCTAACACCCTTCTCCCCACAGAGATAACATCTTACCCTCAATTTGATGTATTCATCAAGGTTCTTCTTACCTTCTTTAGAAATCTCAATATTCCTTTCCCTATGTTCCTCACCATGCGAACATGCATAAAATTTCATCTTCCTCTTATTTGATGAATTAGGAATACCACTAAAGTTCACCTTTTTAACCATATACCGCAATGACTGATTCAGAAGAATCACAATACCTTTATTTCTAGGGATTGCGCAATTTCGTTGCTCATAGTCACCAATTTTTCCATTGGATTAAATGTTGACCCAATTCTTTCTGGTTCCCTCCATGGACTAAAACCAAAATCCAGGGTGTAAGAAATAGTTAAAATAATGAGGAACCACATAATCATAAAAAGTGACTTATGAGATGTCTAACTCATCACACATTCGTTTTTTCACAACACCTTAGGTTCACCCTATGTTATTCATGATCGTCAACATAATTCTAGTATAGTACCCTATAGTTATACTAAACCTTATAGATATCCCTAGACATACCTTAGAAATATCTCAAGGGATCTCACTAAAGTTTTTGCATCCTATTTTCCAAAGGTTAACTAAACCTTTCCTTTTATACCAACTGTAGAGACCCAAAGCTTGACCTATATGGAAATTACATAACTTTTGTAGAATAATTAATACATAATAATAACAGACACCAAAGAACAGTAATAGTTTAGTGTCTTTGAAAACTCAGAACAAAATCTTCTAATCACGGTGAAAGATCATCAACATCTCCCATAAAGATATTTCCCTTTTGTTTTCTTACCTAAAACCTTTCTTTATATCCTAGGGAAAAGAAAACGTATAAAGGGTGAGCTCAAATTATCAGTAAGAGTAAACATGGAGAACCTAAAACAATCCATATAAATTTGAACGTAAAAACATGAACATGATGTTTAAACATCAAAATCTTGAGCAATGACATAAAACATTGCAGTACGTTAGGAATAGATTATAATGGAACTTTAATCACAATAAAATATAATGGGAATAAAACATGTAATTGTATAAAACCATTAATCACAAGATAATATTTCCATAGTAGACAAAGCATTTCTACCAAGACCATCATAGTGGATAAAGTCCATTACTGAACCGGGTTTACTTGTCATTATAGCCCTATATTACTGAACAAGATTTTAATTTCCATTCCATCCATGTATATCTCATGAGATATAAATCTTTACCCAATTAATTGTTGGTATATATAGGTCCCCCCCATCTCATAATGAAATAATTCTTTTGTGTTCCACAAAATAAAAATAAATCATTCATCATAACCCAATGAATAAAATGGATTTCATAAACATCATCTCATCGTAACATAATCTATATAAAACAAATGGATATCATTTCATCATAATAAAAATAAAAACATGTAAATAATAGATAAATTATACTTGAAAAATAAACATGATAATTAATTTCATCTTATATGGAAAATAGTTTTGCCAAAGGCTTGAAATGAATTCTTGAAGAAAATATCCTTTCTTCTTAAAAATAATTATCTTTTCACAAAATGCCATGCAATTTTAAGAGAAAGGTATTTTATTGAAAATAATCATGAAATATTTAATATTAATCTTTATGAAGAAAAGGCGATATGAAATCTTAAAAACTCGTTCATGCCGTATAATTTAAAAAAACATTCTCCTCGTACTTTTACCAAAAAGTCAAAAATTACCTCCTATGGTAAACAAATGAAAGATTATTTCTATAACAGAAAGTAAAAGTCAAAAAGGGGTAAACATGACTTTAAAAATACATTGAATAATATTAAACACTTTATGAAAACATTTTTATGGACATGGATGAAAAATATAACCCCAGTAAATACTTACGAATAAACAATCTCGGACAAAAACAAGATTGGAAAAGTTATCCCTTATTGTATGTCCAATTTCATTCGTATATGTCCAAGACTCTTATATAGTGGGTTTAAACATATTATTAACTTATAGAAGAACAATAATAATATTTATGATATCATATATGATTAACGTATGACTTTATATTACATGTTGATTTGTCAATTCCATGTTAATGCCACGTTTTGGGTAAAATCTTTTCATTTATCGTACATGTTTGGACTTGTTGTTCTTGATATTATTATTAATTATATCATAATTTACTTACATACATAATGTAAAAACGTATTTATATATCTTATATATTCATTATATATATATAATAGATAGATAAATGAAATGAAATACACCGTTCATTGAGATGGTAGACCGTACGTACGTGTGAACGCAGTTTTCATTTCCTTATTTAATTGAATGGAAGTAAGTAGATGAAATATACATATATATATATATATATATCCAGTATCATTATTACGTCATATATTTCATTATTATTTATTATATATATACTTTATAATCATTCTTGAATGGATAACATGGAGAATGAATCTTATCGCGTCGTGGAGGCAGTAACCAGTACGTATGCACGAGCGATGATATAATTTACTTAATTATTTAATGGTATTGGACAGGATTATAGAATATCTCAGAATCAGTATCATGTTATAATATTAATATATAGTTATTATTTACACCATTATATCTATCCAAGTAAGGTGGTGGTGGAAAATAGATTACATCACGGCGTGGAGACGGTATTCCGTACGTACGCACGCGCGACGATTTCCTTTTCTTTAGGATGGATAGAAGGTGAAATAGGGTTGGTTCATATTTATAATAACATGTCATTATATGAGTGATACTTATGTTATTACTTTATTATGAAACAACAAAAGAAGGGGAAGTAAAAGAAATGAATTTGAAAGAATCGGTAAAGGATATTGCCTGTTATTCGACTCGCCTCTTCTAAACCTTCTCTTAGGGCACTAAAGATGGACATTAAAGAATAAAAGGGCCTCTAGTATGTTTCCAGGGAAGTGGATAAGAGAAATTGGCAGGGAGTGGATGAGAATGAAGGCTCAAAATGGTGTGAGGAGGAGAGGGAGGAGGTGCCCTTTTATAAGGGAGGAGAGGGGCACCTTTGGAAATATAAGATATATTAATTTATAATAAATTAAAACCCCACATAAAAACTTAAAAAGTGACTCTAATTGGGATATGAGATAATATTGTGTTTTAATCTCATCAACCAATCAAATTTAGATATGTTTTTTTTTATTTTAAAATTTATCATTTTGATTTATCGTTATTTAATCTATTTAATTTTATTTGTGGTAATAATGTTATAAATTTTAAATGGTTATAGATACCTACTTATGTGTTGTTAATTGAACATAATTTTACAATTTATGACATTTTATACCATATAAATTTTAATTTGTAATCTTTATATATTTTGTGATTTTTAAACAATTTAATAATATGTTATTTTCATGAATTATCAATAATGTCAATTTTGACACAATTCATTTGTTTGAATTTAAATAAAATCCACAGAGAATATATTTTTTAAAAAACTATTTAATATATTCCTATAAAGTAATATTTGTATATAAAATTCGTGTATCACATTAATTAGTTCATATAATATTTATTTTAATACTTTTAAAATCATTTATTTGATATTTCTCTTAATAAAATAATTACTAAAAAATTATCGTATAATTATTTAATATACATATTTGATTAATAAAAATTAAAAAATAAATATTATGATGGAAATAAATATATTATATTTCATAAGAATACTTTTAGTCAAATTTAGCTTTAAAAAAGTCAAATTTTAAAATTTTATCTTTATTTAAGTATGAAGGTGACAACATTGACATCATTTAAAATAAAATATTATAAATGTCCTAATATGTTTTATAAGGATCCTAATGGACCAACATTATACCCTTGTATGATTATGGTATATATATACATGACCAATAATGTTTGGGCAAGTTTTTGGTGCTTTTGATGGGTATTATTATTGTAATAAAAACTATATTACTGATTTTTCACTAAATAAATAATTTCTGCATCATTAATGTATAATCTATTAAGGTAATTATATATTTCTTAAAAATCAAAAAAAATTACTATGATGAAGAAAAACATTTTATCTTTCAAATTAGTATTTATAATCGAATTTATACTCTGTATAACCTTATATTAAAAATATATTAATTATTAAAGTTTGAGTGAGACATATTTCAATTTCTTTATATAAAATAAATTAAAGGTCATAATCACCTCCAAGTGGGTTCCAATAGATTCCATTTCTTGACAAGTATGGTTTAGGATGAAATATAATCATCCAATTATTTTAATACAAGTGTTAGGGTAATTTTATAATCTTATTTTAACCCTTAATTACCTGATTTACCTTTAACTGTAGTAAATAAAATTTACCGTAGTTACTATTCATAATGCCTAAAAATAAAAAGTATCCTATTAACAAAATTTGGACCTACTGATTCCAAATATGTAATCCATTTTTCCATATTCAATATAGATATGTGGTGGTATTTAATTTAGAATTAATCCCACTATTGATAAAATGTGTTTTAAAAGATAAAACATTGCAAATGATTGAAATGTTTTTACATATGAATTCAATGTAAAATTAATGATAATAACTTAGATTATATTAAATGTAAATAATATATTCTATTTATACTTTAAAACTATTTAATATAATAATTTAATCATATAATGTATCTCAATGAAAAAAGTTGTTTTTAATTAAAATTTAGCATATTTTTACTATTCATCAAAATATGTAACTTATCAGAAAAATATCAAAATTATAAAAAAAGTAACTTTTTATATATTTATTCCAAGTAAGAAGTTTAATATGCCAAATTGAACTTATAAACCTATAAAAAACTATATTTAATGTGGGTGTGCCATCAAAAGGCGGAAAAAAATGCAATTTTTGAAAAATACTCATTTTACCCGAAATATTTGTTTTGTTCTCATACAATGTTTTAGAATATGTGTAAGATGAATTATACTATTATAAAATTTAAATTTTTTTAATTCTATTCATAACAGCTAGTTCATAATATATCGTTGTTTAGTGAAACTCAGTATTTCGTACAACACACGCTATTGAGGAAGCTCGCTCTTGCGTGCAACACAATCCAAGAATAGTTTTTGAAAATACTACAAGATAATACATTTTTGTGTATAATTATAGATATTCATGGTGAAGCGTACAACACAAGACACCAAAGAAATTAAAAATAATATTTTTCATAATATCTCGGGGGGTTACAATATCTACTAGTGCATTTTCAACAATGAATTATATTAGAAGAAAACAAAATTCTTCATATGGTTCTCAATACTGGGTTATTCGATACATTTCTTTGAAATTGGTAGGGAAATTTATGTTTTCTACAATATTCATTATGTTACATACGATAATATCACATTAGAGAAAAAATTATGAAGAATGTAAATATTTTCACTACCTTTATCCATTCTTGTAATAAATGATAATCAAATTACAATGACATAATTTATTTAAGTTGGTAAAATATAATGAACTAATATTTTGGATCCATTAAAAAAATAATTAGTTCTATAACTTTGTCTAAATTATACACCTATGGTAAAAAACCACAACATATAAAGGAAAGGTTATTAATAAGGCTATAATAACTAGTAATATAGTAAACCATTAAAATATATTACCTTTAGTCACAAAATAATTAATAAGAAAAAATTTATTTTTAATAATAGTTGTTTTATATACATTTTAATTTATATTAAAAACCAAAATAATATATTATAAAATGTAAATTTGATAAAAAAATCATTTATGAAATCCTCATATGAAATGTTACTTAGTGTAGAATTTAAAATTTTTCTTGAATGATTGATTTCATAGTGGAAAAACAAATTTATATGAAAATTATAGTTTTTAATATTTTATCACTATGTAATCCAACATCCATGGTTGGGGGGATCAAATCCCATTGAATTAAAGTTACTGTAGTAGCACAATATCAGGGGTACTATAGTAGTGGTAGGTTTTGTAGTTGTAGAGGGTACAGTAACAGTAGTGTAGTAGTGGCGGGTGTGACTATAGTAGTGAAAAGTACTATAGTGAGTACTATAGCGGTGGAGGTACTAAAGAAACCTATGTAATGTGGTAGTAATATTCCCATAATTGGCCTTTGGTCCAAAATTCAGGTATATGGGCCATGTATTGGGCTTCATGCACACTGGGCCTTCGGTCCAAATATATAATGTAATAAAGGGGATGGGTTGGTGGATTATCCATTGGGGGTGTTGTTACCAACTTCTCACAGATGTGTGTGTGTGGTGTGGGTGTGTTTGAACGTAATTATACATCTAGGAACATTAAATAATATAATTTTTCCAACATTTATAGAAGTAAATTTTTATGTTAGTTTAATAAAATATTTTTTTTTATTATGTTGGAATGATAGATTTTAAAGATGATATTAGGTTGTGTATTCCATTTAAAGTCCCATCCATTTCATTTAATTTATTATAAATAAATTTATTTTATTGAAGTTTCTAATAATGATAATTTATATTATGTATCAATTTATAGGTGAAATAATTCCCTTGCCTTTTTTATGAGATTATGTGTATTTATTTTAAAACTAAAATTTAACATATTTTGAAATTTTATATGATAAATGACTCTAAAATTTAGAATTAAATGTTTGAAATTAGGAAATGAGGTAAACATTTATTTTATTAATCAAACCCTTATAAAAGTTCAATTATAAAAAAAAATTATTTTGTGGGAATGGCATGAAGATGTTAAAAATATGTTTTCAAATAAGTTTTTTAGAAATTTTTTGAAATTATATTTTTATAAAATAAACTATTTTACACTTTTGAGATATTTATTTTTGAATACTATCAAGTAATTATTATAACATGATGATTGTTTAAAAATATCCCTTTTCATCTCTTATAAAATGGCCCGACGGACACCCTTTCAAAGTCACATATCATCTTTTAATTTATTCATGAAAATATGAAATGTTTCTCCACCTATAACCCTCTAGCACTTCTAAAATTCCATGATCACCATTATTTTGCATAACGAAATCAATTTCAAGAGGACTTTCAAGAAATGACCAAGTCTCCAACATAAGTATTGTCTCCTTCATAGGTTTTTCTTTATAGTCTTACTCTTCAATATATATTATTGACATAATTATATTATGAATTAATTCTCATTAGTAAAATAATTTTTCAATTTTTTTGCGAAAACCTTATTTATTCATTCACAACCACTTAGAAAAATAATGTAACATCAATTGTGTGTGTGCACAGACTACCACATCCAGGACGAATCATTTTTCCCCAATTTTTATATATATTAATTATTTATTAAAAAACAGAAAATATCACTAAACTTTATAAAAAATAAAAATATTATCATAATTATTGTATTATAATTATGTTATTTCAAAAGAAACATATCCTTAACCATAATCCCCAATTGCGTTAATGTGTATTCATGTTTGGGATGATTGAACCCCCTATGTGAACAATGCATTAAAATCCTATTATAGATGACAATAAGAACACAAATTATAATATTATAAATATATAAAAATAAAATAATAAAATTATTATTTATATATGGTTAAAAATATGTTATATTATATATTTAACTTGTTTTAAATTATCAATTTTGTGCTAAAATCAACAAAATGAGCCAACACTAATTCCATTTTCACATAGCATAAATCAAAAACGTATTTAATGATATAATATATTAATAAATAAATCTATGATATATATGAAAGTATGATTGATGATTTATTAATGATGAAATTGGTGTAAAAGAATGGGTAGAAAATCAACATTATGAAACATTTGATAATGATTAATGTTATTAACATGAGATGGTTGAAATAAGATATAGCTAACAAATATATGAATAAAAAATTATAAACATGAAACATAAGAGGTAAAATATTTGACTAATTTTATGAAATATATTATTATCTAATATAGTCTTTTCTATAGGATGTTAGAGTGTCATCAACTAAACATGGAAGAAATATAATGGTTTTAATCTCAAACTCCTATATTTGAGACATACGTATTATATACTCCATGTTTTCATCTAAATTTTCTAAATACTAATAATTTATCATATTTTTATCCCAATTATCTTATTTTTATCATATCATTTTTTTTATTTAATTTGTTTACCTCTCATAGTTTTATGAATAAATAATTACTAAATCCATATGGATTTTTTGTCTCAAATACTCTACATTGAGACATATTTTAATGTTATTCTCCAATTTAAAATTTATTTGAAGTATATACATCCAATGAATTAATTTTGAAATAATAAATGATTTAATCAATAGGAAATATAAAAAATATATGATTTTCAATGTTATGATGACTTGTGATTCAAAAATTACTAAATCCTAAAGGAGTTGTCGTGACTTAGTTCCCTTCCTTGGGTCATAATCCCTAATCTTTATCTATTGAATTTCATAATTGATAGATTCTAACATATGATGAATTCTGGATATATTACACATTATTATTTTATTTAATTCATGCTTCACATAAAATTATTCTTCATTAATGATTCTCAATTTAAATTAAAATTATTTTTATTAAGAATAATCCCCACAACATTTAATAGATTATTTTTCAATGTCCATATTTTTATGACCTGATTTTTTTTCATTTCTTTAGTGTAATCCCATAATCTATTTATCTCTAATGAATCTTTTATTTCCATTATTTAATTTTAAATCAATGGATTCTTTATCCTTATAAATGATGTGGATTTTTATGTAGGTTTATTTAAAGTTATTTAATGTATTTTTCATTCTTTCGAACTAATATGTTTTATCTTCCAATAAAAATTTTATTTTTATAATGTTTATTTATTTTTAATGGTTTCATTATAAAATTTTAACCATTTTAAAATTAATAGTTTTCTTATAATTTTAACTTCCTTTTTTGGAAACTTTATGTCTTTTTCAACAATCTATTATTAATGATTATATTAAAAGTATTAGTTTTCAAAGTATTTTCACTTATCCTATTTAATAACCTTTAGAACATTTCAAGGATATTTTATTTATAAAACCTTATATTGAGGATTTAAAAATCATTCTATTTACCTTCATATTTTTCTTTAAATTTAAATTTAATATCATTGTTTTAAAAGGTTTTGTGATAGGTTTTGTATTTTCATGTCTATATACACTCCATGGGATATCATTCATAAATATTTGTTTGCATAAACCTATATATGTTATTATGATGTGATTAGTTCTAGAAAATTGTAATTTGGATATCTTATGGTTTCTTAATTTCATTAAATGTGATGTTTTTGAATGTTTTATGAAACCAATTATCTTTTCCATGGGTTCAATATTGGTTGAATTAAAATGTTCATGGAAACAATATTTTTTATATGGGTTATTTTAGGTTATGATTTTTTTTTCAGGTGGAAAAAATGTAAATATTATGATATTGGTGGGAAATATATCTATCTCCAATGATTTGGGTAATTTCTTATATATCATGAATATATATTTTACGTGAACAGGTCAATAAGTAGCTTGGTTCACAAATGGTGATCATGATGGTTTCTATCCCTACTAAAATTATATGGGTGAATGAGTTGGGAGGTATTTGGGTTCATAATTATAAAGACCCTGAAATTTCAAGGGAATTTTTTTCTTGAATACTTTGGAATTTTACGAGTATGCGGTTTCTGACGGCACTTGATTCCGAGCACAGTTTTCCCAGAATCAATTTATGAAGTTTTGTTCGGGTGCGTTCAGTAAACGTACGTGCGAGTTTTTATTCTTTTGAACCGGTGCTCAGAATCAAAATCCGATTGCACCGATGAACTCACAGCGCTGGTATTCACTTAAGGGGACCATTACCGCAGTTGCGTTTTATGCGGATTGAGAGTTAATTTTTGGGGATTTAGAATAAAATAAATAAAATTTGTAGTACACAATTTTATTTATGTTTCGTGGTTATTTCCTCCCAAGGGGAGTTAGAGGTGGGGCCCACACCCACATAACCACCCATGAGAGGATATTTGTGAGGTGGGGCCCACACGATCTCTTAACCTTTCAACTCCCTTAAACCCCCATTAAACCCCCTTAATTAATTTGACAACTCTCCCCTTATTTATGTGAACTTTCCACCTCCCTCTTTCCCATCTATTTTTTCAAACACTTTTATTTAATGAGTTGAATGCTCCAATTAATTAATTAAAGTGTTTGAAATTTAAAAAAAAATTATGTGTGAATAAAATAATAGCTTTAACTATTATTTTAGTTTGGGAACTTGTTGTGTTGAGAGGATTTTTGGGGAGAGCTCTTGATAATTTGAAGGAGTTACTTTCCTCAATGAAGAACATCGTACTTCTAATAAATAACCACTGAACAATGACGATAGCCTCTTTTGATATTTGGCCAAGCCAAAGGAGAAGGAGCCACCTGCAAGGAACACCGATGATGTGCCATCCTCAGCTCCTTCATTCCCGACGTCAACGAGTTGATGCCGTCTCCCCGCGACGCCATCATCTGTGACGCCCGACTACCGCAAATCACATTCAGTGGTAGGGGTTTCATATAATTTATAAGTGAATAAATTATCTCGTTTGTGTTGATTTCTTAGTAATAACTTCAGCCAATTGTTACTGCCTAATGCGGAGGGCCTGGGCCAAACGAACACGGCTCGACGACCCTATGATGTTTTCCTGATTTTATTCGCGATAGAGGCGCGTTGTAAGAGGCGGCGAGCGAGCGAAGGCGGTGGCGGCCGCATGTCGGTAGCGAGCGGAAGAACCGAGGCCTGCAATCGAGGGCTGCTCGGCTGGCAAAGAACCGTCTGGATAAGCCGGCCGGAGCGAAGAGACCGTTAAGAAATGAGGGCGCCGCGCTGCGGAAGACCGCAGCCCGCGTTCTACGGGCTGCTCGGTGGAAAAACCAGCCGGAAGCTGGCTGGCCGGGCTAGGAAGACCCGCGGCGCCAGGAGGGCGCTACGCTGGAGGAACTGCGGCCGGCCCGTGCGGGCCACTCGTGCTAAGAAGATCGGCTGGCTTCCGCTTTTCGGATAAGAGGGTGGCACCGCTTGGTGCTGCTGGATTAAAAGACTGGGAGGCCACGTCCCCCCACTGCGCTCGGCCACCTAGGCCGAGCCGCGCCGGGCCAGGCCGCGCCCCGCAGGGCCGGGTCGCACCCACCTGTGTTGGGCCACACCCCACTAGGCCGGGCCGCGCGCTTAACCTTGTCGGTCCAACCCTCTTCCATGTAGGACCCACCAAAACCGGGTTGACCCAACCCGCCAACCCACTGGGCATGACGGGTCGGGCCCATTTCACTTAAATGTGAATAACGTCACGAACATATGTCCGATCGACGCACCGTCTGTGGCACTGGGGCACTCGCGACTAAGCGGTCCTTTTTCAATACTCTAAGTGAGTTTTGGACAACTTAGGAAAACGGCCGGGTTTTGTAACGAGCGTATTTCCGGCCGGCCCCCTAGAACAGAAAATCCAATATCTCTCAGACCGGGCATCTGATTGACACGTCGTCTATCGCGTTGGGTTCCTTTTTACAAGAAGAAACTTTGGGATACATCCACTCTGAATTTCGTGATAGTTCATGTATTGACCCCATTGCTCGAGAAGTGGACCCTCCTGGAATCGAGCGTGCTGTGTGCGGGAACACTAGAGCTGGCTGCGACTGTGACGTCTACCGTACTAAAATCCTCCGTGGGTTCGGCGACGACGACTACCATACTAGAATCCTCCATGGGTTTGGTGACGATGACTACCATACTAGAATCCTCCGTGGGTTCGACGGTGATGACTACTATTCTTGTATCCTATGTGGGTCTGACAGTTTGACTTCTTTTCTAGTATACTATGTGGGTCCGATAGAGTAGTTGGTCTAGTATCCTAAGTGGGTCTGATAGCTTAGTAGGTCTAGTATCCTACGTGGGTCTGACAGCTTAGATGAATCAGTGACTACATCTGACCATCTTTATCACTTTATGAAAGATGTATACTTGTGTGAGATGAGTCTTGAAATTCAGTCATTATCATCGAGGTTATTGACTTCTTTCCTTTGTGGACTAGGTTATTCTTGGGCTCGAGAGTTGGAGTCGTAGTGGGATAGATGACTTAGGTATATGTATGGGCATATACCTAAGTAGATTTGGTTGATACTTCATGATTGTATATTTCCATTGTGGTTTATCCTTTGTGGATTTTGGGATACCTTCGGGGATCTCAGGGTCTCTACTGAGTATTGTCATACTCACCCCTGCACGGTCTATGCCCGCACTAGATTGTGTTGGATGCAGATGATGGACAACACTGATCGTGGTAGAGACTTGAGGAGCTGGATGGTACCCGAAGGTGGACCACTCGGCGGGACGTACATGGAGCAGACATACCTGAGGTGCTGGGGAGACCATATGTACCCACCCTTCAGGTGTGATTTCCGGAGGACGACTCAGTGGTTGCAGTTTTACTTTACTTCTATTGTAATAGACTTTCATTTGTACTGTACTCACTGTTGGGCATGTATTTCCGGCCCTTCCTTTCTAGAACTTACCTTTTTATATAGTTTTTCTTGTGCTTACTTCAGTTGCGTACTCTCTTGTGTTTGTTTACTTTTATAAAGGAAATGTCTTCCCAGTATAGGGATTTATGCTTTTAGTGCTAGTCACCAGCCCCTGGCCTATGGAATGCAGACATGGGGTAGTGACGACACAGGCCCCGAGGATAGGTCGTGAAAAATTGGTATTAGAGGAGTGGGGTCTATCACAGAACTCAGGACTCTAATCATTCTTTTATGTGAAGAAATATTGTTAAGAGTATTGAGTGTGGTTTTCAGTCCAGGGAATCCAGTGTTGGTGCGGCGTTCGACGTATCCATACACCAGGACCCTAACCTCTGATTCCTGACTCAGTTCACGAAAAAACTTATTGCATGTGTGTTTTAAAAGTTTTCTTGGTGATTACGTTGTGTCAGCTCACTAGGTATACTGTTTTGACCATGGCGCACCTGTTTCTTTTCATGATGGTCCCACAAAGGCAGCCATCTAGGGTTCCAAGTTATGTACTAGATGGCAGTCCACCGAGCGACAAGGCCTTGGTGCAGGGCCCCATCATAGCGGAGGCACCAGCGGTACCACTACTCACTGAGCCATCGATACAACTAGCCCCAACAACAAGGATTGCACACTGCCTAAGTGTGTTGCATGAGTTTTAGTGATAGAGGCCACCCAGGTTCCGTGGAGAGACGGACCCACAGGCAGCCGAGGATTGGATGGGGACTGTCGTTAGGGTTTTCAGATTAATAGGGACACCAACTGATCTTATGGTGATCCTTACAATGAGTCTCCTTCATGCAACAGCAGGTAGATGGGGGAGCTTGATGCTCGAGGTTCACGACGAGGCATCTCTACATTGGAAAGACTTTGAGAGTCTCTTCCACTCAGAGATTGTTCTAGCCACCCTTCGTACAGTACGGATTTAGGAGTTACTTCATCTGCGGTAGGGCAGCATGATAGTAGCTCAGTACTCAATGAGGGTTACTAACCTCCCATGCTACACCACATACATGGTACGAGACCCATTCTTCTGGGACCGAACCTTTCATCTTGGACTCAGACATGATATCAGGGCTTCGATGATCTCCCTCAGCATTCCGACATAGGTAGGAGTGCTGGAGAAAGCCCTTTTTGTGGAGATCTTTCTCGCTGAGCCGACACCATCTGTGAGACCCACCGCAGGGTGACACGTAGTGGGGTCTTCTGCAGCCAGAAGTAGACAGTTGACGTAGAGGTCCAAGCGGGCCAGGCCATCTGGTGAGAGACCACAGGATACAGGTTTGGTAGTGTGGGGAACACGGAACAGAGCCAGCTATACGAGGAGGAGGCAGTGCTATGCATTCGGCGGGCAGGGTCACATGGCTCGGGACTGCCTGACCATCCATGCAACAGAGAAGCAGACAGTGGAGGGACCTCCCAGGCAGAAGCATAGGTTCGACTGTGGTGGTCCTCCGGGAGCAGGAGGATGAGGCAGAGGAGTTGGCCGAGCAGCAGGTGGTGGATGAAGTTTTGAGGCTCTACCACCACTACCACCCGGATATCCACCCCGACCACAGGGAGGTGGTGGACAGAGGCAGGCTCAACTACAGGCACTTGAGGACTACGACCACAGCGCACCTGAGATGATTCGAGGTACTATATGTTTCTACTCCACCCTTTCTGAAGTACTTATAGACACAAGAGTGAGTCCTTATTTTATCTCTATTGCACTTGTTCGATGCTTAGAAATTCCGACAGAGTCGTTGGCTCTCTCCATATGGCTAGAGACTACTACGGGAGAAGAATCGAAGATTACGAACTGGTGCCGGCAGTGTGAGCCTACTCTAGAAGGTGAGAGCTTCGGCTAGGATATTCTTGTTGCAGCGTTGAGGCCTTGTGACATCATCTTGGGTATATACTAGTTGTCTATAGTCCATGCTCAGATCGACTTTATTAGGCACAAGGTGCGGTTTATTCGCATGGATGGGAGTAGGTTCACCTTCACCGGAGATAAGGGATCCATTGCAGCGGAGGATGGACTTTCGCAGTGGAGAGGGTATCCGATCACACATCAGTTGGCTAGTCCCATCCTCGGAGTAGTTAATGTGCAGAGTCTGATATTTCCTATTGTGGTGGATCAGTATGCGGACATTTTTCCTCATGACATTCCAAGAAAACCTCCTCTCATAGAGGTAGACTTCTACATTGTCCTGTACCCTGAGACAACACCAATATCTACTCCATCATATCGGATTTCTCTCACTGAGCTTCGTGAGCTATGGGTACAGCTAAAGGAATTGCAGGGGAAGGGATTCATCTGACCCAGTGTTTCACCGATTTTTTTTTTCAAGAAGGTGGATGGGAGCTTTTAACTATGTGTCAACTACCGTCACCTGAATCAGGTGATCATGAAGAACAAGTACCCACTCTTGAGGATTGAAGACCTCTTGGATCAGATCAAGGGAGAACGATGGTTCTCAAAGATAGACCTTAGGTTAGGCTATCACCTACTCAGATTTCGAGATGAGGATGTGCAGAAGATGGCCTTCAGATGTCGGTATGGCCACTACGAGTTCATGGATATGCCCTTATGCATAACCAACTCTCTAGTAGTGTTCATGACTCTCATGAATAGGATCTTCAAGCCTTACCTAGATCGCTTTGTTGTAGTCTTCATCGAAGACATACTGATTTACTCGAATACTGAGGTGGAGCATGCCTACCACTTGTGGGTATTACTGGATACACTCCGAGAGCACCATCATTATGGTAAGCTCTTGATGTTCCAGTTCTAGATTAGAGAGGTTAACTTCTTGGGACACATCTTCTCTGAGGCTAGGGTAGTAGGGGATCCAGTGAAGATTGAGGCAGTGCTTTCTTGGGATCCATCCAAGAGCGTGATGGAGGTGCGGAGTTTCTTGGGTTTGGTTGGGTACTATCAGAAATTTTTTCTAGACTTCTCCAGAGTCTCAGCACTGCTTTCAGATTTTTCAAAGAAGGGGAAACCCTTCATGTGGTTAGATAGATGTCCACAGAGCTTTCATGAGCTGAGACAGAGATTGACCAGTGCGCCCATCTTGAGGCTACTGGAGGAGGGCGTTGGGTACATAGTATATTGCGACGCATCAGGGATTGGACTCAGGTGTGTCCTGATGCATGAGCGAGCAGTGATCGCCTATGGTTCAGAAAAGTTGAGACAACATGAGCAGAACTACGCTACCCATGACCTGGAGTTGGGACCAGTAGTCTTCACCTTGAATATGTGGCGACACTATCTGATGGGCGAGCGCTTTACAGTCTATTCTGACCACCAGAGTCTCAGGTACATCATCTCATAGAAGGACCTGAACCTGAGACAATTGTGATGGCTCGAGTTCCTCTAGGACTATGACTTTGAGATATTCTATACTCCTAGGAAGGGGGACATTGTAGCAGATTCTCTTAGTAGGAGATCGAACATTTAGCTGCTAGGAGAGGCGATAGAGCAACTAGTTGTATTGCAGATATCCTTTTTGGATAGAGATAGAGCATCCTATCATCAGTCTCTCACAGTCACTCCTTCACTTCTTCAGTGAGTCAGAGAGGAACGGTGTGTGGATGTCGACTGTGAGGCGTGATGTGCTTGGATATCCTCAGGACAGGCACCTGAGGGATTTTCTGAAGGAGCGGAGCACGTCATCCTCTTCAGGGGACGTACCATGATACCATTCGCCCTACATGAGGAGGTTCTGAGAGAGTTTCCCACTTCCCCTCAAGCGGTACATACAGGAGTGGCGAAGATGTATCAGGACCTCAGACGCTAGAACTGGTGGCCGCGTATGAAGAAGGTTGTAGCAATGTTCGTTTCATGATGCCTCACTTGTCAGCAAGTGAAGGCGGAGAACCAGGTACCAGCAGGCTTGGTACATCCCTTAGAGGTCCCAAAGTGGAAGTGGGATGAGATATCCATGGATTTCGTAATGGGGGTTCCACATACATCCAGAGGAAATGATTTTATCTAGGTGATCATAGACTGACTCACCAAGTCGGCCCACTTCGTACCGATCAGAGAGCAGGGCTCAGTAGAGATCTTGGGACGCCTCTACGTTCAGGAGTTCATACGGATTCATGGTGTGCTATATTCTATCGTTTCTGATCGTGATGCTCGTTTTACTTACCTGATATAGAAGGGGTTACAGGAGGATTTTGGGACGCAGCTACGTCTAAGCACCACCTTCCATTCTCAGGCGGATGACCAGACTGAGAAGACCATTCAGACTCTCAAGGACATGCTCCGTGTATGTGTCCTTGACTTTGGTTGCAGCAGGGAGGATCACATACACTTGGTGGAGTTTGCGTACAACAACATCTACCACTCCACCATTGGGATGGCACCTTACGAGGCACTGTACGACCGACTTTGTAGATCACCTATGTGATGGACTGACCATAGGGAGTCAGCACTTGTAGGACCAGAGATGGTTCAGGCTACGACGGAGATGGTGCAGATCATCCAGGAGTGGATGAAGACTGCACAGAGCAGACAAAAGTCTTATACTGATAGGAGACAGATGTAACAACCCAACTCCAGAGCCCCTCCACTGGTGCCCCGTGCCCGGTTCGCCACATGACCTCAAGCACATTTCCCCAAATGCCAGAGGCTGCCGACTAGCAGCGAGGTACTTGTTAAGTTATTGGGGAAACTATGCCCTCATTCGGTAAGGTATACAAGGTAAGAAAAACAACAGTCAATAGCTGAAGTAGTAACAAAATACATAACTGGAACCATACAGCAGAAGAATAAATATATAGCAATGATGATAAGGATGTAGCAGGTACAAGTATCTAAGGAATGAAGCAAACACAACAACGTGCTGAAATACAACTGAACACAAATTACTAAAGCAACAACAACTCCAGCAGCATCGCAAGCCTAATCTTGGTCCCTTGCTCTCCGGCTCCAAACAATCATGTACCGGAAGTCGAAGGGTGCTTTCCCTTATCTATACTTGCAACAATAAAGTCTGATTGGGCCTAAAATCATGGCCTGAATAGGGTGTGAGAAACAATCCCAGTGGGCAATCACCCAAAGATATGTGCCTAACATTCAATGAATACAAGGCAAGTAAAAGTGCACGAAGCAGTAAACAGAAAAGAACACAGCAGCTATAATCCACAGTTCTAGCATATAAAGTACACAAGTAACTACCAACAACAAGTAGAAAACAGGTAACCCTATGGGTATCTCTCACAACCTAACCCCTATGGTTCAACCTACAAGTACTAGCAACCCTCTAGGAGGCACACACAGTCTCACCCCTCTAGTTCAGCTGAGAGTAGACTTTCTGAGGAAGAACTCACCGTCAATTCCCCCTATTGTCTCGTATCGTACTAAAGGCTCTCTGGGGAAGCACTCAATGTCTCATTCCCCCTGTGGCCCGCGTCAAGGAACTACATACTCTCTAAGGAATAAGTCATCGTCAATTCCCCCTGTGGTCTTGCATTGTAATAAAAGACACTCTGGTGAAGCCCTTACATCCATTCTCCCTAAGGTATACTACACTAGGTTCTCATTGTACTATGTCAAATAAACATGCTCACTATGCGTGAAACGTTAGGGTAAACCTCAAGAACTACTTGGCTATCATTCTAAGGCCCAACAACATAACAAAGAAACAGTTACTCTATCCTACAACTTGGCATGGAAACTAGAAATGCCAAAAAAGAAAAACAAGAATGTCAAGTATCCAGAGTACAACAAAAACTACTCTATTCACAAAGGTTAGCCTCTACTATAGAAATCCAGAAACTAGGAAATCAATCAAGGGAAAACAAGAAAACGCACAATTCCTGTTCAAGGGAATTGGCGTAATTTCACAAAATAATCAAAGACTTTCTACAGAATGGCACGAACCACCTAACTCGATCCTAGGAGATTGATATACATGAAAAACGATGAAATATTCTCCTTAGAACATCGTAGATCTGAGAAAACGTCCGAAACACATTAACCAAGATAACTTCAGAGAGAGGAGGAATTGGAAAACATGGCTCAAGCATAAGGAATAACTCACTGATGTGATTCCAACACAATCGAACATGATTGAATCGGAGAACAGGTGGAGAGGCAGGGGCTCGTCGAATATTCACAGATCCTTGGTGCTCTCGGACGAACAAAACCTAGAAGAAGACGTTTATGTGCATCAGGAATGACCCCGGTCCGTTTAATGAAAAAAAGAAGTTACACGGCATGTACTTTTAGAGTACATGGTGTGTAAAAGCTCTTTCCGTACTCCACCAAAATCAGCCTCCACATCACCCCTACACACCGTATGTGTGGCCCGAGCACGACCAGCACACGACATTGAGCGGGAAAAGAGTACACGACCAGTACTCAGAAAGTACATGGCGTGTACATCAAAAATTTCCAGAAACTTTAGTCTTCCCAAGAACTCCAGAAAAATGAAAAACATACCTCAAACAAAGATCCGGGTTCTTAAAAACTTCCCCCTTAAATAAATTCATCATCGAATTTCACTAACGAGGCATGAAAGAAGAATCATTGAACAGATCTGGACACTGCGATCGTACATCGGCCTCCCTTTCCCAGGTCTCTTCCTGTACTCGTCCATGCTACCATAGAACCCATACAAAAGGAATAGACATCACATGTATAACCTTCGTTCTGTGATCAACAATATGGATGGGATTCTCCTCAAATGATGCATCTGCATCGAGCTCAACTTCCTCAGGCTGAAAGGCATGAGATGAGTCTGAAAAGTAACTTCCAAGCTAAGAGACATGGAAGACATTGCGCATGGCCCAATTCCTCTGAGGTAACTACAACTGATAGGAAACCGGTCCAACACTCTCCAATACCTCAAACGGCCCGATGTACCATGGTGAAAGCATACCCTGCCACCAAATACTTTTGTGTCCCAACCTTGGTGCGACACGTAGGAAAACCTGATTCCCAACCTCGAACTCCAGATGTCATCTCCTCTGATCAGCATAAGACTTCTTCCAAGACTGTGCTGTATCCATCCTCTTCCGAATTAGCTCTATCTGCTCTGAATTCTTTTGAACAAGGCAAGGTCCCCATAAAGATGCCTCTCCTACCTCCAGCCAGCATAAGGGTGATCGGCATGGCCTATCGTACAAAGCCTTGTAATGTTCCATCTAAATAGTCTCCTAAAAATTATTGTTGTAGGCGAACTCAACCAGAGGGATATGCTTCTCCCAAGAATCCCCAAAGTCTAGGATGCAAGCTCGGAGCATATCCTCAAGCACCTGGATCGTGCGCTTGGACTGGCCATCAGTCTGGGGATGGTATGTTGTACTCAAAAGTGCCTGTGTACCCAAGGCCTTCTGATGTCCCTCCCAGAACCGAGAGGTAAAATGCGCATCCCTGTCTGAAATAAGGGAGTGTGGAACTCCATGCAGACACACAATCTCTCTGATGTAAATTCATCCCAGATCATCGACATAGATAGTCTCCTTGATCGACAAGAAGTGAGAAACCTTCATAAGTCTGTCGATGAAAACCCAAACAACATCATTCCCTGAAGGCGACCTTGGCTATCTGGTCACGAAGTCCATCGCGACATCGTTCCACTTCCACTCCGGAATGGGTAACTGTTGTAAAAGGCTTGCTGGTACTTGATGCTCCGCCTTCACCTACTGACAAGTAGAAAATCTTATGAAAAAACCAGCAACATCTTTCTTCATACCTAGCCACCAGTACTATCGATGAAGATCCTGATACATCTTGGTGATGCTAGGATGAACTGCCCAAATTGAGGACTGAAAATCTCGCATCATCTCCTCCCGTATGTCTTCTGGCACCCATATGCGTCCCTGGAAACGCAAGATCTCATCATCTCCCACTATCCATCCAGGAAGAGGGTCCTCTCACGACACACTCTCCTGTAGGACTAAGCCTTATGATTCTGATAGATGCCTCATCAGTACCCAATCAAGAAGCGTTTAGGTAACAACTACAGAAGATAGTTTAGTCTATCCCTATCTGTCCTGCACCTCCAGATGCATCTCGGAGAACAGATCCATAAGATTCCACTCACTGCTGGCCTCCTGAACTACATGAATCTGAGTTCTCCTACTCAATGCATCTATGACTGTGTTGCCCTTTCCCGGCGTATAGGCATGCTCAAAATCAAAAGACTGAAGATACTCAACCCACCTCCGCTACCTCAGATTCAGATCACGCTGAGTGAAGATGTACTTGAGACTCTTGTGGTCGGTGAAAAACACAAAGTGATCTCCCAGAAGGTAATGTCTCCAACAGCGTAAGGCATGGACAACAGCTTGCAACTCCAGATCGTGCGTTGGGCAGTTCCTCTCATGTGGCCTCAACTACCGAGACCCATACACAATGATTCCATCTCCCTGCATAAGCACAGTGTCTAGTCCGATACCTGAAGCATCACAATAGACAGTATAGCTCTTGCTTGGCTCTAGAAAGACTAGTATCGATGCTGAAATCAACCTTCCCTTGATCTCTTGAAAGGATAACTCATAATAATCTGACCATAAGAACATCGCCCGCTTCTTGGTCAGACCTGTCAATGGTGCTTCTAGGCGTGAGAATTTTGAATGAAGCGTATGTATTACCCAGCCATCCCTAGGAAACTTCGTACCTCAAAAACATTCTTCGGCTGCTCCCAGGAAACTAAAGATCTCAATTTATTTGGGTCCACCGACACTCCTGCCTCTGAGATGACGTAACCCAAAAAGTGGATCTGATCCATCCAGAAGTGGCACTTAGAGAGTATAGCATATAGATGATGCTCTCTCAGTGTACTCAAAACAATCTCAAGATGGGTAGCATGGTCATGTCGAGTGTGAGAGTACACCAAGACGTCGTCCATGATGACCATGAAGAAGGAGTCCAAGTAAGGATGGAACACTCGGTTCATCAGTGCCATGAAAACTGCAGATGCGTTCGTGAGACCGAACGGCATGACTGTATACTCATATAGACCATACCTACTCCTAAAGGCTGTCAGAGGTATATCTGATGGTCTAACGCGCAACTGATGATAAATGGACCACAATTTGATCTTTGAGAACACCCAGGCTCCTTAAAGATGATCGAAAAGATCATCAATCCTCGGCAAGGCATATCGGTTCTTGACCGTCAACTGGTTCAGATTCTGATAATCCACACAGATCCTAAGGTTACCGTCTGCCTTCTTCACAAACAGGATAGGCGAACCCCGAGGAGAAGTACTGGGTTGGATGAAACCCTTTTCCTGCAACTCCTCCAACTACCTCTTGAACTCATGCAACTCAGGTGTATCCATCCTATATGGAGGGATGGACACCGGTGCCACTCCTAGCATGAGCTAAATAGAAAAGTCTACCTCACGCTCCAGTGGAAACCCCGAAAATTCCTCTGTAAATACATCTCTGAAACGATCCACTACTAGAGGAAAGACCAACTGTGAAGTCCCCTGATCATCCATATAGAAACTAGAAATCTGGGTCATAACCCTTCCTAGCCCATGATGCTCGAGTCCTGCTCGACTCACCCGGACATCCCCATTCCACTCTATGAAGAGAAGACTCACCATCTGGTGAGACAAAACTCACCCTGCAGTGATAACAATCGAAGACTTCCTGGAAAGGAACCAACCATTCCATCCTGAGAATGAAATCATAGCCTGTCATCTCTAGGACATAGAGGTACCATAAGAAACGATACCCTGCAACCTCGAGAGGGCACTTTCGACATTGACGTACACTAGATTTCCTTGTCCCCAAAGGTTTGTCTAATGTCAACGAGTTGGCAAAAGAAAATATGTAGAGCCCAAGGCTGTCCACAAGAGAAACAGAGATAAAGATATGCATAGAACAAGTATGGAAAAGAGCTAATGATAAAAATGAGGCTACTAAAATCATACATCGAACTGTATAAGTGTCGGGATCCTACTCCTGATAGGTCTGCTCCATGGAAAAAGACTGGCCTACAATGCAGCCATGTGCCCCTGTCTGACCAGTCTGAGTTGATCCTCCTTGATGGTGCTAAGAGACTGGGGGCTGACTACCACAACCTCAACCTCCACCTCAGCCCGAATGGCCCGAAGAACTCCAGTTCCCCGACTGGTGAGAAACTGGTGGTGCTTCTCTTAAATGAGGAGTCATGGAAGAACCTTGGTCACCAACTCCTAGTGAGAAAACCTGATAGAAACGCTGAAGGTGACCCATCTTGCCGCAAGATCGGCACTCCACGGGGTCTCTCTGGCACTGCGGCGTCATGGGCCCTGACCGGCCACACTGGTAGCATATCACCTGGCTGCCTGATGATGCATCTCGCTTCCTTAGATCTCTGTGCGTAGACTCCCTACGGCACTTCTTGCTGTCATCTATAGGAAAACTAGCTCGGGAAGTAGAACCACCCTGGATTGTTGCTCCAGATTCTCTTAGATTGCGCTCCGCAATCAGTGTCTGGTTTGACGAGGGATGTGATGGAAGTCAACTAGAAGAGATTCACCTGTGAGCGGATCTCCCGCCTGAGACCATCCACAAACTTCCTTACTAAGATCATCCCATACCCACCCCGGAGGGGTGTGAAATGCTGCAGCTCGGTGAAATGAGAGGAATACTCCATGATAGCAAGAGTACCCTGCTCTATGCTCATGAACTCCTAGGCTTGATCGGCCCTCAGGGTCTCCAGGTATAAGTAGTCATAAAATATGTGCTGAAATTACTCCCAAGACATAACCTGCTGATGACCCGACTATGAGATCATGTCCCACCACCTCTTGGTGGAGTCTCTGAGCATGTAGGTAGCAAGCATGACTCACCTTTCTGGAGGTGTCTCCAGATGCTCAATGTTAGTCAGCATGGCTTCCATCCATGACTCTGCAGCATGTCGTCCTCCTTCCCTCGAGAAGGTAAGAGGATGTTTCTTTTGGAAAACCCGCGTCAAGTCTGCCATAGACGTGGAAAGAGGTGGTGCTCCATCAAAGGTCTGCATAATCCTCATAAAACCTTCCCTGAACTATGCATCAGTTCCTGCAACTTGTATGACAGCCGGTGCCAAGGCTGGCCCGACAGGAGGATCGACAAGAAGTCCCTGATCAGTCATATCTAGTGTCTGATCACTTCCTGACAACTGACGTACAACCGGAGGATGTCTCGGAGGAATGGCTCTAAAAGATCAAAAGCACACCTTGGATCATAATTAACAATTACTGAGAACACAAGAGTACAAAATGGAAACCGGTAAAGGAAAACACACAAGTTTACAAATCACGACTACACAACGTGTAATAAAACTACATGGCGTGTCTTCATAAGCCACTGACATGGGCGTGTACCCCTGCCCTATAGGTCGTGTAACACCTCAAACTACATGGTTTGTTGACCCTACACACGGCGTGTGCTTGAAAACTATTCCCCTGCCCAAGTCTCTTCACACAGCTAACCCACATGGCCCAACTTAACATGAGACTACACGGTGTGTTTTGAACAAACACGGCATGTAGTAGACAAGGCTTAGGCGGCCCATGTTGTTAAATACACGGACTTCTACATGGATAGACCCTACACGGCATGTACCGAACAAACACGACGTGTATAGTTGAAGGTGACATCGTCTTGTGTTGTTCGTGACACGGCCGGGTACATGAACAATATTACACGGCGTTTTTCGAAAACAACACGGCGTGTCTAAGAGAAGGTAACACCGACCCGTGTTGTTCATGACATGGTCGGGTACCTGGACATGACTACACGGTGTGTTCTTTTATAACATGGCATGTTCTACTCGAGCTTCCCCGACCTGTGTTGTTAGTGACACGACAGGGTACACAGCTTCAAACTACACGGCGTGTACCTACCATACACGGCGTGTTCCTGAAGTTATTTCTACAACAGCGTGTCCCTTCCCACACGGTCATTGACACGGTCTAAAAACTACGCAGAGTGTGGTCAAAAGTACATGCCGTGTATTCTGGTTTTTTCTGGGTAGTATCTCAGAAACTACACAGAATCCCAAAAAACACTGAAAACAAGGCAAATAGGTGCCAAATTCCGGTTCGTGAGATCCCATACTACCCGCGAATCAATGCTTGACATCTCCTATAGTAATAAACAAGAGAAAATAGGATAATGATCCACCAATTTCTGATTGAAGAGGGATCATAACACCTCATGAATCAAAATTTGGCATTCATTTAAGCAAACAAGAATACAAAAAATCCTCTAACAAGGCAGCATAGATTCTATCAAGCATCTATCACAACAGCATACATAATCTACACAAAGTCTATCACAACATCATGCAATCTCTAATGCAACCTAGATGTCATGGAAAGAATTCATGGCATGTGATTTCTAACAAGTGCCTATATGATGCATGAGATGGCATACCCTCATCTCATTAGGTTGCGACAGGAATAGAACTGCAATAGCAAAACAATAACAACACAAGACATCTGAATCACTCTAGTGATATCATACCAATCGTATAATCTCAAAACCAGCAAACTGCAATTAACGAAGTAGTATGGATTTTCCCTATACACGGGTTAGCTAATCCCGAGCATAGATTAATACCAAGTACTGAATCCATCTTATCCCCGACTAAAGGATCCAAATAGTAAATCAAGAGAAATGAACTCCTATGATACCACTTTATAACAACCCGAATTCGAAGCCCCTCCACTGGTGCCCCATGCCCGGTTCACCACCTGACCTCAAGCGCATTTCCCCAAACACCAGAGGCTGCCGACTAGCAGCGAGGGCCATAGTAAGTTATTGGGGAAACTATTCCCTCATTAGGTAAGGTATACAAGGTAAAGAAAACAATAGTCAATAGCGAATGCAGTAACAACATACATAACTGGAACCATACAGCGGATGAATAAATATATAGCAATGATGATAAGGATAGACCAGGTACAAGTTTCTATGGAAAGCAGAAAACACAACAACGTGTTGAAATACAACTAAACATAAAGTACTAAAGCAACAGCAACTCCAGCAGCATCTCAAGCCTAAGCTTGGTCCCTTTCTCTCCAGCTCCAAACAATCAAGTACCATATGTCAAAGGGCGCTTGGCCTTATCTATACCTGCAACAACAAAGTCTTCTTGGGCCCAAAAGCATGGTCCAAATAGGGTGTGAGATACAATCCGAGTAGGCAATCACCCAAAGATCTGTGCCTAACAGTCAATGAATACAAGGCATGTAAAAGTGTAGGAAGCAGTAAATAGAAAATCACACAGTAGCTACAATCCATAGTTCTAGCATATTAAGTGTAACGACCCGAAATTTTGAATAAATCTTGTTTACTAATTTCATGTGTTATTTTATTTTATTTTTATACTCAACAAAAATGTTTTATTTGATAAACATGATTATAATTAAAATGAGATCAGTGGTTTTTGACTATTATATAACCATCGGTCAATATGACCGCTGTGAACAAAATGTTTTGATTATTGTCTCTAAATATAAGTAATCTTGGTTAATTATTATAGAAAGAAGATTCGATGGCCTCACCTAGTAGTCTTGGACTGATCGAAGCCCATCTAACAGAGCTTGGGAAGGAGGTAGCACCATTGGGATTTGCTCTGGATCAAATCCAAGCCAAACTTCATCATGTGAAGCTGGAACGGAATCGCCTTCGTGAGAAGTTCAAACTGATAGAAATTACTACTCGGGCAATATTGACTGAGTCGCCCCAAGCTTCTATCACCCTAGCACACCTTACTCTTAGGTCCTATGCTGGTATTATAAGGGGCTATGTAACGAGACCGTAACTACCTTGTGTAATCCTTGTTTTAAATAAAAATTGGGATTTCTTCTTATGATGAATTTTATGAATTTTGAAATGACTGGATAAATATAGTATGCATATTTTTTATGAATTTTAGAAAAAGGATATTTTAAAAATGTTTATGTAAACCTTAAATAATTAAAAATGTGTAATGATTTTCAAAAAATGGTCTTCTACAATTATGTTCAGTACAAAATTTGGAGTCTAATAAGATCAACTTAATTTTTGATGAATAATAAATTATGAATAGTGATTTTACGCTTAGGATTAGTAAGGTGACCAAATGGATTAGTAATCTCACTTAAAGAAAGTTTTAAAATAATCTAGGCACCTTGATTAAGTAATGTGATTCAATAAAATGGTTAAATAACAGTTTCATAAATTATTATTCAAGTATTAGTTTTCTCGGATGAATAGTGTTTTTTAATTAAAAATTTAATTAAAAATAATTAGAAAATTATTTTTATAAAAATGACTTTATTTTTGAACTCAGAGCATCGATATTATGTTAAGGTAATTTTTGGGGATTTTTCTGAAAAAAATGAATTTTCGATGAATAGTGTTTTTATTTAAAAATTAAATTAAAAATATTTAGAAAATTATTTTTATAAAATGGATTTTATTTTTGAAATCAGTGCATTGATATTTGGTTAATGTGAAATTTTGGGATTTTTCTGAGAAAGTTGAATTTTCAGTGAATAGTAAAAATACAGTTTTAGGGTTTCAGTATGTTTAATGACATCATAACGGTGTCATGATGATTTCATGAGATCTTTTGAGGGTTGGCCGGCCAAGGGTGATGAATTATTGTTTTGGGGGCCCCATGTGGCCTAACTCCATGATAAATGCCAAGGGAGAGCACATGGGTTTGAGAAAAGCACATGTGAGGTGTCCCTTGGCCATTAATGCTTTGTCCGCTCACTTTCCCTATAAATACCCACCCTTTCCTCCTTTAGTTTTCACTCCCAACTCTCCCCCAACGAAGTTCTGGTCTTCTTACCTCCCAAAGAGTCCTCCCAAGGTGCCCCCAAGCCCTCAAGGTCCAATCCTTTGAGTTTCAAGAGTCACGTTTTAAGGTAAGGGATCTGACCCCTCTCTTTCTTTTCATGTAATCTCTTTTATGTCATTCCTTTTATGCTCCATGTTTTTATGTGAGAGGATGTTCTTTTATATTCCTATTACTGCCCTTTCATGTTTATATGATAAGAGATCCCCTCTTACTCTCATCATTTCATTTTATGAAAGTTGAAGTGACGCCGTTAGGCTGCCGAATTTTTAAGGGATTCTTTCACCCTTCTCATTTTTCAAGTTCGATTTTCATGTCAAGTCTTTCAAGTTACTTTTTATTATGTTGGGGTATGATCTCTATATCTATCATACTGATATATTATGATCATATGATGAGGGACCCTATTTGATCTTGTCAATTCTTTTTTATTGAAGTTTAAGTGACGCCGTTAGGCTGCCGAATTTTCATAAGAGAAATCTAATTTTTGTCTTCCTTCCATGTTTTTCATTTCAAATGGTATGTCCTTCAAATTTCATTACCATTTCCATATATCCTTCTTATTCTGTACCCTACTGTTTTATGGATCATTTATGAGTGGGTGACCCATGTCCCCTCTCTTTTCAATGTTTTCTAAAACCCCAAAACATAGCCGTTATGCTGCAGAATTTTCGTCTCAAAATGCCTCTCCCTCTTTTCTCAAAATTATTTTATGTTATAAAGTGAATACTCAAAGCTCTTATTTCTACAAGGGTATTCACATATATATCAAACTGTTCTATTTTAAATTCTGGGATTTACATACATGAGACCCACTTTCCCTTCCGTGTGTTTAAAGTGCCGTAAAGATCATGTCTTTAAAGCAGTTTTTAAAACGTTATGATTATGAAATGAAACCCATTTATTTTATGCTATATGGGTTATTTATGAAATGTTTGATGATGATATATGTGTCTCACATGATAATAAAGGCAAATTTAAGGGTGCGCCCTGATAGCGCTCCAATGCATTGGGTAATGATGTAACCACTAGAGATTACAATTTTCACGATACCTTGGTGAATAACCTTGGTAATTTTCAAATGACACCTTGGGTATGGACCTTGGTGATATGTTCATGATTGTCTATGTTAAATGATGTAGCCACATCTTCAAGTTATGAAAATTGTTGTTTTTATTATGAAATTCCTCATGATTTCTTTCTCATGCCGTAAAGTTCTTTTCATGTCCTTATTGAAGTATATCAAGTTTACACGTAAAATGTTCCTCTTGTTTCCCTTACTGGGCCTTCCGCTCACCCTTTCTTTTGATGTATGTCCCCAGGTTATGAGATGCAGTAATGAACTTAGAATGAACATAAGGAGACGCCTTTCAAGTGTTTAAGAAGAATGTTTTATGTTGTTTTCATGTATTATGTTCCTGGTTTCCAAGACATAAGACCTTAAAGATCCTCAGTTTTGTGTAATGTAATGAAAGTTTATGTTATAAAAAGGAGGGATGCAATAGTTGGTATCAAAGGATGGTTTAGTTATTTGTGGAAATTAGGATATAAAAACTTTATGAAGAACCCTATAGAAAAGTTTAAATATAGGAAATCTTCCCGGTATTTTGGTGAGTATTGAGTAAGGGGTTTCCAAGCAAATACATCCCTGTCTGGATACGAGCAGGTAGAGGTGGCTCTGGCACAGATGTACATAGGGGTAAAACCCGAAAACACCGCTTTGAGCTAGACTCGAACGGGAACTGGTACACGACAACGGGCCTTGCTGCACTCTTGGTTACGAAACTCCCGGGGGATATGCTTTGGTAAATTCATAAGCTTAGTATGAACCATTGTTAAAGGATCAAAGATAAAATAAAATAAAGGTTCACATAAGAATATATGATCATGGATAACCTAGATGGGAACCAAGGGGATCACAAGTTAGGGTATACTTTTCAACTACAAGTTATCCTTATATGCTTTAAGTTTCTTTTCTTGATTATTGGCTAAGTATTTAAGCCCCTAATTGTAGTTTCTTTTCTTAGTTAATGGCGGGAAATGGAAGAACATGTCTCAACAACCAATGTGATAGGAAATGCTACGATTGCCGTATTAAGATGACAGAGATGATTAGGGGATTAAAATATGATTTTTATTTTGGAAGACGTTCACTATTTTGGGGACCCTATATGATCGAGGTAAATAGATTACAACGGTATTTTCATTTAGGAGTAAGGTTGACTTATATTTTGAAGAATCGATGAATTTAAGGTGGACTTATAGTAATTTAGGTTACTTACGGGAATGATTAACCTATCTTGGATAAAATATGTTTAGGTTAGCTACTTTTGTTATAAGATGTTAGGAGTGGTTGATGTTGTTTGGAGATGAACAATGAAATTTATTTTGGAAGACTATGTTATCAAATCTTTCTTTAATTTGGGTTTCAATCTTAGTTTGGTTTATTTTGAGGAATCTTAAGGACCATTATTTACGGAATGGACTATGATGAACTTTGGGAAGTACCATGGAACTTGAAGATTTAAAATTAGTTTCCATTCCTATGGGATTATTTCTTTTTGAAGAGTTTTTTTTACCTTACTCTTTCTGTTTTTGGGATAATGTTTAAAGATAGAAGAAATAGATAGTTGATCTTTTGTGGATTATGTGATTCTATAGAAGATGATTATTGTGTTTTGATGAGACCAAGTAGTTTTGAATGCTCATAGTTTAGAGAAAAGATTAGTTTTGGGTAGAAACTTATTAAAGGATTAAACTCTACATGAAGGTAGATATATTTCCTTATGTTTTTGTTCTATGTTGTAAATTAATTCCTCAAAGTTATGAAAAGGAACGTAAAACAAAAAAGTTTTTGGTTTACGTTTCCTACTAGGTAATCAAAGACCCCTTGCACACATCATAATTTTGGGATTTTCTGGTGGTTAACTTCCTCCTAATCATGTTTTCTATCACTCTCCTTTAGGATGTGACCCTTTGTTTTCTCCTCCATGTCCATGTTTCCTATATGGAATCCTTGTATGAGTAAACTCGGGTAGCCTTTGTACCCCCTTTTATTTCTTTTAAAGTAATAGTGTTACTGACTCTTTTTCCGATGTGGGACTTTCAATGAAATTTCAAAACCCAATTTTAAAAAAATTGCGAGGACGCAATTTCTTAAGGGGGGAAGATTGTAACGACCCGAAATTTTGAATAAATCTTGTTTACTAATTTCATGTGTTATTTTATTTTATTTTTATACTCAACAAAAATGTTTTATTTGATAAACATGATTATAATTAAAATGAGATCAGTGGTTTTTGACTATTATATAACCATCGGTCAATATGACCGCTATGAACAAAATGTTTTGATTATTGTCTCTAAATATAAGTAATCTTGGTTAATTATTATAGAAAGAAGATTCGATGGCCTCACCTAGTAGTCTTGGACCGATCGAAGCCCATCTAACAGAGCTTGGGAAGGAGGTAGCACCATTGGGATTTGCTCTGGATCAAATACAAGCCGAACTTCATCATGTGAAGCTGGAACGGAATCGCCTTCGTGAGAAGTTCAAACTGATAGAAATTACTACTCGGGAAATATTGACTGAGTCGCCCCAAGCTTCTATCACCCTAGCACACATTACTCTTAGGTCCTATGCTGGTATTATAAGGGGCTATGTAACGAGACCGTAACTACCTTGTGTAATCCTTGTTTTAAATAAAAATTGGGATTTCTTCTAATGATGAAGTTTATGAATTTTGAAATGACTGGATAAATATAGTATGCATATTTTTTATGAATTTTAGAAAAAGGATATTTTAAAAATGTTTATGTAAACCTTAAATAATTAAAAATGTGTAATGATTTTCAAAAAATGGTCTTCTACAATTATGTTTAGTACAAAATTTGGAGTCTAATAAGATCAACTTAATTTTTGATGAATAGTAAATTATGAATAGTGATTTTACGCTTAGGATTAGTAAGGTGACCAAATGGATTAGTAATCTCACTTAAAGAAAGTTTTAAAATAATCTAGGCACATTGATTAAGTAATGTGATTCAATAAAATGGTTAAATAACGGTTTCATAAATTATTATTCAAGTATTAGTTTTTTCGGATGAATAGTGTTTTTTAATTAAAAATTTAATTAAAAATAATTAGAAAATTATTTTTATAAAAATGACTTTATTTTTGAACTCAGAGCATCGATATTATGTTAAGGTAATTTTTGGGGATTTTTCTGAAAAAAATGAATTTTCGATGAATAGTGTTTTTATTTAAAAATTAAATTAAAAATATTTAGAAAATTATTTTTATAAAATGGATTTCATTTTTGAAATCAGAGCATTGATATTTGGTTAATGTGAAATTTTGGGATTTTTCTGAGAAAGTTGAATTTTCAGTGAATAGTAAAAATACAGTTTTAGGGTTTCAGTATGTTTAATGACATCATAACGGTGTCATGATGATTTCATGAGATCTTTTGAGGGTTGACCGGACAAGGGTGATGAATTATTGTTTTGGGGGCCCCATGTGGCCTAACTCCATGATAAATGCCAAGGGAGAGCACATGGGTTTGAGAAAAGCACATGTGAGGTGTCCCTTGGCCATTAATGCTTTGTCCCCTCACTTTCACTATAAATACCCACCCTTTCCTCCTTTAGTTTTCACTCCCAACTCTCCCCCAACGAAGTTCTTGTCTTCTTACCTCCCAAAGAGTCCTCCCAAGGTGCCCCCAAGCCCTCAAGGTCCAATCCTTTGAGTTTCAAGAGTCACATTTTAAGGTAAGGGATCTGACCCCTCTCTTTCTTTTCATGTAATCTCTTTTATGTCATTCCTTTTATGCTCCATGTTTTTATGTGAGAGGATGTTATTTTATTTTCCTCTTACTGCCCTTTCATGTTTATATGATGAGAGATCCCCTCTTACTCTCATAATTTCATTTGATGAAAGTTTAAGTGACGTCGTTAGGCTGCCGAATTTTTAAGGGATTCTTTCACCCTTCTCATTTTTCAAGTTCGATTTTCATGTCAAGTCTTTCAAGTTCCTTTTTATTATGTTGGGGTATGATCTCTATATCTATCATACTGATCTCTTATGATCATATGATGAGGGACCCTATTTGATCTTGTCAATTCTTTTTTATTGAAGTTTAAGTGACGCCGTTAGGCTGCCGAATTTTCATAAGAGAAATCTAATTTTTGTCTTCCTTCCATGTTTTTCATTTCAAATGGTATGTCCTTCAAATTTCATTACCATGTCCATATATCCTTCTTATTCTGTCCCCTACTGTTTTATGGATCATTTATGAGTGGGTGACCCATGTCCCCTCTCTTTTCAATGTTTTCTAAAACCCCAAAACATAGCCGTTATGCTGCAGAATTTTCGTCTCAAAATGCCTCTCCCTCTTTTCTCAAAATTATTTTATGTTATAAAGTGAATACTCAAAGATCTTATTTATACAAGGGTATTCACATATATATCAAACTGTTCTATTTTAAATTCTGGGATTTACATACATGAGACCCACTTTCCCTTCCGTGTGTTTAAAGTGCCGTAAAGATCATGTCTTTAAAGCAGTTTTTAAAACGTTATGATTATGAAATGAAACCCATTTATTTTATGCTATATGGGTTATTTATGAAATTTTTGATGATGATATATGTGGCTCACATGATAATAAAGGCAAATTTAAGGGTGCACCCTGATAGCGCTCCAATGCATTGGGTAATGATGTAACCACTAGAGATTACAATTTTCACGATACCTTGGTGAATAACCTTGGTAATTTTCAAATGACACCTTGGGGATGGACCTTGGTGATATGTTCATGATTGTCTATGTTAAATGATGTAGCCACATCTTCAAGTTATGAAAAATGTTGTTTTTATTATGAAATGCCTCATGATTTCTTTCTCATGCCTTAAAGTTCTTTTCATGTCCTTATTGAAGTATATCAAGTTTACACGTAAAATGTTCCTCTTGTTTCCCTTACTGGGCCTTCCTCTCACCCTTTATTTTGATGTATGTCCCCAGGTTATGAGATGCAGTAATGAACTTAGAATGAACATAAGGAGACGCCTTTCAAGTGTTTAAGAAGAATGTTTTATGTTGTTTTCATGTATTATGTTCCTGGTTTCCAAGACACTAGACCTTAAAGATCCTCAGTTTTGTGTAATGTAATGAAAGTTTATGTTATAAAAAGGCGGGATGCAATAGTTGGTATCAAAGGATGGTTTAGTTATTTGTGGAAATTAGGATATAAAAACTTTAGGAATAACCCTATAGAAAAGTTTAAATATAGGAAATCTTCCTGGTATTTTGGTGAGTATTGAGTAAGGGGTTTCCAAGCAAATACATCCCTGTCTGGATACGAGCAGGTAGAGGTGGCTCTGGCACAGATGTACATAGGGGTAAAACCCGAAAACACCGCTTTGAGCTAGACTCGAACGGGAACTGGTACACGACAACGGGCCTTGCTGCACTCTTGGTTACGACACTCCCGGGGGATATGCTTTGGTAAATTCATAAGCTTAGTATGAACCATTGTTAAAGGATCAAAGATAAAATAAAATAAAGGTTCACATAAGAATATATGATCATGGATAACCTAGATGGGAACCTAGGGGATCACAAGTTAGGGTATACTTTTCCACTATAAGTTATCCTTATATGCTTTAAGTTTCTTTTCTTGATTATTGGCTAAGTATTTAAGCCCCTAATTATAGTTTCTTTTCTTAGTTAATGGCGGGAAATGGAAGAACATGTCTCAACAACCAATGTGATAGGAAATTCTACGATTGCCGTATTAAGATGACATAGATGATTAGGGGATTAAAATATGATTTTTATTTTGGAAGACGTTCACTATTTTGGGGACCCTATATGATCGAGGTAAATAGATTACAACGGTATTTTCATTTAGGAGTAAGGTTGACTTATATTTTGAAGAATCGGTGAATTTAAGGTGGACTTATAGTAATTTAGGTTACTTACGGGAATGATTAACCTATCTTGGATAAAATATGATTAGGTTAGCTACTTTTGTTATAATATGTTAGGAGTGGTTGATGTTGTTTGGAGATGAACAATGAAGTTTATTTTGGAAGACTATGTTATCAAATCTTTCTTGTATTTGGGTTTCAATCTTATTTTGGTTTATTTTGAGGAATCTTAAGGACCATTATTTACGGAATGGACTATGATGAACTTTGGGTAGTACCATGGAACATGAAGATTTAAAATTAGTTTCCATTCCTATGGGATTATTTCTTTTTGAAGAGTTTTTTTTTACCTTACTCTTTCTGTTTTTGGGATAATGTTTAAAGATAGAAGAAATAGATAGTTCATCTTTTGTGGATTATGTGATTCTCTAGAAGATGATTCTTGTGTTTTGATGAGACCAAGTAGTTTTGAATGCTCATTGTTTAGAGAAAAGATTAGTTTTGGGTAGAAACATATTAAGGGATTAAACTCTACATGAAGGTAGATATATTTCCTTATGTTTTTGTTCTATGTTGTAAATGAATTCCTCAAAGTTATGAAAAGGAACGTAAAACAAAAAAGTTGTTAGTTTACGTTTCATACTAGGTAATCAAAGACCTCTTGCACACATCATAATTTTGGGATTTTCTGGTGGTTAACTTCCTCCTAATCATGTTTTCTATCACTCTCCTTTAGGATGTGACCCTTTGTTTTCTCCTCCATGTCCATGTTTCCTACGTGGAATCCTTGTATGAGTAAACTCGGGTGGCCTTTGCACTCCCTTTTATTTCTTTTAAAGTAATAGTGTTACTGACCCTTTTTCCGATGTGGGACTTTCAATGAAATTTCAAAACCCAATTTTAAAAAAATTGCGAGGACGCAATTTCTTAAGGGGGGAAGATTGTAACGACCCGAAATTTTGAATAAATCTTGTTTACTAATTTCATGTGTTATTTTATTTTATTTTTATACTCAACAAAAATTTTTTATTTGATAAACATGATTATAATTAAAATGAGATCAGTGGTTTTTTACTATTATATAACCATCGGTCAATATGACCGATGTGAACAAAATGTTTTGATTGTTGTCTCTAAATATAAGTAATCTTGGTTAATTATTATAGAAATAAGATTCGATGGCCTCACCTAGTAGTCTTGGACCGATCGAAGCCCATCTAACAGAGCTTGGGAAGGAGGTAGCACCATTGGGCTTTGCTCTGGATCAAATCCAATCCGAACTTCATCATGTGAAGCTGGAACGGAATCGCCTTCGTGAGAAGTTCAAACTGATAGAAATTACTACACAGGCAATATTGACTGAGTCGCCCCAAGCTTCTATCACCCTAGCACACCTTACTCTTAGGTCCTATGCTGGTATTATAAGGGGCTATGTAACGAGACCGTAACTACCTTGTGTAATCCTTGTTTTAAATAAAAATTGGGATTTCTTCTTATGATGAAGTTTATGAATTTTGAAATGACTGGATAAATATAGTATGCATATTTTTTATGAATTTTAGAAAAAGGATATTTTAAAAATGTTTATGTAAACCTTAAATAATTAAAAATGTGTAATGATTTTCAAAAAATGGTCTTCTACAATTATGTTTAGTACAAAATTTGGAGTCTAATAAGATCAACTTAATTTTTGATGAATAGTAAATTATGAATAGTGATTTTACGCTTAGGATTAGTAAGGTGACCAAATGGATTAGTAATCTCACTTAAAGAAAGTTTTAAAATAATCTAGGCACATTTATTAAGTAATGTGATTCAATAAAATGGTTAAATAACGGTTTCATAAATTATTATTCAAGTATTAGTTTTTTTCGGATGAATAGTGTTTTTTAATTAAAAATTTAATTAAAAATAATTAGAAAATTATTTTTATAAAAATGACTTTGTTTTTGAACTCAGAGCATCGATATTATGTTAAGGTAATTTTTGGGGATTTTTCTGAAAAAAATGAATTTTCGATGAATAGTGTTTTTATTTAAAAATTAAATTAAAAATATTTAGAAAATTATTTTTATAAAATGGATTTCATTTTTGAAATCAGAGCATTGATATTTGGTTAATGTGAAATTTTGGGATTTTTCTGAGAAAGATGAATTTTCAGTGAATAGTAAAAATACAGTTTTAGGGTTTCAGTATGTTTAATGACATCATAACGGTGTCATGATGATGTCATGAGATCTTTTGAGGGTTGTCCGGCCAAGGGTGATGAATTATTGTTTTGGGGGCCCCATGTGGCCTAACACCATGATAAATGCCAAGGGAGAGCACATGGGTTTGAGAAAAGCACATGTGAGGTGTCCCTTGGCCATTAATGCTTTGTCCCCTCACATTCCCTATAAATACCCACCCTTTCCCCCTTTAGTTTTCACTCCCAACTCTCCCCCAACGAAGTTATGGTCTTCTTACCTCCCAAAGAGTCCTCCCAAGGTTCCCCCAATCCCTCAAGGTCCAATCCTTTGAGTTTCAAGAGTCACGTTTTAAGGTAAGGGATCTGACCCCTCTCTTTCTTTTCATGTAATCTCTTTTATGTCATTCCTTTTATGCTCCATGTTTTTATGTGAGAGGATGTTCTTTTATATTCCTCTTACTGCCCTTTCATGTTTATATGATTAGAGATCCCCTCTTACTCTCATCATTTCATTTTATGAAAGTTTAAGTGACGCCATTAGGCTGCCGAATTTTTAAGGGATTCTTTCACGCTTCTCATTTTTCAAGTTCGATTTTCATGTCAAGTCTTTCAAGTTCCTTTTTATTATGTTGGCTTATGATCTCTATATCTATTATACTGATCTCTTATGATCATATGATGAGGGACCCTATTTGATCTTGTCAATTCTTTTTTATTGAAGTTTAAGTGACGCTGTTAGGCTGCCGAATTTTCATAAGAGAAATCTAATTTTTGTCTTCCTTCCATGTTTTTCATTTCAAATGGTATGTCCTTCAAATTTCATTACCATGTCCATATATCCTTCTTATTCTGTCCCCTACTGTTTTATGGATCATTTATGAGTGGGTGACCCATGTCCCCTCTCTTTTCAATGTTTTCTAAAACCCCAAAACATAGCCGTTATGCTGCAGAATTTTCGTCTCAAAATGCCTCTCCCTCTTTTCTCAAAATTATTTTATGTTATAAAGTGAATACTCAAAGCTCTTATTTCTACAAGGGTATTCACATATATATCAAACTGTTCTATTTTAAATTCTGGGATTTTCATACATGAGACCCACTTTCCCTTCCGTGTGTTTAAAGTGCCGTAAAGATCATGTCTTTAAAGCAGTTTTTAAAACGTTATGATTATGAAATGAAACCCATTTATTTTATGCTATATGGGTTATTTATGAAATGTTTGATGATGATATATGTGGCTCACATGATAATAAAGGCAAATTTAAGGGTGCGCCCTGATAGCGCTCCAATGCATTGGGTAATGATGTAACCACTAGAGATTACAATTTTCACGATACCTTGGTGAATAACCTTGGTAATTTTCAAATGACACCTTGGGGATGGACCTTGGTGATATGTTCATGATTGTCTATGTTAAATGATGTAGCCACATCTTCAAGTTATGAAAAATGTTGTTTTTATTATGAAATGCCTCATGATTTCTTTCTCATGCCTTAAAGTTCTTTTCATGTCCTTATTGAAGTATATCAAGTTTACACGTAAAATGTTCCTCTTGTTTCCCTTACTGGGCCTTCCGCTCACCCTTTCTTTTGATGTATGTCCCCAGGTTATGAGATGCAGTAATGAACTTAGAATGAACATAAGGAGACGCCTTTCAAGTGTTTAAGAAGAATGTTTTATGTTGTTTTCATGTATTATGTTCCTGGTTTCCAAGACACTAGACCTTAAAGATCCTCAGTTTTGTTTAATGTAATGAAAGTTTATGTTATAAAAAGGCGGGATGCTATATTAAGTACACAAGTAACAACGAAAAATAAGTAGAAGGCAGGTAACCCTCTGGGTATCTCTCATAGCCTAACCCCTATGGTTTAACCTATAAGTAATAGCAACCCTCTAGGAGGCACACACAGTCTCACACCTCTGTTTCAGCTAAGAGTAGACTTTTTGAGGAAGCACTCACCGTCAATTCCCCCTATAGACTCGTATCGTACTAAGTGATCTTCGGGGATGAACTCAACGTGGCATTCCCCTTGTGGCCCGCGTTGAGGAACTACATACTCTTTGAGGAAGCACTCATCATCAATTCCCCCTGTAGACACGCATCATATTAAAAGACACTCTGGAGAAGCCCTTACGTCCATTCTTCCTGTGGTCTACTACACTAGGTTCTCATAGTCCTGTGTGAAATAAACATGCTCAGAACCCATGCAACGTCCAAGTAAACCTCAAGAACTACTTGGCTATCATTATAAGGACCAAAAGCATAACAAAGCAATAGTTCCACTATCCAACAACTAGGCATGGCAACTGGAAAATGCCAAACAAGAAAAATAATCATGGAAAGCATCCAGAGTACAAAAAACTACTCTATTCACAATGGTAAACCTCTACTATAGCACTCATGGAAGAAGGAAATCAATCAAGGGAAAAATAGGAAAACGCACAATTCTCGTTCAAGGTAATTGGTGAAATTTCACAAAATGCTCAAAGACTTTCTACAGAAAGGCACAAACCACCTACCTCGATCCTAGAAGATCGATATACGTGAACAGAAATGACAGATTCTCCTTAGATAGTCATAGATTTGAGAAAATTTCCAAAACACATAAACCACGATAACTTGAGAGAGATGAGAAATTGGAAAACAAGGCTCAAGCAAAAGGAAGAACTCACCACTGCGATTCCAACGCAATCTACCGTGCTTGAATCGGAGCACGGGCGGAGAGGTAGGGGCTCATCGAAGATTCGCTGATCCTTGGCGCTCTCGGACAAACGAAACCTAGATGAAGACATTTATGTGCGCCAGGTGCAACCCCGGTCTGTTTAATGAAAAAAAGTACATGTTGTGTACTTTTAGAGTACATGGCGTGTACAATGTCTTTCCGTACTCTTCCAAAGTTGGCCTCCACATCACCCATACAGACCGTGTGTGTGGCCCAGGTAGGGCCGACACACGGCTTCGAGCAAGGAAAGAGTACACGGCGTGTACTTCAAAAATTTCCTGAAACATTATTTTTCCCAAAAACTCCAAAAAAAGGAAAAACATACCTCAAACGAAGATCTATGCTCTTACAACAGAGACCACTTGAGTTCGAGAATGGCAACCACGTTTTCCTACAGGTCTCACCTCGATGAGTTCTATGGAGATTTGGCTAGGGCGGCAAGTTATCTTCGCATTTAATTAGTCCTTTTCTGGTCCTCAGCAGAGTAGGCAAGGTGGCTTACCGCCTGGCCCTTTCACCTCAGTTGCACCAGGTGCATGACGTCTTCCACATATCTTAGCTGAGGAGATATGTTCACGACCCATCCCACATCATCAATCAAGGAGAGAAAGACATCGATGACAGGGTGACATTCTTGGAGGTCCCATTGGAGATCAAGGATCGACAGGAGTGGGTCCAATGTGGACGGTCGATTACACTGGTGCGCATTCGCTGGTAGCACGGGAACCTCAAAGAGAGCACTTGGGAGTGGGAGGTTTAGATGCATGTACAGTACCCCCATTTGTTTCCCTAGTGTGTGTTGTAGCTTTACAGGGACGTAAAGCCAAGATGTGGGAGTAATGTAAATACCCGGAAATTTCATGATTTCTTTTTTGTAAATACTTTGGAATTTTATGAGTCTATGGTTTCTGACGGCACTTGATTCTGAGGCCCGGTGTGTCTGGAATCAATTTCTGAAGTTTTATTTGGGTACGTTCATTAAACATACAGGGAGGTTTTTTTATCATTTGAAATGATGCTTAGAATCAAAATATGAGGGTACCGATGAACTCACATCGCTGATATTCACTTAAGGGGACCTTTACCGCAGTTGCATTTTATGCGGGTTGAGAGTTAATTTTTATAGATTTAGAATAAAATAAATAAAATTTGTAATACACAATTTTATTTATGTTTCGTAGTTATTTCCTCCCAAGGGGAGTTAGAGGTGGGGACCACACCGACATAACCTCCCATGAGAGGATATTTGTGAGGTGGGGCCCACAAGATCCCCTAACCATTCAAATCCCTTAAACCCCCATTAAACCCCCTTAATTAATTTGACAACTCTCCCCTTATTTATGTGAACTTTCCACCTCCCTCTCTCCCATTAATTTTTGCCTACACTTTTAATTAATGATTTGAATCATCAAATTAATTAATTAAAGTGTTTGAATATTTAAAAAAATTCATGTGGGAATAAAACATTAACCTTAGGTATTATTTTAGTTTGGGAACTTGTTGTGTTGAGAGTATTTTTGGGGGGTGCTCTTGAGAATTTGAAGGAGTTCCTCACTTCAACGAAGAACACTATCCTTCGAACGAAGAACCACCGAAGAACAACAATCCTCTCTTTCGATCTTCATCCAAGATAAAGGAGAAGGAGCCACCTATAAGGAATTCTGATGACATTCCATCCTCAGCTTCTTCTTTCCTGATGTCAAAGAGTTGACGCCGTCTCCCCGCGACGCCGTCTTTTGCGATGCCCGACTACCTCAAATCTTATTTCGAGGTAGGGGTTTTGTATAATTTATAAGTGAATAAATTATCTCGTTTGTGTTGATTTCTTTGGAATAACATCGGCCAATTGTTACCGCCTAACGCAGAGGGTGCATGCCGAACTAACATGGCCTAATGACTCTCTAATGTTTTCCTGATTTAATTCCCTAAAGAGGCATGTTGCAAGAGGCGGCAGCGAGTGAAGGTGGCGGCTACGCACCGACCGTGAGCGGAAGAACCGCGGCGCGCAACTGCGGGCCGCTCGGCCGACGAAGAACCGGCCGGACTGAAGAGAACGCAGCGCCACGAGGGCGGTGTGCTACGGAGGACCACGGCCCACGTTCTGCTGGCCTCTCAGCTGACAAACCAGCCAGTAGCCGGTCGGCCGGGCTGGGAAAACCCGCGGTGCAAGGAGGGCGCCGCGCTGGGGGAACCGCGGCCCGCCCGTGCGGGCCTCTCATGCTAGGAAGACTTACCAGCTTCGACCGGCCAGACAGGAGGGCGACACCGCTTGGCATCGCCTGTTCAGGAGCCCCCCCCCCCCCCCCCGCAGTGCTCAGCCACCGGGGCTGAGCAGCGGCTGGCCGGACCGAGTCACGATGCGCCGGGCCATGCCCTGTCAGGCCGGGCCGGGCCCTCTCGGGCTGGGTTGCGCACTTTACTGGGCCGGTTTGACCCTCTTCCGGGTCAGACTCACCAAAACTGGGTTGACCCGACCCTCCAACCCACTGGGATTTACGGGCAGGGCCCGTTTCACTTAAATGTGAATAACTTCACAATCGTACATCCGATCGACATGTCGTCTGTGGCACTAGGACTCTCACAATGAATCAGTCCTTTTGCGATACTATAAGTGAGTTTTGAAAAAAATTGGAAAACGTCCGAGTTTTGGAACGAGCATATTTCCAACAGGGCCCCTAGAATGGAAATTCCAATATCTCTCAGATCGGGCGTCCGATTGACGGGTCGTCTTTCACGTTGGGTATCTTTTGATGAGACAGAACTTCAGGATACATGAACTCTGAACTTCATGATATTTTATGTATTGACACCTTTTCTTGAGGAGCAGACCCTCCCCAGAGTCGAGAGTGTTGTGTGCGGGAACCCTAGAGTTGGCTGCGACTGCGACGTCTACTGTACTGGAATCCTCCGTGGGTTCGGTGACGATGACTACCGTACTTGAATCCTCCATGGGTTCGGCGACGACAACTACCATACTAGAATCCCCAATGGTTTCGATGGCGATGATTACTGTTCTCATATCCTATGTGGGTCCTATAGTTTGACTTATGTTCTAGTATCCTACGTGGGTCCGACCGAGTAGCTTGTCTTGTATCCTACGTGGGTCCAACAGTTTAGTTGGTCTAGTATCCTACGTGGGTCCGACAGTTTAGATGAATCAGTGACTACATCTGATCATCTTTGTCACATTACGAAAGATGTATACCTGTGTGAGCTGAGTCTTGACATTCAATCATTATCATCATTGTGATTGACTTCTTTCCTGTGTGGACTGGGTTGTGCTTTGGCTCGAGAGTTGGAGCCGTACTGGGATAGATGACGTATGTATATGTATGGGCATATACCTAAGTAGAGTTGGTTGATACTTCGTGATTGTATCCTTCCTTTATCGTTTATCCTTTGTGGATTCTGGGAGACCTTCAGGGGTCTCAGGGTCCCTACTGAGTATTTTTATACTCACCCCTACACAGGCTATGCGCGCACTACGTTGTGTTGGATGTAGACGACGAACTGCACTGATCGTGGTAGAGACTTCTAGAGCTGGATGATACCCAAAGGTGGACCACTTGGCGGGATGTACACGTAGCGGATGGACGGACCCGAGGTGCTGAGGAGACAATCTGTATCCACCCTTCATGTGGGATTTCCAAAAGATGACTCAATGGTTGCTATTTTACTTTACTGATGTTGTACTAGACTATCAGTTGTACTGTACTCACTGTTGGGCTTGTATTTCCGGCCCCTTCCTTTCAAGCCCTTACTTTTGTATACAGTTTTTCTTGTGCTTACTTCAGTTGTGTACTCTGTTGTGTTTGTTTACTTCAATAAAGGCAATGCCTTCCCAGTATATGGATTTACGCCTTTGGTGCTAGTCTCCAGCCCCTGGCCTATGGAAGGCAGGATTTGGATAGTCACGACACGGGCCCCACGGACGAGTCATGACAATAATGATAAGAAATCATATTTTTATGATTGCAACTTTTTCATTGAATGAAAAATGTTTTATGATTCATGTATTTTTTTCACAATAAATTTTTAAAGTCTTATCAATTAAGATAATATTTCAATCTTTCATGCTTCTAGTGAGAACTCATTTATTTAGGTTACATTACATAAAATATTTTTCCTTATTAATATTTTTTGATTTGTTTATGATCTAACAATTATGGTGTATGTTATGTTCTCCCTTACCAAGTATATAAGCTCACCCATTTATTTTGTTTCCAATCCACATTTATTGGAGATGATAATATCCTACGACATGTATAAAAGGGTCTAGAAGATAATTATAAGGAGTTATTCACAAGTATAGTAAAATAATATATTTATTTAGATAATCTATATGAAACTAATCCTTTCTATCTTTTGTTTGTCAGAATATTTATGAGATGTATTATTTAAATTATTAGATTAATTAATTATTTGTTCCATTTTTAGATTTGGAATTTCAATGACACTGATGGTGGGGGGATCAAATCCCTCATATGTTTACCAAACTATCAACAAACACTTTTATCCGTGAGAAAATATTTTCATCATTATCATCTATTGAAAAAATATTATTGAATTTTATGAATCATAAAAAATTCTTACCAAATTCATTAAATCATATTTTTTAAAAGCCTATTTTTAAAAAAATAATTTCCCATATAAAATAAGGTAAACATGATAATTATACTCATAATTTACTATGATTCAATGGTTCTTGAAAGATTCAATTACATTGAAATGTTCAAATTTTAAACTATACCCTTCATCATTTGAATTCAAACAAAATTATTTATAAATTATTCCTCTGATTTTGAATTATTTTATACTTATTATATTTATAAATCATACACTTCATATCAGATAACCTAAAAACAAAAGATTAAATTTTATAACAAAGATACCTTCCATGGAAATTCCATGATGCTTTGAAAACTTCAATAGGTTTTCTGAACAATTCCATCATATTGAAGTAGTAACAGTCTTTCCTAACAACCCTTTTAGGTTTTAATAGCATTCACTACATACTAGAATATTTTTTTTGAATCAACAATAATTGTTTGTTCATATAATATTATTTCTTTTCCACCTATAATATAAACAAATCTATAGAACCTAGACATCACCTACATGAATCATATTTTCTATTCACATTGAGAAAATATGGTAAACATTTCTTGGATACATTTACATTATTAAAACATTTCCTATTACAAAAATAGAATGACATCAATAACTAAACTGAGCTATAAACGAATATTCTAGTCCCTTCAATCCATTAATTCACCTAATAATATTGATTATGTTAGTGGAGAGTAATTTTTTTTTAACATATTTCATTTAATGCCTTTGAAATCTTCGGTGAATCATTTCATACTTCTTGTAAGAATCTAGATTCTAATGGTTGAGAAATTTTAAATATTGGTTAGCTATGAATGTGTTTATCGTAACACAAAAAAATTATCTAACTTAATTTTTTTATGTATTACTACAGTACAAGAATTTTCATACATTAAATACTATTTTATAGGATCTCCTCCAAATACAATTTTGATGAGGATGATGTTATTCATCTGAAATAAAAAAAATTATAATATGAGTTTCTGATTTTATAAATATTTAAAAATATTTTTTCTTAATTTTTATTCTAATAAAATGGTAACCCATATTAAAAAAACATATATATTAGTAGTAAATGAAATATATTTTAAAAATAAATAATTCATCCTTCTCATTACTATTACTAGTTAGTTATTCAATTAGTTTATTTTCCTAATCACATCATATGTGGCTTTGCATTGTTATGAATATACATCTTTACTTAATAAAATATATAAATAAACTCAATTTTATCTCTATGATAATATAATCCTATTATAATATTATAGATAATTTTAACCTAAAAAAAATTCCATAATGGGATCATAATCCTAATAGGGTCACCCTATACATACATTCTATGTAAATGATAATCTCGAGAACCCAACATTCGTAAGACCTAACTGGTTGGATGAATAGTATTTTTGAAAGTGTTTACTTTTTGAAAAACATAATACATTTAATTTTAAAAGGGATTTAATTCACATCATATTAACTCATGTTATTCCATTTTTATGAATACATGTGTTTGGGTATTTAGTTTAAAAATATACTCCTTACACAAATAAAAATGTCCAAACTATATTAATGTGTAACTGATTATAAAACACGTGTGTTGTGTTACTAACCAAAATTAAAATCCAATTATATTTAAAAATGTCTGAATACATTCAATACATAATGTATATGAATTTTTTTAAGAAAATTAACATAATTGTATAAAATCAACAATATCTACATGAGTAATTATAGATCCAAAAAAATCCAACACTCATATTTCTAGATAAGACCGAATCCTCCAAGCTTGTGAAACGTGTTCCCAAAAGTCACTCTACCTAGGGTTACATTATTAATGATATATTTCAATTTAATCAAAACTCAAACTACTATTATTTATAATTAATAATTAATTAATGTATATCACATAGAATAAAAAAATAATGTTAAGGAATAAGAAGACTAAATCCAAAATCATAGCTAACAAGTTAATAATTTGATTTCTATATGAAAATATCTAGAAGCAGTTCAAAAACCTTTAATATAGAGATAAAACCCCAATAAGAACGAAGCTAGTGTCATTATACCATTACATTGGTAGGATTACAATGAATCAAATACTAAAGGACAGAATAGTATAGTAATCTCAGAAAACAAGATACATACATGAGTCGGGTATTACAAATGAATACAATAATTACTACATATTTTTTAGGATGAATTTATTCCATCTACGATATACTTTCGCATATTTCCTAGTACACGTCTTGGATTCCAGATGATGGGGAAAAATATGGGGTGGCATCAAATTCTCAGTACAGGTAAGATAAACTGAAGAAATAATGAATCAATGAGAATATTCAATATAGAAGGATAATAATGGGACACACATACCCTAAAATCAATAAACATTTAATGAAAATTCATCAATTATTAATGTCATTATAATAATATCATGGATAATAATAATAAATGAATTATAAATAATGTAAGTTCATCATTATTGGAAGTCTTGTTTCCTAGGTACGTGACACCATTAACATCAATATCCATTAAGATGATAATTTAAATCTATGTATATGAATCCATCTATTATTCTTAGAACAATCTCAAAGTGTTTGTCGCCAACTTATTTCATATCATGAGACTATAAATGCATCATAGGGATAAAATTAAATGCTCCCCAACCAGTAGGTAATGAGTTAACTAGTCCCCACCCAATATTTATAGCATTAATTGGTCCCCAACTCATATAGTTCATGTCCAAGGCATTCCTTATATATCAAATAGTTTATTTAAATAAAGATAGTACCTTATCAAATATCCTTATTCAGTAAACAATACATATTTTTTAATATATCCCCATTCAATCAAATAACTTTTGAAATATATATAGTATATAAAAATGATTTATTTTATTGCAAATAAACATATCCATTATAAATGATATGGATAATTAGGTAAATTCAACGTTCAATTACAATAAACAATTAAATATTTATAGGGTAATAATAATGGAATAATTGCAGTAAAATTTAATAATATACTTGGTCAATGGAGTCATAAATAATGTAGAGGAATAATAAAATTTATATCAATACAACATATACCAATTGGAGTATCAATAAATGGTTTTTATGAATGGAAATACTATTAATAGATATTTTTAAAAACATTCCTAAGGATAATTTAGTTTTAATTTTAAAAAACATTGTGAGAATAGTCTTCATTGAAAATCACATTCTAAAAAATTTTATTTTAAAAATATCCCATAAATCATGAAACATAATATTTAATAAAACTACGGTAGCTAAATCTATATATATCGTATAACGTAAAAATAGCAATACTTTTTCTTTATAAAAAGGTTTGAAAATGCCTTGTTTGGAAAGGTAAAATAAGATTCATTTCAAAATATTGGTAAAACCAAAAAAGAGTAAACATTTCATAAATAAATTATTTTGGAATGGTTATTGTTTTTGAAATCACTTTAGAAAACATGTTTTTTTAGAAGAAAACTGATTCTCTGACTAATGAGAGAAATGATGTCTGAATTTCATAATAAAACATTATAAAATATTTTAAGGGCTAAAGAGTTGGAAAATAGTACTACTATTCAAAAAATTATATGAATAACTATAGAAGAATAAAATAAAATCATTTTTAAATAATTATCCCATAATTTCATCTAATGGAAATTTAATCGTAAACAATTCCAAAACAATGAGATTATGAAGTAAACCCTTGAAAATACCATACCATTGATGTGAGAATCAAAAAATAAATAGATTATGTGATACTATATATAAATAAAAATAAAATAATTTTAAATTATAATATTATATATTAATAAATGATTAAACATATTTCCAAAGAATATTAACTTCAATGAGGAAGTAATATAACCCAATGAAAAGAAATTGGGTTATCAAATTTCATAACCACATGGTAAATTTAATTTCAAATACACTTGGATGTAAGAATTAAAATTAAAACTAAAAATATCTTTAATAAATAAATATTCACAATATTTCTTATCAATGTTGATGTATGTACACAATTTACATGAAATTAGGTGCACAATAGTAAACTATGTGTCATAGAAAGAAAAGCAAGACAAGAATCTCATACCATGTGTTTTCATTTTGGTTGATTGTCATTTAACATCCTATATAAGGTTATTAAATTTAATAATAACTTATAATAGAACCTTAATCATATTTATAATAACATATATTTAGTTCTAATAATTTATTATTTCTCTTTTACTAGAAATATTTCATTAATTTTTATCTTTTCAAGTGTTATTTTTCTTGTTTTTTTTTTGAGTATGCTTTGACTTGTTATTTTTTTCTACTATTACATAGATAAGGATTTAATGATCTAATTAATGTAAACCAAGATTTAACAAAATAATTATATATTAATTTATAATAATACATAATATTTGGGGAAGGTAAATGAAATTCACTGTTCATGCAGACAGTAGGTCGTATGTATGCATGGATGATACATTCATTTATTTTCTTAATTTAAAAGAAAAAATGTAAATGATATATATATATATATATTATAATTAAATTATCATATTTATTTCATATAATTCACATGGTTTTATTAAAACCATAATTTTAAAATTCCATCCATAGTGTGATCGAATCACATCTCTTTGAGGAGGCAGTAGTCCACACTTCCACAAATGATGTTATCCTATTCCTTCATAATGGAAGGAATAAATTATTTTTCTATAAAAAATTTACATAAGTGTAAATAAATAAAAAATATCATATATATTATATATAAACATCTCTTCAATCATAATTCCCTTCATGAGAGGTAGTAAAAGAATAATGAACAATCATCATTTTGTGAGGCAATAGTTCACCGCACACATAAACGGTAAGTTTGTTACCCATTATATAGAAGTTTTTTTAATTTTAGTTTAAAAACATAGAATTCAGAAAAATCATTATATTTAAGATATTTTTGTTATTATACAATCATGGAAGAAGAATATTTGAGTTGGTGGAGAATGAAAATATTACTAAAGTGTTGAAGACGAATGTTTCCTCTTCTTTGTGTAACTCTTTTTGGTTTTCAACAAAGGGATTCATTTAATGTATTTATCCTCAATTTGAGGAATCTATGGTTAGGGGGTGATTTATTGGATCTATTTTTGGAAAATAGCGTATGATAGAAAGTGTCATTATATGTGTGAGGAAGTGGGAGGGGTGACTTCCCTATTATAGTGGAGGAGGTGTGACACTCTTGTAAATTATAGGAAAGGGAATTTAACCTAGGGGTTTACCCTATCAAGTGTATAAAATAATGATAAAAGATATATACATTTGAGTACAGAGTGAATATATGGATATCCAATTAATTTTGGACAAGATTCCTGGTCATTTGGTCCCTTAAGTTTAAGGTTTAGTTGTTTGTTAAGCTAATTTTTCTATTAACACTATAATTAATTTTAATTAATTTCACTAATAATTTTGGTAAAAAATTAATTTTCCCATATTAAAAATTATAAATTAGGATTAACCATAATATGGAATCCATTTCTTAAAATTCCAATCACATAAGTGGATGAAATTAATCTAAATTTAATCTCACAGACAGGGCAACAATGTGGGTCTTTAACGTAAAAATGATCAAAAGATTATTAAGTTTTTATGTAAAATTTCGAATTGAACATGATTAAAATTAAATAAATTTGATTAATTGAATTAATATTTATCTAATAATACTTTAAATAAAAATAAAAATATTTTTTATCCTTGTAAATCTGTTTGAGAAAATAGTTGTTTTGGAATAAAATCTAGTATTTATCACTATTCGTTAAAAAATGGAACATCATATAAAAATAAAAGAAAATTAAAAAAATATAATTTTAATGTCACTATTGCAAATATAATGTTTTTATACATATAAAATCTACATATTTTTCAAAAATTGGATTTAAAATAGGTTATTCATTATATCGTGGTAAGATTACCTTCATAAAAATATTGATATTTATACAAAATATTAAGGATATTCTTATCTTCTCATTATCTAATAATTTGGGTGATTATAAAAAATATTTTAATATATATATAATATATACTAAATTAATATAATTCAATATTTTTAATTAATATATTTTATTCGGATAAAACATCTTTGTGAGAAAAAAATAGTTCTTGTATAAAAAAATTCAATTTATATGAAATTGGTTATTATATTCCTTTACAATTTTGTTGTAACTAGTCAATTCATTTCATATTTGTGTAAATGAAATATTTTAATAAGTTTGTTAATATAATTAATTTAATATTTTTTAAATATCTTATTATATTTTATAATAATGTTTTATTACTATATTTTTGTTCGGTAAAACTCGGTCTAGCATGTAATGTTATCTACCGATCAAATTTTATCTTATGTGTAATACAATATAACTCAATGTTTCATAAATTTAATTATATATACTATATTTAATCTATTTAAAATATTTTTTATACTATAAATTCATGTGATGTTATATTCCCTACTTCCCTTGGTGATGTGTGTCATAAATGCTCTAGAATAAATTGTCCATACATTAGAATTTAAAGGTGTCACATTCTCCCCAACATAATTAAACTAAATAATAACAATTTAAAATCAATCTTGGTAATAGATTGTTTTAATATTATTTATGATGAAATCCCACAGAGTGAGAAGTTTTTGTAAAAATTTCATTATAAAAGTGATAATTATAACTTCAAAGGATATATGTATTAACATATAAATAGGCCTCTATGTGTGAGGACATACATGGAAAGTGAACATATGTACCTAGAGGAAGAGTTTAAATATTTATATAAAACTATTGAGGTCATATAATGATCAACGGAATGTTTAGGGTCTCATATCCATAAATCAATGATGATTTATAAAATCATAGGTTCAACAAAAATTAATGTATTAGGACAAAATTTTATTACTAATTAATTTTAAAAAATTTGGGTAATTATTTTACTTCCAAATAATATAAGAAAATATAATTATGGTATATATTTATATTTCATATAAAAAATTCCATATTTTCTATCATTTTTTGATCAAATTTTAATTCATAAAATTTTCTATGAAATATATATGTTAGAATGAACCCCCTTTTTTAATCACTAAGTCATTATTTTAATAGATCATAATACAAAAAAAAAGTCTTTATATTGGACACTATATATTTTCCCAAACTAATATGGTTAATAGATTAATATCTAAAACTCAAAAGTGATACCACCCATTCATCATTAATATTTATTCCTCAAATTGTTTAATTAAAAACAATGAGATATTATTTATGCGTAGGTCAGTGGTTGGTGTGAAACCCTTATCATCTTTGGTCATGGTCTTACGTCCCACTACCTTATACGACATAGTGGTTTTTCACATGACATACAAGTTTCACTTTTCTAAAACCAAATTAAAATAATTTTAAAAATAAATTTGATTGAAATCCATGAAATAAAATTAATCACTAAATATCCTTTTAACTAAGGTTTCCAATACAACCTAAAGACATAAATACTCCATCAATTTATATTCAAATTACTTCTTCTTTATATTATAGTTTATCTTATAGAGTTTGGAATTTGATAAATCTAGAAACCATATTGTGAGAATCAACTATCATATTGTAAAAACTATATAATCATTTTTATGATGTCTGAGTCTTGATATATTATTTACAATTTATGACACATCATGTTTGCCTAGGTCACTTATTATCATTATCTCCTAAAATCATTAATAATGGTTTGTAAAGAAAATTAAATTTATCCTAAGAATATCACCTGGGAGTGTCAAATTAGGTGTGTAGTAAGGATCATTGTCATGTATCCAGTTACATAGAGTCATTAAAGACACACCATGTTAAAGTTTTCACCCCTAGGAACATTTATGCCAAAACAATTCCATCATGTAGTATAAAGAAAGGGATGTTTTGATTAAAATAATATCATAATCCTTACATTACTGTAGAAAAAGGATATTCTTCTATACTTATAATCAAATTAAAGTTTAATGTAATGTTCTCTAATCTAAGTCTCCATAAATCTAGTATCCAGGGTTCATACTAACCTTCTTTGATACCAAGTATAATGACCCGACCCTAGTAAGCTCAGATCCAATGTCATGATTTATTTACATTGGAATGAATATAAAGGATCAAATCATGAAGGAACAAATAATTTCTCAGTCTCCATAAAGTAGACATGAGTCTTTTATTAGAAAATAATACAATATATACAATAAAAAGTTTTTCTCTTGAGGATAAATTATTTCTTCTACGATATCCTTGCACATAATTCTTAGTACACATCTTGAATTCCTCAAAAAGGAAAAAATAATGGTGAGATGAAATTATCAATAAGGGTAAGTATAGTAGAGGAAATAATGAATCAACGAGAATAATATATATGGAAGGGTAAAAAATGATCACACAATCCATGAAATCAGTAAACTGAGAAATATAGTTTTTCAATCGATTATTTCAATGAAATAATATCATGGATAATAATAATAATAAATGAATTATCAATAAAGTATATTCCTAAATATTCGATCTTAGGTTTCCCAGGCACATGATACCTTTAACATCAAGATCTATTTTCAAAACATTTTATTCATCTCAAAAACAAAATCAATGGTTTCTTCCAACTAGTTATGCCTTATAAGACTACCGATTCATCATGGGGCTCACATTAAATGGTCTCCAACATGAAGGGATTTTCTTGAAAATTCCCCAAACTGTAGGTCTTGTATTTACCAATCCCCAACCCTTATAGTGCACATACAAAACCTTCCTTATATACCGAATAATCTATTTAAATAAAAAACAGACTTATCATATATCCATATTGAGTAAAGGGAACAAATTTAACTATATTTCTGCAATCAATCAAACAACAATCTATTTAAACACTGTATGTAAAAATGATATATGGTTTAGTAAATAAACTTATCACTGATAAATGATATGTATAATTAGGGAAATTCAATATTCAAGGAGTATAGAAAATTTAATATTTCATGGGGACTAAAAAATGGAAAAATAAGTGAATGTCAAAACTAACCATGGTCAAAGAAAAAATAAGAAATCTAAAAAAATAATAAGGATGATATTAATAAAAATATCCCATGTGGAGTAACAATAAAGGGTTTTTGTCCATAATGAATATAAATACTATAAAAATATAATTTAAAAAATTATTAAAAAAATATTTTAGTATAAATATTATTATAAGAATCCTTTTATTTGAAAATAAATTTTCAAAATATTTTCATTGACAAATAGAACTTTAAACATGATGAGAAATATTCAAATAAATTGTGGCAGGTAAAATTATACAAGTTGTACGAGGTAAAAAGAAAATGCCTTTTCCACAGTAAATAAGGTTAAAAATGCCATGTTAATAATGAAATAAGAATATTTTTCTAAAACCATAGTAAATGGTATAAAGGGTTAAAATTTCATTAATAAATAGTTTTTTAATTTTTATAAAATTATTAAAACATTTTATAAAACAAGGTTCCAAGATGAAAATAAGTTCTCCAACTAAAGGGGGAAACGAAGTCTGATTTTATCAAAAACATTGTAAAAAAAATTAAGTACCAAAGAGTGGGAAAAAAATAATATTATGTGAAAAATGATCTAAATAAACAGATGAAAATAAAATTAAAATTTATATTAAATAATGATCCAATAATTTCCTATGATATGAATTTACATGTAAATTATCTAGAACAAAATGAGATTGTAACGTAAACCCTTCAAAAGACTATAATATTGATGTGAGAATCAATAAATTAATTTTGTTCGTGTTTCAGATGTAAATCCACATGAAATAAGTGTAAATATAATAATATAAATTTATAATGTATCAAAAACATAATCTTATAATATTAATCAAAACGAGGGAGTAATCTAACCTAATTAAAATGAATTGAGTTTTGAAATTTCATTAACACAAAGTAATTTTAAGTTCAATTAACCTTAGATGAAGTAATTAAAATTGAATCTCAAAATTCCATGAATAAATAATTATTAATGATATTCTATGTTAATGTGGTAGTTTTTACACCATATATAATAAATTAGGTGCAATCCATAATGTATGCCTCCCTAAAAGAAAAGTGAGATAAGAATCCCTCACCATGGGTTTCCTTTAAGGGCGATCCTCCATCAAAATTGTGTATAAGGGTTTTAAACATATCAAAAACTTATAATAGAACCTTAATAATATTTATAATATCCTATTACTTAGTTTCTAACAATCTTACATGTTTTAATCATTTTGGGTGTAAATTGTTTAGTTTTTCAAGAATGTTTAAACTTTTTACTTTTTTACTACTACATAGTTGATGATTTAATAATATAATAATTTAAACCATTGTTTAATATATTCATATATATATTTATATATATGTATTTAAAAAATTCATTATATTTCGTGATAGTAATTGAAATGCGCTATTCATAGAACTGTTGGAAAAATGTATGCATGAACGCTACTTTTGTTTATTTTCCATTAAAAAATATTGAAAATTAGATGATATATATATATGTATTATTAATATTTATAGTATTATTCTGATTTATTATTTATAAAATAGGTTTATTAAATCTATTCTTTATATATTCAATGTGTATCATGAACAAATCACATCAGATAGATTAGGCGTAGTCCACACTCCAACAAATGATGTCATTGTATTACCAGAAATTGGAGGGCATAAAGGTATATTCTATATAAAAATTACAGAATCAAAAAAAGATATTAAAAATAATATATTTTATATAGAAAAATTATGTCTATTATAATTCCCACTATGATACTTGGTAATGTAATAATGAATAATCATAGTTTAGTGAGGCAGTAGTTCACCATATACATAAATCGTATATTAGTTACCCATTAGATGGAAGTGTGTGTATGTGTAGGACAAAAAATTATTTTAAAAACTTATAAATATATTTGGGATAGTGTTGTTATTATATAATCATGGAATAATAATAGTCTAGTGTGTGTATAATTAATGTAAAACTAAAGAGATTGAGGAATAATGTTAGTTATTCTATGGGTAACTCCTTTTGGTTTGGACAGGCAAGATTCCTTAGATGGAATTATAACTGTGTTTAGGATTCTATGATTAGGGTAGGAATTTTTAGGATTTATTTTTTTAGATATTGGTCAATGAAATGTGGTTTTAGAGGTGTGAGGAATCGGTAGGGGTGAGTTCTATTTTATTGTGCAGGAGGAGTGACACTCTTGAATATTTTTTGAAAGTGAATTCCACCTACATTATTCACTTCTAAAGTGGATTAAATAATGTTAAAAACTATATTTAAGGGATGATAAGATAAATTTTCCATAAAATGTATTTTCATAAGTATCTAGGTAATTTGGGATGTAATGTTTAAAGATTATTCCTTTGTCAAGCAATTTTTTCTCTTAACCACTGTGATTAATTTTAATTTCATTCAGTATTATTTTTAGTAAAAAACTTATATTAAAATATTATAAATTATATATTTTTATGATAAAAAATAAGGAATCCATTTTTCCAGAATTTAATCACATAATTAGAAGAAATTAGTTAAAATTTAATCCCATAAAAGGGATAACAATGCAGGTTTTTTAGTTAAAAACATTCAAAAAATTAGTAAGTTCTCATATCAAATTTCAGAGTGAAATTAATTTTAATGAACTAAATTGGATTAATATATTATAAAAATATCTAATTTAAATTCAAAAAATTAAAAATATAATTTATCCTTATAAAAAAATTAGATTAAAAAGTGGTTTTGAATTAAATTTCATTTTATTAGACTATTCGTTTAAAAAATTTAACTTTACATAAAAATATCAAAAATTCACCATAAGATAATTTTATTATTCCTCATTCAAAGATGATGACTTTTTTATATAAAAAATATATAAATTAGAAAAAAATTATTTTAAATTGGTTCTCCATTAATAACGTGGAAACACTTCCATTATAAAAAAAATTAATTTTTGTGTGAAATATTGGGATTTTTATTATCTTGAGCTAATTAAATCTATTGGATTAATTTAAAAAAAATATTTAATTGGGTATATAATATATATGATAAAATAATATCAATCATTTATTGTAATTAATTTAAATTATTTTGATAAAATAGATTTGTGATCATAGAAATAGTTTTTTATAAAAGAATATTGTTTATATTTGATTTGTTCTTATATTCATTTCTATTTAATTTGTAACCAATGAACTAATTTTTTATTTGAAGAAACAAAATATTTTACTATTTTAGATAATAATATTCTTAATTTATAATTTAAAGGATCTTGTATATCTAATTATATAAAATAATAATTATTTATTAATATATTTTTGTTTGGTAAAAATCTGTCTTGCATGCAATGTAAGCTACCAAACAAAGGACAAATTTCGTGTAATGAAACCTAAATCAGTTTTGTGTTCATTGAAATATAAAGAATATATTGAATATATTTAATATAGTAAATGTTCTATAATTTCTGTGGATATTATATTCCCTTACATGCTTAGTGATGCATGTCATACATGGTATCGAATACAATGTTCTTACTTTGGAATTTTGGGGTGTTACATTTAATCTAAAGAACACATCATAATTCATAACATAAAAAATAAATATATTAATAAATTAGGGTATAAAATTTATATTAATATAATATTTTATGTTCACTAAAAGGAATATGTATGTGATGCATATCTAGAGCATGAGGATACAATACCACCAACGTATCCTTACATAGGATCACTAGCATACATTAGTGCCAATAAAGTATGTAGTTCATGAAATATATCTTAAGAATATTTTCAACCTAATGTAACACATTATCTTGAATTTGAGTTTTTTAATTCATCCATATCCTCTTATCTATTTTCAGTGGTTAAAAATCAAATAGTTGATTTATTTATGGAAGGATTAACTGTTTAAATCACATAAATAGAAACATAACACAATGAGAAATAATTTATTGTTCCATGTGATGGGACATGATATAAATGTTATGTATTAATCGTTTTATTAAATTAATAGGTTTAGGGATTCCAATATAAGAGAAGGGTTCCCTCATATTAGAGTAATATGATGCATGAAAACACTATTGAACCCCCCTTCATCCCAGATCATTATTTATCAAACAATGAAGGTTCTAACAACCCTCTAGTTTTTAGGATTCCTCATGATAAAATCAAGGATATAAAAACCGGTTTAATCCCCTTATTGAATGAAACATTTTTTTCTACCTAGATGAACTTTTACTAACATAATTTATTGATGGGTAAATGATATGTTACTTGATAGTTATGGAACACTTTTACGTTAATTATTTAATAATATGTTTATACCATTTCATATAGATTAAGAAATATAATGGGTTATAATTAAACTCTATAGTTCTACCTATAGTTATATTATATGATAATTTAATGTGTCGAACGTCTAATTCAGAATTATTTATGATTTAATTTAATCTCAAGAGATACACTGATGATACAATTATGAGATAACATATAATACAGTAAAACATGAAAATATAATACATTAAAATATTGATTTTACTAACATAAAATGACATTACATATGAAATAGTGTATTCAAAATATATCCTCGCATATTATGATTATCAAATAACATAACTTTCTATAAGGTATCATCATTACATTATAAATATTATATAATATTACATTTAGTGTTATGAAAACAATGTATCAAAGATATACTACTTGAAACATTATTGTGATTCAATAATTTTTAGGATATTTTTCTTGAAAATACATTATGATAAAACATTGTATGGTATTAAAGCATTATAATATGTTAAGGATTAATGTATTTTCAAGTGACGATTCAAGACTGAAATTAAATAAATTTAGTATTTCAATTTTCTATATAGTGGTTTATAATTATTTTTTAAATTTTAATTGTTAGTAATTATAAAATAATATTTTTCAAGACTGAATTAAATAATAAAATTTCATATTGACATCTTATTATTTTTAAATTAAAAATACCAAAAAAAAATTATAATCATTTACAATATTCAACAACAATTTTTTTGGAATAATGAATATCCTGTATGCTTAATTTTTTTGAAAATTTACTCTAAGAGATAATTAATTTCATTACATACTATCTGTAATATCATTAGATTCATTTTTTTACCATGAATTTTGATTATTTTTATAGTATGAGCATGAAAGTAGTTTTTGAATTTAGTTTTTTATAATAGGTTTTAGTGTTATCCTAAATTGAATTATAACTTTAGTGTTTTCAGAGATGGGGAATTGGGGTCAGAATACCCCTAACCAATAGGTTTATGACATTTTATAGAATGGTGTGGGGTTTACTAAATATCACTATTGGTTTACTCATGTGATGATTTTTAATATCGTATAACTCTATGTATTTTCCAAAAATGATCATCTACCTTACGAACGAGAAGCATTTAGATATTCATGAATATGTTTGGATTCTACTTTTTGGCTGAGCAACACAAACTTATGGTTTGTTAAAGAGATATACATTAATTTGGATTAGATTGATTAATTTATTTTATGGAATAAGGATTCCAAAATTAATAATTAGAAACATTCATATATAAATAAATAAAAATGAGATAATAAATATATAATGAGATATAATGGTTTTATTGTAAATGAGATGTATAATAAATTTTTGACACATATAAATAATAAAACCCCTTAAAATACTAAGTGCGACATTCCATCTAAAATAAGAAAATGTTAAGTCCTCAGTCATCTAACCGAGTTGTTTCAAACTAAATAAGGGAGCTGATGGATTGTCAGGTATAAGGCATGGTGGGTGGTGTTATTACAAATGGATTGGTATCCAAATCCTATTGTGATATTTGGTCGACACATTGTTGGGAAACATTAAGGGGTTAGATACTGTTGTAAGAATTATGGGTATTATCCATATTATGGAAATTGAAAAAGGTTTTCCCACTCAATTATCCATTAATAAAATGTGTTTTTAATGACATGATTGAAACCTAAATAACTAAAGTGATTATTTTCACATCAAAGTGGGTAATTAATTAGTTAAATATGGATATTGGATTTCATAATGGATATAATTCTTGTGTAAATAATTTTAATTGGGAGAACACTCATTAATTTTCCTTGATGGAAATAAATAAAATATTATACTTACCCATATATATGTCTTTATCATAGATTATAGCTTATATTTTGATAATAATATTGATTACACTTTTATATATGACCTATAAGAAATTACTAGATTGGTATTTCATTCAAAGAAGTGTTCTTAAAGAAATTCATTTTGATAATTTGTAAGTGAATGTTATAGAGGACAATTTAACAAACTCATACTCATGGGTATTTGATATAGGGTGTGAATTAGACATTTTTGTTATTAAACTTAGGCTCATAGATAAAATGAATTGAAAATGGTCGAATAAGATATTTTTTCTATAAATTTAGCAAGAGTTTCAACATTATAACTTGACACATATGATATTTATTTGACATGTAATTTAATTGTATAATTGGAGAATTATTACTATACTCTAAACATAAACATATAATCAATATTTATATCTGTTAAGAGATTTTTTTTTATTCACTGCTATGAAAACGATTTTTTTATATATAAGAATAATTTTTTATAGAATTGGGAATATAATAAATAGTTTAAACATTTTACATAATGATAATACTATTTATAATTTTTAGAAAAATAAGGTTAGTGTTGATTTGAGTACCATATACCATTGGAAATGTCATCTAGGACATATAAATGACAAACACATCCATAGAATCCAAAGTGATATATTGTTAGAATAATTCAATTATGAATTGTTTGAGAATTAAAAATCGTGTTTACTAGGAGAATGATAAAAATAAGAGTTTATTGGACTGTTGGGTCCCATACATAGTAATGTATATAGACCAATGAATACTGAAAAAATTTGTCGTTTTAGCCACATTATTACTTTATAGATGACTTTAGTTGTTATCGATATGTGTTTATAATAGAAAAAAGGTATGGGAATTTATAAAATTTTAATGACTTTCATAATGAATTACAAGGTAAAATGGAAAAAATAATTATGGTTATTCAATCAGACCATGATTGTGAAAAACTAAGCTAGGAATTCACCAAGCTTCTGATTGGTGGAATTATACCCTATTGGACAAGGTTCAGTTGATGATTAGTCAGTGCTACCTTACAATTTAATTATGTGGTTATACTCAACATATTTCTATATTTATACTAATCTAAATTCTCTATAATGAATTCATACAGAAACTAAATGAGATATAGACTAGGAGACAACCCATTAGGTCTTTTATTGAGATTTGGGGGTTTGAAGAACTCGCATGATGATTAGATTCTGATAAACGTGGATCCATATAAAAAATGCTTATTTTTTATTATTATAATGAACTACAAGAAAATTATTTATATAACCCCATTTTTGAAAAAGTGTTTTCATCTCAAGATGGTTTTTTTATTAGAGTCAACAGATAGTCTTAGTCGTTATTGGGGGGAAAATTAAACATTAGGTAGTTCAAATACTATAAGATGAATGTTTTCCTATGTTCAAGGATGAGTCCATTTCACAATGTTTTGTGAAAAAATAACCATCCATGGTTACACAGGAACCTTAATGATCTGGTATGATTTAGCAAGAGCCTATTATATGTGGATTATTCCTAGAATGTTAGTGAAGTAATGTTTATAAGTAATGAACATACTACCCATAGAGAGGATATTAGGTTGTCTAATTATATGAAATGGTTAAAGTACATAGAATATAAAATTGATTCCATGTATACTAATCATGTTTCAAATATTGTGGATGCACCTAAAGGGGTGATACCCATAGGGTAAAGGCGTGGTTTCCACCAACAAATTGACATGGATGGTATATTTTTTACCTATATAGAATTCCTGGTTGAAAAAGGTTACATGTAAAATCATTGTATTAACTATGAAGATACCATTTGACCTATTCTCTTGATGAGGTATATTGAAATTTTTCAAGTCATACAAGTTCATTTTTTATTAGATATATCAAATTCAATTTAAAACCAGTTGACATAATGGGATTTTCATCGAGGATGTGTATATAATAAAACTGAAGGATTTGAAATTCTAAATGATCAAACTATGCTATAAATACTGTAACCACACGTTTAGGAATTAAAGAATTCTTCTTAGGGATGGAATATCCATTTTTATGATGTAATCAAATAGTATAAATCATTAAAAACATATATTCTTAATTTCTATAAAAAATTTCTCATGGGGGTGTACTAGTTTTTCTAATACTATATGTTGATTAAATATGTATTATCAGAATTGGAATCCTAAAACTATTGTATGTAATGATGTAATTGGATAAATACATATCAATTAAATTCATGGGTCAATCCACATATCTACCAGGTATGAAGAACAATAGAGATATATATATATATAATGTTTCGTAGAAATAATTATGAAAATTACTTTTTCAATGTGGTATGTCATGAATACACTAAACTGGGGTGTTTAGCATAGTTTCATGGACTGAATATTTGGAAGATTTAGGATCCTTCTATGGAGTTAAAAATGATGGATGTAATTCCTTATGTATTTACCATAGGTTCAATCTTGTATTCTATTTTTTCTACCTAACTTAATGTTTTATATGATATTATAAGTATGAGTTAAAAAAATCTAATCCTGGAGATGGTCCATGGATTTATGTGAAGAATATCCTTACATACATTATAATTAATAAAGATATGTTGTAAGTATTTAGGGGAGAGGGTGGGTTTTTTTATAAAGAATTACATAGGTTCTATTTTCCAATATGATAGTGGTTATTATGGAGTCTAAATATAGTTTCATTTTATCCCTAAAAAGTAGATCTATCCGTTTTAATAGTTTCAAATATGGCACCCTAGAGTACTCAAAAAAATATATGGAGCGAATTGACTCATAAATTTTTTTTGAAGGAGTCCATTTGGATTAAAAATTTCATCTTATAACTAGAGTTGGAACCAAGAATCCTGGGAGTGATGAATATTTACTATGACAACAATGGAATAATTTCTTAGGACAAGGATACCTGATCTCACCAAAGGACCAAACACATCCTTCTCAAATATAATCTTATAAAATATATTGTTTAGTGGGAAGATGTTATGATTTATTAATTTCCTACAAATGAAAATATAGAAGATCCATTGATGAAATCATTATTGCAAACAATGAATGATAGTCATATTTAATTTTTTGGTATAATATATATAAGTAATTGATGAAATGGTTTTATAATATATCATGATTTTCTAATTAATTAAATCAAAAAATATAATGAATATAGTTTTCCTTCGATTTTATTTAATTTAATTTTGGATTGATAATATCCCCTTAAGGAACATCTTTGTGTTATCCAAGATCAATTATAATCACAAGGTAGTATGGGTTATGGTGATATGATAAGTTTTGAATGGAATGTATACTTGAGAGATTATAAGAGGACCCTTATTTATTAAATTAACCTTCCATTTATATCACATAAAAATTCATATAGTTATTAATATAATGAATGGTATGTTCTTATTAGAAATCATTTATAGATATTTAGAAAGGTACCTTTCCTGATAAACTTCATATTTGGATACATTTATAACAAAATCCATTAAATATTAAATAATTAATGAGGGTTTGTGAATATTATTGATCAAGTAACTTGTTAGATCTCAACAAAGATAGTATTTTCCCTTCTATATGATAGTAAAACAGATTTAATCATTTATTAAATTAAATTGAGGAAATGAATAGCCATTAATAGTTGATTCACATGTGATGTGATAAATTACCTAGATGAGGGACATGCGGGTTAATCATCTTCTAGATGAATTCAATGTGATGTATTCTTAAACTAAGTTAGTCTCTTTTGCAGAATCTAGAATATATGTGGTATACTATATTAATTTTATATTCTTTCATGTATAGTGGTTAGACGATGTTATTGGAAAATAAATAATATATGTGTACATATTATGTACATGAAAATTTTAGTTATTGACATCTTAAAATGAGATATGAGTATGTTTTATAGAGATCAAACCAAATGCCTTAATAGATTGAGTTGCACTAACACTTTTCTTGATTTTTCTCTTTTCTATCATATATTAAATAAGGATTTTATTTTCAATTATGTTTGATACTAAGGGTAAAACAGTTAGTACATTGGATAAGGGTCAATTTTATGATTAATGTTCTTATTTCAAACTGAGGATAGGTTTATGAGTTTTATCTAAAAGATATTTTGGATGAATTAAGATGGATTTGTGAAGGATTTTATAAAGTAGTTAATGTATTTTAGCTCATGTGGGAAATTGTTATTTCTATACTAAAATGGGTAAACATGTAATGAATAATAAGAGATTTAAGATACTTTTCTTCTAACAAATTCTTAATTAGGATCCTGAGTATATGTTTGTGCAAAAAACGTTTGGAGTTATTTGGATGTATCATGAGACTACATTACACATAATTTAACATTGGTTTATGAATTTCAGTGCATCTATTCATACATGACCTCCTGAACCGTTTCATCGGTTTTAAATCAAAGATTTTATCCATAATTGGTATGAATAACCATTTGAAATGTTTAAATAGTTATATACTCCAATAAGAAATAATGTATTGGTGTTATGAGAAAGAACTCAATATAACTGATATGACCCATAACATTCATTAAAGGATGAGAATTGTGGATTAATATATAAGGGAAGGGTTTCCTCCTATTGGTGTAATTTCATTCATATGTAAACTCTCAAAGATCTCTTCTTCTTAGACAACTATTTATCCCCAATTAAGGCTATAACACCCATTCAGTCATGGATACTTCTCATGGCATGATAAAGGATTCAAATTTAGATGTTACTCCCTCAAAGGTAGAAAGAATTTATTACTACTTTAGTGACCTCCATACAACATTCATCAAAGATTAATATATGGATTGAAAAAAAATTATGGAATGATTTTATTCTAATAAATTTATAACAAGTTATTAATATTTAATATATATCATGTAATATCATGTGTTGTTTCTACTACTATTTATAATTATATGAATCCCCAAAACATATCACAATTCACATATTTAGCAAGAGATAATCAATTTATGAACAATCCATAAATAAAAATAATTATAAACACACTATAATTTAGCTATTCATTATAGACAATCCTATATTTCAATATATATAAACATTTTATATACATTCGAAATATTAACTTTTCATATTGATCATTATATATAATTTAATTAATATATTATATTAAATTAATTATATACATTTTATAATCCTAATCAATTATATAAACAATTTACTCAATATAAAAACCACATATTAGGCATTATTAAAACTATGATCGAATAAATCATTAAAACTCATTTTTTGGTTTAAATAATTTAAAAAATAGGTCCTTAATTTGAATAATTCCAAAATAATAATTATAAAAAAATCATAATTTTAAATAAAAACTTTTTTATATTTGTCCTAATTTTTTAATTTATAAAAACTTTAAAAATTACCCTTAGGATTTGTGGATAGCCACTTTTTTTCTATGATATAATCTATTTAATATAATTTTAAAACATTATTTATAGATAATAATAACAAATATTATGGGATATTTAATAAAATTTTTTTAAAAAATATTTAATTATAAACAGTTTATTATTAATTAATCTTAAAAATTAGTCATCCAATAATATATTTAATCATGATTTATAACTGATTTATAAACCACTATTTTCATTTCATAATTATAATAATAAAATATTAATTTCCATTATTATATTGAATTATATGATACAAATTAATAATAAGAGGTTATATGTCATCTGTTTAGGAATAAAATATAGGTACCTCACTATTGTGACCTATGACATAAGTCCCATAGTAATAATAAAAATGGTGCATGAAGGGTTATATTAAAATAAAAGGGCATTTTCTAGGAATAGAATTAAATTATAGACCAATATAGATTACATTATATTTTTAACATAATGGCATGGGAATGAAGATTACATTATATTATGTTTCTAATATAATTTCATTATTTCCAATATAAGGTGAGTGTGTAAATGACTTGTGATATAATGATTACATGAGATTAACACTTCAACACATGGTATGTAGTATGCTGTGAAATCCCCATATCATACCCTATAATATGTTTTAAAATTTATGGTTTACAATTCATTATAGAATATGATACTAGTTATCATACACTGTGAACCTAACACAAAATATAATGTTTCATAACGTATATTCTGACCCCAACCATCGGTTATGTTATCAGACAACATAAATACATCCTCAACCCCTGACTATGTTATCATATAACATATTGTTGTAGTAAAAATTAGTTTTTTATATAAGGTAAACCCCACCATTGTTCAAACCCTAATCATCTAATACACATTGTATCTTATTAATGATAGACTACTATATTTTAATGGTTTCATTAACATATTTGTTTTTTGCATGATTTTAGGCATAATTTTACATGGAATGACTCTGATAACAATGAAGGATTTCAAAGGATAATATAACACTTATATAAGGTATGGTAAATAGACGAAACTCGTTAAACCAAATTTTCCATGTGGGAATAACAAGACCATGCATATTAAAATGAGGAAATAATGTGTACCATTCATCGATGATCTATAACTATCTTTATTGTTTTTTTAAAGAATGTTACTTAAGAATATGAAGAAGGATGTCCCTTAGTTTTTTTATCCACGGGTTGAATGAATAATTTGACACTTAAGAAGCTATCATCTTATCTACAAGATATATGAGTATCTCACCATACAGAGTAGAATGATGATGAGATATATGGATGTGAGAGAATCAGTAAAGGCATCATACAAACTCACTCTGTCATCCAATGGGTGTCTATTTTAAATAGGGATCCTTAAAAATACATAATGGTTTTATGAATTTAGTCATGCATTATAATAAATTTGTAAATTAAAATCAGAAACTCAATCATTCATCACATCAACACTTCTCCCATGCATTATAATATTTGAAAGGATTATATTAATGATCGATTACATGGGTAATTATTTTATTTATAAATATTTAAAACATGGTTGTAGTAATAATACATTTTTATCATGCTAATATAATAGGCCCAATTCAGTGGAATATAGTATCCCTTGTATACATGTATTACAATACAATACACAACATATATTATATAATGGTATAGATTTGGAAAAAAATTGAAAAAATTTATTATAGGATATTATTGTACTAATTGATCAATCCAATTCCCCCAATTGTTTGTTTAGTTTACCATAAAATCATTACATTATATACTAATGGATTCAATTTAACTAGGATATAAAATTTCATTCATTCTTAAAACATTTAAAATGGAACGTTTTCAATATTTATTTGAATTATTGAGTAATTTATTCAAAAAATATAAGTTCCTCATGCATATGTATTTTTGAATATTTTTATCTCATGAAAATTTTCCAATAGTTAAAATATGGATAAGAAATTTTTACATGAAACAACCCTATGAACTCCACCATACAAAATATTTTTTCATATTGTGGGATAACTTTGAGTTAAAAGTACACTATTATCAAAATAAGTGTATAAATTATAAAAAAATTAATTTTTTGTAAGATCATAATTTAATAATTTTATTTTTTTTGACATAACATATTTCTGTGGACAAAAATATTGAATTTAACATTTTATAATAGGCCAAACTATTGGAAAAGTAATATTATCATATTCAATTAGAAGGAAATACAAATTTTACATGACATGAGTGAATCAATTGACATATTCTACGACACATGGAATTAAGATGTGAATCAAGTTTATTTTTATGTTTCATGAAAAATTAATTTATGACTAAGCGTTTATTCTACTACATGAATACCTATTGTTCATACATTTTATAAAAATTATATTAGATCAATATTATTCAATCTTTCAATTTGAATTTTAAAAAAGAAGAAAAAGTTTAATTCTACACATTCAATGATATATAATTGTATTTTATTATTGGTTTTCATGATTTATAAACCATTAAAACATTATTCAAATGGAAAGATAAATGATCAATATATGGAACAAATGTTTATAAAATATAAGACAATTAATTCTATAGAGATTATATCAATGGCTTACAACGGTTTTAATTCCATGATTAATGTATAACTTGAAAAAAATATTTTTCATGTTATCTTGTTTATTTATTTTACATATGATTAATAAATGATTAATATTTTATTATTTCATGGAATAAAACATTAAATCATGAATCACCAACAAGTAATTCATAGTTAATATTTTATTAATTTTGATTTAATTTCAAAATCATTTTCCTCAAATTATATCATGACATAGTAATGATTTATATCTCCATTTATATATTTATTTTAAATTGAACAATACACATTTTTAGTTTGTGATTATGATCCAAGGATGTTGTTTTGATAAATATTCTAGGAAAATCTGATGTATGTTTTAATTAATGTATTTTTTAATTTTATATAGTTTTTATGGTTAGATATAGAAATAAAATAGATATTAAACTCACCATTATAACATTTATTAATTGTAAAGGAGTGTAAGGGATGTTATTTATAACATAGACCTATATAGTATTTAATATGACTTACGATTATATGTTTTAATGTTTTCTAGTTATTATTAATAAATACTAACAAAAGATAAATCAATAATGATTTAATGTTTTATATCCATATTATGTTCATATTTTATGTGTGGAAATCACCACACATATTGATCTATTTTTAAATAACTTATGAAGCATGTGATTTATAATATTAAACTTGAGTATATAAACTTTACAATTTACAAGGTATTATATCATTTTATTTTAAATGGGACATCTTAAAGAAGGATTTTATGTTTCAAAAATAGTTTTTTTAAATAAAGAATATTTTGGATGTTTTAAGACTAAGATGATCTTATATCATAAATTTGTTTGTTAAAGTGTCTATTTAGAATTAGTAAAACTGATAAGATTTTTGTTTTTGAACTAGAATTTTCCAATAATTAAAATAATTTAACATAATAATAAATTTAAAACAATGGATATATGTTTTTTAGGTTAATGATTTTTTTAAAGCTTATAAATATGTTATTTGATTCCAAATTCAATAAAACATATATTTTTCTTATGGTTGAACTTTTTATATTAGAGTGTTTAGATACTGAATTTTTATAGTGGATTACGATAATTATAAAATGTTTTATGGTTAAAATTATACTCATATAAATGTAATAATAATTAAAGTTAATAATAATTTTGTTTCCTTTTATTTTGAAATTATATAATCTAATCGTGATTTAAAAGTGTTGATATTTTTAACATTTATGTGGAATAGAATTTATACAATAATTAAATAATCTTTATCAGCCAAGGAGCTGAAAATAAAGAGTCTTACATGAACATCGATGATGTAAGAATTTAAAATATTACATGATCTTGATGTTAAAAAATCACTTATGAACGTGAATGTTTATCTCAATGAAACATATACCAAAGATTAAAAAAGTGATATGAAAAATGAAATTTATTTTAATTCCCCTAATGATAGAGATAATGGTATTAAATTAGGAGTTGAACTAGCTTTAAGGGCTAGAATATTTTTAAAAATTCACAATGTAGGAAATTATTATTAAAAAACATTTTTAAATTCATAAAAGGGTAATGAATCTTTAAAGAATGTAACATTATATGAATATAAAAATTAATAGGTTGTATAAAATATGTATTCACTTTTTAATAAAAGAAATGAAATATTAAATAATTATTTATTAAAATAGAGAAAATAAGGGAAAATATATGTGTTATGAATGTTATGTAAAATGATTCATGGGACTCTAATGACTATTTATAATTTTGAAACTAAAAATTCCTATCAATTTTACAAAGAAAATATGTGTTTTATGATACAAACTAAGGAGATACACTCTTATTATCCCTCTATATTGAATAAATATGAATGTGTTTTTGATGAGATGAATAATTATTATTTTATTATTAAAAATAAATATTAATATATTAAGAAAATAAATAAAAATAATTAAAATTCATAAAATTGTTACAAAATAAATAGATTACAAGTCAAAAATACTTTATGAAATTAAGGGTAAATCTATTATATTCACCTTTTCTAAATATGGTGATATAATTAGAAGTCATTTTTATGAGATTTAAAAATGAATGTTTAAAATAAATAATTTGAATAAGGATGAGTAAAACATGAAAAAATTCATGATAATTAATATAATGTTAAAAAAATAATTGATTTTGTGTACTAGTCAAGATCAAATGATTTTCAAGAATTATTTTCTTAGTGGACTTAATAAAAATAATTTTTATAATAAAATGTTTTCACTTTTCGGTTTAACTATCCATGGAGCTAATAAATGTAATACGATAAATATTAAAAATCGTTGTGTACAATCCATTTTTAGTGATATTTGACTTATTCATCACACTAATCAAGAGTCATTCACTAAGCATATTTTGGTTCCAAAACCTTTGATTTCACATGAATAAGAAACCATAAATATTTAGTTATCAAAAAACAAATTTATTTAATATTTTCCAATGAAATAGTTTATGAAACATAACTAGAAAATGGAGTGTGAACAGTGGTTTTACGTAACATATGAGTGGCATGTTTGTATACATTTAGAAAATTTATTAATTAAATTTAGGATATGTCACTTTTATAGATAATGAAGAAGGGAAAATTAATGGAATTGTTTTTTAGAAAACTATAGATAATTTTAATCAAATAATAATTTATATTGAAGGGTTAAATCACAATATGATAATTATAACTCATATTTTTAATGAATTTTATAATATTAATTTTTCAAATTATTAATCATCTAATTATAAAACAAAATTATGTATAAATCACCTCTAAATCTCATCTATTATACATTAGATTTTGAGTCCAAGTGTGTAATGAAACATAAATGTTATAATTGTAAAAAAATTTAATCATTCATATAGAATATGAAAATTATTCATTGAAATAATTTTTCTTTGATAAATGTATTTTAAAAAAAATATTGTTACTTATATTCCTAATTTTAAAATTGGAAATATGGGAGAATGTGATACTTGTAAAATGATAAAACATAATAAAATTTTTTTAAATAAATTAATTATGTTAATACATATATAATAATAAAAATTATAAACGTAGTTTGTTTAGACCAACTAGTACAATAATATTTTGGGCATGTCCTCTAATTTTGATCATATTGATTATTTTCAATATTTACTTTGTTTTAATTTTTAACATGTCATAAGATAATAATTAATCTAGATTAGTGATAGTAGAGATTAAATTTTTCATAATGGGATAACTCGATTACAGAATGTTTTTTTGAAAAATATTAAATTTGAAGAAGTGTCATGGGAGTCTAATAGAACAATGATTATGATCTATCCAAAATCATTTATAGATTTATTTAAAACATAAATATTTTGGATGAATTTATTAAAAAGGAAAAAAATTAGTTATTATTTCGAATGTATAAAAGTATTTTTAATTTTAGAAATGTGTTTTTAATTATTAAGAATAAAAAAATAAACATTTAGTTTAAATGGAATATTTTTGTAAAATTAATATTAATAAAAATGTTGTATAAAGATTATACTGTATCAATATCCATAAATAATTAATAATTTTTTTTGAATGTAATAAAAACTGTATAACTTTTTAATTCCATTAATTTTTCTAAACATTGTAAGGAAGTAAAAAAATTATTTAAGGCATAAAAAAATATTTTTTAAATGTTTAAATATTTTATTATTTAATTTTAATTGGAATAAAAAATTATTAGTATTTCATAAAGCCTATGAAAAATATTTTTTGGTGAAATGAAAATAATAATTTTTAAAATTTATAATTCTTTCAAACAAATTTAATCTTTATTATTTTTTAAAAGGAAAATAATTATTTTTTAATGAAATTAAGACATTGTTATTTTTATCAATGATATAATTTTTATAATGTTAATTTTATTTTGCTAATATGCCTAAATAATTAAAGGTAAAATATATATTATTATTTTTAAAAGATAAATGAAATTTATATTTCCAAATGCATTAAATTTTACACTCCTTTAAAAAATGAAACATATCAATTCCGTGTAAGGAAATAATATTTTTTTAGAATGTATAAAGGCAATTTTTTCAAAACAAATATCAAAAATAATACATCATTTATCACATTAAAATATTACACACACACACACTCTCTCTCTCAAAGGTATAAAAAAAATTTAAATTTAACTATAAAAAATATTATTTTTTAGAAAAGGTATATAAAAAATTATATTTTATTCTAAACAATCATGTCCTTTGTATAACACCCCAAATTTTATTATATTAAATATATTAAATATTTATGTATTTTTTGGTGAAAATCTGAAAATTTTAAAATTTTCACAGAAAGTGTGATTAGACACACATTCTTAGAGACTCTGAAACCTACCCTTTCTTATTAATTTAAGAAGATAATAGCTTTAGAGTTTTAGACACATGGTTTGTCTAACTATTCATACCAATTTCGCATTATTTGGAAATATATATAAACCACCAATTTTTTTCTGAACATATGAAGATGTATTGTAATTACCATTGGGATTGTTATGATATTATTTTGAAGTGTCTAATATATTAATATAATAAATTGATATAATTTTAAATACTTAACTATTTTTCCATTATAAAATATATGTTTTATAATCTTTCATTTTTCATTTGGGTTATCAATGTATTTATATAAATAATCAGGTCAATTTTATTATTATTATTTTATATGTATACTAGTGCAATGATTGGGTAATTAATATTTTAGAGTGATAAATGATATTTAATAACACAAGTAGTCTTCACCCATATATATGAGTAGTCATGTTAGATTTTGTAAAGCCATTAAATTCAATCTCTCCTTTAATCTTTTAGAATTTATATAATTGGTTGAATTCTTGATGTACTTCATAATAAACTTCTATACCATTAAGTGTAGATTATCTTGGTTATATTACATCCTAGAAAACATTTTCCCAACAAAGACATTATATTACTCTAAGGTAATCAAATTCAAGAGACTGGCAATTATTTTTTGTATTGTTTCTCATTAACATCCTATCATTCAAAATATTTACTCAATTATGTGTCTAATAAGATATGGGTAGACACTCCTCTTTTTTCATTCATGATAAATCATTTAAATAGATTATTGGAATACTATTCAAAAATATGATACCTTGACCAATTAGTTGAGTAATTTGTAACCTAGGAAGATATTCATCTCACTATGTAAGGTAATATTAAATTTTATTTTTTTCATTTATATATAGAACTCTTCACAAAATGTTTCTTCATCACATGCATAGATAAAACAATAAACAAATACAAAAACAATGTGTGATGTAGTGTTGGACTTTTTCACTTATAGATTGTATTCCAGATAACATTTATTAAAATTCATACCATTTAAATACTAGAAAATATTTAAATACTAAGATTATAGGTCTTGTTTCAACCCATGGAGAGGAATTTTTAGTTTTCATACAATGTATCCAAATTCATATGGAATAAACCCCTTTGGTTTCTAAATATGAACATCATTATCTAGGTCACCATTTCAAAGTATATATTTTAAATTCATTTGATTAATTTTTTAATTTTTAAATATTGAAATGGAATGAATGATTCATATGAAAATATCATGATATTTTCAAAATTAATAAGTATTCAATATCATGAAATATATGAAACACCCATCTTAAATGAACATTTAATTATTATTTTTATTTAAAGGTGACTACTATATACTTAGTATTAAATAGGAATGAATGAGCAGTATTAATGGAATTATTAAACATTTAATGTTTATACTCATTTCTAAAATATTAATTAATTCCATAAAAATAAGTAATCTAATTTTTAGTAAAGTCATTTTTTTTCAAAAATAATTTTTTGCAAACATAAGTTTTCATTATTTTTATGAGTGTATATTATAATTGTCACACCCCAAAATTCTAATTTAAGAACATTTTATTTGGTAGTGTGTATCACATGCATCACAAACCCTGTAACGGAAAATAATACCCCAATACATTAAAATATATTTACTATTTTAAATATATTACATATATGATATATAATGTAATGAACATGATCTTATGTTAGCATACATTGCACATAAGAATGAGTTTCTTCAAATCTATTTCATTACATGCACTACCGAGTTTTACTGAATAACGATATATTGTTAAAATATTATAAGATATAAACTAATAGTTAAATATTAGTTTTGAAAAGGGTTAAATAAAATTTTAAAATCAATGGTTTAAACAAATTTGAAATGATTTCATTGGTTACAAATTAATTAGAAGGTAACATGGGAATTGATTGAATATAATGTAAAAAAATTTATTAGTATCCTCACAACGATGTTCTACCTCAATAAATTAAATTAATTAAAATTATTTAGTGATATTAATGTGATATATATTATTTTTTCAATCAAATATTTTTTTTATATTAATCCAATATATTTGATAGTCTTATGATAAAAAACCCTGATTTTATATATAAAATACTTCATTTTTGTTAAATCATTTTACAAATATTTAATTGAGATCCTATTTTAAATTATTTTTTTGAAACTTTTATATATTATATATTTCAAAATAAACCAAATAAATTAATTATAAATACAATAATATGATTACAGTGAATTTACTATATTTCTCTATTATGTTTTATCTTTTAAATAAATAATGGAAAATATTGAATTTTAGTTCAAAAATTCTTTAACATCTTATTTATTTATAATTTTAGATTGTAATATTAATCTTTTTTAAATATTAATTATATCATATATTTATAAATTAATAAAATTTATTTAATTTTAGTCAATTTCACTTATAAATTCATTATAAAAACATAGTAATCTTTCAGATGCTTTAACATTGAAAACCTTTATTATTGTCACTTCTATGAGGTAAAATATAAATTAATTTCATCCACATATGGGATTAAGATATGAATCCATGGATTATTTGGAATCATAATAATTTATAATATCTTATAATTCCAATAGAGTATTTGACCAAAAATATTAGTGAATGTAATTAAAATTAATTACATCAATTAATGTAAAATTAAGCTTAACAATGGACTAAACCTAAATTCTATTGGAAAAAATAACCTACACACATTTTAAAAACCTATTGGATAGAAATATTTTCACCAATCCACCTTTAAGGATCCATAATGATCAATTTTGTCACATTGTAAATATTTAATACTTGGGGAACACACAAATCATTTCAAAAATACCAAGTGCATCCTTTCCCTCGACTATAAATGTCTTCATATCCTCACACTACCTAATACCTCTCAAGAAAACATGGGTCCGAAAATATATACAAAAACATATACTCAACATCCCACCCCTTATACTATAATCCTACCCCTATGTGTAAAGAAATCCATGGAATCCCTTTGGAGAAATTCAATAGGAGTTACCTGAATAAGATGTAAAAAACATACTCAATATTTTTAGTTTTATTTCCAATATTCACTCCATAATATCTTCTTATTCCATGATCGTATAAAAACACCAATATATTTAATATACAAGGATGATTTTTTGTTATGTTTTAGACCTACACTTATACACAAAAGCATCTAATGGAAAACAAAAATACTGTTTCTGTGAATGGTGAACTATCGCCTCACAAAATGATGATTATCCATTATTCCTTTATCACCTCTCATGGTTTTAAATAAGATGAAACTCAAATTATATTTTATATATAAATATATATAATGTATTTATTCATTTTTTAAAATTTTTATAACACATACCTCTATACATTCCAACGTGTTTAGATACGATAACATCGTTTGTGGAATTGTAGACTACTGCAACCTCAAGGTGATGTGACTAGTTCACACTATAAATGGTTTATAAAAATAATGTTATTAATAAAACTATGTAACATATATTAAATATATATGATATTGGAATTATAATATATATTTTAATCATTTACATTTCATTCTTCTAAAATTAAAAATAAATGAATGATGTGTTAACGCTTATGTATGACCTACCATCTCCATGAATGGAGCATTAAATTTCTTACCTCAAGACATTATAGATTATTATGAATACAAATTAGAGAGACCATTCCTTTTATTACATTACTATTACATCATTATAATGATAAACAACATAATAGTATTACACATATAGAAACAAAGGTTTAGTGTCTTGGGAAACTATGACCATACGTAACAATTACAACATCCAACATAAACAATTGTTTAATCTCTTCTTCTCTAGCTTCTTGTTGGAACTTATCCTCTCCTTAGTACATGTAGCCACATACGGATATAAACCAAAATGGGTGAGCAAGAATCCCAGTAAGAGGAGAGATAGAACAATATATCATGGGTTGAGCATAATAATTACATGGGAAAAAGATCATGAACATGAGAGGAAGCATAAATATAAGACTTGAAATGTGGCAAAGCATAAAAATAAAACATCATGTCTTAGTGGTTAACTACCACACATACTTGTGAACCAAGATATCATCTTGTTCACACATCATTTCACATTTACTCATGAGATTCATCACTTACCCAATGCATTTGAGCGCTATATAATTCCGGGTGCACCCATCACATTCAATCATTCATATTACGATATATAATTCTCGGCGCACCCATCACATCATAACATTATCATCATCTTGCTGGTCACGTGGAACATATTTCAAAAGTAAACATAACAAACCAATGTAAATTAATGGGTTACATCTCATAAAAACACATTCATAAACTTTGGGTTCCCAAAACAAAGTGGGAATAACATACTTGATACAAGAACCATCAACCATGAACATGAAGTAAAAGGTGAGTTCTTAAAAGAAGAGTTCTTTTGGAAAACATTTTTTTTGACATAAACAGTAGTGGTAAACATTTATATCCCCGAAAATTAGATACAATGATGAAAAAATGATCTTTAAGGAGTAACCATATCAAAAATGGAGTGAAAGGGGGAGAACCTGAAGGATGAAAGTTGGGTTCGAGAATTTCCCCGTACTGTGTATCTGAATGATTACTTCCCTTTAATGTTCTATATAATGACATTATATTCATTAATTAGAAATCCAGAACCTTTTTTACATTAATAGGGTTCATTATAGTTTCCTGAAGTGATTTTATATGCCTTTGGATGAGTAATATAGTTTAAAAACATTATTAGGGAATGTTTGTTTTTATGGTTTTCTTGAGTGGTTCACTTGTATTCTTAAATTGAAGTTTGGGTAGAACATGGGTAAATATCCAGAAATGATATTACATGTTATTAATGATATTTCAGGAGTTTTAATTATATTATAACGATTTATATTATATCCATGTAGATGAATCGTTAGATAAAAATTAAATGATGATTCTTTGGGTTAATTTGGTCGGTTTTTCGATCACAACGAACTTGTTTTGATTTATCACTTAGTAATATGTACATAAGATAGATTCATAACTTTAAATAAGAAATAATACATATAACATATTTTGGTTCATCCATAAAAATGGTTTCATGACTAGACCTGAAGGTAGAAATGGAAGAAGAAAACATGTTGTTCTTGAAGATGATAAATTAACACATCACGAACACCGTTCTCTTTAATAAAATAAAAGGAAGAGGGAAAGGGGTTTGGATGAAATAATATCCTATTAGCATCATAACATTCCAGTACATGTATAATACTGGAGTTTAAATATTATTTGGACGAATATAGCTTGGGAGAGATCATGAAATGAACTTGAACTTGAAAGGAAATTAAAGGAGAAGAGGGAGAGAAATTACCTCTTAAATCCCCCTCTTAAGAGTCTCCTTAAGGAAGCTAGGATTGGTCTTTTGGTGAGACCAGTAGCTCTTGGACGTGGGATAGGGGATGTGGGTGATGTTTTCGTAGAGTTTAGAGAATTCTTGAAGCTTGAGAGGTGTGAGTGAATGAGAGTGTGAATGGTGGTTTTTATAATGGAGGGGAGAGGGGTTTCCTTAATATAAAATTCATTAGTTTATTAATTTCTCCTTAGATAGGGAATAGTGAGTCTTGAATGAAAAATAATAGTAATTTTATCATGTGATCCCGAACCATGTGGTCTTACATCAGTAGAAAATTACACATGACTCTATAATTAGCTTATTCAAATTGTTTTTTTAAATTACGGTATTTCACTATTAATAAAAATTCAAGTATTTCAGAAAAATATCAAAAATTTACCCCAAACATTTTTATACGTGTAGGATCTAAAAATGAAATAAATTTTTCAAAAATAATTTTCTAAATATAAATAATTTAATACTGAATTAAAATCATAATTTGCTTAAAAACAGTTTTTTAAAATTAAAACTGATTTTATAGTGCTTTCAAAAATTACGTAGGGTCTTATAAAATTATCTAAAAACTATAATAAATTGATTTGATAATTAATAAACACTTTTTAAGAAAATACATTTTCTTTTAAATTAATTAATTAGTTATAATTAATTATTTATGACTTACAAAATACCAAAACGTTTACTAAGGTCAAATTGTCACATTCTAAGATGTCTAAATTTTATTTAATTATTCATGGGTAAGGTTACTCTTAGGTTTAATAATTTACTATTAATAAGGTTCATATTACTATTCATAAGGGTATGTTACTATTCATAAGGGTAAATTACTATTCACCAAAAATTATTTTTGTTTTATTAGACTCCTAAAATCATATTGAACAAAACCGTGTATGATTGATTTTCAAAAGCATCAATACAGAAGTGAAAAATTTATGTTTAATGGTCACTTAGAACATAGTAGTTTATTATGTTTTTCTTTCATGTGATTTTATGACATAATTTTAAGAAGGTAATTTTCATTGAAAAACTTTGGGTCATTACATTATTCCCCCCTTAAGAAATTTCGCCACTAAAATTTCACTTTACACAAACAGGTGAGGGTACTTATCCTTCATTGCCTCTTCTGGTTCTCAAGTTTCTTCCCCAAACTAATGGTTCCTCCACAACATTTTTACAAGATGGGTTGTCTTGTTGCATAAATCCTTATCTCCCCGATCCAGAATCATTAATAGTTACTCCTGATAGGAGAGATCATCTTCCAGCTGCACCACCTTTGAGTTTAGTACATGTGAGGGGTCTGGTATGAACTTCCTCAGAAGTGATACATGAAACACATCATGAACTTGAGCCATATTCGGTGGAAGTGCAAGAAGATAGGCCATGGCTCCTATGTGGTCAAGGATCTCAAAGGGGCCAATATACCTAGGGAATAAATTCCCTTTCTTCTCGAATTGAAAGACTCTCTTCCATGGAGATATTCGAAGGAAGACATTATCTCCAACATTGAACTCCTAGTCCCTTCGATGGTTGTCAGCATAACTCTTTTGTTGACTTTGAGCAGATTTGATGTGTTTCTGGATGACTTGAACCTTCTCTATCATCTCTTGAACAAGTCCGGGTCCAAGTATCATTCTTTCTCCAAATGCATCCCAATAGGTTGGAGTTCAATATCGCTTTCCATAGAGAGCTTCATATAGATCCATCTGAATAATCTAGTGGAAGCTATTGTTGTATGAGAACTCAACCAATGGGAGATGCTGATCCCATCAACCTTAGAATTCTAGAGCGGAGTCTCTTAACATATATTCGAGCGTCTGAATAGTCCTTTCAGATTGTCCATCAGTTTGGGGGTGATAGGTCGTGCTTAAATTTAATTTAGTTCTCAAAGAATGTTGAAGGCTCCTCCATAATATAGATGCGAACATTGGATCATGGTCAGGGACAATTGAGAGTAGAACACCATGAAGTCTCACCAATTTCTTCACATATATCTTTGCATGATTTTCAAGTGAGAGATCATCATGAATAGCGATAAAATGGGCAGTCTTGGAGAGTTGATCAACCACAACCCATATCGCATTATTTCCCATTTATGTCTTCGGGAGACCCGTGAAAAATTCCATATTAACATTATCCCTTTTCCACATGGGTATAGGCCATGGCTTGATCATACCTTTGGACTCTTGTCTCTCTGCTTTAACTTGCTGACATTCCAAGCACCGTGATATATATTCTGCAATATCCTTCTTCATGTAATCCAACCAGAAGAGTTCTCAGAGATAACGATACATCTTGGTACTCCCAGTATGGATATAGAATATTGAGCTATGTGCATTATCCAATATATCCTTCTTTATCCCAGGTGATGAAGGCACAAAAAGCTGCATTCCAAACCGAATTACACCATCATCATCGATATGGAACTATGTCAACTTCCCTTCCTTTACTACATTCACCCTCTTTTGTATCTCCACATCATCCCTTTGTGCTTCCTTAATCCTCTCCTAGATGGATGGTTAAGCAAACATTTGGGAAAGGTAGGATGTATCCCCCACCCTTATGATTTCCAAATCCATTATTTTCATATCTATAAAGATAGGGTCTTTCTCAATCCACAGCATGAATAGAGTAGTAGGTTCTTTTCTATTTAGATCATCAACTACCTTGTTCACCATTCTAGGATGATAGTGAATAGAGCATTCGTAATCCTTGATTAGCTGTAACTGTATCCATTGACGCATGTTGAGCTCTTTTTGTGTGAATATATACTTTAGGCTCTTGTGGTTGGTGCATATGTCACACTTCTCACCAAAAAGGAAGTGCTGCAAGATTTTTAAGGCAAAAATCATGGATTCCAACTCTAGATCATAAGTCGGGTATTTCTGCTCATGGATCTTCAACTGTTGCGAGGCGTAGGCTATCACTTTGTCATTTTTCATGAGTACACAACCCAAGCCTTTATTTGAAGCATCACTATATTTCATAAAACTCCCTCCAATTTTTGGTAGTGTGAGTATAGGTGCAGTGATCAGCCTTCTCTTTATCTCTTTGATGCTTCACTCACATTCTTCTGTCCAAACATACTTTACCCCTTTCCTTGTTAACATAGTTAGCATGCTTGAAAATCATGATAATTTTCTAAAAAAACGTTGGTATTACCCAGCTTATCCAAGAAAACTACAGATTTATATGACACGATAGGGCCTAGGCCATTCCTCAATCACCTTTGTTTTTTAAGGATCCATAGAAATTCCCTCACTTGTGATCACATGTCCCAAAAACGTGACTTGTTTCTTCCAAAATTCACACTTGTGGAACTTGGCGCACAACTTCTTCTTTCTTAATGTCTCCAACACAAGTCTGAGATGTTCTTCATGTTCCTCCATGCTCATGGATTAGATGAGAATATCTTCGATAAAAACTACCAAAAAATTTTCAATGTAATGTCTAAAGACTCTATTAATCAAATCCATGAATATTACTGGGGCATTAGTAAGTCCAAAGGGCATCACCAAAAACTCATAGTGCCCATACCTTGTTGGGGAGGTAGCCTTCTGAATATATTCCTTCTTCACCTTTACCTAATGATATCCAGAATGATGATCCACCTTTGAGAAGAATTGATCTCCTCTCAACTAGTCAAACAAGTCATCAATCCTTGGGAGAGGATACTTTTTCTTTATGGTGATCTTGTTGAGTTCCCGATAATCGATACAAAGCTGCATTGTTCCATCCTTCTTCTTCACAATGAGAATTAGGGCACTGCAAGGTGATGCACTAGGGTGTATGAACCCTTTTTCCGGATTCTCTTGTAGCTCCTTCTTTAACTCCTCCAGTTCGATAGGATCCATCGTATATAGACAATTCAAGATAGGAGTATCTCCATGTATGAGTACAATTGAGAACTCTACCTCACGATCTGGGGGAATTCTGGGTAACTCATTGGGAAATACATCACCATATTCCCTCACGATGGGAATTTCCTCAAGGTTGGAACCTTCAATTGACTAAACCATTTTGGTGAGGTATTCTTCTTCATAGAGAATCAACACCCACACCATTGAAGGATATTTCAAAGAAGATTCAAGATCTTCCATGAATTTGTAGAGGATCATGGGAAGGTTTCGAATATGAAAAGATATTTCCATTTCCCGACAGTTGATATGTGGTCTATATAAAGAGAGACAATCCATTCCCATTATAGAGTCAAATTCCACTAAAGGAAGTATTACAAGATTCCCAGGAAAAATCTTCCCACATACACCAACAGGAGAGGAGTCAAACACTTGGGTTGCAATGATTGCACCACATGGTGTTTTTACATATATCTCTACTTCAAGGTTTTAGGGATTCGATTCTATAGTTCTAGAAAACATGCAAGATATAAAGGAATGCGTAGATTCAGAATCAAATAAGAAATTTTCCTTTCTTGAGTGAATAGGAAGTGTACCTTGTACAACTTCATTATCATGCTCCACCTCCACAGTAGTGATGCAAAATGCCTTCCCTTGTTACTTTGTCATTAGTGGCTACTGACGCTGATTACCCTTAATAACTCATGGTTTAGTGCACTGGTTTGAATAGTTCCCTAGCTCCCTACAGTTGTAGCATTTAACCATGAGTGGTACAATCCTTTCATCGGCTACATTCTCCTTACTTTTAATGTCTTTTCGACACTCTTGAGCATGGTGTCTTTGTTTCCCACACTTGAAGCATTTCCCTATCCCTTTGAGGAAGTTCCCATGGTGCAACATTCCAAATTTTTGGCATGTGGGTCATTAAGTTTTCTTCCCACTTTTGTAATTAGATCCTCTAGCTTGAAACTCCATATTTCATTTCTTATCCCCATAGCTATGAGACCATTCTCAAAAATCCAACTCCACTTTGAGGGAACATCAATCAACTTCTTCATAACTCCCAAAGTCTCAAATTGCAAGATCCTTTTGAGGGTTTGGTTTTTATCCACTAAAGAATCTATCAATTTTTCTATCATTATTGATAACAAAACCCGAAGCGTACCTTGAAAGCCTTGTGAAACAAACTTCATAGGTTTTGACAGATTCTACCTCTTTTTTCATGAGTTCTATGAATTCTCTCTCCATATTTGTGCAAAGATTTCTTGGGAAATACTTGTTATGAAACATTATCATAATGTCTTACCATTCCATCTCTTCAATTTCTTCCCTTGGATTCGTGTACTTAATAAAAGCCCATCATTGATCGGTTTCTCCACCTAGATGATAAATGGATAAGGTCACCTTATCCATTTCAGAATAGTGAAGAACAGAAAAGACCTTCTCCATGGATTTGGACCACTGTTCTGCAACTAGTGGATCAGATGATTCAGTAAACGTCTGTGGTCGTTTTTGCATAAAACATTCGATATCTGATTTCTCCCTTTTTGATGAAGGAGGAATTTCCCCATTATTATGGTTGTTATTCATAACCTAAGATAATTCAGTAAGAATCGCCATGAAGTTTTGAACTCCACCTCCCAAATCATTGGGGATGTCGTTTGGGAAATCGTTGCATTGGCCATCACACGAGTTTTTGGCCTGATTTCTCCTGGTTCCCACCATTTTTGAAAATATAAAAGGTTAGAACAAAATATAAGTAAACAAGTCATGAATAACATAATCATTTAAACAATTTATACCAAGAACATAACATATTGGATCCCTATGTAAATATTATTTTGTGAATATTTGTACTTAGTCTCATGATATAGGTTTTCTCTAGGGTTCACTAATCCTAATTCCCAAATTAACCAAACCTTCCAATGATACCAACTATAGCGACCCTACCTTTTATTACATTACTATTACATCACTTTAAAGGTAAAAAACATAATAGTATTACACATAGAAGATACAATGGTTTAGTGTCTTGGGAAACTAGTACCATACATAACAATTACAACATCAAGTATAAACATTTATTTAATCTCTTATTCTCTAGAATGTTATTGGCACTTGTCGTATCCTTAGTACATGTAGACACCTAAGGATATACATCAAAAAGGGTGATTTAGAATCCCAATAAGACTATAGATATGGACAATATAGCATGGTTTGAGCATAATAATAACATGGGAAAAAGAACATGAACATGAGAGGAATCATAAATATAAGACTTGAAATATGGAAATGCATAAAAATAAAACATCATGTCTTAGTGGTTAACTACCACAAATACTTGTGAACCAAGCTAGAATATTGTTCACACATCATTTCACATTTACTCAATAGATTCATCACTTTACCCAATGCATTGGAGTGGTGTATAATTCTGGGCTCACCCATCACATTCATTCATTCATATTGCGCTATATAGTTCTGGGCGCACCCGTCACATCATAACATTATCATCATCATGCATGCCTCATGTAACATATATCAAAAGTTAACAAAACTAACCCATGTAAAGGAATGGGTTACATCTCATAATAACACATTCATAAATTTTGGGTTCCCAAAATAACGAGTGAATATCATACTTGATACAAGAACCATCAACCTTGAAGGAGAAGTAAAAGGTGAGTTCTTAAAAGAAGAGTTCTTTTGTAAAGCATTTTGTTTCACATAAACAGTAGTGGTAAACATTTATATCCTAGTAAAGGAAATAAATGATGAAAAAATGATCTTTAAGGAGTAAACATATCAAAATTGGAGTGAAAGTGGGAGAACCTGAAGGATGCAAGTTGGGTTTGAGAATTTCCCCTTACCTTGTATCTGAATGCTTCCTTATCTTTAATGTCCTATATAATGAAATTATATTCATTAATTATTTATAAAAAACCTTGTGTACATTAATATTGTTCATTATAGTTTCATTAAGTGATTTTATGTTCCTTTGGATGAGTTATAGAGTTTAAAAACATTATTCCAGAATGTTTGTTTTTATGGTTTACTTGAGTGTTTCACTTGTATTCATAAATTGATGTTTGGGTAGAACATGGGTAAATATCAAAAAATCATATTACATGTTATTAATTATATTAAAGGAGTTTTAATGATATTATAATGAATTATATTAGATCTATGTGGCTGAATCATTAGATAAAATTTAAATAATGATTATTTGGGTTAATTTGGGTGGTTTTTCGATGACAACGAAGTTGTTTTAATTCATCCCTTAGTAATATGAACATAAGTTAGTTCCAAAGCTTTAAATAGGACCCAATACATATAAGATATTCTGGTTCAACCATAAAAATGGTTTCATGACCATATCTGAAGGTATAAATGGAAGAAGAAAACATGTCGTTCTTGAAGGTGATAAATTAACACCTCACGAACAACGTTATCTTTAATAAAATAAAACAAAGAGGGAAAGGGGGTTGGATGATATAATATCCCATTAGCATCCTAAAATTATAGTAAATGTATAATACTAGATTCCCAATACCATTTGGATGAATATAGGTGGGGAGAGATCAAGAAATGATGTTGAACTTGAAAGGAAATTAAAGGAGAAGAGGGAGAGAAGTTACCTCTTAAATCCTCCTCTTGAGATTCCCCTTAATGAAGCTAAAATTGATCTCTTGATGAGACCAAAAGCTCTTGGACGTGGGAGAGGTTCTTGGTAGGATGTCTGGGTAGAGTTTAGAGAAGGCATGGAGGTTGAGAGGTGTGAGGGAATGAGTGTGTGAATGGTGGTTTTTATTGTGGAAGGGAGAGGGGTTTCCTTAATATAAAATTCATTAGTTTATTAATTTCTCTTAATACAAGGAATATTGAGTCTTGAATTACAACAAATAGTACTTTTATCATGTGATCCTGAACCAAGTGGTCTTACATCAGCAGAAAATCACACATGACTCCATAATTAGGTTATTTAGCTTATTTTTGTAAATTATGATATTTCACTATTAATAAAAAATTCAAGTATTTCAGAAAAATCCCAAAAAATTACCCCAAACATTTTTTGACACATAGAATAAAAAAATGAAGTCTATTTTTCAAAAAAAAATTATAAATATGATTAATTTATTATTTATTTAAGATTATAATTTACATAAAAAAACAGTTTTATAAAATTAAAACTGATTTTATAGGGCTTTAAAAAATTATGTGGGGTATTATAAAATTATCTAAAAACTATAAGACTTTTATTTGATAATTAATGAACACTTTTTATGAAAATAAATTTTCTTTTAAATTAATTAATTAATTAAAATTATTTATTTATGACTTACAAAAAACCAATACATTTACTAAGGTCAAATTTCCCTTTCTAAGATGTCTAAATTTTAATTAATTATTCATTGGTAAGGTTAATCTTATGTTGGATGATTTACAATTCATAAGGGTCATATTACTGTTCATAAGGGTATGTTACTATTCATAAGGGTAGGTTACTATTCACCAAAAATTATTTTTGTTTTATTAGACTCCAAAATTCTTCTTGAACACAACAGTGTATGTCGAATTTTCAAAATTCCCAATACAGAAGTGACAAAATTATGTTTAAAGTTCACTTATCACTTAGTAGTTAATTTTGTGGTGAATTCATGTGATTTTATGACATAATTTAAGAAGTTAATTTTCATTTAAAACTTTGGGTCGTTACATCCTTCCCCCATTAAGAAATGTCACCCCTGAAATTTCACTTTACACAAATAGGTGAGGGTACTTCTCCTTCATTGCATCTTCTGGTTCCCAAGTTTCTTCCTCAAACTTATGGTTCCTCCACAACACGTTGACAAGATGGGTTGTCTTATTTCTTAAAACCATATCTCTCTGATCCAGAATCTTTATGGGTTGTTCCTCATAGGAGAGATCATCTTCCAACTGCACCACCTCTGTGTTTAGTACATGTGAGGGGTCTGGTATGTACTTTCTCAGTAGTGATACCTGAAACACATCATCAAATTGAGCCATATTCTGTGGAAGTGCAAGCCGATAGGCCACAAATCCTATGCGGTCAAGGATCGAAAAGGGACCAATATACCTGGGTCTTAGCTTCCCTTTCTTACCGAATCACATGACTCTCTTCCATGGAGATATTCAAAGGAAGACTTTATCTCCAACGTCAAACTCCAAGTCCCTTCGATGGTTGTTAACTTAGCTCTTTTGTTGACTTTGAGTAGCTTTGATGTGTTTCTAAATGACTGGAACCTTCTCTGTCATCTCTTGAACAAGATTGGGTCCAAGTAGCATTCTTTCTCCAACTTCATCCTAACAGGTTAGAGTTCTACATCTCTTTCTATACAGAGCTTCATATGGATCCATCTAAATACTCGAGTGGAAGCTATTGTTGTATGAGAACTCAACCAATGTGAGAAGTTGATCCCATCCACCTTTGAATTCTAGAGAGCAGGCTCTTAGCATATCATCAAGCGTCTGAATAGTACTTTCATATTGTCCATCAGTTTGGGGGTGATAGGCCATGCTGAAATTTAATTCAGTACTCAAAGCATGTTGAAGGCTCCACCAGAATTTAGATGTGAACCTTGGATAACGGTCAAAGACAATTGAGAGTGGAACATAGTTCAGTCTCACCACTTTCTTCACATATATCGTTGCATGTTGTTCAAGTGATAGATCTTCCTGAATTGGGATAAAATGGGAAGTCTTGGTGAGTCAATAAACCACAATCCATGTCGCATTAATTCCCTTCGACCTCTTCAAGAGACCTGTGACAAAGTCCATAGTAACATTTTCCCATTTACACATGGGTATAGGCAATGGCTGCATCATACCTTTGGACTTTTGTCTCTCAGCATTAACCTGCTGACATACCAAACACCTTGATATATATTTCTCAGTCTCCTTCTTCATGTTATCCCACCAGAAGTGTTCTCGGAGATCACGGTACATCTTGGTACTCCTAGGATGGATAGATAATATTGAGCTATGTGCATTATCCAATATCTCCTTCTTTATCATAGGTGATGAAGGCACACAAATCCACATTCCAAACCAAATTACACCTTCATCATCAATATAAAACTCTGGAAGCTTCCCTTCCTTAACTGCAGTCACCATCTTTTGTATCTCCACATCATCCCTTGGTTCTTCTTTAATCCTCTCCTGGATGGATGGTTGTACAATCATATGGGCAAGGTTGGATGTATCCCCTGCCCTAATGACTTCAAAATCCATTATTTTTGTATCTATGAAGATAGAGACTTTCTCATGACGCATCATGGAAAGAGAAGCAGGTTCTTTTCTTCTTAGAGCATCACATACCTTGTTTGACTTTCCAGGATGATAGTGAATAGAGAAATTGTAATCCTTGATTAGATCTAATCATCTCCATTGACACAGTTTGAGATCCTTTTTTCTGAATATATACTTTAGGTTCTTGTGGTCGGTGTATATGACACACTTCCCACCATAAAGGTAGTGCCGTCAGATTTTCATGGAAAAAATAACGGTTGTCAGATCTAGATCATGTGTCGGGTAGTTCTGCTCAGGGATCTTCAACTATCGTGAGGAGTAAACTATCACATTGTCATTTTGCATGAGTAAACAACCCAATACTTTCATTTAAGCATCATTGTATATCACAAAACTCCATCCACTTTTTGGTAGTGTGAGTACAGGTGAAGTGATCAGCCTTCTCTTTAGATCTTTGAAGCTTCCCTCACATTATTCCATCTAGACATACTTTACCCCTTTCCTTGTTATCTTAGTTATTGGGCTTGACAATCGTGAGAAGTTTCTCACAAAACGTTGGTATTACCCTGCTAATCCAAGAAAATTGTGGATTTCTAGGACACTATAGGGCCTGGTTCATTCCTCAATTGCCTTTTTTATGGATCCATAGAAATTCCCTCACTTGTGATCACATGTCCCAAAAACGTGACTTGTTTCACCCAAAAGTCACACTTGTTGAACTTAGCATACAACTTCTCATTTCTCAATGTCTCCAACACAAGTCTACGATGTTCTTCATGTTCCTACTTGCTCTTGGAGTAGATAAGAATATCATTGATAAACACTACCACAAATTTTTCAAGGTAATGTCTAAAGTCTCTATTCATCAAATCCATGAAGATTGTAGGGGAATTAGTATGTCCAAGGGTCATCACCAAAAACTCATAATGACCATACCTTTTTCGGATGGCCATCTTTTGAATATCTTCCTTCTTCACTTTTACCTGATGATATCTAGAACGAAGATCCACCTTTGAAAAGTATTGAGCTCCTCTCAACTAGTCGAAAAAGTCATCAATCCTTGGGAAAGGATACTTGTTATTTATAGTGATCTAGTTGAGTTCCCGATAATTGATACACAGCCACATTGTTCCATCCATCTTCTCCACAAAGAGCATTGGTGCACCCCAAGGCGATGCACTAGGTTGTATGAACCCTTTGTCCATATTCTCTTGCAGCTTCTTCTGTAACTCCTCTAGTGCGATAGGAGCCATTCTATAGGGACACTTCAAGATAAGAGTAGCTCCGGGTTTGAGATCAATCGAGAACTCTATCTCATGATTCGGGGGAATTTTGGGTAACTCTTCAGGAAATACAACACTGTATTCCATCACAATGAGAATTTCCACAAGGTTGGAACTTTCCTTCGACTCAACCATTTGGGAGAGGTATGCTTCTTCATAGGAAATCAACACCCACACCATTGAAGGATTTTTCAATGGAGATTCATGATCTTCCTTGCATTTGTAGAGGAGCATATAATGATTCAGAATATGAAAAGACATTTCCTTTTCCCAACAGTTGATATGTGCTCTATATAATGATAGCCAATCCATTCCCATTACAGCATCGAATTCCACCAAAGGATGTATGACAAGATTCATAGGAAGGATCTTCCCACATACTCCAATAAGAGTGGAGTCAGACACATGGGTTTCAATGATTGCGCCACTTGGTGTTTTTACAGATATCTCCACTTCAAGGTTTCGGGGCTTCGATTCTACAGTTCAAGAAAACATGCAAAATATAATGGAATGTGTAGATCCTGAATCAAATAATACTTTTTCCATTCTTGAGTGAATAGAAAGTGTACCATGTATGACTTCATTATCATGCTCCACCTCCACAATAGTGATGGCATAAGACTTCCCTTGTTCCTTTGGAATTTGTGTCTTCTGACGCTGATTACCCTCGAGAACTCAAGGTTTAGTGCACTAGTTTTCATAGTGACCAAGCTCCCTACAGTTGTAGCATTGAACCATGAGGGGTTCTCTCCTTTCATCAGCTAAATTCTCCTTCCTTTTCATGTCTTTTTGACACTCTTGAGAAGGGTGTCCTTCTTTCCCACACTTGAAGCATTTCCCCATCACATTGAGGCAATTACCATGGTGAAACTTTAAACATTTTTGGCATGTGGGTTGTTGAGTTGTCTTCCCACTTTTGTCATTAGATCCTCCAACTTGAAACTCCATCTTTTGTTTCATATCCCCATAGCTGTGGGACCATTCTCCAAATCCCATCTCCACTTTGACGGCACATCGAACAACTTCTTCATAACTCCAAAACTCTCGAACTGCAGGAGCCTTTTGAAGGTGTGGTTTTAATCCACTAAATAATCTATAAATTTTTCTATCATCGTTGATAACAAATCCCAAAGTGTACCTTGCAAGACTTGTGAAATTTGCTTCATAGGTTATGAAAGATTGTCCTTATTTTTGATTGAGTTCTATGAATTCTCTCTCCATCTTCGTGAGAAGAGTTCTTGGGAAATACTTGTTAGGAAACATTATCTTAAAGTCTTCCCATTCCATCTCTTCAATTTCCTCCCTTAGATTGGTGTTCGTAATCAAATCCCACCATTTATTGGCTTCTCCATCTAGATGATAAATGGTTAGGGTCACCTTCTCTATCTTAGAACAGTGAAGAATTGAAAATATCTTCTCCATGGAGTTTACCCACTGTTTTGCAACTAGTGGAGCGGATGGTCCACTAAACATCAGTGGTCGTTGGTGCATAAAACATTTGATATCCAGTTGCTCCATTTTTAGTGAAGGAGGAAATTCCCAATTATTATGGTTATTGTTCATAACCTGAGATAATTGGGTAAGCATCACCATTAAGTTTTTAACTCCACTTCCCAAATCATTGGGGATGTCGTTCGGGAAATCATTGCATTGGCCATCACACGAGTTATTGTCCTGATTTCTCCTAGTTCCCACCATTTTCAAAGATAGAAAAGGTTTGAAAAAAATAGAAGTAAACGAGTCATGAATAAATTATTCATTTAAAAAATTTATATCAAAAACATAACATATCATATTCCTATGTAAATATTATTATGTGCATATTTGTACTTAGTCTCATGCTATAGGTTTTCTCTAGGGATCACTAATCCTAATTATCAAATTAACTAAACCTTCCTCGGATAAAAACTATAGGAAACCTACCATTTGTTACATTACTATTAAATCATTTTAAAGGTAAACAACATAATATTATTACACATAGAGGATCCAAAGGGTTAGTGTCTTGGGAAACTAGTACCATACATAACAATTACAACATCAAGCATAAACATTTATTTAATCTCTTCTTCTCTAGCTTCTTATTGGAATTTGACCTCTCATTAGTATATGTAGCCACCTGAGGATATACATAAAAAGTGGTAAGCTAGAATCCCAGTAAGATGATAGATAAGAACAATATAGCATGGGTTGAGCATAATAATAACAAGGAAAAAATATCATGAACATGAGAGGAAACATAAATATAAGACTTGAAATGTGGCAATGCATTAAAATGAAACATCATGTATTAGTGGTTAACTACCAAACAAACTTGTGATCCAAGATAGAATACTGTTCACACATCATTTCACATTTACACATGAGATTCATCACTTTACCCAATGCATTGGAGCGCAATATAATTCTGGGCACACCCATCACATTCAATCATTCATATTGCACTATATAATTCTAGGTGCACCCATCACATCATAACATTATCATCATCATGCTTGCCACATTGAACATATATAAAAAGTGAACATAACTAATCCATGTAGTAGAAATGGTTACATCTCATAAGAACACATTTATAAACATTGGGTTCCCAAAACAAAGAGGGAATAACATACTTGATACAAGAACTATCAATATTGAATGAGAAGTAAAAGGTGAGTTCATAAAAGAAGAGTTATTTTAGAAAACATTTAGTTTGACATAAACAGTAGTGGTAAACATGTATATCCCAGAAAAAGAAAGACAATGACGAAAAAATTATCCTTATGGAGTAACCATATCAAAAATGGATTGAAATAGGGAGAACCTAAAGGATGAAAGTTGGGTTTGAGAATTTCCCCTTACCTTGTATCTGAATGCTTCCTTCACTTTAATGTCCTGTATAGTGACATTATATTTATTAATTAGAAATAAAGAACCTTTTATAAATTAATATAGTTCATTATGGTTTCATTAAGTGATTTTCTGTTCCTTTGGATGAGTTATAGAGTTTAAAAACAATATTCGGGGATTTTTGTTTTTATGGTTTTCTTGAGTGGTTCACTTGTATTCTTAAATTGAAGTTCTGGTATAACATGGGTAAATATCCTGAACTGATATTACATGTTATTAATGATATTACAGGATTTTTAATTATCTTATAATTAATTATATTATATCCATGTGGATTAATCATTAGTAAAAATTAAATGATGATTGTTTGGGTTAATTTGGGTAGTTTTTCAATCACAACGAACTTGTTTTAATTTATCACTTAGTAATATGTACATAAGTTAGTTCCAGAAAATTAAATAGGACATAATAAATATAAAGTATTCTAGTTAAATCATAAAAATGGTTTCATGACCATATCTGAATGTAGAAATGGAAGAAGAAAACATGTCATTCTTGAAGGTAATAAATTAACACCTCACGAACAACGTTCTCTTTAATAAAAAAATGGAAGAGGGAAAGGGGGTTGGATGAAATAATATCCCATTATCATAATAAAATTCTAGTACATTTATAATACTGGTGTTTCAATACCATTTGGATGAAGATATGTTGGGAAAGATCAAGAAATGAACATGAACTTTAAAGGAAATTAAAGGAGAAGATGGAGAGACATTACCACTTAAATCCTCTTATTGAGATTCTCCTTAAAGAAGCTAGGATTGGTCTTTTGATGATACCAGAAGATCTTGGACGTGGGAGAGGGGATATGGATGATGTTTTCTCAGAGTTTAGAAAATTCTTGAATCTTTAGAGGTGTGAGGGAATGAGGGTGTGAATGGTGGTTTTTATAGTGGAGGGGAGAGGGGTTTCCTTAATATAAAATTCATTAGATTATTAATTTCTCCTAAGACAGGGAATAGTGAGTCTTGAATAACAAATAATAGTAATTTTTTCATGTGATCCCGAACCATGTGGTCTTATATTAGTATAACATCACACATGACTCTATAATTTGCTTATTTAGCTTATTTGTGTAAATTACGGTATTTCACTATTCATCAAAAATTCAAGTATTTCATAAAAATCCAATAAATTTACCCAAACCATTTTTTGACATGTTCAATCCAAAAATGAAGTCCATTTTTTCAAAAATAATTTTCTAAATACAATTAATTTAATATTTAATTAAAATCATAATTTACATAAAAACGGTTTTTTAAATTTAAAAGTGATTTTATAGTGCATTCAAAAATTACGTAGGGTCTTATAAAATTATATAAAAACTATAAGAAATTGATTTGATAATTAATGAATACATTTTAAGTAAATAAATTTTCTTTTAAATTATTTAATTAATTATAATTATTTATTTATTACTTACAAAATACCAAAACGTTTTCTAAGGTCAAATTATCACTTTCTATGATGTCTAAATTTTATTTAATTATTCATGGGTAAGGTTACTCTTATGTTGGATGATTTACTATTCATAAGGGTCATATTACTATTCATAAGGGTATGTTACTATTCATTGGGGTAGGTTAATATTCACCAAAAAATTATTTTTGTTTTATTAGACTTCCAAAATCATCTTGAACACAATCGTGTATGTCAGATTTTCAAAATTCTCAATACAGAAGTGACAAAATTATGTTTAAAGGTCTCTTAGCACTAAGTAGTTCATTATGTTGTGCTTTCATGTGATTTTATGACATAATTTTATGAAAGGAATTTTCATTGAAAAACTTTATGTTGTTACACCAATGTAATGAAAATATATGATAATAAAGAAATGTTTTTAATTATGGATATGATAAAGTCAAGAACTAATTAATAGAAACACCAATTTACAAAAACAATATACATGAGAAAACTAGTCAATTAACACCCAAAATAGATAAAATAATGATATATTTTAACAATCAAGGGAAAAAAATACAATAATGATTTAATATATGAAATTATAAAAATGATTATGGTTCTAGTATAAGTTATTAATATATATTTAACCAATACACATTATGATAAATACCACACAAAAAATGATGGTTAATGTAAGGGATTTCGTCTCAATTAACATTCCATTGAGACTTATCTATTGTTATGAATGAATTAAATTTTAAATTGTTTATCTACTGCAATTTGACATGTAATATCATGATTCTAATTATTCTCATGATATTATAACTTTCATGTAATTTTACACCTTCATCGAGTTTATTATTTAAATTTTACAAAGTGGTATGAGACCTTTTGGAATGTTTAAATATTATTCTCCCCAAGAATGCTATTAATGATTATCAGTGTAATATAACATCCATTTGTTATTTATAACATTTATTTGAAAAAATCACTTTATTGTAGTCATTTTTCCATCAAAATTTATTTGAGTATGCATATATACATACAATTGGGGTTATTATTTCCCAAACTATAAGCCATTTTACATAAAATGTCTATTTTGATTGTTATTTATTTATTTTTGGAAATATTGACAATTTCGTATTATTTATTCAATACAGATAATTGTTAATTCATATTGTTTATTTAGATTATTCTATATAGGTAATTCATTGGACATGAAATGATAGGTGGATCTAGAATAGCATATAGCTCCTCGATTTGTTGACAGGTTCTCATGTGACTAATTAGTTGGCCAAATTAAATGGGTTCCTATTTTTAATTTTAGACAATCTTGTGAAAGGTCTTGACAATATATGTTTTCATGTGTCTTAGATATAATGTCTAATAATTAATAATTTACTTCATATATAATTATGTTATTCTTCATCTATGATATTTTTCATCAACATATTTGTGGATACATTTTATTCCAAGTTTATTGATTAAATGTCATTTGTATTAGATATTCACCTTGACATATTGAGTTTTTCTTATCTAGTTATTTGAATGGAATGTGTTAGCATTCATTTACCCTGCCATTTTGATTAAATATCAACGATTCTTAATTAATTCCACTTTACATACCCTTACTTGGAATTTTAGCTCACCATTATTATGTTTTCATTACCCATGTTATAAAGAATAAATCATTGAATAAGTGTTCATGGACGAAATTTATTTCATTTAATCATGTGTCCTATTTTTTAATTCCTATTTCACAATGTATTATGGTTATCATGTATGTAATATGGCATTCCAAGACTACTAAAGTGACTTGTCCATCAATATTTGATTCCTTATAATCATGCTAATGTAATAACATAATGCACTGGAACCAGGATTCATGGACTCGGGCATTACAGTTGGTATCAACGGATTTTTAATAGTAACCTTGTGAACAATATTTTGAAAATATATATTGAGGAACATAATCCTAAGATAAACTTTGAGGATAACTATATAAGAACATCCTACAATTTTGGTAACGTAGAAATTATGTTGGTATTTGTAGAAAAACCTCCCTACCTAGATACTACATGTGGATGTGGTTCTAACATAGATGTACCTAGGAGTAATAACTCCAATAAGGTGTGTCGGGCCTGACTTGGTGAAACATGTTACATATAAATGGGTCCTACTGCGCTCTTGGATTGACACTTTCAAGGGTTATAGTAAGGATAATTCACATTTTCTTTATCTACCATTATTAAGTATTTGAATGTAATTATTTCCCCAAAGTAACCAATGATTATGATTCTAGGATTTACAATGGATACATTTTTGTTACATGTTATACCATATTTAGAGTTATACAATGTTCATAATTTTATGAGTTAATCCAATATATTTTATTATTTTGAAATGGTGCCTACCAGGAATAATGGTATCAATAGTCGTTTCCAATTTAGAGGTTTCCCTATATTGGAATTGAATATAGATTGTATAATAATAGTGAATGTTATGGATATATTAGGGAAATATGGTTTGGTTATGACAAATAACTATTCCAGAATGAAGAAACCTATTTTTTAAAGACAATTTGTCAAGACTTGTCCCTCGAGGCGTGTGTTGTGACAACCCCAAGCCCACCTTCCATAGGCCAAGGGTTAGAGAATAGCACCAAAAATAAATTTCCCTAAAATGGGAAGGAATTGCCTCAAAACCTGTATAAACACAAACATGGTACACTGCACACAAGTAAAACACAACAGAAGAAGAAAGGTGTAGCCACAACTAAAAACCACCATAGTGTGTAAAAGTAAGTATTGATGTAATGGGGCCTGAATACAAGCCCAATTGAAATAGAAATATAGAAAAAGGGAAAATAGCTCCTGAGGTTTTTCACCAAGGATCCTACCTAAAGGGTAGGTACAACTCTCAACTTCAACTCTCCTTGCCAACCAGTCACCTTCATACACCATAAAGTCTTGCTCCTCGAGACTCAGTCAATGCTGCCCATTGTCTGTAGAAGACACAATAAGGTTTGGGCAATAATCATGTAGAGGTGAGTATAACAATACCAAGTAGGTACCCATAGACCCCCGAAGGTCTCTCATAATTCTACAAGGAAAACCCACAAAGAATGATCTCAATCACAAAGAACAAAGAAAAAGATTGCTCACACCACATATACAACTCAATGGTCCGAAATAAAGATTATTAGTCTTAAGCTATATCATTTTATTCTATTAGGAAGTTTTGAAACTGAACCACAAATACATTGTTCAATTTTTGATCCACACATGGTCTTATGTCGTTGATCCATGACAGCCTGCTCTAATGCTGGTCCTCATCGTTTAATGAAATGCTAATCAATACAAGGTCACTAATATTTTGATCCACACACAGTCACTATGATTCTAAACAACACAAGGTCGCTACGATGTAGATCCACAAAGGGTCTCTATGATGTTGATATGCACATGGTCGTCGTGATTCTGATCAACACAGGGTCACTGTGATGTTGATCCACAGAGGGTTGCTCTTCAATTGACAACTAACTACAGGATTCCCCACACTCAGTGCGCTTGAGTTCGGCCGAATTTTCTCCTCATGATATCGTTCTTGCCTCAACATCCACAAAGATCCACAATGGAGTAACCTGATAATCTATCACATCATAAGGGTTTGAGTGCAATAAAAATCACGTCAATTGGACGTTCGGCCTGTATGTTATAGGCATTTTAGTGCCAAGGGCCTGGTTGGATTCGTGTAAGGTCCAACCGAGCCAAAATCCAACATTCTCCAAAATTCACATGATGTATCTCAAAAGGACCACTTAATCCTAAGGGTTCCAGTGGATTTAATGGTTATTCAAAAAAACATTTGTTTTAAGAGTTCAATTAAATGTAACTGGGAAGAAAGGGGTCCAGGTTCGGTCTGACCGGGTCAGACTGACCCAACCCTACCCACTAGGCCTGGCCTGAAGGGGCTGGGCCCGACCTGGTTTAGCTGGGCTAGGTCCGGCCTGCTGGGCCTTGGGTTCAGCCATGCCCACCTAGATGGGCACTCCCCACTAGTCTGCGGAATCGCTCAGCCCACTGTCAATGCATGGGGGTCTGCTCGCTTCAAGAATGCCTAAATATTTTCGGGCCATCAAGGAAGTGTTGTCGGTTGGTGCCACCTCTTCCAGTCGGTCCCTCTAGACCAGTCATGCATGGGACTCGTAGACCATTGGACCACCCACCCCCGCAGCACAATGTTGTGGCCTTCCTCCATGGAATGCCACTGCAGTACGCCACTCTTCTGAACAATGGAGTTGGATGGAACTGCACACCCCTGGCCAGTCCACGTGGACCGGCCTGCAACTGACCCGTGGGCGAGGGTCCACCCATCCCTGCAGCTCGAAGCTGCACCCTTCCACCATGGCACACCGCCGCATCATGCCACCTTCCTTCAACATGGCCAATTAAGGAAGGTCTCCCAATTATCCACCGTGGAACCTTTGAGCACCACCGCTCCTTCGTGTCCTATGGGTTCCGTCCAACACCTTACTTGGTCTCCAGTGCCGCAATGCTGGCGAAGCCTCTGTCGGCCACTTGTGATGCTCTGGTGGTCCTCTTTTTATAATAATCCACACCTATGGCCATCACGAGGACACTTCCTACATTGTACGGCCCTTGGTTCCACCTTGCCACCAAATCATCCTGTTGTCCACAAAGAACGCCACCACAATCGAGTTCGGCAGAGGGTTCGGGCCTTTTTTGTTTGGCCCGCACCCTCCGTGTTAGCATAACAACATGGGATGTATATTATAAATATTAAATCTCCCATAAATAATACCCATCAATATCCTCCTACATCAAAGAAATAAGCATGGAACAACCTGTTGGAAGGTTGACCCGTGTTCTTCATAATATTCAAGAATAGGGAAAAGGGGAGAAATCAAGCCTAAACCTCATACCTCATGCTCGATAGAAGCCTTTGCGGATGAGGAAGGAATGTCATCATCCGTGGGTGTTGCGGACGAAGGCTAAGGATCGGGTCCTTTGGCACTCGTCATCTAATCCTCCAACTATCGTTGAAGCCTCATTCTAGGTTGGTGGAAGACGTCATGGAACATCATCAGAGGATCCTCTATTGAGTCAAAAAACCCATGACCGAGCTTCATTTAAATAGATGTGAGGAAACAAATACATTTCATAACATTAATGTGGTTCCTTAATGAACAATATTTAGTTTTTCATTAAAGAAACCAATGTAGAGGATACGCAACCCAAGGGTCAAGTCATTGAATGACCTATTAACTCCGTGGTCCTGCCATGTCACTCAACGGTTACAGAAACAGATAAAATAACTTAGGGAGTAATTTTATTATTTCTTTGTAAAGTACAAAAATTATATTTTTTGTCTTACCCTTTCTATTCTAAGCTAAGTTTCATATAAAAAAATCATGGTGCTGTGAATTCAATGGTGACCTCATATTTTTAATCCGAGAACCGGTTTATAAGATTGAAATCGCCGCTTGAACATTCATTAATATTTCCTTAAAAAAGTTCAAAAATTATTAACAGACACCCTTAACCCGCATCAGTTGCTGTTAGGATCTGCATAAGGGTAACACTCCCTCACAAGCTCAACGGTAGTCTTATATTTCCAATACGAGTTATCGTATAGGTGTTATAGAATTTAACAATAAAATAATTGAAACTTAGTTATTTTATTTAAGGCCCAAAATTAACATCCACTATTGACCCACGCCGACTAATGATAGGATATTTCTAAGGAAAGAAACACATCAAATCTTCAGTGGTGGTCTATTATTTTTAATCCGAGTCTCTATTCGTGATTTATAAGTATTAGAAAAATAAAATAATTTAATTTAATTATTTAATTTACGGTTATTCCATTTTTGGGTTTTCTCACCAGAGGCCCACAACGACTAAACTTATGTTGCACCTAGGGTAAACTGGGCATCTTGAATTCAATGGTTCCTTGATATTTTTGATCTCGGAAAATGTTCAATAGCTATTCTGTTTTTTTAGGAAAACCACTCGCACGTGCTATTTAAAGATTCACAATTTTCAACAGATCATTCCGAGAACTATGGGCCTTAGAATCATGCACCGTCAATTTTCTCAATCTCATAACAGTTCCATATAATTAAAAAAAATTATATGGAATTTCTGGGACACTAAATTAGTACCACCATAGGGATTTACATCTCTAAAATCCAAAAAAAGATAAATCAAACATCTGAGGGTACTGATCACGAATCTGAGCCTCCCGCTCACATGTTATCTTCTGGATGTTCCCATGATGCCACCTAAGTCACACATGATGGATCGACCGTCCATGAAGAACTTTCTACTGTAGATCTTCTATCTCCACCGGGAACTCTGTAAAAGTTTCCCCATCATCAAATTCTAACTTCACCTAGTCGATAATGTGCGATGAATCTTGCATGCATCTCGTCATCTACGACACATAGAAAATTTTATGCACCTGGTGCATCTGTGGAGGATGTTCTAGGTAGTACTCTACCTCTCAAAACTCAACTGAGAATCTTGAATGGTCTGATGAACCATAGAGATTTCTTTTCACCCAGGTTGAATCTCTGAAATACTCATCGGGGTGAGACCAGTAGAAAGACACGGTATCCCTCTTCAAACACTAAGGTTTGTTGTCTCCTATTTTAATAATACTTATGCCTAGTCATTGTAGTCTTCATCTTCTCCTACATGATCTACACCTTCTTAGGGGTATCCCATACCAACTATAGACCCATGAGTGGTGACTCCTCTAGGACTACCCAGCATTGAGGTGATCTACATGGTAACCCATATAAGGGATCAAACGATGCCATGATGATGTTACAGTGATAACTGTTGTTGTATGTGTACTCCACCAGTGCTATATGATCCTCCAAACTATGACCAAAATCTGGGACACAAGCACGAAGAATGTCCTCAAGCATATGTATGGTCCTCTCTACCTGGCCATCTATCTGGGGATGAAAGGAGGTGCTCAAGAGTAGATGAGTCCCGAAAGACTCCTTTAATCCCATCCATAACTAAGATGTAAAATGATTGTCATGATAAAAAATGATCATCGATGGGACCCCGTGAAACCATAAAATATCTTGTACATAAACGCTTCCCATGCCCTCTACTGATCCCTGCACTCGAATGGGTAGGAAGTGGGCTGACTCGATGAGTCAGCCAATGATCACCCAGATAGAATTTTGATCCCTTGATGTATGTCGTAGCCTAGTCACAATGTTCATAGAGATATCATGCGACCTATATCCTAGAACCTCAATTGGCTATGCTAATCATGCTGGAACTTGATGTTGGACCATCACTTGCCGAAAACTGAGGCATTGTAAAATGAAATCTGCCACAAATTTCATCATCACTGACCACCAGTAATGACGCTGGATGTCTTGGTAATTTTTCGCCACACCAGGATGTACCACCAAAGGGGATGTGTGGAACTCCCTCAGCACCTCATCTCGTAGGGTCATTGGAACCATGGTGTATCCTATGAAGAGGATGTCGTGCTCCCCAACATCAAAAAATCCTTCAAGAGCCTATCCTGAAAATATCTGAGCATGTCGGGTCTCACAGTCAACGTCCCCAATATGTTCCTTCCAAACGTTGTTTAAAAAAGTGGGGGAGTGACTGTAATATACTAGAGGTAAGCATCCACATCACTATCCATATAGTATAATTGTTACCTGACTAGCTGCTATGTCGCGTCACTCTATAATTGTCACCCATACCACATACTGAGTGCATCTTCTACTACATTTCCCATTCGTGGAGTGTAGAACATATCAAAGTCACAATCATGGAGGAAATCTATCCATCTCCATTGTCTCAAGATTAGGTCCTTCTATGAGAATATGTACCTGATAGTATTGTGATTAGATTAGAGAGTACACCATTCACCCAACTATATTATCAGCTCCCTAAGCTTCATAGGAGCCATCCGATATGCATTTGTAGATATTGGTGTTGTCCTTGTGTACAAGATAATGAAAAAGTCCCTCTCCCAATAGGGAGGTAATCCTTGAAACATCTTTTGAACAGATGTTCCCGAACTCTACCACTACTGTTGGGAACTGAAAACTCAAAACACCAGCTTCCATGAGGGTAAGGCAGGCAGAATCAAGAGTGATTGGTTGCACCCTCCAATGCATGAGTGTATCCTATGCTGCCTAGGTTTCCTTTTTCGTCGACCAAGGAAAACGTCATTTCAACATGGTAGATATACCACATCCTTTTCCCTAAAATACTTAATCTAACCATGATCTTTGGATGACCAGTCCATACAAATACTAATGTTGTAAGGCCTTGACACTACCAAAAAGAGGATCCAACCAAAAATCTCACCTCAAGGTTTAGATAACACTATCGGTGTAAGTGTGACTATCGAGTCTCCTTTAATAGGTATCTCCAGACAAAAGGGTCAAGTAAACAGTTTAACCGAAACTCTAGGACTTGAAAAAGATTCTTGATAAGAAGTAATGATTAGTATATATGTCTATTATTTAAGGAAGATAGTATTAGAAACAGACCGTACCTCGAATCATTCATGGAGCCCTTAGGTCACACTATTTAACCATATGCATCTACACCATTACCCTGTCCTCCATCTTCATGTGCCTGGTGGGTACCACTCTGGGATGGTGGTTGTAACATCTTTAAATGTATACCACCTCAAGTTGTTCTACTAGCTCATCTTCCATGTCTTCTACCCTCCAGATTCATCTTTTCCTATCACTTCCTCTTCCCGAAACATTTTACACTTCTAGGTATCTGAGGATGATATTGTTTTCCTTCTATCCCACTACTGACATTCACTGGCTACATCTACTCAGCCAAAGAATTTTCAACCATAATGGTACCCTCTAGCACCCTAACATTAGTAGGAATGCACAGAGGAATAGTGCTAGCTTGGATTTCCTTAAACATATCTCACTCAGAGGTCCAAACATTGAAGCACTAGTCATATCATATTCATTATGTACCTCAAATGGTCAGTACACCTTGATTAATACTCAATTAATGACATGTCATCCACTATAAATAGTAGAAGATCTTGGGAACAAAAACCCCTTAGATTTTCATGGAAAGATACCCCCTTCACCGAGGAAGGTTCTCAAGATCTTTCCACAGAAAAAGTAAACTCGTCATAATATAGGGGTAATCTAAACCCTGCCATCACCTTGAGGAGCCATATAGAATGCTTACTTCCAGGACCACAATCTGATCTAACGGTGCCCTGGCTTGATGGAAACTCAGTCACCATCTCAAGACTATCCTTAGATGCCTATGAGTCGGGCTCTCCTAGAAAACTGAGGGGTATCTGACACTAGAACTCATGTAAGTAATTGAGACTATATGTGTCCTCTACCGGTAGCGCCTGTAGAGACTGCAGACCAACGGGCAATGGTATCACTGGGACACCACCTAAAGGTACCATATCATGCAATGATCCTTTTTCTGAAGCCTCATCACACGATGGATCATCCTCATGGTGACAGATTGGAATCCTGGATGGCAGTTTTTATGGAAGAATCTTGAAAGAGAATCATGATGAACCATAGTTAATAAGTTATACATAGTGGTCTGACTCAAAGAGATCAAAAAGAAAACAAAATTTTCAAAACACACACTACTATTGTTTTTGTGTACCCATTCGGAAATCAGAATTCAGGGTCTTGGTTTATGGATAAGTTGATCACCGCACCAACAATGGACTCTCTGGGATGAAACCTGAAATAAAGACACATAACACTATTTCTCAATTGAAAACATAGATTAATTGTTCTTCTGGTTGGAATGACCTCTCTGATACCACTTTGTCCTGACCCATCCGCCGAGGCCCATGGTGTGACTATACCAAGCCCGCCTTCCATAGGTATGGGGTTGTTGACAAGCACCGGAAAGGAATTTCCATAAAATTTAAAGTTATTGAATCAAAGCCTATAAAAACACATACAAGGTACACTATGCACAAGTAAAACACAACAGAAGAAGAAAGGAGAACCATAACTAAAAACCACCACAAAGTGTAAAAGTAAGTACTCAACTAAATGGGCTAGAATACAAGACCAACAGAAATGGAAATAAAACAAAAAGGGAAAACAACTCCTAAGGTTTTCTTCCCAGGATCATACCTTAAGGGTAGGCACAACTAGTCACTATGTCTCTCCTCGCCAACCAGTCACCTCCATACATAGTCATGTCCTAGCTCCTAGAGACTCAATCAAAGTTGTCTGCCATTTGCACAAGAAATAACAAGGTGTGGTCGAAGCCCGTGTATGGTTGACTATATCAATACCTAGTAGGGACACCGAGAACCCCGAAGGTCTCTCAGAATTTCAAAAATAAAAAACAACAAAGCATGATCTCAATCACAATGAAAAAAAGAAAAAGACATCTCACAATACGTATAAAACGTAGAGGTTTGGAATAAATATGATTCGTCTTATGCTATATCATTTTATTCTATTATGAAGTTCTACAACCAAACCATGATGAATTTGTTCCATTTTCGATCCACACGGGGTCGTATGTCACTGATCCACTATAGATCACTCTAAGGATTGTCCTTGTCATGTCATGCACTGCTGATCCACACAGTGTCTCTATGATGCTGATCCACACAGGGTTGCGATGATGTTGATCAACACAGGATCGCTATGATTCTTATCCAGAAAAGGTCACTATGATGCTGATCTATACAGGGTCACTCTCCAATTGATTCCCTGCCCCATGTTTCCCTGCACTCGATGCACTTGAGTTCTTCAGAATCTACTCATTAAGATATCAGTCATACCTCAACTACCACGAAGTTCCACAAAGGAGTAACCCAATGATCTGTCATTTCATAAGGGTTCCAACTCAACTGATGACACGTCAAACAGATGCATGGTACGTAAGTTATAGGAATTTTAGTGCTGAGGGCCCGATTGGATTTAGGTACGATCCAACACGACTAAAATCCAACATTCTCCAAAAGTGATGTGGAGTATCTAAAAAGTACCACCTCATCCTAAGGGTTCTAGAACCACTGACGGTTCATCAAACAGACATCTATTTTAAATGTTACTCCCAATTAAACATAACTAGGTCGAAATGGGTCCATGTCCGGACTAACCCGACCCAGCCCGTTGTGCCCGGCCTAAAGGGTCTAGGATCGGGTTCGTACAGAGGCATGGTCTGGTTTGTTGGATTTAGGTTCAATCCGCCCCATTGGGCCATGGAATCTCTCGGCCCACTGGCCATGTGCCGGGGTTCCACTTCCCTCCCGAACGTCGAAATCCGTTCAGGCTTTCAAGGTTGTGATCCCAGTTGGTGTTGCATCTTCTGGCCAGTCCTGCTGAACCAGTCATGCGATGGACCTGTGGATCACGGGTACAACCTCCACCACATCACGATGTCGTAGCCTTCCTCCAAAGCATGCCACCATAGTGCACCACCCAAATCAACAGCAGCGCCAAACAACGCCACACTCCCCTGGTTGGTCCGCTTGGATCGGTTGGCAACGGACCTATGGGCACGAGTCCGCCATCAATTATCGCTCAAATCTGTAGCCATCCACCACCGCTCAATGATGCAGTCTTCCACCATGAAATCCCACCTTGATTCAATGCATCTTAAAAAGGTTGGTCGCCCCCTTTTCCACTGTGACACCGTTGGATAACACCGTTCCTTCGTGGCCTATGGAAACCGACCACCACCTTCCTTGGTCGCCAAAGCCACCATGTCGGCTTAGCCTCTATAGGTCACTGGTGAAGCTTCTATGGTCTGATTTTATTCACGTCTGCACTTATGGCCCTCCCGGTATGGCGCCTATGCTACGCGAACCTTGGTTCCACCGTGACACCAAATCTTCCGATTGTCCGGGAAGAACGCCACCACAACCGATTTCGGTAGAGGGTCCATGCCTTGTTCATTTGGCATAGGCCCTCCGTGTTTTCATAACAACATGGGATTTATATTTTAAATATAATATTACACATAATGAATACCCCAAAATATCCTTCCACATTAAAGAAAGAAACACAAACTACCCGTTGGATAGTTGATCCATGTTCATCATAATATTCAAGACTAGGGAAAAGGTGAGAAATCAAGCATTAACCCCTACCTCTAGCATGATAGAAGCCATTGTAGACAAGGAGGGATCTTCCACGTCTGAGGGTGTTGCAGATGAAGGATAAGGTTCACGTCCATCCATGATTGTCATGGAATCCTCCAATGGTTATCGAAGCCCTGTTCTAGGTTAGTGGAAGACCCTGTGGAACATCATTAGAAGTCCCTCTCTTGAGTCCAGAAACCCATGCTCGAGCTTTGTTTAAATAGACATGATGAACCAACCAATTTTCATAACATTAACATGGTTCATTAACGAACCACATTTAGTGTTCCATTAAAACAACAAATGTCGATGTTACGCAATCCAAGGGTCAAGTCGTGAATGACCTATTAAGTCCATGGTCCTGCCACGGCGCTCAATAGTTACAAAAGGAAATAAAATAACTCATAGAGTTATTTTATTATTTATTTATAATGTCTAAAAATTAAATTTTTCATCTGAATCTTGTCGGTCGATGATAGGCCTCACCTAAGCGGATCCTAGTGCTGGAAATTCAATGGTTCTATCAGATTTGTAATCTGAGCATTGCATCAAATGATAGAAATCGCCAGTCACCCATTTATTGAACGTACCTTAAAAAAGGTAAAAAAATTATTTACAATAACCCCTGACCTATGTCAATCAAGGTTAGGCTTTGAGTAGGGGGGAAACGACCTCAAGATCTCAATAGTACTATTGGATTTCCAATCCTAGTTATCATTTAGAAGTTATATAATTTATCAACAAAATGATTATCAATTAATTATTTTATTTACGGCCAAAAACTAACATTCATTATTGTCCCATTCTGGCCAATGTTAGGATCTATCTAAGGGAATAATACCCTCAAGAGTTCAATTATATTCTTGTATTTTTAATCCGAGTCTCCGTTCATGAGTTATAAGCATTTGAAAAATAAAATAATTTTACTTATTTATTTTATTTATAGTTATCCAATTTTGGGGTTTTCTGACAAGAGGCCTACACTGACTAAACATAAGTCGTGCCTATGGTAAACCCATCATCTCAAACACAATTGTTCCCTTAGATTTATGATTAAGGGACCCGTTTAATAGTTATTCCACTTTTTTAGGAAAACCACTCGTATGCGCTATTTGAATCTTAACATTTTTTGACGTATCATTCCAGGTACTCTAGGACATAGAATTACATGCCGTCAATTTTTTATTCCTTGTAATAATTCTATATAATTTAAAAAATTATACAGAATTTCAAGGACATTACAAAATATCCTTGTTTTTATATCATTATTTGGTAAAGGACCACATAATTTAGTGGGGCTACTAATCTAATTACAGTCATTCAATGGATTATGTCTTGGGAGAAGATATTTATGGACATGGAATGATGTGGAAAGGAAAAGATTACAATTATGGACTATTTTCTCCATGGTTATGACGATAAACGGTGGAATCTGATCTAGAATAAAAGAGATGAAGATAATGTTGACCTCATGGAATAAAGAACATTTATGGGGAAATTATTTAATAAATACTTACCTCATAGTCAACAAATAGATATGAAGAAGAAGATCCTAAACATAATGAAAAAAAAGAAGAGTGTATTGCTATTTATAATGCTACCTTTAACAGGTTAGAAAGGAATGCAATAGATTTCCTACAGAACAATGAATCTAATATTTATCATTTCTTTTAAGGACTTATGCCAATCCTCTGAAGGGCTTTGGTGTCAAAAACCTTTTCTCCATATGTTAAAATAGTTTTATGTGCTATAATGATAGAGAACAAATTATCCAATTTATATGGATTAATAGAGAAGAAAGATATGAACATAATGGAATATAAAATGATAGATAAAAGGACAAAGAGAAATAAGGATTTTCCCACATGTGATGAATATAGAAAGAATAACCTAGGAAGGTTCTTGAATGGACTGGGTGTTTTTTATATGTGTGGAGAAAAGGGTCACTAAGAAAAAGAATTCAGTGCAAAGAAGGTAAATACTTCTATTCTTTGTTACAAATGAATGGATATGGGGAACTATGCAATTGTATTCCTCAAGAATCAATGGAATATACCTTTGAAGAAGCTAAGGGATAAAGGTTAGGTGTAGGTTATTAACATAACTGATGTGGAAATATTAATGTGCTTATATATTATGATATCATAAATATGTTGTAAAATTACATTATTTTGTATGTTCTCATTATATGATTTATGAAATATATCATGAATTTAATGCAGAAAATTTTTATTAAAAATTTAAGATCATATACTGATTGGTACTAAGAATAGTCTTTCAATAGAAAGTTAAACTATTTAGAAACACATGATTTATGTAGGTAAATCCATTAACATTTTCTTGATGTGAAGATAAGGATGAATAAATTATATATTTTTACAAGTTATAACTACCATGGAATTTATTAATTTCATTGAAAAGTGGTCTATAATTTTTTTTGATTTATGGAACATTCCCAATAACATGTGTCTTACATAAGGATTAAGGAAGAATTAATGTTTTTGATAAGTTTTTTTGTGATTAGAGTTATTACCATATTTCAAGAAGATATATGAAGAAGTTATTCACATATTATGGATGTGAAAATTTAGAGCTTCTTCATGTTGGTTAAAGTAAAATTCTACGTTCATTTTGAAAATTCAGTGACCATCTTTCTAAAGTGTTGTATCATAATATTTTGGAATAGTTAACTATTTATACAATGTTTTATTATTAAGATTAAATTTTCTTTTATATATTGATATATTACATCAATATAAGATGAATATTGTTTTAAGAGATGATGTATAAATAGTTTGAGGCATGACCAAAGGATAAGATTGGGATTTTAGAAATATACCAAATAAGTATATTTATTTATATTCTTAGAGAGTGAAAGAATTCATCATAAATGATCTTCAAACCAAATATGTTGTCATAGTAAATTTGTTTTTGATGAATAAAATGGACCCTTAGAGCATCATATATTTATGGCCTTGTGATCAATAAATATCTCCTAAACATGTTATGTAACACTTTCCATCAAAACAATATTGTTATATTTTTCTTTTTTATCCATGTTTCTATTTTCCACCTATGTCTTCCTACTAGGGAACCAAGTTATGTTACCACTGTACTCTACTTTATCTCTAATTAAGAAGATGTTTAATTAACTCTATTTATGATGTGGGGTTTTTCAATAGTTGTTTATTTTGGAATATCAATCACATAATTACTAATATCACGTTTAAATTTAGAGGATTCAATCTAATTAGGGGGGAAAATATAACAAAAAAATATTATAAAGTAAGAACAATTTATTTGATAGATTATATCACATGCATCACCTACTCCAAGAGACTTTAAAATATATTTACTATTTTAAATATATTTAATCTAGGATATATCTTTCGATGGACATTTTAATGACATAGCATACGTCACACACAATAATTTTTTTCTTCAAATTGATTTGATTATATGCTACATTGAGGGTGTTGAGAAGGTCTCTTAGTGCAAGTCTCGGTGGCTGATGTTGAATGAAGGTGGGATTCTTGGTCATAGGGTGACACCACATTTGTGTGCGGGTTGGAGACTGTTTCCACTTATGAATTCCAGATATAGAGGGATTAGTTGGATTAGTGGAAGGGGGATGAATGTGAGAAATGTACATGTGTGTAGATCTATTTGGGCTTCTCGATAGATATTAGTGTTCCAAACTAGATCTGATCCCATCATCGTTGTTCAGGTTTGATCGGTGGGGATCTTGTGAGTTCGAGGATATGGTCTTCGTGTGTGTGGTCTACAAGACAATGGAGGGTAACTTCAGGACACATGGTTTACAATTTTCCTTCGACATGGAGTGGTGAAATTGGTGGAAACTAGAAGGAAGGAGAGACATCTGGGTCAAATGACTGGTCTTGGCCGGCAGTGTGACAGTGAAAAATGGTGTGGTAGTTTGGCTAAGCGGACGACGGTAAAAAAGTGGACATGCGGTGCTGCCAGGTGGACAGGTGGTGCAAGATTCTACGAATCTAGTGTTTTCCATTGTAAATCAGGCCTTATTTTTGGTCAATTGTAATATTTTAATAGGTTTTATTATAATTTACTTTGTGTCAATGGGCTTTTGGGCCATTCAAATCTATAGTTGTCTACCTCTAGACCATTCAGATAGTAATGAGCTCTCCCTTAACCTAGTCTAAAAGGGGTTTCTATTTATTTTTATTTCTCTTTGTAATAAAGGGGAAGGTCCTCATCCTATTTCAGTAACTTAATAAATTCAATGGTTTACCTAAATAAAAAATGAATTAAATGGTTACAAATTAATTCTAAATGAATGTAGAAACCGATTCAAAATTAAGAAATTTTTTTTTCTATCCTCACAAAATTATTTGTCTTTATTAAAATAATTTAATTAAATTTATTGATTGAAATTAAAGTGATATATATATATATATATATATATATATTATTTTAACCAAATATTATTTCCATTCATCCAAAATATTTCATAGGCTTAAGTTAAAAACAATTGCAATTTTATACTTAAAATACTATATTTTAATTAAGGTCTTTTACCTTCTTTTAATGGAAAAACTAATTTTAATACAATTTTTTTACATTTATGGATAATATATTTCAAAAAAAATCATCATTTAATTTTATACATAAAAATTGGCTTATGTTAAAATTTTCTTTTTTTCTGTGAAGTTTCATTTTGTAATGAATAAAGAAAAATACTTAATTTTTTTTCAAAACAAATTTTTATCATATTTATTTATAAGGTTCAATTATAATTATAAATTTTTTTAATGTATAATTAGATAATATTTATTTTAACTAATACAATTTATTTTATTTGAAACAATTTCACTATGAAGTTGACTATAAAAACATAGCGAACTGTAGAACATTTTTACATTAAAAACATTTATTGTCATCCAATATGTGGGGATGAAATTATATAAATATCTACTACATATATGGTTGGAATCAGTAAAAATATATTAATTTTTTTTTATAATCATAATTTCTAATTTATAATTAGTTCAAATAGTTTTTGACGAAAAATATTTATGAATGTAAATAAAATTAATTACACCCATTAAGGTAAAACTAAATGTAACAAAGGAATAACCATTATTTTTAAGGGAAAAATGATCTATACACATGTAAAAACTCAATTTTATGTAAATATTTTTTCCAATACATCAATTAGGAAATATAATGTTCCATTTTGACACTTTTTCAATAAGTAATACTTGGGGAACACACAATTATTTTAAAAAATACCATGTGTGTCCTTTCACTCCACTATAAACATTTGTCCTCTATGCCAATACCTCAAACCACTCAAGGCACATTGGATTGAAAGAACTCTAACCTACTAAATCCTAAAAATCCCTCCCCTCATCCTCAAATCCTACCCTTGTGAAGAAAGAAATTCAAGGTATCCCTTTGGTGAAAACCAAAATGAATTACTGAAATAAAAGTTAACAAACTTCCACAACATTTATATTTTTATTTCCATTACACACTCCCTAAACTCTTATTATTCAATTCTTATATAAAAAACCTATATCATAAAAATAATATGATATTTTATTGTTAAGGGTTCAACCTAAACTTACACACACCCTATCTAAGAGGGAACCGACATACTTTTTATGTTAACAGTGAACTACCACCTCAAGAAATAATGATTGTTCGTTATTCCTTTATATCCTCTCATAGTGGTAATTATGATGGAAAAACTATTTATATAAAATATTTATAATGTATTTATGTTTATATAATTCTGTCATATCTCATAACTCTATACATTCCTTATTGTGTAAATATGATAACATCGTTTATGGAAGTGTGGTCTACCGGCCCCACAAAGTGATGTGATTCATTAATAGTATACATAGAATGTATTAAATATGTTATTAATATTCCTATATATAATATAATACATATATATTATAGTAGAATTATAATGTTCAGTTTTATAATTTAAAATTCATTATTTCAATACGATAATGAAAGGAATGTAATGTTCATAGGTTTGTACGTCCTACCGTCTCCCAGAATTATGCATTTCATTTCTTATCTCCAAACATTATGGATTGTAATAAATACATATTTAATTAATATATATGATACCAAAGTAATGGTTTAAATTCTTTATATGATTAAATCAAAATCTAATTAATAGGAACAACAAATTTAATATCAAAACTTACTTGGGAAAAATAAGTTATTAACACCTGAATCAACTAAAATAATTAAAGAGTGCTAACAAACAGGGAATAAAATATTTTAAAAAGATAATATAGTATAATATAAACTTGATTATTGTTATTTAATAAGTTATTAACATATTTTAAACCACTATATATGAGTATTAATACTAAAAAACAAAAATTAAACTTAATGTTGGGATTCCATAACAATTTACATTCCATTGAGACTTATTTGTTATTATGTACAAATTCTCATTTATATAGTGTATATAAAAAAATTTGACATTTAATATCATTAATATACTTATTATAATGATATTATATGTTACATTTAATTTCATACCTTCATGGGTTTTATCATTTAATTATTTCAATGTGGTGTGGAACACTTTCGAATGTTTAAAACTTATTCTCCTCAAGAATGTTCTTAATTATTATCTTTGAAATCTAACATTCATTTTTTATTGTTAACTTTATATTTAAATAATCACTTTATAATAATTATTTTTCACTCATAATATTCTTGAGTATCCATATACTCATACAATGGGTATTAGTATTTCCTAAACCATATACCATTTTACATACGATGTCTACTTTGATAGTCATTCCATTATTTCGGTAAATATTGATAATTCCATATTCATTATAAAATATGAATATTTGATAAGTCGTAATATTTATTTCAATTATTAAATATTAGTAATGAATTTCACTTGTAATTATGGGAGGTTTTCGAACATTATATAGCTCCTCGATGCATCAATAAGTTCTCATGAGACAAATAGGTTGGCCAAATTAAATCGGTTTATATCTGTAGTTTAAAACCATCTTATAAATGGTCATTAAGGTATAAGTTTTCAAGTGACATAGAAATAAAATAAAATAATTATTCATTTCATTAATAGACAGTTTAGTAAATATTCATCCATGAAATTTTGCATCAATATATTTATAGATACCTTTCATTCTTAGTTTATTGATTAAATAGAATGTGTTTCTGTTTTTCACCTTTCTATATTGAGCATTACTAATCTTTTTATTTTAATGGAATGTGTTATCACTCATTTACCATTCCATTTTGATTTATTATCATCAATTCGTTATTAATTCTAATTTACTTACCCTTACCAATCATTTGAGATCACCCTTGTTATATTTTCTTTCATGAGGTTATGAAAAAGAAATTGTTGAATAAGAATTCGTAGATGTAATTTATTTCAATTTATTATTAATCATATTTTTAATTCCTAATTTCGAATTTATTATGGGTATCATGTATGTAATATTGATTTTTTATTCTACTATACTGATTGGTCCTTCGAGATTTTAATCCTTGAAATCATGATAATGTAATAAACTAATTCACCGACACTAGGCTTCTAGGGTCGGGATGTTACAATAATTTTATTTATAGTTGTTTTAGAAAAAATATTTAATAAATTTAACTTCATTTTTTAATTCTTCATGTCAAAAAATATCATAGGATTATTTTTTTCATGTATTTTATAAAAATATTTATTTACTAATGAATAGTGAAAAATCCGGGTTTTTATTGAAAATTGTATTTTATTTTAATGTATTTAAAATGTAAAATTATATTTTTTATTTATTTTAAAATTTAATTAGTCACTTTATATTTACAATAATCCATATTTTGTTTTTAATGGATTTCATACTGGAATTTTGTATAGAAACATTTTATATTTAAAAAGGTGATTTTTCTTAGAAACTATTTCTTGATATGTTTTTTCTAGTTTAATATTAATTAATATTATGAAACATTCATGTTTTGAATTTTAAAAAATGGATTAAAATTTTTTAATTTTTTGATCAAATTTATTATATTGGTCAATTTTTTTGGATAATATGAATTGAAAAATTCGTAATTTTATTACCCTGATAAAGGGTGAATTGGAAAATTTAGGTTAAAATATAAAATGTTAAGAACCATAAGATGACCCAAAAACATAACTAATTCTAATTAGATGAGTATATTTAGAAAATAATCATCTAGGGGGTCTAATTTAAGACCTTTTGGTGCCACATGGATTTGATTATGACCATTATGGTGTTTTATTTAAAGAAATGTCAAACATGTCACAAACTTATTTTTAACAAGTGTAATATTTTTAATATGCTATTATATATTGGACATGTTATACTATAAATATAATTTTTAAATATAATTAATTTTTATTTATCATTGTAATTGATATTTTATTTTTAAATAAGAAATAATTAACTTATATGCTTACAAAATGCTCATGTAATAATCATTTAAATAATGGAAAAATAAAATAAATGATATTAAAAATATTAAATGTCATATATTTTGAGATAAATAATTTGATTCAAAAAAATTATAGATTACCATGATGTTTTAGTTATAAAATATTTTGTTTTCATATTCGAAGTGTTATCTAGCTATTTTTTATTTCCATGTATAAATAGTTCTAAAAAATAACATTATAAATATTTTATAGTAAATAATATTTTATTAAATGGTATAAAGTCCCTAAAAATGATAAATTTAGAATTTTGATTATTTTGAGGATGAAAATATCATCCATTATCCATTTATGGTCCATCTTTCATTTTATGATTACTATATTTTCCCACAATGAGTAAAAATAAATATAGTAATAATAAGAGTTAAAGAGGTTAAAACAAAAAATATAATGGTATAAATATAGTGAAAACATATCTATTTTTAATTATATGTGTTAATTTAGACCCATACTCGTCATATATTTGAGATAAGTTAGTTTGGGTACATTTTTAATGACAGTTTAATTTATATAAATTTATTATTATGAGAAATAGCACAAGTTCCCTTCCCCTCTCTTATAAAAGGGAACCTACATTCATATTTATTCACATATAAAAAAATTTGTGTAATTTCTAGGAAATTCCATATATGTTTTTTATATATAAAATTATTTTGAGACCAAAAAATATGACGGCGCGCGATTCTGAGGCCCAGAGTGCCCGGAATGATCCATCAAAGTTTTTTTAAGCTTTAATTAGTGCACATAAGCAGTTTTCTTGAAAATGTGGAATAAATCTTAAACGGTTACATGAATCAGAAATCTGAGCGCACCATTGTGCTCAGGATGGAAGGTTTACCCTAGGCATGACTTAAGTTTAGTTGGCACGTGCCTCCTATGAGAAAACCTAAAAATGGCATAACCGTAAATAAAATAATTAAATAAAGTTATTTTATTTTTCAAATGTTTATAACTCAAGAACAGTAACTTAGATAAAAAATCTGAAACCACTGGTTTACTCATGAGGGTATGCTTTCTTTAGGAAGATACTAACTTTTTTTTTGTGGTCCAGTAGAAAATATTATTTTTTTGTTGTAAATAAAATAATTAATTGACAATTAATTTATTTTAAAATCATTAACTTCAAAATGGTAACTCGAATTGGAAATACGAGGGTACCATTGGGTTAGTTGGGGCATGTTTCACTTATGGAAAGCCTAAACTTGACCGGCGTGGGTCGAGGGTGACTGTTAATAATTTCCTGAACTTTTTTTTGGGTACGTTCAGTAAACGCATGAACGGTGTTCTCTAACATTTGAACCGGTGCTCGAAATTGAAATATGAGGAAACCGTTGAACTCACAATGCCACGTTTTTCTTAATGGAGGCTTCACATTTACCATAGTAGGTTTGGATAAAAAGTTAGGTTTTTGGACTTTTTTATGGAAATAAAAGAAAATAATTTTATTATTTTATTTTTGTTTCTATCATAACCTCCAACGGAAAAACTATGGTGGGACCAATGATGTGTCATGAAATTAAATGGATTGACCCATCAATCCTAGAAACTGCTTTGTTGGAGAATTTGGAAAGCATCCTAATAAATATACACCAATTAATTCATGACACTTTTAGACACCCCCTCCCCTATTTGTATGGAGTATAGGGAGAAGTGTCGGCACATCTTTCCTAAGCAATGAAGTGCAGAAGGAGTGTCATGACATTGAGCCCTTGGAAGACGAAGCCATTTCCGACGAGTGGTGGTGATCGACACCGAAACCCCGAATGAGGATCGGTGATCAAGTGACGTCATTGGAGGCTGTTGTGGGAACGGGGAACACTGACACACTTCCTCAACTGTGTGCCTTTCTCCATCGTTCAAAAGGTAGGGGTTTTAAATGGATTTATGATAAAATCTCTTTTTCTATTCTTCATATTTTGGATTCACAGTGATGATGGTTAAAAAAACATGGCTATCATCTCACACAGATACCTTACCAGTTTTTCTTTGTTCTTCGCGCATTCTTCGTACATTTTCGACGCCAATAAATTAATGACGTTGGAAACACAATGTTATACTATGCACGACATATGGACATGGAGCCCTCGACCTGAGGATTGTGAATATGAGAACGACATAATTTTCAAGATTATAAAGAAGAAGGGATGAATTGTGGAAGAAGGCAGCGGTCGGCACCTGGCCGACTGTGAGGAAGGTGGGGCGGTGCACGTTCGCGCCGCCAGTTATGTAGGAGGTCGCCGCCCATCTGCCACGGTGAAACAGTGTGGTGGTCGGCATCCAACTAGCCATGTGTCAAAGTAGCGGCGTGCATCCACCCAACTGGTGTAGTAGGAGGTTGCGGCCCCTGGGCTGCAGTAGAGGCCGAAGGGCAACCGACACCCGGCCTTCCACTGAGGACAGCGACACCGTCGGGCCGTTGGGAGGAGGAGGACCGGACGTTGAACCAGCCGACCATGGTGCACCAAGTTGGACCCACTCTGATGGTTCACGCTTTCAAAAACTGAATGGTCTGTTATACCTTTTGGGTGACCTGGGAGGCACCTCCTTCCCAGGCATCGGCTGGGGCAGAACCCGCCACACAGTGGAACACCTGACCGCGGGTCGCGCCACCGGGCCACCCCAGTGGGCCGCACCCCCGGGCCGCACCCAGTGGGCCATGCCCAGCGGGCCAGGCTGGACCCGGACCGGGAGGGACCACGCGAACCAGGTCGGGTCGGACTAGGCCAGGTCGGCCCAGACCCGGGCCCATTAAAGACTCATATACACCTTTCTGGCCATATCTTGAGAACCGGGTTTCCATTTGATGAACCATCTAGGACACCAGAATCTATATATTGAGGCGGTCCTTCTTGTATAATCCATGTGAGTTTTGGATAATGTTGGAGTACGGCTTTGTTGGATCAAACCCCGAATCTAACCGGACCCTCGGAGTAGAATCCCTAATAACTTACAGTCTGGGAATCCGATTGACGTGTTGTTTGTTGCATTGTGTCCCTTTTGACATGACAGACTATTGGAATACATCTCTATGGGACTTCATGGCAGTCGATGTATGAACGATATATTGAGGTACATATTCTATGGAACTCGAGCACATAGGGTGTGAGGAATCCAGTGGCTGGCAGTGAGGCGGAGGTTGACGATGGATAATACGATGGTTAGATACCTATCATCTCTGGGTGGGTCGGATCCTGTGTGGATAATTGTGGGGGTTAGTACATATCGATCATGTGTGGGTCAGTGCTCAATGATCTTGTGTGGTTCAGCACATACTGATCGTATGTTGGTTAAATCATGTGTGGGTCAATGCTCAGCGATCCTATGTGGGTTAGCGCATACCAATCCTGTGTGTGTCATCATTCAGTGATCCTATGTGGGTCAGCGCATACCGATCCTGTGTGGGTTAGATCCTGTCTGGGTCATTGTGGGGGTTAGTACCTATCGATCCTATCTGGGTCAGACTCTGTATAATCAGCAGCAATGAGTGTTGATAGAATAAGATAATCTGGCATCAAGAATAATCATCTTTATTTCAATACTTCACTGAAAACCTAGTTTGAGCTGGGTCTCTATTTTAACAATTTCTTTTACCTGTGTGGTACTATTACCTTTGTGGTACTATATTTTTGGTGATACCTATTTGGTAATTTTACATTCATGGAACTATCTTCGTGGTGATACCTTTGTGGTATTTTTTTCCTTTGTGGTACTATCTTCGTGGTGATACATGTGTGGTACTTTTACCTTTGTGGAACTATCTTCATGGTGATACTTGTGTGGTACTTATATATTGGTGGTGTTATCTATGTTTTACTTTTACCATCGTGGTGTTACCATTGTGGTATACTTACCTCATGTATGATATGAGTATATTTTGATAACTTAGGTATATGTATGGGCATATAAATAAGTAGAGTTGATGTATTGCTTTGTAGTTTTTCCTTTGTGGAATTTTAGGAGACCTACGGAGTCTCGGGGTCCCTACTGAGTATCGTTATACTCACCCCTACATGAGCTTTGCCCGTGCCTTGTTATGTCTTTTGCAGATGACGTATGACATTGATTGAGGCTGAGGGATCCAGGACTGGATGTTGCTTAGAGGTGGACCATTTGGTGTGATACAACGTAGGGACTACTGATAGTGAGTTTTACCTACTCTTTAGGTAGGATCTGGGGTGGTCCCTTAGGTGTGACATGACACAGGGACTACTGATCGTGAGTTATACCTACCCTTCAGGTAAGATCTGTGGTGGACAATCCAGTAGGTGCTTCTAACCATTTCAACTATTTTTGAACTTTTCAGTTGTACTCGTACTCTTCCAGTTGGGCTTGTATTCTGTACCCTTTAATTTCAGCACACTTTTTCTAAAGAAGTTTACATCACGGTTGCTTCTTGTTGTGTTCTTGGACCATGTGTTAGTACAGGTTTAAAGGACATGCCTTCCCATTTAGGGAATATTCCATTCGGTGTTAGTCTCCAGCCCCTGGCCTATGGAAGGCGGGCATGGGGTAGTCACTGCACGTGCCCCGGGGTATGGGTCGTGACAAATTGGTATCAGAGGATTTTGGTTCTACTGAAGAACTAGGACTCTGATATTTTCTATGAAGCAATATTGTCATGTGCTATGAGTGTGGTTTTCAGTTCGGGGAGTCCAATGTTGGTGCGGCGGCTGACATAACCATACACTAGGACCCTGAATTCTAATTTTAGAGTCAGATCACAAAAACACTGATTGTGTGTTTTTTTTTAAGTTTTTTTTTTGATTTGTTTGGAGTCAGCTCCCCAGGTATAACATAATGACTGTGATGCACCTGTTCCTTATCAGGATGTCGCCATGTAGAGAGCCAGCTAGGATTCAGGAGAGAGAGTACATGATGAAGGCCCACAGAGTGATGAGGCTCTAGTGCATGGCCCTCTTACTGTGTTGGCACCTTCGGGTGGTGTACTAGTACCACCACCACCCATTGGGATGCAGTTACCACTAGCTGCACTAGAAAACAGTGCACGCGGACTGAGCACACTGCACAAGTTCCAGCGGCAGAGGCCTCCTAGGTTTCAATGTGATACATATTCTCAGGCAGCTGAGGAATGGATGGAGGATGTGTCTAGAGTTTCCCACTTAATTGGGACACCAGTAGAGAAGATGGTGATCTTAAGTGCTAGTATTTTTAGTGAGTGACCATGAGGATGGTCTGTATAGTGATGAGGCTTTGATACATGGATCGTTGCCTGAGATGGTATCTTCGGGTAGTGTGCCAACTATATCATTGCCCATTGGTCAACAGTTAAAACCAGCAGTACCAGTAGAGGACACATGTAGTATTGGTACCTTACACATGTTTCAGCATCAGATACCCCTCAGGTTCCAAGGCAAGCCCAACATATAGGCGGCTAAGGGATAGATTGAGGAGGTGGATGAGAGTTCCCTAGTGCTTTTACAGCTTCGGCAGGATGACATGTTGGTAGTTGAGTATTTATCGAGGCATACCAACCATTCCTAGGTACTCAATGCATACAATACAGTTTGTGATTCATCGCTCGGAACTCCAAGAGAGGTGATTTTAGGGACATCCGAGCTAGTTTTATTCCTCTATGCATTCTAACTAGTATTAGGGTTCTATAGAGAACCTTTCTGGTTGATTGTCCTTTGGATGTGTGGATACAACTAGTGAATGTTAGCAGTGGGAATACTAGATATAGGCACGAATCTCAGAGACCTGGGTGTGTAAAATGTTTTGGGAAGAGGAAGTGTTAAGGACATATGAATCTATAGGGATACAAATGAGGAAGCAGAGCTAGGATAGCATTATGAGGTGGTGTACATTTACACATGTTACAACCACCAACCCTATGTGGTCCTCGCCAGACGTAGGGACCTGGAAGACATGGGAAATGAGTAGCTCCATGTGGTCAAGGAGTGTGATCCAATGGATCAAGGAATGATTTGAGGTATGGTTTGTGTCTACTACTAACTACCGTATTAATAGAAATAGGTACCAATCATTCCTTCCTTCCACAAGTCTTGTTCAAGACCTAGAGTTTCTGGTTAATCCATTTACATGACCCTTAGGTGTGGATATACCATTGGGAGGAGACTCGATAATCACACATATGCCGACGATGTGATCTGACCCTTGAGGTGAGAGTTTCAGTTGGAACCTCTTTATGGCACCGTCAAGGACGTATGATGTTATTTTGGGTATGGATTGGACATCCACAGATCATACTCAGATTGACTATATTATGAAAAAATTTGCGGCTTACCAACAACATCGGAATGTTGTTTTCCTTGGATGGAAAAAAAGGAGACCCAGGAAGCAAAGGATCAACTCATGCATAGAAGGGTGTAGTCGATCTCTCTTGAGTCGGCCAACCTTACCCTCATGGCAGTAGGAGTTTTTAGTTTTTAGTTCCCAATGGGAGTGGAAGAGTGTGGGGAAATTTTTTCAAAGGATGTTTCTAGGACTAACTCCCTAAAGAGAGAGGGAAATATTGTTTGGCTGGGTACTACATGAGATTTTTACATGAATTCTCAAGGGTAGAGGAACCCTTTTTAGCTTTGTCGAATAAGGAGGCGCCTTTCCTATGGATGGAGAAGTGTTAGCACAGATTTTAGGAGATGAGACAATGTCAATGTTCAAAGTTCATCCAGGACTATGACATTGAGTCAGACTTTACTCTTGGGAAGGGGAACATGATAGTAGACGCATTCAGTAAGAAGTTTGGTTAGCAACTACGGAGTGAGACGTCAGAGCATCTAGTCACACTACAAATATCCTTCATGGATAGAGATGGAGCAGCTTACCTCTTGTCTCTGACTGTCACTCCCCCAAAATTTTAGCGATTTCAGGAGGCATAGCTTGATACGTTGACTACGAGGCCCGACATGCTCATATATCCTCAGGATGGTCTCCTAAAAGATTTTTTGAAGGTGGGGAGCATGCCATCTTTTTTAGAGGATGCACCATGTTACCCGTGATGCTTCGGGAGGAGTCATTGAGGTAGATCCATACATCCCCTTTAATGGTACATCCTGTAGTGGTGAAGATACACCAAGAACTCCAACATCAGTACTGATGGAAAGGTATGAAGGAATTTGTGGAAGAGAGTGTATCATGATTCCTCAATTGTTAGTAAGTGAAAACTACTTAGAGCCGACATAAGTCTTATGCCGGCTGGAGGAGGGAGACCATGTCTTCATACGGGTCTCACCTTGATGAAGTTTTAGGAGATTTGGTCAGGGTGAAATGTTATCTCTGAGGTTCTTCAGGCCATTCTAATTTATCAGTATAGTGGGTGAGGTGGCATACCATCTATCACTTTCCCCACATATACACCAGGTGCATAATGTTTTCCATGTTTCGTAGCTGAGGAGATGCGTGCATGATCCATCACACATTATCGACCATGGAGAGATGGACTTAGATGATGGGGTGACATTTGCAGAGGTTCCAATAGAGATTAAGGACCGACAGGAGTGGGTCCTTCATGGGTGGTCGATACCTCTGGTGCGCATTCGCTGATAGCATGGGAACCTCCAAGAGAGCACATTGGATCAGGAGGCTTAGATCCATGCTCAGTACCCCCATTTGTTTCCTTAGTCTATGTTGTGTATTTCAGGGATTTAAAGCCTTAATATGAAGAGAATATAATGTACTGGAAATTATGTATATTTTTATATATATATGGAATTATTGTGAGATCGTGAAATTTGATGGTGTGTGATTTCGAGGCCCGGAGTGCCTGGAATGATCCGTTGAAATTTTGATAAGCATTAATTTGCACGCATAAGAAGTTTTCCAGAAAAAGTGGAATAACTCTTAAATGGGTACTCAGATCAGAAAACGAGTGCATCGTTGTGCTCAGTATGGCAGTTTTACTCTAGGAGCAACTTATGTTTAGTCGGAACAGGATTCTTGTGAGAAAAACCCGAAATTGGAATAACCATAAATAAAATAATTTAATAAAGTTATTTTATTTTTAAAATGCTTATAACTTATGAACGGTAACTCAGATTAAAAACCCGAGACCACCACTGAACTCATGAGGGGTTTCTTTCTTTAGGAAGATACTAACTTTTTCCGTCGGGGGCCACCAGAGAATGTTAGTTTTTGGCTCTAAATAAAATAATTAAGGGACATTTATTTTGTTGTAATATCCTTAACATATAAATGGTAACTCAGATTGGAAACCTGAGAGTACTGTTGGGTTCATTGAGGTGTTTTTCACTTATGTGGAACCTAACCTTGACCGACACAGTTTGAGGGTGGCTGTTAATAATTTCCTGAACTTTTGTTCAGGTACATTCTATAAACGTGTGAGCGGTGTTTTCTAACTTTTAAATCGGTGCTCAAAATTCAAATTTGTGGACACCATTGAACTCACAGCACTGAGTTTCACTTAAGGGTGGCTTCACTTTGACCACAGCAGGTCTGGAGAAAAATTTAGGTTTTGGGGCTTTTTTATGGAAATAAAATAAAATAATTTTATTATTTTATTTTTGTTTCTATCTTATCCTCAAATGGAAAAACTATGGTGGGACCAATGATGTTTCAAGACATTAAATGGCTTGACTCATCAATTCTAGTAATTGCTTCGTTGGAGAATTTTGGATGCTTCCTAATAAAGTTTCTCCCATTAATTCCCGACACAATTAAACACCCCCTCTATTATTTATATGGAGCTTGGGGAGAGGTGTAGTCACAGTTTCACCAAGCAAAGAATTGGTGAAGGAGTGTCATGATATCGATCCCTTAGAAGACAGAACCAGTTCTGGTTAGTGGTGGAGATTGCCAGAAAAACCCCGAACGGGGATCGACAATCAAGTGACGTCATTGGAGGCTGTTGCGGGAATGTTGAACACTAACCCACTTCCTCAACCACGGGCATTTCTCCATCGTTCACAAGTTAGGGGTTTTAAATTGATTTATGATTAAATCTATTTTTATTATTCTTCATATTCTGGATTCAGAACGACGATGGAAAAATAAACATGGATATCATCCCCCACATATACCTTACCTCTTTTTGTTTGTTATTTGTGCGTTCTTCAACGCAAAATAATTAATGATGCTGGAAACACGAAGTTATGCTAAGCACAAAATATTCAAGCGGATCCATTGACTCGAGGATCATGAATATGTGAATGACATAATTTTCAGGCTTGGAATGAAGCTGTGATGGCTCGTAGAAGATGGTGATGGTCGACACTCGACCAGCTGCAAGGAGGTGGTGAGGCACGCGTCCGTGCCACAGATTGAGAAGGATGTCGTGGCTCATCAACTGAAGATGAACTTGGTGGCGTCCGACATCTGTCCAGCTATGAGGGGGAGTGGCGGCACGGGTCCGCACTAACGGTGGAGCAGGAGGCTGCTGCCGCTCAGCCGCGGTGGAGGCTGAAGGGCAGCCGACACCCGGTCGGCCATGGAGGATAGCGGTGCCATCGAACTGTAGGGAGGAGGAGGACAGGCTGAGGAATCGGCCGACTATGGCTTACTGAGCAGGACCCACTCCGGTGGGTCCCACTTTAAAAAACTGAATGGTCCATTGAACTGTTCAGGTGACTTTGGAGGCACCTTCCTCATGGGTTCCGGATAGGGCGGACCGCACCACACGACGGACAACCCGACCGCGGGCCTCCCCAGCAGGCCATGCCACCGGGTCGTGCCCAGCGGGCTATCCAAGCGGGCCTCACCCTTCGTGGGCCTGGTAGGTTTGGGTCAACCCAAACTGGGTAGGTTCGGCCCATGCTGCGAAGGGCGCATCCCAGCCCAAGTTGGACTGAATCTGGGCCCATTAAGGACCCATATACGCCTTTCTAGCCATATCTTGAGAACCAGGGGTCTGTTTGATGAACCATCTACAGAACTGGAATCCTCGGATCAATATGTTCCTTTTGGTATACTCCACATGAGTTTTGGATAAAGTTGGAGAATGACCGGTTTGGATCGAACCCAGAATCTAACCGAGCCCTCAGAGTGAAAATGCAAATAACTTACAGTCCAGGCGTCCGATTGACATGTCGTCAATTGTATTGTGTCCCCTCTGACAGGACAGACCTTTGGGATACATCTCCAGGGGACTATGTGGTAGTTGAGGTGTGGCAGATATCTCAGGGGATAGATTCTACGGAACTCGAGCGCACCAGGTGAGAGGAATCCAGTGGATGGAAGTGACGCAGAGGTTGGAGACAGAGAATATGAAGGTTAAGAAACTATCAACTCTGGATGGGTCAGATCTAGTGTGATTCACTACGGGGGTTAGTACCTATCGATCGTGTGTGGGTCAGCACATACCGATCCTGTGTGGGTCAGCGCTCAACGATCATGTGTGGGTCAATGCATACCGATCCTGTGTGGGTGAGATCCTGTGTGGGTCAGCACCCAGTAATCCTATGTGGGTCAGTGCATACCGATCCTATGTGGGTCAGATCCTATGTGGGTAATTGTGAGGGTTTGTACCTATCGATCCTGTGTGGGTCAGACTCTGTATAATCTGCAGCAGTACCTCATGACAGAATAAGATGATCTAGCTTTTCTACTAATCATTTATACTTCTAAACTTCACTAAAAACCTTGTTTGAGCTGAGACTTTGTTTGAACTATGCCTTTTACCTGTGTGGTACTTTTACTTTCATGGTAATATCTTCATGGTGATAACTGTGTGGTACTTTTACCTTCGCGGTACTATCTTCATGGTGATAGTTGTGTGGTACTTTTACCTTCATGGTACTATCTTTGTGGTGATACCGTACTTTTAACTTCGTGGTACTATCTTTGTAGTGATACTTGTGTGGTACTTTACCTGTGTGGTACTTCTATCTTCGTGGTGTTAATTGTGTGGTACTTTTAGCTTTGTTGTGATACCTTTTTGGAATACTTCCCTCATGTATGAGATGAGTATATCCCGATAACTTAGGTATATGTAGGGTTATTTACCTATGTAGAGTTGATGTATTGCTTTGCTATTTTTACTTTGTGTAACATCAAGAGACCTACGGAGTCTAAGGGTACCTACTAAGTATATTTATACTCACACATGCAAGGGCTTCGCCTACACCTTATCGTGTCTTGTGTAGAGGACATATGACATTAATTGAGGTTGAGGGATCCAAGACTGGAAGGTTCTCATAGGTGGACCATTTGGTGTGACGTGACGCAAGGACTTCTGATCGTGAGTTGTACCTACCCTTTAGGTAGGATCTGCGGTGGACCATTTGGTGTGATGCGAAACAAGGACTATTGATCTTGAGTTGTACCTAACCTTCAGGTAGGATCTGAGGTGGACGATCTGGGAGATGCTTTTCACCTTTTCAGCTGTTTTGAAATTTTTAGTTGTACTTTTACTCTTCCAGTTGGGCTTGTATTCATGCCCCTTTACATTCAAATCTCTTTTACTATAGTAGTTTACATTATATTTTCTTCTTTTTGTGTTCTCATACCATGTGTTTTATAGGTTTAAAGGAAATGCCTTCCCATTTTGTGAATATGCATTTCGGTCCTAGTCGCCAGCCCTTGGCCTATGGATGGCGGGCTTGGGGTAGTCACGACACCGGCCCTGAGAGACTGGTTGGGAAAATTTGGTTCATATAATACCATTAAAAAGACCATTATTGAATCCATTTAAAAAATTTATGGGTCTTTGTTTTGGAATAAAACCAATATTATAGGAATTGAGGTGTTAAAGGAGGTTTTCCAAAGAGGAGGTATAATTTTTATCTGCATCTTTTAGTATTGTTTGTTCATACACATCCCTAATACCAAATTAATCCATTATAAATATGGTAATTTGAATATAATATGTTTTTTATGTTATTTTAATGACCTATATCCATCTCCTCTTCCATCATATGGGAAACATTACATTCATTCAAGCGTATAGAGGAGTACCACCTCACAAATCGATGTAATTCATTTTCCATCACCATATCTCCAGATTAAATAATGATAGAATTGAAGTGTAAATATGATATAAATGAGATAATTATCAATAATTAAAGAAAATATATCATTTAAATCTTCACCTTTCCATGTATAGAATAATGATAACGTCATTCGTGCATACGTTTGGACTACCACCTCGACGAAGAGATGTGATTCGCTTTTCATCACGACATCACATGGATGATCTGTGTAAGTATATTTTTAGAATAATATGATACATATGATATTATTATCATTATGAGAAGATAAAATAACACCTAACATCTATCAAGGGTGATAATTGAATAAATGAAAATGTTACAAATGTGTATATACATCCTACCATCTCCATGATGGTAATTTTTTTTAATTTATCATAAAAATCCTTCGTAAATGGTTTTAAGAGTATAATTTATTTATTAAATTGATAATTAATTCCAGATTTTTATTCTATAGATAATTTTATAATGACCACTTTTACTATAGTCAACTAACAGAAATCATTTTGGACTTATGAACAAAATATCATCAAAATATCAGTTGTGAACCTAATAACTGAGTAATTGTATTTAAAATAATAAAAAGATATATAAAAGGAATAATAATCATGATAATGTTGCTTAATCGCATATAAAATTAACATAAGTCTATTATTATGTAATATAAAGAACACATGTGAAGAGTTAGACTTAAGGTAAGGGACATCATCCCAACTTCATTTCGTTGAGGAAGTTTTTTATGTTATGAATCAAAATTATTTAATTAAGTCTATATAGAGATCATTTGACATGTTATATCATGAACTTAATAATTATCATGATATTTAAATTTTTTAATGCTATTCTTTCATTAGTATTATAGTTCAAATATTAATTTTATTACTGGAATGGGATGTTCTTTTCAAAATTATTTGTTAAATATTAACTTAGGCCTATTTTTTTATTCTATAACCTTTTTTTCTAAAAAATATTAAAAAAAGTTTTCTTACAATTATCCAATGATTTTTCAAAGTTATTTTCAGCTATATTTTTTTTTCACAAAATATTTTGAATAAATTTCATTTTTTTCTATAATATTTACTTTTTTAATTTTCCAAAAAATAAAGATGGAATGTTTATTTAACTTATACAGAATTAGTAGATTTTACAACAAAAATCAAACATTAATGATATGTATATTTTTTAATATATTGACATTTTCATTTTTAGATATATTTTATTACTCTATATGTACGTAGAATTTCTAAAAACTGTGATGTCAAAATAAAAAGGTTATTTTCCTTTAGAATGTTTTTTAATTCATGCTTCCATGAATTAAATTTTATTCTATAGTTCCTATATGTTTTTTATGATTATGGGTGGTTCTATTATAAATTAATTATGGGTGGCTACATGATAAACCAAGAATGTGTGTTTACATTATTGATTAATGATTGGTGGTTGTATGAGAAACCAAGGACAGGTGGTAACATTTTTTTGTTTAATAAATATGGTATAGAGGTTAACTGTATGGTTGTTCTATATATGATATGGAGTTAACTAATAAAGTTTCTCCTAATAGATAATGGTAATATTTTATGATGGTTATTCCATGATTAACTGTGATGGTCAATTCAAGTGTAGCTATGATGGTTACTCTATGGTAATGTTTGGATGTTAACCTTGAAGGTCCTCTCTTAGTTGTTTTTTTGGTTACTCTAATTATTCTCCAAGTTTACAACATGTTTTATCTGTGTTTTATATGGGTTTTTATTGTTATATTTCACTGAAATTTTTTTTTCATAAATAAATTATTTTATACATATTCTAAATGAATAATTTTCTAATGGAATGTATATTATAGATTTTATTGTTTTTCACTTGGTAAATGGTTTATATATATATTTTTAAATTTACTGAGTTTTTTGTTCTCATCCCAAATTTCTAAAGGACTCTCACAGGCCTTATACATGGGAAGGGGAAAGTAAGAAAATATGTTAAAAGTTGAGAAGTGTTTTCATAAAATGAAAACCTATTTTACTTTAAGTTTCTGTTTAGGAAAAAAATGGATATAAACCCAAAATTCCCAATTTTTAATATATGGTTTTGTTATGTAATACTTATGAACTAATTATAATAAATTATAAGCCTAAAATATATTTTCTAATGAAGGAAGAAGAAATATATCATAATGATACTATATTATGTGATGTTTATGGTCGGTCCTTACAGTTGGTATCAAATGATGGATTTGATAACTTCGGAGATGAGGTTGTTTTTAGGAGCGGTAATATAATGAGTTATGAATACCATCATGGGTGTAAATGTTTCATATTTATCAGAAGTTGAATATATTATACAACCCTTTTAAGGTTTTATGTTGTGTGTGTCTATGATGATTAAAATTATTTTTAGTTGCATTTATGGTACTAAAAATCCTTAGGTTTAGTGTTATGAACTAGACGCAATACATTGGTACCCTAACACATAATCCAATCATGACATTGCCTAATGGGATTTCCCGATCCCAATGGGTTAGTGACTAGCACATGGAATAATATAAGAATTAAGTGAGAAATTTGATTCCATAATCACAACAGATGAAAAAAAGAGAGTTAGTATTATAAACAGAAAACTCCGGAGGGAGAGCAATACCGGAAGTCAATTAGCTATATCGAAACATAAAATTACATCATCAGAGTACCAAAAAGACTATATATAATAGACCACATCCCAATAGACAAAGCATATCATATAAAAAATATCAATAGAAACTACCACCTCCAAGTGGTGATTTACCAATACTTGAACATGGAAAGTTGAAATATTTAAATTCATGAAGGCAAGGGTAGGGTGTGTTCTAAAAGGATAGTAGGGTCTCACCGAGTGTTCTATATATGTTGTAGCACTAATTAACCACATATTTATTTCAATTGTAAATAAAATTATCAAGGATTTACAAGATAATATTTATAGAAAATTAGGTTTTCTATTAAAATTGATGGAGGCATTACAAACATTGACTTAATAAATATTTTAATTAAAATAGTTTATAAAAATAAAAAGGAATATGTAAAAAAAATTGCAATTAATTTTATGCATATTAATTTAAAAAAAATGATAAAAATGTTTATCTTCCCTAAGGTACCATTGTTCTTGGTTTTTGGATCCTCACAGTCTCATATAGTAATAGCGATAAAGTGCACACACATCCCTATGACACTATCCAAAGAGGATAAACCAACATCCAATTTAATATATTATCTTCCAAAAGGTTTATTTTAGATTTGTAAGCCATAAATCCATTTCTAGGGTAATGCCAACCTATTATGTTTTTCCTAAATAACTCATTGACTACCCAAGCTAGCATGTGATCAATATATCAATAAATAATTGGGAAAATATTTTTTTCTTTTTAAAATACAGTCGGCCCATACTCATGTTCAAAATTAATATTTATCTTTAGAGAACCAATGTGAGGTTTCAATATATTAATTCCCTTTTCATGAAAAATCCAAAAAGAGGTTCCTATAAAATCATTTTAATCCATTTTGTCAAAGTTAATTTCATAAACCATTTTCCTAAATCAAAGTCAACAATTTCCAACAAATTCAAATCACACAACAATTATTTGAAATTGGGGGTTTTCCCAAAAATTCACAAAAAATCAATTTATATTCTAATTTACACAAAATTGTATTTAACAATAAAATTAAATGAAATTTAATTTAATTAAATCAAATCAAGGTTAAATCAATCATCTAAACTGACACAGAACTAGCTACATTAGATCATGGGACCACATAACACCATACTCGCAATGGGAAACACCAATAGAGAACATAATCCATGGAGATCCAATAACCAAACCAAGATTCATGATCTAACCTCACCGAGGGTGGCCTCAGCCACGACACTTTGCCTTCTTCCCAAGGTTAAACATCCCAACTCTCTATCCCATTACAGGCCGATCAGTCTCTGTAATTTCCCATACAAAATCCTGGCTTGTCTCATCAACCTAAGACTCGCTACGTGGTTGCCTTCATGGCTCTCTCCTGAGCAACATGGCTTTGTGCGAGGAAGATCTATTCAGGGGGCCATCGCCCTTGCACAGGAGATGGTGAGGGATACCAACCACAAGACTCATGGATCCAACCTCACCATCAAAGTTGACATGAACAAAGCCTATGATCGGATTGAATGGAGCTTTCTCAACAGAGCCTTGGCGACGATGGGGTTCTCGGCAAAGGTGGTGGACAATGTCTTCAGATGCGTGAGCTCTTCTTGGCTGGGAATTTCCTTCATGGGCAAAACTCACGGTTTCTTCAAGGCTACCAGAGGTCTAAGGCAGGGAGACCCTCTCTCCCCAAGCCTGTTCATTCTTGCCCAAGACGTTCTGAGTGCCTCAATCAACAGGAGAATTCTCCAAGGAAACCTACTTCCTTTCCAGAGGAAACATAGCCTCCCTACTATCTCCCACCTTATGTTTGCCGACGATACTATGATTTTCCTTAATGGGGGAAGGAAATCCATCCAATGTTTGATGGAGATTCTGAAGGACTACTGTTTCTGGAGCGGTCAGGTTCTGAGTAAGGAAAAGAGCGAGTTCTTCATCTCCAACCGTAACTCATCTCAGCGTCCAGACTCCCTTAAAAACAGGCTCAACATGCAACTCGGGCGGTTCCCAATGGAATACCTGGGCACTCCCATCTCTTCTGGAAGATTGAGGATCCGTGACTTCGATGGAATCCTCAGCAGGATTTCAGGACGTGTTCTTAACTGGAAGAATCAGTTTCTTTCTTTCGGAGGACGCATTGCTCTGGTTAACAGCGTTCTTTCAGCCATTCCCATTCATGCCTTAGCTTCCTCCAACGTGCCGAAAGGAGTCATCAAAGCAGTGGACGCTGTTCTCTGCAACTTCATCTGGGATGTTAAGTCGGAAGGTAAACGCCACTGGACAAAATGGGAGAGGTTGGCAAGACCCATCTCCGAAGGGGGGATCAACTGTCGCAGCCTCCATTATACTATCGAAGGGGCTCATGCAAAGCTCGCATGGGAGATTCTGGAAGAGCATACTCTTTGGGTTCAATGCATGTCACCTCTGTTCAGGGGTAATGAGGAGGCTAGCCGTGGACCTGCTTCCCCGCTGTGGGCCAAAGTCCAACCTCTGCTTCTTTCATTATCTTCTTGCTCTCGTTGGATTGCTGGTACAGGGGACATTTCCTTCTGAAATAAGAACTGGGAAGGCTCTGTTCTGGCTTTCCCAGGATGTCTGGTGCCTTTGATCTCGTTCAAGGAAGCCCAACGCCATCCCCGTTTCATCAAGGCAGTGCTGAATGCGGACTAACAGGTTGTCTTTGATTCGATCGTGTTGAATTCTGAGAAAGACAGGTGTGTCTTCACTCCTTCATCCTCAGGGGTCTTCAATAACAGAGACTTCCAGAGGTGGAGGGTCCACTCGAGGCCCCTGGATCGATGGAACGGTGTGGTCTGGTGTCGTCATATCCCGACCAAAATGAACTTCCTGACTTGGCGAATCAGAAATCTGGCCCTGGCCTCGGATGACAATATCAAGAAACTTGGGATCAGTTTGGCCTCAGGATGCCACTGTTGCAAGCAGCAAATGGAGGAAATCCTGGATCACCTCTTCTTCAAAAGTTAATGGGCATTGGAGGTTTGGTCCTCTCTTGGGGGAGTCAGGTCTCCAAGCTCTGAGGAGACAGAGTATGAGTTTATGGAAAGATGGTTTGAAGGAGCGCTTGGTTCGGAGAAGACTCGCCTCTCATGTGTTGTCCCCTTTAATGTGGGGTGCTGGTGCATCTGGCATGCCAGAAACCAAGCCCGATACGAAGGAGTCAGACCTTCAACTAGAGCTATCCTCGCGCGCATACGTTTCCAGCTTATCGACATGGCAGGGCTCTTTAAAAAGCAGCAGTGGTCCTTCCCTTTTCCATGCATGCTGAAGAACAACATTTATCCTTCCCTTCCTGAGGATGTAGGACCTGGGAAGTGGGTTCGATGGAACCCCCCTGCTGAAGGGTACAAGCTCAATACTGACGGAGCTTACACAGCGGGGGTGATTTCTGGAGGGGGGGTTGTTAGAGATAATAAGGGTGATGTGATCCTAGCTTTCTCTTGTTTTCTGGGCAGGGGAAATTCCATCCTAGCAGAGGCCCGGGCTCTTCTCATAGGACTTTCCTTGTGCATTCAGGAGGAGGTTTCCATCTCGGAAGTGGAGGTGGACTCTCTTGTCCTCCGTGATTGCCTCAAAGAGAAATGCTCTACTCCATGGTCCATAGAGTACGTGATCAGGAAATGTCGTCATATGCTTGGTCATAACACTACTCTTTCTCACATTTATCGAGAGGGGAACAAGGTTGCAGACTTTTTGGCCTCCATGGCTGACCACAGTTCCACAGACGCACAAATTTTACGGACTAACAGTTTGAAGGCGGAATGTGTTGATTTGATTAGAGGGGATGCCCTTGGTTTGCATTTCTTTAGACCTCCGTAGTCCTCTTTGTGTATTTTCTTCTTTTCTTCTTCTCTTAATAAAAATTTACTTTGGATGGATGATCTAATGAAATGAGGTTTATATACCTCAAAAATATTAAGATAAATTAAACACTAAGGATGAGATAATAAGTGAGTGGGAGAGAAAATATGGGAGATTTAATCACACTTGGAAGGGATTGAATGATGTTCTCCTTAAATCTATTTACCTTGGAATAGGTGTAGTGGATCCAAAATGAGTCCATGAAAGTTTACAAGACATAAGAATTCAATATATCCCATGTTAGGGTCAATATGGTGTCTAAAATAGTTTTTGGAGAATTTGAAAATAATTTTCTGAAATGTTTTTTCCTATTCACATGGTTACATAGGAAGGGACATATGGCATGTCAAACCATTATCCCTAATTCTGTTCCCCTATAATAGTGTGCATAGTTTCTACTAGTTGTGCTCATTTATTTTCAAACTATTTTCCATCCTTGAAACCCCCTCAACCAATGATTTCATTGTATTCAATGGGTGATAGCATAGTTTGGGAAAATTGTGTGCCAACAATCCAAAGACAATAAAATTTCCAAAAATTTCAACATTCTTTATGAAAAACCCAACATGAGCCCCTGATAAAGAATTAAAAAATAGGGGTATAGGAGTACCATAAAACTTTAATGGGATGTTATAAACTCCCCAACAATGAATATTTCTATCCCCATAATAGTTTTTAATAAGCTTCTATGTCAAAATGATGAGGCCACTGTTCTTTCATCAGTGCCACTCTCTCCTAAATCTAATGATAATAAGAATCATGCTTCCATAGAACTTGAATCAAAGGTATTATCATCCCATGAAGTAGTTTTTTTAGAATCAAATATAATTATTAGATGCTCAGACAAGGATAAATTTCTCTCAACATCAATATCACTCTATCTCATTACATTATAATGATCATAAAGATATTTCCAAAGCTCTGATACATGGAACACGTAATGTATCAACACCAATTGTGAAGGAAGTGATAAATGGTAAGCCACTTTGACCACATGATCAACAACATCAAAAGGTCTAAAAAATGAGGTGAAAGCATACCTTTCCTCCCAAGCTATCGATGACCCAAATGAGGTGAAAAATTAAAGAAAAATTCATCACCTGCTGAAAATTAAAATGGTATATGGTGACGATCAACATAAGAATTTTACTAGCATAGTGCCATCTATATTATTTAAAGAATCATCAGAATCATTGTTGTTATCTCTTTAACCATGATTTCTATAATAAAGTAACTTCCATTAGTATCCAAACAACATTACATAGATTTAAAATACTGGCCATACAAGGCCTTAATAGAAGCTTTTCTGATCACAAGCTAGTAAATTTTGTTATAAAACAACCAACCAGCCCAAAATAGTCATCCTAAGCTCCACCAATGTTAAGGACATTGGAGTGAATAATATCCCCAATAATATGTATGTCTCGTTCATTATTTAAATATTACTCTGGATGATACACCATACTCAAATGAATTTTAGATCCCAGTGTCACGTGAAGGCCTTTCCAAATTGGGGAATTAAAACATAGATCTCAATCAAAGACTGTAGTAAATGAAACTCCATCCAAACAAAAAATATCCTTCACATTGATATTTCCCAGCTCTACAAACTTGGTTATATCATTACTGTGAATAAAGTGAGATGAAATTTGTATCCTATCAATCAAAAACCATATCACTTTATTCATTATCTAAGGATGCAAAAACACAACAACAAAGTCCATAAAGATCTCATCCCACCTCAAAAGTCAACATTGGATGTAGTTAAAACAATCATGAAGGTCTCAAGTGCTTGGGAATGATATATTGGATTGTATAAGAATGAGATACAAAATCAATAATGCCTTATCTCATATCCACCCACCAGAATCAACATCACATGTCATAGAACATCTTCATTGTTCCTAAGTGCATTGACCATTGGGATTATGTAATTCCCCCATAAAATGTTTATATACCAATAATGGAAAATCTAAATGATTCCTATAACATATAATGACATCCAGGGAGAACAACCACTCAGTAATGGTCTCCCAAGCAAAAGGAGAGTCTCTAATTCTATAAAATTTATCATCATTTTGTTTTTCCTAAGAATAAACTTGATAAGAGGGGACATAAACTAAAAAATTGATAAAAACAACATCGTCCCCTAATTTTATTACTATAATATGAAATTGTGAAAAAATAACCATCATGTTCTACTCTTATGATGATTCTTTAAGGGCCTGGGTTAGAGTCTTCATGCTCAAAGCATCTGTGATAACATTCTATTTCCCTAAGGTATAAGAAATGTTGAATTCAAAATATTAAATGTATTCTACCCAAAGCATCTAAAATAGATATGATACATATCAAGAGAATATATAACTCAAGATCTCGTGGTTTGAATATATGGTAAACCTTTATATGAATATATAATGGCATGAAATCTTAAGTGCATGCATCACATCATTGAGTTCCAGGTCATGGTTTAGTTTATTATTCTCATTTTTACTATGAATCGAAGAGTTATAGTAAACATTGTGATCAACCTGCATAAAAAAAGGACCCAAAATTGAAAATGATGCATATTAGAAGACCACATAGCCCTGCTCATCCATTGTAAGATTCAACATTGATTTAGTGGAAAAAATACATTTTAAATTAATAAAATAACTCTGATCACAAAAAAATATTACTCACTTCCATGTTAGGGTGGTAATCTATAGAGAAAAAAATCTCTCAATGAAACATTAAAACATTTTTGGATTGATTGTGTTTGTTGACAAAGTGGGTTCCCATGGTGAGTTTTAATGATCTAAAGATATTTTTGGAAAACAATGTTGACAATGAACCGTGAAAATGGAAGGGATTATCTGAAGGTGGTTTAAAAGAACAAATATAAGGTGGTTCCATTTTCTAGTGTGTGCCAGATTTTTGGGCCTCAAAATTAGAAAATAGAGAAATGTGTTTTTGGAAAAGGGACTTTCACACCAGTGTATTTTAGGATTGGAATGTTTCATGCCATATGTTTTTCAAGATCATAACATCAAAATTTGAAAATGGAAAGAAGGGCTCCCATGTTTTGGAGTTGGTTGTGAAAAGTGACTAGGGAAGGAGAGGATTGGGTGAATTGACTAACACGCCTAGAGGAAAGTTGTGTGCGATTCTCAGGGGGGCCAAAATGCCTAAAATAGGCATCTACCACTCCTTTTTTGTCTAATCTCAACACTTATAGAAAATTATAGCTCCAGTCAGGTAAGTGGTTTGTGAACGTGAGTATAGAGTTACTTAAATGTTTCCCACTAGTTGGTAGTTGCTTTCCAATATTTGTTTGGGAGTAAAAGGGTGTGATTCATCAAAGTTTTGAGTTTCATAATTGAGAGTCACACAAGTTTTTATGTGACACTTGTGCACCCTGCTTAAAGTAGAATGTATGTTATCCTAGGTTTTTACAAAATTTGGAAGTTTCTCAGTACACCTATTTTAATATCATATTCATCAGTGGATGAAATAATAACATCAACAGAGCATCAACATATATTCGAGGATGAATTCATTTTTTATAGTGAAGGGACCTACAAGTCCTTAATCTTTGAGTGGCTCTTCTGATGAATCAGTGTACACACTTTAGACAAGAGATTAGTGATCTTTCTTTATGTGATTGGTTGTAAACTAGGAGGTATAGTGAGTCCACTCCAAAAATTGTAAACAATAGTGTAATAATAGTGGATTTGGTACATCATCACATTACTTCAATATTACCTTCTGACATATCCCAATAAGGGTGAACATAGTAAAATCATTGTGGGATGTGCATGATTTAAATTTTATTCATCTATTGCTATCAGGAGTAGAGAGAAGAGTGTTTTGTTTAGTAATGAAAGAAGATCCAAAGAGGTGGTGGTTTTATTCTATTATACCTTAATTCACCCCCTCTCAGGGTATTTGACCTAGTGGGTCAAACATAATCATAGAATACAACATTGATAAGTCCATTAAGAAATGGTGATAATATCAAGAAAAATAAAAGAAGCTCTGAATTTCAAAAACATTTCACGGTTGCTCCCATGTCATAAAAGAATTAACCTTTTTAGGTTGAGCTAAAATAAAAAGTTCACACACCATATTCCCTTAGAAATTCACATTCTAAATTCTAAAATTACATTTTGATAGATTGGCATAAATTTGATGATTTCTCAACAATTCCAAAACTACTATCAAATGTCACAAAGGATCATCCCCAAACATAGAGTTAATAAGGGTTTCATCCACAAAGGCCATAACAAGTGCATAAATATATTTTTGGGAGATCTTGTTAATAAAATCCATACACACTGAGGGAGAATTGAATAGAATAAATTGAATAATAAGGTATCATAATAGCCATGCCAATTCTGAAAGATTATAATTTGAATGTAAGTTTCTTCAATTCTCAACTAATGGTAACCAGATCAAAGATCAATACTCCAAAACCACTTCACCCCTTTCAATTGGTCTAATGGATCATAAATCCATGGTAATGGAAACTTTTTTCTTTACCATAACTTGATTGAGTTTTATAAAATCAACAAAAATGGGAATCAACCCTTCAAATTTCTTGGCAATGCGAATGGGTGTCGCCCAAGGTGAAACCCTCAAAAATACAAATAATTTTTCAGGAAGATCATCCAATTGATTTGTTAACTCATTTGTTTTATCGCGTTTCACATCCTAAGAAGGAATTGATACTGTTTGAGTAATATATACAAAATGAAACAAAAAACAGTCCTACCTTATCTGTGGAAAACTATAGGAGTCTAATGAAAAAAACATCAAAAAACTCAATAACTACTATAGGGATAACATTGATCATGTAGTCTTACTACAATTCAAAATCAAACACTGATATTACATTTCCCATCTCTGGATAAGAATGTCTGACTCAACAAAACCTCAGGGCCCATTCTCCCTAAAAGGTACAAAATACTCCATCAGCTATAGTCATGGAGACCCTTCAATGATAACAATAATTTTAGGCATTATTAGAAATAATATAATACATCATAAATATGGTGCAAGATATTTTGTGTAATGAACCAAAATATACCATGCAAGATAAATCTCTAACAAAGAAGAAATACAAGAATTATAATGAAGACCCTGCTCCCTTTCTGTTTCTAGGGGTGTTGTAATATCAATATCATATGACAAAATCTCTTAAAGAAGAATATGTAATTTTAAAACATGTGTTTAAGGGAATAAAGGAGATGAAACATTATCAAATAAAGCATTCATCAAAGATAAACCAATAGAGTTGGAACCTATGGTAGTCATTGTACCCATATCTTCTTTTTAACACCCCGAGATTTTATAGTACATTATTTTTTCAAAGTAATTCAATAACTTTCACTACAAGAAACACCAAGTTCAAGCGCACCACCACTTGCCAAACTACCCGTTCAAAAGAGATTATGAATAGTACTAACTGAATTTTGAACATTATATATTCCTTATAATTTTAGAATCCATATTATGAGTGTTTTATACATAATGTAAGAACAAATTAAATTTTTTCAGATAAAAGAAGTTTTTTTCAAAAAAATGCACTTCTTAGGCCTTTTAATGTTGAACCATTTTTAAATACAATATTTGAAACTTTTATATATTAAATTTGACAAAATAAACCTCTTATTTAGAAATAGGACATATTAAATTTAGGTTTCAATAAATTTTTGTTGTCTTTCTGATAACTTTCATATTTTGGTGAATATTGAAAATACTATATTTTAACTGAAAACAACTTTTTTAATTAAAATAATTTGAAGTGTTAAATTATACATTTTAATAGTTTGAAAGTATAAATAGATTATATTTTTATCATTTATTCCAATGTTGGTCATTTTATGTAATTTTACTTTGAAATTGGACATAAACAAGTGTCAATCTTTTGATAGTTATTATTTCTTAAAAATACGCCTTTGGGTTTTGAAAAATGAAATTATTTGTAAATTAAAAAATTCAACTTCTATATTTTTAATTTGGTAAAATAGACATAATTTTTGGATTTGGAATATTGAAATTATCCTAGGGTGAATTTTTTGTATTTTTCTGAAAACATTCAATTTTTGATGAATAGTGAAAAACACTGAGTTATAGTTCAAAACCGAATTTTTATTTAAATGATTATTTAATTTAGTTTGATTTATTTTATTTCAAAATAAATACATAATACCAATATAAGTTAAATTTAATTCACTGGATTCAGTTTATAATAATTTTATATATATAAAAATTTTACTAAACTTTTCACCGTCTTTTACCCATCTCCTAGGAGAATTTGAAAATTCACATAAAACATAATTTTACCACTTCTGTGAGTGGAATTTTAAAAATATGAGATACTCAGTTAATATCAAGGAGTAAAAGGTGGTTCAATAAGATAAAAATAATTTTTGGTGAAGAGTATCTTTTTACTTTTATTTACCACGGTTAAAAATAAATAGGGTAATTAAGGGTAAAAATGATATTATTATTATTATTATCCAAACACATGTCCTAATTCTATTGGATAAGTATAATTATACCAAAAACAACCTTAGGAATAAAATATTAACCTTTTTGGTCAACTTGAATTAGATTAGGACATTTATTATTATTTAATTCAAAGAAGAGTTAAAAGAGTTAAAACCAAAGTTTAATAACTAAATCATTTTTAATATAGGGTTATAAATATGATAAATTAAATTATAAAAATTAATTATAAAGATAAAAATATTTCCTAAATAATGGTATTTTATTTATATTTTTTACACATTAAATAATTTAATTTATTTATGACACAATGATGATGCAGTAATTACCTAATTACTGAAATATTAAAATAATTGACATTATAAATATCCAAATAAATTTAATTTGAGATTTTTTTTGAATAACACTAATATTATACGTTAATATGACATATTAGGGTTGGTTAGATGAAATTTTTTCGAAGTAATAATTCTTTTATGAATTTAGAAAAAACAAAATACCAAATACTATCAAAATTGACATAAAAGAGTTTTTAATACAAATATTATATTATTTATAGATATTCTATTCCTAAAATTCTATGGTTCATAAAAAGTACTTATATAATGATAGGTGTATAATTAATAAACTACTTGGGGTTCTCTTAGAAGTATATAGTATGTTTCTTAACCATATAATATAAAAATACAAAGAGACATGGTTATTGTCAAACTATTTAACTAAGAGTTCAATCTAAATGATAAAATTAATATAATGAACCAAACCTATCTAAAACCTATTTTTTGTGTGGTTTTCGACCCATCCCCACCTTATCCTTTAAATTATCTATTTTTGAGCGATTAGAAACCAAAAATTATTTTATTATAAAATAATATTTCTAGCTTTTCCTAAGGTGCCCCTCACCCCTCTTATAAAAAGGCACTCCCCCTTCTCTCTAATTCACACCTTAAAAGCCTTGTGGCTCGAACAAACCCTTCCCAAATATCCTATAAAATTCCCTCACTTCATCCTAGAGGCCTTCTTTTCGTCAGAAATCCAACTTATGGAGCCCTTTTGATCAAATCAAAAGGAAGAACCCGAAGAAGAGGTTATAATTTCACCACCCTCTTTCAAGTTCTTTTCTTCTTCCACTTCCTCTTTCTGTGTTTTTTCCATTCTAAAATAATAACTCCAGTATCTTCTATATACTATTTTTTTATTATAAATATGGTACAACCATATTCATTATTCTATCCATCTTTTGAATGACATGTCACCATACGTGCGTACGTAGAGATTACCGTCTCCATGTCGTGGTGTAATTGTCATTCAACACATTATTATTTGGGTATCTATAATAATGATGTGTAATTCATGTAAATAATAAATATAATATGATAATAATTTTGTATATATGATATAACATCCAATTATATATTATTTTAATATCAAAAGAATGATATTGTCGCTCGTGCGTACATACGGATTACCGTCTCCACGAACGCGATGAGATTAATTCTCCATCATATCCATTCAAGACTAATTTTCATTTGATGATTAAAAGTAATGTTTAAATACATTATATATTTTTGGATATGAATAATATACATTCCATCCATAACAAATAACATAACAAATAATATAAAGGAAAACGAATCCGTTAACACCTGAAACGACGGTAATACTATGACATTATTAACAAAACATTGTTTAAAGATCATATATGATATCATATTAATGTATATCATTCTTGTATAATTTAATAAAAATTATTTCACCATTATACAGGAGGTTAACCTACCATCGACAAAGGAAAATTACACAGTAAGGGTTTATTTAACAATCTCTTCATTATCTGAGGTTATTTATACGTAATTGTCTACTGGGACCTCTTTATCATCCACATCCATGTTTCTTAAAAATATATTTCAAAACATTTTTAATATTTTATATACTATGGGTTAATTTAATTTATACCCTTGTTTGAATTTCCGTAAGATGTTTATAAGGGAATCTTTCCGTTGTTTTCCAAACAAGTTCCTTTTAACCTTTTCGACAAAATTAATGTAAGAATGTCTTTTTTTAACTTATACGGCGGGTGCAGTGATTTTTTAATGTTATAAAATAGTTGAAGCTTCCATTAAAATATTATAAGAATATTTTCATAGTAAATGTTTTCTTTTATAATTATGTGACTTTTAAATGATTTCAAAAAAAGAGATATTTCCCTCAAATAGTTTTGATTTCATCTATGTCAACATCCTTTGATGGATTTTAGGCTTATTTGAAGTTGATTTATTATAATACAAAACTTCCATATTGTGTTGAAGGTTTTGTGATATATTTGACTATGGATGTGTTATTTTTATACCATTCATGTTTTATGGAGAAAGTATTGACATTTCGTAAGCTATTTTTAATATGAATGTTTATGTTATGTTTAAACCTGTTCATATAAGGAATGCATTGGACTTCTTAATTGACGAGTGGAGCCCGCTATAGCTCCACGATGCATCAGTAGGTCTCATGATACGAACTAGTGTCTTGGCATAAGGCCTTGACAAAATATTATTTGTTGTTTTGGCACAAGGCCTTGACTATAAGGTTATAATAAGCTGGAATTATGAATTCCATCATTATGAAAGTGGATATTTATATTTTATGTGATTATTCGACTAGTGGAATATCCATGTGAATAAATAAATTGAATTATTTCATTTTATTTTTTCTATATTTATCTTAAGTTCACGTTTAAAAGGATTTTTTTTTTAGTTATTCATTGCCTTAAATGTTTATTCATATTTATGAATGTTTCCGCTATATTGTTATCTTTACTGAGCACTTGTGCTCACCGCTTTTATGTTTTATTTTTCCCAGGATATGAAGAAATATTTTATGAATGACCTAGAGGGATAGTCTGAGGGGATATTAGTCTGGACTATGGAGACTATGTTGTTGTAGTTTTTCACTTTATGATGTAATGTAAGACTTATGAATGTATCTAGTGTTTCCAAGGCTACTAAACTAATCGGTCTTTAGAGACCTGATCTTTTGTGATCATGAAAATGTTATGTAATAATCCATCTACTCTGGGTAACTAGGGTCGGGGCGTTACAGTTGGTTTCAAAGAAAGTTTAGTACAAACCTTGGAAGCTAGATTTAGATAAACTCTGATTAGAGAACAAAGACCTAAGATGGACTTTGAGGATTTGTATAGAAGAACTTCCTTGAATTTTGGTATTGTAGAGATTTTGTGAGTTTTCTGAGCTATACATCCATGTCTTGATACGAGCAGGTAGAGGCAGCTCTGACATAAATGTACCTAGGTGTAAAACACGAAAACACCACTTTGAGCTAGGCTCAAACAGGAACTCGTGCATGACAATAGGCTTTGCAATAGTCTTTGTTACAACACTCCCGGGGGATATGCTTAGGATAATTCTCATTTTCTTTACAAACCATTATGAAGGGTTTATGAGTATATAATTTCTCAAAGAAAACACTTTTTTATGATTATGGATTATATCCATAAATTTTTCAATTTATGTTAAGTGTTTTACAGGTTTGTATTGAGATTCATAGACTAATATAGTGTATTCCATTGTATAGAAATGGAGCCCAGTAGAAGGAATGTGAACTCCATCAATATGTATGATCCAAAAAGTAAGATGGATCATATCTTTCATGGTATTAAGCCAAAATTTAGAAGGGAAATAGTCTCCCATGCATTCTCAACATATGAAGAAATAGTATCATGTGTTAATAAGATATGTAAAGAATTATCTAAGTCCTATGGATTTGAACGGAAGCTATAGATGAAAAGGATGGAAGAGAGAAAGATGGATATAGGGAAGATGGAAAAGTTGAATTTTCCTAAATGTGATAACTGTGGGAAGAAAAACCCTGTAACTTTTCTGAAGGGTATGGTAGTTTGTTATAAGTGTGGAGAAAAAGGACACCAAGTACATGACTGCAAGGGTAGGAAAAAGGATTCAAATGTACAATAATTAAACTGAAAGGAGTTGGGACACTACGCGAACCAATGTCCAAATCATCAGAGTATGCCCCAAATGATGCTATTGGATAATAATCAAGTTATGATATGACCATAGATGAGGGGGAATGATTAGAGTTCTTATATTGTTATTAAAGAATTATGTCATTTGAGTGTTGTATCAATGATGTACTGGTTATAATAATTATGAAGTATATAATGATTGTACTGCAATACTATTTCATTAAGGACATGAGATTGTGTGGAACCAAGAAAAGTGACTCAATAATAGGTTAAATTTTTGGAAAATATATGGTTTAGAGAAAGATAAACCATAATATGGTTCTGATACTGGGGTAATGATTTTGGAACAATATATGTTTGATTTGGATAAATTATATTGGATATTCTTGACTACCTTCAAACTGATTAATGATATGTATATTCTGTCATTGTAGGAGTTTACAACATTTTTTGATGGAAGAAGTATATACAGTATTCTATAAGTAATAATGGAGCATGAATGTAATCAATATGGTTTTATGGTAATTTAGGGTGTTACCATGTTTTAAAATAATACACGATGAAGGTGTTCACAAGTTATTACATGGAAAAAAGGATCTTCATTGTTTTTAACATTCTTATAAATTTTTGGCTGTAAGTTTGAATAGAAGTATTTTGTATATGTCTAACGGTTGGAATGGATTATGTTTGAAAAGTTATTTTTGAATTTTTATAAAAGGATAACCCGCAGACCGTGTGACAACCCGTCGCATTGGACAAAGTTGTAGGAATCAAACCCACAACCATAGTGCAATTGGGATTTATCGCCTACCACTGGACAACATGATGTCCCTAGGTTGTATAATTTAGTTTCTTTTTTAAAGGGTCGTATATGTGAATTATAAATTCCTTATTTTTGGAACCCTATACGATTAGGATAAATAGAATATTTTTTTAAAACACTTTTAGAATGAAAGATGAGTTTGTGGTAGGAATTAGTGGAAGGATGAAACTCTACCTATCAAGTATATATATATATATATATATTCATCTTATTTTAAGGATAAATTAATTATTAATCTTTAAGGAAGAGAACTTAAAACCAAAAATGTGTTATCCTAATACCTTACGTTTTTTTGAACAGATGGTATTTTAAATCATCATGGATTGGTGGCTTTGAGGCCCACAATACTACAATTGTTTATGATTGATGACCTCAATCACTCCCTATAAATATTTACGTTTTCCTCCAATTATGTGTCTCTAATTTCCACCAATGTTCTCCTAATCGAGATCATAATTTGGTGGTGACTTTTTTATTCCCCTTTTCATCTTATTATGACTAAATTCTATTAACCCAATTTCCGATGTGGGTTTTCCCACAAAAGCATGTTCTATTTACAACCTTTTATTTTATAAGAACAATTTAAAATTGTGAACATGAAATTTATTGAAGTAGGGAAGAATGTAACACCCCAAGAATTTATAGTACATTAATTCTTTAAAGTAATTCAATAACTTGCACTGCACGCAACACCGAGTTCAATGCGCTCCACGACATACCAAACTAGCCATTAAAAAGCAGTTATGAATAGTATTAACTAAATTTTGAACTTTATATAATACTTGTAATTTTAGATTCCATATTATGAGTTTTTTATACATAATGTAACTACATATTAAATTTGTTTAGATAAAAGAAGTATTTTTCAAAAAAATGCTCTTTTACCACCTTCTAATGGTGAACCCTTTTTAAATCCAATATCTGAAACTTTTATATATTAAATTTGACAAAATAAACATCTTGTTTAAAATTAGGACATAAGAATTTAGTTTCAACATATTTTTGGTGTTTTTCTGATAACTTTCATATTTGGGTGAATAGTGAAAATACTATATTTTAACTGAAAACAACTTTTTTAATAATAATTTAAAGTGTTAAATTATACATTTTAATAGTTTGGAAGTGTAAATAGATTATATTTTGCCATTTAATCCAATGCTTTTCATTGTAAGTAATTTTACATTGAAATTGGACATAAACAAGTGTCAATCTTTTGTTAGTTATTATTTCTTAAAAATACAACTTTTGGTTTTGACAAAATGAATTAATATTAAATTAATAAATGAAAATTCTATGTTTTGAATTTGATAAATAGATATCATTTTTGGATTCTGAATATTGAAATTTTCCTTGTGTGATTTTTTCGTATTTTTCTAAAAACATTAAAATTTTGATGAATAGTGAAAACATTGAGTTATAGTTTAAAACCAAATATTTATTTTAAATAATTATTTATTTTACTTAAAATTATTTTAATTTAAAATAGATACATAATACCTATATAAGTTCAATTTAATTCATTGGAGTGAGTATATAATAATTTTAGATATATAAAAAGTTTATTGAACTTTTCACCGTCTTTTACCCATCTCCAATGAGAATTTTCAAATTCACATATAACATAATTTTACCACTTATGTGAGTGGAATTTGGAAAATCCGAGAAACGCGGTTAATATAAAGGAGTAAAATGTGGTTCAATAAGACAAAAATAATTTTTCGTGAATACTAACTTTTTACTTTTATTTACCACAGTTAAAAGTAAATAGGGTAATTAAGGGTAAAAATGACATTATTATTATCCGAACACATGTCATAATTCTATTTGATAAATATAATTCGACTGAAAACAACTTTAGGAATAAAATATGAACCAATTTGGTCCACTTGGATTAGATTAGGACATTTACTATTATTTAATTCAATGAAGAGTTAAAAGAGTTAAAATCAATGTTTAATAACTAAAACGTTTTTAATATAGGGTTATACATAAGATAAATTAGATTATAAATATTAATTATAAATATAAAACTATTTATAACAAAATGGAATTGTATTTATATTTTTTTGACATTAAATAATTTAATTTATTTATGACCCAATGATGATAATGTAATTACATAATTAATGAAATATTAAAATAATTGATATTATAAATACCCAAATAATTTTAATTTGAGACTTTTTATGAATTACACTAATTTTCTAAGTTAATAAGACATATTAGGGTTGTTTAGATAAATTTTTTTCTAAGTAATAATGCTGTTATGAATTTAGAAAAAACAAAATACCAAATAGTGTCAAAACTGACATAAAGTAGTTTTTAAAACAAATATTATATTATAAATTGATATTCTAGTCATAAAAATATAAGGTTCGTCCAAATGACTTATATAATGATAGTTGTATCATTAATGAACCACTTGGGGTTCTTTTGGAAGTATATAGTATGTTTATTAACCATATAATATAAAAATACAAAGAGAAATGGTAAATGTCAAAAAAATTATCTAAGAGTTAAATCTAAAAGATAAAGTTAATATAGTGACCCAAACCTATCTAAAACCTATTGGTTGTGTGGTTATCAAACCATCCGCACCTTCTACTTTAAATAATACATTTTGGAGCCATTATAAACCGAAAATTATTTTATTATAAAATAATATTTCAAGATTTTCCTAAGGTGCCCCTCACCCCCTCTTATAAAAGAGAACTCGCCCTTGCCTCAAATTCACACATTCAAAGCCTTTTGGCTCCACCATCCCCTGCCCAAATATCCTCTAAAATTACATCACTTCATTATAGAGGCCTTCCTTTAGTCATAAATCCATCTTAAAGATATTTTTTGATCAAATCCAATGGAAGAACCCGAAGAAGAGGTAATAATTTCACCACCCTCTTTCAAGTTCTTTTCTTCTTCCACTTCTTCCTTCTTTGTTTTATCCATTATAAAAAAACAACTCCAGTATCTTCTATATACTGTGTTTTTATTATAAATATGGTACATCCATATTCATTATTATATCCACTCTTTGAAAGACATGTCACCATACGTGTGTACGTACGGATTACCGTCTCCACATCGTGGAGTAATTGTTATTCAATAAATTATTAATTGGATGGGTTTAATAATGATGTATGATTCATGTAAATAACAAATATAACTGGATAATGATTCTACATATATGATATACCATCCAATTATATTTTATTTTAATATCAAAATAATGATATTGTCGCTCGTGCATACGTACGGATTACCGTCTCAATGAACGTGATGAGATTCATTCCCCATCGTATCCATTCAAGATTAATTTTCAATTGATGATTAAAAATAATGTTTAAAGACTTTATATAATTATGTATATTAATACTATACATCTCATCCATAAAAAATATGGCTCACATAAAAAATAATATAAAGGAAAACAAATCCGTTAACACCCGAAACGACGATAATACTAAGATACTATTAACAAAACAATGTTAAAAGATCATATATGATATCATATTAATGTATATGATTCTTGAATAATTTAATAACAATTATTTCACCATTATACAGGAGGTTAACCTACCATAGACCAAGGAAAAGTACAATGTAAGTGTTTATTTCACAATCTTTTCATTATCCAAGGTTGTTTATACGTAATTATCTACTGGAACCTCTTTATCATCCACGTCCATGTTTCTTAAAAATATATTTCAAAACATTATTAATATTATATAGACTATGAGTTAAAGTCATTTATACCCTTGTTTTAATTATTATAATATGTTTATAAAGGAATCTTTCCATCGTTTTCCAAACAAGGTCCTTTTAACCTTTTCGAAAAAATTATGGTAAAAATGTCTTTTTTTAACTTATAAGGCGGGTTTGGATATTTTCCGCCATTATAAAATAGTTGAAGCTTCCCTTAAAAGATTATAAGAATATTTTCAAAGTAAATTTTTTCTTTTAAAATTATGTGACATGTAAATTATTTCAAAAAAATAGATATTTTCTTCAAATAGTTTTGATTTCATTTATGTCAACATCCTTTGTTAGATTTTAAGCTTATTTGAAGTTGATTTATTTTGATACAAAACATCCATATTTTGTTGAAGGTTTTGTGATATGTTTTTAATATGGATGGGTTATTTTTATACAATTAATTTTTTATGGAGAATGTATTGACATTTCTTAAGCTAGTTTTAATACGAATGTTTATGTTATGTTTAAACCTGTTCAAATGAGGAATGCATTGGACATAGTAAGTGACGGGTGGATCCCACTATAGCTCCTCGATGCATAAATAGGTCTCATGAAACAAACTAGTGTCTTGGAACAAGGCCATGACAAAATCTAATTTGTAGTCTTGGCACAATGCCTTGAATATGTGGTTATGATAGTCTGGCATTAGGCATTCCATCATTATGAAAGTGGTTATTGATATTTCATGTGATTATTAGACTAGTATAATATCCATGTGAATAAGTAAATGGATTTATTTCATTTTATTTTTTCCATATTATGCTGAAGTTTATGTTTAATGGATTTTTTTTAGTTATTCATTTCCATAAATGTTTGTACTTATTCATGATAGTTTCCACTATATTTTTATCCTTACTGAGAATCTAATCTCACCCCTTTCTATGTTTTATTTTTCCAAGGATGTGAAGAAGTATTTTATGACCGACCTGTAGGGATAGTCTTAGGGGATATGATTGTGGACTATGGAGACTATGTTGTTTTAGTTTTTCACGTTATGATGTAATGTAAAACTTATGAATGTATCTAGTGTTTCCAAGGCTATTAAACTAATCGGTCTTTCGAGACTTGATCTTTTGTTATCATGCCAATGTAATGTAATAATGCACCAACACTGGGTAACTAGGGTCAGGGAATTACAGTTGGTATCAGAGGATGTTTAGTACAAACCATGGAAACTAGATTTAGATAAACTCTGATTAGAGAACATAAACCTAAGATAAACTTTGAGGATTAGTATAGAAGAACTTCCTTGAATTTTGGTATTGTAGAGATTTTGTGAGTTTTACGAGAAATAAATCCTTGTTTGGATACGAGCAGGTAGAGGCATCTCTAGCACAAATGTACCTAGAGGGGAAACATGAAAACACCACTATGAGATAGACTCGAACGGGAACTGGTGAAAGACAACATGCATTGTTGTACTCTTGGTTACGACACTCCTGGGGGGTATACTTATGATAATTCTCATTTTCTTTACAAACCATTTTGCAAGGTTTATGATTATATACTTCCTCAAAGAAAACACTTTTTATGATTACGGATTATATCAATAAATTGTTCAATTTATGTTAAGTGTTTTACAGGTTTGGATTGTGATTCATAAACTAATCTAGTGTATTCCATTGTATAGAAATGGCGCCTAGTAGAAGGAATGTGAACTCCAGTAATATGTATGATCCAAAGAGTAAGAAGTATCATATCTTTCACGGTATTAAGCCAACATTTATAAGAGAAATAGTCTCCCATGTATTCTAGACATATGAAGAAATATTATCATGTGTTAACAAGATAAGTAATTAATTCTCTAAGTCCTATGGCTTTGAAGGGAAGCAAGAGAAGAATGGGATGGAAGAGAGAAAAATGGATAAAGGGAAGAGGGAAAAGAATAATTTTCCCATATGTGATAACTGTGGGAAGAAACACCCTGGAACTTGCCTGAAGGGAATGGGAGTTTTTTATAAGTGTGGAGAAAAAGGACACCAAGTACGTTACTTCAAGGGTAGGAAAAAGGTTTCAAATTTACAATGCTTCATCTTCAAGGAGTTGGGACCCTAAGCAAACCAAATTCCAAATCATTAGAGTATGCCCCAATTGATGCTATTGGATAATAATCAAGTTATGATACTAGCACAGATGAGGAGGAATGATTAGAGTTCTTATGTTGTTATTAACGAATTATGTCATTTTAGTGTTGTATTAATGATGTACTAGTTATAATAATTATGAATTATATAAGGATTGTACTGCAGTACTATTTCATTAAGGACTTAAGATTGTGTGGAACCAAGAAAAGTGACTCAATTGTAGGTTAATTTTTTTGAAAATATATGGCTAAGAGAAAGATAAACCATAATATGGTTCTGATACTAAGGTAGTGATTTTGGAACAATACATGTTTGATTTGGATAAATTATATTCATTATTCTTGACTACCTTGAAACTGATTGATGATTTGTATATTCTGTCATTTTTGGAGTGTACAATATTTTTGGATGGAATAAGTATATCCAGTATTATATAAGTAATAAGGGAGCATCAATGTAATCAATATGGTTTTATAGTAATTCAGGGTGTTACCATTTTTTAAAATAATACACGATGAAGATGTTCACATGTTATTACATGGGAAAAAGGATCTTCATTATGTTTATCATCTTTATAAATTTTGAACTGTGAGTTTGAATAGAAGTATTTTAGATAAGTCTAAAGGTTGGAATGGATTATGTTTGAAAAATTATTTTTGGATTTTTATAAAAGGACAACATGTAGACCGCGTGACAACTCGTCGCATCGGACAAAGCTGTGGGAATCAAACCCACAACCATAGTGCGATTGGGATTTATCACATACCACTGGATTACGTGAAGTCCCTAGATTGTATAATGTAGTTTCTATTTTTTAAAGGGTATGATATGTGAATTATAAATTCATTATTTTGGGAACCCTATATGATTAGGATAAATAGAATATATTTTTTTAAATCTTTTAGATTGAAAGATGAGTTTTTGGTAGGAATTAGTTGGAGTATGAAACTCTACTTGTCAAGTATATATATACATATAGATATTTTTTTCCTCTTATTTTATGGATAAATTAACTATTAAACATTAGGGAAGGGATCTTAAAACCAAAAATGTGTTATCCTAATGCCTTACATTTGTTTTGAACTGATTGTTTTTTAAATCATCATGGATCAGTGGATTTGAGGCCCACAATTCTACAATTGTTTGTGATTTATGACCTCAATCACTCGCTATAAATATTTACGTTTTCCCACAATTGTGTGTCTCTAATTGCTACCAATTTTCTCCTAATCGAGATCATAATTTGGTGGTGACTTTTTCATTCCTTTTTTCCTGTTATTAAGACTAAATTATATTAACCCAATTTCTGATATGGGTTTTCTGACAAAGGTATGCTATATTTACAACCTTTTATTTTAGAAGAACAATTTCAAATTGCGGGGATGCAATTTATTGATGGAGGGAAGAATGTAACACCCCAAGATTTTATATTACATTATTTCTTCAAAGTAATTCAATAACATTCACTACACACAACACCGAGTTGAAGCGCACCACGACTTACCAAATTAATTGTTCAAAAGCGGTTATGAATATTATTGACTGAATTTTGATCTTTATATAATCTTTATAATTTTAGAATCCATATTATGTTTTTTTATACATAAAGTAAGAACAAATTAAATTTTTTGAGATAAAAAAAAGTATTTTTCAAAAAAATGCATTTTACCACCTTTTAGTGGTGAACCCTTTCTAAATCCAATATTTGAAACTTTTATATATTCAATTTGACAAAAATAAACATCATATTTAGAATTAGAAAATAATAATTTAGTTTCAATAAGTTTTTAGTGTTTTCTGATAACTTTCATATTTGGGTGAGTAGTGAAAATACTATATTTTAACTGAAAACAACTTTTTTAATCAAAATAATTTAAAGTCTTAAATTATAAATTTTAATGGTTTGGAAGTATAAATATATTATATTTTTACCATTTAATCCAATTCTGGTCATTGTAAGTAATTTTACTTGGAAATTGGAGATAAACAAGTCGCAATCATTTGATAGTTATTATTTTAAAAATACGCCTTTTGGTTTGGACAATGGGAATTAATTTTAAATTAATAAATGAAAATACTATGTTTTGAATTTGCTAAAATAGAAATCATTTTTTGGATTCTGAATATTTAAATTAGCCTCGGGTGAATTTTTGGTATTTTTATGATAACTTTCAATTTTTTATGAATAGTGAAAAACACTGAATTATAGTTTAAAACCGATTTTTTATTTAAATAATTATTTATTTTATTTCAATTTATTTTAATTCAAAATCGTTACATAATACCTATATAAGTTCAATGTAATTAATTGGAGTTAGTTTAAAATAATTTTAGATATTTAAAAATTTTATTGAACTTTTCACTGTCTTTTACTAATCTCCTAAAAGAATTTGAAAATCAACATAAAACATAATTTTTCCGCTTCTGTGAGTGGAATTTTGAAACTCCGAGAGACACAGTTCATATCAAAGTGTAAAATTTGGTTTAATAAGATAAAAATAATTTTTGTTGAATAGTAAATTTTTACTTGTATTTATCACGGTTAAAAGTAAATAGGTAATTAAGGGTAAAAATGATATTATTATTATCCAAACACAAGTCCTAATTCTATTGGATAAGTATAATTTTCCCAAAAACGACCTTAAGAATGAAATATGAACCTCTTTGGTCCACTTTTATTAGATTAGGACATTTATTATTATTTAATTCAAAGAAGAGTTAAAAGAGTTCAAATCAATGTTTAATAACTAAAACATTTTAAATATAGGGTTATACATAAGATATATTTGACAATAAATATTCATTAAAAATATAAAAAAATTTCCTACATAATGGTATTTTATTTATATTTTTTAGAAATTAAATAATTTATTTTATTTATGATACAATAATGATGCAGTAATTACCTAATTAATGAAATATAAAAATAATTGACATTATAAAAATCCAAATAAATGTAATATGAGGATTTTTATGAATTCCACTAATTTTCTAGGTTAACATGACATATTAGGGTTGGTTAGATGAATTTTTTTTGAAGTAATAATGATCTTATGAATTTAGCAAAAACAAAATACCAAATAGTGTCAAAATTGACATAAAAGAGTTTTTTTAAAACAAATAATATATTATTAATTGATATTATATTCTTAAAAATATAATTTTCCACCAAAGGACTTATATAATGATAATTTTATCATTAATTAACCACATGGGGTTCTCTTGTAATTATATAGTATGTTTATTAACCATATAATATAAAAATACGAAGAGACATGGTAAATGTCAAACTATTTAACTAAGAGTTTAATCTAAAAGATAAAGTTAATATAGTGACCCAAACCTGTCTAAAACCTATTGGTTGTGTGGTTTTCAAACCATACCCACCTTATCCTTTAAATAATCAATTTTTTAACCACTAGAAACTAAAAATTATTTTATTATAAAATAATATTTCTAGCTTTTCCTAAAGTGCCCCTCACCCCTCTTATAAAAGGGCCCTCCCCCTTCTCTCTAATTCACACGTTCAAATCCTTTTTTCTCGGTCAAAATGTGCCAAAATATCCTCTCAAATTCTATCACTTAATCCTATAGGCATTTATTTAGTCATAAAGCCAACTTAATGAGCCCTTTTGATCAAATCAAAAGGAATAACCCGAAGAAGAGGTAATAATTTCAACACACTATTTCAAGTTCATTTCTTCTTCCACTTCTTCTTTATTTGTTTTTTCCATTATAAAATAATAACTCCAGTATATTCTCTATACTATGTTGTTATTACAAATATGGTACAGACATATTCATTATTCTATCCATCCTTTTAATGACATATCACCATACGTGCGTACGTACGGATTACCGTCTCCACGTCGTGATGTAATTGTTATTCAATACATTATTATTTGGATGGGTATAATAATGATGTGTAATTCATGTAAATAATAAATATAACTTGATAATGATTTTTTATATATGATATACCATCCAATTATATATTATTTTAATATCAAAATAATGATATTGTCGCTCATGCGTACGTACGGATTACCGTATCCACGAACACGATGAGATTAGTTCCCCATCATATCCATTCAAGACAAATTTTCATTTGAAGATTAAAAATAATGTTTAAATACTTGATATCATTATTAATATGAATACTATACCTCCCATCCCTAATAAATATGACTCACATAATAAATAATATAAATCAAAATGAATCTGTTAACACCCGAAACGACGATAATACGAAGATATTATTAACAAAACAATGTTAAAAGATCATATATGATATCATATTAATGTATATGATTCTTGTAAAATTTAATAAAAATTATTTCACCATTATAATTGAGGTTAACCTACCCTCGACCAAGGAAAATAACAAGGTAAGGGTTTATTTCACAATCTCTTCATTATTCGAGGTTGCTTATATGTAATTATCTACTGGGACCTCTTTATCATCCACATCCTTGTTTCTTAAAAATGTATTTCAAAACATTCTTATTATTTTATAGACTATTCGTTAAAGTAATTTATACCCTTATTTTACTTTTTATAAGATGTTTATAAAGGAATCCTTCTGTCATTTTCCAAACAATGTCCTTTTAACCTTTTCGACAAAATTCAGGTAAGAATGTCTTTTTTTAACTTATACAGTGGGTGCAGATATTGTCCGCCATTATAAAATAGTTGAAGCTTCCCTTACATGCTTATAATAATATTTTAAAATTAAATGCTTTCTTTTATAATTACGCGACTTTTAAATTATTTAAAAAAATAGATATTTCTCTCAAATAGTTTTTATTTCATCTCTGTCAACATCTTTTGATGGATTTTAAGCTTATTTGAAGTTGATTTATTATGATACAAAACTTCCATATTGTGTTGAAGGTTTTGTGATTTGTTTGACTGTAGATGTGTTTTTTTATACAATTCATGGTTTCTGGAGAAAGTATTGACATTTTTTATGCTAGTTTTAATAAGAATGTTTATGTTATGTTTAAACCTATTCATATGGGGAATTCATTGGACTTAGTAAGTGACGGGTGGAGCCTTTTATAGCTCCTCGATACATCGGTAGGTCTCATGAAACAAACTAGTGTCTTGGAACAAGGCCTTTCCAAAATCTTATTTGTAGTCTTTGCACAAGGCCTTGACTATGTGGTTATGATAGTGTGGCATTATTCATTCCATCATTATGAAATTGGTTATTGATATTGCATGTGATTATTAGACTAGTTTAATATCCATGTGAATAAGTAAATGACATTATTTCATTTTATTTTTTCCATATTATGTTGAAGTTCAAGTTTAAAAGGCTTTTGTTTTAGTTATTCATTGCCTTAAATGTTTATGCTTGTTTATGAAAGTTTCCACTATATTGTTATACTTACTGAGCATCTGATCTCACCCCTTTCTATGTTTTATTTTTCCCAATATGTGAAGAATTATTTTATGACTGACCTGGAGGGATAGTCTGAGGGGATATGAGTGTGGACTATGGAGACTACGTTGTTGTAGTTTTTCACATTTTAATGTAATGGAAGACTTATGAATATATCTAGTGTTTCCAAGGCTACTAAACTAATCGGTCTTTCAAGACATGATATTTTGTGATCATTCTAATGTTATGTAACAAGGCACTGACTCTAGGTAACTTGGGTCGGGGCGTTAAATTCTTCCTATGGAGACTCATTCAATTTGTGAAGAAGCTTCATTACAATTCCTATGGATAGAACCCCTTAATCATGAAGGATCTGATTGCACCATAGTAATTCTATTTGATGATGATCCTATTATAGTATGCAGAGAAGAATATAAATGACCTAACTTCCTCATGTGACATGTTCATCCAGAGAAACCACTTATCTCGGGTGCCATAGTGAAAACCTCTTCTGAGTTCCCATGATTTTGAAAGTAGTAAAAAATCAAAGGGCCTCTTTTAAGAACTCTGTAAGGTCTATAAACACCCTAATATATTCAATCAATATGAGAATCATCACTCATTATCTTACATTTGAAGCATTTTACACTATCACCAATGGGATAAAAGGAAATTCCATCAACCCTAGCCTACCTGCCAGTTCAAGCTCTTCCGTCAATTCTCTATCCAATGCATCAATATAAGAAGGTAGATTAAACATGAAATCCTAAGAGTGAAAATCAGATCAATGTAATATATCAAATTTTTGATTCATCATATTCCATTTAGATAAAATATTAGGTGAAAAATAAACTTTATAAACAAATTGATTCATATACTCAGTCAAGGTCATATCATGCTGCTTGTGTTTGAAAAACATGATATCCTTTGAAAACAAAACATACTATGTATAGAACTGGTCAGTGAAAATAACATTAAATTCCTTCTATTATAAACCCTCATTCTTTTTTATTTTCCCCAATATGTCCCACTCTATCATGTTAGGTCCTTCCAGCTTGATGGGGGATCATTTCACCCTAATTTCCTTAAGTTCCAACAAGAACTCTAATAAAATCTCAATCCTACTCAACCAACCCTCATCCATTTGAGGATCATTAGAGGCTTTGAACACTAGAGTATTTTGGTGAAGGAACTACTGAGTATGATTTCTAATTTAATCCCTCTAAGTTACAAAAATGTTGAATGAAATGGAATATGTGTAAGTGGATTTCAATGAGCCTAGATAGCATGAAATATCACCTCAAACAAATTTTGGTCCATAAGAGGATCTTCTCATTGTGGTTCATCAGCCACATCCTCCTGGATCTGATTCACAATTTTTCTCGGAGTCAAGATGCTACAAAACATCATTATACCACAATAAAGAAATAACTTGACACTTAAATAGATCAATAAGATAAATTAATCCCATCATATTGATGAAATTCGATATTCATTTCAACATATTGAAACCCAAATTAGTGAAAATACTAGAACTAATACACATGACATCCTTCCCAATTGACACATGGTGACATAAGTCTAATTACATTGAGATATGGGCATAAAATCCCAAAAAACTTCCTTTTATGTCCTGACAAGATTTTCTTACATTATACTAACTTCAAGGAATGAGGCATAACAGAAACCTTTGATACACATTTTTTTACAAACCTACCCTGTAAAGACTTGGAATTTCCTTGTAATTTTGTTTAAATATACAAGAATTTTATGAGTCCACAAAAGATGATGGTGTTTGATTCTGAGGCTGGGTGTGCCTGGAATCAATTTCTGAAGTTTTGTTCGGGTACGTTCAGTAAACGTATGAGTGGGTTTTTTTAACTTTTGAAATGATGCATGGAATTGAAATTTTAGGACATCATTGAACTCGCAGCGCCAGTATTCATTTAAGAAGTCTTTCTCCTCAATAACAGTTGGTCGAGGGTGAAATTTAGTTTTTGAGGTTTTTCATGGAAAAAATAAAATAAAATAAATGCATGTTTTATTTTATTTTATCTTTTATAACCATCCAAGTTGAAGTTGGAGGTGGGGACCACCACCCCTTAACCTCCCATGAGAGGTTATGGTGGTGGGTCCCCCCTTAACCTAACCTCCCACTAGATGTTACGGTGTGGGGACCACCCTGTACAAAACCCCCCAATTAATTGAGGAAAACCTCTCAACTCCCTCATAAATGAGGGAGTCTCTGGACCTCCTTTAACTTAATGGTGCCACCAACCCCCTCTTTTAATGATGTCAACACTCCCCCTTTAATTAATTTATCCATATCATTTCATTAAATGCTACAATTTGAATTTTAAACACATTAAACTAAATAATAGATAATCTATTATTTAGAGGGGCTATGTATTCATTTGTTGGAAAAGGTTGGAAAAGGAGGATTAGACCTCTTGAGTGAAAACTCTCCAACGAAGAATGCTTCCTCTAGGAAGAATGCTCCACTAACAAAGAACGTCGACCCCATCATCGACCTTCTTCCTCGGGACATCCTCTAACGTAGGATTTCTTTGACTACAATGAGCCAGTGCACAAACCGATGATCAAGAAAAAAGTCGATGTCTGTCTTTTCCCAACGATCTGTTTTCTTTCCCGTGACTCTGTCGGCGAACAAAGAACAAGGTAGGGTTTTTAATTAAGTATGATTTTATTCCCTTGATTTATTCCTTCTAAAAACAAGGAACACGGATCAACTTATTACCATGTTTATCCGTGGATTTTTTTTCTTGCAGGATGGGAATATTTTGTTGTGGGAAGTTGTAGGGGTTTAATGTTGTTTGATTATCTCATCAGAAGTACACCGTTTTTTTCTATTGCGGGTTGGGAAGAATCTTTGTGGGAGGGTTTGATGTGCTACAATTTGAATTTTAAACACATTAAACTAAATAATAGATAATCTATTATTTAGAGGGGCTATGTATTCATTTGTTGGAAAAGGTTGGAAAAGGAGGATTAGACCTCTTGAGTGAAAACTCTCCAACGAAGAATGCTTCCTCTAGGAAGAATGCTCCACTAACAAAGAACGTCGACCCCATCATCGACCTTCTTCCTCGGGACATCCTCTAACGTAGGATTTCTTTGACTACAATGAGCCAGTGCACAAACCGATGATCAAGAAAAAAGTCGATGTCTGTCTTTTCCCAACGATCTGTTTTCTTTCCCGTGACTCTGTCGGCGAACAAAGAACAAGGTAGGGTTTTTAATTAAGTATGATTTTATTCCCTTGATTTATTCCTTCTAAAAACAAGGAACACGGATCAACTTATTACCATGTTTATCCGTGGATTTTTTTTCTTGCAGGATGGGAATATTTTGTTGTGGGAAGTTGTAGGGGTTTAATGTTGTTTGATTATCTCATCAGAAGTACACCGTTTTTTTCTATTGCGGGTTGGGAAGAATCTTTGTGGGAGGGTTTGATGTGCTATATTCTTTTGAACCGCTTTCTACCACTCTAATGCGGAGGGTGCGGGCCAGACAAACATTGACCGACCTTTCCGCAAACCCTTGTGTTTTTGTTGAAATCTTTGCAATAGAGGAAGACAACAACTAGAGGTCGGCCGCACAATGTGATCGTCAGTGTACATCCATGATTCTCGGCGAACAATGAGTGTTTCATGTTCTGCGACATCAAATGGAAGACGGTTGGCCATCCGGCCAACCTTGGTGGCACCCCGTCGCACCGTGGACCTCACGCCAAAAGAAGGACTTACCCAAGGAGAACCGCCTTCATTCCACCAAGAAATCCCTTTGATTTTCCTCAAAATCAATCTAAGGAGTTTCCCCAAACTCCAAAAATCAAAACATCCACCTGAGCCTCGAGTGAGAGGAAGGATGAGGAAAAAATGGGAAATCCCGAGTGGACCGGGACTTAAAACCCCAACTTTAAGTGGTCGCACGGCTTACTGACACGGTTTAGAAAACCGTTTTCCAACTGTGTGGTTTCTACTGTCTCATCTAGGGACTTCGTACAGCTTGCATGCACAGTTTTACAAACCATGTGCTTCCCGTGCAGAGTTGACTGTCAAGGCTAATAACTTACAAGACAGGGTCCCTAGGACTAGGAGGCTAAAAACTCACAGACCGAGCATCCAATTGATGAGCCGTCTATTGCGTTGAGACCCCTATGACATGGCAGAACAATGTGATACTTCTTCATGGGATTTTGTGACATACGGGGAATCGACCAGTAGCTAGTGGTGTGGATCTTCTATAGAAGAGAGAGCTTTTTTTTGGGAACCTAGTAGCTGGATGAGAGTTGATGACTATTGACCGATTGACTCAGAGTGACTCGACTAGCCCAGTGGTGAGTCCCTGGTTGAGGTGGTAGACCAGCAGTACCCGATAGGTGGAGTACCTCTGTAGGAAATGAGGGGGAGCGCTTGGTTGTGGCGGCAGACCCACTGTGGGGGGCGCCTCTGTGCGGCGTAGTAGACCCATGGTACTCGATAGGAGTACCTCAGAAGTCCAATGCTAGTGGGAAGTGTGCTTGGTGTCATGGTAGGCCCACTATACTCGATTGAGAAGGAGTTCTCCAGAAGCCGAGGTTCCGATAATGTGAATAATATCCTAGTTGAGCTAAGTCATTTTTTATGTGTTTTCTTCATTATTGAGATGGATCACTTGATAACTTAGGTATACGTATGGGCATATACCTATGTAAGGTTATCTATTGATTTTATATTTTATGGTTTATCCTTGTTGGATTTTGTGAGACCATGAGGGTCTTTTGGTCCCTACTGAGCATCATTATACTCACCCCTGTACAGGCTATGCTTGCACCACATTGTGTTGGATGCAGATGATAGATTGCATTGAAAGAGCCATAGAGTATCAGGACTGGATAGTACACAGAGGTGGACCATACGACGTGTCAGTGCATGGAGGAGACAGAGGGACATGGAGTTCTGAGGAGGTGATCTGGACTTACCCTTCAGGTAGGAACCTTATAGGATGACCTAGTATATGTTTTTTCTTTTTCCTCAGTTGTACTTGTACTTTTAGTTTCATGTACTTTCCAGTTGGGCTTATATTCTGGCCCCTTTTTACTTAATGTACACACTTGTTGGTTATACAGCTTACTCGTGTTCATATCGGTTGTGTGTGTTTATAGGTTACAATGGAAATACCATCCTAGTTTTAGGGAATTACACCTTTGGTGCTAGTCACCAACCTCTGACCAATGGAAGGCGGGCTTGGGGTAGTCACGACATGGGCCCTAGGGGACGGGTCGTGACAAATTGGTATCAGAGGGAGGATCTACCACAGAACATAGGACTCTGATCTTTTCTGTGAATAAAGAGTGTTTTGGTTACTGAGAGTGGTTTTCAGTCCAGGGAGTCCAGTGTTGGTGCGGTGCCCAATGTATCCATACACTAGGGCCCTGACATCTGATTTCTGACTCAGTGCACGAAAACACTGATTGCGTGTGTGTTTTCAAAAGTTTTCTTTATGTCAGCTCAACCAGTTCAGATCACCAGGTATAACTTTTGACCATGTCACATCTATTTCTTTCAGGATGCCTCCATGCAGATGACCTTCTAGAGTCCCAAGAGTTGTACGTACAGATAGCCTACCGAGCGACGAGACCTTGGTGCAGGGCTTTTTTCAAACAGAGGCACTAGAGGTACCTTTACCCATTGGGCCACTGATGCCACCAGCCCCAGGAGCAGAGGTGGCATGCTACTTGAGCGCATTGCATGAGTTCTAGTGCCAGATTCCACCTAGGTTCAGGGGAGAGATGGACCCATAGGAAGTTGAGGATTGGTTGGAGGTTGTGGTTAGAGTTTTCTAACTAGTAGGGACACTAGCAGACCTCATAGTGATTATTGGAACTAGACTTCTATAGGTAGCATCAGGAATATGGTGGAGCATGATTCTCCAAGTCCACGATGAGATGACACTTCTCTGGGTAGACTTCAAGAGCTTGTTTCAGGAAGAGTCTGTCCCAATGACTCTTTGCGCAGTGCGCATACAGGAGCTACTTCATCTGCAGTAGGGTAGCATGATTGTAGCACAGTACTCAGCGAGGTTCACAGACCTCTCACGCTACTCCACCGATATGGTGTATGACCCATTCTTCAGGGCCCAGACCTTCATGCAGGGGATTAGACAGGAGATTAGAGCACCGATGATCTCACTCAGCATCCTAACGCAGGCAGAGTTTCTAAAGAGAGCCCTCATCGGGGAGATTTTCCTTGCTAAGCAGTCTTCAACAGCGAGATCCACTACCAGTCGACATGTAGCCAAGTCTTCAATAGTTGGTAGAAGACAAACGTCGTAGAGGTCCAAGGGGACCAGAACTATAGTTGTACAACTGAATGACTCAGGATCGGCTGTACGGGGTACCCGAAGCGGAGACAAAGATTCCAGGAGCGGGCAGTGTTACTCATGTGGCGGCCAGGGTCACATGGCTCGTGACTACCCAACCCGCCATTGGGATGATCAGTAGATGGTCGAAGCACCGCCTATTCAGAGACATAGATTCAATCAAGGAGGTCCACAGAGAGTAGGCGGACATGGTAGAGGAGTTGGTCGTGCAGCTGGTGTTGGGCAACATTTTGAGTTGTTACCACCACTATGACCCGGAAGTCCACCCCGACTGCAATGAGCTAGTAGACAGGGGAGAGCTCAGCTCTAGGCGGCTGAGTAATACGATCATGGTGCTCCGGAGAGGATTCAAGGTACGATCTTTGTCTACTCCAACATATCTTGTTTACGTATAAACACGTTAGCCAGTCACTCTTTCATTTCCACTTCCCTCATTCGAAGCTCAGATATTTCGACAGAGTCATTAGCTTGGTCAATATGGTTAGAGAATCATATGAGAGCAGATTCGGCGATTAAACCCTGGTTCTAGTAGTGTGAGATTATCTAGGAGGTGAGAGCATCCTCTAGGGTCCGCTAGTAGTGGTGTCAAGGAATTACGACATCATCTTGGGTACAGACTAGTTATATATAGTCCATGCTCAGATAGACTATATTAGGCACAAAGTGTGGTGTGTCTGCATGGATGGGACCAGGTTTACCTTCACCGGAAAGAAGGGGGCCATTACAGCACATGATGGACTTGTTTGGAGGAGAGTGTAGTCGATCACTCATCAGTTGGCTAGCCTTACCCTCAGAGTTGTTGATGTGGAGAGTCTGACTTATCCTGTAGTGGTGGACCAGTATGAGGATGTTTTCCCTGATGATGTCCCAAGTATACCTCCTTGTAGAGAGATGGAATTTTACATTGACCTATACCTTAAGATGGCACCGATATCTACACCAGTGTATTGGATGGCTCTTGTGGATCTTCGTAAGCTGCAGGTACAGCTAGAGGACATGCAGGGGAAGGGAATCAACTAACCCAATGTTTCTCCCTGGGCAGCCTCGATTATATTTGATAAGAAGAAATATGGGAGCTTGAGACTTTGTTTCAACTACCGGCGCCTAGATTAGGTGACCGTGGAGAACAAGTACCCACTCTTGAGGATTTATGACTTCTTTGATCAGCTGAAGGGAGCATGTTGGTTCTCAAAGATAGACCTCTGATCAGGCTATCACCAGCTCAGAGTTCGAGATGAGGATGTGTAGAAGATGGAATTCAGATGTTGGTACGACCACTACTAGTTTATAGTTATGCCATTTGGAGTAACCAACGCTCTAGTAGTGTTCATGGGACTCATTAATAGGATCTTTCAGTTGTACCTCAATATCATTGTCATTGTCTTCATCGACGACATTCTGATTTACTCGAATTCTTAGGAGGAGCATGCCTACCATTTGCGGGTAGTATTGGACACACTCTGAGAGCACCATATTTATGGAATGCTCTCAAAGTGCCAGTTCTGAATCTGAGATGTTCACTTTATGGTACATGTCATCAAGGAGGCTAGAGTTGTAGTGGATCCTGTGAATATTGAGGTGGTACTTGCTTGGGATACACCAACGAGTGTGACGGAGGTATGAAGTTTTCTGGGTCTGGCTGGATACTATCTGAGATTTGTGCCAGATTTCTCCAAAGTTGCAGCACCACTATCAGCCTTGAAAAAGAAGGGTCAACCCTTTGAGTGGTCAGAGAGATGCCATCCGAGATTTTAGGAGATGGGGCAGAAGTTGACTAGTTCCCCCATCTTGAAGCATCCAGAGGAGGGTGTAGGGTACATAGTTCACTGCGAAGCATCAGGGACCGGACTCAGATGTGTCCTGATGTAGGAGTGAGTGGTGATCACGTATGATTCTTGGCATCTGAGACATCATGATTAGAACGACACTACCCATGACATGGAGTTAGAAGAAGTGGTATTCTCTTTGAAGAGTTGGCGACATAATCTGATGGGTGAGCGCTTTATAGTGTACTATGATCACAAGAGTCTCAGGTATATCTTCTCCCAGTAGGATCTGAACATGAGACAGCAACGTTGGATTGAGTTCCTCTAGGACTATGACTTCGAGATAGTCTATACACTTGGGAAGGGGAACATTGTTGAAGATGCACTCAGTAGGGGATCTAGTATACATCTGTTAGGTGAGGCGACGGAGCAGCTGACCACTTTGCAAATATCCTTTTTGGATAGAGATGGAGAAGCTTTCCTTCAGTCTCTTACAGTAATTCCCGCACTCACTCAGCGAGTCAGGGAGGCGCAGTGTGGAGACACTAACTGTGAGGCGCGATGTGCTCAGATATCCACAGGACATGCACCTGATTGATTTTTTGAAGGTAGGGAGCACATCATCCTCTTCAGAGGATGTACCATAGTACCAGTGTCACATCAGGAGGAAGTGTTGAGGGAGTCTCACACGTCCCCTCTAACAGTACACCCAGGTGTGGAGAAGATGTATCAGGATCTCCTACGACAACACTGGTGGTCAGGAATGAAGAAAGCTATTGTAGAGTTTGTCTCTTGGTTTCTCACTTGTTAACATGTGAATGAGGAGAATTAGTTACCTGCATACTTGGTTCAGCCTTTAAAGGTCGTAGAGTGGAAGTGGGATGTGATATCCATGGACTTCGTGATAAGACTTCCATGTACATCCAGGGGACATGACTTGATTTGGCTGATCGTTGACCGACTCACCAAGTCAGCCCACTTCCTACCGATTAGAGAGAAGGGTTCAGTAAAGAGCTTGGGACACCTCTATGTATAGGACATTGTGAGGCTACATGGAGTACCTTTCATGATTATCTCCGATCGTGATGCATGTTTTACTTCCCGACTATGGAAGGGGTTTCAAGAGGCTTTCAGGATACAGCTTCATTTGAGCACCACCTTCCATCCTCAGACAGATGGCCAGACCTAGCTGACCATTCAGACCCTCAAGGACATGTTGTGTGCTATGTCCTCAACTTCGGTCACAGTAGGGAGGATCACTTGCCTTTGGTGGAGTTTGCGTATAACAACATCTATCACACCACCACTGGGATGGAACCTTTTGAGTCATTAAATGGGTGACCTTACAGATCACCTTTGTGCTGGACTGACCCAGGGGAGTCAGCACTAGTGGGACCAGAGAAGCTACTAGCTACCATAGAGAAGGTGCAGATCATCTATGAGAGGATGAAGACTACACAGAGCAAGCAGAAGTAATATGAAAATAAGAGATGGTGTCCTTTGGAGTTCGAGGATGGTGACCACATCTTTCTACGGGTCTCACCCCGACATGGTCTACATAGATTTGGCCATGGAGGAAAGTTATATTCGAGGTTCATCAGACCTTTTTAGGTCCTCATCAGAGTTGGCGAGGTGACATACCGCTTATCTCTTCTACCTCAGTTGCACCGGGTGCATGACATCTTCCACGTATCCTAGCTGACCCTTCCCACATCATCGACCTTGGCGAGCTAGAAGTCGACGATGGGGAGACTTTTATAGAGGTTCCAGTAGAGATTGAGGATTGATAGGAGTGGGTCCTTCGTGGATGGTCGATAGCTCTGGTATATGTTCGCTGGTAGCACAGGAACCTCTAGGAGAGAACATGAGAGTGGTAGGATCAGATGCATGCTCAGTTCCCCCACTTGTTACCTTAGTTGTGAGTTGTGGATTATAGGGACGTATTGCCCTGAGGTGGAGAGAATGTAATGAAACGAAATTTCCATGTAATTTTTTTAAATATATGGGAATTTTATGAGTCTGAGAAAGTTAACGGTGCATGATTCTGAGGTCTGATGTTCCTAGAATCAATTTCATATGTTTTGTTCAGGTACGTTAAGTAAAAGTACAAGCGGGTTTTTTCTTACATTTGAACTGATGCTGAGAATTGAAATATGAGGACACCGTTGAACTCGCAGCACCAGTATTATCTTAAGAAGACTTTCACCTCAATGACAGTTGTTTGAGGGTGAAATTTAGTTTTTAATATTTTTCATGGAAATAATAAAATAAAATAAATTCATGTTTTATTTTATTTTATCTTTTATAACCACCCACGTGGATGTTAGAGGTGGGGACCACCACACCATAACCTCCCATGAGAGGTTATGGTTGTGGGGCCCAACCGAATATAACCTCCCATGAGAGGTTATGGTGTGGGGACCACCCTGGACAGAACCCCCCAATTAATTGAAGATAGCCTCTCAACTCCCTCATAAATGAGGGAGAGTCTCTTGACCTCGTTTAACTTAATGGTGCCACCACCCCCCTCTTTTAATGGTGTCAACCCTCCCCCTTTAATTAATTGAGCCACCTCATTTAATTAAGCACTAAAATTATAAATTTAAACCCATAAAACTAAATAATATATAATCTATAATTTTGAGGGGCTATATATTCATTTTTTAGAAAAGGATGGAAAAGGAGGATTAGAGCTCTTGAGAGAAAACTCTTCAATTAAGAATCCTTCTTCTGTAAAGAAGGCTCCACCGATGAATAACATCGAACATGAATTCAACCTTATTCCCCAGGACTTCCTCTGACATAGTACGTCTTTGACTACGATGAGCCGACGCACAAACCGATGATCGAAGAAAACATCGGCGTCCATCTTTTCCCAATGATCTGTCTTTTTCCCCGAGACTCCATCGGCGAACAACGAACAAGGTAGGGTTTTTAATTAAGTATGATTTTATTCCCTTGAATATATCATTTTAAAAACAAAGAACATAGATCAACTTATTATCATGTTGATCCGCATATGTTTTCCTTATGGGATGGGAATATTTTCTTGCGGGAAGTTGTAGGGGTTTAATGTTGTTTGATTATCACTTCACAAGTACACCCATTATTTTATTTTGTGGGTTGGGAAGAATCTTTGTAGGAGGGTTTGATGTGCTATATTCTTGTGAACTGCTTGCTACCGCTCTAACATGGAGGGTGTGGGCCAAACAAACATGGACCAACCTCTCCACAAACCCTTGTTTTTTTGTTGAAATCATTGCGACGGTGGAAGGCGACAACCGGAGGCTACCCGCATGACAAGAGCAGCGACATACCTCCACGTCGCTCAACAAAAAAGGATATTCAGCTTGTGCCACAATGACAAATGGAAGACGGTTGGCCATCCGGACAGTCATGGTAGCACCCCACCACACTGCGTCCCTCGCGCCAAAAGAGGGACTTGATCGAGGAGAACTGCCTTTGATCCACCAAGAAACCCCTTCTATTTGACTCCAAATTGAGATAAAGATTTTCTCCAACATATAACAACTAGAACATCCATGTTAGCCTCAAGTGGGAGAAAGGATGAGGGAATAATGGGAATTCCCAGGTGGCTCGAGACATAAAACCCTATCTTTAAGTGGTCGCATGGCTTACCTGCACGGTTTGGCTAACTGTGCGCCAACCGTGTGGTTGCTACTGTCTAACCCAGGGACTTCGCACAACTTGTACACACAATCTAACAAACCATGCACTGCCCATGCGGAGCCCACTGTCAAGGATGATAACTTACAAGACCAAGTCCCAAGGAAGAAAAGGATTAAAACTCACAGACTAGGCATTCGATTGACATGTCGTCTGTTGCGTTGAGACCCCTGTGATGTGGTAGAACATTGTAAAACTTCTTCGTAGGATTTCATGAAATATTGAGCATAGACCGTTAGCTTGTGGAGCGGATCTTATGGATAAGAGAGAGCTTTTGTGCGGGAACCTAGTAGCTGGCTGAGACTTGACAATTGCTGACCGATTGACTCGAAGTGACTCAACTAGACCTATGAGGAGCTCCTGGTTCTGGTAGCAGACCCATGAAGGAGGATCTCCTGGTTGTGGTGGTAGACCTGCGATACTCGACATGAGGAGTACCTCTACAGGCTTTGAGGGGTGGTTCCTGGTTGTGGTGGCAGACCCACGATGGGGAGCGCCTCTGTGTGATGAAGCAGACCCACGGTACTCGACAGGAGGAGTACCTCAGCAGTCCAAGGTTCGTAGGATGTGTTTTTGTTGTCATGGCAGGCCCACTGTACTCGATTGAGTAGGAGTTCTCCACCAGACGAGGTTCATATAATGTGAATAAAATCCTAGTTGAGTTGAGTCAGTTTTTCTAGGTTTTCCTCATGATTGAGATGGATCACTTGATAACTTAGGTATATGAATGAGAATATAACTGAGTAAGGTTATATGCTAATTTCATATTTTTTTCGTTGATCCTTGTTGGATTTTGTGAGAACATGAGGGTCTTGGGGTCCCTAATAAGTATCGTTATACTCACCCTTACACGGGCTATGCACGCACCTCGTTGTGTTGGATGCAAACGATGGACAACGTTGATAGAGGCTGAGATTACCAGGACTAGATGGTACCCAGAGGTGGCCCATACGATGTGTCAGTACACAGAGGAGATGAACGAACGTGGTGTGATGAGGAGGCAATTTGGACATATTGTTCAGGTAGAAACCATGGAGGATGAACCAATAACTGTTTTTCCTTTTTCCTCAGTTGTACTTGTACTTTTCATTTCTTGTACATTCTAGTTGGCCTAGTATTCTGGCCCCTTTTTACTTACTATACTCACTTGTTGGTTATACAGTTTACTCGTTTTTTTATTTACTATTTGTGTTTATAGGTTATAAAGGCAATGCCTTCCCATTTTTGGGGAATTTTTCCTTTTGTTCTAGTAGCTTGCCCCTAGCCTATGAAGGAGGGCTTAGGGTAGTCACAACACGGGCCTCGGGGGATGGGTCATGATAGACCCGAATATTATGGTACCCTATCACTCAATCCAATCATAACATGGACCAATGGGAATTACTGATCCTGAATAGTTGGAGACTAAAACCTGACATATTACTTGAAGAAATTGTGAATTATTTCTCCAAAAACACAATGTAAGATTCAAATAAGGCTATTATACTCAACATAAAACTCCACAAGGTGAATTTCATCACATGTTAAATTGGAATATTAAAACCCAAATGTACAGCATCAATGTACCAGAGAAGAAAAGATTAAACATCCAAAGTCTCAAAAAACACAACATCTCAAATCCAAATGATCAAAGAAATCCCCAAACTTTAATTGGTTCATTCCCCTTACTTGAAAATGGAAGGAGGAAATCTATATACATCTAAAGGCAGAGGTTTCATGTGAGCTAAAGGCTAGTATGGTCTCAGAAAGAGTTCTATATTATATTACACAATAATTAACTAAATAATTATTTCAATTTTATATTATAATATAATTACCATACAATAGAATATTTAAATCAAATCAATTTTTTTAATTTTAATTTTTTGAAACATTTCAAAAAATTTCTTAATAAACATTTTATATAACATATTTTATATAAATCAGATGGAATATGTAATGTCGTTTTACAATATAATATATTTAAACGTAAACAAAACATGAAAAATATAAATATGTACTAAAGTAAAATGGTTCTAGGTTATGGGATCCTCACACACTCATATAGTGATAATAAAAATGTTCACAGACATCCCTCTGATACTGGACAAAGGGGAATAACTAACATCCCAAGGAGGAAGTGATATGACAATATTATTATATTAGAGTTGTAAATTATCAATTAATTTCTAGTGAAATCCAATACTACTATATTTTTCCAAAATAAATAACTAACTACATATTATTTCATCTTCCCAATAAATCAATCTACAATGGGAAAATTATTTTAAAATATTATAAAATAAATTAACATCATTTTCCAAATCAGTATGCCAATTTCAGTTTAAAAACCCAAAATTGGGTTTTAATCAATTCAAGAATATTTCCTAATAAAATTAAATACAGTTTCTTATGAAATCCTTTTAATCCATTTTCACAAAATCAATTCCAAAAATCAAATTCTATAATTTCCCTAAAATTCAAATCACAACCTAATTCCATGGAATTGGTGGTGTTCCCAAATATAAATACCATTTCAATTTATATCCCAATTTGTACATAATTGTATTTTTAAAATACAATTCAATGTATTGTATCATAAATAAATAAATAATTAATTAAATTAATTGTCAAATCATAAATGGAACCACAGACCTTATATCACATGCTCACGTAATGCAAAACCCGTTACAAGAAACTACAATGAAGAACATCAATAATTTTAATCCAGGAAGTTGTTATAGATTCATGATCTTAAATAAAGGAGTTTAGATATATCAACAATATGCAGAGTTAACAATCCCTATGTTGGAGAGAAGAAGAATGTTGGAGAGAAGGAATATGAGAATAACTATTTATGGAATGAGATCGAATGGAAATTTACTTACTTAAATCTACATTGGAAAGGGTTTAGAGGATCCAAATCGGGTACGTGAGAGCTTCCATGAACTAGGGATTCGAGATATCCTTGGTTAGGGTTGATCAGGGGTCGAAAAATTGGTTAGGGAATTTTAAAATGATTTTCAAAATTAATATTTCCTATTTTCATGGTTAGTTGGTTAGGGGCCCATGGTTTGTAAAACTGTGCTCCCTATCTATGCTCCCCTATAATGTGGTGCATTGTATCTACTAAGAGGGTGAATTTTTTTCAAACTATGTGCCACCTTTGAAAACCCCCTCTACTAGGGGTTTTTTAGATTTTACTCGTTGTTGCACTGTATTGGAAAACCATGTTTCAATTATGCAAAAACGATAAAATTTAAAAAAAATTATATTTTTATCCTGGAACAATTCGAGATGAACCCCTAACAAATCCTAAACCAGAATAAGCATTGAGGTGTAACTAAAAATATTAATAATAAGATACATTTAGTATAGGTTTTTTAGAAAAAATTATTTTTGAAATAGTTTTTCCAATATTGGTGGACATATGTTTGAAGTTATTGGTTAACTTTAAGGTTTATAAGATCTCTGATTTTAAAGAATATTACGGGTTATTAAATAAGTTATGATGTTAAAAAAATTTGGGATTATTTTTGGAATTATATTAATATAGTTTTAATAAAATGAAATCCCATAGGTCAGGAGGAATCCTATAACATACTCCATATCTGTGTGGGATGATCTGACAACTGAAGGGTGATAAGGGTACGAAGCATACCACTTGCCTGAAAAAGGATGTGGTTTTTAAGATATTTTTTCCTTCATTTAAAAGATATCATGAATAAATGTATAATTAATTTTGGTAACTTGATCTTCATTGGACTGATTACCATATCATTGAAAATTGATTTGGTGACTAATGTCATTTCCGAATAAGATGACTATAATTTTAGAGAGCTTTACATGATTTAGGTAAACTAAAAATTGAAGGTTCTTATTTGAGAAATAAAGATTGAATTATATTTTTGATGTGTATATGATATTATTTTGGATTTGTGACAATTCATGTTATTTATTCAAATGGTTAACATATCATATATATTATGTGATTTTATCAACTACATTTTTGTTATGATACATTAAGAGTGATTGATGTTATTTTGTGAGATAAAAAATACATATGTCTGCAGAGGCAATATGATCAAATCCTTCTAATTTTAGGGTTTTACTATTAGTTATAATATTTTGAGTAATTTTAAGGGTAGTTTTTTTGAATAATCTATGTATAATTTTGATAATTAATGTTGAAATTTGGACAGTAAATTATTTGTTATCATATAAACGTGTATTCATTTGGGGAATTATCATATCATGTTCTTGGGTTAATGTCTGAATATATGAGGAGTGTATTTTTATCCTTATATAGATTTTCTAATCCATTTAATCTACTTAAAAAATTTTAGGCTTGAAAAATTCATCTTTAATACTCATCGTTTAGAGAAAAAGATGATATTGGGGAGGAAATTGATTACCGGTTGAAACTCTACTTGTCATGTAAGAATATTTCTTTATTTTATTTTTATATATGGAAATGAAATTACTGAAATCTAGGAATATGATCTTGAACCAAAAAAAATTTCTATTTACCCTTCTTACCTTGAAATCAATGGCCATTTGACCCATCACATATTTATGGGTTTGTGATGGTCAAAATTATCTTGACCATGCTCACTATCACTCTCTAGGTGTACTTGATAGTTATTTTTATCTTCTATATCCATGTTTTTACATTGTACCTATGTTATCCTACTTGAAAATATTATATGTGTTATTCCATATGATATTTTTACATCCCCTTATCTCATTTCAAGTGGATGTTTTATATACGTTATTTAAGGTGTGGGTTTCCAAAAATGGTATTTTGAAAATTCAAAACCTAGTTATCATGACCGAGTTCAAAACCGCATGAATGAAACTTCTTAAAGGGGGGATGAGAATCTAAAATCATAATATTATAAAAATGAAATATTTTTTATAGCATACATGATATGAAATAATGACATTTAATGAACAATGAATTATTATTACTTATAGGTGACCATTATAACCAAGTTATTAAATATGTGTGAATGAATAGTATTAATAAAATTATGAAATATATAATGTTCATACACATGGATAGAAAATTAATTTATTGTTTTTAAAGAACCACTCAAATCATTATTAAAGACACATTATTCTTTAAAAATAAATTTTCATAAATTTTTACTTTTCATAATTTCTATGACTGAATAATATAATTAAATTTTTAGATGTTTTAAAAATATATTTGAAAAAATTAATTTCATTTTTTTTAATTCATGAGGAAAAAATTAACTTATGGTTAATATTATAGAATTTTCAAAAAAATATTAAATTTTTAAAGAATAGTGGAAGATACTATTTTTATTAATACATGTATTTTATTAAAAAGTACTTACAAGGTAAACTTTATGTTTTGGATTAGATTTAAGATTAAATTAGTTAATTTAATTTAAAAATAAAACAATTATGGGTTTTCAAATGGATTTTAGATTTGAGTATAGTATAAAAACAATTTATATTATAAAATTTATTTTTATTGAAAACTTGTTTCATTGCATTTTTCGGCTAAATTTTAAAATAAATTCGTAATATTTTTTATTGTGAATTTTGAAAATTAATTCTATTTTTTGAATCAATTTGTCCAAATTTAGTAAATATGACCCTTTTAATTTTTTAAATAAGAATATTTGACTTAGTAATTTTCTTACCACGTTAAAGGGTAAATTGAGTGATTTTGGAAAAAAATTACAAGAACCATAAAATGATAAAAAAACATTGCTAAATATTATTTGATTAATATTTATCAAACATAATCATCACCAAGAAAAATTTATGACCATTTGGTGCCAGTAATGGCCAATATAGTGTTTTAAATAAATATATTTCAAACATGTAACACTCTATTTTTAATATGCGTAATATTTTAAATATGGTATCATCGGAAGGATATGCTTTAATATAAATATTATTTTTATATTAAATGGGTTTTCATCATATTTTTCACTGATTTTTATTTTTTTATGATACAATTAACCTAAATTCTAACAAAATTATGATGCCGTAATTATTTAATTAAATGAAAAAACAAACGAGTGTCATTAAAAATATTAAACATAATAAAATTTGAGATAAATAATGTGGTCCATGAATTTATTGATGACCATGGAATTTTAGGGACATAATAAAATACTTGGTCTGAATTATAAGTGTTATATTGAGAATATAAATTCAACATATAAAATAATTCTTAAAATTGACATTATGGATATTTTTTAGTAAATAATATTTTATAAAATGATATAAAATTCATAAAAATGAAAAAATTAAAAAACTAATTAGGATAACATTTAAAGTGACTATCATATTCTATTTATAGGTCTCTTATGTTGTGGTTACTATACAGAAACGAAAAGATTATAATTTCATGTTGCCATAGTAAGAGTTAAGGGGGTCAAATATTTGCTAAAACTAAAACATAATGGTAGAAATATATTCCAAACCACTATAATATTTATTAGATGATATTATTTAGAACCATTATCATTATATCATAAAAATAAATCACTTTTAAATATATTTTCAAATAAAAATTAATTTATTTTGAATTAATATTTGGAGAAATTCCAAGAGTTCCCCTCCCCTCTTATTAAAGAGAACCTCTTATTCTCATTAATTCACAATTCATAAATATATTGTTTCAACCAATACCTCCACAAATAACTTACTAGAATCACTCCTTCCATTATAAATGTATTTTTTAGTCATAATACCAATATCATATGCATAAAGGTGTTAGGAAAAGTAGGTCTTCCAAACAAGACATATAGTTATTATTTTAATGTTTTACATTAGTTTCTTTATCCACATCCAGAAAAATTATAAATAATTCTAAAATAATAAACCCAATATCATAAATATATTGATATTTTATTATGTTATCGTTATAACCTCTATCCATCTCCTCTTCTATCAAATGGGAAATGAAATATCAATTCTTGTGTAAGGAGGATTGTCGCCTTGTGAACCAATTTAATTCATTTTCCATCGACATCTGTCAAGAGTAGTTATAATGATGGAATAAATGTTTATATATGATATTGAAGAATTTTTTTAAAATTACTAAATGATAAATTATAACTTACCTTTATATTTTTCAATTCAATGAAAAATGATAATGTTATTCATGCGTATGTGTGGACTACAACCTCCAAGAAGTGATGTGATTCATTTTTTATCAAAAAATCCCATTTATGATAAATATAATTAAATTTGAATAAGTTATAGGACATTTAGGATATTATAATCAATTTTTTATAAAAATATAATTATTATATTCTTTCCATAATTTTTGTTGAAAAATGGAAAATTTACTCATGCATATGTATGGCATACCATCTCATTGATTGTATCAAAGATCATTTTTCATAACCATAATTCATATTTCGTTTAAGAGTATAATATATTAAAAATGATTATTAACTCATAATTATTATTTTATATATGATCAAATAATGATGTATTTGGTCATAGTCAACTGGCCAAAGTCATTTTTGAATTTTGATCAGAATATCATGAAAACGTCGGACTTAACCCAAAATGATTATGTAATTTTTGTAACATAGTAATAATTGATGTAAAAATAATCATGAACTTGAAAAAGGTTTTTTAGGAAAGAATAAAATTAACACGATTCTATTATTTAGGAAGATAAATAAATTATATGACTAGTGAAACTCAATGTAAGAGACTTCATATAAAATAGCTTTCTTTGAGGGATATTTTGAAGTTATGCAACAATAATCTTTTTTAATGTGTTTATTCAACCCCTTTGACATGTTATATTATGAATTTATCTATTCTCATTACACTTATTTTTTTTAAGTTTTATTTTTTCATGGGGATTACGATTCAAATGTTTCCAAAGTGGAAATGTGATTTCTTTTAAAAATTTATTTTTTAATGATTCTTTTAAAAATATTTATTTATTCCATGTCCTTTTTGTTTTTATTTAAAAATGTTTTAAATAGGGTTTTAAAATTATCCTATGATCATTTAAAGTCATTTTTACTTATTTTTTTAAAACAATTTTTGAATGGAATCTTTTTGTAATATTCTAAATGAGGTAGTTTTTATATTTTCCCACTAAAATATGGAAAGAATATTTTTTAACTTATATGTGTTGGGGGTATTATCATATGGTCATGAAATCATAAGGCATTGAATCATCCATTACAGGATCAAATGTTTATTTCCATGCAAAATGTTTTCTTTTGTGTTGGCATGGTTCATATAAAAAAATGTGATTTCAAATTTAAAATGGTATTTTCCATAATAAAGTTTTTATGATGCAATAATTCATTATTTATGATTATATTATGGTACATAGGAACTATTCATTATGGCCAACAGTTCAATTATAATGAAATGATAGTTGGTTCTATGATAAAATAAGGATTTATGGTCACCTTATTAACCAAATATGGGTGGTTCTATGATAAACCATGTAAATGTGGTTATGTTATGAGCTACAATGCATTGGGGATGGAAGTTGACTATATGATTACTCAATTAATTAGATAGAGTTAACTGATTAGATCTCTCAAGTGAGATAATATGAATATACATTTATGGATATTCCTAGATTCACCATGAAGGTAAATTTATGAGTATATATTATTTTTACTCTATGGTAATATTTAGAATTTAATCCTGAAGGTCTTCCGTGAGTTGTTGTGGTGGTGACTCCCATGATCCCCCAAGTTTCCAACTTATTTCAATAATATTTTCTATGGGTTTTAAATTTTTTATTTAACTAGACAATATCTTTTATATATGGAAATAATTTTTTCCCAAAATTTCAATGAATAATACAATAATGGCACATATATTGGGGGTGTTTTATAATATTCACTAGACTGATAGTTTTCAGTCACATTCATGATTTTTTGTAGGTATTCATATATTTATTTTTTTCTTTCATTATTCACATTAATTTAACATGAATTCTTTGTGAAAAATGGAGATTATTAGACTTGATGCTGGTTGATCATGTTTGTCTGATGGTTAGTAAAAATAGTGTGGTAGCCCAAGGGATGCTATTCTCCATGGATAATAGCAATGGTCATCCCACAAGGCCTGCCTCATAGGCATGTGGCTAACCGTGCACCTAGAGTAATGGTTATTTTGAGTGAAATAGTTAATTTAGATTGTTTGTTCCTTCCCTAAATAGCCATTTACCCTCATTCTTCTTTGGATAGAGGTGGATGCATGGTTTCCATACCTTTTGGAAAATTGTGCGACTAAACCATGAAGCCTACCTAGATCATTAAAAATATGGAATTTACCATTTTCACTCATAAAATTTATCCCCAAATCCACCCTTTCTCACCCAATTTGATCTTCACAACACTAGACACTTCTCACCTCCATCTTGGCTCCCTTGGATCTCATTAGTTTGGTGGATTTGGTGTGGATCCTTCAAAAAACATCAGGTAAGTCCCTACATTCCTCTTCTCATTCCTTCTTCTTGGTTCCTTCTTCCTTGCTCTTTGGGTTATCATTTGTTTTGGGGTTTGGTTTCCCTAATGTGTGATGAACCATGGTTATTGATTTTAATATTGATGTTTATGGGATGTTCTTTTCATTATAGGGTCTCTTTGTAGTGTGGTTATGGTTTTCCCCGTACTTTTAATGATTCCCAGCTTGAGGAATTTGATTATGTGCTTGAACATTTTTTATATGATATCATTATGCTTTCTTTGTTTCTTAAATGGATTCAATGATTTGTGTGGATGATTTGAATCAGGCTTCCAAGTTTTTTTAGAGTGTGTATGGTTTCAATTGTGGGTTTTCCTATTGATAATAGTGGTTTTCTTTTTTTTATTTCATGCTTTTGTGTGTGTGCTTGTTTAAGAGGTAGTTTATGAGTGATGATAAGAGTAATTGACCACAAAAGTAATCCTAGGTAACTCGATGGGTAGAATTAGACTAGTACACATGTCATATCAGCTTGGATGAGGCCCGGTTTCCTCCAGAAAGATTGATTATACAATAGTAACTAAATATATGATGATGATTAAAGACCACTAGACATTGTGATACTCTCCCTTATAGTTTATAATGCATGAGAATTATATGGGTTATGGTATATATTCTATTTTACTGAGGTATGAGGTTCCTATGGTACCACTAACACTACTACCTTATGGATTTCTCATGGTGAGAATATGATGATATTCTTACCATCATCATACAATGCAATTCACTTTTCACCTTAAACTTTCAAACATGATTTCCTTGATTTGTTTTCCATAAAATGCATCTTTTCCCTTTTCTAAAAACTTACATATAGATTTTTCTTATTTTATTATATCATGGAATCTGGTTTGGTTGTATCATACTAGGCATTAGACCACTCCCAACATTTACCATTGGGTGTATGTAGAACATCTTATATTTGACATAGGCAAGGAAATGTTCTTCAATGGTGGTGATGGTGGAACCATTTTATAGTGTTCATCTCCTTGAAGGTTGTAGTGGAGGTTGTGCCATCCCGCCTTTTTAATAAATAACTTTTCATAACATTTTGCATAGAGTGTATCTTTAAGGTCAAGTGTCTTGGAAATCAGGAACAATAAAACTTGAATACAATATAAAACATTCTTATAATGCACTTTTAAGGCTTCATCATATGATCATCCTATGTATAATTACTTCCTTTCATTTCCTAGAGACATATATCAGAGCAAAGGGTGAGCAGAAGGCCCAGTAAGGGTAAACAAGGGAATCAGTGAACTTGTGATATAAAAAGAACTTGAATAACAAAATAAAGATACGAGAAATGGAAGTATAGGCATCTTATAATGAAAATAACTTGAAAAATAACTTGAATATGTGTCTAAAACATTTAATTTTGACATTCATGAACATATCAACAAGGTCCATTCCCAAGGTGTCATAAAAATTACCAAGGTTATTCACCAAGGTATCGTTAACTTGTCTTCTATAGAGATTAAATCATTACCCAATGCATTGGAGAACTATCAAGGTGCACCCTTAATATGTATTTACTTACATGTGATACACATATATCATATTCAAACATTTCATAAATAACCCATAGATAATAAAATAAATGGGTTTCATTTCAAAAAAAGGACGTTTTAAAAGCTCTTAAAAATAAGATCATTATATCATTTATAACCCATGGAATGGGAGTGAGGGTTATATGCATGTCAATTCCAGAATCAAATATATCATATTTATATATTTATGAACACCCATTGAAATTAAATAGGTCTGGTTATTGACATTATTAAACAAGGAAATTTTTTGAGAGAAAGAGGTAGAAAGTTTGAGACAAAATTTCTGCAGCATAACGGCTATATAACATGGTTTTAGGAAAGATTAAAAAGAGAGGGGAAAAGGGTCACCCACACATAAATAATTCATAATAATTTATGGGTACTGAATAATATAATTTTATGGATATTTGAATGACATACCACATGAAAAAGAATCATGAAATAAAAGAGAAGATGCAATTTGTTTTATGATAAATCCGGCAGCCTAACGGCGTCACATAAAAATCCAGAAAACAAATTGACGAGAGAAGAAAGGGTATCTCATAATTTGAACATGAAATTGATAGTAATAATAACATATAATAAAATATCCTAAACATAAAAAGATGGAAAAATATATGGCAGAACAGAAAGGAATTCATGACTTAAAAGAGGAGGGTGAAAGAATCTGTTACCTTGAAGAGTTACTTCGAAATCTGTAAGGTTGGGAGAATGGGAGGCTTGAGAGAACCTTTGGAGGACTCTTTGGGAAGTAAATAAACCAGAACATTGTTGAGGAGGATTTGTAAATGAAAATAATGAGGGAAAGGCTTGGTATTTATAAGAGAAGTGAGAGGACAAGTCATTAATGGCAAAGGGACATCTCATCGGTGGTATTGGAAAAACCAAGGGCTTGACCATGGTATTTTCCCATGGAATTGGTCACATCAGACACCTCATACCTTATCTTACTATTCATAAGTAGACCTTAATGATTACATAATTATTAATTCCTTAATTATTTCATTAAACGCTTGAAATTAAAAACAGTATTTTCACTATTCACTGAAAATTCATTTTTTTCAGAAAAACCCCCCAAAATCACCTTAACCAAATATCAATGTTTTGAATTCAAAAATGATCTCCACTTTATAAAAATAATTTTCTAATGATTTTTAATTTAATTTTTAATTAAAAACACTAATCACCCAAAAAAACTAATACTTGACTAATAATTTCTGAAATAGTTATTTACCTATTTTATTCAATCACATTCATTAATCAAGGTGCCTAAATTATAATAATACTTTTTTAAGTGGTATTAATAATCCATTTGGTCACATTACTAATCCTATGAATAAAATCACTATTCATAATTTATTATTCAAAACAATTATGTTGAACTTATTAGATCTTAAATTTCTTACTGAACAGATTTCCAGAAGGACATTTTTTGAAAATCATTACACATCATTAATTATTTAAGGTTTACATAAATATTTTAAAATATCCCCTTTTTCCAAAATTAATCAACATACATCCTATATTTATTCCAACATCTGAAAAAAAACACAAACTTCACCATAGGAAGAAATCTCAATTTTATTTATCTCAAAGGATTACACAAAGTAGCTACGGTCTCGTTACATAGCCCTTTATAACCCCAGCATAGGACCTAAGTGTAAGGTGTGATAAGGTGATACAATCTGAACGTGGCTCGGCCAACATTGCCTTAGTAGTGATTTCTATAAGCTTGAACTTCTCCCGAAGTCGATTCCACTCCATCTTCACATGATGAAGCGCGGCTTGGGTTTGGTCCAGAGCTAAGCCTAGTGGTGCTAGCTCCTTCCCAAGTTTCATCAGATGGGCTTTGATCGGCCTGAGACTACTGGATGAGGCCATCAAATCTTATTTCTATATTAATTAACTAAGACCACTTGTGTTTAGAGACAACAATCACAACATTTAGTTTCCAACAGTCAAATTGACCAATGGTCATATTGACCAATAGTCATATAATAGTCAAAACCCAATAGTCTCATTTTAATTATACTTGCATCATTAATTAAAGAATATAGTTTTGTTGAGTATAAACTATAATAACACAAAAAAATTAAGAAGCAGAAATTTATTCAAAATTTTGGGTCGTTACATTCTTCCCCACTTAAGAAATTTTGTACCTGAAATTTTAACTCGTATATTCAGAAAAGAAAAGGTGTGGGTACTTCTTCCTCATAGACTCCTCTGGTTCCCATGTGGTTTCTTCATATTTGTGGTTTCTCCACAACACCTTAACAAGAAGGGTAGTCTTGTAGCACAGAACCTTGTCTCTATAATCCAAGATCTCCACCGGCATCTCCTCATAAGAGAGGTCATGTTCCAGTTGTACCACCTCTAGGTTTAGTACATGTGAAGGGTCAGGTGTGTACTTCTTCAAGAGGGATACGTGGAAGACATCATGAACTTGTGCTAGATTTGTAGGAAGTGAAAGACAATAAGCCACTGCCCCCACATGATCAAGGATTTCATAGGGGCCAATGTACTTAGGGATGAACTTCGGTTTCATCCCAAACCTCATGACTCTCTTCCAAGGTGAAATTTGAATAAAGACCTTGTCATCAACATCAAACTCCAAATCCCTTTTATGGTTATCGGCGTACCTCTTTTGCTGACTCTGAGCAGCCTTAATGTGTTGTTGGATGGCATAGACTTTTCCTGTCATCTCTTGCACGGGATCTGGCCCAAGAAGCTTTCTCTCACTAGCTTCATCCCAACAAGTAGGAGTTCTACATCACTTCCCATATAGATCATTATAGGGTTCCAGTTGAATGCTCAAGTGGAAGCTGTTATTGTAAGAGAAATCAACTAAAGGGAGATGTTGATCCCATCCACCCTTAAATGACATTGAGCATGTTCTCAGCATGTCCTCACGTGTTTGAATAGTCCTTTCAGATTGGCCATTAGTTTGGGGGTGATTTTCTGTACTGAAATTCAATTCAGTTCTCAGAGCTTGTTGAAGATTTCTTCAGAATTTTGATGTGAACCTTGGATCACGATTAGATACGATAAAAAGTGGAAATATATGCAGCCTTACCACTTCCTTCATTTAAATCATGGCATGCTGATCACAAGAGAAATCTTCCCAGATAGAGATAAAATGGACATTCTTTGTGAGATGGTCCACAATAACCCATATCGCATTGTTTCCTTTTAAATTTCTTGAAAGACCAGTGACGAAGTCCATAGTGTTTTTTTCCCACTTCCATGCTGGTATGGGTAGTGGTTGCAATACCCCTTTAAGAATTTGTTGCTCGGCCTTCACTTTCTGACATACTAGGAACCTTAATGTATAGCCAGCAATCTCCCTTTTCATATTATCCCACCAATAATGATCACGAAGGTACCTATACATTTTTGTGCTTCTAGGATGTATAGAGAAAGTAGAGCTATGAGATACATCCATCATATCCTTCTTTATTTCCAGAATAGATGGAACACATAGTCTTGTACGAAATGTCAGTACACCTTCTTGATCAATATTGAAATCTGGAAACTTTCCATCCATTACATCCTCAAACATATCTTGTATCAAAGGATCTTTTTTCTGAGACTTCTTGATCTTCTCTCATAATGACGGTTGAGAAATCATTTGGGTTAGGGTTGATGATGTCCCTTTCCTTATAATTCCCATGTCCAGCTTTACTAGGTCTTTGATCAAAGGATATTTTTGAATCCTCATCATGGAAGGAACAACTGGGTCTTTCCTACTTAATGCATCATCAACTTTATTTTCTCTTCCAAGGTGATAATGAATTGGACAATCATAGTCTTTATGAAGTTACAACCATCTCCTTTGTCTCATGTTAAATTACTTTTTTGTGAAAATAAAATTCAAACATTGATGGTCTGTGTATATATTACATTTCTCCCCATAAAAATAGTGCCTCCATATCTTCAGAGAAAAAAACGACTACTTCCAGCACCAGATCATGCATAGGATAATTCTGCTCATGAATGTTTAACTGTCTAGGAGCATAAGTAATGACCTTTTCATTTTGCATGAGGACGCACCAAAGACCTTTTAGAGATGCATCATTAAAAATAATGAATCCTTCTCCACTTGAGGGTAGATTTAACATAGGTGCAGGAACCAATATCTTCTTCAGATTTTGGAAACATTCCTCACACTCCTTTGTCCAAATTAACTTGACCCCTTTTCGAGTTAACATGGTTAATGGACTAGAATGTCATGAAAAGTTTTTCAAAAACCTCCTATAATATCTTTATAATCCAATAAATCTACGAATATCAGTTATTTTCTTAGGTTGAGGCCACTCCTCTATGACTTTTGTCTTTGTAGGGTCAACTGTGACTCCTTTCTTGGTTACAATGTTAACTAAGAAAGCGACTTGTTATAACCAGAAATCACATTTACTAAACTTTCCCAAAATCCTCTCCTTCCACAGAGTTTGAAAAATAACCCTTACATGATCTTCATGCACCTTGCGACTTTTATAATATATCATAAAATCATCAATAAAAACTACAACAATGTTTTAAAGGTACTCCTTAAAGACTCTATTCATCAAATCAATAGAAATAGCAGGTGCATTAGTCAGTACAAAGGGCATAACAACAAACTCATAATGACCATATCTTGATTGGAAGGTATTTTTTACAATATCTTCTTTCATCTCCCTCAACTGATGACAACCAGATCGAAGATCAATCTTAGAGATGAATTGAGCCCCACGAAGTTGGTCAAATATGTCATCAATTCATGGAAGAGGGTATTTTTTATTCACTGTGATCCCGTTCAGTTCACTATAATCAATGCATCGCTGCATCAATCCATCCTTCTTCTTCACAAAGAGAATAGTTGATCCCCAAGGAGACACAATTTTTCAGATAAACCCCTTCTCCAAAAATCATGGAGTTGTTTCTTTAATTCCTCCAACTCCACATTTTCCATCCTATACGGGGTCTTTGTTATCGGATGAGATCCAGGTATGAGTTCGATGTAAAACTCTACCACTCTTTCTAGGGGAGGTCTAGAAAACTCCTCCGAAAATACATCAATGTATTCCTGGAAAATAAGGACATTTTCTATCATCAAACTCTCGTCTCCTTCTTCTTCCTCACCGATCAACTCCATAAAGAAGGATATAGGGGATTCTTTTAGAAAAAGATGAGGTTGAGATATCATTCCTAGGAAGTTAACAGTAGGTTTTCCATTCAAGACTACTGATATCTCCTTGCTTCTGCAATTGATCTTAGCGTTATACTTTGAGAGCCAGTCCATGCCTAGTATAATGTCGAATTCCATCATGGGAATGACTACTAGATTTGGGATAAGATTGTTCTCACAAAAGTAAATACTAGAGTTTCTAAACACTGGCGATTCTTGGATAGTCCCACCAGGAGTCTTTATAGACAACTCTACTTTTAGGAATTCGGGGGTTTATTCTAATTTCTATGCAAAAATAGAGGAAATAAAGGAATTTGTAGAACCCGAATCAAACTATTTTCTTTCTATATTTGAGAAGACAACAAGAGTACCTTCTCCCACATCATTCAGAGCATCAAATTTAGCTATCGCGATAGCAAAAGCATGGCCTGGAGTCCTTGGCCTTTGCTGAGGCTGATGGTGGTTCCCCTCCACTGCCCTTGGATTTGGACAGTGATTTTCAAAGTGCCCATGTTGTCCCCACTTAAAGCATTGGACATCAGGTAGGGCCTTCACCATCTTACCCTTGTCGTTTTTGTTTGGAAGTTGAGGTTTCACCTCACCATGACAATTCCTCACAATGTGGCCATCTCTGACACACATGTAGCACTTCCCACACCCAAGAAGTCAATTCCCTAAATGCTTCTTCCCTCATTTATTACACGTGGGAAGTTGCACATGCTTTTCTACTCTTCCCTGATCAAAATTCCTCCCTAAGCTGGGCTCCATCGATCACTTATTGTTTTTGGATTTATGAGACCACTGCGTCTCACCAAACTCTATCTCAACTTTCGTCGCACTCTGCATGATCTCCTCATAGCTATCATAATCTTGGTTGGCTAGATTCTTCCACAGATGAGTTCTCAGTCCACCGAAGAATCTATCAACCTTTCCATTTGGATCCATGAAAAAGTTAAAGGTATATCGTGAAAGCCTTATGAATTTCATCTCGTAGCTTCTTACAGATTCATTCTCCCTCTACTTCGGCTCGAGAAACTCCTTCTCTATTCTTGTTATCATGGAATGAGGGAAATACATACTGAAAAAGATCTATCTGAACTCTTCCCATTCCATAGCTTCAACATCCACTCTTTGCCTCATTTTTTTGATCAGTTCCCACCACTAATCAGCTTGTCCCTCTAAGAGATAGACATCCAGGGTGACCTTCTATTGCTCTGAACAATGTATCACAGAAAAATATCTTCTCTATAGAGCTGATCCATTGCTCAAAAATCAATGGGTCAGTAGATCCACTGAAGGTTGGTGGTCGTTGGTGCATAAAGGATTCAACATAATGTTGTTCCTATAATGGTGAGACTGTCCTCTCAGCTTGATTCAAGTTATTACTCATTACATGAGTCAGTTGGATCATCATTCACAAGAATGTTTCCATTCTGGCTTCCATCGGAGGGCTGTCAGCACATGGTCCATTGCGGTCACCATATGCACAATTCCCCCTATTACCCACCATTTTCTAAAAGAATAAAATCTTAGTAAGAAACTTGTTTCATTTACGAATCTTTTATCTATAAAGGATTCTACTTCTTAAAACATCATTCTTAAACAATTATATTTCTCTATAATTCCTTCATAATGATTCATAAAAAGCTTGTGATTAACCAAACATATTCCATGGGAGTGTCATTACCAAGATTCTAGGAAGGCCTGTTGTTGTGCACCATTTCCCATCTGAGTCTAGCTCAATGTGGTTTTTTCAGGTTTTAACCCTATGTACATATGTTCCAGAGCTTCCTCTACCTACGCATATCTAGATAGGGATGTATTTGTTTGATAAACCAATTACTCAATACTCACCAAAATACTAAGAATTTCTCCATATATTTCAACTTTTCTATAGGTTTCTTCCTAAAGTTTTCATATCCTAATTTCCATAAATTACTAAACTATCCTCTGATACCAACTATGGAATCCCACCTTTTTAATACATAACTTTTCATAACATTTTACATACAGAGGATCTTTAAGGTCTAGTGTCTTGGAAATCAGGAACAATAAAACTTGAATACAACAAAAAACATTATTCTAATCCACTTGTAAGGATTCATCATAATATCATCCTAAGTATAACTACTTCCTTTTATATCCTGGAGACATACATCAAAGGAAAGGGTGATTAGAAGGCCCAATAAGGGTAAACAAGGGAATCAGTGAACTTGTGATATTAAAAGAACTTGAATAACAACAGAAAGATATGAGAAATGAAAGTATAGGAATATCATAATGAAAAGAACTTGAAACATAACTTTAATATGCGGCTACAACATTTCATTTAGACAATCATGAACATATCACCAAGGTCTATTCCCAAGGTTTCATAAAAATTAGCAAGGTTATTCACCAAGGTATCGTGAACTTGTCATCTCTAGAGATTGAATCATTACCCAAAGCATTGGAGTGATATCAGGGTGCACCATTAATATGTCTTTAATTACATGTGTTACATATAGATCATATTAAAACATTTAAAAAATAACCCATAGATAATCAAAGAAAATGGGTTTCATTTCAAAATCGTGATGTTTTAAAAGCTCTTAAAAATAAGATCATTATATCATTTATAACCCATGGAAATGGAGTGAGGGTTATATGTATGTCAATTATAGAATTAAATATATCATATTTATATATTTATGAAAACCCATTGAAATGAAATAGGTCTGGGTATTCACATAAATATACAAGGAAATTTCTTGAGAGAAAGAGATAAAAATTTTGAGACAAAATTTCCACAGCATAACGACTATATAACTTGGTTTTAAAAAACATTGAGAAGAGAGGGGAAAAGAGTGAACCACTCATACATAATTCATAATACATTATGGTAACTTAATAAGATCATGGTATGGATATTTTAATGACGTACCACATGAAAAGAAAACATGAAAGCAAGGATAAGATGTGATTTCTTTTACTAGAAATTCAGCAGCCTAACGGCATCACATAAAAATCCAGAAAACAAATTGATGAGAGAAGAAAGGGTCTCTAATAATTTGGACATGAAATTTATAGTAATAATAACATATAATAACATATTCTCAACAAAAAGAGATGGAAAATATAAGAAACAATATAAAGGAAGTCAGGACTTAAAAGAGGAGGGTGAAAGAATCCCTTACCTTGAAGAGTAACTTCGAAAGCTTGAAGGTCGGTACCTTGGGAGGCATGAGGGAACCTTGGGAGGACTCCATGGGAGGTAAAGAGACCAGAATATAGTTGAGGAGGAATTGGAAATGAATAGAATGAGGGAAAGTCTTGATATTTATAGGAAAAGTGAGAGGACAAGTCATTAATGGCCAAGGGACACCCCATCGGTTGTATTGGAAAAACCATGGGCTTGCCCATGATATTTTCCCATGGTATTAGCCACTTGAGACACCTCATACCATATCTTACTATTCATAAGTCGACCAAATTTTTTACATAATTATTACATCCTTAATGATGTCATTAAACACCTGAAATTAAAAACTGTATTTTCACTATTCATTGAAAATTCATTTTTTTCTGAAAAAACCCCAAAAATCACCTTCACCTAATATCGATGATATGATTTCAAAAATGAATATAATTTTATAAAAATAATTTTTAAGTATTTTTAATTTAATTTTTAATGAAAAAACACTATTCACCCAAAAAAAACTAATACTTGACAAATAATTTATGAAACAGTTATTTACATTTTTTATTGAATCAAATTACTTAATCAAGGTGAATAAATTATAATAATACTTTCTTTAAGTGATATTACTAATTCATTTGGTCACATTACTAATATTAGGTGTAAAATCACTATTCATAATTTAGTATTTACAAAAAAAATAAGTTGATTTTATTAGATTCTAAATTTCTTACTGAACACATTTCTAGAAGACCATATTCGAAAATTATTACACATAATTAATTATTTAAGGCTTAAATAAATATTTTAAATTATCCCCTTTTTTAAAAATTCTTCAATATACATCCTATATTTATTAGAACATCTGAAAAAAAATAAACTTCCCCATAGGAAGAAATCACAATTTTATTTATCTCAAAGGATTACACAAAGAACCTACGGTCTCATTACATAGCCCCTTATAACCCCTGCATAGGACCTAAGTGTATGGTGTGCTAAGGTGAGAGAATCTGAGGGTGTCTCGACCAATATTTCCCAAGTAGTGATTTCTATAAGCTTTAACTTCTCCCGAACGCGATTCCGCTCCAGCTTCACATGATGAAGTTCGTCTTCAGGTTAGTCTAGAGAAAAGACCAGTTGTGCTACCTCCTTCCTATGTTTTTTCAGATGGGCTTCGATCAGCCCGAGACTACTAGATGAGGCCATCAAATCTTCTTTCGATATCAATTAACCAAGACCAGTGGTATTTATAGACAAGAATCACAACATTTAGTTTCCAACGGTCATATTGACCAATGGTCATATAACAGTCGAAACCCAACAGTCTCATTTTAATTATACTCACATCATTAATTAAAGAATATAGTTTTGTTGAGTATAAAATAAAATAACACACAAATTAGGAAATAGAAATTCATTCAAAATTTTGTGTCGTTACAGAGGTGGCTCGAGGGTGTTTCCCCTCTTGTTTAATAGACGTTTTTATTGTAGTTTAGCTGGGTTACCACTGCATTTTGAATTTTTTTTTTGTTTTTTTTTATGATGGAAAATGTCGATCTTGTCATAATTTTATTAATTTTCATTATGGTTATCGATTTCTTGTGGGTGGTTTAATCTTGTGGTTGTTTATGGATGTTTTTATTGGGAAAAATCATTCCAAAATATAATGTTTGATGCCCATGCACTAGTTACCATCCCATGGGGATTGGGAATTCCCTACAAGCCTAGTTAGGTACTATGTTGAATGGAATCCTAGTTTGGTTTGTGAAAAAATGGTATTAGATTTTGGTATCACCATTTCCATGAGTCATGTTATTTTGGTGAATCAGGATAGAAAAAATAGAATATTTTTAGGGATTGGGGTTCTAGTTTTGACTGGGGTGTCTGGAAAATAGACCACATGATAGAACTTGGCTTAGCATTGGATGTTGGGAATTTAGGTGGACTCATTTTTTGGATGAGACATACAGGGTGTAGGATATGCATGGATACATAGTGGGGGTGGAGTGGTAAGAATTGTCATTGTGATTGTGTTGGTTTTGGTTTTTATTTGTGAAGATGTTTAATAGAATATGTTGATGAAAGTATTAGGGAATAGTGCATTGATAGGTTTCCTCATATTTTTTATTGATGTTGTAGGATTCCTCCCCACAGTCTTCACATGCAACCCACGTAAGATTCTAAAGAGTTCTCTTCCTTTGCTGTTGATCAGAGGATAGTTGAAGCGGTGGTTTGGGCTATCCCAAAACATGGTTAGGGAACATGTTTAAGACATTCCCATGTTAGAGAAGCCAAACAATGTATAGTAATGGGAAATGATTAGGATTTAGTCAATAGTAAGTCTCCTTCCATTCATGGAGGCCTGATTCTCTAAGAAGAATATGATTGAATTGAAAATATAGAAAATATATTTGGGTTTCCTAATACTCATGAGGCAGTTAAAGTGATGTGTGATTCATTATTGTGGGAGGGTCCCAGTAGGAGGTGATGGAATTCATTAATTCAGGATAGGAATAATGATCATATCGGTTGGAAGGACTTCAAGGTTTTATTTAACAATTAGTACTTCCCAAACAACTTATCATTTTCCATGAACTGAGAGTTTCGGGTCCACAACCTGGGGGATCAAACCGTGTTGGAGTATTCAAACCATTTCACTGAGTTAGTTTAGTTTTCACCCAAGGTGATTTACAATGAGAAGCTGAAGACCCAATGGTTTGAGATAGGTTTTCATCCTGACATTAGATCCTATGTAATCTTATTAATGTTATAGACATATATCGAGCTGGTTGAACTTGATTTAACGTTGTAGATTAACGGCTCTAGAATGTTTTGTTTCTCTAGACCAGTTTCAATAGAATATATTGTAGTGGTATTTTTTCAAAAAAGAATAGGTTTCTTGATGAGAAATTGAAAGGGGGTGGTGGTTGTTCAATATATCCTTCTTGACCATATTTATATGTGTCGTCTATTTCATGGTTAGTTATCTTCCATTACTGTGAGAATGTGAGGCGTACGTGGAAAATGTTTTTAGCTCCACTTATTCCTTTCTAGTAGTATAAAATTATGGGGAACATGAAACATATTTTCATGGTGGTATTCAAAAATCATGGTGGTGTAGGTTTGATAGACTCCGAGGTAATTTCATCACAATCAAAACTATAAAAGACAAGAGGTTCTTGGTTTGGTGGTCATGGAAACATGACTGAATATTATTTAGAAAAAAGTAAACTTAAGGGATATGCTCTTATTATAAAATATCCTCAAGCTCTATCATAGGCTAGGAATCATTATGTTATTAATTAAACTACTGTGGAACCAGATTTAGGTCCTACCACAGTTTCTGGTATGATTCTTATTGCATCATCTAAAACTTGTACATTGTTAGATACATGTGCCTTTGTTTATTTTATTTCGACTATACTTGTGTAATTTTTAAAATTCCTCACTATTACCATGTTGTATGAAATGGAATTGGTGATTCCCAACTATAAGAAGATGGATCATGGCTTTGGGTGTTATTCTTGCACACTGAATCTGTTAGGGGTTGATCTGGAATGGAATTTTTTGGTCCTAAGAATGGACCTCCTTGATAGGATCCTCCATATGGAATGGATAATAAAATTATAGATATACATCGATTTGTACCACCATCAAGTGAGATTTATAACACCCGATGGGAGTGAATATGTCTTAGAAGGTTAATGGGATCCTCGGTTAGGATGTGATATAACCTAACATTTAGAAATGGGAATCCTTTTTTCTATATCACATCACTCATGTTGGAGGATGATTGTTGGTTTCCCAAAGGCGAATTACCTCCAATTGTGGATGAGTTCTAATAGGTAATTCTATATGTTTTTTAGGGTTTCCTCCCAAGTGGGATGTGGAGTTATCATTTTATTTGGAATCAGGAACAAATCCAATAAATCTTCCCATAGATCTTATGGCCCCCACCATGTTGTGAGAATTAATGATACAACTAGACAATTTGGAATCCAAAGGATTCATTAGACAAATAATCTCACCCTAGTCCCCCCTATACGTGTTTTAAGAGAAGCAATGTGGATCTCTAAAATAATTTATCAATTACATGAATCTAAATATTGAACTATCAACAATAAATATCCATTTTCCAGAATTTATGATCTTTTTCATCACCTCAATGGGAAAAGGTGGTTCTCCAAGATCAATTTTCAATCTAAGTATCACTAGGCAATTGTTTGAGAGTTTAATGTTCATATGAAATATTTTCAATGTTGGTACAGTTATTTACATTATTTTCTCATTCCACATGTGTTGACGAATGATTTAGTGGTATTCATGGAACTCGTTAATTGGGTGTTTTATTTTTACCATGCTTCCTTCATCGTCGTGTTTTTAATGACATATTGGTATCTTCTAAGACTAAGGGAGAGAATGATCATCACATGAAGATTATTCTAGGAAATCATTAAGATCCCCATATCTATGATATATATTCCATGGGTACCTTCTATATCAGAGAGGTGATGTATCTAGGTAATGTGAACTCAGAACATTGGGTTTTGGTGGAACACAAGAGATCAATGCAATGATTTCATTAGAGAAATAAAGGAATGTTTTAAATATTAGATGATTTTTGGGACTAGAAAGGTATTACAAAAGTTTTTTTAAATATTTCTCAAATAATTATTCTCCCTTGATCACACTTACTTGGAAGGGGTAATGTTTTAATGGATCTCTTAATTTTAGGATTCATTTGAGGAGCTTGAGTGACAATTTACCACAACCCCTATATTGGAATTGATTTAATCTATATTGGAATATGTGGTCTAATATGATTCTTTGAGTATGGGTCTTAGGTGTGTGGTGATGAATGATATGCATGTGGTGGATTACAGTTTCACTAATTCTGACCCCATGAAATAAATTACACAACCCATGATCTGTAATTATAGATAGTGTTGTAAGCCTTTAAGAAATGGTGTCATTAAAATTTTGGGTGAAGTTTTTGGTATACTGAGATCATATGAGTTTGGACAACATTTTATCCAAAAAGATCTAAATATTAGTTAGTGTTGTTGGGTGGAGTACTTTCAGGGGTTAAATTCTGATATAATGTACACCTCGAGAAAAGGTAATGTGGTGCAGATTCATTGGGAAAGAAGAATCATATGGAAGATCTAAAAGTGTCCATTGATGAGAGAACTTTTTTAGGTATTTTCTCCCAAATAGATCTAGATACCATGGAACACAGTGGAGGTGTGTTTTTGGCCATTATATAGATGAATTCCTTCTTCCTATGGTAGATTAGGTAGAATAATCCTAGCGATGAGCTATTCCAGTGGTCTATGTGAACTTTAATAGAGGGGAAGGATTCCAAGGATTGGTTTCTAACTTAAGATGGAGTTAATTGCTTCAAGGGATGTGTTGCATTTTTCTTATCACTGAAGAAGTTGGTGATGTTGGATATCCACTAATATTAGTAGTCCATCAACCCTAGGACAACCAAAATATTTTATGATGTTTGTTTTTAGTTATTGTCACTAGGTATATGGGGAGATATTGATGACATTTTCTTTCTATAATTTACATGAAACTAGGTTGAGGAATAGAACTAAATTCCCCCTATTTTTCTTCAAATATTACCAATTCCTTCCTAGAAGTAAGATGAGGTCATCATGGATTTTTTCATTTGTTTTCCTCAGATTTCCTAGGGAAAGAATTACACACCAGTAGGGATTGAAAATATGACAAAATTATTCCATTTCATTCCGATTAAGGATTTGGAAATTATTCATGAGTTGGTTCAATTATCTTCTCTTCAGATAGCGAGCCTTCATGGTATGTTGTCATCCAATGTTTCAGATATGGGAAACCATTATACATCGTGGTTCATAGAAGGACTTTAATAGGTAATGGGGTAAACAATAAAATTGAGCACAACATACCATCATCAAATTGATGGTCAGACAGAGTGGGTGAATAGAATCATGGAATACATGCTCCAAGAATGTGTGTTAGATTTCATAGAATTGTGGGATAACCATTTGATTTTGGTAGAGTGAGAATATAATAATAGTTACATTTACCCAATAAGAATGTATCCCATTGAATAACTTTATATTCAGTCATGTATGTCCCCATTATGTTGGGTAGAGGTTAGTGAGACCTCCTTCATGGGACAAATATTTTTTTAAGAGAAATATAAAAAAATCCAATTGATTAATAATTTTTTTTTGATAGTGTAGATCCACCCTATATCTTATATCGATTAGTGGTACTGAGCCTTATAATTCATAATTGGTGGTGGGATATTCTTGAATGTGGCTCCTCATTTGGGTCACCATTATTTTGATAAGAAAGAAAAGATCACTCCAAGGTATGTAACACCTTTCATGATGAACAAGAGAGTTGGTAAGGTTGTATATGAGTTTTCTATTCAGTCTATGTTTATGTAAATTTAGGAAATGTTATATGAATCATAATTGATGATATATATTCTAAACCCATCTCATGTGTTGAATTGGGAAGAGTTGGATAATGAACTAGACTTATTTGTGTTTGAGATAACATTATAGATTATGGATTACAAAGTTAATGTTATTTGTTATAATTCTATACAACTGGATAGAGTCCATTGGAATCATGATAATGAAAAACATGAAACATGTGAGTAGAGGTATCGGGATGAGATGCAGTTCCCATTTTTCTTCTCTGATCAAACATTGGAATTGGATTTTTTGGGTTGAAATTTTTGATGTTGTGGAGAATTTTCAGATCTGTGATTTTATTTTGAGTTATTCATCTAATTATTTTTTCCTCACATTTAACTCTTTGATATATCGAGAATTCGTAGTTTAATTATATATTTCTGGACTAAGAGTCGGTTTAACAATATTAGAGAATGATTAGTAGAAACCATGCACCCTAGATAGTAGAATTGTACAGGCTGCATGGCCTACCGCATGGGCATGCGGCATATCGTCTACCTTGAAAAATGTTTCTCTTCAAGGCACATAGTGTGTAGTATGATCCTATACCTTCCCCCAAGAACCATTAATCCTCATTCCTCTTTATATAGAGGGGGACATATGTTTTCCAAATGTATTGTAAAACATTGTGAAAAAACATTATATCCATCCCAGATCATTAACATTGTGTAATTTACCCTTTTTACTTCTTCAAATTTGACCACATATCCATACATTCTATTTCCATTAATGAATAAAAACCCTAGGAACCTATCACCCTCCCTGTTGGTGTAGGATCAAAATATAGATGTAGATGCTCAATAACATGGGGGGTGAATTGTGATTTTCAAACTTTTGTTTTTATCCATAGCAAAATAAATTTTTAACAAATTTAATCATTTTTAATTCACAAACCCTATTTGGTTCATAAAAAGGGATAATTGGAAGGTACTAGGTCCAATTATAAAAAAAATATACTTAAACAAGTTTATCTGAATGAAATTTAAGCAAGTTTATCTTTGGGGAAGATTCTACCTTAAAGCCTATATAATATTATTTATTAGAGTATAAAAATGTAAATAATGTTATACTTTCATTATTTAAAAAATACATTAGAAATAAAACATGTAAAAATAACATGTAAACAAGTAGGAAGTATTTTAACCCAACTAGATGATTATTCAACAACCTTGGATAAAGGTCTCTTGATTTTTACTTTCAATAAATACTTTCTTACCCACCTAAGGGTAAGCCCTCGATAAGAATATCAGAATCTGTATTACTATCTCCACAAGACCCTAATCATTAAGGTAGTGGGCACCTTTGTCTTCTTATCCATAGAAGACCTCAAAATATTATGTTAGTTGTCATCTCTATCATCCCATCCCAAGAATCCCTTGATTGTACACAACAAAAATTGGAGTTACACTATGATAAACAAGATGTTCCTAGATCACACAAAGCATGAGAGTATCTCTCTAGGAATAGCTTCACATCATTTCTCAACATATCCTCAAATTTTATTAATTCTTCAAATGGATGGTGTATTTATTTTTGAAAACCCCATTGGCCATTTCCTCCTCCAATTATCATATTTTTCAATGTATTTCAGACGGACATGGAAATGTTTCACTCAGCCAATGGTTAGTTAAAAATAGATTGTACGACATCATTTCATGTAAGAAAAAATGGGAACCATTATCATTTATAGGAAACATAAAATTGTAAGAAAAAATTTTTTAAGTGTAATAAACATTTACATGTTGAGGTTCTAATAAAATAAAAAATCAATTTAAGGAAACGAGATATCATTATGTAATTATTTTTATCATATTCTGAAGTAATTGAGAATTGGAGTCTCTAAATATGAATAATAAAATTCTAGAATAATAGATATTCAAAGTATGAATTTTGAGGAATCCAGATTATGATTTATTATAAATTATGAATCTGATTTATGAAGATTTTAGAGTCTAGAAAAATGAGATTTCGGAGTTTGATTTCAAGATAATTCATTGTCTGAATTTCATAGAATTAAGATTCTGAATTTCATGGAATTTGGAGTCTGAATTTTAGATAATTCTGTGTCTAAAATTCAGAAAATTAGGAATCTGAATTTCAGAGAATTTGAAGTATGAATTTCAGATAATTTGGTGTCTATATTTTACAGAATTCAGAGCCTGAATTTCAAATAATTTAGAGTCTTAAATTTTGAGATTTCAGAGTCTAAATTTTAGATAATTTTAATTGTGAATTTTAGAGAATGTTTTTGTGATTTTCAAAACATAATGGAATGTAAAATTCATAAGGATAATTATTAACTCAAAAATTTCTTCCTTTTTAAAAGATTAAAAAAATTCTAAAAGGAATATAAAGAATAAGGTTTCACTTTTTTATCTTTAAAAGAAATACTTATATCCCTTTTCTTATGATCCAAAAAAATAAGAATAACTCCCCCTTAGGTTTTGAAATCCCTAAGGATCATATTCATGACCTTCTTAGAGAATATTCTTCTTCTTGATTAAGAATATCTTCTTTGAGTAACCCCCCTAGTTAATAATCCTCTTTAATAGGGTATTATCTTCTTTTAATTTAATATTGTTTTGATTGTTATTTTATCTCCTTTGTGATTTTTGAAAAAAATGGAAGGAATGAAAAAAATTGTACCTAAACGGATAAAAATATACAATGAAAACAATGTAAGGACAAAAAAGTTTCATTAAAATAGGAAAAAAATTACAAGAAAAATACAACAAAATATCAGATTTTATGAAATTATTCATCCATATTTTCCATTGGAATTATCATTGTCAAAGTTTCCTTTAACTTCTTCATCTCTTTGTGATCATCATAAAACTTCTTGAGCATCTAATCCTAATATTTATTTTTGTATGAACATTGTTTATTTCTTCATGAGAGTTAAGAATTTTGGCTAAAGAATTTACCACCTCTTCATTCTCTTTGATTTTTTCTTCTGACTCTTCCTTGATTTCTATCTCCATTTTCAAATTGAGAGCAACTGCATTCATATTTCCATTCAAGTCACTATCCTCTTGAATCTTGGAAACATGATCTATATGGAGATTCTCTGAAAAACATGTTGAAATGTTATTGATCATGTCATTTGACTTGTAAAACATATCCTTTAGTGAATCATGAAAATTGTCCATGATTATCTGATCATAAATCAGTAACATATAACACTGGGTTATTTCCATGCAAGATCTTATATGAGCATCATAACCAATGTGAATTTTTTTAACTCATCTTTAATATTAACAAAAATTTCTCTGAGAATGATTGTTGTGTCTGACTTCATATTGATTGATTTTTGAAGCGGTTGGAAACTCGAATCCATACATGGGAATAAGGGAATCATATTCAGTATCTTATTCAAAGATTGATCAACAATATCTTGTCTCATGGAAGATGAAGACTCTAAATCTGATTCCATTTCTAGTCAGGGAAGTTTATCTTTCACTTCTAATTTTATCTTAGATAATCCATCAAAATATTTTTTAGATTTTTCAACCACAACATTCCTTGGATAATCAACTACAACATTAATTTTCATCTAAAGATTAGAGATAACCTTATCATCTCTTTGAGACTCATGTTTACTATTATAAACTTGAATAATTATATCATCATCATTAGAATTTTTTTCACCAAAAATATCTACAAATCAATTATCATCACCAAGATGAATAAAATCCTGATTGATACGGTCATCATCATAAGGTTTATCATCATAATCATGAGAAACATCATCTTTAACTTATGATCTTATCTAGGCTAATTCAAGTTGGGAGGTTTTGATCAATATTAAAAGATGAATGATCTTTGGGGACTTAACTCATTTATGTCCAAGGCACTCAATTTCCTTTACCTTCTACAAAATACCTTCCTTATTTGGAAACATTTGAGAACAAAAGATAGAATATCATTCATAAGGTATATCCAATTTACTAGCAATCTTTTATAAAGACAAATAATAGGACATACCATAGCTCTTGAATGAAAACATATCTCTTCCTCCTTGTTCATAACATCTGACTGTATCATAAAATTCTCTAAGAAGGTTCGGATAAACCGAATATTGATTATTTGGCTTGTCAATGGAAATTCATTTTCATCCATTATTATTAATGATTTTTTAGATCATAGAATCATACATAAGAATGAAATTTGGTTCCACCAACCATTCTCTGAAAATTAACCAATTCTTGAGTTTCCTGTAGGAGGCCATTAGATTTTTCGAGGAAACTTCAAGAGACATCTGGAATGTATGGAAACTAAAAAAAACTGAATTGTTGATTTGATGAGTGGAATAGCTTCAGAATAACAAAAGTGAAATTACCAATATGGGACATGAATAGGGGTTCCTATATATAGGCTTCGGGGTGATGGTTCCTATTTTGAAATCAATTCAATGCTTGAGATTAGGTTGATATGATATGTCAATTGATATCAAAGATGAAGCAAGATTTTGAGGATTATGATTTTTTTTATATTTTAAGGAAAAATCATATATAAGGAAATTGAATCCATCAATGTTTTTTTAGTAAAACAAGATAGAAATACCAATAAGTAAAAAATGAAATTACAAATATTTAATTAAGGAAACATACCTTTTATATTGCTCATTAAGAATTGATTATATTGATAATGTTCTTCTTGAAGAATGTTGGTTCTAGAAACTTTTATAATGGAATGAAAATTTTAGGATGGAAAAAAATTAATGAATTTTTTTTTTAGGTTCAAGAAACAATGTATAGAAATTTAAAATAGTAAACAAATGTACTCCCCCTATAAAAAGAAGTTTGTTAATGTAAGAGATAGGTTTCAACTATAAGTAAATATAAATGATTAACTTAAAATTTTCTTCCCTAATTTTTTTAAGGTATTAAAATCTATCCGAGAGTAATGATTTTGTTAGGATGTCAGCATGCTAGTATTATTTTTTTGATAAATTGAAGAATGATATCTCTTTTAAGTGTGTAATCCCAAATAAAGTGATTCCTAATGTCTATGTTCTTTGAATGATAGTGATTTTCAGGGTTTTTTATTAGGGAAATGGAACTAGTATCATCACACATTATCTATGTTTTTGTAAAACTCATGCCAGATTCTGTGAGTGTGTGTTGCATCCACAACACTTTTTTCTAACAACTTGTAGCAGCTACGTATTCAGATTCAATAGTGGAAAGTGCTAATTATTATTGATTTTTTGCATGACCAAGAAACTAATTAATCACCTAAGAAATTAAATCACCAATGATACTATAACTAGGTAGATTCTTAAGAAACAAATGATCTATGTTTTGTAAAACGGGTTCATCAACATAAGGTAAAAAAATCTTATGGGGTAAATACTATAGAAATATTTTCTTAAATATTTTCCTTATTATAAGAATATTAAATCAATGGTTGATAATCATTTTTTAAAAATAAATATGAGGATTTATGTTTGGGCTATCTAAAAATAAAAGAATTAGTTTCATCAAATATAACCTACAATGTTTCTTCAACACTATAATGATATTTTTTAAAACTCTATCAACGTTAGAAGTAGTGGAATATCCTAAAAAATTATTTCATCAGATTTGGGTTTGAATTTATGTAATTTATCTTTAGTATTCATGATGAATACTTTTCATCCAAAAACATTTATGTAAGAAACTTTATGTTTTCGACTAGTCTAGAACTCATAGGTGTTTTATTATGAAAAGGTTTGATTAAAACATGATTTATAGTAAAACAAGCAGTAAGTACATCTTCATTCCAAAAAATTTTAGCAATAAAATTTTCACTTAACATGGTTCTCATAATATCTAGAAGAATCCAATTTCTTCTTTCGAGAACAGCATTTTGTAGGAGTTATTGGAGTTGAGAAGTTATGACTAATGCCTTTCTTACTAAAACATTGTCAAAATATGAAATTTTAAATTCTCCCCCATGATCACTGTGAATTGTTATCAATAAATATTTTTCTCATTTTTAACATTGGTTGAATAGGATTTCAAATAAGAAAAGGCTTCATATTTTCTTGCTGGAAAATAAACCCATGTTAATCTAGTGTAATAATAAACTTAAAAAATACATAGTATTTTCCTTTGATACTTCCGATTTGTATTGGAACGAAAATATACATATTCACTAGCTATAATGCATCAAAATTTGATACTTCAATAATTTATTTAATGATTGAATTATGTTGATTTCTTTATTGAAAAAAATCTCAATCTTTTGAAGAATCAAATCTAAGCTCTGATATATCCTTAACAAGTCTTTTCATTGTGATTTTTCATATGTTCCTATGTTTACATTGTCCTATTATTCTATGATATAACCAAGATTGATCTTCTATTTCACTATGTAAAGGTAGATCTTGGCTCCAATGATATTCTTTTTTCAGTGTATAGCCATTCTCATACTTATGGGAAGAGAGAATAAAGTCTTCCATGGAATTGTGTACTAGGCATTTATCATTACTAAAATTCATAGGGAAACCTTCATCAAATAATTGGATTATGCTTATATGGTTGTGATTGCGACATTTAAAAAATAAATCCTTCGAAATTAAAGCTATTACAAGAAGAAAAATGTTACATATACAACAATTTTTCTCTAAGCATTATCTCTAAAAGTTACTTTTACACCTTTCTTCTTGATAATCATTTCAAAGAATTGTTTTACCAGTCATGAGCCGGTAACATCTATTATCCATGTACCATGTATTTTTTTTGGTAAATACTTTATTTTATTGAAAATAAAAGAGTTATACTTTAAGAATCCAAACATTCTTGGATACAAAATTGTTAGGAAGTAAATTATTATGTATCCAAATTTTCTTATACAAATATGAATTATGAAAACATAGGGATTGGGATATACTTCGAGAACAAATTTTCTCCTAATTTCCACTACATTGACATTTATTAAGAAAATGATCACTTTGGGGAATGTAATAATTGTGACTAAAAATTGGGTTTGAGTGAGTATAACCAAATCTAGAACTATTCCTAATAGGAAAATATTGTGAATGCATTTTATCAAATTCATTCTGTCGCAAAGTAAAATATGATAGAGGTTTATTTAAGGAAAATATTTCATATTTCATTCTAATGACTAAATTCTTAACCTCATAGTCCTTATTCCTAGAGTTCGAGTTATTCTCTAAAACATATTTCTTAGATATAACACGTTCAAGATCCTTTGAAATTTTATCCTTCTCAGAATTAACTTCCTTAATTGTTTTTTAAAAAATGATAAAAATCAAGAGTTTTTTTATCTAGATCATTATAATGATCTGATACTACTTTTGTTAAAATATATATTCTATTTTTTTCATTCTCTAAATTCATTCTTATCTTATTGTTCTCATTTTTATGTAATTTAGAAAATCTAGATACTTCTTCAAATGAAGGAAATGTATTTACTTATGATGTGGAATATTCTTCATCCTAAGACTCAAAATATTCTTCAATAGAAACATTTGAATTTAGATAAATATTGGTTAAGGATTCAGCATTGTTTACCTTAGCTAGAAGAAAATTATTTTAAATAGGTAATCTATATATAAGACCAATATTCTTCTTACTAGAAGATTCATATTCCATGTATTCATCTAAAAACTCACCACCACTAGCACCCTAGGTAAAATTAGCCCTCATGAATTTATTATCCTTAGATTTGTATTACGTTTTTCTATTCCTTTTAGATTGACTATCCTTTATATCTTTTATCATGAGAATAGGACAATTAGGCATGATATGTCTAGCCCATTGGCATTCGTAACAAGTTACTTCATAATTATTATTCTCAATTCTATATTTCTTCTTATATCTATTTTGAAAATCATTTTTTCCCACAACCTTGTTCATTATTTGAAAAGATTTAAAAGTTCATTCTAAGACTGATCACTATCAATTGATTCAGATATCACAACAGATTTCTTATCTTGAGATCTAGTTAAACTTTTCAGAGACTTGTATTTAGTTGTAGTTGTAAAAGAAACACTTCCACTACCATTATTTTTCTTATTGTTCTCATCATATCACTTCATTCTTGTTTCATACTGAAGAATCATTCTAAATAACTAATCAAGAATACGGTTAGATACATTCTTATTCTCATAAATAATAGTCATTTTAGATTCCCACTCATTGGGAATAATATCTATTATCTTTTCCAAAAGAACTTCATCATCAAGTCCTTTCTCTCCCATATATTTAATACTATTTATGATAGACATAAATCATTGTTGAAATTCGCAAACTGGTTCTCCATAATGAAATATAAATACATGATATTCAGCTCTAAGAAAATATTTTTTTGTTTCTATCAATTTTGATGTTCCAAAGTGTAAAAATTCATGTTTCTTCCCGATACTATTGGATTCTTCACAAGGAGATATTTGACTATAGATATTCTTTTTCATGGGACATTAAAGATTATTGTGTACCTTGAATTTTAGTTGATATTATTTTTTTTCATGATTTTTGAAGGTTCTAACTTCCTTTTCTAATATATTGAAATCTATAGTGATCATTACAAATTTTTCTACTATAGTTTTAATAAAATAAAGTCTTCATCTTGTCTATCTAATACACCAAATAATTACCATAAGAAATTAGTGGTCTGTAAGGTTTAATATTGTAAACAGAACCAACATTCATTCTCTCCATATCCTTAAAAAAATACAATATTTATTATCCATGAAGCTTTTTAGTTGTAAATGTTAAAAAATCCTTATGAAAAACATGAAAAGGAAATGATTATCAAGAAAATTAGAGGAAGAAAACTTATATGTAAGTATAAGTATTTTATAGACCTACTCAAATACTAATTGTAGGATTGAAATATTGATTTACATGCTCAATTACAATAGGGGGTGAATTTTGAGTTTAAAAAATTTGTTTTGAAGAAAATCTGTGATTAATAAAGTTAAACAAGGTTAATTCAGAAACCCTCTTTGGTTCTTAAAAAAGGATAATTGGATGGGTTTAGGTCCAATTATAAAAAACCTATACTTAAACAAGTTTCTCTTAATGAAAAATAATAAAGTTTATCTTTGGTGAAGAATATACTTTAAAGCATATATGAATCCTATATATCAGAGTATAAGAAAGAATATGAAAGTTATACATTATATCCTTAAAAAAATACTGTGGAAATATAACTTGTAACAAGCACATGTAAACAAGTAGGAAATCTTTTAACCAAAAGATATGGGTATCCAACAACCTTGGATAAAGTTTCCTTTATTTATACATTCGAGAAAGTCTATGTTACCCACACCAAGGTAAGCCCTTGATAAGAATATAAAAATCTATATTGCTATCCCTACAAGCCCTCAATCATTAAGGTGGTTAGAACCTCTTTCTTCCTATCCCCGGATGTCCTCTAAATTTTTTGGTATTTGGATCCTATTTCATACAATCCATGGAAGCCCTCAATTGTACACAACAACAACCAGAGTCTCACTAGTCAGAACATGTTGTTCATGTCTGAACAAGATGTTCAAAGATCACACAATTCTGGAGAATCTCCCTCTCTTGAAATAAATTCACATCATTTCATGACGTAGTAATGAATTTTTTATTTTTCAAATGGATGGAGTGCGTATAGGAAAAAATCCAAATAGTTGTCTCCTCCTCCTATGGTAATATTTTTCCTTGAATTTTGGTGGGACCTGGATATATGTCATTCAACCAATGGTTTGTTGAAAACAGGTTGTACGACATCATTTCATGTAAGTAAATGTGGGAATCATTATCATCTATAAGAAACATAAAAATGAAATAACTTTTTTTATGATTAGGAAACATTAACATGTTTAGGATCCAATAAAAGTAAATGTTTGTTTATGGAAATGATATATATATAAAAAAATATTTTAATAGGATTCATAATGAATTGAGAATCAAATTCTAAAAATATGAACAATCAGATTCTGGAATAATGGATATTTAGAGTCTAAATTATGAGTAATTTGGAATCTGATTTATGGTAACTTTGGAATAAGATTTATGAAGATTTTGGAGTCTTGAAAAATGAGACCTCGAGGAGTGATTTCTAGATAATTCGGAGTCTGAATTTTATAGAATTCAGAGTTCAAATTTTATATAATTCAGAGTATGTATTTCAGAGAATTTAGATTATTAATTTTAGAGAATTCAGAGTCTGAATTTTAGAAAATTCCAAATCTGAATTTCAGATTATTCAGAGTCTGAATTTCACACAATTTAGAGAGTGAATTTCATAGAATTTGGAGTATGAATATCAATGAATTCTATGTCGTAATTTCATAGAATTCAGAGTCTGAATTTTGGGGAAATCAGATTTTAAGAAACTATAAGTCTTATAGATATGTAAGGACCCGATTTCTTGGCTTATGAAAAAAAATGGATAGACTTGGTTTCAGATGACAAAAAATAATACATTGAAAAGAAAAAATGAGGATAAAACTTTTATTAGAGAAAGAAAAATTTCCATAATAAAAAATAATTAGTAGAAGATAATTTTCATTAAGATATGTATTTATGATTTTCAAAATATAATGGAATGGAAAAGTCATAAGGTCACTTATTAACTCAACACTTTTCTCCCTTAGACCTCATTCCATTGGTGGTTTGGTGATGATCCTTAATGAATCTTCCAATAAGTCATTCCATTCCTCTTCTCTTTCATTCTTCATGGTCACTTCTTCCTTCCTATTTCAATTCTCCTTTTTCTAGGGTTTTTATTTCCCTAAAGTTGATTGAACATTGGTTTTTTATTTTAGTCTTGATGTTTATGGTATGATTTTGGGTTTATAAGGTATCCTTATGCTGTAGTTGTCATTTTCCATTGGATTTCATATGATTCCAAGCTTTAATAAAGTGATTCCATGATTTAGCATTATTGGATGATTTTTTATGATTTATATATTCGGTAAATTTGTTATAGTATTGGTGTGGGCTGTGTGTGTCATTTTATCAAATGGTTTTTGTGTACGTAAGTATTTAAAAGTGGGTTTTACTAATGAGAATAGTGGGTTTCATGTGTGCTTCTATGGTTTGGTGTATGAATGTTAAAGAGGAAGTGTATGTGTGATGGGAAGCTTAATTGAGAAAAAAAGGGAACCCTATGGGACTAGAGGAATTGGCTAGGATAAGTACACAAGTTGGATTGGCACATCCATGTCCCATTTTCGTCTAGCATGATTGATGCTGTAGAAATGACTAAAAATATGATAATGGTAGGAGACTACCAAAACATGGGATCCATTCCCCACTAGTGGCTCTGCATGACAATGCCATGGGTTATGGTTTGTATACCATGTCACCAAAGTACAATTTTCCTAGAGTCCCAATGACACTATATCCATATGGATTTCCCATGGTTCTCATTTTATAGAATGCTTCTTATTTGTAACACCCAATTTTTTTATGATAAATAATTTTTTATGTTATATAAATCATCAAAGGAACCTTTCACTACACACAACACTAGCTTGACTTGCTTTACACGCAATCGCGGCCTTCCTCGATAGCTTGCATTGTATGTAATACCGAGTTTCACTAAACAACGATATGATATTATAATATTATTTAAACTAGCCGTCATGAATAGTAATACCCACTTTTTGAAATTTTTTAAATTTTATCTTTTAAAATGGACTTCATTTTTGGATTCGGAATATCAAAATTAGCCTAGGGTGAAATTTTGGTATTTCTTTGAAAACTTTCAATTTTTTATGAATAGTGAAAACACTAGGTTACTATTTAAAAACCAACTTTTTATTTAAATAATAATTTATTTTGTTTAAATTTATTTTAGGTAAAAATAGATACATAATACAAATATAAGTTCAATGTAATTCATTGGAGAAATTTTTTTTAATAATTTGAGATATATAAAAATTTTATTGAACTTTTCACCATCTTTTACCCACCTCCTAAGAGATTTTGAAAATTTACATAAAACATAATTGTACCACATATGTGAGTGGAATTTAAAAAATCCATGAGTCACAGTTGATTTCAGTAAGTAAAATGTGGTTCAATGAGATGAAAATAATTTTTGGTGAATAGTATCTTTTTTACTTTTATTTACCACGGTTAAAAGTAAATAGGGTAATTAAGGGTAAAAATGATATTACTATAACCCTAACACATGTTCTAATTATATTGGATAAGTGTAATTCTACCAAAAACAACATTAGGAATAAAATATGACCATTTAGTTCCACATGTATTAGATTAGGACATTTAATATTATTTTATTTAAAGAAGAGTTAAAATAGTTAAAATCAATGTTTAATAAATAAAATATTTTTAATATAGGGTTATAAATAATATAAATTCAAATATAAATATTAATTAGAAAGATAAAAATATTTCCTACATAATGGTATTTTATTTATAATTTTTAGACTTTAAATAATGTAATTTATTTATGACACAATGATGATGTAGTAATTACCTTATTAAGGAAGTATTAACATAACTGATGTCATAAATGCCCAAATAAATGTAATTTTAGACTTTTTATGAATTAAATGAATTTTCTAGGTTAATATTACATGTTATTATTGATTTAAGTAACGTTTTTTGAAATAATCATGCTGTTATGATTTTCAAAAAAATCAAGTACAAAATAGTGTCAAAATTGACATAAAATAGTTTTTAAAACAAATGTTATATTATTAATTGTTATTTTATTCCTAAAAATATAAAGTTAGGAAAAATTAGTTAGATAATGATATATATATTACTAATTAACCACTTGGGGTTCATTTGGCTTGTTATATTATGTTTATTAACCATATAGTGTAAGAAAACAAAAAGACACGGTAAAAGTTAAATTATTTAACATAGAGTTAAATCTAAATGATAAGGATAAAATAGTAACCTAAACTTTTTTAAAACCTATTTTTGAGAGGATTTATACCCATACCCACATTATCTTATAAATAAATCAATTTGGAGCTATTAAAAACCGAATATGACTTTATTATAAAATAATATTTTATGTTTTCCTAAGGTGCCCCTCTCCTCCCTTATAAAAGGGAACCTCCTCCCTCTCCTCCTCACACCATTTTGAGCCTTCATTCTCGGCCATCCCCTGCCAATATCTCTTATAAACTTTCCTAGAAACATCATAGAGGTCCTGGTCTTCTTCAAAGACCATCTTTAGTGCCCTAAGAAGAGTTTAAGAAGAGGCGCTTCAAAGAAGAGGTAATGTCCGTTACTGATTCTTTCAACTATATTTATTCTTCTACTTATTGTTATTTAGTTGTTTCATTATATAGTAATAACATAAGTATCACTCATATAATTATATGTTATTATAAATATGAAACAACCCTATTTCACCTTCTATCCATCCTATGGAAAATGAAATCATCATGCGTGCATACGTACGGAATACTGTCTCCACGTCGTGGTGTAATCCGTTTTCCACCACCACCTTACTTGGATGGGTATAATGGTGTAAATAATAACTATATATTATTATTGTAAAGTGATATTGATTCTGAAATATTATATATACACTTCAATACAATTCCATGATCATGGGAACGATATCATCGCTCGTGCGTACGTACGACCTACCGTCTCAATGATGTGATGAGACTCGTTCTACATGATCTTCATTGAATAATGATTATATAAATGAATTTAATGAATAAATATGATATATATGTTACACTAATACCATTATAGAAATGAGGTATCTATAACATAAAAAGAAGAATAAGAATTTATTCGGCAAAACATGCATAAGAACAAAAAGCAATAAACACCTGAATAACAAGTAACAATGAAATGTTACTAATAAGAAGCTACGAATATGACCATGTATGATATAATATCAATGAGTAAAATTCTTTAATAAGTCAATAAAATTATTTAAATCATTATTTCAGACACATACGAAGAAAAAACGGACCTAAGGTAAGGGAAAATATCACAATCTCATTTTTATCTGAGATTGTTTATAATTTGGTATTTACTAAGGTGTATTTATCATCAACATCCATGTTTCCTAAATATGTAATATTATTCATATCCTCCTAAAATTGTTTATAATCAATTTTACCTATTGGTTAATTTTAGTAAATGATATGAAAGGAATTTTTTGTTGATTTTAGTACAAGATACTTTTTGGCTTTTCCGGAAAAGGTACGAGGAGAATATTTTTTTAACTCTTGCGGCATGAATGGATTAATAGAACATTACTTACTTGATGCTTCATTAACAAGTTTTCAAGTTTATTTTTAATTAACTTATTTTAGTTTAAAATTTTATGACATGTTAAGAAATGAAAATGATTTTGAAGTAGAAAGGATATTTTTCTCAAGAATGGAGTTCAAATGTTTTATCAAAATTATTTTCAATCTAAGACAATATAGGGTTTTGTTTCTATCCCAATTATTAAATTGATTTTATTATGTTATGATGGAATTATTTTTATGAAGTATTTTATCTTATATGAATCTCTTTATGATGTCATGATGTTTAAGAATCCCATTTTTATTACATGGGTTATGTTTTGATGTATGATTTATGTCTTTGTGGCACACATAATAATGGATCCATTATGAGATTTATGGGACCTATATATCCCTCCAATGCATTGGGTAAATATTTATATCTCATGAGATAGACATGGCTGGAATGGTAGGTTAATCCGGTTCAGTGATACAGGACTGAAATGAGGAGTGAACTCAGTTTAGAAATGGACTTTGTCCGCTAAGATAGTCTTGGCAATGATTCTTGACTAATAAGAAATGATTCTCTATGATTATGTGTGTATGCCACAAAGTTTCAAGATATGATTATTGGGATTACATTTCACTACTAATATTTATCCCATGTTATGAAATTATGATCACTTTTACAGGTTAAGATTTCCAAAATGTTATGTACTTATGAATATGATGTGATTGGTATTTATTTTGTTTACCCTTACTGAGCATTTGAGCTCACCCTTTTGTATGTTTTCTTTTCCCCAGGTCCTGAAGAAGGGTATTAAGTAGGATATGCCAAAAACGGATTATAAATATGATGAAATAAATGGGATACAATATATATGCTTTATGAACCAGTTGTTTATGTTTCCCAGTTTCTAAAGACATTATACCAATACGGTCCTATTGTGGTTTTGTTATATGTTGTACTAAGTATGCTTCAATTTTGAAGTAATAATAATGTATGTAAAGTATGGGTCATTATAGCTGGTATCAGAGGAAAGGCATAGTCATCCTTAGGAAAGTATGATGTGAAAGCCTTTGTAAGAACCCTAAGGATATATCTAAGCATAGAACAATATTAGTGTTTTAGAAATGGCCATGAACATTGTAACAACCCGATATTTTATAAGAATTATTCTTTTTAATTTCATTGATTTCTTTTGTTATACGTGACACCAAAATTAGCTTTTTCTATACGCAACACTATTCTTGGCTCGTGTTACACAAAATTTCATGTTCATTTTGTATAAATTATTCTATGCAACATTAATTATAGATTTTATTTAATGTATAAATGAAATAAGTGTTGAATTACTTTATATGAAACACCAAAAGGAGCTTGCACTATACGCATCCCTGACTTGGCTTGCATTACACGCAATCGTGACCTTCCTCGATAGTTTGTGTAGTACGCAATACGGGATTTCACTAAATAACGATATATTATTATAATATTATGGACAATAAGTTTGGAATATTATTAACTAAATTATGAATTTTATAACATTATTATTCATCTTAGACATTTTCTATAACATGGTATGAGAATAAGATAAATTTTTCAGGTAAAATAAGTATTTTTTAAAAAATGCAATTTTGCCGCCTTTTGATGGCACACCCACTTTAAATATAGTTTTTGACATGTTTATAAATTTAATTTGACAAAATATAATTCTCTTTTGGAATCAGGATATAAAAATTTACTTTGGAGAAAGTTTTCATATTATTCTGATAACTTTCACATTTTAATGAATAGTAAAAACACACTATATTTTAATTAAAAACAACTTTTTTCATTGTAATAATTTATGTGGTTAAATTATAATATTAAATTGTTTTACAGTATAAATAGAATATATTTTTACCATTTAATATAATGTTTTTCATTAGCATTGATCTTAAATTGAATTCATAGGTAAAATCATTTATATCTTTTGCAATGTTTTAAATAAAAACCCGCTTTTTTCGACAACGGGATTAATTTTTAAATTAATTTCTGCAACATATTTGATTTGAATTTGGAAAAATTCATTCCATATTTGTAATCAGTAGGTCCAAATTATGTTAATAGGCTAATTTTTATTTTTGGTCACTATGAATAGTAACTACGGTAAATTTTATTTACCATCGTTAAAGGTAAATCGGGTAGTTAAGGGTAAATATAATATTATAAAATTACCCTAACACTTGTATTAATATAATTGGATGATTATGTTTTGTATTAAGGAAAATTTGGGTGGAAATGGAATCATTTAGAACCCACTTGTGAGTGATTAAGAGCTTTAGTTTATTTTAATTAAAGGAAAGTGAAATATGTCTCACTCAAACTTTAATAATTAAAGTATTTTTAATATAAGGTTATACAGAATATAAATTAGGTTATAAATACTAATTTGAATGATAAAATTCTTTTATTTATCAAGTTAATTTATTTTTAATTTTTCAGACATATTTATTTACCTTATTAGCTTATACATTAATGATGCAGAAATTATTTATTTAGTGAAAAATCCATAATATAGTTTTTATTGAAATAGTAATACATATTCAAAGGACCAAAAACCCGACCAAAACATATTTTTAGTGTATATCTACACCATAATCATCCAATGACCGAATATATGACCGTTTGGAGTCTTATAAAAGTGATTATGACACTTATATTATTTTATTTTAAATGATGTCAAAGTTGTCACCTTCATAATTTAATAAATATAAAATTTTAAAAGTTTGTTGTTTTAGAATATAAATATGACTAAAAGTATTATTATGAAATATATAAGATATATCTTCATCCTAGTATTTTATTTTTAATTTTTATGTAATATATAAGTATATTAAATAATTATACAAAAATGTTGTAGTAATTATTTTATTAAGAGAAATATCACATAAATGGTTTTAGAAATATTAAAATAAATATTATATGAACTATTTAATGTGCTCCACGAATTTTCTAGATAAATATGACATGTTATGAATCTATTAAATATTTTATTTTGAACATGTCTTCTTCTTTTATTTTATTTAAAATCAAATAAATGAATAGTGTCAAAATTGACACTACTGTTATTTTATAAAAATAACATAATATAAAATTCTTTAAAAGTCACAAAAATATTTAAAAATAATAAATTAAAATCTATATGGTCTAAAAGGTCATTAATTATCAAATTATAAAAAATTCCCTATATATAAGTATTTATTTATAACAATTTAAAATTTAGAATCTTATTACCACAAATAAAATAAAATAGATTAAATACGGATAAATCAAGTTGATAATGTTTACAATAAATTCCATACAAGTTTAAATTTTATTGGTTGATGTAATTACAACCCTATATCATCTAATATTCAAATATGAGTCATTTTTTGAGGTTTTTAAGTGGGTTTTGATTTATAATAAATTGATATTTTTGAGGTTTCCAAAGGTGCCCCTCTCCTCCCTTATAAAAAGGGTACCCCTTCCCTCTTCTCTTCACACCCTTTTGAGCCATGAAGCTCGGACAAACCCCAAAAATTCCTCTTCTCAACATTTCTAGTTATATCATAGAGGTTCTGTCCTTCTCAAACGACCAACTCTAGTGCCCTAAGAAGAAGATTAATGGAGGTGCGTCGAAGAAGAAGTAATCTCTTCTACCGATTCTTTCATGTTTCATTCTTCTTCAAATTCTTCTTCTTTAGTTTTTTCATGATAATGTAATAACATAAGTATTAATTATATAATAATATGTTATTATAAATATGTAACAACCCTATTTCACCTTCTATCCATCCTACGGAAAATGAAATCACCGCGCGTGCGTACATACGGATTACCGTCTCCACGACGCGATGAGATTCATTTTCCATGTTAACAATTCAAGAATGATTATAAAGTATATATAATAAGTAATCATGAAATATATGGCATAATAATGCTACTGTATTTATGTATATATATATATATATATGAATGTCATATACTTAATTCCATTCAATTCAATAAGAAACCAAAACAGCGTTCATGCGTATGTACGACCAACCGTCTCCATGAACGGTGTATTTCATTCCATTTATCGATCTATTATATATATGTATATTCTAAATATATAATATATATAAATCATGTTTTATATTCTGGAATTATGTAATCATGATCTAAGTAATCATATTAATAATTACAAGTCAAAACACGGACAATAAATGAAATGATTTTACCCAAAATGCTACTTTAACATGGAATTGACAAATGAACATGTAATATAAATACATAAGTGAACCATATATGATACAATAACAATGAATATTAATATTTAATAAGTTAATGACATTATTTAAATCATTATACAGGAGGTTCAGATACATACGATGCATATCAGACATAAGGTAAAGGATATGTTTTCCAATCTCGTTTTATCTGAGATTGTTTATTCGTAAGTATTTACTGGGGTTAATTTTATAATCCATGTCCCTATTTTCTAAAAATGATTTCATGTATGTTTAAAGTACTTTTTACCCATTTTTACCTTTACTACATGGTATGTAAAGAATCTTTCTTTTACGAGGTACTTTTTGACTTTTCCGGCAAAAGTACGAGAAGAATCTTTTTTTTACACGTCATGAAAGGATTTTTACGGTTTTATAAAGCCTTATTTTCATGAAGCTTCCACCAAAATATTTCATGACTATTTTCAACAAAATCCTTTTCATTTAAAATTGCATGACATTTTGTGAAAATAAAATGATTTTGAAGAAGAAAGGATATTTTCCTCAAGAATTCATTTCAAGTGTTTTATCAAAACCATTTTCCATCTATGATGAAATTATTTCATATGTGTATGTTTCAAGTATAATGTCTCTATTATTTACATGGTTTCACTTTTCTTATTATGAAATGATATCCATTTCTTTTACATGGATTATGTGATGATAGGATGATGCTTATGAAACCCATTTTATTATTTGGGTTATGATGAATGATTTATGTTTATGATGTGGCACAAGTAAGAATGATTTCATTATGAGATGGGTGAGACCTATATCTCTCTACAATGCATTGGGTAAAAATTTATATCTCATGAGATAGACATGGCTGGAACAAATAGTTAATCTGGTTCTGTGATACAGGACTGGAACGAGGAGAGAACTCGATTCAGAAAGGGAATTTACACACTATGATGGTCATGGAAAAAGTGCCTTGGCTACTATGGAAATCATATCATGTGCTTAATGGTTTCCACAATTACATGTTATATTCCCATGCTATTTTATCATGATTAATTTTTCTTTTTGATCTATTCCTTATGTATTACCATGTTTTATGTCATTGCTCAAGATTTTGATGTTTAATTATTATGTTCATGTATTAAGTTCAAATGTGTATGGTTTGTTTTATATTCTCCATGCATACCCTTACTAAGCATTTGAGATCACCCTTTATATGTTTTCATTTCCACAGGATTTAAAGAAAGGTTTTATGTAAGAAAACAAAAGGGGAAGATCTTTATGGGAGATGTTGAAGATCTTTCACCACGATTAGAAGTTTATGTTCCAAGTTTCCAAAGACACTAAACTATTATGGTCCTTGAGTGTTGGTTTTTGTTATGTATTAAGTATTCCGAAAATTTAATGTAATGTCCATGTACGTCAATCATTGGGTCTCTACAAAAAAAACCTACGATAAGACCTTAAGTGTGAAATTTTATTCATGATTATGTGGTTTTCCTATTATAATTAGTGTTTCTCACACTATTCTTCTTGTTTTTAGTGAATGGCCAGAACCCGAAGGAACCGTGTTAATGCGGAATGCAACGAGAAATGCAATGATGTCCTCCTGAGCAACCAAACGTTATGGGAGGTGGAATGAAAAATCTTGTAGCCATGCTCACACAACTTTCTCAAGCTATGAATCATGAAAGGATTCCAAACGAGCAAAGGAAGGAGAAACATTCTGTTGAATACTTCATGAGGAAGTGTCCACCATCATTCAGTGGGTCTACTAATCCATTAGTGGCTGAACAATGGATAAGTACCACTAAAAAGATATTTTCAGTTCTTCAGTGTTCTGAACATGATAAAGTCATTTTAGCGGTATATCGTTTGGAAGGTGAAGATGATCAATGGTGGAATCTTATCAAGAATATGAGGCCAAGAGATGAAATTGAGTCCATGGAATGGGATGAGTTCAAGAACTTATTTTTCAATAAGTACTTCCCTCGTATTATACGAACAATGATGGAGAAGGAGTTTCTTGAACTGGATCAAAAGGATGATGAATCTGCTAGTGCCTACGAAGGAAATTTTACAAGACTTGCAAGGTACACTTCTGGGATTATTATCCTACCTGAGAGTAAGATCGATCGATTCTTTAGTGGCTTAAAACCAAGTCTTTGAAGGGCGTTAGCCATAAGGGACTTCAATAGCTACGAGGAAATCGTTCGATGTGCTCTCAATGTTGAGATGGAGATTGGAGTAACCCATCAGTCATATGCGTTTGGTAAGAAGATGGAAATGGAATTCAAAGGAAAATCCAAAGAGCACACTAAAAAGAAGATGATTTTTTCCTTATGATCAATGTGTGTAAAGAAAAATGGAGGGATTTGTCTTAAAGGGACAATTAAATGTTTCAAATGTGGAAAATAAGTTCATGGGGAATTTGAAAGCAGCAATGATGGGAAGAATATATCTAGTGATGTGAATAAAGAAAAGGCTACACAGGGTGCACCTCCTACACTTCAATGTTACAAGTGCAAGTAAATGGGTCATTATGCTAATCAATGCCCTAATCCAAGGGTTTTTGATGATGATCGACATCAACAAACTCTTAAGGATAAAGACAAAGTAAAGTCACATGTAATTTCTATCAATGATGTGGAGTACAATAATGAAGTGGTAAAAGGTACACTTACCATACACTCTAAAGTAGCAAATATTTTATTTGATTCTGGATCCACAGAATCTTTTATTTCTGAAGAATTTTCTAAGGTTATCACCGTATTACCTCAACAATTAGATGTTGAGTTAGCTGTGACAACCCCTAATGGCACAACGGTCACATCAAAAGTTTATAATTCTTCTCCGATTGAAGTTTGTGGGAATGTGCTTCCTGCAAGTCTTGTGATCCTTCCTATAGTGGAATTTGATGTGATTCTTGGAATGGATTGGATTTCTTTATAAGGAGCTCACATCAATTTCCAATGAAGGGAAGTCACAATTCATATTCCAGATCAACTTATGATCGTCTATCGATGCAAGGATGAACATAACTTTCCAGTGGAAATTTCATCCATCATATGGGTCTTGATTCCACTAAATGAAGGTTATTTATCTCAAATGGTTGGCGAAAAACTCATGATTAAGAATATGCCCATTATACGGGAGTTTGATGATGTCTTTCTGGAGGAATTTTCGGGTCTTAAACCAAATCATGAATTTGAGTTTTCAATAGAAATCGTATCAGGTTCTTTTCCTATTTCAAAGACACCTTATAGAATGTCCCCAATTTAGTTGTAGGAATTGAAGAAGAAACTCCAAGAGAATCTTGATAAGGGATTCATACGCCCTAGTGCATCACCATGGGGAGCACTTGTTCTGTTTGTTAAGAATAAATATGGATCAATGAGACTCTACATTGATTATTGAGAACTTATCAAGATCACTATTAAGAACAAATATCCTATCCCACACATTTATGACTTATTTGACTAACTACGCTGAGCTCAATACTTTTCCAAGATTGATCTTTGTTCAGGATATCATCAATTAAGGTTCAAAAGGGAGGATATACCAAAAACGGCTTTCTGTATAAGGAATGGACACTATGAATGTATAGTGATTCCATTTGGTCTTACTAATTCCCCGGCTATCTTCATGGATCTGATGAATAGTGTCTTTATAGACTATCTTGATCAGTTTGTGGTAGTCTTTATAGATGATATTCTTGTCTTTTCAAAGAGAAAGGAAGAACATTAAGATCACTTGAGAATTGTATTGAAGACCCTAAGAAAGGAGAATCTTTATGCCAAATTTACCATGTGTGAATTTTGGCTTCAAAAAGTTTCATTTTTGGTACACATAATCTCAAAAGAGGGGATATCTGTTGATCCAACAAAAACAGAGGTTATTGAAAGATGGTCGAGACCAATAGCAGTAACTGAGATCTAATGTTTTCTTGGTTTGGCTGGATATTATCGACGTTTTGTGAAAGATTTTTCCTGATTATCTAATCTACTTACCTAGTTGACTCGAATAAGAGTTAAGTTCGCTTGGATAGAGGAGTGTTAAGAGAATTTCATGGAGTTAAAAAGAAGGTTATCGAGTGCACCTGTGCTCACACTACCTTGTAGTGGAGAAAGGTTTGTGATCTATAGTGATGCATCCAAGAAGGGATTGGGGTGTGTTCTCATGAAAAATGATATGGTGATAGCTTATGCCTCACGACAGTTGAAAATTAATGTGAAAAATTACCCAACTCATGATTTGGAGTTAGATGTGGTAATCTTTGCATTAAAAATATGGAGGCATTATCTTTATGTTGAATGGTGTGATATTTATACTGATCATAAAAGTTAAAAGTATATTTTCACACAAAAATAGCTGAATATGCACCAAATAAGATGGTTGGAGCTGATTAAGGATTACGACTGCTCAATTCATTATCATCCTGGGAAAGCAAACAAGGTGGCAGATGCATTAAGTCGAGAAGACCATTCTAGCTTATCCATGATGAGGATCACAAAAGATCCAATATTTATGGATTTACAAATGATGGATCTTGGAATTATAATGGAAGGGGGAAAATCTTATCTTTCTCAAATGAATGTTCAACCATCTATACATATGAATATTAATGAGGCATAGAAAGAATATGTAGAGTTACAAAAGAAGGTGAGAAATGAACCTGAATTCAACCTTGATTGTAATGGGATAATAAGGTTCATGAATCGGGTTTGTGTTCCTCCCATCCCAGAATTAAAGAAGGAGCTGCTGGATTAGGCTCATAGTTCTTCATTCTCTATTCAACCTGGAAGCATGAAGATGTATAGGGACCTGAAAGAGTACTTATGGTGGGATGACATGAAAAGAGATGTTGTTGAATATGTCTCTCGATGCTTGGTTTGTCAGCAGGTTAAATATGAGAGACAGAAGTCTAAGGGGATGTTACAACCATTATCCATACCCGAATGGAAATGGGAAAACACCACTATGGACTTTTTCACCCGAATTCCTAAAACATCCAAAGGTAGTAATGCTATCTGGGTCATAGTTGATCATCTTACGAAGTCAGAACACTTCATTTATATTAGAGATGATTTACCTCTTGATCGGCTTGCCAGGATATATGTAAAAAAAAGTGGTAAGATTACATGGAGTACCACATTCCATTATATATGATCGGGATACGAGGTTTACATCAAAGTTTTGGCAAAGTCATCAGCATATTCTAGATACAGAGTAGAGTTTCAGCACTGCTTATCATCCTCAGACAGACGGTCAGTCTGAGAGAACAATTTAAAGTCTAGAAGATATTTTAAGAGCTTGCTCTATGGATTTAAAAGGTGGTTGGGATCAACACCTACATTTAGTGGAATTTTCATATAATAATAGCTTTAATTCCTGTATTCATATGGCTCCTTATGAACCTCTCTATGGAAAGAAATGCTGAACTCCAACTTGCTGGGATGAAGTTGGGGAAAGAAAACTATTAGAACCTGATCTTGTTGATGAGATGGTAGAAAAGGTCTGAACTATTCAACAACACATAAGAGCAGCTCAGAGTCGACAAAAAAGTTATGTCGATAACTGAAGAAATGACCTAGAGTTTGAAGTGGGTGATAAAGTGTTCTTACCAATATCTCCTTGGAAGAGACTAATGAGATTTGGAAAGAAGGGAAAGTTGAGCCCTAGGTATATCGGTCCTTTCAAAATACTGGATCATGTTGGGAAGGTAGCTTACAGATTGGTGCTTCCACCGAATCTCTCTCAAGTTCATGATGTGTTCCATGTATTGCTCCAAATAAAGTACATACCCAATCATTCACATGTACTTAGCTGAGATGTTGTACAAATGGAGAAAGATCTTTCTTCTGAAGAACAACTGATAGAGATTATGGATCGTAGTGAAAAATTCATACGGAACAAGACCACTCGCTTGGTGAATGTTTTATGGAGGAACCACCAATTAGAAGAAGCTACGTGGGAGTTTGAGGATATGATGAGGGAGAGGTATCCTCATCTGTTTGTTACAAAGTGACGAATTTTGAGGGCGAAATTCATTTTACAGGTGGTAGAATGTAACACCCGAGATTTTTATGAGAAATATTTTGTTTTTATGTTATATACATCATCAAAGGAATCATTCACTACACACAACACTATCTTGGTTTTCTTTACACGCAATCACAACCTTCCTCGATAGCTTGCGTTGTACTCAATACGGAGTTTCACTAAACAATGATATGCTATTAAAATATTATTAAAACTAGCCGTTATGAAAAGTAATACCCACGTTTTGAAATTTTATAAATATTATTTTTTAAAATGGACTTCAGTTTTGGATTCGGAATATCAAAATTATCCTAGGGTGAAATTTTGGTATTTCTCTGAAAATATTCAATTTTTGATGAATAGTGAAAACACTGGGTTGCTATTTAAAAACCGAATTTTTATTTAAATAATTATTTATTTTATTTAAATATATTTTATGTAAAAATAGATAAATAATACCTATATAAGTTCAATGTAATTCATTGGAGACATTTTATAATAATTTTAGATATATAAAAATTTTATTGAACTTTTCACCGTCTTTTACCCACCTCCTAGAAGAATTTGCAAATTTAGATAAAACATAATTTTACCGCTTTTGTGAGTGGAATTTCAAAAAATATGAGAGTCACTGTTGATATCAGTAATTAAAATGTGGTTCAATGAGATGAAAATAATTTTTGGTGAATAGTAACTTTTTACTTTTATTTACCACGGTTAAAAGTAGATAGGGTAATTAAGGGTAAAAATGATATTACTATTACCATAACACATGTCCTAATTCTATTGGATAAGTTTAATTCGACCAAAAACAACCTTAGGAATAAAATATTACCATTAAGGTCCATTTTGATTAGATTAGGACATTTAATATTATTTTATTTAAAGAAGAGTTAAAATAGTTAAAATCAAAGTTTAATAATTAAAACATTTTTAATATAGGGTTATAAATAAGATAAATTCGACTATAAATATAAAAATATTTCATACATAATGGTATTTTATTTATAATTTTTAGACTTTAAATAATTTAATTTATTTATGACACAATGATGATGCATTAATTACCTTATTAAAGAAATATTAACATAATTGATGTTATAAATTCCCAAATAAATGTAATTTTAGAATTTTTAGGAATTAGAAAAATTTCAAGGTTACTATTACATGTTAGTATTTATTTAATTAACTTCTTTCTAACTAATCATGCTGTTATGAGTTTCAAAAAAATCATGTACAAAATATTGTCAAAATTGACATAAAATAATTTTTAAAACAAATATTATATTATTAATTGTTATATTATTCCTAAAAATCTAAGGTTCGGCCAATTTACTTAGATAAGGATATATATATATTAATAAGGAACCACTTGGGGTTCATTTGTCTTGTTATAGTATGTTTATTAACCATATAGTGTATGAAAACAAAAAGACATAGTAAAAGTCAAATTATTTAACATAGAGTTAAATCTAAATGATAAGGATAAAATAGTAACCTAAACCTGTCTAAAACCAATTTGATGAGATGATTTCGACCCATCCCCACCTTAGCTTCTAAATAAATCAATTTTGAGCTATTAAAACTCAAATATGACATTATTATAAAATAATATTTTATGTTTTCCTAAGGTGCCCCTCTCCTCCCTTATAAATGGGAACCTCCTCCCTCTCCTCCTCACACCACTTTGAGCCTTCATGCTCAGCCAACCCATGACAATATATATTATCCACTTCCTTAAAAACATCCAAGAGTTCCTGGGATTCTTCAAAGACCATATTTAGTGCCCTAAGTGGAGGTTAAGAAGAGGCGCTTCAAAGAAGAGGTAATGTCCGTTACCAATTCTTTCAACTTTATTTCTTCTTCTACTTATTCTTCTTTAGTTGTTTCATTATGAAGTAATAAAATCAGTATCACTCATATACTGATATTTTACTATAAATATTAAACAACCCTATTTCACCTTCTATCCATCCTACGGAAAATGAAATCACCGCGCGTGCGTGTGTACGGAATACCGTCTCCACGCCGTGGTGTAATCTATTTTCCCCCACCACCTTACTTGGATGGGTATAATGGTGTAAAGAATAACTATATATGATTATTTTAAAGTGATATTGATTCTTAAATACTATACATACACTTCAATACAATTCCACGATCATGGGAACGATATCATCGCTCGTGCGTACGTACGGCCTACCGTCTCCACGATGTGATGTGACTCATTCTACATGATCTTCAATGAATAATGATTATATAAATGACTTTAATGAATAAATATGATATATATTACACTAATAACATTCTATAAATTAGGTATCTATAACCTAAAAAGAAGAATAAGAATTTATTTTCGGCAAAACACGCATAAGAACAAAAAGCAATAAACAAACGAATAACAACTTACAATGAAATATTAAAAATAAGCAGCTAAGAATATGACCATATATGATATCATATCAATGATTAAGATTCTGTAATAAGTCAATAACATTATTTAAATCATTATACAGGAGGTTCAGAAACGTACGAAGCAAATTAGACCTAAGGTAAGGGAAAATCTCACAATCTCATTTTTATCCGAAATTGTTTATACTTTGGTATTTACTGGGCTGTATTTTTCATCCACATCCAAGTTTCATCAATATGTAATATTATTCATATACTCCTACAATTGTGTAAATACAATTTTACCTATTTTTGAATTTTAGTAAAATATATGAAAGGAATCTTTTGTCGTTTTCAGTACGAGATACTTTTTGACTTTTCCAGAAAAAGTACGAGGAGAATGTTTTTTTAACTTATGCGGCATGAATGGATTCATAGAACATTATTTAAATGAAGATTCCATTACAATTTTTCAAGTTTATTTTTAATTAACATATTTTTTTTAAAATTATATGACATGTTAAGAATGGGAAATGTTTTTGAAGTAGAAATGATATTTTCCTCAAGAATGGAGTTCAAATGTTTTATCAAAATTATTTTCCATCTAAGACAATATAGGGTTTTGTTTCAACCCCTATTATTACATTGATTTGATTACATTATGAGGGAATTATTTTTATGAATTCCATTATCTTATATGAATCTTTTTATGATGTCATGATGTTTAAGAATCCTATTTTTATTACATGGGTTATGTTATGATGTATGATTTATGTTTTTGTGGCACACATAAGAATGGTTTCATTATGAGATGGGTGGGACTAATATATCCCTCCAATTCATTGGGTAAAGATTTATATCTCATGAGATATAAAAGTTTGGAACAACAGGTTTAACCGGTTCAGTGATACAGGACTGAAATGAGGAGTGAACTCGGTTCAGAAATGGACATTGTCCGCTATGATAGTCTTTCAAATGAGTCTTGACTACTAAGAAATGATTCTCTATGATTATGTGTGTATGCCACAAAGTTTCAAGTTATTATTATTGGTATTACATTTCACTACTATGATTTATCCCATGTTATGAAATTATGATCCCTTTTGCAGGTTAAGATTTCCAAAATTTTATGTCCTTATGAATATGATGTGATTGATATTTCTTTTTTTTACCCTTACTGAGCATTTGATATCACCCTTTTGAATGTTTTCTTTTCCCCAGGTCAGGAAGATGGGTATTAATTAGGATATGACAAAAAGGGATTCTAGATATGATGAAATAAATGGGAGACAATATAGATGCTTTTTGAACCAATTGTTTATGTTTCCAAGTTTCTAAGGACACAATACCTATACAGTCCTATTGTGGTTTTATTATATGTTGTACTAAGTATGATTCAATTATGAAGTAATAACAATGTATGTAATGTATGGTTCGATATATTATTATCATATGGTGGACTTTATTTTCCACATTAAATTTTCCAAACATGTTTTTATGGAATGTTTTTGCTAAAATATTTCCATTTTTGAAAACATGAATGCAGTTTTTTATAGTGTTATAGCATGGAATACAATTGGGTGGAATCCTAGTTAGAATTTTATCACACCCAATATACACCCTTGGGTGTATATAGTCCTGGTTATTTTTACCCAGGTAATGGAATGATCTTCTTTGGTGGCGGTGATGGATCTAGTTTTAATTTTTCATATCATTGATGGATTTTTTGGGAGGTTGATGGGGGGTGTTTCCCATCATATTTCATGGTGGTTTCGGTTGCGGTCTAGTTGGATTCCCTCTCTATATTGATGATTTGTAAAATGATGAACTTGTGATAGTTGTATTTCATTTGATTATGGGGTTTGATTGTGTGGTGATAGATTATTCTTGTGGTTTCTCAAAGAATTTTTTCATTGGTGAAATTATTCCCAAATGTATTGTTTGATTTTAAAAACTATTTTCCATCCCTTGGGAATTGAGAATGTCTTTCAGGCCATGTCATGGGCTGGTTCGAGTCTGATGGAATATCGTATTGGTTTGTGACACTATCTATATTCTTATATCCATCATTGATATTGTTGTGCACATACAGTATTTTAAAATGTTTTTAAAATGGATTAATAATGGATAAGGTAAAGAAGGAAGTCAATTTGAATACATAGAATAGTTATCATAAAAGGGAATCATTTTTACTTTAAGGTATTTTTTTGAATGAAAAATTATATTGATAAGAAGTGTCTACTTTGTAAAATATGGGCTTGTTATTTATAATTTATAACATAATTCCTTATAATTATAAACGTTAAAAAAAATTGAATGAAAAAATAGGAATTCTATTCTAAATACACTAGATTATAGGATGTTTAACGATATATCCTTACATATAGGAACTCAGGTATAAGTATAAGAGAAAAATATTCATCAATATTGTGTGAAACTCATTCTTCTTTGAGGTACAAATTCATTTATTTCCATCAATTCTTATTTTATGTAAATAATTATTGACTAATTTAAATGCCCTCTTAGTTAATGGAGTTAGAAGGGGTCTCTGGGGATGGTTCAAGGTCTAGAACCCAACCTTTTTGGAAACAATGTCCTAGCTCATAGTAAGAGTAAACCATATAGGGATGTCTACATGGTTAGAAAACCATAGGAGGAAGGGGAAGAGAGAAGGGATTGGCCGCACAGTTTCATAAAAACCATGTGATTTGGGCCGCATGACCATGTAGCCATCTCTACAATATGGACAGAGGAAATTTTCATAGTTTCACACAGTTAGTAAAACCAATTTAGCAAACTATGAAGGTGTCCCTTGCCTATAGATAACTATGTATGGTTGGAACACAGTTTGGAAAACCATTCACCTAAACCGTACAACCCTTTAAATTTTGGGAAATTTTATAATTAATATCATATTAATTTAAAATTTAAACTAAAATGCCTCATTTTCTCTCTTAAAGAAAGGGAACCCAATATGAATCACTCTGGATGAATATTCATGTATTTGAGAGAACTTCATCATCTGATCACAGAATCGATGGTCATCCATCTCATTGGATTCATATCATTCAGATATAAGTTATTTTTTTATTTGTTATCCATTCTCCTAGATATATATTTCTCTATTTATGTTCCAAATGATTTTACCTATTAATAGGTTCTCTGTATTTTCATTGATTTTCCCCTGATCTCATCCAAATTATGAGATAGTAATAGTAGAGCTATCAACTATATAACTAAGGTAGGTGGTCTCATTCCACTCACTTATAGTCAAGCTACTTATACATGCTAACATGGGGTGCACCCAATTTCAGAGCATCACCTTGAAATAAAATTGGATTCTTAAATTTATTGGCATGGAATGTGTGATTAATGAGGAATGTTGATGAATGTTTATAAAATGTGTAACATAATTTCAAACCACCCACTAGGTGTGTTGGTTTTATAACTAGACCACCATGGGTGGCCTTCAATCTTTGATAACTTTCAGGACTGCCTTTTCCTTTCAATGGGTTTGAAATGGATGAATTTAATTATATATCAAATGATTAGTTGATTAGTATTCTTTATTATGACTTAATTGAGTAATGGGAAGTGGTGAGTGAACATGACCCTTGGCCCATGACATTATAATAGTATGTTGAATCCTGAGTTATATGTTTAAGGATGAGAATCTCTTTAACTAACATTCTCATGTGAGTTGAATGATTTACATGCCCTTAAATATCTGGATTAGTTATGAATTTATTTTTTTAATTTTTATTTTCATGTGATATAGATATGTAATAAGACATGTAATAGTTTATTTACGATTTAGAAGGGTGTTATAATGTTTTTTCCATGTTATTATTCAGATGATAAGCCTTCTAACCTTGGTTAATGACTTGAGTCACCTTTATATGTGAGTTTGAATTCAGTTTTCCTGTTTATGAACATTACATATTTAAATTAATTTTTAATAATGTTTTTTAGATGGACAAATGCTTATATTCCTTAGGTGAAACATGGATTCTAATGAGAATTCCATGTACAGACTCAATTGGCTTGATCCTTGCTTATGTCTGAGTGATACATAGACTCCCTAATGGAATTCCTTTAATGGAATCTAAGGGTTGAATATTATATCACAACTATAAAACTTACCTACAACAAGGGTTTCAAACTGTGCTTGTAGGTCCAAAAATATTACAATAGCCTGTTGCCACGGTTTCCCAAACTGTTGGTGTTATTTTCATGGCAATAGGGTTTGGATACCACTACAGTTTAAACAGTGGCCTTTGGGTGCCTAATTCCACGGTTTAAACCACAAAAGTAGGCCTCTTTTACCATGGTTAAACCATATAAATAGGCTCCCTACTAGCATTGTTTAAACTGTGGCAGTAGGCCTCTACATCCAGAGTTAAAACCATGCAAGTAGGCATCTAATGGAACAGTTAAACTATGGCAGTAGGAACCCTATTGCCACAGTTTAAACCATGGAAGTCGACCTCTATAACAAAGGTTTACAACCATGTCCATATCCCCTATTTCCATAAAAAAAAATTTCACCCCCACCCCTCACTACACCCCCTCCACCTTCCACTTCCCTTGCATTGAACATTGGTTTAAGATGTCATGTCATTGTGGGCGAGGATGAGGACTGGAAATGATTTGACGCCTCCAGGTAGGAGTCCAAATATGATGCTGTCAAATCCCTTTTCATTACTGAATATGATATATCCTGGATATAGGAGGGAGTACTTGAGAAGTACACCATCCTCTTAGAAATAAAAGAGACCATTATACACCTAGATTCTCAACTAATGGTGGTTAAGGATGAATTGAGTTTAGATGAATATCAAACATGGATTATGGGGAGGAGTTTGGTAGGATGTTGATGCAGGAAGATGAGGCTCCTCCATAGGAATATGATGTGTTAGTAGAGAATGACAAGAGATTAATAGTTACTCAATCAATATGAAAAATGATTTTATGCTCAATAAATCCATCAAAATGGATGAGAAATCCATATGTTCTGTGGAACAAAATTTACACTCCATATTTTCTATTTAATTATGAATCTAAATATTATTATAAAATCAACCAACTATAAATATCTAAACCCACATGAGTCATGCTCACTGTGATAAATAATACATAAGTAGAATATCACTCGATATCATGGGATAGATTAATGGGAATATATGGATTGGGGTCATAGTAACACATTAAACACCAGGGGAGCTCATGAATTTTTTAGAAAATCAATTTCATTGATTCGTAGAGGTTGATTCCCAGTCAACACAAATGATTCATTATTTCACAACCCTAAAGGTGTTAGAATTATACTAGAGAGATGGGAATGTGAATTGAGGAAATTTAGGACTCCAGCAGTCTGAATAGATGGTTGAATGAGGTAGGTTAGTTGAGGATAATAATTGACCACATTCAATACAAGACTTCAAATATCATAATGTTGAATTTTTCTCTTCAAGGACTTGTACCTTGTATGGGAGGTATGATTTTTTTATCATTGTTACATAACTATTGAGGAATCCTTTTAGTGATGATGATAATGTTTTCATCAAGTCATGTAACCTAGAAATTATGTTGTAATTTTTAGTGTTATGGTATCTCCAAAGGGCGAATGTCATTGAGATGTGAATATTGATTTCAATCCAAATGAATGTACACACAGTCTATCTATGGGGGAGAGGGATTCCTAGGAAGTGTATATACACTTATTAAGGTTATTCCATTATGTGTCAAGAATATAGATATGCAGTACTCATTATATGAAAGTATTGTGGGATATTGGGGATAATTAAAAATCCATTTGGCAAACAGAAACTTGACTATCATATGATCTAACACAAAATTGGGGATCACGGTAGATCCAATGTATTCTTAGATTATGCTATAATATATTTAAGAATATATATTATACTATTTATAAATGAATAATATACATTATTGGGTGCTACATATTATGGTAAAGTAACCATGACTAAGGACACATGTCTTAAAATGTTCTAAATCATGGACTAAGGAACTATTGGATTTTAATGTCATAAATATTTGAGCACAATGTGAATGAAATATAATGTTCATGAAATTAATACCATTAACAAAAAAATCAACAAAATATAATAATGATAATAAGGAAATGATATATTGAACTCCAGAATAGGGAAACAGAAATGAATTGATGTGAATTAAAATCCAAAATTCCAAGATAGAGAAGCCTAATGAAGACTGTATGCTATTTTTAGTCATGATTCATAAATAAGTGTCCATTTTTAATTATTTAGTTCAAGTAAACGATAAGTGTGGTGAAATCATGCTCACCATGGTGGATAAGTGAAGCAAACCTGATGTAAACCTCACTACGGGATATCCCATTGATCAAAAGAATGAAAATGAATAATAAAATTATAATTATCTTGTATAAGAATAGGAATAATCCCAAATATGGGCTAGGAAGGGATCATGATATGATTCAATAAATAAACCAGAGTGCTAGGAATGATTTAGGATCATGTTTATTGATGTTTCAAGAGAATGGTTCCTAAATATATCTATAACACATGGAATGTGTGAATCAAGAAACACATTGATATACAGATGGTTTAGTTGTTGATGAAATCCTAGAGAGGCGTTAATAGAAAACAATGGCACATAGGGGTTTTCCATTTAGGTGTTGAATAAGGTACCATGTAGTTTTATGTAATGTTATAGGGAAAAAATTTTATAGCTTAAAATTATACAAAAATAATGAAATGGAGATATCTCAATTGTAATAAAGGTGAAACAGGTACAAAAAATGTTCTCCCAGATCATATATCCTCAATGCATGAAACATGGGTAATGGGGGGTTACACATGTCACACGAGAGATCCAATAGGAACTGAATTTTCAAGCTTATAATAAGGAATTGACCACAATGGAGAATATAAAAATTGGAAGACCTGTTGAACATGTGTCCATGTTTCTATTCCACCCTACCAACACCCCAAATGGTATGAGAGGTGTCTATGGAACTTTGTGGGGGGGGAACCCTGATTTGAATTTCATATACATATAATGATAAAAAAATTAACTAGGGAAAGAATTTTTAACATATTGTAAATAAAATAATAGGACGGAACCGTTAAACGAATATGGGAAAGAGAAATTATGTAAATGATATCATTATAAAAGAAAGACAACCTACTACAAAATCAAGGCACATTAATTTAGACGACGACAACTCTAATATTCCCTTTTCCTCAAGCACACATATGCACCTTCACATATATATATATATATATATACTACAACTATCCCTAATGTACATATTGACAGGGACGAATATGTATAAGTGGATCCTTACATATATGTTTATACATGCATATAACCCTTTACACTAACACACATATTCATTTTTTATATATATACATAACCACACCTCGCCCCAATGTATATATTCACACAAAAATGAGTGAATATATATAAAGGGGGAAAATAAATAAATATATTCCTACCTAATTATACACATGTATGTCATTTTCAGCTCTGATTTCCTAATACCACTACGTAGATGACCAAGGCAAACTACAAAAATAAACTAGCATTTTAACAGGTCACAAGGGAAAAATCACCATTTCAAATTAATAATTAAATAAGATTGAGGAATAACTCACATAAATGTGTTTTCCAAAATTTCATAAAAGCAAACACATTAATTAACATCAAATTAAAATCCAACTGAGAGACGAACTTATTAATTCTGATCTACAATGAAATTAACATCTTAGATTAAAATCAACCAAAAAATTCAGCAACAACCAATGAAAAAAAGAAAAAGAAAATTCTATTTGTATATCATAATAAATAATCAATTCAACTAATACAATAAATATATTTTAAAAAAGAGATTATAGCTACTGAACTATATCTAGGAAAATTTGAGACATTTCAATTATGTTCAATATTGGTTTCTATGTTTTGGTTTTGTTAATTTTTTATTCTGCATGAGTATATAAATTTTGTTTTCCCACATCATAAGTCATGTTTATTACATTAATTTTTTAATTGAAGCTATGTTTTATAGATTTTACTTTTCCAATCATGTGTAGTAATGTGATAAATGAAGTTTGATGATGTTTTAATGACTTTTTTTTACAACATGGGGTTGTTCCAAATATGTTTTCTCAACTAAATGAAAAATATTATTTTTTTAACGGTTGTGTGTAGTGATGTTTAAGTAATTGGTTATGTTTATATTTTGTTTTTCTTTAATTCAATTACAAAAATAAAAAAATTTATCACACCCAAAATCCCCCCAAACCCACTACCCCAGTAACATGCCCCCTTCCCCACACCATCACAATCCCTACCACCATAACCCTCTACCGTATCCCCCTAACACCACCACCACAACCTCATAACACCCCCATCCCCACTATAGTATACCCCTACCCCTGCCCACACCCCCACCATGCCCTGAAACATCCCCCATCCCCAACCCTCAATCCCCCATAACCCTAGAATCAGCCCCTACCCCCACACCCCCTATCCAGTCCCCATAACGCCTACCACCCCCAGCCCTTACAACATCCCTCCTGACCCTGGACACCCCACACCCCCACCCCCACCCCCTGAATATGCCCCCAAACCCCCACCTAGAACCCCACCACACCCCTAGCCTTCTCACCCCTACCCCCACCCCTTGAAGAATCCCCGAGCCCCCCCCCCCCCCCCACTGACAACACCACCTCTATAGCCCCTTATCAACCCCATCCCCCAATAGCAACGCCCCTTCCCCTACACCTGGCCACCCTCACCCCGAACCCCTTAAATCAGCCCCACCTAAAACCCCTTACACGAAGTACTAGTCCCCCTACTCCCCCCACCACACCTCCTATAGTAGCCCCCAGAGCTCCTACAACCCCCTTCCCCCTACAGTATCCTCATGCCCCTAGCCACCCCACACACCCACCCAACCCCACCCATGCCCCCACCCCACCCTTGAACCCACCCTCATATGAATCCCCCATCCCCCCCTCCACTAAGACCCTAATCCCCCATCCCACCCCACCCCACCCCCAACAACCGCAGCCCCCAGACTCTATTTTGGGAGAAGTTTATTCATGTGAAGGGGAGGAGTGGTTTGTTTGTATCAAGTTCCATTTACCCTTTCTTATACTATTTTTGTAAAAAATATTCATGTATGAATGAATTAATGCATCACAACATATTTAAAATATACCCACAACATAAAATGTGAACAACCAGCTCTGATAACATTACCATTGTGGCTAAATTCCCAACTTGGCTCGCAATCTCTAGCTCCATCACTAAGTGGAACCTGAATTGTGTCTACCATGACCAATTACAACATTTAAAAATAATCCAAACTACCACTAGTTCCTGTAATGACCAAAAAAATTGACCATGAGTTTGTATTTCCACCAATTCTTACAAGTAAGGTGTGACAATCTAATAAGTAGTAGAAAAACACAATGATTCCATCAAATATGGCATTACATAGGAGAATGTATCAAAAAAAATCTACTCTTTTATTTAAATAAAAATAGTAATTTTTTAAAAATATTTGATATTATCAGTAAAATTAATGTCTGGTTCGTAATTGATCACAATGTATTTTCCATTTACAAGTAGGATCCATACATATCATACCTATTTTTAATCAATCATAAAATATGAGATTCATTGGCCAAGGAAACTATGTTACTCATCCCAATTAAACCAATCCAAATTGTAGTTGGGGAACATACCCATTCTAGTGGAATGGAAATGGGGTACACTAAGTCAAGGGATCCTAGAAAAAATTAATCCTAGGTGATAGGGTATAAGGGTATTCTATAGTTATTATTCTTATCCAAACCCACTACATCCAAGATGAATTTTCTTATAGTTTATATAACTGCAATATACCCCTTTATAAACATTCTCATCTTTATAATAGTAGTAAACAGACTCCTGAAACATCACTGGATATATCAAAAAGTATGCTCAAGACCCTTTCAATTACATGATATTTTTAAAAGTTTTGTATATGATTTATAACACTAATTTATTCCATGAGATAACATAATAAATTCCTCGACACTTTTAAAACATAGGAATAGTATGAAAATAAAAAAACATCTATGAAATTTTTATATCATTCAATTAATGTAACATAATGAATGATAATCAACTATATCATGACAGTATTTAATCTTTAATAATACATTATAAAATACATTATTATTGAATGGAATATGACTCATTAATAAATTTTTATACGGGAAACAACTGGTACATGTGATTTATTATATTGAAATGTAATAGGTACATCCATTCCCAAAATGAAAAAGAATTCAACATGGTTATTAAAATAAAAACAATATATGGAATTCAATCATTTAGTATTACCTAGCTAATCCATTAATTGTTGATTAAGTTAATGAGTAAACAATTTTCCAAACTTAACTTGACCTATGCATTATCTTGGGACCAATATAACTTTTATACCATGGTTATGTTTCATTTATAAACAGATAATTAATTCAAGCAGAAGTGTGGAAAATGGTTCATACATTAGGGATTTAATAAAGAAGACTTTATTATTAATAATGGTTTGTAGTTTATAATTTGAATAGGTTAGTGGGATATGTATCATGAATAATGAAATATTTAAGTAAAATTCAATGTGTATTTTAGTATATGCTCAATTATTTTTATTAGATATATGTTCTAAAACAAATTATTGTTCCATTTATAATAATTTCAATATTATCCATCACATGAGTATTGATACTAAATCATTAAGTTATTAATAAATAAGGTAATATCCTATTCAATTTTCCCCGTTATATTACATTTACCATATCATGGGTGTGTTCTAGGAATCGTTGAATTCCTAGAATAGTTAACAAACTTGTATATGGAATGAAAATAATATGATTAGAACAAAACAACACCTTCATTATAATCTAAACTATTTAAACATCTTCCATAATTGTTTTATTTCCTAAAGTGTACATGATGACACGTTGGGATATATATATAAAGTGTAATTCCCTTTAAAAACGTTATTGTTAGTCCAAATAAACTAGATAATTCACCTAATTGTATTTATAATTTATGTTTCTCTATTCTTATTATATGATACCCTAAGGTAGTCTCACCCTTCAAGACTATTATAAAACTAAGGACAAACACTGGCCTTGAATTGGATTTATTTAGGCTCTACAAATTTATTTATCATTTATTATAATCTATTAGCCTTCGAAAAAAGATTTTATATTAAATTTAAAAAATGTAAATATCTAAATTAAAGACACCAATTTTCACACATCAAATAATCACATTAGACTTTAAGAGGATAATTAACATTTATAAATTCAACATTATACTTAAATTAAATTTCTAGGGATTAGAAATCATTAAATCCAAATTTTAAATTAAAATAAAATGGTTGAAATATTATTCTAAGTATAAAAAGTGTCCTTACATTAAAAAGGTCTCATAAATTACTTTAGAGAGTTATTTTTCAAAAAAAATGCATTTTAATTCCAAAATTAAGTAAAATAACATTTATTAACTTATGAAAAATTAGTGAAATATAAATCTAAAGTAACCCTACAAAATTATTTCTGGTCTCTAACTAGCTACCATTTATCTAACCATAATAGCTCCTTATTCATACCAAATATAATCATTACATCCCCTAAAAAATCTCTAAAACACTTTCTATAATTATTTAAAAACAATTACCCGAGTAACCAAAATCACCATATTTGAATTTGAACTAAAACATATATAGTAAAGAGGTAAAATATATATGTAATCATTTAAAATATTAATTTTTATAAATCCCTAACTAAAACATACATATGAATACATAAATAAAATACTAGTACTAATGAAACACTAATAGATTCATTTCATAATGTAATTTAATTAAAATAATGATTAGGAGATTTAAAATCACCCACTTATGTATTACCTATCCCAAAAAGGATAATTTGAGGTATTAAAATGGATTTCACCATGAATTTAGTGAAATATAAATATTATAGAATCCATTTACATTAAAGGGGAAGAAAAATAGATGTGAGAATAAGATAATAGATGAGGAGGAGAGATCCAACCTTGATCTAGTGAAAAAAATCACCTAGCTATAATACAATTGAGGACTAATTGGTAGGAGTATAAAATATAAAAATACAATCATTGAAAACTGTAATACTAGAAAACTAACAATAATACAACATGTCCTAAAAGAATATTTTTACAATTACACAATATCATTAAAAACATATGGAACAACATAAAAAATGTAATTCATTAGAAACATAAGAAAATATCAACGAAACACATGAAATTATAATATTAATGAAACAATAATTGGTTTAGAAAACTATAGAATCACATGGGTCATAATGAAAATTAAATATCATGGAAGAACTCACCAAGATCATGTGAAATTGGCATGAAACAATCAAATACTTGTTGAATATAACCAAATAAGTTATCTAAATACCCTCAAAAATAAGAAACAGAAGGTATTCTCAAAATATCAACCTAGTGTTCAGAACCCATTGACCCATTATCAATGGGAGACCACATCTAGCCTCAATCACGTCCATGGAATCCCACAAAATGGAAGAAGCCCTAGATGCAAGGTGAAACCACAAAAATTAGACCTTATGAGTACCTTAGGGTTATGTCGAACTCACACTACAGTGTCCAAACTGCATCAGTAGGGTGGTGGGGAGGCCACATCATATGGGAGATGGGATGGATGTGGCAGAGCCAAGTCGAAAGAGGAAGATCGTCAGAGGCAGGAGGTGTGATGGATATGTTGGAACCACATAGGAACATCATTGGAGCCTCATTGGATGATGGAGATCGCCGGAGGTAGGAGTTGGTCTAGCTATGTCGGAGGAGAAAGATCACCACAGAGTATGGGCCTCGATTACAGAGAAGGAACCATGAGTAGAGAATAGGAACCACATGATGTGGGGGAGAGGACCACCATGTGATGGAAATAATGTGAAGTGAGGTATTTCAACGTTTTGAATAAAACCCATGGCCTCATTTAACATATTTCCTTGGTTAATTAAAACTGTGGAAATAGATGTGTGGTAATAGACCATATTTCTAGTTTTGTATGCTGAGTGACACATAGAATCCAAATTTATTTCCAAGGACCAACTCAAAAGGAATTGATTACATAGGCCCAGTTTGATACTGGGGGATCCCTTAGTGGACCGCCAAGGGTGAACTCGATTGACAGTGATATTTTAACACATATAAAGTGATACCTAGAACATTGATTGTTTATCCCATGATGATCCCATAGGATGTTGGTTTATATTACACATTTAGTGACACAAGGATTCCAACATTAGAATTCTGATGATGCTAATATGTTCATAAATCATTAATAAATGAAATTACATGCATGACACATATACCAAGACAAATGACAAGCTTGTATTTGGTATTTACATACAATTTTTAGATGGCCTATTTAGGCATTCATCGATACATGTGGTTATAGGGAATGTTGGGATCATCACAAGGTTCTGAGAATTGATAAATAAATCAACTATTTAGTTAAATGATCATGTTATAATTGAGATAGGATTCAGTGTTAAACCAAAGACTTACATTTTAAATGAAATTGACTAAACGAACTGGTTATAAAATGATTACCTGGGTAACATGATGTTTAATTTTGAGTGCTTCATTTACATATTGATTTTATAAATCCACACTGTCTGTTATATATTTATATATTCACATAATATTTAGCACCTATCCATGGATGGATGCCTAAATGGATTATATATCACACACTATTTGGTAAACCATTGAGTACCCAAAAAGACTATATGATTGGAGGTATTGATAAGGTAAAGTTCCCAAAAATCAGGTCTTGATTCAAGCTTAGGAGAAGATGAGAATGAGATCATTCTAAGGCACATAATGCTAGCTTGAGTGTTTTAGACGTTTTTTATTCTTTTGATACATATATTGTATAAGACTTTTGTGTAACTTTTTAAACTAATTTATAGAGGTATATGACATGTATCATCAATTTTTATTGAGGATTTCATCTCTAATTGTTTAAATATCTGTCTTCCACTCTTTAATTCTATTTTATGTATGTTTTACTACATTTTATACTTTAATGATATGGATATTCCATAGTGTTACAATCTGGTGATGAGGTCATAGTCTCCCCACAAACACACCCAGACCATCACTTCTAGTCGGAAGCCTCTAGTGTTTGGGTAGATTCATTGGAAGCCATGTGGCCAACTAGGCTCGGGGCACTGTTCAGTGGCGTCTGGGTCAGGAATGTTACATAGTTTTACAAGATGGATCTTTTCTTGTTTTTATGTTTTTAGTGAAAATAAAAAGGTATTCAAAGAAGATTCAATGTGGTAATAAGTTGTTCCTAGTAAAAGATAAACCATGTATAGGAAAAATAGGAATTTCCTCAATTGAAATTTCTATTTTCTATATTTTATTTATTATAGTTGATTTGATTCAAAAGTTGGGTGACGAAGTTTATTTTTTATCTTATTATTTATATGATTGTGGTTCTATTGGGTTGAATCCTAATGAGTTGTGGGTATTCTATCAAATGAATCAAATATGAACTTTTTATAATCACATTACATTCATTATTCCATTCCATTTAGGATTAATTACATGTTTAATGCTGTTGTGATAGGTGATGTGATAAATATACATTCTATTATGATTGGTATTTTTGAATGTGTTAGGGTATGAATTAGGTAGATTCCATTATTTAGTTCTTCTGTAATATGAGCCCTCAAAGATAGCAATCTAGGTGAAAATTGTTTCATTCATATAAATGAAATGTGTAATGAGTATGAAATTCAACTAAGATTGATTATGTGAACTCAAGTAGAAATAAAATGGAAACTAAAATAGAATATAACAAAGAACATGGTCTGACCCAACCTTAGTAGTTTGTGATTGGTAGTGTCTTATTCTTATATATAATCTATTTGATTCCCTAACTAGACTCATGGTGTAGGTAGAGGGGTGTGTCATTATATATGAAGGGATTTACCTATCATACTTATGTTTTTCTTCTTTTGAGTTGTGAACAATGATAATAATATCAAAATAAGGAATGTGTTTTGAAATAGAGAGGAATTCCACCAAGATGACATCTAGTCACACACAGGGAGACTGTGATACACTCAGGTGGTGGTGTCCCATGAGATAATAGTGAATCCACCTATAGTTCCAACTAGATAAACTATTGTTTAACTGGACACAAGTGTTGATGCATGGTACCATGAAGGGGTTTTGCGCTTCTTGAAGCCTATTCAGGGAACACCATGACTTGTGTCAACTATGGGAGAGTTTATTCATTAGTTACAAAACTAGTATCCACCGATTGTTTTATGGAATAGTGTACCATAGTCTTTAGATTCATGACTAGAGGGCATGCTATAGATCTTTGAGCATGTAGAGAAGACTCTTGTGCAGTGGTTAAGGCTCGCTATGTATTTTCTACGTAATTCCATAGAGGGATTGTGGGATGTTATCACTCAGATGAATCATCATTAGGAGATAAAACATAGGTGTTTTCATATAGTCTTCTATGATTACCTATATTTTAAGATGTTGTGGGAGGATAGAGCTTGGGAGTTCATGAATCTAGATCAGGGCACACTATCTCTTATTTATTACTCGACCAATTTCACTAAGCTCCAGTGGTTCGCATATATTCTGATGGGGGATTAGTTATCTAATGTTAGGTGATTCAAGGATGGTATTGGGTACAACATTTTATCATATATGAATGTGTTTTAGATGACTACCTTTTATAGAATAACATGTAATGAACTTTTCATAGATCTTAACTTGAGAGAGGATGGAGATGCGATTAAGGGTAGTTCAACATCTAGGTATGGCACTATATTGATCTGTTGTAGGAAGCATCATTTAGATATTCCCCATGGTTATAATAGTAGATATAACACACACTCAGTTATCCATGTTTGGGGCTATGAATGTGGTAGGATGGTACATATGAGGGTACGTTGTATGAGGGACCCAATATTCTACCAATCTTTTAGAAAGATTGGCCATCAATTTTTCTTATACCGATATTTTCCACCTGTAGCGAGGGAGAGAGGGTCTTCAATGACTCCATGTTTAGGAGTAGGGTCAAAATATTCTCATCAGGTAGGGAGCTAGAGTACACCTAGCCAATCTAATTGAGGTGGTGGTCATGGCCCTGGTAGTTAAACTCTAGTTATACAATGATATCAGAGAAGATCTGATTAGGGTAGAATGGAACTATCATGCGGTCATAGTATATGGAAGATATATGTAGTGGAATAGACCGTTGATGATCAGGAACTTGAAAATCTACTACCGAAGGTACTATTCTAGTAGAATATAATTTAGATTCTAAAATCTTGGATATAGGGGATTCTCATAGGTTTATATCTATACCCATTATAGAGATCCTTGTCCTCAGTTTACAAACCATTGATGGTGTTATGATTCTTCATACTATATTGGGGATTAGAATAGAATATGTACATTAGTACAGGGAGTGCCCTTGGAGATTGGTGGGTGTCACTTCATATGAGACCTCATTTTCCTCATGATGACAGGATCTGAAGTCATTATCTGGATGGATTGGTTTGTTTCATGTCATACATTCATTAATTTAAATCACTTATGGTTGACTTACACATCACCCTAGGGTTGAAAATTTATTCACAGGGGTGAATAGTATTTCCACTCTAGATGAGATGTAACTGAGAATTTTGGGATAGTACGGATGATATCCATAAATACAAGATTATATATGGTTCATCAGGGAAGTTGTTTTATATATTTCCATATTTTGGCTTATCATTTTATAGATGTATTGCTGGATGACTTCTCGGGATTACCTCTAGTGATAGAGTTATTGTTATATATTGAACTAGAGCTAGGAGCTACACCTATATCCCTTCCACATTATAGGATGGATACTATTAATATAAATAATCTAAAGTGGAGGATATTGGATTTAGAGGAAAAGTGTTTCATCCAACCCAGTACTTTTCCACAGGGTTCTCTAATCATTTTAATAGAAATGTGGATGGAAATATCTATCTATATGTGGATTATAAGAAATTGATCAAACTGATGTTTAGGAAAGTGTATCCATTACTATTAATAGATGGTCTCATTTACCAACTCCAAGGAGTTTGGGAATTATCAAAGATTTATTTGAGATCCAGTTTTCATCAAGTGCATTTTAGAAAAATAGAAATACCTCACACAAAATTGTTTAGTAGTTATGTTGTTTATGAGTATTTGGTTATGCAGTTCAGTCTCATAAACATGCAAGCAGTCTTCATGGAACTGATTAACTAAGACTTCCATCCTTATCTTTATTTTTTTGTGGTGGTTTTCATGGTTGATATCTTTGTGTATTCTCAAAATAATAAGAGAAATCCAAACATCATATGATAATATTGAATTCAGTTATAAGAAATATGTTTTATTATAAGATAAAAAAGTTCCCCTTTTGGATGGATTTGATTCACTTTGAAGGTCATATTATCTTAGTGAAAATAGTATCAGTTCACCTAGATAAGGTATGATATGTAGTTTCCTAGAAGCAGTGAAATAATTTCTTCGAGTTATATCGTTCCTTTGGGCTATTTGGATATTATATTCAAGTCATATAGGACTACTCCTGCTTAGTAGTCCCACTTAATATGTTGACATAGTATTTTACGAAGGTTGTATGGTTATATTATTGTCAGATGGATTTTAAGGAGCCTAAATAGATGATGGGTTTAATGCTATTACTAATTTTAACAAATCTAAGAAGGAGTTGCACTATTTACCATGATGCATTAGGTATTAGGCTTGGATATATTATTATGTAGGAATATTGATTCTAGGCATACAAGTCATGGAAATTGAGGCCACGTGAGATGAACAACCTTGTTAAAGATCTTGATTTATCTATGGTTTTCCATGCATTGTGTTGTTAGAGAAATTAATTAATTGGAGATCCTTTTGTGTTGTACACTGACCAAAAGTTCCTCAAGTAAAAATTTACACAACATGATCTAAATATGTGGCAACGAAGGTGGGTTGATTACCTAGAGTCTTTTGACATAGATCACGACTATACGCTTGGTAATGGCAATTTAGTGGCCTATTCATTGACAAGGTCGAATCAGATACATGCAGTATTTTACTCCAGTATTGGGTGGCATATTATGGGTTGTTTATCTAATATGAACATGGAGGTTCCAGACAATTAGGGGTTATCCTTTCTATCATTCTTTAGTGTTTCCCAAAATCATTTGGATAGATTGATGATGAGGTAGCTATCATTCTCTAAGGGATAAGTCTTATGGGAGAGTGTGGTAGGTGCGGAAATTCCTCTTGGTTAGACCTTATTTAACGATTAAATTATTCATATACATGGCCATGTATGTGTCTCAGAAAAAATGCACAAGGAGCTAATATAGGATTTCTATGCCTTAGCATGGGAAGTGCATATTGGTGTAACCATGATATATCAGGATTTACATCAGTAGTACATGTGGATGGGTATGAAAAGAGGTATAGATGGTTTTTCTTATGGTGTTCCACCTATTAGTAGGTGAAGGTTGAACACGAGTGATAGGACAAACTTTTTACCATATCTACCCATTCTTGACTGGAGATGGAATTACATCATGATATATTACATGAAAGGTTTACAGATGTCACCTTGAATTAGTGATTCAATATGGTTTTTTTTTACTATCCCATGATGGTTTCACATTTCCTTATGGTCAATGAAACCTTTGGTGTGCATGATATTGAGAAGAAGTATATTTGGATGATAGTATGAATATATGGAGTCTTATATACTATCATTTTATACAGGGATTCAAGATATAATTCATGGGTTTGGAAAGTTCTATAGAGTTCATCAGTTACCCATGTGATTTTAAGTACGATATACCACCCCCATACATATGGTAATTTAGAGTGCACAATTTAAGACCATAATGAAATACTAATATCATTTTTTCATTGATTTCAAAGGATCATGGGAGAGACATATACCATTGGTATAGATCTCATACAACAATAAATTTTAGTCTCGTATTCAGATGTATCTATAAGGGGATTTCTATAGTTGTCCATTCTGATCACCACTATGTTGTGTAGAGGTTAGAGAGGTAGCTACACTAGGATCTGATAGAGTCCAGGAGACAATCGAGAAGGTGTAGTTGATTAGAAATTGGATGTATAGTGCAATTTATCATCTTAAATCCAACATTTATTGCTACATATGACCTATATAGTTTGATGTATGGGATCAAACTCTGTTATTTGTTTTGATGAGGCTAGTAAAGTGGAGAATCCAAAGATAGGGTAATAATTCACATAGATATTATGGGACATTTGTGATTATGGAGAGAGTTTAGCCATTTTTCTATCAGTTTCAGTTAACAATGAGGTACCAAGACATCCACTACATCTTCCATTTTTCTCATTTTTTCCACTATTATTCATAACATCTCATTCATTTCAGCCATATTCAGTTGAGTTATAAGTAGATTTTTCCTGTAAGGATAATCCTATAGGTTTTTTGGATCATAGAATGAAGGTTCTCTGAGGACAGTTAGTTCCTCTAGTAGGGGTTCTATAAAACCCAAATGATATGTAGGACAATATTTGGGAGTGGGAGGCTGATGTACAAGCACATTTTCCATCAAAATTCTTTGATATTCCTAAACACACTTGAGAAAGAAATTCATGGATGAATTTCTTGATGGGGGAAGTTTGTAAGAACCCATTTCTTCTATGAGGTATGGATCCTTTTATTTCTATAAATTATTGTTTTATATTTTTAAATGTGGCCTATGGTGAATTCAATTTTACATTAAGGAGGTTATGGGGGTGTCTAGAGATGGTTCGGGGCCCCAAACCCAATATTTTGGGTTAAAATTTCCAGGCACATGGTGAGAGAAAACCGTGAGTGGATGGAGGCATAATTTAAAAAATAATGTGAGGTAGGGTCATACAGTATGATTATTCCACACAGTTTCAAACAAACCATTTAATTTGAGCCACACTGATGTGCATATGGCTCTACAATTTTGATAGTGGTAATTTTCACTGATTGTGCATGGTTAGTCAAATAGTGTGAGTAAAACGTATGGTTTTTTCTTTTCTATAGATAATAGTTCACAGTAGTCACATAGTTTGAAAAACCATGTGCCTAAACTATGAGACCCCTTAAATTTATAGAAAGTTTCTAATTTAAATCAAATTAAATTCTTGTTTAACTTAAATGCCTCATTCTTCTCCTGCTTAGAATGGGATCTCATTTTGAAGACCTCTTGATGACTATTCTTGATTTGGATAAAAAATACCCATTAGATCTCCGAAAAAATGACATTCATCTAGTTGGATCTGGAATGGTAGGATCATGATTCTTTTTTAGCTATTATCTATTCCTCTTTTCATTGGTTCCACTATTTATGTGAAAGATGATTATAACTATTAATAGGTTCTTTGTCCAATCTTGGATTTCTTCCTGATCCAATCTGAATAAGGATATGATACTAAATGAGCTATCAAATACACATGTAAGGTAGGTGGACTTATTCCATTCACTTAAATTGAAGCTATTTATATATTCCTTTATGTTGCATGCCCTATTTACTAGAATTTCCATGATATTAAATTAAATTCTTAAATTTATAGGCAGGACCAATGTGAATAATGAGTTCCATTGATGAATTTTTATAACATGTACTCCTTAATTTTCACCCACCAATAGTGTGTATTGGTTCTATAAATGGACCACCTTGGGTGTCCTAGACTTTTAGATACCATAGAGGTGTGCCTTTGACATTCCATGGGGTTTAAATGGATGGATTGAATTATAAATCAAATGATTAATTGATTTGTATTATGAATTTTAATTGAATTAAGTAATTGGAAGAGATGAGTGGAAATGATCATTTACCTTCTCTTTTTAATGTCTTGTTGAATATCAAGTTTCATTTTTAATATTGAGTTTCTCTTTAATTGATGTTCCCATGTTAGCTGAATGATAGCTATTGCATGAAACTTCGTTATTAAGAAAGACTTTCTCTTTTTTATTTATATACCCTTATGAGACAAATAATGAATAATCCATGTAATAGTTTATTTATTCTTGAGATTCTTTTAATAATGTTTTTACCATTTGAGTATTAAAGATCCAAGACTTTTAAGCATGGCTAATGACTTGAGTCTGCTTTCATGGTGAGATGAAATTGTATGTTCTTAATTTTGACCTATACATGTTTCAATTACATTGATTTAATGGCATATAATTTTTTTAATGATTATATTCCTTAGTTGACACTTGGATTCTTATAAGAAATCCTTCGACGAGCTCAATTGGATTGAAAATTGCTTATGTATTTGTGATACTTGGTCTTTATAGTGGACTACCAAGAAAAGACTATGAGGCTTGAATGTTATTTACCAAGCGAGACTTGGAATAAAAATGGGTTTCCTATGGTTGAAACAATGAGAATTGATTACATATTCCATATTTGAAACTTGATCCCCCTCAGTGGACTTCCATGGAAGGACTCATTTGGTTGTGATGTTATAACACACCTAGAGAGATACCTGGGTTCCTAAAAGATTCTCTATGGATGGGCTCATAATGTGCTAGTTTATATTACACCAAGACTGATACTTGTAATCAAACATAGGAATTATTAGTAAAGTATCATGTTCATAAATTATTAACGAATGAAATGACTTATATGATGCATCTTCGAATCTAAATATCAATATTGGACTCGGAGATGACTTATACATTATGGATGACCTATTTAGTTGTCCTTGGATACATGTGCTTATGGGGAACACTGGACTAATCTCTAGGTTCTGAGGAATCATGATTAAGTGAACTATTTAGTTAAATGAACATGTAATAAATAAAACATTATTGACTATTAAATCATAGACTTACCTTTTAAATGAATGTAATTAAATTTTTTAGTAATAAAATAACAACCTAGGTTATAATGTGTTTAATTTTGAGTACTTACATTAAATATTACATTAATACCTCAACAGATTCTTTTATATATATTGATTATCAAATTATCACCTAACCATGGGTTGTTGGCTACTGGAATATATCTTACAACATGTTTGCGCCACATTATGGTACATAAAGAGTCAATATGATTGTTCTAATTGATAAGGTAATGTTACCTTATATAGGTTCTTGGGTTCTACTTAAGAGTAGAAGAGAATGGGACCAAATTGAGGCTTTCAATACTAGATGGATTGTTTTTATCCTTTTTTAATTTTGCATACATGTACTGTATACGACTGTCATGTAAAAATTTTGGATTACTTTTAGAGAAATATGAAACGTATCATCATTTTATATATGGGATTTAGTAAGGAAATGAATATATATTAGTCTTCTACAATTTACTTTTGTCATATATGTGATTTACTAGTACTACTAGTTTCATGCTATTAATATTTCATTGTGCTACACTCTTGTGATGAGGGTATAGTCTCCCCATAGACACAACAAGGCCCTTGATACTAGTCGATACCCACTAGATTTTAAGTAGATGCTCTTAAGGCCATGTGGCCAAATAGGCTTGGGGAAATTTTGAGTGGAATCATGTTCTAAAATGTTAAAATAAATATTCGTTAAATTTTAGAATTTGTTCTATAAACCATTCTGGATTTATTTCAAGTGACCAAAAATTTTAGATTCTTATTTTCCTCGAAAACACTTTTTTTTAAATGATGTAATTTTTTAGGTATGTGTATAAACATCAATTTTTATGAATTTAAATGTGATTAAATTCCTTATTCATGAAATCCAACCACATCGTAAACTCTTGAGTCTCATAAACAAATCATATTCGGTCCTTAGAATGAAGACTATTATGTTCAGATATTTTTTTTTATTCTTATTTGGACACCTCAATTCCATTATCCAATGATAAATTCTGTTTCAAATTGATTAAATATTCTTATATTGTCTCCTTCCTTATTTAACATTTTATAATTTTCACCATAAATGCGTGAATTTTCTTCATCATCGTGAACTGTTGTATTTTCTTCATTCTATAAAACATTCTCAATAATAATTTCATCATCATTATCAACATCTGTGGATGTTTTTTTTGAAATCATGCACATTTGAAAATAGTATCACACTTTCTCATTCTAATAGCTTCTCATTTTTCATATTTTATCATTAATATAGACTTCCATTTGGTGTACATCAATGAAATATTCTCTAAAAATCATTTTTATCAAAATTTCCATTACTCATTCTTTTATTCATGATTAAGAATGGGATGAAAAATATATTATTGTATTTAAAAAATTTCAACTTCTTAAACAATATTTTATATGATGTTATATATCAACATGTCCTCAACAATCATCTTTTTCAAAATATTATAGTAGTTTTAAAATATTTCACCAATAAATATATTGAGATATTATGCTCAATTCACAAAGATCCATCCATTTAAACAATTTTCATGTTCCCCCTTTAAATGAATCCATTTTTTAGATTGTATGGTCCATTGATATCATTCAATATTAAATGTTTTAAATGATTTTAAGAGAATTTTATATTGGTGTACTCACTCCCATTTTTATATATTAACCTTTTCATAACATAAAAAATGTGTTTCTAATCTTTCCTAATAAAAATTTTAAAGATGATCAGTTATTGGGATTTTTGAGATAAAAACCTAATGAAATTATTATAGTAAAAATAATTATTGAATTTGTTAAAATATAGAAATGAACTAGTTAAATTATTTATCATGGTCCCACAAAATGATAATATACTAGCTATAATGGACTTTGGGATTGATTTTAAACCTTTATTTGGTTTATCTAACTCATATTTCCGCTTGAGATGTTTTATCATATAGTGATTGTTTATTTCCTCAGGGATAAAATATTTCTCAATTCATCCACTTTAATTATCCTCTACATTCTCTTTTAGACATGTTTACCAATACGCTCATTCTATAAATTATTTCTAGCTATATAGTCATATAACAATTATTTTTATCTTATCTATTGCGAATTAATTTTCAAGAATTCTTACTCTTCTTCATATCAGTTCTCTATTATCCAATATCATCAAAATGAAACCATTTATCCAAAATATCACCTCATTTAAATTTTTAAAAAAAAATTAAATCAATCAATAAATCATGTTTCAATCAATCAAAAATTATAACATTGTTAGTGTTTAATTGATTTTCACCAATTTTTTATAATCCCAAACCCTCTATATTCAATGATATAGCTTTAACATAGGGAATAGTTCCTCCTTAAAACCCTTAAAAATTATAATTTTTATTCATGTCCCTATCACATGTGATGAGAAATATTTTTTTATTATCTATTTAATCTCAGTTTTATGTTCCATCAATTAAACATCAATAAAATGTTCTTATAAAATGTATTTACTATTTTTATAACCTTTCTATGAAATCAATTTTATATTTAATTTATCTTGAATAATAGTAAGAAACTCATCTAAAATGTTCCCTTCTTCATTAGATTACTAACCCACACTCTTTATATTTTCAAAACTATTTTTCATCTCTCATTGATTCTTAATCTGTTGAGTTTCATTATTTATTTTTTACTATTAATATCTCCCCCAAGTATCATGATTTCTCATTTTTCTAATTAGATACATATTGTTACAACATATATATGTTTTTTGGACATAAAAAACAACACAAGTAATAGCCCAAAAAATATCCTTCTATGATAAAAATAATACTAATCTATGGGCTTATTTCTAAAACCATTTTCATGATTTTTGGCCCCTCACATGTTACCACCCATGTTTTTGTATCTGGACGCCTACTTTATAAATGTAGGAAGTTGTTAATAGATTACAATTATACATGAATCCTCACATCAAGGAGATGATTTTTTGGGTTTGGCACATCCCTTAAGGATTCTAACTACCTAATTCTGGTCTCCATTATTAATTTAATATATATATGTGAAATATTTCATAGAAACAATATTTATTACCTAGGTTGTGAAAAAAATAGTTATCATTATTTTTTGTGAACATATTTTTATACAGAAGTCAACCTATATATATTGATGATGCTTAATAAGATATAAAAGTCATAGGTTTTGTGGAGTTGAGAAGTCATATGAGCTATAGAGTTAGTATCAGGCCTATCAGATTTGATTCCTACAAATCCATATTAAGGGAATCATAACCCATATTGATGGGTGATGCTTAATGGGACATATCATACCTTTTAGGTTCACTTATTTTGTACTATTATGATGCCTTTTAAGGTCAGAAAACCATGACCAATGATGTTCCTTTTATGGTCAAACGATAAGGACTATGACATCTAGTAGTTTAGGATTGTACGGTGTGGGCATGTTCTGAGTAGTTTAATGTTGTGAGGAATAGAATAAATATCAAACATTCTAATGTAAAATGATAAGAACTATAATCCATGCAGTTTTCCATTATGTGATAGGGATTAAAAGTGAATGGGATCTTTTAATAGTTTATGTGGTACTTATGAATGAGTGACTCTTTTTGGGTCATCCCATTCATCAGTAATTAAATAGAAGATGGTATGGTTTTGGATTGAATCTAATATAAGGCCCATGCTATGTATAGATTTCTGATAGGTAATAGGGAAGATGATAAGGTAATTATTCATGTGTCATATGGTCATGGTTATGGTCTAAAGTTACTGAGTTAGATGATCCAAAAGTTTTCCCTAAAGAATCTTCCACTAATCCTTTAAGTGAAAGATCCCTTATTATCAAGGGAATAAATGGTTTGTCATATCATAAAGATTATGTCAACAAGTGGTAAAATCAGAGGTAGTTCTATTACTGGATTTTTTATTTCCATTATTTAAGGAATACAAGATCATATGTGGTAAAATTGATGTTCATTTACAAGACATGTCTCTCTGGAGGCAGTGAGGTAGGCCAAGGTAGTTGAAACTTAGTAGAGTTTTAATTTATATAAACTACCCCAGCATTGGATTTTCATATATTTTCTTACCCTAATCTGAAGTATTAATCTAATGGGGCACCAAGGTGGGTTTCATGATTGGTAGGCATTAGGAACTGGGAGGGACATATAGTAGCGGATTTATGAGAAGGGGTTGCTAGTTTAGTGGTTTGGAGAATGTGTTATTATTTAAGATATATGGGAGTATTTGAATGCGATATATGTACTCAAAATACATATATATATATATATATTTGATAAATGTATATATTTTATGGCTAACATTGAATTTTTAATTTTCAGGCACAATGGGGTATATATATATATTATACTATCCATGTTGGTTGTATTTGATGAACAACCAATGAATCCCCTACCTTAGATATTATTAAAAGAAACTATTTCATACATTGAAATGAATGGTAGTTAAGATTTTTATTTCATATGAAATATGAATTTTTCAATACATTAATACATTAAGTATAAACACAATAATTCATTCTTGTAGTATCGTGGAGTGTTGTCTATGGATTTATTAAGCTTACTACCATACAATATTATAATTGGGTGTACGCATAATGAATCTCTGCATCTCCCTGATATATATAGATATATTTATTATTCATCCTTTATATTCTAATATTATATCATTTCATGGGGAAAAAGATAATCCTACATATATGAAATTCCATTCATATTATCTTATGGATACCTATGAAGGTGAGATTATTATTTTTTCACTCATGTTATCTTTATTATGTACATTAGAAGATGTTTGAAGGTGAATGATATAATGAAGTGGTTCTTCAATGTATAGTATGATTTCATTTACAGTATTTTTTCATTTCAGTTTTGGAATAATATTTCAAATTATCTTTTATAATGATCCTCATATTCAGTTTCTAATTGTTGATTCTATGTATAAAAATATTTATTAGATGCATAAGAAACCAAAAAATGAAATCATAATAATCCATATTTATATTTTATCATACATACAATCAAATGAACAAGATAATAAAAAATCGAGTGGTTCCTTTTTTTAGGAAATTCGGATTTTAAAATGGTTTACCCTTACGTAGCTAGGATATGAAAAGGTATCAAGTGCAATACCTAAAACAACTCCAATTCCTGTAACCCTAAGCATGTTTCTAATTTATTACATTAGAATATGATACAAGGGGTCACATCACTAAGGAACAATCAGTTTATACATTTTAAAGAACAAGAAAAATAAATTATTTCCAAATTTCATTGGAAATATAAAAACATACCATAAAAAACATTCTTTAATCCTTCATATTGTTCCGAATACTATTTCTATTATCTTGGGGGAAGGGAAAATATATAGCTGTTCTCAAATGGTTAAAAACGATTATGTACTGTAGAATTTATCATGAGAGAATATGGAATAATAAATATGGAAAGGTAAATATATAGAGACCCTATCCTTTTACACATTTTATTACGTGATATTATTCATAAGTAAAGATCAAAATACAAGCGAAGGATTCTATGTTATAGTGGATTTGGAAGATTAGGTACATTATTTTAAAACAAGTAACCAAACTAAAAAATATTTTATTCAAATTACATAATTTTATCCGAACATCCATTGTGCTCACACATCTACAATGAAAAAAATGATGAATACATGATCAAAAATGATAAGGTAAACAGCTCAGTAAGGGAATACACATAGGAATAAAACAAAAAACATGAGTTATAAGGCGTTACATGATTTGATAAGAGGGAAGGAACATGAATATAGATAAGGAAGAATAATATGTATAACATTGTAAAATATTGACAAGGCTTCTTAAGAATGTGTATAAAACATATAAAATGACATAAACATGTTTTCAGGATAACTGTGTAGACTATATCACATAGTGTACAATGTCCCACAAAGAAATCAGGTTCCCTCCCTATCCCTACATGACGTATCATGACACCAAAAATTACCCAATTCATTGGAGTGAAATCTATGCACACCCATCATAACATGGTAATGAATATATGTTCCAAATGAGGAATTATACATAATAAGAAAAAACGGATGCATATAGAATGAAATGGGTATCATTATAATGGAAAGGAAAAAACAAATAAGCATTACATAAGGTTTTCCATGAAATAATGGATGTAATGAATAAATGTTCATTAATAAAGGATAATAGGCATGTGACATGATAATTTATGTCAAACTGAAGAGGCTTCATGTAAAAAGAGTGTTTATCAAACATCATAAATGTTCCACCTTAGTTCGATTTATGGAAAATATTTAAGAGAATTTAAAACAGAAAATTAATATATGATTTCATAAAACTAGAAAAGAACAAACATGGTTATTCCGGATAATGTTATTGTTTTTATGAACAAATGGAAGATTTATACATAATATGGAGTGCACATGAAAATGGGTATGAAATCGGGATATTCCATAAAAAATGGGCTTTCTTATTGGGAATAATTGGGAAGGGAACATTCTTAAAACATATATATCCCCATAAAATAGGGTTTATTTGATTTGGGAACATGATTTTGGAATTTATAAATAGGATATAGATGAAGTTAAAAAATATTAAACGATTTCATTAGGGTAAAGAGAGAGAACAAATATACTAGTGGAAAAGGGGAGGTTCAGGTATAATCCCTTACATTATGTTTTAAGCGGTTCTGCACTTGTACTTAATGTATAGAAGAATAAAATTAAATTTATTAATTAATAATTAAAGATCCTATTATACATTTAAATGATTAATTATAACATTATTAAGTTCTTTTATTGCCATTATGGTGAGTTATTGAGTTAAATTTCATCATTTGGGTCTGTTATTTTTCTTGGATTTTACAATTGGTACAAAGAATATGTGTATGGAAAATCATGTAAAATGGTGATATTTTCCTAGAAATGAATTTATTTTTTTATAATGAAATAAAAAAAATTATTTGTTCTTATATATGGTTTATTTACACAAATGAGGACGTTTCATTAGTTAAAACATAAATGATAATCATTTATGGTGATTTGGCGGTTCATCGATCATTATGATCTATCATTGTTTTCATAATTAGTATTATGTTCATATACCAGTTCTAACATTAAATAAGTTATGTTACATATAAAATTATCTATTTTAACTGTAAAAATGGTATCATGATCACACATGATAGCATAATGGAAACATGAAAACACATATTCCATGAAAATGATAATTCGCCATCTCACAGATTATGTCATCATTTTTGTAATAGAAATATAAAAGAATAGAATATATAAAGTATTATTCACTAAATATTATACAATTTTATTATATAAATGATAAACTAGATATCATTTTTCTTTGGTGGAGTTATTTGTGGATAATAATAAGAAAAATAAAGAACTTGGAAGGAAATTATATTAAAGTGGAAGAGGGTATTACCTCATGATGTTCTTCTCCTTGAGAGCATCCTTAGATAAAATGAATTGGTGTTTTTATGAGACCAATGGATCCTAGATGTGGGTAGGGGATTGAGAAGTGATGTTAGCAAAATTAGGTCAATGAATAAATATTGAGTGGTGTGAGGAAAAGAAGTGGTGAGGGTGGTATTTATTGTGGAGGAGAGGAGTGTTTTTTGAATATTTTATTAATTATATAATTATTTTTCTATTGAAAAGAAATAGTTATGTTTCCTGTGACTAAATATAGTTACTAGATCATGTGTATTCTACCCAATGGTTCATACATTAGTGATGAGCTAGGGAGTATTGTATTAAACTTATAATGTATTTATACCACAAATTATCTTATTTCATTATTCACTAAAAATTCATGTATTTTTTAAAATTCATAAAAATTCACTTTAACCATATTTCAACATGTATAATAAATGAACTAAATTTTATGAAATTTTTTTATGTATTTTTTAAATATATTTTTTATTTAAAGTCACTGTTTCTTCTAAAAATACAAATTTTGAAATTATAATAGATTTTATAACACTTTGAAAAATTAGTTATAGATTCTGTAATATTATCATATAATCATAATACTTAAAAATAATAAACTATGAATGTATTTTATGAAAACAAATTTTCTTTTATATCAGCAAATTTATTATAAAATTGTAATTATACCTTTACAATTTTCCAAAAAACCAATAATTAATATATCATATTTAAAAAATTAATTTATTTAATCTATGATATAAACATATTATATTTCATTTTTAACATACCCAAATTTTATTTATAAATTCATAAGTGATGGTTCTCTTCAAATTTTTCATATTTCTATTCATAATGGTATTGTTAATATTCCAAAAGGTGAGTTACTGTTATTTTGGTATATATTGGATAACTTCTTGAAATACCTATTATATCCTTCATTATTAATTTATAATATTTGTATTATGATCTCTATATGATTTTATGTGATTATAATATATAAAATAATTATAATACATGGATTTCCATTGATAGAATTCAAGTTTTTCACATTATTCCCCCTTATGATATTTCAACCAAGAATTTTGTTTACAAACTAAGGGGGAAAAGGTGATGGTACTTTTCCTTAATCGCTTCCTCTGATTACCATGCTACCTATTTGTACATACGGATGTTCCAAAGTACATTGACAAGGTGAGTAGTCTTGTTGTGTAGAACATTATCTCTATGGTCCACGATATTCACAAGATGATCCTCATAAAAAATATCATTTTCTAACTGTTCCACCTTTGAATTCAGTACATGTGAGGGATCTGTTATGTACTTCCTCAAGAGGGATACATGAAATACTTCATGAACTTGATACATGGTTGGAGGAAGTTCTAGTCGATAGGCCACTACTCCTACATGATTAAGAATATCTAAGGGGTCTATGTACATGGGAGTTATCATTCCCTTCATCAAAATCTCATTATCCCCTTATATAGAGATTTTCAAAGGAATAAAATGTATCCAACAATAAACTCTATGTCCCATCGATGGTTTTCCACACAACTCTTGTAATGAATTTGGGTTCCATTGATGCGCTACTGAATGATTTTTATCTTATCCACCATTTCTTAAACCATTTCAGGTCCAAGAAGCTTACATTCACCGAATTGAACCCTGTATTTTGGTGATATGAATATTTTCCCATAAGGGGAATCATATGGAGTAATTTGGATGCTTTATTGGAATCTTTTTTAGAAGATAACTCAACCAGAGGCAATTCTTGGACCCATCCCCTTAAAGTCCATAAACGATTCCCTAGATATGTCTTCTAATGTCTGAATAGTCTACATAGATTAGAAATTAGTTTGAGGATGATAGGCCGTACTGAAGTTCAGATCAGTGCTTAGATCTTGTTGGATTATGTTCCATAACAAGGGGTAAATCTCAGATCTCGATCCAATACAATTGATAATTGTACTCCATGAATCCTTAACAAATCTCTGATGTATATCCATGTAAGTTGATCCTGTGAGAATTCCACTTGAATTGCAAAAAAATTATCTATATTTGTAAGATGATCCATAATAACCCATACATAATTTTTTTCTATTGAGGTTTTTTGGATATCTAATGAAAAATTACATGGTGATGTTTTTCCATTTCTAGATATTAAGAGAAATGGTTTCATCATACCCTTAGACTTTTTCTATTTATCATTCTCATTATAACATTCTCTGCACTTATATAAATATTCAACGATCTTCTTATTCTTATTGTCTCACCAACAATTCACTTGGAGATCTCGATATATCTTTGTGATCCCTAGGTGAATATATATGGTTTAGCTTTGTGTGTAATTTAGAAGCTAATTCGTTTTCTATGGATCAGATGGTACATATAGCTATGATCAAAATATTATGACTCTATCCTCATCTATCTTGAACATAGAAGATTTCCCATTTCTAATATCATCCACACTTTTTCGAATTTCTTCACTATTCCTTTGAATATCATTTATTTTCTCCATAAGGGACGGTTGAGAATTAATTTTAGAAAGGTATAATTAAGTTACTTCCTTAAGGATTCCCATATCACTCCATTAAATATAAAATAATATTTAAACCTCTTAAATTATTATCCTTGATAATGATAAAGGATCCTTTCTACTTAGATCATCCACCACCTTGTTTTCCTTACTAGGATTGTAGTGGATTGAGTAGTTGTAAACTTTGATGATATCTTACCATATTTAATGGTCGATATTAATCTCCTTTTGTGTGAATATATATTTTAGACTCTTATAATATTTATATATATTAATCTTCTCCCAATAATGTTAGTTACACAATATTTTCAATGGAAATATCATAGCATTTGACTCCCGATCATGCTTAAGATAGTTTTACTCATAAAATTTCAACAACAATGAGGCATAGGCTATCAAATTATCATTTTGAATCAGTACAAAGACAAATACCTTAATTTAGGCATCATTGTTTACTATAAAGGGTTCTCTACTTATCAGTAGTGTCAGTACAGATGCAGTGACAATCCTCTATTTCAACTCTTTGATGGAGTCTTCACATTCACTACTCCATACAAACATTACTCACTTATGATTCATCTGGGTTAGTGGGTTTTAAAATTGTGATAAGTTCCTCAAATATCATAAATAATTCCTATCTACACCAAGGAATCTATATATCTCCATTTTAGATGTTTTCATCAGCATCTCTTCAAGTACCATTATATTGGAAGGGTCTACAGATATACCTTTACTGGTTATAATATTCTCCAATAATGATACTCCGTCCATCCAGAGCTCGCATTTACTAAATTTTTTACAATTTTTCTCCCTTCATAGTTTCTTTATAAAAATATTCAAATGTTCCCTAGACTCCTATTTTCTCTTAGTGTATATCTGAATATCAACAATAAAGACTACTAAAAATTTTCCAAAGTAATATCAAAATACTTTTTAATTAAATCCATGCAAATTTATGGATTATTTGGGAGTCCTAAGGGAATCACAATGAACTCATAGTGTACATAAATTGTTCAAAATGTATTTTTGGAAATATATTCATTTCTTACCATTAATTGGTGATATCCTAAATGAAGGTCCAATGTAGAGAAATAACTAGACAAACATAGCTAATCAAACAAGTAATTTATCTGTGGAAGGGGATACATGTTCATTATCTTGATTTTGTTGAGATCATGATAATCAATGATGAGACACATTGATCTATACTTATTTTTGATTTAGAGGACTTGTTCACCTCACAATAAAGCACTCAGGTATATCAAACCCTTGTCCAAATTATCTTGTAACTGCTTCTTCAATTCTTCTAGCCCAATAGTGGAAATTCTACACATTGTATCTGATATAGGAAGAGATCCAAGAATGAGAAAAATTGAGAACTCAAATTATTAATCAGGAGGAAGACTGGGAAACTATTCATGGAATATATCAGTGTAGTCACTCACAATGAGAGTTTCATTGATCATAATTCAATCATTTTTCTTAATAATTTGTTCTAGATATGCTTGCTCATAGGGAAATAATATCTACACATGAGACATTGATTTTGAAAGAGATTCATATTCCACTTTTCACTTGTATAGAATTAGAGGATGCTTTGGTATGTGAAGAGTGACATCCCTTTTATAAAATATGATGTTGGATTTATATATAGATAGAAAAACAAGGCCATATAAAGAATCAAACTCAAGAAAATAAAGTTATATGAGATTTTCCTCATGGTTCAGTCCACAAAAAATAACTGGGGAAGAGTTACATACTTTGGATCAAATAAATACCCCATTTTATTTTTTCATAGAAAACTCAACCTATATATTTTGATGTGGTTTCAGAATAATTCAACTAAAAAATGAATGATATAAAAGAATGCGTAGAACCATGATAAAATATAATGTTTTCTATTCTTGGACAAATGACCAGTGTACTTTTCACCACATCATTCTCCAGATATACCTTTTTAGTGGTGATTGCATATTCACCTCATTTTTGTCTTGGATGTTGTTTTTTGTTTCCTCTGATATCCTTTGGCAATTGGTAATGGAATGAATAATTCCCATGCCCCTTGTAGTTCAAATACTGCACTACAATTTGAGATTTTATTTTAACCCTCCATTATTCAAAAAATATTATGGTTTTCATCATATCTATTAGGAATCTATTAGCGAGATTCCCATGTCTTCCATATTTGAAGCATCTTATAGTTCCCTTTAATACATTTATAGGATTATTCTTCCAACCCTTTTGAAATGTGCGATTTAGATTATTCTTTCCATCATGAGATTAATCACCCTTATTAAACTATAATTTATACTTTTTAGAACTCGGACCATGGGACAACCAAGAGTCACTGATATCCACTTCAAACATAAGGGAACAACGGACAATCTCTTCATATATTTCAAAGTCTCTAATCACCAACCACTTTCATAGAATAAATTTTAGCCCACTAAAGAAGTGATTCAACTTTCATTCGATGTTCATAAAAAATCCTAAGTCATATCTTGAAATCCATGTTTAGTTTTCTTCATATTCCCTAAAAGACATAAATTCCATTTCATTCACTCTGAGGAATTATCCTTCAATATTAAGATAGAGGGTTCGAGGAAAATATTTACTGAAATATAATTTCTTGAAATCTTCTCATTCCATGGAATCAATTCCCTACTAGTAAATTTTGTTCTTAATCTGTGTCCACCACTGATCATCTTCAACATCAAAATGATAAAATGTTAGCACAACATTCCCTTATTCTGAGAAATTTAGGACTAGGAATATCTTCTAAATAGAGCAATCAACTTTTCTAGGAATATGGGATTATGATATCCCCTAAACATGAGATTCCTTTAGCATATAAAGGATTCAACAACAACTTTCACTCTCTTAGGATAATTATGGTTTTCCACATGATCCATGTTATTATTCACAACTTGATCCACATGAAGAAGTACAATGAAGAAGTTTTGATAACCCATTACTATAATATTTGTAATATCATTAGGGTAATCATAACATTTCCTATCAAATTGTTTATTGACTCAGGTTATTCAAAATCCAACCGTTAACTTAGAAATTGAAATTACAATTATGTACGTGAATACTTAACCAATAAGAAAAATAAAAGGGAACATTAAATATAAAATTATAAACATTTAAAGGAAGAGTATATAATAACTTGTGATTCTCTTGGATTAAATATAAGGTATTTATGATATGCTTCCTAGAATTTATTCATATTAGAATTTTTTTATTCCCATAATAATGGTTCATAATATGCATATGAATTCACCAAAGCATATTGATATGGGGTGTCAAACAATGTGTATAGTAAAGCATGTTTACATGTACTATGTTCCCCTGAGTCAAGCCCAAAACACATTTTAATAGATGTTAATCATATGTAAATATTTTCAAGAATGACACCCACTTGTAGTATCTGGATAGGGATTTATTTTCTGGATAAACCACTTACTCTACAATAACCAAAATCTAGGGATGTTTTTTAATACATAGTTATATACCTATGTCGTTCATTAGAGTTTTCAAGTCCTAATAAAAAAAATTACCCGACCTTGATCTAATACCACCTATAGAGACAATGGACTTTTACACATTTTAGTACATGATTTTAAGAACAAATAAACATGAAATTACAAGACAAATACCATATAGTTGGGGGGGTTTTAAGATTAGGAATATTATTTGAAAACTTGTCACAAAAATAAAAACAACTTTTATCTAAACTCGGAAATGTTCTCTTATCTTATATTTTTCTCATACATTTTCAATGGATATCTTGGGGAATACATGAAAAAAATTGACTAGCTTAGGGAATAGACATTGGAATAAAACAGAAAACCTAGGGTAGAATTCATTACATGATTTCATAAAATGAATGGAATAAGAATAACCATAAGGAAGAATAAAATATATAAAAAGGGAACATAAAATAATAGATTATTAAGAATTTTGAAACAACATATAACTTGAAATAAACATGCGTCAAGGCTAAAAACCAAGACTATATCACATGGTGGAAAAAGTACGATAAATGAATAAATTTCAATCCCAGTCCCAACAAGCTATATCATCATACAAAACATTAACCGATGATTTAGAAAACTATTTGGGTGCATCAATGATTACATGTTCATGAATATGTGTGCCACATGAAGAATCATATATAACGAGAAAAGATAAATGTTAACCATGGATGGAAATTTGTATTATAATCATGTCATAATGATTTACAAATATTAATATCATAAGGGTTTCCATGAAATAATGGATGTAAAGAATACAATGACATTAATAAAGGAAAATAGGCATTTCACATGATAATTTATTTCAAACATAAGATACTACATGTAAAAAAGTGTGTTTAAGATACTTTTAAAATGTTCCACTTTCGGGTGGTTTATGGAAAATATTAAAGTGAATTTAAAATGAAATTGGAAAATATGTTTTCATAAAACAAGAAATTAACAAACATGGTTATTCATGATAAAATTCATGTTATTTTAAAAATAAAATTGGAATTATATATAATTTGAGGTTCACATAAAAATGGGTATGAAATCAGGTAGTTCACTTTAAATGGTCTTGCTAATCATAAAGAACTGAGAATGGATCTGTCTTAAAACATGTATATCCCCATAAAATAAGGATTATATGATGTTGAAAGAAAATTTTTTAATGTATAAATATTATATATATGAAGTAAATATAAATAAGGAAGGATTACATTTGAGAAAAGATATAAATAAAATCTCGAGGAAAAAAAGGTAGGTTCGGGTAGAATCCCTTACCATATGTTTGAAGTAGTTCTTCACTTGTTCTTAATGCCTTGAAGAATAAAATTACATTCATAAATTAATAATGATAAAACCTATTATACATTTACTTCATTAAATATAACTTTATTAAGTTCATTTATGTCCATTATGAATAGTTATAGAGTTTAATTTCATTATCCAGGTGTGTTTGTTTTCTTGGATTTCAAAATTGGTTCACTTGTATATGTGTATGGGAAATAATGGAAAATTAGAATAGTTTTCCATAATAAAATTTATATGTTTTTGATGAAATTCATTAATTTTAATTGTTTTTACATATAAATTTTTTCCATAATTGATGATGATTCATTTCTTAAAAATTTAATTATAATCATTTGGGATAATTGGGAGGTTCATAAATCATTATCACGTAAATTTATTTTATTAATATTTATTATGTACATATACTAGTTCTATTACATTTAATATATTATGTTACATATTCTAGGATATTTAATAACCCTAAAAATTCTTTCATTACTATACTTGAAGGGATCATTCAAAGGTGAAAACATTTTTGTGCACGCAGGCTGTAATACGACACCTCACGGACAATGTTTTCATTTTTAAAATTAAAGGAGAGGGAAATTGAAAATAGAATGTATTATTCCCTAAAAAATTAAACTACATAAAATATACTTGAGATAAAATTACACTTTCATATTGGATGGTTATGAGAAGAATAATAAAATAAAATAACTTGAAAGGTCATTACAAGAAAGTGGAAGAGGGTTTTAACACATGAAACTGTTCTCTTTGAGAGCCTCATCTGGGAACAAAAATTGGTCAGTTGATGAGACTAAGCGATCCTGGAAGTGTGTTAGGGTCTTGGGATGTGATTTTATCTGAATTTGGATATTCCATAATGCTTTAGTGGTATGGGGAAAAGAGGTGGTGAGGGTGGTATTTATAGTGGATTAGAGAAGTGTATTTTGATTATTTGATTTATTATTTTATTATTTATTAGAAGACAAGAAATAATGTTAATTATTATGAATAAATATAGTAACTATATCATGTTAATTCAATCCAATGGTTCTTACATCAGTGATGAATTAAGGATTAGTGTATTAAACTTATAATTTATTTTTACTGTAAATTATCACATTTCACTATTCACAAAAAAAACTCACAAATTTTAGAAATGTTCCAAAAATTAACAATAAACATTTTTTATAGGTAGAATACAAAATTAAACTCCATTTTCTTAAAATAATTTTCTCGATATGAGAAATTTATTTTTTAAATAAATTCACCTTTTATTTAAAAAATGCGAGTTTTAAAATTATAACTGATTTTATAACACCTCGAACAATTAGTAAGGGTTTCTTAAAATTATATTATAATAATAAGAAATAGAAAAATAAAATTATGAATATAATTTATGAAAATAAATTTTTATTTATATCATCATATTAATTATGAAATTTTAATTAAACATTTACATTTTATAAAAATGAAAATAGTGAATTTTTCATTTTGAAAACAATTATTTATTAAAATATTATATAAATATGTTATATTTCATTAATAAGATACCCAAAAAATTTTTATAAACTTATAGGTGATCATACTATTTTATTGTTCATATTACAATTCCTAATGCTGAGGTCACTATTCTAAAGGGAATGTTATAATTCCTTCTATATATATTCCAAAATATCTTGAAATGGATATTATCTCATTCAGTCTTTTTATATAATGTTTTTATTATGTTGTCTAAGTGATTTTATGTGATTATATTATATAAGATAGTTATAGTAAGGGAATATCTATTTATATAATTCATTGGAATTACAAAATAAATGAAAACACATTCAATTTAATCAATAATTTCATCACTAAACGAATCTGTGGATAATATCAATTTACAAATCTCAAGGATAATAATAACTGAATTCCTAATGATTTATGTTATTAATGACATACATAATGATCTAATATATAATTATATCATTTCTTTTGAGGAATTATGACATGATTATTTAATCAATGTGTAGGCATATAACAAAAATTGATTTAATAAGGCTAGATGGATACTTAGTCTTATAGAACATATCGATGCATCAAATGTCCATATAATTATTGGACCCACCATTCAATGAATGTAAAATTAATTACTCATTTCTTAATATATAAATTTAGTTCATAAATTAGATTCATTATTAAAAAATATTTGTAATGAGTAAAGGATATATAATACCATTACTTCCCCAGTCAATCGAATAACATTCATAAAGAAATATTGTATATAGAATTGTAATCTTGTTTATGAAATTAGAATATAAATGATAAAAATAATTTGTGTATCTAAGATGAATTTATTTTCTAATAAAATATTTAAAAAAGAAACTGAGTGTTTCTTGATCAATATAATGACCTCAAAATTAATAATAAAGAAATGATGTTAGTCAATTTATCAGAAAAATAGGTTTTGTAATAAATTCTTGTCTTTTTCAGAATAAATTAACATGGAAGTATAACATTTAAAAATACTTCATTAAACGGTTTAATTTTTAAAAACATTGAAATTTTTTATAATAATCATCATATTATACATTTGTTATATTTTCATGGAATTTTATTAATGTTATATACACTAAAAAGAAACATTCATTTTTTGTTTTTGTAAACAATGTAAAAAATGACCATAAATAACTATATAAAGGTTCAATTAAAAACATTGAGAAAGTAAAATAAAGCATAAAATTTCCCTAATAAATGAATTAAGTTAATATAATGGTATTTTTAAATAATCTTTTTGAATCATATGGACAATGAAGAAAAACCTATCAAAAAAGTGAAATAAGATCATATTTTATTTCAGACATTTTGATTACATGATTAATGTTTGAAAGAGAGGACAAATGGTGTAAAATATTTAAACTCCTTTAATATAAATAGTATTTGAAAATATATGTAATTAAAGAATGGTAGATTATGATATACCATCAATGAAAATAATGATAATACAATAAATGAAATTGTAAAATAAATTATTTCCTCTTTTGTAACTTGAAAATTGAAACCCCTTATCACAACCCATTCCCCAGGGCCCATGCCGTGACTACCCCAAGCCCGTCGTCCATAGGCCAGGGGTTCGTGACAAGCACCAAAGGCATATTTCCCTAAAACTAAGAAGGCATTGCCTTTATAACATGTAGACACAAAAATCAAGATATGAAAACGAGTAAAATATATAACCAACAAGAAAGTACAGTAAGTAAAAGGGGGCCAGAATACAAGCCCAACTGGAAATTGCAAGTACAACTGAAAAACAAGTACAACTAAGGAAAAAAGGAAAAACAGCTACTAGGTCATCCTCCGGGTTCCTACCTAAAGGGTTGGTATGTATCGCCTCCCCAGAACTACTCATTCGTCAATCTCCTCTGTGTACCGACACGCCGTATGGTCCACCTCCGGTTACCATCCAGTACTGGTACACTCATCCTCAATCAGCATTGTATGTCGTCTACATCCAACACAACGAGGTGTCGGTATAGCCCGTGTAGGGGTGATTATAACGATTCTCAGTAGGGACCTCGAGACCCTCCAGGTCTCCAAAAATCCAACAATGATAAACCATAATGAAAAAAATAGTTAACCATACTTAGATATATGCCCATACATATACCTCAGTTATCAGGTGATCCATCTCTATAATGAGGAAAACACAGAAAAATTGAATCAGCTCAAACCAGGATTTATTTTAGGGGTAAAAAATTTAGAACTCGCAGTTGCTGGGGAACTCCTCCTCTATCAAGTACAGTGGGTCTGCCACCAAAACAAGGCACTTCCCACTAACCTTGGACTGTTGAGGTACTCCTCCAATCGCATATAGTAGGTCTACTGTGTCACACAGAGGTGCTCCCGACCGTGGTTCTACCACCACAACCAGGTGCTCCCCCTCATAGCCTGCAGAGGTACTCCTCCTATTGAGTATGGTGGGTCTTCCACTACAACCCGGCACTCCCCACTTGGCTAGTCGAGTCACTCCGAGCCAACCGGTCAGCATTCATCAAGTCTCAGCCAACTACTAGGTTCTCATTCAATTGATCACTCATCTCCGGATGATCCACTCCACAAGCTACTAGTTGATGATCCAACTACCATGAAGTCCCACGAAGATGTATCCCAAAGGTACGCCATGTCATAGGGGTCTCAATGCAACTGACGGTGCATCAATTGGACGCCCGGTCTGTGAGTTATTAGCCAATTAGTCCAGAGGGCTCGGTTAGATTCGTGCATGATCCAACCTAACCATATCTCAACTATACCCCAAACTTCAGTTGATTATACTCAACGGGACCGCCACGCTCTATGATTACCAGCGCCATTGACGGTTCGTCAAATGGATGTCTGGTACCAACAATATGGCCAAAAGAAAGGAAATGGGTCATAGTGGGCTCGGGTCCGGTCCGACCCGCTCGGACCGACTTTACCCGACCCAGTCTGGGCCGACCTGGTTTAGGTCGACCCGGCCTAACCTGTTGAGTCTGGCCCGGCCCATTGGGCGGGCCAACCCATTAGGTTCGTCCCGACCTCCTCGGACTAGCCCAGCAGGCCATGAGGCTCCACGGAGAGCCGCTAGGGCATGGGGCAGCTCGGCCCGGCCAGGGGCATCTCATCCAAGAAGGGATCTGCGAGGGTCCAGTTTGGTCGGGGTGCCGTAAGGGCATGGCCGGTTCAGCAAGGGGTAGTGCAGCTGGGGCGTAGGGGCGCGGCCGGCGCGGGGGCTCGGCGGGTGAGGGCGGCGCGACCAGTGAGGCCGGCGAGGCCGGAGGCGCGGTGCGACAGGTGTGGGAGGAGCAGCCGGCGAGGACGGTGTGGCTGGGGTGCGTTGCGGCTGGTGAGGTCAAGGGGCGGAGCGGCCGAGGCGCGGTGTGGCTGGGGTGCGTTGCGGCTGGTGAGGTCAAGGGGCGGAGCGGCCGAGGCGCGGTGTGGTCGGGGCCTGGGGGCCAGTTTGGTTGGTAGTCGTAACGTCGCGGGGTCGGCGCACTTTGTTGAGTGATCATCCAACGAGGGATGCGCGGTTGGGGTGCGGCGCAGTCGGGGTGCGGGGGCCGGTTCGGTCAGTAGTCGGAACACCGCAGGGGCAGCATAGGTCACTAAGGCCGCTAGTGGTGCGACTGTTTCCTTCGTCGCCATTTCGAATAACACCACAAAGAAGATCAGTGGGGGGCGGGCCATGTTAGTTTGGCCCGCACCCTCCGCGTTTAGGGTGGTAGAAATCGGTTCCTCAAGAACAAAGCACACAAACCCTCCTGCAAAAGGAAAACATCCTTGTTCATCATTTTGAAAGAAAGGAAGAACATGGGAATAAATCAAACTTAAATTAAATTAAACCCCTACCTTGTACATTGTTCTCCAACGAAGTTGCACGGAAGAACACAGATAATTGGGAAAAGACGGATTTCGGCGTTTTCCTCGATCTTCAGTTTATGCGACGGCTCATCCTAGTCGAAGACGTCCTACGTTGGAGGAAGTCTGGAGGGAGAAGGTCAAATTCTAGGTTGGCGTTCGTCAGTGGAGTGTTCTTCGCCATTGGAAGCGTTCTTCATTGGAGATTTTTCTTCGAAGATCTCTAATCCTCCTTTGCCAACCTTTTTCCAACAAATGAATAGCTTACCCCGCCAAATAATTGATTATCTAATATTTTGTTTTATGGGTTTAAAATTCAAATTATAGCATTTAATTAAATGAGATGGCTCACCAAAAAAATATTGATGGTTGACAAGATTAATGGTAGGTTGGTTGGCACAATTAAGGTGGAGAAGGTCAAGAGGATCTCCCTCATTTATAGAGAGAGTTGAGAGTTTTTAGGCCTCGGGTGGTCCCCACCACCATAACCTCTCATGGGAGTTTATGTTTTGGGTGGTCCCCACCACCATAACCTCTCATGGGAGGTTACCTGGTGGTGGTCCCCACTTCCAACCTACACATGGAGGTTTTAACAAACAAATAAAAAAGCTACATAACTTTATTTTTATTTTATTTTATTAATGAAAAACCCCAAATCAATCTTTCAATCTTGACTAACTGTCGTCGAGGTGAAAGTATCCTTAAGAAAATATCGGCACTGTGAGTTCAATAGTGCCCTCAGATTTCAATTACGAGCACCGGTTCAATAGTCAGAAAAACCCTCTCGTACATTTATTGAACGTACTCGAACAAAACATCATAAATTGATTCTGGGTACACCGGGCCTCGAAATCACATGCCGTTAATTTTCGCAGACTCATGAAATTACCATATATTTAAAAAAAAATTACATGGAAATTACTGGTCTTTACATTCTCCCTACCTCAAGACTCTATGTCCTCGTAAGCCACAACTCGACTAGGTAATCAAGTGTGGGTACTGAGCATGCATCTAAGCCTCCCGCTCCCATGTGCACTCCTGGAGGTTCCTGTGCTTCCAATGAACACACACCATAGGTATCGACCATCCTCAAAGGATTTACTCCTGTAGATCCTCAATCTCTACTGGAACCTCGGTAAAAGTCACCCCATCATCGACATCCATCTCACCATGGTCAATTATGTGAGATGAATCGTCCACGTATCTCCTCAGCTGGGATAAGTGGAAGACATCGTCCACCCAGTGCAACTGAGGTGGAAGAGATAAGTGGTATGCCACCTCACCAACTCTAATAAGGACCTGAAAAGGTCCAATAAACCTTGAAGATAACTTGCCGCCACAACCAAATCTCAATAGAACTCATCAGGGTGAGACCCGTAGAATGATGTGGTCACCATCCTGAAACTCCAGAGGTCTCCCTCTCCGATCGGTGTATGACTTCTACCAGCTCTATATAGTCTTCATATGCTCCTGGATGATCTTCACCATCTCTGTGTTAGCATGTACCATCTCTGGTCCCACTAGTGCTGACTCCCCTAGATTTTTCCAACACAAAGGGGATATGCAAGGATGCCTGTATAATGCCTAAAAAGGTGTCGTCCCTATGGTAGAGTGACAACTGTTGTTATATGAAAACTCCACCAAGGGTAAGTGATCCTCCCATCTATGATTGAAGTCAAGGACACAAGCATGAAACATGTCCTCGAGGGTCTGAATGGTCCGCTTAGTCTGATCATACGTATGAGGATGGATGGCGGTTCTCAAACGACGCTGCATCCTAAAATCCCCCTACAACCACTTCCATAGATGGGAAGTAAATCATGCTTCATGATCGGAAACAATCATTTAAGGTACACCATGTATTTTCACAATCTCCTCCACATAGTGGCATCACAAGATCTATATTGAACATTTCTCTCTGATCAGTAGGAAGTTGGTCGACATGGTGATTCAGTCAATGATCACCCAAATCGATTCATGTCCCCTGGATGTACGTGGATGTCCTATCAAGAAGTCCATGGATATCCCATCCCACTTCCACTATGGGACCTCTAAAGGATGAACCAAGCCTACTGGTACCTGATTCTCCTCCTTCACTTGCTGACAAGTGAGGCACCGAGAGACAAACTCTTCTACTGCCTTCTTCATTCTCGGCCACTAGTGCTATTTTCGGAGATCCTGATACATCTTCTCCACTCCTGGATCTACCGCTAGAGGGGACATGTGAAACTCCCTCAACAATTCCTCCTGAAGTGACACTGGTACCATGGTACATCCTCTGAAGAGAATGAAGTGCTCCCCACCTTCAGAAAATCCATCATGTGCATGTCCTGTGGATATCTGAGCACATCATGTCTCGCAGTCAGCATCCCCATGCTGCGCCTCCGTGACTCTTTGAATATGTGGGTGAGTGACTATAAGAGATTGAAGGAAGGAATCTCCATCACTATCTACTAAGAATATCTGCAAATCTGCCAGCTGCTCTGTCACCTCACCTAGTAGTTGTATACTACATCTCCTACTCAAAGCATCTGCAACAACGTTCCCCGTCCTAGGAGTATAGACAATCTTGAAGTCATATTCCTAGAGGAACTCAAGCCAATGCCGCTATCTCAGGTTCAAGTCCTCTTGAGAGAAGATATACATGAGACTCTTGTGATCATAGTACACGGTAAAACGTTCTCTCATCAGATAGTGCCTCCACATCTTCAAAGAAAAGACCATTGTTTCTAACTCCAGGTCATGAGTAGCATAGTTCTGCTCATGATGTCTCAGCTACTGAAAACCATACGCAATCACTGATCACTCCTGCATCAGGACACATTCGAGTCTGGTCCCTAATGCGTCGTTGTAAACTATGTACCCTATGCCTTCCTCTAGAAGCCTCAATATGGGGGCAATAGTCAGCCTCTGCTTCATCTCCTGAAAGCTCTCTATTGGCATCTCTCTGACCACACGAAGGGTTTCCCCTTCATCGTCTAGGCTCATAGTGGTGCTGTAACTCTGGAGTAGTCTGGTATAAACCTCCGGTAGTTTCTAGCCAAACCCAGGAAACTCTGTACCTCCGTCACACTCCTGGGTGGCTCTTAAGAATGTACCGCCTCAATCTTCACTGGATCTACTGCAAATCCTGCCTTCGAGATGACATGTCTTAGAATGTGAACCTCTCGGATCCAGAACTGGAACATTGAGAGCATAACATAAAGTTGGTGCTCTCAGAGTCTATCCAATACTACCCGCAAATGGTTGGCATGCTCCTATTCAGTAGTTGGGTATATCAGAATGTTGTTGATGAAGACTACCACAAATCGGTTGAGGAATGGATGAAATATCCTATTCATGAGTCCCATGAGCACTGTTAGAGCGTTGGTTACACCAAATGGCATATCCAGGAACTCATAATGGCCGTACCGACATCTGAAATCCATCATCTGCACATCCTTATCTCAAAATCTTAGATGGCGATGGCCTGATCTGAGGTCTATCTTCGAGAACCGCCATGATCCCATCAGCTGAACAAAGAGGTCATCAATCCCCGTGAGTGGGTACTTGTTCTTCATGGTCACCTGGTTAAGGAAATGATATTCAACACAAAGCCTCAAGCTCCCATCCTCCTTTTTGACGAATAGAATCGGAGCAGGCCATGGTGAAACACTGGTTTGGACGAATCCTTTCCCATGTAAGTCCTCTAACCGTACCCACAGCTCGCAAAGCTCCACAGGAGCCATCCGATATGTTGGTGCAGATATCGGTGTCGTCCCGGGGTATAGGGTAATGTAAAATTCTACCTCTCTGCGAGGAGGTTGACTTGGAACATCATCAGAGAATACTTCTTTGTACTAGTCCACCACTATAGGATAACATGGACTCTCCAAATAAATTGCTCTGAGGGTAAGGCTAGATATCTGATGAGTGATCAGTTTCACTCTCCTCCAAGAAAGTCCATCCTTTGCTGCAAAGGCTCCCTTCTCGCCGGTGAAGGTAAACCTAGTCCCATCCGTGCAGACACAACGCACTTTGTGCCAAATACAGTCGATCTATGCATGGACTGTAGATAACCATTCTATTCCCAAGATGACGTTGTAAGGCCTTGACGCCGCTATTAAGACATATCAGCCAAAGCTCTCGCCTCCTAGAGTAAGCTCACATTGTCGGCACGAGTGCGTAATCGTCAAATCTATTCTTGTAAGAGTCTCTTGACGTAAAGATCAAGCCAATGACTCCATTGAAATCTCCAAGATCAGAACGAGGGCAGTGGAAATAAAATAGTGACTGGTACCTATGTCTATAAATACTGCAGCTATGGTGGAATAGACATAGACCGTACCTCATATCATCTCTAGAGCGTCGTGATCATAGGCCTCAGATGCCTGGAGCAGAGATTTCCCCTATCCACCAACTCCCTGTAGTCAGGGTGGACTTCCTGGTGGTGGTGGAGGTAACATCTTGAATCGTCTACCACTTCCAACTGCACGAACAGCTCCTTTTCCATGTCCTCCTGCGCCCTACAGACCGCCTTGATCAAATCTCTGTCTCTTCCTGGGCAGTCCTTCAACCATCGGCTGATCACCCGAATGGCAGGTCTGGATGTCATGAGCCATGTGACCCTACCCGCCGCATGAGTAATATTACCCGCTCCTGGATTGTCCATCTCCGCTTCAGGTTCCCCACACAATCAATCATGAGTCATGAGGTCGTCCACCTGTAGGTCTGGTCGTCTTGGACCTCTATGACATCTATTTTCTGCCAACGATAGAAGTCTCCGCTACATGTCGACTGGTGGTGGATCTCGCTGCTGGAGACTGCTCAGCAAGAAAACTCTACACTAAGAGGGCTCTCTCTAGCACCCCCACCAATGTTGGGATGCTGAGTGAGATCATGAGAGCTCTGATATCCCATCTGAGTCCCTTCTCTTAGGTTCTGGTCCTGAATAATGGTCCCCACACCATATCGGTGGAGTATCATGAGAGGTTTGGAACCTCGCTGAGTACTGAGCTACAATCATGATGCCCAGCTTCATATGAAGTAGCATGCGCACTCTGCAAAGAGTCGCTGAGAAAAACTCTTCCCGAAATAGGCTCTCGAAGTCTTCTCAGAGAAGCGTCATCTCATCATGAACCTGGAGCATCAAGATCCACCATCTGTCTGCTTCTACCTATAGAAGGATGGAAGCATGTATCTCCATGAGATCTACGGGTGTCCCTACCAGTCGAAAAACTCTCACCACATCCTCCAACCAATCCTCATCTGCCTGTGGGTTCGTCTCTCCCCTGAACCTGGGTGGCCTATGGAACAGGAACTCATGCAACGCGCTCAAGCGGCGTGCACCTTCTACTACTGGGGCTAGTGGCATTGTTGGACCAATAGGTAAAGGTACCACTGCTACCTCCGCAGGAAAAGGGCACTGCACCGAGGCCTCATCGCTTGGGGGGGATATCCGTGCATACAACTCTCAGAACTCTAGCTGGTCACCCGCGTGGAGGCAACCGAAAAGAAACAGATTCGACATGGTCAAATGTTATACCTGGTGAGATGAAGTGGATAAGATGACTTAAAGAAAAATTTTGAAAAGACACATGAAATTTGTGTTTTCGTGAATTGAGTTGGAAATCAGAAGTCTGGGTCCTGGTGTATAGATACGTCAGCCACCGCACCAACATTGGACTCCCTAAACTGAGAACAACACTCACTACTCATAACACTATTTCATCATAGAAAATAAAGATAAAAGTCCTATGTTCTGTGGTAGAACCAACTCCTCTGACACTAATTTGTCATGACCCGTTCCTCGGGGCCTGTGTCGTGACTACCCCAAGCCCGCCTTCCATAGGCCAGGGGCTGGTGACTAGAAACAAATGCATATTTCCCTAAAACTGGCAAGACATTGCCTTTATAAACTGTAATCACACACTTCAAGATATGAAAACGAGTAAACTGTATAACCAAAAAGTGAGTACAGTAAGTAAAAAGGGGACAAAATACTACCCCAACTAGAAAGTGAAAGTACAACTTAAAAACAAGTACAACTGAAGAAAAAGGAAAAACAGCTACTTGGACATCCTCCGGGTTCATACCTGGTGGGTAGGTACAAATCATCTACTCATCACTCCTCGCCCGTCAGTCTCCTCCGTGTACCAACATGCCTTATGGTCCACCTCCGGGTACCATGTATTCCTGGTACTCTCATCCTCAATCAGCACTATCCATCGTCTGCATCCAACACAACACGGTGCTGGTATATCCTCTGTAGGGGGAGTATAACGATACTCAGTGGGGACCCCGAGACCCTCCAGGTCTCACAAAATCTAACAAGGATAAACCATAATGAAAACAACAGTTGAACTTACTTAGGTATATGCCCATACATATACTTATGTAATCAATTGATCCATCTCAAACATGAAGAAAACACATAAAATTGACTAATCTCAAACCAGTATTTATTCTAGAGGTAAAACATTTCGAACCCTCAACTACTGAAGAACTCCTCATCTATCGAGTACAGTGGGCCTGTCGCCACAACCAGGCGCTTCCCACTAACCTTTCACAACTGAGGTACTCCTCCTGTCGAGTGTTGTGGGTTTTCTATGTCACACAGAGGCACTCCTCCTTGTGGGTCTATCACCAAAACCAGGCGCTCCCCCTCATAGCCTACAGAGGTACTCCTCCTGTCATGTACCGTGGGTCTGCCACCACAACCAGGCACTTCCCACTAACCTTGGACTGCTGAGGTACTCCTCCAATCGAGTACCATGGTTCTGCTATGTCACACTGAGGCGCTCCCCCCTAGGGGTATGTCACCACAACCAAGCCCTCCCCCTCAAAGCCTGCAGAGGTACTCCTCCTGTCGAGTACCGTGGGTCTGCCGCCATAACCAGGTTCTCCTCCTCCATAGGTCTTCCGCCACAACCAAGTGCTCCCTACTGAGCTTGTCGAGTCACTCTGAGTCAATCGGTTAGCAAACGTCAAATCTCAGCCAGCTACTAGGTTACCACTAAAATGCTTGCTCATCTCCAAAAAATCTACGCCATAAGAAACTATTAGATGCTCTAATAGCCATGAAATCCCACGAAGAAGTATCCCAAAGGTCTACCACGTCATAGGGGTCTCAATGCAACTGTCGGCGCGTCAATCAGACGCTCGGTCTGTGAGTTATTAGCCAATTAGTCCCGGGGGCCCAATTCGATTCGTACACGATCCAATAAGACTATATTTAAATTGTACCCTAAACTCTAGTGCAATATACTCAAAGGGACCACCAAGCTCCAAGATTACTAGCTCCACTGATGGTTCATCAAACGCACGTCTAGTGCCCAAGATATGGCCAAAAAAGTAAAGGGGTCATAGTGGGCCCGGGTCCGGTCCGACTCGGTCGGACCGACTCGGCCTGACCCGGTCTGGGCTGACCCGGTTTGGGTTGACCTGACCTCACCCGTTGGGTCGGGACCTACCCGTTGGGCGGGTCAGCCCGTTAGGTTCGGCCCGTCCCACGGGGCCCAACCCAACAAGTTGCGAGGAACCGCAGAGAACCGTAAGGGTGCGGGGCAGCTCGACCCTGCCTGGGGTGGCTCATCCCGGAAGGGCGCCGCGAGGGGCCAGTTTAGCTATGGTTCCATGAGGGCAATGCTGGGGGCAGCGTGGCTAGGGCGCGGCCAGCACGGGGATGCGGTCGGCGAGGGAGGCGCGGCCGGTGAGGGTGGCGCTGCTGGTGAGGGCAGTGCAGCCGGTAAGAGCGGCATTGCCGGCGAGGGCGATACGACGAGCGAGGCGGCACGACCGGAGAGGGTGGCGCGGCAGGTGAGGGTGGTGCGGCCGAGGTGCGGTGCGACCGGTGCGCAGTGCGGCCGAGGTGCGGGTGCCGACTTAGTCGGCAGATGGAATGTCATGGGGATGGCGCTTGTCACTGAGGTCGTGGTTGGCTCGGCCGTTTCCTTCGTCACCAATTTGAAGAACACCACAAAGAAGATCGGTGGGGGGGTGGGCAATGTTAGTTTGGCCCGCACCCTCCACGTTTAGGGTGGTAGAAATCGGTTCATCAAGAACAAAGCACAACACCCCCCCCCCCCGCAAAAGGAAAAAATCCTCATTATTTGTTTTGAGAGAAAGGAAGAACATGGTAATAAATCATACAAAAATAAAATTACACCCCTTCCAAGTTCGTTGTTTGCCGACGGAGTCGCGGGGAAGAAGACAGATTTTTGGGAAAAGATAGACATCGTTGTTTTCCTTGATCATCGGTTTGTGTGCCGGCTCATCGTAGTTGAAGACGTTCTATGTCAGAAGAAGTCCCGAGGAAGAATTTTGAATTCGGGGTCAAAATTCTTCATTGCTAGAGCGTTCTTCGCCAATGGAATCGTTCTTCACAGGATAGTTTTCTTCCAAGAGCTCTAATCCTCCTTTTACAAACTTTTTCCAACAAATGAATAGGTAGCCCCTCCAAATAATAGATTATATATTATTTAGTTTGATGGGATTAAACTTCAAATTGTAGAATTTAATTAAATGAGACGGCTCAATTAATTAAAGGGGAAGATTTGACAAGATTAATGGTAGGTGTGTTGGCACAATTAAGGTGGAGAAGGTCAAGAGGCTATCCTTCATTTATTGAGGGAGTTGAGAGGTTTTTGGGGTCGGGTGGTCCCCACCACCATAACCTCTCATGGGAGGTTATGGTTAGGGTAGTCCCCACCACCATAACCTCTCATGGGAGGTTAACGTTTGGTGTTCCCAACATCCAACCTCCACATGTTGGTTTTAACAAACAAATAAAAATAAAGCTACACAAAATTATTTTTATTTTATTTTATTCAGGAAAAACCCCAAATATATCTTTCACTCTTGACCAACTGTCATCGAGGTGAAAGTCTCCTTAAGAGAATATCGGTGCTGCGAGTTAAATGGTGCCCTCAAATTTCAATTCCGAGCACCGGTTCAAAAGTTATAATAACCCACTCGTACATTTACTAAACGTACTCGAACAAAACTTCAGAAATCGATTCCGGGCACACCAGGCCTCAGAATCACGCACCCTTAATTTTCACGAACTCGTAAAATTCCCATATATTTAATTAAAATTACATGGAAATTCTGGGTCTATAGACCCCTTGAAAGAGTAAACATTGAGTGAAACACTATTTATCATGAATAAATATTTATTAATGTTAAATAAATCAATGTGTTAGTATATGCACTACATAATAGGTAAAATCCTCCTAACACAAAATATGTCTCAATCGATTGGAAATTATGACAAAATCACTTAAAAGATCATATTCATGAAGTGAGTGTTTACAAATGAATTTATTATTTTTAAATAATGTAAATACATAAAGAAAACGTGGAAATAAAATATAATACAATCAATTTTCATTCCACACATAATCATGTCATAACATTGTTAATAAATAAAAGTATAACCCAATGAATGGTAATTGAGTTAAGAAACCCCTTACTCCGAGTTAAAATTGCCCCAAAATATCTTATAACCCCATTTATAATAAATTTATATTTATTATAATTAAATAATAGAATAATTTAAATATATATAATATCATATATGATTAAAATATAACATTTTATCACCCATTTGTTGACAATCATTGTAATTTTCATTGTTTTTTGTGTTAGCTACATAATATTTCTTGTATGTTTTGATTCATATGTGATGGTCCCTATATCATGATAAATATTATATCATATCTATAATGTAATGTTGAAAAAAAATTATAAATATTCATTTTATACATATTTAAAATCAATGGTTATAAGTAGAGATGAAAAATAAATCACATCATTTCGTGGAGATGGTAGGTCATACGTACCCACAAGTTATATTATCATTTTTAATGGGTGGTGGGGTAAGGAAATGAATGGTGTATTATAATTTAAAATTTATAACTATTTCATTGTTATAATTTATATCCATTACTTCAATCAATATGAAAATCCATGTGAGGAAGTAATGGAAAAAAATTACATCATTGTGTGAGGCGGTAGTTCATCGTACACATGGGTGATGATTTTTTTCCCATTTTATGGAGACATATATAGATAAATATTAAGAAATAAAAATAATAAACTATCTAAATATGGAATATATATTTTTTATGTATTAATGGTTATGAAAAAACTGAATGTGGTAAAATAAAATGAAAAATTAATGTGATCATTAATGATGAAAGAGATCCTTTAGATATGCTCTTAATGAACCAAGGGATGGAATTTAAGGAATAAAAGATCCTCTAAAACATATATAAGAATTTTTATAATAGTATTTGGTAGGTTTTTAACTATATAAGTTGATCTAGGTGGTGTAGATAAAATAGGATAACTGGTGCCTTTTTATTGTGAATGAGGGGACAAACATGGAATTAATAGAGATAAAAATAATAAACTAATCTTCATGTGTGAGTGGCACCAAGTGGCTAGAATTTAGAAAAAAAAATTAGTATATTGATTAAATAACATAAAAAATATTTTGATAGGTTAGGTGGCTTTTTAAACATTATCGTTTAGTTTACTCCATTCGATAAGAAATTTTATACTTAATTATAGTGATGACATTTTCAGTCTTAATGTGATATAATTTTACATATAAGGTATAAATTTCATCATAAATGGAAAATTGATATATATTTTTTACAATTTATAATCCTAAATATCCTCTTTAAGGATTAGTATTATTTATATATAATTTAATAAAATATAAATTTTCATAATATATCATTAATTTCATTTTTTATATTTTTTATTTAATTTGAATTTAAAGATATCAAGACAAAAATGGAATTCCAATATAGAAAAATAAATCCAAAAATAACATATTATGACTAACTTTAAATTTTTTGAAACTAGAATTCACCCAAAAGAACATTACATTTAATTTTTCTAAAATTATTTACTTTGATTTTCACTTTTTACAAAAGAAGTGTATAAGTATTTTGTAGGCATTAAAATTAATTATACATGAAAAACAATTAAATAAAAAATACCAATATTAATTAAATGAATTATTTTTCTAATAATATTTTAAATTTAATAATAATATCTTATTATCCCTATTTGAATAGTTATGTGAAATTAATGTAAAAGACTGACATTTTGTATTTATCATTTTAATAAAATAATATTAATAACTTTTTCACAGAAAAATGGCATCAAATTTTCATATATAAGAGTTTTGGATGAGGGTAGTCGAAAATATCTCATAAAATAGGAACCATATTGGTGTTATATAAATTTTTAATGAATTATATTGTTAATTTGTACCTTAATTAAACAATTTACCCATAAAAGGTGATAAATTTAAGTATGGTTACTATTCAAAATGCGAAAAAATAAAACATACCTATTTAAAAAATTTAACCTCCTATTTAAAATTATAGAATTAATATTATGATATTAAATTCATATAATTTTAATAAATTAATTTGTAAACCTTCCAAAACGAGATGAAAAATGGTTTTCCATATAAATTTGTTTTAATCCTAAAAATTGAATTATATCAAAATCATGTAAAATACTCTAGGTAATTGAATAAATATTAATTTTCAAATAAAATGGATTCTATATCACTTTAAAAAATACATAATATAATGGAAAATATATATTAAATTATTTAAAGAAATGAAATGATAGTTTTACAAAAATCATTATTTTACTCTTCACTAAAAAATATTTTTCTGAAAATCCAAAAAAGAAGATATAAGATAATATTTACATGGTTATTTCAATAATAATATCCTTTTCATACAATTATATTTATAAAACTTGAATATGTTCATTATAATATTTTTTTCACAAAATTTAATAAGAATATATTTAAAGAAAATGTATTATTAAAGAAAAAAATGGGTTTACATGAAACTGAGTACTTATTTAGAAATATTGAATCAATAAACATAAATTAAATAAAATATTTATACATGTCTTTCATAATATTTTAATTCTTATTGATACCTTAAAATTTTTCATTTAATAATATTTCAATAGTTTGTTGTGATTTTTTTAAACTCGCCATTACATGTAAAATAAGCTATAAAATAAAATATATCTATTTAAAGTGAAATATATCCTAAAATCATGCGGTGTTACATTATAAATATATTATATAAATTTCTACTTCAAAATTCTTATACTATGATTCATAAAATGAGGATATATCTATCTCATCCCATCCTCGAGTTCCCATATAGCATCCTCAAATTTATTAATTTGAAACAAAACATTGCCTATATATGTGGTCTACATTCATTTGAATATATCTCCATGATACATAAATTAAATTACCTATTACTTATAAGAATTATCTTTTTCAAAAGGTATATCTTATGAGTTTAGTATATGTGAAGGATCTGGTTTTCACTTTCTCACGAGGGAAACCATGAACATAATATGATCTTGAGAGTGATTTGGTGGATTCACCATGTGATAACTACTATCCAGATGATATAATGAATTTCGAAGGGACCAATATATGTAGGGATTATATTTTTATTCTTTAGTCATATCATAACCTTTTTCTAGGGAGATATTTATAGGAATACATTTTTTAAAATTCAAACTACAGATCTCACTATCAATATTTAGCACAAATTTTTAATCAACATTAAGATGACCTTGAGTGATATTTAATGGATATAATATTCAATTCCACCTCATCCACTAGATCATGTTGTTGTAGATTAATTTCTTCATATTAATATAAAAACATTATAAATTTTTACCTTGTTCTATAGAGGGACACATTAGGATAAATCATATTGCTTGAGTGGATGCTAATATTTTAAACAAATCAACTAATAAATGATGTTGATATAAATTTTTTTTAATATACATAAATATATTTTAATAAATGTATTCTATAGTTTTAATGGACCTCTAAAAATTATTATCTATATGAGCATGATAAATTATACTAAATCTCAAATCCATATCTAGAGCCTCGTAAAGGCTTCTCTAGAACATCATGGTAAACCTATGATCTTCATCAGATAAAATAGAATGTGGTACCCCATGAATACTCAACACTTCATTATTATATATTATTGAAATATTATCAATATATAAATTTATAAGAATAGAAATAATTTGTGTTGGGGTTGTATGGTGATAAATGACAACCCAAATAGCATATAATCTTTTGCTGATTTGGGGAGTCAAACAACAATATTCTTGGTGATATTTTCCCCATTCCATTCTGTTATTAGTATGGTCGTAACAACCCCAAAGAATTTTGTCTCCCAATATTAACATGTTATCTTACAAATCATTTAGAAACATACTCTACAATATATCTATTAGTTTTTTAACATCATGAAATACTCTTCCATGGCATTATACATAATCATAATTCAAGGATGAATTTAGTGAGATGAATTATGAGATTTATCCAAAATTACTTCAAATATAGTACTATCACACATACATTTTTCCTAAACATTATCATTCAATCAAAAACAATTTTAAACTCCAATAATATGTATTGTACCGTGTTTTGGACCATGTGAAATTGGTAATGGAATTTAATATTAAATATTGGTGGATGGAGAAATTATTAAATGAATCTTAAGAACATAATTAATAGTGATAGAACACTTAAATTTGTTTTTAGATGTTGTTTAAGGATTGAGATGTGTCTCTGTTGTTACATTGTTTTTCAAAAATTATGGTCCCCAAAAACTCAAATCTAGATGAAACTAGGTGAGGTGAATTTTTTTTCTGAAGTCGTGTGGTCCTCTAGGAAAAACTGTGATTCCTTTCATGTGATACTTAGGGTGTCACACCATTTCATTTACCTATTCCCACCATTCCAAATTTTCTTATGACTATTTTAGACCTCCTAATAGAGGAGAAATTCAGGGTTTATGCTTGTTTTTCCAAATCATGACAATAAACTGTGTGATCCCTTAAATATCTTGTAGCTTAAGCACGAATGGAACATGGTTTGGTGAACTATGTAGTGAAACTATTCATCTCTTTTAAAAAATAGGTGAAACTCCATTTCTATGTGGCCTTATTTTATTCTTCCTCCCTAATTTGTCCTCCCTTCCTCGGAATACATCATCCCCTTGTGATTCTCCTCCTCCACACCTCCTTCCATGGATAGATCATCGACATATGACCTCTATTTCAAGTTTTTTGTCATGTTGGAAGTGTATAGGTGAATCTATCACTCATCCTTCCTCATTTATTGATTTTTTTCAACATATTTGGTTTTATCTCCATTTAAGATAACACACCAAGTTTTTCAAAGATTTTTCATATTTCTTCGATTTCTCTTGAATTAGCTCAAATAAATACTCTATATTGGGCAATTAGAGTATCATAAGAATGGGGTAAGAGCTTTATTATGTTTACCATAAAGTATTTTTCATTTATAAATTATGTTTCAGTGATCCACACCAAATTCTCTATTTTTTTCCTTTAAAATGTGAAATTAGTTATTTGATACCTTCTTAAATAAAATTTATTATAATTATACATAAAATTACACTATTGGAGGTTCTTAACCTCAACGTGAACAACAACTTGGGGTGAGTTATTTATACACCATGACCATTATTCCTCTTTAGGTAATAAAACCACCTTCTAGGGGTGTTGTTTAGAGACTCTCAATCATAATTTCTTCTTTTGGAAGGAATTATGTTTGAGTTATGATGAGTGATCTCTCTTTTAAGGGAAAAATAAGTGAGTTAAATTAATTTAATTTGATATTATTTCCATAATTTGTAACAAAATGGCCATTGATATGTGATTTCCACAATAATAAAATGAGTAAATTTAATGGGATAATTGAATTTATGTATGTACATGACCCTCCTTCTTTATACATGACTTATGATAATGCCATGTTTATTATATGGCCATCTTAATTATTTTATAATGAGATATGATATTTCATGATTATTGGAAGGAACATTATTATTATTTATAATTTAATTGTATTAATGGATTAGATGAACATATGTCATTTTTTCAAATGTTATATGAATTATGTTAAAAAGGATCAACAGTTCCTTGAGTGTTGTTGGTTTCTAATTTACATAACATGAGGCTCATGGACTATAGGGAAACTAGGATTACTTGGTCCAATTTTATTAATTAATATAACTTGAGTTGTGTTTCTAGACAATACATGTCACACCCCCTTGATTGAGGACATTGGAATGATTTCCACATCACTTGGGATGTTGGGTAAGACACTACGTTCCCACGTGATTATGAGGTTGGGTTTGACCCTCCATGCCATTGCCCACGATACATGTCATGGAATCCTATACTAATCGTGATCCTAAAGAATGAAAACCCTTAATTATTATTGTGAGACAATTATTTTTATATGAGTAGTATTACGCATGGGTTCCTAATTTACTCCCCAATTCTTAGCTCATATTATGTTTATGTATATATGTATTTAATGGTTACTACATATATAGAGTATATATAAACATATATATCCCTATCTATCTATATATTTTTATATACACCAATTGTGGGGAATTTTTAGTTGTTTTAAAACATAGGCCGACACATCTATTGTCATCTGGGCATCCTTCTAGAACTCGAGATTGACTAGTTTACATTTACTCATTCCCATGTTTATTTATTATATATGAACACTGATCTATATTATATTCATAGAATAAATAGTATTAGAAATTATTGGTATACGCCCCTAGCCTTAATCCTTAAATAATCTTGAGTGATGTCAAGAGATCACATTGAGGATATTTTCAGGTTTAGAGTTTAATAGAATTAGGCTATAACTAGTACATAAGAACTCAAATATTTTAAATTAAAAATTTCTACTCACTGTCAATTTTATCACAGAAAAAAACTATTTAAAATAAAACAATATTTCTTTTACTCATAAAAATGCCATTTACTTATTCCATTATCTCACCCATCCTCATACCCTATGGAAAACATTTCAAAAACATGGGATGAGCACAAAAAGCTTAGTAAGGGATATAAATAAGGAAATAAAACATTATTCCATGAATACTTATAAACCCATGAAATTATAATTTTCACCTATAAAACATAATCTCTTTAAAATACATCATAAAATAGTAATATTATTCAAAAAAATAATAGAAATAACAAATCATAAAGGAAAATTGTGGCATCCATATGATACATACATTGTATATTTCTTAACTATGGTTGGAGTAACCTTCAATGTCATATTTGGAATACCCATAATAGTATATTATCAAAATCTCTTAGGAGACACCCTACCATTTAACTCTATCTCATTACCCAATTCATTCGAGAGATATTATAGGCTCACCCACCCTCTGTTTATCACAAAACCACCCATATAAATAAAAAATTCCCAAGAACCTTAACATGATCATAACACATAAAACATCCATAAATGAAAAATAACATTTCCACTTTGAAATAACATTTTATCTTTTCAAGACAAAGAATCATAAATGAAACAAATTATTTAAAAATAGATTTTTAAAGTTTTAAAGTAAACATAAATACATAATTATGACATGAAATATATAAATTCCATTTGTGGTGTATATGTTAAAAAACTTTCCACAATATTGAAATAATCATTCCATTTTTAAAAAACTATTAAATAATTAAAAAAATAGATTTTGGAATCAAAGTGTCCCATAACAGATTGAAATTTTAAATTATATTTGAGAATAAAAATTTAAAATAAAATATTTCAATATAAATAAATCCATCAAAATATTTGAAAAAATTGACATGAACAAGAATGAATTCGAAGAAAAAATCGTTAAAACACTTTAAAAATGTTTTCTTTAATGATTCATTTACTAAATGAGATATAAATGAATAAAAAAATTAATGAAAAAAATTAAAAAAACATTAAATATCATGAAACTATAGTATTTCATGATATAATTTGTCAAAATGGTTATATATACACCTTATTGGATAATAAAGGTGCATAACATCACGATATGCCTCAATGAAAGGAGACTAAGACGAAGTCACTTACATTGAGTAAAACTCATCATATACAATCGTTATAGACTGAAATAATATACGTAGGATAATTTATACTTTATTTTGAAATTTTTCAATGTTTATTCTTCCTTTTATAAAACTTATTACCTTGTTATAAAAATTAAATAATTATTTAATTTCATATCGAATGTTTTGTCGAAATTTTGTACTTGAGTAGAAAATGAACTCATTATGATGTAAATTGTCCATGTAATCATAAGTCCATCATATCAAGATAAATATTCATGAAATAATTAAATTTATTATACATAAATTATATTGTTAAATCATACCGTTTATTTATGGTATGAATAATGAACAATATTATATTCAGGGAGATGGTAGTCCATACGTACGCTTGAGTAATGTTTTTGTTTTTAGTTGATAAATATGGAAATAAGGTAATACTTTTATCTTTCAAGAATTAAAATCATGATAATAATTTAAATATAAATGTATTTATATATATATCATAAAATTTATATGGAAAATTAAAATGATTCACAACGCTTCATGTAAGTGATAATTCACAGGTACACACAATCAATGTTATAATTTTTATATGCATGGAAGTTATTAAGATAATTTAAATATCATTATTTTAAAATTATTAATATGTAATGAATATAATATATAAATATTTATTCCATTATTACAATTATTCTTGATAGAGGGTAAGGAAAAAGGAACCATATTAGCTAACGAGGTGGTAGTCCGCCACACACTTGAACGAAATGTTCATTTCCCATTTGTCAAAATTCAAGATGGATTTAGGTGATGATATTTACATAATAACATATCCATATATTAAGGAGACTTGAGGTATTATTTCATCATTTATGAATGATATTTAAAGGAAGTGGAAAAAGTAATTAAATGGAAACACATAAAAAATAAATCTTCTTCAATTGATCACCTTTGAAGAACACCTTAACACTGATTAGAAGAGTGTTCTACTTAAAATATGGCCTTAATAAATTGAGTAGGGATTCAAGGATGGTGTTTTTGATGATATTGGCGAATCCAAATTTTTTTGTAGTGTGAAAAACATAGGTCAATGATATCCTTTTTATAGTATATAGGAGGGTCACCCTTGGAAGCTCCTAAAATATTAAATATATATAAATTCAATTGTGATTCCAAATGGTCCCAAAAAAAATTATTTAGAATATAATATGATATTGGGTTGATTAACCATCATAAAATTAAAATTATATATGATTTTAATATTTTATAATCCTTATATTTTTGTTTAAACCATTATTTTACCCTTTTTAATCTTACCACAATATCATATTATTTACAATTTGTGGGTTAATGTAATTACCATAACATTTAAAATGAAAAAAGTGGAATTTATGAAATATTAGGATATATCCTAACCATTTGAAAAATCATTGATTCTTAGATATTTTATAATATTTAATGAACTTTTTTATATTTTAAAATACCAATTGTGTGAATTCTGACCTTATTAATTAGTTGAATTTTAAAAAATTCATACCAGAATGGTATGTTCTACAAAAATCATTAAAATAATAAAAAACAGGTAAAATATTTCCTAAAAAATTCTTTTATGAAATTAATTAAGTGAAATAAAATTCATTTTAATATTTATAATATCATTTGCTGAATTCTTTCATTCATTAGGTAATTACTACATCATCTTTGTGTCATAATTAAATTTAATGATTTAAATTTAAAAAATATAAATGAAATACCTTGATTTATTTAATATCTTATGAATTTTAATTACTATTTATAGTCCATTATTTCCCTTATTTTAGAAAATATTTAATTTTTTTACTAAGAAGAGATATATTATAACATATTTGCCTTTACATTAAATTTAATGTTATAAATGTCATAATCACACCCAAGTGGCTTCCAAAGGTCTCAATTTCGGCCCAAAGATATTATTAGTCTAAAATAACCCATCAAAAAAGACGAAGAAATGTTGTAGTTTATTATATTATTATTATAATAATATTTTTACCTTTAGTTACCTAATTTACCTTCAACTGTGGAAACAAATATAATGACTAAAGTTACTATTCATAATGTCTAAAAATAAGTTGGAACTATTTACATAATTTGTACCACATGATTAAAAATATGGAATATTTTTTTATAATTTTAAATCATATAATTGGTTGAAATTTATTTAAAAATATTCCCACTGATAGAATAAGAATGCGGGGTTTTTAAGTAAAGCATTCAAAAGTTGACATAGATTTTATATTCGATTTCACTATAAAATTGATTCCAATGACCAAAATTGATTTAAAGGATAATTAATATAATTTATAATACATTAAAACCAATAAAAAGGATACTATATCTATATAAATAAACTAGTACTCACCTGTTCATTCACACAATGATATAACACAATTATTTAATTATGCATTTTCTGGGTGATATGGTTCAATGAATTTTTTAAGAAGAAAATACTAAGTTTCATTGTTAATATTGAACATTAATATTAAATATTTTGAAATAAAAAATTAAGGATAATTATTATTAGAATAATATTGGACAAAATATAGGGACATTATTATGATTGTAGATTACATTTTGGATAAATACATTTGAAAAGATGTAGACGAATCTATAAGAAATAAAAAGTTATATCCAGCATGGATATTTGAATTAAATGAATGAAAAGAATATCTAAATTGAAAATTGAAATTCTAATAATTATGATAAATAATTATCATAATATGAACATATAGTTATATGTAGACATTTTGAAACTCTACAATAAAAAGTATACTGAATGAATAATATATCAATGTAGTTTGATTGTAACTACCTATTACAGTGTTATTAACCAAAAATAATAATGAATGGACACCTTCCAAATATAGATAATAATTTAAATAAAATCACAATAATGATTATAAATTTACCAAGTTAAAGAATTTTATTAAAATTCATTAAAACATAAAAAATGGATTTACCAAACATGTTCAGAATGTTCAAATTAATCCATCATAAAATAAAAATATATATAAGGAAATCAAAGCATTAAATTTTTTAACCCTCCACAGTGAAAAAATATATTTGAAATTCAATATATATGCACTAGAAAAAATTAACAAAAAAACACATATTATAGACCTGGGATGTATTTTTGTTGAGTAGAGTGATACATTACAGTAATCCAGCTTGAGCTTTATCTGAAATTCAATACACAACTCAGACTCCGTGATATATTGGTTTTCAAACTTCAAATTTAATTTGTTTTTGAAAATGAACAAATAAAACCAACCCATTTAAGCATTAATAAAGTGTATGAAATTAAAAACATGAAAACATATAAAATGAATTTATAAATATTTTAAAATAATAAAAATAATTTATCAATAATTTATATATTAAAATATCCATTTTTTTTATTAATATCGTATCAAACTCGATGAAGCTAACAAGATACTCAATATTGTTGAATTTAACTCGTTTTATAGTATAGTATCTCAATGTCAGGTGCAACTCAAAAAATATAATGTGAAATTTATAGACATTAAACTCAATAACATGATTGTGACTATCATTTACCCCTTGAATTGTAAAAAATACAAACATACTGCCTTCTTGAGCCGTAAATGATACGTGTATCTTATTTTTCTCCTCCATATATGTAATATGAAGAAATTCATTCCATCTTCCCATGCAAATTCATCAATATTTATATTCTTCAATATGCAGGGATGAGAAAAATTGATGTTCTTCTGGTTTCACTTAGACATGACCCACTGATCTACACATTTGAATCTACAGATCCATTTAAATTTCCCTTGAGATGAATATCCCATAATAGAGACAAATCTCACTGAATCGAAACATACTCACATGAAAATACTACCTTATCAAGGTTTGGAAAATATGTTCAACATAGAGTAGTCAATAAAATTTTAGACTAAACAAAACCAAAATTAATGTCACATTAACATGAAGATTAGATTTAAAAAACAAAAAATCACATCAAACACTTAATGATAAAATAAAATAAAAATTATATATCATGTTTTGTAATGCAGTTGATCATCAAATTATTAATGAGGAATGAAAAGTAATATAATAGCATATAAAACAATTCAAGGGGTAAGAAAATAAGTGTCAAAACTTCTTGATAATGAAGGCACCTAGACAACCTACACAAACCATAGTAAAAATATAAGTACTAAAATTTGGTTGAAATGTCAAAAACATTAATTTTTTTACCCTTTTCCTACTATTCAAATTCCCTTAACCTAAAAATAATTTAAGGGTTCTTAGGCACATTTCATGTAAAAAGATTTCAGTATTATGAAATAATCATAGGGAATGTGATTGTATGTAATGTAACCCTATAGTGTTTGGAATGCAAAGAAATGGCTAAATTTCAATAAATGTAACAGTATTGATAAGAATATATTCACATTACTACTATTTTCATGTCAAATTTCAAGAGACAAATGGATTAATATTGCACTACACCAGGCATGGATAATAACCAAAAACCTATAAGAACCATTGGATGAGATTGATCTTCAGTGTAACATTAGAACAACATATTGCTAACACATGGAATTGATACCCCTTAAGAGGTATATTCTTAATACATAGTGACTGAATAATAGAGTATAGTCTATCCCTATCTCCCTATTCTACATCAATGAAATAATTAATAAACCAAAAAATGGATTTAAATTAGAACATACAAATAATGTTCGTACATATAGTTATTATTATATTCCCCTATTTCTAGTGATTTCTTCGATGAATTAAGAGATTTTGGTGATGTACAAAAATTTCTAAATTTTCTTTCATCAACATGTAACATGAATGTGGAAAAGGGATTAGAGGACTTCCACAACAATCATTATATGATAAAAAAAGAAAAATAGTTGATTTTTATTTATGGAGGGGTTATGAAAACAATAATTGTTTCCAGTAAGACCAACTACTATAGTCATTTCAAATTTAAAGAGGCAAATGGATTAATACTACACATAAAACTACCGAAGGGGGAAGAAACTGAGTATCAGTACTGGTTAAAAATGAATACACCCTCCCAACCTACACAAACCATGGTACAAATATAAATACTAACATTTGGTTGAAAGGTCAAATGAATCAAAAAAAATTTACCCTTTTCCTTCTAGTCAAATTCCCTAAACCTAAAAATAATTTAAGGGTTGTTAGGCACATTTCATGTAATGATATTTTAGTATTATGAAATAATCACAGGGAAAATTATTGTAAGTAACAAAACCCTGATGTGTTTGGAAATAAAATGAAATGGTTAAATTACATTAAATTTAATAGTATTGATATGAATATATTCACATTACTACTATATTCATGTCAATTTTCATGAATATCATTCAATATTAAAGTTAAATTAATATTTTTTTAATAGACTTTACAACACAGAACCACTTAAATGTTAGAGATTGATTGCGAGTAAATCTGAAAGAGAAATGGAGAGAGAAAGTTTAAAATGCTTAAAATAAAATATAAGGAAGTCATTTTCCACTTTTCATTCTATTTACTCATAATCATTTTTCTTTTAAAAACATATACTAATGGGAAGAAAATTCATTCCATTACATCTAATTACCTCTGGAAAATATATGTGGAGATGCTTGACAAATGAAATGTACATGAGACTCTAAGCTTGAAATCTTGATGCAAAGGCTCATGGAGTAGTCTCACATAGGATGGACCCATGAATTTAGTTCCCATGGAAGTAATTATTTATTCCATTATGACTCTACATCTTCATGAACCGGAATATTCTATCTAGTTAACCAGTAAAACTGGTGAATTAATTTATCTTCTCTAGTTCTAGAGGTAACAGGGTAAAGCGTAAACAATAAATTCATTCCAACATATGTTATATTTTCAGTGATGCCATGAAAGACTATTTTTTTAGTTATAAGAGATGATTTCACATCAGAAGCAACCAATTAATAATCCATAATGTTATTAGTATATAAGACAAACTGATATTAAGTGTTTCTTGTGATAAAAGACAGAAACTCTGGACAACCAAAATATATGTGTACAATAGCATTGGAGGAATATTCATCATTCAAAGGGTAGATAAAGACATTGGATACCTCTATAAATAAAACTTCATTTAATGTTAATGTTTGTCAAATTAACCAATTTTGAGTCCTTCAATTCCTTTTTATGCTTCTCCATATGCAGTAAAAATGAAAAAATATGGTCATGGAAGGTTGGAATAAATACATGCATTCATGAACAAATTCATATGTACATATATAAGTATAGATAGTATGGAAAGAGGTAGTAGAGGAGAAAAAATAGTGTTTTTTAGATGAAGATATTTCAATTTCCCATAATAATGAAAATAAGGAATCCTAAAACTCTGGATCTATTACAATTTTGTTATAAAAATGTTGCATGAATCAATTAAAATCCATATAGAGACATAAAGGAGATGAAAATAGAACAAAATAATATAATGGATCCATTAGGATATATAATGATTAACTTAATGTTATTTTCAACCAAAAATGAAAAGAATACAATAAAAGATAAAGAGTCTTAGTCCTGAATTCAAACAGCATTGTAGAGAGCCATCATAGTTTCCCAAACATGAAAATTATTAAATCCATCACATTGATAGATGAAAAGATCATATAGAAAATCAGTTTTTAAAATTTGATAAGCTTACATATGAAGTTATAAAGGGATTCCATGTACTATATTCAACTAAACCATCAATTTCCCATCCAAAAACATGTTCTTCGATATGAAATCATTTCCTGAAATCAATATAATTAACACATCAAAAACATGAAAAAGGAAAAATATCATGTATGTCTATATCATATAGAAAACTAATAACAAATTATATTATGCATTTACACATAATTTAAAATTTCCGTAGTAATCAAGCTACAATATCATCTCAATTGATATCGAAAACCACTTTCATAAATAGAAAACAATTCATCAATTTCATAATAATAAGGAATTAATATGAATATAAAATAAACCACTACCATGTAAACTAATCACTTAACAAACTTATCAGTTCTATATAGGGATTTTAAACTTGATTTTAGTTTATAAATAATGGAAAAAGATTCATTGAATGAAAAAAACATGATATTAGAGAATAAAGGAATTTTTATCTAAGAGAATAGTCTAATTTATGGTATAAATGAATCCCTCCAAAACATTCCCTCTGGAACAGTAAATATATGTCATCCTCTACCTATGATGGATTTTATGATTAAAGGCTTATTGAATTTACATTTCCCATCTATTCCACTAATATGATCATCATAATTGCTTGTTGACAACATAAAAAATAGTAGTGTTTAATGAGAATAAGATGAATTTAAATAAATCCAAAGAATAATATAAATAAAATGATTGAATAAAACAATAAAAACTTATTTTCTATCGTATATAACAGTTTAGTTTCATATATGCCAGATTTTTTCCTCTAACGAATTTTATTTTGAATATTGAAATGAATATAAAATAATTGATGGTTCTTTTATTACCTTGAGATGAGTATATCTCAAGATGTTTCATGTATATGAATTTGAGGATCAAAGAGTGTCAGAGATGGGTAGCCAAAGAGTGGTGTCTGTAGACATATTACTGGAGGTGGGAGTAGACATGAGGAATAAACCCTACATGGAGAGGGAAATTGTGACCTGGAGAGGATAGATATTGAGGGATTAAAATTAGGTTGAGAGGGAATATGGAGATGATGAGACGAAGAGATTAGGAGTGAAGGATACATGGTGTAGGAGGAGACAAATATTAGGATCAAGGAGTTCCAGATTTGTGGATACAAAGGTTGGTGTCTATAGATGGAGTGCGGGAAGCGGGAACAGAGATGAGGACTACCGGAGAAGGGGAGTAGGAGGATACAAGAGTGTCAAATATGGATAGATGAAGAGTGGCATCCTTAGATAGATTTCTAGAGGTGGGAGCAGACACGAGGGAGAAACCCTACATAGAGAGGGAAATTGTGACCTGGAGAGGGTAGATATTGAGGGACTGAAATAGGGTTGTGAAGGGATATGGAGATGAGGAGACGATGAGATGAGGAGTGATGGAGACATAGAGAAGGAGGAGACGAAGATTAGGATCAAGGAGTGCTGGATATAGAGAGCCAAATGGTGGTAACTTTAGATGGAGTGACGGAAGTGGGATTGAAGATGAGGTGGAAAACCTAGGATAGGGAGAGTGATATCACGGGATGGAGAGGATAGGCCTTGAGGGAGTGAAATCGGGAGGAGATGGAATATATAAGAGAATAGCTGAGTGGTTGACACATGGTGGAAAAATAGAAATATTAGTAAATATATAGATTAGACTAAAAGACAGTTTTGAATTATAATGCAGTCATTTTCACAACTCATTTAAATATGATTTTTTTAGAAAACTACCGCAATTTCACCCAAAGTAAAATTTTATTTCCCAATTCCAAAGAATATTTTTATTTTTTAAAATATAACTTATAAAAGTGTCAAAAAATGGTATAAAATGGATTCTCCATTAAAAGGCTACAAAACTTTATTTTTTAAAAAATACTCAATTTATCTGTAAACAAGAATTTGTTCTTACACCTTGTCTTTAAAATACATTGGAAGATTTTTAAACATTAAATTCAATTTATATTTCATTAAATATAATTCAATAAGAGTTATATTATTATTTTATAAACATAATTACTCTCATATTAATAGATTTTTCATAAAAATACATCCTTTATGTTCAATTTCTTTTTCGTTTCATTTCTATTTAATTTGGTAACCAACGAATCATTAAATAAACCTTTGTAAACCATATTTTCATTATTCAATTTACATTGTTCATTCCCTTTATTAGAATGGCTAAGTGAAAAAATCTATATTAAATGATAATATTTAGTTGATCATTTATGCTGGACGTGGTGTATCATGTATGCTATTGAACATTTTGATTCCTTCCAAAAAAAATTCGATGTTACATTATCCCCCTTTTTGGAAATTACATCATCACAATTTGAATTCGGGGATTTGTAACTATGATTTGACCATTCAATATACCATTATTTCAATACCACATTAGAAATATGATTAATAAAACTTCCACTTTGATAGAAATAAAGTGTTATACAAAGGTCTTCTAAGATAACACTTACTAAGATTACATGTAAGAAACACATAGAAATTAATTATAAAACTAAATCTCAATGAATAATAAATATTGATAGAGAACAAAATCATTGTAAATTTATCCATTAGAAAACAATAAATATGTGATGGTTCAAAATACCATTGACAAAAGTAAATTGATTATGTTTTTGTTTTATTATCCTATTAATAGGGTTGACGAATTCATTTATATATGAGAATAAGAAAATAATGAAACATAATTAATTGAGAATTATTGTTTCATCCTTTATTAAATTTCCACTATAAAATCAACTTTTCATCGAATTGACGGGTATTTAAGTTGAATTTTTCACACCTGAATCAGTATAAAATTTCAAAAAACTCACATCATCCAAAAAAGGTTGATTATATATTTATTCTACCATTAAACATTAACCAAAACCAAAATTGTTAGTGCAATATTGGATAATTCCCCTAAAAAGAATAATCTTTTATAGGAGAAGGACTAATTTTAATCCAATATTATGTAGTAATACCAAGTGTTCACCATAGACCCTTTAATAAATAATTATCCTTAAAATTCATCAAAATAATCAAAAACAATATTGAAACCCAAAAATCAATAAGTACTTTATCACATAGTCTTCCAAGAGAATTTTTAACATTAATCTACAAATAACATCAACCACTCTTGATGTATCATAAAAAAAGTAATTAACCTAATCGCATGTTCTCTATAATATGTTAGTAATTTCAATAAATAACCTAATTCCCCATAAGTTCACAATTAAATCATATATTTCTCATAAAAATTCTACATTATTAAAAAAATAAACGTCCATAGTATTCTATTGAACGTTATCATATAGGGTTCCCAAAATAGACACTATAGTCCAAAATAACATTAGTAATATAATCACCAAATAATTTTCCATTACCATGGTAATATAAAATATATGTCTCTAGAGTCAAATTATTCTTAATCCATAAAATCATTTAACTAAAATAATAACTCATACTGACTAAGGAATTCATTTAGGCCTATGGTAGGTGATAAATCATTATTGTACTTTTGTTCTAGGTTATAATCTCACAGCCTTGTCCAATGTGGCGAGTCTTCATCATTCCTATGGGTTTTACCATTTTCCCATATTGAATTATTCATATAAAATTATTGAAATATGATAATTTGATTTAAAATAACCATAAAATGTTTGAACATCAATGTTAGTCTCATAACATTCATTTGACATCCAAAAAGTAATAACCTATAATTACCAATAAAATATATAATCTCTAAAGGTTATCCAAAATTATATCCAAAAGAGAATTCTTCCTAAAATAACCATTTCACATAATAAACTTCATGGTTACACATTGTCACGATCCGACCCATACCAGGGCTCGAGCAGCAACTACCCCAAGCCCACCACCATAGGTCAGGGGCTGGCGACTAGTGCCAAAGGCACAACAAACATGGGGAGGCCTTTTCCATAGAAACTGAACACACACATGCAACCAAATCAACGCAAAAGTGCAGAGGGAAAAGAAAGCAAGATAACACACTTATAAAAAAAGGGAACCAAATAAAAATGCATCGACCTCTAACAGTACAAGTACAAGAAAAGTAAAGCTAAATGGGAAAGGGATAAAAATACACACCCAACTAGAATAGTGCCACAACACGACAAGAGGTGAAAAAGTATAATAGCTGGAAGAGTCCCACTCCTGAATCCCAAGATATGACCACCGCACGTGGTCCAAGCACCCCATATCCCAAAGCTCCTCTGATGTCACGATCAACATGTCCATCATCTCCAATAGCTCACCAAATGCGGGCAAAGCCCAAGTAGGGGTGAGTATAAAAATACTCAGTAGGATGCCTCGAAGGCTCAAAGGAGCAGCAAGAGATATACTGAAGAGGAGATATGTAAGAGAGAACAAGGTACCACAAGAGTGAACAAAATGAGTACATCTCCACCCTGTAATAGATATGATTGCTCAAAGAAACCCAAACGAGAGAGTAAGGGGATCTTCATCTCACAGCTCACACTAGGTATATGCCCATACTTATACCCAAGGCAAGCAGGTATACTCGTATCATAGACCTATAGTATAGAGACAAGTTACACAACCACATACCATGCTAGGGATCCAGTTCGAAGATTCCACAAAGCACTCATCCAGGAGAACTCACTCCATGTCTATGATAGCTCTGATAACATTTGTCCGAGAAGCATTGTTCATCGAGAAAAGCCACGAGAGGTAGACACACTCATTATGGGAGAACACACTCCAGAGTGGGAAAGATCATGATAGATAGAAGCACTCATTACGGGAGACACAGTCTTGAGTGGGAAAGATCACGATACGCAGATGAGGGTCACTGCCAGGGCCATGGTGGATACCGTGACTCATCCGGATTCACCAGCTTGGTAGAGGATCAACGCTCGGTAGAGTTGGTCACGTTGATTCCTGACTCTACCTAGGGTCATTAATGGATAAAAAATCTTGCTCCGGGCCTCTTGGAGGGATTCCAACTCTCTCCCGGATAATCCTAATGAATGGATCAAACTCTAGTAGAAGGAAATGATGTCTGACCTTCAGGTGAACGAGAAGAAGGGGCACTACCCCAAATGAAACATTTCTAACATACGTTGTAAAAGAAGAACAAGACATGTACTGAAAATTACATGGTGTGTAGAAAGGTTACACACCATATCATCTGACCCCAGGAACTACCTGTGTACAATGGCCCATTTCCTAAGGCTGGTCATGTAAAAAACAACTACATAGTATGTAGAAAAGATCACCGCTCATGTCAAAGTATCTGGGGTCCGCTCCGTGTATTCTAACCATGTGCCCGTACATGGACTCAACCCATGTATGTCAACCCGTGTAATCAGTTCATAGGGTGACCCATGCAACCGACCTAGTCTGGCGATGTGGTGGAGTACTGACTCCAAGGATAGGAAAACCATCTCAATGGAAAAAGAACCTGCACTCATAAGGTGGGGAGTCTCATCTCTAACAAAGTAGAGAAGTAAAGAATAACCCTTCCTTGAGTCTTCATGGGAGCAGTCATCCTAACTCAAACTAAAAGAAACACCCTAGCTCTTCTCCTCAAGTAATCAGTCATACCTCAACCACCACGATGTTCCACAAGGGATCAACCTGATGAACCACCATATCATAAGGGTTCCAATAAGATAGACGATGCATCAATCTGATGTTCAATTTGTAAGTTATAGGCATTTTAGTACTGAGAACCCGGTTGGATTTGTGTTCGATCCAACCCAGTCATACTTCAAACGACACCGATTAACCAGACCGGTCACACCATTGCGATCCATATGAAAAAACACACGAGATGGACTACCCATTTTTCAAAAATGGATTGCTGGTGAAAAAGTTGTATTTCACCACAACACGCTTGAACTGGGCCTCGTAAGGCCCACGCCATGACCTCGACTTATAATATCCAAAATTTGTCATGAAACATCCGTCTTAATTTCAGGGTCGCAACATCACAGAATGTTCATTATTCCGACACCGTATGAGAGAGATATGTCAGATTCAAGACCCCATAATAATAATATTATTATTATTATTGGGTGTTTCATGGACCCGATACATGAACCAGAATTTAGTATCCAACATTAGACTTGAACCGACTATATTAAAGATAGGGTCACGTCCCCTTTAACGATGAGTCAATCGAACGTCGCACGCATGAGTTATAGCAGGTCGAAGATTTAATAATAATATTAAATCTATTAATTTACGAGTGTTTCGAGTACCAAATCTGAAAACCCAAAAAAAGATATCAAATATTGGACTCATATATCCTGTCTCGAAGTTAGGGTCGCACTGCCACTGACAGTTCATAAAACCGAGGTCGCATGAAGAAGATCTTGTCAAAATAAGGTTTTCCCAACGAAAATAATAACATTATTATTTTATTATTATTATTTATTTAATTTAATTCCTTAACTTATCACCCCCAAAATCCATGCACCCACAATCCCAATCAACTCCAAATTGGTGCGCATCACCATTCTCATATTATTCTTTTTTTCTTTAAATTTTAATCTTTATTTTTCTCTCCAATTTAATTCTTGATTCACGATTTTGTTCTCCCAATTAGCACCCCAATCACCAGGCCTCCTTCCACATGGCCAGAACTGCCACCACCTTCAGCTGCCCGTGACGCTGTGCCTCCAGCCCGCAATGCTGCTGCCCCTCAAGCTAGACGCACTGCCTAAAGTTGCCTCAACCTACCCTGCTCAACCCACCCACCGTTGGGCTGGTAATCACACTGCCATGTCTCCCCTTCCACGAGCTGTAACATTTCTGTTCTAAGTCCAAAAATTGCGACGACTGAAGATTTGTGATCCTCAGGTCGAGATCCATGTGTTCATATGTCGATCTCAACGAAACATTAAGGTTTTAGCGTGCTTAATTATTTTACGATGAAGAACACGAAATTAACACGTGGAGAATGAAATTGAAATGGTCATGGTTTGTGTGAGGATTGATGGTCGTGTTTGTTTGGCCATCATTATTGAGAAACAAGAACATGAGGAATTGAAAAAAATATATTCATCATACTTCGATATTTTGAAGAAAAACAATAAGAAATTGATTCAACCCATGGTTTTTCGATCCGCAAATTAATTCATTTAATTTGCGTTCGTCATGAAAATTAAATTGGGGTAAGGAATCCACAATGATAAATCCTACCATAGGTTTGGATCGATCATTGGTTAAGAGTGCATTCATCAAAATCCGTTCGATGTTGACGAGGATCACACTTCCACAAAGATGAGAAGAATATGTTTCGTTCATCACTCTTCGATTCACCTGGATTCGAGGCTTCATCGTCGTTCATCAACAGAGAGGAGGAGAGAAGAGGAAGGGAGGGTTTACTGTCGTTGGCCAAAAATGAATTATGACGCCAACTTCCTCTAAACAAAGAATTTATAACCTCTCGCTAGGTTAAAATAAATAAAATAAATAACTAAATAAACAATTATTTAATTATTTAATTATTCTCTGGTGATGGTTCATATGCCAAACACCCGATGCGGACAAATGTTATACCTTTATTAGGGTGATACCTATATTCCGAGATCATAGGTGGCCTCAGATGTTTCATCTATGTACCTATTCTAGAGATATCTAGGTTTGATTTATTAAATGAAAAATTAATAATTTAATTTATCCATTTAATACATCGCCAACAAGGGAGGGGTCCAAACATCCTGCGCCGACTTATTTTATATCGCTCCTAAGGGAAAAACTGGGTTCTTGACCAAACCGTGGTCTTGAATTTCAGATCCGATCAACCATTTAAGAGATAACTCTTTTTATTTAGTTAACCGCGCATGTTTAATATAAAAATAATTAATATTTTTATAAAATTAATTCTGGGCATGCTGGGCCTCAGAATTTTACGCCATCTCAGTGACCAGCTCTGTAAATATTCTTAGAAATATTTTAATGTCTTATTAGGCCAAAAACCAGGTCTCTACATTATTACCTTCTTCAAGCTTTTCTTCCTCGAAAAGAAAAACCAGGGAAACCACTTGGTATATTGAGCCCGCACTTAGCTCTCCCACTCCTAGGGAAACCTGTAAGTTTCTATGCTGCCAAAGAATTTGGACCAAAGGGTTAGTCCACCCTCATAAGGCTTTAATATTATTATTAAATCTTCGACCTTCTATAACTCATGTGTGTGACGTCCAATTGAATCACTGTTAGTGGGGACGTGACCCTGTCTTTAATATGGTCGGTTCAAGTCTAATGTTGGATACTAAATTCTGGTTATTGGCTCTATTATGCTCACTATCACAACCAGTTGTATGGCATGGCAAGAAGATTTATACCACTAGTTCCCACTATTGAACCTCAACATAGGTGGGGATTCACAAGGGCACTATGATATCATAGAAGACATCAGACGATGAGATCTCAACATCAAAGATCTTATCATGATCAGTCACAGGAAAGTGGTTATATGGGGCTCAGGTAGTACAGCGAAATCATAGTGGAAGAATCTCTCGGACTTGTGCACTCAAGTTGTGGTTGTGTAGCAGATTCCCTTAGTGGGAAGTGCGGGATGTCCCAGACTCACTTGGTGTGGGAATTTTCAGAGAAGTTAACTTCCCTGTACTTGACCCTGGTGGAACATGAGGGTACAAATTTTCTTCATTTGATGGTGTTGACACCTTCGCTTCTCGATCATGTAAGAGAGTCTTAGTTGTGATTCACTGACTATGAAATCCTATGTAACCAGATATCCATAGGTGTTTCACCATATGAATATCCTGATGGAGGGAATCATGATACTATGTCCTAGTGAAAAATAGTGATTCCATTTTTGACATGTGATGTAGAGGTTCTGTTGGGGAGACAAACATTCCCCCGAGTTCTATCAGGTCATTTGAGACTGTGCAAGAAAATGGCAAGGTTTCATATCACCATGCCACATCCCAAGTAGTATGAGTGGGAAAATGATACCTTAAACGTGTCGCAACTAAGAAGTTATGTGTGTGTTCCTGCACACGTCACCAGCTGAAGAAAGCCTTATGAGGGTGGACCACCCCTTTGGTCCATATTCTTTAGCAGCATAGAAATGTACAGGTTTCTCCAGGAGCGGGAGAGCTAAGTGTGGGCTCGAAATATCGAGTGGTTTCCCTGGTTTTGCTTTTTGAGGACGAAGATCTTAAAGGAGGGAATAATGTAGAGACCTGGTTTTTGGCCAAATAAGACTTTGAAATATTTGTAAGAATATTTCTGAAGCTGGGATTTGAGACGACGTGAAATTCTGAGGCTCAGTGTGCCCGGAATTAATTTTATAAAAATGTTAAGTGTTTTTATATTACGCATTCATAGTTAAAAAAAGAAAACGAGATATATCTTAAACAGTTGATCGGATTGTAAATCTGAGACCACAGTTGGGTCCAGAACATAGTGTTTCCCCTAGGTGCGATATAAAACAAGTCGGTGCAGGATGTTCGGACACCTCGCTCATTGGAGGTGTGCTAAATGGATAAATTAAATTATTAATTTATTCATTTAATAGTTCAAACACAAATAACTCATGGATGAGGGCTCAGATGAGAAATATGAGACCACTGATGAGCTCTGAACGTAGGTTTTACCCTATGAAAGGTATAACTTTTGTCCGCATCGGGGGTTTGGCATATGCACCATCATGGGAGAATAATTAAATAATTAAATAATTGTTTATTTAATTATTTAATTAATTTATTTTAACCTAGAGAGAGGTTATAAATTCTTTTTTTAGAGGGGGTTGGCCTCATAATTCATTTTTTCCAATGATGGAAAACCCTCCCTGTAAAGACCCGTAAATTTCAAGGAAATTTTTTTCTTAATTTTCTTTGGAATTTTACAAGAACGCAGTTTCTGACGGCGCCTGATTCCGAGGCCCGATGTGCCCGGAATCATTTTCCGAAGTTTGGCTCGGGTACGTTCAGTGAACGGACGAGCGGGTTTTTCTAACTTTTGAACCGGTGCCCGGAATCAAATTCTGAGGGCACCGATGAAATCGCAGCGCCGGTATTCGCTTAGAAACGCCTCTTCCGGAGTTGCGTTTGCTCGGGTGTAGTTTTTAATTTTCAGGCTTAAAGTTAAGAAATAAAATAATTTTGCGACAACTTTATTTTATTTTACTTAAGCCACTTGGAAGCCACTTGAAGTCACTTAAAGGCGGCTTGAACTGAGTTGAACTGGATAGGGTGCTATCCAGAAATATCCTACCCCCTTGGTAGGATATTTGTGAGGTGGGGCCCGCATGAGCCCCACCGTTTCTTTCCGCTAAGAAACGCACCCGTGAAAACCCGTCTTAATGAAAGTCAACTGACGCGTTTTCTAAATTCTTAACAGACCATTAAATGGGTTGTTTCTTTCGTGAATTAAATGGGTTGTTTCTTTCGTGAATTAAATGACCTGTTTCTTTCGTTGAATTAATTCAACGAATTAATTCAATCGTTTTTTAACCGGTTTCATGTGTTGGCATATTAATAAAATAAGACCAACCTAAAAATCCTTTGGAAGATTGAGAGGATCCCTGTTTCTTCGGCTCCCTCGTGAAGAACGCGAAGAACGCGAAGAACGCCGAACCCAGAAATCGACGATGCCTTCGTCCGAGACGTTCTTCCGATCCCCGATCTCCGATCTCCGATCACCGACCATTCGAGGTAAGTGCTTTCGGATTTCCGCTCAAGGTTCTTTTTGGTTTTAAACACAGATTTAATTAATTATAATTTAAATCTGTTGTTCTTGGTTCGTTGAGTTCACCGACTCAACGCCGGTTTCCGCGACGACGCGACGCCTCCCCGTGAGGACGCGACGATCGACCTATTCCGCGACGATCTCTTCCGCGAAGAACGTCCGTGCACGACGATCATCAAGGTAGGGATTTCTTTATGGGAGTTACCCCTTTTTTTAATCTAATTACCGTCCTTGTTTCTTTAAAGAAATTAAAGAACCGTTTGTGAACAATTTTAATCCTATCAAAATTGTTGTTTCCTGTGTGGAATCTTTTTCTCCCAGTTGTTTATTTCTAACGCGGAGGGCGCGGGCCAAACGAACACGGCCCGACGACCCTCCGCCGTTCTTGTTTTGTGCGGATTTGACGGTCGATGACGGAACGTGCCGCAGCGGACGTTTGACGATCCCGCAGTAAAGAACGGATCCCGGGAGGAGCAACGGCGCAGACGGGAAGGAAAACGGGCCACCGGAGCGACGCCGGCGGCCGGAGGCGGCGGCGCCCCGGCGCGCCGCCGGACGAGATCCGCCGCGGCTTCAGCCGCGGCGGCGGCGGGTCCGGTTCGTCCAGGCGGACGCGGCTCAGCGCGTCCGCGGTTCGCCAGCGCGGCCCGCACGCGGGCCGCGGTCCTTCCTCAAGCCGCGGGTCAGCGCCCGCGGCTTCCACCCGCGCGGCTCGGCCAAGCCGAGCCGGCCGAGCCGGGCCGGCCCTGGCCGGGCCGGGCCGGGCCAGCCGGGTCGGACCCGGGTCGGGTCGACCCAGGGGGGGTCGGGCCGGGTCGGCCCGGGCCCGTACCCCCATCTTCGGACGTTTTCATTCAAACGCCCGAAACTTGAGCTTCGTGCCTCCAAACGACCCGCCGTCAGCGGCGACGCGATCCTTGGATCGAGACGGTCGTTTCGGTATATCGCACTCAAGGTTTCGGAATACTTTGAGTTCGGCCGGGTTGGTTCGTACACGAGACCAACCGGGCCCTCGGAGCGGAAACGCTCATATCTTGAGCTATGGACGTCCGATTGACGTGCCGTCAGCTTCGTTGAATTCCTCTAAGTGAGACGGATCTTTTGGCATACTCCGCCCGAGGTTTGGACGCAGGTGGAGTGCGTTCGGGTTGGTTTTTCCTTAAAAACCAACCGGGCCCCTGGGACGAAAATGCCAATATCTCTCAGACCGGGCGTCCGTTTGACGCGCCGTCTGCGACGTTGAGTTCCTGTTGACGATACGGAACTTTTGGATACATCAACTTCGGACTTCGTGTCAGTTGATGTATCAGCCCCTCGGCTCGTGGAGCGGACCCTCCCGAACGAGCTTGCTGTGTGCGGGAACCCTAGGCTGGCTGCGACTGCTACTTCGACAGCGACGACCGTGCAGAGATCCTCAGTGGACTGCGGCGACGACTGTGCAGAGATCCTCCGTGGACTCCGACGACGACCGTGCAGAGATCCTCAGTGGACTACGGCGACGACTGTGCAGAGATCCTCAGCGGACTGCGACAACTACTGCACTCAGCGATCCTATGTGGATCAGTGCTACTGATCCTATGTGGGTCCGATCCTGCGTGGGTCAGCGCTCAGTGGTTCTGTGTGAGCCAGCGCCTACAGGTCCTGCGTGGGCCCGGTCCTGTGTGGGCCCGATCCTGTGTGGGTCCGATCCTGTGTGGGTCATCTCTCAGCGGTTCTGTGTGAGCCAACTCCTACAGGTCCTGCGTGGGCCCGATCCTGTGTGGGTCACTGCAAGGTTAGTACCTATCGATCCTTCGTGGGTCCAATGACTTAGATGGTTCAATGATCATCTTTATCGTCATCCGAAGAAGTATACCTGTGTGAGCTGAATCTTGTGTTACTCTCCTTTGTGGATTGTGTTGAGCTATCCTGTGTGGATTTACTATTTACTCTCCTTTGTGGATTGTGTTGTTCTATCCTGCGTGGGTGTGCGTTTTGCTTTCCTGTGTGGACTGGGTTGTGCTTGGGCTCGGACGTTGGAGCCGAACGGGGAATTGCAGACTTAGGTATATGTATGGGCATATACCTAAGCCATGTCAGATGTTACTTCGTGATTGCATCTCTTTCGTGATTTATCCTTTGTGGATTTCGGGAGACCTTTGGGGGTCTCGGGGTCCCTACTGAGTAGCTTATACTCACCCCTGCACGGGCTATGCCCGCACTTCGTGGTGTTGGTTGCAGACGACGGACAGTGCTGATCATGGAGGAGGCGTGCGGAGCGGGACGGTACCTGGAGGTGGACCACTGGGCGGGACGTACTCGGAGCGGTTAGGTGGACCCGAGGAGCAGTGGAGGCTATCTGTACCCACCCTTCAGGTGGGACTTCCAGTGGACGGCTCGACGCTACAGTTTTTCCTTTCAGTTGCTGTTTTCCTTTCAGTTGTACTTTACAGTTGGGCTTGTATTTCCGGCCCCTTTTTATTTTCAGCACAGCTTGTACAGTTTTACTTAGTGCTTACTTTCTCGCTTGCTTACTCTGTGGTGCTTGTTTACTTTTCAAAGGCAATGCCTTCCCTTTTTGTTGGGATTTACGCCTTGGTGCTAGTCGCCAGCCCCTGGCCTATGGGAGGCGGGCTTGGGGTAGTCACGGCACGGGCCCCGAGGACGGGTCGTGACAAATTGGTATCAGAGGCGGTCGGTTCTACCGCAGACTCTGATCTTTCTTCTATGTGAAGAAATAGTGTTTAGCGTATTGAGTGTGGTTATCAGTCCAGGGAGTCCAGTGTTGGTGCGGCGGCCAACGTATCCATACACCAGGACCCTGACTTCTGATTCCCGACTTAATGCACGAAAACATTGATTGCATGTGTGTTTCAAGTTTTCTTTGTGATTACTTGTGTCAGCTCACCAGGTATACTGTTCTGACCGTGGCATACTTGTTTCCTTTTCAGGATGGCACGACGACAGCAGCCAGCTAGGGTTCCTAGAGTAGGGCGCGACGACAGCCCGCCGAGCGACGAGGCCTCGGTACAGGGCCCATTGACAGTAGAGGCACCGGCAGTACCTTTACCCGCCGAGCCCCCGATGCTTCCAGCACTGGCAGCTGACGACGCACGACGCCTCGGAGCTTTGCACGAGTTCCAGCGCCAGCGACCACCCAGGTTCCGTGGGAAGTCGGACCCCCAGGCAGCCGAGGACTGGCTGGAGGCGGTCGTCCGAGTTTTCAGGCTAGTGAGGACGCCAGCAGACCTCATGGTGATCCTCGCGGCGAGCCTACTGCACGCCGCAGCCGGACGCTGGTGGAGCCTGATGCTCCAGGTACACGATGAGGCCACCCTCATCTGGACGGACTTCGAGAGCCTCTTCCGCTCAGAGTTCGTCCCGGCCACCCTCAGAGCGGTGCGCATCCAGGAGCTTCTTCAGCTGCGGCAGGGCAGCTTGACGGTCGCTCAGTACGCGGCGAGGTTCACAGACCTTTCTCGGTACTCGACAGACATGGTACGGGACCCCTTCTTCCGGGCCCGGACCTTCGAGCAGGGTTTGAGACACGAGATCAGGGCATCGCTGATCTCCCTCAGCATCCCGACCCAGGCAGGAGTACTGGAGCGAGCCCTCCTGATCGAGAGCTTCCTGGCTGAGTCCACAGCGAGACCTACCGCAGGGCGGCAGACAGCGGAGTCTTCGGCAGCTGGTAGCCGGCGGATGACTCAGGGTTCCAGGCGGACCAGACCTTCCGGCAGGCGACCTCGGGACACTGGCTCAGCAGTGCAGGGCACCCGGCCCGGAGCCAGCCTTCCGAGAGGCAGACAGTGCTACGAGTGCGGCAGGCAGGGCCACATAGCTCGTGACTGCCCAACCCGTCGTACTGAGGGTCAGCAGACGGTGGAGGGGCCACCCAGGCAGAGGCAGAGGGTCGACCGTGGCGGTCCGCAGGGAGGAGGCGGACGAGGCAGAGGAGCTGGCCGAGCAGCAGGTGGTGGGCGACGCTTTGAGGCTCTGCCACCACCACCACCAGGAGGCCCGCCCCGACCACAGGGAGCTGGCGGGCAGAGACAGGCTCAGCTCCAGGCAGCGGAGGCCTACGACCACGGCGCGCCAGAGATGATTCGAGGTACGATCTGTGTCTATTCCACCCTTGCTGCAGTTCTGATAGACACAGGAGCGAGTCACTCTTTCATAGCCACTGCCCTTGTTCGGAGCTCGGAGATTCCGACAGAGTCGTTGGCTCGATCCTTACGGCTAGAGACTCCTACGGGAGCAGACTCGACGATTACGCACTGGTGCCGGTAGTGTGAGCTTACTCTAGGAGGCGAGAGCTTCGGCTGGGATCTTCTAGTAGCAGCGTCGAGGCCTTACGACGTCATCTTGGGCATGGATTGGTTATCTACGGTCCATGCTCAGAATGACTGCATTAGGCGCAAGGTGCGATGTGTGCGCACCGACGGGAGCAGGTTCACCTTCACCGGCGAGAAGGGAGCCTTAGCAGCACAGGATGGACTCACGCAGAGGAGAGGTCAGCCCATCACTCATCAGTTGGCTAGCCTCATCCTGGGAGCAGTTGACGTGCGGAGTCCCAGTTTTCCTGCAGTGGTGGATCAGTACGCGGACGTCTTTCCCGACGACGTTCCAGGACTACCTCCTCGCAGAGAGGTAGACTTTTATATTGACCTGTACCCCGGGACATCCCCGATATCCACTCCAGCATATCGGATGGCCCCCGCTGAGCTTCGAGAGCTGCGGGTACAGTTGGAGGACTTGCAGGGCAAGGGGTTCATCCGACCCAGTGTTTCGCCCTGGGCTTCCCCGATTTTGTTCGCCAAGAAGGCGGACGGGAGCTTGCGACTGTGTGTCGATTATCGTCGCCTGAATCAGGTGACAGTGAGGAACAAGTATCCGCTACCCAGGATTGATGATCTCTTCGACCAGCTCAAGGGAGCACGGTGGTTCTCGAAGATAGACCTCAGGTCAGGCTATCATCAGCTCAGAGTTCGAGACGAGGATGTGCAGAAGACGGCCTTCAGGTGTCGGTATGGCCACTATGAGTTCTTGGTTATGCCTTTCGGCGTGACCAACGCTCCAGCAGTGTTCATGAGCCTCATGAACAGGATCTTCCAGCCATACCTCGATCGATTTGTCGTGGTCTTCATCGACGACATTTTGGTGTACTCGACGACGGAGGAGGAGCACGCCTACCACCTGCGTGTTGTACTAGACACACTCCGAGAGCACCAGCTTTATGGAAAGCTCTCGAAGTGTCCGTTCTGGTTACGTGAGGTCCACTTCTTGGGGCATGTCATTTCTGAGGCGGGAGTTGCAGTGGATCCCGCGAAGATCGAGGCAGTGCTAGCTTGGGAGCCACCCAAGAGCGTGACAGAGGTACGGAGTTTCTTGGGCCTAGCCGGATACTATCGGAGATTTGTGCCGGACTTCTCCAGAGTTGCGGCCCCACTCTCAGCGTTGACGAAGAAGGGGAAACCCTTCGTGTGGTCAGACAGATGTCAGCAGAGCTTCCAGGAGCTGAGGCAGAGGTTGACTAGCGCACCTATCTTGAGGTTGCCTGAGGAGGGAGTTGGATTCGTAGTCTACTGCGATGCATCAGGGACCGGACTCGGGTGTGTCCTGATGCAGGAGCGGGCCGTGATTGCCTACGGATCACGTCAGTTGAGGCCTCATGAGCAGAACTACGCTACCCATGACTTGGAGTTGGCAGCAGTGGTCTTCGCCCTGAAGACTTGGCAACACTATCTGATGGGCGAGCGCTTCACAGTCTTTTCTGACCACCAGAGTCTCAGGTACATCTTCTATCAGAAGGACCTGAACCTGAGATAGCGGCGATGGCTCGAGTTCCTCCAGGACTATGACTTTGAGATAGTCTATACTCCTGGGAAGGGGAACGTGGTGGCTGATGCCCTCAGCAGGAGGACGAGCATTCAGCTACTTGAGGAGGTGACAGAGCAGCTAGCCGCTTTGTAGATATCCTTCGTGGATAGAGACGGAGCAGCCTTCCTCCAGTCTCTCACAGTCTCTCCTCCACTTCTTCAGCGGGTCAGAGAGGCACAGCATGGGGACGTTGACTGTGAGACACGGCGTGCACAGATATCCTCGGGACAGGCACCTGATGGTTTCTCCCTTGGAGCGGAGCACGATGTCCTTTTCAGAGGACGTACCTTGGTACCAGTCGCTTTACGAGAGGAGGTGCTGAGAGAGTATCACACTTCTCCTTTGGTGGTACATCCTGGAGTGGCAAAGATGTACCAGGATCTCAGACGATAGCACTGGTGGCCGGGCATGAAGAAGGTTGTGGCAGAGTTCGTTTCACGGTGCCTCACCTGCCAGCAGGTGAAGGCTGAGCATCAGGTACCAGCAGGTTTGGTGCAGCCCTTGGAGGTCCCGGAGTGGAAGTGGGACGACATATCTATGGACTTCTTGACTGGACTTCCACGCACTTCCAGAGGTCACGATTCCATTTGGGTGATTGTTGACCGACTCACCAAGTCGGCACACTTCTTACCCATCCGAGAGCAGGGCTCAGTGGAGAGCTTGGGGCGTCTCTACGTTCAGGAGATTGTACGACTTCACGGTGTGCCATCGACTATCGTCTCCGATCGGGACGCTCGTTTTACTTCCCGACTTTGGAAGGGGTTGCAGGAGGCGTTCGGGACGCGGCTACGTCTGAGCACCGCCTTTCACCCTCAGACGGATGGTCAGACGGAGAGGACCATTCAGACTCTCGAGGACATGCTCCGTGCATGTGTCCTCGACTTTGGTCACAGCTGGGAGGACCACCTACCCTTGGTGGAGTTCGCGTACAAAAACAGCTACCACTCCACCATCGGGATGGAACCCTACGAGGCGTTGTACGGCAGGCCTTGCAAATCTCCTTTGTGTTGGACAGACCCTGGAGAGTCAGCACTTGTGGGACCAGAGATGGTCCGGGCCACGACAGAGAAGGTCCAGGTCATCCAGGAGCGGATGAGGACAGCGCAGAGCCGGCAGAAGTCATATGCTGACAGGAGGCGGAGGCCACTAGAGTTCGAGGATGGCGACCACGTCTTCTTGCGGGTCTCACCTCGACGTGGTTTGAGGAGATTTGGCCGAGGCGGCAAGTTGTCTCCACGCTTCATCGGACCCTTCCAGGTCCTTAGCAGGGTTGGCAAGGTGCCTTATCGCCTGGCTCTGCCACCTCAGTTGCACCGAGTGCACGACGTCTTCCATGTATCCCAACTGAGGAGATACGTGCACGAACCGACACACATCATTGACTATGGGGAGCTAGATGTGGATGATGGAGCGACTTTTGCGGAGGTCCCAGTGGAGATAGAGGATCGACAGGAGCGGGTCCTACGTGGGCGATTGATTCCTCTTGTGCGCATCAGATGGCAGCACGGGAACCTCCAGGAGAGCACTTGGGAGCGGGAGGCTCAGATGCGTGCTCAGTACCCACATTTGTTTCCTTAGTTTTTGATGTATCTTTACGGGGACGTAAATTCCTGAGGTGGGAGTAATGTAAAGACCCGTAAATTTCAAGGAAATTTTTTTCTTAATTTTCTTTGGAATTTTACAAGAACGTAGTTTCTGACGGCGCCTGATTCCGAGGCCCGATGTGCCCGGAATCATTTTCCGAAGTTTGGCTCGGGTATGTTCAGTGAACGGACGAGCGGGTTTTTCTAACTTTTGAACCGGTGCCCGGAATCGAATTCTGAGGGCACCGATGAAATCGCAGCGCCGGTATTCTCTTAGAAACGCCTCTTCCGGAGTTGCGTTTGCTCGGGTGTAGTTTTTAATTTTCGGGCTTAAAGTTAAGAAATAAAATAATTTTGCGACAACTTTATTTTATTTCACTTAAGCCACTTAGAAGCCACTTGAAGTCACTTAAAGGCGGCTTGAACTGAGTTGAACTGGATAGGGTGCTATCCAGAAATATCCTACCCCCTTGGTAGGATATTTGTGAGGTGGGGCCCGCACGAGCCCCGTCGTTTCTTTCCGCTAAGAAACGCACCCGTGAAAACCCGTCTTAATAAAAGTCAACTGACGTGTTTTCTAAATTCTTAACAGACCATTAAATGGGCTGTTTCTTTCGTGAATTAAATGGGCTGTTTCTTTCGTGAATTAAATGACCTGTTTCTTTCGTTGAATTAATTCAACAAATTAATTCAATCGTTTCTTAACCGGTTTCGTGTGTTGGCATATTAATAAAATAAGACCAACCTAAAAATCCTTTGGGAAGATTGAGAGGATCCCTGTTTCTTCAGCTCCCTCGCGAAGAACGCGAAGAACGCGAAGAACACAAAGAACGCCGAACCCAGAAATCGACGACGCCTTCGTCCGAGACGTTCTTCCGATCCCCGATCTCCGATCTCCGATCACCGACCATTCGAGGTAAGTGCTTTCGGATTTCCGCTCAAGGTTATTTTTGGTTTTAAACACAGATTTAATTAATTATAATTTAAATCTGTTGTTCTTGGTTCGTTGAGTTCACCGACTCAATGCCGGTTTCCGCGACGACGCGACGCCTCCCCGCGACGACGCGACGATCGACCTCTTCCGCGACGATCTCTTCCGCGAAGAACGTCCGCGCACGACGATCATCAAGGTAGGGATTTCTTTATGGGAGTTACCCCTTTTTTTAATCTAATTCCCGTCCCTGTTTCTTTAAAGAAATTAAAGAACCGTTTGTGAACAATTTTAATCCTATCAAAATTGTTGTTTCCTGTGTGGAATCTTTTTCTCCCAGTTGTTTATTTCTAACGCGGAGGGCGCGGGCCAAACGAACACGGCCCAACGACCCTCCGCCGTTCTTGTTTTGTGCGGATTTGACGGTCGACGACGGAACGTGCCGCAGCGGACGTTTGACGATCCCGCAGTAAAGAACGGATCCCGGGAGGAGCAACGGCGCAGACGGGAAGGAAAACGGGCCACCGGAGCGACGCCGGCGGCCAGAGGCGGCGGCCAACGGACCCGCGGCGGCGGGTCCGGTTCGTCCAGGCGGACGCGGCTCAGCGCGTCCGCGGTTCGCCAGCGCGGCCCGCACGCGGGCCGCGGTCCTTCCTCAAGCCGCGGGTCAGCGCCCGCGGCTTCCCCCCGCGCGGCTCGGCCAAGCCGAGCCTGCCGAGCCGGGCCGGGCCAGCCGGGTCGGACCCGGGTCGGGTCGGACCCGGTTCGGGCCGACCCAGGGGGGGTCGGCCCGGGCCCGTACCCCCATCTTCGGACGTTTTCGTTCAAACGCCCGAAACTTGAGCTTCGTGCCTCCAAACGACCCGCCGTCAGCGGCGACACGATCCTTGGATCGAGACGGTCGTTTCGGTATATCGCACTCAAGGTTTCGGAATACTTTGAGTTCGGCCGGGTTGGTTCGTACACGAGACCAACCGGGCCCTCGGAGCGGAAACGCTCATATCTTGAGCTACGGACGTCCGATTGACGTGCCGTCAGCTTCGTTGAATTCCTCTAAGTGAGACGGATCTTTTGGCATACTCCGCCCGAGGTTTGGACGCAGGTGGAGTGCGGTCGGGTTGGTTTTTCTTTAAAAACCAACCGGGCCCCTGGGACGAAAATGCCAATATCTCTCAGACCGGGCGTCCGTTTGACGCGCCGTCTGCGACGTTGAGTTCCTATTGACGATACGGAACTTTTGGATACATCAACTTCGGACTTCGTGTCAGTTGATGTATCAGCCCCTCGGCTCGTGGAGCGGACCCTCCCGAACGAGCTTGCTGTGTGCGGGAACCCTAGGCTGGCTGCGACTGCTACTTCGACAGCGACGACCGTGCAGAGATCCTCAGTGGACTGCGGCGACGACTGTGCAGAGATCCTCCGTGGACTCCGACGACGACCGTGCAGAGATCCTCAGTGGACTGCGGCGACGACTGTGCAGAGATCCTCAGCGGACTGCGACGACTACTGCACTCAGCGATCCTACGTGGATCAGTGCTACTGATCATGTGTGGGTCCGATCCTGCGTGGGTCAGCGCTCAGCGGTTCTGTGTGAGCCAGCGCCTACAGGTCCTGCGTGGGCCCGGTCCTGTGTGGGCCCGATCCTGTGTGGGTCATCTCTCAGCGGTTCTGTGTGAGCCAACTCCTACAGGTCCTGCGTGGGCCCGATCCTGTGTGGGTCACTGCAAGGTTAGTACATATCGATCCTTCGTGGGTCCGACGACTTAGATGGTTCAATGATCATCTTTATCGTCATCCGAAGAAGTATACCTGTGTGAGCTGAATCTTGTGTTACTCTCCTTTGTGGATTGTGTTGAGCTATCCTGTTTGGATTTACTGTTTACTCTCCTTTGTGGATTGTGTTGTTCTATCCTGCGTGGGTGTGCGTTTTGCTTTCCTGTGTGGACTGGGTTGTTCTTGGGCTCGGACGTTGGAGCCGAACGGGGAATTGCATACTTAGTTATATGTATGGGCATATACCTAAGCCATGTCAGATGTTACTTCGTGATTGCATCTCTTTCGTGATTTATCCTTTGTGGATTTCGGGAGACCTTCGGGGGTCTCGGGGTCCCTACTGAGTAGCTTATACTCACCCCTGCACGGGCTATGCCCGCACTTCGTGGTGTTGGTTGCAGACGACGGACAGCGCTGATCGTGGAGGAGGCGTGCGGAGCGGGACGGTACCTGGAGGTGGACCACTGGGCGGGACGTACTCGGAGCGGTTAGGTGGACCCGAGGAGCAGTGGAGGCTATCTGTACCCACCCTTCAGGTGGGACTTCCAGTGGACGGCTCGACGCTGCAGTTTTTCCTTTTAGTTGCTGTTTTCCTTTCAGTTGTACTTTACAGTTGGGCTTGTATTTCCGGCCCTTTTTATTTTCAGCACAGCTTGTACAGTTTTACTTAGTGCTTACTTTCTCGCTTGCTTACTCTGTGGTGCTTGTTTACTTTTCAAAGGCAATGCCTTCCCTTTTTGTTGGGATTTACACCTTGGTGCTAGTCGCCAGCCCCTGGCCTATGGGAGGCGAGCTTGGGGTAGTCACGGCACGGGCCCCGAGGACGGGTCGTGACACTCCCTCTCCTCTCCTTCTCTCGCTGTTGATGAACTATGAACGAAGAACAATGAAGCCTCGGATCCAGGCGAATCGAAGAGAGACGAATGCAACATCTTCTTCTCATACTTGTGTAAGTTCTATCATCATCAACACCAAATGGATTTTAATGAATGCGATCTTTACCAATGATCGATTGAAACCTATGGTAGGATTTATCTTTGTGGATTCCTTTCCTCAATTGAATTTTCATGACGAACGTGAATTAAATGAATTAATTCGTGGATTGAAAAACCATGGGTTGAATCAATTTCTTATTGTTTTTATGGAAAATATAGAAGTATGATGAATATTTTTTTTTCAATTCCACATGTTTTTGATTCTCAATAACTATGGCCAAACAAACACGGCCATCGATCCGCACACAAACCATGCCCTTTTCAATTTCATTCTCCCCGCATTTATTGTGTGTTCTTCATCACAAAATAATTAAGCGCGCTAAAACCTTAATGTTTCGTTGAGCGAGACATATGAACGTGGGGATCTGGACCTGGGGTCACAAATCTATGGTCATAAAAAATTTTGGACTTAGAACAGAGATGCGACATCCCATGGAAGGGGTGAGGTGGTGGTGTGATTCCCGGCCCGACGGTGCGTGGGTCGAGCAGGGCAGGCTGAGGCGGCTTTAGGCAGTGCATCTAGCTTGAGGGGCAGCAGCATGGAGGGCTAGAGGTGCAGCAGCACAGACAGCTGAAGGTGGTGGCTGTTCTGGCCATGTGGAAGTAGGCCGGGTGATTGAGGCGCTAATTTGGAGAACAAAATCGTGAATGAAGAATTAGATTGGAGAGAGAAAATAAAGATTAAAATTTAAAGAAAAAGAAAGAAAGAAGAATTTGAGAATGGTGATGTGCACCAAATTGGAGTGAATTGGGATTGTGGGTGCATGGATTTTTGGTGTGATAAGTTAAGGGATTAAATTAAATTAATAATAATAATAATATAATAATTTTATTTTTATTTTCGTTGGGAAAATTGTATTTTGATGGTATCTTCTTCGTGCAACCTCAGTTTCATGAACCATCAGTGGTAGTGTGACCTTGAATTCAATACAGAATTTATGAGTCCAATATTGGATGTCTTTTGCGGGTTTTCATATCAGGTACCCGAAATGCTCTTACATTAATAGATTTAATATTATTACTAAATCTTCGACCTGCTATAACTCATGCGTGCGATGTCCGATTGACTCGCCATTACCGGGTATGTGACCATATCTTTAATATGGTCGGTTCAAGTCTAATGTTGGATACTAAATTATGGTTCATGGCTCGGGTCCACGAAACACCCAATAATAATATTATTATTATTACGGGGTCTTGAATCTGACATATCTCGCTCATATGGTGTCGGAATAACGAATCGTCTATGAAATTGTGACCCTGAAATTAAGACTAATGTTTGACGACTAGTTTTGGATATTTATGTCAAGGTTGAGGCGCGGGTTCCATGAGGTTCGGTCCATGTGTTGCGGTGAAATGCAACTTTTTCACCGGCTATCCGTTTTGGACAAATGGGTAGTCCATCTCATGTGTTTCATCATATGGATCACAATGGTGTGACCGGTTTGGTTAACCAGTTTCATTTGAAGTACGTATGGGTTGGGTCAAACATGAATCCAACCAGGCCCTTGGTATAAAAATGCCTATAACTTAAAGATTGAGCGTCCAATTGATGCACCATCTTTTGTGCTGGAACCCTTATGACATGGCGGTCCTCTGAGTTGCTCCCTTGTGGAACTTTGTGGTGGTTGAGGTATGACCGATGACCTAAGGAGCAAAGATAGGGAGTTTCTTAGATTTCTACTCCCTCTACGACTGAAGGCGCAGGTATTTGTTACTCCTCTGTTGTGGTAGAGACGAGACTCCCCACCTCATGAGTGCTGGTTCGTTTTCATCTGAGATTTTTTTCTTATCTTTGGAGTCAATACTCCACCACACGACCAGACCAGGATAGTTGCATGGGTCACCTTGTGTTCCGATTAAATGGGTTGACATACATGGGTTGAGACTTTGTGCAGGAACATGGCCAGCATACACGAGGCGGACCCCATAAATATTGACACGACTGGTGATCCTTTCTACATGTTGTGTAGTTAATTTTTATACGACAAGACTGGAGACACGATCCATTTACACGGGCAGTACATGGAGTCAAGGTACACTACATGTTATCCTACTACACGCCGTGTAACATGTTTTACATGGATTGAGCCCTTTGTCTTCTATGACATGGACTATCTTTCTTAGGGTTTGTACCCTTGTTCTTTCCCCTGAAGGTTTCTGGTATCATTTTCATTGTACAGGAGTATGATCCCTTCTGTAGGACTACGTGAATAGAGTTGTTGGAATCCCCTCTGTGAGACATGGAGTCGAATCCTCTATTCCTTCCTTGTACCCTAGGTAGAGTTCTTGGCATCGACGTGAGCAACATTACCCGGGCGTTGATCCTCTGCTTACTGGATTAGTTCATACTGAGTTGTTGGAATCACCCTATAGCTATTGGTTGTGATCCCATCTGAACATTGAATTATTATGCACTTGTGGAGTGAGTTCTCCCGGAACAAGTGCTTCGTATCTCTCTCTTCAGACCTAGGAGTGTGTTCTCCCTATTACGAGTACTTCGTGGAAATCTTCGAACTGGATCCCTAGCATGGGTATGTAGTTGTGTAACATTTCTTGAGACTACAGGTCTCAGTTACGTGTATATCTAGATGACTTGGGTATATTTATGGGCATATACCTGGTGTGAGCTGTGAGATGAAGATCCCCTTACTCTATCGTTTGGGTTTCTATGAGCGATCATATATATTATTGGGTGGAGCTGTACTCTTTTTGTTCACTAATGTTATACCTTGTTCCCTCTTACTACTCTCCTCTTCTGTACATCTCTTGCTGATATCTTGAGCCTTCAGGGTATCCTACAAAGTATTCTTATACTCAACCATGCTTGGTCTTTGCCCGCATTTGGCGTGCCCTTGCAGATGACGAACAAGTTGATCATGACATCTGAGGAGCTTTGAGATATGGGGTGTTTGGACCGCATGCAGTGGTTGTAGATTGGGATTCAGGAGTGGGACACTTCCAGCTGTTTTACTTTTTCACATGTTGCTGGGTAGTGGCACTTTTCTAGTTGGGTGTGTATTTTTTCCCCTTTCCCTTTCAGCTTTACTTTTCTTGTACTTGTAATATTAGAGGTCGATGCATTTTTGTTTGGTTCCCTATTTATATTTGTGTGGAACCTTTCTTTCTTCTTTTTCTCTGCACTTTTTCATTGAGTTAGCTGTGTGTGTGTGTACAGGATCTTAGGAAAAAGGCCTCCCCGAGTTTTTTGTGCCTTCGGCGCTAGTCGCCAGCCCCTGGCCTTTGGAAGCGGGCTCAGGGTAGTTGTGGTTTGAGCCCTGGTATGGGTCGGGTCGTGACAGAGTGGTATCAGGTCCCTGCTAATGGTGAGTCAATCAGACATCACACGCATGAGTTATATCAAGTCAAGTATTAAATAATAATATTAAATCTATTAATGTATGAGTGTTTTAGGTACCCGGCATAAAAACCTGAAAAGACATCAAATATTGGACTCATAAATTCCATCTCAAAGTCAGGGTTTCACTTCCACTGATGGTTCGTGAAACTGAGGTCACACGAAGAAGCTACCGTCAAAATACAGTTTTCCCAACGAAAATAATAATAACATAATTATATTATTATTATTATTAATTTAATTTAATTCCTTAACATACCACCCCCAAAATCCACGCACCCAAAATCTCAATTCACTCCAACTTGGTGCGCATCACCAATATAATATTCTTCTTCTTCTTTTTGCTTTAAATTTTAATCATTGTTTTCTCTCTCCAATATAATTCTTCATTCCCGATTTTATTTTCCCAATTAGCACTCCAATCACCTGACCTTCTTCCACACAGCCAGAACTACCACCACCATCGGCTACCCATTCCACTGCACCTCCAACCCACCATGCCACTACCCCTCAAGCTAGACGCACCATCTAAAGCCACCTCAGCCTGCCCTGCTCGACCCACGCACCGTCGGGCCGGTAATCACACCGCCAAATCGCCCCTTCCACGGGCAGTCACATATCCATTATAAGTCCAAAAATTGTGATGACTGCTGATTTGTGTTCCTCAGGTCGATATCCCCACGTTCATATGTCTCTCTCGATGAATCATTAAGGTTTTAGTGCACTTAATTATTTTTTGATGAAGAACACGCAATGAACGCGCGTAGATTGAAATTGAAAAGGGCATGGTTTGTGTGCGGATCGATGGTCGTGTTTGTTTCTCCATCATTATTGAGAAAAAAGAACATGTGGAATTGACAAAAATATAATCTTCATACTTCGATATTTTCATGAAAATCAATAAGAAATTGATTCAACCCATGGTTTTTCAATCCGTGAATTAATTTATTTAATTCGCGTTCGTCATGAAAATTCAATTGGGGTAAGGAATCCACAATGATAAATGCTACCTTAGGTTTGGATAGATCATTGGTGAAGATCGCATTCATCAAAATTCGTTTGGTGTTGATGAGGATCACACTTGCACAAAGATGAGAAGAAGATGTTTCGTTCGCCGCTCTTCCATTCACCTCGATCCAAGGCTTCATCGTCGTTCGTCAATGGAGAGGAGGAGAGGAGAAGAAGGGAGGGTTTACCTTCATTGGACAAAATGAATTATGAGGTCGGCCCCCTCTAAACAAAGAATTTATAACCTCTCACTAGGTTAAAAGAAATAAATTAAATAACTAAATAAACAATTATTTAATTATTTAATTATTCTTCCGTGATGGCGCATATGCCAAACACCCGATGTGAACAAAATTTATACCTTTATTAGGGTAAAACCTATGTTCTGAGCTCATCAGCAGCCTCATATTTTTCATCCGAGTCCCTGTTCTAGAGATATTCAGGTTTGAGATATTAAACGAATAAATTAATAATTTAATTTATCCATTTAATACATTTCCAACGAGCGAGGGGTCTGAACATCCCGTGCCGACTTATTTTATGTCGCTCCTAGGGGAAACACTGCGTTCTGGACCCAACCGTGGTCTTGGATTTCCTATCTGATCAACTGTTTAAGAGATAACTTGTTTTCTTTAGCTAACCGCACGTACGTAATATAAAAATAATTAACATTTTTATAAAATTAATTCTGGGCATGCCGGGCCTCGAAGATAAATAATATATTAAATAATAATATTTTTTAGTTCGTTTAAGCTCGATGTGGTGTATCATATACACTATCCACATTGTATTTCCTTCTAAAAACTCAGGATCTTACAGTTGGTTGTGGCATACTGAGTATATCTCACAACCTATTTGGGTCATCATTATGCTGGAGAACCCATAAAAACATTATTTTTTTCCTGTTTAGGATTATGAATGTTGTCTTGCGTTGTGACACTAGTATGTGATAGTTTAGAAGCATAGGATTGAGAAGGAGGTGAGGATGTTTGTGGGGATAGCCCTTGGGAAATTTGAATTTAATTATGCACTAATTATTTATCATATTTCAAATTTTTACTATTTGTATTTTTTACTCACATGCACACTCATTGTTTTATATTTTATGGTCGTCGTCTGACTGTATTTTCACTATTTATTTTATGTTTTCACAACTATTTACTCCATTAATTTTTCATTTAATTTCATCTTATTTTGACATAACGTTTTTCTCTACAGATCCCAATGGTATAGTCCCCCCTGCATATAATTATTGGAACTTCACTACTAATTGTTGGCCTCCGGTTTACAAGGAGGCATGCTTGAGGTCATGTGATTGATCATCTCAAGGAACTATTTCATTGGCTCTTCAGATGGGACATTACAAAGTTGTATTGGAGTAGTTTATTTTCATTGTATTAAATTTTTTGGATGGGGGACATAATACTAGAAATGTGTCAACAGTTGATAAATATCCATTTCAAGGAGTGAAAAACCCACACAAAGGGAAAAGTCGAAGTAGATAGGGATGGTAATTTTTTTGTGTTAATCATTTTTATAGTTGATTGTGATTTCACCTTGAGTGAATTGTGTTATTTTTAAAATAAATGATATATAAAATTTATAGTATTTTACCCTTGGCCCGTTATAGTATGAAAGTAGAAACACATGAATAATTCTAGTAATAACAAAATTCACTTAAGACATTCAATTTCATATCATTGATAGATGTGCCTTGTGTGATTATTTAGCATGATCAATTGTATAACATTATATTTATTGATTAGAAGGTTTTAATCAAAAAACCATTCATTGATTATAGTACAATATATTGGAGGTTTATTTTTATACCTTGTTAGAGTACTAACTTACTCATGTAGTAACAATCCATGTTTATTATTCATGATTTTGTGTTTATTTTCCATGTCTTCTTGTATTTACAAATTTGGTTACCATGCCTTATTATAATAATTATGAAATGTTTTTTCAAAAAAAATTCAACATATACTTAAGAAGTGTTTTCCTACATATATTGATGGAATAATTCTATTTATCCATCCACATTCGACATGTTTGAGCCATGAACTGATGTTTACATTGGTTGAAACAAGCTGGTTGTGATTAAATGGGAGCCAATATGAAATGTTTACTGTTTATGGACACCTTATAAGTTGGGAAATGGAAACCTATATAATTGAACCATATTTTGTGAGATTATATATCTAGAACCATTTTATAACTTCTGAAGATGTTATCTTTTTGACCTAATATAAATTGGTTGGATATATAATGTCTTTTAACATTATTTCTTGGGAATGAAGACCAGTATGAAAAAATTCCTCAATTCACAAAAAGTCCCATGTAGGTCAGTAGGGGCCTGTTTCTTATGATATAGACTAGACTTGACCCATGTAGGCTAGTCATGGTTGTTTCTTATTATGAGATAATCCCCCTATGTGTGTATTTCAGTATTGTAATAACTGATGGGACCCTCATTGGTTTTCGTATCTGTTATACCTTAGTTCCTAACATCATTTGGGTATACTAATGTTATATATAGATGGTTATTTAAAGTGTCCAAAATAACTTATATGGATTCACATATATAAATATGGTTTAATCTTACTTATATAATACACTCTTTAATTAATAAATGTCTTTTTATATTCTTTTGAGTTTTAATTATATTACTTGTTAGTCAATTTAAATTCCAATTAAAATCCCAAGGGTATTTTCTTCTATTTATTGGAATTGAAATTTTTATTAATTAATCCAATTTTGATGGTTTAATAATAACTAAATGATATTTTATAGATTTTTTTTATGATAGAACTGGCTATGTGTGATAGAATGTAATTTAAATAATTTTTTTGAAAGGAGGTTTGATAAAACTAGCATGTGTGCCTTGTGGCATCAATTAAATAAATTTTCTAAGTATAGTTTTCCTTATAACCAGTACTTTATAATTTACAATTGAGACATTTAAACGGAATAATGATTAAATGTATATGTATGAAAATGGATAAAATGAAACCACAATATTATGTTTTTTGATTAAAATCCTATGTGTTGGTTAGCATTACCCTATTCCTTAATGAACGTTTGGGATGAGAGTGTGGACATAGCATGTGGACCCCGATTGACTATTATTAGGATCAATTGAATCTAAATGATAGGTGGTATAAAATAGTTATCTATCTAACATGACATAGATATAGGGTTAAAACTTTTTTCTATTTTTTATTAGCTAGATTGAGGTAAGTATGACCCTCAAAACCCTAAAGCCTCGACAAATTATCGTGAATAGTTTTGGGTGGGTGGTTTAATATGGGTATCTTTTTTCACAAGTAGGAATCTTAGTTTTAAAATGACACATGTGTTGGATGGGAGGTCGTATGGTATTTTGATCCTTGTTACAGGTACGATCACAAAGTAATTCTCTTGTTCAATGGGTTAGACATGAATAGGGTGTGATTGGCCACATAATAAGTCTTGTGTCCATTCATAGTTTTTATTAATGGAAGGCTTGATAAGTCATCAAATTTATTAACAACCATACAAGATAAAACCAGATTTTTCTAATCATCTGTATCATCCATCGACTATGAGGATTCATACGGATGATAAGCTTATAGAAATTATCAACGATTTGGTTTTTGGATTAATGTAATTTCTAGGATTGTATTCATTGATGGAAAGAAAACATGTTTAGTTAATGAAATAGAGATGAAAACGACATATGTTTGGTAAGAATAATGAAATTATGCTTTGATCGCTAGATATCACTGAGGTAGGGTGACCTGAGAGTTAATGAAAATCAGACTCTACCCAATGTTCGACATAGTGTTCCAAAAGTATTAGGTGTCATAAAACCACTAGTTGGGTTGGATTTCATTTATTCACGAGGATCTGGTGCATGTGGATGTGAATTAAGAGAAGTGTTATGCATATATATGATTGGGAAGTTGATCTAGAGTGATTTTAACTTGATAATTTTCCACATTTTTTATTTTACTACATGGTAAAAGTGCTTTTTCCATTTCTAATACTCATATTTAGTGGTTGATAGAGCATGTAACATGGAATGAGTTTCCTTTTTTAGTAAACTAAAACTAGGATACATCTATGGTGGTGAGTGTTTCTTTAGAAAGGCTTAACATTTCCTTCCATGTAGAGAGAGCACAACTCTGAGGGGACAATTTAGAAATGGTTGGAAGTACTTTTTAATTCATTCCAAATGGTGATTTATAAAATGTGTTGATGATAGCAAGGTATAATGATGATGGATTGATTTTTTTTGTATAGAACCATCGATGATGTCCATGATTGGGATATACTTCACTTATTATGTTGGATTGATCCATGGGTGATGTGGTTGTTAATGGAATTGTGATCGAGTAATAAAGATGCATCTTAAGGTTAAAAAAATATATTTATTAAGAAGTCAACCAGTAGTGTTTTGGATACAATTATTTCTTATAGATGGGTATGTATGGTTAGAAAAAATTTCAAGAACGTTATATTGGATATGACTTAAGTGTCTTGGTTCCTCTTAGAAATTCATGACATCCTCTTAGTGTAATCTTGACTTAGTGATGATCATGTACCCTATATTTATATCATGGATATATTGGGAGAGCCTTAGTTACACATTGATATAAAATTAAAATGACCCTCATGTTTTGATATGTAGAATCCATTGGACCTGCGCTCTAGAATCATGGTTGGTTATATAGTCTTGGTTAGTCATGAGTGATGCTTAGTTTCCAAAGTTGGAATGCCATAGACAGATTCATGGGAACCAACCATTGTTTCCTAGGATTTTTTTCCAAGTTCATTTCACTTTTAACTCTGTTGTTATTCATGATACATGAAGTATTTAGCTATGTACCGATGTACCACATTGATAAATCAGAGTATAGATAGCCTAGGATGGCCTCCATGGACTTATGTTAATGAATTTGAGGTTAACCCAAACATTAGTTGGGATCGGATGGGATGTTTTAAGACTGAAAATCAATGTTTAATATATTTCTTCTACACCCATATTATCTCCAGGACATGAAAACATAAACAGATGCTTCGATAGATACATCAATAAAAGTTGGTTATGGTATTTGGTGAGAATTATCAAATAGAATCTTGAGGTATGCTGTTTTAAAGGTATCATGGTTTTTGATTTTGAAATGTATTGGCAATCTAATCCGAGTATTTTTCAAATGTAATTGTGTTGAGGTATTTCGACATGAGGAATCCCTTTTTATTACATGAGGCTATTGGGGGACCACTTTTAAGATTCCATTGACATGAGGTTAGTGTAGTACATGTCCGGTGAGGTTTTTCTTGATCAGCCTATTCAACCTGGTTAAATGGTGTGGATTGGGGTCAATAGATAATTTTAGCTAAGGATCATACCAAGAGCACTATTTGAATTCTTAATTCATGTTGGAATATTAAATTTCCGTGCAGGATATACCATAACATGAAATTTTTCATTAAATTCTATAATCTATGGTGGGGATCACCATAAGCCTTTTGATTAAAGATATGAAGAGGTGATCATATCCCTTAGATGATATTATATGGAAATTTCTATCTCTATGATTTAGTTTTCAATTTGAGCATTGATAAGAGTTTCGATGACTTATCAACCATGTTATTAAAGCATTTTTTATAGGTGTGTTAGTTTTTATAAATGCTACACAGATTTTCCAAATAAGGCTTCATACCATACACCCCATGACTCATGGTCATGTGGCCCCCGTGACTAAATTTAAAGCCTATCTAGTGATCATGAGTGTGTTATAATATTTTTTCATACCATACAAAAAAGAAATAATTATCATATGAATTTTTAGACCTCTTAATGGAGGATAAATTCATGGGTTTGCACCATTTTCCAAACCTTGTGAATGAACCATGCATGCCCCTTTCATTTTCAATAGCACATGAACTGTTGGAACATTGTTTATCCAAATATGTGGCCACACTTTGTACCTCTCTAAAAAATGTTGAGATAACCATTTCTATCATACTATTATTTATAGTTCTTCCTTTATTTCTCTTCCCATCCATGTGAAACAACAACCCCCTCATGAGGCTCCTCCTCCACTACTCCTTTTATGGAGAGATCTTCACAATATGGCCTCCATTTCAAGTGTTTTTCATCACACCAGAAGAATATCAATGAGTATACAAATTATCATTCTTCCTCTATCGTTCTTATTCAAATTTGGAATTATCTTTGTGTGATCAACTTCCCCTTATTTTCGAGGTTGTTTGCCGCTTCATTAATATCACTTAAACCAGTTCAAATAAATGATCGTTATTGAATGAATGGACTTTACTAAGCATGAGGTAGGAGGTATAGATATTATTACCTAAATTTTTGGTCATTTATAAATTATTCCATGGTGAATCTTATTTGATCATCCATGCATGTCCATAAAAATATTAAATTGATTGTTCATAAACTAGTGGCTTAGATCATATTTCCATTATACATAGAATAAAACTAGTGGGTTTTTTCTCAAATCAACCTAAACCACTAAATGGGGTGGGTTGTTTATATTTCATAACCCATTATGCGTCCTTTTTTAATTAAAGATCCCTCATGGGGTGTTGTGTAGATACTCTTGGTCAAAATGCCTTTTTTCTAATTAATTACGTTTGAGTTAATTTAAGTGATCTCTCTTGTAAGGGAAAATAGAATTGAGTTAAATTAATTTAATATGATTTCCTTTTCAATATTTATAATAAAACCAGCATTGAAGTTTAATTTCTTCCATAATAAAATAGGGAAATATAAAGGTATAATTAGATAGATAAATGTAGATATCTGGCCTTCTTTATTGACAATTTATGACAATGGATGGTTAATAATATGTCCTTCATTATTTTTAATGAGATGCGATATGGAATACTTATGTTTATGGTTTCTTTATTATTTATTATTTAATAATATTAATGGATTGAATGAAAAAATTTACTTTTTGATAATATGAAATTAATTATATGGGAAAGGATCCTCTACGACATGAGCGATATAGATTTTGTCTTTATGTAATGTTTGGATGAGGGATAATATGGAAACCAAGATTAACTGGTTCAATATAATTATTGAAGGGACACAGTGTATGGTAATTTTCCAAGATGTTCCACACCCCCTTGGAATGAAACTATGGAAATTTTTTAGATGTACTCCATCTTAGGTTGAAAAAGGTATTATCAACTGAGCATCCTTCCAGAAGATGAGTCTGACTTGATTACAATTAGTCATTTCACAATTTATTTATTACATCTACACACTATTTTATTTTTTATTTATAGAATGGATAGAATTATTCACCATTGGTGGTGGCCTACAATTTATATCTCACTCATTTTTGGGCTTCTAGTGCATTGGGTATCCCAAATATAAATTATGTTTTCAGGTTTAATATTATTAATTTTTTCTTATTCTATGACCCTTGTATGTGGGATATTAGATGCATAGGTCTATATCAAAGAATAGGATTCTCATGAGGTGATGTGGTAGTGTTTTCATGCTCTCTGCCACATACTTTTCTATATTTTTGTTTACTTTTTAATATCAAACCTTTTTATTTTATGTAATATTTAGCAATTGTTGTATTTTTAAATTATATTATAAGAAAATGTGTTTATTTATTAAAAGTGTGTTTTTATTGTTATTTTTTATTGTTTTTCAATAATAAATTTAAGTTGTTATTTTGATTTAATTAATTCTCTATGGTATTAGTTTTCAATAATTTTAAATTCATTAATTAAATTAATTAATTCTTTATTATTTATTTTTAAATAAATAACTCAGTTTAGTTTTTGGTCTTTTGAAAATTTAACTAGTTTTAACAATTTAATTTTATTCAATTAATATGTTTATTCTTTATGTTAATGAATTCTTTAGTTTATTGGTTACATGGTTGGTTAATTTAAGAAAGTGTCATTAGTTTTTTTTAATTAAGTTTGTTTATAATTTTTAATAAATTCTTTCTTTTAAATAAAACATTATTAATTTTATGATTTAATTTTGTTATATTTGTTAAGTTTATAATGAAATTTAATTCATTAATCGATTTTTTTTAGTTTTTAATTTATTTAATCTGTTCTTTTTATTTTTCAGGTTCTCACGGTGGCACACCCAATTCCAGCCACCATCTCTCTTTCACAGTCTCACCGTTTCACTCACTGTGAGACCATGAGACACACTCACGGTGCCTCTACCTCCTGTACTGTCTCATCGTGAGGTCAGGGTGCCTCCATTCTCTGTCTCACCATTCCACGCCTCAGCTTCCATTTGGAACGGTGACTATCTCACTGGTTCCTCCATTCCCTGTCTCATTGTTACACGCCTCAGCCTCCATTTGGAACGGTGACTGTATCACCGGTTCTTCCATTCCCTATCTCACCGTGACACTCACGGTGCCTCACTCCCCATCTCACTGCATCACCCCCATCATGGTTCCTCCTTGATTCGCACCGCACCCCTCCTCTACCTCCCAACTATGAAGCAAAACAAAAAAAATCAAGAACATAAACAACATTCCAACACAATCGAACCGTAATCAAACAGAAACAACAATATCTGAACCATTCACAGCAGCAGTTCAAGCAAGGAAAACCTCAAAACCCAATGTTTTGTTCAGAATAGAGAAAATAGAGACAAAGTCAACAGATTCAAACCTCCGGGTATGAGCAATCCCATGAAACCAGTGTCATCCGAACCAGAAAACGTCATCGAAGCGTCGATCCTCGCTGTGCCCAGATTTGTTGCGCCATGGTCACCATACCTGAACCGGTCTCACCGTTCTCAGCCGCCTGACCTCCACTGCACTCCACCTGGGCCGCAAGCACTCGCCCCTACCTCAAATCCACTCCCTTCACCCGCACAGCCACCGGCTGTCCTCGCCGGACCCAACCCCAAATCACCTCTCCGAATCCCTAACCCTCATCATCCTCCTCACGCTCCATCAGCCCCAAAGTAGACCACCGCCACGCAGCCGAGTCATCTCCTTCAAGTATCATGCTTGCCCCCGCTAGAATTCTTGAGTTGAAACAACCCTAAGCCGCCTTGGCATTCATCTTCCTGCTCTCTCCCCAGTCTTCGGTCGCCCCCTACTGGATCATCCGAATCCCTAACCCTCATCCTCCTCATGCTCCATCAGCCCTGAATCAGACCACCACTGCAATCCCCCACCGCCACTGCACGCCGCAACTCGCCGCCACCCTCGGCGTGGCGTCCATCCCTTCACCCAGCTGAACTCTCCAAGCCGAGCGGCCTCACCTCCTCCATCATTTCCCTCGGCCTTGCCTCCCTTACGCCGCACGAACCCCAGCCGAAGCCTCCCCCCTTTTTTCATTTTGTTTTCATTTTTTATATATTATAATATATAATAACATTTATATAATATATAATTAATATATTAACATATATATAATATAACTATATAACTATTATAACATATAATATAACACATTATATAATATATATATATATATATCATGTACCATACTATAATAATTATAGGTATATTAATAATAATATATAATCTTATATATAATATCATTATGTCATAATAAATGATGGTATTAGATAAATATAATAATGATATTTACATATATTAGTAATAATATCAGATATTATAAAGTATATATATATATTAATAAGAATTTTTAATATCTAAGTAGAGATATAGTATAAAATATTTTTATAGTAGTTTCATTCTCTAACGCACGTGCGTTTTTTGAAGAGGGAGGGTTGTATCTTGCCACGCACGAACTATTTCGTTCAGTTAGGAGCTACTGCTCCAGTGACCAGCGCAGGAGGAAGCAACGCAGTGAAATTTACACGTGGAGGACAGGGAACAACTCAGGCGAGATTCCAGAGACTTCGAAGTGGGTCATTAGCATTCATCAAAGGTAGGAGAGTACATGAGGTTGGGGAGTAGGGAGATTGCGGAATTTCATTCCGTAGAGGCGAGCATCCATTCTTCGATCCAGATATCCCTCGATCCATCAGGGCATCGCGATTTACCTTCGATCCATCTCATCACCAAAACAGAGGCAGACAGACATTGAGCAGGAGATCAGAATCGAAGCAGTTGCTGGAGAGAGGAGCAATCTCGTGGGAGATGTTTCTTAATACATTATTTGTTTCTTTCTGTTTTACTATTTTAATGTGTAGTTAAATAGATTAGGGAAATTGGGCTATAGAAAACGGATCATCCATATATCCGTCATGTTTTATTAGTTTGATTGCTCAGTTCAATTCCATTACTCGGTTTTCTCTTCTGTTTATTCTGAGTATCTTTTTTACATTACCTAATGACTGGCGATTGTGGTAATGAACCATTTCACCATGGATCATTGACCGAAGTACTGAGAATTGGAAAAGGCCAATGCATCTTTTTTCTAGTTTAAACAGGTTTATCCAAGTATCAAGATTGAAAGAGCGAGACTCAAGGATGTTAATCGAGCTGTGTAGATCCACTGTAGTGACAACGCAGTGGATTAAAACCATTTTTTTATGCACTGAGTAATTGAATTAAACCAAGCAGAAGCGGAGAATATCTTTTTAATCAGTTCAAAGCATCCTGAGGACCCTAAAATCATTATTACTATTTGTTCTCATTTTCACACCCACTATTAGTGTTAGTTTCATTGTGTACCTACAGTTTTTGTTAGTGTTCTATTTTTTTATTGTTTTAGTTTTAATCTGGTCTAGCACAACGTAAGTCCTTCTATGTGGTTTGACGCCCTTCTTACCACAGTACTAGTAGTTTTTAGGGTTTATAAATTTTAAATTTTCACGTACTCAACGGCTATGCGGCCAAATTTTTGTGTCGTTGCCGGGGAAGGCACATGCGACTAAGTTTAAAAAAAACACAAAAAAATTTAAATAGAGAAAAAAAAATACAAAACATAAAACTGTACAAAAAAAATCTCAAGAAAAATATGTTGATGAAGCTGCATGCACACTAGAGCTTCTAAGTCAGAACTTGAAACTCCTATTCAAGATATCAATAAGCACTGTTCTGCACTTAGAAAACAAAAGCAACTTGAAATGGAGAATTTGGAAAACATTGCTGGAAATCAAAATGTCAATGGACCACATCCTTTAGTTCTTGCCCCTAAGAGACCTAAGCTTAGGGAGTTTCAAATTCCTACTATGTCAAACAATCCATCCTGCATCAAATTGTCCCTTAGTTCTAGGATCTATGAGATCAAACAAACTCATCTTTCTCAACTACCATCATTTAATGGTCTTCCAGCAGAGGACTCCTTAGAATTTATCAATGTTTTTTATGGTTCTGTTCAGAAGTTTCCTCGGTGAGATCATAGTGAGGAGGAGTTGAGGCTGAGGTTGTTTCTATTCTGTCTAAAGGGGAGGGCTAGTAATTGGTTTCAAAATTTAGATGAGGAAATCATTGAAACATGGGAAGAGGTGTGAAATGCCTTTGTATCTAAATTCTATCCGAGGAACGCCACCATTGAGGTTAGGCCGAAGATCACTGGATTTGTCCAGGATGAGGGAGAACTCTTTCATGAAGCATAGGAAAGGTTCAGAGGTCTTCTTAGACAGAGCCCCAACCATCAATTAGCTCCCCATCTGCTCATGGAGACATTCTATAATTCCCTCATCCCCTAAAATCAGAACATAGTTGATCAATCTTGTGGAGGTGATTTCTCTGATTCCACTGATGATGAGCTGAAACAATTGTTTGATAAGTTGGCTCAAAAATATCAACACAAGTGCACTAGGAAAAGAATCATCCATGGGGCTGATACAAACCCTCAAGCTGTTGTTGTTGATGATATGGTCCTTAGGGAGCAGTGCTATCACTGTGGGATGTTTGGTCACACTCAGAGATATTGCAAAAACTATGATCTCCCTGGTTCTTATGATGAGAATGCCCAATTTTTTGATTAAAGGGCTAGGAATCATAGCATCCATGCTCAACTCTCAAATCCATACCAATCTGGATATCAAGGTCATCCCGATCAATCATGGAGTGAGCAAAGGGTCACAAAGCAGCCCACTACACCAACATTCCACCCACAACCCAAACAAATTTTCCAGAATCAATATGAGGCTGAATCTTCTAATTCTCAAAGGGAGTTAAAGGGGATGATGCAACAAGTGTTGAGTGAGATCAGCTCATTTAAGAAGGAAACAGATTCTAAGATTCAAAATTTAGAACTTCAAATGAGTCAAATGGCTAAGAATCATGCAGTTAAGGAAAAGAGAATGATGCCTAGCACTTCAACCCCAGTCTAAGAGAAAACGTGATGGCAGTAACAACTAGGTCAGGGCTTAAACTTAAGTAACCAGTTAACGAACCGCCTAGGAAAGCGAAAAACAATGTTCAAGATGAAATTGAAAAATGAAAATATGGAAAATCCCAATTCTAGAAATTAGGAAAGCGAGTTTCAAACTGAACAGATTGTGCAAACCACACCTTAGAATGCTATGGAACCAAAGAAAATGAAGTGGGAATTGATTAAGAAAGAAAAGAAGAAAGTGGGGTCTAAGGAGAAGGTGAATAACCTACCTATTCGGAAACATTATGCCCCTCCCATTCCCTTCCCTGAAAGAGTGAAGCAAAGTGATGAACCCGATTACCTAGGATTTTTGAAACTGATTTAAAGCTTCACCATCAACATGCCTTTCTTAGATGCCTTGGATAAAATCCCTTTATATGTTTCATTCACAAAAAGGATTCTTAAGAACAATAATGATTGGAAGAAGTTGGATAAAATTGATCTCAATGCGGAGTGTAGTGCAATTTTCCTAAAAAATATTCCTCCCAAATTAAAGGACCCCTGTGGCTTTATCGTTTAGTGTCGAATCGGTTGAAGTGGGAAACTGAATTGTCTGCGTGACTTAGGAGTGAGTATCAATCATATAGCTTTCTCATTGTTCAAAAAGCTAGGTCTAGGGATATTCAACCAACTTCTGTTTGTCTTCAGCTTCCTGATAGGTCACTCACACACCCTTATGGGAGAGTGGATGACTTATTAGTAAGTGTAGGAAAACTCAAATTGCCTACTGATTTCCTGATCCTTGATATGGAATGTAATGAAAAGGTTCCAATCATCTTAGGCAGACCCTTCCTTGCTACCGGTGGTGCCATCATTGATGTCTCCAAAGGTAAACTCACCCTCCAAGTTGTATATGATGTGGAGGAAATTTTGGTGTTTGAAAGGCCCCGACATGAGGTTACTTGTGATGTGATATATGTGGCTGCAAATCAATGTTACAAAATTGAGGATAAATCTGAATATGGGTCTTTCCTACTTGAGGTCACAAAGATACTAATTCCCCAAACCACTGAAATTTTTTCCCTGGATACTGCTCTTTCCCCACACCCTCCTGTTGATGAACAAATTATTTCTTTGGAACCCATTCTGGAGAGTGAGTCACAACTTTGTCATGCACGGTCTCAACCTGTTTGTGAAAGTTTCCCCTATGAAGTTGATTGTCTAAGAGTTCCTGAAGCTGGAGAAATCTCTGGGTTGATCCCTGCTGAAAAACATGATGATTGCCATTATGAACAAGTTCATTTCCTTGACATCATCTTACCTGCCCAGTTTGATGTTGTGAGTAATGATTTTATACCTGAAATTGAAAGATTCACATCATTTGAGTCTTCTATGGACATTGAGAATAACCTTTTGAAAGATGAATTTGATAACTTCTTCTAGGAGATTTCTAAGTTGTCATAGTCGTGAGCTATTCTGGTACTTTCTGAGGGTTTTGTTGTTGTTTCTACTTCTATTTTTGGGTTTGAGCAAAACTCTATGTGTGGTGGAAGCTCTAGAAGTATTTTTCATTTGATCGATGATTTTCATAAGAAACTATTTAACTTTTTAAGAGATAATGAACTGGTTTTTAGAGACCCATTTGAGTTGGACAACATGAATCCTCTTAGTGATCTGGATAAATTTTGGAGAGTTCCAATTAGTGCTGAAGATGAAAATGTCTTGAGTAGTCCTTCTCTTGATTCCTTAGACAATTTTGAAGTTCACACCGTTGAAAAATCTTTCCCATTAAATTATCATGGTTAGAAATATTTAGGGGAATAAAGTATGGCTAGGGACATTAAACCTAGCGCTGCATGGTAGGAAACCCATGGTTTACTTTGTTTTCTGCTTTAAATTTTTAGTTTGAATAAATGCTCCTTGCTCAGTTGTTTGTATCACTGTTTGGTGAACAATAATGTCTACATTTCCTTATTATATGGTGCAAGTGGTCTGGTGGTCCTGATTTTCTAAGAGAATCATGTTTCAGTGGTAGCCCCATTTGGAACATTCATGGTGGAAGGAGGCTATAGTCAGAGAACACTTGATTCATGGATAACACTCCCTAACTCATACTCTGTGGTTGCTTTTTATTTGAACTTAGGATCTGGAACACTAATATCAAACTATTTCATCATGTAGGTGCTAAAATGGAGTATCCAGAGTTCATGCAAAATGTAATAAAAGGGAGACATTTGTAAATTCAAAAAGCTTCTCATTCAGGGGAGTGCTTACTTTAATTCTTTCATGTAGAGTCATCCATTTTGCATGCTATTGTGAATTAAGTGTGGGGGATTTCCCACTGGTTTTTGAAACTTGTGAACTATTTTTCCTGTATGGGTGCTTAGATGCTAGTATCTAGGGAGTTGAAAATGTATTTTGAACTAATTTGTGAAACATGCTTGCACACACTGCTTACAATTTCATCATGCTTTTGCGGCACATCATTGTTAATCATGTTACTGTTTGAAGTAAATTGATACAATATTTTGTCTACTCACAATGATTCAAGCATGAATAGTTTAGGAATAGAACTGTACATGGTTTCTGGTGAGGCTGGTGGAGTTGGTCTTTTCTATTTTTCTTTTGTTTTTGTTTTTATTTTCTTTCACTTTTTGTGTGGCAAAGTAAATTTTGAACTTCATTAGTACCCCCTCCATATACCTTTTCAACTGAAATGTCTATCTGTTTGGAACATAAACTGTCTCCCACCATGAGATTCAACATTGGGGACAATGTTGGGTTTTAAGTGTGGGGGAGAGGGGTCATTCTAGTGTCATGTTGAATTCCCCATTCTTGAATCAGAGGTTGTGGTTGTTTAAAAAAATGTTCAAATTTTTTTCAAAAAAATGGTTCAAGATTCCTATAAAGTTTTTCAATTCATTCATCACATGATGTTCATTGGAGGTTCAATGGCATTTAAATTATGTCTGGTTTAGTGGATAACTGTTTGCTGGATGTGAGAGTGGCACTGAGTCAGAAACTATTAAGTATGATTTGATTGCTGAGTGAAATTTTTCACTATCTCTATGGATCTGTTTGTTTAGGAACTAAGGATGAGGGTATGACAGGATAGGTTTTTTTGGAGTGATGATCATGGATTGGAGTAACTGGAAGTTCTCACTGGAACCTAGGGGGCTCACATTCATTAAAAAAATTATATTCAATCACTTTAGGAAGTCAATTCGAATGATTATTAATTAAGTCTTTTGTAACTAGAGTAAAATGGGCAAATGGGATCCCACGGTGAGTATCTGAGACAAGGTGCATTGGGTGCGTTTCTGTGAATAAATAAATCCATTTTCAATCTTAATAAGTGTTATGCACAGTGCTCTGCACATGGAATATGGCTGGGAAAAAGTAAAATAATGTGCCCTTGTCAAAAATGAACTCATTAAGGTGAGGGGAATTTTGAACCCAGATGAAGAAGGGAGCAATTGACTTGGTAAATATTCATTTGAGTTGAATCAATAAAGTGATCAATTTAATGGAATTTAATTTCTGGAAACTGGAGGAAGGTAAGAATGAAAGGTGCCCTTAGTTACGTTTTGAGTTCCACTTCTTCTAACCTGTCAACACTCCTTGAATTAGAACTTGAACTGGAAGGTGAAGTAGGATGGTTAATGATTACACATAGGAGGCATGACATGCTTGACAGTGTATGAATTTGTGATGCTCTTGACTTCCAATAAGTATTTGAAGCTATGAAGAATATCATTTATGAATACCTTTGAAAACGCCTGACCGGTTGTTTCTGTTGATCCTTTTTGTATTAAAGATTAGTCATGCACATTGTTTTGAACTAAACTTCACAAATCATATTTCTGTTTTAATGTCAAATTCATGTACATGTTTGCGGACAAACAAAGTTTTAAGTGTGGGGGAGTTTGATGTGGCAGTGTTTTCATGCTCTCTTCCACATACTTTTCTATATTTTTGTTTACTTTTTAATATCAAACCTTTTTATTTTAAGTAATATTTAGCAATTGTTGTATTTTGTAAATTATATTATAAGAAAATGTGTTTATTTATTAAAAGTATGTTCTTATTGTTATTTATTTTTTATTGTTTTTCAATAATAAAATTAAGTTGTTATTTTGATTTAATTAATTCTCTATGGTATTAGTTTCCAATAATTTTTAATTCATTAATTAAATTAATTACTTCTTTATTCTTTAATTTGTAAATAAATAACTCAGTTTAGTTTTTGGTCTTTTGATAATTTAACTAGTTTTAACAATTTAATTGTATTCAATTAATACGTTTATTCTTTATGTTAATGAATTTTTTAGTTTATTGGTTACTTGGATGGTTAATTTAAGCAAGTGTCATTAGTTTGTTTTAAATTAAGTTTGTTTATAATTTTTAATAAATTCTTTCTTTTAAATAAAACACAATTAATTTTATGATTTAATTTGGATATATTTATTATGTTTTTAATGAAATTTAATTCGTTAATTGATTTTTTTACTTTTTAATTTATTTAATCTGTTCTTTTTATTTTGCAGTTACTCAGGGTGGCACACCCAATTCCAGCCACCGTCTCCCTTTCATTGTCTCACCGTTTCACTCACTGTGAGACCCTAAGACACACTCATGGTGCCTCTGCCTCCTGCACTGTCTCACCATGAGGTCACAGTGCCTCCATTCCTTGTCTCGCCGTTCCACGGCTCAGCCTCCATTTGGAACAGTGACTGTCTTACCGGTTCCTCCATTCCCCGTCTCACCGTTCCACGCCTCAGCCTCCATTTGGAACGGTGACTGTATCACCGGTTCCTCCATTCCCAGTCTCATTGTGACACTCACGGTGCCTCACTCCCCATCTCACTGCATCACCCCCATCATGGTGCCTCCTTGATTCGCACCGCACCCCTCCTCTGCCTCCCAACTCATGAAGCAAATCAAACAAATTCAATCACAAAAACAACATTCCAACACAATCGAACCGTAATCAAACAGCAACAACAATATCTGAACCATTCACAACAGCAGTTCAAGCAAGGAAAACCTCAAAACCCAATGTTTCGTTCAGAATCGAGAAAACACAGAAAAAGTCTACAGATTCAAACCTTCGGGTCTGAGCAATCCCATGAAGCTGGTGTCATCTGAACCTGAAGCCACCATCGAAGCGTCGATCCTCGCTGAGTCCGGATTTTTTGCGCCGCGGTTAGCATACCCGCACCGGTCTCACCCTTCTCAGCCGCCTGACCTCCGCCACACTCCACCTGCGCCGCAAGCGCTCGCCCCTGCCTCAAATCCACTCCCTTCTTCCGCACAGCCGCCGGCTGACCTCGCTGGAACCAACCCCAAATCACCTCTCTGAATCCCTAACCTTCATCATCCTCCTCTCGCTCCATCAGCCCCAAAGTAGACCACCGCCACGCAGCCGAGTCTTCTCCTTCAAGTATCATGCTTGCCCCCGCTGGAATTCCTGAGTTGAAACAACCCTAAGCCGCCTTGGCTTTCATCTTCCCGCTCTCTCCCCTATCCGCCGTCGCCCCCTACTAGAGCATCTGAATCCCTAACATCCATCCTCCTCCTCACGCTCCATCAGCCCCGAATCAGACCACCGCCGCGAGCCCCCACCGCCACTGCGCGCCACAACTCGCCTCCACCCTCTGTGCGATGTCCATCCCTTCTCCCGGCCAAACTCTCCAAGCCGAGCGGCCTCACCTCCGCCATCAATTCCCTCGGCCCCACCTCCCTTGCGCCGCACGAACCCCAGCCGAAGCCTCCCCACCTTTTTTCATTTTGTTTTCATTTTTTTATATATTATAATATACAATAACATTTATATAATTTATAATTAATATATTAACATATATATAATATAACTATTATAACATATAATATAACACATTATATAATATATATATCATATACCATACTATAATAATTATAGGTATATTAATAATAATATATAATCTTATATCTAATATCATTATGTCATAATAATTTATGGTATTAGATAAATATAATAATGATATTTACATATATTAGTAATAATATTAGATATTATAAAGTATATATATATTAATAAGAATTTTTAATATCTAAGTAGTGATATAATATAATGTATTTTTTATAGTTGTTTCATTCTCTAACGCACATGCGTTTTTTGCAGAGGGAGGGTTACAGCTTGCCGCGCACGCACCATTTCGTTCTGTTAGGAGATATTACTCTAGTGACCAGTGCGGAAGGAAGCAATGCAGTGAAATCAACACGTGGAGGTAAGGGAACAACTCGGGCGAGATTCCAGAGACTTCGAAGGGGTCATTAGCATTCATCACAGGCAGGAGAGTACAGGAGGTCGGAGAGTAGAGAGATTGCAGAATTTCATTCCGTAGAGGCGAGCATCCATTTTTTGATCCAAATATCCCTCTATCCATCAGGGCATCGCGATTTACCTTCGATCCATCTCATCACTAAAATAGAGGCAGATAGACATTGAACAGGAGATCAGAATCGATGTAGTTGCTGGAGAGAGGCGCAATCTCACGGGAGATGATTCTTAATACATTATCTTTTTCTTTCTGTTTTACAATTTTAATGTGTAGTTAAATAGATTAGGGGAATCGGGCTGTAGAGAACTGATTATCCATATATCCGTCATGTTTTATTTGTTTGATTGCTCGGTGCGATTCCATTGCTCGGTTTTCACTTCTGTTTATTCTGAGTATCTTTTTACATTACCTAATGACCGACGGGTGTGGAAATGAACCATTTCACCATGGATCATTAACCGAAGTACTGAGAATTGGAAAAGGTCAATGCATCTTTTCTCCAGTTTAAACATGTTTATCCAAGGGTCAAGATCGAAAGATTAAGACTCAAGGAAGTTAATCGAGCTGTGTAGATCCACTTTAGTGACAACGCAGTGGATTAACACCATTTTTTTTATGCACTGTGTAATTGAATTAAACAAAGCAGTAGCGGAGAATATCTTTTTAATCAGTTCAAAGCAGCCTGAGGACTCTAAAATCATTATTAATGTTTGTTCTCATTTTCACACCCACTATTAGTGTTTGTTTCACTGTGTACCTATAGTTTTTGTGAGTGTTCTATTTTTTTTTATTGTTTTAGTTTTAATCTGGTCTAGCACAACGTAAGACCTTCTCTGTGGTTCGACACCCTTCTTACCACAGTTCTAGTAGTTTGTAGGGTTTATAAATTTTAAATTTGCGCGTACTCAATGACTGCATGGCCATGAGGATAGCCCTTGGGGACTCTGAAATTATTTATGGACTATCTATTTATTACCAGTTTATGTGTGTTCTTCTTTTATATTATTGTCATATGGACATTCAGTGATATATATTTGGCACCAGGAATTTCAAATTGTTTTTTATTATTCATTATATTCTCATTTATTCATTTATTCATTTATTCATTTATTTTTGTTCTATTTTTTCCATATTATGATATAAAATTTTGATAATCTGACCACGAGGATATAGTTCCTCCACTACACCATCATCAAACCCTTTGCACTACTTGTTAGCCTCTAGCGCAATGGGAGGCACACTTGAGATCATGTGAGTGACTGGATCAGTGAACCATTTTAGTGTCTCCAATGTTACAACATTATAATATATTTTAAACCATATTTTGTAACCCTATATCTTTATTCTACTCAATTTTAATATTCCCATGGGTCTATATTTGAATACTAAATCGAGAAAGAAAAGAATTCCCCGCATCAATAAATATTTATGGAAACATCCTTTACAAATATAGAACTATTTGATCTTTTGTGATTATTGTCAATGATAATCCTACATGATAATTTCAATCCATAATGTCTTGCATCTTTTCCGCTATCCTAGGGTGGTAATGTATATAACAGGCATAATCATTAATCAACTACAACCATCATCTTATATATATATTCATAACTTTCATAGTGAATGCATATTTTAACCTTTTGTGATCATTATATATATCACACCATTCTCTATAAATATAAAATTTTTATAACTTTAATGAAAAAATTACTATATATAACTCCAAATATGGTGTTGTTTTATTTTTCACATGAACCATAAATTTTCATGAGGTGTAATCCATGATTATATCAATATGCATGAGGATTCATCTTGATCCCTTTATTGATGCATTAGTAAAGATCACAAACCCTTCTCCTTTGAAGGTTAGTGTATGCATGGGTGCATTGACTAAACATTTTTTCAGTTCCTTGATATTTTTCTCTCATTCAACTGTCCAAAGGATCATTGATCCCTCATGATTTAACTTAGAGAGTAGATTATACATCCATCACAAATTCTCCAAAACACATTAATAATATATAACCAAACAAAGAAATATAAAAGTCATTATCTCTATGGTTGGTATTGTCCAACATTCAATAATTCAATTCTTTGATAGATCCACATACATACCATATCTTGTGATTATATGACACCAAAGTGAGACTTTTTGTCACCAAAATCAAAACTTGTAAATTTTTCTTATAGACTTTCCTTCCCTAGGGTCTTCAATACAATCAACAAGTGATATTCATTCTCTTCCTTAGTCTTGGAATATATAGTAATACCATTTATAAATAATACCAAAAAATAATCAATGTAATCTATGAAGACATTGTTCATTAAATATATGAAGATATAATGAGCATTGGGAAGTTAAAATGACATTATTATAAATTCATAATGACAATACGTCATACTATATGATGTCTTGGTTATATTAACCTTCATACAACAGTTGATGATATCTAGATCAAAGATCAATCTTATAAATATATTTTTCTTCACATCATTTGTCTAATAGATAATCAATATCATTTAAAGGATACTTTTTATTAATATTGAGTTTTCTATGTTCCCTATAATAAATTTAGAGTCACATTGATCCATCATTTTTAATAATAAAAAGAACTGGTGTACCTCTTGATGACACACTTGAAAAAATAAATCCATTATCAAGATTAATGAGGAGTTTGTTAATTAATTATAAGAATTAAATTGGTATATTATATATAGAGTTTTTGAAATAGCTTCATCACAAGGTATTAGTTCCAATGAAAAATAAACATGAAAATTGGGGGGGATTACCTGGTAACTACTTTAGGAAGATATCCAGAAACACAAATCTAATAGGAAAATATCTAACGTTATGTTTCACATAAAACATCTATGAAAAATATCTATCATGAATAGGTAGTAATACCCATTCTATGGATGCAATTTTGATTTGGATTTTATGTTCATCCCCACACTGATATAGTATCAAAGGCTGATTTAAAATATTGCAAGTAACTTCCCAAAGCCATGAATCTATTTTTAAGGGACGCAATCTATTTCTCAGCTACCATGTGGATTAGTAGTTCGAGTAAAATATATTGGTTTATTTTATATTATATAATCCATAATTGTTGAATTATTATGTGTAACTATAGGTCTCTACATATGTGATATGTTATTCATTATATCATTAGTTAGGTACCATAATATGGACATTATTTTCTCAATTCCAACACCATATGTATTTTCTTTCTCTAAAGAGAAATCTATACGTTGATTATTGGTTTTGATTCCCTTTATTCTATTAGATTCCATCACAAAATAATTGAATACACCAAGTTAGTTTGTAGTTATCATCAATATAAATCCATAAAATAAAAATCCCTATAATGGTAAAAGATCCCAAACACTATATTGTATTGTTATAATTCTCGTTTCAGATATGTTAATTTAAAATGCAGTTCCCATAGATTCTATTAAACTTCCAAGATTACAAAAATATAGAATCCCCAATACTAGTAACCAAGATCTAGTTTCAACTTAATTATATTTTTATAAGATAAAAGGGATCACATCACCAAGTATTGATCTGTTTAATACTATTGAGGTATTAGATACATATATGAATCCAATAATAAATTGAAAATATAATATCATAGAATAACTAGTTTTAACTCATCCCTGATCTTATTCATAATATTCTTATTTTTATCATTGGGAAGTGGATAAAATATGGTTCAATTCAAACACTCAATAAGGGTTACATATAGTGGAATCTATAAGGATTAAATAAGGAATAATCAATATGTAAAGTCACATAAATGAAAACACATTGGATTCTATCAATAACTCATGTACAAAAAGAATCAATATAAAATATCAATGTGGAAGTCTCAATGATAAAAAAAATTAAATATCAAGGAATATTTTTTTATTATATGATGTCATATCGTCATAGATCATGATATCATTACCAATAATTCCTTACACCAACACAATACATCTGATGGCTATGTATACCTTAAAAATATATTTAATTTGGCTAGTGAAATGGTTTGTCTCATGAGACCTATTGGTTAATTGTGGGGTTTTAAAATTTTGGGCCACAACGATCATTGCATGACCAATGCATTTCTCATTTTCTAAAAGATCAATTGAATTAATATACAATATTCTTTATCAAAAAATATTCATATTGTTTAAAGGATATAGAATATTAAAATTTCCCAGGCCAATCAAATAAATTTCATTGTTAAAACCTCATGTAGAAATGGTATATAGTTTATACAATAATCATATACATGATACATATAATATTTTTTTATGATAAATTAAATGTCTAATGAAATATATTACCATGAAAGTTAATGTTTCAAGAGAATTTTAATCACCAAAAAAATAATTTGCGATAATGGATTACAAAAAAAAATTTATTAAAAATATAGGTTTATAAAGAATTCATATCATTTAGTGATTAAAGTTAAATGGAATAAAAACATTAAAATAAGTTTTCTTTATTAATTTTTACTTATATGTGCATTTAAACATTGTATAAGAAGCTAAATATCATAAAAAATTTATTGTGATGGGAATGTATCTTAATTCCATATTCGTTAAAAAGAAACTTTTCTTTTGAATTTTTTAAATGAAAGTAAAAAAATTATCCTTCTAGGAAACAATATAAATACTCCCTTTAAAACTATGTAAATATTACATGATTAAATAATATTTCCTTACTAAATTATTTTATTAAATAAAAATGAATTTTTCAAAATATCTTTAAATAATTAAGACATGGAAGAAAAATATAAGTGATCAAATAGAGAAATAAGATCGAATTTTCTATTAAATATTTTGTTAATTGATTCAGCTACCAAAGCAGGGAAAATTTAGAATGAAAATAGAAAATCTTTAAATATCCAAGGGATAATGAAAATTGTTTATTTTATGAAGTATATATGGATTATAATATCCCATTAATGAAATAAATGGAAACCCCAAAAATGAGATTATAAAATTAATTTGTAACTCTTTGGTAATTTGTAAATTGAAATCCATTGAAACTTTAAACATAAATTTAAATAGTAATCATCATAAATAAATATATATTTCTGTAAAATACATCAATGGGGTAGAACATACACCACTTTAATGTAAATAGTTTCATAATACTATATATATCTCAATGTAGTAGATATTGGGATGAAGTCCCTTACACAGATCATATCATTGGGGTGTGAATTAATCAATGATGTGATTATTTATAAAAAATGTAAATAAAAAATGTTTGAAACACAACATAATAAAAAAATGCAATTTCACTCATAATAATGTAATAACATAGTAAATTAAGTAATTGTATAACCCAGTGAATGGAAATTGAGTTAGTAAACCCCATACTTGATGTTTAAAATGTCTCATAGGTTATTATAAACAAATGTATAATAAAATTAGATTTATAATACTTACATAAAAACCATACACATATCTATAATATCATATATGATCTACTTATAACATATTATCATTCTTTTTCCAAAAAATATTAATTATTGTTGTTGTGTTGTTTGTTACCTTCTTTTCTTTTCATGTATGTTTGGATTCAGGAGTTATGGTCCTTGTGAATTGGTCATGGTTATTTCATATAAATAATGTTAATAATGATATGAATATTTTAAATATTCATTATATACATATTTAAAATATTCTATGAGAAACATAACTAAAAAATAAATCACACTGCTTCCCAGAGATGGTAGGACACACGTACACACGAGCGATGTAATCATTATTTAACTGGTGGAAAGGTCAGGACGTAGATATAATATTATACTTGTAGACATATAGTTATTTCATAATTATAATATATAATCATTATTTGTATCATTGTGAAAAGCCATGAGAGGTAGTAATGTTAAAAAAATTGCATCAATTCGTTGGGCATTTGTCCTCAATACCCACAAGTGGTGGTTTTGTTTCCCATTTGATAAAGAATGAGATATAAAATGTCATTACATAAATATATTAATAGATAAATATATGATATATTTTAATTTTATTAATTTTTTATTTTTTGAATTTAATTGATGGTGGTAAAAGAAGAATAAAAATGAAATTTCTCAGTAAGATGATTACCACTTACTTGAAAGAAACTCTTTAGATATCCTATTAAGGGATATATGGCTTGTATTTATGGAATAAAATCACCTCTAGAAAAAAAATATTTAATTTTTGAATATGAATTTTATAGGTTTGATCATTCTCTATAGAACTAGGTGTTGTATAGAGGAATTTAGTGGAGCATTTTTTAGTGAATGAAATGACACATATAGAATTAATATAAATATTTATATATAATAAATTATTTTTCATGTGAATGTGGAACCATGCGGCTAGAACGTCAGTTCAAATATGGGATATGGTTAAAATATTTTAAACTAATAAATATTTTATTGTATTATTTTATATTTTAATATTTATCTTTTTGTTTAACATCTTCATTAAACAATTTTCACCTTGACCCAAATAATGATATTTTTCAATATTAATGGTTTATAATTTTAATTGATAGGAATTTTTTTATCATAAATTAAAATGGTATGAAATTTTAGAAAATTTATAATTCTACCTTTATACATTCCTCATTTTTATGATTTTTGAATAATCTAACAAAATTCCATTTTTCATAATATATCTTTAATTTCATTTTCAAACTATTCATTTAATTTGTCATTAAATTCATAAATAATGACACATAATTATTATATAATGCTTTGAAACATAAATAATTAATTATTAATAACTCTAAAATCATTTTTTAACCACAACTCAACCAATTACTTTACTATTAATCTTTCTAAATTTATTTAAATAGATTTTCCCATTTCTTGGACAAGTACTGCCTCAACGTTGTGTAATATTCAAAGATAATTATACCATCAATAAAAAATATAAAAAATACATAATATAAATATATTAATTATGTTAAAAAACTTTTCTATTTATTATAAAATATTCTTATCCATATATGAACAAATAAGTTAAATTTAATTAAAGATAGTGACATTTTGTATTTATCCACTTCTTAAAATACTATAAATTACATTTTCAAGGAAAAATGATACCAAATTTATATATATATAAATAATGGATGATAAATATTGAAATTATATCATCCAATAGTAATATTTTAATAGTTAGGTAAAATTTTAAAACATTTTCACATTATTTCTAATCTTAATTAACCAATTAACCCTTACTGAGGTGATAAATATTAAAATGGTTCATATTCAGAGTCCCTAAAAATAAATGGGATCTAATCTAAAAATTATAACATATTAATTCCATATATGGAATTTATTTTATAAATTTTAATTCCAATAATTTTTGTAAATTAATTTAAAAATAAACCTAAAATTTTTGTTAAAAAACGGGTTTCTAGACAAATGAGTTTTTACGACAAAAAATTGAATATATCAAAATAATGTAAAATTTTGATACAAATGGAATAAATTAGACTATATGATATATATATATAACCCAAAAAAAATAGAATTGTACTTTTATGTTACATGATATAATAAAAATAAATGATTGTTTTACAAAAATCGGTATTTTTCCCTAGTCCCTAAAAAATCAAACTTTTTAGAAAAAACCAATAATTAAATATGAAATAATATTGAAATGTTGATTTAAAAAATTTACATCATTTTTATGAAAATAAATCTTTAATATTGGAAGATGTTAATAATAATAATTGTGCAGAAATAACAATAAAAACATTTTTTAATAGAACATATTGTTATAACATAAAATGAAATTACTCAAAACTGATCACTTATTTACTAAGTGTTAATATATAAATTTAAAATTAAATAAAATATTTTTTTTTCAATAAATTTATAAATGTGATCCCTACCCATAAATATAATTGTCAGGCTGTGACTATTATATAATAATATTTCAATAGTTTGTCACGGTTCTTTTAAACATGTTGTTTTGTGAAAGGAAAACAGTCAAAGAAATAGTATTTATTTAATGAAAAATGTATAATAAAATCTAGAGGTGTTACATTAGATTAAAAAATTTGAGATTTTATAGGGTATCCACAAATCTATCATTATTTACAGTGGATTGTATTATGATTATCTCTCCTTACACATACATAGATCGATGTACAAAAAGCCATTTTATTTTGCATCCCTTATGCAGATGGTTTACCTAAATAAGTTACGTAAGGGTATCAAAGAGAATAGAATTTTTCATATATGTTGTTTAGGTTTTTATAATATCGCATAATGGTTATTGGATTATGGGTAATTATTATAAAATTTTTTAGAGGGTTATGTAAAGGTAACTAACCAGTTACCCTTATGCGAGAGGATATGTAATCATAGTGAAAATTTTCATAAGGCTAAATAACTGTAGTACACCTAAGAAGTGGTAACATGATTCCTAGAATAGGTAAGAAATGATGTACACTTATATAGTGCCTACTTCGTAAATGTCATACCATTACATGAGTTGGGTACGTAGTCTTATTAACCTTACATAATACTTTATTTTTTATATTTCTTAATTGAAAATTGGTGCCTAACTTTTCACAAGTGATTCTAGATTCCTAAATAAGGGCTGAAATAATTATTTTTATGTAGGAATACACATATTCACAAGGGTAATCATAATTGTTTGAAAAATTCTTTTAATTTTTTTTTGTTGTTGAAATTATTTTAATGGTTTATAAAATGATTATAAATAATTATAAATAGTATTTTTTATATTTAAAATTATAAATGAATTATAAATTTTTTAATTACTTTTTCTATATTTATTTAAATTTTTATTAATCATTTTTTCCAAAAACATTAAATATTAATATATAAAATAATTTTTTACAAATTTTTTAGAAATTCATATTATATAGAAATAAAATTCCTTATTTGGAAGATATAAAAAATAATTTATACAGGGTTATAAGTTATGAAATAAGGAAATAATTAAAATGAATAAATTGAGAATATAATTTCGTATAATTTAGAATTTTGAATTGATCAATATGAAATGGGGCCTTATTTGAATATTATTTAACTCATATAATTTTTTTAATGATATACATGATCATTATTTTAATAAATAAATAATTATATGATATTTTATTTTGTAAATTTTTTACATATTTTTAATTGAATTATAAATTTTTTATAATTCATAAAACACCATATATTTTAAATAAAAAATCCATATAATGGTAAATATGAATGATTTCATATTGGAATGAAAATAAAGTCAGTATATTCAAAATATTGAAATGAATATAATTTTTTATATCCCAAAATATTTAATTTCATTATTGTTAAAGATGTAATTATACAATATTTTGATTTATATTTTATTTAAAAATTATTCATGAATGGTTATATCATGTTTAAGTATTTTAATTGTTCATTTAAATGTTTTTCCTTGTTTTATTCATGATTAGTAAATTGTTTAGAAAATTATAATATTGTGTATGGTCTAGTTTAATTGTTAAATTATTTCTAGATAGTGATTTTCATTACATTCTAGGAATGAATCTTTAATGAATTTATCTTTTCAACTATATTGACCTCAATTTTCAATTAATGTTATCCCCATTAATTTATTTTCTTGAATATTTTTTTTAATATTAGGTGTTAGAGTTACTAGGAATTGGATTATCTCCTGGTTAATGTATCCCTACGTAGTGTGACTTAGAGTTGGACTACATACCTACCTAGATGTTTTTTCCTTCTCGAGGTTAGTGAAAGAGGTTGGATTTCTATCACTTTAGGCTTAATCATTTTGAGATTTTAAATATAATATAACTCTATGAATTCAGATGATGTTTTCATGTAAATTATTCTCAATATTCATCTGGATATATATGGAAACATTTCACTTATACTTTTTGGTAAGTAAGACAAACTTGTTTGTTGTGTAAAGAGATACACAAAAATATAATTTCAAAATGTTGATTACGTGTAGATAATATAATCATGATGTAAACAAATATATGAATTCATACATAAAAGGGAATTAAATGATATAAGATGGTGAGATTAAAACCCCCTTTAATAACTAAGTGTGATATCCCATCAAAATTTGTACTTTTCAAGACCTCGATCATTTAACCAGGTAGTTTCATGCCATGATGGGGTGCCTCTAGATTATCTTATTTAAGTAAATAATGTAATTGGAATTAGTAGATCACTGAGGGGTAGTATAATGTCATATTGGGGTTCCCCAGTACATTCTTATGATTATCTCATTTTAACACTTTCTTTGCGTTACACTATAGGGGAAAACCCAAGGGTTGGGATACTAGAGGAATAGAGTCAGGTTTATCCCTATTAGTTATTGAAAAAAGGGTTGTATGCCCAAATATCCATGAAACATATAAGATATGATAGATATTATTCCCTACTAAAATAACTAAGTTCAACACCACAAAATTCAAAAATAGGGACTTTTTATTTGATAGTGTGTATCACACGCATCACCAAGCTTGTAAGGGAATATAATACCCCAAGTATTTAGATTATATTTTATATTTTAAATAAATTAAAACTATGATATATCTTTCATTTCATGTGATACTTAGTTATAATGTGTTGCACACAATAAGAAGTTTCTTCAATGGCTTCTGTTGCATACAAGACTGATTTTTACAGAACAACAATATATTATTAAAATATTATTAGTTAATTTAATAAGATTGAATGAAGCTGTTAAATATGTAGTTATGAAAATGTTCATCTATCTGATGGAAATATATGGTTCACAAAAATATAAAATGAATTCATTGGTTACAAATTAATTAGAAATGAATATAAGAACAAATATAATGTTAAGTGAATATTTTTTATAGAAAAATATTTTTTCTCATTAATCTATATTATTTTAATAAATTATACTAATTGTAATTGATGAGTGATATTAATTTAATATATATATATATATATATATTATATTCCACCATATATTGTTTATATTCATTTAATATATTTGATAGGCATATGATAAGAACAATCCTAATATTAAACATAAAAACCTACATTTTTATAAAGAAAACATTAGTGTCTTTTAATGGAGAACAAATTTTAAATGTAAAAATTAAATTTTTAATAAATTTTATATTTCAAATTTAACTTATTCTTTTAAATAGGAAAATTAAAATTTTCCTATAGTGATTTTTTAGTATTTTTCTGTGATTTTTTATTTTTTGATGAATAATGAAAATACGGAATTTTAGTTCAAAACTGCATTTACATATAATTTATTTATAGCGATAAAATATATTTTAAATTATGTTAAATGTAAAATTATATGAAAAATAAATAAAATTATCAAATTTAGTTCACTTGAATCAATTCCACTTTTATATTGAATATAAAAACATAGCATACATTTGTATGTTTTTACATTAAAAACCTGCATTGCCATCTCGTATGTTGGATTGATATTGAATTATTTTATGCCACTTATATGATTGGATTTTAATAATCCTGATTCTATATTTGGAATAATAATAATTTCTAATTTATAATTAGTTAAAATTAGTTTTTGAAAAAAATATTAGTGAACGTGATCATAATGAATTACAATGATTAATAGAAAAAAATTAGCATAACGAATGACTAATCATTAAACGTAAGGACTAAAATGACCTACAAAATGGATCAAAAGTCATTTTTAGGGAATATTTTATCCCTATAATCCCTATTATATAATTTTTACCATTATTTTAGTAACTTTACATATAAATAACATGGGCGCAATTCCATTTCAAAAAGTTTAAAAGTGTATCACATTTTCACCACTATAAAAGGCACTCAACCATGCAACTTCCTCAAAACTATCAAGAAAATTTATATCAACCAATATCATCTCGTAAAATTCCTCAACATTCATACCCTAATCTTAGAAGCATTACCTTGGGAAAAAAATCCATCCACGGATTCCATTTGGAGCAATCCAAAAAGAGTTACCAGAATAAGAGGTAACATCCTTCCACAAACCCTTTAGTTTTATTTTCATTCTCTTATTGGATATCAATATGAGTTTTTTTATATTTGGATTGTAAAAATGTAATTTATATGACTTAATGACATGATGAGGGAAAATTAAAATTTGGAAATAATATTTTAAATTGAATTAAACAAAAAAAAAATCAAAAACCCTCTTTATGTAGAAAAAAAGTTTGATTCAGGCTTGTTAATCATTTGTATTACCAAAGTGTCATAATCACTAATGATTTCAATATAATAATAATAATGAAAAATAGTCATATAATATTCTATTAAATTAGATTAAACATATCTTATATAGATTATACCTGAAAATATCATTATGTCTCATATTCAAAGTAGACTCGATTAATAAAACATATTAGTTTATCATATTTTGTGTTATTATAAATAAAATAGATCATACAAGAACATAAGAATAAGATAATTTTATCAAAAAAAATCAATATAAAAAATTTATGAATGAATTAGAGATAATGAAAGGGAATATATCTCTTTTAACCTTAATATTAAGGTATCCAAAAAACATGGATAATGTTATCCATTGTTTTATACATACAAGAAAGTCGTTCCTTCCTCACCATGAAAATCCCAAGATACGATGATTGATATTTATGTCTTAAAATCCATAAAATATCTCGATCTGATGGATCATTTTTTTCATTCTATCCCTATAATCCTCTAATCAATATGATGATCAAATTTCCCCCTTTCTATCCCCGTAAGCCCTAGATTATAATCAAAGATCGAATGCCCAAGACAGTTACCAAAGGATTCTTATGGATAATACCTGAAATGTTTTTCAATTGAAATAATATCCCTAATGAAATAAAATACAATAATATTAGGCTATTAATGATTTTCAAAATTAGAAAAAATGAGAGCAAAAGTGTAATCAATAGCTTCAATCTCTTAAAATTGTCAGCGACTAATAGGAAACTTTCCCTACCATTATATATCCTACAAAGATCATATTTTATCAAAGTATATCACAAAAAATTGGAAACCTGGCACATCAGTGGATCTATTTTAACTGATTTCCTAAATTCATATTGATTTACCCTTTTATAGTGTAAATTATGTTCCTGACACTAAGAATCCGTTTTCCTTATTAAGAATTTAAACTAAGATAATCTAATAGACTTCCTTAAAAATGATATTTTGATGATCTTTATAAGAATGACAATGATGTTTATCAGTACTGATATTGGTTTGATTATAAATAATTTTATTGTATAAAAGATAAGATCAAAATACTTATATCGGATTTGATAATAGTGAATCTATTTTTTATCATATCCATACCCACAAAGATAATCGTAATGAAGAATGTGAGTAAAAATTCAAGAATAAGATAGTATTAATTCTATGCGTGGTAAATGATTATATTTTCTACAAAAACATTCTAAAACTCTTTAGACATAAAAATTTAGTAATGTATATATAAATTAAATGTTTGTGTTTACAGAAAAAATTGTATAGAAATGTTAGAAGTAAAAATTATAGCACAAAAGTATTCCCCTTTTTAGAATGAACAAAACATAGAACATAAATGGAATATAACATTAAAAATATACATACATTGACATTAACAAACATTGTTTTCTAAAATAAAACATGATTCTAAACTCCATCAAAGTTTGAATGAATTCTTGATATGATGGAGAGAATGGTGGATCTGATAAAATCCATTTAATGTATTATCTCTCCCAAAGAAAAAAAATTCTCCCCCGTTATAGATTGTCTCCCCATTATAATAAAAAATCTCCTTTTTTAGAAATATCTCCACCTTTAGAACTTTGAAAATTATTTGGGGAATAGTTTATAATTTCCAAAAAGGTTAGTGAATAGAGAATTGTATGAAAAAATAAGAGGAAATAACTACTTATCAATAAAAAATACGTAAGAATATTCAACCAGTCGTTTTGATAAAACATTCAAATAGTGAAAATTGGATAGATGAGTAAATTATTAATGAATATAAATTTCAAATTCTTAACAAAACATATATTACAATAAGTGTTCAAAAATAATTATTATATCTTCATAAGGGGGTTTACGTTCAATTTATCTTCAAGAATTTGATGAGATATTTCTTCATCTAAACCACTTGTTGTTTAAGACTGTGATTCTCAACATTGAGTTTCATTACATTCTCAACAACATCCATGTTTTGATCTTTCATAATGTCAAAATCATCTTCATAAAGAGACACCATTTACATTTCAAACATCATGTATCAGGATTTGATTTGAGTGAATCAATATATTTAATCCTATCATTTGTCTGGAATTTAACTCTTCAAAAACCCATACCCTTTCAGTTATATCCTTGGGTAATTGATTAGAATATTAAGATAATTTAACCATTAACTTCACTATTTATTGAATCTGACCATCATGGCACTGAACATCAGAATCAACATCATTACACAAATTCAGTATTGAATTTCCATACCTTATATGTGAAATTGAACATTCTTTTAATGTTTTTGAATTAGCTTAAATAAGAATTACTGATTCTATCATCATTTTGAAGGGATCTGATTTATGGGATAAAATATCCTAAAGAAATTGACCTCTTTCGTCCAACCATTTATTGTAAGGATTAATACCTTCCAATATTTTCAAAGACAGAATAATGTAATCTAATCCCATTAAAGAAATTGTTCTACCTAACTCTGATAACATTGAATTAGGATGAGGAATATATTTTTCATGTATAAATGATTTCAAATTTTCTTTTATTCTGATAAAATTTTGTGAATTGTTTTTCAATGCTTTCATCTTTCTTGGGAATATAATTTTCAGTAGATACTTCCAAAATATCTATATCATCAGTGTTTGGATTCTTTGAAGGCATTGTCTTTAAATCTTGATCATCATTAGTCTTCATGGATGAATACTCTTCTTCTACTAATGATGATGATTCTTCTTCTAAATTATTTTTTCATAATCTTATTCATTTTAGGGAATGTTTGAAGAGGATGACGTTGATGAGGATGTCTACGATGTTTTCTCCAATTGAGTTTCTTCCTTATCACATTCTTCATTAAATTTTTGTTCTTCATCATTTCGATTATCCTATACACTCTCTTCATATTCATATACTTCATTTTGTTATTCTCTTTCTTTTAATACATGGAATTCCTTTTCATATTTATCATTATCAGCTTTTATTACTGAGTGATTCAAATTAACCTTATCTATAACTTCTTTCTGAAGAAATTAATCCTAAAAATTCATTAATAAGTTCATCCTCTGTCGATAAATTCTAACTATCTATTTTCCAGATTAAATCGAAGTCGCTTCATTTTATACAGAAGTTTGGGAAGAATTTTTTTTTCAAATAAAGGTGGTGCCAATTGTTATTATCATGTCAGTACTAGCATAAATTTTCAATGGATACTTTTTCTTTTCCCTTTTACCTGAAAAAATGAGTATTCACAAGAACCACTTATGTTTTATGAATCAATAATGCTGTATTTTGGGTTTGGTTGATTGGTATAAGATATATAAAAAACAATCATCACATCTGTTGTTTTTAAAACATTAGAAATTTCCTCACACATAATATCTTATCAGAGTATCTTCTTTTGTTTTTTCTTCATTACTTATTCCTCACGAATTTCAGTAGCATCAATCGCCATGGACATAGCCTTAGTTGCATCCACTCTAATTTTTGGTTGAAGTGGATTCTTATCAGAATTTAGTCTCATCCATTTATTAAAAACGTTATCAAGTATATTATTTTCTTCATTTCTTTTTTATATTTTATAGGAGGTGAGGTTTTATCATTTATTTCCTTTTTCATTTTCTCCTTTTAAATTTTTAACAATTTTCCTCTAATGCAGCAGCAACATGTTTCTAAGTAAAATTTTTATATTTTTCATCAAAAATATGCATGACCCTTCTTATAAAATAATCACTGATAAAAGAACCTTCTTCTCTAATAGTATGAAACTTTCCATTAGCAATGATAAAAAGAAAACACTCAAACATCATATTACTTAAGAAGGATGAAAACATTATAATATTTTATATGATAGAATTTTTCTTGATGTTTTGAAAAGACAACAAAATGAATTTTTCCAGATCAATATTACTCATATTATTTAAATTGTCCAATAAAAAAATTCAAGTGCCTTTGATAGTATCTATTTCACATTTCCTTGTAATTAAAAAACAATTCATCCATAATAAAATGAGATGTGAATTTTCATGGAGATGGCGGCTCGTGAAGGTGCCCTCGAGGGCGAAGGTGTAAACCCTAATTGGGGTGATGATGCGGGGAATTCCAAGGATAAGGATGAGGACCGCTTCAGTCATTATGAGCTCTTCAGTCTCTGTGCTAAACAAAAATCTGATAAGGCGATGCTGAATGATGTCTCTGAATACGGGAGGAGCTTTGCGGATGTGGCCAAACAACCTGGAGGCTTCTCCTTCGTGGATTGTAACGCTGGTGGCTCGAGAAGAATCATACATAAGGGTCGTGTTGCACATGTATCGGCTAATCAAGCCGCTGTTGAATAAAGGGTAAAATTGTGAAAATTTTCTATTATTGCTCGGGTTGTGGTTCCAAAAGGGGTCCGGCCTTGGAAATTTCATGACCTCTCAAGCAGGTTGGCTGAGATTTGGGGATTCAGTGACTGGAAGATGACAACCATGGGTAGAGGCTTTTATCATGTGGTCTTTCCATCTGATGAATGTAAAAGGCGCGCTTGGAGCTTGGGCTCTGTTCCCTTGCATCCTGGATTTCTTCGGGTTCATGAGTGGGATCGCAACTTTGATCCCAGCTTGGTTAAAAACACCTTTGCTCAGGTATGGATTCGTATCCATAAGTTAAGATGGCTTTATTGGCATCCACAAATTCTGTGGGATATTGCTTCCTCTATTGGTAACCCTATTAGAATTGATAAACAGACAGATAACCCTAACTTTGGGCACTTTTCTAGGATTTTAGTGGAGGTTGACATGTCAGCTACCTTAGTGGAAGAGGTTGTCTTTACTACTAGGGATGATAGCATCAATCTTGAAATTGGCTATGAGAGAAAGCCAAAATTCTGCCTCAATTGTCAAATCTTTGGGCATTCAATTTCAGAATGTAACAGGAATAAGATTTGTTCCTCCTGTAATTATAGAGGGCATGATGCTGGTATTTATCGAAGAAGGACAACTGATCATGGTCAATTTAATCTCGATACTGTCAATACCAATGGACATGAAGTGATGGATAAGGTTGATGCTCAGAGACCCAATGTTGATGTTGCACCATCTGATGAAGAAAGGAATCATAGTCTTGAGAACCCACCACAGGAGGCGGCCATTGTAAAGGTGGTGAATTCTGTACAGGAGGTGACCACATTGGCTGATGTTCACACTGCCAATGAAATGAGTAAAAGTCTGGACCCTCAGCATGAGGGTGATGTGCCTGCTGGTCAGGTGGCTATTGAACATGTCTCTGCTGGTATTCGAGCACAAGCAGGGAAGGGCTGTCCATCTGCGAATGAGGGATCTGGTGCTCAGATTTCCAATGGAATGAGTCAAAGTCTGGACCCTCAGCATGAGGGTGATGTGCCTGCTGGTCAGGTGGTCATTGAACATGATTCTGCTGGTAAATGAACACAAGCAGTGAAGGACTGTCCTTCTGCAGATGAGGGCCCTGGTGCTCAGTCTGTAATTGACTTAGTGATTCATGACTCCCCTGTGGGTGGAAGTTTGATGTCACAGCCCACTGTGGATCTTGAAGAAAATTTCGCACAAGTACCTTCTTCTAAAGCTGCAAGAAGGAAATTACCGGCATCTTTTACAATGCCTATTGATTCAGAAAACAGGTTTACCTCTCTCTCTGATGATGAGGCTGGAGTTGGAGATGAATCTAATGGTACATTAGATGGGAATAAGTCAGACCTTAAGGAATGCTTAGCTTCAAGCTATGATGGACCCTGCACTAGACAGAGGTCTTCTAATCAATGGGGATTATTTTCATGAACTACCAGGGTCTTGGGAATCCTCCCACGGTCAGAACCCTGAATCATATGATTATGACCAACAAACCTATGTTAATAGGAATTGCTGAGCCAAGAATGAATTTTCAAAGATGGATGGCTTTTAAGTGGAGTAATATAGGTTACTCACTTGTTTCGGCGAATCAGCATGTGAATGGGAATGAAACTTTATGGGTTCTAAAACACAATAGTGTTAGCTTTGATTCTGTTCAGATTGATCAACAGTTGATTACTATATCTTGTTGCTTTCAGGAGAATAGATTTTTTGTGACCTTTGTGTATGCTTTCAATCAGTATATTAGAAGGAGAAATTTATGGGAATCCCTCACTGCTATCTCTGATAGCATGTCTGCTCGATGGATTATGATTGGAGATTTCAATACCATTCTGAGGCCAGAGGAAAAAACAGGGAGCAACTTTTGTAGAATTTCAGCTAAAGATTTCTCCGCCTGTATTGATCATTGTAGGCTGCTTGAAGTCCCAATCTCAGGTTTAGATTTTACCTGGAGCCGGTATACTCTGAATGGTAGGAAGGCAAGTAAGTTAGACAGATGTCTAATTAAGATGGATGATAGCAGTGACATGATGGAAGTCTCTGGGTTGACTCTTCCCAGGATTCATTCTGATCATAATCCCATTCTGGTCGATATATGTTTTAGTTGTCTAAGGTCTACACCCTTACCCTTCAAGTTCAATAATGCTTGGCTGGTTGTGCCTGGATACAGGGAAATAATCTCAGAGGCTTGGAAAACAGATGTCATAGGTAGTTCTTTGTTCATTCTGAATGCTAAGATGAAAATTGTGAAATCCAGACTTAAAGAGTGGAGTAAATTGACCTTCTCCAACATCGTTAATGATATTAAAGAAGCTGAGTCTCATTTCCTGAGCTGTCAAAAGAGGAACATGCAACAGGAAAGTCCATCACAAGATGATGTGGAAGCTGCTTCAAAGCTTGATAGTCTCTTGTCCCGTAAGGAGAATCTTGACCTAAATCAGCTCAATGTTAAGTGGCTCAAGGATGGGGATAGAAATTCAAAATTCTTTCATTGTATGCACAAGGAGAAAAAGGCTATAAAAAATCTCAGGGCCTTAAAGATTGATGGTAATATGCTGACTTCTGAAAATAACATTGTCAATGGTGCGACTTCCTATTTTGAAAATTTATACTCTGGCTCTGGTGTGAACAACCTCGATAAGGTTATTAGATGTGTTGAACCCAATGTTGATGATAATCAGAACAGAAATCTTATTGGGACTCCTTCCCAAAAAGAAATTCATCATGCCCTTTTATCTCTAAATATGGACAGTACTTCTGGCCCTGATGGCTTCACAAACAAGTTCTTTATGTTCTACTGGGACATTATTTACATGGAAGTTATTAGTGTTGTCAAGGAATTCTTTCATCACTCCTATATGCCATTTAGGATGAATTCTAACTTTATTGCATTAATCCCTAAAAAGGATAATGCCTTGGACATTAAAGATTTCAGGCCTGTTGCCATTGGGAACACGATTCCAAAAGTCATCAGCAAAATCATGGCTACCCGATTAGGTGATGTTGCTAAAAGTCTTGTCTCTGATAATCAGTTTGGCTTTATACCTGAAAGAAGGATTCAAAATTGTCTCTTCACCGCTTCAGAATGCATTAACATCATGAGAAACAAAGTTCCACATGGTAACATGGCCATGAAGATTGATATTGCAAAGGCCTTTGACACTATAAGGTGGGACTTTATTTTTTCAATTCTTAAGATGCATGGCTTCTCAGAGAAGTTCATTATTTTGGTTCATGCCATTTTGAAAAGTGTTCGACTATCCATCCTTATTAATGGCTCCCCAAGGGGCTTCTTTCGATGCATAAGAGGGGTCAGGCAAGGAGATCCTTTATCCGGGCTTTTGTTTTCCATGGCAGAGGATTACCTGAGTATTTGTCTTCATGACCTTGCAACACTGGTATTTATCAAAGAATGAGGGAAAGTAGGAATCTATATGCCCCATCTCATTTATTCTATGCCGATGATATACTTCTGTTTTGTAAGGCTGATAGAAAGACAATTTTGTGCATCAAAAGTATCTTCTCACATTATGAAGAGGTTTTAGGTCAGGTGATCAGCTGGAATAAATCCTTTGTTGTCATTGGGGAAGGCATTAGAATTTCGAAACAAAATAGGGTTGCTCATAGGCTCGGTGTCAGAATAGGCACACTGACCTTTAATTATCTTGGGGTTCCCTTATTTTGGGGAAGGGTGAAATGTTCCCATTTAGAGGACATTGCGTTAAAAATTACCAATCAATTAGCAAGTTGGAAAGGGAAGACAATGTCTCAGGCTAGTAGATTTTGCCTTGTCAATTCTATTATTACATCTATGTTTGTCTACTCTTTTTCTATGTATAGATGGCCGACTCTTCTTCTTAAGGAATTGACTAGAAAGATTCGGAATTTCATTTGGACGGGATCTATTCATCAGAGGAAGCTTGTTACTGTTGCATGGAAGGAGTGTATAAAGCCACTCAAAATGGGAGGGATGGGGATCAAGGATGCTAGAATATTCAATAATGCACTTCTTCAGAATTTCACTTGGAGGCTTCTCTCTAAGCCTGGTTTTTCTCTTGATTTTCTGGTTGGCAGGTTTGTGGACAAACTGCAAAACAGTAGGTGCAGATTTCTTAAATCTTCTATTTGGCCTTCAATTAAGAGTGCTTTTTCATCTATTATGTCTCAGTCAACTTGGTTGGTCTCTTATGACTCTCAGCTAAACTGCTGGAATACACCATGGCTGTCCTCTCCTTTGAAATATCATGTTAATATTCCCCCCTCCCTTGGAAATCTCTTCATTTCTGATCTGCAGGAAAACCTGATTGCTCATAAGCTTATTCCAAACAATCTGTGAATGGAAATTGTCAATTATGTCTATGTTGATAGTGATACTTTGATCTGGAAACCTACCCTTTGTGGTTAATTTTCCAGCAGGGATTATTACAGTATGTAGTGTGGCACTCTCTCTGCAATTCCTTCTTGGCTGGCAGGTTTTCATCAACCATACATATCTCCCAGTGATGCTATGTTGATTGGAGGATTTGGAAGAACAGAATGCCAATTCAGTGTGTGCTACAGTGTGCTGGACTCAACCTGGCCTCGGTATGTTACCTCTGTTTCAGTGGTGATGAGTCCCTTCCGCACCTGTTCCTGCACTGCACTTTTTCTGCACGTTTATGGAATTATGTGGCATCAATTTTTCACTACTGTCTTGATTTCTTTTCTCTTGAATCGGTGCTGAGCTCGCCCTTGAGAATTGAGTTTAGTGATCAACTGCATTCCTTGTTTACTGCTGCCATCTCTTCAGTTTTTTCCTACATATGGAAAGCTCGGAATTCTGTTGTCTTTAACAATGGAAATCCATCATTCCGGGATGGTGTTCTGCATATTCACCGAAGTATTACTGTTTCTTCCAGGATCCAAACTGGGTCTATGCATAATAACATTTCTGACTTTGTCATCTTGAGATCCCTTGGTGTTAGTGGCAGGGAACGAAAGCCTAGAATGGTCAAATATATTAGGTGGATTCCACCAATTCCAGAGTGGCTGAAAGTGAATGTTGATGGGGCGGCTGATGGTGTGCCGGGTCCTGCTGGATGTGGTGGAGTGTTCAGAACTCATCGAGGCTTTGTGAAAGGTTGTTTTTTTCCATTATATTGGTTATGCACATGCTATTGAAGCTGAGCTATGGGCGATTATCAAGGCTATCAGGTATGCAGTTCGTTATGGTTGGCATAGACTATGGTTGGAGTCGGATTCGTCTCTTGCTGTGCAGATATTGAAGGATAGGTCTCGAAATGTTCCTTGGAGGATGATGCCTGACTGGATCTCCTGCCTGAGGCTTGCTGACAGCTTACGCCTTGATGTCTCGCATGCATATCGTGAAGCCAACCAGGTCGCTGATGCTCTTTCTAAAAGGTCCATTGTGGAGGTCAGTTCCAGCTGGTCGTTTTTATTGCCTTTCTATTGTGAAGATTTGAGTAGCAATGATAGAAATGGGGTTCTGTACTCAAGGCTTTGCAAAGCCTCTTGTTCCTGAGCTGTTTTGTATTGTTTACTTCTTTTTTATTAATTTTAATGGGAGCAGGTTTCTGCCTGTTTCCTGAACCTTCTGGCTAAAATGAGATGATTATGTATGGTATGTTGGGAAACTTTCATAAATTTCTCATCATTGAAAAATAATTAATCCCCAGCTCTTATTTTGTCAAAAGATCCAAGAATCAATAAGATTGTGTGATGAAAATTTTACATCTCCTCTAAAAGGTAATCCAATAAATTCTGATAGTTTTCTTGGTGAAAAGTATATCCTTTTCCATCAATTTTTAAAAAAAACATATCATCTTTTTTTAAAAATTCAAAATAAATAAAAATTCATGAACATGTTATGGGTAATACTTATCAACATCATGATCTTTTTTATACAAAAATTGATTCCCAAACTTGAAAAGTAATGTTCTTCATCAGTATAGAATTTTATTTGTCAAGGAAATCTCTTTCCACTAATGTTTCACTAAATAAAAACCATTTTTTGAAATCTTATCATTTGTCATTAGAACCAGAGTGAATACAATCAATTAGATTGAAAGAAAAACATTACACTGGGAAATATATATACAAAATCAGGTTTGAGCAAGAATTCTAAAGAAATTGACATGGGATAGGGGGACCTCCATTATATTGGTAATTACTGTGATGTTTGAGTTTCCAACATATATATAATAGTTTTTGATAAAATCATTATAATATTACGGTTGAAAATAATTTAAAGAAAGGTTTAATGTATTTTTTACACTTGAGGCTTTTAAATAAATTTTATCATATTGGAAGAGAATATGTTGAAATTTTTGAATTTGTTTTATGAAATTAAAAATAAATAATAATAAAAAAATCATAAAAATCATAATAAAATTGTGAATAAATTAAATGATGAGATGAAAACCTTTCAAAGTGGAATATGTCTTCTGTAAGAATAACATGATTTTCTTAAAATTTGAATGTAATTAGATTATGATAGTTTCAATATATTTAATATGATATTTTTAAGAAATAATAATAAATAAATAAATTCCTTGAATCATAATACTTTTTAGAAAAAATATGTTTAATAGAGTTAAAATATTTTCTATGTCTGATGAATGACTCTAAAACCATTATAATGAAGTATGAGTCATGAAAACCCATTATGATAATATTTTTTAGGAGAAGGAAAATTTTGAAAAATTAATTTTTTTTGAAAAAAATAAAAATATACAAATCCCCCAATGAAGTTGTGTAAGAAAATGTAAAGATATTGGTAAACATGAAGTAAATATGAAAGACCGTTTTAAATTAACCATTCATATCATATGGTTAATATTTTCATGTTTATCGAAAGGTAATGTTTTTTTAAATATCATCATGTTGATCATTTATTCTGATAATTTTTAAAATGATATATCCATTAACTGTATGGTACTTAAGAATGTGATTCCTAATATCTATGTGTTTTTCAAGGGAGTTATGTGAGCATTTCGTACATAACAAAATGTAAATTCTTTTATTTTAGAGTATTTTTGTTTTTATAAAAAATATTCCATAACCAGTGAGTGTGTGTTTCATCCACAACAATTGAGTACAACAACTTCTAGCTGCTACATATTCAGCTTCTACAATGGAAAGTGCTACTAAGTGTTGTTTCTTACATGAACAAGAATCTAATTAATCTCAAATGAAATGAAATTTTACTATAGTACATTTTATATCATTTTCACAAACACCAAATTCAACGTCTGAAAAAATAATAAATTAATTCGTTTTCCAAAAATAATAGAAATTTATTAAAACCATATTTTATTTTATGTAAAAAAATTATTTTATATCATTATGGTTGGAATATATTTTATTTTTTTGATATCATTCACATTATAATATTATAATCCTTAAATACAGATGACCTGCTTTCAAGTAGTAAAAACTTCAAATCATACTAATTAATGATATTTAATTAACAGGGTTCCCAATATCATCAAGGTCATGTGTATTTGAGGTATTTATGGGAGTACTAATACAAATGGTATTATCAGATCCAAAATTTTGAAGAAGAAATTAAATATAATTATGTTCAAATATAAAAGTTTTTCAAGTTTTTGAGAAATTTGAAAACATAAGAAGTATGTTAAATTACCCATCATATTCATATCAAACTCGTATTCTATAAGATCTAAAATAGAATATATTAATGATTTTTGATTTGATCAGAATATAATTTCATCAACATATACATGTTCAATCATAATTATTTATATATAATTCTTAATAAAATGAGTTTGATCAATAGTTCCCACAACATAATTATTTTTCAATGAAAATCCTATTAAACATTCATACCTAGCTCAAGGGGATTTTTATGTATGTAGTAATATTTGGTATCATTATAGATGTGTTAATGAATTATTTGTATCCTAAAAACTAGGAGGTTTTTCAACATAAATTATTTCATGAACATAACCGTTATGAAAATAAAACATTACATCCATTTGGAAGATATTGAAAATAAATAATACTATTAAGGTTAGTAGAAAATGAATATATGTAGGTATTACTACCATAGAATATGTTACATCATAATCTATCCCATATTATTGATAATATCCCTTAGAAAAAACACGTGGCTTATTTCTAAAAATTATTCCATTTTCATCACCCAAGTTCCGAAAAACCCATTAACTCTAATTACGAATGTTTCCTTAGATTTATCAACATGATATATACTGTATTCTTATTGAATTCATTAGGTTTATCTTGTATTTCCTTATTCCAAAACTAATAACTTAAAGTCTCATCTATATTATTATGATCAAATTGAGATTGAAAATCAAGATTCTCAATTTCATTCATTTATGAACCGCTAGTCCTAATAGGGTGATCAACATCTCCAATGAAATTATTACTAAGATAATTCCTAATACATAAATGACTTCCTTGGGATTTAAAAAGTCCGTAATTCAACATAAGTTAAAAACATACCTTTTTTTTTACTCGAGAAAATAATCTTTGAGTTACATCCTTATAAGAAGAGATTAGTAACATAGGTTGAAAAGTAGTTTTAGAAATAACTTCCAAAGAGATGTGGGTCAAGGTTGTTTTGAAATTTTAACAGTTTCACCAAACATAACATGAACTATTTCCTCAATCGTACACGAATTTTTATTAAAAACACTATATTATTTAGATGTAGTAAAATAAACTAAGAAAATTCCTTCATCAGATTTGGGTGTGAATTTAGGTAAATTATCTTGTATTAAACATGATGAATACTTTTCATATAACAAATATGATATATAAAAAAAATTCAACTAGTCCAGAAAACATAAGGCCTTTTATTAAGAAAATGGAATCTAAAAACTTGATTTATAGTATAATAATTTGTACAAACATAATTAACCCAATTTTTTGATGGAAATTGAGTATTCACTAAACGAGGTTCTTTTGATTTCCAAAATAATATGATTTATTGATTCAAGAACACCATTTTCCAAGGAGTTCTTGGAGATGAAACATTTTGTGTAATTACCATCTTACTAAATTTTTTTTCTAAATTATAAATTAAATATTCTCCACCATGGTCACTATGAATAGTTATCAAGGGAATTTTTTTCTTTTTTATCTTTGGATAAAAATGATTTAAAATAAAAAAATGATTTTGAATTATTTTATATTAAAAAGACCAATCTATATATTGTTTAATCATCAACCTAGACATATATATTGTATTTTACCCCAATATTTTCATTTTTTGTACCAAATAAATCTATGTACACTAACTATAATGAATTAGAAGTTGAGACCTCACTAATAGATATAAAAGTAGACCTACGTTTCTTAATGTATTGATAAGGTTGGAAAACATTTGATGAAACAAACCTATGTTTTGGACAATCCTTAATTATTCCTTTCTTAGTGAACATACATTATTTTCTAATGATACAACATCCCTACCATATATTCCATAACCAATAACGATATTCCATTTTACTAATAAATAGTAAGTCATCGCTCTTATTGTCTTCTAAGTTAAGTGGGTAAACATTCTCATGTTGATTGGTAGAAGGAATGTATGCATCCAGAAGATTGTGTACTACACATTTAACACTTCTACAATTCAAAATGTACCCTTAATCACATAATTTTTGTATTATTATAAGGTTGTTCTTAATAACATTAACTAATAAATCAATTAAATTAATTCATTACAAAGAATAATAATAGTTCCTACGTTGTTAATATCTCATTAAGAATTATCTTCGAAGGTATATTTTCCACCATTAATCATAGTTTTTAAAAAAAAAATACTTTTTCTCCATTCATATGTCTAGAAAACCAACTATCCATGTAAACAATATTTTTGTTTCGCTACTTTCTTTATTTTCATGAAAAAAAATTCCTCCAATGGAACCCAACCCTTCTTGGGTCCAGTGTTATAAAAAAATCATGGGTAACCACATTTGTTTTGAAATTTTTTCTTTATATGAAATCATAAGGATTAAACATTATTTTAGGAATAGTTTTCTATTCAAGTGATAACCATCTTTCATTTTGGAGAAATTTTTTCTCTTTTCAGAATAAAATAACTATTATTTAAAATATAATATTTATTAGTAAAACAAATTCCAATAATATCATTATAAGGATGTATTTCATTATAAATTTTATAATAAATTTCATTACCAGTGGTAAATTTGTATAATTATTTTTTGAGAAATAAAATTTCATACTATTTTTTAAGAACAAATTCATTATCCTTACTATCAATTGTTATGGAATTGAGTTCTTAAAAACTAAATTTTAATGCTTTTTTAAATACTTTTTATAAATATATAAATATTGATTCTTTTTCTAAAATATAAATATAAATATATATTGATAATTTTATTATTTAATTTGTTAAATATTTTATCCTTACAATTATATTATCATGTTTTTTTACTAGTTTATCAAATATTATTTTCTAAAAGTTTTGAAAATTTGGAGAATTATTCATAATATCGTAGAAAATAATATTCACTTTTTGAAGAAGATTCATTATCTTGGGATTTATAATTTTTATCATTATTATATTCAATATAATTTTAACATAATGATATATTTGTATGGTTCATATTAGTGCATACCTAATCCATAATACAATTATTTTATTTAGGTACTCTAGAAAGAATACCAATTTTTTATGTTCAGAACATTCTTTTTAGAAGTATTATCTGAGTAATATACTAAACATAACATCAAAGAATAATTATCTTTGAGAAATTTATATCCTTGATGTATACTACCATTTTTATTTTTATCATAATTACTATCATTTATATATTTCCTCTCCAGTTTTGGATAATGGGGTCTGATGTTGTACAGATTTCTCATACTCCTAAAATGTAGCTTCATAATATTTCATGTCATTCTGATTCTTATTACTTTTCATATACCGATACTAAAAATATTTCATTCCATCTATCTTATTATTCCTTTTTATATGATTAACTATTTCGTATTTGGATTGTTTAGAAACACTAGAATTAGAATGGATAAAAACATTTTTCCTAAACAAGGACCTGATAACTTTTTCTAGAGTTTGAGATTCAATAGGAATTATAGTTGTAGAAAATGAAACACTACTATTATTCTTCATTTGTTTCACTAAAAATATTTTAAATATCATATCATATTTTATAAGGCTTCTGATAAGATCATCTAGAGTGATATTAATAACCTTAATTGATTCATCAACATCTCTTATTTTAGAATCACGTTCATTAGAGATAATGTCAATTATTATCTCAATAAGGATTTCATCTTCTAATACTTTCTATAAAATTCATTTTAAAATATTTATGATAGTCAGATATTTATGATTTAGTTTGGCCACTGATTCACTAGTTAAAATTTTTAAGGCTTAATAATTAGCTCTTAATATAACTCTTCATGTCTCTACAACCATTGATGGTAAAAAGTGAGTTACCTCTAACATCTTAAAAATACTATTCGAAACTTCACGAAATCATATTTTAACACATATATACTTCTTTTCATAGAGAATAAAAAAGTGTTTCTAACTCTACAATTCAATTGATACTCTGGTTTCTCATTATTTTTTAAATTGTTAACTACTTTATCATGAATCTTATAATTTATAGTGAGAATCACAAAATTATAAAATATTCTATTGATTAAAAAATCCATCATTCCATGTATCCAATATTTATAATCAGCTCAATAAAAATTTGGTGGTCTATTTGGATTCAGATGACATATGGATCCGATATTAAAATCATCCATCACTAAAAAAATATATAAAAATTATTCTCTAAAATACATGTCAGTGTATGAAATGTCAATAAAAAATATTATAACAAAACTAAAAAAAACATGAAATTGTAACAAAAAATATCTCATGAAGTATTTTAGTAGTGGAATCATGCTCTGATACCATTTATTGGATATCAATGTGGGTCATATTTATATTAGGATAGTAAAAATGTATTCTACATGGATCAATTATATGGGGGTGAATTTTAGTTTAGAAAATATTAGATTTAAATGAATGGAACAAAATAAATTCCAAACAGATGTATATGTAAAAACAGATTCAGACTTGGCCCTCATCCGGATTACCAAAGTATTTTTATCCAAAATGATTTTGATATTACAGTATTTGGAACCATAATCACATATGAAACTATTAAATTAGAGTAAACAGATCATATTTAGAAAAGATATGACTATATAAATATGTCTCGGTATCCCAGTAGATCCGATTAATAAAACAAATTGTGTTTATCATAGTAACTATCACTAATTTAAATCTAATTATACAATCATAACAAAAAAATATTTTTCAGATCATGTTAGATGGAGAATAATTTTTGTTTATTTTTGATGTTTTTCTTACAAATGTTTTGTATTTTGTTGACAAAGATGATAAATTTATTCACTTTATAAATGTTGAGAAATGGATTTAGCATGGATATGATATAACCTGATTTTTCTTTTCTGGTTTGTATTTCCAAAATGTCATAAGTATTTGGTAAAACATGTGATGAAAGATTGAATATTTAAAGGGTAGTTCTTCCAATAATATTCATGTTTTATTGGAATGAATGGTGTGCTGGAAGATAGGTAATTTACAGTACATTCCTTAGTTAAATATGAAGATGCTATTGGTGATCATTCAAAGATTAAATATCACGATAGATGAGATTTTTGATGAAAGAAAACAATTGGTTTTGGAAAGATGTGAATGTTTTTAGAATATAGTTGATACTATCCACAATGAATCAATCTATGTTAACAAAATCGGGATAAATGTGAATAAATTTGGTTGTTTTTTCTAAACAATATTAGGAAGGTGGCACAGTTTCCTAATGTTTGCTATATTTTGGGTCCTGAAAGTCTGGAGTTTGTTTTCTGGAAAAGGAAGGATTCCCATGATGCGTAGTTCATAAATTGTGAAGGATAATACGATGATGGAATATGAGGTATGCAATGTCATGAAATAAAAATTTATAATTTATAATTCTATATATCTAGCATTATTCTGACCAAGAAGTGCATTACGTGGACCATGCAAGAAAATAACGTTTGGGAATCTCTGAGTTTGTGGGAATTTTGATGTTTGTGGGAGGATAATCATTTTCGGTTGAGAGGAAGTGATTTAGGCTTCCACTAGGGGTTTCTAAATATGGATGTCTTCGACCACTGTATATAAGAAAGAATATTTTTCTACCACATAACAGTTCAAGGTAAAGGCTATACTGCATCAAAATATGGCGAAATTCATATTAGTGACGTTTGATGATCTATTTTCCAATATAAATACCCCTAAAACCATCATTATGTGAGAGATAATTTTATATGATATAATCAAAATTATGGGAATAATTTTGATATTTATGAAGTTTTCCATGGAGAAGAATTCCGAAAAGGAGAAGGTTTAGAAGAGGAAATATTTTTGTGAAGTAGATAGTTCGTAGGGGTTGTTTTTTGAAGATATTTATGGGAATATAGATCCCAAATATTAAAAAGGGCCTTGTAGGAAATATGTTCTATGAGGAATTATCCATCCACAATGTAGAAGTAGTTTTTGGATGAAAAGGTGGTCCATCAATCACTCATTGTACATAGTGCAACTCAATCCATGGAAACAAGGCAGTTCGTGGGGAAATAAAAGTAATTTCACAAAGGATTCAAGGAAACTTGCTAATTTACAAATATGGTTTGAAAAATAAAGTGCATTCATCCATTCAAATTATAATGAGAATCAGATTTAGAATTATTATGAAGTCCAAGAAGATCATACCAACATCTTGGTATGAACATGAAGAATTGTTTTGAAAGATGAAATTTGTAAAAGTTGATCAAGTAGAACCATAAAATTTTATTGCATCATTTTGTGTGAGAAGAAACACTCATTCTATTAGATTGTTTTTATAGTGCTATGTGAATATAATATAAAATCATACTCATTTTATTCCACAGAAAAGGATTATTTTCTAGTGTATTTTATAGTATAAGATTTTTTCCAAACCATTCCAAGGATGTAGATATTATTATTTAATAGTGAACCTTGTAAATTGTTATGTTCTTATGGATGTGCATTTGAATTGTTTTTTTAGTAATGAAGGAAATATTTTACATGAGGAAAATATTGTTTCACATGTAAGGAAACATACAAGAAAAACATAAAACTGATTTACCCCCTCCTCGTCTCAGTGATACATGAATTCTGACTAGGCACCATAAAATATAATAATGACTTATTTCAATTTAAAAAGAACTGATAACTTTTAACCATTAGATTAAGGTAGTCATAAACCATGTATAAAAATATCATTTTTATATATATAAAATCATGTATATATTTCATTATCAAGTAAATCCCTTGATACAATGATTGGATTCTCAGTCTTCCAATCCATCTAAGCACTAAATCCAATGGATTATAACTGACTGTCTATCCTCTCAATCATATAATCAATATGATTATTGGATTTTATGTCTTGTTATCCCCACAATCCCTTGATCGTAGTCATAGCTCAGACAAATAAAATTATTAAAGAACAGTTCTAATAGAGACAAATGATCTTGGATTCATTATAAAATTTCCCCTAAAATGAAATATTAAAGATTAAGGACAAGTTGTTCACACTTTTCAAACATTAGAAAAATCGAGGGTAAAAATGTAACCAACCACACCAAACTATTCAAATAAATGGGTACTAGTAGGCATCCTTCCCAATGGTCAAATTTACTCCAATGATAATATTTTACCCATGTTTGTACCAATGAATTAGACAAAGGGAACTTCAATGAATCTTTTATAACTGATTATCTGATGTCGAAATTATTTACACCATTGATGTATAAAATATTTTCATTAAATTAAGAATCACTTTTCTGTATCAAGAATTTAAACTATGTCAGTCTGATGGAAAAACATAAAAATGTCATTGCAGTTATCATTATAATTATATTTCTAGGGATTATTTTTCATAGTATTATCGTGATTTTAAATACATTTTCATTAGTAAAAAATAGATAGAATATATTATATCTGATCTTATTAAGGTGAATCTCATGCTTATCTGATCCATACCCATTATGATAATCATAATGAATAAAGATATTTTATATTCATCAATATATTATATCCATTTATAAGAATGATATTATTTTATGTGTCATACAAAAACATTATAAAATATATTGAAAAAAATTTAGTAATATATATATAATGGATGTGTTTTTTGTTTCGAAAACAAAAAGGAATAGAAGAGTTAGAAGTAAAACATCATGCTAAACATATCCACCGACTAAATTATTCTTATTCCTCATATTAAAAAAAATATTATAATAAATATACTAATATGTTTTTTATGTTAATGTTTCAACCTAAAATTACACACACATCCATATAATTTGTAATGAACAAGCAGTTTATATGTATGAAAAACTACCTCCACATGAAACGATGTACTTTTTTATTCTTTTACCGCCATTCATGGTTGGTAATTATGATGGAAAATCTTTTTATATTATATATATATATATATGATATTTATTATGTCATTATTTCATAAAATATACATTTATAATTTTAATTTTGTGTAAATATGATAACATCATTTACGGAAGTGTGGACTACAACCTCTTTAAAGTGATATGATTCGTTCTTACTATGCATGGAATGTATAACAGATGAATTTAATTAAATATATGTGTTAGAAATGAAATATATATGATATTCATGACATAATTAACTTTTTATTAATTTAATTTATAATCTTCTTTATTAACCCTTTCAGACACTAAAAAGTGATAACATCGGTTGTGGATGTGTGGACTTCAACCTCCCAATCACAATGTGATTCCATTTACATCATACTAATTCTATATATAATTATATATGATTATGTAACATGGTATTTATGTTATAATTATCATACTAGAAAAATATAATGTAACTTACCTTCTTTCCATAAGGATCATTGAAAAATTGGAATGTTATTCCTACATACGTATGACCTACCATCTACATGATTATTAAATTGGTACATTTTTAAGAACCATTTTTCGTGATTTGATTTAAAATTATAATTTATATATAACTATTTTAATTATTTTATTATTATTGTTATTTATATTTTTATATAATGACCCCTTTGACCATATATGTCCTACCAAAGTCATTTTTGGCACTTGAACTGAATATGGTGAAAACATTTGACATAAACAAAATGATTTAAGTAGTTGTATAAAACATTGAAATAAGTGAAATAAAAATAATTATAAATATGAAAAAGGGTTTTACGAAATTAAATAATAAACTTATGTATTTTTAGAAATATAAAGGTAGACCTGACAAGTTGAAATCAATGAAACGAGTTTTCATCTCACATTATACATCTATGAGATAAATGTCATATTCACCATTTAATAATTTTTGTGCAGTTTATCAACTGAACCTTTTGATATATTATAAGAATAATCTTTTTATCTTCATCATATTCAAAAAGTTCATTCAATTTTATTCCTTCATTTTTATCATCATTCAATTTATTCTTATTGGAATGGGACACTTTTGTAACATTTAATGATTATTTTTCTCCAGAATATTTTTAATGATATACCAATGGTAAAACATTAATTAACATAAAATACCTTTTTTTAAAATCCTCTACTGATGGATTATTGATAAATCTATAAATTCTATCTAATATATATATATATATATTGATAATTCACTTTATGAATTAAATTTATTGTTCAATATTCAATAATTTTATTGGAAATGAAATATATGTGTTAGGGACAACTTTATGAAAGCCCTATGGGATGGGGACTGGTTCATGCATGCCCCATGATGCATCAGAAATATCATATGACAAATTAGATTTCCATATCTGAATATTAAAATCTATCTTATATTGACAGTAATGTTTTGATGTTCATTAGAAACATGACATACAATAATTAGGCATTTCCTTTATTGAAAATTAATTTATCATAATTATCCAAGAGATTATTTCATCAACATATCTATAGATTAATTTCATTCTAATTTTATTGATTAAATGAATTTTTTTTGTTTATCACCTTTACATATTGATTATCACCTAATCTAGTTATTTGAATGACATGTGTTATATGTTATTTGATTCCAAATGTTTATTTAAACTAATCAATTCATAATTGTTTCCATTTCACCAATGCCTTCAATGAATTTTATCTCCACCTTATTATGTTTCCTATCACATGTTTATGAAGAGTAATATTTTTATTGAGTTTCAAGGATTCTGTTTATTTCATTTTAGTATGTATCTGGTTTTTATTTATTATTTCTAAATGTATTATTGGCATCTTTTATGAAATATGGATTTCCAAAAATTCTAAAATATTTATAATCTGGGATTTGATTCCTTGTGATCATGAAAATGTATAATGTATTGCACTGACACTAGGCTTTTGGGTTTGGGGTGATATAGTTGGCATCAAATGAAGTTTAGTACCACCCTAAGAAATAAGAATAAAAAAATATTGATTATGGAACATAACCCTAAGATATAATTTGAGTATATGTATTTAATAACATTCTTTGTTTTTGGTAAGGTTTTGATTATGGTGGTCTTCCTAGAAATATTTCCATGTCTGGATAATAAAAGTGCACATGGTTTTGGAACAGATTCACCGAGGGGAAACAACCCCAACAAGGTCCATCAGACGTGACTTGACATAACCTAATATATGATAGTGTTCCTTGCAATGAACCTGGTTTGACACTACCAAGGGATACACATTGGATAGTTTCGTTTTTATTTATAAACCATTAGGAAGGATTTAAAAGTAAAAAATGTTCCCAAAGAAACTGTTTTTATGATCATTATATTGGCAATGAATAAATATGTCAAATTATTTTAAGTATTATATAACTTTCATGATTATACAATATGTTTTTTAAATTTATAAAAAAATTTATTATATGTTGTCATTTAGTAATATCACCATGAAAAAGGAAAATGAACCTCACCAATGCACATGATCTAATGATTAAGACAGATCATATATTATATAGTATTATGTGTAAAGACCCGTAAATTCCAATGAATTTTTTTTCCTTAATTTTCTTTGGAATTTTACAAGAACGCAGTTTCTGACGGCACCTGATTCCGAGGCCCGGTGTGCCCGGAATCATTTTTCGAAGTTTGGCTCGGGTACGTTCAGTGAACGGACGAGCATGTTTTTCTAACTTTTGAACCAGTGCTCGGAATCGAATTCTGAGGCCACCGATGGAATCGCAGCACCGGTAATTGCTTAGAAACGCCTCTTCCGGAGTTGCGTTTGCTCAAGTGTGGTTTTTATTTTTTGGGCTTAAAGTTAAGAAATAAAATAAATTGTACGACAAACTTTATTTTATTTCACTTAAGCCACTTGGAAGCCACTTGAAGCCACTTAAAGCGGCTTAAGCTGAGTTGATCCGGATAGGGTGCTATCCAAAAATATCCTACCCTCTTGGTAGGATATTTGTGGGGTGGGGCCCGCACGAGCCCCGCCTGTCACACCCGCTATTTCAAAATTTATTTATTTTATTGATTTTCTTTGTGTTGGGTAGATCGGGTCGAAACCCGACTTAAGATTTTGAGTTCCTTGTGTTTTGGTCTTTATTGCGTCTGGCGCAACGCGGTCGAAGCCGCAGGGCCTCGCCTGGGTCGCCGTGCGACCCCGCCCGGTTCACCGCACGCATTGCCGATGTTTAATTAATGAAATTATTATTATTATTATTATCTTGGATGATAATTTAATAGAGAGTATTATTTTTATTATTTGAATTTTATTAAGTTTATTATTGTAAAGTTTATTATTTAATTCATTAAGTTTTTCTTTTTTTTACCTTATTATCGTTATTATTATTTCTATTGTTGTAACTTTTTATTATTATTTTTCATTTACTTTTATTATTATTATCATTAGTCTTATTTTATTTTTAGTTTTACTTTTATTTTATTATTTTATTATAATTTTTTTTATTCTGGGTAGGGTTTGGACCCCCTTCATTGCGGCGCATCCCCTTCCCCGTTGGAATCTGATCGCACAGCTCCCCCCCTCCTGCGCGCTTCGCTTCGCCGTCGGCTTCCCCTCCTGGGCGCTACACCCCGCCGCCGGCTTCCTCAGCTCACGCCGCTGCACCACCACACCCAAAGCCCTGGTCCGCCGCACCTTGCCTCTTCCGCTCGGGCCGGTCCGGCGACGCGCCATCTCCTCCGGCCTTCCCGATCTGCTCCCCTTTCCCTGTTTTTTTCTTCTTCATCACGTCGGAACCTCCTCCTCCAGCTCGGCCGACCGCAACTCCCTCTTTCCGAACCAGCTCCCCGCACCCCCTGCTACCCACTCGGCCGACCACCCTGCTGCCGTCCCGGCCAGCCCGTCGCCCCCCTTCGCAGCCTCACCTCCGGCACCCCCCCCCCATTTTTCACGGCCAGCTTCCCGATTCCCTTGTCGTAGGTACGTTCACCTCTAATCTGTTGATTATTATTTTAGGGTGTTCTTGCTATTAGGATTGAGCATGTTTTTGGTTAAATTTTGGGGAAGTTGGTTCAATGCATTGTTTTTAGGATTGTCTTGAGGCTGTTGTGGTGAATTTGTGGTGCAGTGGCTTTTGCACACCAATTCGGCGAGGTATGAATCCACTTGCTTATTTAATTGATTTTGCACCGTTGTTAATTAGTTTACATGCTGCGAAATTGTTTTTAATTTGGTTTCAATGTGCATTCAAATTTTTAGTGTTATGTTTAAATAGTATTAGTGTATTTCATTTTGAAAACCCACTCTGGGCTGTTTATCAGCGCCGATAAATTGTGGAATTTGCATATTTGAAAGTGCAGTTGATGCAGTTGACATTTTGGTGTGGTGTCAAAAGTGCGTTTAATCTAAAAAAAATGGTTTTGGATGAGTTTTTCTTTTCTTTATATATATTCAAAGTTGCGACATGTTGGAAACTACTTAATAAATCTTTTTAGCACTTTGTTTAGTTAATTAATCAATTTATTTAATTTAATTTGTTAAATAAATAGCTAATTTATTTGATTGAATTTGTTTAACTATTAATTAAATTATTTAATTGTTGATATTCCTTTTTTTACTAACTGCTGATATTGTTTTGGGTTGGTGATGTGAATTGTTATTCTACTATGTTAATATCTTTTGACGGCTCCGTACGATGCGACCTTTGCGCGTCAGGAGTACTTCGTCGTGTCGTTTTTCGCTCCTGCATTGAGGTAGGTGGTTTCGCATGCTTAGGTTGTCTGATTAATTGGTTTGCAGGTTTATTTAAATTAACATTTCCATTATCTAAATTTTTTTTGAGTGTTGATTTTAGCTGATAGATTTTATTGATTTATCTCACTAGTGGCATGTTTAGGTTATTTTGGTTTCAACTAAGTCGTGTCTTTAGTTTTGAATAAATACAGCGTTTGAAATTTGTATGCATTTGGTTTCAAAGAAAATTTGAGTGGGTTTAGTATTGTTATTACGATGCCTTGTTTTCTTTAAAATCACTAAACCAATTTCTCTAATGTTTTATAAATTTTAGTTTGATTCTTGAGATTGTATAGTTTATTAACTTGTGAAATTCATGCACGTTGTGTTCTGTTTCTGAAAATCTCTATTGTGCGTTAGACCTTTAAATGATTATTTGGTTATTAATTTATATTGAATGTGCAAGTGTGGTTGACTTAGTTTTCATTCAAGTATGTTATGACTTGAACCTGATGAGTAGGGTGAACTTTGAATATTGAGCACAAAAGGGGAAGCCTGGGTACTAGGTGGGCAGACTAGAACTAGTGCGCTAGTGAACCGGATGGGTGTCGTCCATGTTTCACTTAGCTGGATTGACGATTGCAACACTAACTAAACATATGATATCTGAGGGTCGTGGCCTTCTAAGCCACGTGTTCTGAGGGTCGTGGCCTTCTAAGCCACTTTATCTGAGGGTCGTGGCCATCTAAGCCACGTTTCACCGAGACACGACGTTTTAGGGACCCACACAACTTTAGTACTTTAGGGCCTCTCCCACTTTTGTTGCTCCTGTGCGATTATATACTCATCAATGGTTGGTTTTGGTAACTTCTGTGGTTTCAAAAGGTGAGAATGTTTCATTTTCTTTCAGTACCAAAAATCCCCTTTCCCTATTTTAGAACTGTCTTTCTTTATTTAAAACCCGTTTTCTTTAAAGTGTTAGTGCATTTATTTATTTTCTCTAAAACTTGAACTTGCGAATTGTTTTGGTCATCTAACCTTTTCATGCGAAATCTTTTCTTTGGTGCCAACCTATTGAGTGATTGCTCACACCCTACTTACACCCTTGGGTGTAAGTAGATATGATTTTGTCTGATACAGGGAAAGACAAAGGTTTTGAGGACAGTGATCCGATTTATTAGCTGCTACTTCTTGGCGTGGCGTTGAGGTGACGGTTTGAGGGTGCGATCTCTCGTTGGGTGACAGTTTCTGGGTTGGTTTTTGGTCTCTACACTTTCCTTTGTGTTGCTTGGTTTTTATTTATACCTATGACTCAAAACTTGGTCATGTATAATGGTTTTTTGTCAGCGACCTTTACTTTTGTTTTGGTTTACTTTGTTGGATGTTTATTCGGGTAAATCGTTCCCACTCTTTTATTTTGATACCCGGGCACTTGTGCCTGCCCGTGGGGATCGGGAACGCCCTTCGGGCCTTGCCGCGGACCGGGTCGGGCGCCGGACCCGGCCTGGTTCGTGACAAAATGGTATCAGAGGGCAAGGTTTGCTCTCTTGGGTCGTTTTCTTTTGGGGTAGACTTGAGTTAAATTTGTTGGGACTCGACGTCCTGGCTACGAGTAAGGTGCCTGGCCAGCACACCTCGTGGCGGGACTCGAGTTGCCAAAGTATGTTGAGGTTTGTCTGAGTTTTTAGTTCTTGCGGATGATCGTGTCTAGGGGGAAATGAAAAGGGAGTAAGGTCAGTGGTCTTAGTGAGCTCGCAGGGTCTGGAAAGCCTTGTGGAGCTGGGGACACTGTCCTAAAATACTCTCTGTGGCCAGTGGCGTGATTGGCATATGGCCGCCAACCATACTTTCCAATCAACCACTTTACCTAGTTTCTTCCTGCATTGTTTGTCGTCTCTTTGTTCTGGATTCTTGGAAATTTGGTTTTTAAGTAAAAATGTTTTGGTCTTGGAAATTTTTTTCAAATGAAGCGCTTTGAAAATGAAATGATGTGTGAGGTTTGAAAAGTGTGGGTTGGATGTTTTGGTTTTGAAAAAAAAATGGAAAGGGTTGGTTTTGATCCTTGGCGCTCTCATGGGTAACCACATGCATGGGTGTATGCGAAAAGGGAAATGGTTAATGGAACGAGTGGATGAGTGCCTGGATGGACATGAGGTGGGTGCAGGTGCGGCACGGGTACATGCATGTGCGAGGCTCATGGGACGCTATTGATGTTTGTGCAACCCGCTAGGTTTTCTTATATTCAAAATCTTTTGTTAAAGGAAAAATTTGGTGTTTTAGTAAATGGTGTTTGTCTGGCGTGTCCTTGTGTTTTTGAGATGTTGGATGTGTGGCATTTTGAATTGGGTATTCTTTATGAATGGTTTGTGTCCCGAGTTTGAGTTCTTATTTGTATGTTGGTATGCAAGTGTGTGGTTAGTAAATTCCTTTGAAGCGTACATCGGGGAGCCCTTGCAGTGGTTTCCCCAGCTCATTTGGTTTTGCTTGTGGTATGTCTTGACCGTTGGACCAGTTTGGTTGGGTACATAGTTTTCTTTCTTGACTAGTGTATGCCCCCCCCATAAAGCATTGACATGTGATTGAAGTACGACTACGGGGAATTCCCCGTTGGCCGGCACTCCAGTTGATCTAAGGACTCTCTTTCTGAATTCTATAATTGAACCCACCTATCCTTTTACAACTAAGTGGGTCCTCTCGCAGCGGGATGACAGATGCGAGGGGAGTTGAATGGAGTTTTGGTTTCTTTAAGTTGCCTGAGTCGTCGGAGATGAAATTTGACGTCGTTACACTTGAAGGTTTCCCCTAGAAACGGCGAAAGAAATTCCAGTGGGGAAGGGTGAAGGCGATTGAGAGCTGTCAGTGCTTATCGATGTCTTGAATGGTTTGTAGTGTTTACATTAGCTGCAAGGGTCATGTTCGGTGACGTCTTACAGTGTGAGGTCCCTGTGATAGTTAACGGTGGTTTGGAAGCAACCCTAAGTTGTTGGTGCGGTCTATAATTCTAAATTACCTTTGGTCCTTTGTTGGTTTCGTTTAAGAAAGGGTCTACATTGGGTCACTAGTGTGGCAGACCCAGTCACATAGGGATGCTATGGTCAACTGCAGGAGTCACGTGTTGTTTAAGACTCAGTTTGAAGTCCCTCTACGTATAGTGTTCCTCTCAACAGAAATGATCATGTTCAGGTGACGATTAGTGGTGTCGTGTTCTCATCCAGTGTGACAGAGAGTGATGCGCATGCACCATTAAAGCTCTTGTGTTGGTGAATGTTTAGTGTACGATCAGTTGGATGTCGTAATGTGTTGTGGTTGCTGGTGTTTCCTTGGTTGTAGTGGGATTGCGTGTGACACCAAAAGGAGAAGCTCCGTTCGGGAGTCTTCCATGCCTGACTACGAGGCAGAAGATGCTTCAAACATCAGGGTTCCAGCCATAGGCCTCGGAGTGAAGCTGGCGCGTGGTCAGGAACCCCAAGAGTGTACGAGACCCAACCTTTATTTCTGTCATCGATGTGGAAATTAGAGGCAGTTTATATTGTTTCTATGGTTGTTCTGTTCCAAACGAACCATCTGGTTGTGTAAGGTTTCCATGACTAGGTGGAGGCGTGTTCGTCATGTTTCCTTAAAGTCTTGGGGGCTGCGTCCCACTGGATGTAATCGCATTAGGGGTCTTTATGGGGTATGTTGGTTAAGTCAGTATCAAAGTTGAATGAGGCTCATCTAGGGATGTGGAGATGCCAGTTTGTCTTGGGTCATGCTGTTGACGCCCCAATGGTTGGGCCCCTCCCTCCCCGCCCCTTGTGGTGGGGTGTTTGGTCACCATTGAGGATTTTTCAATGTTCAATATCCTCTATTAGTTTTAGTGGCGGTGAGACCCACGATGGGTCTCGTACAAAGGTCTCTAGAATAAATCAGCGTTGGCCTTTCCTTAATGGTGGGGAGACGCCCAGACTTCCCCATATTGGTTTTCCAGTCTCGTCCTGGGCGTTGGTAGGTTCTTATTGGTGGGGAGACCCACATTGGGTCTCGCACGAATGTCTCTAGAATGAATCAGTGCTGGACTTTTATTTATTGGCAGGAAGTTCTCTTGAACCTCCCTGTGTCAGTTTTCCAGTCTCGTCTCGAGCATCAGTGAGTTCCAAATGGTGGGGAGCCCCTCGGGCCTCCCCATGTTGATCTATTGCTTCTGTTTTTAAATATGGCTTGGTGAGAAGTGATAATAATGTTCCGTGGACATGGTTTGACCTTACTTGTTTTTTTTAGCCAAGTGGTGTGGTTTCCGTTTAATAGTTCTTGAGGTGTTTTGGTTTGTAAGGTTGGTTTCTGTGGTATCAAGAGTTCATCTTATAAAACAATAAACTGGAGGCATACTAGCTCTTTGGGGCGGGCGACGCATATCGGAAAGTCCTTTTACGCGTTTCTTGAGGTTTTCGTTTGAGTCACTTCCTCTGAGAACAATGCAATTGCCTCATGTTTCTTGTTGTTTGTGGAGATCCTCTTTTAACCATAGTGGGGTATCAGTTTCTTCTTTGGGGTTCAGCCTTAGTTGTGGCTTTTCGGGGGCGGAAAACTTTATGGTGGGGAGAATTGTCACACCCGCTATTTCAAAATTTATTTATTTTATTGATTTTCTTTGTGTTGGGTAGATAGGGTCGAAACCCGACTTAAGATTTTGAGTTCCTTGTGTTTTGGTCTTTATTGCATCCGGCGCAACGCGGTCAAAGCCACAGGGCCTCGCCTGGGTCGTCGTGCGACCCCGCCCGGTTCACCGCATGCCTTGCCGATGTTTAATTAATGAAATTATTATTATTATTATTATCTTGGATGATAATTTAATAGAGAGTATTATTTTTATTATTTGAATTTTATTAAGTTTATTATTGTAAAGTTTATTATTTAATTCATTAAGTTTTTATTTTTTTTACCTTATTATAGTTATTATTATTTCTATTGTTGTAACTTGTTATTATTATTTTTCATTTACTTTTATTATTATTATCATTAGTCTTATTTTAATTTTAGTTTTACTTTTATTTTATTATTTTATTATAATTTTTTTTTTCATTCTGGGTAGGGTTTGGACCCCCTTCATTGCGGCGCATCCCCTTCCCCGTTGGAATCTGATCGCACAACTCCCCCCCTCCTGCGCGCTTCGCTTCGCCGTCGGCTTCCCCTCCTGGGCGCTACACCCCGCCGCCGGCTTCCTCAGCTCACGCCGCTGCACCACCACACCCGAAGCCCTGGTCCGCCGCACCTTGCCTCTTCCACTCGGGCCGGTCCGGCGACGCGCCATCTCCTCCGGCCTTCCCGATCTGCTCCCCTTTCCCTGTTTTTTTTCTTCTTCATCACGTCAGAACCTCCTCCTCCAGCTCGGCCGACCGTACCTCCCTCTTTCTGAACCAGCTCCCCGCACCCCCTTCTACCCACTCGGCCGACCACCCTGCTGCCGTCCCGGCCAGCCCGTCGCCCCCCTTCGCAGCCTCACCTTCGGCACCCCCCCCATTTTTCACGGCCAGCTTCCCGATTCCCTTGTCGTAGGTGCGTTCACCTCTAATCTGTTGATTATTCTTTTAGGTTGTTCTTGATATTAGGATTGAGCATGTTTTTGGTTAAAGTTTGGGGAAGTTGGTTCAATGCATTGTTTTTAGGATTGTCTTGAGGCTGTTGTGGTGAATTTGTGGTGCAGTGGCTTTTGCGCACCAATTCAGCGAGGTATGAATCCACTTGCTTATTTAATTGATTTTGCACCGTTGTTAATTAGTTTACATGATGCGAAATTGTTTTTAATTTGGTTTCAATGTGCATTCAAATTTTTAGTGTTATGTTTAAATAGTATTAGTGTATTTCATTTTGAAAACCCACTCTGGGCTGTTTATCAGCGCCGATAAATTGTGGAATTTGCATATTTGAAAGTGCAGTTGATGCAGTTGACATTTTGGTGTGGTGTCAAAAGTGCGTTTAATCTAAAAAAATGGTTTTGGATGAGTTTTTCTTTTCTTTATATATATTCAAAGTTGCGACATGTTGGAAACTACTTAATAAATCTTTTTAGCACTTTGTTTAGTTAATTAATCAATTTATTTAATTTAATTTGTTAAATAAATAGCTAATTTATTTGATTGAATTTGTTTAACTATTAATTAAATTATTTAATTGTTGATATTCCTTTTTTTTACTAACTGCTGATATTGTTTTGGGTTGGCGATGTGAATTGTTATTCTACTATGTTAATATCTTTTGACGGCTCCGTACAATGCGACCTTTGCGCGTCAGGAGTACTTCACCGTGTCGTTTTTCGCTCCTGCATTGAGGTAGGTGGTTTCGCATGCTTAGGTTGTCTGATTAATTGGTTTGCAGGTTTATTTAAATTAACATTTCCATTATCTAAATTTTGTTTTGAGTGTTGATTTTAGCTGATAGATTTTATTGATTTATCTCACTAGTGGCATGTTTAGGTTATTTTGGTTTCAACTAAGTCGTGTCTTTAGTTTTGAATAAATACAGCGTTTGAAATTTGTATGCATTTGGTTTCAAAAAAAATTTGAGTGGGTTTAGTACTGTTATTACGATGCCTTGTTTTCTTTAAAATCACTAAACCAATTTCTCTAATGTTTTATAAATTTTAGTTTGATTCTTGAGATTGTATAGTTTATTAACTTGTGAAATTCATGCATGTTGTGTTCTGTTTCTGAAAATCTCTGTTGTGCGTTAGACCTTTAAATGATTATTTGTTTATTCATTTATATTGAATGTGCAAGTGTGGTTGACTTAGTTTGCATTCAAGTATGTTATGACTTGAACCTGATGAGTAGGGTGAACTTTAAATATTGAGCACAAAAGGGGAAGCCTGGGTACTAGGTGGGCAGACTAGAACTAGTGCGCTAGTGAACCGGATGGGTGTCGTCCATGTTTCACTTAGCTGGATTGACGATTGCAACACTAACTAAACATATGATATCTGAGGGTCGTGGCCTTCTAAGCCATGTGTTCTGAGGTTCGTGGCCTTCTAAGCCACGTTATCTGAGGGTCGTGGCCATCTAAGCCACGTTTCACCGAGACACGACGTTCTAGGGACCCACACAACTTTAGTAATTTAGGGCCTCTCCCACTTTTGTTGCTCCTGTGCGATTATATACTCATCAATGGTTGGTTTTGGTAACTTCTGTGGTTTCAAAAGGTGAGAATGTTTCATTTTCTTTCAGTACCAAAAATCCCCTTTCCCTATTTTAGAACTGTCTTTCTTTATTTAAAACCCGTTTTCTTTAAAGTGTTAGTTTATTTATTTATTTTCTCTAAAACTTGAACCTGCGAACTATTTTGGTCATCTAACCTTTTCATGCGAAATCTTTTCTTTGGTGCCAACCTATTGAGCGATTGCTCACACCCTACTTACACCCTTGGGTGTAAGTAGATATGATTTTGTCTGATACAGGGAAAGACAAAGGTTTTGAGGACGGTGATCCGAGTTATTAGCTGCTACTTCTTGGCGTGGCATTGAGGTGATGGTTTGAGGGTGCGATCTCTCGTTGGGTGACAGTTTCTGGGTTGGTTTTTGGTCTCTACACTTTCCTTTGTGTTGCTTGGTTTTTATTTATACCTATGACTCAAAACTTGGTCATGTATAATGGTTTTTTGTCAGAGACCTTTACTTTTGTTTTGGTTTACTTTGTTGGATGTTTATTCGGGTAAATCGTTCCCACTCTTTTATTTTGATACCCGTGCACTTGTGCCAGCCCGTGGGGATCGGGAACACCCTTCGGTCCTTGCCGCGGACCGGGTCGGGCGCCGGACCCGGCCTGGTTTGTGACACCGCCGTTTCTTTTTTACTAAGTAACGCACTCGTGAAAACCCATCATTATGAAAGTCAACTGACGAGTTTTCTTAATTTCTAAACGCACCAATTAATTGGGCGGTTTTCTTCGTTGAATTAATTGGGCGGTTTATTTCGTTGAATTAATTCTATGAATTAATGGGTCATTACTTATCTCTTTTTCATTTCTTAACTGGTTTGAATCCGTTGGCGTAGTAATAAAATAAGACCAACGCCACATCTTGAGGTTTTCACGTTGGGGAGGCTTTTTACAGAATTCTTGTGCCTTCACCCTTCTTCGCAAAGAACGCGAAGAACGCGAAGAATGCGAAGAACGCTGGCCTCCGACGAAGAACGCCGAAATCGCGGAAATCGACGACGCGACGCCGTGTGCCGCGACGCCGACGTTTCCTCTTCCGCGACGTTCTTATGCGACGATCCTTCGTCCGCAACGAAATCTTCGATCTTCTGTTTAAGGTAAGAGATCTCGGGTTTCTTTTAAAAACTCCTTTATGGTTTTTAACAACGCACGGATTTAATTATTATTAATTAAATATGTTGTTTCTTGGACCTCGGAGTTCGTCGACGCAACGCCGGATACCGCGACGACGCGACGAACCCCTCCTTCCGCGACGATCAAACCCGCAAAGAACCCGCGTGCGACGACTTGACGAGGTAGGGGTTATTGTGAATATTTTATATTCCCGTGAACGTTTCTTTAAAATTAAAGAACCAGATTCATATGAACAATTTTAATTTATTAAAATTGTTGTTTTATGTGTTGAATAATTCTCCCGTTGTTATTAACTAACGCGGAGGGTGCAGGCCAAACGAACACGGCCCGACAACCCTCCGCCGTTCTTCGTGGTTGTGCGGATTTGGCGGGCGATGAAAAAACGTGACGCAAGGGCAATTTGTTGATTCTGCAGTGAAGAACGGAACCCGGGAGGGACAACGGCGCAGACGGGAAGGAAAACGGACCACTGGAGCGACTCCGGTGGCCTGCGGAAGCTGCCGGCGGCGCGGGTCGCCGGCGCGGCAGCGCCGACGGCTGGAAGCGGCGGCGCCCCGGCGCGCTGCCGGACAGGGCTGCCGCGGCTGAAGCCGTGGTGGCGGCGGCCAGCAGACCCGCGACCGCACGGGTCCGGCTCGCCCGCACAGGATGCAGCAGAAGCAGCGTCCGCTCGATCCAGCACGGCCCCACGCGGGGCCGTGACACCTCCAATCTGCGGGGGCAGCGCCCCGCGGCGTCCAGCTGCTCGGCCGCTCGGCTGAGCCGAGCCCGGCCGGTCCGACCGGCCGGGCCTCGCCCTGGCCGGACCAGACTGGGTCCAGCCGAGTCGGACCGGGTCGGATCGGGTCGGGTCCAGTCGGGTTGGGTCGACCCGGTTCGGCCGACCCAGGGGGGGGGGGGGGGGTCGGGCCGGGCCCGGACCCCCCGTCTTCGGACCATTTTCGGTCAAATGCCCGTAACTTGAGCTACGGGCCTCCAAACGACTCGCCATCAGCGGAAACACGATCCTTGGATCGAGACAGTCGTTTCAGTATATCGCACTCAAGGTTTCGGAATACTTTGGTTTTGGCCGGGTTGGTTCGTACACGAAACCAACCGGGCCTTCGGAGCGGAAACGCTTATATCTTGAGCTACGGACGTCCGATTGACGTGCCGTCGACTTTGTTGAATTCCTCTAAGTGAGACAGATCTTTTGGCTCACTCCGCCCGAGGTTTGGATGCGGTTGGAGTGCGGTCGGGTTGGTTTTAACTTAAAAACCAACCGGGCCCCCGGGACGAAAAAGCCAATAACTTCCAAACCGGGCGTCCGATTGACACGCCGTCTGTTGCGTTGCGTTCCTGTTGACAATACGGAACTTTTGGCATCCCCCGCCCGAGTTTTGGATGAAGTTGGGTTATAGCCGGGTTGGATTGTGCCCAAAATCCAACCGGGCCCCTGGAACGGAGAAGGATGATATCTTTCAGACCAGACGTCCGTTTGACGAACCGTCAGCGGCGTTGGTGATCACGTTGAGAAACGGTCCCTATGAGTATACCCTATGAGTGTTCGGGGTATAGTTGAGTTACGGCCGGATTGGTTCACACACGAAACCAACTGGGCCCCGGGGACGGAAAGACTAATAACTCACAGATCGGGTGTCCGTTTGACGCGCCGACTGTTGCGTTGAGACCCCTATGACGAGGCGGTCCTTTGAGATACTTCTTCGTGGGACTTTGTGATACTTGGAGTATCGACCAGTAGCTCATGGAGCGGACCCTCCCGGAGACGAGCGTGTGGAGTACGGAGACCGTGTAGACGACTGAGACCTGACGACTGCTTGACCGACTCGACTTGGAGTGAGTCGACTAGCCCAGTGGACGGAACACCCGGTATTTGGCGGCAGTCCCACGGCAGACGGAGCGCCTGGTAGTTGGCAGCAGACCCGCGATACTCGACCGGAGGAGTACCTCTGTAGGCTATTAGGGAGAGCGCCCAGTATTTGGCGACAGACCCTCAGCGGACGGAGCACCCGGTAGTTGGCCGCAGACCCGCGGTACTCGACAGGAGGAGTACCTCAGCAATCTTAGGTTAGTGAGCAGTACCTCGGAGTCATGACAGGTCCACTGTACACTCCCGAGATGGAGCTCTTCAGTAGTTACGGTTTCGATAATGAAAATCCTAGTTGAGCTGAATCTTTTGACCTTTGTGTATACCTCATGATTGAGATGGGTCGCTTGATAACTTAGGTATATGTATGGTCATATACCTAGGTAGTGGTTATCCGTTGATTTCAAAATCCGTGTGTTTCCTCATGATTGAGATGGGTTACTTGACAACTTAGGTATATGTATGGGCATATATCTAAGTAGAGGTTATCTGTTGAGATCTTCTTGTGGTTATCCTTGTTGGTTTAGTGAGACCTTGAGGGTCTCATGGTCCCTACTGAGTATCTTTATACTCACCCCTGCACGGGCTATGCCCGCACCTCGTTGTGTTGGTTGCAGACGACGGGCAGTGCTGACAGAGGCCGAGCGTTTGAGGACTGGTCGGTACCCGGAGGTGGACTACACGACGAGTAAGTACCCGGAGGTGGACTACACGACGAGTCAGTACCCGGAGGTGGACTACACGATGAGACGACACACAGAGGAGGTTGACAGACGAGAGCTTGGAGGAGGCCATCTGTACCTACCCTTCAGGTAGGATCCGTGGTGGACGACCAGGAGCTACTCTATCTGTACCTACCCTTCAGGTAGGATCCGAGGAGGACGACCCAGGAGCTGTTTGTCTTTTTGCTGTTGTACCTTGTTCAGTTGTAGTTGTACTTTCTTTTGGGTTTGTATTCTGGCCCATTTACTTTTCAGAATTTATTTTGTACTTAGTGTTTTTTTCTGCTTGTACTCTGTGGTGCTTGTTTTCTTTTATAAAGGCAATGCCTTCCCAGTTATCGGGATTTACGCCTTTGGTGCTAGTCGCTAGCCCCTGGCCTATGGAAGGCGGGCTTGGGGTAGTCACGGCACGGGCCCCGAGGACGGGTCGTGACATTATGCTAATATTTTGAAGGGAAATACTCTCTTAAGAAATCTCATTATATGAGGACATAGTATCATTGAAAATAATATGGTTAAAGAATTATCAAATTCCAGTGGATTTAAAGTATTTTAATAAAATATGTTTTGGGTAGGTGAAAATATGTATAAATTGAAGAAGGAAATGAAGTGTTTTCAACAAGTGATAATTTTGTAAAGAAAAACCCAAATACTTTTTTCAAGGTAATGGCAGTTTGTTATATGTGTGGGTAAAAATGCCACCAAGATTGTGATTTAATTGATAATAATGAAAACTCTAATATTTAATGATTTCACTGTAAGGATATGGGTTACCAAATAAGTCACAATCTCCAATTTGAATGGAATAATCTAGAAAAGTGGATAATGGGTAATGGTTGTTATTATGATACTACTTCAGATTAAAATGAATGATTAATGAACTTTTTTTGAATTATATAATTATTTTATTTGAGTATTTTATTAATAATATATTGGTTTTAAGAATTCTGGAACATATGAGGATTGTACTACATTAATTTTTTATTAAGGATTTGAGATCATATGCTGAATGGTACCAAGAAACGTTATTTAGTATAAAGATAAGCATTATTTAAAAAAACATGGTTAAGGTAATGATAACACTTCATATGATCCTAGTGTTGAATTAATGACATTTGGATAAATATACGATTTATACAGATTAGATATATTGGATATTACAAAATAAATCAGATTTAATTAATTTTTTTTTCAAAAAAAGTTGTTTATTATTGCATTGACTGAGTTTAAAATACTTTTTTATTTAAGTAATACATCCAATAATGTGAGTTTTTATTATTTAATAAGAAAGCATTCATGTTTTCAAAAAAAATGTTAATTCTTTTTATTAGCATATTTATAGAGAATATATGATAAAGGTATTCAAATATTTGGAAAGTGAAAAGATAGAGCTACATCATGTTTATTAAAGTCTATTGATATGTTCATTATGTAAATTCAGTTACCTTTTTATAAAGTGTTGGATCATTGTCTTTTTTAAAATTTTACCTTTTATGAAATTAGTTATGTTAAATATTGGATGTGGTTTTAGAGGGTGATATATTACATCACTATATATAGAATATTATCATAAGAGATGATGTAGAATCAGTTTATGTAAAAATCAAGGGAAAATATTGTGTTTATAGAAACAAATATTTACATATATTCTTAAAGGTTGAAATAATTCTAAAACTCTAGAAAAATGGTATTAAAATAGAAATGTTAACCATTTATGTTTATATCCAATGAATCAAATTTTCCTTTAGATTATCGCAGTTTTATTGTTTTGAGGCGCATAACATTCTATTAATCACTAATGTTAATATGACCAATGACTATAGTTATTTATTCTTTTCTCCCATGTCCATGATTTAATTTATCACATGTGTTCTCTTACTTTGGATCTAAACTATATGACATTCATTATTCCTTTTCCCTCATATTAATAATTTGTGATATTTAACCAATTTATGATATTGGATATTCCATAATGATATTTTAAAATATTAATCCTTTTATTATCAATACCGAGTATAATTTTGGAGGACACAACATATTTAATGTGGAATGAATGTAACACCCTAAAATTTGAAAATAAGGACACTGTAGTTGATATCATATATCACACGTATCACCAAGAACGTAATGGAATATAATAACCTGAGGATTTATAAAATATTTACTATTTTAAATAAATTAAATTAATGTCATATCATTCAATGAACATGATTCTGAGTTAGCATGTGTTCTATACATTAATGTGTTTCTTCAATGGCATGCGTTACACTCAAGAATGTGTTTTACCAAACAAGAATATAATACTAAAATATTATTATCTAATATAATGAGATATAACTAATCCATTGAATAAGTAGTTGTGAAAATGGTTATGTAATGTATAAAAATTTATGCTTCACACAATTATAATGAAAATTCTTAGTTAAAAATTAATTTGAAACGAATATGGGAACTAATTTAATATAAAGGGAATACTTTTAGAGAAAAAAATTTTATTCTCGAAAAGATATTATATCCTAATAAATTAATGTAATTAACGATAGAGAGTGATATTAATTTATTATATATATATATATTATATTTAACAATTTTTTTGATATTCAACCAACAGATTTGATATACATAAGATAAGAACAAACCAAATATTACAAATAAAAAACTATATTTTAATAAATGATATTTTACTACTTTTTAATGATGAACATTTATTAAATAGAAAATTTGAAACATTAATAAATTTAATGTGTTTAAATACAAATCATTTTTTATATCAGTTGATAAAAATTATCTCATAGTGTTTTTTTAGTAATTTACTATAAGGGATCATTTTTTCATAACTAGTGAAAAATAAAAAAAATTTAATTCCGAATTACTTTTTCATGTAATTAATTTATAGTGTAAAATTATAGTTTAAATTGGTCTCAAAGTAAAATTATATCAACTTTATATAATTTTTTCTAGTGTATTTAATTTTCTCCAATTTTACATTGATATTGGATATAAAGGCATAGAAAACATTAGAATGTTTTATTTTAAAAATCAACATTGTCGTCCCATCCACATGATTAATATTAAATTAATTTATACAACATATATTATTTTATTTTTGAAAAATTTAATCCCTTTTTTTATTATAATAAATTATAATGTCTAATATGTTCAACTTCTTTTTCCCCAAAAATATTAGTGAATGTGAGTAAATCTAATTTCATCGATTAAGAGAAAAATTATCTTAATGAACCACTAAACCCTAATCGCATGTCCTAAAATTAACTAGATACTTGTCCAAAATCGATTATTTTGGAAATATTTATATTATATAATCCATTTTAATGAATTTAGGAAATTATTGGATCAACATTTCTTGGGGAAATGTGGGTGGAATTCACATTTTAAAAATATAAAAGAGTGCCACTCCTCCACTATAGAAAGGTAGAAGACCCTGCCACTTCCTCACACATATCAAGACACATTGTATTGACCAATATCTACCCAAATATATCTTCAAAATATCTACCCTCATCCTAGTAGACTCACCTTTGAATAATTTTATCCAATGAAGTCCTTTTGTGAAAACAACAAGGAGTTACCCGAATAAGTGGTAACATGATTTCTAAAACTCTTTAGATTTATTTTAATTCTAAAACACATAAAATATTATTATTAAATTCTTAAATATTATAATAATCATCCTAAATATAATTATATGTATTAAAAATTAATTTTTGACCAAAAATTACACACACTTCCATCTAATGGGCTTCGAACCTACAATTTATATGTACGATGAACTACCGCCTCAAGAAATGATTTCCTTAGGTTTTTCCTTTAACACCATTCATAATTTGGAATTATGATGGATAAGTGATTTATATATGAAATATATGATATTTATTATTTAAATATTTTTCTATTATTTTTTATAAAACATATCTTTATACTTTCCATTTTTTGTAAACATGTTAACATCATTTGCGGATGTGTGGACTACCGTATCTGCAAGGAGATGTGACTCATTCACACTATACATGGAATGTACATAGGATGATTTTAATTTAAAATATGAGACACAAATTATTTTCACATATTATTAATGACCAAATTAATTTTCTATATATATAATATAGTATTTTCTTTATTACACTTTTCACACACTAAAAAGTGATAACGTCAGTCGTGGAGGTGTGGAATACCAGCTCCTTAACACAATGTGGTTTATTTTATATAAGATGAATTAAATATATAAGTATATATGGTTAAATAACACGTTAGTTAACATTTAATGATCATTATACGTATATATAATGTTATTAACCTTCATTCCATCATGATCATAGAAAATTTTGGAATATTACTTCTAAGTATGTACGATCCATCAAATCCATGATTGAAATGTTAGTTAATCATTCATAAAGAATATTTCATGATTTGATTTAAGAGATTAATTTAAATATAAATATGATAATTATTTCATGATAACTATTCTTTATAATTTTTTATAATTACCATATTTTTTCTACAAAAGTCATTTTTGACACATACACTGAATATTGTCAAAACACCTAACATAATATTAATTTTTTACATAGTTTTTTTAACACAATGTAATTAGTGAAATAAAAATAATTATAAATATTAAAAGGGTTATACAGAAACTAAATAATAAAAATATATTTATTTTTTTCAAATATAAAGAAACATGCCGAAAATCGAACTCCAGGTATGTGATTTTCACCTCACATTTTACTTATGTGAGATAAATTTCATATACAGAACTTACATTTTTTTGGTATATATACTACAAAATTTAAATATATTATATAATTAAAATATTCACATTCATTGTATTCAAATAATTAACTTATTTTTATTCCTTTATGGGGATTTAGATTCAAATGTTTCAATGTGGCATTGGACACCTCAGAATGTTTGAAGATTATTTTTCTAAGAATAATTATAATAATATTTCCATGGTATTTATATTAATCAACATCAACAAACCATTTTGTTACTTATCCTCTACTAAGAAATTAATGATAAATCTATATTTTAAATTTAATATGGATAAATTTTAATAATAAACCATGTATTTGAATTTAATTTATTATTCTATATATAAGGAATGGTTTGGACAAGAAATACACAAGTTGGGACCATTTATGGAAAGCCATACAGGTTGGGGACTGGTTAATGAAATCCCCTTGGTTCATTAGTAGTCTCATGAGATGAATTAGTTGGCATGGTCAGAATAGTTTAAACTATCTTATCTTGATGTTAAAGGTATCCTATGCTTAGGAAATGTGTCGTCCAATAATTATGCATTTATTTTATAAAAAATATTTTTTTTATTATCCCTCAGATTATTGTGAGAAAAAATATTTTGATTCATTTCATTATCAATTTATTGATTAAAGAGAATGTGTTCAATTTCTCACCATTCCATATTGATTATTTCGTTATCTAGATATTTTAATTATATGTGTTATCAGTTATTTACCTTTCCATGTCGATTTACTCTATTGAATTCGTTATTCCTTCAACATTACATTCCCTTAATGGGAATTTGATATCACTATTAGTATGTTTTATTTTCCATAGGTTATGAAGATGTACCCTTTAAATGAGTTTCAAAGATACTGTTTATTTCATTTTATTATTTATTATGTTTGTATTTTCTATTTCTTAATGAATTTTAGGTATCATGGATATAATATGGATTTCAAAAGATAAAAAATTGTTCGGTCCTTCATTATATTATTCATTGTAATCTCTCAAATATAATAAACTAATGAACCAACTCCGGGATTATGGGGTTGAAGAATCATACTAGGTGATAAATGTTACACAATAATGGGATCATTTTTTATTCTAATATTGGGCTTGGCCCACTAAAGGATATGTTGAATTTTTAAAGGGGTTAATTATTTAGTCAGAGACAAAAAATAAAAAACAATTATTAAATGGTTTATAATATATGATAGTCATATAATAAATAATTATTTTGTAGATAATATCATCATCATCAAAAACATCATCAATCAAACCATTATGATAAATCCCTAATAAATAAAAGCATAATGTAAGTATATATTAATATTAGTAAATTACGAAAAGTTATTTTGCATGTTTGTTGATTTGAGATATGTTCTGAAGGAAAATTATATGTTTATAAAAATTCCTTCCTTTGTAGAAAAGTGTTGAAATAGTTTAACATGTAAATCCTTATTCTTATGGATGTATAGAGTGATTACATAAATGTACTAACAGAATTATATAAAAACGGATGAAATATTTGAATAATTTATCTTATTTTCATCTATGATTTTTTTTACAATATTATTGAATTTAAGAAATATTTTGAAGATATTTTCAAATTTTTTTGAATTAATGAACTAAGAATATGATTTTTGTTTTCTATTAATATATGGATTATAAAGGTGGGTAAAATTTACCACCATAAGATGAAAATTCAATTGAAAAGTTCAACAATGTTTCTTCAAGAAGACAATGAAGGTCATTTAAAATAAGAGTTATTTGGAAGAAAAATTAATAGTTAAATATATATTTTTATTATCAATGATATACCTGAAGAAGTTTTTGACTCACCATAAAGTATACATTCTTGGTAAAAATGTTATAGAAATTAATTCATTAATTTTGAATTGTATGTGAAAATGGATCTATATTTTAAAATATGTTTTAAATATATGGGAGTTAAAAATAAAAGGAATTATTTATTAGGCTTGCAGATTATATCCATGAGATATAGTAAATTGTTAAAACATCCATGATTTTAATGTAAACTATTTTATCAAGATCCAATGAATCCAATTAAAATAAGTGTATCATAAAATCGTTTTTATTATGTGATAGTAGAGTTTGTATAATTAAAAATAGTTTTTATGAAAATGTATGAGATGATTAATGGGATACACATGGTTTGTGATTCATCAGTTTTTATAACATGTTTTGGGAAGAAGATGTGGATATAATTGTTTTTTACACGATAAAATGTTTATCCACGATATGTGTTAAAATATAGGGATTTTTCCCACAATCAATAAGTGTTATATTTTAATAATTTCTTCTATTTTAAATAGTAATGTTTTTCCAAACACACAGATTACTATATATAATATATTTTATTGGATTAATATTCCCACTGAAAGGAAATAGATGATATTTTTTTACACAAATGATATTGTGTATCATAAAAAGATATTATTAAGATAATATAATGTCTAATGATTATAGTGGGAGTACGATTTGAGTTAACTTTTTTTAAAGTTAACAAATAATGAATTACACAAATCTAATTTTAATGTGAATTTTACATAATTTCCTAAGTGATTTTGGATGTATTAGTAAATAATAATGTAATTATTCATATTATGTCAACAAAATTATTTTTCTGGAATAAGGATTCATTAATAATGATGATAAACTTAGGATGAGTTCTAATCGGACAAATAAAATTTGAGATAGTATGATTTGATGTTGTGATGATATGATATTTGAATAGTTATGAATATGTTTCCTAAGTCCTACCATTATTTGAACTAGCCTGATTCATTTATATTTCTCAAAAAAGTGTGTAGTGGGAGGGTTTTATTATATAGCCACATATATGTGTGATAAGAATAACCTACGATTTAAAATGGTAACAAAACCAATAAATTGTATAAAATATAAAGTAAATTTGGTAGTTTATCATATATGACCTGATAAAATGGTTCATATATATATTTTTTAAAATAAATAAATAATTTAATAATATTAAAACTATCATATTAAATAAAATATCAATTTTATCATTTTATCACAAAGGATGTATGAATTTATATATAGTTACACATTTTGTGAAGTGTAATGATAATTTACCTCTCAAAGTAAGACATTATGTTTATACATAATCAAGGTTCATTATAATATATCATAGGTTATTATAAAATGAGAAGGTTATCATGAGTATGATTACTATATAGAGATACATATTATGCTCAAGAGGTAGAGGACAAATAATATGATTCTTTTTGTGTGTCAGAAAAACAGCTAAATATATCACATGGAGTGTCATTCAGAGGGATCTAGTTTATTGGGGGTTCATGGAACATATTTTATTCCCCATTACATTAGGATTTATATATACCTATCATTAAAACCTTTATACATTAATACAAAAAATATTTATGTCTACATATTGACTTAGCTAATATGAGGGTATTTGGAAATTTAACAAATCATTTCATCGGTTTGAGATCAGGAAAGATGATATTTTTATTATTGTATAATGAGTACGATATCAAGGATTGTGAATGACATAGTATATGGGAGTGTGTGGACACACCTAAATATTCTATATAAATATTTGGATAAGGGATATGAGATGTACTTATCAAAAAGGATGAATGGAATATGATGTATTAATCAATCAGATCAATCTACACTGAAATATTCAAGAATAGATGAGTTATATATATGTGAGTTACATTCTTAGTGTATCATGTTTGGTTGATTTCTCGTAAAAAAGAAAAATATAAGAATATGTGTTATCATATAATATAGATTGGTTGATACATGTGTAAATATTCATGTGTTGGATGGATATCACGTCAAATCCCTTTAAATCATGGGTTTCATTTCCACATTTGAAGAGGCTAAATTTTTTATACTTATGGATCAATATTTTTTTCTTCAATACTATAAATTCCAATGTGGTCACACTTTTTGGTTTAAAATCTTTTGATTGAGATTTATTTAGAGATATACTTAATAAAAAAGTGCGTTGGATGGGATTTACAAGGTATTACATATGATGTGGTTCAAGGTGATGTCGATTAGAGATTTCTAAAAGTGTTCTGGATATTATCCAAAATGTGTTTTTTATATGATTTAAAAATTTATTATATATGATAAAATTAAAGATTAAATTCCTAAATTATTATTGGATTTAGTGTGAGTGATATATTAAAAGAAATTTCTGAACACCTAAGAGTTTGAAAAGGATATTTTTCCAATATTAATGCAATGGATTTGTTGAAAATATTTATTTATTGGATTAGTTACAAAATATAATACTAGATTTTTGTATTCATCAATAATTTTTATGTAATCATTCAATCCATAATATTCATGTTTTAGTAGTTAATGGGGTGTCCCATGATGTTTGGAGGGTATTCATATTTAATAAGATAGAATTTGATAATATTTATGGAAGTATATATGATGGAGGACCCCAACATAAAGGAAACTAAAGACTAGTGTATGAGAAGTATTTCTTAATGATAATTGGTATGTATTGAAGGATGGATTTGTGTAAGGGTATCTTTTTCATTAATAAAGGTAACCCAGTCTAAGTGTAAAGGTAAATATAAGATTGGTTGGATCCACATACGGGTAATGAAAAACCCTGTGTAAATGTATGATGGAGAATATGGAGTTGTGTAATTGTAAAAAACACATTTTTAAAGGTTAACATGTATATAGATAAATGTAACTAAACATGCATAAGGGTATATGTTGGAGGATATGCACTTGCATAATAGTAATCCATATGTCGTACATGAGGGTAGAAAACATGGATAATAAAAACCAAGAAATGTGTAATGGTACGAGAGCCAAGAGTATGGGAAGCATGCAACTTTTGTAAGGGTACATACACTATGTAAGGCTATATAGAGTATTAATTAATGTTATAAGAATAGTTTTCAAGCATATATAAGGGTATATAGAATTTATTTTATGGGTATGTATAATTTAACAAGGTTTACTTTAAACATTCTACTCCTTTGGGTGGATGGAATCACTATTGCACATTTAAATTAGGATTCTTTTCCTGCAATATCCACCACACATTATAAAAGGTCCATATTTTCCAAAAAAAATGAATATAGGGGTCTTTAGTGAAGTATTTTATAAAATGATATGGCAGAAAAATAAACTCAAGAAGAAAAGGAGATAATTTAAATGAACATTATAACCTACATGAGTAGGGTATTCCACAACATAATAAGATGGCTACGATATAAGGGAATGTGGAGTATGTACTTTTGTCATCTATTTGAACAGTTCCCACAACATAGAGAGTAGATATCCACTATAGAACTGGTTTGGTTTTGTAGAGATTAATTATACTACACCATGGTAGAATTGACTACGTTGTAGTAGCAAAAAATAGTTATAGGTGGAATTCGTGGGATCCACTTATCTACCAAAGAATTAATTGAATGTGTGTAGTTATTTATAAAAGGTGTCAAACACAATATATGGAAGTTTTTATGATTATTGGCCTCTGGAAAGTAAAATTCTTAAACCCACTATCAGTTTGATGTGTAAATAAATTTTTCCATATTTTATGAAAATAAATTATTATCATATGGAGTTATTCTTATGGGATTTTATGATGGGAATTCACAACCTTATCATTTAATTATATCTTAAACAGGAATCATGGAGAATTTAAGAGCCAGTTATGACTCCTAAAATAGAAGTTGCATCTCTTTTGATAATGAATGTATAAGAATTGAAAATCAATGTCACAAAAGAAATCTTCTACAAGAATAAAGAAGTCTATGTACCATTTTGAAAAATCAATAGAAGAAGGAGATAGAATGTATTCCACTGAAATGTATGATTTATAGAAGCATAGAATATTTCCATATGAGTTGATGTAATTCTTGAATAATTAGAAACCAAATAATAACTATCATATATGATGAATGATAATGAGTTTTCAATTTTGATTATTATTTGATTTTGTTCAGGAGGATTTATATAAAGTAGAATGTCCATTTATGATAAGTGGGTTAATGCATGATGGATTGGAATTATTGATGATCTGTCCAACTTGGAAGGAGTCATTTGACATTCCTACTAAAAATAATATATAATTTTAGTGATATTATAGGATGAATAATGTGATTTATAATTGTGTTTTTAGAGATTGTGAAGGATCAATAAATGTTACATTAATTAAACATCTACCTTGACTAAGGATTCATACATGCTTCTGAAAAAAGGAGTTACATAATCGTAATCATTATTTTATTCCTTTCAAAATTAGTTTGAAAAGAAAGAATAAAAATGTGATATTATTCACCAAAAGTGATCCAAAGAAGAAATTATCATGGGATTGACCATTTTGAAGTAGTGAGTTGTCCCTAAACTTATAAGGAAATTATCATAGTCATAGGAGTTACCTAGCCCAAACTTGTGTAGGAATTGATATACAAAACACATTTTGGTTCGTTAAACAACACTAATTAATTCTCCTTGTATGTTTTCATGTGAGGTTGAACAAGGTAAATAATTGTGTCTATAACATCTTTATGCTTTCACACATGTGTTATTCAAAAATATAAAGAATGTTTTATTATGGAGGATAACATGTGACCCTAAATTCTAGGATATCAAGATCCTCAATGGAAACTGAGACTAAAAACGAGTAATAGATTAAATATTTATTGAATTTTTGTACCTTAATTCAATTCACCACATAAGGTAATCTCACTCCATGTCCCTTATATACTTCTAACAGTTGGCATTAAAGGGATATGTACATATTTGGATTTATTATATCTCTCACCTAATTTGAAGCTGTATTGAAGATGAAATTCATAGTTTAGTATCCTTTCATTGATGAAATTAATTTCATATCCTGGAAAAAAGATTTAATGGAGTTAATGGATGATTCCCTAGGAGTTTCTATAGATGTGTTAGAATATGGAATTGTTCTACTAAGAAAACAAAGAGCTATTATTAAGACACGATAATGATAGATTTTAATTTTTTGTTTAGTAAAAGATGTGTTAAATGAGACTATTGAGGAATACAACACAAAAGGTGAATCAATGCATGTTCTATAGTGACATGTGTTTGAAATTTCAAAAAAAAATTTAAAATGTAGTAATGACATGTGAGAAGTTCCTTATTAAGAAGGAAAGAATATGTAGAAGAAGAATAATTCATCATAGAAAAAATTATCTCTAGATAGGGAAATATTTAAACATGATCTTATCTTTGAGTGTAAATGATAATTGGAAAAAGGATGTGATATTTTAGACTATCATTAAAGATAAAAATAATATGTGATTCTATATATGAAATTTCCACATCATCATGTTTTTATTCGAAGGAGTTATCTTGAAATGACAATGAATATTAGTAGAGAATCATACACTATGTATACTATTCAATGACAAATGATTTATCCATGTAAAACAAGAGATTTATAAGATAAAAAGTGACATTAAATTTTATTATTATGAAAATGGTACTGAAGATAAAATAGGAATGTGATATGATTTAACATATTCACCTTATTATTTTAAAAAAAATGGTTGTGGAGGAGGAGTTGAAGGATAGATCCATACCTTTCAATAATAAACATTAATAAAAGAAAAAATTAGTTATGAATGATAATTATAATATGAATGTTATGGATAAAAACTAGATGAAAAGTATAAGAAGATAAGAAAATTTTTGGAGTGGATGACCACATCAAGGAAAAGGTTAATATCCATAAAAAAAATTTCTATACATATACAGAAACAAATAATTGATCATATATTAAATCTATAAGAATGGATTTATTCCATGAAAAATATGGATTTATGGTAGAAAAAATAAATAAGGAAAAACTGATTTTACTATCAAAGAATTGGTAAAATATTGGATACATTCTTAAATGACAACAATCCAAAAGTAATGAGAATAAATTTGGTAGTAACAACATAACATTCAATAGGGACTGATGAGGAATAATTCATTGTTTAAATGTTTCACTTATTTTAACCTCAGTCACATGTCAAGGTTTTTCCATTAGATAAATTGATAGAAGGGTAATGAATACATACAGATACACTCTTATTCTATGACTTACAAAATGATTGTTTATCCTAGAAGAAGGACTATTAAACTGTAAAATAGGTTTAATGGTTTGGAGAATGATATATTTTTTCAATAATGGTTGTAGCAAGAACCAAAATCTAAGGAACCAAAGTAACCCACTATGAGGATTTTTGGGAAATATATAGAATAAATATTAATTATGTTTTATAATATATTAATAAGGTGGTGTTGAATCCACTAAAGAAAATGTATTAAAAATGGTACTTCTGAAGGTCGAGGGGATTATTTCTAATGTAGTCTTTCAAAAAGATATAAGGGGAAAAGTGGAATAAAAATTGGGAAATAAACATTGACGTGAGATCCTCTAGGTATGTTACCTATGTAGATATGTATTCAATTTTGAAAAATTTAAAAATTATTGAAAATTATAATGCAAGTAAGGATGAAAATGTTTACATCAATGAAAAGAAGTATTTATGTTCTATCATGAATAGAAGAACAATTGGAATGTGGATGAGTTTACTAACTAAAACAGATGATGAAGAACATGATGACCTGATTACATTCCTTCACTTAAATGTGAAAAGGGGGAAATGAATGACTTACAGTGTTGGGTTGGTTTCTATTGACTAGCCCAATTCCTAAACATGATGAAATTTTATCTAACCTTATCCCCATATTATTTATTGAGTCAAAATACATGTGAATTGGTGTAAAACTATTTGGTATATATTATCCATAGGGATGAGTTTTCTGAAAAAAAAAACTTGTTATGGGAGTTAAAAGTTTTTTTATATTGAATCAAACCATGGGGGTTCATTCTAATTTAAGTATAGAATATAAGATATGATAATATCCCAAAAAAGAAATTTATATACATTTATCTGTTTTTCTAAAACATTTTTTGTAAGATTGGTATCATATGAGGTACCCTTCTCCCTATATAACATATTGTGTCTATCTATTTGTGAATTGGTGCAGAATTAGGGGGGATATAAAATCCATGGTGTTTATTTTTATTTAAAATCAGATGTGTTGGGAGTTAAGAAATGTATTTTTCACGGCCACACATTTAATTGGTTATATTCATATTTAATTGGAGTGAAAGTAAAACAAAAAATCCAAAAAATATGATCTTTACATGAATATATCATTTTTATAGATTTTTCCATGGAGTTTGGTATGATCTGTTTTTTTAAGGATATCTAAAAACAGTTAAATTAGAAGTGTTTTCCAATATGTAGTATCCCTAATTTGAACACTAATAATAGGTATCAATAATTAATTTCAATATTTAATGAACTAAGAGTATTTTTTGAAAATCATAGGTCATTTAGCCTCATAATATGTTTCAGAAGCTCTTTAATATTTTAAATGCATGAAGGTAAAATGATATAATTTTTTCAATTAGAACAAAGCTTACAAAAATTTTCTTCCAATATTTCTATTTTGGAATGTAGTGATTAATAAGTTTTTATGTTTCTCAAAAAAATTACATTAGTAATATATACTAATGGTATAGTGTGATGTGATGAAAATCATGGTTTTTATTTTGAATATATATAATCCAATGCTATTTTTGTGTTTCTTAGTATTCATGGGTGATATGGATAAAATTTTAGGTGTCAATAAAACTCTTCATTCGTACACCAATCTCAAACATTGTATGATTATAGGATTTATTGACTTCACTACTTCTATTAGGTAAATTCACTCAAAAAATCTCCTGTGAAAATATAATAGGAAACATGATTGACTTATGTGACATGTGGTTTCAATATATTATTCTAATCAATATGTTGATGATTTCAATGAATGATGTTTTTTTTGAAAGAGTTGGATAAAATATCCCCATGAAATATTTTAGATTTATTTGTGTCTCTACCCATATAATATGTGGGGAAATATTGGAATGTTTAAGGGGGGAAATCTATAATTATATTTATGTCCCCTCTCATAATGTAGTGAAGTAAGAAAGGTGCATACCTTCTTTTGAAGGATGAAAAATATATTGTGAAAACTGGGGAGAATATTTCTTATATACATGGATATTTTATAATTTCATTTTAAAGTCTACGGGGACATGAAAACCATATAATTACCACTTTTATTTTATTTATAATAAGAGGGATATGTGAAAATGGAGGTTGGTTCACTTTTTTAAGGTTATATTGTGTGGGGGATATTAACAAATAAATAGAAAAAGAGTATTGTTGAATTCCTAATAGGTTTAATGGATTTTTTGACAATATATGTGAAATTTATTTTTTAAAAGTAAAATTTTCGTGGATTTTTTTCAATAAAATGTGTGTATTTGTTAGTTATTCTTATAATGTTATTATATATTCATTCAAAATATAATATTCAATTTAAAGTAGTTCATGGATTTACCATGAATTTTGAAGGTTTGTTAGATTTAATATGAATTAATTTATTTGGAAATATGGAACAATATATACTGTAGATCCCTATATAAAGGCAATGAATGATTTATGTAATGGTAGTATAATGACCCATGCCTTTCATACATATAAGTCTAATTCATTAGATTAATATTAAATACATTTAATAAATATATGCCGATGAATAGTAATATTTTATGGTCTTTGGATAATAGAAACAAAATATTCTTATTTCACGAATTTTCTTCAAAATATCCCACATATATCATATCACATAATACTCCTCGTAGGGATACCCATCCTAAAGCATTGTTCCTAAAATGGGTAAAAAAACATAAGAAAGGTTGAGATCAATTTATCTATAAGTGTATATATAAGTGATATAATTCTATTATTACATGAAATCACAATATGAGAATAATGGTGTATGATCATGAACAAAAATTATGTTGTTCTTAACTAACTAGTCCAATATCCTAACATAATTCATGGAATAAAATCTTATAATTTCAGAAAACATGGAAAATATAAGTATAAAATCATCTTAAATCAATCTTGATCATTTACCTCATGTCATAAAAGTTTTGAACCATAAAAAATATTTAAATCTATTTCATATGTCATGGATAAATACCAATACCATAAACACTGGAAATATGGACCCATCTCCTATTTCCTATAGTTGACCAGGACACACATGTTTCCCATAGAGGGTCAGGATGCACATCTTTATCATATTAGACCCAAACTGACATTTTTTCCAAAGTGGAATAGTAAATTAAACATATTTCCCATTCTTATTTAATGTGTTATAATTTATTTCTCTTTAAATTGGTGGTATATATAGGCCCCTTCCATCATTGAATGAAAATCACATGTGAGTGTACCAAAAGATCATAAAACATTCATCATATCATAACCCATGAATTTAAATAGGTTTCATGAAATTATTGTCTTATCATAAACTATAGAAAAGAGAAAAATTTCATAATCATTTAATCATTTATTCCTATCATAAAACATGAAAATAAGTATGTCTCATAAGAATTTTATAATGGTATAATTGGTTCAAGAGAAACACATTTCAAAAATTTAATCCCATTATAAACATAAAAAATTCCACAAATGAATAATAATGGAATCGTTGGATAATATCAATATTATGGAATGGGAAACATCATTGTACTTAATCATAGATGGAAAATGAATTTGAATATACACTTGAATTTTTCCTTGTGAAAAAATATCTTTTCATTGAAAATCACTTCTTAAAACTAAAAATTCATAAAACATTTTGGAAATCCTTCTAATGGAAAATGAAATTAAAAAAATATAAATGAATATATAAAAAAAATTATAACATTTAATGATGAAAATACACATTTTTAATTGAAAACCCATATAAAACATTTAAATTTTCCAGAAAATTTGTTTTTAAAATAACATTGAAAACATATGAAAGAATCATTTAAACTCATTTTAAAAATTTCCTATAGAAAATATCCTTCCCACAATGAAAATTAATTTTTAAAACATAAGACATTTTGATAATAATTTCTATTGAAAATATCCTTAATGAAATACATGGGAACCATAAAATAAAATAATGGTCCAAATGGTAGAAAATTATGTTCATGTCGTACAGGTTATTACAAGGATTCCATTCACATTTTCGGTAAAAGATAAATTGGAATTATTTGAAAAAGACATGAATATTACATTAAATGTATATTTTTAAAAAATAAATAATGGTAAAAAATTTCATCGACAAATCATATCAGGAATGTTAAAAGAATTTTTGAATTCATTTTTGGAAAATATGGTTTTTGATGGAAATGTTGGTTTGAACCGAAGAGAGAGATAAAAATGTTTTTTATTAAAAACATTCAATTGATCTCTTGACCTCATAAAGAGTGGAAAATCAAGAGAATATATTAATTCTAATTAATAAACCATACGATATTAAAATTAATGATTTTATACATGGATGTATACTAATATTTCATTATTTGAAACATAATAATATGTAGTCCCGATAAACAATGATATTATAACACAAAAATCATACCATGTTGGTAACATTGAATCATAATCCACAAAGAAATAAAATAATTAAATGAAACATTTAATATCATAAAAATAGATATATTCCTTATATAAAATGTCATTGGGGAAGTACATGAACCTTGTATAGCTATATAGGTGAAAAATAAAACGCATATCCCAATAAAGGCAATTTGAGACAAACAAATCCCTTTCCACTTCGAAAAATTTTGAACCATAAACACCATTAATGATAGATAATAAAATGGTGTTGTAAACAAAAATAAATTTATTATTTTTAATAACAAAATACATCAATTGAAAATATATACACTACATTAAAGAAGGACATGGTGAATCTGGCATTTGTCTAATATTAAAAGAAAAGTGATATGGAAAAATCATACCATAAGTCTCGGCATCCTTTTTACATGTTATTTTTTTTAAAATAAGTATAAATATATTATAAATATATTATATATTCATATATTTAAATATATCATACCATATATGATTTAATTATGACCTTTTATTAGTCTTTTATTAAAGATTCCTTGTTAAAGTCACTTTTTTTTGGATAATAACTGATTTATTTTTTGTGTATGTTTTGATTTGTTACTATTGGAACTATATAATTTTTCATTTTTCAATCATATAAATAACTTTTAGAATGTCATAAAAATCATAAATACTCAATGTACATTTCTTAGTGTAGTTTGTAAGAGTTAGTTATAGAAAATGAAACCCACCATTCATGGAGATAGTAGGTCGTACGTACAACGAAACATTGATTACTTTTTCCCATTAGAAATAAATTAAGGTAATTAATATATAAGAATAATGAAATATTTTCATGACATATATATCACATATTTTCATTAAAACCATGATTTTTACCTTCTATGGAAAGCGTGAACGAATCAAATTTTTTCATGGGGCGGTAATCTACTGTACACACGAACGACAATATCATATTCCAACAGAGTGGAAATTAAGAAAAAACATGTGATATCATGATTAAATATGGATAATAGTATCATATTTCTAATATATAAATAATAAATCCATCGTTATATCCATCTGTGAGTGGTGTGGATGGAAAAAGAATAACATCGATTCAAAATGTGGTAGTCCACTGTACACATAAATTATGATTTCCTAATTCATTTGATGGAGGTATATAATGAAATTTGTTTGTAAATGGACATAATATCATATATTTATTTATTAGATAATTGTGTAATTATATTTTATGTTTTAATATATATTATGGTGTAAAAAGAATAATGAAATATAAGGAATTTGTGAAGACAATTGCATTCACATAGAAGAATCTAATTTGGATCTCCTATAAAAGACCCTAATGTTAGTCTTTTGGGAGAACTGGACACCCTAGAACATTGATATGGATGTAAGGAGGGACTTTGGAAGGGTTCTTCCAAACTTTATTTCTTTATAGGTGTGAATAAATGAAGGGTGTTTGTGGGATTTCATAAGTGGGGGAAATGAAGCAACATGGAAAATACTTGGGAACTTCACCAAAATAATCTAATATAATAAAGTTATTCCCATGATTTTTTTTGTAAATGAACATATATTTTAATTTATTCATTATATTATTAACATATGTCAATAAAATAGTAATTTTACATTTGTTATAGTCATTTTAACAACTACTGTTTTAGTTTAACATCTTGTAAACCCATTTTTACATCAAGAGAGGTAATTAATTTTGTAATGTTTTCACAATTCATTATAAAAAAAATTATGTTGAAATTATTAAATAATTTTAATTATTTTAATTAAAAATATATGATCATTATTTTGTAACTCTATTCATATAGGTGGAAAAATTAATTTAATATGACGAATGTAAACATGATGAGAAAATTGTTTTCCATAGAGAAAATGTCCAACGTTTAAAAATATTTAAATAATTATTGAGTATTAATATAATTAATGTGATCAAAATATTGTTAATATGTATATAATTTGAATAAATTTAATTTTTAATCCATATTTTTTTTATTTTTTACATTCATTTAAATAAATTACAATTCATAAAAATCAATCATTTTTATAATTCATTGAAAATTTTATCTTTTCCAAAAATTCAAAAAAAATCACCATATGAATATTAATAAATATTTATTTGAAAAATGAATTTTTTTTTACAAATATATTATAAAATTATTTTAGAAATTATTTTTAAAATAAGTGGACAAAAGGTGTTAAACCATCTTTTTAAAAAACTGCAGTTTTGAGAGTAAAATTGAATAAATTCTTATCTCATTTATTGAAAAAAGATATGATGAATTCTAAGATTATGATTGAATATAAAATATAAAAATTATTTAAATTAAATAGATATTATTAATTTTTTTAATTTATCGATGTAAAAAAACAATTGTGTGCATAAAATTAGTTTTTTTAGAAAATGATTTCCTTTAATTTAAAAATGTTTTTATTTTTTTATAACTAGTTGATAAAAGAATAATTCATTATATATAAATATATAAACCATATGATCATAATTTAGTAAATCCAATTCATAAATTCCACCCAAATTGCTATGAGATAACAATTATATTAAATAATAATATTTTGATTGTATTTTATGTTTCATTTAAACTGATTGTTGTGCGAAACACACGCAAAACTCAATGTTGCGTGGGAAGAATGATGAACACAATGTTGTGTGTAATGAAAGGTAAAAAAATTTCTTCTGGTAATTTATGCTAAACCTGGTGTTTTTGGATAAAAAATTATCCATGATAATATATTTATTTGAAAAAAATATTCCACTGTAAAGACCCGTAAATTTCAAGGAAATTTTTTTCTTAAATTCTTTTGGATTTTACGAGTGTGCAGTTTCTGACGGCACCTGATTCCAAGGTCCGGTGTGCCGGGAATCAATTTCAGAAGTTTAGCTTGGGTACGTTCAATGAACGAGCGAGTGGGTTTTTCTAACCTTTGAACCGGTGCACGGAATCAAAATTCGAGGGCACCGATGAAACCGCAACACCGATAATTGATTAAGAAGACCTTTTCCAAAGTTGTGTTTGCTCGGGTGGTGTTGTTAAATAAATGGGTTAACTGAAATAAAAATTTGCACTACAATTTTTATTTCTATTCTAAGTAGTTATAACCTTTTCATGGATGTTGGGGTGGGACCCACTACATCTTAACTCTACTTGGTAGGATATTAGTGAGGTGGGGCCCACATGAGACCCACCCCCTTCAAATTCCCTAACTCCCCATTAAACCTCCCTCTTGCATTTATTTTTGTAACACACCCACTCCCCCACTTTATTGAATGCCAACACACCTTTCATTCAATTAATTGAAACTCTTTAATTAATTGAATGTGGTATTTTTGAATTTTAAAAATGTTGGCATGTGTGAATAAAATAAGACTATGTCTTATTTTATTTTTGGTTGTTTCGTTGTGTGGAGTCTGGGAGAAGAAAACTCTAAGTGTCGAAAGAACTTCATCTTCTTCGCGAAGAATGCCAAGACTTCGCGAAGAATGCTGGAGCACCAAGGAGTGATCGACGTGTCGTTCTTCTCCTCTCCGTAGCCGGTGTGAGACGCCATCTACCATGGACGTACACCGACGATGTCAACCCCGACACCATCTTTGATATCGTTTTTGAGGTTGGGATTTGTTTTACGTTCAAGAATAATTTACGTTCCTCGTTGTTGTTTATTAAGCCGTCTGTTATCAAGATAACGGGAGGAGGTCGCACCACATGAACACAACCAATCCTCCTCCCCATTGTTGTTGATTTTTCGCTATGTTTGGAACGGAGGCAACGTGGTGCTGACGCACTACGTGGGAAAGAGGGAACCACGGCCGGAGCAGGTCGCGGTGAAGAAGTGTGGCGCTGACGCGCCGCGCCAAAGCTGAAGAACCCGCGGCCAAGGTTGGGTTGCGGCAGAGGGGCGGGGCGCCGTTGCGCCGCGCTGGAGCATCAAGAAGTGCCGCGGCCGGGGCGGCCTGCGGCGGAGGGGCGCGGCGCCGTCGAGCCGCGCCGAAAGGACAAGGGCTGCGGCCTAAGCCACGGCTGTGCAGGGGAGGGCAGTCGAAACCACCGATCACCGGCGCTTCCGAAGCGCCGGTCCGCGAGGTCCCGTGGTGGCAGGACGGTCGGCCGGCACAGCTGGCCGTTCGGGGAGGCCGAGGTTCGTAACCCCCGGCGGCAGACAGGGTGGGCCCCCTCCATGTGGGGGGCCACCGTTTCGAGACAAGGGGGGCAGCACCCCCCCCTCCGCCTGCGCTACGCACGTAAGAGCCGCACCGCACGGACCGGCTGCACTAGGTCGGACCGCCCGCGCTGGGTCGGGCCGCCCGCACCTGGCCGGGGCGCCCGCGCTAGGCTGGACCCCCGCGCCAGGCCGGGCCGTGCCGGTTAGGCCGGGTCGTGCCTGCTGGGTTGGGCCACGCCCTAATGGGACGAACCTGGAACCGGGTCGGGTCGGCCCGGTTCGAGCCTACCTAGGGGATTTTGGGTCGAGTTGGTCCGGGCCCAAACCCCCCAAAAATCAGACAGATTCATTTAAACACCCGTAACATGGGCTACGAACCTTCGATCGATGCACCGTTAGTTGAGATGCGATCCATGGATCGATACGGTTGTTTCGATATATTACACTAATGGTTTTTGAGAACTTTGGGTACGGCCGGGTTGGTTCGAACACGAAACCAATCGGGCCCTCAGAGCGGAAACACTTAAAACTTGAGCTCCGGACGTCCGATTGACGTGATGTCGACTTCGTTGGATTCCTATTAGTGAGATGGTTCTTTTGGATTTCTCCGCTTGAGGTTTGGACGTAGTTGGAGTATGGTCGGGTTGGTTTTGACTAAAAAACCAACCGGTCCATTGGGACGAAAAAGCCAATAACTCTCAGACCGGGCCTCCGATTGATGTGCCGTCTATCGCGTTGAGTTCCTATTTACGTGACAGAACATTGCGATAAATTAACTCTAGTCTACATGACAGTTGATGTATCAACCCCTTGGCTTGTGGAGCGGACCCTCCTGGAACGAGCGTGCTATGTGCGGGAACCCTAGAGCTGGCTGTGACTGCGACGACGACGACTACCGAGCGATCCTGTGTGTGTCAGGGCATATAGATCCTATGTGGGTCAGCACATACCGATCCTATGTGGGTCAGCACTCAGTGACCCTGTGTGGGTCAGCGCATACCGATCCGGTGTGGGTCAGATCCTGTGTGGGTCAGCGCTCAGCGATCTTGTGTGGGTTAGAGCATACTGATCCTGTGTGGGTCTGATCTTGTGTGGGTTATCACTCAGCGATCTTGTGTGGGATAGAGCATACCGATCCTGTGTGGGTCAGATCCTGTGTGGGTCATTGCAGGGGTTAGTACCTATCGATACTGTGTGGGTCCAACAGCATAGATGATCTAGTGGCTACATCTGATCATCTAATCTCTCTCTTATATTGTGGCGTACCTACGTGAGCTGAGTCTTGACTTTCAATCATTATCTTCGATGTGATTGACTTGATATCTTGTGTGGATTACGTTGTGCTTTCCTGTGTGGACTGGGTTGTACATGAGCTCGTGAGTTGGAGAAGAACTGGAATTGATGACTTGGGTATATGTATGGGTATATACCTAAGTACAGTTGGTTGATACTTCGTGATTGTTATCTTTACTTTGTGGTTATCCTTTGTGGATTCTGGGAGACCTTCAGGGGTCTCAGGGTCCCAACTAAGTAGCGTATACTCACCCCTACACGGGCTATGCCCGCACTTCATTGTGTTGGATGTAGACGACAGACAGCATTGATCGAGGTAGGAGCTCATGGAGCAGGACGGTACCTGGGAGGTGGATCACTAGAAGAGACATGCTCAAAGCAGATGGCTGGAGCCGAGGAGTAGAAGAGACTATCTATGCCCACCCTTCAGGTGGAATTTCCAGAGGACGGCTCGGACTCGCTGCTTTACTTTTCTGCTGTTGTACTCTCTTTTCAGTTGTACTTTACTTTCAGTTTGGGTTTGTATACTGGCCCATTTACTTCCCATCACTTACTATTGTACTCAGATTACATAGTGTTTACTTCTTCTTGGTTACTCTGTGGTGTTTGATTCTTACTCAAAGGCAATGCCTTCCCATATATTGGGAATTATGCCTTTAGTGCTAGTCGCCAGCCCCTAGCCTATGGAAGGCGGGATTGGGGTAGTCACGGCACGGGTCCCAAGGATGGGTCGTGACAAATTGGTATCAGAGGAGTTCGGTTCTACCACAGAACTAAGGACTCTGATCTTTCTCTATATGAAGCAATAGTGTTAAGGGTATTTGAGTATAGTTATCAGTCCAGGGCATCCAGTGTTGCTGCGGCAGCCGACGTATCCCTACACTAGGACCCTGACATCAAATTTCCGACTCAGTGCAAGAAAACATTGATTGCTTGTGTGTTTCAATGTTTTCTCTGTGATTACTTGTGTCAGCTCACCAGGTATATTTTATTGACTGTGGCGCACCTGTCTCTTTTCAGTATGGCCCCACGACGGCAGCCAGCTAGGGTTCCGAGCTTTGTATGAGACGACAGCCCACCGAGAGATGAGGCCTCAGTGTAGGGCCCTATTACAGCGGGGGCACAAGCAGTACCTCTACCCACCGAGCCACCGATGCCACCAGCCCCAGCCGTTGAGAGTGCACGTCGCCTTAGTGCACTGCATGAGTTTCAGCATCAGAGACCGCCTAGATTCCGTGGGGAGATGGACCCTCAGGCATCCATGGATTGGCTGGAGGCTGTTGTACGAGTTTTTAGGTTAGTAGGGACACCAGCTGACCTCATGGTGATCCTTGCAGCGAGTCTCCTATATGCGGCAGCAGGTAGATGGTGGAGATTGATGCTCCGGGTGCATGATGAGGCATCTTTACTTTGTATGGACTTCGAGAGCCTTTTCCGCTCGGAGTTTGTTCCATCCACCCTCCATGCGGTAAGCATTCAAAAGCTACTACAGCTGGGGTAGGGCAGCATGATGGTAGCCCAGAACTCAGTGAGGTTTACTGATCTCTCGCGCTACTCTACAGACATGGTACGTGACCCATTTTTCAGGGTCTGGACCTTCGAGCAGGGACTGAGGCATAGGATCAGGGCTTCTATGATCCCCCTCAGCATTCTTACGTAGGAAGGAGTACTGGAGCAAGCCCTTCTTGTAGAGAGATTTCTTGCTGAGCCTACACCAGCAGCGAGACCTACCCCAGGGTGGCACATAGAATAGTCTTCTGCAGCTGGTAGTCGATGAATGACACAGGGGTCCAGGCAGACCAGACCATCAGGCAGACGACCTTAGGTTACTGGCTCAGAGGTGCGGGGTGCACGTAGTAGATCCAGTCATTCGAGAGGCGGCCAATGCTATGCATGCGGCGGGCAGGGCCACATGGCTCGTGACTACCCGACCCTCCATGCAGAGGAGAAGCAGACGATTAAGGGACCACCCAGCCAGAGGTAGAGGTTTGACAGTGGCGGCCCACATGGAGTAGGCAGACGAGGCAGAGGAGCTGGTCGAGCAGCAGGTGGTGGGCGGCACTTTGAGGCTGTACCACCACCACCACCAGGAGGTCCACCCTGACCACAGGGAGCTGGCAGACAGAGATAGGCTCAGCTCCAGGCAGTTGAGGCCTATGACCATAGCGCGCCAGAGATGATTCGAGGTACTATCTATGTCTACTCCACCCTTGCTGGAGTACTTATAGACCCCAGAGTGATTCATTATTTCAATGCCGCTGCCCTTGTTCGGAGCTCGGAGATTCCGACGGAGCCGTTGGCTCGATATTTACGGCTAGAGACTCCTACGGGAGCAGACTCGATGATTATGCATTGGTGCCGGCAGTGTGATCTTACTCTAGGAGGTGATAGATTCAGCTGGGATCTTCTTGTAGCGGCGTGGAGGCCTTACGACGTCATCTTGGGCATGGATTGGTTATCTACAGTTCATGCTCAGATCAACTGTATTAGGCGCAAGGTGCGGTGTGTCCGCACTGTTGGGAGCAGTTTCGCCTTCACTGATGATAAGGGAGCCTTTGCAGCGTAGGATGGACTAACGCAGAAGAGAGTATAGTCAATCACTCATCAGTTGGCTAGCCTCATCCTAGGAGCAGTTGACGTGCGGAGTCCGAGCTTTCCTGTTGTGGTGGATCAGTATGCGGACATTTTTCCCGACGATGTTCCAGAACTACCTCCTCGCAGAGAGGTAGACTTCTACATCGACCTGTACCCCGGGAAAGCTCCGATATCTACACCAGAATATCAGATGGCTTTTACTGAGCTACGTGAGATACGGGTACAGCTGGAGGACTTGCAGGGAAAGGGATTCATTTGATCTAGTGTTTCACCCTGGGCTTCACCGATTTTGTTCACCAAGAAGGTGGACGGGAGCTTGTGACTGTGTGTCGATTACCGTCGCCATAACCAGGTGACCGTGAAGAACAAGTATCCACTTCTGAGGATTGACGACCTCTTCGATCAGCTCAAGGGAGCATGGTTGTTTTCGAAGATAGACCTCAGGTCATGCTATCATCAACTCAGAGTTTGAGATGAGGATGTGCAGAAGAAAACTTTCAGATGTCGGTATGGCCACTATGAATTCTTTGTTATTCCATTCGGTGTAACCAATGCTCCAGAAGTGTTCATGAGTCTCATAAATAGGATCTTCTAGTCTTACCTCGATCGATTTGTTGTAGTCTTCATCGATGACATTTTGATCTACTCGACTACTGAGGAGGAGCGCGCCTACCACTTGCGGGTTGTATTGGATACACTCCGAGAGAACCAGCTTTATGGTAAGCTCTCGAAGTGTCAGTTCTGGATACGTGAGTTCCACTTCTTGGGGCACATCATCTCTGAGTCGGGAGTTGCAGTGGATACTGCGAAGATCGAGGAAGTTCTAGCTTGGGAGCCACCCAAGAGCGTGACAGAGGTGCAGAGTTTCCTAGGTTTGGCTGGGTATTATCGGAGGTTTGTGCCAGACTTCTCCAGAGTTCCATCACAACTTTAAAGTTTGACAAAGAAGGAGAAACACTTCATGTGGTCAGATAGATGTTAGTAGAGCTTTCAAGAGCTGAGGCAGAGATTGACCAGTGCACCCATCTTGAGGCTACCGGAGGAGGGAGGTGGGTACGTAGTCTACTGCGACGCATCAGGGACTAGACTCAGGTGTTTCCTGATGCAAGAGAGGGCAGTGATTGCCTATGGATCATTATAGTTGACACAGCACGAGAAGAACTAAGCTACCCATGACCTGGAGATAGTAGCAGTGGTCTTCGCTCTGAAGATGTGGCGGCACTATCTGATAGGCGAGCGCTTTATAGTCTTTTCTGACTACCAGTGTCTCAGGTACATATTCTTGCAGAAGGACCTGAACCTGAGACAGCGGTGATGGCTCGAGTTCCTCTAGGACTATGACATTGAACTAGTCTATACTCCTGGGAAGGGGAACATAGTAGCCAATGCTCTCAGCAAGAAGATGGGCATCCAGCTACTTGGAGAGGCGACAGAGCAGCTAGCCGCTTTGCATATATTCTTTGTGGATAGAGACGAAGAAACCTTTATTCAATCGCTCATAGTCACACCTCCACTACTTCAGCGGGTTAGAGAGGCACAACGTGGGGACGTTGACTGTGAGACACGGCATGCACAGATTTCCACTGGACGGGCACCTGATGGATTTTCTATAGGAGGGGAGCACGTCATCCTTTTCAGAGGACGTACCATGGTACCAACTTCTTTACAGGAGGAGGTACTGAGAGAGTTTCACACTTCACCTTTAGCGGTACATCCAGGGGTAGCGAAGATGTACCAGGATCTCAGACAACAACACTGGTGGCCATGTATGAAGAAGGATATGGCAGAGTTTTTTTCTCGATGCCTCACCTTCCAGTAGGTGAAGGCGGAGCACCAAGTACCAGTAGGATTGGTACGGCCCTTGGAGGTCCCTGAGTGGAAGTGGGATGGGATATCTATGGATTTCGTGACTGGACTTCCACACACTTCAAGAGGACACACCTCCATTTGGGTGATTGTCGATCGACTCCCCAAGTCGGCTCATTTCTTACCCATTAGAGAGCATGGCCCAGTGGAGAGCTTGGGACGCCTTTACGTTCAGGAGATCGTACGGATTCATGGTGTGTCATCATCTATCATCTTCGATCAAGATACTCATTTTACTTCCTGACTTTGGAAGGGGTTGCAGGAGGCATTCGGGACACATCTACATCTGAGCACCGCCTTTCATCCTCAGACGAATGGTCAGAGGGAGAGGACCATTCAGAATCTTGAGGACATGCTCCGTGCATGTGTCCTCGACCTTGGTCGCAGCTGGGAGGACCACCTACCATTGGTGGAGTTTTTGTACAACAACAGCTACCACTCCAACATTGGGATGTCACCTTACGAGGCATTGTACGACCGACCCTGCAGATCACCTCTGTGTTGGACAGACCCCGGGGAGTCAGCACTTGTGGGACCAGAGATGGTTCAGGCCATGACAGAGAAGGTCCAGGTCATCCAGGAGCGGATGAGGATAGATCATAGCTGACATAAGTCATATGCTGACAGGAGGCAGAGGCCAATAGAGTTCGAGGGTGGTGACCACGTTTTCTTACGGGTCTCACCTCGGCATGGATTACAGAGATTTGGTCGGGGTGGAAAGCTATCTCTGTGCTTCATCAGACCTTTTCAGATTCTCAGCAAGATAGGAAAGGTGGCTTATCACCTGGATCTACCCCCTCAGTTGCATCGGGTTCACGACATCTTCCATGTATTCCAGCTGAGGAGATACGTGCACGACCCGACGCATATCATCGAACATGGGGAGCTGGACATTTATGACGGGGAGAATTTTGCGGAGGTCTCAGTGGAGATCAAGGATCGACAGGAGCTGGTCCTATGTGGGTGGTTGATTCCTCTAGTGCATATCAGATGGCAGCATGAGAACCTCCAGGAGAGCACTTGGGAGCGGGTGGCTCAGATGCGTGCTCAGTACCCTCATTTGTTTCCCTAGTTTGTGATGTATCATTACAGGGATGTAAATCCCTGAGGTGGGAGTAATGTAAAGACCCATAAATTTAACAAATTTTTTTCCCTATATTCATTAGGATTTTATGAGTGCGCAGTTTCTGACGGCACCAGATTCCGAGACCCGGTGTGCCCTGAATCAATTTTTGAAGTTTAGCTCGGGTACGCTCAGTGAACGAGTGAGTGGGTTTTTCTAACTTTTGAACCGGTGCTCGGAATCAAAATACGAGGGCACCAAGGAAACTGTAGCACCAGTAATTTCTTACGAAGACCTTTTCCAAATTTGTGTTTTCTCGGGTGGTGTTGTTAAATAAATGGGTTAACTGAAATAAAAATTTAAGGTACAATTTTTATTTCTATTCTAAGTAGTTATAACCTTTTCATGGAATTTGTGGTGGTACCCAATATATCATAACTCTACTTGGTAGGATATTAGTGAGGTGGGGCCCACACGATCCCCACCCACTTCAAATTCCCTAACTCCCCATTAAACCTCCCTCTTGCATTTATTTTTGTAACACACCCAATCCCATCTTTATTGAATGCCAACACACCTTTCATTCAATTAATTGAAACCCTTTAATTAATTGACTGAGGTATTTTTGAATTTTAAAAATGTTGGCATGTGTGAATAAAATAATACCAAGTCTTATTTTATTTTTGGTTGTTTCGTTGTGTAGAGTCTGGAAGAAGAAAACTCTAAGTGTCGAAGAACATCATCTTCTTCGTGAAGAACGCCAAGACTTCACGATGAACGTCGGAGAGACAAGGAGTGACGACATGTCGTTCTTCTCCTCTCCACAGCTGGTATGAGACGCCATCCACCTTGAACGTATGCTGACGACTTCAACCCCGACACCGTCTTTGATATCGTTGTTGAGGTAGGGATTTGTTTTACGTTCAAGATTAATTTACGTTCCTCATTGTTGTTTATTAAGCCGCATGTTATCAAGATAATGGGAGGAGGTCAGACCGCACGAACACGACCGAACCTCCTCCCCATTGTTGTTGATTTTTTTCTATTTTTGGAATGGAGAAAACACGGTGCCGATGCACCGCGCGGGAACAAGGGAACCGCGGCCGGAGCGGGCCATGGTGAAAAAGGACGGCATCGTCGCACCGCGCCAAAGCCGAAGAACCCACGACCATGGTTGGGCTACGACAGAGGGGCGTGACACCATCGTTCCACACCAGACGGACAAGGGCCACGGCCTAAGCCACGGCTATGTAGGGTAGGGCGGCTGGAACCGCCGAGCCGGGCCGTCGGCGCTGGGCCGGACCCTTGTGTCGGACCAGGCCACGCTGGCTGGGTCGGGCCGCGCCGGCTGGGTCGGGCCACGCCCTAATGGGCCGGACCCAGAACCGGGTCGGGTCGACTCGGTTCGGGCCGACCCAGGGGGATTTGGGCTGGGTCGGTCTGGGCCCAAACCCCCCTAAAATCAGAGAGATTCGTTTAAATGCCCGTAACTTGGGCTACAGACCTCCGATCGATGCATCGTCAGTTGAGATGTGTTCCTTGGATCGAGATGGTCGTTTAGTTATATTAAATTCAAGTTTTCAGAGAACTTTGGGTATGGCCAGGTTGGTTCGAACATGAAACCAACTGGGCCCTCGGTCTGAGAGTTATTGGATTTTTCGTTCCAGGGGCCCGGTTGATTTTTTAAGTCAAAACCAACCCGACCATACACCAACTTCGTCCAAACCTCAAGCAGAGTAAGCCTAAACAACCTTCTCACTATGAGGTATCCAACTAAGTCACCGACATGTCAATCGGACGTCCGGAACTCAAGTTATAAGCGTTTCCGCTCCGAGGGCCCGGTTGGTTTCGTGTTCGAACCAACCTGGCCATACCCAAAGTTCTATGAAACCTTAAATGTAATATACCGAAACGACCGTATCAATCTAATGAACTCATCTCAACTGACGATGCATCGATCGGAGGTCTGTAGCCCAAGTTACGAGAATTTAAATGAATTTTTCTGATTTTAGGGGGGTTTGGGCCCGGACCAACCCGGCCCAAATCCCCCTGGGTCGGCCTGAACCAAGTCGACCCGACCCGGTTCCCAGTCCAGCCCATTAGGGAGTGGCCCGACTCGGCTGGCGCAGCCTGGCCCAGCCGGCGTGGCCCGGCCCGAAACGGGTTCCGGCCCAGTGCCGACGGCCCGACTCGGCGGTTCCGGCCACCCTGCCCTAAATAGTCGAGTCGGGTCGTCGGCGCTGGGCCGGACCCCCGTGTCGGGCTGGGCCACGCCAGCCCGGCCGGACCGCGCCAGCTGGGTCGCGCCGCGCCCTAATGGGCCGGACCCGGAACCGGGTCGGTTCGACTCGGTTCGGGCTGACCTAGGGGGATTTGGGCCGGGTCGGTCTGGGCCCAAACCCCCCTAAAATCAAACAGATTCGTTTAAATGCCCGTAACTTGGGATAAAGACCTCCGATCGATGCATCGTCAGTTGAGATGCTTTCCATGGATCGATACGGTCGTTTCTGTATATTACATTCAAGGTTTCAGAGAACTTTGGGTACAGACAGGTTGGTTCGAACACGAAACCAACCGGGGCCTCGGAGCGGAAACGCTTATACATTGAGCTCCGGACACCCGATTGACGTGTCGGCGACTTAGTTGGATACCTCTTAGTGATACGGTTGTTTAGGATTACTCCTATCGAGGTTTGGACGAAGTTGGAGTATGGTCGGGTTGGTTTTGACTTAAAAAATCAACCGGGCCCCTGGAACGAAAAAGCCAATAACTCTCAGACCGGGCGTCCAATTGACGCACCGTCTGTCGCGTTTAGTTCCTATTGAAATGACAGAAATTTGCGATAAATCAACACTGGAATACGTGAAAATTCATGTATTGACCCCTTTGCTCGTGGAGCGGATCCTCCCGGAACGAGCGTGCTGTGTGCGGGAACCCTAGAGCTGGCTGCGACTGTGACGACGACGACTACCGAGCGATCCTGTGTGGGTCAGGGCATACCGATCCTGTGTGGGACAGATCCTGTGTGGTTCAGCGCTCAATGATCCTGTGTGGGTCAGTGCATACCGATCCTGTGTGGGTCATATCCTCTGTGGGTCAGCGCTCAACGATCCTGTGTGGGTCAGTGCATACCGATCCTGTGTGGGTCAGATCCTGTGTGGGTCAGCACTCAACAATCCTGTGTGGGTCAGCGCATACCGATCCTGTGTGGGTCAGATCCTGTGGGGGTCAGTGCTCAGCGATCCTGTGTGGGTCAGCACATACCAATCCTGTGTTGGTCAGATCCTGTGTGGGTCATTACGGGGGTTAGTACCTATCGATCATGTGTGGGTCAAACAGCTTAGATGATCTAGTGGCTACATCTGATCATCTAATCTCTCTCTTCTATTGTGGCATACCTGCATGAGCTAAGTTTTGACTTTAAATCATTATCTTCAATATGATTGACTTAATATCCTATGTGGATTATGTTGTGCATTCCTGTGTGGACTGGGTTGTACTTGAGCTCGTGAGTTGGAGTAGAACTGGAATTGATGACTTAGGTATATGTATGGGCATATAACTAAGTAGAGTTTGTTGATACTTTGTTATTGTTATCTTTCGTTTGTGGTTATCCTTTGTGGATTCTGGGAGACCTTCGAGGGTCTCGGGGTCCCTACTGAGTAGCGTATACTCACCCCTGCACGGGCTATGCCCGCACTTCGTTGTGTTGGATGTAGACAACGAACAATGTTGATCGAGGTAGGAGCTCATGGAGCAGGACAGTACCTGGGGGTGGATCACTAGACGAGACGTGCTCGGAGCGGACAGCTAGAGTCGAGGAGCAGAAGAGACTATTTATACCCACCCTTCATGTGGGATTTTCAGAGGATGGCTCGGACTCGCTGCTTTACTTTTCTGCTGATGTACTCTCTTTTCAGTTGTACTTTACTTTCAGTTTGGGTTTTTATACTGGCCCATTTACTTCCCTACACATACTATTGTACTCATTTTACTTAGTGTTTACTTCTTCTTGCTTACTCTGTGGTGTTTGATTCTTACTTAAAGGTAATGCCTTCCCATATATCGGGAATTACGTCTTTGGTACTAGTCGCCAGCCCCTGGCCTATAGAAGGCGGGCATGGGGTAGTCACGACACGGGTCCCAAGGACGAGTCGTGACATTCACAAAATCAAAGGGAGTTAGAAGTTTGATTTCCTGGTATGTAATGGTATATCTAGAATCCTAGATTTGCATAAGGGTATCTTGAAAATTCATAAATTTAACCTATTACATTTGTAAAGGGAGCCCAAAGAGACTTTGGAGTTGTGTATGGGTAATCAAAAAATCCTACATAATGAAGTGATGGAGAATGTAATGTTACATATTGGTAGCCAACCCATGAGTAATAGTAACCATGTCCATGTGTAATAGTGACTGAACATCCAGAAGGGTATATGTTAGAGGATACACACTTGAGTAAACAAATTCCTTATGTGTTATGTCAAGGTACATCAGCTTTCATAAAGACAAATAGTCGATGTGAAAAGGTACATGAAACATGAATAAGGGTTGTGTGTGCCTCAAAAAACGGTGTCCAAAACATCTACATAGTTGTATAATTCCTAATGTTTAGTGTGAAGGTACGTGCAGATGAATAAAGATAAATAAGGTATGATTAATTTTACATGAAACATTCATAATGGTAGCATGTGCCTCAAGAATGGGTAGCCACAACATCAATGTATTTTCGTAAGGGTAGATTGTGTCTTGCATAAGGGTACATGAGCTCATGTGATGATACATAGAGGCTTGCATAAATGTACTAGTAGAGTTGTGAAGGTTGTGTAAGGGTAGTTGGAAGATTGTGTATGGGTATACCACACCTATTTATGGACAATAATTCTTGCATAAGGTTTCCTGTATACATTCAACACCATAGAGAGAATTGACTCACCAGAGTCCAATGAATATCATAATTCTTAGGTTGCAAAATTCACTTGAATTTGTGGAAAGTCTGGATTTTCTATAATTAAATAACTCAAGGATCATTCTATATTTTATAGTTTTCATTTGATTACATCACATTATCTATGATAAAAATGGATATGGCATATAATAACATTCCACATCAAAGGAGTAGGGTATTACACCATATAAGATGATTAATATGCCACAAGGGTAAGTGAGGTAGGATTTTAAAACATGCCAATTGAGAGGCTTCCACAATATAGTGAAGTAATATTCACCATAGAACTATGTTGGGTTTATGTACCTGATTGACACTAAACCATGGATGAATTGGCTAAACTATGGTAGAAATGTATTACTATATGTGTATTTTCAAAAGACTATTATCTACCCAAAAATGAATTGAATGTCTGGGTTTATTCTTAAATGGATTCAACCACATGGGACAAATTTTCTTATGATTGGGGGGCCATTAAGAGTTAAATGGTGAAAAAAATGATCATAATTCTATGAAAATAGGATTTTTCATATTATATGCCAATATATTCTGAGGAGATGGAGTAATTCTCAATGAAATTTAGGAATAGAATTCACATCCATATCATATGATTATATCTAATCTGAGTCTCATGGAGAATTTAATTATTAATTATGACATTTAAAATGGATGTTATATGTGATGTGATTGAGACTTCATATGAGGAGAATGTCTCTATCACATGATATATCACTCCCAAGAATAAAAAATACTCTTTCAAAATTTTGAATTATTAGTAGAAGATGGATAAATAAAGTATTACACATAACTATCTGATTTATATAAGAATATAATTTGTTCAAGTGATGGGATGGAAGTAATGAAATTGGAAATCAATTAAGAACAAGCGTAGAAGGGGAAGATTGAGTAGTCTATGACTATAAGAAATTTAATTAGATCTAAAGGAATTATGGGAAGTGGAATGTGTAGTTACAGATAAGAAGTAGAAAGATTGATGGATTTGAATTGTTGAAGATCTTGGAAAAGTTTAGGAGGTGTTTCAATTTAACAAAAAAAAAAGAATAAGTTCATCCAAATATATTCTTGAATGTATAAAGAGGTTCCTAAAGTTTCTTTACTGATTGTGATGCAGTAGTAAAAGGAACTTCAGTAGAGAAACTAATTTTATAAATATTCCTATTTTCCTATAGATGAAGGGACCTACATATCCATAAATTGTACATGGATAACTTCTTATGTAGTGAGAAAATTAAAATAAAAAAGGGAATCCATTCCACCTATAGTGATCCGGATAAGTAGTGTTTGAGGGAGTGAACCTTAGGAAGTAGTAATCTACCCAAAATCACATTACGTAGTGAGCCTAGGATTTGGAATGTCTTCACTAGATCATGTATGAGTAGTGATTTTCATTGAGGATATTGGTTCCTGACATAATGTTGTTTCATGCTCTTTGGATATAACCTAGTGAGGTTGAACCATGTTAATATTGATGTCCAATTTTACTTTATGCTGGAACCAAAAATAGATCAATAAATATGAATAATATCTTATTAAATAGAATCAAAATGGCACTAAATTTTGAGATGTTAAGATCAATATTTTTAGATGTGACTGAAAATGATAGATATTTTTAATTTTCAATGACACCTTATACATTGATTCACCCCCTATGAAGTAAATATCACTCTAAGTCTCCTACATAAGTCTACTGTGGATTTTCATTCAATCATTATATTAATATATGATATTTTTTTTTATTCCATGAATGGAATTTTTTATTTCAGGACATAACATGATATATATATATATATTATATTGCCTAAATTTTTAGTATTTTCTAGACAACCAATAAATCTTCACTGTGACAATCATTAAAAGAAAACATTTCATTATATAGAATGAATGTGATTATAATTCATTCCTGAATATGATGAATGAATTAGCAGAGGCATTAGTACATGCATTGAAAATACATGAATTAATGATTCCACTATCTAGGGGAGTCCCCTAGATATGTATAATTACTACAATAATATGATGGTGTATGTGGATGTATACTTGATACTTTTATAAATCTCTTAGATAAACATAACAATTGTTATTATTCATAGTTATCATTTTATGACACTAGCACATCATTGGGGAAGGATAATCTTGTATGTATGACATGTGATTTAGGTTATTCAATACATAACAATCCCTATAAATATTTAACATTTTCCAATGGAGAGATATCTCTTAGTAAAAGTGAATTTTATGTTGGTAAAAAGTTTTACCAACACAAATGTCATTGTCAATAAAAAATTTGTAAAAACGATATCGATAAATGTTTTTTCTATAGATTAACTAGTTCTCTATGAAAAATATGTCTATTGGTAATAATATTACCAACATATAATATCTATTTATAAATTAGATTTTAATAAAAATTATAAATATTTATTGGAGTTAAATTTTCATATTATATTAATTAATTAATCATATATAATTTATCTTCATTAATAAGTACTCTAAAAATGATTTACCAAAATGTTGAAAATTGGTAAATAATAAATTATATCCATAATGAAATTTAATATAAAATAATCAATACAAAAACATAGTAACATGATCCATCAACCCCCCAATGGGATCCCCCACACAACCCTACACAAGGACCATTGAGCCATCACACCCCAAACAGAATCCCCCACCCATCCCTACCTGACAACAAGTGGGCTTGCTCTTGCTATACCACAACATTCAGTGCACTAACACCATTGACCCATTAATGCCTCATGACTAGTGATCCACCTCCAGCACTAGTGATAAACCTCATTTACCAACCTTTAACTCCAATACCTACACTACATACAACCAATGAACATACAAAAAAGGGTTAGCTCCAATATAAATGGGAACCAAATAAAGAAACACTAATACCAGTAATAAACATTATGTCATTGTTATTCCATGCACGTAAACTCCAATTTCATCATCAAAAACAACAACAAAACCCACAAATCAATGAAATGTATCATCATGAATTTAACCAAAATAGAAATAATTGGAAGTATAATTTTTTTTCATTATGATCATTTTTCATTATTCATGTTAACATCACAAGGATTTGTGAAAATGATAGAAATTTTGTAAATTGATACTCAAATAGTGATTTAGATAGATCCCTTGCATGTTGTTTAGTTAAACAAGAAACAAAACAAGTTAAATCTCTTAAAAACTATGATTAAAACACAAAAACTGACCTTTTCCCATAATTTTTCAAATTATCATCTCTTGGAAGCCTTCAATAATGTAATTTAAACAAAGGTCTAGAGGGATTAATGTGATTCTCAAATTTCAGGCTTTCCCTTTGAACACATGTAGTGTAGGGTAAATAGGTTTCTCTTACTTTCACTTTTAAAGAGTGGTATGTATGTGCTACTCAACCTCATAATTCTTGAATGGTAAATATATTTGATGAATTGGAAATATTGAAATAAGTAATGAATATATGTCTCTAATGTGCACAAGGTCTAGATAGTTTTATATGAAGTTTTAATAAGTAAATGAATAAATAAATAAGTGGATATCATTCAAAAATATTATCATCATATTCCATACCTCATTCTTCAAAACCTATAGCCATAAGAAAGAAGAACATTAGTTAAGTCGGCACTACTTCGAGGTAATCACAATACATTGTTGAGAACATCTGATTTTTGTGGGAGTAGTCCCCATCATTGGAATGTTGTACTTAAATAAATGTTCATTTTTTCCTCCAACAGTCTTCTACTTTTTTCTCATTAAACCAACTTTTATATCCTAATAAAATAATGAAGATAAAATGGAACATAATGATCAATTTTTTAACTTGCTCAAGAATTAAAATTCCTAACATCTCAACATACCTAAACCTAGAACACTTGAATATCATAAGTCCATTCTATAATAGAATGAATGTGACATAAAAAACTCGTATAAAATTCTTAGTTTGGTGTTTTTATTCTATAATCTTTGATGTTAGGGTTTCATGCGACGAGATCCTCAAAGGATCAGAAATGGTCACTCTACTTCAACTGTTATTTTTTTAGAATGATACACACTATTCAAGTGTTAAAAAAAATAAGATCCAAATTTTTTGGTAGAATCAACGAGAAGTCATATCCCTAGGTTTCATTTTTGTTTAGATACGTCTCAATCCAAGCATGCATGGATTTTATGTTTTCACATTCTTGGACCTCGAGAGGTAACTTATCTGATATTTCGTCCAACTGTCTTAGAAAATCATGACATAATCTTTGGCAGCCAAACTTCTAAAACATTTGTTTTCAATAATGTATCTTCTTAGTCTGTTCTCTGTAATCTATGGAGCTTAGCATCCTGAGAGTCAGATATTTGCTTCAATGTTCAAATCTGGCCATGCAATTTTGTGAAATCTTAACTTGATACTTTTTACAACATGTACTCAATATAATGAAGCATGCATATTTAATTCATTTTAAAACAACATGAAAATTTAATGTATGTTGAATATGAAATATAAATTTAAAGTGAATTTATGAAATTGTGTTGAAAATTAATAATTATTTACATATTTTTTATTACATACAATCAGACCACTGAGCATCAGATACAGTAAAAGAAATAATATTCAGTAATCTTTTAACGTTTAACTTATTCAAAAAACATAATAAATGAAATAGGAACATTAAAAACCATGAATAAAATAAATAAATAAATATATAACTATATGAAAATTATTAGACATAATGTAATGAAATAAAAAATAATTATAACAATACCTATTAAATATTCTTTATGAACCTTCTTCAGAATAATAACTTCAAGAGAAATGAAATAAAAAACATATAGGGACATTACCCATACATTACAAAAAGTGTTTACAATAATAATAAATCTATATTTTTAAATTATCCATACTGTTGAATTGTTAAATTTATCACCATATCCTTTATCGTGTCCTTTAATTTCAAAAATTATAAAATGATAAACAGAAATTCCATCAATTACAAAAAAATAAAACATGGTGCTGGTTGTCCATATAAATTGACAAAAAATACTTTGAATTAAGGAACATATTTAACCCTATATAGAAATCCTAATTTCCATAAATATTTAATATTTCAAATTCAATTAAAACAATATATCATTACATTGTAACCAAATCTCAATGATCAATAATTTTTATGCCAAAAAAAAGCACGCCAACATGATTTCCCTTCCACTAGAAACAAAATAAGAAATGGGTTTGAAAATTTAAAAATTATTGCATACATAATAGGTGAAGGAAATTACAATTCCAAATGCCAAAAAAATGACCACCCAAGTGATGCATCATTAACTACAAATAGAAAAACAATTAGTTCAAAATATTTTAACGAATTACAAACATAACATGTGAAAAAATGACAGAGGAGAATCAAAAAATCCAAAAATTAATAAAAATATAAAATACCTATGACTAAATAGTAATAGGTTTTTCATTATCTCACATTTTATCACAAGACTATAAGCCAAAAAAGCAACATTTTTTACAACAATTTCTTTTTTTGTAAAATAAATTAAATGAAAATAAAACTAAGTATCAATTTTAAAATACCACATGAATTTTAAAGTACATTTTTTTAATGAGTATTTTAGTTAGTATAATATTGAATAACCTAGATAAGAACATTTGTGAAGTTTCTAGAAACGTTTTCCAATTATAACATTAACCATTGATGTTGATCCACCCCACATTGATCACTTGAGAATGAAGAACCAATCTAGGGTTCAGGTTTTCAATCAAACATTCAAGAAACAAACCACAATGGAGTGGCTTTCAATGAATAACATCAATATGATTTTCTACGCTAATTCAATATTAGGAATCCTATTTAATAAAAACCACACAAACAATTTTCCAGGATATGGTAAAAACAATTCAATTAATGTTCAATAAAAATAAAAAACTATTACTTATGAGGTAGGGAATACAAGTGGATATTTTTGAGTTTTTTTCACATCTTGATTTACAGATCCTATAGATTATGAGAGTGACATTATTTATTACTATATACCTTACTTATACAATATAAAATTATAAAAAATAGAAATAATATATAATTATGGTGGAATAAAATGAATACAATAATTTCAGGACATTATATAATGTATTAATATTTTATCCAACATAACATTAAATATCTAATGTGTATTACAAGCCTCATTATTATTAAACCAAATATTCATTTAATATGTTAAGTATGTCTATTTAATGTTAATGATAAAAAAATATGAATTAATATATTTATATTTTCATAAATACGTACTATGGTTACTAAACCAACATCCCTCAGATTCCATGTAATACATTTCCATGAAACTAAGATAGATTTTAATTAGGAACTATAAAACCACCCCAAACATTGCAACTCTTGGAATTGAAAAAATGATGGTAACTTGAGTAAAGACAACAATCACCGAAAGTGCATCTATAAAAAACCAAAGCATCAAAATAAATTAACCCAACAATAAATTCACACCACAGAGTAACAAAATAGAGTGAAAAAAGAATGGAATGGATGAAAATTACCATATCAATATAGCATTTATTCATAATAGGAAAACGATATAAATTTATAAACATGAAGAACCAAAATGAAATTAGATAATGAAAATGCTACTAGAGGTTGATTAGGAAACTGATGTAGATAAATTAGTTGCAAGAGGGAACTGACCAATGTCGACATGGGGATATTGGGTATTCTAATAGAGGGTGATTCTGAAAAGGGGATTTTTCACATGGATTCTAAAAACAGGGAGGGGGTAATGATGAACAACACCCAAGAACAATATTTCCATAAGCAATGGAGGCTGCAAGGAGTAGCAATGTCCATGAGGAAAGTTGACTATGGGGTACCATGATCACAAGGAATAGAGGCCACGATGAATGGAGGCTATAAGGAATGATGGTGGCCACGAGATATGGCAGAGGCCGCGAGGAATGCTGCTCTTGAGGAATTCTAGGTAGGGCTAGCGGAGAGTGGTTGTGGGGAAGGGCAGGTAATAGAGGTACGGTTGCAGGTGGTCGTGGGATAGGTTTTTTTCATATTTATTTGTAGAAAGAATAAATTATGAATTTATATAAAACATTATATTTTATAATGATTTTGTATGTATTTATCTATAAATATATTAACAATAAATTATACTAAATTATTGATATTTTAATTAATTATATATTTTTATTATCAAAATGATATCCTTGTAATGGGTAATATATATATATATATATATTCAATTTTTGGAAAATGATTTCATATTATTGTATAATTTATTGAAAATATATTTTTTAATGGTAACAAATATGTTGGAAATAATAACTAATAACAAAAGATTCATTTATTTATAAATCAATTCTTGGTATTATTTTCATAAGAAAACATATTTAAATGATAGTAAAATGTTTGTTGGTATGGAAATACTAATATAAATATATATTTCTACTAGTAAAAAAAATGTTGGTTTCTATACTTAATATCAAAATAATTTAATATGTTTTGGAAGTAGTCATTTTTTACCAATAGATATATAATCTATTAGTAATTTTCTATTGGTTAAGGTAAAAAAAATTATTTTATAGAGGGGGATGATTTTTTAACACTCATTCAATATTTATCAGGTAAATTAAATGTTGTTTAATGGTGAAGGTGATGATGCATATGATTTTTGGGTGAATAGTATGGTTAATGTTTTTAGTATTTCTGTATTTTAGAATTATAAATAACTGTTAGAATATATTTCATGGATATTTGATGATTTGATATAAAATTACTTATAATATTTCCAATTAGTTTTTTTATATTCATATGACATCTAATATGATGGGAACCCAATTTAGTGAGCTAGGATTTTTTGGAATCGAATTATGTGAAATAGTAAAGAACCCCATTGTGGTGTCCTATGTGCCATTTGGTGAACACTTTGGAGTTTGATCCACATCATGACTTGGAGTCCTGAAAAAATGGTAACTAGGATGGGTCACATCTGGTAACTGGGTTTAGTCCTTTATTAAATCACAGGGTCTGCCACATTTATGGAAATTAGGTCATATATATCACACTCAGGTTACAGAGATGTTTCACATAAAGAATTTACATTTCCTTTGTCTTTGTGAAAACATTAGGGATTTTTTATTATAATCCTCATGATAATTATAATAAAAAAAACACTTATCTTCCACTATTTTCAACATATTTTGGTCTAAAAAATCACCAAATAGGAATATCTGAAGGCCTGGGTGGGAATTCCTTTCACTTAGATGTTTTTAAAGCCTATATTTCTCATTTTTTTAACACCTCCTCTCAAGATCCAGGGATAGGGAGTCCTTATATGGGAATTGGGAGTTGGTAACTATTATAACTATATGAAACTACTCACTGAGACCATATCCTATTAACACTTCCTTAGATGTGGGTCCAATTAGGCCTCAATATGTATAACAACATGGTGATTTCATAAATAGGGAATGCATGATCAAAAGAGAAAAAGGTTCAGGAGATTATTTAGGAACTTTGAACTGAGTGAATGAGGGCCCAATTATGTCCCGCCCTTGAAAATTCCCCAATATTCTCAAATCAATGGTGGAAATATTCCTTTACTGAAATTTAGGCAGAAATAAATTCATTGCCTCCTAATTAGATATATTTAGCATAAAAAGGATTAAATTATGATGAATATATATACCATGCATGAAATAGTATTGTTTTACAAATTTAGGTTGATAAAGAAGTCTTGTTTGTAGATGGAGTCATGATGCATGCTCTCCTCATCACATTAAGTCTAATTTGTGCCACAATCATAATCTATTAATATAATTCTACTATATTATCGTGGTTAATTAGGGGCTTGGGTGAATCCTATAGATATAATATCTCTCCTTTTAACCATGACTTGTATTGAGATCTCAGTAATTCCTAGGTCCACTTGTAATGGAACTAGTCATGGATGAAATAGAAAAGTATCTAGGAATAAGTGACATGGCATGGATTAAGACCACTTGTATATTTAATAAACCTTAATTCATTATTTATTACTTAAGTAGACACTTAATAAAATACTAAAATATCATGAGGCATAATTTGTATGGGTAATTATATACATACATTAATAAAATTTAACATGGTTAAAATAACCTTATATAAAAATCCCATAACATTTCCTTGGATTCCATTAATATTTTAAAAATTCACGAGATAACATATGGATGTATTTAAAAATGGGGCGAGCTATAAATCCTAATAAAATAATTATAAATTTTCAATATAATGAAGGTAATAGATTTAAATCATGAGGAATATAAATATGTAAAAAATGAGTGATAATTATAATCATGAACATAAAATTATGATATAAGATGTTAACATCAAAACATTATTGGAATTTGGAAGCAACATAAAACATGTCATTATAAGAACAAGTCAGGGAAAAATGAACAATAATAACAAGAAAATATTATTTCGATATGTTACCATGAAATAAAAATGTAATTCAATGAGATAAAAATATTTCTCAATGGGTTTGATGGATATATAATTCCAGTCCCACATATCACATTCATATCATGTAGATGATTTTCGTGCCACAATGATTATACAATATAAGAAGACTATTCGAAAATTTTTACCCCATTCATAGGAAAAACAGTTATATACATGGAAGACCAAAACAAATGAATTATATCTAAAAAAGGCGAAAACACATTGTTTATAAAGGGCTATGGGTATTTACTACACAAATTTTTGGTCTATAAAATAACAAGATAATTTCATCTACATAAAAGGTGTATTTAAAGGTTTATGAAATGTATGAATGAGACTGGATGGTGGTCTCTAATTAAATATGTATTATAATTATAGTAAATATATGTGTAAAAACACATTAAAATGAGGTAAATTTAATATCTAAAGAGATTAGTAAAAGGAAAGTTCTTGAAATAAAAAGAAGATGATGGATTCCCTTACTATAAGATGGAGATTCTAAAAGCATGAGAGTAAGTAATTTAGGGAATTTTAAAATCATTTGAGGGATTTATATAGAAATAGGGATGATAAATTAATTCTTAATGGGTCCTGAGTGAAGCAGATTGGGTTTATGGGTTGGAATATTTGAAAATTAATTGTTATTTATTTATTAATTAATTTACATAGGTTTGGGACTCTTCAAGATAATATAATCAAAACTAGAAATATTCCAATGGATTTCCTCATGTATTATACCATAGTGAATATTCATCAAATAATTTATATGGCCATTAAAAATTAATATTAAAATAATACTTTTAGTAAAGTGGAGGTGAGTTCTGTTAAAAAAGAATTTTTTTAAATCCTAAAAATATAATATAAAATGTCGATGATTCATTAATGATTTAAAAAAGTAATTAAAAAAATCAAAAAAACAATATTTTATTTTAGAAACATATATTTGGTTGTTTATTTCTTTTTATGGAATTTATTACATCAATTTTGTCCCATTATGATGTCATAATACATATTGTATGTTTATATATTATTTAATTTTTACCCAAACATCTGACTCTCTTAGAAAATAATGAACATTTACAATTGACTAGTTTTACCATAATAATTTCAAAAATAATAATTTTTTCATAATAATAGTTATCTCTATATGATAATTTCACTTCCAAATAAAAAGTCTTATTTTCTAGAAAATAAATTTTCTTATATTATTAACTATTTTATGACCCTTATAAAAATTACATTGGACTTCATTAATTTATATGATCTTTTTTATTTAAACTATTATTATCCAATTCTAATTTTTTTTTAAAGTGTTATTTATTTTAACAATTATTTAAATTATCAAAATAGTTTCTTAATTGAAACAATATATTTCAAAAAATTACAATTTTATTTCATTTAAAACTCTAATTTTTAACAAAATAATTTTATATTTATTGATAAAGTAACAATATTTAAAGTGAAAAAATATAATTTAATTTAAAAGATAAACAAAATCATATTACGAGGAAGAAGATACATAACCCCAAATTACACTAGCATATTCTCTAAGGATATGGTGTGTGATGGTGGTTCTTTTTTGGGGGAGGTTTAGCAAGCATCGTTTGGTCCATGATCTCAATAATATTGATATTATCCAACAAATTGTTTTTCATGATGCAGTTAATGGATTTCATCTTTGTATATGACATGGTTAAAGAATAGTGATGTAATCTTTCATAGAATCTCATTTAAAGAGGATTTCTAGGGAATTCTACTACTATTGGAGTCTATTAATTATTCTTTATATGTAAATTATATTCTATGATAACCCTTGAGATTTAATCATATTAATGTTAATTTTATAATTGCTATATTTTTAATGGTTATGATGATTAACGACCTTTTAATTCTAATAAGAAATATCAGTCCAAAATAAAAAAGATATTGTATGTTTTTTCTATAACTACAAGTAAGGAACTCAATCAAAATGGGATTTATTTTATATAATTTAGGTTGTTAAATTATTTACCATTCATTAATTTCACCCTAAATGGTTCATTTTATACACTATAATAGATGAGGGAACTTCTGTTTTGTTTCCTCTTACAGTTCCCAAGTTTCTACTTCAATATTATGGGTTCTCCACAATACTTTGACCAGGTTAGTTACCATGGTTTAGAGAACTTTTCTATCTCATATAACACCTTCACCGACTATTGACCACATAAAATCAAATTCTACAAGAGTGAACCTATATATTTTTTACTTGTGAGGTGTTTGTAATGTAGTTCCTATAGATGTATATATGGACCACATAATGTACTTATGAGAGGTTTTGGGAGAGAACTACTTGTTTTTCCACAACAATGATGAGGTCAATTATCTAAAAGGGGCTGGTGTATCTTAGATATAGATTTCACTTCCACGCAAAACTCTAGAAATTATTCTATGGTGATATATGAAGGAGAACCTTTTCTCCAACCTCAAACTCAATGTTTCATCGATGTTTGTCCACATAGATTTTATCTCTAATTTTGATTGATTTCATATGCTATTTAATTTTTTGATATATTTCAATCATATATGGGATTAGATCAAGTCATGACATTTTCCAATATCCAACAACATCCAAAAATATAGTAGTTTAATCCTCTTCCCAAAGAAATCCACATAAGTTTCTATTTTAATTCTATAATGGAAGCTATTGTTATATAGGATCTCAACTAGGAGAATCTGTTCATCTAAAAATTCTTCAAATTCCATCAAAAATGATATAAGTTGACCGTCTGGAGTTTTAAGGGTTGTATGAGACAAACCATCCATTTTAGAGTGATAAAAAGTACTGAAACTCATCATAATATCGAAGGATTGGTGAAGAATTCTATAAAACCTCATGTAAAACTTTTGATATTATTAAGATAAAGTGGATATTAGTACTCTATTTAGTCTTACCACTTACATTATATATATCATTGTGAGTTGGTTATGATAGAAATATTACTTGATAGAAATTAAATGTGATCACTTTTGTAGATTATCTACCACCACACATATGATATTGTTTACTTCATATATCCTGGGTATTCATGAGAAAAAAAAAATTATTATTTTTTCCCATTTTAATAGTAGTATGAGAAATGGTTTCATAATACTATTAGACTTCTACTTTTTATCCTTGACTTGGTGGCATACAATACATTGATTTACAAATTCTTTAATCATAATATTTATGTTATCACACTAGATGTATTTCTAAAACTCTATATACATCTATGTGATTACTAGAGGAATAGAGAAATAAGTTCTATTTTCAATATCAATATGTCCCCTATTCAGTTCTACTTTTTATGGGACATACATTAGGGTTTTAACCCTCATAACTCCATCATTAGAAAAGCTAGAATTTGGAATATTCACTACCTTTTTTTTGTTTCTCAAATCATTTCTTTATTCCTCTTTGATCTTATAAAATAATTTAGGGTTGAGATTTTATTAGATAATGGTACGGTGCATATCATTTTTTTCCAATGTGCATCCATTTAATGTCACAATAGATTTGATCTCATTCACTTCTTATCATGGATAGGGTTTCATGATCCTTTCTACTTAAAACATCTACCACTTTGTTTAAATTACTATGATAGTAATGGATTTAAAAATCATAATCCTTGATTACATCTAAACACATTCATTGGAACATATTGATCTCTTTTTTTTTGAATATATACTTTAGGATTTAATGATTTTTATATATTTCACACATCCCCTAGAGAGATAATTCCACTATATGAGAAACACAAAGATAACTATATCCAATTCCAGATCATTCATTGTGTAGTTATACTCATGGATTATAAATTATTGGGATTAATAAGAAATATTTTTTTTTATCTTTCATGATTATGAATCCCAATAATCTATTTGACGAATCACCATATATATTAAATCCTTCCACACTGGTGGGTAATGAGAGAAATGGTATAGTAATTAACCTCTTGTTTAACTATTTAAATGTCTCTTTACCTTCATAATTGTTGACAAACATCCTTCCATTTTGAGTTAGCTGTGTTATTTTGATTTCCTATCATGAGAATTTTCTCACAAATTGATGATAATAGCCATATAATCTATGGAAAATTTTGACCACCATCATCAATGTCGGCCTTGACCATCCTTCAACATCCACTATTTCTAAACTATACATAGATACCCCTTTATTAGTGATGAAATTCCTCAATAATGTTAGTTTCTTCAAAAAATAATCAAAATTTACTATACATCACTCAAAACTTTTCATTTCACATGGTCTTGAGTACATCATCAAATTTTTCTCATGATTCTATTTTTTTTGAGTAGATAAGAATATCATATGTAAATAAATATTTTTAGGTAATAATTCAATGCACAATTCATTAATTCCATAAAAATTTATAGTAAAATTGTGTCCAAATGGAATTATTTGAACTCATAGTTCCTATACCATCTATGAAAATATGACTTGGTGATATCCTCCTTCATCACCTTTACATGATAATATCCCGACAATAGATCCACCATAAAGATGTAATGAGATATATGTAGCTAATAAAACTAGTTATCAATCCCTACTAGTGGATAATTTATCTTCATCATAATTCTATTAAGCTTATAATTATCAGTGTAGTGGTGCATTGAACAAACCTTTTTCTTGAATATGAGAACTGGTGGACCCCATGGTGATATGATTTGGTGGATAAACCCTTTATTGATATTTTCGTATAGTTTCCTCTTCATCTATTCATGTATAATAATGATTTTTCTATATAGAGTCTAGGATATTGAAAAATCATTGAATATAATATTGATTAAGAACTCATTCACATGACTAGGAGGAAGACCATAATGTTATATTTTTAAATACATCAATATGTTCCCTTATAATTTTAATGTAATAAATGATGATGTTTTCATTATTCTCAATAATTTGATGGAGATACACTTTCTACTATGGAAATAATATCATGTATTTTGATGATGATATTAAATGAGATTTATCATCATCCTTGAACATGAAAAGAATAAGAGGGATATTTAGGATATAGAGTTTGATTAACTTCTCCTGAATTTTATTTGTATCTATAAAAGGAAAACCAATCCACTCCCAAAATATAATTAAATTACTCTAAAGGGAGTATCCCAAGGCTCACTAGGAAATCTGGCATGAATATATAGATAGGGGAGAAGTTATATACTTGGGATGAAAAGATGGAGCCATTTTTCCTTTTTATAGATATCTCCATTTCCATTTCATGAGGAGGGGTATTAATATTTCTAATTAAATTATGTGATAATAAATAATGTTTAGAACCACAGTCATATATGAAATTTACTATTTATGAATTGTATTAAGCCTTCCTTTCACTATTTGATCCTAGTTCAAATTATTCAATTTATCCGAAATAAACTAATAGATGAGAATTTTGAAACTATTTGAAATATAAATTGTAAACTCTAACCATTTATGAATAACACATTAATGGAATATCTTCCTAAACCTATAAATTTTTTTGGTTTCAATATAGTTTATCCATGGTTTATTTCCTTATAAAAAAATTACTTAAATTTTTCCATTTTATAATGGTTTATAAAAAATGAGAATTTACCATATTATATCAACATATAGTTTAAAACCATGTGTTATAAAATTCTTCATTGTAATCCACTAGGTAATGATCGATTTAAATCTTCATTCACCCTTTTTGGGGTAATTACCCAAAGGTACAACTTTTTGAGAGCCACATCAACTTGTTGTATTTAGAACGAGATTTTTTTACATGGAAATCAATTACTCCATGCCTTAACATAATTTACATATTTTATAATACTTTTACTATTATCCCTATGGATTTATATAAATTTTTCTTATAATAATTCCCAAAAAATTACTTGGCCTTTCTTTGATACAAACTATAAACTACCACACATCCTAAATGGAATATTATGTGTTAAAAACATTACCTAGTCCATTGGATGACTATATAATTAAGGTTCCACCCTTCACATTCTTATCATGCACATTAATTTGTGTGCCACACATATCATACCAAATAAGAATTCCATTATATAATTTTGACCCTATGATTATGGAATGTGGGTTACATACATGGAATCCACTAGTAAATTATTTATATTTACAAATATTTAATAACATTGAATGTAAATGGGGATGAGTATTCACTATAAAAATGTTTGGCAAGGAAAATCAATGGATAATTTTGGCAGCATAACGGGTGTAAATAATGGTTTATATAAGGGACTAATTAGAGTGAAATGATTTATATCATAACATAAGAATTATATTTATAGTAAATTTATGTGTAAAAACATATTTATACAAGGTGAATTGGAAATCAAAATGGAATATTATAAAGAAATTACTTGAAATAAAAAGTGGAGAGAGTCCCTTACCTTGAGGAGGTACTTCTAGTATATTTAGACAAGCTTATGAAGATCATGGGAAGACTTTAGGAGGGTTTTAGAGAGTTTTTTTTTGAGAGTTACTACATGATAAATTGGGTTTAAGTAAAGATGAGTGGGAGTATGGGTGGATATTTATAGAAAAATTGGGGGATTTCATTATGAATTTCTAAAATTAGGTTTTGGTCACTATATGACAAAAGAATCAAAAGCAGAAACCTTCCTGTGGTTTTTTAATGGTTATATTAAAAGAATAGTGATTTGAATTATTTTATTAGGCAATTAACAGTTATTATTAAAATAATACTCTTGGTGGTGTCGAAGTATGTCATGTTATTAAGAAATTATCTTCAAAAACTAAAAATATAATATAAATTTTGTAAGATTCATTAATGGTATATAAAAATTATATATTATATTATAAAATATGTTATTTTAAATTATAAATTTATATATTTGGTCATTTATAACATTTATGAAATTTATTAAACGAACTTTTTCCATTATAATATCATTATATAGATCATTTAATTATACTACAATTAATATGTTCCAAATCATTTGACTATCTCAAAAAATCATGAAATATTCACCATTGGATACTTTATAAATAATTATTTCAAAAATAATATTCATTTTATCAAAATAATGTTCTAAATAGTAGAATTTTCAATTTTAAATAAAAATCCTTATTTGTTGAAAAATAATAATTTTTTACAATATTAACCACTTTCTGACACATTAAAAAATTATATTTTAATTTATTAAATTATCTAATATTATTAATTTAAATTATTATTACCCAATATATATATTTTACTAAAATATATTTTACTTTAGAAATCCATAAATTTATCCAAATAGTGAGTATGAATTGAAATTATATATTTATCAAAAAAATTAAACTTTTCTTCTTAGACAATAATTTGTAACAAAAACATTATATAATCATTGATAATTTAATAATATAGAGGTGGAAATATAATCATTATTTAATTAAAAATAGAACACTCAACTTCAAATTGATTATTTCTAGATACAAAACCTCTTAATACACTACTGTATTCCCTAAGGGTATGGTTTGAAATAGGGGTGCTTTCATGGGGTGTTCAATGAAATTGGTTTTGTCGATGATCTTGGTAATTTTTAAATTATCCAATAAATAGTTTCTTTCACATTTTAGATGTTGAATTTTATATTGGTTTTGGTCAAGTTCAAATCCTAGTGATGCCATCTCCCTTGGATGCTTTGATAAATTAGCTTCACAGGGTATGATCATGTTGGCCAATTCTACCACTTCTTCTATACATATCAATTAAATATTATAATAAACCTCAGGATATAATAATATTAATTGATGTTTTATAAAAACTATATTATAAATGGTTATGATGATTAACTGTAATTTAAATAAAAAAGGATATATACATCTAGAATAACCAATACAATGCATGTGTGTAACATAATTATAAGTAATTTATTGAATCAAAAGGGAATTTCATTATTTAATGTTTATTTAATTTCATATATAATTTGGAATGTGTTACTTTTGTTTCTGTGATAGACATGGTTGATTGGGAAAAAAGTTTTTTCCCAATGCTTATAGACATAAGCAAATGACTTCTCTGATGTGCGTGCTACAACTAGGGCACAAAGATCTAAATGAATTTTTATTCATATAGATTATTTTTCATAATTATATTTTTTTAGTCTTACACATTTAACCATGAATTCCCTTTTATTACCGTCCATTTCAAAGTGGTTTTTATCTATTTAGTTCCTATTTTATGAAATAAACAGATCTTCGAGAAAAGTTACTATTAGAGAACCTTCTACCCGTACTAATCATCTAATCCAAAAATTGAGGAGGGACAACCTAGAAAATGAAGACCCCATTTTTTTGGATCTTATAAAGGTTATACAGGTGCATAATCAGAGGTTTAGAATAGGAAATATTCTCCATCTATATGAATATGGGATATTGATAGATGCTTATAAGATGTGCACCAATAGGGATATAAATGTGATTCAAATCAATAGATTGAAGACATATTGTTTCCAATACATGATTAAGTAGGAAATTAAATAAATAATGATCTCTTGGTGTATATATATAAAGTATGGGATCTCTTATGTGGCTGTAATTTGATGCATGTGAACATTGTGGAATCTCTCTTCTTCCGGGATGACATTCTATCACCCAATGAACGAGACAACACCACTTCAGTGATTGTGGGATCCCATGAAACCACCTGGGATAAAAAATATTAAAATTCATATAGATATATGAATCATTTTTTCTAATTAAGTGATTTATTTCTAATATTATTTAATTAAGAGTAAAATAGAGATTTATCATAAGTTATGATGTTATTTTATTTTGGTCATATTTTACAACATTGATTCTTTTGAAGATAGATAAGGAAATATCATGGGATTTTACACTACCATTGATCATTATATATTCCCCAAAACCCATCAGTGGTATCAAATTCTTGTTCTTCAACATATATACATGTTTCTTTTATTTTATTGTGAATAACATGTCGTAGGTAATATAACTGGGTCATCCCAACTAAAATTATTTTATATGATAACATAATGCATGGGGATTATACTTTAGAATACATTAATCATTAAAAAATCTATAGAAATAACCATATGATATGATTATATTCTAATGTATCATGTTCTACATTTTGAAATTGAATTATTTGATTACATAGACTATTTTGCGAGGTCTTGAAATTGAAATATTGAAAAATTTATTCTCTATACTATGCCTCATATTACGATTATTTGATAACATAATACTAGTTTGTTCATGAAAATATGTTATGTTGATAAGATGATATAGAGTTTAATGAACAACATAAATTATATGATAACATAGCATATGTGTTAATCCCCTAAAAAAGAGTATCACGAATCCAAAACATAACATTTCATTCTCTGATAGCTTAATGTGATATAACCAACTTGAAATAATTTTTTGGTATAAAATAATGTGGGATTCCACCTTCACAAATCGTTAAGTGTTAAAATATCCTCAAGTGATGATTCAAGACTAATATTAATGAAATTTAATATCTTATAAATTTGTTTATAGTTTATAAATTTTTTATAATTGATATGTTTTAGACATTTTAATATAATTTTTTTCATGACTAAATTAAACATGAAATGTTTATATTTGTGTATCAATTTTTGGAAACAAATACTATGTTTATTAATTTTTTTATATTTTCTTTGAATATTCATTATTATAAACTATCTATGAATTGTGAATATTTTTTATTGTTAATTGAGGTGGAAATTGATTCTAGAAGATAGATCCTCACATTACATATGATTTGAAATATCATGATATTTATTTTTCTTAAACATTAAAATCATTTTATTTTAGTGTATTTCATTTCAAAATATTTATTGAAAATAGTTTTTTTCTATTAGTTTTTAGTGTTATCATTAATTGAATTTTATATTGTGAATTATTTCCCTATAGATAGGATCCTTGGGTAGGAATACCCATTGGACTAGAGACTTATACATTTCTTTATAAAGGTGATTGGTTAGTTATTTATCACTGTAGGATTAATCATATGGAGATTTCAAATATTTTATATCTCCATTCCATTATATTAAAAGCCTATGTACCTTATTCATAAGATGAATTAAAATATGTATAAATATGTATTTCTTATGTTTTTTGGTGAGTGAAAAAAAATTAATATGGAAATAGTTACATATTAATGTTGTGTGAAAAAATAATTTGATGGATGGAATAAGTATTCCAACTAAACCATTATTACTATTCATACATGTTTAAATTAATAAAATACATAATAATAATTGCATTAGATGTAACAGTATCAATATGCATGCAATTTATATTAAAATGATGAAATTTTTAAAAATAAAACCGCTTAAAATACTATAGGTTTGATTAGATAAAAATCAAGTACAAGCCAAGATATCAATCATTTAACTATGTAGTTTTACACAAAACTAGAGTTCACATGTGTTAACTTATGTATAGATTGTTGGGTGCGGTTAAACCATCGATTTTCAAAACCATATCACTTTCTGATATTTGTGTGATGCATAATATAGAAAATCAAAGGTTTTGGATACCTAAGGATTATAGTTGATTATCATCCATATAATTGATATCAAAAAATATTTTCCCATTCATATATCCAATAATCATGGGTTTTATGATTGGAAAAATTACTTACCTAAAATCTAATGAGATGAGTGTCACACCAAAGTGGAGTTGATTCTTATTGAAATATTAATCGTATCTTACAAAATTAATATGATGTATGTGCTAATAATTTTTAGTGGGATAAAGTTCATTAAAAGTCAATGATGAGATGATATAAAACATTAAAATCACCCCTAACCATGTTTTAGTTATATATTATGGCTTACTAGATGATAATAAATTTTAGGTCCTTCATAGGTATAACATCTATAATAATTCTATATTAGCATTTAATGTTGATAAGAGTTATGAAATAGAAGATTATTAAGCTCTTGAATGTGAATATTATAGAGTTTAATTACACAAACTATTATCCATGGTTATTGTATATTGGGTGTGCGTCATAAATATCCATGGATGAACATTGATTCCAAGCTAAAAGTGAATTGAAAAAGAGTGAAGAGGATATTTATATCAGTAATGGAGAAAGTGTTACACCAATAGAAGTCATAGGTCATTACATTACCTTACTAAGTGGATTAATTATAGAATTATAGAAATGTTATTATGTTAATTATATAATATAAAACATGGTTGATATATCTTGTTGGGAGAAGAACTAATAATAATAAGAGTTACTAAATATATTAATGAAATGTTTTTGGAATTTGAAATATAATTGAATGTTAATATATATTATATATATATAATCTGGTCTTTAACATCCATTATAAGAAATTAATTGTGTATTATAATTCCACCTATCATTAATATTATTCCCATGGACATATATATTATATATATATTCATAGAATCTATAGTGATGGGTTATAGGAACCAGTTGATTATGAATCATTTTAGAATTGAGAATCACGCTTATTACAAAAAATGACTAATGAAAATTTTAGTAGAAAATGGGAATGGTCGAGTGGATTGCAAGATCTAATACTTATTTCTATATGTAGATTAGTTATTACTTGATAAAGCGTAAATTTTAGGAACCTCATAACTTTTATCAATGACTGTAGTTAGTATGGATATATGATTTTGACGAGACATAAGTATGAAAGTTTGGAATGTTAAAATATTTTTAGAACAAATTTTAATAATTAATTATGAAAACTTATTATGATTCTATGGTAGGATTGTAGTGGTTAATACATGTGTTAGGAAATCACTGATAATTTGAGGGACTGTGGAATTGTTCCATAACTCAGCTATCCCAGAACAACACAGTTGAATGGTGTGTCCTAGGGGAGGAATCTTACCATGTTGGACATGGTTCAGCCAATGCTGAGTGTATATGGAAACCAATTTTCTTTATAGGGTTCTTATCCAGATAATACTATATTCTAATTGAAATGAATTCAATCTAAAGTTATCATAAAGTCACTATATGATATTTAGTCCAATAAATGTCACATTATTTATTTTATGGGGATTTGGGGTTGATAAGAACTCATAAGATGATTCAATTCTAAAAATGTATGCTCTATGTTATAAAAATTCTTATTGTTGGCTACCCTAAAGAATAAAGGAATATTATTTTTATAACCCAACTGAACACAATGTTTTTATGGACTATGATAGTGTTTTCCTTTATAGGAAACAAATAGATTTAGTATTTAGTGGGAGGAATATTTAACTATAGGAATTTGAAAAACAATTAACATGATGTTTCATTGAGATGGAGGTTAATCTGGTTCTATAATGATTTGTAGAGAAATAACCAAATTCTATTACACAAGAACCACTAAGGTCTAGTAAGATTCATTAAGAGCATATGATATATATATTTTTCATAAAAATGATGTTGAATAAATTATAAACCTACTATCTAATTGTAGTATAATAATAGTTATAATTTTATGAAAAGGATAAAACATGTTGTATTTAAGATGGACTCTTTGTGTGGTAACCATATTTAGAACTTTGTAGAAACTATAGAGACCCAAATCTTGTCTTACATAGACATTACATTACTTTTACGGAATACTTAATACATAACAAAAATAGACACAAAAGGACCGTAATAGTTTAGTGTCTTTGGAAACTCAGAACAAAATCTTCTAATCGTGGTGAAAGATCTTCAAAATCTCCCATAATGATCTTCCCCTTTTGTTTTCTTACCTAAAACCTTTATTTAAATCTTGGGGAAAAGAAAACATAAAAATGGTGAGCTCAAATGCTCAGTAAGGGTAAGCATAGATAACAAAAAACAATCCATAAACATTTGAATGCAAAAACTCGAACATAAAATCTAAACATCAAAATCATGAGCAAAGACATAAATCATAGAAGTACATAAGGCATATATCATAAAGGTACATTAAACTTGATAAAATAGAAAGGAATAAAACATGTAATTGTGGAATCCATTAAGCACGTGTTATGATTTCCATAGTAGCCAAGGCATTACTGCCAAGACCATCTTAGTGGACAAAGGCACATTCTGAATCGAGTTCACTCCTCGTTCCAGTACTGTACTGAAATGGATTAACTTACCGCTCCAGCCATGTCTATCTCATGAGATATAAATCTTTACCAAATTCATTGGAGGGAGATATATGTCCCACCCATCTCATAATTAAATCATTATTACTTGTGCTACAAAACAAACATACATCATTCATAATAACCCAACGAATAAAATGGGTTTCATAAACATCATCCCATCATCACATAATCCATATAAAAGAAATGGATATCATTTCATAATAAGAAAAGTGAAACCATGTAAATAATAGAGACATTATACTTGAAACATACACATATGAAATAATGTCATCTTAGATGGAAAATGGTTTTGATAAAACACTTGAAATGAATTCTTGAGGAAAATATCCTTTCTTCTTTAAAATCATTTTCTTTTCACAAAATGTCATGCAATTTTAAAAGAAAAGGATTTTCTTGAAAATAGTCATGAAATATTTTGAAGGAAGCATCATGAAAATAAGGCTTTATAAAACTATAAAAATCCTTTCATGCCGTATAAGTAAAAAAACATTCTTCTCGTACTTTTGCCGGAAAAGTCAAAAAGTACCTCGTAAAAGAAATATTCTTTACATACCATGTAGTAAAAGTAAAAAATGGGTAAAAAGGACTTTAAATACACATGAAACCATTTTTATAAAACAGGGACATGGATGATAAATATAACCCTAGTAAATACTTACGTATAAACAATCTCAGATAAAAACGAGATTGGAAAAGTTATCCCTTACCTTATGTCCGATATGCTTCGTACGTATCCGAACCTCCTGTATAATGATTTAAATAATGTCATTGACTTATTAAATAATCATATTCATTGTTATTATATCATATATGGTTCAATTATGACTTTATATTACCCGTTATTTTTAAATTCCATGTTAAAGAAGCGTTTTGGGTAAAATCGTTTCATTTATCGTAGGCATTTGGACTTGTTGTTATTGACATTATTATTACTTATATCATGATTTACTTACTTAAAGAATATAAAAAATGATTTATATATCATATATATTCAGTATATATATATAATAGATAGTTAAATGAAATGAAACACACCGTTCATGGAGACGGTAGTCCGTACGTACGCATGAACGTTGTTTTCCTTTCCATATTGTCTTGAATGGAAGTAAGTAGATGACATAAATATATATATACATAAATCCAGTAGATTTATCATGTCATATATTTCATTATTATTCATTATATATACTTTATAATCATTCTTGAATGGTTAACATGGAGAATGAATCTCATCGCGTCGTGGAGACGGTAGTCCGTACGTACGCACGAGCGATGATATCGTTCCCATGGTCATAGAATTGTATTGAAGTGTATTTATAATATTTCATAATCAATATCACATTAAAATAATCACATATAGTTATTCTTTACACCATTATAACCATCCAATTAAGGTGGTGGTGGAAAACAGATTACACCACGGCGTGGAGACGGTATTCTGTACGTACGCACGCGCGGTGATTTCGTTTTCCGTAGGATGGATAGAAGGTGAAATAGGATTGTTTCATATTTATAATAACATATCAGTATATAATTAATAATGATGTTATAAATTTATCATGAAACAACTAAAGAAGAAGAATTTGAAGAAGAAAGAAATTAAAAAAGATCGGTAATGGATATTACCTCTTCTTTGAAACGCCTCTTCTTAACCTCCTCTTTGGGAACTAGAGATGGTCTTTGAAGAATACCAGGACCTCTAGGATGATTATAGGGAAGTGGAGAAGAGATTTTTTCAGGGTTTGGCCGAGCTTTAATGCTCAAAGTGGTGTGAGGAGGAGTGGGAGGAGGAGCCCTTTTATAAGAGGGGTGAGGGGCGCCTTTGAAAAAACTCAAAATTTTATTTTATAATAAAGTCACATTCAGTTTTTAATAACTCCAAATTGATTTATTTCAAAGATAAGATTGGGATGGGTCGAAGTCCTATTAACCAATAGAATTTAGACATGTTTAGATTACTATTTTAACCTTATCATTTAGATTTAACTCTAAGATAAATAATTTAACTTTTACTGTGACTTTTTGTATTCTTACCCTATATGGTTACTAAACTTACTATAACAAGACAAACGAACCCCAAGTGGTTCATTGTTAATATATATATCCTTATCTAAGTCATTTGGACGAACCTGAGATTTTTAAGAAAAAAATAACTATTAATAAAATAATATTTGTTTTAAAAACTATTTTATGTCAATTTTGACACTATTTGGTACATGATTTTTTTGAAAATCAAAACAGAATGATAAGTTCTAAAAATGTTTATTAAATCGACAATAAAATTTCATATTAACCTAGAAAATTAGTGGAATTCAAAAAAAGTCTCAAATTACATTTATTTGGGCATTTTTAACATCAATTATGTTAATATTTTCTTAATAAGGTAATTACTGCATCATCGTTGTGTCATAAATAAATTAAATTATTTAAAGTCTAAAAATTATAAATAAAATACCATTATTTATGAAATATTTTTATATTTATAATGAATATTTATAATCGAATTTATCTTATGTATAACCCTATATTAAAAATGTTTTAGTTATTAAACTTTGATTTTAACTCTTTTAACTCTTCTTTAGATAAAATAATATTAAATGTCCTAATATAATCCAAGTGGACCTAAATGGTCATATTATATTCATAAGTTTGTTTTTGGTCGAATTACACTTATACAATATAATTAGGACATGTGTTAGGGTAATAGTAAAATCATTTTTACCTTTAATTACCCTACTTACTATTAACCGCGGTAAAAAAAGTAAAAAGTTACTATTCACCAAAAATTATTTTCATCTCATTGAACCACATTTTACTTACTGATATCAACCGTGTCTCTCGGATTTTCTAAATTCCTTTCACAAAAGCGGTAAAATTATGTTTTATGAAAAATTCAGTTTTTTTAACTACCACTTAGTGGTTTCACTATTCATCAAAAATTGAAAGTTTTCAGAAAAATACCAAAATTTCACCCTAGGCTAATTTCGGTATTCCGAATCCAAAAATGAAGACCATTTTTAAAGATAAAATTTATAAAATTTCAAAAATTGGTTATTACTATTCATAACGGCTATTTTATATATCATATCGTTGTTTAGTGAAACCCGGTATTGCGTACAACACACACTATTGAGGAAGTCGCGATTGCGTGTAATGAAAGCCAAGTCAGGGTTGCATGTAGTGCAAGACTCTTTTGTTGTTGTGTATAACTATATCCAACCATATTTCATATATATATATACACTCAATGTTGCATTAAATAACTACTTTCAAACAAACTTGAAATTGTGTTTAACACGATGCATGATTAGTGTTGCGTATACTGCAAGATAATACGGTGTTACGTATAGCACAAGATAATTTTGGAGTAGTGTACAACACAATACATTAATCAAATTAAAAATAATAATTCTTATAAAATCTCAGGTTGTTACAGAAACAACGAAATGGGATTTCACCATAGGGTAAATTTGGTTTTATATAGGAAAATTGAAAATTACGGTAGTCATTCTACCTATAAATCACACTTGGTTGGTAAATGTTAGAAGAAAACTAAAGATGTTGAAATGATGTAAAATATTTACCTATTTATATGATAAAGTCCATTTAGATATTTCATTCCATAATAGCTCATTTTTATTACGAGATATATCAAATTAATGTCAATAATAATTTCTTTAATGAGAATTTTTTATTTGTCTAGTATATGATACAATATTAAGGCATTGAAGTGAAAAATGAAAAATAAAATAATTTCAAACTATAATGATCCATTTATAGATTAAAGGAGGCTTTATATAGTTAATATAACCATTTTTATGTTACAATAATGGATTTTGGTGTCATTTAAAATATGGCACATTATTATCTATACAAGAGTAATTTTGGGATTGTAGTGGTACTTATGAGATTATATTTTGCTGGGATATTTATTATCAAAAATGAAATCCCAACAGTAGACTCTATGAAGATATAGTTAGGTAAATGATTCTTAATTAAATGAATGTGTGAATAAACCTAGATACTTGGTATGAATATATAAAATGATAAGTCTTAGGGGTTACATGGATTTATCTAGGATACATACATTAGTAAAGTTATTAAGATGTTTAGCATGGATAACTCTGAAAGCAGACATTACTAGGGTTATATAGAAGGAATCTCGTAATGATCTTGGATCTTTCAATGGATTAATAATGGATGGATAGAACTCTCTATGAATCCTCTATATGCTCTATCATGTATTCTTTATTTTGTAACTAACTCAATTTATCATATTCTATTATATTCCCATTATATTCCAAAACAATCCTTGTGAAAATCATTGAATTTTTGTAAAGAACATCCTCATGTACTTGAGAAGGATTTGTGATATATTAATGGTCTTGTGAGGAGAGGATGTTATTTTTTTAAAGGGATACATAAATTCTAGTTTCTAATTTGATGGAGATGATATGAAATATAAATATAGATTCAGGTTTTTCTTCAAGGGTGAAGATATCAGTTGGAGGGTTTCCGAGATAGCCACCATGATAGAAAAACAACATAGATACATTATATTACTATATTAGATGCTGCAAATGAAGATGTTTTGATGATAAAGTACCTATCTAAAATAGTGTCAGGTCCTTTCATAGATATCATGATCATGTTTTTTTGCGGTAATAATAAATCCATCTCTTGATCCATGGTACCATTATCTCACAATAAACCCAACACATCTTATTAAATACCAACTTAATTGAGAGATCATTGACAGGAGATACATTACAATTAGTTCTGGGGCAATAAATTAATATGTAGTAGATATACTAACAAAAACATGAGAATGACATAAATATGTAGGTCATGTTTAATATCATTATATGATGCATTATAGATTTATTTATGTTTTGTAGAAAAATTTATTAATTTTTTATAAAAATAATATCAATGTATTATTCAATCATGTGTGATAAAATTAGCTTTACATGAATGGTGGAATGATAATATCCCCTAAAATTATGACTTTTCTATCTATAACCAATGAACCATATAATGTAGTATAAGTTATGGTTATTTTATATGAATGACATGAGTTGGAGACTCATGAGATAATAAGTGGATATTTTATTAATTGTATTAACTCGTAATGTATATACCATATAATTAAATATAGTTATATCTATAACAAAGGGTGTGTAATTATTAATAATAATTTTTACCTGATTCTAGAGTAATTATAAGCATGATATACTTCATACTTTGATACATTTCTTAGGCATTCCATTGTGTCATTTCTAATAAGTGGTTGTAGGGTATGTTGCTAATTAGTAGTCGGTTGGAGCTCAACTAATATGATATTTTTCCTTTTGTATGAAGTGAAAATAGATATAAACCCTAATTGAATAATTATATGAAAATGGGTTTTCCTATTTAGTTGAGTTACATCTGATATATTGAACTACATGGATGGGGGACATGTGATGTGTTCATTGACTAAATGAATTTCATGTGATGTGTGTATGAACCAAGTTAGCCTTTTTATTAAATAATTAAGAATGTATAAAATTTCAAATAATATATTGACATTGTTCCATATTTATTGGTCAATCAATAGCATGTGTATAAATATTATAACGGTATGAAAAGGTTGTATATGATTTATCTTGTGGTGGGAATGTTCATATGAGATATATGAATGTTTGGTGGAGGTTACACCTGACCCCTTGGTAGATCCAGTATCACTAATAAATTGTTAGATATGATTCTTTGTAAATAAATATGTAAAATGGATTTCAAATTTATTATCAATGTAACTATGTCTCATAGGGTAACAAAGTTATGCATTTGGGTGGTGATCATGTTTTGGACAATGTATATGTTAAAAAATTATGAGATTTCAAGAAACCATATTAAAAAATAGATGTATTGACAAGGATTGGTGAGGTTTTATATAACTTATGTATGGTATTTTAATGAAATTTGAATAATATTTGATCTGAAATTAAAGGGATATAAATTTGATTCATATCAGGATCATCCAGATAAATTATTTCCAATGTATCCTTATGTAAGATCCTGATTATACATTCCATCCAATGATGTTTGGAGTTCATGTGATGTATCCTTATCTTATGCCACAACTAAAATAACATTGGATTAAATATTTATATATATTTACATGAAAACATTTCTTCATTTATTATGACTGAAATTTTTTATTTTATATGACATGTATAACAAATTGAAATTATCTAATGATATCATAATCCAATGGGTAAAAACATGTGGGTTCCATGAGATAGATCCCGATACAAATGAAATTTATGGTTGTGTTTGTTAGATGAAGATAATCAGGGATTCCAATATATGGTAAAAGCTCCATTATATTGATGTAATTTGATGGATGTGAAGACTATTAAAACTCAATTCTTTATGGATCACTATTTATGACCTAGTGAATGCATTAACACCCCTTCGCCTATTTGGAGTCCTCACAGTGTGAATGAGAAAGAAGGAACTAGTGTAGTCCCCTTGGTGGAAGGAATAATGTTTTTACTACTTCAATGATCTCCATATATAGTAATTCATTGAAAATTATGAAATTGATTACACTATAGGTAATGCATTCTTTTATGTTATTCATTTTATAACATGTTGATACTATTTCAGATAAACAAAGAAATATTATGAGTTATTTTATTCCATTTATCATTAGATAGTCCATATAAAACCATACATTTTGATATATTTAAGTTCAATTGAATCATTTTAGACACCTGGTTCACAAAGAAATACAAATCCGGAGGTAGTGAAATTTTCATAATGTGATTCACACCTTACATTGTATAACACCTAGACGAAAAGTATCTTATGGAATTAAATTGTCACTCAAAAAACCCATTATTATGATCCAGTGACATATATGTTCTTACAAACATTGATTTATCACTAGGAAATAATAAATCAAATCTAAGGATGGAGTGGAACATGAAATAATGAATATGTGTCTATCTATTCTAAAAACATGCACTAAATTTGAAATTTAAATGATAGAAACAAATATATAAAAACTTATCTATATTTCCCATACATGTACATGAACTCAAATCTTATTTATGTTTTACTATTTTTATGCAGTTTTCAAACAATTTCATTACACCTATCATATAGAGATTTTGGGAAAATACTATAGAGAGAAGGTAAGGTGTCATGAGAACTTATACTTAGGGCCATTTATGACTAATTTATCCCCATTAATAATTCCCAAGTAGATGCTATGTGGACACCCACATTTAAAAATTCAATGATAAATTATACTATTAATTCTAAAAATAAGTAACCCTAAATGTATATTGATATTAGTATTGATAAGTAGATAAAATTATTTCTTACTAAGTATAGTGAGAGTATAATATCACATCTCTCGACCATATACCATATAATTATAATAATAACATTCTAGGGACCTATGATCATTAGATAGAAGAGTTAAATATGATTAGTGGGATATTTAATTAATCTAGACATAAGACCCTAAAACCTAGTGTTTGGTTTCCTTGGAATGTGGCTCAGTGGGTATATTCACCTAGTTTATGCCTCACACACCTAGTTGAGAACTTGAAAATTCATGATGTTATTCAGATTGGTAGAGTAAATCCCTATTAGCTGAGTAGTTCCAATATTAGACTTAATCCACCCATTCTTATTACATAAATATAATGAAGAGTATCTATTTTATATTTATGGGACCCTACTGGTGATAAGGGTGTGAGAATCTACGCGCTTTGAGGTGTATGAACGCAAAAACCCTCTTGAGATTCCAAGGTTCGTGTTCATTCTGTTTATCCAAGAATTTACATACATCCATATATTATTGATGAATAAAGAAAAATTAATCAAATCACTAACAATATGTAAAAAATTAAAATATATTCCTTATGTGGAATTCCTAATAGTTGTCATGGTAGATTATTGACATGATGGGTATAAGAAAATTTCAAACATATTAGATTCAAGGGATGATATCTTGTCATCATGAGTGGACTACCATACCTTCTTTAAGGCCTATGAATCGTATAGAATTGCATAATAGTTTGGAATCATATAGTGTTCAGTGTCATCATCACCCACATATGTATGTTCATAGATACATACTATGATGACGTAGAAAATATGGGTAATGATTTACTATGAGGTTACTCATGATAATGTCATTCTAGCCTCCTCAATTGAAATTTTTATGACAGAACTAGTGAATGAACATGCTTTGATTTTCTCTTATTTTGGTCATACTGTGAATCACCAAGACCATGTTCCAAAAATCCAGTGTGCATAAACACATCCTTTACATACTTGGTTTTATGTTAACCGAAGAGACCCAATTTCAATCATCACTAGATAAAATATCAATAATAAATGATGGTTTACTTACTTTTGAAAGACCATTTAGGCTAAAAAGTGTTGGTGAGTTTTGAAAAAATATTAATAAAAAAATTCTATCTTATTCTCAACAAATGGAAATTTTTTCCACTATATGTAAATATCACTTAATCTGTAATAAGTCAACAAAATATCCCACAATATTCACAATTCATAATAAACTTCTGGATATATGATGTGTAATAGTTTTAATTTTATCATAGTGTGATGGAAACATAAGAAGGGTGAGATAAAATTATCATTAAGGGAAAAAAAATATATGAAGCTATTATGGAATGAATAATATTTGAAGAATAAATAAGTTCAAAATAATTCAATATAACTGAACACATGAATTTGAAATAACTCCATATATTAAAAAACAATAAAAAATACATTATTAATAATAATTTTATTCTTGGTGATGGGATTCATAATGTGATGCATCTTTTACAATTAAGGCCTCATCCAATACATTATTCTTCCAATCAATTCCATAACCAAGAAATCATTACTTCCATCAAGGGAATAAACTAGGACATCATTCATGAATTGGGTAGGCATAAGAAAATACCCAAACCATTTGTCTCATGACACCATCAAATGAATAAAGGCTCTATTGAAAACCATGTACCACTACACAATTCTTTATGCCCAACCCATTCCCCATAAAAACCAAATGAACATCAATTAAATGAAAAATATACTTTCCATGTTAATAAATAAAAATACCTTATGAGACAGAAGAATAAAATGGTTTAATGTTTTTTTTTGGCAATATATGAACATAATCCTTCCATATAATGATGGTGGGTGTTAAAAAAGGCACAATAAACTTACCTAAGTAATCAATTGGCATCTTTATCTGATGAAAAAGTATATATATTTAAAAATTTCCCCAATAACAAAACAGAATGTAATTATATTTATAGATTCCTACAGCTAAAACCACATATATAAAGGAGAATATATCTATATTAATAACTTCCCAAATCCATCTATATAAGTAATATAGGTTATCGTCCTTCATTAGAGGAAAATAAATATATGGTTTTTACATAGAAATTTTATTTGAAGAGAAATCATGTCTATAATAAAGGACATACTTGAAAGAAAAATATAGGGATGGATCTGCATGATTTTATTAAACTATAGAAAAATAGATTTATTGGATTTATAAGTTTATCCATGAAAAATATAGACCCTATAATAAGGAAAAAACTTCTGAATATGAAACATCTCTCAATGAATACAATTATATGTAAACACCCATATAGTATTCATAACATAAGAATGTAATGAACATAATATGGATGAAATAACATTAAAATATAATGTAATGAAATATTTTCAATATAATTTAATTAATTAGAGATTTTAATAAAATATATAAAACAATATATGGTGTGAAATATCACACATGACTTATGAAATTGAAAATATAGAAAAATACCAATTATTATTTTAAAACACTTTAAAATCAAAAGGCCTTTATTTATATGTGAGTTCTCGAACCTATTTAATGTGTAATAATAATATTATGGTTTTATTCTGTTTAATTTTTATGTATCCAAAACAAAACATGAAAATAAATACAAGACATTATTTATTCAAATAAAACACTAAAAGCGATTACATTACAACAAGACAAAAGAACCTCACTACCCAATTATAACTACTAAACGTCCAATTAAGATTATAGGGAAACCACAAAATACGACTAATAGCCTAAAAAATAGTGGGGGTATTTTAGATCTATCATGATGAACATTAGTATAGCTTGAACCACATAAATAATACTAAGCATAAGAGGAATGACAAGAACCATTTTCATCATGTTTTTTAGATGTTCAATTAACCTAATCATGTATTTATAAGGTTTGTTATGAACATTGGAGATAAATGACTGTTATATTCATTTTAGGGTGATTGGATGTTAAAATAAGGTTACCGTTAGTATATTGTTAAACTAAAATAATTTAAGTAAAAATTTAAGATATATTGTATAAATTTTTACCTAAAGAATTTTAATTGTTTTGATATGATTCACATATCTTATGTTTTATCCTTAACATCATAATTTTAAATTTTAAATAGTATTTTATAAAACCTATTATGATTTAAAAACATAGGTAATTATTTCAAACACTTTTGAAATGTTTCAAATGTTTTAAATATCATAGTGTTATAATGAAATTTTAATGATTTTTTAAATCAATGGTATTCAGTTTTTAAAGTAATTTTCTATATAGTAATTTCTTTTTAAACATAGTATATAATGTTCATACTATGTATTTTTTTGTATAAAAGCATCTTCAATGTCCTATGTATTTGTGTACTTTAATACTACAATGTGTAAAATTAATAAGGAATATTTTTTTATGAAATTAAAGATATTCTATATTTATTTAATTATTTATGGTTATATGTTTTATTTTAATTTTGGTTTATAAAAATATAAGCCTCATAGGGCCAGGTCCATCCATCTATCTAGGCCAAAGGAGGCAGCTCGCGCTACTATAGGAGTAGGCAGCAAAACCTAGGCCCTCCAGCCACAACACAGGCTAGCCCATGGGCGTGTGGTCATTTGTCCATGAACCTGAGGCACACAAAAGTGAACCAGAGCATTCCATAATGTGGGGTGGTACAATGGAAGGGGTGGGGGTAGATTTTTCCTATAGAACCTGGTACAGGGTAGTACCAAGAGGGGGGAGGGAAATTTCTGAGCGACGGTTGTGAGATCCGAGTTTCTAATTTAGAGGTTTAGGTTGCTTCATTTCAATGTGGGATGAAATATTTCATCTGGGATCAAATCTAGGACATCAGATATCTCCCCACATAACCTGATCCATCTGATTGGTCCATCCATCAACCCCATGCGGCCACAAATTTCCCTCTACATTTTATCAGATGTTTGATCTCGTCAGATCTAATCTAATCCATTTTTTCTGTTTTAAATCACAACATCATTCAAGGATGTATGATCAAAATATGACATAATTCCAGTAGTTCATCTATTTTTTTACCATGGAGTCACCCTAGCCGTCTGATCTGATCCCACATAATCCGGACCTTCCATTTCATGCCATATTTTCTTCTCTGTGTCGTCTTCTTCCTCTCGAATATGTCACACTAGTGTAACCAACCCTACCCATACACTCATCCTCACCATTGAATCCTCCCATCACCATATGAGGTCTTCTTTCCTCTCATCTTCCACAAATCATACACACATTTTTGTTTTAGAATCCACCCCTTGGATCCACGTTGGTCACATATTAAATATATATATAGTTATATATTGTTATGAAATTGTCGACCCACATTAGTTTTTCTTGATTAGGATGTTTGTTTTCTCATTCCTTAGTCATCTCTTGAGTTATTATTTAGCATTTTTGAGTTTCACCCATCATCTTCCTGAAATATAAATATATTTTATATATACAATAGGTATAAGCTAGTTTTGCACTAAAACTTTTTAGGTCTTCTCCCTCTCAAGCCTCCAGAAAGATCTTCACAACTCCACCTTGATCTTATGCCATGTATAGGTTTAATATACCTTGTCATCCTTGTGAAAACCCTATTTATACACTTTTTATATTTGGTTATATATATAATCATATATTTTTAGATAAACCTCTATTATGCTCGATTTTAAGACTCATAAATATTGATTTTCAATGTTTAAGTAGTGTTTTAAAATGTAAATAATTATATTTTTGTACAAAATTATTATATATAATTATATAAATATATATATGGTTATATGTATATACCTTTGGGTTTAAATCATATACTAATTATGTTTTCATAAAAATCAATTTTTGGTGATTTAATTATGTTTGTGAGATTTTCAATGTTCATAATGATTTGTTAAACCTTGAGTTGGATGAGAAAATTCAGTGAATACAACTTGTGTTTATATAGTTTATATAATTTTTAACCCACATTTATACAAGAACAATAGTCACCCTAGTGTATGTACTTCTTCTTTAAGGATGAAGTAGCCTTTTTATACATATACCTGGTAAGCACTTGAAGAGAAATATGTTTAAGTGTATTTTTATGTATACATGCTTCGCATAAAAAAATATTTTTCTAGAGTTCTTAAATCTACCATGATAAATGTTTTTAGTCATTTAGTTTTGTTTTTTGTTAAAAGTACCCATTTATCAACAATTATTTTAAAAATTAATGAAAATTATCCTAATTTTAGAATTATTCATTTTGGAATGTAAAATGTTCACTTTCATAATAATGATTTTAAATTTTTTAGGGGTTATCATTTTATGTGAAAAACCTGTATTTTATGTGCTTTAGTTATTTTCACAAGTGGTATAATATTCCTACCATTCTTGAAATTTATTTCCACATCCATGCAGTTGTTAGTATTGTTATTGACACTTGTATGCTTGAATAACTATGTCCATATAAATGCTAAAGAATGTAATCAAACTCTTATGATATTTTATAGAGTTAAGAACTAAAATTTTCAAATTGGTATGGGAGACATTGAATAATATGAAATGAGAAACCAAGTAATATGTGACACTTGGAATGATAATTAATAGGAAATTTAAGAAATCAAAGTGGTATGATGATCTTTGATTTAATGAAATGAGGAATACATTGGACTTATTATGTTACAGGTGGGGTCTGATACAACCCCTTGATGCATCAGTAGGTATCATGAGACAAAAATGATGTGTAATTCGAGGAGTCTTTTCCCAAATTGAGTTATGGTTTTGGCATGATTACTTTAACGAGATTTTACGGTCTTAGAATGAGGTATTGACACAATCCAGCATATGCTCATACCTCTTTATGTTTATGAAATTTATTAACCCAGTGAATATTCTACTAATAGAATGTGCTTGGTTAATGTTTTTGTACTTATGAGAATCAAAATAAGTAAATTCTTATGATTTAATGTTTATTCAAAACATAGATATTTATCAACCATTTTATGTTTACAGTTAGTGAGGAATGAAAATGAATTTATAATTTTATGTGCAACTCTGATCATGTATTACTCTCAGTTGTAAATTATGTACTCTCACTTCCACATGCTACACTTATTTACGTTAGAATGACTCTTACTTTATATGCTACACATCCTAAATTTTGTATGATAATGCCTATTACTGGAACATTTTCATTTCAAACCTATTAGTATTCCTTGAAATGCTCACTTATCATTCATTGAAAAAATGTTATGTTATGTTATGTGTGTTACAACTTTCTTTGAGAGAATGTTTTATGAATAATTTTTAAAGGAATGTTTTCAAAATGGTTTTATTTGATATATTAAATTATTTTAAAACCCCATACATGGAATTCATATGCTCGCTCTACTTTTTAACATAAATATTACAATTTTAGTGGATTTGAGGTACACTGATTGGTGTAATCTTTGTGGAGATTCTTTTCTCTATATGTTTTTCAAGAATTGTAATAGATGTATCTGGTTCTCTCAGTCCTAAACACAAATGATCCTCTTTAGTGGTACATGGTGTGTAATAATAGATTCCACTTTAATAAAAAAAATCACAACCCATGTTTTATTGAATCTCCACCAGCTCCCGGGCAGTTTGGTGGCCTGGGCGTGAAATTTCATATCAGATGATTGGTTTAGAAAACCCGAGAAAATTATAACAAAAACATTATTATGTAATACTAAGTAAACGTTTTGATAAAACATTCAGATGGAAGATGAATCAAGCCTGTTTTCTCTCCCAATAGAAATATTAGAAATTATAGTGTCCAAGTCATTTTTAAAGGGCTACGAGACTTTTGAAACTTTCAGTTTCCTTGTAAAAAATATTACAGTGTATCCAATTCTTCTAGTGTACTCCAAATTCACAAAGGATCTGGATTTCAAATTCACAAAGGATCTGGATTTTAATACATCATGATGATTCATTCCCAACATTCCTTTTATGAATTTATGTGAAGGTATTATGATGTTCTCTTCTGATACTTCATATTGGATGAAAATTTTCAATCACTAATGAACATCCAGGAGGCTTCACAAGAGGGTGAACTCTGGGAATCACACCTTTTTCAAATCGTAACTTACAGTCTTCCAATTCAGATCATGGACATCGAAATTTTGGAGGATTTTTCTACCCATTTTCATTATATATATCATGTCCATGCATACGTCGTCCTACTCCATACACTCCATGCTTTCCATAATTGGAAAATTATATTTCCATATCTGGTTGTTTTGAGCTACCCATGCTGCATCTAAAACAAAGAGATTGAAGTGTTTATAACCACCTTAGGAATCCGTTTGACTGGAAACTAGGGAAATCCCAACCCCGGTGAAACCAGTGAAGAGTCTTCTTGGAGGGTGTCCAGAAATCCTTATTAGTAAATTGTGAGAGAGAGAATGGTTATGTAATACCATGAGTTTTATGAACCATGTAAAAATGGATAATTTGATTTTTTATGATTCTACAAATAACATCTCTGTTTCAATATGATTATGTATTTCTGAGAAAAATATGTCTCTTGAATGAAGACATGATTTCACAAACTAGTCTCTTATCACTTCCTACCCAACTAATAGAAATTATAATTGTCAAGACATGCTCATAATAATACCTACCCTAGGTAATCTTATTTTTTTATTGCAAACAACTCCATCAGGTGTCGAACTGACCAAACATACTCCATCTCTACAAAGGAGACACTTTTTTCTATTACCATATTTAAAATGTACAATTTGAAGAATATAGGACAACAGGAATATATCACAAGGGTCTTATCTATGTTCCACTTTGGCTGATAACTATTGAGTTGTAGGTAAGCTTCTAGAAGCTACTTTGGAGGGTGACCATCAAGCAGCCTACCTGTTCTAGGTCCTAAGTTTTAGTATGTACGGGAAACCCTAAGACATCAATATTTTTATTCACAATATAATTCGAGGAATTTAAAGGAAATGAGTTCACTTTGAAATCTCTGACCTCCACAACTCTCATACCTCTCTATGGAAGGTCGAGTGCTTTATGCATAGGTTTGACCCCATCTGTTCACAATGTATCTGGAACAAGGAATTTGAGGATTTGAATACTACCATAAGAATCCACCTTAGGTCGTTATCACCCTACCCTCAGTGGTGGTCCCAGTGAAGGAACCTCGAGAGTGATGGGTGACTGGTTTTACTAGTGGGTTGTGTAAAAATATTTTAGAAGTGAGAATATGAAATTCATTGAAGGAGGGGATAATGTGACGACCATAACCGATTTCACATATAATAATTTTATTACAGTTTTATTCTATTTATTTTTCATGCTATCCAAAACAAAACATGAAAATAAATACAAGACTTTATTTATTCAAATAAAACATAGAAAGTGATTACATTAAAACAAGACCATATAAACTCACTACCCAAGTATACCATCTAAAAGACCAATTAAAATTATCGAGAGACCACCAAATACAAAAACTAGACCAGGAAAATCATGGGGGTCTTTCAGATCAATCACGATGATCATCAGTATATCCAGAACCACAACAACTATTTTAAGCATCATAGGAATTATTAGCACCATTTTCTCCAATTTTTCTAGAAGTTGAATTACCATAATCCTATATTTACAAGATTCTTTTTAACCATTGTAGATACATTAACATTATATTATTTTTAGGGTGATTGGTTTTTTAAATATATTGATCGTTAGTATCTTGTTAATCTAAATTAATTTAAGTAAAAATTTAAGATATATTGTATAAATTTTTACCTTAACCATTTTTTTTGATATGTTTCACATATCGTATGTTTTATCCTTAACATCATAGTTTTAAATTTAAATGTTTATTTTTTATAACCTAGTATGATTTCAAAACATAGGTAAGTATTTCAAATACTTTTCAAATTCTTAAAATGATTTAAATATCCTAGTGTTATAATGACATTTTTATGATATTTTAAATTAATGGTATTCAATTTTATAATTTAATTTTATGTATAGTAATTATTTTTTAAACATAATAAATAATGTTCATACTAAGTATTTTTATGTATAAAATCATCTTGAATGTCTTATGTATTTGTGTACTTTAATCCTCCAAAGTGTAAAATTAAGAAGGAATAATGTTTTATGAAATTAAAGATATTCAGTATTTAATTAATTATTTTGGGAAATATGTTTTATTTGAAGTTAGTTTATAAAAATAGAAACCCCATAGGTCTAGGGATAGCCATCTTGCTGGGCCGAAGGAGGCAGCTCGCGCTACTAATGGAGTAGACGGCTGATCCTAGGCCCTTTAGCCAAAGAATAGGCCCACCAATGGCCATGTGGTTTTATGTGCACGTGCCTGAGGCACACACTAGGAAACCAGAGCACAGCAATGTGTAGGGAGGCACAACAGTTGGGGTGGGCGTAGAGCACACCCACAGTAACTGGTATGGGGTGGTACCGGGAGGGGGGATGGAGAATTCTGAGTGAATGCTAAGAACTCCAGGAAAATAAAGTAGGATATTTGGATGATTTGTTTCGATGTGGGAAAAAATATTTCAGTTGGGATCGGATCTGGGCCGTCAGATCTTGTCGCGTGGAACCTGAGCCATCTGATCACTCCAGTCATCAAACCCATATGGTCGCTGATTTCCAACCACATTTTTATCAGCCATTCGATCCTATTGGATCTAATCTTGTATATTCATTTTGTTTTGAATCACTTCATCATTCAAGGCCGTTCGACCAAAATATATCCTAATCCCATCTTTTCATCTCTTTTTTACCATGGATTCACCAAATCAATCTGATTTAATACCACTTAATCTGGACTGTCTGTTTCATTCCCAGTTTTCTTCTCTATGTCGTCTTCTTCTTCATGCATGCGCTACACCAGTGGAAACAACCCTATCTCTACACTCATCCTTGCTCCTGATTCCTCCCATCACTATCTGAGGTCTTCTTTGATCTCATCTTCCACAAATCCGACAATCATTTTTTTTATAAAATCCATCCCTAGTGGATCCACTTAGTTATCGTATTAAATATATATAGTTATATATTTTTATAAAATGGTCAACTGACTTTAGTTTCCCTTGACTAGGATGGTTGTTCACTCATTCCTTAGAATTATCTCAAGTCAATGTTTAGCATTTTTTAATTTCACCCATCAACTTTATGAAATATAAATATATTTTATATATACAATAGGTATAAGATCGTTTTTCACCCAAATATCCCCGATTATTCTTCCACTCAAGCCTAAAAAATCTCTCTACAACTCCACCTTGATCTTAATACAAATAAGGTTTTAATATACCTTGATTTCCTTGTAAAAAACCTATTTATACACTTTTTATATTCGGTTATATATCTATATATTTATATAATCATACAGTTTTAGATAAACCTCTAATATGCTCGATTTTAAGACTCCTAAATATTGAGTTTCAATTTTTATGTAATGTTTTAAAACATAACGAATTATATTTTGTAAAAAACTCATGTATATATATACAGTTATAGGTATATACCTTTGAGTTTTAATCATAAACTAATTATTTTTTCATAAAAACCAATTTTTTATGATCTAATTATGTTAGTGTGATGTACAATGTTAACAATGATTTATTAATCCTTTTGTTGGTTGAGAAAAATCTGCGTATACACCTTCTGTTTATATAGTTCATATAATTTTTAACCCACATTTATACAAGACAATAGTCACCCTAGTGTATGGACTCCTTTTTTAAGGATGAAATAGTTTTTTATACATATACATAGTATGAACTTGTAGAGAAATATGGTTAAATGTATTTTATGAATACATGCTTCTCCTGAAAAAATTATTTTTCTAGAGCACAAAAATCTGCCGAATTAAATGTTTTTAATCATTGAGTTTTTTTTTTTGTCAAAAATACCTATTTATCAGATTGTTCTTAAAAAATAAATGACAATATTCCTAATTTTATAATTATACAATTTTTAATATAAAATCTTTACTTTCATAATAACGATTTTATAATTTTTAGGGGTTATCATTTTATGTGAAAAAACTTTATTTTATGTGCTTCTGTTATTATCACAGGTTATATAATCTACCTACCATACTTGGAATTTATTTCCAAAGCCATGAAGTGGTTATTATTATTATTGAAACTTATATTCATGACTCACTATGTCTATGTAAATGATAAATAATGTAATCAAACTCTTATGACCTTTTATAGAGTTAAGAACTAAATTATTCAATGTTATATGGGACACTTAGAATAATATGAAATGAGAAACCAAGTAATATGTGACACTTGGAATGATATGTAATGACTAATTTAATAAAAAACAATGGTATGAGGCACATTGATTTAAAGAAATTAGGAATACGTTAGACATAATATGTGACGAGTGGGGCCCGCTACAACCCCTCAATGCATCGATAGGTCTCATGAGACAAAATCGACATGGAATTGGTCGAGGATTTTCCCAAATTGATGTATGGTCATGGTACGAGGCCTTGAAAGAGTGTTTATGGTCATGGACTGGGGCCTTGACACCATCCTTCATACTTACTTCCCTCATTATGTTTATGAAATTTAATTAACCAAGTGAATATTTGAATAGTATAATATACTTGGTTAACGAGTTTGTACTTATGAGAATCAGAAGTAACAAATGATTATAGAATAATGTGTATTCAGAACTTAGAGATTTATCATCCATTTATGTTTTACAGTTAGTGAGGAAAGAAATTGAAGTTATCATTATATGCGCATGTCTGATCATTTATTACTCTCATTTGTAAATTCTGTACTCGCACTTCTACATGTCACACTCATTTAAGTTAGAAGGATTCTTACTTTATATGTTGCACATCCTACATTTTTTTGAGCATGATTATGAATGGAACATGATTCATTGTAACCCTGTTAGTATTTCTTGAAATGTTAACTTATAATTCCTCGACAAAATGTTAGGTTATGTTTCATGTGTTTTAACTTTCCTTGAGAAAAATTCTTATGAATAAATTTTAAATGAATGTTTTCAAAAGGTTTTATTTTATATATTACCTTATTTTAAAACCCCTTACTGAAAATTTGTATGATCACCCTACGTTTTAACTTAAATTTTATAGGTTCAGTGGATTTGAGTTACACTTATTGTTGGAAGACTTGTGGAGATTATTTTCTCTTTCAGTTTTTGAAAAATTGTAATAATTTTATCTCATTCTCCAGGACCTAATACAAAAAGATCCTCTTTAGTGGAAAATGGTTTGTAATCATCAACTTTTATTTTTATAAAAAAATTGCACTCTATGTTTTATTGAAACCGCTCCGGCTCCTTGGCAGTCTGGGGGCTAGGGCGTGACAGTTGGTATCAGAGGATTGGTTCAGAAAACCCTATAAAATTGGAACAAAAACATTATTATGTATTAAAAAGTATACATTTTCTTAAAATTTCTAGATGGTTAATGAATCGAGCCTTCTGTCTCTCCCAACAAAAATATTAGAAGCTATAGAGTCCAGGTTGTGTTTAGTGGGGTATGAGACTTTTGAAAACCTTTGGTTGTCCTGTAAACACCATTACAATGTATCCAATTCTCTTCGTGTACTCAAAATTCACCGATCATAAAGAATTGATTACTTACTGATGATGCATGGCCAACATCACTTTTATGCACGTGTGGGATGGTATTAGGATGATCTATTCTGATACTTCACTTTGGCAGAAAATTTTCAATCACTAATGAACTTTCAGTAGGCTGTATAAGAGGGTGACCTCCGTGAAGCATACCTTTGTCAAATCGCAACCTACGATCTTTTTGGTCAGGTCATGGACTTCGAAATTCTGGAGGACAAGTCTACCCATTTCCATTATAGACAAAAAGTTCAATAACACATTTCTCAACTCCATACACTTTATTCTTTATATTTTTGGAACTTTATATGTACACATCCGATTGATCTGAGATGACCATGATGCATCTAGACCAAAGAGATTGAGGGGTTTGGAACCATCATAGGGATCTGTTTAACTAGAAACTGGGAAAATTTCCAACACCAGATAAACCAGTGAAGAGTCATCTTCAAGGGTGTTAGGAAATCCTTACCCAGGAATTCTGTGTGAGAGAGAATGATTATGTAATACCATGAGTTTTATGAACCTTGTTAAAATGGATAATGTTTTATTTTATGCTTTTACAAATAACATCTCTGTTTTAATATGATTATATCATAATAAGTAGAACTTGTCTCTTGAAAATTTTATTATAGAAGTCATGAGTTCACCAAACAATATCCTATCACTTCCTACTGAACGATTATAGATTATAATTGTGAAGACATGCCTAGAAGAACACTGGCCCTATTAAAAAATACATTATTCTTGAAAGCAACTCTATCGGGTGTCGAACCGCCCAAATATCCTCTGTCTATACCAAGGAGACAATTATGTCTATTATCATAATTAAAATTCTTAATTTTCAAAATATTGGCAAAGAAGAAAGTATCACAAGGGTCGTTATCTATGCTTCACTTTGGCTGATAACTACCGAGTTGTTGGTAAGTTTCTAGAAGCTACTTTGGAAGGTGACCATCGAGTGGCCTACCTATTCCAGGTCCTATGATTTAGTTTGTACGAGGAACTATAGGAAAAAAATATTTTTAAGTATGATATAATTTGAGGAATTTATATGAAACGGGTCCACTTTGGAATCTCTGACCTCAACACCTCTTGTGCCTCTCTATGGAAGTTCGAGTGCTTTATGCACAGGTTTGACCCAAGCTATTCACAGTGTATCTGGACCCAGGAATTAAAGGATCCAAATACAACCCTTGGAATCCACCTAAGGTCTCCAACACCATACCCTCAGTGGTGGTCCTGGTGAATGAACCTTGATAGTGATGGGTGATTTGTTTTACTAGTGGGTTGCGTACAAATATTTTAGAATTTCAAGGATGCAATTATTTGAAGGAGGGGATAATGTGATGCCAAAAACCTATTTCAAATGTAATAATAATATTACAGTTTTATTCTATTTAATTTCTATGCTATCCAAAAAAAACATTCAAATAAATTAAATACATTCCCTATTCAAATAAAACACTGAAAGTGGTTACATCACAACAAGACCAAAGAACTTCACTACCCAAGGATACCAACTAAAATACCTATTAAAATTATAGAGAGACCAAAAAAAATAACAAATAGCCCATGAAAATAGTGGGGGTATTTCAGATCCCTCATGATGTACATTAGTACAACCAGAACTAGAGAAACTATGCTAAGCATCATAGGAATGATGAGCACCATTTTCAGTAAGTATTCTAGAAATGAATTACCCTAAACATATATTTATAAGGGTCTTTTTGACCGTTAGAGAAACATGACCATTATATTAATTTTAGTGTTATTGTAGTTTTAAATAAGGTTACCATTTGTATCTTGTTAAACTAAAATAATTTACATAAAAATTTATGATATATTGTATAAATTTTTACCTTAAACATTTCAATTGTTTTGATATGTTTCACATATCTTATGTTTTATACTTAACCTCATAGTTTTAAATTTAAAAGCTTATTTTATAAAACCAAGTTTTATTTCAAAACATAGGTAGGTATTTCAAATAAATTCAAATGTTTCAAATTTTTTAAATATCCTCGTGTTATAATGATATTTTAAAGATGATTTAAATTAATGTTATTGGGTTTTTAAATTAATTTTCTGTATAGTAATTACTTTTTAAACATAATAAATAATTCTCATACTATGGATTTTTAAGTATAAAATCATCTTAAATGTCCTAAGTATTTTAGTACTTTAATCCTCCTAAGTGTAAAATTATGAATGAGTCGGGTTTTATGAAATTAAATATATTCTGTTTTTAATTAATTATTTATGGTTATTTTTTTTATTTCAAAGTTGGTTAATAAAAATAGAAACCCCACAGGGCTAGGGATATCCATCAAGCTGGGTTGAACGAGGTTTCTCACTCTACTATATGAGTAGGTGTCTGAGCCCAGGCCCTTCAACCACAACACATGCCCCCCTATGGGTGTTTGGTCATGTGTGTGTGCACCTGAGGCACACAAAAGGAAACTAGAGCACTCCACCGTGCAGGGTGGCACAATGGATAGGGTGGGAGCAGGGCGCGCCCGTAGAACCTAGTATGGTGAGGTAGCATGAGGGGGGAGGGTGAATTCTGAGCCAAGGCTGAGAGCTCTAGGCATATAAAACTGGGTTTTAGGCTGCTTCGTTTCGATGTGGGATGAAATATTTCAGCTGGGAAGGATCTGGGCCCTCAGATCTCGCAACGCAGAACCTGAGCCATCCGATCAGTCCATCCATCTAACCCATGTGGACGTGGATTCCCCTCCACATTTTTATCATTCGTTTGTTCCCTTCAGATCTAATCTCTATCCTTAATTCAGTTTTAAATCACCGATTTATTCTAGGCCATCCGATCAAAATATTACCAAATCCCAGCCTTTCATCTATTCTTTTACACCAGATTCATTCTATCCATCATATCCAATCCCACTTAATCTGGATCGTCCGTTTCATTCCCAGTTTTCTTCTTCACGTCATCATCTTCCTCCCACATGTTCCGCACTAGTGGAACCAACCCTACCCCTACACTCATCCTCACCTGTGACTCCTCCCATCACCATCTGAGGTCTTTTTTACTCTTATCTCCCACAAAGATAACATTCAGTTTTGTTTTAAAATCAATCCCCCATGGATCCACGTAGGTATCATATTAAATATATATATAGTTATATATTTTTATAAAATAGTCGACTGACATTAGTTTCCCTTGATTAGGATGGTTTTTTTCTCATGTCTTAGTCTTATATCGAGTCATTGTTTAGCAATTTTGAGTTTCACCCGTTTTCTTAATGAAATATAAATATAGTTTATATATTCAATAGGTATCATCTCATTTTTCACCCAAAAATCACTAGGTCTTCTTCCTCTCAAGCCTACAGAAAGCTCTCCGCAACTCCACCTTGATCTTAAGCCAAGTAAAGGGTTTAATATACCTTTTCTTCGTTGTGAAAAACCTATTTATACACATTCTATATTCGGTTTTATATATATATATATAATCATACAGTTTTAGATTAACCTCTATTATTCTCGATTTCAAGACTCTTAAATATTGAGTTTCAATGTTTAATAAGTGTATTAAAATATAAATAATTATATTTATGTACAAAACTATTATATATATATATACGGTTATATGTATATTCCTTTGGGTATTAATCATAAACTGATTAAGTTTTCATAAAAACCAATTTTTTTTATTTAATTATTTTTTTGAGATATACAATGTTCATAATGATTTATTAATCCTTTTTTTTGTTGAGAAAATTCTACATATTCATCTTGTGTTTATAGAGTTCATATAATTTTTAACCCACATTTATACAAGAACAATAGTCACCAAATTGTATGTACTCTTATTTTTATTGATAAAATGGTATTTTATACATATATATGGTATTCAATTTTAGAGAAATATGTTTAAATCCATTTTTTTGAATACACACTTCGAATGAAAAAATTAATTTTCCAGAGCACTTAAATCTGCTGCAATAAATGTTTTTACTCATTGAGTTTTGTTTTATTTTTAAAAAATACACATTTATCAGCATTCATTTTAAAAATAAATGAAAATTATCATAATTTTAGAATTATGCATTTTGGAAATTAAAATTTTTACTTTTATAATAAGGATTTTAGATTTTTTAGGGGTAATCATTTTATGTGACAAACCTATATTTTATGTGGTTTAGTTAATGTCACATGTGCTATAATCTGCCTACCATACATGACTTTTATTGCCATATCCATGCAGTTTTTAGTGTTTTTCTTGACACTTATATGCATGACTCATTATTTCTGTATAAATACTAAACAATGTAATCAAACTCGTATGACATTTTAATGATTTATGAACTAAATTATTTAATGTGTCATGGGACACATTGACTAATATGAAATTAGAAACCAAGTAATATGTGACACAAGGAATGATATTTAATGAGTAAATTAATAAGTCAATGTGGTATGAGGCTATTTGATTTAAAAAAAATGAGGAATTCATTGGACTTATTATATGATAGGTGTGTCCCGCTACAGCCCCTCGATGCATCGGTAGGTCTCATGAGATAAGATAGACATGGAATCAGCTGATTCCTTTCCCCAATTGATTTATGGTGTTGGAATGAGGCCTTGAAAGAGTGTTTATATTCTTGTCATGAGGCCTTGACACAGTCCGGTATATGCACTTCCCTAATTATGTTTATGAAATTTAATTAACCAAGTGAATATTCGACTAGTAGAATATACATGGTTAAAGAGTGTGTACTTATGAGAATTAGAATAAGTAAATGCTTATGTCATAATGTTTATTCAGAACTCATAGATTTATCATCCAGTTTATGTTTTACAGTTAGTGAGGAAAGAAATTGAAGTTATCATTTAATACGCAACTCTGATCATGTATTACTCTCAGTTGTAAATTCTGTACTCGCACTTATGCATGTCACACATATTTAAATTTGAATGACTCTTACATTATATGATTCACATACTACATTTTTTATGAGCATGCTTATTATTTGAACAGGTTTCATTGTAACCCTATTAGTATTCCTTGAAATGTTCACTTACCATTCATGGACAAAATGTTATGTTATGATTCATGTGTTACATCATTCCTTGAGAAAATGTTTTATGAATAATTTTTAAAATAATGTTATCAAAAGGTTTTATTTGATATATTACATTATTTTAAAACCCCTTACAGGGAATTCATATGCTCGCCATATGTTTTATCTTAAATTTTACAGGTTTATTGGATTCGAGTTACACTGATTGGTGGCAGCTTTGTGGAGATTCGTTTCTCTTTTAGATTTTGAATTATTTTAATAATTGTATCTAGTTCTCTAGAACCTAAACCAAAAGGATCCTATTTATTGGATCATGGTGTGTAATAATCAGATTTTATTTTTGTAAAAAAAATTTCACGCCATGTTTGGTAGAAACCGCACCAGCTCTAGGGAATTCTGCGGGCTGGGGTGTGATGGTATATAATTTAAATTGAAACATTAAATTACCATAATAATTATTTGGTAATTATTTAATATATTAAAGGATTTAGTAGTCATACCATAAAAAAGATAATGTGGTGTATACAAAGTCATATTTGCAATTTAATTAATATTTGATACCAGTAACCCTTACTCTAATAACAGAATTAAACTAATGCGATTCAATATTATTTATAACTAATATAATTATAATAAACAGCTATTTTATAACATTAAACATATCTATATCATTTAATAAAGACCATTTATAATTATTCACTATATTTATGTTAGTATGTTATATGTACATTGAATATCATGTTAGAGTAATCTGGATTGTTTAGAACTAGATCCATAATCTTGGTGTTGTTATTCAATATTATCCCAATGTTCACCATTCCAAAATCATAAAAACTATAGGAATTTATGATTTATAATAATTTATAATGAAATAATTTTATTTTCTATGACTTTTTTATGATACGTAAACATGACATCAATGATGATTATGTTTTGATGATTTTTCATGAACAGACATTGGTATATTAATTAATGACTTTAAAATTAATATTAAAACTAAAAAACCAAAATAAAAGTTAATTTTCATATTTATATCATACATTATACTTAATTATGTTCTCACAGATTTTAGTAATACTATTTTATAGAATTATTGAATTTGGTGGTGAGCCCGACCGAAACATGAATATACCATAATTAATGGATTATTATTTTTATGAAAGTGGTTAATTTTTTAAAAAATATCACTATTATAGTGAATTATGATATTATTTAGATAATTATAAATATTTTAATCAAATTTTAATTTAAATTAATTAATAATAAATAAAATATATGAAAAATATGATACATTACATTGTGAGGTCGATAGTCCACAAAACACACATTACACATTTTAATTTATCAATGAACAAGAGAAAAGAAACCTGATTATTATTTTAATCTTAAAATTAATAATTATTTTATATTTTTAACATTTATTCATTAATTTCACCTTTATAACTAGATTTGTAAGGTAGTGGTGAATGATAAAATTCATCCCTTTATTGTGTTGGTATTCCAAACAACACACAAATGATAGTTTCATTGTTCTTAATAATGAAGGGGAAAAGAGGTTAATAGTAATTAGCTTATAATAATAATATTCACTATAAAACAATACACATTTCATATTATATATTTAATTAAACTATATTTGGTAATATAAGAATTAAAATAAAAGAATATAAGAAAACTTTAATCACATTGAGGATTTGGGAATTCACATAAAACACTCCATTAAAATGGAGATATTAGGCCAACATAATGTAACCATATTCTCATGTGATATTTTTAGGATTATAAGGTAATTAAAAAGAATACAGTTTCAATAGGAAACCTATTTTTTTGTGGTTTTGGAGGGGTGGTGAGAGGACCCCCTTTTTAAGTTGTGAGGATGACAGTTTTGTAACTATTTCAACTTTATATAAAGGGAGAACATGTTTCAGATGTCAATAAGAGACCACAATGAACAATATTGGAGTGAGGGATGATATAATACCTATAACGCCTTATCCAATGATATTAAAATATGTTTTTTAAGTCCATCACTCTATTGAATTTTCTGTTTTACAATTTTTGGTTTTATTGAGGTAATTAAGTTTTACCTTAGTAAATTATTTTTAATCCCTAAAAAATTATATAGATGGACTCCTCTTGTTTTAATCATGTTTTAATGATCAAAAATCATGTTAACTATGTTTAAAATATCACATATCATGTGTAGAGATTGTTGGTTTCCTTGTCATTTAATGTTTACAAATCATGGATTAAACTCCCACGAGATCCTGATTCAGAATCTTACAAATCATTTTTGAATCTTGTAAACAATGTATGATCGTGTTCTATTATGTTTAGTTATAATAAATATTGTGTATAATTCATTCTATGAATATTACCTCTAAATAAAGTTTTATTTATATTTGGATATGTATGAGAAACCATAAGTCTGCCACCGGTTCTAGATTTTGGAAGTGTCACTGACACCCTAACCCTGACACTGTAACCCTTACATCGTAACCCTGAAACTATAACCCTATCACCATGACTCGGACACCATAATCGAGACACCATGACTCTGACACCATAACCATTTTCAGATTTCATAATTTCTGTGACACCAGTATCTTACTACTGTTTCCATGACATCATTTAATGTTTTGGAAAAGGACTAGACATTGTTACCTAAGACACCATCATCCTAACACCTCATATGTGATACTAGTTCTAGATCTCAACGCAATTATGGAACTGTGTCTATCTCACCACTCAAAGGAAAATGAGAAGATACCATTTCCTCATGACACTATTTCAAGACAAACTATGACACCATTCCATAATTATTTTTATGTCTTTTTCAATTTAATTTAAATGTTATTTATAAGGGTCATATCTGAGTCATTTAATGTCACTAATATAATTAATGTTTCATTATTGACATATCACATGACAGTATGAGGTTTGAGGTGTAGAAATCATGCTTCTTTTCACCTCTAACACATCAACCCAAAATAATGATAAAATCACAAGACTCAGAGCCACATATAGAGAGTGATTTAAAAAGTGAACTACATGCAAGATAGAAGAACATTCATACAGTGTTGAACATAAGAAGAACTATCAATTCATGAAGGCTGAATAGATAAAGATCAGAGCCTCAAACATTCTTTTATAAGAAAACATAACAAGAAAAAGTGTTGTAAATACCATCTCATCTAACTGGAAACCATTGCACGAGACTCGTGATACTATGTTATCATAAGAGAACTCAAAAATCACATCTTCAACATCTTACAAGTCTATAGATAAATATAACAACACTTAGAGAATTTCTAACAATCTTTCATCATCTTTTCTCTATTTTATACTGATTTTATTACATTCTAAGTAGTGTGTGTATATGTATTAAAACACACACTGTGTCCTACAATAAACTGGAGGATACAAGATATCCTCAATCGAATATCTTTCTACACTTCATTTGTTTTCCAACATATAATTTTGGAAGAGTTCATGTGGGACCTAGTTGTCTTTTTTCCCATGAAGAACATTGGAGGAGGTCATGTGACCTTGGCAGTATTGTGTACTATTGTTAACCCTGATCCTGGGTGTAGATCTTGTTTATTAATTTAAACTACTTGGTAGTAGGTGTTCACCATGTGGAGTAGATTATGTCTTGGATTGATACTGAACCAAATGTTGTATCCAATGTGTGAATATATTTAGTGTATCTCTATTTTAATTCCTATTTAAAAATTGATATTTTACATTTATAGTAGGTATTGGATAGTAAATAAATTTTTTTCCTTAATAGATTAGTTTCAAAAGTTGTATCAATATCTCATATTGATACTACTAATAATTAATCAATCTTCTTAGAAAGAATTTAAATAGTCAAACTGTTATAATGTTATTTTATTGATTAACTAGTTTGTTTTAATTTTTATTGGGTGAATATTGAAAGTAAAATTTTTAATATAATTTTATATAGGAACTCAATTCACCCACTCTTGAGTGTCATATTCTGACCAACATTTGGTATCATATTATATTTTTAAAATCCTTTTTTTAAAAATTATAAATTTTTAGTATGTTTAAAATATTTATCAACTATGATTTTAGTTGTGTTTTAAATATCATAAAATTTCTTTTAGTTCTAAATTTTTAGTTATTTAAAATATAAAATTATACATGTTATCTATTCGTATGGATAATATATTGGAAGGTGATTCTAATAATATACCTCCATTATTTTATGGAACAAATTATGCACAATAGAAAATTAAAATGATAATGCACTTATAAATTATGGGTTTTGAGATTTTATCGTCAATTATAGATGAATATATGATTATTTCTATAGCTAGAGATACTTGGTATGACCCAACAGAGGATGTTTATATCAATAGTTACAATTCCATGAATTCCTTATACTATTCTTTAGGATATGAGGAATTTAATAGAATTTTTTCAAGTAAAACATCCCCTAAAATTTGGGATATATTATTTTTTTTTCATGAAGGGACATATATTGTTAAAGAAATGATACTTAACACATATAATATTAAATATAATAACTTTAAAATTAATCTTAATGAGCCTATTTCTGACATGTATCTTAGGTTTAAGGGAATATTTAACACAATGACATTTCAGGGAATAGATGTTACAGCCAAGGGGGAAATATTTAGAATAATAAAATGCTTACCAGATCGATTGATAGGGAATTATATCTCAATTAGAAATCTATTGATATTAGTAAGCTTCTAGTCAAGGAGATGATATGAAAGTTAATGATGCATGAGGACTAATTAATAGTCACCACGGAAGAGGAAGATGAAACAAATATAATGTATGTGGCTTTCAAAACTAGTACCTCTATAAATAAAGAGAATGAATGTATAAAATCTCATTCTGAAAGTAAAATCTATAAAGATTCATAATCAGACAGTATTTATGATGTGGATCAATTAGCTAGATGGTTTATGAAATTTTATAGAAGAAAACAATTATTTATAAATCCTATCTTCCATGGAAGATATGATCATAAGGGAAACTAGAAAAATGATTGGAAAAGAAGTGACACATATGATTATATATTCGATTATGAATGGAAAATAAAGGGACATGTATAGGATGATTTTCTATATTTGTAATATAAGAAGAGATATGAGGAAAAACATATAAAGTATAAAATGACCATGAAGGAAACATGTAGTGCTTATGAGGATATTTCAAGTGACTTAGAGTGTTCACATGATGAGAGGTCTCACATGGACAATATGTGTTTTATGAAAATCACATCTGAGATAACCGTTAGGTTTCCTATGAAATATTCTTATTATTCTAGAGTTGAATGTGATTATGAAAATATTAGTTGTAAAGAATTATTTTAATACTTTAATATGCTTGAAGACACTTGTAATTAACTAAAATATAAATATAAATCATTAAAGAAACCTCATTCCTTTACTACTAATGTTAAATATGAACTTGTTGTAGAGAAATAGAAAAATGTTCAATTATATAATGAAAACAATGAACATTTTTTATCTATTGAGAAACTGAAAAAGGACCTAGAAAAAATAACAAATGGAAAAAATAATATTATGCAGATGCATAGTAAAATAATTTATCCTAGATATAGTACTGGTATAGGATACCAACCTTGGAAAATAAATATCACCAAAATCATGTTTGTAACTAAATCTAGAAAATCTATTTTTCTACCTAAAAGTGAATTTTTTTGTTACTTCCAGTTCTAAAAAATCATTCACTACATCTACTTTTTAGGGACCAAATAGGGCCTATTTTTCAAATATATTACATAATTCTTACATGAATTCTATGAAGCATATGTGGGTTCCTAAATCACTGATTACTAATGTCACTAGACCCAAACATGTCTGGGTACCAAAATCAATTTTTTTTTTATTTTGTAGGAATGCTGTTTGAAGAGATCCTATAAAAGCTCATTGTATTTGGACCGTGGATGTTCAAGACACCTGACTGTATATTACTCATTCTTTAAGAATTTTATAATGTTTGATTGTGGGCCTGTCACTTTTTATGATAATTCCAAAGGAAAAATAATTGTCTTAGGCCTGATTGGTAACTCTAACATAGTTTTAATTTATAATGTAATTTTTGATGATGTATAGAAGTATAAACTTTTAGTATTTCAAAATAATGTGATGATGAATTTCAGGATTAATTTTAGAATGAATCCTATAATGTTATTAAATCTAAAAATGAAGTAATATTTTTTTCATTAAAAATTGAAAATGTTTATAATCTCATATTAGATTCTTTAGTTTATTAAAATGTTTCATACTTATGTTTATTTTACAAAGAATCAATGATTTGGAATAGAAGACTAAGACACTGTAATATACACTCTCTTAGGAAGATTACGAGAATATTTTTAGTCCAAGGCTTACCCAAACAAGAGATTCCCAATGATAATGTCTGTAATCCTTTTCAAATGGGTAAACATCAGAAAAATATCATTCAAACCAAAGAATAAATTTTCAACATGTCAACCTATCTATTTAGTTCAAATGGGATTGTTTGGACAATCAATATTTTCTAGTTTAAAAGGGAAGAACTATGTTTATGTTCATGTATATGACTATTCTAGTTATACTTGGACCTTTTTCTTGGCTCCAAAATGTGAAGCCTGCTCTCATATCAATAAGTATTCTAGGACTGTAGAAAAACATAGTGGACTAAGTATAAAATATCTATGAATTGACCATGGTCGTGAGTTTGAAAAACAAGAGTTTGAATCCTTCTACTCATAAAATTACTATAGTTATAACTTCTCTTACCCTAGAAAACCTCAACAAAACAGTGTTGTATAAATAATAAATAAAACCTTAAAAGAAATTGGTAGAACCATGATTAGTGAGTATGACTTACCTATTTACATTTGGAAAGAAGCTGTAAATATAGCATGAAACATGTTAAATAGATTGTTAATTAGACCTATTATTAAAATAAATCCCTATGAGTTGTGCAAAAATAGAAAACCCAATTTTAATTACTTTAATGTTTTTGGTTACAAATTTTATATTGTTAATACAATGGAAAATCTTGACAAATTTTCATTCAAGAGTGATTATGTAATCTTCCAAGGTTACTCAACCTCTAATAAAGCCTATATAATCTTTTATAAAAGAACATAATCTGTGGAAGAATATGTACATGTAAAATTTGATGAAATAGATCCACATGAATCCAAGACCTCTTTATATAATCTTGAGGATGATATGTTAAAAATGTACATTATTTATAAATATTCTGACCAGCTTATGATGGAATCTGTTAAAATTCCATGTTATGTAAATTCTCCAGGTTCAAGCCATAATGATCTCGATCCTATTGAAGAACCTAAAATTACTAGTCCTTGATTTTCTAGATCTGCCAGAACTTATAAAAACCTTCCTTTAGATTTTATTGTTGGATATTAAGATAAGGAAACAAAAAATAGATATTCTCTTAGAAATCAGGTTGAACATCACGATTTCATATCACAACATGAACCTAAAAACATAAATGATGCTTTCAATGATGAATTTTGGGTGATGGATATGCAAGATGAGCTAAATTAGTTTAAAAGGAATAAATATTGGAAACCTGGGGAAGGCCCAAAGACAACTTGACCACATGCACTAAATGGGTGTTCATGAACAAAGTAGATGAAACTGGTAATATAGTTAGAAACAAAACTATATTGGTTTCACCTGGTTATATTCAAGAATAAGGAATTGACTATAAAGAAAACTTCATACTAGAAGCTAGACATGAAGCCATTAGAATCTTTATTGTCTATGGAGTACATCTAAATTTCTAATGATATCAAATGGATTTCAAGAGTTCTTTCATAAATGGGTATATAGTTTAAGATGTTTTTGTAGAACAACCCCTAGTTTTATATACCCTCACATCCCCAATGATACCATTAAATTAACAAATGATTTATATGGTTTGAAAAATGATCCAATAGATTGGTAAGATATATTAAGTAGTTTTCATATTTCCAAAAATTTTAAAAAAGTTTAGGTGATCCTACTCATTTTATAAAATGAATTTATAAAGATGTTTTAGTTATTCTTATATATTGTGATTATTTTATTTTTTAATCTTTAAGAAATTCATTATGTATTGATTTTACAAAGATGATGCAAAATGAATTTGAATTGAGTTTAATGAGTGAGATATACTTATTTTTGGATTTTAGATGTTTGAAAATAAGGAAGGTATAATTTTTGAATAAATTTAAATATAATAATTATCTTCTAAAATGTTTTTTCTTGACCATTACTAATCATAGTGATACTATAATGAGTACTAATATTGTCATTTGGTTGTGATTTTATCTATATCCATGACACTTCTTACAACAATAAATCGATATTCATGGTGAATTTTTATAATGGCCAAAATATTCATAAATATAAATTACATCTAAAATAGAATAATATTCATTACATAAAATATCAAGAAAATACCATAACCTTATTGTTTTAGTTCCTTTATAAACATGGGAATAAAAATGGATTTATAAAACATCGACACTATCTCCCACTTATTCATTCATAACAAGGACCCTTTTTGAAACATTTTCTTTATTATCTTTCTATATAACCTATGGAAAAGAAAAATATGAAAAGTTTGAGGTCAGATGATCATTATATGTAATCAAGTGATATAACTTATGAAAAATTAATATATAACATAAAATAACTTTTAAAAATTATATCAATCATATTAATGTTATTGATATTTTGTCGTGGAATAAATATAAGTTTATAAATAATAGAAGTAGTTATTACTTGATAACATAAGGAAATAAATAAAATTTTTGTATACACATAAGCAAAGATATTAATTTTATAATTATTAAAGGATTACTTCCAATACTATCATAGATTTCAAATTCCCTTACTGAATAGACATATGTCGTTGTTATAGAGTTATATTATAGAATTTGTTTCACTTCCCATTCAAGTATTGTCTATCTAATAGAATATAAATCTTCAACCAAGTCATTAGAAGGAGATATAGTTCCCACTAACCCCAAAATAAAAATCTTACATATTTTATCAGTTAGAACAAAAAACATCAATAATATCAGATCCCATGGAATGAAATCGATTTCATAAACATCATTTTGTCATGACATAACTCGTAGATAAGAAATGGATGTCATAAAAATCATTCCATTAAAAAAATAATTCAAATATAAGAATATTATGGATAATTTATTTCAAATATATATATAATAATTCATGAGTAATATCAAATAATGTTCTCTTAGATGGAAAATAATTCTGAGAGATCTCTCAAAATAATTCATTAGGAAACATTCATTTGTTTTTTGAAAGCATTATTTCTTAAAATTGAATACAATTTGTTATCGAATCATTTTCATTGAAAATAACCATTTAGTATTTTAAGGGTAGCATCGAGGAATTATGGCATTATAAAATCTAGAAAATACATGTATTTAATATATGTTAAGAAACATTTCTTTTATAATTTTTCAAAAAATGTCACAAAGTAACTCATTTGGAAAATGATAAAACGATTTCATTTAAAAAATTTATTAAAAATTCACACATGGGTAAAAATTAAATTAAAAACATGTGAATAATAATAAAAATATTTTGGAACTCTTTTAATAAAAATGGATGTGGAAGAGAAATATTCCCAATAAAAACATATGTATACACAATTCTGAATAATAAAGATATTGTGAAATCAATCTTTACCTTAAACTACATTGCATTTTTTCATATCTAAAACTCCAATATAATGATTAAAATAACGTTTTTAACATATTAAAAAACCAAAATTATATTTATTATATCATATATGATCTAATTATATATTCTTATCACCTATTTTTTCGTAATATTTGATTGTTACCCTTCATTTGAGTGTTAACTGCTTCATTTTCCTATGAATGTTTTATCATATATGTTCAAGTTATTTTTAATAGGATATACTTCCACCATTTCAGAATGATATTATAGTAATATAAATTTATTTATTAATTATATAAATTTATATATTCATATTTAATGGTGATCATGAAAAATGAATCACATCACATCACGGAGACGGTAGGTCGTACGTCCACATGAGCAACAATATCCTTCTTTTAATGGTTAAATGGTAAGGAAGTGGATGCTATATTTATTTTTTTCCAAAATATTTATCCTATTATAATTATCTTGAATAAATATATATATTGTTTTAATAATAATATCCTTCCAATTATATTGGTGAATAAAAACATCTTACAACACGACGTGGAGAGGGTATTTCATACGTACGCAAGTGTAGTGATTTTATTTTTTGTTAAATAGGTAAAAGTTGAAATATGGATGTTACATAATCACAAAAACATCTCAAAATTTAGTTGATATTATATATTTTATGTTATAATTGAATCAACACATTACGATGAAGTAGGAAAAGAAATAATCTCGAAAGAGTTGGTAAATAATATTACATATTCATTGGAAAACATCCCATAGATCTCCACTTAGGGACACTAGGGTTGGTCTTCTGAGAATTACTAAACATCTAGAATGTGTTTAGGGATGCATATAAAATAATTTTTCTGGGGATGGTTCTTATTGAAGGTTCTATATGATGTGAAAAGGTTAGGGGGAGTTTCCCTTTTAAAATAGATTTGGGGGGTAATTAATAATAAATTCAATATCAATAAAAAATACCTATAAAAGTATATGGATTCGAATATATGATGATATAATGTTTTAATGTCATCAGAAAATTTATTTTAGACAAATTTTGGTATTATTATAAACCTTGTCATTATTATTAACCCATAGTTAACCAATTTTAATTTTAACTAAGGTAACAGATTTTTTATATTAATATTTTGTAATATTTTCTTTTGTGATGTCAATTACACCATAAATGGAAAATTTATTACATTTTATAAAATTTATTTTTTATTTTTTATTTTTTATGTGGTTTTATGACATTTAAATATTATAATATTATAATATTTTGATAACATGTCATTATATTCAATTTTAAAAGTATTAATTAATTTGAATTTTATGGTTATCAAGTTTACAAGTTAACATTGGAAAAAGTATTTTATTATATACCTAATAGGTCAAGGTCATCTATATAATTCTTTTGGATGATTATTTATCACTAATTATATGTATTTTAAAATTTTTAATAACATTTATATGATATTTCCATTGTTATCATATTTAATAAATCAGTGTTCTGTAATTATTTCTCTCCCATTGGCGCTCATCCCATCCCCCTACATACTCCTTGTTCGGTTGTTAATGGTGTTATTGGCTCTCCCACATGTTCTATGGCAAGTGGATCTTCAGTAAGGGGATCAAGGGGAAATAATTCAAAGAGGTTCATTGCAGTATTTTGACTCTTGTTGTCTCTGCCGGCAGCGAGGTGTCATTGGGATTCTCCCATATTCCTCCTATCACAGTAGGACCCAAGGATCTTGGATGAGTAGATGGTATACCTATGGTGGACATGAAGTATGTGGAACTTTTGGGTGTGGCATCCTTTCATGATCTCACTCTCATGGCTTGTTTTGGATTCAATAAGCTATCACTGGTCCTGTTCATGGATTTTGATGCCTCTGGGGGCCTTCAAATTCTAGTGGAGGTCACTGAACTCTCGAGAGGGGTATTCTATATTCACTACTCCTCTAGGGAAGACTTTTCTTTATCTTGGGGAAGGGAGGAATGGTGGTTAAGCTCATGGATATTCTCTCTATATCACTAGACCCGGGACTGCCATTATGGTAGGGAGTCATCATCGGCGGCCATCTGGGCTTGTCTTCCCAGCCTCCCTATTCTCCTCTAGAATTCGGTTATTCTCAAAGCTATTGGATAATATTTTGGCTCGTTCCTTTACTCATATGGGTGTAATTATTCTCTACATAGCATGGTGTGCCCTGGTATTTGCATAGATATGGACCTAAAGGTGATGTTTCCTCCTCGAATTCTGGTTTGAGCATGTAATGGATTCTTGTGGTGGAAAATAATCCTTTACAAATCCACTAACCCATGACGTTTTTCACGATGTGCGGGATTCATGGTCATTCGGAGGATTTCAATAGAAAGGGATGGTTGACGCAGAGATCTTCAAGCTCCAATCCTAGAGGGATCATGGTGTGGCACCTCCAGCTGCGGTGGCACCGTCCAAGGATGAAGTTACTATTGGGGTCGGTTAAAATTCAAATAATGAAGACCATGTGCCTGTTGAGCTATCAAAATAATGGATCGGGCCAGATAATTTGGCATCAGTTGATGATATTTCTATCATAGATCTATTCTCTTGGTATCTTGGTCCCCTAATGTCTATTATTGCTTATAGTGCATATGATACTGCCAAGGATGCTTCAGGGTCCTCTTGGGACAAACTTGATCTTTAATCCTTATCTCTTCCACCTCTAATGAGGGTTTTATCACTGGCCTTTCTACAGCTTTGATTTCTTCAATGTTTCCTCCAGTGATCCTAGGACACTCTCTTCATTCCAACTTGGCGTCGGTAGCGCAGGAGTGGCCACGGTTGGCTTCGTTTCTGGAGGGCATGTCGAAGACAGCGGTGTATCTACATGACTCTCCTCAACTGGTGATTCGGGTTTCCATTATCCATGGGGTTACAAAGTCATGTTATAATGCATCTCCATCTTCAATGTAGATTTCTCTACATGAGTACGATTAGTGGGTATTCATGAAAAATATTCTCCTTCCAAAAAGGGGTTGTCTTCTTGAGGGGGTCATGGGTTTAGTCACTCAGTCTAAGGCAAAGGGTGTAGGTGATCACCTTCCTTTTTCACCCCTTAGATCCTCTTGTTCCAAAGCTAGGAAACCAATGGTTTAATTATGAATCTAATCATTTGGAATGTGTGAGGAATGGGGGGGGGGGCTAGACTAAGTTCCCTATTTTGAAATTGGAGTCCATGATATTTTTGGCTTCCATTATTTTTATGCATGAACCAATGTAAGATCACAACAAGCTACCTTTCCTGGAAAATAATATTGTATTTCATTCGTCTGTGCATGGGTTCTTATTCAACATCCATATTTGGATTTGTTGGAATAATTAAATCAAAGTTATGTGATTATCACATCATCAATGTTCATCAATTATAAATTTTCCAGTACGAAGGGTAAGGTGTTGTTATCCTTCGTCTATTATAGTACTGAGGTGCAAGTGAGGATTGTCCTATGGAGTTTTATTATGACATTCCAACTGAGTTCTCTCCCTTGGTTCATGGATGGAGACTTTAAAACTATCAGTGATCCTTCAAGAAAGAAGGGAATATCTTCAATGTTTAATGGTTAGATCCAGGACATCAGGGTCTTTATTTCCTTAGTTGGTCTCTCTGATCTAGGGTTTGAATCCAATTAGTTCACCAGGTAAAATAATCATAAGGTTAGTGTCCACATGTGTATGAGATGAGATATATTCTTTTTGAACCAGTAAGGTTTGGATTCATTTGGACGATCGTCAGTTACTCATCTCCCATGTTCTCTCTCAGACCATGATACTTTGATTGTTGTGTTATGTGGGAACATACCTAGGTATCAGACCTTTATAAATACTAATATTTAGAATCATTCTCCTGATTTCATGAAAAGGGTGAGTGGATTGTGGGAGAGTGGGGAGACTATAAGATTCTGGTATGGACTTTCCAACGGTCTCAAACATCTCAAAAAGGTCATCCTTTTTTGGCTGGGGAATATACCAAATGATAGCAGGGGGTTGATTCTATCCTGGTGGATATCCAAAGATTGGGGTAGGAACTAATGAATGACTATTATGGAAATATCCATGTATATATTTTATAATCACGTTTTCATTGTAGAGAAACAGGTTGTGATTGAGTGGGAGTACAAGCAGCGATCTCTTGTGAAATTTCTAAAGGAAGGAGAGGCAAAAGTGGTTATTTACATGATTTTATAAATGAGAATATACCTATGAATATCAATATATTACATGGTAATGGGTTTTATATAGATGATGTGGATGTTACTGGTCTCTTGGAATTGGAGCACTTTGAAGGGCTCTTGGCAGGAGCAGCCCATGCAGATAGTGGGGGTTATCATGGTAGTATGAAGGCTGAATCGTTCTTGGAGAGTGTTCCACTTCTAGAGGGGATGTCTGATAAAGAGATTATGATGTTTATTCCAAAATAAGTGGAAATAATGTGGACGGTGCTTGAAATTCCACGTGATAGTGCTGGTGGCCTGTATGGATTTCTAGCAGCCTTTTATGTGGCTGCATGGGATATTTATGGGTGCGAGGTGGTGGAGGCAGTCCATGACTTCTTACGGGGTGGTGATTTCAGTAAGGACATGAGTGCATCCAAGGTGGTTCTATTACTAAAGATCAAGTATCCCACCAACATTAGTCAGTACACACCCATTTGTCTTTGCAATGTGTAATACGAAATCCAGTTGAGTCTCATTGCAAGGAGAATGAGCTGTTTGATTCAGAATTTAGTTTATATGGGACAACATGGGTTTATTATGGTTCGTATCATTCAATGACCGGTCAGCATCACCAGTTAACTGGTAAATTATATCAATAGGTGATCGATTGAATCAAATTTTATCATCTAGGTTTACATGGATAAGGAAAATGGAAAGATGGAATGGACTTTCATCATCTAGGTGATTCAAAATTTTGGATTTCAAGAATGGTTTTTCGACCCCTATTTCTAGTGCTTCCCATATCCTTGGTTATCTATCTCCCATAGAAGAAGGTGCTTCAGCTTCATCAAAACTATCTAGGCTTTGAGATAGGGAGATCAACTCTTTCCCACCCTCTTCTTCATGGCACAAGACAATCTCTATCTGATTCTTCATAGAGGCTAGGTGAATGACATGATAACCCCATATTATGGGCATTAGGTTGGGGAGGGAATCTCTCACCAGATGTTTGAATATTATGTGTTATTCATCACTAATGATAGAAAAATATCCATCCTCGAACTCGTGGAGTTCGTTTCCAAGATTATCCATGTTAGTGGGCAGAACATCAGTCTAAGAAAAATCCATGTGTTCATTTCCAACAAGTGTACTGGCTGGAGATGCAGGGTCATTCAAGACATCTTGGGATTCCAGAAAAAGCAGCTTTCAATGAATTACCTCAAGGGTCAATTATCATCAGGGCATATAAATAATATATTCTTCAAGGATATCACTAACTAGATACTTGGAAGGATATAAAACTAGAAAAACATATTCTTCTCTTTTGTATGGAGGGTAGCACTAATCAATAATGTTATCTCGTCCATTCAAATGAACAATTTCCCTATTATTCATCCTCCTAAAGAAACTATCATGAGGATTGAAATAATCCTTAGATCCTTCTTATGGATTACTAATCAATACATCCATTTCCAATATTCCTCATGGGATCATATGTTTTAGCCAGTTGAGGAGGGGGTTGTGGGGATATGTGACCTCACTGATACCGTGCAGGGCATGCAGGTGTGCTTGGCATGGGAAATTATAGTAGTGAATTCATTATGGGACTCATTCATTAAAAATCGGTATGGGGATATTGAGATGAATACTAATAAGCATAGGGTCCACTCCTCTAGTCTGGTCTGATGCATGTTTTAACTTCTCAAAGAGCTCCACAGCTCTTCTTAGTAGATCCTTGGAAGATGGGATGTCAGTTTTTGGAAATCCAACTAGGCGGGGGAAGGCTTGTTCTTCCGTGGCTTCCCTACCCCAAACACATCCTTCAAGGAAGCTAGTTGATTTACTATGATCATATTGTCAATTTTTAATTAGGAGTAGGAGAATTTTTTTGATAGAATTTTCATGAATGATGAGGATGATAAATGCTGCTTTATTGGATCAGGTTCGGGTAGGATCTTCGTTTAGGGGTTTAGGGAGTGGACAGGCATGGGGAGTGGAAATGAGGATGGGTCAGAGAAGATATGGTTCATGGAACATCTAACCAAAATGGATTTTCTTATTTGGCGTTTTAAGAACATGGCTCTCCAATGGATGAGAACATCCATAGAAGGGGTATCCACTTAGCGAATCGATGTTTCTGATGTGTGGTGGTGAGTAGGGAATTAACGGATCATCTATTATTTCAGGGAGAATGGAAAATGATACATTGGTCCATGTTTACTCTCCAACATGGGAACAGTGCTGAGTAGATCTCTTTTCAGAACCTTCTTTCCACATGGTTTCTTGGTGTTATAAGTAGGAATTTAGACTCGAAGGTGCAAGCTTCCTAATTACCTCAATTTTTTGGATAATTTGGGAGGTGAGAAAAAATTCACGCATGGGATCCCAATGAATGTTCCACTTGCATCGGATGAGAGTGAGATCGCTAGTCTGTGAGTTGCTTTCATAATTGAATGTGGGACAAAACTAGATCATGGTGCATAACATCCTTGGAAGACCCTGCACTCTAGGCTGTATGGGGGGGGGGGTGGATCAGATGGAACCCTCTTTCTAACAGGCACAAACATAATGTGGACAGATCCTACATTCATGGGAATATCAGGGGTGGTAGGGTTTTACATGACTAAAGAGGCTCGGTACAGTTGGCTTTTAGCACAACATTGGGGTTGGTTAATTCGCTGGGGGTGAAGTCTATTTCTCTTCGCATAAGGATAAAGGCATGAAATAGATGTAGATTTTATGTGTTTAAAGTGGAGTCAGATTAAGAGTTTCTTCTTAAAATGGTTCAGGGGCCGTTGGATGCACCATGAGAACATGATTAAATTATAAGGACGTGTGCATTGGAGACTAATAAAGGGAATCTAATTCAAAACCGTTATAGGGAGGCCAACTTCATTGCGGATGCACTATCGAAGCATGGGAGTCATGGATAAGAGGTTTTCCTCTATGATAGTTTGGGATCTATTCCTATTGACTGTAGGTCCTGTGTAGATGGATATGCCTTTAGGTTTCACTATTTTCATCCCCTTTAGGGTTCCCTGATGTCTTCTCTTGGACCTTCGCTTTTCACCTTATTTTATAAGAACTAATTTTGAGTTATTCAGTGTTGTGTAATTATTTAATATGCTTAATTTTTCACTAAAATGTAAATAGAATGTACCTTAATGAATATAAATATTCTATATTTCAGATTTATATTTATATTTGTATATATAATTGGGGTAACTATATACTGAAAATCACATATTATTTAAACACATGAAATTGATATATTTAAATTTTAATTAAATGAAATATTATAAATATCATAATTTCATCTAATTTCTCCAAAACTATAATAATAAATTTTTAACATGAAAATAAATTCATTATTTTTAAAATTTACATTTATATTAATTCATAACGTACTATTTTCCTGATGTGAAAAAATAAGTGATATTTAAGAAAATTAATGTGACATTTTGTGACTTTCTGTGATATAAATATTATATATGTAATTTTAATAGATAATTTTCCACTAAAAAATTAATTTTTGATACAAACATGTCAATGGTATAATTATTTTCTACTAATAAAGTTTGGTCATTTTTAGTGTCATTTTAAAGTGTTTATAATTTTATTTTTTACCTCTATTACTCAACATACCCTTTACCATGGTAGAAAAATTTTCCAAGGATACTATATATATTGGCAAAAAATATAAGAACCTATTTATGATATATGGAAATTATGGATACAAATTCGGTATCCATTTCTCAAAATTAAAAACACATATGTTAATGAATTTAATTTAAAATAAAATTTTTCAACTTTAAGGAGGATCTATTTTTCTAAAAAAATTGTTTTAATGCATAAAATTATTTTATAATTATTTATTTTTTTAAATTCTTTTCAAAAACTGTAATTTTTTTCAAAATAAAAATGAACTAATTATAATTTAATCTATATTCATTTTACCTTGTAAATACTGTAAAAGAACATATTGTTTTCAATAAGAAATTATACTTTCCCAATCCCTTGAAAAAAAAATTCTGAAAATTATTATTGTAACAAAATATTAACATATTCAAATTAATTTCATCAAATATATTTTATAGAAAATATAAAAATTAACATTAACTTATGAAAATAATATAAACTCATTCATAAGGAACATGTATGTCTCAAAATTAATTTGATTTCACAAAAAATGTTTTAGTTATTTTGAAACCACTTACTAATATATTTATATTAAGTTGAACATTTTTTATTTTATAAAATATTTATTAATGTTTATTCCAAAATATTTAATGGAAAGGTTATAACTATCATTTTTTACTAATAATGTCTCATAGTTTGTTTGAAATCATTGTTACATGAAACACAAGATATTTATAAAATAAAATTATTTAAAGAAAAATATTTATAATAATATAGGGGTTTTACATTCAACCCCCCAATGGAATTTCAGCATAAAAAATATTCTCATTGATAATCACATATAAAGATGCTTGTACCTCATCAAATCCTCAGGTTTTCATGTAGCTTTCTAAAATTTTTGGTTCCCCCAAAAAACATTAACCTAGCGAGTGGTATTGTTTCATATGCAATTTCCTATATGATCTAGGATCTTAATTTCTATTCTTCATAAGAATTAACTTTCTCCAGTAGTACGACTCATGAGTTTAGTACATGTCTAGGATTATGTATTTTCATTTTCAAGAGAGATACATTCAATTTATCATAAGCTTGAGAGATATTCTATGGGATCTCAAATCTATAATCTACCTTACCAACATGATAATGAATTTAAAAAGAACTGATATACCTTGGGCATAATATTCCCTTATATCCACATCTCATAACTCTTTCCAAGGGATATATTCATAGAAATAAATATTCACCCACTTCAAACTCTAGGTTATTTCAATGATTACAATGATATCTTTTTTTCTATTCTAAGACTCTTCTACATTCTTATGAATATATCTAAAATTATCTTCAATATCCTTAACAATATAAGGTCCCAATATCTATATCCCCATAACATTATGTCATCATATTGTAATTCTACACTTCTTACCATAGAGGTCTTCAGAAAAATTCATATGAATACTTGATTGAATGTTATTATTTTATAAAAATAACACCAAATGATGGTGTTGATACCAAACAAATTTTACATCCATAGAGAAAGCTCTCAACAGTTTTTCTAGAGTTCAAATTGTCCGCTTAGACCAACCATATATTTGATAATGATAATTAGTTCTAAAAAATAACTCTATAGCCATATCATACTAAATAATTCTCCATAACTTCTAGGTAATCCAATGGTCACAATCAGTATAAAGTAAATTGGTACTTCATGAAATCACAACACTTCATTAATATATATTATAGCAATCTGATCAAAGATAATCCTTATCTGATTATAATAAAGGGTTCCAAATTCTTGAGGAGATAAAATATAACCCTTATAATATTATGTATTACAATTTCTATTTTAGTATGGTTAATGGTTATAACAATCCCTTAGAAATCTATCTATCATCCCTATCTTATTGACAAACCATGCACCGAGAAACAAACTCTACAATGTATCTATTTATTTAATCCAAACATTAATACTCATTTAAGTCCTTATACATCTTTGTTCTTCCAAGATGAATATAAAATGATGAACTTTGAGCCTCATCCAAAAAATACTTCTTTATGTCTAGTATGGGAGGAATATTAACTTGGTTCTTGAACCTTATTGTTTCATCACAATCGAAGTTGAACATAGGAATATTTCTCACCTTTTTAAAATCTCTTCACCTTCCTTATTCACCTATTTAATTTTTACATGTATAGGCGGTTGATAATTCATTTGATGTAGATAATATTTCTCCAATTTCTCTAAAATTTCCAAATCCAACTTCTTTGAATACGTAAATATTGTATTTTTTATGATCCACATCATAGATATTCTATCATGGTATTTTAAACTCAAAGAATATGATACCATGTATGCTTTCCTAGGGTGGTAATGTGTTGAGCAGTCATAAACTTTTATCATCTCATTCCATCTCCTTTAGCGAATATTAAAATCCTTTCAAGTTAAAATATAATTTAAAATTTTTATAATCAATATATATCACAGATTTATTAATAATGATATTTCTTCTATATAATTAATGAAAATATTGATACAGTTGACATTAAATCAGTATTTGGGTATTTTTTCTCATGGATTATCAATTTTCATAAGAAATAAGCAATCATAATTTTATTTTTCATGAGAACACATCCCAGCCCCTTCTTGGAGGTATCATTGTAGATCACAAAATATTATATACTTCATTGTATTATGAGAAAAGATGATCTTAATAACCTTATTTCCTTATACAAGTAATTATATTCTCATTCCTCTATACATATGAACTTTACACCTTTCCATGTCAACATGGTTATTGGATTAGATAATCATGAGAAATTATCCCCAAAACATCATTAATATCTAGCTAGACTAGAAAACATAATATCTCGGTAACTGTTGTTGGTCTAGGCCAACATTCAAGGACTTTCATCTTTTCCTAATCCAAATATATCCCCTATTTTGTCTTTATGTTACCCAAAATGAATCTTTATGAATCCAAAATTCACACATAGTAAATTATTTCATAATGACTCTCCATTAATAGGGGCATCAGTACAATACTAATGTTATATTCATTTTCTTCCTTCATCTTTGAATGTCCAAGAACATCATATATAAAGTCTAACTCAAACTGTTACAGGTGGACTATAAATACTCTATTCATTAAATATATGAATATATAAGGGGAATTAGTAATAGTAAAATCCATCACTAGAGAATAATAATTTTTATACCATTTACAGAATTCCAGCATGGTTATATCCTCTATATTGACCATCAATTTATTATATCCATAGTGAATATGAATCTTAAAAAAGTATTGATCTAATTTTACATTATAAAATAAGTCATCAATACAGAGGGAAAATATTTTTTCTTGGTAGTGATGTTTTTAAGATCTCAATAATCAATGTAGAATCATGTTTACCACTCATTATTCATAACAAATAGAATAGGTGCATCCTAAGGTGATGCACTAGGATGTATGAATCTTTTGTTTTAAATCTCCTTGATTTTCTTCGTCAACTATTGAAATTAAATTGGGTCCATTCTATAAGGTGTCTATGAAATATTTATATCACCATGTATTAGTTTTATTGAATATAGAACTTCATGATTTGGTGTAAGACCTTGAAATTCGTCTAGAAGGACATAAAAAAATCAAGTATAATATGTAAATCCATGAAGATGAGTTTCTTTTCAACCATTTGATATAGATAACCATAATCTATAGTAAATAACTACCAAAATATGGAAGTAATTTCCACTATAATTTCATATTTATAGTTGCATCAATAGATGTTCTTAGATTCAATTTGAATATAAAATGTGACTTCCTATACTCAAAAATTGATATGATATATATCAATAGTATTCCATTATTTTCTAAGAATAAAATAGAATTAAACTAATGCATGAATCATAACAAATATAGGAAGTATATTCTAGAAACTTCAACCGGAGAAGAACTATAAACTTATGATGTGACTGTTGTTCCGTTTGGAGTTTTCACAACTAACACAACATTAGATTGTTGACGTAATAAATAGATACCCCTACAAGATTCATCATAAATAAAATAGTAAGTTGATCATAATTCAAAAAAAATTAGCTACTTTATACTAGATAGTAAGTATACATGTGACCACTTTATTTTAAAATGCCATAACACTAGTTATGATGACATGTTATTTGTCTTCGTTCATGGCCTTAAGTGGTTACTGAAATCGATCCTCATTAATGAACCTCATGTGTTGGTATTTCTTATCATAATTCACATTTTCATTATACTTGAAGAGTTAAAGTATAGGAGGTGAATTCTTTGTATCTTTTCTATAAATTCATGATTATATATCCTTTTCCCATCACATCTTAGTCAATTTCATGATGGTATCCATTCCCACACATAATATGTTTATTTGTCCCCATAAAATAGATTCATATATTTTTCCTTCTACACTTTGGTTAAAAAAGAAATCACTTATTACTTTCACTATTGTTTTTTTTATTTTCCTTTGAACTCCATTTTTCTATTCTTATCAAACCCTTAAGAATGATATATGACAGCAAACTCTATCTCAACCTTGAGGAAAAATCAGATGATTTTCTCATAACTGTTGAGGTCCATAATTTATAATTCCCTTAAAGACATTATTTTAATGCAATGAACAATCATCCAACCTATCATTCCTATTTCATGATAACTCAATAAGTGTTCCATGCATATCTGGTAGAATATTCATCTTAGGTACCAAAATTTTCATCACCCCTTTTATTAATCTCAAGGAACACATTTTACATCTTCATAAAAAGAAAATAAGTAATGTAGATACTGAAAACAATGTTCCGGAACTCGCCCCAATCAAATGTGAAAATTTCATCTTGTTCCCTCATATTCTTGATGACGTTCCACAATTGATCTGCTTCCCCTTCCAAATGATTGACTAGAAAAATTACCTTCTCAGCTTATGAATATTAGAAGACTAAAAATATATTTTTAGTGGTACTAATAAATTTTTAATCCACTAACAGATCAAAGACCCACTAATATAAGGTGGATGCTACCTCATGAATGATTCATTATAATTACATTCCCTCCTTATCTCTTTTTAAGTCCTTCATGATCCATAGCTTGAGAATGTTTTGGGATAATAACAACATTGTTTTCCATTCTACATCCCATAAAATTAGGTTTCTCATAAAGACTATTTTTTAATTTCCTATCTTATTCAGTATTAATATTGTTCTTTTAGGCTCTATCCATTTTCTAGTACTAAAAAACATAGTGTGATAAACACTAATCAAAGTGGAGAAACCATAAAACTATGGGAAATTAATTAAAAAGGTTCAATTTAGGACACCATAGGTTCTATACTGTGTCATTTATGATGCTAACCAAAACTATAGGATTTTATCTTATTCAAAGATATATCCTTACTATTCTTAAGAAGTTTTTATCATCATAGTTTCCAAAGGATAGCTACACCTTTCTCTGATACAAACTACTATGGCCCAAAATATTCATACATTGATATTAAATATAAAACAGAATAATATTCATTACATAGAATAACAAAACCATGAAATAACTATATAGGTTTAGCAAATTTGGAAACTAGGAAACATAAAAAAACTAATTAAGAAAATATCTACATAATCTCTCACTTTCTCCTCCATAACATGAACTAATTTTGAAACTACTAACTTAAAACCATTCATCATATAATATGGAAAATAGTCATAATAAAAGGGTGATATTCGATCTTAAATATAGGTAATTAAGGGAGATAACCTATGAATAAGCTCATAATAATATTAACAAAACATTTCAACATTGTATCTAGCATATATAGGATCATGATATTGTGTCAAGGAATAAATATAAGTTCATAAATAATCAAAGAACATATTTTCTTATAGAATAACATTAGAGAAATTTTTTTGGAATACACATAATAATATAAAATCATTTTCATATTAGACATGTATCACTTCCAAGACCATCATAAAATAAAATGACCATTACTAAATGGAGATAACTCATTATTACAACACTATATTATTGAACTAGTTTCAATTCTCATTCCATTCATGTCTATATCATTATATATAAATCTTAACCCAATAAATTTTACTCTGATATAGGTCCCACTCATCACATAATGAAAATGATACATATGTGTTCCAAAATATCATAAATCATTCATTATATTTGATTCCATGAAATTAAATGGTTTTCATAAACATCATTCAATCATTACATAGCCCATGAAAAAGATATGGGATTCATAAATATCATTCCATCATAATCATAATATAACCCTTGTATTAATATGAATATTATCCCTAAAAAATATCCCTATTAAAGAATTACTAACATCAAATATTGTTATCTTAGATGGAAAATAATTTATGGAGACCACTCAAAATATTTTTGGGGAAAATATCCTTTCTATTTTGAAAACATTCTGTCATGAAATGTCATAATAATTTAATATAATACCATTTATTTTAAAATAATCTTCTATGATTGGAAGTTAAGAAACAAGAAAATAAGGCATTATGAAATCATAAAAATATGTACATGGTGTACATGTTACATAAACATTCCTTTAACACTTTAAAATAAAATAAAAAACATCTCATTTTCAAAACAACAAAAACATTCCTTTCAAAGAATTTAGTAAAAAATAACATATTTTTTAAAAATATGTTATATAATTTATGAAAAATTGTTAAGAGAAATTAAAATTTTTCTAATAAACATGGAAATGGAAAAAAAATATTCCAAATTGATACTTATGTATGAAGAATCCCAAACAATAATGACATTCTATAATTAACCCTTACCTTAGGCCTGATTTCCTTCACACATATATAAAACTGATGTATAGTAGTATAAATTTTTTACTTAATTATTATACAAACATATTAATATTTTTATGTCCAATATGATCCTATTATATCATATTATAACCCAATATTTTGTAATATTTCATTATTACCCATCTACAAAGTGTTAACTACTTCATTTTCCTAATCATGTTTTATCTAATATGTCCTTGTTCATGTGAATATGATATAGTTAAATAATTACTATAATTATAATAAGTTAATATATATCATATTTATTCTTTATATACATTTATAAAATCATGTGTTGATGGTGATCTTGGAAAATTAATCGCATCGTGTCATTAAGATGGTAGGTTATACATACACACGAGCGATTGTATAATTCCTTTAATGGTGAAATTAGAAGGATGGGGATTGTTTATTAATTTTAATCAAGAATAATTAGATTATTATAATTATCATATATATATTATCTCTATCAATATGTTGATCCTACTAAAATGGTTATGAAAAACATATTACACCATGATGTGGAGAGTGTCAGCCGTATGTAAGCATGTGTGGTGCTTTTGTTTTTCGTATGATCGGTAAAATGTATAAAACTGATGTTACATAATCATAATAACATCTTAGTATATATTTCATACCATATTAATTTATTTATAGTGGATACAACACATAAAGAGGATGTAGATGAAGAAACAATCTTCAATATTTTGGAAAAAATGACTACCTCTTCATTTGAGAACGTCCTTTAGATATTCACCTACGGACACTAGGGTTGGCCTATTGAGAATATAATAACCTCTAAAATGTTTCTTTGAGAATCTTATAATTAAAATTACAAGGGTATGGTTGTGATTGAAGGCTATATTTGATGTGAAAAAATGAGGGAGGATGCGCCATTATATTTGAGTTGGGGGGAACTTTATGAATTTCCAAAAAATATTAATTTTTATGTAATTAAGTCTTATTCTAAATACCTCCAAAATATCACATATTCAAGGATAATATGATATAATTTTTTAGTCTCATCAAAAAATATTTTAGACAAGATTTGGTATTATTTAAAACCATATAATTTTTATTGACTCTAAGATAACCTATTTTAATTTTAAATAAAGTATCAAATTTTTCAATATTAAAAGTTTTTAATTTTTACATATTTAATGGGAATTTATTTTAAATGTACTATTTATAATTTTTTGATCATATTATAATTATTTATTAATTTTAAATATTTTTATATGATTTTTAATATACTAGAATATTCTTTTACTAAAAAATCATTATTGGGAATTTTGAAACTATTCATTACATGGAAATTACGAATTATCAATATGAAAATTTAACATCAAACCCATTGTTTTTTTATATCCATAAGAGGAATAGATCATATTAAAAATTAATTTATCACATTAATTATATCAAATTATAAATATTTTTATATTTTTAATAACAATTATTTGATGATTTATTTTAATAAAATAATTACAACAACATTGTTGTGTAATTATATAATATACTGATTTTTTCGATAAAATATAAAAAAACAATGATGATGAAAAATATTCTATATTTTGAAATAATACATTATAAGATTATATCATTTGGGTGACCCTATATTAAAAATTATATTGTATATAAAACATTAATGTGACATATTTATATTTTTATTGAATTAAATATTTTAAATATCATATCATCATCTAAGTTTTCGAAAAAGAAAAAAATGATTTTTTTCATGAAAATAAATTTATTAAGTTAAAAATTTACATTTATATTCTTTCATAACATACCTTTTTTACAATGAGGACACATAAGAGTTATTTAATATAAAGAAAGTGACAATTTGGACTATCTTTTATTTAAATATTATATATTTTATTTTCATGGAAAAGTGTCAATTGAAGAAATTAATTTAGATCTATATGTGTTAATGGTCTAATTTTATTCAGATTATAATTTTTTTTATGTTGGGGTTATTTTATAGTCTATCATTTTGTAACCTATATAACTCAATTTACCATTTACCAGGGTAACAAAATTTACCATGGTTAATATTCCAATTGAAAAAAATCAGACAGACCTATTAAATAAATTTGGTCTACCTAAATATAAATTTTTTAAAAAATTTATGAATTAAAAACCTATATGATTTAGAATTTAATTCAATATATAACAAGTTAAATCCATGAAAATAGTTTTTTTAGAAAAAATACCCTTTCTAAAAATATTGTTATTATAATAAATTCATGTATGAAATCATTTTTAAAAACCATAGTTGGATTATTTTAAACCAAAATGAATTAAAAAAAATTAAAAACATACAAAATATTACCTTTTAAATACTTTAGAACAATAATTTTCCATAAAAATAAATATTTTGATTATTCCTAAAAAAATATTTTCTAAAGTATTAATATGTAAATATAATTTTGACATTTTAATGATAATTTATTGAAATACATATTATATAACTTTTAAATATTAATATTCACTTATAGAAAAATATCTCATTTCTAAAAGAAACGTATTTTTGAAAAATATAGTGATTTTACTAAAATTGTTTTATTATTTTTGAAGAACCTACAAATATGTTAATACTAATTTGGACCCTTATTTTTATTTCATAAATTAGTTATTTATATTAATTCTCAAAAATTTAATTGTTATGTTATAATGATCATTTTATACTAATATAATTTAATTGTTTTTTTATTCTCACGGTTGCGTTCAGCCTATAATATTCAAGAATAATTTTTATTTAAAGAGAAATATTTATAAAATATTGGTGTATTAAACTTTTTCTAGATCAAAGCTTGTTTAATGAATCATTAGATCCACAAGTTATTCATTTAGCTTTAAAATATACAGAGAAAAAAATGGTGTTGTTATGTTATCAACAAAAAATAATATCCAATTATCCACTTAATCCATTCCATATAGAGTTAATCATAGGACTCATCCAAAATATTTATATCCAAAATCAATTAGAAAAAATTTAGATATTATGGTAGTAAATTTCAAAATAAACTTATCATTATATTCAATAAACAAGATAATGTAACTCTTAATGTATAATAAAAAATATAAGAATACCTGGACCCCCATAAAACCTAAATTGAAACAAGCATAAAAATAAATATTTACATTATTTTATAGTCTATCATTTTTTTCAACCTGATTGAACAATAACATGGAAATCAATATCTAATCTCATAATGAAGGAATTTATAATTTTAGACATCTTAAATTTACCTGTCGGGCTTCATTCCACGATTCTAATATTGGAAGGGCTTCATTCCAAGAATCTAATTTCCTCAAGAATTGATGCCATGAATCTAAAAATGGGTAATGCCCTAGCCAAAAACCAACTAGTTTGTCTCATTAGACCTACCGATGCATCAAGGGGATATAGAGGGTTTATCCCATCACTTACTATGTAATATTAATTCCTCATTTTAAAGGGTTGAAGAATAATAGAGAATTATATTTATACTAGAATACAAAATGTAATTATCTTTCACAAATTAGTAAACATAATCCCAAACCATCCAAAGTAATATGAAGAATGGTATATAAATATTATATTGCATGTAAATATGATCATAAAACATTCAATAAAATATAAAACCTGGTTTTATTTGAGATAGACCTCAATAAATCATAAGATTAAATAATGGATGACGAAATAGATAATATTTTTTTATTGGAATCATTGAAAAATTATTGAGGTAAATACCCTTTTAACTTAAAATATCACAAGAATTTTAATATATAATTTAATTAAAATGGAGTATATAGTATTTTAAAATAAAATTATAAACATGTAAACAATTATGAAAATAATTAAGGTATCATTATGGTGGTAAAATCTATTTATATTATCTATGCTAAGAAAATTATTTCAATATTTTTATTTAGAAAAGACTTTAAGAACCATTTTTCGAAAACGAAAAAAACTATTTAAAACTATTTTATATAAATTCAATAATGAAAAAATATTTCATTAAAAAAATCATGGATAATAGTAGAAATTTTTTTGGAAACAACTATATAGTACATGTTCTTGGATGAAAAATATTGTTTTTAGGGAAATGTAGAAAAATATTTTTTTAATATAAAATCTCTTAAAAATATAATATCATTAAAGTGAGGATCAACAGAATGAATCAACTATCTATATTTACTTTGAATCAATATAAAAAAAATTAAATACAATATATGGTAATAAAAAGTCTTCTCACACATAATGTTAACATGTTAACATCAATTAAGTATAAGTTTAACCCATTTAATGAAAATTTTGTTAAGAAATCCCTTACCTTATGCTTCACTTTAGTATTACATACTAAAAACTCTTATACAATGGTTAAAATATTGTTATTAATTTTCTATAGAATAATATTCATATTTTTAGTACCTTATATGATGTTTTTGTAAAATCATACCACCCATTAATTAATAGTAGTTCATTATTTTCATTCTTTCTAGTGTGTTTGTTTCATAGATTCATGGTCGTTCGCCTATATGTAATTATGAATGTTCTGGTAAAATTTAAAGAAAAATATTAAAGTTAAATTAAATATATTAATAAAAACAAAAAATATTTTATGGTCACATATATCTTTTTTGACCTGAGAGTGATTTAATGGATAAAAATTTAATGAAATATGATTATTTTATTTTGGAGGTTTTTATGACCAACATGAACTACATTCGTTTTATTCAATATCATGTATATAAATTAGTTCCTAAACATTAAATAAGTTATAATATACCTATTAATATTTTATTTAACCATAATAAAAATTTCATGACCCTCCTTAAAGGGGGTAATGGAAAACAAACAAAATCATTATCCATCAAAACAGTTAAATTCGATAATTTGGTAAATGGTATAGTTTAATTAATTATAAATGATTGTTATATTGATTTATTTTTAGGAATTTTAATATTTTAAACTCTATCTTTATCCCACTATATTATTTTACCTATCAAATAGTAAATAAAATGTAACAATGGTTAATTTTCTATGAAATAAAATAAAAATATCCTTATAACCTAATTTGGAAATCATGATTCCAATTATGAAATATGGCTTAATTGATTCATTTTATTAATGTGATGATAATAAATTATAAATATGTTAAACATATAATTCATAAAAAACTATTTTTATGTTAAAATCATATTTTTCCAAAAAGTTTTGTGAATCTCATTCTAAATGTAACAACTAATGTTTTATTTTGTTCCATTATTTCATTTTGATCAATAATAAGGATTAATAAATTTTTATTCATGATAATATGATAATTCAATAACAAGAGTTAAGGTATAACATAAAAAAATTATTTTCACCTTTAACCCAAAAATCATCTTTTTAAGAAAATTTCAAAAAAAACTATAAGCCAATTATTACAAGATGAGTCTTAGAATGAAATATATTTTTCTGATATTTTTTCAAAAATTGTAAAAAATTATTAATATTTATTTCATCATAGGAAATAATAATAATAATCACTTTTTGAATAAAATATATATTTTAAGAATATAATGACTTTACTATAAATTTTGTGTTCATTTCATAAGAATAATTAAAATTTTATAAAATATGATTTTTTATTTCATAATATACATAATATCATTCAAACATTCCAATTTAATTACTAGATTATAATGTTCATGTTAAAATAATAATATTTTTGGGTTCATTTAAGCTCTGTGTTCTGTGAAATATAAGTTTTATCACATAATTTTCTTTTAAAATATCTATGTGTTACGTAATCTATCATTATGATAATAAATATGAACATTCAATAGAAATAAAATCCATTTTTTGGATCTTGTTTCATATTAAAAAGGGGTCATTATCTGATATTATTTTAGTGAAACTCAACATTGTTGATATAACTATTGTATGGGAGTGTTTGTTCAACTTCAAAATGAGCATTCTAATCATCCAAAAAATCATCAAATTGAGTTTTCAAACGAAATTATAATTGGTAATACACATATTTTGATATGTTCATATACAATGGCACGATTTGAGTTACAGGAAGGGAATATGCTACTCTGGGGGAATTTGGACAAGCGATTAATCTAGCCAAGTGAATCACATTATAGTTCACTTAATATATATATGTTAAAATGTAATATGTATTTATTAAACAATGCATTGATTATTGGTAATTGAGTAAGAACATAACCAAGAACACTAATCATTTACCCCATATTGGTGAAATTTTTATCAAATATGAGGATTTCAAAACATTTCCAAGGTTAAATATCATTTTGGATATCATAAATTGAGGTTTAGGCATGAGGATATAGCCAAGAAAGTATTCCATACAATGTGTGGATATTATAAATTTATTTATATTCCCTTTGGTCTTAAAAATTTGGTAGATTTATTCATGTATTTAATAAATACAATGTTCATAGATTACCTTGATCAATTTATTATAGTCTATAAAGGATATTTTTATATATTCAAAAAGTAATGGATATCATCAAGATCACCTGATGGTGGTATGAATACCCAATGTAAATAGAATCTATGTAAATAATATAAAAAGATTTAATTTTAGTGATAAAAAAGTTTTTTGGGGTTATGTATTCTCAAAATAAGGTATATCGGTGCATCCATCAAAGATTATAGTTATTAATAATTGGCTAAGACCAACCACTATGACTATGATCCATATATTTCATGGTTTAGGTGGATATTATTAACACATTGTTGAAAATTACACAAGAATATCTATTCACCTCACCTATATAACTCAGAATGGATCCAATTTCATTTGAATAGAATAATGTGAGGAAAATTTCATTGAAATGAAGTGAAAGCTAGAAAGTCAACTTATCCGTACACAACCATATATAAGTGATGGGTGTTATATATACAGAGATGGATCAATGTCGGGACTAGGATTCAACCTCATACAGAATTATATGATGATAGTTTATGCCCTATTCTAAATAAAGGATCATAAAAGAATTACCAAAAACGTGATTTAGATTTAGATATGTTGATATTTGAATTATTGGTGTGGACGTATTTTCATTACAGGTAAATACGTGATATTTTTACAGATCATAAATGTATAATGTATATATTCCCTTATAAAAAGACGAATATGACCAAAAAGTGTTGGTTAGAGTTTATAAAACATTATGACTGTTAAATATATTACAGCCCTGGGAAACCAAATAAGGTAGAAGATGCTGGGAGTCAAAAGAATATTCATAGTATATCTATGATGGGGATCATAAATGATCCAATATTTCTGGATTTCCAATGATGGATATGGAAAATCTTAATTGAAGGGAAGAAATAATATATTTCTCATATTAGTATTAAACCAGCATACCAATTGTAGAATAAATAGGAAAAAAGGAATAAATGGAGCTATGAATGAATTGAAAAATGTGTTCCTAATTTAAACATTGATTATTATGGAATAATAATATCCAAGAACCATTTATGAGTTCTTTCTATGCCAAATTTAAAGAAGGAGCTACCAAACGAGGCTAATATATAATCATTAAATAGTCATCTTATAAGTAAGAAGTTATATATAAATCTATAAGGGGATATCTGGTGGTATAATATAAAAAGGGATATTATTGAGTATGTATCTAGGTTATTGTTATATTAGGAAGTTATGGTTTACAGAAAAATGTCTATAATAATGCTAAATTTTTACCTATACCAACGTAAATGAGAAAACATCACCATTGATTTTTTCATCAAACTCCCCAAAATTACTGGGGTGATATAATTCCTTTTTTGATGTAGTGGATTACTTTATGAAGTCCTCACACATTATTTATATCATAGAATATTTTTCTATTGAAAAACTCTCCTGATTTTATATTAAGGTAGTGGTATGGTTGTCTGTAGTGCCACATTCTAATGAGGATAATAAGTATATGAGGATGCCATTATTTTTATAGGGAAATAATCACCATGATCTAGATATAGAGTTATGTTTCATTGAGTCTTATCATCCTTATAATTATGTTAAATAATAGATAACTATTAAAGAAAAAAGCATATGTTGTGATCTTCTTCTATGGATTTGGTGGTGTTTTTTATCAAATCCTTCTTTAAGTTGACTTTTCTTACAATAATGGCATTCACATGAGAATTCAGAAAGCTCTTTATGAAGCACATTATAAAAATATGTGTACCAATCTAATGTGATGAGATGAAGTTAGAGGAAAAAATGATATTTTTACATCATCTAGATAAGAATATGATAGATAAATTACTAAATATTGTGCAATAAATAATGGAATATCAAAGTATACAATATATTTATTCAAAAAATCATTAGAAAAATATGGAATTCCAAGTTCATGAAAAGGAATTTTTGTAATTATTACATGGATGAAGGTTATTATATTCCAGGTGATATGAAATATAAAACCTTATATTATCCCCTTTAAGACCCTTGATTGAGTAGGGATGGTATCGTATCACTTGATTCTTCCATCGAACCACTCTCAAGTTAGGATGTGTTCTATGTATCTCTCTTAAAGAAGTACATAAGCAATCCCACACATTTATATTAAATTTAGGTCAAAAAACTAGACCAAGATCATTTGTACGAATAATGAATTATATAAATCATGTATCATAGAGATAAATTGAATGTAAATAATACTACTCACATAACTAATGTTCTCTAGAGGTAAAAAAAATCGAAAGGAGCCAAATAAGAACCTAAGAATGTAATAAAAAAGAGATAAGATCATTTATTTATATCAGAGTGACGGAATTATATGGTAAAATTCACTTTAAGGTGGGGAGAATTTAATGAATTTTAATTTTATTATATAATCTAATTTATCAAATTTAATTTCTTTGTAGCTTTTGATAAACATAACATCGAGTTTAAATGAACTCTAATATATTATTAAAATATTATTATTTACTGTGATATTTATCATCTATACGTCAGAATGGATGATTTGAATAGGAAAAAATAAATTTAAAAACTTATAAGCCTTGTATATGTATAAAATGAATTCATTGGTTATAAATTAATTATAAATTAGATCAAAAGTAATTTGATATTTAAAAAGGTTTTTTCTAAAAAATAAAATTAATGAAACATTTTGTTTCTATCATAATAAATTAAATTATTCACTATTTTTGAATTATTACACTGAAATTTATATATTATATATTTAATCAAATGTAATTTCATGATATTAGAGATAAATAGGTTAGTTCTTCTAATTAAATATGTACTTTTCTAGAAGAATGGGTTTCATTGTGTTTTGAAAATTATTTTAAAAAAATTATACCTATTTTATAAATTAAAATATGAGAAATGTGTTAAATATTTTTAATCTGGAGGTCCAAATTTGGTAAATATTCACTTTTTTTAGGAATTATGAATAGTAACTAGGGTAAAATAAAAATCTGGTTTACCTAGGTTATAACATAACTTGTAGGTCAACATTTATCATCATAATTAATATTAGACATGTGTAACTTAACCCTTATTGGCATATTCTTGAATTATAATTTTTAATGATGAACATTTCCATGAAAATGAGCTATATAATATTTTTTAAGTAACTCGTAGATACAAAATGTTACTCTCTTACTTTTATGTATGTCTTATTTTTTCACGTAGGGAAAAAAGAGTGTTGTGAATGAATATTCATTGTTATTTTGACAATAGGGAAATTATTTTCATGATGAATATTTGTCTATAATTTTTAGTAATTATATAATTACTAGAAATTCTTACTGAATTTTGACATATTAACTCATAAATTAATAGAAAAATAAAATAAATTATTTTAAAAATATTAAATGTTATATAATTTGACTGATTTTTAGTTTTACATTATTTTCATAGATGAATATAACATATTTGTTTTGTTTCAATAGATTATATTATAATTCCATCCTGGTATTTTATCATTAATGTAAAATTAATTGAATACTATAAAAATGGAATTAATGATATTTTACTAAAAAATTATTTCATTAATTTTTTTTCAAATCATGAATGCGGACAAGGTGGATATTATATGAAGAAAATTATCAACCCTTGGATATTTATCATCCAATTATCGCCTTATATGATAAATTATAACCCCTTAAGAGTTAAAAATATGATAATATAGTTATGGTTAAAATAGGTTAACTATTGGGTTAATCCAAATGGAAAAAATTAAAAAACCACTCAAACCATTCCAAATTTTATTGGATAGTGTGATTTCAACTAAATACTACAATCTACCATTAAATTTTTTACAAAACTTTTCACCTTATATATCAACCAATGTCTAACAAAAAATTATATAAAAATCTTTATCTACATTAAATTTTTTTACATCCAAAAAGAACAACCCTATGTTCAAAAATAGGAGATCTAAAAGATTTAATACAAACATGTTGCAATTGACATCACCCGTCATGTTATTTTTACTTCTTCATATAATTAATATAAATCCATTTTATTTATCATAAAAAATAAATTTATTATCCAAAATATACTAAATTTATTTTATTATTTTTATAAAAACATTATTCTACCACTCTTTCATCAAATGGGAATTAATGTAACACTCATACATAGGAAATATGTACCATATTGAAGTAGCAATACAATTAGTTTTTTATGCCCATATTTAATGAATGGGTATTGATATGGTTTTAATATCTTTATAATATATTTATGAAATTATTGTGCTTCTTGAATTATATTATCATACATACCTTCTTAAATTCCAATCATTTGGAAGATGATAATGTTTTTGTGCGTACATGTAAACAACCACCTCTACGAATAGATGTGTTTTTTTATTTTTTGTTTTAATAATTTGTTAATCAGGATCATATTTATGAATATATATGATATATATGATATATATGATATATATGATATAATAATTAATAAATATTATATTATTATTTATCTCTATTTTATTTCATCAGCCTATATGTGAAAACAACAATCATCCATATATATATGTCTTACCAACCCTATGAATAGTGTAATTATTTTTTCTCCCTAAAACCCTTATGGGTTACTATATATATATAAATAGAATATATCTTATATATATCATTACTGAAATTATATAGATGATGGAACATTGATCAATGTCTAATTACTTTAACTACCATAGATAAATTCTTATGAAAAAAATACTTAACAACTAGACAAGATGATTTTAATTGGGTGTAATTAATAAATGGATTTTGAAATGTTATATGGGGATCATATATGAATTTATATGTATTTGAATATTTTTTTTAATATAATTAAAATAAATTTAAATTTATTATACATTAGGATAGATATCACTAAATGAAAGTAGAACTTGAGTTAAGCGTTTATCGTCACAAATCGTCATCTTTGTAAAATATGTTTTTTATAAACATATCTTATTTTATGAGGTGAATAAATAGATTTATGACTATATATATCAATAATATATATTTTAATGATATGTATTCATTCATTTGATTTTATTATTTCACAGTTCTTATTATTCTATGGATACCAAAGCATTTAGGGATTTCTGTTTCAATCCTATTTTAATTGAGGTAATTTATGATCGCAATTCAATTGAGGAACTTTTATGTCCCTTTTATAATAATAGAAAATAATTTATATTATATTATGGTTATTTATGGTTATTTATGGTTATTATATATTTTATTTTTATTTTTATCATATTAAGAACTCAAGATACTGAATTATTGTTTTTAAGGAAAAACATTTTTGTTTTCTAATTTGTTCGAAATTCATTCTTATTCTATGTCCATGTTTTCTAAAAAAGTTTTCAATAATATTCTGACTATTCTAAAATTTCTTTTTTAAATCTATAATCAATCATTTTTATCATTTTATAATTTATTAAAGTAGTCTTTTATCATTTTTTTGAACAAATTACATTTTATTCTTTGGAAGCAATTTCTATGGGTTCATTGTTTTCACATATAAAGAAAAACAATTGTCCTCTCATCGTGAACTATAAATGATTGGATGATTAAATTAAAAAATTATATTTTTTTATAAAAAATAATTTTTTTACTATAATTTTTTTTTAAATTTTGGTATTGTAATTAAATATTTTCAAGTTTATAATTTTATTTTCCCTAAAATTATATTACAGTGGTCCTTTTAAAAAAATATTCTAAGAAGAAATAATTTCTTGATAATTATTATTTACTAAGGATATTATCCATTAATACCATTTACATCCTTTAAATGGATTGTTTTTTAATATGATGATGAGATTTTTAAGAATCAAATCTATTTTTAATGGGTTATAGAATAATTCAATTACAAATTTTGTTTGAAACCCCTTATAATTTCATGTTTAATAATATAAAAATGATTTATGATCTTTTGTAACACATATAAATAGATTAATGATTATGTGATGCATTATCCTTGAATTATATATCCCTCTAATTAAATGGGTGAAATTGGATAACTCATGTGCGATTTATGTTATGTGTGAACCTACATCTGTGTTTAAAACTGTATTCTTATACCTATCTTTCATGTTTATAAGTTTATTCATAGACATAAATTTATTGTAAATAAGATTATGCAATTTCCATTCATTATTGTTGATAAGGGTATGTGTGGACCTTGTTTCATGTCCATATGTTCATGTGTGGTTCTAATTTCATGCCATTAATTTAATTAGTGATTGTGTTTCTATTTAAAAAATTTCGAAATGTTATAATATATATTTTTTAAATTAAATATCTTATTCCAATTTTATTCTCTCATGTATTTTCTTCATCGTTCCTCTTATGATTCATGTATTCTAAATATCCAAAAAAATACATTACTCAATATTATAATATATAATTTTCATGGTATCTATATCAAATAGGATGTTAATATTTTCCTACCCATATTTTCATGTCATGTTTTAGTGATCATTGATATGTACCTTCTTTTCCTTTACTGATCATTAGAGCTCTCCATTTCTTTTGTTTCCTTTCCACAAGTTATGAATAATTATTATGTGTATGATATTTTCAAAAATGGTTCTTGTATTGAAGAATATAAAGGGTCATGATATATTTTTCATATGGACTACTAATTAGGAATCCATGTATAAAATGATACTAGATCTATACAATTATAGTTTGGGCCATTAATTAAAATATTTAATATTCATATGATCAGATGAAATTTTTATGTGTGAAATTTATGGGTCACTATATAAAACTTTGGAACCTAACATACTAAACACTACCCCTCCCCCAATAACCCCCAACCTTATCCTAACCATGCTTCCCACATTCAACCGCTGGACTAAACTGAAACCATCATCTAGAATACACTAAACCCACACTCCCACACCAAACACCATGACCCCCCAACACCAAGGAACTCCTAACTCCTTAGAAACCACTTAATTGTAAACTAACTAATCCTAAACCTATCCCCCAAACCTAACCCCCATTACACCTCTAACTTACCCCCAACAAAAAGAAAAAATTATTCACCTAAACGTAACACGTAAACATATCCACCCCTAATAAACCTCTTATCCTAAAACAAACCACTAGACCTCCCCCCAAAACCTGAATCCCACCCCACAAACCCCCCTTTAACAACTAGTAACCCGTATTGTTTTGAAAAGATACTGAACACCCCTTAGACAAAACCTAACCCCTAGAAACACCTTATCTCTTATGGTAAAAAATATATGCCCCTTCCCCCATCCAAAGACCTACCCCTAACGTTACCCAACAAAATCCTAACTAAAATTGATGTCAATAACCTAAAAATTATTAAACCTGTGATCCTCAACCTAACAAGTAAAACCTAATCCAATTCATGTACATAATCCATAATACCCAACCCCCAACCTGAATCCTTAAACATAGCAACTAAACCTAACCCCCCACAACCCAACCGAAATAATATCACCGAAAACTAACCCCCAAAACAAAACATAACCTCTACCAATATAAATTCACACCAATGTCGTGAAACATAAACCTTGTCCCTAAGAATATCCACCTATTTATAGCCAAATCCTAAACATTATTAACCTCCTCCCTTTAAACCAACCCCCCAAAAAAACCCACATCCTAGAATAAACCCATAATATTTACATGCACCCAAGACAAAACCTAACTGATAAACCTATACTAAACATTAAACCTAACCATGTAGCTTAATACCCCCCCAAATCCATCATATAAACAAATAAACCTAACCTCTATTCCTAACTACACAAACTTAACACCTAATCCTAATTCACTAGTCAAACAAAACCCCCTTCCTAAACATACCCTATTGCCTAATCTTAACACCCTTTATTATTCATACCCTCTAAAACAACAACTCATAGACTAAATAGATCACTTAAAACTAATCCTTTAAATCGTACCTCATTCCCCCCAAACATAAACACTTTTTCTTAACCTATCCCCATAATTCAATCACTAAAACATAACCCAAAATCATAATATCTAAAACCTAACCCATATCCCTATATTAATACATAAATATTACCCATATCCAAAACCTACCCCCCCCCCCACAATGATATACGTAAACCCTTACCATGATCACCCCCAAACCCCTAAACCTGACCCCTTGCCTATCCTACCCCACAAACATCATAATGGTAACACATAACCCATATCTTATCCTAAACCCAAAACTAACTCCCCACCCCCTTCAAAGCATAACTCTTAAGCCTAGTATTGTGACCCATACATTTGTTACATAGATATCACATCATATTATGAGGGTATTTATTACATTACATAAAGATAAATTCTAGAATCATTTTGGAATAGTGCCTTTGGAAACATTGATTCATATACACATAGATCCTAATTGAACAAAATCATCTCTATATATATTCTTCATAACTGTAACCCTTCATATATATATAATACATAATAACATTCATCATAACATGACGAATGGAAACCTAAAACTTGTGACCACTGATTTAATTAAATTGTAAATAATGGGGATATAATTAGAAAATATGAATAATGGTATAAAAATGAGAATAAAATTTAAAAATTATAACCAATACATCATAGATAACAAAAAAGAGACATGGAAAAAACATGTGTATTTTATAAGACATGAATCATAAAGGTATCAAAGAAAAAAATCCATGAGGTCATAACATTGGAATATATTTTTGGAAAACACATAACCATAATAAATCATTTAATTAGTAGTAAAGGATCATTACCAAGGTAGTCATAGTGGATTAGGATCACTCTCAAAACCGTAGTAGTAATCAAGGTTCACACCCAAGATTTTTATATTGGATTGTGTCTATTAATGAACTAGGAAGACTCTCCATTCCAGTCATGTTTATCTCATGATGTCTCAATATTTATCCAATGCATGGGAAGGACATATATGTCACCCTCATCACTTACGTAAACTAATCGATATGTTCACCCCAATTTTTTAAAACATTAATTAAATTAAAGACATAAAATGAATAGGTTTTCATAAAAAATTTATCATATCATAACCCTTGGAGATGAAATGGGTTTCCTAACACTTCGTCTATTCAACAGAGAAAAAATGGTGGAATGAAAATGGGTTTATAAAAATATTGGTATTATAAGAATTAAAACCTATATAGAAATTATTAATATTGTATCATTAGATCCTATACCAAATAAATATTAAGTAGTGAAGTGCCCAGATCAGTGTGAATCACTGAGAGGGGGAGGGGGTGAATCAGTGATCCCCTTAAACATTTTTTTTACTAATTGATTCTTTATCAATTAAACCTCTATGGATGGTTAAAGCCTTGATCCACTCTTCTTATGTCTCTCAACCTTTCCTCTAATGATGCAATAATTTAAAGGCACTATACACAAGGATTTACAAGGTTCGGCACCAAAGGCCTACGTCCTTTCCATGTTGGTTAAACGCCCCAACATGGTTTCTCCATTATAATCTGTTAGTATTACAATGTCGATACAGAGTCCCACTGTATCTCTCCTAAGTCCCATAGGAGGGTCTTTATACTGCGTCTCACAGTGTTACCAGAGTCCCACTAGCCTGCTCCAGAATCCCACTAAATACTTCTTCCACCCTGAGTCACACAGGGGGATTCTCCTGGCTCCTCGAGTCACACGAGTAGCTCTTCTTCTCTTCAATCTCTTCAAGAGTCTTCAACAGCCTGGGATAAAGACTGCTAGTCTTGCTCACTACTTCTGATCACTTGTGGTTGATCAGGTCTCCTCTTCTTTTGCTCAGGCTTTATCTCCTTCTTCTCAGGATGACCTAGCCTTTGTCTTCAATTACTGAGAACTCAGACAAATGATGTCTTTAACTTCAGTCTGGCTTCAGTCTCTTCTCAAATCAACTTCATGCACGGAATGCATGGAAACTTTGATTCCTCATGCACTGACTGCATGGATTCTCAATTCTTCAAGAACTTTTAATCTTGGTTAAATCAAATGCACACAACCTGATTTGACTTTGTTCACGTATGCATGTGCATGCATGCAAGCATGAACTCCCCTTCTTTATTCTTGGTGCAATTAACCCACAAAGGGTGTAATCACTTTTTGTACACACACCTTATTCTCAAATTATTTCACACTCTTTGTTCCTTTTTGTTTACACACTTAAATGTGTGTTATACTTTAGTGTGAGTATTCTCCTTCTTCTTCTTCTAAGTGTACACACTTCACTTTGTGCACACACTAGGTTCGACCTACTTGTTCTTGTTTGCACACACAACTTATTTGTTCACTTAGCAAACACAAGTCTTGGCCTACTCCTCCTCTTTCACACACAAATTCCCACGACCTTCCTCTCCTTTGCTTCTTTCACACACACAAGTCTCAGACTTCTTAATTCTTAAACATAAAGGTGTGAAACCCACTACCGCGTAGGGTCTTCTTCACTTGGCACACACACAAGGTGTGGTCTCGGCCTCCTCCTTTGCACACAAAACACCTACTGCCTCAACGAGGGCGCGCAAGGGGTGCGTCCCAACTCTTTTCTTCACAGCCGCGCAAGGTTCAAAGGGTGCAAGGCGCGCAAGGTGCACTGGCCGCGCAAATGAAATGGGCATGTAAGGTGTGGCAACTCCTCGGGCGCACAAGGTGTCAAAGACACCTACTGCCACGCAAGTGCGGCAGCACACTCCTACCGCGTAGGGGGCACGGTGGCATCCTCCTGCAGCGCAAGTATGCGGGCAGTGATGGATGCAACCACGGGCGCGCAAGGATGCGACCACGGGTTCTTCCTGTCACGCAAGGGAGGCACGCAGTGGTCCTCTCCAAACCTTCTTTCGCGCAAGGGGTGTGAAAAAGGGACCTAACGGAGTAAAGGGGAGCTCCGGGATTCTTCCGCGCAAGTGGTGCACGCAGGCCTATTCTTCGCGAGGCAAGGCACTCACGGGAATTCTCATTTTCAACAAATATTCAGCCAGCAACTTAGAGAGCCTCGGCCTCTCCTTTTATAGGCAGAGGAGTTGTGGTTCATCCGCGGAGATATAGCACTCGAATTCCCGAAACTTTCGGGTTTTCAAGATTCTGTGAAATCTTGTATTTATCCTCTATCCATACAGATTCTTTTCTTTTCCATTTTCCTTCACGTTCATACGTTTTCTAATGCATGCAAGCCTCTATTTAATCTCAACGCATGCAAAGCATAAACCTCATATCCTCGACAACATTGTTTGCCTCGGCCACGTCCAAATTTCCTCACTACTGTGAATGCATACATCTTTCTTGCATGGATGAGTTCGTTAGGTCCAGATGAACTCAATGAACACCTTAACTCGATCTATGGTGGCCGGGAGCTCTACTTCAGTGCTCCGGGAGGCCACTGGTTCAGGCGGCGTCGCGGGTTGTCTCCGGTTGAGCTCGAGGAAGAAGATGATCCGCGAGTCGTTGGATCATCACTTAAATGAAATCGAACGGCTGCGATTAGAAGATCTCGCGGCGGATGAGATGTGTGGTGCAGATCAGGAGCGCAATCAGTCGGATGACTCAGATTAGATCCCGGTTTAAAAACCGTGTCCCACATCGAACTGAAGCATGGTTTATCCGCGCTTTAACAAAGTAGCACTCCCATCCCAACCTCAATTGAACTTCCTCCTCCACGGTGCCTCCCCGCACCGTGTTCTCTCTGCGGGCGCGCTCTTGCGCCCACCCCTTCTACTCGGGCACGCCACTGGCGCCCACTATGCCTCTCGGACGCGTGGTCCTGGCGCCCAGGTTGTACGTATTTCATCACTGCATGGCCTCGGGGCTTATACATAGCCCCCTGGCTCTCTCTGGCTGGCCCCATGGGATCCCCATGGGCGTGGTGACCTAGTCCCACATGTTCCTTGGGTTGAACCCTTAAGGCGAGCCCTTGGTGGCTATTTTTTGGCTAAGTATATATCAAGTACTTTTTTTAAAAACAAAGTACCCCAAGTTAGAAATGCGAAGCCACTTCTTCCTTCTTCATTCTCTATTCTTCATCTTCATTAGAATTCATCCAATTCTTCTTCAACATGTATTCATTAATTAGGAATGAAATTCCCGAAGGTTTCTTCATAATTATCTACTGAAGCTCCTGAATCAAATAAATCTTCAACATTCTTCAATGATCCAATCAGAGATCAAGTTAGATCATCTTCAAATTATCATACACTAAGAGATAGTGCATGGTCTTCATTAATCTACATCATCCACTTAGTAGTTGTGGATGGATAATCTTCATCTCCTCATGCATTTTGAAGACAATACATGGTCTTCAAACATTGTTGTGACATTGTATCCACTTGATACAAGTTCTTGGAACTTAAAGATCAGCTCAACAATCGTCAGATATTCTTTAGAGAATGTTTCAACCATCATCTCCTGTGTCACTTAGTGAATCCCCTAAGTGACATGCATCTTAGTTCCATGGTCATTCTCCATTCATCACCAACACCAATACATCCTTTGTCATTCACACATTGACATTCCTTGACATCCATTCACTCCTTGACAACAACATACCTCATTGACAACAAATGCAACACAGTTCACTTCAATCCCCCCCTTTGTATTTGTTGTCAATACACTACTTCTGCACATACGAATGGGTCAATATGTGTGCCAAGCATTTCTCCCCCTTATTGTCAATCAAATGCAAATATGTGGTGTGGTTCTCTTCAAAAATATCTCTTCCTCTCTTTGAAAAGCATTTTCTCAAAAAACACTAACAGAGGGATAATGTCACATGTTCTCTTTAGCAAATAACCTTAAGTAAATCATCTCTAAGTCTACTTGGGATAACCCAGTGTAGAAAACAAGAGTGATATAACCAAGGACTCAATGATGTCCATCATTCACTGTACATGTGAGATCATGCTTCAAGGGGTTGAATTTTTCCAGATATAACAATGAATTGCTAAATCCTGCACATACTTCACAAAACTCATTAGAAAGTTCAGTGCAAAGATAAAGCTCCCCCTTTCAACCATTTGTCTTCAATAAATACTCCCCCTTAATTGACATGATGATACAATTAAGAAACAAGGGATGAAAGTATGATTGGAATACCTTCACTTTTCTCAAGATGATATGAACCTCAAAACATCATCTTCTACAGATTGGCTCCCCCTCAAGGGGTGCACTCCATTCTGTCTAAACCATTCTCCAACTGAGAATGATCATCATCTTCAATTCCCTATAATGTTAGAACATGTAAATACAAGTGATTAAGGAATAAGATGGAACCTCCTTGGTTCATCAATGTGAACAACAAGGTTGAGAAGATTCTCTAAACCGAGATGTCCCATTTTCACCATTCTTCACACTTGCACATTTGATCTTCAATGATGTTTGTGCTGGTGTGGATCTTAACACATCTTCAACTTCCTTGTGTGTGACTCCTCTATTTATAGTTGCTTTCTAAGCACTAGAGTCTCTTGGTGAAATCTTCATTCTTTTAAAGAATTATTTTTGAGCTGGAATAAGTGTCTTGCATTCATTACTTGCATGACCAGCTTTATTGCACCTCACACACAGAACTTCATCTTCATGTGAAATCTTTTGCTTCCCTTTTGCCTTAACTTCATATTCAGCTCTTTTCAGTTCTCTGGCAAGTTGCAACTGATTAGGACATATGACTAGTAAATCATTTGGAAGTGTGGCCTCAGTTCTGGAAGTTCCACATGGTTCTTTTGATGCTGTTAAGCTACCTTTCTTAGGCAACTTATTTTCAATCAATCCCTTCTGCTTCTTTTGTATTGATTGCTCTGTTGAGTGCAGTTCGCTTCTATTCAATTCCATGGCTTGTTTACAAAGATCCATGGTATGTCATTTCTTTCCATAGTAGAAGCATGTATTCTTGGTGGTCCTTCTGGATGCATCACCCTTCTTGGATTTGGAATCCAAGGACTTTTCTTCTTTCTTCAAAGTCTTCTTGGGAGAATTTTCCACTTTCTTCTACTTGCTTCCCAAGGATACTTTTTCAGCCAGGTTCTGTGATCCTCTTCTCTTTTCAGCTTTGGATACAGTTGGAGATTGACATGTATCTTTTTGACCACTTTTTCAGACATCCCAGATGTTATCAAGCAATCCAAATCTATTTGTAGTAAACATATGTTTTTGGACCTGTGGATGTTGCTTCTTTCCCTCTGGCTTGCTCCCCCTAGGCATGGGATTCCTTTGTGCTTTATCATTGAGTGGATTGTACCAACAATCCTTTGCACAGTGCCCATACTTTTTACAACACCAACATTGACCCACAAATCTTGACTTCTTAAGTCCTTCTGATTTCTGGGTATTTTTCTTGACTTATTATGTTGCTTCAGGAGAGCTCTCTTTCTTCATCTTCTTCATCCATACTTGTTTGGAGTTACTCTTCCATCCTGCACTTTTTGTGGAAACACAATTAGAAGCATGAGTATAAGATGGGATGGATGGTACCTTCTTTTTAGAAGTTGTTTCACTTTCATTAGAGGATGTTCTTCTTTTGTAATCATCCTTCTCAATGAATACTTGAGTAGCAACATTTCTTCTTTCAACTGACTGGGAGGTTTCAGATTTGGGTGATTGCAGATTTTTCAATATCACCTCCAGTTCTAAGCATTTCATGTTGAGGGAGTTCTTCTCATCCTCAACAAATCTAAGCCTACCTTCCCAATTTTCTTTCAGCTGTCTCATCTAGTCTTCATGCACCTTCTTCATTTCAAGTAATGAATTGTCAAGCTCATTCACCCTTTTGAATTTGTCTTCAAGTTGATAATCTTTGACAACCATTGACACTTTGTGCCTCTTTTCCAGTGCATGGAAAACATCTTTGATCATTATCTTAAAGATTTATTTCTCAGAAAAGATTCTTTGCAATTCTTCAGCAGTATCTTCATATCTTTCATTGCAAAGGGAAACTATTTCATCTTTGGTCTTCACCAGCTTTCTGAGAGTGTTGGTTATGACAACCCTTTTTGCCAATTGATCTTCCATTGAATTGGCTTCTTCTTCTAGCTGTAATTTTTCTTCTTGAAGATCAAGGTTTCCTGTAGCAATACACATTGCAACTTCCCTGGGGACTGTCTTCCAAATATATTCAATTACACTTAAAAGATCATTGATTCTTCCATTATCATCACAACTAGAGTAGGATTCATCAGAAAAATGATAAAAGGAATTGTCATCCATTTTTACTTTCACATTTATTTCCATAGAAGGAGTTTCTCTGTTTGTAGAAACCTTCTTCATCTTCTTGGCCTGTTTCTTCTTTCTATTTTTCTGAGTCTTGGCAGATATCTCCATTTGAGGCTGGTAACTCATTTCCTCAAATCTGCACATTTTAAAGACTCCCTTGGATATTTTAGAGGCAACCTTCACTCCGATACCAATTGAAGTGCCCAGATCAGTGTGAATCACTAAGAGGGGGAGGGGTGAATCAGTGATCCCTTTAAACTTTTTTTACTAATTGATTCTTTATCAATTAAACCTCTATGGCTGGTTAAAGCCTCGATCCACTCTTCTTATGTCTCTCAGCCTTTCCACGAATAATGAAATAATGTAAAGGCACTGGACACAAGGATTTACAAGGTTCGGCACCAAAGGCCTACGTCCTTGCCATGTTGGTTAAACGCCCCAACATGGTTTCTCCATTATAATCTGTTAGTATTACAATAGTCGATACAGAGTCCCACTGTATCTCTCCTGAGTCCCATAGGAGGGTCTTTATACTACGTCTCACAGTGTTCCCAGAGTCCCACTGGCCTACTCCAGAATCCCACTGAAGACTTCTTCCACCCTGAGTCACACAGGGGGCTTCTCCTGGCTCCTCGAGTCACACAAGTAACTCTTCTTCTCTTCAAGCTCTTCAAGAGTCTTCAACAGCCTGGGATAAAGACTGCTGGTCTTTCTCACTACTTCTGATCACTTGTGGTTGATCAGGTCTCCTCTTCTTTTGCTCAGGCTTTATCTCCTTCTTCACAGGATGACCTGGCCTCTGTCTTCAATTACTGAGAACTCAGACAAATGATGTCTTTAACTTCAGTCTGGCTTCAGTCTCTTCTCAAATCAACTTCATGCACTGAATGCATGGCAACTCTGATTCCTCATGCACTGACTTCGTGGCTTCTCAATTCTTCAAGAACTTTTAATCTTGGTCAACTCAAATGCACACAACCTGATTTTACTTTGTTCACATATGCATGTGCATGCATGCAAGCATGCACTCCCCTTCTTTCTTTTTGGTGCAATAAACCCACAAAGGGTGTAATCACTTTTTACACACACACCTTCTTCTCAAATTCTTTCACACTCTTTGTTCCTTTTTGTTTACACACTTAAATGTGTGTTATACTTTAGTGTGAGTATTCTCCTTCTTCTTATTCTAAGTGTACACACTTCACTCTGTGCACACACTAGGTTCAGCCTACTTGTTCTTGTTTGCACACACAACTTCTATGTTCACTTAGCAAACACAAGGCTTGGCCTACTCCTCCTATTGCACACACAAATGCCCATGACCTTCCTTTCCTTTGCTTCGTGCACACACACAAGTCTCAGCCTTCTTAATTCTTAAACATAAAGGTGTGCAACCTACTTCCGTGTAGGGTCTTCTTCACTTGGAACACACACAAGGTGTGGTCTCGGCCACCTCCTTTGCACACACAACACCTACTACCTCAACAAGGGTGCGCAAGGGGTGTGGCCCAACTCTTTTCTTCACAGCCGCGTAAGGTTCAAAGGGTGCAAGGCGCGCAAGGTGCACTTACCGTGAAAATGCAATGGGCGTGTAGGGTGTGGAAACTCCTCGAGCACGCAAGGTGTTAAAGACACCTACTGCCGTGCATGGGTGGCATCACACTCATACCGCGTAGGGGGAACGGTGGCTTCCTCCTGTCGCGCAAGTATGCGGGAAGTGAGGGATGCAACCACGGGCGCGCAAGGATGCGGCCACGGGTTCTTCCTGTCACTCAAGGGAGGCACGCAGGGGTCCTCTCCAAACCTTCTTTCGCACAAGGGGTGCGCAAAAAGGACCTAACGGAGCAAAGGGGAGATCCGGGCTTCTACCGCGCAAGTGGTGCGCGAAGGACTATTCTTCGCGAGGCAAGGCACTCACGGGACTTATCGTTTTCAAAAATGATTCAGCAAGCAACTTAGAGAACATTGGCCTCTCCTTTTATAGGCATAGGAGGTGTGGTTCATCCGCAGAGATATAGTACTCGAATTTAAAAAACTTTCGGGTTTTCAAGATTCTGTGAAATCATGTATTTATCCTCTGTCCATGCAGGTTCTTTTATTTTTCGGTTTCCTTCTCGTGCATATGTTTTCTAAGGCATGCAAGCCTCTGTTTAAGCTCAATCCATGCAAAGCATAACCCTCATAGCCTCGGCGATGTTGTTTGCCTCAGCCACGTCCGAATTTCCTCACTATTGTGCATGCATGCATCTTTCTTGCATGGATGAGTTCGTTAGGGCCAGACGAACTCAATGAACACCTTACCTCGATCTATGGTGGCCGGGAGCACGAATTCAGTGCTCAGAGAGGCCATTAGATCAGGTGGCATCGCGGGTTGCCTCCGGTTGAGCTCGAGGAAGAAGATGATCGGTGAGCCGTTGGATCGTCACTTAAATGAACTTGAACGACTGCGATTAGAAGATCTTGCGGCGGATGAGATGTGTGGTGCAGATCAGGCGTGCGATCAGTCGGACGGCTCAGATTAGATCCCGGTTTAAAAATCGCATCCCACGTCGAAATGAAGCACGGTTTATCCATGCTTTAACAAAGTAGCGCTCCCGTACCAACCTCAATTGAACTTCCTCCTCCACGGTGTCACCCCGCACCATGTTCTCTCTGCGGGCGTGCTCTTGTGCCCACCCCCACCACTCGGGCGCGCCACTGGCGCCCACTATGCCTCTTGGGCGTGCGCTCCTAGTGCCTAGGATGTGCAGATTTCATCACCGCGTGGCCTCGGGGCTTATACACGGCCCCCGACCTCTCTCTGGCTGGCCCCATGGGATCCCCATGGGCATGGTAACCTAGTCCCACATGTGCCTTGGGTTGAACCCTTAAGGCTGTCCCTTGGTGGCTATTTTTTGGCTAAGTGCATATCAAGTAATTTGTTTAAAAACAAAGTACCCCAAGTTAGAAATGCCAAGCCACTTCTTCCTTCTTCATTCTCTATTCTTCTTCTTCATTAGAATTCCTCCAATTATTCTTCAACATGTATTCATTACTTAGGAATGGAATTCCCGAAGGTTTCTTCATCATCATCAACCGAAGATCCTGAATCAAATAAATATTCAACATTCTTCAATGATCCAATCAGATATCAAGTTGGATAATCTTCAAATTATCATAAACTAAGAGATAGTGCATGGTCTTCATTAATCCACATCATCCACTTAGTAGTTGTGGATGGATCATCTTCATCTCCTCATGCATTGTGAAGACAATACATGGTCTTCAAACATTGTTGTGACATTGTATCCACTTGATACAAGTTCTTGGAACTTAAAGAGCAGCTCAACAATCGTCAGATATTCATTAGAGAATGTTTCAACCATCATCTCTTGTGTCACTTAGTGAATATCCTAAGTGACATGCATCTTAGTTCCATGTTCATTCTCCATTCATCACCAACACCAACACATCCTTTGTCATTCATACATTGACATTCCTTGACATCCATTCATTCCTTGACAACAACATACCTCATTGAAAACAAATACAACACAGTGCACTTCAAGTATAAATAAAGTAATTCATCATATATGGAAAAAAAATTTGAAAAATAAATCACTTTATCTTTTCTAGAGGAAACTAAACATTCACTTCCAAATATCTTTTGTGAAATCTAAAAACATCACAAATATTCATCAAAACCATATTATTTTTAGATAAAATTAAAAAACTTTTAATGAAAATTTAGAACATTGAGTGTTTTGGATAGAATAAAATATCATTAATTTCACACAAGTTAAAACAAAGATATCTCTCACATTTTGAGTAAAAATTAAAAAGTTCCTTATTCATAAAATGAAAAGATTATTCCTATTAAATAATTTATAAACCATAAATGGGTAAAATTGAAATTGAATTATAATTTAATTATATTATAAACATTATTTAAAACATTTTCATAAAACATGTATATGGAAGAAAAAGGGTTTTCGACCGAACAGAGAAATAAATTCAAATTTTCTTATAAACCATCATTTGGACTCTTGATTACAAAATGATAGGAAAATGGTAAGAAAAAATTCATCCTTGATACATAAAAATATGATAATATATTTAATGAGTTCATTTAGATATATATCTTAATTTTTCATTATTATAAATATTATCATTAACAATCCTGATAAAATTTGAGATTATAACATAAAACATTAGAACTTTTGTTTCGTTTGAATGGAATTATCTATGAAATAATTATAATTAGATGCATATTTAAATATACTATTTATTATGATAATTATCATAAAATAAATTCACTATAATTATATACACCACTCAAGATAAAAAAAAGTGGTTTATAAGTCATGGTTCTTATAGAAATAAAAGTGAGAAGAAAATCCCATGACACTTTGGAAACATTTCAATTGTAAGACTTAATAAAAAAATTAAAATAAAATGTATAATTAAATATCATTAAAATTACTTGATTAATTATATATAATTTAAAACAGTCATAATATAATCCATGCAATAGAAATTAGTGGTTACTATATAATATATCTCCCAAAAATAATAGAGATAATAGAAATCCCTTAACATAAGTCTTGACATCCTTATTACAGGCTTGATCAGTCTGTATAATAAATATTTATTTTTATTTTTATTAAATTTAAGAGAAATAATTATATATATCACACCATATATGACTTTATTATGACTTTTTATTACTAGTATAATAATAATTCCTTCTTAAAATTATTTTCCTGTTAATAACCACTTTGTTTGTCATGTATGTTTTGATTTTTTTTATCTACATACTTTTACATTTACCATTTTGCCCAAAATCTCTATAATGTTACAGATGATATATATAACATATTTAATCATCACATATCCATTAATGTTAGATAATGAAAATGAATTAGACTGTTCATGGAGACAGTCATAAATATGCATGACTACTGATTAAATTTTCTCATTGTATGAAAAGAAAAGGTAGTAAATAATTTATCAAAAATATAGTTTTGTTATTCTATCATTTATGTAATATTTATTCTCTAAATTTATCTTTATTACCTTCTATGTAAATTATAAGTGATAAATAAATCACAACTCCTTGTGAGGTTGTAGTCTATCATACACACAAGAAACGTTATAATATTCCCACATATTTGAATATAAAAAAGGTGAGTAAGATATTATAATTAAATAACAATAAATATTTTGTAACTATAATAAGTATAGTTTAAATACATTATTACATACAATTGTGAGAGGTTGTTATCGAAAATTAATAACATCAGTTCATGAGGTAATAGTCCATATAAAACATCATCGATGGTAACATTAACCATTTTATTGAAGGGGATATTGATGTGGTTTATTAAAAAACATAATGATAAATAATTAATTAGTAGAATATAATTTAATAATAAAATATTTTGTTACGAATATTTGTAGTATTTTAGAGAAGAAATAAAATAAAAACTCTCAGATAAGAATAATACCTTTTCTTCTGAAATCCTACATAGGACAACACTAAAAAAATTCTCAAGGTGGGATCTTAATAAAAATAAGAAAAATAAGTTGTGGAGTTGTAATTAAGGAATTTATTTTGGTATATAATGTCAAAAAAAATTGGTTTTGTATGTGGGAAGAGGAGATGAGATGGGTGGCCCTTTATAAATGGGGGAGAGGCCACTCTTGAAAATTTTCAAATGAAAAATGTTTACCCACATTTTAAAAATTCCAACTTACTCAAAAATGTATCACTCAAGAACATTATATATGATTAGTTATATATATGAACACTATATATGAATTTCAAAAGGCTCTACCTAATGTTAACCATTATTATTATTGTTGAACACTTTGTAAACTTGTTTTAAACGTAACATTGTTAATTACTTTTTAAAATGATTACTATTAAGGTAAAAAAATACATTGAAATGATTATTTAATGTTAACTATTATTGATTAAAACCTAGAATCAGTTTTTCCAAATTCGATTCAAAGAAGTAGAAATTTTTAATTTAATATTAAACTCATGGATAGGAAAAAAAGATACTTTTAGAAGAGTAATTTTTCATGAGTATATATGGTTTTAATGTAAAACTTAAACATAAATTAGATTTCAAAGACCTAAATTGAATTAATAATATTATTATATAAGTAATATTACATTTAATACATTTTAAGTTGTATTTATACTTTCAAATTATTTAAATAAAAAATGATTTTTTAATAAAAATTGGTATTTTTTAATAAAAATTGGTATTTTTTAATAAAAATTGGTATTTTTTACTATTCACAAAAAAATAATATTTTTTTGAAAAATATCAAAACTTTACCATATGATAATAATAAAAATTTGACTATATAAAATGAGATAATTTATTCAAAAAAAATGAAAAAAAATTCATTAATTATTTTTATTCCTTGTTCAAAAAAACATATACCAATCATTTTTTTAGAAAAAATACATTTGAAGCATATAAATACATTACAAATAAAATATGTGATTATTTTTAAACATATAGTATATATCCAAAACCATAAAACATATTTTTTAATAAATTTCACAATTCATATTCAGACCAAAAATATTTATTAGTAGTTTATAATTGTCTAGTTTAAATAATAATATTAATAGTATATTGTGGTTCGTTAAAACATGTTGTTGTGTGTGACACAAGACATCGATGAAATTAACATTACATGAAAAATTGAATTTCATAAAATCTAATTGTTTTACATTTTCCACCATCAAAAGGAATTTGAAATATAAAATTATATCACATTTATATAAATAAATGAGGATAATTCTTCATCATTACATCCTCATGTTCCCAAGTATCATTCTCAAATTGGTGGTTTCGCTACAAAACATTCACCAGGTGACATGTCTTATTTTGAATCATGTTATATATAAAACAAAGAATCTAAACTAGCTTATATTCATAGGATTTATCATCATTTTAGGGTATGGCCTCTGATTTTTTAACATGTGAAGGGTTAGGTATGTAGATCTTCATGAGAGATAAATAGAACACATCGTCAACTTGAGAGAGGTTTGGTGGAAGTGAAAATATATATGTTACTATCCAAATGTGATAAATTATTTAAAAGTTAAAATATGACTAGGGATTATATTTCTTTTCATTCCAAATATCATAACAATCATCCATGGAGAAATTTATAGGGAGAAATTTTCTCCAACTTCAAACTCTTCATCACTCCAATAATTTTCAGTATAACTTGTCTATAAACTCTAAGATGCCTTGATGTGTTATTGATTGGATATAACATTTTATTCTATTTAATCTTCTATATAATGTCCCAATATACTTATTTCTTCAAAATCACCTCAACATGATGGATTTCTACAATTATTTCCATATGGGGATTCATAAGTATCCATCTGAATGTTGGAGTGAAATCTATTATAGTATGAAAACCCAATCGAAGTATGGTGTTGGTCCCAAACACATTTCAAATCCATTGAACATTTTTAAATATTATCTTATAGGGTTATATAAGACTTATCATAAGTTGATATATAGTGTTAAAACTCATCATTTCATCAAGGGCTTGTTGAAGACTTCTTCATAACACTAAGGTACACCTCTGATCTGGATCAGATACAATAGAATGTGGTACTCAATGAAACCATAAATATTTGTTAATTTATATCATATATAGATTATAAAGAAGGAAATATGATATGATAGAAATGGCATTTGTGTAATTTTTGAGGCGATTTACTGAAAACCATATAAATTTATTCCCTTTAAAAATTTTGGTGATTATAATGAAAAATACATAGAGATGTTTTCCCATTTCAATTATGGGGTGTGTAATGGTTGTAAAATCCCCTTATACATTTTTCACATAGTATTTAATTATTGACATACCAATCATCATGATACATATTATTCAATATCTCTCTTCATTCCATTGAACCAGAAATACTATTTCAAATCACTATTTCCACACACAAGTTTTAGAATTCTTATTTTCTCGGTTTGGTTTTGGTTCTCAAGTAGTCCCTCTGGAACCGAGTGTGATGGGTTTTAATTTTTTGGAGTATTATTACCTTTAATCATTGTTCATGCTTTTTACCTTTATCCCTTTTTGATTTTTTGAGAAAAATGTGTTTTTTTCTCTAGGCATATTGAAGCACACGATTGGGGCATGGTTAGTAGTAATCGTGCACCCACCCTAGAAATCATGTGGTAGAATATAGAACCTACCACATGGATTCCACACAGCCATCCACTCATTCCATGTACCCATGTATAGATCCCCCTTTTTACAGAATTTTTTAACTATTACCATATGGTTTTCCAAACCTTGTGGACTAACCGTTCAACAATCAATCTCATTAAAAATTTAGGGTATTTTTTTCTCTCCCATGTTTTACCCCATTTCTCCCCCTTTCTCGACCCCCATAGACTCCCCAGCCCTAGGCATGTCTCCCTCATTCTCCTCCCACCCATGGGATTATATTTTTTGGGTTTTTTCACCCATATTATTCATAAAACTCAAATGTAAGTCATCATTATCTTTTTGTCTCCGTTTATTCTTGGGTTCTCTTCTCCTTTATATGGTATTTACTATCTCCAATGGTTATGGTTTAAAATTAGGGTTTCAATCGTGGGTTTTTGGGTTTAATATTAACGATTATATTTCTTTTTATCCTCCTTTTGGTTTTATTGAGGTGTGGATGAGATTTCACACCATTTTCTCGAGGGTTCATCACATGATGTAGGTGGTTACATGCCCTAATATTATTAGAATAATTTAAAATTAATTCTTTAGTTTATATATATATTCAATGGTTTTATTTTGTGTATTGAATGGTGTTGTGGAAGTTTTTGAAGTTTTTATAGATTATAAATCATCATTTAGCAATGGAAATCAATATGTTTAGTGTTTAAAATAATGAAATGTTTCTAAAATGTAGTTTTACGGGTTGTTTGTAAGGTGAGAAGTGAATTTTAAAAAATAACCTGAGGTTTTTAAATGTTAAATGAAAATCTTCAAGGGAAAATGAAACATTTGGGTCATGTTATCCTTATTTTGTATTTTGATTAAAAATAGTGTTATTTTTTATGGGTGAAAATCCTTTTTTAAATTGTTTTAGAGAGTGAGTGGATTTATGTAGGAGTGTGTCCCATTGGCTTGGTTGGTTTCAATTGTGTGCTTTTTTTGTTTTCCTAATTGAATATTTGGGAATTATGTATGTGATGGGAAATTAATTTTGAAATTGGTTTTTTCTTTGGTGTGTGTAAAATGGTAAAGGGTTTGATTTATGAAAAAATGTGATTCCCTTGAAATTTTTGGCTTTTGTTATAAAATTGATTGAAAGTGTGACACGTGAAATTTTACATGAACATAATGGAAAACTAGGTATGTATTTGTAAAGAATATAACTAGTACACTAGTGATATGGAAATGGATTGTCCTGGTTTCACTTAGCATGATTAATGATTACAATAGTAGCTGAACTATAAGGTTTTCTTATTACCACTAGAATTTTGGATTCTTCTCCTCCCAAGTAGATCATGAATGGGGATGATGATGGTTGTGGTTACTATGCCACCTTACTCCAATACACAAGGATCTAGGGTCCCAATCAAGCTAGATGAACCATGGGGATTTTCCCATAATGTTCTACTATACATGATGTGGTTCCATTTGTCGGCATATGGAGGACCACATGAGTGTGTTTTCAATTTATGAGTTTACATTCTCATTTAGGCTAGATTTTGTGAAATGGTTTTCATTCTATGTGCTCCTTTTAACTAATTACTTAATAAATGGTTTCATAGAAGTTATTTTCTATAAAAGTTTTAATTTAAATGAGCATGTTAGATTAACTTTTTAATTTTATGGAAATGGGTCTTTTATCTGGGTACAATCTTAATGGGCATTGGCGCACAACCTACATACACCATTGTGCGTTTTTAGATCATTTTGCATATTTGTTTCAGGTAATGGGTTGGTTTATCATGTTGGTAGTTTCAGTTCATAGAGACATTATTTTGTGATTCTTGGTGGTGGTGGCATTAGGAAGTTGGTCCTCTTGTTGTGTGGAGGTTTGGGGTAGTATTATTAATCTCTATTTTTTTTGTAATCTTCAGATGTTGTGTTCTATGGTGTAGGATTGAATCTGAGAAATGATTAGGGAATTTTCAATTGTGAATTTTTTTATTGTATAAATTGTGGTTTGTTTTATGTTTATAAATTTAGGGTAAATAATTACCATGCTTAATTTATGATACATGTGAACTTGTGCAAGACCATAGGGATCAATAATGCCCTTTGGTCCATGCCAAAGACTGGTTTGGGTGCTATATTGTATGGATACCCATCTTCATTTGTGATAAAATTTTATCAGAGAAGGTTCTCTCTTTAGGGTAATGTTATTTGGGAATGATTCAGGATAGACCTTAGATATAGTTATCATGACTATACATTATGGTTATGGGTAGTATGCCTGGAAATCGTTATTTGTGATTGAACTCATGTCTCCAAAGGGTGATCGGGTTTCTTTTGGGTTTCCATGGTTGTTGTGGTGTGTTTATCAATCGAAAATGGAATGATGGTTGGGTAAATAGTGTCATTGTGCTAGTTGGGAATGGAAAACCATTTGGAGTCGAAGAAACTTCCCTAGAACTCTATCTATGAGGGTGGTGTGACTATCATATGTACTCCAACCATATGTCTGAGTCACCCATCAATACTAGTTTCCCCTCATGTTGTCCTGTGTCTCTTTATTTTTTGGTAAATTTATTTTAATACACTTTTTGGAACAATATTAGAAATTGATTTTAAAACAAAAATGGTTTGATTACCAAAATGGGTGGAAAATGGATTTTTTTGGACTATTTTAAAGAAGGATTTGGGAGATGGATTTTTAGGAAATTTTCCCTATATAAAAAGAGAATTATTTTAATGAGGGTGAATTTTTACATTTATAATTGGTGGTTTCTCAAAAATTAGTTGTGATGAAATACGAAATTGATTTTCAAATTAGATTTGAGAAACTGTTTTAAATGAGGGGAGTTGGATTCTCATTCAATTGTTGGGAATTAAGTGGGATTTTTCATGTAGTAGATTTTTTTAAATGTGGTAAAACGTTTTGGAATGGATGTGTACAGTTTGAAAAACAAGTTTTATTTTAATTGGGTTTTGATCTAATGGGTGGTGAATCTTGGGAGGTTTTATGAAATTTTGAAGTGGAAGTGTGGGTTGGATGTTTTTGTTTCAAAAATATGAATGGTTTTGTTTATCATTGGTATTCTCACGGTTTACCCCATGCATGATTATATATGAAAATATGTATGGTCAATTTCAAACGGATGAGTTCATGTTTGTACATTAGGTGGTTTTCGGGTATGGCACATGAACATGCATGTGTGAGGAATGTAGGACATCATTGGTGAATGTGAAACCCACCATCCTCACTTATTTTAAAAAACGATTTTAAAGGAAAATTTTGTAATATGAAATCTAATGACTGTTGTTTGTATTTTAGGACTTTTGGATTGTTGTTATGGGATGTTTTGATTATGGAAACAATTCACTTTTGAATGATATTCTAGGATTGTGTTCTATCATTGAGTTGGGAAAAAGTATTTTTTAATTGTATTTTTTGAGATACATTTCTGGAAGCCTTTTTTGGTTCCCTTGTGAGTTTGATTATGTTTTGCAGAAGGTTTTTTCAAATGGATTGGGTTGATTGGGTCTTTAGTTTTTTTAATTGGCCAGTGCATGCCCCCATTAAAAATTAATGTACGATTTAAGTGCATCTAGGGGTGATTTGACATTGGTATATCTTCAAGTGATCAACGTACGAACATTCATCTTGATCCCTGGAGATTGAGTATACCCACCGCTTCTTTTTCGATTAAGTTATCCCACTTCTAGTGGGATATTGGATGTGGAAATTTTAAGGAGACCTTGGTTCCTTGGGTTTCCCAAGTCCTCATGGTGTTCTACGAAACATGTGGGTCTCGAGGTCATGTCTAGAAATAGTGAAGGGAATTCCTGTAAGTAAAGGTGAAATTAGTCCAGAGTCTTTTATACTGGTTGGTGTTAAAGGGTCATTGGGTCTTCCATTGGTTTCATTTAAAAAAGGGTCATGTTAGGCCACAATTTTGGAAACTATGGTCATAAGACATTGTTATGGATGTTCACAGAAAATGTGTGTTTTCTGGATGTCGGTCACAATAGTCATGTTTAGTGAAAACTTTCAATGTCTTGTTCTTATTTGTATAAAATGATGATGGTTGTTAAAGCTTCAGAGAACCTCCATTTCAATAGAATTTTATTTTAATTTGGGATATTCCAATTCCTCTGTTTTAGTGGATGGTTTTTCTATGTGTTATTTCCTCCTAATGTTTCTTGACCGAAGAAAAAAAGAGTGATGAATGTGAATCATCTATGATCGGGTTTTGGTAAAATTCTAGTTTAGATTAAAGTGAGATTTGGAGTGTGTTATTACTTGGTTAATCCATATAGAATCACAGTTTGTTTCTAGTGGCACCCAAAAGAAAAGTTTCATTTAGGGGGTTTCTAAAGCGTGGTTGCAAGACACGAGATAGTTCAATCATTTGATCACCAACCATAGATCCTGGAGTGATTATGGATTATTGTCAAGGGAAACCTATGGTCCTAAATAGCCTTGGTATAATTCTTATCTCCATTGTGGGAGATGGGAATAGTTTAAAAATATGGTGTCTTTGTCCTATTTCAGTTGTTCCCATTTTGTGGAAGGTTGTTGGAGAACCTCATTTCCACATTGGGAACCATTTCAGTGTATTATTTTTCCTTTGGTCATATGGGGGTCTTAGTCATCTCACTTTATTGAAACACCGGTTTTTGTGTCTCACTATGTGTTTCCATCTGTTTAAACCCTTAAAGGGTCTTCTTGGTTAAAATGGTCTTAGTTTTCTTGTGTGGATATTCAATGATTTGATGTGATTGGTATGTTGTGGGATTTGGTTTTGATTCCTTGTTGGTTGGACCCTCCCCCCCCCCCACCCCCACCACCTATGGTGGGGGGGATTGGTCAGTGCATGGTGTCTTTTAGTTCATGGAGTTCCATTAGATCTTATTGTGGGGAGACACATCATAGTCTCACTAAGTCCAGTGTTAGGCAATTTCTTATAGTGTGGAGTCCGTTATGACCTCCCCACATATATACATAAACATTGATTTTGGGGTTCAAATGGTAGTAGGTAGTCTCTTTTTGATGTATCTAACCCCCATTTTCTCTATTGAGTAATCTTTGTTATTGGATCATCCCTAATGGCATTATTGAAGCAAGGTCTGGGTTGGTACATTCGAACTCAATGTTCATTTCAGTTAAATTGCATGAGTTTCATTTAGTATTGTGTAAGGTGTTTTGTTTCAGAATGTGGATTTTTTTGGATTTTTCACTTCTGTAAAATTGTGCTATGGATTTCAGGTGATTTTAGAGAGTTTGACTCAAGAGGATGGGTGATGAGTATGAAAAATATCATTCCTTTGATCGCTCAACTAGATGTGCTCATCTTTTGGGGGAGACTGACACATATTGTGGACACTATTTAGGGACCCTGGATATAATGTGTATGCCTTCCTTTTATTGATGTTGTCTTTAGTTCTTCTAATTATTATTTATTGGGAATCTCCTTAAGATGTAATGGAGTACTGGTTCTCTCTCTCAAAACTTAAGTGGGATGGATTTTCGGGGACAAAAAGAATTATGGTGGGGAGAATTGTCACACTCGAGTTTTTGAATTCTCCTTTATAACAGTTTAGTTTTGGTTATTAGTTAGTATCATGGGAACATGGTGTGATGGGTTTTATTTTTTGGATCATTCTTTACTTTTACCTTTGTTCTAGCCTCCCCCCTCATGTTTGTTTTGAGTTTTTGAGAAAAATGTGTGTTTTTGGGCTATGTATATTGAAGCGCACGGTTGGTGCACAGTTAGTTGTAACCATACTCCCACCCAGGAAACTATGTAATAAGAGATAGAACCTACTACACTTCCTCAACACTATCATGTGCCTCATTCCAGGTAACTTTTCATAGATCCCCATTCAAGTAGAACAATCTGCACAGTTATCAAACGGCTTTCCAAACCGTTCAGACTTACCGTGAGACCTCCGAATCATTAAAAACATGGGATTTTATTTTTCTACCTCCCAAATGTTTCCCAGTTTCACCAACATTCTCGGCCCCCATCTACTCTCCATCCCTTTGAATTTCTCCAACCTTCTACACCCTCCCTTGGGATTCAATTTTTGTGTGGATTCATGTAGATTCTTTAAGATACCCTAATTGAAGTCCTATTTATCTTGTTTTTCCCTTTATTCTTTGGTTCTCTTCTCCTTTCATTTGGATTTCAAATCTCAATTTCTTAGGGTTTCAAATTAGGGTTTTAATCATGGGTTGTTGCATTTAATCTTTATGATTATGGTTCCTTCTTTCCCCCTTGTAGTGCTATTGAGGTGAGGATGATATTTTACACCATTTTCTTGAGGTTTCTTCACATTTTGTAGGCGGTTTCATGCCCTAAAATTATTAGATGAATTTAATATGTTTATTTGAGTTTATAAATGTTTCATATGGTTTTATTTTGTGGAGAAAATGGTGTTTTAAAAGTGTTTGATGTGTTTATGAGTTATAAATGAATTTTTAGCAAAGGAAATGGCTATGTTTTGTGTGTGTTATAATATAATGTCTCCAAAAATGTGTTTTAGGGGTTATTTGGAGTGTAATAAGTGTATTGTCAAAGTCACATGATATGGGTAAATGTTAAATTGTAATTTTCAATGGAAAATGGATAAATTTTGGAATTTTAGACTTCAATTGTATTTTGAAAATGAATTGTGAAATTATTTGAAGGTTTAAAAGCTTGATTTTAAAAATGGTTTTAGAATGTGAGTGGATTTTTGGAGGGGCTTGGATCATTTAATTGGTTGGTTTCAATTGTGTGTTTTTCTTGTTTTCAGAACAAAAAAATTTGAAATTATATAAGTGATGGTAATGTAATTTTGAAAGGTGTTTGTGTGTGTGTGTAGAATGGTAAATGGGTAGTTTTATGGAAAAATTTGATTCCCTTGAAATGTTTTTGATTTTATTATGAATTTGGTAGAATGTGTGACATCTAAAACTTATCTTAATCACAAGGGAACCTGAGGTATCTAAGTGGGTGGACTAGAACTAGTGCACTAGTGATAAGGAAGTGGTTTGTCCCATTTTCACTTATCTTGATTTATGATTACAACACTAACTCAACTATTATGATGTTAGATCACTACTATAATTTTTCATGCTTTTCCCCTCTAGTGGCTCATGCATGAGGATGTTGGCGGTTGTGGTTACTATACCACCTTAAACCGAGACATGAGGTTCTAGGGTCCCACTTGAGAAAGATTAACCTAGGAGATTTTCCCATAGTTATATACTATACATGATTTGGTGTCATCCATCTATGTATGGAAGACCACTTGAGTGTGTGTGCCATTTATATGTTTCCTTTATCATTTAGGCTAGTGTTTGTGAAATGGTTATCTTTCAAAGTGTTAATTTTAACTATTTACATAAAAATTTTCTTCTAAGAATTTCTTTTCATTAAAAGTGTAATTTTAAATGAGAATGTTAGATTATATTTTTAATGATATAGATTGGAGTCTTTTTATCAAGGTGGTATCCTACTGGGCATTGGCTCACACCCTACATACATCCTTATGTGTATGTAGATATTATTGCATGTTTATTTCAGGTAAAGGCTTGGTTTTTTATGATGGTGGTTTGGGTTCCTAGTAACCTTTTTCTGGGTCTTGGTAATAGTGGATGTAGGAAGTTTGTTCTCTCATTTCATGGTAGTTTGGGATAGTATTGGTGATCCCATTTTTGTTGTAGTATTCAAGTGTTTTGTTCGATGGTGTGTGATTGAATATGAGAAATGTTAAGGGCTGGTTTAGTTGTGAATTTTCAGTTTTGGACTATTTAAATTATCTGAAATTTTGGGTTTATTGTTTTCAGTTAAACCATTCCCATATTTTGTTATGATACCCAAGAACTTGTGACAACCCATGGGGATCGGGAATGCTCTTCAGGCCATGCCACAGATCAGTCCGGACACCGGGTTAGATGGTTACCCCGATAGGTTCATGACAACTATATATATTTGTACATCGATGATGAATAGAGACTGAATAACTATTAGCTTCCTCTAACAAATAAATCATAAAATTGGGTATGGATAGAACAAATAAACTTTTCTTGATCCTTATCAATATATTATAATCTAGGTGAAACTCAACTACAATTCTAACCTACTTGTGAAACTCTATCTAATACATATGTTCCTCTTTAATATTTACTTTTACATATGGTTTAACACTCATTTTAAAAATATTTGATTTTTCCTATTTCTTTGGATATCTAGTTCCATATTTTAAAAATTCATAAATATTATATTATTTTCAATTTGATCAATATATAAGTGTGCATGATCCTTTTGACATAATTATTTTGAAACTATGTTCTCTTTCTATGTGTTGTAATTTATTGATCATTTATAACCTTTGATATGATGCACCCATATTATAGGATTCAGATTAAAATAAATATCATTTAATGTATACTTTAAATTCATATGATAAGTATATATATCACACATTTATCAGTAAATATAATTACTCCAGATCAATAATGGAAAATTTACCCTTGAAAACTCTAAATCATTAGTTGAGTAATTTTTCTTATGGACAACCAGTTTTCAAGAGGCAAAACTTGTCAGCATATCAATTTTAAATCACATAATTCTCTTTATGATAAAGATTAAGATCCAAAAATAAACAAAATATTTATCTATCACATCATTAAAAAAATATCATACTGACCACGACATAAAGTATACAAGTGGATAAAGTTTCACCCGCATCATCCATCAATTATGGTTTGAAGCCCTTTTAACTTTCCAGATGGGACAGGTTTTCCTTCCTACTAAAACAATATTTAAATAATTCTTATAAAATCCTTGATATTATGAAGAATATCCTTAAAATAACTTTAATCATCTATGTTCATATAGACCGTAATGGTTATCAATACCATTAACCATGTCAAAAGATCATAATTCCTCAAATAATATATCATGTTGAACCAAAGAGTTACATATACCATATTCCAAAAAAATCATTAATAAGTTTAGAATCCCATAAATTAAAAAATAAAAATTGTATTGATAGACATTGATCATTTTGCAACAATAAACTCATATACCCATGGTGGCATCCATAACCCTTAATTTAATATTATATAAATACATGCATGCTTCCAAAATTAATATAATCTATACTTGATTCATTATTATAATAACCAAAATATCATTTGTAAAAACAAAATCTATAGTATATTTCCTGAAATTAAATAAATGAATACTTCAATCATATTACTTCAATTTTTTGGTATGACATAATTCATTCCTTCATCGAGTGGTTAACCATCACCTATGAGAATTTACTTGTATAATTACCAAGTTTTCCAAATATAATCAAATAAATTCATTGGAAATTAAAAACTATAAGACCATAATTTCCAAAAAAATATCTTCCCATCCCATTTATATTTTCTTATTAACGACTCTTATTATATTCTTAACAAATAGGAATTGATTCCCTTTCCCTTTGAGTTCAATTCCACATGATATTTCCTAAATTTCAATCCTATTCTAATTTGATGCATTTGCAATATAATCAAAGTTCACGTGGTTAATACTATATCATGAGAGATGATTGGGCATAATAATAATATATGTCTCTTGAGTCATCATCAAATTTTTTCACCCATAATCACTTAGTTATCTATCCCATTCAATGTTATCATGATTCTTCCTATTTTCTTATAGAGACTAAGACAAAGAAGCAATGTTTGACAAAAAATAATCATTGAAGAAAACCACCTAACAAGAAAAAACCCATTTATAAAATAATTAAATAAAAAATAATTATTTTCAGTATATGAAATCTTAGGTTTAACCTAGTTAATTTATGGTCATTATTAAAATCCTTCGTGATGGATCACAAAGATTTTGTGAAGATCCAAACCATTTCCTATGGGACTGTCAAGCCATGTTTTCATGAAAGATCATTATTAGGAACTAGGTGATGATCATGTGCAGATTAATATTCTATTTTTGATGTTATTACCCCTACCTAGCACTTTTCTATATCCACATCCACTTGTAGTATCCAAACATGGATATAATTTCTAGGAAAAAAATTTCTCCATTCTTCAAAAAATTGAGATATTTTCCTATACCATAACATATCTTTAGAAATATCCCAGTAGTTATCATTAGTGTTTCTCATATTATATCATATATTCAACCAATCATTTGATATTCTATTAACTATAATGACCCATAAATTTTAAACATTCATATCACATGTTATTATAATAATATTAATTAAAAAATATAATGATCCACAACATAATCATTTAGGTCTAGTGACATTGTAATAATAGATAAATAAAAAACATGATAATAAGTGAACTACCACATCTCTCTCTAAGTACGTCATAACTGGAAACCTTCTTCATCATATCATTTATAATACATTTTTCTATAATTTGTGGAAGGGAAACATAAGAAATGGTAACATCAAATTCTTAGTAAGGTTAAACAACAAATATTTATCTATAACATTAGCATAAAGGTATGAGAACTTGTGAAAAACATTCTAAAACAATATATTTTATATCATATATTATAAAAATGAGTCATGGAATAAACCATTGATTTTTATAAGAAATTAAATAGAAAGGATTCTAAAAACAAAATCCTTGAGAGACTAACATTGGAAAATATTTTCATCATACATATAAGAATAGAACATCACTTTTATAGTAGTTAAGGATCATTTCCAAGGTTATTATATTGGATTGGTTTTACTCAAAATACCATTGTATTAGTCAATGTAATGTCCCAGACCCCATAATCATAGAGTAGGTTCCTTAATTTATCATAATGGCAAAGGAATTAAGTGATTTCATCAAAAAGGACTGAATAGTTTAATGGTATTGGTAAACAAGGTATATAATTGAAATTCAATTTACAATTTAAACATAAAATAAAAATGGTATTTTCATTGAGAACACTATTATTACCATTATTGTAACCCTATATATCATACATAATAAATATGATGAAATCATTGGGAAGGATGAAACATTTGAAAGGGGTGAGCTCAAATGATTAGAAAAGGTTAGATATAGAAGAAGAAATAATGAATCAATGAGAATAATCAATATAGAAGGGTAAATAATAGAAACAATATTCTATTAAATGAATAACCTAAGCATAATTTATCTAGAATAAAAGATTATAAAACAATTCTATGCAAATAAACACATGACCTAGAAAACATAATCTTGTATATTATACTAATCCGTCAATCACATAGAAATCAATAACTAATCTTATAAATAGGGAATTCTTAATATAGGATTTCTAATACACAATATCAAGGAATTAGTAAAAACACCATACATAAGTGTCTAGTTTGTCTCATGAGACATACTGATACATATAGGTCCTACAGTAGGATATCCTCATCACATACTAATTCCAATTCATTCCTCATATGGATAAATTATACAACTAACACAATATGACTTCATAAAATCAATAACTATTCAAATTTGAATTACTATTCATATAGAATAATAATAAATACCTATTAAAACAAATGAATATGATGAATTTTATTATTATAGCTCATCCACGATGAAATATTCAACATATGATGTTGACATAGATGAAAATGCCTTAAATTATATCATTGAAAATTTCATGAGGAAAATAATCTTTAAACATTCCAATGTGTGGAATGCCTCTTTGAAACGAAGGAACCATATCCCCTGTGATGGAATAACATTCAATAAATATTATAATATCATGATAATAAGTATATTCATGATATAACAGGTCAAATAATATGTATATACACTTTATAAAATAAGATATGGGTATAACATCAAAATATTCTTAATGATAGGAGACTGAGATAATGTACCTTACAAGGATAATATCATTAAAAAGTGGATTTATTATGTGTATATATTGTAAATAAACATATATAAAGATGAAATACATTATTATATAATCATAATAAATATTACAGACATCTATAACATGGCATAAACAATGAAATATAAGTTTAACCCAATGATAGAAAATTGCAATACAAAATCCCATACCACTTATAATTAGTCAAATTATATGACCTGTAAAATTAATAATTACAAAATGAAACATTAAATAATATGAATATAATTATATTCATGATATGATATACAAAAGGGTATTAAAAAGACACCACATACAAGAAATAAATGTTGAATAACGCATGTCTTAAGGAAAGAAAAGTGATATGACCAAAATCCTTACCTTGTGCTTTCCTTTAATTAAACATAATTTAACCTCAGGTATAATGGTTTAAATTATGTTATTAATTTATAAAACACTTTATTCATATTTATAATAACATATATTATCTTCTTATAATATCTCATTTCCAATTTTTTAATTCTTATTCATTATTTTCACTATTTCTAGTGTTAATTTCTTCGTTTTCCATGTACGATTTGTCTTATTACTTATTTTTCCTATTAATTAAATATTTATTTCATCATATAAATATTGTCAAATATGACTTTAATTTCATATATATCCATTATATAAGTATATATAATAATTTATAATTTTTTTATATAAGAAATGAAATGCACAGTTCATGGAGATGGTCGGCCATACATACGCATGAAGACTACTTACATTTCAATGTCAAATTTAAATGAATGAAAAATAAATGATAGATATATATTATAATTTCAGTATCATATTTATGTCATATTTATCGCATGTTTTTATTAAAATTATCCATTATATGTTCTACGTATGGAGTGAATGAGTCACTTTTCTTTGAAGAGGCGGTAATCCACACCTCCAAAAATGTTTTTATCATATTTACACAAAATGGAAATCATAAAGTTATATGTTATATAAAAATTATAGAAGTATGAATAAAACATAAATAACATATATATCATTTAAAAATAGAGTTTCTATAAAAATCCAACCTATGAGAGGTGGTAATGGATAAACAAACAACATCATTTCGTGAGGAGGTAGATCATCATACACGAAGAGTATGTTCACTACCCATTTGATGGATGTTTGTGTAGTTGTAACTAAAAAATAGTATTATTTTTTTCTTAATATTACGATTATTAGGATATTATATAATAATTGAATAATAATAATTGATGTGTATTAAGGAAGAAATAAAACAAAAATGTTTGTTGAGGAATTTTACCAATTCTTTGGGTATCTCTTTTTGATTTACACAAAAGGATTTCCTTAGTGGGATTTATTCTTAAATTAATGCCTCTAAGATAAAGTGATGGAATTTTTTAAGAGAAATTGGTATTTTTTTTGTAGATATATAAGGCTCGTTGTGTTGTTATGAAGTGAGAGAGGAGGTTCTCTTTTATAAATGATCTGAAGGGTACTTTTGTAAACTCCCAAAATATTAAATTAAAATAAATTAATTTTCATCTACAAATGTCTCTAATGTGATTTATTTTTAATATAATATTCTTATTGATAGATATAAGTTCAATAACTAAAATTTAAGAAACTTTAAACCACATTTTTAGCTTTTTTTTTGACTGTAACCCTTAGTTAACCCTTTTAAATCATATCGTCATAATTGGGATTTTTACTAAGGGTTAAAATAGTTACTATAAAATGCCAATGAACCATAAATTGACCATTAATGGAATTTTTTTAATTATCTTAATGATTTTTCAGAATTTAATAGTTTTGTGAATTATATATCATTTAGTAGAATATTATTTATTTTAAAATATCCTTAATGTCATTTTTTACACTATTTTTCACATTACCATTAAAAAATATCATAACTACAATTATCTAAAAAAAAGCTTCTAAAATATCCCAAATATTTCAAATTAGTTTATAAAATTATTTTATAAAACTAATTATCACAAAAAATATTTATTTTATAATTTTTAATATCATTTCTTTGATATTTACATTAATTAAATAATTACAACATCATCGTTGCTCAAGAAATTAATTAAATTATTTCTTCAAAAAATTAAAACAATTATCATGATGAATATAAATATATTTAATTCCAATAATTATTTATAGTTCAATTTTTCTCAGGTATAAAAATATATTAAAAATGATTTATTAATTAAAAATATGGCCATGACATCTTTCACTTTTCATTAAAAAAAATATAATAAATGTAATTCCCTCATAAAATTAGCTTCCAATGGTTATAATCATGGACTAAAGATTAATTTTTGTAGAAACCACTCATCAAATGAAATTTGGACAACTTTTATGGTAATTTTATATTAATTATAATATTTTATCCCCATAACTATTCACATTACCTTTAACCTTGTTAGTAAGAAAATTACTATAGATACTATTCACAATTCCAAAAAATAAAAGAAACATATTTTTATAATTTGGAACCACTGATTACAAATATATAATACATTTTTATAAATTAAAAAAATAAATTTTAATAATTATTTTAAAAATAATCTCATTGACGGAATGAGAAATCTTGTTTTTAATGTGAAACGTTCAAGAAATTTAAATGTTTTTATATCCAAATTTATTGTAAAAATTGTTTTCAATTACGTAAATTAGATTTAATTTTTAAAAAAATATAATTAAATGTTATCACCAATTAAAATATTATTGAACACTATAAATTATTTTTATGAAAAATTTGTTTTCAATTAAAATGCAATACATTATTAGTATACATAAAAAATGCATCTTTTCAAAAAAAAATGAAAAAAATATAACCAAAGTAAATTTTTATATTAAATAATAAAATAGATTATTAATTTTTAAATTAAATTATATTAATGTGTCAAAATATTATTTAAAATAGTTTCTCCATTAAAAGACTATAAATCTTATTCTATAAAAATATATGTTTTTATGTGTAATAATTTTCTTCTTCTTATGTTATGGAAATAAAATCCACTAGATAGATATAAAAATTATTTGAATGAGAATATAAAATAAATGTTTCATCAATAAAATTCAATAATAGAAATTAATTTTATTTATTTGCATAAAATGACTTTGTGGGTTTAAAATTAGTTCTTTATAGAAACATTTCTTATATATCTAGTTTTTTCACATAATAATTTATAATTAATTTGTAACCATCAAATTCAAAAATATATTTTAATATGTTAGTTAATAATATTATTTATATTCAATATAATGGGTAAGATTTATATTATTATATTGAATAATAATATTTTGAGAATATATTGTTGTTCGGAAAATATATGACTTAAATGTAATGAAAGACAACTAATTATTTTGTGTATTGTAAGCTATCGAAAATATTAAACTATGAAATATAATTAAAAAAATTCTTGGAGTTTAGTAGTCAATGTTCACTCCCATGACTATCCTAGTGGATCTATTCCCTTACTGAATTGTGTTCTCTCTCTATCCGAGTTATATTTATCTCTTCATATATCAATCATTACCCAATAAATTGGAGGAAGATATTAGTCCCATAAATAATAAAACTAAAATCATCGATATGTGTTCCAATGATAATAAATATCATCATATCAAAAAACATGAAAATTAGAGGGTTTTATAATCATTTCATCCTTGATAACCCCATAGAAAAGAAATTGCTTTTTGAAACATTACATCTTAGCATGACCTTTCGAAAAGAAATTAGTTTCATAATCTTATTGTTTTTATGAGCATAAACCGTAAAAAGAAATAATAATTATGTTATCATGGGATCATATCATTATAAAATATTAACTAACATCAAAGTATTTCATCTTAGATAGAATATTATTTTGAAAAAAAAACATGGAAGAATTTTTGAGGTGAATAAACTTTTCAAATAAAAATTACATTTTTAAATTATTATAAATTACAAAACAATAATGAAAAAAATTACCTTTAATATAAAAATATAAAATTTTCATGGAATAATTAAATCAATGAGAATTAATGATGGAGAAAAATATTTTTCTGGTTTTACTCTTTAAAAGAAAGGTTTCATTCACATTTTTTTATAAAAAGATAAAAGATAATTGCTCCAAAAAAGAATATAAGATTCAATTTAAAAAAACATCAAAAATTAATATATGGTAATATGATTATTTAAAAAATAATTTTATAATTACAAAAAATTATTTAAAACATATCTAGGGAACATTTTCAATTAGGAAAAAGGCTTTTCAACATAAGAGAGAAATAAAGTCTATTTTCATTAAAAATATTATTTTGGTATCATGAGAATATAAATAGAGGAACAGGAATTGAATATATGTGTTCTCAATAAATAGAAATAATATATGAAAATTTATGAATTTATTGATATATAGAACAAAATATTTCACTATCGGATGCATATTCATAAATAATCACGATAAACAATGATATTGTAACATAAAACCGTTACCACATTATGATATTTTGAATCAGATTCCCCATGAATTCAATAAAATAAAATTTATATAAATATTCAATATTAATCATCATTATGATTATAAAATACTTTAATGGGATGTATTTACACCATATAAATGTAACATGGGGTCTATAAGGAATGTGTCCCACAAATACGAATGTGAGATGAAAATACATTACCTCATTGAAAACACTTGGTTCACAAAATCCCATAATAAAAAATATCAAATAAAAGATTAAATATCCTAATAAAAACATTATTAATGAAATAACATGTTTAAGGAACATAATATACACCACAAAAAAGAATTGAATGGTGAATACGAAATATGACCCCACCAAATTAAAGAGATACTAGAAATATCATACCCTGAGTCTCAACTTTCATCATACATTTTTGAACTCCTATATAATAAATATAGGTTTTTAATAAATCTATTTAAAAAATAATTATATATATCATACCATATTTCATTTACTTATTACATTTTATTTTCTGTTTATTAACAATTCCTTATTAATATCACGCTGTGGGTACTAACATCTTTTTTATGTATGTTTTACGTTCGTATTTTCATCCCTTTTAAATGTATCATGGTTTAATCATATCCATAGTATCATCATTATTATATATGTAATATTTATTTATTAAATATGTATTTATTGTAATACATTAGTGTTATATATAGAAAACTAATCACATTGTTCATAGAGACGGTAGGTCATTCGTATGTAGGAATGTTTTTCCACTTTCTCAAAGGATATAATGAATATAAGGTAAATAATATATCACATTTATAGAGTAATTATGATTTCATATATATTCCCTCAATTCATTAAATTTATCCTCATTACTATCCATTTAATGTTTAAGAGAAAAATAAATTGTATCTCTTTGTGAGGTGGTAGTATGTCGTACACATGAGCGACCTTATCGTATTCCAACATAATGATAAGTAAGAAGTTATATGTGATATTATAATTAAAAAAATATAATAATTACATAAATTTTATATATTTTATTAAAAAACTCATCATATCCAACTACGATAGGTTCTGATGAAAAATAATTACATTAGTTAGCGATGTGGCAGTCTGTCATACACATGATCAATGGATTCATTTCTGAGTTGATAGAAGAGATCGATGTAGGATATTCCAAAAATATAATAATATATTACTATATTTTATATAATTATATTCTTATATGAGAATAAATAACTAATATTTTATGTATATGGAATAAAAAATAACATAAAAATGCTTGGTAAACAATAATACCTCATCTTGGGACAAATTATTTTGGTTAGCCCCAAAAGCCTCCTAAGGAGGCTTTGATAATCAAAATAAGTCTGATAGGATGTGGAGATATAATTAAGGAAATTATTTTTTTAGTTCTTGTTTGAACCAAATGTTTATGCAATGGTCAATAGGAGAAGAGAGGGTGGCCTTTATTAAGTAGATTATATTTCACATTAGGAATATTTAGAAAGAATAAGGTGTACCTGCATTTTTAAATATAAAAGGCTCTAAAATGACATAATTTTGAACCATGTTTGATAAAAGGCTTAAATATTTCCATAAAATATTTATTTTAAATATTTTTATGCCATTTTAACCCTTATCTATTTAGGTTACCCCTATAAACCATTTTTAACCATAACCACAGTAAATAATTATTACTTCTTTATTATTCATTTCTAAAAAATGGTACATGAATTATTAATTAATATTAAATTATATTATTACAAAAAAAATCCATTTTCAAAATTCAATTCAGATAAGATTTAATTTTAAATTTAAATTTAAACCAACAGACGTGAATACAAAAATCAGTTTTCAAATGAAAAAATGTGCATAAGTATAAAAGTTTTTAATATTTACAGTCATCATGATTTTGATTCAATGAAAAATATTTATATTATTAATAGAATAATTAAACTAATATTACTTTTAGAAAAATATAAAAAATTTAACATTGTTAATGATTTAGAATAAAATTAAATTTATAATACAAATCATTATTTTCACTATTCAATGATAAATAAATCATTTCCAAAAAAATATCAAAAACTAACCCTAAAAAATATTTCCATTATTGATAATGAAATTATCCTAATTATTTCAAATAAGTTATCTAAATGATTCATAAATTAAATTTAGTTTTTTCCATAAAGAAATTTAAATGTTAATTTCATTATTTTATTAATGAAAAAACATTACCAAAAAATAAATAATTATATATAAATAAATTTTATTAAACTATAACCTTCATAATCATATTTTCAAAATATTTTAATTTCTATTTCACTGTATTGTTTGACAGCTAGATGATAACATTCTTTTTTATATAATGATATAAATAAAATATCACAGTTCACTCAAACATAGTGTTTCAAGTAATACAAGATATTGAAAAAATAAACATTTTATGAAGAAAAAATTAAATATATAATTGATATAATTAATCTTTAAAAACTAACTTAGAAACCACACCTAACCCAAAAAACTAACCTATAGCCTAATCACCCCCACCACACCCTCAAAAACCAAAGACCAAAACCTAACCAAATATCTTAAACCAACCCATGTGCCCCAAGACTAATCTTAAACCGTATCCTAGCATATCCTCCTAAACCACCCTCTCTGATAAAGATAATCTAAATCCCCAAAACCATAACCATAAATATAATTTATGAAAAAGAATCCCTAATTATTTCAAAACACATTTTCCTAAAACAAACCGCTAATCCTACACCACCCCAATCCTATACATGACCCATATACAAAATCCATAACATTGTGCATGTAAACCCTAAACATAACCCCTATCATATCCAACCTCCTTGTATAAACATAACCAAACCCCTATACCAATCCTATATTATCCCATTTCCTAAACCTACCCCCCCACCAAAATCATAAAATATGTTCCTAAACCTAGTACCTAAATCCTAATCCCTAACCCAATTTGAACCCCTAAACCTAACCCCCAAAGCCAAACTACTCACCCCATCCAAATCATATCCCCTAATACCTACCCCTTAAACATATCCCCCTAAATCGAACCTAGTATCATAACCTGACAACAATCATAATAATATTCCCCCCAACACACATAGACACACTAAATAAATCCCCCTAGCATATCATAACTCCCTAAACCAACCACCCATAGCATAAACTGAATCCAAAATAAGAACACTAAATCCAAACTCCCAAAACCAAAACCCCTAGACTAATATAAAAAACTAAACCAATCACTACTATAATCCTAATACCTAATATATGATCTCCATCCCTATAATAACACCCAAAAACTATCCCCCTAGAGTAACTAACATCTAGTAGAAAAAAACCTTCCCTAAATAAGTTATTCAATAAAACTATGTGTTTGGACTTAGGTAATGGTCCCACTCATCAAATATTATTTTGCTCTAGTTGATAACCTATATGGATTTACTTCATTAAGATATAAATAATTCATTTACCCTTGGCCACTCACCCATGGAATGAAAAGTCCTTTTGATGGGATGAGATTCATGAGAATTATATTCCATGAAAAAACCCATTCATGCTCTAATGTGGGACTTGGGAACCTGTGTCATGGTGTGACACAATATTATTACAATGTGACACCCTTCAATCAATTGACAAGGCAGTTAGTTTCATTTCATGGGAATTTTAGGCCTGATATAAATTCATTTGGGACCAGCAATCTCCCCATTCATCAATTTCCCAAGAAACTAAGGTTGTATTTATCTTTGATACTACATGTTAGGACCAAAGAAATAGTTCATATCATCACAATATTTTACACTCTGGGTGATATCCCACCAATAATTTTTTTCCATAGGATTTCCATAATGCTCTATTTCTTTAACACTCACCCGTGTCAATAAAAGTAAATTTTAATGGTAGGGGTTTCATGGGACATATATTCCACACCAAAACCAATCCATGCCACAATATGGTACCTGGAAACATGATTCAATGAATAAAACCCCTATGGTAGCTTTGTTACACCCTGATGTCATATGGTATGGTAGTGTGTCCCAAGTTATAGAAACAGAGGGAATGAGATACAATCAATGGGTCCCACAGAATCCCCTAAAAAATAAAACCTTAACCAAACCCCCTAGTCTAACATAACCCATATCCTAAACCTTCCCCCTCCCCCACCCATGAGCCTATCCAAACCCACTATACTAAACTCATCTGAAACCTAACACCTAAAACTAATCCCAGTAATTGATCCTCTAATATAAACCTTAACTCTAAATCAATCCCTGATGTATGAAATTATTAATCATTGAAACCAAAAGTTTAACACTATAATAACCCCTAATAATAACACCTAAAAACAAACCAGACACCTAACATATACAACCTAACACCTGACCATATATTAACCCCAAAACCTACCCCCTCCCATCTTAGCCTAACCCCAACCTAAACCTAACACTTTAACATAATCCCTAGTAATATCCATAAAACTAACCCCTTAAACCAACTAACCATGAGCCTAAACGTAGTCAATAAATAGAAACCCTAAAAACATAACCCCAAATCCAAATCTATAAGACCTAAACCTAACCATAGATGTATCATAACCCATAAAACTAACCCCCATCCTAACCAAGTCTTTCTCACCCATCTATTTCCCATATCATAAACATAAACACTAAAACTACCCACTCCACAACCCTCAGGCCTAAACCTTACCTGAAAACGTAATCTCAAAAACAAATCCCTAAAGTTAATCCCTAAAACCCAATCTTTACCCTTAAATGTAACCTCCTAGAATAACCACTTTTTCCCTCAATGTAATCCTAACCCCTATCATAGCCTATTACATTGCCTAAAACAATCCCACAAGCCAATAAATATCCTCCTATAATATCCTTGTAAGACACCAATAGTTTAATAAACCTTTCTCCTTAAATAATTGCAATTCCTCAATTGCTTGCATTGCACGCAATCGAGTGTCTAGCCAAACTGCGAGACAATGTTAGTATAAAAATAAATATTATAGAATATCAGTTAAATTGATGCAAATAATTTTGAATAACAAATATAGAAAATAAATAAACGATCCAACTCAATATGAATTTATCTTATAATTATTTTCTAATAACATCTATTATATGGAATATTAAAAATAATAGTTTTTTATAAAAATTGTATATTACATTACTAGTTCAAATTATGTTTTAGATTAGTATTAAATTGTAATTAATAAATTTTGATATTCCAATAATGTTTTTTAAAATTAATTTTATTAATTAATAGTTTATAAAAGAATTTACGCCTTAAAAAGGAATATTTCGAAAAAAATTGTTTTTCATAAAATTTTACTAGTTTATTTTAAATTTAATTCTACATGTCCTATGATATTATTCCAAAAAAAATGGATGTATAGTTTGGATTAATATTTTCCAAATTTATTATATAGGGAAATTTTATTTTATTTTTATATGAATATAAGCATGGTAAATTTTGTTACCCTGATAAAGGGAAAATTGGGTAATCTCGGTTAAAAATAAAATTATAAAGACTATAAAATGACTCCAAAAATTTCTAAAACATTATTAGATGAAAAAAATTATACCCTTATCAAATAAGAATTTAAATGAATTATTATAATATAAAATTGGTGATGAAAATTACTTATATAGTATTTCATTCAATGAAAGTCAAAAAATGTCATTTTATTTGTCTTTATTTACCTTATACGTCAACATGATAAAACAATTAAGTTATGAATGAATAAAAATATTAATTCTAAACATAGGAAAAATGTTTTTATTATATGATAATTATTTTTACCTTTTGGGGTACTAGGGTAATGTTATTATATTTATAATATTATATTAATCAGAATTTAAAAGATGCAACATTCATGTTTTAATTAATATATCATTTTTAATGTATGGTTATATATTAGATAAATTACAATATAAATATTATTATGAAGTATAGAAGACTTATATTTAACTATAGATTTTATTTTTAATTTTTAGTTTAGAAATATGTATAATAATAAAGTACACAAGTTTGATCTTGTAATTATTTTGTTAATAGAAATATAAAATAATTTTTTTTAAAAATAATTAAATTAATAAATTTGGAATAATTAAAATATCCAATGAACATTATTGTTGACCTTGACCCCATAGAAATATAATAAAAAAATCATATATATCATGTTATATAGATATTTTGGAAAACCCATGATTTGAATATTATCTAATTGACACAATTAATATTTTGTCAAACCAATGTTTTATTATATTATTAAAATTTATAGGGATTCTTTCAAAATACCCAATAAAAATAGCATGGTAAAAAAATTCTAAATTGGTCATATATTTTCTTCTTTATATCAAATAATTAAAATTTAAAACCTTTTAATATTGGAATATTTCTTACCATAGTCAAAAATTAAAATATGATAATTAAAGGTTAATTCAAAAGATGAGGATTCAAATTATATCCAAACCATATAAAATTTTATTTTATGATTATATAAAAACATTATCCCTTATAAAATTCATAATTATTAAATATTGGAAGTTATTAATGGTGTTGTAATTCATTAAAAATTAATATTTTTGATGATTCCAAAAGATCCCGCAAACCTCCATTATAAAAGAGAACATCCTCTCTCATTTATAAAAATCACATTGATCCTCCAATAATATATATAACCTTCCCATTTCCATTCTCCAAATTCCAATACACATTATAGAGGTTTTCTTCATCTTACAATGTCATCTTTAGGGTCTTTATGAGGAGATTTATGTGGTGACTATTGAAGAAGTGGTAACTTCCTTACCGACTCTTTTGAAATTATTTCATCTTCTACTTCCTCTTATTATCATGATTACATTATAAGATAATATATAAATTATTAAATATATGTTGAGATTTTATTCATAATTTTTAACAACTATATACCACAATCTTAATGTCCTACAAATAAATGAAATCACCAAGCATGTGTACATATGGCCTACCATCTCTACTCTTTGGTGTAATGTTTTTCTGTTACCACTTTATTTGGATTGTTATAATGATATAATTAGTAGAAATATATAATTATTATAACTTGATATTAATTTTGTAACAACATATATACCACTATATTCCCTAATTTTTACTATTTATGAAATGATACCATCGTTCGGGCATACATATGGACTACCATCTCCACGATGCAATGAGATTCATTTTCCTTATTCACTAATAAATAATGATAATATAAATTAATATTATGAATAAATGTGATATATAATACCTTGATACTATTCTAGAAATTATATAACTATAATTTATAAAGAATATATTAGACTTATATGATAAAACATGTTTAGATAAAATGAAACAATCAACACCCACAAGAAGAGTTATAATGAAATATTATTAAACTTGTGATAATATGATCATATATGATATCATAAAAAATATATTATTATAGAATAAGTCAATGAATTATTTAAATCATCATACATGATTTTAGGATACATATAGGATTTCAGACCTATGGTAAGGTGTAATTTCTCAATCACTGTTTTATTTGACATTGCTTATACGTAAGTATTTTATGGTGTATATTTTTTTATAAACCTCCATGTCTCCTAAAAATGAATTCCAATATATTATTTTTTATTTTTATATAATTTTCTTCTGATAAAATTAACCATTTTTTATTTTTACTAATTGTAATGATAGGATTTTATTTCATTATAAGGTACTTTCTGACATATCCAAAAAATAGGAGAAGAATGTTTTATTTTAGATTATATAGAATGAATGAATTTTTATGTTTTCATAACTACTTTTTCCCTTGAAGCCTCCCTTACAGAATTCCAATTTCATTTTTTTATAATATTTTTTCTATTTAATATTTCACTGATTTTTAATAAGAAGGAATGTTTTCTTGAAGAATTATTTTCAAGTTATTTCTCAACATTATTTTACATCTATGATAACATTTTATAATGATACCTAGGATTTAATGGGAATGTTTTTCAAGGATACTATCCCTATTATTTTTATAATTGTATTTCATGAAACCGATTTCTTTTTCATGGGTTATCTTATGATATTTACGATACCAATTTTATTTCATGGGTCATGATATGATGAATGATTTCAGTTCTTATAAAACATGAATGTATGATGTCATTATATGATGTGTGGGATATATATCTCCATCCAACTCAATGGGTAAAGATTTATATCTCATGATATATAATAATATTGTCTTTGTAGTTGAACATGAGTACTATTATGGCCATGGGAGTGAACCATAACTACTAATATGGAATGGGGAGTGAACCCATAAAACTAAGATGCTCTCGGCTGAAATGCCTTGAATAGAGTGGAAATTATACTATATAATTATGTGGCTTCCACAAATTTCATGTCTTTTTCTTATATTATGGTTTCATGGATTATTTTACATATTTTTATGATTCATTTCTTATGATCTTCCAATATTTATGCAATGGTATATTTTTTGATCTTTTATATATAGGGTATGATACTTTATCATATACTCATGATTATGTTAACAATTTTCCCTTATTTAACCTTACTAAGAATCTAAGCCCATCCATTTTTATGTTTCTTTTCCCCATTATATGAATAAGGGTATTAAGTAAGATGTCTCAAAAGGGTGTCTATAAGGAATAAGAATAATATGACAGAGTAATTTTATGAACTAGTTGTTTATGTTTTCTAATTTCTAAAGACAATAATCCTATATGGTTCAAAAGTGGTTTTATTATGTAGTTTATTTAATATTTTTCAATTTTGATGAAATATATATACATGTAATGTATGCTCTGTTATATTTGGTATCAGAGTAAAGGTATTATTAACCATTGGAAACTAGGATGATAAAAAATTATAAGGATCTCTGAGGATAAATATATGTGTAAGATACAATCCTAGAATTTATTTAACTAATATTAATATCTAAGAATAAAACCTAAATTTTTCTAAATTAATGTTTGATAAGTAGTTTCCCTCGATTATGTGGTTCCCTTATTATGATTATTGTTTCTCACACTACTCTTCTTGGTTTTAGTCAATGGAATTAATTCTAAGGTACCGTATTAATGTTGAATGTGATGAGAAATGTAATGATTTCCCTCCTAAACAACCGAATGTTATGGGAGCTAGATGAAAAATCTTGTTTCCATGCTCTACCAACATACTAAATACATGTAGAATTTCCCAAAAAATAAATGAGGTAACAACGTTATTTTTAGTTCTTCATGAGGTTGCATTCTCCATATTTTAGTGGGTCTTCTCATCCATTAGTGGTTTGAAAATGGATTTGTACCACTGTGAATATTTTTTCATTCTCCAATGATCATATCAAGGTAATCTAATATTGATGGTCTATAGTTTGGAAGGTGAATATGATAAGTGGTGGATATTTATCAAGAATATGATGAAAATTTCTGAAATTGACTCTATGGAATGGGATGAGTTCAAGAACATAATTTTCAATATGTAAATTCCTTATATTTTTATAACAAATATGGAGAAGGATTTTATTGTGCTTAAGCAAAAGGATAATGAATATTTTGGTACCAATAACGAAAAATTCACTAGAATTGCAAGCTATGAATCCAGGATTATTATCCAACATGAGTGTATGATTGATCAATTTTTTAGTGTCTTAAAAGCATGTATCTAAATGGAATTATCCATAAGGGACATTAATAGATATAGGGAAATTGTTTGATGTGATATCAATGTTGTGATGGTTATTGGAGTTACCCATCAGTCTTAAGGGTTTGATATGAAGAGAAAAAATGAATTCAAGGGTAAATCTAAAAATCATAGTGAAAAAAGATGAGATTTCCTTTGTTCTCTATTTATGGGAAGAAGCAAGGAGGAAATTGTCATAAGGGGTCTCTTAAATGATTTAAATGATGGAAAGAAGGTCATCTGAAAATTGACTGTTAAATTGATGGGAAAATATATATGAAATGGTGAAAAGGATACACATACTACCCATCCCACACATCAATGCTACAAGATCATTGAAATGGGGAATTATGCTAACAAAATACCTGATCTAAATGTTATCAATGATAATCGATGTCAACAACCTATTAAGGATAATGAAAAAAGGAAAATACCTTGTGATTACTATTGGAAAAGTGGAGTATGATAATGAAGTGGTAAAGGAATACTTATGATACACTATAAAGTAGAAAACGTTTTATTTAATTCTAGAATAAAAAACTCATTCATTTCTGAAGAATTTTCTTAGTGAATCATTATATTACATTAATAGTTAGATTTCGAGTTAGGTGTGAAAACTCATAATGGAAAAATAGTCATATCACAAGTTTAAAATTCATCTCTGGTTGATGTTTGTGGTAAATTATTTCAGGTTAATCTTTTAATTCTTCCTTTAGTTGAATTTCATGTTATTCTTTGCATGGATTGGAATTCTCTATAGGGATATCGTAACAATATCCAAATAAGAGAAGTTGCATTTTATATAGTAAATGAAAGTAGGATCGTATATCTATGAAAGGATTAATATAAAATTCTGTTGTCAATTCAATCTATATTTTGCGTATTCGTAACTATAATCAAAGGATATCTATCTCATATGGTTAGGAAAGAACTCTCCCATAAGGATACACCTCTAATACATGAATTCAATTTTTTCTTTTAATTAGACTTTCCAAGTCATATAGGGAATCGATAAGTTGTGTTTTAAATATAACTCATACTGAGTTATATGCATATTCCAAAAACTCCTTGTATAATGGTCCCAATTGAGCTATTGTAATTGAAGAAGAATCTCCAACATAATCTTGAAAAGGTATTCATATTCCCCAGTGAGTCACCATGGGGGCACCAATCATGTTTTTTATGAATAATGATGGATCAATGAGGCTCTACATTGATTACCAAGAACATAAAAATAAAACTATCAAGAAAAAATATCACATTGCATTCCTTGAGGATTTATTCGACCAAATACATATATATTAATATTTTTTCAAGATTGATATGTGTTAAGGATATCATCAATTAATGGTCAAGAAGGAAGATATACCAAATATGGTATTTTGTACTAGGTATGGGCACTAGGAATTTATAGTAAACCATTTATGTCTTACTTATTCCCTTATTATCTCCATTCATCAAATGAATAGATAATTTAGAGACTATCTTGATTATTTTGTGGTAGTGCGTAAAGATGAAATTATTATTTATTCAATGTTCATGGAGGATCAAGAAGATCATAGAGTAAATATTTTGAAGACCCTGAGAAATGGGAAGAATTATGTAAAATTTACCAACTATGAATTTTGGCTTCAAATAGTTTTATTTTTTGGCCACATAATCTCAATAGAGGGGATATATATGGATCCAGAAAAAATGGATGTTTTTGAACATTGTATTAGACCCTAAAAAACAACACAGATCAAATGTTTTCTTGGTTTGGATAGATATTTTTTATTCTTTGTGAAAGACGTTTCATGATAATCTAATCCCCACAAAAAATATGACTCCTAAAGAGGTTATGTTCATGAGGATGGGGAATGTAAATATAATTTTTGACATCTAAAAGGAAGGTCAGTCAGTGCACCTATGCTCACACTATCCTATAGTGTAGAGAGGATTGTGATCTATAGAGATGCTTCTTTGAAGGATTTGGGTTTTTTTTCTCTTGAAAACTGATATGGTGATAGTTTATGCCTTATAAGAAATGAACATCCCCTTAGAAAGTTTATCCAAATAATTATTTGGAGTTAGTTTTAATAATAATTACATTTAATATATGAAGGGATAAAATTTATGGAGAACGGTGTGCCATATTTACTGATCAAAATAGTTTAAAGTATATCTTTACTCAAAAGGAGAGAAATATTCATCAAATGAAATTGTTGTATTTGATTAAAGATTATTTTTTCTTAATATATTACCACTAATGGAAACATAACAAGGTGGTAGATACTTTGACTCCAAGGGACCCTGGTAGATTATCTATGATGAGGATAAAAAATGATCTAATATTTATGAGTTTGGAAAAGATGTATCATGAAATTTTAAAGGATTTAGAGATATATTATCCTTTTCTAATGATTGTTCAACCATCTGTACAAGTGAATATTAGGGAGGTGTAAAAGGAAGATGTAGAACTACAGATGATGGTAATAAATGTTCCTGAGTTCATTTTCTATTTTAATGGAATAATAAGATTCATCAATCTTGTTTGTACTCCTCCCATACTTGAATTAATGAATTATTTGTACGATGATGATCATATGTAACACCCCAAGCTTCCACAATATTCTTCTCTTTGAATAATGCAATATCTTGTGTTGTACGTAACATCGAGTTCTAGCACAAAACGAACAATCAAACAAGCCGTTATGAATAGTAATACCCACTTTTTGAAATTTTATAAGTTTTATTTTTCAAAATTGACTTCATTTTAGGATTCATAATATAAAAATATTCTTAGGGTGAATTTTTGGTATTTTTATGAAAACATTCCATTTTTTATGAATAGTGAAAAATACTATGTTATTGTTTAAAACCGAGTTTTATATAAATAATAATTATTTTTATTAAAAATAATTTTAAATTAAAAATAGATACATTATACATATATTAGTTAAATGTAAATCATTAGTGTAATTTTATAATAAGATTTGATGTATAAAATTTTATTGAACTTTTTAATGTCTTTTACCCACCTTATAGGGATGTTTGCAATTTGTCATAAAATGTAATTTTACAAAATTTTTGAATTGAATTTAATAAATCTTAGAGACACGGTTGACAACACTAAGTAAAATTTGGTTCAATAATATGAAATAATTATTGGTGAATAGTTACTTTTGAATTTTATTTACCACGGTTAAAAGTAAATTGGGTAATTAAAGGTAAAAATGATATTATAATTACCCTAACACATATACTAATTCTATTGGATAACTATTTTTTACCAAAATTAACCTTAGGAATAAAATATTATTCTATTTGATCCACTTGGATTAGATTAGTACATGTATTATTATTTTATTTAAAGAAGATTTAAAAGATTAAAATTCAATGTTTAATAAATATAACATTTTTAATATTGGGCTATACATAAGATAAATTTTAATATTAATATTATTGGGAAAGATAAAAGGGTTTCCCACATCAGGGGATTTTATTTATAATTTTTGGACATTATACAACTAAATTTAGTTATGATACAATGATGATGCAGTAATAACCTTATAAATGAAATATTAAAATAATTGATATTATAAAATTTAAAATAAAATTAAATTGAGACTTTTGATGCATTACACTAATTTTATTGAATAATATGACATTTTAGGTTAGAAGAAATAAATTTTTTCTGAAATGATAAATTTTTTTTGACTTTCACAAAAACCAAATACTAAATAGTATCAAAATTTACATAAATTTGTTTTTAAAACAAATAAAATTTTATTAAATGAAACAACATTTCTAAAAATATAAGGTTATTCCAAAGGACTTTGATAAGGTTATATATTTCAATAATGAATCACTTGGGTTTCTCATGGCTTTTTATAGTATGTTTATTAACCATTTATTATAATAATAAAGGAAGACATGGTAAACGTTAAACTATTTTAGTAAGATTTCAATATAAAAGATAAAGTTAATGTGGTGACATAAACTTGTCTAAAACCTATTGTTCAAGAGTATTTCGACCCATACCCACCTTATATTCTAAATAGATCATTTTTGAGCAATTAAAAACAGGAAATTATTTTATGATAAAATAATATTTCAAGCATTCCTTAAAGTGACCCTCACCACTCTTATAAAAGGGTACTTCCCCTTCTATTAATTTCACACATCCAAAGACATTTGGCTCAGCCAAAACCTACTAAAATATGCTCCCAAATACCATAACATTAACCTATAAGTCTTAATTTTTTCATAAAGCCAACCTAAGGAGCTCTTTTGATCAAATCAAAAGGAAGCACCCGAAGAGGAGGTAATAATTTCATCACCTCTTTCAAAGTTCTTTTCATCGTCCACTTCCTCTTTCTTTGATGTTCCCATACCAAAATAATAACTCTATTAACTTATATATACTGTGATTTTATTATATATATGGTAAAACCATATTAATTATTCTATCCATCCTATGAATGACGATGTCACCATACGTGTGTATGTACGGCTTACCGTCTCCACATCATGGTGTAGTTTGTTATTCAACACATCATTATTGGGATGGGTATAATAAGCAGTATAATTGATGTAAATAATAAATATAAAATGTTAATTATTCTTTATATATGATATACCATCCAATTACATATTATTTAACAATCAATAGATTGATATTGTCACTTGTGTGTATGTACTGATTACCGTCTCCACAAACGCGATGAGATTCATTCCCCATCATAACCATTCAAGAATAATTATCATTTTATGATTAAAAATAATTCATAAGAACTTAATATCATTCTGGATATTATTAAAATATATCATATCCATAACAAACATGACTTATGTAACAAAACAGATAATGAAAAACCAATCAGTTAACACCCAAAACAATGATACTACTGAAATATTATTAACAAATAAATATTAAAAGATCTTATATGATATAATATTTATGTATGTGGTTATTGTATAATTTAATAACAATGATTTAACTATTGTACAAAAGATTAATGTACCCTCGAATAAGGAATAGTACGAGGTAAGAGTTAATTTTACAATCTCTTTATTTATCTGAGGATGTTTATTCGTAAGTATCTACTAGTACTTTTATATCATCCACATCCTATGTGTTTCTTAAAAATATATTTCAAAACTATTGTAATATTTAAAATACTATGGGTTAAATTAATTTATTCCCTTGTTATAATTTTTATAAAATGGTTTGAAGGGAATCTTTCTGTCACCTTCCAAACAATGTACTTTATGACATTTTCGACAAATTAAGGTAAGAATGTTTTTTTACCTATACAGTGGGTTCAATAATTTTACACCATTATAACACCTATAAAACTTCCCTTACAATCTTATGACAATATTTTAAAAATAAATGTTTTATTTTATAATTACGTGAATTTTAAATGATTTTAAAATAGAAAGATATATTTCGCTCAAATAGTTTTTATTTCATCTTTTTCAACATCTTTTGATGGATTTTAAACTCGTTTGAAGTTAATTTATTAAGATAAAATCTTCCATATTGTATTTAAGGTTTTATGATATGTTTGACTATGGTTGTATTATTTTTTATACCATACATGGTTTATGGTTAAACTATTAACATTTTGTATGCTAGTTTTGATAAGAATGTTTAGGTTATAATTTAACCTTTTAATATGAGGTATGTATTGGACATAGTAATTGATAGGTGGAGCCTGCTATATCTCCTTGATGCATATGTAATTCTCATGAGACAAACTATTGGCTTGGAACAAGCCCTTGACAAAATAATATTTGTAGTCTTGGCATGAGGCCTTGACTATGTGGTTATGATGTCCGGCATTATGCATTCCACCATTATGAAATTGGATATTGATATTACATTTGATTATTAGACCAGTAGAATATCTCTATGAAAAATTAAATTGAATTATTTCAATTTTCATTTCCATATTCTTCTGAATTTTACATTTAAAAGGATTGTGTTTTAGTTTTATAAATTGACTTAAATTTTAATGCTTATTTTTAAAAGTTTTCACTTTATTGTTATCCATACTGAGAATTTGTTCTCACCCCTTTATATGTTTTATTTTTCCCTAGATGAAAAAAATATATTATTATTGACTTTAAGGAATAGGATAAGGGATATGATTTTGTTCAATGGGGAAACAATGTTGTTATTTTTTCATTTCATAATGTAATGTAAAACTTATGTATGTATCTATTACTTACAAGGCTACTAAACAAATCGGTCTTTAGAGACTTGATCTCTTATGATCATGAAAATGTTATGTAATAATTAACTAGTTTTGGGTAACTATGGTTTGTGGGTTACAATTGGTATCAGATGAAGTTTAGTACAATCCTTGGAAACTAGATTTAGATAAACTCTGATTAGAGAACATTATACTAAGATAGACATTGATGATTAGTATAGAATAACATCTTGAATTTTGGTAGTGTAGAGATTTTGTGAATATTACAATAAATACATCCCTTTATGCATATGAGAAAGTAGAGGTGGCTCTGTAAAAGATGTACCTAGGAGTCAAAACTCAGAAAATCAGTTTTGGGCTTGACCCGGTGTGTCCTGGTCCACGGCAATGACCCTTGTAGCTTTCTTGGTTATGAAACTCCCCAAGGATATGCTTAGAATAATTCACATTTTCTTTGCAAACCATTAGGAAGGATTTATGAGGAAATACTTCCTCAAAGAAAACATTTTTTTATGATTGTGGATTATGTGCATAAATTGTTCAGTTTATGTTAGGTATTTTACTAGTTTGGAATTATTTATTATAATTCATAAAATAATCTAGTGTGTTATATTGTTTATAAATGGTTCCTAGTGGAAGAAATGGAAACTGTATCAATGCATGTTATCCATGTAGGTATTTCCTCCTACTCAAGATAATTATAGTGGAGTTGGTGATGAATCTGGTGCTGAACAGCTTATAACCATACCGGGACAAGTCACTCAGGTTATGAATAATAACCTTACCCAAATAATGCACCCTGATCTACAACTTGGAGGATCAATATTTTGTACTAGGTATGGGAATTAAGAGTTTACAGTAATTCCTTTTTGACTAACTAATGCACACTTTGTTTTCTTGGATCTAATCAATATAGTTTTCAACAAATATCATGATGAATTTGTAGTGGTATTTATTGATGATATCAATGTATACTCAAAAAGTTATGAAGATCATGAAAATCACTTGCACACTATTCTAAAGTCTCTTGGATGTAATGCGCTATATGGCATGTTTAGCAAGTGTGAATTCTTGGTTCAAGAGATTTATTTTCTTGGCCACATTGTCTATAAGGATGGAATCTCTCTTGATCTTTCAATGATAAACATAATCCAAGAATGGCCAACACTGAAAAGTATAGGTGAGGTATGTTGTTTTATTGGTTTAGTAGGTTATTATCAGTGTTTTGTCTGGAATATTTCCTGATTGGCTAACCCATTAACCATGCTCACACATAAAGGTGTTAATTTTTTTTTTAAAATAATATTTTGAAGAATGTTTTGAAGAATTGAAGTGAATATTATTTAATACTCTTATCTTGACTCTACAATCAGTGAATGATGGGTTTGTTATTTATTGTGATGATTAAAATAAAGGATTGGGTTGTTTCCCTGGGGAGAATGATAGGGTTATTGCCTATCCATCATGGCAGCTAAAAATTCATAAACAAAACTATCCAACTCATGATCTTGAGTTAGTAGCTGTAATCTTTTCTCTGAAGATATGGAGAAACTATCTCTTTGGTGAAAAGTGTAAGATTTATACTAATCACAAGAGTTTGAAGTATATTTTCTCACAAAAAGAACTCAACATGAGGCAAATGAGATGGCTTGAACTACTCAAGGATTATGACGTCACTATACACTACCACACGGGGAAGGAAAATCAGGTGGAAGATGATTTGAGCAGAAAGGATCATGGAGTTATGAATAAGATGAAAGTTGAAATGGATCCTATGTTCATGGATCTAGTAAAGATAGTTATGGGAATAATAATGGAAGGACAAACATCAATTCCATTTCAAATGGTTGCCAAACCATCTTTAATAAAAAGGATAAAATGTTCTCAGACTGGTGAGGAGGAGTTTGAAAAGAGAATTAAAGCTGTGATTTATGGGAGATTGAGATACATTGTATATGAAGATGGAATTTTGTAATTTGGGTAGAGATTTTGTGTTCTTTACATTCCTGCTCAACAAAGGGAATTGGTGGATGATGCCCACAGCTCCAATTTCTCCATACACCCTTGTAGCACTAAGATGTATATATATTTGAAAGAACATTTTTTGTGGGACAACATGAAGAGGGAGATTGTTGATTATGTGTCAAGATTAATGGTTTTTCAATAGTTTAAGGCTAGAAAAAAACATCCTAGAGGAGTCATGAAACTTTTTCCCATACTAGAGTGGAAAGAGAATGATATTACGATGGAATTTTTCATGAGGTTACCAAAGACTCCTAGAAGGAATGATGCAATATTTGTTATTTTTGATCATCTTAACAAGTCAACATATATTCTTTCTTTAAGATAATATTTACCACATTAATGTTTTGAATGACTATATATTAATTAAGTTGTAAGACATAATGGTGTACCACTAGCTATTTTTCCGGATCGTGAACCACGTTTTTCATCATGATTTTGTAAAAGTCTTAAGAAAGCTTTGAATACTGAACTTCATTTGAGAACTGCCTACCACCCTCAAACTGATGGAAAATCAGAATGGACTATCCAATCCTTAGAAGACATGTTGAGATCTTTCTCACTTGACATTCAAGGTATCTGGGATCAGTATTTACCTATGGTAGAATTTTCCTATAACAATAGCTTCAATTCAAGTATTCAGATGGCACCATATAAAGCATTATATAGAAAGATATGTTGCACGCCAACTTTTTGGAATGATGTTTCAGAATTAAAACTTGTAAGCCCGGAACATGTTTAGGAAATATGGAAAAGGAGAATATTATCCAAACCCATATCAAAGCATCTGAAAGTAGGAAAAATAGATATGTCGATAACCAAAGGAAGGAGTTGGAGTTTTAAGTAGGTGATCATGTTTTCTTAATGGTATCCCCCTATAAGGGTGATATATAATTCAGTAATAAGGGTAAATTAAGTCCTAGGTACATCAGAAATTTCGATATTCTAGAACGAATTGGATTTATATCCCACCGTTTTTCAATGCCGCCAAGCCTCTCCAAAGTTCAGGATGTGTTCTACATATCATTGTTCAAAAAATACATTTCAGACCCAACACATGTACTAACCTATGATGAAATAGGACTGGGACCTGATCTATCTTATTGTGAAGAGCATATCAATATTTCGATACTAGAGAACAAGTGTTGAGAAACTGGACAACTGGTCTGGTAAAATTTCATTAGATAAACAATAAAATAGAAGACGCAACATGGGAAGCTGAAGAACTTATGATGAAGAACCACCTAAATATTTTTATGTTGTAATATTATATAAATTTTTAGGACAAAATTATTTTAGTGGAGGTATAATGTAACACCCCATACTTCCATAGTGCACTTCTCTCTGAAAAATATAGTAGATTGTGTTGTTTGTAACATCGATTTCTAGAACACCATGACCAATCAAACTAGCTGTTATGAATATTAATACCCACTTTTTAAAATTTTATAAATTTTAATTTCCAAAATATACATCCTTTTTGGATTTGGAATATCAAAATTAGTTTTGGGTGAATTTTTGGTATTTTTATGAAAACATACAATTTTTTTATTAATAATGAAAAACACTACTTTTTTGTTTAAATTCGAATTTTATTTAAATAATTATTATCTTTATTTAAATTAATTTTAATGTAATAATAGATACATAATACATATATTAGTGCAATTTAATTCATTGGAGCCATGTTATAATAAGAATATATGTATAAAATTTTATTTAACTTTTTAATGTCTTTAACCTACCTTCTTGGCACGTTTGCAAATATGCATAAAATGTAATTCTACCTCTTCTATGAATTAAATTTCAAAAATCCAAGAAACATAGTTGATATCATTATGTAATATGTGGTTCAATAAGAAGAAAATAATTTTTTGAGAATAGTAATTTTTGAATTTTATTTACCACGGTTAAAAGTAAATATGGTAATTAAAGTTAAAATTGATATTTTAATTACCCTAAAATATATCCAAATTATATTGGATAAGTTTTTTTCGAAAAAAATAAATCTTATGAATAAAATATGATCCTATTTTATCCACATGGATTAGATTAGTACATTTATTATTATTTTATTTAAAGAAGAGTTAAAAGTGTAAAATTCACTTTTTAATAACTAACCCATTATTAATATATGGTAATGCATAAGATAAATTTGAATATAAATATTCATTAGAAATATAAAAATATTTAATACATCATGGTATTTTATTTATAATTTTTAGACATTATATAATTAAATTTATTTATGATACAATGATGATGTAGTAATTACCTTATTAATGATAGATTAAAATAATTAATATTATAAAAATAGAAATAAAGTAAATTGATAATTTTTATGTCTTTAACTAATATTATAGGTTAATATAAAAGGTTAGGGTTTATTAAATAAATTTTTTTCTAAGTGATAAAGTTTTTATGACTTTCCAAAAAACCTGAATACTAAAAAGTGTCAAAATTGACATAAATGTGTTTTTAAAACAAATACAATTTTATTAAATGATTTAATATTCATAAAAATCTAAGGTATGGAAAAAAGACTTATATATGGTTATATATGTCAATGATTAACCACTTGGGGTTTTCTTGGCTTTTTATTGTATGTTTATTAACCATTTAATATAATAATAAAAGAAGACATGGTAAAATTTAAACTATTTAACTAAGAGTTAAATCTAAAAAATAAGGTTGATATGGTGAACTAAATATTTCAAAAACCTATTGAGTGAGACTATTTAGACTCATACCCACCTTATACTTGAAATAAATCCTTTTTTAACCATTAGAAACTGAAAATGATTTTATAATGTAATAATATTTCATGCTTCTCCTAAAGTGACCCTCACCTCTCTTATAAAATAGTACTTCCCCTTCTCTTAATTTCACACCTCCAAAGCCATTTGTATCAGCTAAACACTGATCCAATATCCTCCAAACTACCCTCACTTAAAACTATTGGCCTTAAATTGATCATAAATCCAATCTATGAATCACTTTTGATCAAATCAAAAGGAAGAACCCGAAGAAGAGGTAATAATTTCATCACCTCTTTCAAAGTTCTTTTCTTTTTCCACTTCCTCTTTATTTGTTGTTCCCATACCAAAATAATAACTCCATTATATTCTACATAACGTTATGTAATTATAAATATGGTACAAAGATATTCATTATTCCATCCATCCTATGAATGACAAAGTCACCGTACATGTGTATGTACGGTTTACCGTCTCCACGTCTTGGTGTAGTTTGTTATTCGATGCTTCATTATTTGGATGGGTATAATAAAGATTATAATTTATTTAAATAATAAATAAAACATGTTAATTATTATGTATATATGATATACCATCCAATTATATATGATTTCAGCATCAATATAAGGATATTGTCTCTTTTTTGTATTTACGGATTACCGTCTCCACGAACGCGATGAGATTCATTCCCCATCATAACCATTCAAGAATAATTTACATTTTATAGTTTAAAATAATGTTCAAGAACTTAATATAATTATTCATTTGAATAAAATACATCCTATCCGTAAAAAACATGACTTATGTAATAAAACATATAAAGGGAAACAAATCAGTTAACACAAAAAACAATGATACTACTCAAATATTATTAACAAAGAAATATAGGAAGATCTTATATGATATCATATTTATGTATGTGTTTATTGTATAATCTAATAAAAAATATTTAACTATTATAAATGTGGTTAACATACCCTCGAAAAAGGAAATTTACATGGTAAGGGTTAATTTTACAATCTCTTTATTTATCCGAGGTTGATTACACATAAGTATCTATTGGGAATTCATTATCATCCACAACTGTGTTTCTTAAAAATATATTTCAAAACATTCTTACTATTTAATATACTATGGTTTAAATTCATTTATACCCCTGATTGACTTTTTAAAAAATTATTTGAAAGGAATCTTTCTGTCTCCTTCCAAATAAGGTACTTTATGAGCTTTTCAACAAATTAAGGTAAGAATGTTTTATTAATATATATGGAGGGTGTGGCTATTTTCCACCATTATAAAACATTCTAAGATTCCCTTACATTATTTTAATAATATTTTAAAAATAAATGTTTTCTTTTATAATTACATGACTTTTAAATGATTTCAGAACAGAAATAGATATTTCTCTAAAATAATTTTTATTTCATCTATGTCAACATCCAATGAATGTTTTTATAATTGTCTGAATTTTATTTATTTTGAAACAATATTCCATATTGTATTTTAGGTTTTGTGATATATTTTACTGTGGGTGTAATAATTTTTATACCATTTATGGTTTATGGATAAGGTATCAACATTTCGTAAGCTAGTTTTAATATGAATGTTTATGTTATGTTTCAACATTTTCTTATGAGGAATGAATTAAACTTTGTAAGTGACGAGTGGATCACGTTATAGCTACTTGATGCATCGGTAGGTCTCACGAGACAAACTAGTGTCTTTTAACAAGTCCTTTACAAAATCTTATTTTTAGTCTGGGAATGAGGCCTTGAATATTTGGTTGTGTTTTCCAGGATTATGCATTCAATCATTATAAAATTGGATATTTATATTACATGTGATTATTCAACTAGTAGAATATCCATGTAAAAAAGTAAATGGAATTATTTGATTTATCTTTTCTATATTATGATAAATTTTATGTTTAAAAGGCTTGTGTTTTAGTATTATACATTACCTTAAATGTTTATTCTTATTTATGAATGTTTCCTCTATATTGTTATCCTTATTGAAAATCTGAGCTCACCCCATTATTTTTTTTTCCTAGGATGAAAAGAAGTATATTGTGATTGACCTTCAGGAATAAGCTAAGGGATATGAGTGTGTTCAAAGGGAACACAATTTTTTTTCATTTCATAATGTAATTTAAATCTTATGTATGAATCTAGTACTTCTAAAACTAATAAACCAATAGGTCTTTCGAGACTTGATCACTTGTGATCAAGCTAATGTTATGTAATTATACATGACTCTGGGTAACTAGGGTGGGTTTGTTATATCAGAGCTCATCATTCACTATACATATAGGAATCACAATGATGTATATGGAACTGAAAGAGTATCTTTGGTGGGATTTCATGAAAATATATATTTTATAATATGTTTCTCAGTGCATCATTTTCCATCATGTTGAAGATAACAGACTAAATTCTAAGGGGATTTTATAACAATTACCCATACCAAAATGGAAATGGGAAAAAATATCTATGGAATTTGTTTTTCTTAATTCTGAAAACATCCAATGTCTATAATTCTATATTGGTGATAGTTAATCCCCTTATGACATAAGAACACTTCATTGACCGTAGTGTATATTTCTTTCTTGAGGATATTTCCATAATATATATTGTGGATGTGGTGAGATTTCAGGGAGTACCACTTTCCATTACATCAGATCAAGATTCGAGGTTAACATCAATGTTCTGGAGGAGTCATCATAAGGTTCTAGATATAGAGTTATGTTTCATAACATCCTATAATCCTCATAGAGATTTTCAATTTGAAAGGACAATAAAAAGACTAGAAGATATGTTAATATCTTGCTCTCTAGATTTTAAAGTAAGTTGGTATCAACATCTACCCTGGGTTGAATTTTCATATAACAATATCTTTCACCCCAACATTAATATGGCTCCTTATAAATCCCTTTATGAAAAGAAGTATAGAATTACAATGTGTTGGAATGAAGTTGAGAAAAGAAATCTACTAGGACCTGATCTTGTTGAATAAATAGATGATATTTTAGATCTATTCAACAACATATAAGAGTAGTTCAAATTAGAAAGGAGATATATGTTGTTAATCGACGACAAGACCAAGAGTTTGATGATGGTGATAATATTTTTCTATGAATATATCCCTAGAAGAGAGTCATGGGATTCAGAAATAAGGGAAATGTAATCCCAAGATATATCAGTCCTTTTGAAATTCTAAATCATGTTTTGAAGGTTTCTTATCAATTGATGCTTCCACCAAATCTCTCACAATATGATGATGTATTCCATGTATCTAACTTGAGAAAGGAAATATTTGATCCTTCACATGTGCTAAAATCATATGTCATATAAGTGGAGAAAGATCATTCTTACAAAGAACAACTAATAAAGATTCAATACCATAGTGAGAATGATATATGCAATAAGACAATTCGCATAGTTAAAGTTAAATGGTAGAACCCCTATTTCCAGAAGCTATGTTCGAACCTGGGGATGTAATGAGGAAGATTTATCCTCATATTTTTTGTATTCATGTGAATAATTTAGATAGGTAAATTCATTTTAAAAGGGATGAATGTTACACCTTGATATTTTAATAAACATTCTCTTTAAATAATTGTAATTCTTCAATAGATTTTGTTGCATGGAATCGAGAGTTTAAACAAACCATGATACACCATTAGTATAAAAAATAATATTCTATCCTAGACATTAACTTGAAATTAAGAACAATGAATAACTTAAATATGAAATAAATATAAATATCCAACTTAAAAAAAATTATCATAAAATTATTTTCTAAAAACATTTAGTTTATGAAATAGTGAAAATACTAGTTTTTATTGAAAATTGAATTTTCTATTATAAGGTCAAATTATAATATTTATTGGTTTCAAATTTTAATGAGTACATTTTTAAATTCCAAATTTGGATTTTTAAATTCATTTTATACATGAATTTTCTATTAAAACATTTTATGTTTTAAAAGAGAATTTTCTGATAAAAGAATATTTTAATAACATTGTACCCTTTTTATTTTAAATTTAATTCGAAAAGTTATGTGTTTTGAATTATTGAAAATAGATTTAAAATTTCAATTCATAATGTATAAATTTAGTATGTAAGAACCTTTTATTTTTTTCCAATATGAATCTTAACAATGGTAAATTTGGTTACCACCATAAGAAGTAAATTGGGTAATCTAGGTTAAAAATAAAATTATAAATACTATTAAATGACTCATAAAATTTTGATGAATAAAATTAAACCCTTAACAATTAACGATATAAATTAATTAATTTAATGGATATTTTTCCATGAAAATTACATATACAATATTTAATTAAAACAAATATACAACTTGTCATTTTCATTGTCTTTACCTTCCATATGTTTCCACATGGGGGAATACTAAGTTATGAATGAATATAAACATAAATTATAACATTAAGAAACATATTTTCATGGTATGAATTTTATTTTGACTTTTTGGCCCACTAGGTTAATATTATGATATTTATTAAGATTATTTTATTAGGACTTTAATGATGTAGCATTTCTGTTTTAATAAATATATAATTTTCAAAATAGGGTTATGTATTAGATAAATAAAAATACAAATATAATTCATAAATATAGAAGATTAATCTTCACCAATGTATTTTATATTTATTTTTTAGTGATGAAATATGTATATTAATTTTGTACACAATTTAGATATTTTAATTATTTTTTTGTAATAGAAATTTAAGTTAAAAGTTAATAAAAATATAATCAAAAATATAAAACGGAATAATTAAAATATAAAATTAATTTTATAGATAATATTTACCCCTTAATGATATAATAAAATATTTTCTATAACACATATTTTTGGCTTGATATTTTTAAAAATCAATGATATGAATATAATCAACTTGATACTATTAATATTTTATCAAAATAATGTTTTATTCAATTTATTAGAAATAATAATTAATATTTAAAATTTCAAATTAATAATAATATGTTCAAAATTATTCTATTTTCTTCCATTATGGTCTAATTTACATAAAATAAGTAAATCACAGAACCATTTAAAATTTGAGAATTTGTTACCATAGTAAAAATTTAAATAGGATAATTAAAGGTTCATTAAAAAGATAAGGCTTTAAATTACATCCAAACATGTGAAAAAAAATTATTTTATGATATAAAAACCTTATATCATCTCATATTCAAAATTATTATATTTTATATGGTTTTGGTTGGTTGGTTGTTTTATTATAAATTAATATTTTTGGAGAATCCAAAAGTGCCCCTCACATCCATTATAAAAGGGAACCTATTCTCTCATTTTTAAACATCAAAATGATCCCAAAATATCATCTATAACATACCCATTTCCCTTATAAACATCACTATACACATTCTAGAGTTGATTTTATTCTCAAAATACCAACTTTAGTGTGCTTCATAGATGATCTACAATGTAATCGTCAAAGAAGAGGAAACTTCCTTACCGATTATTTCAAAATAATTACCTATTATACTTACTCTAATCATATTGATTACATTATAATATAATAAATATAGTATTGACTATATTATTGTGTAGTTATTTTGAATTTTTAATTTCTATATACCACTGTCTATCCATCCTTTGAAAAAATGATATCACAATGCATGTGTAAATACGACCAACCGTCTCCACGCCATGGTGTAATATTTTTTTGTTACCACATTATTTGGATGGGTATAATGATGGAAGTAATATAAATATATAATTATTATAACATTATATTAATTTATTAACAACTAATATACCACTCTCTTCCACAATAGTTACTATTAATGAAATGGTATCATCATTCGTTCGAATGTACGGGCCGTCATCTCCACAATGCGATGAGAATCATTTTCCTTATTCAGAATTCAAGAATGATTATATAAATTAATAAAATGAATAATATTATATATAATACCTTAATAAAATTATTTAAATGAGATAACTATAATCTATGAAGACTATATAGGACTTATACAACAAAACATGATTTGAAAAAATGGACAAATTAACACCTGAAAGAAGTGTAACAATGAAATATTATTAAAATGGTAATAATGTGATCATATATGATATCATAAAAATGAATATGATTCTGGAATAAGTTGATGACATTATTTAAATCATTATACATTACACTTGGATACATACAAAGGATATCAGACATTAGGTATGGGATAATTTTGAAATCTCATTTTTATATTAGATTGTTTATACGTATGTATTTTTCAGGGAATATTCATAATCCACATAGATGATTCCTAAAACTAAATTCAAAAATATTATTTCTATTCTTCTAAAAAATTAAACGTTAACTTTACCCATTTTTTTATTTTTACTAAATGGTATGAGAAAAATATTTTTCTTGTTTTCCTTATGTGGTACATTTTGACTTATCTGAAAAAAGTACAAGAATAATGTGTTCTTATATCTTATATTGAATGAATTTAATTTAACCACATAAATTATAATCTCCTAACATCGTATTGACAATATAAGGATGAACTTCGCGAGCAAGTGACACCAGTTTGATACGTGTGGCAATTGCAACCATAGAAGATGTGTTTGAAGGGTCATTGGATGATGAAATTATCTCGGATTGCACTACTTCTATTGATATCTGTTTCAATAGTCATACCAAAAATAAGGAATAAGTTTATCAATTAATGAAATATCCTAGGCATGATTTCCTCTATCAGATATGGATAGATAACACAATTATCCATTTATTCATGATTTGTCCATTTTGATCATGTGGACTTGTCAATGCGAGGAGGGAAATATCTCATCATATCCCTGATTGTATAAGATTATATATAAAATGTATGTTAGTGTTATGATCTTCCTTTGATATTCCAACAAAATTTTCTAACACATTTATAACTGATCGGGCTATTTTTTGAGAGTTTCATATCGGGTTCACCATTTTTTGTGTATAATGGGAAAATAACTCAGCATTATAGATTAAAAAGAAACCATTTTGTTATTTTATAGTTTAACATTGGGTTCACCATTTTTGTTTCAATGGGAAAGAGATGACCTAGAACCCTCATTGACATGGCTTCGGTCTGGTCTGACAGATAATTGTGAGGGGATCATTTCTCACACAATCATTAACATCGTTTCACCTTTGTCATATTTAATGGAATCTCTCAATGTTTCCCCTTCCATAAATGGGTATAAACCTACATTCCAAATATAGGTGGTAAATTTGTGTTTCAGACCCGGTGACACACAGGGACTCACATTGGTCGAGATAAGGGGAGGTCGAGGACATCTCTCTCTTTTGGGGGTAATAATTTCCTACTTCAGGATACTCTTATATATTTAATATATGTCCAAGAATAACCTATTATTTCCAATATGGGATTTGTTAAGCTAAGAAAATTATCATTGTTTCACCAATTTTATATCCTAAAAATAGGGATATCATTAGAGAATCCATCAATATATATCCATGGTTTTTCATCAATTCCCCGATAATGAATAACTACTTATATGCTGAAGCTACATAACTAATTGATTTGAAATATTCATCCATGAAGGGAGGTGGTTAATATTTAAAATAGTTTATTGATCCATTATTAAGAATCTTATGTAAGTTTTTTTTATTACTAAAATTCCACATAGTTCATTAAACCTATGAATTTTACCTTCATTAAGATAAGACATATGTGTGGGAACTCTAGCACCAAATATTGGAGGTCGAGTATTGATGAGATGTCCAATGAATACTAGTTATGGGTGGAATTGGTGTTATCATAGTTTTTTATAACCTTTGGACTAGCCCCAATGATGATTCCCTTATATAAGTTTTTTTTATATCATTCTAGTCATTGGGGATTACATACCAAAATTGTCTTTGATGGTGGATATTGATGATGAAAATTACATGACCATCCCAAATTCCTATGACCATGTGAGCTATGCTCAGTGTGAGAAGAAAAGGATGACAGGTAATCATTATTATGATGTATGGATGTGGTTCATAGATGTTGGGTCAAACCTTTGAATTATTAATGTGGGGATTAGACTTAGAAGGTGTCCTGCATATCCTGTTATAGTAGGAATTAGTGTCATCATAGTTCAATTAGCTTCTCAGTCCATTGTTGGATGGGAAAGTATGATCATACCATGGGAATTATTGGATCCCAATGGTTGAAATGTTAAATGCGTGGTGGGATGTACACTAATATGGATTCCCATTTGTGTTTGGGATCATTCTATAAGAATGCATCTTAAATATCCTGATTATGGATGGAGAAAGAGTCCTTTTAGTTCAATTGTTCAAGGATTACAAATTTTTGTTTCCCTTATATGAGAGACATATCATATCATGCTATTTGTAGAGGCTTACCAGATGAGGTTTACCACAAATTTTTAGATGCCTATGAAGTGAATGATATTATCATTGTGACACCCTAATCCCACATGATCTCAGATCGGTGTGAGAAACAATAAATGAAAAACAATCAATCTCAACACTTACTGATTCATAATATATTTACTAGGACATACCTTTGGAGGTTTCTTATAGAGGTATTTCCTTCATAACGCATCCTATATATCATATTTATTCTAGGAATAAAATTACTCATATTTCATTTGGTTAGAGCATATAAATTTATGTTTCTCATACAATCGGGGCTTACACATTGAGGATTAATGTGGTTTTAATGTCCTAGGATTCCCTTTTGTCCTAGCATGATTTCCTACCCAAAATGTTTTGATTATATTCTCAAAATTCATTGATTACCTATCTGACATGTCAGAGGATGTTTTCTAAAAATTTCCATGGCTAATTGCATAATCCAGTATACATCTCTGAAGGTCATCACATAAATTAGATGACAAGTTTGACTATCACCACACTATAAAGGCTAACTTAAAGGGAGGATATTTCATGACTAATATGGTATTTCTAGGAAGCTATATTGTTACCCTAGTACATATGTCTATAGGGTATCACATGATTCACATACCATGCCCCTGTGTCATGAGAGAGCTGGAAAACATTCATGGAGGTTTTCGTGAGAGTTATTTTGACATATCTAAGAGGGTGGTCCATGTCTAGGTTGACATGTCTGAAGGAAATCGTGATATCAATCGGGAATGATAGGAAGGAATCAAAATAGATAATTGACATGATTATTTTCTATTGAAAGACTCATCTGACCTATACTTGTGCACCATAAGAGTTGGCTGACATGTATGAAGGAAATTCTAAGGTTTTGGTGGTGAGCTTGAGGGGATTCACAAAACAATGGTGGCATTATTGGGTATCACTATCTGACTCTCATTTAAATTTATAATGGACTTAAAAATACCCAATTAGTATAACCAAGGAGCACTGTAAGATATAGGCGACATGTGAAGTTGATTTTTTCATGACTTGGGTGGTATGTGAAAAGTGCATGAAGATTATTTATTTTTTATTTTTTAGGTGTCTCATTCCTTAGTCTTAGTTCTATCATTTTTTGTGAATATCTTAGATTTTTTTAGGGTTATAGTTTTTTATATCTTTCATGATCTTGATGATATGTGGGATGTTCTTCACATGTACGCCCAGAATTCCTTCTTGTTATGTATGTATAATCATGTGATGTACTTTATTCATGATGAATTATCGCTCCATATGTTCATTTAACTTACCTAATGAAAAACTAATAGGTCATGAAATCAGCTGCTCTGATAAATATTCTATGTTGTTGGTGAGAGGTTACAAGAAAAATCTCATTCAACTCTAGAGATTTGTTGTCCTAATTCATTTTTCACGATGGGTAAGAGATTTATAAGGCTCACCACCCTATTTTCCAACACATTGTGTTCCATGTATCACATGAATCCTAATGTTAAATAATGGTGTTCCTTGGAATCACGCGTCTTAATGAGGTCCAATTGTAGATCACTCTATGGTTGTCCAATGTCTTTGAATGACTGGGAGGAAATCCATTCAATGTCCCATTTATGATATTATTTCTAATTAATGTGTTATTTATTAATCATGTGTACTTGTTGAGGGACATTTTTACTATCCAACAGACACTTAAAACAGCCTTTATGAGAATAGGGTTCCAAATTAAATTTTTTCATGTGTTGATTAGTGACATTTCAAGGATATTCTGTGGGAAAAGGATGGATTGTTATGGGTCCTTTGTAAAATTATACAATATTATCAAGGGATATTCGGAGACCCTGATGTGGATATCCTTAATCCATTATTTGAGTTTTATGATCTCATGAGGCTCCCACCTCATCCCTTTTTGTTTCCTTTGTTTTTAACAAAGGTTGGAGATTTAATGAGGTTGAACGAGTGTGGTTAAAGACAATAACTCTACTTTTTGGTGATGCATCACATGAAAACATAAGTTCTTGTGTAGATGCATGACCATTTCAATAAAATTTCAATAATTTTTTTCTTATTGAGTCAATGTAAGAGCATGAGGTCTCCATGACATGTCTAGGACTCTTCACAAGATGTGGGAGACATGCCTGCTGCCATTCATGAGATGAGGAGGACATGTCGTTGGGTGCATGCATCATCCTTCCTATCAATATTGGCATATCATGTGATGTTTACAGCCAAAAGAGGATATCACATCTTCCCCTTTTATTTCCATTGATTATAATAAAAAATTTAGGGATCTTAAGATTTTACTTAAATCTTTTCGATGACAATCATTCTCCCCATTAGCAATGCCTCTCATGAGTTTATGACTGAAAGATGCACCCGATATTATGATATCTTCCCCATTTTTTGAAGGACTATTGTATGGTTTATCATGTCTATAAATGTTAATATTTCTCATGTATTGGTGGATCTAACCTAGTTTTGGTTCTGTGATCCGTTATTTTAGAGATTCCTGAAAAAAATAAAAAAGGACTTCTGAAAAGGGGGTTCATTGGATTTCCACCTATTTTGCACTGCACATGATCAACCATATAAACCTCTACTTGTCATGTGATATCATGTCTCCTGTGGGTTTATGTGATTCGTGATATCATGAATACCTTTATATTCATTTTCATTGGGTCGAAAATTATACCCATGTTCAGGTATTTCATCCTTTGTGATTTTTTTGATGATCATTTGGAAGGAAACAACAATGATCTTCATGATCTTCCATACATTTTAAATGTATTATAATATAATCTATAAATACTTTCATAAAATAATCAAGGTAATCTCTAATTACTCTATTCATTTAATCCCTAAAGATAGAAGTGGAATTGGTCTTTCCAACAAAACCATTGTAAATACATAATGATCATATCCTGTGAAGGGTTTTATTTTGTATTTCTTTTTTCATGACCTTAAATTGATGATATCCAAAATCAAGGTCAATCCTTGAATTTTTTTTAGATTCATTTAGTTGATCAAACCAATCATCTAAATATGGAATTGGATATTGATAATTTATATTAATCTTGTTTGGTTCTTGATACTCAATGCGAGGATGAATTGACCAATATTTCTTATTAAAAAATGAAATGGTTCACCCCATGGATTCACAATAATCCATATGAATCCAATGTCAAGAATATACATTAGTTTCATATTCAATTCATACAACTCAATCGGGGTTATTCTATATAAAGTCATTCAAATTGGTAGATCACCAGGTATTAGTTCTACTGCGAAATAAAAATCCTAAAAGGGTTGATGACTATGATTATATTGTAGAAATACCTCAATATAATACTAAAAAATATATACATCATTTATTTTGAGTTCCTCCCAAACTATTTAAGATAAATAACCATTATAAATAGGTAGAACAACTCAATTAATTTATTTTATTAATATTTTATTTCATATTCATACTCGCATTGAATATTGGTCAATAGTTGATTCAAAATATCTAATGATACTTACATATTCATTAAATTTCTATCGAATATATATAGCTAATAAATGATAAAAACCCATAAAATTCAAAAAAAAGTATGAATGGTAATATTTTCATAGGGAATATTCTTACAAATATTAACCTAACATACCCAACTCTAGAGTGGGGGACAGGTTTTCACCAACCATTAGGATCCGCTTAAGTAGTGTACATAACCTATCCCATTTTTTATTTTATGAGAAATACCACTGATTAGGGAATCAACTAAATTATTTCCCATGATACCCATATATAATATATTGTATTATAAATTTTCCTTTTAGAAGTACTTTATTTCCCTCTATCAAATTCTGGATTTTTCATCACCAATTACATTCTTTATACCCTTATTTTCCATACCTAAAATATTTTCTCATTGTTTTGAGAAATTTACATGGTTACATTTTCCCTTTTTCAAGATATGTTGGAGGATAAATTAGTATCCATCTGTGATCTTTATCAACCAAAATCTATTAAAACCTTATTTCCCTCTTATTATTTGGGACATTAAACTCTACCATATTGATATTGATTATCATATATAGAGATATCTAGTTAGAAATAATTAAAAAGTCTCAAATTTTTTATCCTATTACATTCAGTTTATTAGGATGTATTTATGTTTATTATCTATAAAATTGGGTCTTAACAATATTCCCCTCTGTTATAATCATTGAATAAATCCAAAAATCATAGGGAGAGAAACATTAATCATAGTGAGTAATCATATAATCATTAAAAATGATTCTTAGGATGTAAAAACAATGACATGTTCTCTTAAATATATGAAACTATAGGTTTAAACAAGGACATTCACGGTCATAATCATTTCAAATAAATTATAATTGTACATAAAGAATATCTGAATTAATCCAAAAAATTTCTTCATCACTGTCTATCTGGGTGAGTAATCATAGGCCCACTAATCGTGCACTGGTGATTATTGAGTTAACACACAATCTGACCCTTTACAAGTTGTTACCATAAGGTGAACATGTGTCATAGCTTCATCTACTTTCTATTATCAATGTAATCATGGCCTTTCAAGGAAAACAACAATATCTCTACTCTACTAAAGTTATGTAATATTATCCTATAAATATAATTTTTTATAAGTTATCAATGATGATCTATTATCATATTCTGCAAAAAACAACTAAACTATGTTCTAATTCAATCTACGGGGACCCAAAAAAATTCATAAATAAATATCATATAATTATAGATAAATAATTAATACATTCCACAATAATACACACCTACAAGTTATAAAAGTTTACTGTCTTTTGAGACTAGATACAAATTAAACTTTTTCCATGAAATATCATCAACGCCTCCCATATGGTTAGTCTCTCAAAGTACACATATTATAAATTTCTTACATAATAACATTCTTCATACCCTAGGGAAGAAATAATCCTAAAAAAAAGAGAGATTAAATTCTTATTAAGGGTATATATAAGAGATATAAATCAAGGATATTAAAAAATAATCACAATGGTATGAGAAAGTGTAAATAACATAATAAAGTTACATACAATAGGTTAGAGATCATTACTCATGACACATAGAATATATTTTTTCAATCAAAATACATAATAAATAGGATAGAGAAATTATAAATACTCAATCATGATCCATGAGTACATATTATAAGATTAAGAACTATGATTTTGGCATACACATAACCATATAAATTCATTTCCATAGACAATTATCACTACCAAGGATATCATAGTTGATTAAGATCACTTTCTATTCCATAATTTACTTATTCAAAGTTAACACCCAAGACTATTTTATTAGATAGAGTCACTTGCTTAACTAAGCTCACTCCCCATTCAACTCTTTATTATCTCATGAGATATCATTCTTTACTCAATGCATTGGTGGTCTATAAAATTTTAACCCCACTAATCACATTATTTAAATCATATATATTTGTTCCACAAGATCATAAAACATTCATCATTTCATGATATGATAAACCATGAAACATAAATAGGATTCACAAATATTTCTCCATCACATAATCATAATCTATCTAGAGAAGTAATGTGGATGGTATCATAACTACACTCACTATATCCTCATACATTAGTTAAAACATCGGAAAGAAATGGGTTTCATGTAATCATCCTAAGAATTCCTCCATAATAATTTATATATAAAATCGAATGGAATAAAAATAGTATATCCCCAATGAAAAATAACAATCCATAATGTTTTTCTAAAATATGTGAAAACTACAAGTAAAAGAACATTCAATCCTTTATTTGAAAACATAATAAAAATATGAATTTCTTTTTACAACATTTCAACTAATCCTTCCCATAAAATTGATAAACTTTTTTATTGAAAATAAACATAGTTTTTTTAAATAATTCCTCAAATAAAATAATGATCATGATAGAAATAAAATCCATCCATACTATAAACATTAAAATTTGGCATTTCATAAAAGTATTAAAATACTCAAAAACCATTTGTTAGGAAAATGCATCCATAAAATTATTATCATTAAACCATTTTAAATAATTTAAATGTTAATGAAATTTATTTTTTAAAAAATTTAATTTTAAGGTTCAAAACTTTCAATAAGTAATTTTTAAGTTCATGGACATAGAAGAAATTTTTTCTATACTAAAGGGGAAATAAGGTATTATTTTATTAAAAAACATTATCAATAATTTTAAGTACCAAAGGGATTAAAAATGAACTAATACATGAAAATTTTATAAAAAAATAGGATAATAATGATTATGGGGTTTAAATGTGGTGATCTATATAATTTCTCTTAATGGAAAATTTAGCTTAAAAATCCTGAAAAGAAATGATAATGTAATATAACCCCTTTCATCAAGTCCCATTTTTCTTCATACATGTTCAAATATCTTGTATAATAAAAATATATTTATTGTAAATATATTCAAAAGGATAATTCATAAATAAATTATTATTTATCATATATTTAAAATTTTCAATTGTCCCTTAAATAAAAATTTCTAAATTAAAGATAACTTTCTAGTAAAAAACCCTATTTTCCATTCATGTATATGTTTGGTGGTTCTTGTACTTATAAATTGATATGAATTAAATAATATCTAGTATCATATATGGGATATAATAGTTATATTTATTTATCAAACAATATTTTATAATCATTTATAAAAATCATCGTTGAAAATTTTTTTACATCACATGGTCGATATGGTAGTTTTTACATACACCCGAGTGATGCTTTTACTTTTTAATGGATAGAATTAAATAAATATACTGATAAATAACCTTTATATAATAATTATAATATAAAAAATATCATATATTTATATATATAGATATATATTAAATTCATCATAACAACCAACCATAAATGATGACAATGGAAAATGAATCATATCCCTACGTTAAAGAAATACTCCACTAGTACATATGAGTGATACCTTAATTTATCATTTAATGGAAAAGTGGTGTAAATTTATATCCCATAATAGTAATTATAACATTTTTATGTGTTTAGGATACTGGATTCATCACGTTTGGATGGATACAATATATTTATTACAATTACCAGAAGAATGAATCTTGAAAAAGATTAGTATGGTAATATACATATTATTTGAGAAACCTCCATTGAATTTATTATTAAGGACACATTTGATGAAATATTTTGAAGAAAATCACAAATATGATGTTTCTAGTGAATTTAAAACTATATTTGGGTAGAATTTGGTGGAACTAGAAGGATCAAGTGATAAGAATAAGAGAAGATATGGGGATCAATTTTATAATTTAAGGGAGAGGGAAACATTTAATTTTTCAAAATATAACAATATTATATTTTTAATGGCATGGGAATGTGGATAAAAATTGGAAAATTATAAAATATAGTATGATATAGGATTTAAATTTGATCATCAAATAGAATCATTAAAAAAAATTATGGCATTTTAGCCCTTATCTATTTAGCTTATCCCTTAATTATCCCCTCTTAAACTGTACCATTGTAATGAATTCTTACCTTCTATACTATTGATAAAGTTAAAAAACGTGTGTTTAACATGTAACACCATGATATTTTAAAAAAATGTTTATGGTACTGTATATGACACACAACATCGATCTTAAACAACTCAAAAAATATATTATTTAAATATAACCATTATGATCTAACCAATAAATGGGTTGTTATGAATATTACTAACTGATTTATGAAATATAAATGAAATTCCATCTCATTAAAAATATTTTCAAAAAATCTTACTAAATAATCACTTAATTTTTTAAAGGGAGATTTATTCTTCTAAAATATGTATTTAAATGATTTATGTCAAAAAATATATAATTATTTTTTATTTTTTTTAAATTAGTTTGATAAAATGAACTTAATTTTTTAATTAAATATCTGCAAATTACCTTATGGTGAATTTTTTTATTTCTTTGAAAAGCATTATTTTTTAATTAACAGTGAAGAGTACTACATTTTTTTGAAAGAGTTATTATATGCATAATTTCGTTAAATTTAAATTAATTAAATAATATTTAATAGTTAATAATTTAAAATGAAATTTATATATTATTTTGATATATATATCAAATTAAATCTATATATTGATGATCACTAGACATATAGTTAATATCAAATCTTTTTATGCTTGAAAAATGAATTCATTTAGAAAATATTTTCCTACACGTTTAGTTAGATTACTTTTAAAATAAATTCTCACACTTCATTGAGTTTAATTTAAAAAAAATTAATTCATATTTTTAACTTTATTCATTAATTTTTTTAATAAGTTAGTGTTAATTTATTTTGTCATAATGAATATTAAAAATAAAAAAAACGGTTACCACGGTTAAGGGGAAACATGTTTATCGGGGGTTAAATTTTTTGATAACAGATATAATAATGAAATAAAATTTTATAGTTTCAATTTTTGGATATATTTACATATTATATCATATAATATCTATAAATATTCCATTACATGATTATATTCCCTCTTTATAAAATTTATAATAATTCAAGTAATGAAAAAGTCAAAATCTCACTCCCTAACTTTTAAAAATATATTATGTGTTCACCTAGTGATAAAAATGAGGTACATTAAATTATAAAAATTAATTTTAAATAAAAATAAATGTTTTCATGTATATTTATTTCATTTTTTTAGTAATGAAGTATTTACATTAAGTTCAAAAAAAATGTTAACGTGCTAGTTATTTAATTAAACAAAGAATAAATAAAATTATTTTGAAAATAGAAAAAGAAATATGATATAAATAATTTATTTTTAAAAAAATTTGATAATTATAAAAATTTACTATTTTTTTAAATATATATTTTAATTACAACTTTCTCTTTATCTTTTTTAGATCATGTTAAATAAATAGTTTCAATATTGACAGTAATAATTTTATATAATATATAATTATTTGTTAAAAAATTTAAAATTACTAAAAATTATATATTCATCAGATTGAATTTTAAATTTCTAATAATGTCAATAATTTTCTATTTATGAGATATTTTTCCTTTTATATGATTTTTACTTGTCTCTAAAGTGTAAAAACATTATTAACACATTAATTTTCAAAAAGGATAAAATGTGTTAAAACAAAAATACAATGTTAATGTACTAATCTAGTCAAGACTGAATCTTATTGGCTAATGAAATTTATACTTTCCCACATGTTTTACTAGTGTCTTCATAATTTAAATAAATTTTAATATGAGAATTAATTTATATTTATGTAATACTTTTGTAACTTCCTAAAGTACCCCCACCCTCTCATAAAATTCCACCCCATATCCTCTCCTCTCCACACTTACAGAGCTATTTGGATAAGAAACACCATTCTAAAAATCATCCTTTCATTTTCCCCCATTACCTAGATTAATTGTTTTGATCATATAAAACCATTCAAGGAATGAATTTTTAATAAACCTAATGAGGATGCCTAATGAAGAGGTGTAGTACTTAACCATACATTTTTGTTTTATTTATTCTTCCAGATCCATTAAATATATTAAACCATTATTATATAATATAATAAGCATATAATATATAGATATATTTTGTTATGTTAATGTAATAACCTATATCCATATCCAGGTCCATTAAATGGGACTCAAAATTATACATCATGTGTACGGTGGACTATCATCTTGCGAGCTGACATAATTTTCTTTTCATCACCTCATATCATTGAAAAATATAATGATATAATTAATTTCTAATTATAAAATTTATTACATAATTATAATTCTTGAATTATAATATCAAATATACCTTCTTACCTTCTGATACATCGTAAAATGGTAACAATATTTGTGCATACGCGTGGACTACCACCTATAAGTAGTGATGTGATACGTTTTTCATTTTCTTTTAACCATCATGGTAATATAGATATATTTATTGAATATATAATAAATTTTTGAAATAAATATAATTCTATAATTGATAAATATTAGTTGACATTAATTTTTTCTATTCATAAAGAATAAGAAAACTGTATTCATTCGTATATACAACCTTCCACCTCAATGTACAGTGTAATGCATTTTCTATCTCTAACTTTTATGGAAGAATATAAATATGTATAAAAGGAATATATATGATATTTTTATAATTATTAAAAAAATTATGTGATGTAACCATAATCAATGTATAAGGACCGAAACTATCAAATCAAAACATATATAATAAATGAATCGATTATTACCTAAAAGAGTGGCTTTGATAAATACTTTTTTATATTCGGGTGATAAAAGCATATTAGTAAATCATATATGGTGTGATATATATTATTATGATCATTTAATAAATTTATAATAAGTTTTTATTTATTATAATAGAAGATAGAACATGTATAAATAATGTTATACATGTGGTAAGTGATTTTAGAACTCAATTTCTTTTTATTTAGTTAAATTAGATATTTATTCACTTTTATATGGTTATAGTGTCTATGTAATGTACTTTTTTGTTTTATATTTTATTTCCAATTTTTATATTTGTATATAACATTTATATATATCATAAAATCACTAAGTAATTCTCTATTTAATTATATGATGTTTATATGGAATTTCATCACATATTTATTTCATTGAGGTGTATTTTATTGTTATGAAACTAACCTCATTTATATGGTGTATATACTTAGAAATGATACTTATTATATCAAGAATCATTCATAATTAATGGTATTTTTGTTTCAATTCCAATTATTTGAAACATGGGGATTTATCATGAATTTTACCATATTTTAAGTGTTTCAAAACTCAATTTTATATCATCGGGTCCTATCACTTCTACATTGATTATATTATGTCAAAATTCTATGTGAAATTTCATTTTATTTATTTATTTATTATTTACATTTTTTTTATATTGGTTTTAATAATATACTCAAACACATTTAATTTATTAATTCTCACTTCTATGTTAAGATCATTGCAAAGGTTCTTAATCTCAAATTCTCTTTTCAGAACATATGTTATGTTATACACATCCCATTATATATGAGTTGTATATAATTCCCCTATTATAATTTAAACCATGAATATATTTATATTAATTGTATTAAATTTGAGGTTATTTATTTAAATGTTGTTATGATTTTACTGTTATCAAAGTGGCAGGGGTTTATTTCACAATCTCATTATTATGTGGAAATTTTTATGTTCCTATATCCATTGGATGAGTTATTTTATCAATCTATTTAAAAATTAATATTTTTTTCTCAACTTTGGTTAATTTTTAAAATTCAATTTTTTTCTTTCATTTTCCTCTTATAAGTACTCAAAATAAAAAAAATAAAGAAAAACATAATTAATTTATTCTTTAGTTATGTATATTTTTCTCCAATTTCCAATTTATTTAAAAACAATCACAAGAATTTTTTTAATATTGTACCTTTATATTTTAAATTTATTTTTACCAATGTTTTTTTTCAAAAAAAATATTTCAAATCGAATATTCCTATAATTTGTTGGAGAATTTTCTATTTGAATTTTCATTAAAAATGTTAAAGGAGTCTATTTGATAACATAATCAACATGAATGGATGTTCACACCTTCATAACTAGTATTTTCATTGTAGATTGTGTTACATCTTCCCATGATTCATTAATAATAAACAATTTTCATAATATTCTATAAAAAAAAATTTAATGTGATTTTTAATTTAAAAATTCTAATTTCCTCAACAATTCTTTCAATAACATTTTTAATATGTTTTCATTCATCAATGGGAGAGACCATTATTTTAATTATACATCACTAGGGATATGATTAAATGATACAATACTTACTATTTATCTAGATATATTTTGATTAGTTTGAGTGCAGAAGTAGTATTTTGATACCATTCTCTATATTACTCTAGATGGGTTATGAATGACATTATAGATTTTATAAATTGAGAATATTTAATAAACTGGTTTTTCAATATGAATTTTTACATTGTTTAGGACCCTCAAATTTCATATATTAAATACATTAGACTTAGTAAATTATGGATGGGGACCATTATATTCCCCCTCCCATGAATCATTAGGTCTCATGAGACAAACTTATTTGGGATTTTGGTTTTTTCCTTTTGTATTTATATAACTTGACTAGAAACTAGGAAGTTAATGTATGTTTAATATAACTAGAAACATGAATTCCATTATTGTGGTATTAGTTATTGATATACATGTTATTATTTGATTATTTATGATATCTATGTATAAGATTCAAGCTCATGTGATTTGTTATATGGAATTATTTGATCTCAATTTATTCCTTATATAATATTCTTCATTCTGAAGTAGTTGATTAAATTCAATATGTTTTTGGTTATTTATATTTCTATATTTATTAAGACTTATTTACTCAAGATATATTCTACTGTGAATAACCCTTACTAATAATATTATTTCATCCCACATTTTTTTTCCTTTCCTCTGGATATGAAGATGGAATCTTAAATTTATTTCAATAATGTATAAAATTAACATTCATTAAGACATAATTTATTTCTTGAATTGTAATGTGAGATTTAATTATGTATCATGTTTTAAAATACTACTGAAATATTTGGTCCTTATGGATGTGATTCCCTTGATCTATTTCCAAAGTAATAATGTAAACATTGACACAAGGCTACTAGGGTGAGGTTCTTTTCAACTCATTTTAGAGAAATGTTAGTAGGCACCTGGGAAAAAGATTATTGAAAACTTATATAATAGAATATAAACCTATAACCCGCATTGAGTATAATTCTATGTATAGGATAACATCATAATTTTTTGGTACGGTAGAGAATATATAGTGTTCCTAGCAATAAATTTTAATTAGGATACTACATGTGTATGTATATATCTGACAGTTTTTCCTTGGTGTAAAATCTATAAAAGTTGCATTGGGCATTGATTCTATTAACACATAATTCATGAAAATGTTCTTTTCTACACAAATGGTTTGACACTACCTATGTATATTCTTAGGATAAATCATATTATATTTACAAACCATTAAGATGAATTATAGAATCGAACTTATGGAACCCTATGATATGATATAGTGATATGGGATAAACAAAACTTGTTAAATGTATAAGGATGACCAAATTTCAAAAACTAAAGATACTGCTTTTTAGGTTTTATGTTATGGGTGTTTAACATGATTAATGATATTGTGAGATCGATATTTTGGAATAAAACTATTTTATTTAGTATGGGTTTTCATGAAATAGTAATTTGAGGAATAATTCATTTAAAATTTTTGGACTCTAGTTTATAGGTATTGGTAACTAATAGGGTTTATTTTATATTTATTATTGAATAAATTATAGCCTATTAAAATATGGAACATATTATTTATCATATATGTAAACATGGGATTAAAAACGGATTTTGTGACTATGTGACTAAACAATGTTATGAAAATGTTTACTATTTTTCGAACATTAAATAATTATAGTAAATTGAAATAATTTTAGAGAGTATATGTTTTTATTTCATAAATAACAGTTTATTTATATTTTAGAGGAATAAAATATTTTTTTTTTGAATTTTTTTTGTTAAATTATTATTATATTTTAGACAATATATGAAAGAGGCTTATACATTTTACATTTGATACTTTAAGAGTGATGGATTTTATTTGGAGATAAATGTTATGTTTATCTTGGATTAGTATGTGATAAAATCATTCTAATAATTTGGTTTCAATCTCAGTCATGAATGTTTTGGAGAATTTGATTGACAAGTAATTCTGGAATAATTTAGTTTGATCATTAGGTATTACAGTTAAATTTGGAAGATAAATGTAGTATTTATTTATATAAAGGTTTATTCATTTGGAGAATTATCTTTTTTCTGATAAAAAATTTGTTTTTTGTAAAAATTTTGAGGCACAAGGAAATACATTCCACAATTTTTGGATTTGATATTCCATTAAAATTTAATTTTAGAGATTCAACCATCACAAATTTGATTTTTAATCTTTATTTCTTGGAGTAATAAATGAAGGAAAATTGATTGAAGCACAACCCGAGGGTAAATTAGTTCTTATGATATAAAATTATATCACATGCATATTTTTTTGATATAATACATCATAATATTAATAGAATCCCTCAACATTAGAAACTTTTTCTCAAATTAAAAAACATATACATTTACCTTCATATGCAATGAATCAATTATCTTTTCACCCATAACAAATTTATGGATTTTCAGTCATAAACCATCTCATGAACATCTTATTTATTTCTCTATATAAGTCAATGGGCATTATTTTTATCCTCTATTTCCATATATTTTATTTACAAAAAATCATACTTAGAGACCTGTGTATTTTAAATTCTAGTTTAATGTGGTGCTTCAATTTCTCTCTCATGAAGAGGAACTTTTCTTAACAATTCTAACATATGTGTTTTCCAAAATGGATTCCTGAAAATTGAAACTCTTTATTTAAAATTAGAAATTAAAATTTTTCAGATACAACATATTTGTGGGGATCATTATTTAATAGATAGATATATTAAAATAAGAACATCATGATTGATAGTTTATATGACATGCAATGTCAAACATAAATGACCGATTAATTTTGTTATTTGAATATGAACTTTATAACCAACTTGTAAAATTGGCGGGGATGAGTTATATTAACAAAATTTATGAATTATTTAAGAAATCCCTACATAATATAATTTTTTATAAATTTTTTATAAATAATCACTCATTTTAAAGTAAAGTCAATTAATTCATCAAAAATATGATTTTTTTTAAATCATTTTTACTACATTTTTTGAAATTAATACAATTATTTTTTCCAAATTTTTGGATTGATTTTGATAATATGAATTGATTTCATAACTCATATTCATTAATTTATCTTAGGGAAAATAATTGGAATTTTATAATATTTTATTTTTCAATAAATACAGAAAATTAATGCCTTTGGTTGAAAATTGTTTTAAAATTCATAATGTAATTAAATTTTAATTAATTAAAATAATATTTAATATTTAATATTTTAAATTTAATCTGTAGATTATATGTCTAAAAAATTAATTTAAATACATATAATGGTGATCACTAGAAAGATAGTTAATGTAAGATCGTCAAACGGTTATAAAATGCATTTCTTTAAAAAAATGTTTTTCAAAACATCTTTTGGTTTTATTTTAAAATTTAAGTCATCCACTTAAATGAATTTAATTTGATAAAATTATCCAATATTTTTAACTGGAATAATTAATATTAGGTAATACTATATACTTATTTTTTTGGTCAAAATTAGTAGTAAAAATTGAAAAACATAGTTACCATGGTAAATGGTATAACAAGTTTAACAAGGATTAAAATAAAAATTTCTAGGTATTAAAGTCATAAAAAATGTATTATTTCTTCTCGTTGGCCATATTTAAAACTAATATAGTTTTTTTCAATAAATTTAACATTTTGGATCCATATGGCCATTACCATGACCATTATAATTATCAAATTAATAAAACAGATAAAATGCCACTCTCATAATTGAAACATATCATATGTTTTCACATAGGGGTATATATGTGGTATATATGGTTATAAATTCAGATTTTTACTATAAATAAATATTATTTATCATGTTAATTTTTTTATATTGTTTTTAATGAAATAATTAAATTAAATTTATATGCAATGCTTCGGTAATAATAATTTAATTAAAAAGAAAAAATAGATTATTTTAAATTTATTATAAGTACTATAATTTGACTTAATTAATGTTTACCAAATGTTTTTATACAAATATAACCTGTTAGGATGTTTTAAAATATATATAATTGAATTTAGTATTTTCCTTTATCTTTTTTAATGGAAAATTAAATGAAAAACTTCAAAATTTATAGTAATTAAATTTTATAATAAATAATTATTTATTAAATGATTTAAAAATCCAAAATATATTATATTCTAAAAAGTGAGTTGAAAAGTGTTTATAAAATTATTTATGGAACATTTATGTGTTATTCCACCATTTATAAGATTTTTTTCCCATAAAGTGTTTAAACATTGGTATCATGATAATTATCAAAAATGGTCATAAGGCGTTAAAAATGATAAGGTTAAAAAAATATAAACTTGTCAAAATTTTATAGTATTAGTGGAATTTGAATCACCCCCATATTTTCATATAATTAAATCATTTTTAGCCCCTGTAATGTGTGAAATAATTTATTTTAATTTAATACGTTGAGAAATTCCAAGAGTTCTCCTCATCTCTATTATAATAGGGAACCTTATCTCTTCTCCACATTAAATTTCAATTCCCCTTCGGATTCAAAAATAATTGTCCAAAGGTGGTTGTCTGATGAAAAGGTGCAGCTCATAACAATGGGTTTCCATTTTATTTCTTCTTTCACCTCTTTAAAATATTTTTCAACCATAATTATATAATAACACTAATATATCATATATAATAAAAAAATTTATGTTAATTTAATAACTTATATAAATTTCCTCATCTATAAAATGGTAATTGAGATATCCTATTATGTGTACGGATAACTTTCACCTCACAAACTGATTTAATTCATCTTTCATCACTACCATTCATGTATAGATAAAATGATGGATTTAATTTTTATATATTATATAAATAAAATAATTATGATTTTATAATTATAAAATAACAAATATCATCTTACATTTCAATCCTTTGTATGAAGATTATTTGGATAGTGTATAGGTTTGGACTACTGCCTTGGAAAAGTGATTCAGTTAATTTTTCATTTTATTTTGAAAATGTCCCCAATAAAAATATATTTAATGAATTTCTATTATATATATGATATAAAAAAAAAATTTAATGGTGAAACATTTATTATAATTATTTAGTTCCATTCATGTAAAAAATAATATAGTGTTCATACGTACATATGGCATACTGTTTCCACGAACGATATAAATAATTTTCAACCATTAAATATTTTGGATGAATATAAATAAATATAAAATTAATATGTATGATAGCTATTTTAAGAAACAAAATACAAGATGTGAAGGGAAAATTATCAATATACAATGATTAAATCTACCAAACCAAAACACACTTAAACAAATAAGGAAATTTTCACAATAAATGGTTATTTTAATAAAAAATTGTCAATAAATTTGTTATAAAATGATATAAGTAAATCACATATGGTATCATATATTTGAATATGGTTATTTAATATTTGTTTAATAAGATTATACTTATTAAACCGCAAGTTCAAATACATTCAAAGGAAGTGGAACGTGAGGTAAGGGATTTTATAACTCAATTTATTTTCATTGGATAAATTTATTATTCATTGTCTTTAATATTTTAAGATATTTTCTATATTAACAATGTATTATTCTCTAGATTATTTCAACATCATTTATTTTGATTTTTATTTGACACACAAAATGACTTCATTGATTAATTCTCAATTCATTTATACAACATTATCAAGGTATTTCACCTAAAGTTTCCTTCATTGAGTCATATTTTATTATTAAACAACTAATTTCATTTATATGGTGTATATAAGAAACCTTGTGATATGTTAAATCATGAATCCTTTATAATGTATTATATTTTATGATTAAATTTAAATTATTTCATCCAAGGGTAATTGACATGAATGTTATAAAAAGGTATGTATTTCATAACTCAATTTTCATTAATTAGGTTATATATCATCATCACTGATTATATATTTACAATATTATGCATGAAATTTAATTTGTTTAATTTATTTTTAATGTACACATTTTTCTGTTTATTTTCTTTTTTATAAATATTAACATCACATACTAATTATTGCATTTATGTTATGATCATTATATGGTATCTTCATCTCAAATTGACTTTTTGGGACATATATTATGTTATACTCATATTTTATTTTATTTGTTGTATATAATACCCATTTTATAAGTAATATCACTATTCTATTTATATTCAATTTATTTATTGTTTATTTATTTCTTTCATGTGTTTTATGATTCAAATCTTATGGATGTGGTAATGGTTTATTTCACAATTTCATAATTATTTAGGATTGTTTATATTTAAGTATTCATTAGGATAATTATTTCATATTTCTATATTGAACCAAAAATATCTTATAATACAATTTTTATTTTTTATAATTATAATTTTTCGTTTAATTTTCCATTTTTAAGGAGTCAAATGATCCAAAAAAATATTTCTTTATGAAAAAGAGAATTTATTTCTTCCATAGACGGGAATATTTTTCTTCCATATTCATTTTCTTTAAAAACATTTTTCCAAAAAAAATTAATATATTGACCAATTATTTTATGAATTCATATTTATAAGTGATTAGATTTTAAAAAATAAATGTAATCTTTTAATTGTTTTCAAAATAATGTAATTTGTAAATTTTGTTAATAAAATGTGAATGTAATTCTTGTTTCAACATACTAGGCATGAATGGAATTCACCACCATCATGACTGCTCTTAGATTTTAGGATTCCATTGCAAGTTTCCATTAATCATTTAAAATATAATTTTTTTAATATCATGGATGTTTTTAGTGTTTAAAAGTGATTTTCAAAGTGATATGGGTATTTTCCCCCAAAATGTTTTTATGTAATTTTTTGGGTGTTCTACTATTCAATGACAACAACCATTATTGTACTGATGTTTCATTGTGGTTTTGTTGTAATGTTGTAATACTTATTATTTCTCTAGATGGTTAATGATCAGTGTGAATAGGGATGTACTATTTTTAGTACATTTAACATACTACTCTAGATGGTTTATTATTATATTTATTGATAAGATAATTTATTAACATTTCATAAGCTATTTTTTTATTATAAGTGTTTATATTTTATATGTTACGCTTTTTTTAGCAGATAAAAGCGTTAGACAAATTATGTAATTGGTGGGTCCTATTATAGCATCTTGATTCATCAGTAGATCTCATGAGACAAACTAGTTCTTTTATTTGGTGGTTACCATGCCAATTTATGAAATGTATGATTGAAAAATGCCCTTATAGTATTTTAATGATGTATAGAATTATTAATTCTATAATTATCTGATTATATATTAATGTCCATTTCATTATTTGATAGTTATTATATTTTTGGATATGTTTTAACACCATGTGTATTGTTTAAAATAATAATTTTTAATCATATATTTCAATCATATTTTTAATCATGATAATGTTATGAATTAAATGGATCATCTTTTAACTTATTAAACATTTCATATTTATTAATCCTTAATGACTCATGATAGATTCCTATGTATGTAGCACTTAATGATTATTTGACCTCAACCGTTTTTTTCCATTTCTAAAGATATGAAGTAGTAATATTTAAATGATTTTAAGTATACATAATATTTTATTTAACTATGTTTTAGTTTATAGTTTAATTTTTTTTTATATTTAACAAAGTTTCTTGTTTTCTAAAACTATAAAACTATTTAGTCCTTCAGAATAGAATTACAAGTAACTAGTTCCAATTTAATAAAGTTACCACCAACTCTTATCCACTATAGTCATGTCCATTAAAAACATATTTTGTAAAATAAAATATTCTGATTGTTAATATAGAATCCATTTTATCAAATTCAATTTCCATAAGTGAAATTAATTCATTTTAAAATATGTGTACAAATTTTAATAAAACATATTTATTATATAAATGAATTTTTAATCGAAATAATTATTTTTCCCTCATTCTATTCCACATAAAAACCATTTGATAAATGTTAAATGATCCAATTTAATTTCAATTATATAAATTTCACTCAAATTATTAATAAATAGTGATTAATTTAATTTATTATGATAAAAAACACATTGTGCACACATAAAAAATTGTTTTCCCAAAAATAACTCATTTACCTTCAAATGAGTTTATTTTCATTTCTGACCAATGAATTAATTTTCAACAAGTGTAAATATTATTTTACAAAAATTTATTTAGTACTTTTTAAAACCAAGATTTCAATGGATATTTGATAAATATAACATTAAATAATAAATATTCTATAGTATATCTCAGTGTATTGAACCTTAATGTTACGTGTAAATCAGTATATCAATGAAATAAAATTTATATTTATAGAAATATACAATAAAATTTCATTATGTTACACTTAGAAAAATCCTAATCCTAAGAACCTAACCCCTAAACCTATACTGACCTCTTTACCATACCCCAACCCCCCCCCCCCCCCTCCCCACATTACCTAATCATAACCCCTAAAAATAATCTCTAAAAACAAACCCCTGAACATAAAAACCTATATTAACCTCATAACATAAAACTGCCACTTAAAACCAAATATGAAGTTACCTATGATTAATTTAAAAGGATATTACATCTTTTTAGATTAATATTTATCACATTAAAATATAAATTCCTGAGGAATGTAATAGTTTAGTGTCACTGGAAACATGGAAAAATAATCTTCAAACATGGTGATATATCTTCAAAATCTCCCTTAAAGGTATTCCCCATTTAAGACTCATACATAAAACTATTCCTGATAACCTAGAGAAAGAAAAAATAATAAAGGGATGATCTTAGATTCTCATTATGTGAAAATAAGGGAGATATGAAATCATAACACAAGAATAAGGGTAAAATAACATGATCATAACATTAGAAGACCATATATTTCATATCAAAGATCATAATGATGAGTCATGGAATAAATATTGGATGTTCATAATACATGAATAATAAGTGAATAAATATCATAATCCAAGATATAATAATATTTTAATAAGACATGGAATCGATTAATACAAATAATCATAGAAAATACAATGAAAAAGAAAACTACCAAGACCTTCATAACATGTTAGGCTTTGGATAATCACTTGTGTACCTACTTCAGGGATGGTATTCCCTCGTGTGTACCAACTAATTTTCTATTTATATGCTCTCCTATGAAAAATCATATTTAATTCATCAAATTATCTCCTATATACCTAGTTCTTTTGGGCTTGGAATTCCCTCTGGTATACCCTCTTGCTTCAATCTATGGATTCCCTCTTGTGTACCCTCTTGTTTCAGACTTGGTATTCAATCATGTATACCTTCTTCTTACATGATTGGGATTCCCTCCCATATACCCACTGATCTGATAAAACATTTACTATTTCCCAATCAATTTTATGGAAATGTAGGTCCCACCCAACAAATAATGAAATCGTACATACATGTTCCACAATATAATAAAAAAATCATTATATCTTGACTACTAAAAAATATGGGTTTAATAAATATCATCTCATAACTCTTAAAATGAAATAGGTATCATAGACATTTCATCATATCATAACCTATGGAAATGAAATAGTTTTCATAATCATTTCATCCTAAATAACCCATGAAATAAATAGGTTTTCATAAGCATTATCATGGCAAAACTTGTGGAAGTTAAATAGGTATCAAGTCAATTTTTTCAATACATGATTTACTCATGGAATAGAAAAGGGTCCCATGAATATAATTCCATAAAATCATAAACCATTCATAGAATGAGTACAAATGGTTTCCCTGGATTTCATCACTAGTGAAACAAAACTATATCAAAGGATGTCATCTTAGATGGAGAAGGATTTTGACAGACCACTTAGAATCGTTGATAAGTTAAATAATAATAAAATTTTAAAAAATAATCTACTTTTAAATCTACATTGAATACATATGATGTATCTTCTAAAAACCATTTTAAAAATATCATGAGAAGAATATCCTTTAAACATTGAAAAATGATTTTTAAAACATAAAACATTCTGAAAACCATTCTCTTTGAAATTAGCCTTCAAAAAATATTAACAAATATTTGAAATCAATTTCAAACACTTTAAGACATAATACAATTCATTAAAATTATTTTTAGTAAAAATTTTCATTAAAAATAATTTTAATAAAATTCATTAAAACATTTTTTTTAAACATGTTTTGTTAATATAGATATCTTATATGGAAGACAAAAAATGAGTCATATTTTATTACAAACATATTATTATTCATCTTTGTACCAATGATTGGAAATATTATACTATTATATGAGAACATCATGAATTCTCATAGGTGAAGAACATTCATGAGAATTATTGAGATATGTATCACAACATTTCATTGGTGGAATCAAATCATAAACAATCTCTATAAACAATGTGATTTATGTCAACAAACGTTTTCCACATTGGTTACATTGAATCATAATCCCTATTAATGTATAACATTACAGGAATTTCAAATTTCAATAAGAGAAATATATTCATTATATAACACGTAAAATGGTAGTATATAAACCTCATATAAAAATTTGGATTCATAACAATTCATGTGTCTTAATGAATGAAAATAAAGGCAAAATTGCCTTACTGATTTGTTAACTTTTGATACAAAAACCCCATGAAAGATAGACAATCAAAGGGATATGAAAAGGCCAATTAATATATGGATAATAATCATATAACACATTCATGTTATGTATATATAAGACACAAAATAAATGAGTGGAGAATAAGGAATAAGTCTCATAGAAATAAATGTGTGACTATAAATCCACTTACTTCTTGAGTAAATTTTTATATGTGATCCACATGTATGAATAAAATCAATTGAATCATAAAATTTTACGAAATAAATAAAACTCATAATATATCATTTCATATGGTATTATATACTCCACAAAAAAATAAGTGTTGAATATAGAACATATCTCATAGAATTAAATGTGAGAAGAGAGAACCCTTTCCTTAACTCTTGACATTATTCATACTTGTTAAAACCTCCACTTCATTGGGTAACCCTATTTAATTTTCACCAAAGGAATCATTTGGTTGGTTTGTTTACCAATGTGAGGCCTCTATAATGAATCAAGATATGTTGGGAGCTTATTCTGGCAGGGAATTGATGAACCAAATGTGTCTTGAGAGGTGCGAGGAAGTGATGAGTGTGAGTGAACTTTCATAGTGGAGGAGGAGTGGAATTCATGTAAATATAAAAAGGTAAATACCATTGGGAGGTCTCCCTACTGTCAAATGCCTCCAATAATTTTCCATTATCATTTATATAGGGTAATTGGTTGAAATATGTTCTTCAAAATGATTTTTGACATGTGGATAGGTGATTTCATCCCTTAAATTAATATTTTACCACTAAGTAATCTTATTTATTCCTTTTTTTTTGAAGAAAGAAGGACTATATTTCTGGAGAATATCAGCAATCGTACATGAGCATAGCCAAGGAGGGAAATTGTCCAGCCATAGTTGGTTGACATCGAAGGGGCCTGAGGCCGCCAGTTGATGGGCTGCATTGTTTCCTTCCCTTTTGGTAAAAGAGAAGGTGCAGCCCGAGAAGCCTTGGCGCAGAGAAAGGATTCTTTTGACGACAAATCCAAAGGCCTGGAGTCCGGCGTCACCGTGATTAATATAATTTATGACCGAAAGGCAGTCAGACTTGATGATGATATCCACCAATCCGCGTTCCACAGTGAGCAACATCCCTGCCAGAATGGCATAGGCCTCAGCAACTGCAGGTTCCCAGTAGGCATGATGTGGTTCGTATTTTGCTGCAACGATCTGCCCCAGATGATTTCGAGCTAGGAGGCCGAGAGCGACAGGCCCATCCTTGGGGAGAGAGGCGTCAATGTTAAGCTTGAGACTCCCTTCCCTTGGGGGGACCCATTGAGGGGACCAGGAGGGGGCAACGCCTGGCAAAAGGTGTCCTTCGCGGTCCTTCCATCCCTCAATCCATGAAGTGGCTCGTTCAATCCAGAACTCGGGAGGCCGATGAGCATGATGGAAAACCGAATCATTGTGCCGAACCCAAATGATCCATGCTAAGGTGCATCGGGAGCTTGCATCAGACGATGAAAGAGAGGAACACCAGCTCATCATAAGGTCGGGGAGGTCAGATACAGTGTCCCGAGAAGCATCCGGAGTCGAGCCCCATTTATTCCAAATTTCCTTGGCTCCTGGGCAGTGATAGATGGCGTTCCAGGGGGTTTCGGGAATATTCGGGCAGAAAGGGCAGGAATCATCACTGGCCATATGACGGTAAACAAGGAGGCACATGGTAGGGAGGGTGCCCGTGCACACCTGCCACCAAAATTGGTGAATTTTCAGGGGAACGTTTAGCTTCCAGAGCGCATTCCATGGTCCCTCAACACGGTCGAGATAGTGAGAGCCAAGAGCCAGTCTGTACCCGGATCTCACCGTGAAGTCGCCTGAAACATCATAAGTCCAAAAAAGATGGTCGGGGCCTGCATCAGGGACACAGGGGATGCTCAGGATAATTATTTGGTCTCTTTCATTGAACCATTCTTGGATCCTTTCTATGCACCATCCCGAACCCTGGTCTGAGAAGAGGTAGTTGACAGTGGCGTTTTCCAGACCTGGTTGGGCGGGGGATGTGGCTCGCAAACCATCCTTATCGACAAGCCAGGAATCGGTCCAGATGTTGACAGATGATCCATTTCCAATCCTCCAACCCACCCCTTTCTCCAGGAGATTCCGGGCCCCCCAAATACTTCTCCAGAGGAAGTTAGGACGGGGGCCAAGAGAGGATCCAAGGAAGTCTGTGTGGGGAAAGTACTTGGCCTGGAGAACCCGCGCACAAAGAGATGAAGGGAGGTTCAAAAGGTGCCAACCTTGCTTGGCCAACAGTGCGTCATTGAATAACAGAAGATTCCGGAATCCCATCCCTCCCTCCGACTTGGGTTGGCAGAGTTTCTCACAGGCCAACCAGTGTGGTCTATTTCTTCCATCGTTTTCCCCCCACCAGAAGTTGGCAGTATGAGAGTGGATCAGGTTGACGATGGCAGTCGGGAGCTTAAACATGGTCATAAAGTAGCTGGGGATGGACTGAATGATAGCTTTAATGAGGGTTCCTTTTCCAGTTTTAGAGATGTGTTTTGAGGTCCAACCTTGAATTTTTTTCTCAATTCTGTCCACCAAGGCTGCAAAGATTTCTTTTTTGGACCGGCCAATCACCGTAGGGAGTCTGAGATACTTTTGGTGTTTGTCGACCATATGGATGCCTGCAAAAGCACAAAGATCAACTCTCTTGGCCGGAGGCACCCCTGCACTGAAGGAGATCTCCGATTTTCCATGATTGATAGACTGTCCAGAAGCCCACTCATATTGCTGGATCGCATGGCTGATCACCCGACATTCATTTAAAGTGGCTCTGGAAAAGTGGAGGAAGTCGTCATCGAAGAAGAGGTGTGACACTTGTGGGCTCTCCCGACAGACTTTTTCTCCATGAATAGACCTAGCAGATGCAGCCCTGGAGATAAGGTTAGAGAAAACATCTGCCACCAATATGAAGAGAAAAGGGGAGAGAGGATCTCCCTGGCGCAGGCCTCGGGTTGGGGTGAAACCTCTAGTGAGCTCCCCATTGACCTTGATACTAAAGGAGACGGTCGAGATGCAGTGCATGACAATATCTATCCATTTAGTACAGAAGCCCATTCTCGACATCACAACTCTTAGGAACTGTCATTCCACTTTATCATAGGCTTTTGTCATATCCAGTTTCCAGGACATGGTTCCTTTTTTCGCAGTGGATCGCGTTTTCATGGAGTGGAAAACTTCATGGGCCACACTTGCATTATCAGTAATTAGCCGCTTGGCCACAAAGGCGCTTTGGTTTTCAGAGATGATATCAGGAAGATAAGGGCGCAGCCGATTAACCAGGATTTTGGAGAAGATCTTATATGAGACATTGCAGAGGCTGATAGGTCTAAAATCCGGGATCGCCTGAGGTTTCTTAATTTTGAGGATGAGGACGAGGACAGTTTCATTGATGGCATAAATACTTGTGTTCCCCTCCCAGATATTTTTAATCATTTTGCATATGTCGGGGCCGATAATGTGCCAGTATTGTTTGAAGAAAAGGGCGTGGAAACCGTCCGGTCCCGGGGCCTTAGTGGGGTGGATTTGTTTCAGCGCCAGGTGAATCTCTTCATTTGTCACATCTTTTGTAAGTTGTCGATTCATCTCACCAGTAATAACGGGTCTGATGCATTCTGCAACTTTAGCCGACATGAGGGGAGAACCTGTGGAGACGAGGTTCTGGAAATAGCCTACCAAGGCTTTGTGAATGCCACAGGTATTAGAGACTTTGCTTCCATCAGGTCGTAATAAGCTCGTGATAGAGTTTTTCAACCGCCTAGCCGACGCTTTCAGATGGAAATATATTGTATTAGCGTCGCCTACTTTAATGTGGATGTCATGCGCCCGCATAGCCCAGAAGCTTTCCTTCACACGAAGACCCCCATCCAGCTCTCTTTGTGTAGCGCCAATCCTGGAGATAATGCCAGTGGATTGGGGTTGCCTGAGTAAGTTGTGCAACTTCTTTTCAAGGACCTCACAATGCCTAGCAGGTTGGTGGAATTTCTTGTAACTCCAAGCTCTCAGACCGGATGCGACCTGTTGGAGATTGCGGCCAACATCTTCGTGAGAACTTGTCCAGCATGATCGGACCACCTCTTCACAATCCTGCTCTTTTGACCAGAAGCTCTCAAATATGAACGGTCTACTAAGTTGTCGATTTCGTTTGCCTTGCACACAATCAATGAGAATAGGGCAGTGGTCAGAACAGTTAAGGGCCAAGTGGCCAACATGAAACATGTTAAACAAATTAATCTAATCAGTAGAGCCCAGAAATCTATCAAGCTGCTCAGTGATGCGGGTTTCTTCAGTGTTGCCACGGAACCACGTAAAAGGATTACCTGTGTACCCCAGATCGACCAGGTCCGCCCTAGTGACCGTGACCTTGAAATTAGACATCGAGACTGAGTGTCGAGTGCATCCACCTCTTTTCTCCTTATGGAACATGATCTCATTGAAGTCACCACCGAAAAGGATAGGGCTCGGTAGGTCGTGTCGCAGCTTGCCCAGAAGGTCCCATGATTTCGCCTTATCAGCATGGGACGGCCAGCCATAGAAACCCACAAAGGTCCAGGGTGGGTGCGAGTCCGATTGAATAGTAGCAGCCACATGGTGCAAAGAGAAAGACAGAATTTTAACATCAATAGTGTCCTTCCAAAGGAGACAGAGGCCCCCAGAGTGGTCGTGTCTGGGCACCGGAAAGCATCCTTGGAATCCACACTTCAGCGCAATACCATTGGTGTCCTTGTTTTCCAGTATGGTTTCGGACAGGAAAACCATATCGGGGTGACTTTGGGCGCAATGGCGCTGAAGCATTCGAACCGTTCGTGGGTTCCAAGCCCCCGACAGTTCCAGCATAACACAATCATTGCTCTAGGCGGGGTTGGGTCTCGCCCGCCGCCGCCTTTGGTTCCCCAAGACTTGTACCTCCACTTGTTGTTTTCCGTCTTTTGGTGGGACTCCCCCCCGATTGACAAATTTTCGTTTGTCTTTTCCTGGTCCCGGGGTCAGGGTCTTCCGCTCGATCATCACTTCCTTTACGTTTCACCCTTTTCCATGTGTGATGGATGATTGGGCCCAGCATTGGAGTACTCGTCCTTCCCTGGGCCACTGTTGGTGATATGTTGATTCCGGAAAATTGTGGACCAGGCTCCGGGTCTGGCGGTTCGAAGTGCGCCGGTTTTGGCATTGAGCATTGTCGTGATGGTTCTTTGTGATTTGTCTCCAGCCTTGTGGATGATTGAGTTTTATCCTTCAGGGGGTTAGGAGGAACTCCAGCTTCTCTCTGCGTGGGATATCCAGCCTTAGAGAACACCAGGGGTCCCAGCAAAATGACTAGTCCATGTGTGGGTTCCACCTGATTGTTATGTGTCAGCGTGAGACGGGAGCGGTCCTTTCGTTTTTTCGTCTCAGGGATGAAAACAGATTTATTCATCTTTTCACGGAGCCAAGGGCAATATTGTAATGTGATGTCGCCTGAACCATTCTTCGGTTTTGTGGTGCACGTTCATTCCAGGTGGTCAAGATGACCACAAAAATAGCAGAAGATTGGGAGTTTTTCAAACTCAAAAGCTATCCAGGAGTAGTTGTTTTTTATTTTTAGGAACATTCCCCTCATTAGGGGCTCTGATACCTCGATTTCCGCCTAGATCCGGACCTCAGTGCCCCATTGTATTGGGTCTGAGCAATCCCATTCCAGAAAGTGTCCAAGATTGTCTCCAATTTCCCTCATTATGCGTTCCGTTCTTGCATGGAAGGGGATTCCTTTAATTCGTATCCAAAAGGGGGAGCGGGTTAAATTCACCCGTTGGATCGTCTCCCCCTTTGAATTCCTCCATGAAGAGGAGCTGGTTATCGAAGGACCACGGTCTGCCACACAAGATTTCGTCCCTGTCTTTCTCGTTAAAGAACTCGAAGATGATGTGATTGGTTCCCGCCTCCCGAATAGTCACTCCTGCATCGAGTCTCCAGATGTTCTGAAGAGTATTTTTAAGAGCCCCATGATTAACCGAAAAGTTTTCATCGAACATTCCCACAACGAGTAGAGACATGCGTTTTTTCAAAAGTGGGTCTTCATTTCTCCGTGCCTCAATCTTGACTTTTTTCTTGTCTGTTAGAGACACCCTCTCCCAATGGTTCATAAAATCAGTATTCATGGTGCAAATCAAATGTTGGATGCACTATCCACCTTAGGGGCTGGCCCCTTTGCAGATTCCAATCCACCCTCACACCAACCAAGACCCGGTCCAGCAAACAGGTCAAGCCCACTTCTCGGCCCCAAGAGCGGTCCACCTTCCTGGGACAAACTTTCGCGGCAGTAGCTACGCGGAACAGACCTCGCACGGACACAGAAACTCTGCAGCTTTCGCGGCAGATGCTTCGCGGAAGCTCCTCTTCGCGAGGCAACCTCAACTCAGCAGGTGCTTCGCGACACAGCCTCCTCGCGGCACCCCAATCCACGGGTCTTCGCGGAAAGACTTCGCGGATCAAGCACACCAGCGGACAGGCAGCTCCTCAGACCAACGCTGCGGAGGCTTCGCGATTCTGCCCCTTCGTGATTCTGCCCCTTTGCGAACACACCTCGTGAAAACGGAGAGGCTGAAGGCTTCCGCGGTAGAGTCTTCGCGGATCACCCAAACATGAACCCGCACACAAACGCTGCAACTTCGCAACAGAAGCGACAGTAGCTTCGCGAAAAAACGTTCCTTCGCGAAGCAACCCCTGCTCGGCAGATGAAAAGCGCCTCAGCCCCTTCGCGGATGAACAATCAAAGGCAGTGCACCATCGCGGAGGGTCGTCGCAAAAAAACCCAAAAACGATAGGCCTTCACACCAACAAGGAAGCTGAGCCCCGTCCCCAAACCCCTCCCTTCTTCGAGAGACAGGAGCGAGAGTCAGAGGAACCTCCGAGTGGAAATCGGACGGGTCAAACCTCGGATCCATAAGAGAGATGAGGCCAGAAAAGAAAGAACGATCTGGAATCGAACGAACTCCCCCTCACAGATCTGATGCCCACAGGGGATGACGGCGCCGGTAGGGTTGCTCAGTCCCAAGGAGAGCTGGATCTGCGCCAAGAGGGGAAAAGAAGAGCAGGAAAGACCGAAGGTCAAACTGGCAACAGAAGCTTCGCCGTGAAAAAAAAGGGGGGCGGCACAGAAGCGGGGAGCGCGTTCGGGGAAGAAGAAGAAAAAGGAACAGCCGCAACCGCGGAGGATCCGAGCGGGCCGAATCGCTACCACAGACCAGAGCTCCGAGGGAGAGACGCGGGCCCTAGGAGAACCCTAGGAGAAAGCTCTCAGCCGAGGCGAGAGAATTTAGCATGATTTTCTAAAACCATTCTTATTTATACCTTAATCTCTATAATAAATTATAATTGATATCTATAATATTTTTTTCATAAACTAAATTAAATTTAATAGAAATTATAAATTATTTTTATTATAAATACAAAAACAATTTTTACATATTCAAATCACACTTGTGGCTGAAATTAATTTAAAATCAATCTGCCGTATGGGATGGGACGACGAGTTTTTAGTGTGAAAAAGTACAAAATTTTGAAATGTTTTTATATAAAATTTCATCATGAAATTGGTTCAAATAGCCTAAATTGTATTAATTGATGTTTATTTGATGTAATTATACATTAAATCTAAATTAAAATATATTTAAACTATATTAATAAATGAGATGAAAAAACAGTTTTCAATTAAAATTATTTTTTTTCACTATTATTCTAAATATTAAACTGCTCTGGAAAATTACAAAATATCAGATGAATTAAATTTTGATATCCCACATTAAAAAATTATTTTATTTTGTAAAATAAAGTTCTAAATGTTTGAAAAATTATATTTAAAATTGAATCACCATTAAAACGTTGTAAATTTTGATTTTAGAAATTACTTCTTTTTATTCATAAAATTTGATTTATTCTAATCATATACTTATCCAGTCTATTTGATGAATATCAAGAAATATTATTGGATATATAATATATAATTTTTATTAGAAAAAATCATCACACTTTTGTTTAATTAAATTAGATAAAATTCAATTTGTACAAATAATCATTGTTTTCATAGAAAAGTAATTTCTTTATTTTCAAATAGTTCTTACATTCACTTCTACTAATTGATAACAAAATGAATCATTTTATATAAATGTGGGAGATATCATTCTCATATTCCATTTAAGGTGCCCCAAGAATAGTTAGCCACATGACCTCAAGCACATCTTCTCAAATTCCAAAGGATGCCAACTAACAGTTAGGGTCTAGGGTTAGTCAGTGGGGATGTTATGCCCTCAATACCAGAGTGTAACATAGTGGGTAAATAAAATGCTGAGAGCAAGAACCTAGTTCTTCATTTAAGTTAGGGATCTTTTCTTTTTTGGTAGTACTAATGAATAAGGGGGGAACAACATAAGTATGGGTTGGAGGCCTATTAAACAACGTGACTAGGGGTTACATGTTGTGTAAATCCCTGTATATGTAGTGTATTCCTATCAGTAGGACCTGTACATAATGTGTAAGGGAGGTTGACAACAAATAAAAAAAAATAAAACAGACATGGCATGTATTTCCACTTATTCATCATGAATTTTGTGTTTTTTTTAAAATGGCAATTAGCCTCTCCTCCTAAAACTAGATAGTACCCTCGCAGAATTGTTCTTGAATAGTAGTGTCAGAGGAAGAATTACCTCTTAATTGGTCATCCAAACTCCGATTCAAACATATTTAGATGCATTGGAATCCCCTCTGTGAGTTCTAGATTCATATTGATCCATTATTTGTGATTTCTTTTCTCAACATAGATATTGAAACATTGGAATTTGTTATTATTTTGTAGATCTGCTCCATTCTAGGACTAATTAGAGGTCGAAGATATACATGGAGAGTTGTATGGGTACGAGGTAGGTGGTCTTGTGCCATACACTAATTATCGAGTTTAATATATGTGTCGAAGTACCACACACCAATTTTTTTGTGTCGCTACGAATAAGAACATACCTTTTTTGATGCCTATTGATGTTTAGGTAATTGAATATTAGATGTTATTCATGAATTAGGTTGTTTATCTTTAATTAAGGGCCACCCCATGGGTGTGTTTTTTCTTTTCATGACCATAATGGGCTGTTGGGCCTAAGTTGCCTATCAGGAATGCTTTCTTTTCCCATATTGGGTTTTTTAAAATGGATTTTATTATTTAATGGAATTGAAATTGCGCTAAATTTTAACTGAATTGAACAAGGTTTTGGGATTAGTGATTTCCCCTTTGACCCAAATTATGCCTATGCTTATTTAATTCTCTTTAGAATGTTTTTCTCCAATTTTGAATTTTCCCAGGTGAGCTAATTAATGGTTAAGCATTGTAATAAATTAAATTACATGACAGGCTTGTTTATGAATTTATTAAATCTTAAATCCATCTATTAGTTTAAATTACTTGTTTTTCTTGTCATTATAATTTCCCATGTGTGTTTGGAAATCTTATAACCATGTAATAGTTTAATTTACAAGTTTTTCTTATTATATGATAAGTTCCCACATGATTTTTTATGTTCTAAAGCCATTTAAAAGTATAATTTACATGTCTTAACATTTGTATAAATTTTCCATGCGATTATTTGAATGGCCAAGTCGTATGAGGTTAGTCCATTCCTTACATTATATTGGATGCTTTTGGTTTAGACCATTGTAGGTCTAATAAAATGTAAATTTAACTTGTTATGATTAAATGGTAGATAGAAATGGGTGAACCATGAATTTAGATTAGAATACCATGGATGGGTTCATGTGACGATTTTACCTAATGCCTCACGTGATCCATGGATCCATTGATGGATTCCATGGATGTAAAGACCCGTAAATTTTAAGGAATTTTTTTTCTTAATTTTCTTTGAAATTTTACAAGAGCGCAGTTTCTGACGGCACCTGAGTCCGAGGCCCGGTGTGCCCGAAATCATTTTCCGAAGTTTGGCTCGGGTACGTTCAGTGAACGGACGAGCGGGTTTTTCTAACTTTTGAACCGGTGCTCGGAATCGAATTCTGAGGGCACCGATGGAATCACAACGCCGGTACTTGCTTAGAAACGCCTCTTCCGGAGTTGCGTTTTCTCGGGTGTGGTTTTTAATTTTCGGGCTTAAAGTTAAGAAATAAAATAATTGTACGACAAACTTTATTTTATTTCACTTAAGACACTTGGAAGCCACTTGAAGCCACTTAAGGCGGCTTAAGCTGAGTTGATCCGGATAGGATGTTATCCAAAAATATCCTACCCTCTTGGTAGAATATTTGTGGGGTGGGGCACGCACAAGCCCCACCGTTTCTTTTCCGCTAAGTAACGCACCCGCGAAAACCCGTCATTATGAAAGTCAACTGACGCGTTTTCTTAAATTCTTAACGCACCATTTAATTGGGCGGTTTTATTCGTGAATTAAATGGGCAGTTTCTTTCGTTGAATTAATTCTACGAATTAATGGGTCGTTACTTACCTCTTTTTCGTTTGTTGGCGTAATAATAAAATAAGACCAATGCCGACTTTTGGAGGATTGCACGTTGAGAGGCTTTTGACAGAAGTTCTTGTGCCTTCACCCTTCTTCGCGAAGAACGCGAAGAACGCGAAGAACGCCGACCTCCGACGAAGAACGCCGAAACCGCGGAAATTGACGACGCGACGCCGTGTGCCGCGACGCCGACGCTTCCTCTTTCGCGGCGTTCTTATGTGACGTTCCTTCCTCCGCGACAAAAACCTTCGATCATCCGTTGAGGTGAGTGTTTGCGATTCTTTAAAACTCCTTTGTGGTTTTTAACAACGCACAGATTTAATTATTATTAATTAAATCTGTTGTTCTTGAACCTCGGAGTTCGTCGACGCGACACCCTTCCGCGACGACGCGACGCCTTCCGCGACGCGACGATCGCCTCCTTCCAAGACGATCAAATCCGCGAAGAACCCGCGTGCGACGACTTGACGAGGTAGGGATTTTATTTGGATGTTTTATATTCCCGTGTTTATTTTCGTTCAAAATGAAGAAGCTGGTTCATAAAACAATTTTAATTCATTAAAATTGTTTTCGGTTATGTATTCATGTGTTGAATAATTCTTCCGTTGTTTTTATCTAACGCGGAGGGTGCGGGCCAAACGAACACGGCCCGAAAACCCTCCGCCGTTCTTCGTTGTTGTGCGAATTTGGCAGGCAACGACAAATCGTGACGCAAGGCCGATTTGATGATCCCGCAGTGAAGAACGGAACCCGGGAGGAACAACGGTGCAGGCGGGAAGGAAAACGGACCACCGGAGCAACTCTGGTGGCCCGCGGAAGCTACCGGCGGCGCGGGTCACCGGCGGCCAACGGACCCGCGGCCGCGCGGGTCCGGCTCACACACACGGGACGCAGCGACATGCCGCGTCCGCCGATCCAGCGCGGCCCTTCGAGGGCCGCGACTTCCTCAACCCGCGGGGGCGGCGCTCGGCCGCTCGGCCGGGCCGCGCCCTGGCCGGACCGGACCAGGTTCAGCCGGGTCGGGTCGACCCGGTTCGGCCGACCCAGGGGGGTCGGACCGGGTCGGGCCGGGCCCTGACCCCCCGTTTTCGGACCATTTTCGGTCTTTCGCTCATTACTTGAGCTACGAGCCTCCGAACGACGCGCCGTCAGCGGAAACACGATCCTTGGATCGAGACGGTCGTTTCGTTATATCGCACTCAAGGTTCCAGAATACTTTGGGTTCGGCCGGGTTGGTTCGTACACGAAACCAACCGGGCCCTCGGAGCGGAAACACTCATATCTTGAGCTTCGGACGTCCGATTGACGTGCCGTCGACTTTGGTGGATTCCTCTAAGTGAGAAGGATCTTTTGGCATGCTCCGCCCAAGGTTTGGACGCAGGTGGAGTACGGTCGGGTTGGTTTTGCCTTAAAAACCAACCGGGCCCCTGGGACGAAAAATCCAATATCTCTCAGACCGGGCGTCCGATTGACGCGCCGTCTGCGACGTTGAGTTCCTGTTGACGATACAAAACTTTTGGATACATCAACTTCGGACTTTGTGTCAGTTGATGTATCAGCCTCTCGGCTCGTGGAGTGGACCCTCCCGAACGAGCTTGTTGTGTGCGGGAACCCTAATGCTGGCTGCGACGACGACGATTGTGCCGAGATCCTCAGTGGACTGCAGTGTCGACTGTGCAGAGATCCTTAGTGGACTGCGACAACGACTGTGCAAAGATCCTCAGTGGACTGCGACGACTACTACACTCAGCGATCCTACGTGGATCAGTGCTACAGATCCTGTGTGGGTTAGCGCTCAGTGGTTCTGTGTGAGCCAGCGCCTACAGGTCCTGTGTGGGCCCGATCCTGTGTGGGTCATTGCGGGGGTTAGTACCTTTCGATACTTTGTGGGTCCGACGACTTAGATGTATCAGTGATCATCTTTATCGTCATACAAGAAGTATACCTGTGTGAGCTGAATCCTGTTTACTCTCCTTTGTGGATTGTGTTGTGCTATCCTGTGTGGATTTACATTTTACTTTCCTTTGTGGATTGTGTTGAGCCATCCTGTGTGGATTACACGTTTTGCTTTCTTGTGTGGATTGGGTTGTACTTGAGCTCGGATGTTGGAGCCGAGCGAGAATTGATGACTTAGGTATATGTATGGGCATATACCTAAGCCGTGTCGGATGTTACTTCGTGATTGTATCTTTCCTTTGTGGATTATCCTTTGTGGATTTCAGGAGACCTTCGGGGGTGTCGGGGTCCCTACTGAGTAGCTTATACTCACCCCTGCACGGGCTATGCCCGCACTTCGTTGTGTTTGATGCAGACGACGGACAACGCTGATCGTGGTGGAGGCTTGCGGAGCAGGACGGTACCTGGAGGTGGACCACTGGGCGGGACGTACTCGGAGCGGTCAGGTGGACCCGAGGAGCAGTGGAGGCTATCTGTACCCACCCTTCAGGTGGGACTTCCAGAGGACGGATCGACGCTGCGACTTTTTCTTTTCAGTTTCTGTTTTCCCTTTCAGTTGTACTTTATAGTTGGACTTGTATTTCCGGCCCTTTTTACTTTTAGCACAGCTTGTTATGGTTTTTACTTAGTGTTTACTCTTCCGCTTGCTTACTCTTTGGTGCTTGTTTACTCTACAAAGGCAATGCCTTCCCTTTTTCCGGGATTTACGCCTTGGTGCTAGTCGCCAGCCCCTGGCCTATGGAAGGCGGGCTTGGGGTAGTCACGGCACGGGCCCCGAGGACGGGTCGTGACAAATTGGTATCAGAGGTGGTCAGTTCTACCGCAGACTCTGATCTTTCTTCTATGTGAAGCAATAGTGTTTAGCGTATTGGGTGTGGTTATCAGTCCAGGGAGTCCAGTGTTGGTGCGGCGGCCGACGTATCCGTACACCAGGACCCTGACTTCTGATTTCTGACTTAATGCACGAAAACATTGATTGCATGTGTGTTTCAAGTTTTCTTTGTGATTACTCGTGTCAGCTCACCAGGTATACTGTTCTGACCGTGGTGCACTTGTTTCCTTTTCAGGATGGCCCCACGATGGCAGCCAGCTAGGGTTCCGAGAGTAGAGCGCGACGATAGCCCGCCGAGCGGCGAGGTCTCGGTACAGGGCCCTTTGACGGCGGAGGCACTGACGGTACCTCTACCCGCCGAGCCCCCGATGCTACCAGCACCGACCGCTGACGATGCACGTCGCCTCGGAGCTCTGCACGAGTTCCAGCGCCAGCGACCACCTAGGTTTCATGGGGAGACGGACCCCCAGGCAGCCGAGGACTGGATGGAGGCGGTCGTACGAGTTTTCAGGCTAGTGAGGACACCAGCAGACCTCAAGGTGATCCTCGCGGCGAGCCTACTGCATGCAGCTGCGGGACGATGGTGGAGCTTGATGCTCTAGGTGCACGATGAGGCCTCTCTCATCTGGACGGACTTCGAGAGCCTCTTCCGCTCAGAGTTCATCCCGGACACCCTCCGTGCGGTGCGCATTCAGGAGCTTCTTCAGCTACGGCAGGGCAGCTTGACGGTCGCCCAGTACGCGGCGAGGTTTACTGATCTTTCTCGCTACTCGATCGACATGGTACGAGACCCATTCTTCCGGGCCTAGACCTTTGAGTAGGGTTTGAGACACAAGATCAGGGCATCGCAGATCTCCCTCAGCATCCCGACCCAGGCAGGAGTACTGGAGAGAGCCCTTCTGATCGAGAGCTTTCTTGCTGAGTCTACTTCAGCAGCGAGACCTACCGCAGGGCGGCAGGTAGCGGAGTTTTCGGCAGAAGGTAGCCGACGGATGACTCAGGGTTCCAGGCAGACCAGACCCTCTCGTAGTCGACCTCAGGACACGAGCTCAGCAGTGCGGGGCACACAACGCAAAGCCAGTCTTTCGAGAGGCAGGTAGTGCTACGCGTGCGGCGGGCAGGGCCACATGGCTCGTGACTGCCCGACCCGCCGTACCGAGGAGCAGCAGACGGTGGAGGGGCCACCCAGGCAGAGGCAGAGGGTCGACCGTGGCGGTCCGCAGGGAGGAGGCAGACGAGGCAGAGGAGCTGGCCGAGCAGCAGGTGGTGGGCGACGCTTTGAGGCTCTACCACCACCACCACCGGGAGGTCCGCCCTGACCACAGGGAGCTGGCGGGCAGAGACAGGCACAGCTCCAGGCAGCGGAGGCCTACGACCACGGCGCGCCAGAGATGATTCGAGGTACGATCTGTGTCTATTCTACCCTTGCTGCAGTTTTTATAGACACAGGAGCGAGTCACTCTTTCATAGCCGCTGCCCTTGTTCAGAGCTCAGAGATTCCGACAGAGCCGTTGGCTCGATCCTTACGGCTAGAGACCCCTACGAGAGCAGACTCGACGATTACGCACTGGTGCCTGCAGTGTGAGCTTACTCTAGGAGGCGAGAGCTTCAGCTGGGATCTTCTTGTAGCAGCGTCGAGGCCTTATGACGTCATCTTGGGCATGAATTGGTTATCTACAGTCCATGCTCAGATTGACTGTTTTAGGCGCAAGGTGCGATGTGTGCGCACTGACGGGAGCAGGTTCACCTTCACCGGCGAGAAGGGAGCCTTTGTAGCACAGGATGGACTTCCGCAGAGGAGAGGACAGCCCATCACTCATCAGTTGGCTAGTATCATCCTAGGAGCAGTTGACGTGCGGAGTCCTAGTTTTCCTGCAGTGGTGGATCAGTACGCGGACGTCTTTCCCGATGACGTTCCAGGGATACCTCCTCGCAGAGAGGTAGACTTTTATATTGATCTGTACCCCAGGACAACCCCGATATCCACTCCAGCGTATCGGATGGCCCCCGCTGAGCTTCGAGAGCTGCGGGTACAGTTGGAGGACTTGCAGGGCAAGAGGTTCATCCGACCCAGTGTTTCACCCTGGGCTTCCCCGATATTGTTTGCCAAGAAGGCAGACGGGAGCTTGCGACTGTGTGTCGACTATCGTCGACTAAACCAGGTGACAGTGAGGAACAAGTATCCGCTACCGAGGATTGATGACCTCTTCGATCAGCTCAAGGGAGCGCAGTGGTTCTCGAAGATAGACCTCAGGTCAGGCTATCATCAGCTCAGAGTTCGAGACGAGGACGTGCAGAAGACGGCCTTCAGGTGTCGGTATGGCCACTATGAGTTCTTGGTTATGCCATTTGGTGTATCCAATGCTCCAGCAGTGTTCATGAGCCTCATGAACAGGATCTTCCATCCATACCTCGATCGATTTGTCGTGGTCTTCATCGACGACATTTTGGTGTACTCGACCATGGAGGAGGAGCATGCCTACCACTTGCAGGTTGTGCTAGACACGCTCCGAGAGCACCAGCTTTATGGAAAGCTCTCTAAGTGCCAGTTCTGGTTACGTGAGGTCCACTTCTTGGGGCACGTCATTTCTGAGGCAGGAGTTGCAGTGGATCCCGCGAAGATCGAGGCAGTGCTAGCTTGGGAGCCACCCAGGAGCGTGACGGAGGTGCGGAGTTTCTTGGGTCTAGCCGGATACTATCGGAGGTTTGTGCTAGACTTCTCCAGAGTTGCAGCGCCACTCTCAGCTTTGACGAAGAAGGGTAAACCCTTTGTGTGTTCAGACAGATGTCAGCAGAGATTTCAGGAGTTGAGACAGAGATTGACCAGCGCACCTATCTTGAGGTTGCCTGAGGAGGGAGTTGGATACGTAGTCTACTGCGATGCATCAGGGACTGGACTCGGGTGTGTCCTGATGTAGGAGCGGGCCGTGATTGCCTATGGATCACGTCAGTTGAGGCCACATGAGCAGAACTACGCTACCCATGACCTGGAGTTAGCATCAGTGTTCTTCGCTCTGAAGACATGGCGGCACTATCTGATGGGTGAGCACTTTACAGTCTTTTCTAACCACCAGAGTCTCAGGTACATCTTCTCGTAGAAGGACCTGAACCTGAGACAGCGGCGATGGCTCGAGTTCCTCCAGGACTTTGACTTTGAGATAGTCTATACTCCTGGGAAGGGGAATGTAGTAGCCGATGCTCTCAGCAGGAGGACGTGTATTCAGCTACTTGAGGAGGCGACAGAGAAGCTAGCCGCTTTGCAGATATCCTTCGTGGATAGAGATGGAGCAGCCTTCCTCCAGTCTCTCACGGTCACCCCTCCACTACTACAGCAGGTCAGAGAGGCACAACGTGAGGACGCTGACTGTGAGATGTGGCGTGCACAGATATCCTCAGGACATGCACCTGATGGCTTATCCTTTGGAGCAGAGCACGACATCCTTTTAAGAGGACGTACCTTGGTACCAGTCGCTTTATGAGAGGAGGTGCTGAGAGAGTTTCACACTTCTCCCTTGGCGGTACATCCTGGAGTGGCGAATATGTACCAGGACCTCAGACGACAGCACTGGTGGCCGGGCATGAAGAAGGCTGTGGCAGAGTTCGTTTCTCGATACCTCACCTGCCAGTAGGTGAAGGTAGAGCATCAGGTACCAGCAGGCTTGGTACAACCCTTGGAGGTCCCGGAGTGGAAGTGGGACGGGATATATATGGACTTCGTGACTGGACTTCCACATACTTCCAGAGGTCATGACTCCATCTGGGTGATTGTCTACCAACTCACCAAGTCGGCTCACTTCTTACCCATCCGAGAGCAGGGCTCAGTGGAGAGCTTAGGGCGTCTCTACGTTCAGGAGATTGTACGGCTTCACGGTGTGCCATCGTCTATCGTCTCCGATCGAGACGCTCGCTTTACTTCCCAGCTTTGGAAGGGGTTGCAGGAGGCGTTCGGGACGCGGCTATGTCTAAGCACCGCCTTTCACCCTCAGACGGATGGTCAGACGGAGAGGACCATTCAAACTCTCGAGGACATGCTTCGCGCATGTGTCCTCGACTTTGGTCGCAGTTGGGAGGACCACCTACAATTGGTGGAGTTCGCGTACAACAACAGCTACCACTCCACTATCAGGATGGCACCATACGAGGCGTTGTACGGCAGACCTTGTAGATCTCCTTTGTGCTGGACAGACCCTGGGGAGTCAGCACTTGTGGGAACAGAGATGGTTTGGGCCACGACAGAGAAGGTCCAGGTCATCCAGGAGCAGATGAGGATAGCTCAGAGCCGGTAGAAGTCTTATGCTGAAAGGAGACGGAGGCCACTAGAGTTCGAGGATGGCGACCACGTCTTCTTGCGTGTCTCACCTCGACGCGGATTATGGAGATTTTTCCGAGGCGAAAAGTTGTCTCTATGCTTCATCGGACCTTTCCAGGTCCTCAGCAGGATTGGCAAGGTGGCTTATCGCCTGGCTCTACCACCTCAGTTGCACCGGGTGCACGACGTCTTCCACGTATCTCAGTTGAGGAGATACGTGCACGACCCGACGCACATCATTGACCATGGGGAGCTAGACATGGATGATGGGGCGAATTTTACGGAGGTCCCGGTGGAGATAGAGGATCGACAGGAGCGGGTCCTACTTGGGCGATCGATTCCTCTTGTGCGCATCAGATGGCAGCACAGGAACCTCCAGGAGAGCACTTGGGAGCGGGAGGCTCAGATGCGTGCTCAGTACCCACTTTTGTTTCCCTAGTTTATGATGTATCTTTACGGGGACGTAAATCCCTGAGGTGAGAGTAACGTAAAGACCCATAAATTTCAAGGAAATTTTTTTCTTAATTTTCTTTGGAATTTTACAAGAGCGCAGTTTCTAACGGCACCAGATTCTGAGGCCCGGTGTGCCCGGAATCATTTTCCGAAGTTTGGCTCGGGTACGTTCAGTGAACGGACGAGCGGGTTTTTCTAACTTTTGAACCGGTGCTCAGAATCGAATTCTGAGGGCACCAATGGAATCGCAACGCCGGTACTTGCTTAGAAACACCTCTTCCAGAGTTGCGTTTTCTCAGGTGTGGTTTTTAATTTTTGGGCTTAAAGTTAAGAAATAAAATAATTGTACAACAAACTTTATTTTATTTCACTTAAGCCACTTGGAAGCCACTTGAAGCCACTTAAGGCGACTTAAGCTGAGTTGATCCGGATAGGATGATATCCAAAAATATCCTACCCTCTTGGTAGGATATTTGTGGGGTGGGGCCCGCACGAGCCCCACCGTTTCTTTTCCGCTAAGTAACGCACCCGCGAAAACCCGTCATTATGAAAGTCAACTGACGCGTTTTCTTAAATTCTTAACGCACCATTTAATTGGGCGGTTTTATTCATGAATTAAATGGGCAGTTTCTTTCGTTGAATTAATTCTACGAATTAATGGGTCGTTACTTACCTCTTTTTCGTTTGTTGGCGTAATAATAAAATAAGACCAATGCCGACTTTTGGAGGATTACACGTTGAGAGGATTTTGACAGAAGTTCTTGTGCCTTCACCCTTCTTCGCGAAGAACGCGAAGAACGCGAAGAACACGAAGAACGCCGGCCTCCAATGAAGAACGCCGAAACCGCGGAAATCAACGACGCGACGCCGTGTGCCGCGACACCGACGCTTCCTCTTCCGCGACGTTCCTTCCTCCGTGACAAAAACCTTCGATCATCCGTCGAGGTGAGTGTTTGCGATTCTTTAAAACTCTTTTTTGGTTTTTAACAATGCATAGATTTAATTATTGTTAATTAAATCTGTTGTTCTTAAACCTCGGAGTTCGTCGACGTGACACCCTTCCGCGACGACGCGACGCCTTCCGCGACGCGACGATCGCCTCCTTCCGCGACGATCAAATCCGCGAAGAACCCACGTGCGACGACTTGACGAGGTAGGGATTTTATTTGGATGTTGTATATTCCCGTGTTTGTTTCCCTTCAAAATGAAGAACCCGGTTCATAAAACAATTTTAATTCATTAAAATTGTTTTCCGTTATGTATTCATGTGTTGAATAATTATCCCGTTGTTTTTATCTAACGCGGAGGGTGCGGACCAAACGAACACAGCCCGACAACCCTCCGTCGTTCTTCGTTTTTGTGCGAATTTGGCGGGCGACGGCAAATCGTGACGCAAGGCCGATTTGATGATCCCGCAGTGAAGAACGGAACCCGGGAGGAACAACGGCGCAGGCGGGAAGGAAAACGGACCACCAGAGCAACTCCGGTGGCCCGCGGAAGCTACCGGCGGTGCGACGGCGACCAACGGACTCGCGGCCTCGCGGGTCCGGCTCACACACACGGTACGCGGTGACATGCCGCGTCCGCCGATCCAGCGCGGCCCTTCGAGGGCCGCGGCTTCTTCAACCCGCGGGGGCGGCGCCCCGCGGCAGCGGCGCTCGGCCGCTCGGCCGAACCGAGCCAGGCCGGTCCGACCGGCCGGGCCGCGCCCTGGCTGGACTGGACCGGGTCCATCCGGGTCAGACCGGGTCGGGTCGAACCGGTTTGGGTGGACCCGATTCGGCCAACCCAGGGGGGGGGGGGGGGGGTCGGGCCGGGTCGGCCCGGGCCCGGACCCCCCTCTTCGGACTATTTTTGGTCTTTCACTCATAACTTGAGCTACGGGCCTCCGAACAACGCACCGTATATGGAAACACGATCCTTGGATCGAGATGGTCGTTTCGGTATATCACACTCAAGGTTTCGGAATACTTTGGGTTCAGCCGGGTTGGTTCGTACACGAAACCAACCGGGCCCTCGGAGCGGAAACACTCATATCTTGAGCTTCGGACGTCCGATTGACGTGCCGTCGACTTTGGTGGATTCCTCTAAGTGAGAAGGATCTTTTGGAATGCTCCGCCCAAGGTTTGGACACAGGTGGAGTACGGTCGGGTTGGTTTTGCCTTAAAAACTAACCGGGCCCCTGGGACGAAAAAACCAATATCTCTCAGACCGGGCGTCCGATTGACGCGCCGTCTGCGATGTTGAGTTCCTGTTGACGATACAGAACTTTTAGATACATCAACTTCGGAATTTGTGTCAGTTGATGTATCAGCCTCTTGGCTCGTGGAGTGGACCCTCCCGAACGAGCTTGCTGTGTGCGGGAACCCTAGTGCTAGCTGCGACGACGACGACTGTGCCGAGATCCTCAGTGGACTGCAGTGACGACTGTGCAGAGATCCTTAGTGGGCTGCGACGACGACTGTGCAAAGATCCTCAGTGGACTGCGACGACTACTACACTCAGCGATCCTACGTGGATCAGTGCTACAGATCCTGTGTGGATCCGATCCTGTGTGGGTCAGCGCTCAGCGGTTCTGTGTGAGCCAGCGCCTACAAGTCCTGTGTGGGCCCGATCCTGTGTCGGTCATTTCGGGGGTTAGTACCTTTTGATCCTTTGTGGGTCTGATGACTTAGATGTATCAGTGATCATCTTTATCATCATACAAGAAGTATACCTGTGTGAGCTGAATCCTATTTACTCTCCTTTGTGGATTGTGTTGTGCTATCATGTGTGGATTTACATTTTACTTTCCTTTGTGGATTGTGTTGATCCATCCTGTGTGGATTACACGTTTTGATTTCCTGTGTGGATTGGGTTGTACTTGAGCTCGGATGTTGGAGCCGAGCGAGAATTGATGACTTAGGTATATGTATGGGCATATACCTAAGCCGTGTCGGATGTTACTTCGTGATTGTATCTTTCCTTTGTGGATTATCCTTTGTGGATTTCGGGATACCTTCGGGGGTCTCGGGGTCCCTACTGAGTAGCTTATACTCACCCCTGCACGGGCTATGCCCGCACTTCGTTGTGTTTGATGCAGACGACGGACAGCGCTGATCGTGGTGGAGGCTTGTGGAGTAGGACGGTACCTGGAGGTGGACCACTGGGCGGGACGTACTCGGAGCGGTCAGGTGGACCCGAGGAGCAGTGGAGGCTATCTGTACCCACCCTTCAGGTGAGACTTCCAGAGGACGGCTCGACGCTGCAGCTTTTTCTTTTCAGTTGTTGTTTTTCCCTTTCAGTTGTACTTTACAGTTGGGCTTGTATTTCCGACCCCTTTTACTTTCAGCACAGCTTGTTACGGTTTTTACTTAGTGTTTACTCTTCCGCTTGCTTACTCTGTGGTGCTTGTTTACTCTACAAAGGCAATGCCTTCCCTTTTTCCGGGATTTACGCCTTGGTGCTAGTCGCCAGCCCCTGGCCTATGGAAGGCGGGCTTGGGGTAGTCACGGCACGGGCCCCGAGGATGGGTCGTGACAATGGATGGACCAAAGGTAGGATTATTATTTTAAATCATGAGTGAGACACATATGTAGTGGTCAGGCTCATTGAGACTATGTTTAAAGGACGGAGTAATGGGATGAGGTATACACTAGATAGGTTTTATTGGAATTGTTTATATGTCTTGGGAAATACGTGGGTCTTATTTATAGGATCTAAAGATATCCCATATGACCTGTAATCACACTACATCTAGTGTTAGAATGGGTTGCTAAGAGGAACGTATAGACGAGCTCGTAGGATGTACATGGTTTTACACTATGAGTAATACATGAATTAAAACTTAGGAATGTTAACAACAAACTTATATATAATTTGAATAATTAAATGGAATCTCTTATTGTGTGTTTTCCAAGACAAAGCACCATCTTGGATTCAGTCTTCACTTATAATAGTTTAGATGGTTTTCTGAGACAATTTCTGTTCTTTCTTTTATATGGGGGTTTTCAAGCTTATGTCGGATCATGATACTTGTATAATTAAATGTAATTGAGCTGTCAATGAACATGAAATGATTATAAATGGAAACCAGTTCTTATTGGACTGTTTACTTTTGAATAATTTCTAGATTACTTCATTCACTATTGTACACTATGTGTTATATATATATTCACTGACTGATTGGAAAGTATCTTGGGTGGTTTCCTACTCGGATTTAGTATCACACCATATTTGGGCCCAAACAGATTATATTCAGGCAGGTATCGATAGGGGTTAAAACCCTTCTACAGGTACTTGATATATTTTTTTTGGAGGAGGAGAGTATGGGGCTAAGCTGAGGCTTGTGATGATTCTGAGTATATGTTATTATTTTTTACAACTGCTACTTATATCCTATATTATTGTACTGTAACTTGTTTTTTTCCTAGAACATGTGACATGAAGCATCATCCTCTGTATGTTATGACATATGGTTATTTATATTATCAGTCTTCCAAGGTTTACTTCTGTTGTATGGTATTTATGCTTCCACTATTGATATATAATTTTTGTTCTGATGTGTTATAATATTCCTATGAGGTCATTGTTTACCCACTATCACACATGGGCCCTCACTACTAGTTTAAATCCTCTGGCGTTTGGGGAAATGAGCTTAAGGCCATGTGGTCAACCGGGTATAGGGAACCTTTGAGTGGAATATGGATTTGGGACATTACAAAGTGTTATCAGAGGATTTATTTTCTAGTTTCCTATATTTTTTTGGCAACTATAGAAATATATGGAAATGAAAATTGATTTGGTAATAATATGTGCTTAGGAGTAGCTACCTCGTGTATAGGGAATCTCCAAAATTTCCTCGAATTGAATTGGGATTTTTTGAATTTGAGTTATTACAATGGAATCAATTTAACTGTTGGGTGATGCACTTGTATTTTATTTATATTATTGATATCATTGTGGCTCTATTTTGTTGCAACTTTATTATATGAGGGTATTCCATCTCATGCATCATATAGGCACTTATTATAAATCACATTCCATGCATTATTTCCATTCTATTTGGAGCATTAATGGATTGATGCTATTTTGAATGATTTTGTGCTAAATATTCATGTTGTTATGATAGGTACCATGATACATCTTCATTCCATGGTGATATGTGTATTGGTATGTGTTATGGTTCAAATTTGATGGACACCAAAATTTGGCCTTTGATGTGTATGGGCCCTTGGGGATCAGAATTTGGTTGATCATGTTTCTATATTATGTTGATTTGTGTTACAATGTTCTATATATGGATGCCAAGATTTGATTCGTGGAATATATGGTTTCTCGAAGATCAGAATATGGTGTACCATTGTCTTAATCTACAAAAATAGTGGTTCTAGGGAAGTTCCATGGGAATTCTGTTTGGAAACCTAGACAACATGGCGTGTGATTCCTTAAACACCCACCATGTGATCTTCTGTTTGGGAGGAAAAACATTTCTTATGTACACATTGTGTACTATGAGTACATGTCATGTGGTTTTTACCGCATGTCCATCCATGTGTGAGAACACAAAATTTTTCTTTTTGATAGTGCACAACATTTAACTTAGTTATACACCACATAGTTTTACACAAGTAGACCCAATGTGGATCTGGCCATGTAAAAGTACATGGCTTGGAGGGGAGACTTGAGTACATGTCATTTACCATCCATACACATTGTCTATCTACGTTTTTCATATTCCGAGGTCGGTTGGAGTACATGGCCATGTAAGATCATCAGGGTACAGTCCATATATGGTTTCTACACGTAGTGTACTCCTCTTTTGGCACCCTTAGAGGGTCTTTTCCTGTTGTATGCCTCAGTGTTAATTTTGGATCTACATGCAGTCCTTAAAGTTTAGTTTCCACATACATCATGATGGTGAAACCCTTGTAGAATTTTGAGAAATCCTAACGGGTGTTTTGGGACTTTTATCGAAATTTATAGGTTCTTCATCCAGCTAATATTTTTAATCATCATCCAAAAGTGAGTCTTGGAATGAATGATGGGTTGGGTGATCAGAACAACCTATTTATTATTTTTATTTGAGATGAGATATGATCTATCTCCCCTGACCACTGCTTTTACAGATGTTCCCCTTGTGAGATGTGTCATTCTGGCCTATGAGGCCATGAGACCATATTTCTATATAGATTCCATTAGGGATTCCTTTTCTGATATGTTGATCCAGGAATCCCATTGTAGGATCCCTCTCGTGTTTATCATTTATATGATCCCCATTTTAGGATTCCTATGTTATACAATGTTTCAGGATCATGTGTAGGATTTCATCCATTCTTTTAGATAGGGATCCTGTGTAGGATTCTATTTCTCATATTTACCTATAGGATTCTGAGTGGGATGACTCTCAGTGTTTAGCTTTATTAGACCCAACCTTAGTAGTGGAATTTTGCTAGTATATATCATTTTTTGACACCTTGAAATAACCCATGGGGTAGGCAGAGGAATGTGTGTTTTTAGGAAGGTTTTGTCCAATACTATTTGAATGTCCCTTCTTTTGAGCCACAATATTTGTTGTATCTTGGCCCATGATTTGGGAATTGGAATTTAAGAATGCTCAGTTCACCATGTTAGACATCCCTCGATCATGGTCAGCTACATATTAGATCTTATGAATATCTCTTTCCTTAAGTGATAGGTCACTTATTACATCATCTTCCCCATAAATGGTTGGGTAGATGACATTATTTTGAGCTAGTTCATGCATAGAACTCTAAAATAGGATGCATAGGGTGGAAAAACTATGAATTTTACCTAGAATTTACCATTTCACTTATAATATTAGAGTAGTATATGTTGAAATAATTGGTACCTGTCGACAGTTATTTGTTAAAACGATCCACTATGTTTGGTTAACTCGTTGGGATTTGAGCTATTGTGGATGTTCTTAAGTTATCTTAGGAGTTGAGTGACCTGAGAATTATGGATCCATGTTCATCCATCTACATGTGATGAATTTCTGGAAAATGATTATTTTGACAGGCTGGTTGGCTTATTATAATCTTGAATTCCAAGTAAGGTGGTGTGGTGATCAAGGTTCATAAAATGATACTCGTGTGTTTATATTAGTTCTGAGCTAGCACTTGAGAGTAGATAACACCGTGTTCATGATGTATAAGACCGACATAGGTCAGGGGAATCATGTCAGTTTTGTTTAAATGTGTCCTTCCAGGTAGAAGGATCATAATCAAGGACCATTTAAAAATGGCTGATTATTTTGAAAGCCTTCGAGGCTTGCATGTCTTTTTTCATGTTGATGCTAACAAGATAACTTGAAGTGGTTACAGTTGGCTGTCTATTCATCCCTTGTAAGGAACCGATGATAATGGATGTACCTAATTGGTTAAGAGTGAGATATCACAAAAATTCATTGTGGTAAAGGCATTGTGGTCAGTTCAATGTTGATGTGTCGTCATGTGAATCATAGTTTCTTTTAGGAGGTCGACCAGTATGTTTTTGGTTATTCCCTTCTGGTAATACTGGAGATCCTATTAGTGTGAAATTCCTTATGAGGCTATCATTTCCCCTATCATGAAATTGTCATAGATTCCCTAAGAGAGCATCAGTTATATGCCGTGATATAGTTAAAAGTTGTCAGGCTAGTTCGTGATCTTTTTCTTTGTTGTGTGTTGTATGCGTGGTTATAAATGACGTTTTGTTAATAATGAGTGATAATTGGGTTACTGTGTAGGAATTAAATGGAAAGACTCATGGATTACTATTGCATTCATTGACAGGACTTCTATGTATATGCCGATCTGGGATAAAATAGTGTTCTCATGAGTACTTTTGGCCTTTTCCCAACATTTCACTTATAATGCTAAGTATGTACCACCTGGGTGAGTTCTTTGGACTACAGTTTGATGAATCTAAGGATTTCTTGTACATGTAGTCAGGATAGGATATGATTCATAAAATGGAGTAATGATTCCAGTGTGATAGATCTTGAGTTTTCTTTTACTCGTATTGTGGAAAGACCATTTAAATGGTTAGCTATTTTTTTTGAAAGAAACATCATCAAGAGACCAGTATAGGCATCGGTGGATGGGATCATTGTGGGTTTGTGGTGCCTTGGGGGAAGGAGTAGAAATTTTATTATAACATGTTGGCCTCCTAAGGCATATGTTTCTGGGAAAAGACATCCAGTGATGGTTTGGCTCGTTATCCTTTTTTTTCCTTATGCGGGTTCTAGTGAACCAATTTGAACACTCTGCCAGTTTAAGGTGGATTTTGTGTGAAGGTTTGAAAATTATTTTGAAGGAAGATTTTGTTTTCGTTTTTTATGAGGTCAATCAGTGTTCGACCAATCCTTGGTTTGAGGCTTCTGTTATGACCTTAGTTGTCTATGGGTTCACCATGTTGAAGGAAAACACGCTGGTAGCATTTCCGGAACACTCACGAGCGTGATTTATAGGATTTTTATGATGGTTTAGGTGTAGGGTTACAATGTTGCATGATTTATTGTTGATAGGATCATGAAGGTTTCACATTTCCTTATAATCGAGGAAAACATCAATGTTGATGAGTTTGGATGGTCATATATCCATGATATTTTATGATTGCACAAGGTCCCTCATTCTATCATTTCATACAGAGATTTTTATTTTACGTCTAATTTCTAGAAAGGGATAGAGAGGGAAGTGGGTACACAGGTGCTTCTGAGAACAGATTACCACCCCCAGAGAGTTTTCTAGTTAGATCACACAATTCAAGTATTGTAGGACATGCTAAGGGCATGAATCCTAAATTTCATGGTTTCTTGGGAGAGACACATATCCCTGGTTGAGTTCACCTATAATAACAAATTTCAGGATACTTTTCATATGGCTCCATATGATTCTTTTTATGGTATGTCATTTCAGTCACCCCTATGTTGGTTTGTGGTAGAAGAGGAAGATATGATGGTACCTCATCTTGTCCAGGAGACCATAGAGCAGGTGAAGTTGATTCAGTAGTGGGTGGAAATGGTACAGTCTTGTCAGAAATCATACACTGATCATCTTATATGACCTTAGGATTTTGAGGTTAGGGGTCATGGTTTCCTGCGTGTTTCCCCGAGGATGGGGAATAATTGTATTAGGAGACAGGGTAAGCTTTTTCTAAGATACGTAGGTCCATTTGAGATTCTGGAGAGGGTCGGTTTGGTTTCCTATCTATTGTAGTTAACTTAGGGGTACCCGAATCTTCACGATTTCTTCCACAATTCTTAGTTGTGACATTAATTTTTGGACCTGTATCACAATTTTCAACCTAATAAGGTTGATTTACAAGTAGTTGCGTCTTTTGATGAGAATCCTACATGAATTGTGGATCGTAGCACAAAGGTTATCCATGGTTGGAATGTTCCTTTAGTACGGGTACATTGGTAGCACAACCGAGTATAAGACGAGACATGGGAGAGGGAGGTTGATGTACAGTCATAGTAGATGGATTTTATCTCTAATATTTCATCACGTCTATTGGAAGGGAAATTTAGGGTCAAATTTCTTTAAGGGTGGAAGTTTGTAAAAACCTGTTTCTTCTACTAAGGTATATGTCATTTCTTTTTGGGTTGTACTTAAGAAATAGGTGGAAAATAGGTTGTATATTTGTTACAGGCCTATTACACAACATGACTGGGAGTTACACATCATGTAAATCCTAGTACATGCCGTGTATTTAGGTTGGAGTGACATGTACATGATGTGTAAGGGAGTTTGGAAGCAAATAAGAAAAAATAAAAATAAACACAAAATGTATTTCCTCTTACACACCATGTATTTTGTGTTTTTTTTAAAATGGGATGTAGCCTTTCCTCATGAAATCAGATAGTACCCTCACCAACTAGTTCATGAAAAGATGCACTATAAGAATAATTACCTCCCAATTCATCATCCAAACTCTAATTCGAACACATTCAGATGCGTTGGAATCCCAATGGTAAGTTCTCGATTCCTCTTGATCCTTTTTTTTTATTTCTTATCTTCACCTAGTTATTGATGCTTTGTAATTTATGCTCATTTTGTAGATCTACTCTATTCTAGGTCAAATTAGAGGTTGATTCTAGATGAGGATATTAATACTATTACAAGTTAGGTGTTCTTGTTCAATTCTCTAATTATCATGTGGAATATATGTTTTAGAGTGGCGTGCACCCATTTTTTGGCGTCTCTTTGAATAACAATTTACCTTTTTTGTTCCCTATTGATATTTAGGTAATTTTATATGTGTTCTTATTCTTGAATTAGGTTGTTTACCTTCAATTAAGGTTCTCTCCATGGGAGTGTTTCCCTTCAATGTCCATTTATGACCATTTGGCATAGGTTTCCTATTAGGCATGCCTTGTTTTCCCTTCTTGGGTTGTTAAAAATAGATTTTATTATTAAATTGAATTTAAATTGTGCTAAATTGTAAATGAATTTACCAAGGGTTTGGGATTTTTGATTTCCCCTTTTCCCTATGTTATGCATATTATTATTTAAGTAAGTTTATCATGTTTTTATATAATTGATAATTTACCGATGTGAGCTAATTGATGGTAAATCCTTGCGGTAGTTTAAATTACATGATAGGATTTTTTATGAATTTCCCACATGGGTTGTTAAATATTAAATACATGTGATATTTTAATTTACTTGTGTTTCTTTTTATGAGAATTTCCCACTTGAGTTTAGAAATGTTATAAACATGTTATAGTTTAATTTACATGTGTTTCTTATTATATGATATGTAAAAAAATGAGTCAATCAAATGATAAATCCATGTAATAGTTTAATGTACATGTGTTACATGTTGTATAAATTTTCCAAGTGAGTATTTTAGAGGCTAAACCTTATAAGGTTGGTCCTTACCTAGTATTATTTTGGATGATTTTGGTTTTTTCCTTTTCATGCCTAATGAAATATTAATTGATCATATTATGATGAAAGTGAAAATTAAAATGGGTGAACCATGAATTCAAATTATAATTTCATGGATGGGTTCAAGTTACTATTTTACCTTATACCTTTGGTGATCCAAGGATCCATTGATGGATTCCATGGAACACAAAAGGGGTTTTTATAATGTTATGTCATGGGAGATCCACAGATGTAGTAGTCGGGCACATAGAGACTATGTTTAAAGGGTGAAGGAGTCATGGAATGAGAGATACCATGGACAGGTTCTATTGGAAATTTTTTTATGTCTTGGGAAATATATGGGTATTATTTATAGGATCCAAGGATGGCCAAGTGGACATATAATCACACCACTACTTGAGTGAGATAGGGCTCCGAAGAGGATCGTATGGATGGGATCGTATGATGTTAGTAGTTCTAAATCATGCGTAATACTATAATTCCCACATAGGAATGTCACATATAGACTTATATTTATTTTGAATAATTAAATGTAATGATTTATGAAATTTCTACCAATCCAATTCACCATCTTGGACTGTGTCTTCACTTAAACTTGTTTAGATGGTATGCTGAGATATCTATTTTGCTTTCTTTTACACGGGGGTTGTTGAGGTTATTTAGGATCGTTAGACTTATATAATTTAATGTAATTGAACCGTTACTGAACATGAAATGATTATAAATGGAAACACAATGCTTGTAAGAATATTTACTTTTGAGTACTTCCTAGCTTACTACATTCACTATTGTGCAATTCTTGTTATAAATATTCACTAATAGATGGTCACAGACCATGGGTGGTTTCATCCTAAGATATTTTCTCACGCCCTATTTGGGTCATGTTTTTTGGCTCAAATAGATTATATTATTGCATATTTTGATAAGGTTATGCACCCTTCTGCATGTAATTGATATGTTGTTTAGCAGCAAGAGAGAATGTGACCATGCTGAGGATTATGATGCTTCTATGTTTATTTTGTCCTTTTTGTGCTACAGGTACTTATATCATGTATTAATATAGTTTAACTTGTATTGTTTTTTTCCTAGAGCATGTGACATGTAGCATTATCCTATGTTTTCTATGACATATCGTTATTCATATTATCTATCTTCTGAAGTTTACTTCTGTTGTATGGTGTTACTGCTTCTGCTATTGATTTATAATTTCAGTTCCATTGTGCTATACTATGTGAATGATGGCATAGTTTCCCCACTATCACACCTAGGCCCCCACTAATAGTCAGTAGCCTCTAGAGTTTTGGGAAATATGCTTAAGGCCATGTGGCCAACCAGGTACGGGGAACCTTTGAGTGGCATCCAGATCTTGGATGTTACATCGATTAAATAGTATATCAGTACAAATAATTATGTGTCACATCATATGAGGAATGGAATAATAATAAATTAATTTACTGATTAAAATATTCAAAAGTTGATGATGATATGTCATTTATTTAAAAGCTGAAAAAATGTATATAAATTTGTTGACAATACATGATATAAAAAAGTATAATAATTGAATCCAAAATATATCCATGCGTATCAAGATATAGATTGTTCATCTACTACTGTCTCCACCATAAGAAGTAAATCAATCATGTTTCTCATGTAGTATGCTACCCTTTTTCAAGATCATCATACATGTAGTCTGCCCGGGTACCAATGGAACCCATATTGGGTGTGAGATGAATCTCAGTAGGCCACAACCAATGGAATTGATAATATTTAGTCCTTCTGATTTAAATTGAAAAGTATGAAATAATTCATATATAAATTTAAATAATTATAGTAATTTAAATACTCATGTACATGCATCATCACTTAGCTGTTGTCTAAAAATATACCAAGTTCATTTATCAATTATGTTCCTATTTATATATTAAGTCACATGAGGTATAACCAACATTGATGTCCTAAACTAGATAGTTATACTAAAAGATCCATTATGTAACAATAAATCCATGATGATATTAATAATAAAGTGTATCCATAGTGATAACCAAGGAAAACATGACCTTATACGTCAAGCAAACTAAGCTAGTAACTATAGCATATCTATGGGGTATGAGGGTAATACAAAGATAACCATCCAATGAATTCCACAATAATAATTATAATAGAGTGCATGAAAAGAATCCATGGTAAAATTGGATAAGAAATAGTAAGTTACAAGGAAGAAACCAAGCCTCTTCATGTCCATGGAAGCCATAATGCATCCAAGGAATCCTGTAATGGTAATGAAGGAGGGATCCTATGGTGTCATACCTGGTATCTGCTGATAGAAAATTAAAGAGTTCCCCTGTGGGGATCACCCTTTTCAAAAAATCATCCTAGAATCGGAATGGTGTCCATGAGTCCTGAAGGCATTCACTTGGGAATCCAAAAGCTAACGTGAGCCTGACCACACCTATATTGATTTCAAGGTCCATATACAAGAGGCACATTTTTATCGATTCATTAATTAATTTAGGCCATGTGATAGTCATTCCATTTAAAAATTTCATTTGTTCATAGACTTACCATTCATTATTGGGACATGAAAAAGGGGGCATAAAAACCATTGTGTCATTTCATATAATTCATATTCATTTCATTAGGCCTACTCTTCATCCTTCCTTAATAATGGAATTCTATTCTATTGAAATGAAAATTAAACATTCATTTTCATTTAATAAGGATATGTCATATATTTAATATACTATCAAATTCCATTTATGATACATTAATTATGTTTAAGCACTTACCATAGGTGGGTCATGATATTATAATATAAGGTATTACCTATTTCTAAATTGAAAATTCATATAATCAGAGTGTCTTACAATTACAGGATCAATCCACACACCTAATCATTGGCGAAGACGAACTTGGAAAACCATAAAATTTCCAATTATTGAAAATCCCCTACTGGGGATGGTCATCATTGAGGTCACGACCTCAACTAATGGATATCTTAACTACTAGTAGTCTTAGATTATAATTATAACAAATATAAACAAGACATGTTAATTTAATAGTAGATGCATGAAGAGATTTATGTTCCCACATGACAATTTATAAAATGGATAATCTTGAGGGATGAGTTATAGACCACCTACCTCATACTCATATGACTCTCCTAATCTAGTATCATTTAATAATTTGGTATGGATTGGATGATATGTAAATAATGGATGAATTCACAAAAAATAGGTCATATAAGCTTGCCTCTAAATAGAATCAATGAGTGGGTAGACAGATGAAAAAAACTAAGATGGAATAGAGTATATAATGATATTCATCCAATATGATCAACGATGATCGAAACAATCATTGGATTAAATATTTGGATGAAACATTATATTAGTTGTCTTATAGGATTAAAAAGTGAGGAATGAGGGGTGTATATCATCTCAAAATAAAAAGATAGGGTTAAATTAATAATCATTAATTTAAGGGAATTTTTTTAAAATAACCCAAAAATGAGAATTTCACGGTTTGGAAAAATGGTTTAGAAACAATGGAATTTTGGTCATGGATGTTTCACCAACATGGTTTGGTTTTATTATTAGGGAAATCATGTTTCAATTGTGAAATATTTTTGTTCAATGTGTCTACTATTTTATTCACGACCATGAGGCCATTGGCGCATGGTTAGTGAAAATTTTGTGCCCTATAACTCCCCATTGTCCAGCCCCATTCTATTATAACTCACTATGAAGCCATGTTTTCTCTCTCAAAATGATGAGTTCCAGTCTTCGAATCATCTCTGGACACCCCTGAGAAACATGTGAACTCATAGTCATTCATATTAGGTCCCAAATAAATAATTTGACTAAAATTTAAAGGACCATACCTGATTGAAACACCGGGTTCTTACATTCTCCCCCACCAAAAAGAAACGCATCCCCCCCAAGTTGACCTTCCAAGGACAAGAAAACACTATTTAAGTAAAACACATGCCACTATACATGTACATCGGCCTCCCGCTCCCAATTATCACCATATAAACAACTGTGCTACCATAGAAACCATTCCAAAAGGACAAACTAGAAATATAGAGCCTCTGTGCTATGATCAATGATGTGTATAGGATAATCCTCAAAATAACCATAGTCATCTAGATTAATATCCTTGAGATCAAATTTATGATACTTTTTGTAAATATATTGGTGAATATGTGGTACGTGGAAGACATCATGTGTGGAACGATACCTCTAGGGTAATGAAAACTAAAAGGATACTACCTGGAATCTCTATAGAATCTCAAATGGTCCCACATAATTAGATGATATCTTCCCTTTTCTATGTATCCATCTATTACATAGATTTGGAAATACTCACTAGAAAACATGATCCCCATCTTCATACTTCATATGTTAATAATGGAGATCGACATACAGTTTATGTCTCTACTTAGCTGTATAAATATTCGTTCTGGTTAGTTGAACATGTTCTGAATTCTCCTGCATAAGACGATAATCTAGTATGTCTTACTCTATTTCCTATAGAATGAAAATGTTTTAATTACATGACCTACCATATAATTCATCAAAATTTTCCATCTTAATTAACTCATTAAATCTATTATTGTAGGAAAACTCAACGATAGGGATATGATTCTCCTTGGAAATGAATAAAATAGGGACACGTGCTCAAAGCATTTCTTGTAGAACATGTATCTCCCATTAAAATTTCTCTTAGTTTGTGAGTGAACGTCTATTCTTAGGAGAACCTGTGTACCCATATCCTTCTATAACCCATTCCCAAACTGTTAAATGAAATCAAAAAATATATATAAAATATAGAAATAGGAACCCTACGTAGTCATATGATCACTAACATATAAAATCTTCCTAGATAATATACTAGGAAAGTCTCCACTATAGGAAGTAAGTTGGCTACATTCTTTAGTTTTTCAATGAAAACCCACATAGTATAGCTACCTCTAGAGGACCCCTATAAAAAACTACGAAGTACAAATAAACAACTTCTCATTTCCATTCTTGGACTAGTTCTTATTGTGACATGCCTATACATCTCTAGTGATCTAGGTTAACCAACTAACAAGTGGAACACTCAGTGATAAAGCATTCTATATCATGTTTCATCCTTGGAAACCAATACATGTTCTACAAGTATCCATACATTTTTGGATATTCATATATGAACTACATAGTAAGAATTGTGGGACTCATACATCAATTCCTCTATTATATATATTGGAACCCAAGCACACCCATGTACACATATGATGTTTTCTTTTTCCGTAGAACAATTCATAGGCAAGGAATTTCCTAAAATAATCTCATGGGAAAAAGAAGCCTTCAGGATATAAAAGTTTTTTTATATTTACCGTCTCATGGAAGGAAGAGGTAACTGTCTAGGATGAGTGATAAGATAGCTCATGAATATCATGAATCTTTAGATAAAACTCAAAAAATAGGGCCATCCATTTACATTCAGCACTATCTTTTTGTATGGCATGTTCCTAAATAATCAATCTAAGTGCCTCAAGAATAGACATTCCATCACTAGGTGTATAGGAAATCTCAATGTAAAATGAATCAATTTATTCGACCTATATATTCTAGATGATAGTAAAGTCACACTATGAAAATATATATTTGAGGCTCTTGTGGTCTATATAAACCAAAATGTGCTCAACCTTTAGATAGTGTCTCCTGTAACATAAGGCATGGAAAACTGGCACTAGATCGAGGCCGTGCATTCGGAAATATCTCTCATTATGACTCAATTTACAGTATCTTCATGCAACAACTCTATCCTCCTAAATCAACACTACTCACAATCTAATGCATGATGAATCACAGAACACTATATAACCTCTTCCATGGTCTTGGGGAATCAAAATAGGTGCGATAAAAATCCTCCCTTTCAGATAATAAAAGTATTTCTCACACTCTTCTAAGAAAAAAAAACAAAACATCATTATTTGTAAGACCAGTAAGATGATCAACAAGGTGTGAGATGTCCTATATAATTTCCATGAAATATCCATCCATCCCTACAAAACTATGTCTGTTAAACATGTTCTTTGTCTACTATGAGAAATCGAAAATGCTCACCGTCATTGTTTAAATAGATACTCCAAATTCTGAGATAATATAACTCAAGAAGAGGACTTTACAGTCTAGAAGTAGAACATAGGAAGCTTAGCATAAAATTGACACACTCTTAGTGTATCCATATTGATCTCATGGTTCTTATCATGGTCACTAAAAGTGTGAGAATACACCAAAATTTCATCCACGAAGACAATGAAAAAAGACTCCATAAAGGGGTAGAACACCCAATTCATCAAATTGATGATAACATTGGGAACTTTTGTAAAACCAGACAACATAAAATGATATTTATACAGAAAATATGTGTTACGGAAATCTTTATGAGGAATTTATGATGGTCTAAAACATACCTAATGATATCCCGATCTCTATTCGATCTTAGAAAACACCTTATCTCCTTGTTTCTGATCAAAGTGATCATCAATTTGATGAACTGGATACCAGCACTTCACCATATGCTAGTTCAACTATCAATAATCCATATATAGATAAAGGGACCCATCATCATTCTTGTAAAAAATCATAGTTGAACCCCAATAGGAAGTGAAATGCCATATAAAGGATTTGGTATTTAAGTCCTCTAATTGTCACATCAGCTTCTGGAGCTCAGTAGGTGCCATAATATATAGAGAAATGGACACTAGAGATACACCTAGAATGAACATGATCATAAAATATACCTCTCCATCAAGAGTTAATCCAAAAAAATCATTGGGAATGATTCCCCTAAGAATATCAACTACTGGAGGTAATTCAGCCTAATGTAAAAACTAATACTTTATGAAGAGATTAGAAATATGATCAGCCACTCCACACAACCCATGGTTATATGGTCCATCTATACCATCCTTAACATCACACTAACCCTTATGTAGATAACTGATACAATCTGGCGATGTAAATGACACCCTGGAGTGGTAGAAATCTAATAATTTGTGATAAAAAACCAAAAAATCCATCCCAAGAATGAAATTGTTTCCCTTCATATCAAGAACAATGAGGTCACATTGGAAATAGTAACTTCCTAACTTAAGGTAATAGTCTATACATTAGTGTATCCACCATAATTGTACTCCCAATTGTGTATCCAGCGTCAATACAACAAAGTAATATTATATTTCCAACCTACGAATTTCCATAATTGGTATGGATTTGAAGGAATGTGAATTTCTTGTATCAAATAAAGAAGATATTATAGTGGGGGATACTAGAATATTTTCTTGTTCTATATATGGTTCTAAATCCTGATCCTCAAGTATCGGTTTTTTTCTTACAAATGACCCAGTCCGCGGCCTTGGGAAATAGCTAGAGCACTGCCACAAAACTACTCAACTAGCACTTCTAGTGATCCAAATTCTAGAAACCATGAACATAAACTCTTCAGCATCCAGTCCTTCCTGTTCTACTCCATCACCCCACCTAACATGGCATACAATAACCTACCTTTGATGGTGGGACTACTGTTGAACCCCTTTTACTAGTACATGTTGGAGTGGTATGACATAATATTTAAAGATTCCCCATACGACCACAAGAATGGCACTCCATAGGCTCTCTATCACATTCAAGCTTTTGGTTCCCATGTCTTCCACATTTTTGGAACACCATAGAGCTACTAGAACAGGTACTTTATCTTTTACTACCTTAAAGACAAACATTGAGTTAACATTTCATTCTACAATAAGAACAGTTGGCATTTTATGGAACTGATCCTCTATTCTTAGTACTATCACCATACCATATGTTGTGATTAGTGATAAGATCATGATATACTATTTTAGATCTTGTCATTAGGATAAAAACATTCACATTTTTATTAAAGAAATACTAGATCCCATCCTCCAAGCATGTTGCACCTGAATTCTCATCACCGGCTAGAAGTGGACTAAAGTGCTACAACTCAGTGAAACATATAGAATACTCCATGAAAGAAATAGCACCCTAGTATAGATTCATGAACTCTCTTGCTTAGTCATCCCACAGTGAGTGATGAAAAAATTACTCATAGAATAATGTATGGATGTCATCCCATACCACATCCTAATGGAAGCCAGTAGGGGTACTCACACCCCACCAGTGCTTCATAGAATCACATAGTATGTAAGTAGAAAGTGTGACCCTCCAATATAGGGATGTTTCTAGATGCTCAAATATATATAGCGTGGCCTCCCTCTAGAAATATATAGCATGTGGACCACTATCCAATAAGAAGGTAGAAAGATGCTACTACTAGAACTCATAGGTCAGATCCACCATTATAGGTATAGGTCATGTATCACCGTTGATGGACTACATTAGACATATGAATATATCATGATGTTGAGAATAAGTTTCTAGATCAATCATAACAGGTGTTCCCTCAAGTATAACTCATGGCGGTAAGACTAGTGGCTCAATGCCCACTATATCTAAATCATTTCAGTCAGAAGTCACCTAATGCAGGACACGAGGACATCATGGTGTAATTGGTCTATAAGTGTAAATAACATGCCTCAAAAAAATCATTAAGAATACATATCACTATATAGGAATATGGACTAAAAGAAAAGGCTAACTACCCATGATATACTACCCAAACTACCAACTTATAAGTCTAGGTACTTTATGTTATCAAGATTAAATTGCATGGGTTATAGTGATTAAGGGTCAATTATACCTTGCCTTATCATTTACTAGAAACCATTTAACTTTATAACTCATGTATGACTTTTATAGTTTTTATTTGATCATTTTAGTATATAAAGGTTTATTTAAAATATATCTTCATTACCAGTGAATCAGATCCCATATTCCTGATCACTAAAGTCTACAGACATTAAATTTTAACCTAACTGATCAACTCAGTAAATTTCTCATTCCAAACTATGAGGTAGAATACACCTCATGCACTAAAACTAGAAATCATTCAATCATAGACATTTATCAACATAGGATTATTATATCTACCAAAACATAACTACGTAATCACTAAAAAATTCAATTCAAGAAGTTAAATGCAGAAATGTGGAATGGAAATATAAAGGACATGTTAATTTTAGGTTCCTATGATGATTCCTGAAATAATGATATTTTCCCCCATTTCATCTAGCCAATGATTAAATGAAATACTCAATTAGTGCAATGATAATAACCACAATAAAAAATTTGCATCACCCACTAGTGAAATGATATCAGCTATAATTGGAAAAGGTAAAATAATTATTATAATTTTGGTAACTCAGCCTTTACCCTGAACATGGGTTAGCTACACGAAATCATGGATTGTAACCCAGTTGCAAGGAATTTTTAATCTTCTAACTATTGTCTCCAAATTATAATGAATGAAAAAAGGCTCGAGTACCACCTTGTGACATCCCAGACATGGATTCCACTAAATTTTATCAAATCCTAGTTGGTCACATGGCCTCAAGCACATTCTACCAAAGTCCAAATGCTTTGGATTTGATGTGAGGGACGAGGGTGAGTCAGTGGGGAGACTATTCCCTCATTACCAAAGTGTAACAAAATGGTTAAATATAATGCCTAGTAAATAGAAGAATTATAAATAAATAGGTAGAACATCGGTAGGATAATGGTATAATAATAATTGAAGAAACTATAATAATATACAAAAACTGATTATGATAGTTCATGTATCTAAAATATAGAAAACATGGATACAAAGCAGCAGACAATGAATTGTATAAAAAAGTAGAGAAATGGAATCCAAAAACTATCTATGAATCCTGATGTCTAGCTCGATCATATTCTACCAGGTCCATCATATGCTATCAAGCGGTCATGTGTCTGATGTAGTACACTTCCTTTTTTCAAAAAAATATTTACATTTACCCTTATCGTGTACCAATGACACATAGATAGGTTGTGAGATGAACCATATTAATCCACCACTAATTACTTATATAACATATAGTTAATTTGATATTGTCTCTTGAGTGTGAAATCATGCATATATAAACGTAATGTAGTACAGTAATGTAAATGCCCAACTACCTACTTAATCCTTCGACCGGTGTCTGAGCATGTATCCAGATCATTAATTAATTATGTTCCAATTTATATATTATGTCATGTGAGTAATAACCAGTGTCGAAATCCTAACATTATAGTTATAATAATGATTCCAAAATGTAAAAAGCCATCCATGAGGATATCAATAATAAAGAGGTTCCAAGGTGATAACCAAGGATACCTTGACCATAGTGGTCGGGCCAACTCATGTAGTAATTGTAACCTGGATATGGGGTAAGAGTGAAATCCAATGAGTTTTCTCCAATTTATTCAAATATAATGATTCTAATAAAGTCCAAGGAAATCATCTAAGGTAAAATGGAATGTTAAATTTAATGTTCCAAGGATGTAACCAAGGCGCCCTATTTCAATTGAAGCCATGCTGGATCCAATTATCCTATAAAAAGAATCCAATAATAGTAATGAAGTTGGGATCATAGAGTTTCATATTTGGAATCCACTTAGAGTTTAGGATCGAGTTCCAAGGATGGTCTCATCATGGGCATCTAGTATCCTATAATTGTAATGGAGTCCACTAGTGCTCAAGGAATTCCATTAGGAATAAAAAAATCTAACTTGAGTCTTACCACTCTTATAATGATATCAAGGTATGTATACAATATGAATTATTTTATTGAATCATTAATTAATTACGTACATGTGATAGTCATTCCATTTAATATGTTCATTTGGTTCTAGCCTTTCCTTTCATTAGTGAGATAGGGTTAAATGGGAATGAACCCATTTAAGACATTTCATATATGTCATATTCATTTAATTAACCCCAATCCACATCCTTCCATAAGCATGGAAAGGGGTGCTATGAACCTGAAAACAAAACATTAATTTCTATTTAATAAGTACATCTAATATGTATAATATAATTTTCCATTACTTTAATATTCATTAATTATGTTCAAGAACATTTCGTAGGTGTGCCAAGTGATAAGAATACAAGGTACTGGCCATTTCTTAACTCACAATTACTATAATTAATGGGTATTACCATTATTAGGTTTGATCCACACACCCAAAAAGTGGATAAGATGAACATTTCAATGCAGAAAAAGGCTAATTATGTAAAACACCCTGTATGGGGTTGTTTACATTGATGTCACAACCTCTAATTATGGATAGCATATTTAACGATAGCCATAGATTGTGGTTGTAACAACTATAATAAAGACGCATCAATTTAATAGGTGAAACCTAATGAAATAGTTTCACACACATGAAAATATATAAAATGATGAATCATGAGGGAAGATTAATAGACCACATACCATATACTCGTACAACTCTCTTTATCCCGTATCAACCGCTAATTTTTTATGGATTGAAAATGATCTACAAAATGGATCAATTATTAGGAAATTGGGTAGAGAAGACTACATCTAAGAAAAATCATTAATATAAAGAAAATTTATGAATAGATAAAAATGAGTGAATTGCTTACTAATACACGTCCAATATGACGAATGACTATAAAAACAAACACTGGATCAGAGCATGAGATTAGAACATATATTATATGTCTTTTAGGCTTCAAAAGGAAGAAAAGAGAGGTGGATATCCCCTTGAAAGAAAAACGATATAGAGTAATGAAATAAACATTCATTTAAGAGAATTTTCATAAAATCACCCAAAATGGTGATCATAGGGTTTGGTGGTATGGTTTTCAAAACTATGTTCCAATTGTGTGCATTCTGTTTTTGGAAGGGGAACACACATGGAATGGTTGTTTTTGTTTGGGAAATGATGTATAGATAGTGAAAACACCTCTATAAAATGTCTTCTATATTATTCATGTTCATGCATCCTATGTTCATAGTTAGGGAAACCAATGTTCCTTATAACACCCCACTATATAGCCTTGCAGGGTTAGAACTAACCTTGTATCCTACCTCACATAGTTTCTTCGTATCATGTGTCCAACATTTATCTCCCAAAAAGATGGGTTTTCAATTCTAATCCACCCCAAGAAACCCCTAAGACAGACGTTAACTCATTAGTCATCATTATTAAGTCCAAATAAAGGAATTAGAGAAAAATTTAAAGGAACCATACAATATTTGAAAATATGTTCTTAAAGCATGTGTAAATCATATTTTTTGAATTTATTTAATTTTATCTGTAACTTATATTCCAATGGATAGGTGGTAAGTATAAATATTTTTTAATAAAAATATTAATAGAATATTTTAGTTTGGTAAAATTCAAACATACATATAATGTAATCTATCAAAGGTATGTGGTATTGTGTGTAACAAAATACATGAATGGTGTTGCATGTGCTATAAGAAAATATTAGTCTTTCATATAATAAAATAATAACATGGTGTTTCATATAGAGCTATCCAAACTTAGTGATTTCGTATAATAATATCTATATTAATTGTTGCGTGAATTGAGAAATACTAAAATGATTAAATTAATTTGAAAAAAATAATTCTCAAAATACGGGGGTGTTACATTCTACACCCATTAAAAACAAATTTTCCCTCAAAATTCTTTTAGTTCTTAAAAATTATAATACATTAATATTCCTTTCACAGAAACCCACATTGTAAAAATGAATTCTAAAACATCCTTCAAAAACAAAAATATGGAACCCTATTTTCAACAAAATGTAACTCATAACTAGGTTTCAACATAGGAAAACATAAGTTGTAATTGAAAACATGGAAATGGAAGATAAATATAACTATCATGTTCTAATGGAGATTGATCAATAATATGGATAGAAGAAAGTTAACAATCACACATCCATAACCAAAATATTCTTGAAAGGGTCATTGATATCATCATAAATGGTTATAACGGGACACCATTTTATTTCAAGGCCTTATTTCTAATTTTTAATAATTTTCATGAAAGTATATACTTAAATGATTTCATCACAATATAACACTTTTTTGTGACTTGATGAATTTTCACATCATATCTTATTCCAAGATACAATGGTGAATTTTTCATTTGTAAAGGACTAGTTGATCAAGGGAGATAAAAATAGAATGATAGGTCATTCTATTTGTCTTAATCACAATTAAATAGTTATCACATGTTATACAATATCTATAAAACTTCATATAGAGAGATAATAATTTAATCTCAAAGACCAAAACTTAAGTATATAATAAACCATTTCATAAATCTTTAACCTTGTAACCCTTCATAAATACTAAAGTAAATAACATTAGAAATAAGGTCACATAATTTCTAAAAAACAACTTATCAATAATTCCCCCAAATATCCTAAATTATATCTTTATTGTCACATAACAAACATGTGAATAAATTTATCATTTTTTCTCAAAAATGCGGTAATAACATGAATTACCATATAACATTACTAAAAACATGCATTCCTTCTAATAAAAAATATTGTTGGATATATTCCGCAAATCCAAAAAATGTAAACATCATCAATGATAACATAGAATCCTTTATTAATAAATCAATAATAATTTCTATAGTAATCTATATAATCGAATTCAAATTATCCATAATCATCTCTTTATCCTAGATAAAAAAAATTACTTAATCTTATGAAAACATTAAGGTTTACTATCCAATAATCAAAATATAACCTTTCTATTAAATCACTTTTTTAGGTCATCATCACCATTACATATATTTTTTAAAATTTATAATTGAATGAATATACTCTATGATTCATAAAACATTATTACTGAGTTTCAATACACATAAACATTAATCATATAACCTTGTTCTTAAAAATATTGTTAAGATTCAATATCATATAAATTAATACCCATTTCCTACAAAATGAAATGTAAATCACTTATTAAGTTTCCGCAACCCAAATTTGACCATGCTTCTTACATTTAATGTAATTTATACATTTATAACATCCCATATCTTTAAAAATTCATTCATATACTCTTTATATTCTACAGCATAACGAGTACTCATGCCACCGTCCTAATTCCCACCATGATATTTCAACATAGGAAATGAATTTTTTATAATTCCCAAACATTCCACATCTGAAAAATTTAATGTTAACCCAATTTCATCAAGTTTATTTTGTTTATTATGACTAGAAACCATAATTTCAAAAACAATAATCATATAAAAAACCACATAAAGATGAAATATTACATAAACGATGTCAAAATTATGACATATAAATTTAATTATATGAAACCTTAGGCTTATCTATTGAGACATCACAAGAAAAATCCATAGAAATATCCCTGGGGATCTCACTAATTTTTTTTCATCCAAATTCCAAAGGTCAAATGAACGGTTACATTGATTCCGATTATATAGACCCAGACATAATATAAATGGATATTAAATCATTTTATAAGAATATTCATCACATTAAAAAATAAATTCCCAAGGACTATAATATATTATTGTCTAAAAAAACATGGAAACATAATCTTCATAACCATGTGAAAGAAATTCTGCATCTCCCATAAATATATTCTCATTTTAGTATTCTTACATAACAACATTTTTAATAACCTAGGGAAAGAAACTATTAGAAAGGGGTGATCTATGATTCTTAGTACGGGTAAATAATAGATATATGTGAGCATAATATGATCATAATGGTATATTAATGTAACGCCTCGACCCCAGTTACCCAGAGTCGGTGAATTATTTTAATACATTGGCATGATTACAAGGAATCATGTCCCGAATGACCGATTAGTTTAGCAGTCTTGGAAAATATATTACATACATTAACATTACATTACAATTTCAATCATACAACACAACATAGATAGTGCTTTGAGAACACCATTATTCCCATAGCTTAACCATTATTATCAATTACAATACACTTCTTGGAATCCTGGGAAAAATAAAACATATAAAGGGGTGAGCTCAAACGCTCAGTAAGGGTAAGCAATACAACAGAAGATAACATAAATATTAAGCATGGTGAATAATTAAAACCACATGCATTTACCAATAATAAACATGAATACTTTTATGGAAGGAATATGAGCTGAGTAAGTAATGCCATAATAAAACATAATCATGGACATTCTACTAGTCGAATGACCACATGATCCATCAATATTATTTTCATAATGAGGGAATGTATAATACTAGACATTCTAAACCATTTTGTCAAGGCCTTGGCCAAGACGTCTAAAATGATTAAGGCCTCGGCCAAAACCATAAATCAAATTGGGAAAGGGCCTCGGCCAATTCCACGTCTAGTTGTCTTATGAGACCTACCTATGCATCGAGGAGCTATAGCTGGCTCCACCCGTTACTTACTATGTCCAATACATTCCTCATATGAAACAGTGTAAACATATCATAAACATTAGTATCAAAATTAGCATACGAAATCTGAATAATTTAACCATAAACCATGAATGGTATAAGAATAACACATACACAGTCAAACATATCATAACTCACTCAATACAATATGGAATATTGTATTATAATAAATCAACCTCAATCAAAAACAATATCCAGTAAAGGATGCTGACATAGTTGAAAATGACGAGTAAAACTTTTTTAGGGAAATATAATTTTTGTAAAATCATTTAAAAGTCACACATTTATAAAGGAAGTAATTTAAAAGAGATTTTAGAATCAATGTGTCCCATACCACTTTGATACTTTTGAAAAGAATTATCATTTCAAAACATTCATGTCCATATAAATAAATCCTTAAAAAATCATTTTGAAAACATGGACATTAATTAAAAAGATTTAGAAAGATAGATCTTTAAAACATTTAAAATTACGATCTTGATAAAGAGTAATTTTCAAAAATACTAAAAATAATCATTTTGAAATCATTTTTATGAAAAATGGACAAGTATGATAAAAATGTCCCAGTAAATACTTACACATAAACAATCTCGGATAATAATGAGATTGATGAATTAACCCTTACCTTGCACTTTCCTTTAGTCGAGGGTACGTTTAACCTCCTGTATGAAGATCGTAGTATGTTATTAAACTATACCAGAACCATATTAATATTTATGATATCATACATTATTCAATTATGTCTTTATACTACCCATTTAATAATAATTTTAATGTTAAATTAACATTTTGGGTAATAATCGCTTTCTTTATCGTACGTGTTTTAACTTGTTACTATTGATTGTATCACTTAGATCATGATTTAAATAATTCCAGAATATAAAACATGATTTATATATCATATATATTTAGAATATAAATATGTATAATAGACATATATATAAAATTTAAAACACCGTTTATGGAGACGGTAGTCCGTACGTACGCATAAACGCTGTTTCCATTTTCATATAGTATTGTACGGATGTAAGTGAATAAGATATATGTAAGTGCATAAATACTTATATATATAAATATATATATATCTCCAGTATAATTATTATGTCATATATTACATACTTATAATTAATACAATTTTTTATAATCGTCGATGGTTGGTGAACATGGAAATGAATCTCATCGCGCCGTGGAGACGGTAGTCCGTACATACGCACGAGCGACAATATCATTCTTTTGATATTAAAATAATTTATAATTGGATAGTATATAATATATAAAGAATCATTATCATGCTATATTTATTATTTACATGAATTATACATCATTATTATACCCATCTAAATAATAATATATTGAATAACAATTACACCACAACGTGGAGACGGTAGGCCGTACGTACGCACGTATGGTGACATGTCATTCAAGGGATGGATAGAATAATGAATTTGTTTGTTCCATAGTTATAATAACATCACAGTATATATAATATATTGGAGTTATTATTTTATAATGGAAATAACAAGGAAAGAAGAAGTTGAAGAAGAAAGGGACTTTAAAGAGGGTGGTGAAGACGTTACCTCTTCTTCGGGTTCTTCCTTTTGATTTGATCAAAATGGATCCATAGGTTAGATTTATGATCATACTAAGGCCTTTAGGATGAAGTGAGGGAATTTGGGAGGATATTTGGGAAGGTTTTGGCCGAACCAAATGGCTTAGAAGGTGTGAAATAGAGTGAAGGGGGAGTGCCTTTTTATAAGAGGGGTGAGGGTCATTTTAGGAAAAGATTAAAGTATTAATTTATTATACAATCATATTCGGTTTATAATGGTTCCAAATAAATTTATTTAGAGACTTAGGTGGTTATGGGTCGAAATCCCCTCAACCAATAGATTTTATACAAGTTTAGGTTACCATTTTAACCTTATCTTTTAGATTTAACTCTTAGTTAAACAGTTTAACTTTTACTGTGTCTTCGTGTATTCTTACTCTATATGGTTAATAAACTTACTCTAAACTTCCAAGAAAACCTCAAGTGGCTCTTTAATGACATATATAATAATATTTAAGCCCTTTGGCCGAATCTTACATTTTTATGAATATTATATCAACCAATAATATAGTATTTGTGTTAAATATTAATTTATGTCAAATTTGACACTATTTTCTATTTTGTTTTTGTGAAAGTCATCACAACTTGGTTACTTTGAAAATGATACATTGAATCATCCTTAATATGTCATAGTCACCTAGAAAATTCTTGGATGTCATAGAAACTTATAAATTGTACTTATTTTAATATTTATAATACCATTTATTTCATTCTTTCATGAATAAGGTAATTACTGCATCATCATTGTGTCATAAATAAATTTATTTATATAATGTCTAAAAATTATAAATAAATAACCATGATATAAGAAATATTTTTATCTTTCTAATGAATATTTATAATCTAATTTATCTTATGTATAACACTATATTAAAAATATATTAGTTATGAAACATTGATTTTAACTCTTTTAACTCTTCTTTGAATTAAATAATAATAAGTGTCCTAATCTAATCCATATGGACCTAAATGATAATATTTTATTCCTAATGTTGTTTTTGGTCGCAATACACTTGTCCAATATAATTAGGACATGTGTTGGGGTAATATTAATATTATTTTACCCTCAATTACCCTATTTACTTTTAACCGTGGTAAATAAAAGTAAAAAGTTACTATTCACCAAAAATTATTTTCATCTCATTGAACCACATTTTACTTACTGATATCAACCGTTTCTCTCATATTTTTTAAATTCCACTCACATAAGTGGTAATATTAAGATTTATGTGAATTTGCAAATTCTACTAGGAGGTGGGTAAAAGACGGTGAAATGTTCAATAAATTTTTTATATATCTAAAATTAATATAAATTGACTCCAATGAATTAAATTGAACTTATATAGGTATTATGTATCTATTTTAACCTAAAATAAATTTAAATAAAATAAATAATTATTTAAATAAAAAGTCGGTTTTAACTAATAACTCAGTGTTTTTCCCTATTCATCAAAAATTGAAAGTTTTCAGAAAAATAACAAAAACTCATCCTAAGATAATTTTGATATTATGAATTAAAAAATGAAGTCTGTTTTACCAAATTCTAAACATAGAAGTGGAATTAATTAATTTAAAATTAATTCCCGTTGTTAAAACAAAAGGCGTGTTTTTTAGAGATAATAACTATCAACGATTGACACTTGTTTATGTCCGATTAAATGTGAAATTATGTCCAATGACCAAAATTTTATTAAATGGTAAAAATATATTCTAAATATACTTTAAAACCACTTAAATTCATAATTTATCACTATTAATTATTTTGATTAAAAAAGTTGTTTTTAATTAAAATTTATTAATTTTCACTATTCATCAAAATATAAAAGTTATCCAAAAAGTACCAAAATTTCACCCTAGATTAAATTCAATATTCCGAATCCAAAAATGAAGTCCATTTTGAAAGATAAAATTTATAAAATTTCAAAAATTAGGTATTACTATTCATAACGGCTAGTTCGATTGGTTGTGGTGTGTGTTAGAACTCAAATTTGAGTACAACACACACTACTGTATTATTCAAAGAGAAATGTACCGTGGAAGCTTGGGGTGTTACATTCTCCCCTCATTCAATAAATTGTATCCTCAAAATTTGAAATTGTTTTTCGAAAATAAAAGGCTGAAAATAGAAAATATCTTTGTGGGAAAGCCTACATCAGAAATTTGGTTAATAAAATTTAGTCTTAATAAGAGGAAAAAAGAAATGAAAGGGTCACCACCAAATAATGATCTCGATTAGGAGAACATTGGAGGAAATTAGAGACATATAATTGGAGGAAAAACGTAAATATTTATAGGTAGTGATTGAGGTCATCAATCACAAACAAGTGTAAAATTGAGGTCCTTAAATTCATCAATCTATGATGACTTAAAATACCATCGGTTCAACAAAACATAAGGTATTAGGATAACAAATTTTTTGTTTTAATATCCCTTCAATAAAGTATAAGAATTAATTTATTCATAGAATAAGATATATATATATATATATATATATATATATATATACTTGACAAGTAGAGTTTCATCCTAATTTTTACCACAAACACATCTTTCACTCTAAAAGATAATAGAACTTAAAAATAATATTCCCTTTATCCTATTCGTATAAGGTTCAAGAAAAATGAATTTATAATTTATCTAGAAGAACCATAAAAAAACTACATTATTCAATCCAGGACATCACATGGGTCAGTGGTAGGTGATACACCCTTTTCGCCCTTCGGTTGTGGGTTCAAGTCTCGCGGCCTTGCCGGTCGCGACGGGTTTCCACCCGACCTCCGGGTTGTCCTTTTATGGAAATAAAAAATAATCTCAAACTAGAGTTATGCAAAATACTTTTGTCAAAACTCACAGACCAAAATTTGTAAGGAAGGTAAACACAATGAAGATCCTTTTTTATGTAATAACATGTGAACACCTTCGTCACGTATTATTTTAAAACATGGTAACATCTTGAATTACCATAAAATCATATTGACTACATTCATGATCCCTTATTCTTTATATAATACTGGATATACTTCTTCAATCCAAAAATGTTGTATACTACAAAAAGCTAGTCAATAATATCCAAAATAATTTATTCAAATCAACTATCTCTTATTCCAAAATCACTACCTCATTATCGGGACCACATTAAGGATTACCTTTCCTTCAACCATGTATTTTAAAAAAAAGTGTAGCTTACTATTAAGTCACTTTTCATAGAATCATATAATCTCAAATCCTCAGTAAAATAGTACTGCAGTACAATCCTTATATACTCCATAATTATTATAACCAGTACATTGTTGATACAACACTCAAATGACATAATTCTCTAATAACAACATAAGAACTCTAATAATTCCTCCTCATCTGTGGTAGTATCATAACTTGATTATTATCCAATAGCATCATTTGGGGCATACTATGATGATTTGGACATTGTTTTTCATAGTGACCCAACTCCTTGCAGATGAAGCATTATACATTTGAAACCTTTTTCTTACCCTTGTAGTCACATACTTGGTGTCCTTTTCCTCCACAATTATAACAAACTCCCATTCCCTTTAGGAAAGTTCCTGGATGTTTCTTCCCACAGTTATCACATATGAGAAAATTCTTCTTTTTCCCCTTCCCTTTATCCATCTTTTTCTCTTCCATCCTTTTCTTCTCTGGCTTCCCTTCGAATCCATAGGACTCCGAGAACTCTTTACTTATTTTATCAACACATGAAACTATTTCTTCATATGTTGATAATACGTGGGAGACTATTTCCCTTCTAAATTATAGCTTAAGACTATGAAAGATATGATACTTCTTACTCTTTGGATCATGCGTATTGCTGGAGTTCTCATTCCTTCTACTGGGCGCCATTTCTAAACAATGGCATACACTAGGTCAGTTTATGAATCGTAATTCATAATTCCAAACATGTAAAATACCTAACATAAATTGAATAGTTTATGGATATAATCCATAATAAAAAAATGTTTTTTTGAGAAGGTATATACTCATAAACCCTTGCATAGTGGTTTGTAAAGAAAATGAGAATTATCCTAAGCATATCCCCCAAGAGTGTCGTAACTAAGAGTGCAGCAAGGCCCATTGTCATGCACCAGTTTCCGTTCGAGTCTAGCTCAAAGCGGTGTTTTCGGGTTTTACCCCTAGGTACATATGTGCCAAAGCCGCCTCTACCTGCTCATATCTAGACATGAATGTATTAGCTTGGAAAACTCACAAAATCTCTACATTACCAAAATTATAGAAAGTTATTCTATACTAATCTTCAAAGTCTATCTTAGGGTAATGTGCGGTAATCAGAGTTTATCTAAATCTAGTTTCCAAGGTTATTGCTAAACTTCCTCTGATACCAACTGTAACGCCCCAACCCCAGTTACCCAGAGTTGGTGCATTATTTTAATACATTGGCATGATTACAAGGAATCATGTCTCGAAGGACCGACCAGTTTATCAGTCTTGGAAAATAGATTACATACATGAACATTACATTACAATTTCAATCATACAACACAACATAGATAGTGCTTTGAGAACGCCATTATTCCCATATCTTAACCCTTCTTATCAATTAAAATACACTTCTTGGAATCCTAGGAAAAATAAAACATAGAAAGGGGTGAGCTCAAAGGCTTATTAAGGGTAAGCAATACAACAGAAGATAACATAAATATTAATCATGGTGAATAATTGAAACCACATGCCTTTACCAATAATAAACATGAATACTTTTATAGAAGGAATATGAGCTGAGTAAGTAATTCCATAATAAAACATAATCATGGAAATTCTACTAGTCGAATGACCACATGAACCATCAATATTATTTTCATAATGATGGAATGTATAATGCCAGACATTCTAAATCATTTTTTCAAGGCCTTGGCCAAGAAGTCTAAAATGATTAAGGCCTCGGCCAAAACCATAAATCAAATTGGGAAAGGGCCTCGGCCAATTACCCTTCTAGTTGTATCATGAGACCTACCGATGCATCGAGGAGCTATAGCAGGCTCCACCCGTCACTTACTATGTCCAATACATTCCTCATATGAAACAGTGTAAACATATCACAAACATTAGTATCAAAATTAGCATACGAAATCTCAATACTTTAACCATAAACCATGAATGGTATAAGAATAACAAATCCACATTCAAACATATCATAACTCACTCAATATAATATGGAATATTGTATTATAATAAATCAACCTCAATCAAAAACAATATCCAGTAAAGGATGCTGACATAGTTGAAAATGATGAGTAAATTTTTTTGAGGGAAATATCCTTTTTGTAAAATCATTTAAAAGTCACACATTTATAAAGGAAGTAATTTAAAAGAGATTTTAGAATCAAAGTGTCCCATACCACTTTGAAACTTTTTAAAATAATTATCATTTCAAAACATTCATGTCCATATAAATAAATCCTTAAAAATCATTTTGAAAACATGGACATTAATTAAAAAGATTTATAAAGATAGATCCTTAAAACATTTAAAATTATGATATTGATAAAGAGTACCTTTCAAAAATACTTAAAATAATCATTTTGAAATCATTTTTATGAAAAATGGACAAGGATGATAAAAATGTCCCATTAAATACTTACACACAAACAATCTCAGATAATAATGATATTGATGAATTAACCCTTACCTTGCACTTTCCTTTAGTCGAGGGTACGTTTAACCTCCTGTATGAAGATTGTAGTATGTCATTAAATTATACCAGAACCATATTAATATTTATTATATCCTACATGATTCAATTATGTCTTTATACTACCCATTTAATAATAATTTTAATGTTAAATTAACATTTCGGGTAATAATCGCTTTCTTTATCGTACGTGTTTTAACTTGTTACTCTTGATTGTATCACTTAGATCAGGATTTAAATAATTCCAGAATATAAAACATTATTTATATATCATATATATTTAAAATATAAATATGTATAATAGACTTATATATGAAATGTAAAACACCGTTTATGGAGACGGTAGTCCATACGTACGCATAAACGCTGTTTCCATTTTCATATAGTATTGTACGGATGTAAGTGAATAAGATATATGTAAGTACATAAATACTTATATATATAAATATATATATATATATACAGTAGAATTATTATGTCATATATTACATACTTATAATTAATATATATTTTTATAATCGTCGATGATTGGTGAACATGGAAATGAGTCTCATCGCGCCCTGGAGACAGTAGTCCGTACATACGCACGAGCGGCAATATCATTCTTTTGATATTAAAATAATTTATAATTGGATGGTATATCATATATAAAGAATAATTATCATGTTATATTTATTATTTACATAAATTATACATCATTATTATACCCATCTAAATAATAATATATTGAATAACAATTAAACCACAACGTGGAGACGGTAGGCCGTACATACGCACGTATGGTGACATGTCATTCAAGGGATGGATAGAATAATGAATTTGTTTGTTCCATAATTATAATAACATCATAGTATATATAAGATACTGGAGTTATTATTTTAGAATGGAAATAACAAGGAAAGAATAAGTTGAAGAAGAAAGGGACTTTAAAGAGGGTGATGAAGACGTTACCTCTTCTTCGGGTTCTTCCTTTTTATTTGATAAAAAGGGCTCCTTAGGTTGGATTTATGATCATAATAAGGCCTCTAAGATGAAGTGAGGGAAGTTGGGAGGATATTTGGGTAGGGTTTGGCCGAACCAAATGGCTTAGAATGTGTGAAATAGAGTGAAGGGGGAGTGCCATTTTATAAGAGGGGTGAGGGTCACTTTAGGAAAAAATGAAAGTATTAATTTATTATACAATCATATTCGGTTTATAATGGTTAAAAATAAATTTATTTATATCCTTAGGTGGTTATGGGTCGAACTCCCTTCAACCAATAGATTTTAGACAAGTTTAGGTTACCATTTTAACCTTATCTTTTAGATTTAACTCTTAGTTAAATAGTTTAACTTTTACTGTGTCTTCTTGTATTCTTATGATATATGGTTAATAAACTTACTCTAAACTTCCAAGAAAACCTCAAGTGGCTCATTAATGGCATATATAATAATATTTTAGCCCTTTGGCAGAATCTTACATTTTTAGGAATATTATATCATCCAATAATATAGTATTGTTTTTTCAATATTAATTTATGTCAATTTTGACACTATTTGGTATTTTGTTTTTGTGAAAGACATCACAACTTGGTTACTTCAAAAAAAAAAACATTGATTCATCCCTAACATGTCATAGTCACCTATAAAATTCGTGGATGTCATAAAAACTTTGAAATTATATTTATTTTAATATTTATAATACCATTTATTTGATTCTTTCATGAATAAGGTAATTACTGCATCATCATTGTGTCATAAATAAATTTATTTATATAATGTCTAAAAATTATAAATAAAATACCATGATGTAGTAAATCTTTTTATCTTTCTAATTAATCTTTATAATCTAATTTATCTTATGTATAACACTATATTAAAAATATTTTAGTTATAGAACTTTGATTTTAACTCTTTTAACTCTTCTTTGAATTAAATAATAATAAGTGTCCTAATATAATCCATGTGGACCTAAATGATAATATTTTATTCCTAAGGTTGTTTTTGGTCGAAATACACTTTTAAAATAGAATTAGGACATGTGTTGGGGTAATATTAATATCATTTTACCCTCAATTACCATATTTACTTTTAATCGTGGTAAATAAAAGTAAAAAGTTACTATTCACCAAAAAATATTTTCATCTCATTGAACCACATTTTACTTACTGATATCAACCATTTCTCTCGGATTTTTGAAATTCCACTCACATAAGTGGTAAAATTCTGATTTATGTGAATTTTCAAATTCTCCTACGAGGTGGGTAAAAGACGGTGAAAAGTTCAATAAACTTTTTATATATCTAAAATTAATATAAATTGACTCCAATGAATTACATTGAACTTATATAGGTATTATGTATCTATTTAAACCTAAAATAAATTTAAATAATATAATGAATTATTTAAATAAAAAGTCGGTTTTAACTAATAACTCAATGTTTTTCACTATTCATCAAAAATTGAACGTTTTCATAAAAATACCAAAAACTCGTCCTAAGATAATTTTGATATTCTGAATTCAAAAATGAAGTCTGTTTTACCAAATTCAAAACATAGAAGTGGCATTAATTAATTTAAAATTAATTCCCGTTGTTAAAACAAAAAGCGTGTTTTTAAGAGATAATAACTATCAAAAGATTGACACTTGTTTATGTCCGGTTTAAATGTGAAATTATGTCCAATGACCAACATTTTATTAAATGGTAAAAATATATTCTAAATATACTTTAAAACCACTTAAATTCATAATTTATCACTATTAATTATTTTGATTAAAAAAGTGGTTTTTAATTAAAATTTAGTAATTTTCACTATTCATCAAAATATAAAAGTTATCCGAAAAGTACCAAAATTTCACCCTAGGATAAATTTGATATTCCGAATCCAAAAATGAAGTCCATTTTGAAAGATAAAATTTATAAAATTTCAAAAAGTAGGTATTACTATTCACAATGGCTAGTTCGACTGGTTGTGGTGTGTGTTAGAACTCAAAGTTGCGTACAACACACTCTACTATATTATTCAAAGAGAAACGTACCGTGGAAGATTGTGGTGTTACAATTAATATGATCATAACATTATAAGAACATAACCTTCATATCAAAGATAATAATCAAGATTCATGGCATATATATTGGCAGTTCATAAGACATGAATCATAATGGAATCAATAGTGTAATCCCTAAGATCATAATAGATGAATACGACATCAAATTTTTACTAACACATAATTATAGAAAATAATATATCAAGGCTACATACTAATACCTTCATAACATGTTAGGATTGGATAATCACCAGTGTACCTCATTCGGGCTTCATCCCCCCCCCCCTTATGTACCCCCTTGGTTCAGGCTTTTAATTCTCTCCCATGTACCCTCTTGTTTCCAGATTGGGATGATTTCCTATGTACCCTGTTACTTCTGGCTTGGAAATATGCCATTTTTACCCTCTTATGTCAGTCTTGGGATGTCATATTAGGTACCTTCTAGTTTTTGGCTTTGTATTCTCTCCCATGTACACTCTTTCTTCGGGATTTTGATTCCCTCTATTATACCCTTTGATCTCAAAAATCATTCATTATCACCCAATGCATTATAGGGGGATATAGGTCCAACCCTTCACAAAATTAAATCATTCATATGCATGTTAAAATATAATAAAACATTTATCATATCATGATGCACATAATAAGATGGGTTTCCTAAAATTCATATCATAAATCATGAAATTAGAAGAGTTTCATAGAAATTTTATCATATAATAAAATATGTAAAATTGATTGGTTTCATAATAATTTCATCCTAGAATAACTTGTAATAGGAATTAGGTTTTAAAATAATTTTTCATGGTATAACCCATGTAATAGAAATGGTTTTATTATTAGTCTCTTAGAAACATAATTTACTCATAAAAAAGAATTGGGTTCTATAAAAATCAGTCCATCAAAATATCAACCATATAGAGAAATAATTATAATGTTGTTTTTGGATCATATCCCTAGTAAATCATAACTATATCAATGGATTATATTTTATATAGAGATATATTTTGAAATATCACTTTGAATAGATCTTATAGAAAATAATCATATTACATTTAGAACATCCACTTCTTTAAAAACCACATAGAAAATATATGAAGTAATCTTTAAAAATCACCTTAAATGTTTCCTGATAAAATATAATTTACATATTGAAAAAAACTTTTTAAAACATAAGGAATTTTGAAAACCATTATATTGGAAAATAACCTTGAGAAATTATAATGGAATCTTTGAAAACCATTTTAAACACTTTATGACATAATAAAATTTTCAAATCCTTTTACTTGAAAATTATCATAAGAAATGATTTTTAAAAAACTAAATTAGTTTTATAAAATATTGTTTGAGGATAACAAATATTTTCAATTGAAGAGAGAAATAAATTTCGATATTCATAATACATTTTCTTAATCATTTTAAGTACAAAAGATTGGAAAAATCAAACCATTATATGAACAAATCATGAATAATTAGAGGTGAAAAATAGCCATGATAGATCTTGACATATGGATTATAATATTTCATCAATGGAATAATAATCATAACCAATAATAATAAATAGTGAGATGATAGTAATAAAATATTAACACATTTGTGTCATTGGATCATAATCACCCTGAAAAAATTACATTACATAAATCTTAAAATATCTTGATAATAAATATATTCATGATACAACATGTTTATGGGGTTTATATACATCTCATAGAATAATATTGGTTCATAACATGTAATGTGACTCATATAATGAAAATCAAGACAAATTTCATTATAAAATGGGTAACATTTGAACCATACACCACATGAACTAAAGATCATAAAATGGATATGTAATTACCCATAAATCTAAAGATAACATCCATATAATTCACTATTGAGTAGTATATACACCAAAAAATTGAATGGAGTTATGAATAAGGAATATGTTTTGTATAAATAAATGTGAGACTAGAAATCCCCTAACTACATTAGTAACATTTGAGTCATGATCCACAAGAGATAATAACATCAATTGATACATTGAATAAAATTAAATAAATGAAATTAAATATATAACATGACATAGGTCATTATATACTCCACACAATAAGAATAAGTTGTTAATAAAGTATATATCACATAGAAATTAATGTGAAATTTTAAAAAATCATACTTTAATTATTTATATTCTTTGTAATTGTTCAAACCTCCTCTTCTTTGTGTAATTCTATTTGTTTGTCGCTAAAGGGGTTCCTTGGATGGATTTTTCCACAATGTGATGCCTCTAGGATGAAGGGGTACAGATTGAGAGATTATTTATTAAAGGGATGGATGATAAAATGTTTCTTGAGAGGTGTAAGAAAGTGAGGGGGTAAGTTCTCTTTTATGGAAGATGATGTGTGTCATTCTTTTAAATATAAAAAGGTAACACTATTGAGAGGTATCCAGTACAGCATGTGACATAGATAATTGTGTATTTTTATCCAATAGGTACAATGGTCAAAATATGAACATAATATGTGTTTTGGACATGTTTGTTGATTATTTTAACTATAAATCAAAGTTCAACCATTAAGTAATATTGTTTTTTTCGTTAATCACTATAATTAATTTTAAATACATTAAGTAATTGTTTCTATAAAAAAATATGTTTCACTTATTGAAAATCATAAATTATGATTTTTAAAAATATTTAATACATTTTTCCAAATTCTAATGTCATTAGTGTTAGAAATTAATTAAAAATTTATCCAACATACGAGACAAGACTACAAGTTTTTAAAGTGAAGAGGACTAAATTTTTGAAAGGTTTTTATATCCACTTTCATGGTATTTTTTTTAAAATTACCTAAATTGAATTAATTGATATATAATTTATCTAGTTATTCATTAAAACAAAATTAAGAAATAATTTATCTTCATAAATAAATTATGCAAAAAACCAGTTTTGATTAAATATTCAATGTTTTTTCACTATTCAACCAAATATGAAACTTCTCTAATAATTAAACAAAAATCCCCCAAATTTAATTTTGATATGATTATTTTAAAATTTATGTTTATTTTGTAAAAACTTCTTATGAAAGTGTCATAAATTTTATTTCAAATGTGTTCTACATTAAAAGGTGGTAAAATTACATTTTAGAAAACTCATATTTTTTTAATTAATTTTTATTTATTCTTATTTAATACCTATAAAATCTATTTTATAAGTATAAAAAAATACTGAATTAATACATAATATATAATTTTTTTTAAAATTTTCATCAAAAGTGGTTTTTCTAATTTATTGGGATAAAATTTTGTTTGTGCATAAAATCATTATTTTGTTAGAAAAGTAATTTCATTATCTGCAAATAGTTATTACATTAAATTATACTAATTGATAACCAAATGATTCAATTTATATAAATGTTTAAATCATATTTTCATAATTTATTTACTTATATTCATAAAAACCATTCCAACTACAAGGTGGTAACTATAATAATATTTTCAATACAATATTAATATTATACTTTAGTTTGGTAAAACTAAGCCTTGCGTTTAATGTGATCTCTTTAAGGGACTCAGTATTGTGTGTAACAAATTCCAAATTTAATGTTGTTTTACCTTAATATAATCTATTTTGTATGTGTAGTGAATGATTAATTGTGTTTGGAGTATAACACAAGAAAAATGTACTTCTTTCATATAAAAAGCATTATTCAGTGTTGCGGAAATGATATATAAATACCAAGAAGATTAAATTAATTCAAAAAAATAAATCACAAAATCCGGTGGTGTAAGAAAATTTTCATTTCCTAAATAAAACCCCTATCATACCTCTAACCCTGTACCTAACCCCAATCATAAACCCTAAGAATTACCCCATATCATATAACTAAAACCTATTTATACCAAACCCATATACATAACCACTTAATCCAAACACCCCACTGTCAAAAATTAGTTCCTAAGCCTAATACCTTTATCCTACTCCCTAAAACCAGAAACTTAAACATAATCCATTTCTGAACCCAAAAACATAACCCCTTAGTCTAAACCTAATACTTTATCCTAAATCTGACCCACTAAACCTATCCCCCTATTCTAACCTGTGTCCTATCCTAGACCTACCCCTGGTTAAAACAGACTCCATATCATTTCCTAGACCACAAAACCCCTAACATTTAAAACTTATCCCATAAATATAATGCCTAACGAATTACCCCCTAAACAATCCCCTCCCTCTAAGCCTATTTCAAACCACATATCCTAAAATAACCCCCTATACTACCCCTTAGCATTACACCTAATAATTTCCCAAAACATACCCTCCCTAAAACAAAACACTTAAACTAGCCTACGACTACCACCTGGTCAACGCCTAAACTTATCCCCTAAACAAAATCCATTAAACCAAACTCAAGAACCAAATTTCCTAATGTAATCCCTAAATGTAATCACCTAACCACTATCATAATCCAAATCCATTAAACATGAAAACTAAATGTAATCCATAAAACATAACACCCATCTTAAGTATAACATAATAAACCTAATCCTTAAAACCTAATACCAAAAACAAACACTTATAAATTACCCCCTATATTAACCACTATCACAACATAAACATAATTCCAAAAATGTAAACCCCTAAACATTAATCCCCCAACCTAAATAAAATCTCTAAAACCTATCCCCAATACCTAACTAAACCCCCTTATCCTATCCCTAGTCTTAATACCTAAATCATAACCCCTTAAAAATAACCCGTAAAACCTAACTCCCAACATAAACCTAATCTTAAAAAGACAGACCCTTAACATAGAAGAAATTTTTTCTTGTACTATCCCTAAGACTATCCCCCAACCCTACATAAATCTAACCCAATAATCGAACCATACGGACTAAAAACTCACCTGAGAACCTACTTGACTTATTAATCACTAAAAATAACCCCCATCATAACCCTCATGCCTAATCACAATCTATAAAACCTAATCATTGAATCCTAACCCCTAGCATAAACTTATCCTCAAAGAGTAACCTAAACTAACACCAATATTAACCTAACTCATAAATCCTAACCCATGAACCTTAACTAACCTCCTAAACCTAACTAATATTACCTAAACCCATAAACCTAACCCCAAAATATACTTAATCCCTAAATACCTACACATAAAACATTCCCCTGAACATGTCTAGCCTAAATTTACCCCCCAACATAATATACAAGCATTTCCTAACAATCTAAACAACCGCAAGCCTAAACCTAACTCCTCACCCCACAAACTAATCCCCAAAAAATATCCCCTAAACATAACCCCTAAAATTATTCCTTAAAACCGAACCCCAATCTTAAAAATATCACGCTAGATAAAAACTAACCCTGACCCTAGAAAAACCCTCCATTCTAGCCCCTATTCCAACCCTCAAATATGAATACCTATACTTTTCCACCAACCCCCCCGGACTACATCTAACACACTATTCTAACATAACCCCTAAAACTAATACCCCAACCTAAACCTAACACCCTTACTAAATCCTACCCCCTATCCTAGACTAACGTAATAAACCAACCCCTAAACCTATCCCTTTTAATGACACTCCACAACCTAAAACTAAACCCAAAACATAATCCTCACAACATATCCCTAAATACTAACCCCAAACTTAGAACTACACTCCTATAAATCTTAATCTAATCCCCTAGATTTTACTAACCCGATTATGCATCCCCAAAATCATACCCCCTAACGCCTCACCCCAAAACCTATACCTAAATACCAGCCTATCCCAACTCATAAATCAACACCCTAGAAAAAACCTAATACCTACAACATAATAAATAATCTTATCCCCCTAAACCTAACCCCGTAACCTAACATAATTGCTATTCTAAATCTACCCCCACCCCCAAAGATTAATCTCAACCCCTAAGACTCACCTATCCTCCTAAAACAATCCCCCCACCCTACGCATCCTTAAACCAACCCCTAATGATAATCCATATAACCAGATACATAAACATATTACATAAAGCATAACCCCTAAACCCTACCACCCCCAGTGAAAAAATAACCCCCTACACTAATATTACCACCACAAAACAACCCATTCCCTAAACCATAATCCTATTCCCTATATCACTACCTCCCAAAAAACTATTAATCCCAAGATGTACTATTCTTATTGTTTTGTTATTTGGAGGATAAAATTTTCTTCTAATGGATATGATTTGTTTTTAGGGATTATATTGTCCATGAAAAAATCATATTTTTCGAAAATAAGATAATTTTATGAGATATTTTTCTAGTTAATATATATAATGAATAAACATAATGATTCAATCTATTTTGGGAGGAGAAACATAGAAGTTGGCATGTCAAAGATGTTGTCAACCACGCTTTAATACAAGGATCATGTCACTATTTTAGTGACCATTCCAAAGTCCCTTATCACAAATGAAGAGGTGGTTTGTTATAATTTTGGTGCTACTAAAAATATATGTCTCCAGTACATAGTGGGTTGTGAACATTATATAAGAGAAGTTCCCCATGCTACATAGAAGTACCATGACATAGAGGGGGCCTAGTAATTTTTTTTGTGACATAAAAGATATTGGATTCTTCATGACATAGTGGTCATACCACACTATAGAGCACTTGTGAAAGATTTTGGTGGTTCATTAGATATATACACCTCCACTTCGTAGTATTAGGACCATTCCTTATTCATGTGAAATCATAAATGAATATGAAATAGTGACTAGTCCATTTCACATATAGATTCACTATGTATTATAGTGATTCTAGAGTTTTTGATTCCTCCACATCACAACATTAAGTCCATGCCACTTCCATGAGAATAAGTTATATGAAAACTTAAAAAAAATGTGTAAGCACTGTAAGCCCCTTAAACAAGATATAATAGTACTTATGAGAAGATTCATTGTCATTTGGTGACTTGGAATAATATAATTACATTTGTGGTTTTTTAGTCTATGTTATATAACATATTAAAATACTATGGTCAAGATATATTAGATCAAAATAAAAAAGGATACGCTAGGAATAGAATTTGATGATTTGAATTTTATTTTCAAATTCAAGTTCAAACAGGAAATGAAATGGGATGTTTCTGTGTTATAAAGAATGTTTTGATAATTTAAAAGAGTTTTATATGAGGGAATAAATAGAAATAAGTAGAAATAAAAGTGGAATAAATAAGAGAATAATGAGAATAAGAATAAGTATGCATATTATCATAGAGTAAAGATTTCATACCTATGTTACTAGGGGTTTAAGAGGAGGAAGAGGAGAAATACTTCAACAGTTAAAGATAATATTAGTAAGGATTCATTTGTCTTGATATAATATTTTATTTATTAATTATAATATGGTGGGATGTACTATCATAGTCGGGAGACTTGATGTAACAAATGTTTGTATATGAACTCTGCTCATTGTACCTACATTTGGAAACTAGTGGGTCATATTACCTCCTAGGAAAATGATTATACCAAGGATTATACTTCTCATTTAGATACATGATCCCTTTGAAAAAATTATATTTCTTATTTTTGTGTGCATGTGTAATTGTGATCAAGATTCACTTTAATGGCTGAATATGTTTGTTTTATAGTGAAAACACAATCACTAATTAACCCCCTCCCACCCCCTCCCCACCTCTCTGTGATTCTTTATTGATCCAGGATGATTCATTAAATGTGAAATCAATGTTAGGTTACCCTAATTGGTGATTTTCTATTTGATGTTTGGGATTAAATTTATCTCTATTCAATGTAGTTGGTTTTGGGATTCTGGTGGCTATCATGAAAAATCAAAATTTAGTGAATTTTAAGGGGATTCCCGCTATTTATATGAAATATTAACATATGTATAGGGAAAATATTATTACTTATCTTGTATCAATAATACTGTAAATTTATGAGTTTATAACGTATGCATTCATCCTCTTGTGGAGAATTTTTTTTCAAGACAATGGCTAAAAAATATTTTGAAATGATGTTAATGTCATGAATGATTTATTATTATCATTGTCTAAGAAGGAATATCTTAAAGTGAGTTACATCATGATAACCAATTTCATTTATTAAAAACTAGTTAATATATGTGAAGGAAAAAAGAAGGTGAATCTTGATAAACTACAAATTTGGAGATTAAAATATGAAGATTAGATAATTAAATAAGATGAAACTATAGATAACTTGATTATTATATTTAATGATATTTTTAATACAATTATATGTTGTGATGACAAATTAAAGGATACTAAAATGGTAAAAATATAAAACATATCCTACTAGACATATATTTGGATTATTTTTATGATCTTGATGAGAATTATATAGAATTATTTCCTAAGGATGATTTTCCTAGTATTCTAATTGCTTATGAAATGGTAAATAATGTGTTCCCAAGAACCAGTGCATAGTCAAAAACTAAATCTCTTTTAAGGCGTCAAACAACATGAATCATAAGAATATGGTTCATGAATAATATACTTGATATTAATATTATTATTATTATTCTTTCAATATGGTGTTTGATAAGATGATTTCTCTAATATCTATAAATGTGAGAAGAGTCTAGGGAGATTTTTATTGTAAATGTAAACTAAAATTATTTGGGTGTGGAGAAGTTTTACATTTTTTTGATTTTTTTTTAATTTAATATAAGTTGGATTTAATGAGGAAGAATAGTAATTATTATTGATATTTATCAAAAAGGGAACAAACATGTGCTAATAATTAAGATTTTATTATAAAGTTGGGGAAAATTTTATCAAAACTTCAAAGGTGAAATTTATTATCTAAATGTGAATGAAGTGATATTAGTGATGAGGAAAATGACATGGATATGTCAAGATATATTGATGAGAAAATTCTTAATGTAATGGTGAATGAAGAATAAATAACTACTAATTTTGAAAACAATGAAAAATGAAATGGGATTATTACTGAAAATTGATCTCAAAGAGTTTCTCATAAGGATCATGATGTTGAAAAAGAAGATAGGAATGTTGAATAATGATAATCCATAATCTAGAATCAATTAATATTTTATTAATCATAAAATTTTGATGATTGAGTAACAATATGATAATTTGAATAGGATTTTTGTTTAAATTAATAATTAACTAGTCGATATGGAATTATTTAATGAACAATATAAAGAGTTTGAGATTTTAGAAGTATAATTGATATTATAAAAAAATATCATAAAACAATTAATCTAAATATTCATGACCCTTTTTTTAATGTTTTATAAAGATTATGTAATGATAAGGCTAAGGGACATTAGTAAATATCATCAACAACCAAATAGAAATAATATTGACAAAACATGTTATATGTCTTTGAATAATATTCAAATCAAGTGGTCCATGTTAGTAGAAAATCGTATAATTAATCAAATTTTTTAAATTATGAGTACATCATATTGAATGAATAAAATTTTACAAATGGTGAAGATAAAATGGATGTGAATATTTTGAAAATGAATTAGACATAGTTACTAGTGAACAAAAACTTGGTTTTCATTATTGATCTATAATTATTGGTGAAAGGAAGGATGAATGTTGGTTCATAGTTTTTGATAGAATTATTATTATAATGTAAAACATGTATTTATTGTAATTTATAGAAATTCAGTGGTTTTGATAACATGGAATGATAGTGTTTATTAAATTATAAAAACATTATGATTCTATATAGTTTTGAAGATAATGATTAATGAGAATTCATCGCATCTAAAACAAAACAATTTAGATAAATCCTATAAAATATAAACTAAAAATTAAAAAATATTTTATCCATTGAACTATTTTTTTCAAAAATATAAGAAACCATGTCATTTTAGAATAGATTTACTTATTATTCTACATGATCAATTGTTCTCATGATAGAATAATAATAAGTTTTATAACAATAAGTAGAAAGTAAAATAATAATCTCTAGTTTTTGATATTTCGTACAAAGCATTCATAAGAAAATTTTAATCAATTTTTGTAGTGGTTATTTATTCCATATGAATAGATAAATATAATTATAGATTTTTAAATATATATTAATGGAATTACAACCTCAGGAAATGTTGGACCATTCAAAATAAAAGGTTATGAATCAACATTTATTGGTATAATTCAATTAAATTCCAAAATAACATTATATATTGTAGGAATAAAAAAAATATTCTCAGTGTGTATTAGTTATTTGATAATGGTACTAATGCGATCTTTTAGAAATATGGGTTTATAAGGAATTTTTTGAATGATTCATGTATCCTTGAAAGAGGATAGTGAGAAACAGGATAATTTTATTCAAATATGTGATTTTATAAATTAGTGAAATATAAACATGAAAGTCGAAAATCAATAGTGGGGTCAAAGAATTGTTTAACATGGCCAAAATAACATGTTTATGATTTTTTATATAGAATATTTTCAGGAGGTTCCTATGTTGAAAAGAGAAAAAATTGGATATCTTCTACATGTAAAAAGGGAAAATGTATGAATAATCAACACTAAAAGGTTGAAATAAATAATACTCATCCTTTGGATATTGTTCACTATAACATTTTTGGACATATGAGAAATTAATAAAAAATTAGATATAAATATTTTTTTTTTATTTTTGAATAGTTTACTCTCATTACATGTATTTTTTTAATACATAAATCAAACGCTTTAAAATGTTTAATATTTTTAGTATATATTTAGAGAAAGAGTGTGGTTACCAATTAAAGATGCTTTGAAATGATAATAGTGCAGAGTATACCTGTGTAAGTTTTGAAACATATCATGAAAAAATACAATTCATCCTCAACATAGTTCACCACACACACAACAACAAAATATTTATTTTGAGTGAAATAATAGAATTCATGTGGTGATGGATCGAACTAGGTTTTTAGAGTTTGATATATATCATTATTTTTGTAGATATATAATTGGAGTATGAGTTCATATATCAAATAAATTTATTTATTGTAAAAATTTAGATATGTCATTACATGAGATATATTACAAGAAATATCCAATATTTATATATATGAGTGTTTTTTGTATCCCTTGAATTATAAATGTCAATGGTGAAAACAAGGGAAAATTTTAAGGAAGTTGTATTGAAGGTATGTTCCTTGGTTATCTACCAAATAGAAGAGGATATCAACATTAAAAAAATATAAAGGTAATACTTTCTTCATAAAAGCAATGTAACAAATTAAAATATGAATTATTAGGAAGAAACGCAATCAAAAGTGGTGTTTAAGAATTTTTTTTTTAAAATATAATGCTTAAAAATCATAAAATCATTAAAAAATTGAAAGCACATATAGTTTAAGAATTTGATTCGACAAATTCATCTGATGAAGAACAATCAAGTTCACATCATTCTAGGATGAGAATAAATGTTTAGATGTAAAACATAATTTGAAACCAGGGCTAACAAATTCAAACAACAATAAATTTTAGGAAAAAAACTTATATATCATAATTATATTATTTTTATCCAAGAAAATTTTGTTGAAGAAATGAAACATCAAGAGTGGCTTGTTTTTATAAATAAATAGATGGATCTGATTAAAAGGAAGAAAAATTGGGATTTTTTCTCAATAAAAAATAATATAACATTATAGGGAAGAAGTAAGTGATCTAAAAGAAAACGAATGAAAAATGATTTGTGGTGAAAAATAATGAAATATTGTTGTGTAAAGTCTATTCAATTGTTGAGGGAGTTTACATCTGTTAAAACATTATAAATGTTTAAAAAATAGGGACTACAATAAAATTTCAATACATTACAAAAAAAATGCATTACAAGATCTTTCCAATGGATGTAAAGTCATCCAACATCAACAATGAATTATAATATGAGGTATGTATTTAAAAAAAAATATGTTTATTTATTTTTGTAAATAGAAATTGGGTTTTGATGAAAAATAATACATATTATTGGATAAAACAAGCCTAATGTGCTTGGAAAAATGAGATTGAAATTTTCTCAAAAAATATCATTTTTAGAAATTGTATATATGAAAAGGATCTATAAATTAATGATTATAATGAAATATAACTAATTTTAATTATTTATTATGATGAAATTATTATTTCAAAAAATGATGAAGGATTTTGTGAAGATTTTGAAAAATAAATGAATATGATTTTTAAAATTTCCATGGTTAGTGAGAAGTGAAATGTTATTGGCTTAAAAATATCACCTGAAATGGATTATATTTTTCTATGTTAAGATAAATATTCTAATGAAATTTTAATGAAATTTGATATCAGTCATTTGAATCCTTTTTCTATATCAATTTCAATATTAATTAATTTAACCAATTTTTAATAGGGTATAGATATTAGACCAATAACATTCTAGAAACTAATTTGAATCTTAATTTATTTGATAGAATCAAGACAATATATTTTGTGTGTGTTCACACTTTGTTCTGTGTATAAAAGTGCACTGAAAGTTTCTCATTTTTCCCCAAGAAATTTAATTCAATGATACTTGAAAATAATAATATAATTTTGGTTGAAATATAACAGAAAATGTAATATAGATCCATTTTCTTATTCAGATGGATATTGGGAAGGTTGTTTAGATGGTAGGAGTTATATAACTTTTAGATCTTTCATTCTTATAGAATTATGTGTTTTTTATAATTTAGGAAATGAAAATTCACTTACCATGTCCATTTTTAAGGTTGAATATGTGTATTTCATTCACGCCTCAATTGAACTTATGTGGATTAATACTGAACTAAAAGACCTAAATTTTGAAGTAATGTTTCGATTACTATTGATATGTCATAATCATTGTAAATTTAAGCTTTAAAACATAAAATACAATTTTAAAGGTCCAAACACATAGATATAAAATATAACTTCCTCATAGAGTTAGGTGAGATTAATGAGTTAAAAATCAATTTTTTTTTCTAAAAAACAGAAATTTGAAGATGTTTTCACCAAACCACTTTCAAAGGAATATTTCCAGAATCTGCAGTTGAAATTATGTGTTCAACCTCACTCATTACAAGGATATTATATACTATTTTTTTCCACCCAACCCTCATCAATTTGGATATATTTGTCAAAGGGGGAGAAAATATTTATAACATAACTCTTTCATTTATGTTTGCAATCCTATTGTATGATAAGTATGAAGTATACAATTTTAGGGGAGTATACTTTGATATGTGTTACCTTTTTGGGATGAATTTATTTTTAGAATTATTAAAAGTCATAAGATATGATTTAAACATTAATGAACTATTTTAAGAGTTTATTGTATGTTTTTATAGGAATATTTCCAGTATGAAGTAATTATTGATGTGATGGTGAAGTTTGTGTGATGAAATCAGTTTATACTGCTTAGAATCTATTTGATTGTAGGATCCAAAGGATGATCTTGAAAAGGTAGATGTTGGTTCAAACATTAAATAGAAATTCAAATTCAATCATTATATTAAATAGAATTTTATTTTGTAGAAATAAAAATATAGAAAATGTCATACATATTTTTAAATTAGAAGAAGATTGCTGAAGTCGAAAAGGATATAGAATATATATGAGGATAAATAGAAGAATAAGAATAAGATATATGCATGTTATAATAGGGTAAATATTTCATATTTTTGTTACTATATGTTGAAGAATAATACATCAAGAACTATATCAATAATTCAAGGCTATGGTTTTGTGGATTTATTTTTATTACAATCATATTTTATATATTAATTTTTAATGTGTGGGATTCATTGACATAGTTGGTAGAAATGATATAATACGATTTCAATGATAAACCATTCACATTGTACCTACATGATAAAAATGGTGGGTTGTATTATCTCAATGGAATCCCAAACATGCCAAGGAATAAACTGTTCATTCCGAGAGGTGAACCTTTCAAATCGGTGGTCTTATTTTTGTGTGCGTTGAAAAATGATTATTATTTACATAAAACAGTTATGAGTGTTTCTTCACAAAGAAAATTTAAACGATTTATAATAATTGATTTACCCCCCATCTCAGTGATTACTAATTGATCTAGGAGGTGTATTTCAAAAACCAAACCCCTAAAAAACTAACACATCAACTCCCCCTCCCCATCCAATACAAAACCAAACAAAACTGTATAACCTAGACACCTAGCCTTTTTTCTAAACATAATCAACAAAAAATAATCCTTATACCTATTACATAAAACCTAACAACCTCCACTTATCTCAAACCTAACCTATAAATATTAATAACTAACACATAATCTATAAAAACTAAACCCTAAACCTAATATTTAATCTTAACCCCTAACATATTCTATTCATAACCCTTTAAAAGTAACCCCCTAGTACAACCCTAAACATTATCCTAACCCCAAAAACATATCCCCTAAACCGACCACAACCCCTAAAACCTAATCTATAACCCAACCCTTAGAAAATTCTATCCTAAACCTACCCCCAGAATAAATTTAACCTCAATCTTATCCCCTCCCCAAACTAAACATAACCAGAGAACATAAAAATTTACCCTAGAACCTACCCTGAGATCATATCCTCATAAATAATCACTAAAATCTCCACCACTTATATATAACTATATTACATAACCCTATACACTAAATCCTTACATTGTTATTCTTCTCTTATATGCACACCAGGATGATAAAAATCAATCTTCTTATTCCCCTCTATGTAAATTAGTTAAAACAACAATATTCTGCTTTATAGTAGTAAAATAGAAGGACAAAATTCTTTAACATAGTGAATAATTATTTTTCTCCTATATTAGATTCAATACCGCTTTTCAATATATGAAATGAATACTTAATAAAACCTTATTTATTATTCTTTTTCTTCTTTTTCTTTTTCTTCTTTAATAGAACTATACAACACTCTTTTATTTTCCACTCCTAATTTCCTCTCATTCTATAATACTTATTCAGTTATTATATTACACATTTTTCTCTTATACTAGGATTATACTCATAGTATGTTTTATGAATAAAGATTATTGAGTTGAGTCTCATTCTACCTAACCCAAAAATGATATCTTTTCTATAATATTTTTAACCTCTCTTAAAAATTCTTAATCAAATTTTATTTTTTCGTTCTCCTCTATCAGTTACCCTCTATCTAGTACCTCTCTAACTAATACCTATTAATTTAAAAATACTTAATCCAATACCTTTTCATATGATACCTTCATTTAATACTAGTTAAATTCATTCATGTTCATGTAATCACTTCATCATCTATCACATGTTAGTCTAATACCAATTCATCATCTAATACAAGTTCATCCAATACATATTTTTTTATATCTATTATTATGAAATATTTTCCATATGGTAAAGCCTTTTCTATTACTTCACTATCTAGTACACTCTATCTAGAATTACTTTTCTAGTACTACAATGATTGGTACCCACTATTTGGTACTATATTTCTAGTACAACTTTGTTTGACACCTCTACACCCAGTTATTTTATTAAAATGATCTCCAAAACATCTCCACTTTCACATAACTTATTCATAACTAGAATAGTATAATGGACAACATCCATGAACTCCTTTATCACAGTATATATAAATAATTTATCTAAAAATCAATTGATGGTATCAAACATCAAATTTGAGTTTCTATCAATAAATATGAAAATTTGACTCAAGCCTTTCTTCAGTTTACATCCTTCCATACTTTGAATAAATTTGACTCATCAATCATTATATAATATTTCCTAAAATACGAATGTGAATTGTCTTTATTTCTTCATTAAATCTTATCAAAACTCAGGATCATTCTTCATGATTATTGGGGCATTGGATGTACAACTCAACATCGTCACAATTTATGAATATACAAAAACATTGTAAAGATCTGCAAACCTTCACCTGGTACCTGTAAATAGAAATGCTTCTATTTGGCAATTCTATAACCTATAGTATAAATATTTTTATATCTATAAGGCTTCACATTTTCCCCTATTTAGAACTATTTGATTTACACTATTGGGTGGATCTTCTTGATAAATTCTCTTGGTAACCTTAGACTGTTGATTTTACTTGAAGATATCAATATAGTAGCCAAACATTAAAACCTACATTTGATGAAATTTCTTATAAACCTATATATGTTGAAATTTCTAAAAATAATTTATCCATATATTTTACTCAGAAACCTCTATCAGATTCCATAGATATGAAACCTCAATCTAATGCTTCTATCAAGAAAACTCTTACTGATAACATTGTTCCTCTAGATTTCTCTATATAAGGACCCCATGAATATTATTTATCTGATAAACTCTGTTGGGGAACACCATTTTCCATAAATTCCATCATATGAAAAAAATTTACCAAGAATCATTAATACCTTTATATAATCATATTATTTGGTACTTTTAGGAATAAAAAAGCATCGACTAAATTTTTATTGTTTGCAAAACTTAGTCTGATTCCATATTGATCACTTTATAACAAATACATTTTCTTCTCTTTCTTCCAATCACCTAAAACTACTATACTCCTTCTGATACCTTCAGTCTACTAGCCTTTTTCAGATTACCTCTTTCTTCTAGACTCGTATTTTTGACTCTCTATAAAAATATATATTTATTTCGGGAAAAACATTTGAGGGAATGTTACAATTAAAAATGACTACATGAGGAAACAAATTCATACCACATAAGAAATTAAAAAACTATTCTAAAAATTCATAAAAATTTCAATTACTTATCCTATGAAAACTCTACGAGAAATTTGATATGTTTGTGTTAGGGTTTTCATTGTTGAGGTCCTCGATATTATAGGAAAATATTTACCAAATATTAATATATTCCTCCATGTTTATTTTTTATCTTTTGATTCTCCATTACAATATTTTATCAATTCTGTTTATCCAATCAATTTTCACATCATTAATTTCAACTCATATTTATCTCTCATACCTTCTATCCACATCTTCTTTTGAAATTTTAATATCAAAATCTTCCTCCAAAATCTCTTCCATTGAATAAAAGATAAGTTTCTTGTCATTATTCTCCACCATTTTTACCATCTGAACCCCATCCCATGCTTCCTATTCTAGCAGCTTATAGGGATCCTCTAAATTATCAATATTTATTACATCATCCATATCCCTAGATACCTTCTCATAAATAGTTGGTTATAGATAAAAAATCATTTTACCTTGAATAATATGTCTCTATCTATAACATTATATCCAAAAATTTCATATTATAGGTCCAACATCATTATTTTTTTTCCAATGTACTTCTACAAACATGGGAACATATGTTTAATTAATTGTGATCATTTCACAAAACATCATAAGTAATTAAATGTTTTCAAATAATCATTCAACATTATGTAATGAAATACTCTGAATCTCCCAATAGAAAGAACTCTAATTATCTTCTTCCAAGAAAATAATATATGGAATCTTTTTCTATACATAAATAGGAGTGAATTAATCATAGTTAGGATATTATCATAACCATATCTAATAAACAGCAATGCTTCATATTTTTATTAATATGCTAGGACAATTCAATCAAACATCCATGAAACTTATTTGTTGTAAATTATTCAACATATTAAAATCAATTAAATCTATTTTATTCACTAACAACCATTTTAAAAAAATACAATGTAAATAAAGTGGGATCAACATCCCCCATGTATTTGTTAGAAATTTCTTCAAAAATAATATGTCAGTATGTGAATATTTTATTCTTTCCTTTAACCAATATTTTCAAACTATCATTTCACTTTCACTCCCCCTTTAGACATGGAATAAAAAGTAAATATAAAAATATTTTGAATATTCTTAAGAAATTTTATATTTATTTTCTCAGTTGATGACTATTTGAGAAATGATTAGTGTCAAAAATAGTGGGATTTTATTTAGAAAATAAATCAATTTATTTTCCAATTCAATTTTATATAAAATGAAATTATAACCTGTTACCTTGCACAAATTTTTGTCATTTATATTCTAGGATGAAGATACTAATTGTGAAATAAAATTTTTATAGAAAAAATTCTCATGAAACATATGTACTTAATTAATTAAATTTTTTAATGAATATATGTCCATATTTTCAAGATAAATAGCCTTATCAGAGTATTAATTCATTAAATCACCATATTTAATTTATTAATCCATTTTATCCCTTATTTAGATATTTTCATATTTTTATTTACCATATAAGATAGACCATTAAGGATATCCATTTTCAATTTCTCTCCATCAAACACATTCCATAATAAGGGGATTTTTATGAAATAATAATATTAGAGCTTCTTAAATATACTCTATATTTCTCCCTATCAAGAAAAAAATTCTCAAGATCTTCATTGGGATGAATTTATTCAATATATATTCTTTTGGGTATTTATGTATAAACTATACAAATATTGATCTTTTACTTGTGTTTGTACTAATTAAACAATCTCCATATCTTTTCCAAGGATGGTATTATTAAATATAATCCTTTGGATTGGAAATTAATGATGAAATTAAGATGGTATATTATTCATATTATTATCACTTGTTGAAAAAATCAACATCTTAAAGGATGACCCTATTATTATATTTAGTATTATACTAATTTAGGAATCATTATAGGATGAGAAATGCTTTATAGAATGTTTTCAGATGTTAATAACACATCCACCACCTCATGTTATCCTCCGGAGATCATAATTCACCTTAAATTACCTAAATACATGAATACATCGAATTAATAAAAGTTAATGGATTATGGATTCTCTACATCAATTCTAAATGTGATCAACACAGTTGACATGAGTTTATTAACAAATAATTAATATTTCTTCCACACTTCATTCTTTAATAGTTAAACAAAAATTTTGATTGGGGATGTAAGGATTCTTTTAGTTATACAATATCATTGATTGTGTATTTTCTCATCTCAATAGACATTAATTTAGTTGAATCACATAGTGAAACATTCATATTTTTCAAGAACTCAACGTGTGCTAAATTATTATAGGGATATCTTTAGGAACTTTTCCTTATGTATTTCATGTCAAAAATAATATTTATTTAGACTAAGGGTTTTAATTTGTTTAAAACCACTCGTGATTATTTACTTCATCATTTCAAATTACATCTTAACTATTGGTATTTTCATTACCTTGTCCCAATCCATCTTTTATACCATCATTATATCAACAAGAAAAATTACTAATATACCTTTGGGGTCATTAGAATCCATCTTAGAGCCTCTACATGGATTTTTAAGAGTTCCTTTATTCACATAATTTATTTTGGATATAGAACGTCTCTTCATCTTATAGGATCTAGAATCCAAGGACCATTCATTTATCTTCTTTGATATATTCTAGGGAGTGGTATGAATTGCAAAATTCATCTACATTTTTCCCATGTATTCTTGTTCTTTCATCAACATATAAAGTGATATTATCTTTCCATCAGGTTTTTGTTATATTTGAGTTGATAATTCACCAATCTTGTGACCACTACTATTTTATACATCACAAATATTTTCATGTATTCCAAATCTTTTCGTTGGTCACTAAATTTCCATAGTCTATGGATGTTTCTTATTTAATTATGAAATAGTTCATCGTGACATGGGTTTTAATTCTAATAAAAAATTGATATGATCATTCAAAAGATATTATTTATAATTACTAAAAATATTTTATCACCATCATTGACATGCACACCCTGATCTTCGTATATATGCTACATATTTTCTTAAAATTCACAAAAATTGGGCATTTTTTAGGATTTCATCAAAAAATTGTGTGACTTTAATATGGAAAATATTATCTATTAACCTTAATTAATTCACCATGGTAATATTAGTTAGCTTCTTCTAATTTTTCATTATGTATAGGGGGATATAATCTGTTTTCAAACCTAAATTCTTTGAAAAAATAGATTTAGATAAAATTTTTCGAGAAGCCATGGATGGTATTTCTTACATCAAAGATTCTTGTGATAGATCATTAGATTATTTAATGAATTTATATCCATATTTTTTTGGTATTTTCTTAGTATAATCCTCCTTATAATATTTTATGACATAATAAACTTTTTCATTTTTTCATGAAGACTCAATATGTGTGTTTTCAGAATTTACCAACTGAACATCCAATTACAGACATCTAATATTGTGGGTGTCCATAAAATATTTAATTGAAATTGCCTTTTATTCACAATAAATTTTAATTTAATTAACCACTTCATCATAAATCTTATTTATTTCATGAATAAAGGTCTCATGTAAATTGATTCTATTTGATTTTACCTCCTTATGAGAATCATTGATTTCCATGTTATATTATTGGTTTTCTTTAAGTGTTTGGATAATTTCTATAAGAGTCTTCCTAATCTCTTACTTCTCTTCATCTTCTTTGTGACATTTATTATTAGGTGTTGATATTTTTTCCAAGTTCAATTCATTATATTACTATAACAATAAGATATTTTGATACCATTGTGCATTCATGAACTATTTCATTTAAATACATATATATATTATCTACATTACATTCAAGATGTTTTGTCACTTATTATTGATTTTCAGAAATCCTGAAAATAAATTATACTATTTATTGGGGAAAAGTGTGCAGTATATCTTTAAAATTTTCAAATAATATATCATGTAAATGTGAACATATTTGATCACTTCCACATGTTTCATATTCTTATGGATAATTTTAACATTAATTTTAACATACCTCCTGAACACTTGACATACTTAATTCACTGATGTAGGAGATTTTTTTTTTCATTTTGGTAGTATTTTGGGACACATTTTATTCTTATTCATACCAAATATACCATTTAAATTATCATGGCTTGATGATTATGATCTTTTTTCCTCTTATATCAAGTGGGACAACATCCTTAACTTTAATTTCGATTTATTTTTATTTTCCATCATACCCTTTGTAGAAATAATATTTTACTCTGAGATAAATGAATACTAACCAAAATTTCAATTCATTGCATATATATGATTAAAACTCAAATCCTAAAAAAGGAATAATTTATAATTTAGATAATCTAATAAAGGTTAACAATACATTTGAATCAATTTTTAGGACCTCCTTAGGATATAATAAACACTATGAGGGGGGGGGTCAATCAATGTTGGGGATTTAAAAAAAAAATAACCATTTTTATCTCATAACCTCTTTTTCCTATTAGAACCCTAATTACATTTTTCTATCTCTATTTTTGAATTGAATTATATAATATTAGTAAAGGATAGAACATTTTTTTACAAGGTTCAGTACCCAATAATAGTAGTTATTCTTTGTTTTAACGGTGATGACTAGTAAAAAATTTCTATAATATAATGTAGTATAAATTACATTGGTTTGACTAAGAAAAAAATTCTAAACCCATTTCTAGAACCATATAATTTATGCGGGGGGTGATAAAACAAATCTTAATTCCCTAGATATGTGATTTCCTAGTCCAACTGTAGCACCATGAAATATTATTATATTACCCATGTAGAGAGTCTTCAATATCATAAATTTCATTTCAACTCTAATAAAGTCCTAAAAACAAGTGACTTATGTTGTATATCATATTATATATTTCAATTATTCCTCTTATATATCATCTACAAAAATATATAAGAAACTATTCTTTTTTTTCTTATTTTGAATAAAAAGTAGTGAACAAAATGTTTTTCCTCTTCACAACCATAAACTGGAATTCTTATTTTATTGCGTAGATGAAAAAATTCTTCTTCTCCTAGTCTTATTCTATTATACAGGTTGTAAGATCACTCTACATTATTTGAATCCTGGAATACTGAACACCTTCTTTATTCTTCTTCTTCAAATGTAATAGAACATCACAACACTCTTTGATATTCATCTTTCCTTCTTCCCCTACTTCTCTTTTTTAACTCTAATTGACATGTTTTGAATGTTCTTTATTCTCCATTACATTGACCCAAAACATGTGTATATGAATGAAAATCACTATGTATATTCTTCATCTACATAAAAAAGTTATATATTTTGAATAATTTTATTAAAACTCTCTTACAAATTATTATTCAACATTGGTTGTTTGGTTATCCTCTATATATTACCCAATTTCTGATACCTCTCTATCTAATACCGATCCATCTGAAACTACATCATGTAATTCCTATTTTTATAATACATTCATTTCATTACTATTAATATGATACCATTTCATCTAATACCATTATATTATGATATATCCTCAACTAATTACTTTTTTTATTTGATACCTATTTATATGAAAATAGATCTTCTGAAATCACCTCCATTTGTACTTGTTTATCTGGTACTTATATGTATCGTAATATCATTCTAGAACCCTATGAATTTAACCACTCTCTCCAGTACCCCTTTCTATTATTATCTTCCCAATTATGCTCTTTCCAGAACCTCAACATCTAGTTCATTGAGACAAAATATCACTCAATATACTTCATTAGCTCCTCACTTCTTAAAAAACAAGAAAAACAGTAAAAACCACTTAAAAACCATCCATATCCCCTTTATATATCCACTGTATCTATGAATTTAAATACACGAGTGAAAAAATAATATATGAATTTCCAACTCTAAATTTGAATGTCCTTATTGAGCCTCTCTTCAACCTTCCACCTCCAAAATTATATATTAATTTTTGTGAACATTCATTATAGGAGAATTCATCAAATCATGATGTCAATGATCATAAAATATTCTACAAATCATAGAAAAAAATTATGTTTAAATTATGATATTTATGGTGTTAAACATCTATCTCATCATCATCGCAAAGTATATATTTGCAAAAACATTTTAAATATTATCAAAAAATTATCTTGTATATATTTATAGTAACTCATCATTTTGATTATTATCTATCTAGTAATCTTCATATTTTTCCCTTAGGTATGCTTTTCATGATTCTTATATCATGGTCCATTTTATTTACTCTGCCTAATTTCTATGTCGGATGACATCGCTCAAAAACAACAATCTGATTATTGTGCTCAAAAAATGTATCTGAGGATAATTCTCCAAAACCTATATATAATGACTTCTTCTATAATCCTCTTTACATGACCCTTCTCAAAAAATAAATTCCAAATTATTTTTTTCATAATCCAATTAATATTTACTTTAATCATAAAACATTCTATAGTGCCATTATTTTGCAACACATGCACTAGTTTTTTCATCATGTGAACTCCATTACTCTTGAGTGGTCCACATATTTCAAATTATGAAGGCCCCTCTTAGTCAGTCAACCTGTTATCTCACTTTCCATGGAATGATGGACTCAACCACAATGGTTGATGGTGTTAGTAACTTGATGAGAATGATATGATGTGATGTCAACAATTTATTAAACGGATTCCTCCTTAGGGTTTGTTTCTTATTCAAGCTCTCATTAATATTTTTTAGGCATCTCCATGAAACTTTTTCATAGATCCATCTTATAGTGGAAACTATTTAATTATGGTGCTTCTTTTCATGATTAGGCCATTACATGCAACAAGAGGTGATGAAGACTGTAATGTCTTGGATTTTTCCATTTGTTATTTTAATATTATGTGGTAATTCTTTCGAGACCAGGCTCTAAGACAACATGCAGTTCCAAGGCCCAGTGAGCCGATATCAAATGTTTGAATTTAATTAAATAATTAAATTATGCCCGCGTGTGGTTTTCCTGAAAAAGTTGAATAAATCCTGAACAGGTGATCAAATAAGAAATCTGAGGGCACCGTTGCGTTTAGAATAGCAATTTTACCTTAGTCGAGGCCTAACATCGGCTGGCGCAGGTCGGTGGTGAAATCTAGTTTTTGGACGTAACTGTAATAAAATATTTAATAAAAATATTTTATTAAATACTTACTACAGAGAAATATTTTAACATTTTAAATAGATATTCCACAGGGGATCAGGGTTTCAAATCTCATAACCCGGAATTTCCCGTGGAGGCTCTAGAAAATCTCTGGTGAAAACCTCCCAACGCGGTGATGGCGTTCTTGACGGGATTCACCGGCGACGATGATGCGGTGAACGAATCTTCGCCAACGAATGCCACAGATCCAGGTAGGATGTTTGATTTTGATTTTCCTTTCCCCGTTCTTGATTCCTCCGACGAACGTGGACTAATCAACAAAAATATTAGCCCACGGATCGATCATATTTGTGGGATGGGATTTTGCGGAGATTTTGGGGATTTGATTCGTGAAGTTATTTTTGGTTTTGTTTAATATTCTAACGATTACAAACCAAGATCGACATGAACAACGATCGAGTCTCGTCCCTCTCAATTTATTGTGATTTTCTTCACCAAATTCTCATGTTCTTCATCTACGTTCTATGATTTCGTCGCAGGATAAGAACAACGATCAATTGCGCCTTCGATCTGCGGCATAACGATCCAAGATTGTAGATCCAACCAAGGAATGATGGTACGGAGCTGCAATGATGGTTTCAGTGGATGATTTGGAGTGGATTGAGAGATATGAGTTTTTGGCGTTTTTCATCGGATGGATCATTTGAGGTTTATGACCAGATCTAAGGACCTAAAACACCTGATTCAGTGTTTTTATGATGGGACGAACCAAGACCTGAAGCATCGAGATGAACGGATGAAAGATCGCAAATCCGGAAATCCGGCCAAGGTGCGAGGAGGAAGGTGAAGTTTCTGGAAAAATCCCGACTACACGGCGTGTAGTATGGGCTACACGGCATGTGTTTGTCAGGGATCTTCTAGAATGTACTCCGGGAGTACACAGACACGGGTTGGGTACATGGCCAAGGACACAGCGTGTATACCCTTCCCTGGCCAGACATGACCAGATACGTGGGACATCTTGTGTCCTGGAACACGGGCATGGCGACACAGACATAAACCATGTACGTGCACATGTCCAGTGTACACGGATCAAGCCCAGGGGTTCGGACACGGCATGTAATCTAAGTACACACAATGTAGTGACTTTTTATACGACACGCCTAATGACACAGTCCATTTATACGGGTAGTACCCAGAGTCAAGGAGCATGGTGTGTGATCATTCTATACACCGTGTAGTTGAGTTTTACACAACTTGGACAGATGACACAGGCCTTTTACACAGGCAGTACCCGGGGTCAAGGAACACAGCGTGTAACCATACTACATGCCATGCAACCTATTTTACATGGGTTGAGCCAGTTTCCTTCTATGACTTGGACTAGTTTCCTTGGGGTTTGTCCCCATGATCCATCTCTTGAAGGTTTCTGGTATCATTTCCTACATACATGAGTATGATACCTTCAGTAGGACTTCCTAAATAGAGTTGTTGGAATCCCCTTTGTGAGAATTAGAGCTGAATCCTCTATTCCTTCCTGGTACCCTAGGTAGAGTTCAAGGTATCGACGTGGCCAACTTTACCCGGGCGCTGATCCTCTGCTTAGCGGATTAGTTCAAACTAAGTTGTTGGAATCACCCCATGGCTATTGGTTGTGATCCTCATCTGAGCATCATGTTCTCAAGTACTTTTGGAGTGTGTTCTCTTGGAACGAGTACTTCGTATCTCTCTCTTCAGACCTAATAGTGTGTTCTCCTTGTTACCTGCTTACTCGAATCATCGTGTTGGATCCTAGTCATGGTATCGCGATAAGTCGATCGTGTATGAGTATATCTCGATATTCATGCTATATGTTCTGTAAAAATATATTGTGTAGAGCTTATTGTATCATTTCATGGTGGTATTTCCCTGGTTGTATTTCCTTTGTGGTTTCGGGGTGTCCTACTGGGTATTGTTATACTCACCCTGCACGGGCATTTCACACATGTGTCGTGTCTTATGCAAACGAGCGAGCCTTTGACAGGATTCTAGGTGGACCAGGACTGGACGATGCTCAGTGAGATCAGACAGGACGAGGTGTGTTCCTACGGCTATAGATTATAGTCCCAGTACCTTTCTTTATAGGTTGGACTTTGTTACATACTCTCTTTTGGTGGGCATGTACTTTGGGCCCAGGTATTTACACTTACTATACTTTACTTTCCTATCGTACTCTGTAGGTTGAGATTTTTAATGTATGCATGCATTTCCATTTTTAATAGTTGTGGTCTTGGAGATGTGTGTGCGTGTGTACATGTTTATAGGCAATTCCTCCCATGTTAGTAACATGCCTAATCGGTGCTAGTCACCAGCCCCTGGCCTATTGGAGGCGGGCTTGGGGAGTTGTGGCTCATGCCCACTAGGATGGGTTGTGACAAAGTAGTATCGAAGGTGGTTAGTTATAACTTAAGACTGAGAGTCTGTGAGATGGTTTTGGGCAACAGTGTTATGTGTTTCGAGTTTGGCTTTCAGGCCAGGGACCCCAATGTTGGTGCGGGCAGCCTACATATCCATACAACAGGACTCGAATAACTTTTTTTTTCAACTCGGAACATGAGAACACAAGTTTTAGGGGAAAATAATGGTACATGTATCATCCATTAATGGGTTTTGGTTTCCATGTCCTTATTGAGTCTGCTCTCCAGATATACTCACTAACTGAGATACATTTGTTTATTTACAAGATGCCTCCGCGACGCTCACCTGCTAGGATCCAGCAGCTCGACCATGAGGATGACAACCTCAGTTATGAAGCATCGATACAGGGACCAGATCCCCTAGTTTTACTTTTAGGTGGTGTGCTAGTTATTTTACCACCTGTGGAGAAGTGTTTAGTGCCTGTTGTACTAGTATAGGAGGAGCGCAGGCTAAGCGCGCTCCATGCGTTTTAGAGATAGAGAACCCTCGTGTTTTGAGGTGAGCCTAACCCTCAGGCAGCTGAGGACTGGCTTGAGGCAGTGGCTAGAGTATTCCGTTTGGTCAGGACACCAGCAGACCAGATGGTGATCCTAGAAGTGAGTTGGAACAGAGACCTCGGTAGTAGGGAGCCTACGTCAGGGACCCAGGCATGGGAGACGTTTTCAGAGGAGATCCCAGGATAGGGGATCTACCGTCTAGGGTTCACAGGGCACATCCAGATATCCTTGAGAGAGGCGATGATACTTATGTGATGGCAGAGGACATCTCGCTCGAGATTGTCTAACCCACCATACTACTAACACAGGAGAAATGGATTGAACACCGAGGAAGAGGCAATGTGTGGAGCAGACAGATCTGTGGGGTGGAGAACGTGGTAGAGGAGCTGGGAGAGCAGCTGGAGGTGGTCGGCGTTTTGATCGTTTTGCACCACCACCCCCAAGAGGTCCACCCCAGGATCAGGGAGCTGGTGGACAGAGGCAGGGAAAACTGTAGGTAGCAGAGGCTTACGATCCAGGTACTCTCGGAATGATTAGAGGTACAATCTGTGTCTTTTCTACTTTGGCTGCCGTACTAATAGACATAGGTTCTAGTCATTCTTTTCTAGCTTCATATCTTGTTCGAGAACTTGAGATTCCTGTTGAGCCGTTGACTCAACCCTTATGCTTATAAACACTGACTGGAGAAGATTCAGAGATCACACACCTTTGCAGACAGTGTGACCTAGCCCTTAGAGGTGAGATTTTTGGTTGGAACCTCTTCATGGTAGCGTCGAGGCCTTACGATGTCATTCTACGTATGGATTGGCTATCCACAGTTCATGCCTAGATTGACTGTTTTAGGTGAAGTATGCGGTGTGTCCGTAGTGATGGAAGGAGGTTCTCCTTCGTCAGTGAAAAGTAGACCCAGGAAGCATAGGATGGACTCGTTCATAGGAAGGTACAACCGATTTCATATTAGTTGGCTAGCCTAGCCCTTGGCGTAGAAGATGTTATGAGTTTCCAGTTTCTAGCAGTAGTGCCTGAGAATGGGGATGTCTTTCTGGAGGATTTCCCCCAGCTACCTCCCCATCGAGAGATAGATTTCTGCATTGAGTTTCAACCCTGGACGACACCGATATCAACCTCATAATATCGGAGGGCTCCTGGAGAGCTTCGTGAGATGAGAGTGCAGCTGGAATACATACAGAAGAAGGGCTTCATGAGACCCAGTGTTTCACCCTGGGCGGACCCAGTGTTGTTTGCCAAGAATGCAAGCAGGAGCTTGAGGCTGTGTGTGGATTATCGACGCTTGAATCAGGTGATCGTGAAGAACCAGTATCCACTATTGAGAATCGATGACCTCTTCGACCAGTTAAGAGGGGAATGATGGTTCTCGAAGGTTGATCTACGATCAGGCTATCACCAGTTGCGAGTACGGGATGAAGATATACTGAAAATGGCTTTCAGATGTCGCTACTATCACTATGAGTTTTTGGTGATGCCCTTCGGCTTGAAAAACACCCCGGTAGTGTTTTTGGGACTCATGAACCAGATCTTTCAGTCTTATCTAGACCGGTTCAGGGTGGTCTTTATTGTTGATATCCTTGTGTACTCTGCGTCTGAGGAGGAGCACACGAGGTACCTAAGGATGTCTCTGGACACACTCCGAGAGCACCATTTGTATGGAAAACTCTCGAAGTGTTAATTCTGGATATAGGAGGTCCAATTTTTAGGACACATTATCTCAGTAGATGGTGTAGTAATGGACCTAGACAAGGCAGAGGCAGTGCTAGCATGGGATCCACCCTGGAGCGTGACGAAGGTGCGGAGTTTCCTTGGGTTGACAGGCTACTATTGCAGATTCATTCTTGATTTCTCCAGGATTTTAGCACCCATGACATCTTTGACCCAAATGGGTAAGCCTTTCGTATGGACCAATAGATGCCGGGAAGCTTTTCAACTGTTAAGACAGATTCTGATGAGCCCCCCGATCTTGAGATTACCGGAAGAGGGTGTCGAGTACGTGGTGTTCTGCGACGCATTAGGAACCGGGCTTGGTTGTGTCCTAATGCAGAGGCAAGAAGTGATTGCCTATGGATCATGCCAGTTGAGGCCACACGAGCAGAACAATACGACCCATGATCTTGAGTTGGCAGTAGTAGTCTTCGTAATGAAGATGTGGTGACACTACATGATTGGCGAGCGGTTTACCGTCTACTCTGATCACAAGAGTCTCAGATATATCTTTTCTCAGAAGAATTTTAATTTGAGACAGAGGTGGTGGCTTGAGTTCCTCCAGGAGTATGACTTTGAGATCGTTTATACTCCTGGGAATGAGAACGTTGCGGAAGTTGCTCTCAGCAGAAAATCCAGTCCACAGTTTCTGGATGAGGCGACGAGGTTTTTGGCCTATTTACAGTTATCCTTCGTGGATAGTGATGAGGGAGCTTACCTTCATTCGATGGTTTTTACACATCCACTCTTATAGCGATTCAGGGAAGCACATCTCGAGGATGCTAGCTATGAGACTCGGCGTGCTCAGATATTCACAGGTGATACTCCCGACGAATATTCAAAAGGTGGGGAGCACGTTGTCCTTTTCAGAGGGAGCACATTAGTACCCATGACGTTGCGGGAGGTGGTTCTTAGGGAGTTCCATAAATCTCCTTTGGTGGTGCATCCAGGCATGGCAAAGATGTACCAGGACCTCGGACGTCAAAACTGGTGGCAAACTGGTGGCTAGGAATGAAGAAGAGTGTGACAGAGTTTGTTTCATGGTGCCTTACTTGTCAACAAGTAAAGGCTGAGCACCAAGTGCCAGCAGGTTTGACTCAGCCCCTTGAGGTGACAGAGTGGAAGTGAAATGGGATATACATGGACTTCGTGACGGGTTTACCATGTACGTCTAGGGGACACGATGCATCTGGGTGATCGTTGATCGACTTACCAAGTCGGCCCACTTCCTAGCCATATGGGAGGAGAGTTCATTAGAGATCTTGGGATGCCTCTACATGCAGGAGATAGTTTGGAATCATGGAGTGTCATCCACAAGTGTCTCAGATCATGATGCTCATTTCACATCCCGCTTCTGGAAGGGATTGCAAAAATCTTTTGGGACTCAGTTACACTTGAGCACAACGTTTCATCCTCAGACTGATGGTCAGTCTAAGCGGACAATCCAGTTTCTAAAAGATATGCCACGAGCATGCATACATGACTTTGGTTGTAGATGGGAAGATCACCTACCACTGGTGTAATTTTCTTATAAAAACAGTTATCATTCCACTATGGGTGTGGCACCATTCGAGGCTTTGTACGAGTGGCCTTGCAGGTCACCACTTTGCTGGATTGACCCAAGAGTGTCAGCACTCATGGGCCTAGAGATGGTGCGAGCTACTATAGAGAATGTGCAGGTTATCCAGGAGCGGATGAAAACTGCATAGAGTCAGTATAAGTGCTATGCCGATAGGAGACGGAGGCCCGTGGAGTTCGGGGAGGGAGACCATGTGTTCCTTCAGGTCTCACCTAGATGGGGATTGTTGAGATTTGGCCTAGGCGGCAAGCTATCTCTGAGGATCATCGGCCCTTTTTAGATTCTGAGTAGAGTTGGCGAGGTGGCGTACCACTTGGCTCTACCTCCTCAGATGGACCGAGTACACAACGTCTTCATTGTTTCGCATCTGCGGAGGTACGTGCATGATCCATCACACGTTATCGACTGGGGTGAGCTGGACATCGATGATGGAGCGACCTTTGCTGAGTACCCCATGGAGATCAATGATCGACAGTAGAAGATCCTTCGTGGGCGAGCTATTCCTTTGGTGTGTGTCCGGTGGCAACACGGGAATCTCCAGGAGAGCACGTGGGAGAGGAAGGCTCAGATTCGTGTGCAGTACCCACATATTTTTGAGTAGCCCTTGTTTAAGATTTTCATGGATGAAAAAGACCTAAGGTGGGTGTGATTTATTGTCTCAGATTTCTCCATTTTTTATTTTAATATTATGTGGGAATTCTTTTAAGACAAGGCTCTGAGACGGTTTGCAGTTCTGAGGCCCGTTGAGCCCAGAACAAATTTTTGAATTTAATTAAATAATTAAATTATGCGCGCGTGTGGTTTTCCTGAAAAATTGGAATAACTCCTAAACGGGTGCATGGATCAGATATACGAGGGCACCGTTGCATTCAGAAAAGTGATTTTACCTTAGGAAAGGCCTAACATCAGCCGGCATAGGTCGGTGTTAAAATATAGTTTTTGGACATAACTCTAATAAAATATTTAATAAAAATATTTTATTAAATCCTTGCTGCAGCGCAATATTTTAACTTTTTAAATAGAGATTTTGCAAGGGATCAGGGTTACAAATCTCATAACCCTGAATTTCCCCTAGAGGCTCTGGAAAATCTCTGGAAAAAACCTCCCAACGCGGCGATGGCATTCTTGACGGGTTTCCCAAGCGATGACGATGCAGAGACCGAAGCTTCGCCAATGAATGCCACAGATCCAGGTAGGATGGTTGATTTTGATTTTCCTATCCTTGTTCTTGATTCCTCCGATGAACGGGGACTAATCCATGAACATATTAGCTCGTGGATCGATCGTATTTGTGGGATGGGCTTTTGCGGGGATTTTGTGGATTTGATTCCTTATGTTATTTTTGGTTTCATTTTATCTTATAACAATGATGAACCAAGATCGACACAAACATCGATCAAGGCTCATCCCTCTCGATTTTTTGTTCTTTTCTTCCATAAATTCTCGCATTCTTCATGTGTGTTCTACGCATTCTTCGCGGGATAAGAACAACGATCGATTGCACCTTCGATCTGCGACGTAATGATCTGAGATTGTAGATCCAACCTTCGAATGATGGTACTGAGCTGCGATGACGGTTTCGGTGGACGATTATGAGAGGATCGAGAGATATGAGTTTTTGGTAATTTTTCTTCGGATGGATCGTTGGAGGTTTCAGAATAGATCGAAATACAAAAAACACCCGATTTGGTGTTTGTATGATGGGACGAACCAAGACCTAAAGAATCGAGATGAACGGATGAGAGATCGCGAATATGGAAATATGGCCGAGGTGCGAGGAGGAAGGAAATGTTTCTGGAAAAATCCCGACTACACTGCGTGTAGTATGGGCTACACGGCGTGTGTTATTTCGGAATTTCCTGGCGTGTACTTCGGGAGTACATGGACACGGGTTGGGTACATGTCCAAGGACACAACATGTATACCCTTCCTCAGCCAGACACGGCCAGATACATGGGACACCCCGTGTACTGGTACACGGGCATGGTGACACGGTCAGAGACTGTGTACGAGCACATGGCTAGTGTACACGGAGCAGGCCCATGTGTTCGGACACCATGTGTAATCCACGTACATGTCATGTAGTGACTTCTTATATGACACGCCTCATGACACAGGCCATTTACATTGGCAGTACTCAGAGTTAAGGAACACGGTGCGTGATCCTTCTACACGCCGTGTAGTTGAGTTTTACACAACTTGGACAAATGACACGGGCCATTTACACGGGCAGTACCCGGGGTCAAGGAACACAACGTCTAACTATACTACATGTCGTGTAACCAGTTTTACATGGCTTGAGCCATTTTCCATCTGTGACATGGACTAGTTTCCTTAGGGTTCGTCCCCTTGGTCCTTCTCCTAAAGGTTTCCAATATCAATTCCTACATACAAGAGTATGATCCCTTTAGTAGGAATTTTTGAATAGAGTTGTTGGAATCCCCTTTGTGAAACTTGGAGCTGGATCCTCTATTCCTTCCGGGTACCCTAGGTAGAGTTCTTGTTATCAACGTGATTAACTTTACCTGGGCGATGATCCTCTACTTAGCGAATTAGTTCAGACTGAGTTGTTGGAATCACCACATGGCTATTGGTTGTGATCCTCATCTAAGCATCATGTTTTCAAGTACAAGTGGAGTGTGGTCTCCTAGAATGAGTTCTTCGTATCTCTCTTGTCAGACCTAGGAGTGTGTTCTCCTTGTTACGTACTTAGTGGAATCTTTGAGCTGGATCCTAGTGGCGGTATCGCGATAATTCAATCATGTATGAGTATATCTGGATATTCTTTCTATATGTTATGTAAACATATACTGTGTAGAGCTGACTGTATCATTTAATTGTGGTATTTCCCTGGTTTTATTTCCTTTGTTGTTTCAGGGTGTCCTACTGGGTATTGTTATAATCACCCCTGTATGGTCTTTGCCCGCATGTGTCGTGTCTTGTGCAGATGAGTGAGCCTTTGACAAGATTCTAGGTGGACCAGGACCGGACGGTTCTCAGTGAGATCAGACTGGCTGAGGTGTGTTCCTATGGCTACAGATTGTAGTCCCAGTACCTTTCTTTACAGTTTGGACATTATTACATACTTTCTTTTTGGGGGCTTGTACTTTTGGCCTAGGGTTTTATAGTTACTGTACTTTACTTTCCTGTCGAAATCTATTGGTTGGGTTTTTTAGTGTGTGCATGCAATTCCATTATTAGTAGTTTTTACTTTTCAGCTTTGTGGGCTTGGAGATGTGTGTCCCTCTGTATAGGTTTATAGGCAATGCCTCCCATGTTATTAACATGCCTACTCAGTGCTAGTCACTAGCACCTGGACTGTTGGATGTGGGCATGGGGAGTTGCGGCTCGGGCCCCACTGAGACGGGTCATGACAGAGTGGTTTCAGAGGTGGTCAGTTCTACATTAGGACCGAGATTCAGTGAGATGGTTTGGGGAAACGGTGTTAAGTGTTTTGAGTTTGGCTTTCAGGCTAGGGACCCCTGTGTTGGTGCGGGCGGCCGACGTATCCATAAACTAGGGCTCTGATAACATGCTTTTCGACTCAGAACATGAGAACACTAGTTGCAGGAGAAAATAACGGTACATGCATCTTCTATGAATGGGTTGTGGTTTCCATGTACTTCTTGAGTCATCTCTCCAGATATAGTCACTAACTGAGATACATCTTGTTTCTTTAGAGGATGCCTCTGCGATGCGAACCTACTAGGATCCAGCAGCTCGATCATGAGGATTACCCCCTCAGTGGCGAAGCTTCAATACAGGGATCAGATCCCCCAGTTTTACCTTCTGGTGGTGTGCCAGTTATTCCACCACATGTGGAATAGTCTTCAGTGCCTGTTGTACCAGTAGTGAAGGAGCACAGGCTGAGAGGACTCCATGAGTTTCAGAGACAGAGACCCCTCAGGTTTCGAGGTGAGCCAACCCTTAGGCAACATAGGACTAGCTTGAGTCTGTGGCCAGATTCGTCTATTTGGTCAGGACACTAGCATACCAGATGGTGATCCTAATAGCAAGCTGGAGTAGAGAACTCGGCAGCAGGGAGCCGACGTCAGGGACCCAGGCATGGGATACGTTTTCAGAGGAGATCCCAGGACAGTGGATATGTTGTACAGGGTTCACAGAGCGCATCCATCCAGCCTCGAGATAGGAAAGGCTACTCATGTGAGGGATGGGGACATCTCGCTCGAGATTTTCCGACCCACCATACTACTAACACGGGAGCAGTGGATGGACCAACGAGGCAGAGGCGACGGGTGCAGCAGATAGATCCGCGGGGCGGCGGACGTGGTAGAGGAGCTGGGTGAGAAGCTAGAAGTGATCAGCATTTTGACCTTTTTCCACCACCACCCCTAGGAGGTCCACCCCAGGCTCAGGGAGCTGGTGGATAGAGGCAGGGACAACTGCATGCAGGAGAGGCTTATGACCCAGGTACTCCTGGAATTATTAGAGGTACAATCGGTGTCTTTTCTACATTGGCTGCTGTACTGATAGACACAGGTGCTGGTCATTATTTTATGGCTTCTTATCTTGTTTGAAACCTTGATATTCCTATTGAGCCATTGACTCGACCCTTATGCTTAGAAACACTGACTAGAGAAGATTCAAGAGATCACACACCATCGCAAATAGTGTGACATGAACCTTGGAGGTGAGAGTTTCAGTTGGAACCTCTTGGTGGTAGCGTCGAGGCCATATGATGTCATTCTTGGTATGGATTGTCTATCCACAGTTCATGCCCAGATTGACTGTTTTAGGAGAAGGGTGTGGTGTGTCCGTAGTGATGGAATGAGGTTCTCCTTAATTGGTGAAAAGGAGACCCAGAAAGTGTAGGATGGACTCATGCATAGGAAGGTACAACCGATTTCATATCATTTGGATATCCTAGCCCTTGGCACAACATATGTTATGAGTTTCCAGTTTACAATAGTAGTGGCTGAGTATGAGGAGTCTTTCCAGAGGATTTCCCCAGGCTACCACCCCATCGAGAGATAGATTTCTGCATTGAGTTGCAACCCGAGACGACGCTGATATCAGCATCAGCATGTCGGATGGCTCTTGCAGAGCTTCACGAGCTAAGAGTGCAGCTGGAAGACTTTTAAAAATAGGGCTTTGTGAGACCCAATGTTTCACCCTGGGCGGTCCTAGTGTTGTTTTCCAAGAAGGGAGGCAGGAGCATGAGGCTGTGTGTGGATTACCAACACTTGAATCTGGTGACTATGAATAACCAGTATCCACTACTAATAATCGATGACCTCTTCAACTAGTTAATAGGTGCACGATGGTTCTCGAAGGTTTATCTACAATCAGGCTATCAGCAGTTGCGAGTAAGGGATGAGGATATACCGAAGATGTCTTTCAGATGTGTCTACGATCACTATGAGTACTTGGTGATTACCTTCGGCATGAAGAATGCCCCGGTAGTGTTTATGGGACTCATGAACCGGATCTTCCAGCCCTATCTAGATCGGTTCATGGTGGTCTTCGTTGATGATATCCTTGTGTACTCTGCGTTCAAGGAGGAGCACGCAAGGAACCTAAGGATGGTTCTGGACACACTCTGAGAGCACCAGTTGTATGGAAAACTCTCTAGGTATCAATTCTGGATATAGAAGGTCCACTTTTTTGAACACGTTATCTCAGCAGATTGTGTAGTAGTAGACCCAGCAAAGGTAGAGGCAGTGCTAGCATGGGAGCCACCCCGGAGCGTGACGGAGGTGTGGAGTTTACTTGGGATGACAGGCTACTATAAGAGATTCATTCTTGATTTCTCCAGGATTTCATCACCCATGACAGCTTTGACCTGAAAGGGGAAGCCTTTCGTATAGACAGAGATTCCAGAAGGCTTTTCAGTAGTTGAGATAGAGTCTGAAGAGCGCCCCGATGTTGAGATTACGAGAAGAGGTTATCGAGTACGTGGTGTTCTGTGACACATCAGGAACCGGTCTTGGTTGTCTCCTGATGTATAGGCAAGCGGTGATTTCCTATGGCTCATTCTTGTTGAGGCCACACGAGCAGAACTACGTGACCCATGATCATGATTGGTCCATTACATGAAACAATAGGTGATGAATACATTGGCAATGTTTAATCATTTATGAACATTGATTATGTTGGGTATCTACTAATGTCTTCATCTTTTATAGTGGATTTCATATCATTAGTGTGGAATCACAGGATTAAAATTCAATGGATAATATGTTATCTATTATTAAATTAATTTGGGAGTCATAATTTATCCATTTCGTTTTTCCTTAATCATCAATTACTTTATAAATAATGTCACTCAAATTAATTATATTTTATGTCAGTCATCTAGAACATTTTAGGCAAGAAAATGTTTTTCATTTTATATGGTTTATGAGTATCACAACCTAAGGAATCCCATTCTCATCACCAGAGGTAGATACTACGATTCCTTAACAATATTCATTGTAAACACTTGTTAAGAAATGATCATTTGGTTAATGTCTTGTGGGGATATAATAATGTATTTTATGTATTTTGGGGTTTTTACCCAATATTCTCATCATGTACATGGTTGAATGTAGTATATCATAGTAGTTAAACATCAAGTTCTATTAGAGAAATTATGTTTGGAAGGTAAGTAATTAATTTTTTACAACTAGGAAAAGTCCACATTTGAGGTTTTTACTTCCTAGGGAGGAAAAAAAGTTTTCTTTGGGATGTCAAGATGAATGTATTGGTCCTCACTTGGGAATCATATATAACCAGTTATGATATTGAGCTGCAAAAAAATTTAGTATACAATTTAAGGTCATGTAGCAGGATTGGTCCACATAGTTTAACATCGTGAATAATATATTCATATATCATGAATGGAGAAACAAAACTTTATTTTTTGGGCCTATGTGTTGAGGATTCCAAGAATATTGGGTGATTATGTCATTCTATCACATGAGATATCCTTTGTTTATCACATAGGGTAATTATATAGTTTACCATGATGAATTGAGGATGTTTTCATGTAGTATTACATCATGAGCCCGTGATGTTAGAAATATGTAGTTTAATGTCTACTAGCATGCACATCATCATGGGGATTATTAATTGTTATAAGGAAAAATCCTTATTCATTAAAAAATCTAGTAAATTCAACTAGAATTTATATTCAAACATTTCTAGAGATCCTTTAAGTTAAGAGTTTTTAAAAATTAGGTCATAAATCATACATAAAATCATATAAGTTTACAAACTGGATAAAACTAAAAAAGTATCTATTTCATGAATAACATAAAGGTTTATAATAATACAAGAATTCTTTTCATGAAAATTCTTTACATCATTCAGCTTGTCTTATTCTTCACTCTTACCAATCCTTAGACCCTATTAAATCATTATAAAACATTGGATGAGAATACAAAGCTCAGTAAGGGAAATACAAAAAGATAGAATCAATTATTCTATGAACACATTTAAACATTTGAAATCATTTTCCAAAGTCACACCTCTCAACCATAAAGTATCAAAAAATTACATTTTGAAAATAAGGTATATCTATAAAACATTGAAAACCTGAATAAACCATTTATATAACTTTGGGAATTGAATAATTATGGTTGTAACCCTCATGGATACTATATTATTTTAATCCCTCATATACACATTATAATGTTACCCTCACGATTACATTATGATGTAACCCTCATAGAAACCTTATGATGTTTGCATCACATTTCTATGTGAAATAAACATTATGGTAAACATCCGGCATAAACATACCCAATCTACTGGTGGGAGATATAAATCATACTTTCATCATATAAAGTTCCCAAAAACTAGAACATAATCATAAAAAAATTACATTATAAAAACATTCCATTTGAAAAATTGTAAAATGAAAATTTTAAAAGAGAAATTTTTATAGAAAAGTACTTTACCTCCAGTTCATCTTACATAAAACCTATTCAAACATCCTATATAATGGTTTAAATAGTAGTATTGATATATTAAATTACCATATTAATATTAATAATTACTTATATATAATATTATTTTAACATCATTCAACCCATTTGTTTATAATATTGTGTTATTTCCATCATTTTGGGTGCATTATTTTCATGGTTTATGAGGTTGGTTCATTATGGATTTTATGGTATAAAGGAAGAAAAAATATAGAAGTTAAAATTGAAGGTATTAATATATTTCAATAATTTTAGATGATATCATAAATAATTTTTCCTGATATGAGGATGAATCATTAGATAAAACATTAATGAAATGATTTAATTTATTTTATTGGATTTTTAAGATCATCATGATCTTATATCATTTTATTTAATATCATGTATATATAATGGTTACAAGAATATTATATAACATATAATAAGTATAATGAAATATTATTTAACCATAATAATGGTTTTATGACTAGCCTTGAAGGTGGTAAATAAAATAAAAACACATTATCCACGATGATGGTAAATCGAAACATCACTTATGATGTTCTAATTTTTTATAATAAGAGGAGATGAGGGGGGGGGGGGTTAATGATATATATTCCATTAACATTGTAATATTATTGTTTATTTAAGATAGTTGAGTTATCCTATAACATATATGATAGAAGGTGATGAGATAATAAGAAAAGGAAATAAATTGAAAAGTAAATAAAAGAAAATGAAATAGGATTTTACCTATTGAATTATTCTCCTTGATAAACTCCTTAACGCACATGTTTTTGGAATTTTGGTGAAACAAAATGGTCTTTTAAGTAGGGAAGTGTCCTGGGGGAAGGTATTTGGTAATAAATTATTGAATCTTTAATTTTTTGAGGTGTGTAGAAAAGAGGTGCTACGGGGTGGTTTTTATAATGGAGTAGAGGAGTGTTTTTTCATTATTTTATTCATTATTTTATTATTTTTGATCAAGAATATGAATATTTTTTATCACTATGATTTAGTACATTAAATTTAGAAGGATTTTTCAAAATTATGGTCTTACATCAGCCATACTTTTTCTATGACTCAATATTTCAGGTATTTATCTTATTACATAAATTACTATATTTAACTACTCAAAAAAGTTTAACTATTTTTGAAAAATCAAAAAAGTTTACCCTAAATTTTTTTTGATTTTTATAATTCAAAAATTAATTCAGCTTTATGATGAAAAATTCTAATATATGAAATTTGATTTTAATTAAAATCATCATTTATTCTAAAAATATAAATTCATAAATTATAGATGATTTTATAAAACATTGATAAATTAATTATGGTCTTATAAAATTATCTTAAAATAAAAATAAAACAAAATATTAATTTACTATTCTAGATTATGAAAATTAATTTTCTTTTAATTCATTATATTAATTATAAAATTTCAAATAAAAATTTATGTGTCAAAAAATAGAAACAAAATTTATCATTTTCAAAACATTTTTTTACTTATTATATGATAAAAATATATCATTATTTCACTTTTAAGATACATAAGTATTATTTACACTCTCAATGTTGAGGTTACAGTTCTATTATAATAAATTACATTATTTCTATAAATACCACTAATTTCATGATACATTTATAATGAATTTTTCAATTTAATTACAGAAGAAAAAATATATTTTATAATTACATAGGTTGTTACATTCTCCCCCCATTATAGAAATTTCATCCTCAAAATTTTCATTCTCTTATAAAATAAGGGTGGAAACCTTTCCCTCATATAATTTTTAGATTCCCATTTTGCTTCTTCTACCTTGTGATTTCTCTAAAAAACCTTAACATGATGATTTACTTTGATCAGAAAAACATTCAATCTATGATCAAGAACCGGAACATGTTTCTATTCATAATAATGTTTCTCTTCTATATGAAATAATTCTGGTCTCATAACATTATATGAATCTGGAACATATCTTCATAGCATCAACTTGGGAAAAAAATTTGTACCTGAGATAATCTCGGAAGCAAGGCTACTCGGTAGAAAAATAATCAAGAATTAAATAGGTTTTAAAATGGTCTAATGAATGGTGTACTAAGAATTCCATTCCTTCAAAAATTAATATCACTTTTCCATGAGGTTATTTAAAGGAAAATGTGATCACATACCTCATATGAAAAGTTTTTCGAAATGTTATCGGCATAAATTTTCTTCTTGTTTTGATTTATGCTCATGTGATGATGGATGATCATCACTTTCTCTGCTAATTAATCTATTATTTATAGTCCCATTATCTTTAGTTCCCTGACATCATCAAAAAAAATCTAGTGTACAATAATGTTTTCCATATATATCATCAAAAGTTTCCATTAGTATAATGGAATGGAAATTATTTTTATTATAAAACTCAACTAAAGAAAGATGATGATCCCAAATTCTCTGGTAATCCACTGAATATTCTCGAAGCATATCCACCATTGTGGGAATAGTTTTCTATGAATTCCCATCATATTGAGGATGAATGTCTGTTCTGAAATTTAATTCTATTCCCAACAACTTCTGATGTTCCATACAAATGTTATATGTGAACTCGTGATCAGGGTCAGATACAAGGGAGAGAGAAATTGAAATTTACCTAACTATCTCATTGTTTTACATTAGAGAAATAATATTTGAAGACATAGTTTCTAAAATAGGAATAAAATGTACAGATTTAGTTAGTTGATCAAAAATAACACAAATCACATTATTACATTGACAATTATTTGGTAGTCCCACCATGTAGTTCATTGATGTATTTTCTCATTTGCACTCTATTATTGGAATAGACTAAAGAATCCCCTTTGATAGTTATTACACTACATCAACTTGTACATAAGTAAAACATTTTATCATTAAATTAGTAATGTCACTTTTTATTCCATCCCACCAGTAATACTTCTAAAGGGCTCATTACATATTAGTAATGGCATGATGAAATGATAATATAGAACTATGATATTTTAAAAAAAATTATTTCTATATATAAGAATCAATAGGAACACATAATATTCATCCAAATGAGAAGAAACAACCTTTATAAACATTAAGTTCTATATATTTACTATTATTAACCAATTCAAATATTTTTGTAACTCACTGTCTTCCTTTTGTTCATTCTTAAGTATTCCTGAGAGGGATGAGTGCACTGAAACATGAATCAAAATATTGGAGTTTACTACACCAATAACATACAATCCAAAATACATCAAATCATTAATCAAGGGGCATGTTATAAATTTAACATGGTTAATTTAGCATGATGTTTTCTATTCAAGGAATCTTACACTTTCTTTTATTTTGAATGATTGTAATTGATCAGGAAATCATAATCCTTTACCAGTTCCATCCATCTTCCCTACCACATGTTATATTTTTTTTGAGTATATATAAACTTGAAACATTTATGGTTAGTATCTATTTTACAATTAGATTCATAAATATATTTACACAAAAATTTGAAATAAATGTGTAGCTACAAATTCCAAATAATTTGTGGGAAAATATAACTCATGAGGTTTTAGTTTTTTTGAAGTGTAAGCATTTACCTGATTATTCTTCATCCATACACAAATAAGACCATTCTATGGAAAATCATTGTAGATGAAAAAATCACCATTTCTGGAAGGCAAGGAAAAAACTCATCAATCTTATTTTCAGTTCCTAAAAACAAACATTTTAGTATCTTTACAAATAAACTTATCCCCTTATATTTTTAACTTAGTTCATTGGATAACTTATAGCGGTATTTAAAAAAAAACCATGAGTAATAACCTTATAATCCAAGAAATCTAAGAATCTCATTAATATTTGTATATATTTTCCATTCATCAAAAACATTTGTTTTTTTGGTTAAACCGTTATTCCATCCTTATTTACAATGTTCCTAATAAAAATTTTATTTTTTCCAAAAATTAAATTTTCTAAATTTCTCATATAACTTATTTTAATTGATAGCATTTAGGAAAATCAATAAAAAAATTCATGATCATTGTAACTTTTTGAAATAATGAAAATATCATTAGTAAAAAATAGTAAACTTATCCAAATATTCTAAAATGATTTTATTCATACTATACACAAATATAGAATGAAAATTTATTAAACCAATGCTCATAATAGCAAAATCATAATTCACATATCTATTTTTGAACATTGTTTCTAGAATTTCATCGAAGTTCACCATCATCTGATGCTTCCCAAATATGAACTAAATCATAGACAACTACAAAGATCCCTAGAGCTAATCATACAATTCATTAATATGAGAAAATAAAAATTTATAATTAACAGTAATTTTATTCAAATATATATCTTTGAAACCAATTCTCATGGTACCATCTTTATTTTTTATCAAAAAAAATAGGAGTACCTCATGGTGAAATTATACAAAGCATTAATCCTTTACCATGAAACTCATGAAAATTCATTTTCAATTATAGAAGTTCCACATATTCAATTCAATAAGGAGGTTTTGAAATAGTCTTAAAACCAGGAACTATGTCAATAGTAAATTCAACTTTCTGATCAAGTATAATATTCAGAAAGACAATAAGAAAATCATCAACATATTTATTTTACATTGGCATGTCATTAGTCTAAACAATTACCTAATTTGAAACAATATGTGAAATATAGCTTTCATGTTAATTTTTTAATAATTTCTCAGCTTCTAAATATATTATAAATGGTATTGGTTCATTATTGTACCCAAAATGAAACTATTTCTCAAAAACAACATCATTATATCTATAATCAATCTTAACATGTTTAAAAAAATTCATTCCATATCCATAATAACATCAAAATATACTAAAGAAAAAAACATGGTTCATAGGTAATTTCTTTCAATAGACTACAACATTAATATTATTATAATGTTTTCCACAACTTTTTCATTAGTATTTTAACAAATGTTTCTATTTCATTTCTTTTGGTGAAGTTTTCAATTTACCAAATAAATTATCAAAATTAATGGAATGTGTACACCCCATATCAAACAGGACATTAGAAAAATATGAGTAAACAAGCAAAGTACATGATACCACTTAATCTACTAAATTAGTCACAAAGGATTTCATAGCAACTTTATTATTATAATATAGATAATTTTCATCATTCATATCTTTCTTTAATTCATTTTTTTCATAATTCATCATCTTGGTATATTTGGAACACATTACAGTTTTCTTATAGAATTAAAAATATTGACACTAAGATCTTTTTCATTGCAACCCCAAGCCATATTTCTAAACATTCCACATAAGAAACACCTCTCATATTTGTTAGGTCATTCCTTAATATAATTTTTACCACACATCCCATAGACTTGAAATTGGATTTCCATACCTTAAAATTTCATTGATTGGATCTTAACCATTGATTTCCATTTGGACCTATTCATCTTCTTGTTATCAATTTACAAGAAATAACAAATAAAATCTATTTATAACCTCTTGTAACATCAAATAATTTTCTTATAATTTTTTAATCAAGATATTCCAAATACCTTTTGAATCATGGCTTTAATCCTTTGTAAAAATGATTGATTTCACTATCATGATCCCAAATAATATTTGGAGCATACCTTACCAATCAGGTGTTGTTTTCTTCATAGGTAGCCACTAAATTCTCCTCCCTTTGTTTTAATTAATAGAATTTATTCTCCATACTATGTTGAAACACCTTATAAAAATATTTTTTGAACAATAGATTCAAAAATTCATCCCATTCCAAGGCATCAATCTCATCTCTATCCAAAATATTCTTTACCATTGACCACCATTGACCAGCTTCACCTTCCAAAAGATAAATAGCAAGACAATCCCTTTGATTATATAAACATATATTAGAATCAAATATATTTTCATGGAATATAATCCCCATTTATCTACTATTGGGTTATAATGTTTATATAATACAGGAGGGTGTTTCCCAAAAAAATGTTCCACTATCATCATGTTCCTTTATGGTAGCTCTGGTTGTTATCTTCCATGGATCCTACCACCATTTATGTCTTGTGTCAACTGAACCATTACTTTCACAAACCTCTCATCACCAATTACCACCATTAAGTGTTTTTAATCAGAAAAATAGTATTCTTTTAGTGCCTTCCTACATCAACTTCACTATTTCGTATGCAGAAAACCATTCTGAACAGACATATCTTAGATGAAGAAACCTACAAATCCTTAAATTCTATATCATTTCAACAACATTATAAGGTAAAAACCATTTATGGTATTCAATTAACATCATACAGACCACTAATTTAATGATAAACATGCTATGATAACAACAAAAATGACATGAACGTTAATATTACATAATCTACTTAATTCTACTTGAATTATTATTCGTACATTCCCATTGATATTTTCAGTTTATCTTTTTAGATAACTAGTTTAAAAATCAAATATAAATTCCCATATTCATACAATGATTATAATAATAAATATCTATCCATTTATTAAATTATACAAAAAAATTAATAAGACATAATTTCTTTTAATTAAATTTCTTCACATCATTCATCTTGGTCTCTTCTTCTCTCTTACCAATCATTAATCTCGGTAAACAAAATTTTAAAACATGTAATGATCACAAAAATATCATTTATGGATAACAAAAAAAAGGAAAAACATTAGTCTATAAATACTTATAAACATATGAAATCATCTTCACAAATAAATACTCCTCACCCAAATAGTTTCATATACTAACATGGTGAAAAATATAGATTCCCATAAAACATAGAAAACATAAATAAACTATTTAGGTAAAATTGTGAATTAAATACTTATGAGTTTCAACCACTCAGATACCATATGATTTATAACCTTCATGGATACCTTACAATTTAACCCTCACGACAACCTTATGATGTAACCTTCATCACTACCACATGATGTTACCATCAGAGTAACACTTGGAAGAACCATTACAGTCAATATCCAATATAAACATACCCATAGAATTTGAGGGAGATATATTTACCACCATTCATCATATAATATTGCAATTAACTATAACATAATCAAAAAATAATAATAATTTCATCATAAGAACATTTATTATGAAATTTTCTAAAGAAATAGAAATTTAAAAGAGGATTTTTAACAAAAAGTCTCTTACCTCAGCTATGTATTACATAAAATGTGTTAAATACTAATATAAAATGTTTTAAAGAGAGTTATTAATATATTTAATAACCATATTAATATTTATAATTACTTATATGATCTTATTATCACATATATCCACCCATTTAATGATGATATTTTGTTATTTCCATCATTTCAGGTTCATTCTTTTCATGGTTTCCATGGTTAGTTCATTAAATATTTTCATATTGAATGGAATCATACCACCATATGTGTAAAATAATGGTATAAATATGTTTCCATAATTTTAAATTATACCATATATCATTTTTTATGAGGATGAATCAATAGATAAAATATTAATGAATATAATTTATTTAATTTTAGCATTTTTTTAAGACCATCATGAACAAATATTTATTTATTTAATATAATGTTTATATAATTGTTACAAAAAATTACATAACTTATAATAATAAGAATATATTATTTAACTATAATAATGTTTTTATGACTATCATTTAAGTTGATAAAGGAAAATGAAATCATATCATCCATGATAACGGTAAATTGCCACATCACAGATGATGTTTTTTTTAGAATATGAGGAGAACAAGAGTGGTTTGATGATGGGTAATCCATTAAAATAAAATAATTATAGTATATTTAAGATACTTATGTTATTATATAACTTTGATGATTTTATGGGAGGATAGAATAAGAAAAGAAATTAATTTGAAAAGAAAATAAAGGAAAATGAAACAGGAGTTTACCTCTTGAGTACTTCCCCTTTAGAACCTCCTTAAGGAACTTGGTTTTGGAATTTTGGTGTTAAAATAAGGTTTTGTACAAGTGGAAAAGGATTTTTTAGTGAATTTGGAAGAAATTAAACAAGCTTTATAGTTTTTTTGTGTGAGGAGAAGAGGTGGAGAGGGGTGGTATTTATATTGAATGAGAGGATTCTCGTTATTTTATTCATTTGTTTATTGTTTTTTCTCAAGACTATGAATATATATGATTCCCATGAATAAATAAATTAAAGTGAGAAGGATTTTTTTAGTTATGGGATTAAATCATCCATATAGAATATATTACTCAATAATTCAGGTATTAAGGTTATACCATAAATTATTGTATTTAACTATTAAAAAAATTACGATTAAAAAAAAAACCAAATATCACTCTAAGCGTATTTAAAAACATGTATAATTAGAAAATGTACTCTATTTTATGAAAATAATTATATAAATATTATAAATATAATTTTAAATTAAATTCATCATTTATTCCAAAAATACCAATTTTAAAATTATAATTTTTTATATAAAACATTGAAATATTAACTATGTTATCATAAAATTATCTTACAATAATAAGATAAAAAAATATTAATTTTTAATTTTTATTTGTCAAATTAATTTTTTTAAAACAATATATTAATTATAAAACATTAAATAAAAATTTATGTGTCCAAAAAACACCAAAACTTAATTTATCATTTTCAAAACATTTCTTAACTTATTCAATGGTAAAAATATTTCATATTTTCACGTATGAGATAGATAAAAACAATTTATACTCACATGGGATATGATAATTTTTTATTATAATTTATTCCTAAATTTTTTTAAATTCAACTTATTTTGTTATATATATATAATGAATTTAACTATTTAATTTCAAAAAAACTATTTTATAAGTAACTAGGTTGTTAAAAATGGGCTAAAAATTACCAATACGGATAGAAGGATATGAGGATATGTGGTTCATAAATTCCATCATCAAATTGAAAAGAATATTGTTTCCCTTGATGATGCCACCATTGGATAATATGTGTCTACTGTATAGGTTCTCCTGGATAAGAAAAGGTATAGACACAACCTGTTTTAGGAAGTAGGAAGGGGTTCTAAGGTTATTCTTCATATTCTTAGCAGATGATGCCAATGAGTCTATATATCCCATCATCATTTTTAATGGTCTTGATACATTTGTTGATGATACTGGTCACACGAGTATGGGTCAGTTATATGAACTCGGTTTGGATGGGTATGGGACACCTAAGCACTCAACATGTGTGCATCTATATTGGATGAATGCGATATTCGTTCAACAACCTGATGTTTTTGTCTTGAAAAATTAGACTTATGAACGCCAAGGATTTGGCACGTGCCATGGGATATTATAAATATACTAGTCAAGGAATCACATGGTATAGTTTTATTAAAGTATATGGGTTTCACAATGCATTGGTTGGCATGATTGAAATTTATTTTATTTGAAACCAATGTAAAATACAAGGAAGAAACATATGGATATATCTAACATATGAAAAATTCCATTTGGGTCCTATGTGATGGTTTTTGTGAATGTTCTATACTTATATAAATCCTTGGTAGGATGGAGTTACACAAGTTCATAGAACAAAAGAATACACAAATGAGATCTTAAAACATCAACATCAATTGGTTCATCAAAAAATGGGGGTGATGCTCTATTTATAGAAAATTTGTCATTCCAGGTTCTTAGAAGTGAAAATGAAGTCCTGTTATGTGACTTTTGGCCAGATCATGAAACTATGGGTTGTGAAAATATTATGGCTTTACCACTTGAGGTTGATCGAGTATGGATGTGATGTAATATCACAATACTCTCACAAGTGGATTACGTTATAAAATTAGGGTTTCTTTCAAGTATAAAATGTTCATGAAACCATATCCATTTGGTTTTTAGGGATTTTTCTAGAATCTGTTCATATTTTGGTATCTTACATCACTTTTCTCATGCAGGTGAGTTTCAAAAAAAGTTCGGAGATTTTCACAAATGTTTAATTTTGTGTGTGTTCTTACCATTTTCCCTAAATTGGTCCCAAGGACAATGTATAGAAATTAATTTGGGGGAAAATGTTTTTTATGTTGAGATGTTTTTTCTTCTCAAAATAATATCCCTTAAAAATATTACCAATGGGGATGTGTAGGGTTGAATTACAAGGAGAATTTAATGACCCCAGACCTTGAAATACTGAACTACATGGGATCCACTCGTGACCTGGTAGTTAATGGGGTGAGAGAAATGGAACTTATCTATGAACATGTGTCAGGTAAGTTTCTTATCACATGGTTTATGTTTTTCCTTCATGTTGAAATAGATTAAGCCTACCACTTTCTAATTTCATGTGACCATGTTCGTGAATGCATCTATGAAACCAAGTGTGCTGGAGTGGCCCATGGAACTTTTTATAATTGTAGTTGTTGGAAAAAACTATTAATGTGTGAGAGACTATTCTAAATTGGAAAACTTTTTACTGGGGCCTCTAGACCCGACAACAATATCAAATTTTTAAATAAATAACGTGAATTGTGATATCTTGGACTTGGATCACAAAAATGAGTGACATGTAGATAGATGATTATTAATGATCATGTTCAAAATGTAGGTTCCACTAATGCACTACCAAGAGTGGTAAAATACAAATGATTTTTGTTCATTGACCCTGTTTGAAACATGGGACCCATAAAATTTTCAACAAATTCCCTTCCTGGTGTTTACCTAGAATTGTAGTGGAGATAGTTTGGTGATGCATCATCACCATTATTTTATCACAATCAGATACGAAAGATGAAAGGGATACCAGTAATGTAAAACATTATGTTTAGGGGTTAAAAGAAGAAAATTTTGATTGTATTTCAACCACTGGGTATCACACCATTGTGGATATAAGAACATTGAATGGGTGTATCACACCAAGTGAAGGTTAGACTCACCATCTAGGGGGAGCATTATATTTTTTACCATGTGATGTTCAAAGAACTCGAGTGGTATGATAGGATTCCAACAAAACCAATAGGAGTATTCTTATCAGCTAAGGGATATACTTTTTTTCATTTTTATATCATTCAATGAGGATGAGAATATTTAATTGTAACTACTTGGGGTGAATATGTTAAATGTGTATTTTAATATCATATATTGAGGGTGATGAATCCAAGAGTTTCATCCCATGTCACTTGTATGTGTAAACTGATGTGAATAATCTCTACCCTATCAAAAAATTAAGATAAGTGATTACGGAAAATTTGGAACAGTTCCACATAGATGACCAAATTATAGTGGTAAAGGGAGGAATGATTGACTACAATGTTTTTCAGAAATGGTGGTTTTAGTGATCCCAGCAAGTTTTCTTAACAGGTCCTAGTGATGATTGTCATGTGATTTCCAATGTTTCCATTCATTCCATTACCTTTTCTCATGTCATAGATAATATTGGAAGGTATAATGGATGAATTTTTCATAGATTTCTCCTTATGTGTTTTTATCCTGACATGTATTTTTTACCTCTAGCCTTGGGTAGTTTTAGGGTCATTCCACTTAGAAAAAAATTCATGAGTAGCCCTTTGGTTCATGAAATGTAATATTAACCTGATGATAATGGAGTTCATGTAAGGCTATTTAATAAACTTACATATCATTGGAAATGGATCACATAGTGTAGGGACACAATTTTAGGCCAGAAGATGTGAGATAACTTATTTTTCAATTGCTGGTCTAACCCTTCATTAGTTTAAGTGGGAAAGTGGGGCCCAATAAGCATGTTGATGGAATAGGTCTCTCGTGGAAAGAGGGCCACATGTTTTATAGTTCTATGCCTATGTCATTATACACAGATTAAGGTCATGATTTATAGATGAAAAGTGGTTTCTATGAGGTTAAGGTCTTGGATCCTAGCCTATTTATAGAATATTGTCTCACCAAGAACAATCCTTAAATTATGAGAAGGCTGAGGAGACCCAATGAGACACGTTTTTAAATTTTTTTTACAGTCATGGTGCTTGAACCATTTCCATGAGTTCCATACCATATTAGTGTGTAAAGAGGAACTATGGTTAAAAGTGGATCGATGTATTCCAAAAATAATGTGGGAATGATTGAGAAGTTTTTGTCTAGGACCTACATAGAAAATCTAGGCATTGTGACATGTACCAATAAATAAGGAATCATGACACACATAGTTCTGGAGGTGGTGTAGTCAGAGACTGAAACCAAATTTGGTAGTCATCTCAAGTGAGGATGCCATAGAAGGGTTTAAATTAGTTTATGAATCAACAAAATCTATTAAAATAAGATGTGGATTATGGGCCACATTTTGGGTGGATGCACATAGTTTAAGGCCATGATTTTTAAATCAAAATACTACTATTTTGTAGTCATAGAAATTAAAATGAAAATTGGGTCAACAAATAGTGGTCCATACCATATGGGAGGGAGTAATAAGAAAACATTAAAGGAGGTCTATGGATGATTTTTTTCCCAAATAAACATCTTCAATAAGAGTTTTACATAGTATAAGGTTTTGATTATAGTACCAAAAGGGGTGTTAATCTAGAGATGTTTTTATGGATTTAGAGGGTTTGATTCCTATTGTTAAAAGATGACCAATGTTGTCTTGATCTATGAGAACACACCCAAAATGATTTTCACATAGTATATGGTCATGTTGCATATACTATTTTGAGAAGAATAATGCATCTCTCCTATGTGGGTGATGACACTACCATGACCCCTAATTCCCGACGATTCATTTTCAATATAGGAAACAAGGAGATGTGATGATCTGTTATTATCACATCAGATATGCCAATAATTGTAAAAATATGCTATGCCATGATAGTACCAACAACATTTTTTTTAAGGTTCAATATGTGTGAATGCTTGAAGGGGTGACACCAAGGATTTTGAATTCGGAGAGAACAAAAAGGAGGTGGAGGGGAATTAAATTGGGTTTTATAAATTTTAACCATAAAGAGGGGTGAAAAATGGGTAAGAAAGAACTATTGTCAATATTTGAAATATACATTTCATAATGACATCATACATGGATGGGATGAGCGAATACATGATCAACTATTAACTATTTTGAAAACACATGAACAATCATCTATCACAAGAGTTCCTTTGAGGTGTTTAACCAAGAAAAGATTTGAATTAGTTTTTATTGGAAACATTTTTCAGAGGGGATCGTGATTAGATTTAGTGGATGTTGAGGGTCCAAATTGAGGGAGACTCAATATATTGAGTTGAGTTGTGGAAATACTCGGGTATAATTCAATACTCATGGTTACACTCCTCTATGAATTTGAGAAACTCATATGGCATATCAATGGGTGAGAAGAGAATTTGTTCATGAGAATGGATGATTAGAAATAATTATTGTCTAGGAATAGAAGAGGATATGGAAAAATTAAGACACACATAGTTCTACAACAATGTGAATTAGATGACAGACAATGAAAAAATGGTCCTCTCAAGAGGGGGACAATGTATCAAAAAGTATAGTATAATTTCATAGGGATGTTTTCATATATTCTATAATCATTTGATTAGGGAGATTGGTCAGTTATGTTTAATTTTGTAAAAATTATACCAAATGTGAGGGTGATATGTATTCCCTTGCTAGTAATAACAAATTTGATGTGAGTAGAGGCCTTGGGGGAAGAATGATATTGATGAATGCCTCACCTGGGGGAAATTTTGAATCTGGTCTTGAGACCAATGTCAAATGTTGAAGTATATCCTATTTGGTGAAGATTATGAGGTTTATAACATTATACAATTTTATTATAGATATTCATTTTAGGGTTATATAGTATGGACAAAAACGGGTTGCTTCTTGTTTAGTGTCATGACGCATTAAACGAAGGTTTCATAAAGATTAATTTCATGTGGCTTGGATTTTGTCTTATAGTTTAACATCATGTGATTGAGATGAGTGATTTCCTCTATTTAAGTCTACAAAACTTTCACCTATGGTTTTTATACAGTTTAAGGTCATTATTCTTAGACCCAAGGGTCTGTTACAAGATTATAGTCAATGAGATTGAACCAATGGATTTGTTTTAGACAAGTTTGTGTGGGGTAAAAGAGAGTGATATCTTGTTTTTAATGGAGGATAAATATGTACTTACCCCAAGAAAACATCACCAAAAGGGTTTCACATAGTAATAGTACATGACTCTTGTACCGGTTGGTGTTCTTCATTGGAGTGATTTTGCCTCTCAACATTGTTGGGTAAGGTTCTACAAATACTCTTAATTGCACATGATCCATTATCAGTGTTGGAAAAGGGAATGGTGCGGATTCCCCATAGTCAAATGAGATTATAATATGGGTAAGATAAGATGAAATGGGATGGTTATGATGAATCAAACTTACTTGACCGACATGCACAAATTCGTAGAGTGGTGATGCTGAGGGCATTAAAATTCCACCTGATAATGTGAGGTGGGAATGAGATAAATCATTTGTTCCTAAATATAGCCCATGAAAATATGGGTAATTAAGGGTAATAAATGTCTATTGATAATTTTTGAAACACTTTTTCCACACTACATCGGTCAATGATAGTTAGAGAAAATTTTAATTCGACCATAAACCATTATTAAAACAAAGAAACTATTATTTTTGACAAGAATTCCATAGATACATTTACCCCAGATTGGATGAGAAATAGTTTTTATAGGCTCAGTTGTCATTATGGGAGACCATTAAAACTAGGAATATGATTTTGATACAAATCTAGTAATTCTCAAATTGTGGGGGTGAACATGTTAGGTTATTTTGGGGAGAGTTAAATATCCTGGGATCCACCTCACCATATGCTCTATCAACTAACTTGGATGCATCATTTAGTGAATATTAAACATTTTAAAAAGTGTAACATTAATAGAGTCTATTAGTTGTTTGGATAGTCCTGATAATTGAGATCTAGACATCCCAAATTATCCAATTTGGAATGGGAATCAAGCTAGATGTTGTTATGAAATGCAATATCATAGGATATTGAAATCTGAAAAGTGAACACTATCATGTGTTGGTTCAAGATATCATGTGTTTTAAAATAATTAGAAGGGTATGTATATATAGTATTATGTATTGTTTTTTGGACATGGGACACATAGTTTAATGTTATATGGTACTATTGGGTTTACCACAGCTTAAGATCGTGTAGATTTGACAAATGTTTCATACACAGTTTAAGGTCTTGATTCCTAGAGAATAATTTTCTATAGTTTAATGTCTTGTGACCATGATTCATATGATAATGATTCATGAAATGTAACAACTAAGGAACCTAGAGTTAGTTAATGGTGTTATGTGGTTCCCATTCATTGTGATCAATGAGTATACACCATTGGACTAGAACATATGAATGATGTATGTTCATTCCAATTTGGGTACTAGGTTTGGATGATTTCACTAAGGTATTGTCAGTATCCATAGATCCAACTCAATATCACCTTAAAGGAAGGTGTGGAGGCAAACCGTTTAGTTGAATTCTTTCAAAAACTAGTTCTAAATAATTTAAATGGTATGCACCACTTAAAGCCTAAATTCTTCAGGGGATTCTAAAATTCATTCCTCTTTTTCAATTTTTTAATCATATATAGCTACAATATGTGATGTATTCTAAACATTTAAACATAAAAATACCTATGTCTCAAACATATGTGTAACATCCCAAGTAAGTAATGAATAATAGATATTTTTATCTATGTCTATTAATGATTAAGATAGTGTTATAGAGGCTTAAAATGAAAATAAATATAATCTTATGCATGAAATACACTAATATTCTTAAAAGATTGTTTTACTGCCTTTTGATGGAAAACCATTTTTGAATCTATATTTTGACAATTTTATAAACTATGTTTGTCAAAATAAACTTATCATTTATGATTGGGACATCAAAATTTACCTTGTGTGAATTTTTGGTATTTTTCTGACAATGTTCATTTTTTAATGAATAGTGAAAAATACTGCATTTTACATCAAAACTGCTTTTTAATCTAATTTATTTATATGATTAGATTATGTTTTTAATTGGTTTTGAAGTGAAATTAGAATATATTTTTACCATTTTATCCAATGGTGGTCATTGGAATCAATTTCACTTTGGAATTAGACTTAAACTGGTGTCAATCTTTTGATACTTATTGTTTTGTAAAAACACGCTATTTGCTCTGGCAGCGGGAATTAATTATTAAATTAATTAATGTGACTTATATGATTTTAATTTTGTAAAATAGACTTCATTTTTGAATTTGGAATATCAAATATAGCTTAGGGTGAATTTTTGGTAATTTTCTGAAAAACTTCAATTTTTGATGAATAGTGAAACCACTAAGTGGTAATCAAGCAAACTGATTTTTCAGTTAAATGAAAGTTTACCACTAATGTGTATTGAATTTTGAAAATCCGACATAAATGGTTGTCATTAAGAAGTAAAATGTGGTTCAATGAGATTAAAACAATTTTTTGGTGAATAGTAACTTATTAAGTTCTTAATCGCGATTAGTGGTAATTAGTGTAGTTTAAGGTAAAAATAATGCTTTAATAAAATAAGATGAGCTTGAAACATGTCCTACCCTCATTGGTTGTGTCATGGCCGACCAAGAAAAGCCATGGGTCAACTTGGGGACCCCATGGAGACACTTTGGTTGGGAAATGACATAAATAACTTTTTATTTAATGTAAAAGTAAAAATGACACAAACATAATATGTTTTACAAAAACAATTTTTACATGGGGTTATAAAGATAAGATTTTTGATTATAAATAGTCATTGGAAAGATAAAAAGATTTCCTACATCATAGTATTTTTTTTTATAATTTTTAGACATTAAATAAATTAAATTATTTATGACATAATAATGATGCAGCGATGACATCATTATTTGACGATTTAAATAAAATGGAAAGATAATATAAAATCTATGAACTACACATGTCCAAAACCAATTGGATGAGTGGATTTCGAACCCTTATCACCTTATCCACGAATTATATCAATGTGGGACCTTTTAAAACCGAAACACATTTTCAAATAAAGTAATATTTCTTTACATTCCAAAAGTGCCCCTCCTCTCCTCTTATAAAAGGCCCCCACCTCTACCTCATTTCACACACTCCTCAAGCCTTTGGATCGGCCAAACCCTGCCCATTTACTCTATCCAAATCCCTCTCCTCATCCTAGAGGATTCCATTTGGGCAGAATCCTTTCAAAGGAAGCCTTTAGGCTCAAATCAAAAGGAGTTACACTTTTAAAGGTAATTCATTCTCTCATGTTCATTTGTTTTATTTTGTTTCTCCAACCCCCTAAACTCTTTTTATTTACTTATTTTGTAACAACACAAGTATCTTCAATATACAAGGATGTTTTTATAATATTTATTTGTTCTACACTCTCACACAACTACATCAAATGGTTAAAGAACATACAGTTTCCGTGGATGGCGAAATTCTGCCTCCCGAAACGATGATTGTTCAATACTCATTTAACACCTTCAAAGGTGGCCATTATGATGTCACTATTTTTATATATGATATATAATATGTTTATTTTTTCTTTAAGCTTATGTATTTTTCATTTTTGGAATACCTTTATGGTTTCCATTATGGGTAAACACGATATCTTCATTTAAGGAAGTGCGGACTACCGCCCCCTCAAGTGATGTGATTCGTTAATGCCATATGTGGGATGTGTAAAGGATAAAGTTAATGATATTATATATGTTATTATACTGGAATTATAATATACTCTTATATCATTATGATTCCATTCCATAAATACGAAATAGAAATGGAAGTAGCGTTCATGCGTACGTACAGCTTACCGTCTCCATGAACGGTGCATTTCATTTCTTATCCCCAAATGTAATGTACTATTAAAAGTACATGTATATAATGGATATATATAATTAATGATATATCTAAATGATGAATATAATTCTGGAATTAAAATATACATACCTCTCATTTAGTTTTAATTCCATTAATATGACAAAGAAATGAAAGTAGCGTTCATGCGTACGTACGGCTTACCGTCTCCATGAACGGTGCATTTCATTTCTTACCTCTAAATGATTATGTAATATTATAAATAAATGTATATTCTGGATATATATGATATATATGATATACAAATCATGAATATCATTCTGGATATAAAGAACCTTTGACCACACGAACAACATGTAATTGTAAGAAGTCCACTTTCGACTTAAGAACCAAATATTGACAAAACAAACATTATTAACTTAAATGGTTACATAATGTTTATAACATGGCAATAAGTGATATAAAAGGAATAATGAACTTTAAAAAGGTTCTTAATCAAGTATAAATTAACTCAAGTTTAATATTCAGGAGATTAAAGAACGGTCGGGTCAAGTCGGATACGAGGTATGGGACTTCGTCTCAATCTCCTTTCATTGAGGCATATTTTATTTTATACACAACTTTATTTTATACGGTGTATAAACCCCTTTTACTTTTACGTTTATTCAAAAGGAATCTTTTTTATATGAAGCGTTTACTAAACGACAAAAGGGAATGTTTTTGTCGTACGTATGCAGCGACAACGACTTCTCCGCCGTCGTAACCGTTATTTGAGTTTCGGCTTCCTCTACCAGCCATACCTTCTTTTTAAAAGAAAAATAAATACCATGTTTTACTTTTCTTTTATTTTGGTATTGAAAATGGTTTTCATAATGTTTTTATATCAATTTTTTGTATTGATATCTCATGATTGAAATGTGGAAATTTTATGTTTCCTTTATGCATGTTTTATGTAATATGATTATGTTATGGTTCTTGGGAATTATTATGAAGACAGGTGGTTCCGTGATAAACTAAGGGCGGGTGAGCCCATTATAGCTCTCCAAAGCATTGGGTAACACAAAGGAGTGAAACGTTAAGGTTTCTCCGAAGAGATTTTAGGGAATATACTATGATGGGTATTCCAAACGTAACCAAGAGGGTTACTCCCTACGTAAGAATGTTATGAATGCCTCAAGTTACCTTTATGTCTTATGATTTATATAATTTATTCATGATTTTATGAGGTATGTTAAAGTGCCTATGTTTTATGTGTAAAGTATGATTTCATTCTTATGTATATATGAACTCATGTTTCCTTTCCATGTTTTTTTATAACCCATACTGAGTTTTTATGCTCATCCCAAGTTTTTGAAATGTTTTTCACAGGTCAAGGGAAAGGTACATGATAAGATGATAGAGTCAAGGATGTGTCAAGAAATAATCCATGTTTTATTTTAAATGTGTTTCCATTGATGGGAATGAAGAATACTATCTTTATGTAACCACTTTGTTTATATGTGGAATGTAATGCAAGTTTTATGATCTAATTCTCTAAAACTCTAAACCTGAAAAGATCCTCAATGTGTAATCTTGTAATAACTCAAGATTAAGTAAGGTTTAAGGCTGGGGCCTTATAGTTGGTATCAGAGGTCGGTTTAGACAACTTTAGGAGTTATAAAAGTGTTAAATTATAATATGATTGAAATGATATAGCATTTACGGATTACCATGTTGCTTCGCCTAAGATATTTCTGTGTTCAGAATGGTTTTTCGCAGAGGAAACAAAGCAGCTATGTTGGGACGACATCAGGAGAAAGATAACCTTCGAAATCAGCAACCTGAGATGGTCGGAATCAGAACTGAACAGTTTGTTGCAGTGATGACACAGTTGACTCAGGCTATAAATGGTGGTGGTATCCATGCACGAGATCAGCCAGATCAATCGCAGAGGAACATGTCAGTGGTGGAACATTTCATGAGGCAAAATCCCCCATCATTCAGAGGATCATATGACCATGTGCAAGCTGAAGGGTGGATTAAAGCACTGGAGAATATTTTTGATGTCATGGGGTGTTCAGAACATCAAAAGGTTAGTCTTGCTGTTTACCGTTTTGAAGGTGAAGCTGATCAGTGGTGGTCGATGGTGAAAAATATAAGGGATAGTGATGAGATTGGGGATCTTCACTGGGACGAATTCAAAGGTATGTTTCTTGAGAAATATTTTCCTAAGGTGGTTTGTCTTAGGATGGAAAAAAAGTTCCTATAATTGAGGCAGGAGGATGATTCAGTGGCTGCTTATGAAGAAAAGTTCACTCGATTGGCAAGGTATGCTCCAAACTTCATACGTGATCTTGATAGTAAAATAAACCGTTTTTACTCAGGGTTAAAGCCAAAGTATCAAAGGGCTTTAGCTTCTTGTGAGTTCAAAAGTTATGAAAAACTTGTTCGATGTGCCGAGAAGGTAGAAATGGAGTTTGCCGATGATCAGGTGTTCTATGACAAACAACAAAATAAGAGGTCTAGTTGGAAGGCAAAGGGGAAGAATTCATCAAAGAAGCAAGGAGGTAAGAAAACCAAATATCCATCCTGTGAGAAGTGTGGTAAAATGCATCCTGGAGAATGTTTATCCAAGTCTGGTAAGTGCTTTCGGTGTGGTAAGTCTGGTCATATTGCTCGTAACTGTAAGGAAGATGATCAAGAAGGAAATGAAACGGTAAGATGTTTTAAGTGTAATGAAATGGGTCATTATGCAAACGAGTGTCCAACGAAGAACTCAACTCGGGGAATGCAGCCAGACTACAAGCAGAAAGGGGTGGTGAAATCCTTTGCAACAACTTCAGAAGATGTTGGGCCATCAAATGAAGTGGTATCAGCTCCAGGGAGCTCAGAATTTTTTGAAGATTGACTTGAGGTCGGGGTACCATCAGTTGAAAGTAAAAGAAGCAGACGTTCCGAAGACTGCGTTCCATACTAGATATGGCCATTATGAATTTTTAGTAATGCCTTTTGGGCTAACCAATGCACCTGCTGTATTCATGGACTTAGTGAATAGAATTTTCCATGAGTTATTGGATAAGTTTGTGGTGGTTTTCATTGATGATATTTTGGTGTTTTCTAAAAGTAAAGAGGAGCATGAAAAACATTTAAGGGTTATCTTGAAAACCTTAAAAGAAAAGAAACTATATGGGAAATTCAGCAAGTGTGAGTTTTGGTTGCAACAAATTTCTTTCCTTGGTCACATTGTTTCTAAAGATGGAATAACTGTTGATCCTGCAAAAACAAAAGTTGTGGAAGAATGGCCAAGACCCACAAATGTAACCTAGATTCGTAGCTTCCTTGGTTTGGCGGGCTATTACCGAAGGTTTTTTAGAAATTTTTCACGGTTATCTAGTCCAATGACTAAGCTAACTCGGAAGGGTGTTAAGTTTATCTGGACAAAAGAATGTGATGATTGTTTTCAGAAATTGAAAAGAAGATTGGTGAATGCTCCAGTTTTGGCACTACCTTCCAGGAATGGTGAGTTTGTTATATACAGTGATGCTTCATTGAAAGGACTTGGTTGCGTCCTAATGCAGAATGATCAGGTAATTGCTTATGCTTCACGACAGTTGAAAACTCATGAGTTAAATTACCCTACACATGATTTGGAACTAGCTTCTGTTGTTTTTGCTTTAAAAATTTGGAGGCATCATTTGTATGGAGTAAAGTGTGAAATATATACCGATCAAAAATGTTTAAAGTATATATTCACTCAGAAAGAGTTAAACATGAGACAAAGGAGATGGCTAGAATTAATCAAGGATTATGATTGTACAATTCATTACCATCCGGGAAAAGCAAATAAAGTGGCTGGTGTTTTGAGTCGAAAAAGTAATGCTTCATTAACAATGTTGCGTTTGGAACGTGATCCTTTGGTTAAGGATTTGATGAACTTTGGCATAGAAGTTGTTGGTGCAGGAAGTCCTTCTGTTTTGTTTCAGGTATCAGTGAGATCATCTCTATCAGATAGAATCAAGCAAGCACAGAAGCAAGACAGTGAGTTGCAGAAAAAGGTAGAGCTGGTTCAGAAAAATAAGTTGCCTGAATTCAACATTGATAGTGATTGTGTTTTGAGATTTGGGAAGAGATTGTGTGTGCCTTGTGATTCACAGTTGAAGAGAGATCTGTTATGTGAAGCTCATAGTTCTCCATTTTCAGTTCATCCTGGCATTACTAAGATGTACAGTGATCTGCGGGAGTATTACTGGTGGGATGGAATGAAAAGAGACATTGCTGATTTTACTGTGAAGTGTTTGACATGTCAACAGGTTAAAGCAGAGCGGCAGTTACCGAAAGGGATGCTTCAACCTTTACCAGTGCCAGAGTGGAAATGGGAAAACATATCCATGGACTTTGTTGTTGGATTACCGAAGACATCTCGAGGTAATAATGCAATCTGGGTTATTGTTGATCGCTTGACCAAATCTGCTCATTTCCTCGCTATACGAGATACTTTCTCTCTTGATCAACTTTCCTGTTTGTATCTTAAAGAGATAGTCAGGTTACATGGAGTTCCTCTCTCCATTGTATCGGATCGTGATCCCAGGTTTACTTCTAACTTTTGGAAAGGCCTTCAGAAGTCGTTGGGTACTGAATTAAATTTTAGTACAGCTTTTCATCCTCAATCAGATGGGCAGTCAGAAAGAAAAATTCAGACATTGGAGGATATGCTACGAGCTTGTTCTATGGATTATCAGGGAAGTTGGGACCAACATCTTTCTTTGGTTGAGTTTTCTTATAATAACAGTTTTCATTCTAGTATACAGATGGCACCATTTGAGACATTATATGGGAAGTGGTGTCGAACTCCAGCTTTCTGGGATGAAGTGGGTGAAAGGAAGCTGATGGGACCAGAATTGGTAGAAGAGATGGCAGAAAAAGTTCAGTTGATTCAGAAGCACATGAGAACAGCTCAGAGTAGGCAGAAGAGTTATGCGGATAACCGGAGGAAGGATCTATCTTTCGAGGTAGGTGATCATGTTTTTCTCAAGGTTTCTCCTTGGAAAAGCGTGATGAGATTTGGTAAGAAAGGAAAGTTGAGTCCAAGGTTTGTTGGACCATACGAAATTTTGGAGAGAGTTGGATCAGTTGCATACCGAGTGGCTTTACCTCCGAGTTTATCTCAGGTACACAATGTTTTTCACGTTTCGATGTTGAGAAAGTATATGCCAGATCCATCTCATGTTTTGAGTCCAGAGGTAGTTCAGCTGGAAGAGAACCTATCTTATGAGGAACAACCGGTCCAGATTTTTGACCACAGGGAGCAAGTGTTACGGAATAAGGTGATTAAGCAGGTAAAGGTTTTGTGTAAAAACCACATGATTGAAGAGGCAACATGGGAATCTAAAAATGCAATGAGGGATAAGTACCCCCATTTATTCGATAAGTAAATAAATTGCGGGGACGCAATTTTCTAAAGGGGGGAAGGATGTAACATCCCAAGTAAGTAATGAATAATAGATATTTTTATCTATGTCTATTAATGATTAAGATAGTGTTATAGAGGCTTAAAATGGAAATAAATACAATCTTATGCATGAAATACACTAATATTCTTAAAAGATTGTTTTACTGCCTTTTGATGGCAAACCATTTTTGAATCTATATTTTGACAATTTTATAAACTATGTTTGTCAAAATAAACTTATCCTTTATGATTGGGACATCAAAATTTACCTTGTGTGAATTTTTGGTATTTTTCTGACAATGTTCATTTTTAATGAATAGTGAAAAATACTGCATTTTACATCAAAACTGCTTTTTAATCTAATTTATTTATATGATTAGATTATGTTTTGAATTGGTTTTGAAGTGAAATTAGAATATATTTTTACCATTTTATCCAATGGTGGTCATTGGAATCAATTTCACTTTGGAATTAGACTTAAACTGGTGTCAATCTTTTGATACTTATTGTTTTGTAAAAAGACGCTATTTGCTCTGGAAGCGGGAATTAATTATTAAATTAATTAATGTGACTTATATGATTTGAATTTTGTAAAATAGACTTCATTTTTGAATTCGGAATATCAAATATAGCTTAGGGTGAATTTTTGGTAATTTTCTGAAAAACTTCAATTTTTGATGAATAGTGAAACCACTAAGTGGTAATCAAGCAAACTGATTTTTCAGTTAAATGAAAGTTTACCACTAATGTGTATTGAATTTTGAAAATCCGACATACATGGTTTTCATTAAGAAGTAAAATGTGGTTCAATGAGATTAAAATAATTTTTTGGTGAATAGTAACTTATTAAGTTCTTAATCGCGATTAGTGGTAATTAGTGTAGTTTAAGGTAAAAATAATGCTTTAATAAAATAAGATGAGCTTGACACATGTCCTACCCTCATTGGTTGTGTCATGTCCGACCAAGACAAGCCATGGGTCAACTTGGGGACCCCATTGAGACACTTTGGTTGGGAAATGACATAAATAACTTTTTATTTAATGTAAAAGTAAAAATGACACAAACATAATATGTTTTACAAAAACAATTTTTACATGGGGTTATAAAGATCAGATTTTTGATTATAAATAGTAATTGGAAATCTAAAAAGATTTCCTACATCATAGTATTTTTTTTATAATTTTTAGACATTAAATAAATTAAATTATTTATGACATAATAATGATGCAGCGATGACATCATTATTTGACGATTTAAATAAAATGGAAAGATAATATAAAATCTATGAACTACACATGTCCAAAACCAATTGGATGAGTGGATTTCGAACCCTTATCACCTTATCCACGAATTATATCAATGTGGGACCTTTTAAAACCGAAACACATTTTCAAATAAAGTAATATTTCTTTACTTTCCAAAAGTGCCCCTCCCCTCCTCTTATAAAAGACCCCCACCTCTACCTCATTTCACACACTCCTCAAGCCTTTGGCTCGGCCAACCCCTACCCATTTACTCTCTCCACATCCCTATCCTCATCCTAGAGGATTCCATTTGGGCAGACTCCTTTCAAAGGAAGCCTTTAGGCTCAAATGAAAAGGAGTTACACTTTTAAAGGTAATTCATTCTCTCATGTTCATTTGTTTTATTTTGTTTCTCCAACCCCCTAAACTCTTTTTATTTACTTATTTTATAACAACACCAGTATCTTCAATATACAAGGATGTTGTTATAATATTTATTTGTTCTACACTCTCACACAACTACATCAAATGGTTAAAGAACATACGGTTTCCGTGGATGGCGAAATCCTGCCTCCCAAAACGATGATTGTTCAATACTCATTTAACACCTTCAAAGGTGGCCATTATGATGTCACTATTTTTATATATGATATATAATATGTTTATTTTTTCTTTAAGCTTCTGTATTTTTCATTTTGGGAATACATTTATGGTTTCCATTATGGGTAAACATGATATCTTCATTTAAGGAAGTGCAGACTACCGCCCCCTCAAGTGATGTGATTCGTTAATGCCATATGTGGGATGTGTAAAGGATAAAGTTAATGATATTATATATGTTATTATACTAGAATTATAATATACTCTTATATCATTATGATTCCATTCCAGAAATACGAAATAGAAATGGAAGTAGCGTTCATGCGTACGTACGGCTTACCGTCTCCATGAACGGTGCATTTCATTTCTTATCCCCAAATGTAATGTACTATTAAAAGTACATGTATATAATGGATATATATAATTAATGATATATCTAAATGATGAATAAAATTCTGGAATTAAAATATACATACCTCTCATTTAGTTTTAATTCCATTAATATGACAAAGAAATGAAAGTAGCGTTCATGCGTACGTACGGCTTACCGTCTCCATGAACGGTGCATTTCATTTCTTACCTCTAAATGATTATGTAATATTATAAATAAATGTATATTCTGGATATATATGATATATATTATATACAAATCATGAATATCATTCTGGATATAAAGAACCTTTGACCACACGAACAACATGTAATTGTAAGAAGTCCACTTTCAACTTAAGAACCAAATATTGACAAAACAAAAATTATTAACTTAAATGGTTACATAATGTTTATAACATGGAAATAAGTGATATAAAAGGAATAATGAACTTTAAAAATGTTCTTAATCAAGTATAAATTAACTCAAGTTTATTATTCAGGAGATTAAAGAACGGTCGGGTCAAGTCGGATACGAGGTATGGGACTTCGTCTCAATCTCCTTTCATTGAGGCATATTTTATTTTATACACAACTTTATTTTATACGGTGTATAAACCCCTTTTACTTTTACGTTTATTCAAAAGGAATCTTTTTTATACGAAGCGTTTACTAAACGACAAAAGGGAATGTTTTTGTCGTACGTATGCAGCGACAATGACTTCTCCGCCGTCGTAACCGTTATTTGAGTTTCGGCTTCCTCTACAAGCCATACCTTCTTTTTAAAAGAAAAATAAATACCATGTTTTACTTTTCTTTTATTTTGGTATTGAAAATTGTTTTCATAATGTTTTTATATCAATTTGTTGTATTGATATCTCATGATTGAAATGTGGAAATTTTATGTTTCCTTTATGCATGTTTTATGTGATATGATTATGTTATGGTTCTTGGGCATTATTATGAAGACGGGTGGTTCCGTGATAAACTAAGGGCGGGTGAGCCCGTTATAGCTCTCCAATGCATTGGGTAACGCGAAGGAGTGAAACGTTAAGGTTTGTCTGAAGAGATTTTAGAGAATATACTGTGATGGGTATTCCAAATGTAACCAAGAGGGTTACTCCCTACGTAAGAACGTTATGAATGCCTCAAGTTACCTTTATGTCTTATGATTTCTATGATTTATTCATGATTTTATGAGGTATGTTAAAGTGCCTATGTTTTATGTGTAAAGTATGATTTCATTCTTATGTATATATGAACTCATGTTTCCTTTCCATGTTTTTTTTATAACCCATACTGAGTTTTTATGCTCATCCCAAGTTTTTGAAATGTTTTTCACAGGTCAAGGGAAAGGTACATGATAAGATGATAGAGTCAAGGATGTGTCAAGAAATAATCCATGTTTTATTTTAAATGTGTTTCCATTGATGGGAATGAAGAATACTATCTTTATGTAACCACTTTGTTTATATGTGGAATGTAATGCATGTTTTATGATCTAATTCTCTAAAACTCTAAACCTGAAAAGATCCTCAATGTGTAATCTTGTAATAACTCAAGATTAAGTAAGGTTTAAGGCTGGGGCCTTATAATATGTGTGTATGCAGTCGCCTAAGTGGATTTCCAGGTCATCACATGGTATACCCTAAGGGAAATATAGAGATTATCCAGAAAACTCTTCATGTTATGACCCAATATCTATTGTAGGATATTAGAGAGGTTTTGGTTAAATTCCTTCATATTACCATTAATATTCAAGTGATAGTGGGAGGTATGGTTGGATTATATGTAAAATGTGGTGTGCAACATAATCATTAGGGAAGGTAAAAATTTGTTTCCACTCATGGTGAAAATGGAGTCAGGAATCATTTATCCATGGATGATGTTTGTCTTCACAAACTAATTCATTGATTGAGACTTGACCTCTTCGAGATGGATTATTAACACCTAATTTGAGAAGATTTTCATGGCCTTTAGAATGAACCTATACTTGGTAAAAAAAATTTCCTAAATATTCCTAAAAGAAGAGAATTTGTCATCCACATGGTCCATTTGGGTCGGATTAAATGTGGAGTACCCATTCATGAAAAACATGGACTAGAAATAGGTAGTTGCATTGGTTAGTACCCCTATCATGAGGAGGGGAATTGAATCATTTGGGTAGTTTTGTTTAAGTATCAAAATCCAATGAAGACTTTGATTTTTCTATTTACCTTCAGAACATGTATAGTGATGTCATCCTCATGGGGTTCTAAAATTCCCTAAAAACATTCCATGATTAGTTTTTCAAATTCATCCTTGTATATGGAACTGTAGGAATAGTACATCTCCCTCTAATCTTAGGTGATCCTATCATATACAATTGGGATGGAAAGTAGGGGAACCATATCATAGGATTTTATCCATGTAATTTCTATGTATCCCCATGAAAAAAATTCATACTACTGCAATTAGAAATCGTGCCTAACTGATGATCCAATAAAGACATGATTACAGTAAAAAAATAGACCTAGGGTATTTATTAGTGTTGATATTAACATTGGTCAACTAATAAATGTTAGTGGAGACTCCATATTCAAGGGAAATAGGGGAATATTCCAAATCTACCTCATTATCAAAAGAATGACTATCAAAGGAAAAAGGTAATTCCCCTAGAACTGGATGTTAATGAGTTTTATTATCATCTAATTAGGTAGGTCCTTAATGTGGAATTACTTCCATAGAGACTCCATATTGAAAAATGTTAATTAGAAAATATAGTGTTCTTTTTTTATGGTGATATTCAACTTTGATGTCATAATAGTGTTTATTGATTGACCTATATTGATTCATCCTTACTCTCTCGAAGGTATTATGTTGTCACAGTTTGGTAACCAAGGGGCGGGTATTTAATTACATAATAAGATTTGGGATTTCTATATTTAATTATTCATGTTATATATAGGAATATATGGAAATATATTTTCATTAATTTTTCTTGGAAAATATAAAATGGATCACATGATATTAAGTCAGTGCCTCCGATCGGTGGAATGGAAGGATGATGTTTTCATTCAAATTCTCTAAGTGTTCCACAAAGGTTCCATAAAATCCTTGGTGGAATTAATGTACACAATCCCATAATTATGGATATACTTTCACTCTATTTTTTTTAATATCCAATATCTTGGTATTGGGATTCATAGGAGTTTAAAGGAGTAGCATTGCCTATGAGTACCCATGCCCGACCATTGAGCGAGTACTTGGGGAAGCATAGGTATAAAGTGGTGGACATTGTGTGTTGAAGGATATAGGGACTCTATTATATATGTTCTAGAATATTTCATAAGAGTAAGTAATGAATATAGTTCTTTCTATTAATCCACATAATTGGGTCTCAGCTAGAAAATTTCAATATGAGTTTTTCTCGGTTTGGTCCAACCTCTGAATGGTCAGGTCTAAGGGATATGAATTTTCTTCCATAATCCATAGCTCGTGGAGAAACATGGATGGAATAGAATTGATCCGAAAACTAGTTCCCACCATTAAATACTAGGTTTTCACATAATTGAGATGAAATGTTACATAGGGCGGGTCTACGTTCTACTATAGATCCCTCATCTTATTCTATGAAGATGATGATTTATTAACATTATTAATGATTGATATGCTATGAATGATAGGGATATATGGATGAAACCTTAACCTATTAATAGATAGGTATATTAAGGGCCTTGATGAGAGCCTCACAATACTCCTTTGATAGGAAAAGTCTATCATGTATCAATAGTCACACTAGTGTTCTAGAAAGTTGATTTAGCACTCCAAAAATCTTGTTGAGGAGAATATATCCATCCAATAAGTGTTAATCTCTAAAAAGGTAGCATATTGGGTGCTGTTGGTTGAGGTTCTAGTGCCTAGCTAGTATATTTCATAATTTACTATTGATTTTATGGGTTAGGCTGAGTACATGAAGGATGAGATTGTTCTCTTTTTGGTCATATAGGAAAAATAGGATACCATTCTAGGGCCACATGGTCAACCAATATAGTTTTTTTGAAGGATTACATAATCATATAGACATGTAAGACTATGTCTTCTAACACCTTTGTGAGTATTGATATTCTATTTCAATAGAATGACCATTCCTCTCTATAGAACAATCATGGCCATCTGTCTTATTAACATGGTGCCAACCCATCATTTTATGACGTCAGCAAGAGGTTCTTATAATGGATTTGTGGAATTCCTCATAATTTGGTATATTAAATTAGATATACATAATTTCCTGAGGATGAGAGACAATTTTTTCAAGATAGGAAATCATTATAATTCTACAAACTTGTACCATGAACATGTTTCCATTCACTAATGTCTTGATTCTCACGATAGGAGTAGAAGTTCCTTATTCATCCTATTATAGGAAATACCTCCAGTAAACCAATACATAGTCCACCTGGTTCTGAGGATAATCATTTATGAAAAAAAAACTCTTTGATGATGCGTCTAAGTACCCTATGGTATGTGTAGTAGTTAGAAAAAAATTAATCTTTCCACTGTGGGTCTCCTAGATTTAGGAAACATTCTGATATTATTTTCCATGGAAAATATGAAGTATCCTAGGACATGATAATCTTTGAATGAGTATATTCAATTCATCCATTCTATTAAGGGACCCTTGGGATCCTATCCACAGCGAGGGGCTTTGTAATCATTCTCACTACAAGGATCTAGTTGGTGAGGCCTATCCTATAGAGGATCTTGAAGGAGGAATGGATATAATGCCTCAGTATATATAGTTTTTTTAATTCACATGATTCTACATGGGAGATAGAAAAGTTAATTATTGTGAACACTTTTTGATCATTAATAAGGCTTTATCCAGGAACTGATATATTTTATGGAATAAAAAAAGCCCTCTAGAAATATCAGAATGATGATGGTTGGGGTAATTTAATCTCAATAATTCTCCATGAACATATTCAATAGCTACTCATCGGAATTTTTCACATCAAGGGATTACATGGGACCCATCACTAATAATATAAATTCAGAAACTCACTCATTTGACCCATGCATGAATCTAGAGAGATCAGTGATACCTGTTCTATTCACGATTGAGCTGAACTAGTAAATAAACAACTTGAATATGTATTCCTAGTCATCAATAGATTTCTATGCTAGTTTATTATAGTTGGAAAAAGAAATTACCTTTATTTTCTAGTAGTGGGGGAATCACAAAGTTAAATAGTCCCATAAATTATAATGATTCATTTAATGGTGGGTCTAGTTTCTTAACCATGTCTCTATAAGATGATATATATTTAACCTCATTATAATCAGGGAGCTCATCATTCCCATGTGGTTAACATCATCGAAGGGTTCTAGTCTAGTCCATAATATATCCCATACTTCTAATGTCGATCAAGATATGTGGGATATAGTGGAATAAGGGATTGCTGCATGGAATTCCCCTAGATGGAATAAAATACATCCTCGATATTTATGTACAAATAGAGGAATCTTGAGATCATTTTGATCTCTTCCTCCTATATGGAAATCCCTAACAAGTGGTATTTTATAACCAGATCAGGTGGGGGAGGTGGAGGAATCTTGGTTGAGTCATATGTCACCACAGAAACTGATAAGTCGATGTTGATGTGAGGATTTATATACTATAGTATCTGAACTCATGGGAATTAATCATGTGTGATCCATTGAGGGTTGTAAGGATTTATTTAATTTTCACTATGGCTAGCATTGCATACAGATCCCCCATGGAAATTGTGAATTTATCTACCCAATGATGGATCATTAGGGCTGGGGAAGTCACCATATTGGGGGGGACCTCTCTGTCATCTGATAGTATTGTGAGGAGGACCTATTTTTGGAAGAAATTCATCATGTGATTTCCCATTAAGGTTTCTAGTATATCTCATAATGTGGAGATTCATCCTAGCCTTTCTATTATGCAGTTTGTGTGTTGGTTAAAATTGGTTAAATAAATACCCATACATGGTGGATGTAAGTAAATTTTTCATGTCAGTGATAGATGGGGAAACTGGATTTATTATAGAGGCCTTCTATTGAATGGGGATGGAATCATTCACTATTCTTTAACACAAGAAATTTTTGATTATGGCATATGGATTAAGAATTGTATATTTATATTCATCAACATGCATTAGTGCATGATGTTATTGACATTTTTGGGTGTTAACCCTCTGGCTGTCTCCTATGTTGTGTTCATTATAGGAACAACCTATGCATCTCCCACCACCTTGGTGTGGCAGAATTAGATATCATAGTGTTCTGAGTGTAGACTACCAAAACTCATCAGCATCATTAATGAATTGAATTTCCCCTACATGTCCCCTTAGGGTAGTGGAATTTTCATAGTTCTATAGAATCAAGGCCCTACCGGGACATTTACATAGTCCTGATGACCCCTTATTATATTAAGTAATGAATAATAGAATTGAAAAAAATATATTACATGATCTCATAGTGGGTTATGGATCTAGGGAACTTGGTATCCTCGGTTTTTGTGGTTGTTTTCCTAGAATTTTTCTTATGTGAGATCATTACACAGTCCTATAACCCCCATCCTTGTTTTTGGTAGGTCATCAAGCATTACATGCATCATATATTGTATAGGATACATGTAGTAAACCTTTAATACACATCCAATGAAGGTGATTCCAAATATTCCAAAAAATATTCATCCACTCTAGGTTTTAAGAAGGATCCTCATCGACAATGTAATGGATCAGGGGTATCCAACGTTCATCAACTTCCCACAAATTATGCAGAATACTTTCACATTAGGTTCACCATATTTTTTAATGCTTCCATAGAGGTTCACACATAGTGTGCTTTATTACTCTAGAGTAATCCGTTTCCTTTGAATGGTTACTACCCCTCTATAGTGGTCTCCCAAAATCCTTTCTTTCCAATATAAGGCATCCTCTACCACCATGGTTTGTGATGTTGACACCTTGATCAGAATGGGGTGATGGAAAATACGCTCTTCCATCCATGGATTCCACCTTAGATTTCCATTCCTAGTCTCTTTATCCATCATGTATTTGAGACGTGTTAATAAATAAAATTCTTGATGACATATTCTGGTCAATATAGGTTATTTAAATTACACCTTCAAAAGAAAGGAATGTTACCTATAGTTAGTGTTGATAATAGTGTTTGGATATTCAAAAAATTCATGAATGATGGGTATGTTCTGAATCTATAAAATATATCCTAATTTATATTTGAGGGTATATAATGTATGAGACAACTTGGGGAATATTGTAAGAAGACATGTTTTTTGTGATTTTTTTGAGTTATTTTAATCTTGTTGATATTTTTCATTTCACACCACACTGAGTATAGCTTCTGTCATATGAAAGAACCATGTTATTATTTCATTGTTCACAAAACCAAGTTGATCATGAGATACAAGAAAAATGTAAATTATATTTTGGTACACACAACACTATGATTGGATTATGTTACACAAAATGTTGAGTTCCATCGAAAACTTGTCTCATACAGAAGTCCTAGTTTTACTAAACTAAAATGTACCAGTAATTATATTATTAAAATGTTGTTATAGTTTTCACAATGATATTGTAATGGAAGTTATGTATAGGATTAATTAAATTATGCAAATATTTTTTACACTTGTATATAATAAAAATTATTTTTTCCCAATTAATTTTAAATGAAAATAAAACTTTTCTGAAATATATAAATAATTATGCCAAAAAAACTATATTTATGCAATCAAACATGTTTTACATCAATAAATAAATTAAATCTCTTTTAATAAATTATTTTAATTAAATATACCTATATTATATTTATTAAATTATTTTATGTCAATCTTATGTGTTTCATTGAAAATATATAATAATAAGTTCAATTTTAGGTATAAAGATTTATATTTTTTTCTAAAAAGTTGGTTCCAGATTTTAAATTTAATTTCTGAAACATTTATAAAATATATTTGAAAAAATCAACTTCAATTTTGAATGATAAAAATCAAAATTTACTTTGGGTATCTTTTTTTTGAGAAGGTTCATTTTTTATGAATAATGATAAAACACAGAATAATAATTGAAAAAATAATTTTCATATAATTGATTTATATTGATAAATTATATTTATAATTTATTTAATTTATATTTATATAAAATATTAATATATTAATACAATTTTGGTTATTTTAATCAATTTCACTTTTAAATTGGATATAGAAACCTTTCAATCTTTTGATTATTTTAACATTAAAAATATGTTCTCTCATCTGGTTTACCAGAATAATATGAAATTAATTTCTAAAAATTATTTGATTAGAAATTTTCAAAATTTATTTCATATTTATAATCATAAATATTTCAATTTTCTAGTAATTTAAACTTATCTTTTTACCAAAAATATTAGTCAATGTAATTAAAATTAATTATAGCAATTAAGGTAAAAACAAGATCACTTAATGATTAAACATTAACTTAAAGGTCCAAATAACCTAGGAACACCTAAGAAATACATTTTATAGACATATTTAAACCATATCTTCCATTGGTTCAAAAATACACCATTATTGGTGGCACATTATATAAGAGAGACATCTCAATGCTGTTTACCTTTTTATATTTTGAAGAATTACACTTATCCTCCACTATAAAATCTTACACATGCCCATCACTTCCTCAAACCTCTCATGCCATTTTGATCATTCAAGAACAGAACAATTAATCACCAAAAATCCGTCCTTTAATAATATAAGACTCTCATTGGGATGAAATAAAATCATTTTCTTCCATTGATGCAATCCAAAAGAATTACCCAATGAATAGGTAACATCCTTCAATAAGAACTTTTGTTTTTTTATAATTCTCCACCCACTAAATTATTGTTCTTCTCTGATTATATAATAACATATATATCTTATATTTGTGTGTTTGTGTATTTTTTTATGTGAAGAGTTTGACCTAAATATGCACACACTTCCATCAAGTGGGATACACAATCATCATTCCTGTGTACGACTGACTACCGCATGGAACTATTGTCATTTGGTCTCAAATTACCACTATTAATGGTTAGGAATAATGATGTAAATACTATATTTAAATGATATTTATTATATTTTTGATATTTATGATATATTTATGCTTCAATAATTATTATATAACATATACTGTCATGATTTCTATTTTGTTGGATTACGATAAATTTGTTTTTGGACGTGTGGACAACCTCCTCCTCAATGTGATGTGATTCACTCACACATTACGTGGAATGTATTAAAAATGGGATTATTAGACATATATGATATATATGACATAAAAATTTTACATTAATTATAATATATATATATTTTTGTGTTTCATTAACTTACTTTTATTCAAAATCATAAGAAAACAAAAAAAAAACAACATTCTAGAGTACGTAAGACCTACCGCCTCCATGAATGGTGTATTCCATTTCATATATATATCATTAATGTATTAATATAAATAATCATATACTGAATATATATGATATTTATATCAGGTTATAAGTTATTTAAATATGTAAACAGTTCTCTAATTTAGAAAATCAGGAATAAGATGTCAAAACATATACGAAAAACAAAGCAGTTATTATCTGAAACATAACATTAAAATGAAATTGTAAATAAAAGGGGAATATATTTTCTTAATAAAAATAATAAATGGTATGATATATAATAATTTTTTTATATGTTAGACATATAATAAAATTATATTTATTATATATGTTTTTTGAATTTATACTAATAAAGTCAATACTTAAGGTACGTTTTTTATTGTCTCGATTTTATTTCTATATGACATATGTAATATTCACCAATTATTATTATGGTGTGATGTTTATGTTGAAATATAAATTGTTATATCATGAATATAATATATTAATCATATTAAAATTTTAAATTCATGTTACTCTATCATGGGGATGATGTCACAAAATTTACTCATATAGTAACTAAATTTCATCTCACCATTTCATATTCCTGAGATAAAAACCTTATTCACCACTAGTTTATTTTGTGTGGTGTATATAAATATAATGAAATTATTCTATGATTATGATAAATAAAATTATTTCTATTTACATACCCATTTTATGATCTCTCATCCCATGGGTTATATGGTTCAAATGTTAACAAATTGGTGAAGTCATTTTTCTCAATTTTCCTTCTTTGAGACACATGTCATGTTATCCAAAAATATTATACTAAGAGGTATACATACTAGCCTTCAAAAATCTATATCATTAATATCCTTATTTTCATTACATCTTATGCTTCATATAATTTTTTTCTTCTATGGATATTGTGATTCAATGTTAACATGTTGGTAACATTTTATTTATATAGTCTCATTTTTTATCAGGATTATTTTGGAATATGAATCCATTCATGAAACGTTATGATCCAACTATCAATAACTCTCATTAAATTTATTATTTTATGGTTATTAATTATATCATCATATAAAGTGTCATTTTTCACTCTTTTTTACTTATGATGACTGATTTTTTTTAAAAAAATTCACTTTACCTCTGTCTTTGATCAGAAAGCTATGTTTTTTCTAACCAATGATTTATAAAAAAAATTTCAGTTATTATCTAATATTATCATATGAAATATAAAAAATTTCATTCATTTATGATTTACCTTTTAAATAAAATTAAAAATGAATGTTTTTTTATTTTCAAATCAAGGCACTTTTTTAGACATTTAAAGTGCAAAATGAATGTTCAGCATGCATGGATTTATCTAACATCATGACCATCATTTCATTGAATATTATTTTATATGTTTCAATGGTTATTCTAAAATATAATTTTTCCAAAAAATTTTATATTTTAAAAATATATATTTAATGTGGAAATGATAATATCCTCATGAATTGTTTTAAATAAATTTAAGGATTTCATTATACGTCTTCAATGTAGTTTTCAAAGAAAATGATTTTGGAAAACGTTTTATAATTTTCAAATACTGGTAATTTTCCTTATAACTATTCCGTGTGATATTTCAAAAACATTTTCCATCTAATATGACATACTTTGATATAGTTTATTCTATACTAGGTATATGAACCAAGAATACCATTTTTTATTTCTCTAAATGGTTTATGTTTTCATGGAATATTGTTTATAGTTATCATTTCATTTCCACATGTAAATCACATTCCATTGTGATTGACATGAAACCAATTTATCTTCTATGTTTTAATAACGTTAAGAATGAATAATTTTTAGCTGTGTTTTTGTTATGATATGCATGATCTTTGTACTTAATTAATGTTGTGGTTCATGGAGATTTATTATACACTAGAGTGGCCCATATAACACTGAGTATGCCCTTTATTGATTATACTATGTGGTTTCCCAGATAGTGTTGGGTATTCCTTTTACAACTTATGTGATGGGGTGGCCCATATAGTGCCGGTTAGCACCATTACAACTTATATGATGGGGTACCCAAATAACACTGGATGAGCTTGTTATAGCTTACATGATTGTTGGGTCCTATATCTCCCTTCAATGAATTTTAAAAGTTTTTATATCTTATAAGATAATAATGAGAATTAAGTTGGAAGTCATGACTGACTATGGGAATAATGTATAACCCGATCCACTATAAGGAATGGACTGTGACTAGGGATGATAGTTTATCTCACCTAGTAGGTGATTCTCCCAAGAGTTTCCATAATATGAATTATCAATGAGTCTTGACTTATAGGGAATAATTATATATGTATATGTGTATTCCATAAGTATATGTATTTTGAAAAAGTTATTCCCTCCAGAATCTTGTTCTTTAATTTCTATATCTTTTATTTCTTGTGAATCTTCAATATTTATCTCGTGAACCTTTATTGTGATCTTTGATATTCAGGTCATGAACATATAATGGTATGATAATGTTGTCATAAAGTTATTCTTATGTTATGCCTATATATATCCCTTTCATACACTTATTTAGAATCTGAGCTCACTGATTTCTTATGTTTCTTCTTCATCGATTTTGATGAAAGGTTTTAATAAGGTTTAAATAAGGGGTTTATCATTAATGGATATATTGAATATCATTCTCCAAGATATAATAATATGATTCTATGTTTCCTAATACAGTAAAATATTACGGTCCATAGTCATGTACTTTTGAAATGGGTTGAACATTCATCTAAAATGAAGTAATATCCACGTATGTTACGACTAGGTCACTATAATTGGTATCAAAGGATATGTTGATATAACATTTTTAAAAAAATGATGAGAAAAAAATTAGTTAGACACCTATAGATATTTATAAGGTTATAACTTTGGATGCCTCTAATGATAAGTCTAAGTAAGAATCAAATTATAGGAAAATTCATCGTAATTTTGGAAAAAGGATTGAGAATGTAGTTTCAAAAATATTACATCTCATTATGGGTTCCACAAGTGGATGTGGATCTCTAAAAACTGAACATTAGTGTAAAACACCCAAAAATACTATATTGATCTAGAATCTATCAAGAAATAGATCATGAAAAAAGGACTTTTTCTACACCTAGATTGACACTCCTGAGGGATATGATTTGAGAATACAAAAAGTCTTTATAAAAAATAGGATGGAATTAAACATATAGACTTTTAATTTACCTAGATGAATCTATGGTTTCATATATTAATGAAGTAAGTTTTGTGATCTATACATCATATAGTTAATTTTTCATGATTATGTTTTTTCCTTTATGTTTAGTTTTTCTCATGCTATGCATTGTAGTTTTAGTTAATGGTTATAACCCCAAGTAATCATATTAATTATGAATTAAATGTATAATGTAATTATTTACCTCTTAAGAAACCATACAATAATGTATATGGAATGAATGGAATTTTTTATATTCTCTATATACTTTTTCAAGCTATGAAACATGTTGATCCTTCAAGAGATCAAATAAGGAAACAATGTTCTATTGAGTCATTCATGAGGAAACATCCACCTTCATTTATTTATTCCACTAATACACTAGTTACTAAATAAATATTTAGTACCAATTTAAATCTATTATCCATTATTCGGTTCTCATAGCATCAGAAAGACAACATCACTGCTTATCTTTTGGAAGGTGAAGCGAATCAGTGGGGGAATCTTATTACAAATACAAGGGAACAGGAAGATATGGAATGTATGGAATGGGAATAGTTTATATGGTAATATTCTATAATTAATTACCCTATATTCTAATAAATGTATTGAAAAATAATTACATCAGCTTAAGAAAAATGAGGAAAATTTTATTGGTACCTATAATGCTCATTTTACAAGACATTCAAGGTAGTCTTTTAGATTGATCATCAGCCATGAAATAAAAATAAATCTTTTAATTGGTCGGAAAAAACTATGTCATTAAAATGCCTTATATATAAGAAAATTTTGTAGTTATAAATATGTTTTTATATTATCACTAAACGTTGAAATGGAAATTCGATATTCATAACATTCCTATGGTTTTGATAAGATATAGAATATTATTTCTCATGAAAAATCATGTGGTGGAATGAAATTCTAGGAATCTGTGTGCTAGAAATGTGGGAAGAAGTGTCAATGGAATTTCATTAATGAAATTGGGAGGTGATATAAAGTTTAAATGATAGGTTATAAAGTCTGTGAATGTCCAAATATTATTAATATGATAGTTATTACAATGGAGGATAGGATAATTCCAACAAATGCACCACCTACACTCTAGTGATTCTCGTTCAAGTAGTTTGGGAACTATGAAAATAATTTCCCCAATCCAAGTGATAATATTTCTGGTGATCCATAGAAACCAATGAGGATATAGGGAAATGGTAAATCTAATTAAATCATAATGGATGAAGTGAGTCATGATAATTAGTGTACATTGACCATCCCAACCTTTTTTGGAGAATTTCTTATTTGATTTCATATAAATAATACAAATTAAAATCTTATTATTAATACTTTAGTGAGTTTTCATGTAATTCTCCACATATATTTAGATTTTGGGATAATAAAAACTCATTTAATATTCTATATGTATAAGGATGGACATATGTTTTTGATGGAAATGTTTTTTATATTAAAATAAAATATTTTTAATGAATAAATGTTGAATTGAATTTTGGAAGGGTTTTAAAGTTAACCATTCATGCAATGGTTTAATTTAGATTTCATATGATTTTTTCAAGATTAATGAAATATCTCTCCATGCGAGGATTTATAAAAATTGGAAAACATGTGATAACCATTTTCTGTGTTGTTAACTAGAGGCATATGGAATTACTTATCATTCTATTTATGGATCTCATGATCTGTTGGTTCCATAGGAATGAAAAATTCAACTTCATTATCAGTTATATGAGATGATGTGGGAATTTATCAACCAATGGTTGATATTGTAAAGATTAAATGTAATGAAATAAGGTAAGTATATGTTGTTGTGATAAATTATTCAACTCTAGGAAAAGGATATTGAGAAATATTCATCATAATATCTTTGTTTTTATTTTTAATTGGTGATCGTATAAATCATCATATATTTATGGATGTGAGGACATTAACTTTCCAATTTCATTTCATAAGTGAAACTTATCACTTTATAATTATTTATATTTATCATCCATTTCTAATCTTCCCATAACACCTATGTTCTTCTACATGGAAACCTTGTTATAATTTACTTTGGGTGACCATTACAGATCCAACATTCCTATTGTTAAGGGTTTTTTTGTATTCACTATTTAAATGTTGGATTATATTAATGGAACTGTCATCTATTAAACCTTTGATAACCTATTTTAATTTTATAGAGGAAATAAATTTTAAGGGGGTGGAATGTAGCACCCCAATATTTTGTGAAATTTATCTCTAATTAATTAGAAATTTTTGATATTATTCATTTCACAACACACTAAATATAACTTATGTTATATCAAGGAACCAAGTTCTTCATGAATTATATACAACAAAAATCATATCTCCTTCTAGAAAAACAAATATATTTGATTATGCTATATAAAACTTTATGTTTGGATTGTGTTGCACACAATACCAATTTCATTCAATTACTTGAGTGATATAGTAGAACTATTTTTTCTAAGAAAAATTTTGTTATTAATATTATTAATTGAAATATAATTATATTTTTCACTCACCCATTAATATTGAAGCTTTTATTAAATTTATATAAACTATTAAAATATGTTTTACACATGTATATTAGAAGAATAATTTTTTACCAATTAAGCATAATTGAAAATAAATCCTTTCTGAAAATATATACAATCATTTGATGAAAAAAATAATTAAAAAATAAAACCATTCCAACCTTAATAAATAAACTAAAAATTTTGATAAATTATTTTAATTAAGTATATATATATATATTCATTCAACTTTTTAAAATTCATTATATGTGGTTTCTAGACAACAGATATGAATACATCCAATTTTACACATAAAGAATTATATTTTTCTAAAGGTTAATTTTACCACCTATAAATGGAAAACCTATTTTAAATGTAACTTTTTAATCATTCATAAATTTTATTTTAAAACATTAAGATCTTTCTTTAATTATTAATATCAAAATGTACTTTTTGTAAAAAAATATTTTTCTGAGATTCTTTTTTTTATGAATAGGGGAAAAAACAAAATTTAAATTGGAAAATACATTTTCGATAATTTAGTTGTCTAGTTAAATAGTATTTTAACTTATTTTTAATTTATATTTATATAAATTATTGTAGTATTTTTACAATTATGGCCATTGGAATCAACTACAACTTGAAATTTGATATGAAAACATTTCAATTTTTTGAGCATTGCCACATTAAAAACTCATAGTCTTATCTCATCAATATGATTAATTTTAAATTAACTTAATCCAATTAAATGATTATAATATGGGAAAATGGATCACATATTTTTAATCATCATAATTAATACTTTCATGTAGTTTCAACCATGCTATAGACAAAAAATATTAGTGAAAGTAATTAAAATTAATTACAGCAATTACGGTAAAAATGAATTTAATTAGTGATTAAACATTAACATAATGGAAAACTGACATAGAAACATGTCTAAAATATAAAATTACATATATAGAAAATATATCCTCTATATTTGAACTGGACCTTTATTGGAGGCACATGATGTAATGTAGACCTCTCAATACTGTTTACCTTTTTATATTTACAAGAATGTCACTCCTCCTCCACTTAAAAAGGGAAATCACCCAAACACTTCTTCACACCTATAAATTGACATTATAAACTTATAAATATAATATTTAAAATTAAAAAATATCGTCAAAGACTCCTAAATTTTGGAATATGTAAAACCATGTCAGTCTTTTTGTGGAAATCAACAAGAATTACCCAAAGAAGAGGTAAATTTTTTCAACAAGCACTTTTGTTTAATTTATTTTTCCATGAAATAAATTATAGTTATTTAATGATTATATAAATAAATTAGTATCCAAAATATTATTATATTATGCTATGTATGGTTTTTACCTACACCTACACAAACTACCCTCAAATGGGATAAACAATAATCATTTCTGTGTACAGGGGACTACAACCTCACGAACTGATGCCATTCATTATTCCAGTACCACCATTCATGATTGGGAGTAGTGGTGTAATTACTATTTTTATAGGATATATTTATTATATATGATTCCCTTGTTCTTATGGAATTGTTATATAAAACTTACATTCAGGATTTCTATTTTTTGGAATACGATAACATCACTTATGGATGTGTGGACTACCACCTCCTCCAAGAAATGTGATTCATTCAAATTTAACATAGAATATATTAATGATGGGTTTAGTTAATTTATATGATATATATGACATAATAATTATTATGTAATTATAATATATAAAAATATTTAATTTACTTTCTTTCATTCAATATGACAAGAAAATGGAAATAGCATTCATGCATACCTATGACATAATATCTCCATTAATGGTGTATTCCATTTCATATTTATATATTTTATATATTATTATAAATTGTTATATAATGAATATATATATATATATATTATTTATGCCACGTATTAAATTATTTAAATAAGTAAATCATGATCTACATTGGATGATTAATAATAACATGTCAAAACAGATACGAAAAACAAAGTGGTTATTACATGAAACATAACTTTAAAATGAAATTGATAATAAATAGGTAATATATGGTCATAATAAAATCATATATGGTATTATATATAATAATATTTTTCTTCGGTTTATGATTAATAAACATACATTTATTATATATGTTGTTTGAATGTGCCTGAAAAAAGTAAACAAATAATGTAAGGGTTTTCTCATCTCACTTTTATTTAATTCAGAAAAATTATTTATTCAACACTTATTATTATTATCAGGTGTATATACTGATATATTACATGTTATATAGTGAATTTAATTTTTTTATGATATTAAATGTTTTATTTTTTTTATTCCATTATGAGGATCATAATTCAAATGTTACTCATTTAGTAACGGAATATATTCTCACCCTTTTATATGAGTGAGATACAATCCTTATTCAAAACTTCTTTATTTTATGTGGTGTATATAATTACCATTGAATATATTATATGATGATTATCCTTAAATTTTTGGTTATTTACATGTCTATTTCAATATCTCACTCGTATGGGTTTTATGTTCTAAAAGTTAACAAAGCATTAAAGGAACTTTGTCTCAATTTCCCTTCATTTAGACAAATGTCATGTTATGAATAAAAATATTCTATGAGGTGTATATACTTACCATTTTCTTATTACAACATTAATATTGTCATTTAAATGATTATTTAGGCATCGTTTAATTTTTTTATTTCAAAAATATTATTATTCAAAATTTTCAAAGTGGAAATAGTTTCTTGTTATAATCCCACTGTTTATGTGGATTTTTTATAGTTATGATTCCATTAATGAAATCATATAATACATCACTAAAAAAAACCCATGAATTTTATTCTCCTTTTTTTTTCATGATATCGTCATTTAATGGTACCATTTTCCACTCTTGTGTACTTATGATAATTATGAAGTGTTTTTCTGAAAACATGACATTATCACTCTCTTGGTTTGGAAATCTATGTTATTTCAAAATTGTATTTTCTAAAAAAGTTTTCAAAAGTTTTCTACTATTATAATATGATATTTAAATGTAATTTTTAATAATTATTTTATCTTTTTCAAAAAAAGGCATCTAAAAATGAACCATCTATCAATTTTATGATTGAGGAACTTTTCTAAAATTTTTACTACACTAATGGAATTTTAGGTATGTAAATATTCACCCCCATTAATTACCATCATTAAATTTAAGGTTATTATTTTTTTATTTCCTAGTATTTTCAAAGGGAAATACAAATGATTTCTGTTTTAATTTTATTTAAAATTTCATTTGAAATTTTCCCCAATAAATGTTTTGAATGACTTTGAAGGCTTACTTCAACAGTTTTCAATTTTGGATTCAAAGATAAATATTTTGAAACATGTTTTATAGTTTTCAATAAAATATTATTTTCATTAAGAAATATTCCACACGATCTTTCAAAATCACCCTCTATCAAATATGATATAATTTATTCTTTACTAGGTATATGATCCAATGATATTATTCATATTATTACTCTAAATGGAATATGTTTTTATGGAATGATATTTATGGAACCCATTCATTTTCCACGATTATATCATGTTATAAAGAGATTGACATGAAAATCTTTTCTTTTCCAATTGATAAACATGGTGTGAAGGAATAATAGTTTTTATTTGTTTTTATGATGACATAAAATATCTTTTTAAATTTATTAATGTTTTCATTAAGGGGATTTTATTTTATTATATGGTGGCCAAGATAACACTAGGTAATCCTATTAGTGATTTTATAATGGGGTAACCCATATAGTGTTGGGTAAGTCTATTATAGATAATATTATGGGGTGTCCCAGATAGCATCAGGTAATCCTGTTATAGCATATATGATATTGTGGATGAGATAACACAATATGAAATTGTTATAAATTAAATAATGGTTGAGACCTATATATATTTCTTATTCATTAGTTAAACATTCATATCTCATAAGATAATGTTTGGAACAAGTCAATAATCTTGATCCACTATAGGAATAATGTATAACCAGATCCACATTAAGGAAAGTTATGTGAATGGGGATGGTAGAGTGTCCCATCCAGTATATGTTTTCCCTAAGAGGTTCCCTAAAATGTTTAGGCAATGTGACTTTACTTATAGGGAATGATTTAATATGTTCTTATGTAATCCCCAAGATTGGGTTTTAGCATAGATTTTTTACATCATATCTCATCTTCTTTGATTCCCTTATGATTAATGTATTATGAAATGCAAATATCTATGCAATAAATCTTGATTATGATGTTTGATATGTTTCTAATGGTCTTGTAAGGATACAATATTGTTGTCATGAACTTATTCTCATTGTATGTTGACATATATCCCTTTTTACCCATACTGAGCTTTTGAGATCAAAACTTTCATATGTTTCTTCACCATAGGTTATAAATAATTTTTTTAATTTGGATTCTAAAAATGGATGATATTTAAGGGTTATATTTTATATCTTTTACCAAGATAGAAGATTATGTTTCCATGTTTTCATGGACACTAATCTGTTATAGTCTTTAGGATTTTACATTTTTAATGTGATGAATTGTCATCTAAAATGATTCAATATCCATATATGTTAATCCCGAGTCACAATATACACCCAAAGGAATCGATTATTTTCTTAAAAGTAACTCACATGATATTTATAAGGCATACAAGTATTGTTTCCTTATGGATCCTATAATTTTTAGATAGTGTAACTCGTGTTTATTATGTGTTATGTGAGGAATCTATCACTCGTCTTGCAGTTAAAATTATTTTTCTTATGTAAGTATTCCTCATATGATCACCTAGGTAAAAAAATACTCCTCAAATGAGGTAGATACTATGACACATCAAGAATGGGTGATATATTTAATGTTGTAAAGCTTTCAAGACTTATTATTTTAAATCTGATGATTAAGATCCTTTGGGGAAGTTTCCTATATACACTCTACGTGTGCTGGGGCCAATATAGGTTATTATTTAATGGAAAATAAAAATTCCTATAGGGTCATCATATTTTGGTGGTATGAAGTTAACTGTGTTCCCAGGGTGAATTATCACACTTATGGATTGTCTTCTCCTAGGGGGAAGATATACTAGTTTGTGTTTATATCAGGATGTTGGGATTATGTCTCAAGGAGGTGTCCAAATTAACCTATTTTAAGGTAGGTATAAAAAACCATGTAGTTCTAGGGAACAATTTAATTTCAATTAGTATCACATGTCCATGTAGTATAATTTAATTTGGTAGGAATTCTCATTTATTGATTGGATAAATGACAAGGGTTTGTGAGGGGATTACACATAGAGTTCAACCCAAAGATGGGAATATCTTCTCATTCCTATCAAATGTTGCAGCCTATTTTTTTTTACATCAGTTAAGGATATAGTTTGACTTCTTTATCTAAGTGTTTTGACATCGTTTGACTTGGATTTTTCTGTATTGTAGTTTAATGTCCTAGAACTCATACATCAGTTTGTGGGTAATGCATGAAGCTTCCCATTCCTAATAAGTTTAGGATAAAAAGTGAATATCTATATTTGACATTCCATCATCAGAGGTAAAATCATTATAATCCCCTTTATAATTCCATCATTGGGGCTTAAATTTCCACTATGTATGTGCTTTCGGATAGAAAAATGTTTAGAAACTACCCATTTTTTAAGTAACAAGGTTCCCTGAGGATAGGTTTCAGGCAGTAGGAAGGGTTACTAGGGATAGGGTTCCTATGATTATGATAATAAGTCGACAAGTATAACTATACCAATCTTATAGTTAACATACATATATGATGGTTGATGAAATTGAGAATGTGTTTACGACTCATAAGGATGATCTTGGTTTGGGTTGGTGTAGGACACATGAGCACTCAACAAAGGAGAAACTATGTTTGGCAGAAGGAGGCATTAGATCTGAGGCCTAATGGTTTTGTTTTGGATCATTATAGTTATGTGTACCTTGTATGTTTTTTGAGAACATTGAGAATAATGGGGAAATTAATCATGGATAATAGTTGTGTGTAACTTTTTGGGTTTCTTAAAGCATTAGGTTGGGAGATATATATTTATTTTTTCTAAACATGACTAGCCATCAACAGATATTTCATTAGGAAATATTTAAAACATGTTTACGTGATTTTAGGTCTATATAAATGTTTTCTAAAAATAAATATAACTATTGGAATCCATTGGATATTGGAGTTTCGTGAGTCCATAGACGTAAGGTTTCTAAAAATGAGACATTTATTGTTCATCTTCCAGTGGTCCATCCCAAAAATTGGGGGTGATGAATTGTTTATAGAAAAATATGATTTATAGGTGAAGGATCACACTAATTCATCTATTTCATGAAGCTTCTGTCTACCTCACACAACTACGGGTCGAAAAACTCTCATTCCATTATTTATGGATGTCGACCATGTAAGGCTAGGATTTAACAGTTCCTTCCATATGAATCTATCTTGTCATCCAAATGTGTTTTGGTTTAAAAGTGAGTAATTTTACACAAAAACATCACACCATTTTTAGGGTTGTCCAACATTATCAAAACAAATGTAATATTATGGATCTATTCTCACACAAGTGATTTACCTATAAAATTGAGAGTTTCAAGAAAATGTTAAATGTTTTATTCATCCATTGCCTTTGATTAGGAGTAGTCCCCTGAGATGATTTTTTCATTTTATTTAGGATAAACATGTGTTCCAAAGGTTAGTATTCATTTCTAGAAAACAAAATCATCTATCCTAAAAACTCTATATGATGAAAATCTTCACCCATGTTTCTCTTTATGAGAAACCCAAAACTACTCTTCCTTTGGTAGTCTCTATCTAGAAGCCAAAAATTCATTCAATTAATTCCATTGAAAAATACTATATAGTATCATGAATACCATGAAGTAATCATTTGATACTTTGAAATATAGAAAAGATTCATCTAATTTTTATTTTCCTATAAAACATGGACCGATTCCCCTATGAAAACTTCCATACAAACATTCACTAAATAAAAATGACCATAAAACAACATTTTTAAATCATTTGTTTAGCTCAAGGATACATTGTTATAGTCTATACTTATGGTTTTAAAAAACAAGTATTTAGGTCATGAGGATACCCTTATATGAATTATTCATTGAGAACGATTGGTATCGAGTGTCCTGATTTTAGGTATAGAAACGATTTATCTAAACCATTGGTATATAGTTTATACCAATGGTTATACAACCTTTGGTATAGGTTAGTATTTTAGGTAAACAAAATTTTTAAAACCTCTATCACAATTCATCTAATATGGTACATGCAATAAATTCATTTATGGATTCAACCATTGAAATTACACATTAAATTAGTATAAAATTTAAAGTACAAAGAATAACACATATTATATCATCCCACCTTTTTATTACATAACCTTTCATTACATTTTACATATAGAGGATCTTTAATGTTTAGTGTCTTGGAAATCAGGATCATATTACATGAAAATAGCATAAAAATTCTTCTAAACAACTTGTAAGGATTCATCAATGGTTTTTCCTATGTAAATTACTGCATCTCATAACCTGGGGACATACATCAAAGGAAAGGGTGAGCAGAAGACCCGGTAGGGGTATCAAGGGGAAACATTTAACAAGTGAACTTGAGATACATCAATAAAGTCATGAAAAAACATTAAGGAAAGAGAAAGAAATCATGAGGCATATCATAATAAAAACAACGTGTTTCTTAACATGAAGATGTGGCTACACCATTTAACTTATACAGTCATTTTAGTTTAACTAAGGTCCATACCCAAGGTGTCATTAAAAAAATTACCAAGGTTAATCACCAATGTATCGTTAAAATGGTCACCTCTAGAGATAAGTCTTTACCCAATGCATTAGAGATCTATCAGGGTGAACCCTTAATTTGTCTTTATTATCATTTGATCCACATATTTAAACCTCAAAAATTTCACAAATAACCCATATAGTCATCAAATAAATGGGTTTCATTTCATAATCATAACATTTTAAAAACTGTTTTAAGACATGATCCTTAAGTCACTTTAATCCAATGGAAAAAGGAAAGTGGGTTTCATGTATTTAAACCCCCAAATTTAAAATAGAACATTTTAAAATACATTTTAATACCCCTATAGAATAAATATCTTTGAGTATCCACTTAATAAAATAAAATAATTTGATAAAAAGAGAGTGACATTTTGAGACTAAAATTTGGCAGCATAACGGCTATGTTGCAGGGTTTTTTAGAAAACATTGAAAAGAGAGAGGACATGGGTCACCCAATAATAAATGATCCATAAAATAGTAGGGGGAAAAATATAAAGGATATAAGAACATGGTAATTAAATTTGAATGACATACCATATGAAATGAAAAACTTGAAAGAAGACAAAAATAAGATTTCTCTTATAAAAATTCGGTAGCCTAACAGCGTCACTTAAAGCGTAAAAAAAAATTAATTTATGAGGTCGAATAGGGTCTATAATCATATGAACATAAATAGTAAATTATGGTTGATATATATATCATACCAAAACATTAATAAAAAGTAACTTGAAAGACTTTACACAAAAATAGAACTTTGAAAATGAGAAGGGTGAAAGAATCCCTTACAAAAATTTGACAGCATAACGACGCCGCTTAAAAATTCATAAAATGAAATGATGAGAGAAAGAGTGGGTCTATCAACATATGAACATTAAAAGGACAATAATATGAATATAAAAGAACACCCCCAACATGATAACATGTGGCTTATAAGAAATGACATAAACGAGAGTACTTGAAAAGAAAGAGAGATGTAGGATCCCTTACCTTGAAGAGTAACTTCGAAAGCATGAAGGTCGGGACCATGGGAGGCTTGAGGGAATATTGGTATGACTCCTTGGGAGTTAAAGAGAACATAACTTCATTGGGGAGGATTTGGAAATTAAATTAATGAGGGTATGGCTTGGAATTTATAAGAGAAGTCTGGGGACAAGGCATTAATTGCCAAGGGACACGTCATCAGTGGTATTTGAAAAAACCATGGGTTTGCCCATGGTATTTGTACATGGTATTGACCACTTGGGACACCTAATACCTTATATTACTATTCATAAGTCAAACAGAATTATTTCATAATTATTACATCCTTAATGATGTCAGTAAACACCCAAAACTCAAAAACAGTATTATCACTATTCACTGAAAATTCAACATTCTCAGAAAAATCACAAAAATTTACTTTAACCAAATATCGATGCTCTGATTTCAAAAATGAACTCCATTTTATGAAAAAAATTATATAAATATTTATAATTTAATTTTTAAAATAAAAAACATTATTCACCCAAAAAACTAATACTTAACTAGTACTTTCTGGAACAATTATTTACCTATTTTATTGAATCACATTACTTAATAAAGGTCCCTAGATTATATTAATACTTTCTTAAGTGGGGTTACATAATCCATTTGATCACATTACTAATCATATGTGTAAAATCACTATTCATTATTTATTATTCATCAAAAATTATGTTGATCTTATTAGACTCTAAATTTCTTACTGAGCATAACTGTAGAAGACCATTTTTTGAAAATCATTACACATTATTAATTATTTAAGGTTTACATAAAATATTTTTAAAATATCCATTTTCTAAAATTCATCAATAATATGCATACTATATTTATCTGGACATTTGAAAATTCACAAACTTCGCCATTAGAAGACATCACAGTTTTTTATTTGAATCAAAGGATTACACAAGGCAGTTACGGTCTCGCTACATAACCCCTTATAACACCAGCATAGGACCTAAGAGTAAGGTGTGCTTGGGTGATAGAATCTTGGGGTGGCTTGGCCAACATTTCCCGGGTAGTGATTTATATCAGCTTGAAATTCTCAAGAAACTGATTCCGTTCCAGCTTCACATGATGAAGTTCGGCTTGTGTTTGGTCCAGAGTAAAGCCCAAAGGTGCTACCTCCTTCCCGAGTTCAGTCAGTTGGGATTCGATTGGCCCAAAACTACTGGATGGGGCCATCAATCTTCTTTATATATTAATTAATCAAGATCACATGTATTTATAGACAAAAAATAACAACATTTAGTTTCCTACTGTCATATTGACCAACGGTCATATAACTGTTGAAACCCAACAGTCTCCTTTTAATTATACTCATTTTTGAGTATAAAATAAAATAAAACAGAATGTTAGGAAACAAAATTTATTCAAAATTTCGGGTCGTTACAATCTCCCCCTTAAGAAAATTGTGTCCTCTCAATTTTAAAATTGGGCTTGGAAATTTCGTTGAATGTCCCACATCGGAAAAAAGAGTTGGTAAAACTATTACTTTAAAAGAAAGAAAGGGAAGTACAGAAGTCACCTGAGTTAACCCATACTAGAATTCCATATAAGAAAACATGGATATGGAAGAGAAAACAATGGGTCAAGTTCTGATGGAGAGTGATAGAAAACATTATTAGGAGAAAATTAACCACAAGAAGATCACAAACTTAAGATGTGTCAAACGGTCTTTGATTACCCAGTAAGAAACGTAAACCAACAACGTTTTTGTTTTACATTTCTTTTCATAATATTGAGGAATTAATTTACTAAATAGAATAAAAACATATGGAAATATACTTACCTTCAAGTAGAGTTTCATCCCTTAATAAGTTTCCACCAAGACTAATCTTTTCTCCAAACAATGAGCATTCAAAAACACTTGGTCTCATCAAAAGCCCAAGAATCATCTTCTAGACAATCACATAATCCACAAAAGGATAACGATATTTTTCTCCTGTCTTTAGTAATCAACTAAAACTAAAATGGTTATTATGAGATCATATAATCCCCAAAAGGATAATCCTTTATAAAAATAAATATGACTATTAATCTCCAAAATTCAACAAAAGTACCCAAAGTTCTAGAAAGAACATTCAATACACAATCATCCTTCAAATTCATCAGAATAATCTAAACTAAGATCAGAACCCAAAACTGAGAAGGATTTAATCACATAGTCTTCCCTAAAAAATCTTATCATTTATCTCTAAATAACATCAACTACTATTAAAGTTTCATACTAAAGTGTAATTAACCTATTCCCATATTCTCTATTCTAGATTCATCATTTTCCAGAAATAACCCAAATCACCATATGTCCACAAGAAATACATAAATTCTTACAAAAAAAATTCAACCATTCCTCCTCAATTTAAATCCTATAGTATTTTATTCCCCTTAGGCATATAGTACACCAAAAGAGAAAACATCGTCCAAAATAACCTTTATAATTTAATCACCAAATCAATTTCCTATACAAAGGATATCCATTTGATAAAACATAAGCTTCCAAAATCAACTTATTCTTGATCCATAAAAATAGAAGGTGCACTATTCAGTCCGAAGGGAATAACAAAAAATACATAATTCCCATATCTTGATTGAAAAGCTATTTTTGGAATATCATCATTCTTCACCCTCAGTTGATGATAACCAGAATGAAGATAAATCTTAGAGAAGAATTGAGTCCCACAAAGTTGGTCAAATAAGTCATCAATTCTTTGAAGAGAGTATTTTTTCTTCATTGTGATCTGATTCAGTTCTCTATAATCATTTCATAGCTGCATCGATCCATCCTCATTCTTCACAAAGAGAACTGGTGCTCCCCAAGGAGACACACTTGGTTGGATAAACCCATTATCCAAAAGATCTTGGATTTGTTTCTTTAATTCCTCTATCTCCACATTTTCCATCTTATAGGGGGTATTTGACATCGGATGAGATCCAGGTATGAGTTCAATGGAGAACTCTACCTCTCTTTCTAGGGGAGGTCCGGTTAACTCCTTAGGAAATACGTCAACGTATTCCTAGATGATGGGGAAGTTTTCTAAAAGAATAAATCCTTCATGAGAAACTTATTTCATTTACGAATCTTTAAACTAAATAGGATTTTATGTCTTAAAACTTCATGCTTAGACAATTACATTTTTCTATAATTCCTTCATAATGATTCATAAAAATCATGTGATTAACCAAACTTATACCCCGGGAGTGTCATAACCAAGAGTGAAACAAGGCCCGTTTTCGTCTACCAGTTCCCGTTCGACTCTAGCTCAAAGCATTGTTTTTAGGTTTTACACCTATGTACATCTGTGCCAGAGCCACCTCTACCTGCTCGTATCCAGACAGGGATGTATTTTCTTGATAAACCACTTACTCAATACTTTCCAAAATACCAGTAAGATTTTCTATATTTAAATTTTCTATAGTGTTCTTACTAAAGTTTTCATATCCTTATTTCCCTAAATAACTAAATTATCCTTTGATACCAACTATGGAATCCCACCTTTTTATTACATAACCTTTTATTACATTTTACATACAGAGGATCTTTATAGTCTAGTGTCTTGGAAATCAAGATCATAATACATGAAAACAACATAAATATTCTTCTAAACAACTTGTAAGGCTTCATCGAAAGTTCATACTATGTACATTACTGCATCTCATAACCTGGGGACATACATCAAAGGAAAGTGTAAGAAGAAGGCCCAGTAAGTAAAACGTGGGGAAATATTTAACATGTAAACTTGAGATACATCAATTTAAGGAAAGAGAATGAAACCATGAGGCATATCATAATAAAAAAAAACATGTTTCATAACTGGAAGATGTGTAAAAAACATTTAACTTAGAAAATCATTTCTGTTTCACCAAGTTCCATCCCCAAAGTGTCATTAAAAAAATTACCAAGGTTATTCACCAAGGTATCGTTAAAATGGTCATCTCTAGTGATTAAGTCTTTACCCAATGCATTGGAGCGCTATCAGAGAGCACCCTGAATTTGTCTTTATTATATTGTGAGCCACATATATCATCATAAAACATTTCATAAATAAACCATATAGTCATAAAATAATTGTGTTTCATTTCATAACTATAACGTTTTAAAAACTGCTTTAAAGACAAGATCTTTAAGTCACTTTAAACCCACGGAAAAAGGAAACCGAGTTTCATGTATGTAAATCCTAGAATTTAAAATATAAAATTTTGATATAAATTTGAATACCCCTGTAGAAGAAAGATCTTTGAGTATCCACTTAATAAAATAAATGAATTTGAGAAAAAGAGAGTGACATTTTGAGAAGAAAATTCGGCAGCATAATGGCTATGTTGCAGGGTTTTTTAGAAAAAATTGAAAAGAGAGGGGACATCGGTCACCAACTCATAAATGATCTATAAAAAATCAGGGGGACAGAATATAATGGATATAAGAACATGGTAATGAAATTTGAAAGAAATACCATATGATATGAAAAACTTGAATGGAAGACAAAAATAAGATTTCTCTTATGATAATTCGGCAACCTAACAACATCACTTAAAACTTCAAAAAAATGAATTGATGAGATTGAATAGCGTATCTCAACATATAAAAATAAAGAGTAATGTATGATGGATATAGATATCATACCACAACATAAAAAAAGAAACTTGGAAGACTTGACATGAAAAATAGAACTTTGAAAACCAGAAGTGTGAAAGAATCCCTTACAAAAATTCGGCAGCCTAACGACGCCACTTAAACATTCATAAAATTAAAATATGAGAGAAAGAGGGGGTCTCTAATCATATTTAAATGAAAATGAGAGAAATATAAATATAAAATAACACCCCGAACATGAAAACATGGGGCTTAAAATAAATGACATAAACGAGAGTACGTGAAAAGAAAGAGAGAGGTAGGATCCCTTACCATGAAGAGTAACTTCGAAAGCTTGAAGTTCAGGACCTTGGGAGGTAAGAGGGATACTTGGGAGGAATACTTGGGAGGTAAAGAGACCATAAATTATTTGGGGAGGATTTTGAAATTAAATTAATGAGGGTATGTCTTGGTATTTATAGGAGAAGTGAGGGGACAAGGCATTAATTGCCAAGGGACACCTCATCGGTGGTATTTGGAAAAACCATGGTCTTGCCCATGGTATTTGCCCATGGTATTTGAAAATTGGGACACATAATACCTTATATTACTATTAATAAGTCTACCAGAATTATTTCATAATTATTAAATCCCTAATGATGACATTAAACACCCGAAACTCAAAAACTGTATTATCACTATTCACCGAAAATTCAACTTTCTTAGAAAAATCTGAAAAATTTACCTTAACCAAATATCGATGCTCTGATTTTAAAAATTAACTCCATTTTATGAAAATAATTTTCTAAATATCTTTTATTTAATTTTTAAAATAAAAAACACTATTCACCCAAAAAAACTAATACTTAACCAATGCTTTATGGAATAGTTATTTACCTATTTTATTGAATCACATTACATAATCAAGGTGCCTAGATTATATTAATACTTTATTAAGTGAGTTTACATAATCCATTTAATCACACTACTAATCATAAGCATAAAACCACTATTCATAATTTACTATTCATCAAAAATTATGTTGATCTTATTAGACTCTAAATTTCTTACTGAACATAACTGTAGAAGACCATTTTTTGAAAATCATTACACATTATTAATTATTTAAGGATTACATAAAATATTTTTAAAACATCCCATCTCTAAAATTCATTAATAATATGCATACTATATTTATCCGGACAATTGAAAATTCACAAACTTCACTATAATAAGACATCACAATTTTTTATTTAAATCAACGGATAACACAAGGTAGTTATTGTCTCGTTACATAACCCCTTATAACACCAACATAAGACCTAAGAGTAAGGTGTGCTAGGGTGATAGAATCTTGGGGTGGCTCGGCCAACATTGCCCGAGTAGTGATTTCAATTAGCTAGAACTTCTCATGAAGGCGATTTTGTTCCAGCTTTCAACTATGAAGTTCTGCTTGGGTATGATCGAGAGAAAATCCCAAAGGTGCTACCTCCTTCCTGAGTTCTGTCAGATGGGCTTCCATCAGCCCAAGACTACTGGATGGGTCCATCAAATCTTCTTTCTATATTAATTAATTAAGATCACTTGTATTTATAGACAAAAATCACAACATTTAGTTTCCAACGGTCATATTTACCAACAGTCATATAATAGTCGAAACCCAATGGTCTCGTTTTAATTATACTCATTTTTTAGTATAAAATAAAATAACACACATTGTTAGGAAACACAGTTTATTCAAAATTCCGGGTCGTTACACATATACAATCAATTCCCATGATAAAAAATCACATGGTTGTTTTATAAATATCAATTCAGAAATGTTAGGGATCAATATCTCCCTTAGGACCATCATTACCATCATGTACATCATCATCATAACCTCTTGCATCTTCATCACCGTCACCATTATGAAATTCATCAGTCCTCCAAGAACTAGGATAATCATCTCCAATATTGAATGTGTCAAATATAGGGTGCATCGTGGACATTCAAATATAAAAAATCACAGGGATATTCATGTAGTATCATAATATTATCTTATAATGCATATATATATATAATAGGTGTGAATTGAAGTTTAAAACATATTTTAAAATATTTAAACTAAACAAAACTATACCCTCTTAAATAAAATTTATCAAACATAGCCACTGTCTGATTATTAGAGTCAACAAATCCGAACATAAAATAGCTTGATTATATCATAGTAAATATCATAATCATAATGGATCTAATTAATATCAAAGTATTTTTTTTGTAATAAATGTAACACATACAAAACCAATTGTATATAAATATAGGTATGATTACTAAACATTCTATATTATAAACAGATGAATAGTAACTTGTAAAAATAAAAAATTCAATAGCTATATAAAAGTAAGAATGACATTAAAGATACTATGAAATTATTTACTTCTTTTAACATTAAGTATAAGGTAGTAAATGAGCTTGAATAAAGGTATCCACAATTTAGTACTTTTTATAATGTCTGTCTAACCATACAAGAAAATTCCTCGATACATTTATTAGAATTTCTCTGTCTTCCTATCCTAGTAAGCCCTAAATATGTTGACCATAATTTCACTATCTTCTTATCCCCGAAATCCCATGATACGATGATCGAAATTCGTCTTACTATCCTCCAAATCTCTCGATCTAATGGATCTGATTCAACATCATCTAATCTTTGAAATCCCTCTATCATAAAAATTATCAAACACATAATTTTTTGTCGATAAAGTTTCCTTGTGACTTTTCCATTCTAATATGTTTTGAAAATCCCAAAAAACTTATCTTATGGTAAATTACCTTTCCTTAAGTACTATTTTCTTAAGGAAAATTTTCCTTCTCAAGGAAAAGTTGTATCCTTACCTTGGTTTCCAATATTTTATCCAATGTCTTCTAAAAACCAATCCTAAATATGTTTTTACTAAGACAAAAAATTAATATACTTATAAAAATCCTTGGAATATTATAGTTCTTTAAGCAACCATGTCATACTATTTTTGGACTCTGAATTCCCCGAAATGAGGACTCTGAATTCTATGAAATTATGACACCTAATTCTTTGAACTTCTGACTCCGAATTCCCAAAAAGTCAAATTCTGAATTTTCTGAAATCCTAACTCCGAATTATATGATATTATGACTCTAAATTATCAAAAATTTAGACACTGAACTCTCTAAAATTTGTTCTCTAAATTCTCTGAAATTCAGAATCTAAAAACATTGAAATTCATATTCCAAATTATATGAAATTCAGACTCTGAATTCTCTGAAATTCAAACTCAGAATTCTATGAAATTCAGACTCTGAATTCTCTAAAATTAAGACTCTAAATTCTTTTAAACTAAAAATCTTAATTCTATTAAATTAAGACTCTAAATTATCAGTAATTGAGACTCCATGTTTTTTTAATTCATACTATGAAGTCTCAGTAATTCGGACTCTGAATTCCTCATAATTCAGACTCCAAAATTTCTCCAAATTCAGACTCTGAATTCATCATAATTCAGAATCTGAATTCATTGAAAAACAGAATCATAATATCCATGTTTCTAGAATCTAATTATTTATATGTTTAGACTCTAAATAATATTTTTCAATTGATTCCAGATTTTTTAGATCTAGTTAAGTTATTTCATTTTCCTTATAAATGCTTTTTTAACCAAAAAAATGATGTCTTAGAGTTTGTTTCCAACTAACCATTTTTTGATTGACACGTGTACAGGTCTATCTGAAATTCAAGGAAAAATATGACCGTTGGAGTAGGGAGTCAAACGTGGATGTTTTTACGATAAATAGAAGCGCATTTGAATAAGCTCATTATCAATCCAAATTACATGCTGTGAAGTAATTTCTAGATAGAGAAATACTCTCATGTCTTGTATTTTTCAGGAACATCTTGTCCAGCCGTGAACATCTTGTTTAGATTTCTTCATGCAACTCCTATTGTTGTTGAATACAATCAAGGGCCTCCGGGGATAGGAAGATAGAGGTATCAACTAACTTTATGATAGAGGGCTTGTAGGGATACCAAGACAGGCTCTGATATTCTTATCAACGGTTTACCATGGTGTGGGTAAGATATACTTTTTTGAAATAATAAATCATGGTACCCTTATCCAAGGTTTTTGGATACCCTTCTCTTTGGGTAAAAATATTTCCAACTTGTTACTTGATATTGTTTCAAGTTTTATTTACACTATACTTTAATAAATAATGAACGTATAACTCTATTATAATTCTTTTACTTTTACTTACTCTAATATTCAATATTATATACTCTTTAAGGTGGAATAATTCCTTATGAAAACTATTTTTATGTTTCTTTTCTGGATCCATCATTTCTGACCATAAGCAAGCTTTGTTTTGTAGTTAAGAAAAAAAGAGGGTTTGTTAATTTTCTTTGATTTACTATGTTATTCACATAGTTGCTTTTCAGGCATAAAAGGAAAAGTTTTTAAAAAATTCCCCCTAGTAATTGAGCATCTACATACATTATTTCAATCCTAAAATTGGAATCAAAGGATGTATCAGAAATACTTATACTCACATATATGTTTTCTTGCTCAATTTTTCTTTGTTCTAAATTTTTGTTTCTTAAAATTTCTTTTTTATGTTTTGATTAAATATTTTTATCATTGTTTATAAAAATTTACTACTAAAAACTATTTTGGAAAAGTATTTTCTTATAGAATGGTAGGTAAAATATTGGTTCCATTGACAACATAAACCCTACTAGACCACTAGTTTTTGATGGTAATGATTATGAGTACTGGAGAGATATAATGAGACTTTTTCATTAACATTGGAGTAGAAAATTTTGTCAAGCTTACTGGATATTATAAAATTCTAGGAAAAAAAGTGAAAACTATCACCAATTATGAAAAACAAGAATATAAACTAAATTACAAGGTACACAATACATTGTTGTGTTATATAACTATGAATAGATGTAGTAAAATATATTCTTGTGAAGCTTTTAATAACATTAGGATGAAACTTTATGTTAAACATTTTGGGACTTCAAAAGTGATATAAACTAGAAGAGATATGTTAAGAGATTAATTTCATGGATTGTTATTTCCTTATGGAGAACATGTTTGCAATGTACAACAGTGATATATGACCATTGACAACAGGCTTCAATCTATGGGAGAGAAAGGTCTTGATGATGAAGTTATTTTAGATAAAATAATTGAAATCATGCCCAATGAGTGGGAATCAAAACGGAAAAATATTTATGAGAACATACAAGTATCTAACATCACTCTTGATGAGTTATTAGGAACTATTCTTTAGAATGAAACTAGAATAAAGAGACATGCTGATTTCAACAAAAAGAAGAATGCTAATGGAAGTGTATCATTCACTACAACATATAAACCCAAGACAATGGAAAGGATAACTAGATATAAATCCCAGAAAGCTTTTGTTATAACAGAATTGAGTTAAATTGATCAATCTGAGAATGAATTAGCCAATATTTATAGAAGGACGAACAATTTTATGGGAAATAATGATTTTCAGTATAGGTATAAAAAGTAATATATAATAGACAAGAATCATTCTGAAGTAACCTATTATGAATATAAAAGAGTTAGATATACTAGACCTGATTTTACTATTCTTAAGAGAAAATACAAAAAGGAAAAGCATTATTAGAGAAATATAAAGAATTACTATAAGTCTAAATCTATGAATGTTTTTAAAGAAAATGACACCGGGAGTGACAGTGGTGGTGATTCTTCAGGTGAATCTTCAAATTATGTATCTTCTGATCAGAAAAATGTTGGCCTTATAACAAGAGTACCCATTGAAAATCATTTTCTTATGGATAAGTTGCCCAATGCATTATCCTTAACCAATAATTCTATAAAAGATAATTTCTAAAATGAATAATATTACAAATCATCCGACGATGAATCTTTCTCATTAAAAGACAATACCTTAAATTTATTTGAAGATGTATCTAGATTTTCTAAACTACTTGATAATGAAAATTTTAAGATAATAAAGAAATTAGAGAAAGAAAATTATTGAATTTCTATTTTAACTAAAGAAGTATAAGATATTTCTAAATATCATGAACACAAAACTGTTTATTTTGAAAATGTTTCTAATAACTTTATGGAAGTCAATACGGAGAAGAATAAACTCTATAATGATATTAAAAATTCTATTTCTATGAAAAATATTTTAGAGAATAACTGATGATCTAATAATAATAGCATTGAGGAAATGAATTTAGTCATTAGACTAAAATCAGAATTTTTTTCCTTAAATAATATTTTATAAAATTTTACATTGGGAAGTAAAGAATATGATAAAATTAATTCACAAATCATTCCGCTTAAGAATAGTTCTGGATTTGGTTATACTCATTAAAAACCAGTTTTTAGAAATAATTATTTTGTTCCACTAAGTTTTAAATTTTTTACAAAATGTCAATGTGGTGGACATTGGGAGAAATTGTTTTATTTAAATAAAACCCAATATTTTGGTTTTCATAAATTTTATTTTCCTATGAAAATGATGATTCTTAATATTTTACTTTTTTAAATTTCCAGATTCAAAAAATTTCGGATTCTGAAACTCTAACTCTTGCATTTTTAGGAATATAAAGAAAGTATCAACAATAATACATGGTACATGGATAGTGTAAGTTCCTAGAATATGACTGGTAAAACAACTTATTTGAAAATATTGTCAAGTTGAAAGGAGGAAAATTAAATATTGTAGATAACACTGAAGGAGTAATTGTTGGTATAGGTAACATTTTTATTCTTGGAAAAATATGGATTTCAAATTTTTTTATTTGTTAACAGTCTTAAACACAACCTCATTAGTGTAATTCAATTATGGGATTAAGGTTACCTTGTAAATTATTGGAATGATAAATGCATAGAACACAATTCCAGGGAAGAGTTTATTTATTCTACCCATAGGTGTGAGAATGATTAGAAACTAAACATAGAAGACCTTAGGATCCAAGATATGCCTTTCCATTGTTCAATGGAAGATCAATCATGGTTATAGAATATAATATTAAGACATTGTAACTTTATAAACCTATGAAAACTCTTAATGAAAAGACATGTTAAGGATCTTACCGAGGTTAGATTTTATTCATCAAAAGTTTATGATCCTTGTAAATATGAAAATAAACATAAATCAATTTTTAAATAAATCAGTGAAGTCTCAACTTATGATGCATTACTGTTAGTTCATATGGATCTTTTTGGTCCAACACAAACTGGAAGTACTGGAGACAAATACTATATATTTGTTTTATTTGATGATTGCACCACATTTACATGGGTTTATTTTCTAGAAATGAAATTTGATGATTTTTCTTATTTAAAAACATTTAGATCCCAACTTAAAAATGATAAAAATATTCCATTGATATCTATTAATAGTGATCATAAAGGATAATTTAAAATTTCATATTTTGAAACCGTTTGTAGTAAAAAAGGCATCACTCATAACTTCTCACCTCCAAGTGTGTAACGCCCCAAACTATGAATCCTAGAGTCGGTGCATTATTTTAATACATTTTCATGATTACAAGGAATCATGTCCCGAAGGGCCGATTAGTTTATTCTTCTTGAAAAATAGATTACATACATGAACACTACATTAAAATTTCTAACATAAAATACAACATAGATAATCCTTTGATAATTTCATTATTCTTCTAGCATAAACCTAAATATAAATCATTGTACACTTCTTGGAATCCTGGGAAAATAAAACATAAGAAAGGGGTGATCTCAGATGCTCAGTAAGTGTAAATATTTTATCGGAAGCTATAAAATTTTAAGGCAATTTGTGTAATAAAAAAACAGCCTTTTTAAACATAATCTTGAAAATAATATGGAAAAAATAAATAAAACATTGCCATATAAACATGCACATGGATATTCTACTAGAATAATAATCACATTCAATATTTAATTTCATAATGAGTGATTGCATAATGCCAGATATCATAACCATATAGTCAAAGCCTCATGCCATGTGTAACGTCCTGGTTCCGTAAGCCACCTAGAGGCGCCCCGTACCCGGTTGGTCACATGGACTCGAGTGTATTTCCATGAATTCCAGAGGCTGCTGACCAGTGGTGAGGGCCTTGCATGTGATAATGGGGAAACTATGCCCTCATTGGCAGAGTACATAGTGAGAGTAAAAAAACACACAATAGTGGAAGAAATAAATATCCTACAATAGTAAAAAGTGGAATAATGAGATAATAAACAACTGGAGCAATGCATAATAAATGGTGCATGATACATATGTCTAGAAAAACAGCCAAACAAGTCACAATGTTGAATACAAACAGTACTAAACCAAAGTACAAATGAAAAGATAAAAATCTCCTCAACATCACAAGCCTAGGCTTGGTCCCATGATCTACAGCTCTAGAGCAAGTCAAGTACATGTAGTGGAAGGGCGCTTGCCCTTTTCTATACCTGCAACAATATAATATGTTTGGGCCCAAAAGCATGGCCCAAATAGGGTGTGAGACTAAATCCCAGTAGGAAACCACCCAAATATCTGTGCCTAACAGTTAGTGAATATAGGGAATCTAAAAGTGTATAAAGTAGTAAACACAAAATACTCAGCAGTAAACAATCCACAATTCAAATATTAAGAAATAGCTAACAAGTAGCTAAGCACAAACAGGTAACCCTATGGGAAATACTCATAGCAATCCCCTCTGGTCTGACCTAAAAATTACCAGAAACCTTCTAGGTAGTACACTCAGCCTAAACCCTCTGGTTTGGTCTTAAGATATTCATAAAGACTCTCTGAGGAAGCACTCACAGTCAATTCCCCATATAGTCTAAGTTAGTTAGGGCCTCTCTGAGGAATCCCACTTGGTCAATTCCCCTTATATCCCAAAGGTAAAAGACTCTCTATGGAAGCTCACTCGGTCAATTCCCCTTATAAAAAAGGTCATTCATAGACCCTCTGAGGAAGCACTCACTGTCAATTCCTCTTATAGTATAAGGTAATCATGGTAATTTAAAGTAAAACAAAGACTCTCTAAAGAACATCACACGTTCTATCCACTTATAGTCTAATCCAGTCAAGGACTCTCTATGGAAGCTCACATTGTCAATCCCCTTATAGCCCCAATGTTCTCCTAGGGTCTCTGAGGAATCTCTCACAGTCTATCCCCCTATAGCCTAATGTGATCAAAGACTCTTCGAGGAAGCTCACTCGGTCTATCCCCTTATAGTATACTACAATAGGTTCGCACAGCCTTGTGTAATATAAAGCCATTGCAATTAAATAAGTCCAAAGTAAACCTACAGAACTACTTGGCTCATCAGTCTATAGCATATCAAGCATATCAGGATACAACTCTCCATCCTATAGCCACAGGCTTGGAAAAGAGGCAAAGTATCCAAACTGGCTAAACATGACCAAACGGTCGTAAACAGAACTTGCATGGTAAAATCATCCAAATAATAGAAAAATAACCCTATCCTTATTTGTTTAACCTCTACACAAGCATACGATCATGGAAGGAAAACAACAGGGTTAAAATGGTAAACACGCAATAACAAGTTCAAGGGTATTGTGGAAATTGCACATAATACTCAAAGACATTGAACGGAAAGGCAAAAACCACCTACCTTGGTGTTGGGTGATCGATATATGTGAAACTCAAAGCTTGAATCTCTTTAGAACATTGTATATCAACAAAAATTTCTAAAACGTTGAAGCCAAAATAACTTGGAAAAGAGGTGGAATTGGAAAACGGTGCTCTAAGAGAAGGAAGAACTCACCGATGTGATTCAAATGCAACAAAAGGTGTTTGATTTGAAGGATGGACGCACGCTTGGGGGTTCATTGAAGATATACGGTTGTACGATGCTCTCGGTCAAATGAGACCCAAAAGAAGTGTGTTCTAGCGATTAGACGCGACCCCGGTGCATTTAATGAAAAAAAATAGTACACTACATGTACTTTTGAAGTTCATGGCATGTACTCAACTTTTCTATACTCTGCTTTTGGCGGATTCCATGTCACCCCGACACAGCCATGTGTATGGCCATGAAACGGCCAACACATAGACTCCAGTTGCATTTTAGTACATGACGTGTACTCATAATGTACACAACCATTGAGCTCGTACATCGGCCTCCCTCTCCCAAGTCTTGTCCTATACCCACCTGCGCTACCATAGCACTCGTACCAGAGAAACAGATCGACCACAGAGAACCTTCATACTGTGATCAACAATCCGCATAGGACACTACTCAAACAACACTTTCACCTTGAGCTCAACCTCCTCAGGATGAAATACATGAGACAGGTCTGAAAAGCAACATCAGAGTTAAGAAATGTGAAAAACGTCGTCCATATCTCAGTACCTCTGAGGAAACTGCAACTTATAGGCAACCGACCCAACTCTCTCCAACACCTAAAACAGCCCAACATACCTCGAAGAAAGCTTACCCTATCTCTTAATCCTCTTGTGTCCCAACCTCGGTGTGACATGCAGGAAAATCAGATCCCCAACCTCAAACTCTAGAGGTCATCTCCTCTGATCAACATAAGACTTCTGTTGAGACTATGTAGTATCCATCCTTTTCTGAATTAACTCTATCTTCTCTATGGTCTCCTGAACAAGAAGAGGTCCCTGCAAAGCTTCCTATACTACCTGCATCCAACATAAGGGTTATTAGCATGACCTACTATACAAAGCTTCATAGAGTTCCATCTGAATAGTTTCATGAAAAATATTTTTGTAGGAAAACTCCACAAGAGGTATATGATTCTCCCAAGAACCTCCAAAATCCAGAATACATGCTTGGAGCATGTCCTCAAGCACCAGAATCGTACGCTCAGACTGGCTATTTGTCTGGGGCTGGTAAGCTATACTCAAAAGTACCTATGTACCCAATGCCTTCTAAAGCCTCTGCCAAACCCGAGAAGTAAAACATACATCACTATTTGAATCAATGGAGTGTGGAACTCAATGAAGACGTATAATATCTCATATTTACAATCGTCCCATCTCATCAACACTGAAAGTCTCCTTGATCAGCAAGAAGTGATCAACCTTCGTGAGTTTGTCAAAGACCACCCAAACAACATCATTCCCCCAAGGTGACATCAACAAACCAGTCACTAATTCCATTGCAACATCCTTCTACTTCCACTCAGGAATTGATAACTGTTGTAAAATCCCTACTGGTTGTTGATGATCCATGTTCACCTGATGACAAGTGGAATATCTCATGAATAAAACAACAACATCCCTCTTCATACCTGGCCACCAATACTGACGGTGCAGATCACAATACTTCTTGGTGACGCCAGGATGAACTGCCCAAATTGAGGAATGAGAATCTTGCATCATCTCCTCATGTATATCTTCTGGAACCCATATGCATCCCTAGAAATAAAAGATCTCATCCTTTCCTCTGGTCTATTCAGGAATAGGGTCCTCCCCTGACACACTTTCTCATAGGACTAGGCCTTCAGAATCTGATAACTGCCTCACTATCACCTGATCAAGAAATGTAGAGGTAACAGCTGCATAAGAAAGAAAAGTCTGCCCCTGTCTGTCGTGAACCTCCAAATGTATCTCAGAGAATAGTTCCATAAGATTCCACTCACTACTGGCCTCTTGAACTACCTATATCTAAGTCCTCCTGCTCAACGCCTCAGCCAATGCATAGCCTTTCCCAGGTGTATAAGAAAGCTCAAAATCAACGGATTGTAGGTACTCAACCCACCTTCCCAACCTCAAATTCCGATCAAGCTAAGTGAAAATGTACATGAGACTTTTGTGGTTAGTGAAAACCACAAAATTCTCCCCCATAAGGTAATGTCTCCAATAGCGTAGGGAATGAACAATAGCTGCCATGTCCATATCGTGCGTCAGGTAGTTCCCCTCATGTGGTCTCAACTACCGAGACCCGTACGTAATGATTCCATCTCCCTGTAGAAGCACAACTCCAAAACCAATACCTGATGAATCGCATTGAATAATATAGTTCTTGCCTGGATCTGGCAAGAATAGTATCGGTGCTGACGTCTCCCCTTCATCTCCTAAAAGGCTGACACACAAGAATTTGACCATAAGAACTGTATACCCTTATTAGTCAGACCTATCAGGGGTGCTGCTAAACATGAAAAGTCATGTATGAAGTGTCTATTGTATCCAGCCATCCCTAGAAAACTCTACACCTCAAAGATGTTCTTCGGATGCTCCCAGGAAACTACTACTCTCACTTTCTCTGGGTCCACCGATACTCTTGTCTATGAGATTACATGACCCCGGAGGTGAATCTGATCCATTCAAAAATGGAATTTTGAGAGCTTAGCATATAACTGATGCTTCCTCAGTATACTCAAAACGATCTCAATATGTGTGGCATGGTCGTGTCAAGTGTGAGAGTACACCAAGATATCATCCATGAAGACAACCACAAAGGAATCCAAGTATGGATGTAACAATCGGTTCATCAATGCCATGAAAACTGTTGGCGCGTTAGTGAGACCGAACGACATAACCATATACGAGTATAGACCATACCTTCTCTAGAAGGCTGTAAGAGGTATATCAGATGTTCTAATGCGCAAATGATGATAACCGGACCTCAAGTCAATCTTCGATAACACCTGGTCTCCTCAAAGCTGATCAAAGAGATCATCGATCCTAGGCAAGGGATATCGGTTCTTGACCGATAACTGGTTCAGCTTTCAATAATCCACACAAAGACTAAGGGTACCATACTTTTTCTTCTTAAATAGGACAAGATAATGCCATGGAGAAGTACTGGGTCGTATAAAACCCTTTGCCTGCAACTCCTCCAACTCCTTCTTGAGCTCCTTCAACTCTAGTGTATCCATCCTATAAGGAGGAATGGACATCGGTGCCACTTCTGGAACAAGATCAATAGAAAAGTCTACCTCACACTCTGGAGGAAAACATGAAAAGTCCTCTAGAAAGACATCCCTAAAACAATCCAGCACTGGAGGAAAGACTAACTGTGAAGTCCCATGGTCATCTAGATATAGACTTGCAATCTGGTCTATGACTCTTCCTAACCCATGATCCTCTGGTCCCACTTTTCTCACCTAGATATCCCACTTGCCCTTATGAAGAAAAGACCCACCCTATGGTGATATGAATTACACCCTATGATGATAACAATAGACAACTTCCTGGAATAGAACTTGCCAGTCCATTCTGAGAATGACATCATAACATGTCATCTGCAGGACATAGAGGTCCCCTAAGAAGAGACACCCGCCAACCTGTAGAGGGTACTCCCTGCACAACTGTACACTTGCCGTTAAAGTCCACAATGGAGTGTCTAGCATTAATATATCAGCAGAAGAAAAGATAAAAATACCAAGGCTCTCCACAACAGAAAAAGATATAAAGCTACGAGAATCCCGTGTGTCGAAAAGTGATGAAGATAAAACTGAGTCTACTAAGATCATACATCAAACTGTAGAGGGTCTGGGATCCTGATCTTATTGGGTATGCTCAAATGAAAATGTCTGGCCTATGTCGCGGCTTTGTGACCCTACCTGACTACTCTGAGCTGATCCACCCTTCTGTCACTGAAGAACCGGTGCCTGACTACCACGACCATGACCCACACCTTGGCCCGAACAGTTGGAAGAACTCCAGTTCCCAAACTGGTGAAATTTTTTGGTTATGCTCCCGAATGTAGGGTCATAGAAGAACCCCTGTCACCAACTATTGGTGCGAAAAACTGGCAGAAACGCTGAAGATGGCCCATCTTGCCGCAATATCGGCACTCCATCGGGTCTCTCAGAAAATGTGGCCTCGTATTCCCACTTCTACCACACTAGTAGCACACAACCCAGCTACCAGGAGGTGCATCCCATCTACTCGGATCTCCCTGTGCAGTCTCCCTGTGGCGCTTCCTGCTATCAACTGGAGGAAACCAAACTCTTGATGTCAAACCACCCTGGATCACAGCTCCAGAATCCCTCAGATTGCACTCAGTAATTAGCGCCTAGTTGACGATAGAGGATATTGAAGTCAACCTAAAGATGTTCACCTAAGAATGGATCTTCTACCTGATACCATCCTCAAACATCCTAGCCAGGAACAATTCATCACCTCCTGCAATAGGCATGAAACGCTGCAGCTCCGTGAAGCGAGAGGAATACTCCATAACAGTAAGAGTACCCTGCTCCAGACTCATGAACTCTCGGGCTCGATCATCCCTCAAGGTCTCCAGGTATAATTAATCATAAAAGATACACTGTAAATCAACCCAATCCATATTATGGTGGTGTCCCACTTTAGAGATGAAATCCCACTACCTCTTGGCAGAGTCTCATATCATGTAGGTTGCGAGCTTCACCCACCTCCCTGGTGGTACCTTCAGGTGCTCAAAGATCATTAGCATGGCTTCAAGCCACGATTTTGCAGCCTGTGGTCATCCTTCCCCAGAGAAGTTGGGAGGATGTTACAACTGGAAAACCCACGTACACTCTGCCATGGATGGGGCGGGAGGCAGCGCTCCCTGGAAGGTCTGCATAATCCTCAGGAAACTCTTCCTAAACTTCTCATCGTTGCCTGAAACTGGTATAATTGCTGGTGCCAAGAGTGGCATAACAAGAGGATCTACAAGAAGTCCCTGATCATCCATATCTGGCATCTGATCACTACCCTACAACTAGCGGTCAACCAGAGGACATCTATGTGGCATGAATATGCAAGGTCAAACGCTCACTTAGATTCAAGATTACCAAGGACTAAAGACTGAAGGAAAAAGAATAAAACTGGATAAATAAAGAATTCAAGTTAAGAAAAACATGACTACACAATGTGTATTTCCCCTACACAGCGTGTTCCCTTATGTCGTTCACATGGGCATGTAATCCCGCCACAACTGGTCGCGTGACACCCCAAAACACACGACGTGTTGTCCTAGAACACAGTGTGTACTTGAATACCCTTTTCCTGCCCAAGTCCTTCTACACGGTTAAGTCACAAGGCTCTCCTAAGACAAGACTACATGGAATGTTCATGGCAGACATGGTGTGTACTAGACAAGCTTCACCTGACATGTGTTGTTAGTGACATGTCCTGACACACGGCTAACACTACACGGTGTGTTACAGGAGGACACGATGTGTATGTGGAAGGATAACATTGACCCATGTTGTTCATGACACGGCCGGGTACCTAGGTCAGACTACACGGCATGTACAATCCAGACACAATGTGTATGTGCAACGATAAAACTGACCTGTGTTGTTCGTGACATGGCTGGGTACCTAGGTCAGACTACACAATGTGCTAAACTAGTACATGGTGTGTTCCCACAAGGAATTCCCCATCCCATGTCTCTACCAAACGGCCTATGACACAGTTAGAGATTACACGGCATGTACATACGGTACATGGCATGTACATAATAAAAACAGTTTCCTCCCAAATAGAAGAACACATGGCGTGTAGTCAGAATTACACGGCATGTATTCTAGGTTTTTCCAGACAGTAAGCCTCAGAAACTACTCTGAAGCATAGAAAAATACTAAAACAAAGATTAAAGGTTCCAAATTCTGGTTCGTGATGGCCCATACTCCCCGTAAATCAATGTTTGGCATATATACATGTTATAACAAGACAAAAAAGAGATGATCCACCAAATTATGGTCCATGAGGGCCCATAACACCTCAAGAACCAATGTTTTGCATTCATCCAAAACAAATCATTACACAAACAACACTTTATCAAACAACAAGTATTTAATCAAGTAATCTATCCCAACAACATGCATATCTAGCCCAACACATATCACAACCACATGCAATCGCTAATGCATCCTAGATGACATGTAAAGATTGCATGACATGTGATTTCTAGCAAGTGCATATATTATGCATGAGATGGAATACCATCATCTCATTGGCTTGAGACATAAATAGAACTTCAATATCATTAATAGTAATAGCTCAAAACATTTGAGTCACCCAATGGATAAAATCCAATCAACTGTAAAATAGAAAAATCAGAAAAATTGCAATAAAGGAGGTAGATTGGCTTTTCCCTATACATGGGTTAGCTACTCCCTGGCACAACTTATTACCAAGTACCAATTCCATCCTATCCCTGGATATAGGCTCTAAACTATATGTTAAGAAGAAAATAACTCCTCTGATACCACTTTGTGATGTCCCAGTTCCAGAATCCAACTAGAGGCACCCCGTACATGGTTGGTCACATGGCCTCAAGCGCATTTTCCTGAACACCAGAGGCTACCGACTAGTAGCAAGGGCCTTGGGTTTGATAATGGGGAAACTATTCATTCATTGGAATAGTACATAGAGGAAGTAAACAAACACACAATAGCGGAAGCAGTAAATACCCAACAACAATAAACAACGAAAGACTGAGATAATAAACAACTAGAGCAATGAATAATAAATGATTCATGATAAATATGTCTAGGAAAATAGCCAAACAAGTCAAAATTCTTAATATAAACAGTACATAACCAAAGTACAAAAGAAATGATTAACATCTCCTCAGCATCACAAGATTAGGCTTAGTCCCATGCTCTCCAGCTCCATAGCAAGTCAAGTACCTGTAGTGGAAGGGCGCTTACCCTTATATATACCTGCAACAATATAATCTGTTTGGGCCCAAAAGAATCACCCAAATAGGGTGTGAGATTAAATGCTGGCATGAAACCACCTAAAGATCTGTGCCTAACAGTCAGTGAATATTGGGTAGGTAAAAGTGTAGATAGCAGTAAATAGGAAATACTCAGCAGTAAACAATCCATAGTTCTAATATCAACAAACAGCTAACAAGAAGCTAAGCACAAATAGGTAACTCTATGGGAATTACTCATATCCATCCCCTCTGGTCCTACCTAATAATTACCAGCAACCCTCTGGGTAGTACACTTAGCCTAACCCCTCTGGTTTGGTCATAAGAAATTAATAAAGACTCTCTGAGGAAGCACCCACAGTCAATTACCCTTATAGTCTAAGGTAGTCAGGGAATCTCTGAGGAAGCTCACTCAGTCAATTCCCCTCATAGACCCAAGGTCAAGGACTCTCTAAAGAATCTCACCCTGTTAATTTATCTTATATCCTAGGTCATTCATAGACTCTCTGAGGAAGCACCCACCATCAATTCCTCTAATAGTCTAAAGTATTCAAGGTAATTTAACGTAAAAAAACACTCTCTGAGGAAGCTCACACATTCTATCCCCTTATAGTCTAATGCAGTCAAAGAATCTCTAACGAAGCTCACATAGTCAATCCCCTTGTAGAACCAATGTTCTCCTAGGCTCTCTAAGGAACCTCACACAGTATATCCCCCTATTTCCAAATGTGCTCAAAGACACTCTAAGGAAGCTCACTCGGTCTATCACCTTATAGTCTACTACACCAGGATCTCATGGACCTATGTAGGATAACAGAATAGAAAAGCAATATTGACAAAGTAAAACTATAGAACAACATGGATAATTAGTTAATAGCATATCAAGCATATCAGGATACAACTCTCCATCCTACAACAATAGGCATGGAAAACTGCAAAAGTATCCAAACTGGCTAAACATGACCAAACGGTCATAAACAAAATATGCATGGGAAAAACATACAAAGCATAGCAAAACAACACTATCCTTATCTGTTTAACAACTAAACAAGCATACAAGAATGGTAGGAAAACAATAGGGTTAATACGGTAAACACACAATACCCCGTTCAAGGGTATTGGTGGAAATTTCACATAATACTCAAAGAATTTGAATGGAAAGGCACAAATCACCTACATTGGTGTTTGGTGATCGATATATGTGAACCTCGAATCTTGAATCTCCATAGAACATCGATGATCTAGAAAAACATATAAAACTTTCAACCCACGATAACATGGGAAAGAGGAGGAATTGGAAAACGATGCACTAGGAGAAGGAAGAACTCACCGATGCAATTCCAACACAATCGACGGTATTTGATTTGGAGGACGGATGCATGCTCGGGGGTTCCTCAAATATCTGCAGCTATATGGTGCTCTTGGTCAAATGAGACCTAAAAGAAGTGTGTTCTTGAGATTAGATGCGACCCCGATGCTTTTATTGAAAAAAAGTACATGGCATGTAATTTTGAGGTACACGGTGTGTACTCGCCTTTTCCATACTCTACTTTAAGCAGCCTCCATGTAACCCCCACACAGCCGTGTGTGTGGCCATGACATGGCCAGCACACAAACTCCAGCGGCATTGCAGTACACAACGTGTACTCATAAAGTACACATCGTTTACTTCAATTTTTTTTATAATTTCCTCTTTTCCCAAAAACGACCAGAAATGTAAAAACATACCTAAAAGAAAAATCCGGGTTCTTACACTAAGACTAAAAATAAATATTTTTTCATTTCTTAGTGCCAAGAAACTAGTTTGTCTCATAAGACCTACTAATTCATCGAGGAGCTATAACAGGCTCCACCCGTCACTTACTAAGTCTAATGCATTCCTCATATGAAAAGGGTAAAACATAACATAAACTTTCATATTAAAACTAGTATATGAAATATAAATAATTTAACCATAAACCAAGAATGGTATAAAAATAGAACATCCACTATAAAACATATCGTAACTCATTCAATAAAATATCGATTATTTTATAATACATAATCAAAATCAATCAATAATAATATCCAGTAAATGATGTTGACATAGTTGAAAATGATTAGTAAAACACTTTAAGAGAAATACCAATTTTTCATGAAATCATTTAAAAGTATCACACTTTATAATGAAATTCATTTAAAATAGATTTTTGAATCAAAGTTTTATATACCACTTTGAAACATTTGAAATGAATTAACATTTTAAAACAATTATGTCCATATGAATAAATCCTTAAAATCATTTTGAAAACATGAACATTAATTAAATAGATTTAAAAAAATGAATCTTTAAAACATTTAAAATGATGATATAGTTAAAGGGCCCCTTATATAAAACCTAAAATATTCCTTTTGAAAACATTTTTATGAAACATGTACAAGGATGATATATATGTCCCAGTAAATACATACATATAAACAATCTCAGATAATAATGAAATTGAGGAATTAACCCTTACCTTGTACTTTCCTTTAGTCGAGGGTATATTTAACCTAATTTATAATGACCATAGTGTGTTATAAAATTATACCAGAACCATATTAATATTTATTATATCATACATGATTAATTAATGATTTTATACTAACCATTTAATAAAAATATCCATGTCATATTAACATTTTGGGTAATAATAGCTTTCTTTATCGTACGTGTTTTATCTTTTTATTCTTGATTTTATCATATAGATCATGATTTAAATACTTAAAGAATGTAAAAAATGATTTATATATCATAAATATTTAGAATATAAATATGTATAATAGATAGATATAAGAAATAGAAAACACTGTTTATGGAGAGGGTAGGTCGTACGTACGCATAAACGTTGTTTCCGTTTTCAAACCGTATTGAACATAAGTAAGTGAATACGATATATGTAAATACATATATATATATATATATATATATATATATATATTTCAAATAGTGTCATTAGGTCATATATTAAATACTTATTTGTAATATATATTTTTATAATCATCATTGAATGGTCAATGTGGAAATAAATTTCATCGTGTCGTGGAGACGGTAAGCCGAACGTATGCATGAGCGACGATATCATTTTATTAATGGTGAAATTGTGTTTAATTTAATGATATATTATATATAAAGAATCATTAATATGTTATATTTATTATCTAAATCAATTATACTCATTATTATACCCATCCAAATAATGAAGTGTTGAATAACAAACAACACCACGACGTGGAGATGGTAATCCATATGTACGCACATATGGTGACTTTGTCATTCATAATATTGATAGAATAATGAATATGGGTGTAACATATTTATAATAACATCACAATATTTATAAGTTACTGGAGTTATTATTTTGGTATTTAAACAACAAAGAATGAGGAAATGGAAGAAGAAAAGAACTTTGAAAAAAGTTGATGAAATAATTTCCTCTTATTTGGGTGCTTCCTTTTGATTTGATCAAAATGGATCCATTATGATCAATGTAAGGCCTCTAGGATGAAGTGAGGGTGGTTGGGAGGATATTGGAGAATGGTTTGGCCTAGACAAATGGATTTGGAGGTGTGAAATAAAGATAAGAGGAAGTACCCTTTTATAAAAGAGGTGAGGGTCACTTTAGGAAAAGAGTGAAATATTATTTTATTATAAAATAATTTTCGGTTTCTAAAATCTCCAATTGGATTTATTTAGAGGATAAGGTGTGGATGGGTCGAAAACCTTTCAATAAATCAGTTTTATAAATGTTTATTTCACTATATTAACCTTATCTTTTAGATTTAACTCTTAGTTAAATAGTTTAACTGTTTCCATGTCTTCTTGTACTTCTATATTATAAGGTTAATAAACCTACAATAAAATGACAAGAAAGCCTAAATTGGTTCATTAATGACATATATATCATTATATAAGTACTTTTTCCAAATCATATATTTTTAGGAATATTATATCATTTAATAATATAATATTTGTTTTAAAAACTCATTTATGTCAATTTTGACACTATTTAGTATTTGTTTTTTTTGAAAGTCAAAAAAACAAGATTACTTAGAAAAATATACATTAAATAAACCATAAAATGTAATTTTAACCTAAAAATTCGTTTCTGGAATTAAAAGTCTCAATTTATATTTATTTTGATATTTATAATATCAATTATTTTAATCTTTTCTTAATTAGGTAATTACTTCATCATCATTGTGTCATAAATAAATTTAATTATTTAATGTCTAAAAATTATAAACAAAATACCACGATTTAGTAAATATTTTTTTATTTCTAATGAATGTTTATAGTCAAAATTATCTTATGTATAACCCTATATAAAATTTTTTAGTTAATAATATTTGAATTAAACACTTTAACCACTTCTTTAAATAAACAATAATAAATGTCCTAATCTAATCCATGTGGATAAAAATGGATCATATTTTATTACTAAGGTTGATATTGGTCGAAATACACTTATCTAATAGAATTAGGACCTGTGTTAGCGTACTTATAATATCATTTTTTTCCTTTAATGTCCCTATTTAATTTTATCTTTGATAAATAAAATTCAAAAGTTACTATTCACCAAAAATTATTTTCATCATATTGAACCAAATTTTACATACTAATTTCAACTGTGTATCTCGGATTTTAAAATTCATTTCATTGAAGTGGTAAAATTACGTTTTTTGAAAATTTGCAAATGTTCTTAGAAGGTAGGTAAAAACGATAAAAAGTTTAATAAAATTTTATATGTCTCATATTATTATAAAACGAATCCAATAAATTACATTGGAAATATAAAAGTATTATGTATCTATTTTTACTTTAAAATATATTTCAATTAAAGATAATTAATTAAATAAAAAGTCAGTTTTAAACAATAACACCGTGGTTTTCACTATTCGTCAAAAATTGAATGTTTTTTTAGAAAAATACCAAAAATTCATCCTATGATAATTTTGTTCTTCTGAATTAAAAAATTAATTCTATTTTACCAAATTAAAATCATATAATTTACATTAATTAATTTAAAATTAATTCCCGTTGTCAAAACCAAAAAATGGGGTTTGAGAAGTAAAAACTATCAAAAGATTGGTATGTGTTTATGTCGAATTAAATTATAAAATTACATCCAATGACCAACATTGGATTAAATTATAAGAATATAATTTAATTATACTCCAAAAACATTCAAATTTATAATATAACACTAAAAATTATTTTTATTAAAAAAGTTTTTTTAATTAATATATAGTATTTTCACTAATCATAAAAATATTAAAGTTATCATAAAAATACCAAAAAATTACCCAAATGAAATTTTTATTCCCACTTTTAACGAAGAAGATTATTTTGTCAAATTTAATATATTAAATTTTCAAATATTGTATTTAAAAAAGGTTTCTCTCCTTTAGAAGGTTGTAAAATTACATTTTTTTAAAAATACTTCTTTTATCTAAAAAAATGAATCTGTATGTATAATATATCTATGAAAAAAATATTAATTCTAAAATTATATGGAGTATATAAAATTAAAAATGAAGTTAATAATATTCATAACTTCTTTTTGATTGGCTAGTTTGGTAAGTCGTGGTGCGCTCGAACTTGGTGTTGCGTGTAGTGTAAGCTATTCAATTTCTTCAAAGAGATAACATAGTATGAAGTCTTGGGGTGTTACAAAGTACTCCTCAATAGAATATTATTGTTGAAATAAGAAATCGAATTATTCAATAGATAACTAGAACCATGTTGAGTGAATATTCTACAGCTAATCATTTTTTGGATGAGGTTGTTAGTACTTCATGATATACTATAAAGATATTTTTTTAATCTGACCATTTTCTTAATAAAACACCTTATGAATTATGGACTGGTCGAAAACCTAGAATTTCTTTCTTCAAAGGATTTGTATGCCAATTATTCATTCTAAATACTACATATATCTTACATAAATTTTCACCCAAATTTAATGAATAAATTTTCATAGGCTATTCCACTAATTATAAGTCTTATAGTGTTTTTAAAAAATATACTTGTAGTGTTGAAGAAACAAAGCATGTTAAATTTGAGGAAACAAGCCCTTTTGTTTTTAAACAAATTCAATCTACATTCCCAAATGTGTTTTCAAAAACTGATTATAGACATTTGATATAAGATTCTTATAATAAGTAAAATACTCAAGAAAATTTTTCTAAAATATTTACCTTAGATGATTTTCTACCATATGATGATGTACAAGTATTTCAAAATCCAAATCAGTTTCTTCTTAAAAATAATCATAGTGATAGTATCATTGGTAATGTAAATCAACCTGTAAGGACTACAAGTTCCTTAAGAAATGAAGTATAACATCTAGCATTCCATTACCAATTAGAACCAAAAATCACTGATGAATCTTTAAGTGATGATGACTATATTAAATCCATGTATGATGAGATAAATGAATTTGAAAGGAACAATGTCATTACCTTGGTTAAAAGACCTAAGGAAACTTCTGTAATTAGAGTAAAATGGGTCTTGAGAAATAAATCTAACGAAAATTGAATCATAGTAAGAAATAAAGATAGATTAGTTTCCAATTTCTACAATCAACAAAAATGAATAGACTATGAATAAACTTATGCTCTAGAAGATAGACATGAATCTATTTGTATTTTACTTACTTTTGTAGAATTGTTTTATTTCAAACTTTTTCAAATGGAAGTGAAGTATGATTTCATAAATGGATATGTTCAAGAGGATGTTTATGTTAAACAACCTCCTATATTTGAAGACACAAAACATCCTGAACATGTTTTCAAAATTACCAAAGCTTTATATGGACATAGAAAAGCCCCTAGAGCCCGGTTTGATAGACATACAACAATTTTGTTACAAAACAATTATGTTATGGGAACTATTGATCTAACTCTTTTAATAAATAAAGATAAGAAATTAATTGATTGATCAATATATTCTGATGAAATTATATTCAGACCATATACGTAATATTTAACAGATTCATTTGCGAAGCTAATGAAATCTGAGTTTGAGATGAATATGTTGAGTGAGTTAACATTTTTACATATTTTTTAAATTTCCCATAAACTAGAAAGAACTTATATATCACAATATAAGTATATTAAAGATATTCTTAAAATTTATGGATATGAGAACACTAAATGTATAAGAACTCCGATTGGTCCCACAAATTATCTTAATATTGATGATGTTGGGAAACTAGTAGATCAAACATCTTTTAGAGGTATGATAGAATGACTATTATATTTAATGGATAGTCTTTCGGACATAATTTTTTTAGTATTATTATGTGAAATATATCAATATAATACAATGGAATATCTTTTAAAAGAAGTGAAAATATTTTTTTCTCTATTTAAAGGGATCCATGGATTTAGGACTTTTCAATACTTCAAGAAATGATCTTTCTTAAATAAAAAATTCAAATGCTGAATTTGGTGGATGTAGAATGGATAAAAAAAGTACATTTGAAACTTGTTATTTATTATTACATTAATTAGTTTCTTGGTCATTAAAAAAGAAACACTCATTAGCACTTTCCACTACTGAAGCTGAATATGTAACAACTGGAATTCGTTGCGCTCAAGTGTTGGGGATGCAACACAAACTCACATACTATGGCATGTGTTTTACCAAAACATAATTATTGTGTGATAACACAAGTTCCATTTACCTAATGAAAATCCAAGCACATCACTCTAATGAAAAACCCATAGATATTAAGAATCACTTTTTTATGTAACACACACTGAAAATAGTTATCATTCCCCAATTTATCAGAACACAAGATCAACTTGCTGATTTTTTTTAATAAATATTTACCCTCCAATAGATTTGAATACATTAAACAAAAGTTAGGAATTATAATTGTAAGGTAATATTCAAAATAACTTTTTTGAAACCTATATCCATTAAATCAAGAAACTTGTTTTCATAGGGGGAGTATATTTTCTTTTTTCCTAATTCTTTTTCTTTAAAAAAAATTTTGGGAGCCCCCTTTTTTCAGAACTCATATTTCTAAAACCTAAAATTTTCTATCTTTAAAATGTTTTTTGGAATCTATGTACTTAAAGAAGAAAGTTTTTTCATTACTGTAAATTTGTTTAGTGAAATACAGATATTATGCTTCCTCACTTAAATTTTTTTAATCTTACTTTTACTTATTGGTATTTTTATCCTCTTTTATGATAAATCTGTCATATTCAATTTCCATAAATCTAATTTTTTACATAAAACCTCAAAAGATCAAAACCTACCAAATAATTCTTTGTAACTCATCTCAACCATCATATAATATCATCATTATTTTAAACGTTGGATCAAATTATGAATTCAACCAGTCAACTCAATACCTATATAAAGGCCTCCCTAATCCTTGATCCACATTGGTTTTCATGACTCAAGGCGCTGAACAACTACCTATCTTCAAAAAGGTTGTTCATTTGTTTTAAAATTGGATTAGACTCTAGGTGTTGCATGAATCTTCCCTGTCGAAACAAATGTCTTCAACCAAGGAAATAAAGGATTGAAAAATCTATAGGGAAAGATTTGTTGACACAAAATTATTTTCTATGTTTAATTTGTTGATTACGAAAAATGTCAAGATGAATGTATATGAGATATTTGGTGTCTCCAAGACAAAGCGGCAGGATCCAATTTTCCCTAACTTACATATAGAGTTTTATGATACAATAAGTTTTTAAAATAAAGGAGGAAGAGACAAAAATTCTTTAAGAGCTTTGGTAAAACCTATAAGGCCTCATCCTTAAACATTGCATAATCTTGAATTAAGTAAATAATTCACCTTAAGGATATTTTTAGGTTTAGAGTTTTATGGAATTAGGTTATAACTATTACATTACACCTCAAAAATTACAATGTAGACACTTCTACTCTATACATATTTTTTCACAATAATAAAACTCCTTAAATAAAATAAGAGTTCTTTTCTTGATATAAATCATCTTGAATTCTTACTTTCTCATAATGTTTCTTATACCCTATGAAAAACATTTCAAAAACTTGTGATGAGCATAGAATGATCATTAAGTGTTATAAAACAAAGAAAGAAAACAATAGTCTATAAATACATAAATATCAATGAAATCATAATTTTCAATCTTTATCATACCATAAAAAATCATAAGATTTATCAATAACAAATGGAAATCATAAATCATAAAGGTAACTGGTGGCATCCATAACATATTTATGTTGTAGCTTTCACAGCTACGTAGGGAGTTATTTTTGGAATACTCATCATAGTATATTCCTTAAATCTATTAGGAGAAACCTTAAAATTTACCTCCATCACGTTACCAAATGAATTGGAGAGCTTTCTGGGGATAACCATCCATAGTTTTATCATGGAACCACCCTTATACGTAAACAATTACTAAGAAACATAACATATTCATAAAACATAAAACAAACATAAAGGAAAGATAAAATTTCCACATTTTAATTACAATATATCATTTAAAGTTATTGGAATAAATAATGCTTCCTCAAACCCATTTTCAATACCAAAATTCTTAAAAGGGGTATATGGTATTTATTTTCCTTTTAAAAAAATTATTGTGTGTTACAGAAGCCAAATATCGAATATGCTTGTAGTGGCCGAAAGGCCGTTGTCACCGCATTTGTTAAAAAGAAACATTCACATTGTTTTTTATTAAAACTCTACGTAGAAAAAATATTCTATTTGAATTAAATGATAAGTCAAAGGAATTTATACACTGTATAAAATAAAGCCGTGTATAAATCAAAATATGCCTCATTGAAAGGTGATTGAGACAAAGTCCCTTACCTCATGTCCAACTTGACTCGTTCGTTCATTAATCTCATGAATAATAAACTAAAGATAATTTCTACTTTCTTCAAAACATTTTTCATTTTAATTATTTTTTATGACTTATGACAACATTATAAACATTACATAATCATTTACGTTAATAATGGCCTTTTTGTTGATATTTGGTACATTAGTCAAAAATGAACTTCTTATAATTACATGTTTTACATGTGGTCAAAATTCCATTATCTCCAGAATTATAATCATGATTTAGATATCATATATATCATATATATCCACTATATAAATTTATTAATAACAGTACATAACATTTGGAGATAATAAATGAAATGCACCATTCATGGAGATTGTAAGTCGTACGTACGCATGAATGCTACTTTCATTTATATTTCATATTTAATGGAATAAAAACATAATGATACATAGTTATATTATAATTCAATTATAATATCATATATAATTTTATTAACTCTCTCCTTTATATGTTCCATGTATGTCATGAACGGGTCATGTCACTTTGAGGGGGTGGTAGTCCATACTTCCTCAAATGAAATTATCATATTTATCCATTATGGAAATCATAAAGGTATTATATAAATGAAAAATAAAAAATAATAGATACAATATAAATATAATATATATCACTTATAAATACAGTTCCATCATAATTTCCATCATGAGAGGTGGTAGGATATAATTGAACAATCATCGTTCTGTGAGGCCGTAGTTCACCATCCACATAAACAGTATGTTCTTATCAATTAGATAGTGGCTTGTGGATGTTTATTTTAAATAATCCTCATAAAAACATCCTAATATATTTAAGATATTTGTTTTTTTGTAAAATAATGTAATAGAGATAGTTTAGGAGGTGGATAAGGAAAATGAAAGAAAAGAACTTGGGAGAAGATGTTACCTTTAAATTGGGTAACTCCCTTTGGATTGAAGCAAAGGGCTTTCTTGAATTGCCTTATGCCTAAGTGATGGATTCAAGGAGGAAGAGATTGATATTGGGAGCTTCTTTTATTAGTGTTTGGATGAGATAAGGGGATTGTGAGTTGTGAGTAATGGGTTAGAGGTGGCAGCCTTTTATAAGAAGGGAGAGGGGATCTCTAGGAAATATGGAAAGTATTATTTTATTATAAAATTATTTTCGATTTCAAAATGTAAAAAACATAGTTAATTATTATATAAGGTGAATATATGTCGAAATAAAATCATCTAATAAGAATTTTATAGGTTTTTGATATTTTTTAATCCTTATCATTTTTATTTTACCCTTTTTTAACCTTACCGTTTTATCAAGCATTTAAAACTTTGAGAATAAAAATAGTAACCAAAATAAGGAAAATATCCAATTACAGAGTCAATACTAAAATATTAGACATATTATAACTATTTGGATTAATCTTATATTTTTTGGAATTTATAATATTTTATAAAATATGGTTCATTTAAAATATGAATAATGTAAATTTTGACACTATTAATATCATGACTTTTTAAAAAATCCAAAACAACTTGATTATTTCAAAAAACCTTCAATAATTAAAAGATAACAAGTAATAATAATCTATAAAATTATTGTATGTCATAAAAAGATTCAAAATAATTTTATTTTAATATTTATTATAGAATTTATTTTAATATTTTATAAATGAAGCAATTAGTGCATCATCATTGTGTCATAATTTAATTTATTTATTTATTATCTAAATATTATAAATAAAATACCATTTTTAGGAAATATTTTTATATATATAATTAATATTTTCAGTCTAAAATATAACTTATATAACCCCAAATAAAAATTGTTTTACTAAAATATATATTTTTATGTTATATTTTCCTTTACCTTAAATTAAAAGTAATTAAATGTCATTTTGACACACAAGTGGCTACATGGGATCCCAAAATTGACCCAAGAATTCCCATGGTAAGAAATATATAATCTTATAGTGTTAAGACAATTTTTAGGGTATTTTAATGTTATTATAAAATTACTTTATAACCTTATTTACCAGATTTACCTTTAACTATGGTAAATAAAATATTTACTAAAGTTACTATTCATGATCTCTAAAAATAAAAGTTACATATTTACAAAATTTGAACCTCTTGATTCCAAATATGGAATCCATTTTTCCAATTTCAAAACACAGAATTTTCAGAAATTAATTTAAAATTAATTCTCGTTGCCAAACAAAATAAGCGTGTATTTTAGAAATAATAACTATCAAAAGACTGACACTTTTTTATAGCCAATTTCAAATTGAAATTACATATAATGAACAAAATTGGATTAAATGGTAAAACTATAATATAATTAGACTTTAAAACCAATTTAAAATATAATATAACTATATAAATAAATTAGATTAAAAGACAGTTATGAATTAAAACACAATATTCTTCACTATTCATTAAAAAATGAACTTTATCAGAAAAATATAAAAATTACATCCCATGTAAAATTTGATGTCCTAATTCTAAAGAATAATTTTATTTTTTCAAATATATCATATAAAAGTGAAAAAAATAGATTTAAAAAGGATTCTCCATCAAAAGGCATTAAATTAGCCTTTAAAAAATATTATAGTATTTTTGTTTAAAATTTGATTCATTCACAATTTAAGACTCTAAATATTATTAGGTAAATGTAAAAACATTTAACAGACTTTTGTAATCATATTTTAGTTAGTTATGTTCATTCTTTCCAATACAAGGACTATGTGTTAACTACGATTTAAAATAATAATAATATTATATTATTTTTCGGTATAGCTCAACGTTGTGTGAAAAATAAGATTTCAATGAAACCCATTGTTTTGTATTGGGTACAACATTGAACATAAAATCCTCTTTAAACTAAAATTAATATTTAATTCTCAAATATTAATAAATATGAAAATGTCATATTTTTTATTTACCTGGGATGTTACATCCTTCCCCCTTTTTGGAAATTGCATCATCGCAATTTTATTCACTTATCAAATAAATGGGGGTATTTATCCCTCATTGAATTTTCAGATTCCCATATTTCCACTTCAACCATATGGTTTTTCCACAAAAAATTTACCTGATGGATTACATTATTCCGCAATAGTTTCTCTCTACAGTCATGAATTTGGAATGGTTTTTCCTCATAAGAAATATTCTCTTCCAACTAAATAACCTCTGGAATCAAAACATGAGATGGATCTGGAATATTCATTCTCAACATTAAAACATGAATTTTTTTTTACCTAGGATAAAATTGGAGGTAAATCCACTTTGTACACAATTGATCAAACTTTTTCCAGTATTTCAAAGAGTCCAATGAACTTCGAACTCAACTTCTTCTTCTTACCAAAATGAATCACACTTTTCCATGGAGAAAATTTGAGAAAGACATCCTACCTGAAAAGAATGATTCTTCCTTCGGTTATCCGCATAACTTTTTTTCCTACTCTGAGCCGTTATCGTGTTCTTCTGAATCAATTACACGTTTTTTGCCATCTCTTCTACCAATTCAGGTCTCATATGTTTCCTTTCACCGACTACATCCCAAAAAAACTGGAGTTCGACACCGAATCCCATATAACGCCTCAAATGATTCCATCTATACACTGCAATGAAAACTGTTATTATAAGAAAACTGAACCAAGGAAATATGTTTGTCCCAACATCCCAGGTAATCCATTGAACAAGCACATAGAATATATTCCTAAGTCTGAATTGTTAATTATGACTACCCATATGATTTAGGATGAAATGATATACTAAAATTTAATTCAATACCCAATGACTTATGAAGGCCTTTCCAAAAGTTATAAGTAAACCTCAGATCACGATCAGATACAATGGAGAGGGGAACTCCATGTAACCTGACTATAACATTAACATACAACTGTGAAAGTTGATTTAGATACATAGTATATAGAATTGTAAGAAATTGAATAGATTTTGTAAATTGATAAAAAATTACCTATATTTCTTTGTTGCCTCGAGATGTCTTCAGTAATCCCAAAACTATGTCCATGGATATATTTTTCCCTTTCCACTCTAGCACTAGTAATGGTTGTAGAATCCCTTTTAGTAACTACTGATCTTCTTTAACCTATTATAAATTCAAACACTTCACAATAAATTTATCAATATCTCTTTTCATTCCATACCATCAGTAATACTCCCGAAGATCTTTATACAACTTAATACTTCTAGGATAAACTAAAAACAGAAAACTATGAGCTTTACATAACAACTCTTTGTTAAATTATTAATCACAAGGCACACATAATCTCTTCCCAAATCTCAAAACACAATCTTTATCAATGTTAAATTTAGGTAACATACCCTTCTGAACCAACTCTACCTTTTTCTGCAACTCATTTTCTTCTTTCTGTGCTTGCTTTATTCTGTCTACTAGGGATGATTACATTGACACCTGAAACAAACCAAAGGAATTTCCTGCACCAACAACTTCTATTCCAAATTTCATCAATTCATTAATCAAAGTATCATGTTCCAAACATAACATGGTTAATGTAGAATTACTCTTTCGACTCAAATCATCATCCACTTTATTTTCATTTCAGGGATGGTAATGAATCAGGCAATCATAATCCTTGATTAATTCCAACCATACCCACTATCTCATGTTCAATTAATTCTGAGTGAATATATATACTTCAAACATTTATGTTCTATATATATTTCACATTTTACTCCATAAAGATAATGCCTCCAAATTTTTAAAGCAAAAACAATAACAACTAATTACAAATCATGAGTAAGGTAATTTAACTCATGAGGTTTCAACTGAAGTGAATCAGAATAACTTAAATGATCAATTTTCATTAGGAAATAACCATGTCATTTCAATGAAAAATCACTATAGATAATAAAATCAAAATTTCTAGAAGGCAGTTCCAAATCTAGAGCAGTCACTAATATTCTTTTCAATTCATGAAAAAAATCACCACATTCTTTTGTCTAGATGAACTTAACACCTTTTTGAGTTAAATTATTTTGTGGGCTAGATAACCACGCAAAATTTTCAATAAACCTTCAGTAATAGCATGTTGAACCAAGAAAACTATGAATATAAGTAATATTTGTGGGTCTTGGCCATTTTTCAACCACATTTGTTTTATCAGGATCAACAGTTATGCCATTTTTTTAAACAATGTGACCAAGGAATGAAATTTGTTGTAACCAAAACTCACACTTTCTTAATTTACAATATTGTTTATTTTCTTTTAATGTTTGTAATATATACTTTAAATTACTTTAATTCCCCAATTTACTTTTAGAATAAAACAAAATATCATCAACAAACACAAACAAAAACTTATCCAAGAAGTCATGGAAAATTATATTCATAAGATTGATGAATACAACATGGGCATTGGTTATCCCAAAATGCATAACTAAAAATTTAAAATGGCCATATCTAGTATGAAATGTGGTCTTCAGAATGTGTGCTTCCATTACATTAAAATTATGATACCCCAACCTCAAGTCAATATTCAAAAAATACGGAGCTCCCAGGAGCTGATCAAACAAATCATCGATATGAGGAAAATGATACTTGTTCTTAACAATGATGTAATTAAATTCCCTATAATCAATGCAATGTCTCATTGAACCATCATTCATTTTAAAAAACAAGACATGGTCACCCCATGGTTTTGTTCTAGGTCAAATGAAACCATTATCTAATAACTCTTTCTCTTTCTTCTTTAACTCTAAAAGTTAAATTTGAGTCATTTGATAAGGGGGTTTTGAAATTGGATTAGCATCCGGAACTAAGTCAGTAGTAAATTCAACTTATCAATCATGTATTATACCAGGAAACTCATTAGTAAAACCAAAATGGAACTCATTTACCACTGGCGCATCATTAATCTGAACTATTCCATTGTTTTCAACAGTATGTTCAAGGCAACACTCATTTCCATCTTGTAATAGTTTCTCAGCTTCCAGATATGTTATCAAATGTAAGGGTCCATTCTTGTACAAAACATGAAATTATTTCTGGAGCATCAATCTCGTAACTATCCGAGATATTTTTAACCATCGACCACCACTGATCGGCTTCACCTTCAAAAAGATAGACAACAAGACTAACCTTTTGATGTTCTGAACACCCCATGACATCAAAAATCTATTCCATTAATTTAATCCACCCTTCTGCTAGCAAAGTGTTAGATGATCCACTGAATGACAGGGGATGTTTCCTCATGAAATGATCCACTATTGAAAAGTTCCTCTGTGGTTGATCTGGCTGATCTCATGCATAGATAACACCACCATTTATAGACCGTGTCATCAATTCCATCACTACAAAAAATAGTTAAGATCTAATTCCGACCATCTCAGGTTTCTGATTTTGAAGGTTGTATTTCTCCTGATGTCGTCCCATCATATCTACAATGCTTCCTCTGTGTAAAACCATTCTGAACACATAAATATCTTAGGCAAAGAATCATGGTAATCTATAAATTCTATATCATTTTAATCTAACCATAAATTAATTTATGGATACTAAATTAACAATATCCTAACTCCAAAAGGTATCTAAACTGAACTCTGATACAAATTATAACACCCCATCCTTAAACATTTCATAGTCTTGAATTATGATAATAATTCAAATTGGGGATCTTTTAAGGTTTAAGGTTTTAAATAATTGGGAAGTAACTATTACATTACTACTCAAAAATTACAATGTAGACTCTTCTCATATATCCATATTTTATCACAATAATAAAACTCTTTAAAAAAGAGATGTTTTCTTGATATAAATCATCATAAATTCTTCCTTTCTCTTACACTTCCTTATACCCTAGGAAAAACATTTCAAAAACATTGGATGAGCATGAAAAGATCAATAAGTGTTATAAAACAAGGAAAGAAAACATTAGTCCATCAATATATACAAATCAATGAAATCATACTTTTCAATCATTAACATACCACACAAAATCTTAAGATTTATGAATAACACTTGGAAATCATAAATCATAAATCTAACTTGTGTCATCCATAACAAAATTATGTTGTAGCTTTCACAACTACATAGAGAGTTACATTTGGAATTCCCATCACCGTATATTCCCTAATTCTCATAGGAGAAACATTAACATTTACCTTTGTCATTTTAAAAAATGCATTGGAGAGATATCTTGGGCTCACCCACCCTAGGTTTATCATGGAACCACATGTATATGTAAACAATTCCCAATAACCATAACATATTCAAAACATATAAAACAAAAATAAAGGAAAGATAACATTTCAAAATTTCAATCACAATATATAATTTCAAGATATTAAAATAACCAATTCATTCTCAAAAAAAATTTCAATACCAAAATGCGTAAAAATTTTATATGATATTTTTTATTCCTTTTAAAAACATTACTTCTTGTTAAGGAAGCCAAATGTCAAATAATTCTCTCGGTGGCAGAAAGGTCATTGTCACTACGTACATTAAAAAGAAATGTTCCCATAGTCATTTAGTGAAACACTACGTAGAAAAAAGATTCCCTTTTAGTGAAATTAAATGTCAAATGGGTTTAGACACCATATAAAAGAATTTCTTGTACAAATCAAAATATGCCTCAATGAAAGGTGATTGAGACGAAGTCCCTTACCTCATGTCTGACTTGACTCGTTCATTCTTTAATATCCATAATAATAAACTAAATTCAATTAATACATGCTTCAGAAATATTTTCATGTTTATCTTTCCTTTTATATAACTTATTACCACGTTATAAACATTACATAATCATTTAAGTTAATAACAATCGTCTTTTATATTTGGCACTTAAGTCAAAAATGAAATTCTTATAATTACAAGTTGTCCATGTGGTCAAAATTCCATTATCTCAAGAATTATATTCATGATTTATATATCATATATATAATATATATCCTGTATATATGTGTATTTATAACATTACATAACATTTGGAGATAATAAATGAAATGCACCGTTCATGGAGAAGGTATGTCGTATGTACGCATGAACGCTACTTTCATTTCTATTTCATATTTATTTGAATTAAAACTTAATGATAAATAGGTATCTTATAATTCCAGTATAATATCATATAAAATTTCATTAAATCCACCTTTTATACATTCCACATATATAATTAACGAGTCATATCACTTTGAGGGGCAGTAGTCCTCACTTTCTCAAATTAAATTATCATATTTACCCATTATGGAAACCGTAAAGGTATCCTATAAATGAAAAATAAAAAATAATAGATACAATATAAATATAATATATATCATATATAAATACATTTCCATCATAATGTCCACCATTATAGGTAGTAGGAGATAATTGAATAATCATCATTTCGTGAGACAGTAGTTCGTCATCCAAAAAATAGTATGTCTATATCCATTAGATAGAGTTGTGTGGATGTGTAGTTCAAATAATCCTCATAAAAACATCCTAGTATATTTATGATACCGTTTTTGATAAAAAATGTAATAAAGAGTGTTTTTTGGGTTGGAGAAGTCAAATAAAATAAAAGAACTTGAGAGAAGATGTTACCTTTAAATTGGGTAACTCCCTTTGGTTTGAACCAAAAGATTTACTTGAATTGAATTCTGCCTAAGATACGGCTTCTAAGATAAAGATAAAGATGTTGGGAGCTTCTTGGAGAAGAGTTTGGATGATAAAAGAGGCTTGAGATGTGTGTGTAATGGGTATGAGGTGGCGGCCTTTTATAAGAGGTAGGAGGGTCTCTTTAGGAAAGTTTGAAAGTATTATTTTATTATGAAATTATATTCGGTTTCAAAAGTTCCAAAACAAATTTAAATTTATGATAAGGTGAATATAAGTCGAAATTAAATCATCCAATAATAATTTTAAAGGTTTTGGATATTTTTTAATCCTTGTTGTTTTTATTTAATTCTTTTTTACTCTTACCATTTTATCAAGTATTTAACACTTTGTGAATCAAAATAGTTACCAAAACAAGAAAAATGTACAATTAAAGATTCAATAAAAATATTTTAGTCTTATTATAACTATATTTCTGAATATTATATTTTTTTGGAATTTTATAATATTTAAGAAAATATTTTAGATTTAAAATAGGAATTATGTCAATTTTTACACTATTCATATCATTACATTTAAAAATAAATCCAAAACAACTTGATTATTTCAAAAAACCTTCATTAATTATAATATAACAAGTCATACTAATCTTAGAATTCATGTATGGCATAAAAATTTTCAAAATAAATTTATTTTAATATTTAAAATATCATTTATTTCGATCTTTTATTAATAATGAAATTATTGTATCACCGTTGTGTCGTAATTAAATTTCTTTATTTAATGTATAAAAATTATAAATAAAATACCATGATTTGGGAAATATTTTGAGATTTATAATGAATATTTATAGTCAAAAATATAACTTATATATCCCCATATAAAAAATTTTTTACTCTAAGATATATGTTTAGGTTATATTTTTTAAACATTAAATTAAAAGTAATTAAATGACATTTTCACACACAAGTGGCTTTGTGGGGTCCCAAAATCAACCCACAGATTCCCATGGTCGGAAATATATCATCTTATATGATTAGGACATGTGATAGGGTAATATAATATTATTATAATATTATTTTTACCCTTATTTACCAGATTCACCTTTTAACCATGGTAAATAAAATATTTACTGAAGCTACTATTCATTATATATAAAAAGAAATGTTACCTTTTTACACAATTTGGACCTCTTGATTCCAAATATTGAATCCATTTTTCCAAATTCAAAACACAAAAGTTGCAGAAATTAATTTAAAATTATTTCTCATTGTCAAAACAAAAAAAATGTGTTCTAAATAAATAATAACTATCAAAAGACTAACACTTCTTTATATCCAATTTCAAAGTGAAATTACATCCAGTGACAAAAATTGTAATAAGTGTTAAAACTATAATCTTATTACACTTTAAAACCAATTAAAAAAATAATCTAACCATATAAATAAGTTAGATTAAAAAGGAAGTTTTGAATTAAAATGCAGTATTTTTTAATATTCATTAAAAATTGAAGTTTATCATAAAAATACCAAAATTCCATCCAAAATAAATTTTGATCACCCAATTCTGAAGAAGAATTTTATTTTGTCAAATAGAACATATAAAAGTGAAAAAAACTATATTTAAAGAGGGTTTTCCATCAAAAGGTTGTAAATTGTCCTTTTAAAGAATATTGGAGTATTTATGCTTAAAATTGGATTCATTCACATTTTACGCCTATAAATTTTATTATGTAAATTTCAAAACATTTAACAAACATGTGTAATTATATTTTAGTTATTTCTATTCATACCTACCAATATAATGACTATGTGTTAACTACCATTTAAAACAATAATAATAATATATTATTTTCAGTATAACTTTACATTGTGTGCAACATAAGTTTTTAAAGAAACCCGTTGTTGCGTATTGGGTACACCATCGAACATAGTATCCCCTTTAATGTAAAATTAATATTTAATTCACACAAATTAATAAATATGAAAATATCAAATTATTTGTTTATCTGGGATCTTACAAAACCTACTCTCTATCTTTCAATTTGGCAGCAAACATTCTTGGACTTTTGTATAAAGGTGAGGCAATTTTCTTCTCTCAAAAGTTTCCATATGATTTAGGATGTTTTGATAAGGAAAATAAAATTGAGTAACTCAGACTCAAAGGAGTAAAATCACTGAATATCAACCATCTGTCAACAAATTTCAGAATATTATCCTCGTACCTGCAGGATTTCCTCATTCTAGGAAATAGTGGCAGCGACTCTTTAAAGAAAATTGTTGTCCATATTTTGGAATTTTTGGATAACCATAGCAAGGTAAACATGGAGAAGTACATCCTTCTAAAAACCACCAAAATTAGTAATAGTACTCTAAAGTCATATATTATCATGTGTTCGGGGTTCTTGTCGAAGATCGTAGTGATTTTCTTAGAATGCATCAAAATTCCCTCAAGTTCTAATCCCAGAACCATCAAGATCATCTTACTGAGTGATTATACTTTGATGAGGATAAAAGACGATTTAAACACCAAATAAAAAGAATTTTATGATATTTTTTATAGTGAGATTGAATATTTAGCTAATGAATGAGAAGTAGGAGAATATTCTAAGAAAATTTTAGAAGAAGATAAAAGGTAAGGAACCAGAATCCAAATAAAAAACTACTGTTCTGTAAATTCAGTCATCACCACCATTTCTAAAAAAGAAAAAAACATTCCCTGATGATGTGGTAATGAGGGGGAGGGAATAGAAGAAGAACATGAAATAAAGGGGACCCAATATTTTTCCCATATCCTTATTAGGAAAATAGATTGAAAATTAAAGCTACTGAAGAGATTGAAAGGGAATAATGGCATAATAAGTTGAAAAATAAAGTTTCTGAATCTGAGATCATTCAAGCACTTCTAACGGATAATGAGAATGCTTCTGAACAGATTCAGGTACTGTTATCTTTTCACCAAGAACCAGTACTGGTATAGACCCCAGAAATGAAAATTCCACTTCCGGAACATGTTGTGGAAGAAGATATAGTTCAAGAAGAAGAATATGTGGAAGAAGAAGAAGAAGAAGAGATTGATGATGTGATTCAGCAAGTGAAAGAATACCATGAGAAGGAAAGTCCTTCTCGCAGGCTTTCAATCCGAACTTCCCTGGTTGACTCAACCAAAAAAATTCTCAAGGAAAAGAGGATGATAGATAGGTTGAGGTCGATAAAACTTCTGATTATGAGAGCATAAATCATGATTTCATTTATCCCAATGATGTTAAAGGAGATTCTAAGAATGTAGAGGTTGATGAAGATAAGATATTATAACTCTTTGGTAGTGATGATGAGTATCCAGGGGCTGAAAATATTATCTCCAAAGTCGATAAAGGAAAATAGGTGGTTGATGATACACCTAAAAAGGTTTTGGTTGTAAAAGAGAAGAAGTATGTTGGTGGTTCATCCAAGAGTAAAGCCGAAGAGCTAGACAAAGAATCCCCCCTGTAAGGGAATCAGATTCCGAATATTCATTTTCAATGGGTCAGGATTTCATTGTTCAGTCTTTGATGAAGTTAGTGAACACAATAACCCTGATTCCTAGTATTTATTCGAGATAACAGTTTCTTGAATACTCTTTCAATAAAAAGTCATATTAGGTATGGATGATCAAGGAAAAATTCATCAAGTTTGAGGTAGATTTAAAAACCAATCATATTGGTTATGATTCTCACAGGAGAAGATGTAATGAAATAAAAAATGGTATAAAAGAATGATTGAAGACATAAAGAATTTTTTATGAATTCCACGATTCATTAAAAGATGATTTTGATAAGTCAGCTGATATAATAAAAACACAAACAATATGTTTTTCAAAGAAGATGAATCTTGATCATGTAACACTAAAGCAAGAGGATAAAGATCTGAATGGGATGTTAAATTCAGTTGCTTTAAATTTGAAGATAGAATGGGAACTCAGGGAAGAGTTACCAGAAAAGTTCCATCATTAAGAAGAAGTAGTCAAGTCTCAGGTAGAAATCCTAAAGTCTCAAGATGAAAAATTCAAGGCTATGGAAAAGAAGAATCGGGATCAAGAACAGTTTATCAAGCATTTTTAGGAAGATCATAAAGCATTCAAGAAGTTAAAGGCTACCCTGAGGAAGATCATGTCGAAGGAAAAGAAGGATGAATAATTTCTCATAAAAATTCTGATCTTTTGTTGTATTTTTACCCTATATCAATTTTTCCTATCATAATTCAAAAATTTATATCTTTCAATTATTTTGTTTTGTATAGTTATAATCTTTTAGGTATCAATTTTTTCATTCTCTCTATTCCATTTTGAAAATTATAAAGGGGGAGAAAAAATGATCAAAATAATATTAAGTAAAAATGAAGAGATACATATTTAAGGGGGATTCTATATAAGGTGGAGTATACATAAAGAATAATTTGTTATACCAGAAAAACTAACTTCTCTAAGAAAGAAAATAATATGATCCTTAGGATTTTAAAACCTAAGGGGGAGTTTGCCCTATTAATTGTGGTTCATATGTAATGGGAGAGAAGTCTTTATTTTAAACCTCAAAAAAGAAAAATTCTTATTCTAAACATTATTTTTCAAAAGGATGTTTGTGCTTTCCAAAAAAGGGAGATATTATTGAGACAATAAAGTTCTCTTATGAATTTTCCATTCCTTTATGTTTTGAAAATCACAAACACCTTATCATAAGGAAAATTATCCTTCTCTAAATATTGTTTTCTTATGGAATGTTTTCCTTCTCAAAGAAAAGATTTATCCTTATCTTGGTTTTCAATATATTATTCAGTGTCTTCTTAAAACAATGTCTAACTATTTTTTTTACTAAGTCAAAAAATTCAGATCCTTATAAAAAACTTCAGAATCTTACAGATCATTAATAAAACATGTCTTATTTTTTTAGACTCTGCATTTTCTGAAATTCAAACTCTAAATTCTCTAAAATTCCAACTACAAATTTTCTGAAATTTAGTCTCTAAATTCTCTGAAATTCAGATTCTGAATACTCTGAAATTCACAATCCGAATTCTCTAAAATTTATACTTTGAATTCCCTAAAACTATGACTCGGAATTCTCTGAAATTCAGATTCTGAATTCATTGATATTCAGACTCAAATTTCTCTGAAATTCTGACTCCGAATTCACTGAAATTTGGACTATGGATTCTTTGAAATTCAGACTCTAAATTCACATTAATTCATACATTGAATTATCTTAAATTCAAACTCTAAATTCTATGAAATTCAGACTCCAAATTCTATGAAAATCAGACTCCAAATTCTTTGAAATTCCGACTTTGAATTCCTCAAAATTCGAACTCTGAATTCCTTAGAATTTAGACTCTGAATTCATTACAATTAAGAATCTGAATTCTTTAAAAAATGGAACCCAAATATACATGTTTCAAGAATTCGATTGTTTATATATTTGGACTCTGAATATTATTTTTTCCTAGATTATGTATTTTTCATATCTGGTTAAGTTACATCAATTTCCTTATACATTATTTTGTAACAATGAAACAATGTTGTACAATTTTTTTCCAACTAACCATTGGTTGAGTGACACATGCACCGGTTCCACCAAAATTCAAGGAAAATAATGATGGTTAGCAGAGGTAGTCAACCACAAAATTTTCACTATAAATAGGATCAAATTTTAATGATCTCATTTTCAATCTAGATTATATGTTGTAAAGTGATTTCTAGAGAATGGAATACTCTCATGTCTTGTGCATTTCATTAAAATCTTCTTCAACAATGAACATATTGTTCATCTTTCCTCGTTCAGCTCCGATTATTGATGAATACAATCAAGAGCTTCTGGGGATAGGAAGACAGAGGTGATGACTACCTTAATGTTTGATGGATTTCAGGGATAGAAAGACAAACTCCAATATTATTATCATGGTATTACCCTATTATGGGTAACATAGACTTTTTTGAAATTATAAATCAAGGGACCATTATCCAAGGTAGTTAGATACCTTTCTCTTTGAGTTAAGAGATTTCATAATTGTTACTTTTTCTTGTTTCAAGTTTAATTTTCGTTGAATGTTAATAAAGAATGAAATTATAACTTTCTTATAACTTCATTTACTTTTACATACTCTAATAATTAAGATTCTATACACTTTAAGGATGAATCTTTCTCTTTGAAAATTATTTTTATGTTTCTTTTATAGATCCATCTTTCTAGACACTAATAAAGTATTGTTTCATAGTTAAGAAAAAAGAGGGTTTGTGAATTTACCTTTTTTAACTTTTTTAAACATACAATTACTTTTTAGGCACAGGAGGAATATTTTTAAAATTAAAATTCACCCCCTTGTAATTGAGCATCTAAATACATTATTTTGATCCTACGCATAATACAATTACAAAAGTACTTATGGAAACAACCTGATAGTGGTTTCTTAGATTGAAAACTCTCTACGTAATTATAGTGAATAAGATTGTGTTTTTTATACAGATAAATATTCATAACATAATGTAATAAACTATTACCAAAATCATAAAATGACTCTCTCTTTATAGACAATGCTCCACCAATCACATCTCAATGTTTGTTGTAATGGACTCAAATATCGGGTGCTTGATAGATCATTTTTAACTAACTGTTTTACATTGTATTGATTAACACCATCAATGTGTTAAAGATATTCCTTACGATGAAGAAAAGTGTTTTTATTTTGAATATAAACATAGGTTAGTGCAATGAAATTCATTATTAATTATAAATATTATAATCTGTATGAGTGTCAATCTAATATATCAGAACTAGAATTAGTATTTTAGTTATGAAATTTTTAGTATGATACAAAACACCAAAGTCTAACTCTTGGTCTGATTAATAGTGATTCCAATGAATTAGACTCATACCCAATACGATGATTATAATATATAATTCAATCTTTATATTCATAAAACATTTGATCATATTCTATGTATAGTATAAGGTATTTTTTTCAAAACAAAATTAATCTAAAACTCTTGGGACACAAAAAATTAGTAAAAATATTTCATGAAATTTTTATTGAATTCCAAAACTAAAGGAATAAAAATGTAAGATGTAGAACTTCTGACTCCAAAAATACCCTTATTAGAAAGGAAAAAAACTAAATCATTAATGAAAAAAATAACATGAAAACATACAACACTTTGTTCTTTTAAGAACATCATTTTTATAGTTCTTCATTTATTCAAAACTTCCCACAAGTTTAGAACTCTTTTGAATATGATGGTGAGTGTTAGAGAAAATATTACTTAAAGAACACTTCTCCTGCATAGTATGAAATCTTCCCCATATAATAAAAAAACAATGATTTGAATGATATTACCCCCCTTAATATATCAATCTCCACATTTATAAAATTTTCTCCCATAATAATCATTCTCCCCCTTTGATAAATATTACAACCGTTTGTTATTTTTAAAGAGAATGGGAAAGAATATCATGATTCCATGAATTCTAGAAAATATAACATAAAAAATAATGAAATGAACTAACAAATAATCCATTAATAGAATTAAAGAATATATAAACAATATTAATATGAAAATATTCAAGAAAATTAAATTTGGATGATGAGTAATTATTTCATTAATCGAACAATTTTTTTTCTAAATATATATTGAGAGTTCAAAATAAAGAAAAAAAAATTAAAAATTATTCATCAAGGTATTTAAAAAATCCTTCATCTTTTTTATCTCATGTTATTCATTTACCAGCTTCAAAATCCTTTTTCTTGAATCCAATCATATGATTTCAAACTTTTAGCATCCCTAGAAACATATTATTTTTCTTCCCTTAATATGATTACTTAATCTTCACAGGACCTCATTCTATTCATCTCAATCTCAAAATATTTGATATTTTTCCTCAAAATAGTCACATATTTTTTCCATTGATAGATGGAATATTTGTACTACTTAACAAAAATTACCCTATCATTGATGAATATTGATAAAAAATTGAAAGAATAAGCATACTCTTACATTATTTGATTTATATCATCAAAATCATCAATATTAATTCTGTTATCACAGTCAATCTAATTTCACCATTTCATTATCATATTTTGTGATCTCTTGTGAGCCCTAGATTTTTTTGGAAAAGTAATCAAATTATCTTTAATCCAAATTATCGACTCTGTAAAAACATTCAAAGATTATTATATATCAATATGACTAATCTAGAAAATATTTAACTAAGATTCATGTTTTGGAATGTACTTAATAGTCCCTTATAACATTCTAAAAACATGGGAAATATATCCTAAACCATTCATAGATATGGTTCATACAAAATCCAATTTTTCAAGCTCATGATGGGGAGGTTTTATTATTCTTGTTTCAGATTAAACTTCATTTTGTCTATTCTCAACTTTTTTTGAAAGTTGATTATAAACTAACAGTTCAATAATTTCGACATCATTATTGTATTCAACCCTTTCATCAACTTTTCTATTTTAATTTTGATCTCCATTTCATTTATTTGATAAAAATTGAGATACCTTTTATGAAGATTATCCATCTTTAGAACTACCAAAATTTTCTTCTTTATCATTCTTGGATGATTAACATGATGAAGATGATTACTCAAATGATTCTTTTTTAGATTGAGTTTCTTCCTCATCAGCCTCTTTATTTGCTTACACTTATTATTTTATATATTCTTCTTATTTATTCCTAATTTTTTTCATATTATTCTTCTTCTTTATTCTTTCTCTTCTTCTTATCTTCCTACTACTTCTTCATTAACATCCTTATCAAGATCTTCTTATAACTTTAGGGATGTTTTCCTAGATCCTTTTCCCACTGATTTCAATTCCAATTGTTTATTTGGTATCTATTCTTCTGTAAAAACATTATCCATTACCTTATATACCATTTAACAGATATCTTCATGAACCACTAATGTTTCTCGAACAACTATGCATGAGTCCAGTATGATTTGATTAGTGTGGTATATTTTGAGAACTACTTTCCCAGAAGATCTTTCAACTACCTTCAACAATTACTCACACATCTGAACATCCAGTAACCTCTCCTTTTTATTTTTATTCTTTTATTCTTCTATTCACTTTTCTACAACTTTAATTTTAATGATTTAGATTCAATAGATTTTATTCCTGACAATGTTTCCCCTAGATTTATTTGATCATTCTTTTCCATCATCTCCTCAAAAGAGTATTTAGTAATTTTATTCTCTTTCTTCTATTTTTTTAGAGGAGATATTTCTCCAATTATCTTATTTTTTTTCTTTTCATACTCAGATTTTATTGATGGATGTTCCTCTAATACATTACCAAAAACATACTCCACAGAAACAATTGATGTACTATAAACAATCAATCTCATCTTGGCCATCCTATCATCACTAATAAAGAAAATTGTTTCTCAAACTAGATAGATTATGTTTTCTACCTTAAAAACCTTCATGCTCATACAATCCATTATAATAATGAATTTCAAAAACATGATAATTTTTTTATTAATGGAAGATGTATTGATACTCTCCAATGTAATTGAGATAAAATTTACAAAGTCATTATTCCTCATATTGACAATGAAATCCAAAACAAAAACATCAAATACCTTTAAATTGTCTTTTTCTCCTATTCTCAAAATCTACAAACCTTTCATCTAAAGAGATATGAAATTATTGTTCAGTGTCATGTGTAAAACATTTATAGCATTATATTATTATAAAAAAATTGAGTACTCATATTATTATTTGTTAAATGTTCAAAAAATATTTGGAAGATTGTGAGAAGGACAATATGTTTCTCCTTCTAAAAGGACACCAAAAAGATCAGAAACATTCCTATAAGAAAACTAATACCTTTTCATAATAATAGTGAAAGATAAATTTTCTTTTCCATCCACTTTCATGAAATGAACATATGCATAAACCACATGAACTGAAAAGGGAAAATAATGATCAATGTCTTTTTTAAGATTCTCTACACATAATGATTCCCATCATAGAAATAAAATGATCTTCTTGAGAGTTGAATAGTTATTTTCATACTATGATCTTTTCAACAATGATTTCCCTAAAGACAATCCACTTTGAAAAATTTCCTATTTTGGCCATTAGATCTAGATTCTGAAACCAAAGATCATATAAAAAGAAATTAAATCTAACTCTGGTCTTCAAGGGGTGCAACAACTAGGGACAGAAATACCTTGGGAACCGATGTGGGACCTGTAGATACACACCCGTATATATGAACTCAGGGTGACTTTTCATCTTATATAAGATAACCAATAATTGATATTCAAACCCTTTCTGATCTGATAGTCTTGATTGACCAGAAGAAAGTTTTAAAATTATTTTTCATCTATTGATGTTTTTAATAGTTTTATATTATTAAGGAGCAGTCCGATTAGAATGAATTTCTAAAAAATTGTAAATAAAAACATCATTTTAATAAAAACTAAAATTATAAAAAATCAACAATTATAAACTAAATGAAATATATAGTAAAAACTAAAATAATAGATGATTTCATTTTGGAGTGAAATAAATCATCAGTATGATAAACCTATTCTCCCTGGTTTTTTAAATAGATTATGATAGTTATAAAATAATGACTAAAATTGTAGTTTTATTAGAAAAAATTGATTATGAAAATTTCATAAATAAAATCTCGTTATGAAATTTTTTTAATCAAATATTTCTTTTTAAGAAATTTTGTGTCCAAAATTTTTATAACAATTTCAGATTCAGGAAAACAATTTTAGAATTATGAAAAAAATGTATGGAAAATCATATATTAGAAAACTCATTATGATAAAATTTTATGAAAAATTAACACTTTAGAAAACAATGAATTTTATGAAAAAATCAACGTTTTTGAAAAACATAAAACAAATTAACCCCTCCCTCACCCCCAATGAAAAATTGTATACTATTGTAAGGATATGGGTAAAAAAGAGGTAGATATGAAGGATTGATTTATTTTGATCATTCCTAGATTCTGTTTAATATATTAAAATCTATTAAAACAAATAGGTTCAATAAAAATGATAAAATGTTTTTATTGCATTCTAATGAATTTAAAAATTATATATCTTCTATTCATATAACTCTTTTTTAGTGACATTTAAAATATTTTCTTCCAATAATATTGCCCATCCTTCTACAAATATTTTCAAACTCATTCTATGAATGATCTGATGTGATAGAATGGGATTGAATAAAAAAATTGTTTTTCTTAAAAGTTTTAACAACATTCATAGGAGACTTATATTTCATATGAATTGTTGTAGTATACCAAAACACAACCATTTTTCATTTTTTCTCTTATAATCTCTTTTAAGTATACCCTCATAATTCATAAGGGTTCTAATAGAATCATCCAATGTAAGATTATTAAGATTTCTTGTATCATCCAAATAGTATTTTTTATTCCCACTCATTTGGAACAATATAAAAAGTATTTTAACCTATAATTTAATCATCAATACCATTTTATCCGATAGATTGTAAACTATTTATGTTATTTACGAATGAATGGTTTATTATTGCAACTGACTCTCTAGGTGAGGAATCAAAGTCCTAAAAGTTTTCTCTTAGAATAACTATTATAGTATCAACAACATTAGAATTACATAAATGAGTGACTTCATGTTTTTTCAATATACTATCTTCATCTTCACCGGAAGATATTTGATTTTCTATACTTATTTCCATTAAACATAATAGAGTATTTCTTACTCAATAATTCAAAACATACTCTTGCTTTTTCATGATGTGTAAAAAAAGTGACTTCCTTTTTTGGAATATTTTAGTCTCCAGTAAGCATGAAAAGTTATCAATATTAGTATTGATAAAAAAATTATCCTATATATCCAGTATCATAATCATCACAATCAATGATAGGTGGTATTTTTTTGATTTATATTATCTAAAAATTCAATATTAAAACCATTTATCATTAAGAATCAATATAAACTCTTTTTCTAAATTAACATTAGGGTAAAAATGTTTTTGAATATAATTTTTATATAAAAAAATTATAAAACTATCATCAACAAAGGAAGTAAAAAATCAGCTTGTAAAAGTAGTAAACCCTACTCTGAAGCAACTGTGGGATTGAAAGAGTTGTTTATAATAGATATTCATACAAGAGGGGTATTAATTTTAGTTTAAAACATAATTTAAAAACATAGTTTTAAATAATTAAAATAAAAAAAAACAAAAATACTCTGAAATTAATTTTATCAAACATGGAATTAATCTTATAATCAGATTTACAAAATCAGAACTAGAAACATTCAAATTATATCATATTAAAGATAGTAATCACAATGGATCTGATTAATATCAATATATTTTTTATCTTAATCAGAGTAACATAGATAAAACTAGTTATATTCAATGTCATGTTTGGTTAATAAACATTCTATATCATGGATAGAGGTATAATAACCTGTAAAAATAGGAAATAATATATCTATGTAAGAGTAAGAATGACCTACAAGCTATTATTAAAAGGTTTGCATGTTTTAACCTTAAGAGTATAGTAGTCATTAACCATTAGAAAAGGTAGCCAAAGTTTTATACTTAATATAATGTATGTATTTTCTTACAATGAAATCCTAAAATATGTTGATTATAAATACTCTATTTCTCTATCTATGGAATCCCTAGATATATTGATTATAAATAATCGACATTCAGATCCATGAAAGCTTTGATATGATGATCGGAATCTATATTACAATCCCCAGATTCCCTCAAATTGATGGATATGATTCACTATCAACTAATACCCAAAATCCCCTAATCATAACATTAATCAGACACAGATTAATATTACAGGAGTTATTAAGGAAACAACATGATTAGGATCCCTTAGAATGAAGTCTCTCTGAATAATTACACTGACTAAGAACGATTACTTCACATAGATATATCTTTAAGAAAGAATGTAATAAACCAATTCTAAACTCTATAATTGACGCTATATTTTTATAAAATTCCACAATAATCCAATTTCCATTTTTTTTGAAATGGAATGAGGTAGATAGCACTTCACACATTATTTGTAGTTAAATATCCAAAATAATATTGATTGAAACTGTTCAGGTTTTAAATAAATTACCTATGATTGAAACAATTTGTTTTTTTAATTATAAATATAGTTTAGTCTGGTGGACTTCCTTATCTACTGTCAGTATAATAATCGTTATGTGTGTCATTTAGATATATCAGAACTAGAATCAATATATAGTTATGAATTTTCTCAGTATAATAGAAAATAAAAAACTCTAACTCCTAGTATGATTAATGGGGAGTCTAATGAATCGAATACATACACAATATGATGATCATAATGAAGAATGTAAGGTTTATATTCATAACATAATAGAACTTTTTCTATTTATTGTAAAAGATAATTTTTTATTCAAAAATATACGACAACACATGGGACATAAAAATCATTAAACATGTTTTGAGAAACTATTTTTGATTTCCAAAAAAGGAATTGAATAGTAAGATGTAGATCTTATAACTCAAAAACTCGGTGTTAGTGACAAAAAAATGCTTCCATAACTTTTAAAATCAAATCCTTAACCATTGTATAGATTTTATTCACTTATATGGGAAATTGATTAGAAATTGATACCTATTTATGGGCTGATACTACCTTTTCACTGGCCACATACAAATCGCTACTAATAGATATATTATAAGATCCTAATGTGGACATTACATAGTTTTGATAACAAAATTCAACGATTGACGACAAACTCTTCCATGGTAATTATAACATTATATATGTCACATATGATCCTCACACCTGAATTTGAAATCATTTTTCTCAAAACAAGGGACTCAAAAGAAATATTTTAAAAAATAAATAATATATTCATTATTAAATCGATTATAAAATTTGAAATAATTATAATAATACATACAATCTTTTATTCTGAATATCCATTTATAACACTACCATATGTCTACTTTCTTATTAAGAATTCCAATCTCCCCTAGGGCACACATACTTCATTGTCTAATACCACCCATATAAAATACATTGAATGTAATAAATCAGTATTCAATTATATTATAATGATAATCTAATTTATTTTTTCAAAAGATAATGTAAAATTTTTATTATTTTGAGTATTTGGTGATAAAAAAATATTTTTAAAATGATTATTTCCATAATAAATAGTAAATTTGGTTTTTAGTTTAATAGTGGGGATTTTATGAAATTTGGAATTTAAAATTATTGTATGATATTAAAAAACCATTATTTTTATTTAAATTAATGGGTTTCACATGAATTCTATTTTAACACATATTTCATATTGTTGGGGGTTATTTATTTGGTTTAAATAATATTTATTATGTATGATATTGATGTTTCTTAATATTAAATATATTAGACATGGTTCTCCATTATAGTTTTTTTAATGAATTGATTTCTTATTTCAATGATTTATTTTATGTGCTATTATATGGGTTTTTCTAGAATTGATGATTGATTGCGTTGTTAGGTTTTGTTTAATTGGAAGACAAAATTTTTAAAATTAATTTTATGTGCAATAATTTTTCTATTTTTATTTATTTATTATATTTATTTGAAATATTATATTTTAGATGAAATATTTATATATAATTACCATATATGGAATTATATTGTACTATTTTTTGGGTCATTATTTCCGTCATTAAATATTTTTGGTGGCGGTTAGGGGTACTAATAGAGATGGGAAGTAGCTTCTGGGTTGGATAAATATTTGGATGTTTATATGGTATTAATTAGAGTAATTTAAGTTTGAAACATGTGTACTTGATATTTAATAGATTATAGGGATGTTATTTAGTTGTCTCATGATGGGAATTAATCTTTTTGTAATTATGGATGATGGGGTTCGTTATAATTATAAGGGATGTCGAAATTTTTCATGGTAAATATTTAATTAATCACTCATTTTGTGTTTCAATGTTTTAACTATTGAATTTTTTATATATATTTATCATGGTAAATAGTGAGTTACATAAGTAATTGATTGTCAAATTTATAATCTTTTTTAAAATTGTAGTGTTCTTACTGTTTACATGTAATAGTTAAACATTTTATGGTATATTATGAAATTTTTTAGTTCCATTTAGTTCACATAATTTCATGTTAGTTGATATTTATTTAATTCATTTTAGTTCAATTCAATTTCATTCAATTATGTATATATTGTTTTAGGCGTGGTAGATTTGATTTTTGGGGGTTTATTTGTGTTAATATATAATTAAACAAAGTTTCACATGAAAAATATACATTTTATATCATTATACAAAAAAATAGGTCTCCCTAAATAATGGAAATATATTTAATCTTCCATTTTTCTAATTTATGTGAATTAAAATTCAAAACTAATAAATGAAGTATTAATAAAATACATAATCATTTTCAATCAAAAAAATGGTATGTTTGAATTGTAACTTAAACTCATTAATGATCCAATATAAAATCATTTACTAGTGTTGTTATAATGGTTCTTCATTAAAGGATAGAATACATTCTAAATCTTAGATAACTCTACCAGACTAGCCACATTGTTCATGCTTATATACACATCATTGCCCACCTAATTCCATCAGTCATGTAGCCCACACAGCTTCTCGATCAAGAAAATTATAGTGATTCTACTGAAAAAATGACTTCATATAAACATAATAAAAATATAAAATTTAATCTTAGGAAAATATTAACCCATATTTGATCCCATGAATTTTTATTATGTCTCAAGGTTTCTATAAGAAATAGGTTTTACAAGAGTGACATCACTGTATTTGGAATAAATTTCTTTTAAACACATAATATTTAACAAGGTTTTCCAATCATTAGAGGGTATCATTTTACATGAACTTCAACTATGTGTAGTGGATCAACTATTCATGCATGTGACTATGTACATGAAACCAACCCGTAGAAGATCCAACTTTAAATAAAATAAAAACATAGAAATAATTCTTTTTTTTCAATGAAAATTAGAGTCAAAAAATTAATAGGGTATTATACATATACCTAATTCAGGCTGATTAGTTGGGTCTGATGGATCTCTAGCATCTAAAGGATCTGTTACACGTATAGAACTGGGGAGGTCTAGTGTATTCTTGGGATGATCTGAAGACTATATAGGATAAGTTGAAGGAGCATGTAAAAAATCCCAAAGATAATGGAGAAGTATGTAATGGAGGTTGTTGCATCAAGGTTTTGTAAAACTGAAAATATTTATTAGTATCAAGAGATGTTATCTAATATGGAAATGATATATGGGTTATTCAATAGATTATAATAATATTAAAAATTTAAGTATATTTAAAATCCCAAATGACCTAAAGGGAACTATGGGATAAGAATTTGTGGTATATGGTATATCTCGAGAAGGTTATAGGGTTGAGTAAGAATGATGAGTGAAATGAGTAGCTCTAGTACATCACCTCCTAGAAATGGTAGGCCAGTAATTGTTGTTACTTATGTGACTGGAGTATAGTTTTCATTGGGATGGTGGAGCCTGGTTAAAATTTTAAAATGATTAATGACATTACATTAATTTTTTTATAATATATATATATATATATATTTGAAATTGTATACATATAAGGGGAGATAGAGGAAGAATTCACATTTCCCTCACGTGATGATCATTTTCATCCATTATCTTCCATTGTGTATCACTTATATTTTTAATTTCATACATTTAAATATAAATATAAACATATATATAAATTTAATATAAATTTATTATCAAAATGAACACAAAGTAAGTATCTTGATAAATATGTGTATGAAATGGTTTACCTCTTGTATATTTAATTCAGTCTAATTTACTTTTGGTTATAGTATATGGTTATTTTTTCAATTTTTCATAAAATTATTAGTTACTTATTTTAAAGTAATTTGGCTGTTTTTGAATTAGTTTGATCAAGTTTTTTTGGTAATGTAAGTTTATTCATTTTTGGTGAATGAATTTATTTCATTAATGAGATATACCATTTAGTTAATTTTTTTATGTCTTTTTCCATATTTATAAATTTATACATTGATTTAGATCATTTTTTTTATTTTGAGTAAGATAATTTTAGGTTCTTTAGGTCAGTCCATTTACTTCATTTTTGGGTAAACTTTCTTTTGAGTTTCAAAATATTCTTCATTTTGGTTTAGTTTATTTTTTTCATTTTACTTTTTGGAATTTTTAGTTAAGTCATTTGTTTCATTTTTGGGTTATTTAATTTTGGAGTTATGTCTTTTGGATTATTTTAGGTTATTTTATTTGTTTCTTTTTTGTGTTATTTCATTTTTATTAGGTCATTTGGTCATTTGATCATTTTTTTGGTCAGGTTAATTGTTTCACTTGGGTTTAGGTTATCTAGTTTATTTTGGGTTATCCCATTTTATTCATTTTAGGTGATTCTATTTTAGGATTATGTTATCTAGTTCATTATGATAAATTAGTCATTGGTTCATTTTAGATCTAGATTTTTGAGTAATTGTTAATTTTTTTGTTAGGTAAACATGTTTATTTTGTGTTATCTTATGTTATATATTTTGGGACTGGTCATATAGGTTGATTTGGTTTTTTCCATTTGCATTATTTTTATGTTAATTAATTTTTTATTAGCATTTTTCATTCATTTTAGGTTAGGTTATTTAGTTTTATTCTTGTTTATTTCATTTTGGTTGCAGATATTTTTGTTTATTCTATTTTATTCATTTTTGGGTTATATCATTTTTTAGTTATGTTATTTAGTTCATTTTAATTTAATTTTTTTTATATTTTTAGGAAATATGGTTGTATACCATTTTTGTTTTAGGTCATTTGGTTTATTTTTTAGTTATTCCATTTTTTAGTTAGGTCATTTGTGTTATTTCAGGTTTATTTATTTTGTTTTTTTGGGTCTTGTGGTTTTTATTTGTTTATTTCGTAATTTTTTATTTTTCTACTTATGTAAATTGGATAACATGGAGTTATATTATTTTTATTTTTTTGGGTTATGTCATATTGTTCATTTTTTGTTAGGCCATTCTGTTCCTTTTTTGGTGATTTCTTTTCTCAGTTTGGTAATTTGCATTATTTTCGACATTTTCCCAATTGTTTGTTTTGGGTTTTCTCATTTGATCAATTATTAATTTTTTTATAAATATTTTTTTTTCACTTTTTGGTTCAATATTTTTTAATTTTTTTATGTTTTTTGGTTCATTTTGGGTTATGATATTTTTTATTTTTAGGTTTATGTCATTTTTTTTAACGTTTGGGTTTTGGTGATTTTTTGTTAAATCAAATAAAATCCCCACATTATTTTGGTTTGATTCCATTCAATTTAGTTTGGGATGATATGAATAGATTATATGAAATTACATGTAATAATATTTTAAATTTCTCATGTAAACTTTTTGTTAAAATCAATTTACAATTTAAATAATGAAAACAATATAAAGCAATTTGAATAGAAAAAACCAAAAATATTCATGTTGAGATAAAATGTGTGAACTAGGAACGGTTATGGTTTCTTCTCTATATTACAATTAAATACAATAGGTTCACAATCAACTCTGATAATTGGAAAATTTGAGTCCTGATATGAAATATATTTATCATGAATAATAGTGTCAATAATAGTTTCAAATTCATCCCTTCTATCAACATAAATATGTTATAGGATAACATCATAAATTACAATGAATTCATGTCTTAGATGTTCATTCACATAAAATACCAATTTCTACATTTTTTCCAAATATATATGATCTATCGGGATTCAATAATTGTTTCATGTCAATAACCCTAAATATTATTTATTAATAAATGTACCAAGTCATGTAATTGAATCAATACACATACATATCCTTATAGGGACTTGACCATGGGATTAATAATCCGTTATAATGACATTTTCAACAACTCCATTTAAAAAAAACAACATTGAAGCCAATAATAATATTAATTGATAATAGTGTATATTTTTAGTTAATATAATTCTATCATGTTCTATAATCATGTTTACTTCATGGATAATTTTATAAAAAAAATTCACATTGATGACCAGTGTTTTACATTCATGAACCAAAGAATTGGGACTAATATATAATTCCTTTATTTCATCAAATATTGAGTCAACACATATACATAATAAAATAAATACATGAAATAAAAAATAGTATCAAAATATTAATATTTTTTAAAAATAAAGCTCATTAATTCTATTTCTACCAAAGAGAAGACTCATTTTTATTCAAAGGCTCTCATTCTATAAGGAAGTGATCGAATGTTTCTACCTAAAAAAAATTATGTGCCCTATATAAAAATATAATAAAATTTTATGATATATGTGAAACTACTTGTTATGGGTTAAAATATACATATTTAACTCAATTGATGGAGGAAATAGAGAAATCATTGTTAACAATCATTGTGTGATGTGATATTTCTTGTTCTTTAAGACTCATTGTTGACAATGTATATGATCCAATAATTCCCCTTATTTTTGTAAGTAAAGGAAATGAATGTTCCATTTTCTCATTTTAATAGTTTTAATTATAATTGGTACATTATTTATTTTTATCATATCACCATAATATATTGAATAAAAATCCAAATATTATTTAGAAAAGTAACCTTTCACAATAGAACATTGAGGATGAATCTTGTTCTGAACAGTAGATTTACAGTGAACATGATTCTTTTGATTAGATAAATTGAATGAAATGAAATTGGTTTCACATAAAATTATTATATGATCCCTTTATATAAATAAAGTAATATTTTATGATATTCATTAAACTAATTAGTATTATATAATATATACACATTCAAATGTCCTAATATAGTAATCAACCAAACTAGAGTTAAACAACACTATCTTATGGTCCATCTCCTGGTATTCAAGGAATAAAATTTTAACTGTATAATATCTAGTAATTCCACCTATTTTAGGGATTTAATGGATTGTTATGTTCAATATAATCATACAATACTTATTAATATCACATTTTTTAGTTAAGTCTCATGATCAGATCACCCAAATACGTTGAATAGTTATTTTTACATTCTTTAGCCATGTAACCTTTCATAATTGAACCTTTAAGATTATTCTTATTCGAAATATAAAATTTTATTATGAATATATTTTATTCATATTGATATATTAAACAATGATAAATGGTCCCCCAATACAAATTTCATATAGAATATAGATAGTTATATGCAAAATGCTAATGAAAAATGATATTGAAATTTTTTTCTCTAACTAGAAAAAAATTAATGGTTCGACTTCCTATATTTTTTGAAGAAATACATAGGCATAAATTTACTATATAGATGAATTTACACATTTCACAACCATATAACCATAACCCATACATTATTGGATAGTAAATGGAATATTTATATTGGAATCAATTCATTCAGAAGAATGTGGTAGTCATGAGTTTTCATAGATTTTATTTTCAACAATCTTCTATTGAAACCTTTTGAAATATTATATGAATATACATTAGAAACCTTGAAAGAGGTTAAATTTCATCTTTTAATTATACTTGGATTCAGTGGAACATTTATTCTTTATTTAACCATTACTAAGGGAAAATCTATATCATTCAATTCTTTATGCACATCAGTTCCATACATATATTATCATGGCCTCTCAACCTCAACAATATCATACAACCTTCAATGATTATTTCTATATTTATGATACATATGAAAAAAAATCATCAATGTCCTATGAAACTAAAACATTGAAAAATTATAATTCTTTTAAATCGTGTAACCTTTATAAAAATAGGTCATGATAGTGTTTTCCTTCATTATCCATGATGACATCATTAGAGATGGTATACAATCATTTATAATACACATAATCACATCACACATATGAAATAAATGTTTCAATGAATAAACATACATGTGTTCACCCACCTTCCAAAACATCACTAACTAGTTTATTATAGGTTACATGTATACATCTATTTCATTAATTAGATCTACAAATTTTTAGGTTAATATTTTTAAAACATAAATGGTTTTTTATTATATATCTATATAGAGTGATTGTAAATGTGAATGAATATTGATAATGTGCTATGATAAGTCAGTAACTATCCAAATGGAATGAAATCATCACAAGATAAACCCAACTTGAAATTACACACCTCAGATAAAATACCTGGATACCTTGAAACAAATTTCATCTATGCTAATACATATTTTGGATGAAAAAACTCATCATTATACTTAATTATTGTGGAATTATTCCAAAAAATATTTTTTGATATTTCATTAGATAGTAAAATATTTTTTACCCTATAAATCAATGGATAATGTTATATAAATTTATGTGGGACGCATGATCGGGTTCCATCTATATTTAACTTTCATTGTGATTTAGAAAATTCCCTACAATGATTTAGAAATTTGTTTTCCTCCAAATAAAATTTTTAATATTTTGGGAAAGTGTGAATTTTATTTTTTTAATATCCATTTTGGTCAATTAAATACAACTCCATATTGGGAATTTAGTGAAAATATTAATCATTTGGATGTAATTACTTAAAAAGGTAAGATTATAATTAATGTAAGGATTAAAAATTCCTTACATTTTTTTCCATGATACAACCACATTAACAATTCAAACATTATCATTTTACTACATTATTGATATACATGAATCCTTGAACCATCTATAAATTTTCTCTCTCCCTCACAACATTATCATTTTTTTTTATTGCATCAAGTGTACTCATATAGTTATTCTATTTCATTGGTATAATTTCTTTCAAATTTTCATGAATAAATAGAACCCATTCGAATTGAAAATACTAAACTCTATTCCTTTCATTTCTATCATAAACAATATAGTAAAGATATTTCCCTCATTTATGGAATTAGATATAATTGTTTGTGTGATTAACTACTTCCGTTATATGGTATAAAATGTTATTTCTACATAACCTTGTTCTTCTAACACAATTATTAAATGGTGTTTAAATTAACCATATATCTAAAACGTTGTTAAATGAAAAATAAAAAATAAAACTTATCTTGATACCTGAATGAGATCTGATCAATATGATACATCTAACTTATAAAAATTCTATCAATAGAAAAAAACTTTATTTAATATCAACATAGTATACTATAAATAAAAAATCATGATAGTAGAGTGGAAGATATATTTTTTATAATTAATGTAAATAGTTTCTACATGTTCTACCAATATGGTAGGATCCATATCTACTGAACAAGCTGTATATTATATTGAATTAAAAATCCCAATAAAACTTTTTATATTTAGAATTATCATATTAAAATATGAAATCATATAAAACATGAAATTTATATTATTATGTTGGGTTATTTTCTATCATGGGCTTCAAAATATAGAAATTCGGGAATATAATTTGTAAATGGAACATAATATCATCATGTGGTATGCATACATTATATAATAAATCCATTTGATTAATAGGTAACAAATATATACCATACAAAAAATATAAACATTAAAAATCATATTAAATACAGAAATAAAACACCCTAAGATAACATCATTATAAAAACCTTTAGAATAAAACCAATAGGAATATATATAATGGTTATAATATTTAAATAATTCTAATAGAAATATCAAATTATTTAACCTCAATGTATAATATTATTTCACAATTCTAAAAAACATGTATTTCGATTTCATAAGAAACCCAACCAAGATTTAGTTTACAATAATAATTTAATTACAAAATCTAAAATTTAATTACGTAAATGAGGCATCTTCACATTATTTCAATCATATAGAAAATTATTAAAATATTATTGATTAAAAATACATTTAAAATAAATAAATAATTATATGTATAAAATAAAATTTTATATACAAGAATACATAGTTATAAAAAATGGCTTATTAGGTAAAATATAGCTTGATAAAGGAAAATAAATTTTTTAAATAAATATAAAAATAGATTTTTCACTTAAATATTTAATTCCATATCTCTATCTCATGGGATAACACAATAATATATATATATATATATAAACATAATATATAAATCCTTTATATAAATGACTAATAACTATACAAAATAAAACACAAACAACACTAATACACTTAAAACGTAGAATTATTATCTAATATTGTGCATTTAATATCATTTTTTATAATTTTTTTACACAAACTATCTCATAATGGGGTTTTATTCTTGTGGTTTAATATTAAAGTTTGGTATTGTCCTTGTAGACCTCTAAATCCCATATAAATTTTAATGTAACAAAATTTATCCATTAAATTAATCTATCAAAACTAAAATATTAATAAAATCACACCGTATTCATAAAAACCCTTATAAAAAAATAATATTCAAAGTATTTATATAGATTCATAAGGAAAAGAATGGAATTTACATCCTTGTTTAGGTTATTCCCAATCAAGGGCATGAAAATAAAGAACAATGGGTTTAAATTTGAGAAAGTGGGAACTGAAGAAACAAAAATTGGCGATTTAACGTAAATTATTATTGTATTTTATAAAATAATTTTATAATAATATAATTAATAAATAAAAAAATTACATGATAATTTAACCTCCAAGACTAACATATTTAAATATAAAAATATAATTCAAAAATAATAACAAAATGAACATGAAGGCTTAATCACCAAGCGAAGAATAGTTAAATCAACTCAACCATTTAACATTATTGAAATTAATGGTTATAAAATGACACATGTAATTGTTCCTCTAAGAGAAACAAATAATATTCCTTAGATTGATATTTATAAACACTAAATAAAAACTCCATTATAACTTTCCCAGAACATAAAACCCAATGCACCATTCATATCTTGGGCATGAAAATTCATAAATAAGACTATAGAATTTTATAGATGGGGGTCTTAAACAACATAACTTTATTAAAATAATCAATAATTACAAAAAAATGAATAGAAATATAGGAATATAAAATATAATCATAGGGGTTGGTAGAATTGTTAGCGGGGTTCGAATGTAAAGGAATGTATATAGAAGGTGGGATTGTGTGGATGGTTAATGGGGAGACCATATCCCAAAAAAAGTAAATAACATTGGTATAGAGAATGAAGGGTAAGGTTGGGACAACTAGAAATTGGTGGAACCCAATACCAATTGTCTTAAAAACCATTATATATGTTTATTGGTATAGAATTGGATTCAAGTGGTTACTTGTCATGTATTTAATCTGATCACCATATTTATCCAAAATCCCTCTAATCATTATAGTCTACTATCCTTTATCAGATTACCTCTATCCTCTAGACTCATAATTCCATATTTAGAATAATCCATGTTTAAATATAATATGATTGATCCAATATCACTATATTGTTATCAAATATGCTTCACTAGAAATCAAAAAAACATGTTTGGCACGTTAATGTCTTCTTATAAATAATCATAAGTAATTAAAAATCACTAAATAAACTTTCAACATCATGTATTTAATATACTCTAAGTAATCCAAAGGAATTAACACCATTTATATTCATCCAATATATCAAGACATGGAATATATTCTCTTCTTAAACAATCATTGATTCCCATAGTCAGGGATTTATTAACACCGTATCCACTCAATATCTAGTATATATCATCTAAATTAACATAATTAGGAAGTTTAGCCTATCTTCTAAGAAACATCATATTTTCAACCTCTTCAATATATTGGTATCAACGATATCACATTAATTCATTACATCACAATAAAATAAAACATATCACTCATAATTTTGGATGAAAATATATGATTTTCATTATTTCCCCAAACATGGATTCTCCAATTTTGTTTTTTAATCAATTATTGTGGTATTCTAAGTCTATGGGAGGGTTTTTCATTATACTTCCAATAAACATCTCTTTATCGACCAGTTATACTCCCCATTCCCATTCTTCTTCAACAAATATTTATACACATAGTTACACACTCCTTTACTCTATATTCATAATCTAGTAATACAAATTTCACTTATCTCTTCAGATTTATCTTTATTCAAGAGCCAATAGGATCAGTATTTCTTGATTAATACCTCTTGAAAAATAGTAGATGCTCTATTCTTGAGACCCCTTCAATATATGGTGTGATCTGAATTCTGCTCAACTTATTCAAACACTTAGGTATCTCTCCATTAGGGACTTGTAAATTCTAACCACTTTCTTCTCCATATGATACAAGATTAATTGAAACTTTGGAAATACATTCACACTATATATTAGAGTTATCAGGTCTTAATCATTTTTTACCATACACTTCATTCACAACAAGAATATATTTATAACCAGAAATATTTCTCTCACCAAGATTCCATTAATATTTGGAAACTCTTTGATCTTTGTTAGTCCAGATGTTATTCTTTTTCAATTGGTCAACAGATTTCTAGATGTATTCATCATATGAATTCTTATTTGAAGTATATTTTAATCAACCTATATACTGAATATTTTACCTTTTCCATCATATTAAAAATAATGGTCTCTCAAACTCCTAAAATATCACTCCATGAAAGTAATCTGATATCTCTTTGTGCATATAATCATGCATCTATTCTATTTCAAACTTCAATTTTTTTTTTAAAAAAAATCTTACACTAAAAATACAACCCAATAAATATGTATAGTAAGAATTATATCATTCTCAAACCCCTATGTAAATCACATATATTTATTGAATTTTCATTTGTCTTCCACTTTTACTATAAAACAATATTTGGATCCATTGTTTACATTTTCTATGAAAAAGTATTCGACTATGTTGTTCACATCCGCTATGTGGCTGCATTTCAATATATTGATTCACCAACATCATTTTATTTCCCTATATATAAAAATTAATTTATTCATATTCAACTATATCATTGGAATTTCCTTTTAAATATCATTCAATTTTTCATATTTTTCTACTTGGAGAATCAGGTATGTTGTAGAATCTATTACACAAATCTGTAGAGTTCCAGACATCACCCAATCTCACCCAACACTAGTTCAGATAACATCTAGGAATTTTAAATCATTTCAATACTGCACACATTTGTTATAGATTATCCTCCTTTATTGATTAGTGCATTTCATATATACTTGTGAATATCGGAAGTATAATCATTATATTTAATTTTCTACAAATTCATGAACATAACCACATGATTATTTAATGTTATAAGATCAACATAAGTTTTCAGAGATCATCGTAGTAAACAAATTATATTATAGTAATTATGAATTTATTTTAAATAATTAAATCCAATTCCTTAACATGAATTCATAATAATCATCCTAACATCATCATCACCACACTGAACACATATTGACAACAAATTAACTAATAACAAGGAAATGAAAATATCCCCCTTTGAGTTTATTAAAAATACCATAGTTAACCAATTTCCATATGTGTTTTAGATGAATTATTTCCTCTCCTATTTATTGAAAATCTTATTAAAATGTCATTATAAGGGTATTATCATTTATTCTTATTCCATTCGACGAACTCTCATTCCCTTCTACATTTTTCAAAACTGAGAGAAGGATTTAACCACATTGTTTTCTTATCAAGAAGACTTTATTTATTCTACTTCAAGTCTATGTGGGATATAATGGTGTGGAATAAAATAGAGATATAATCAATTTTCTCATTCGGTCCATATATAACCCTCCATATGTTATCATACTCGAAATATCCTTCTTTCTCAAATTAGATATTTTATAGAATAGTTTATTTTAAAAAAAATGTAACATTCACACATATTTATAAAACCATCAAACCAGTTCATGAATAAGTCACATAGCTCAATCTTTTGTCATATTTTAATAACAATCACCCCTCATTAATAATTTTTTTTAATTGAGTAGAAAAAAATTGACTTAAATATGATTCTCAAAGATCAACCATCATGTTTTCAATGTTGTCTATAAATTATAGATTTTCTAGAAGCATAAAATTTGAATAATCCATCTCAGTTATGCATCCCTTAAAGGGATGCACATTTTTTATTTTTCAAGGATTGTTATTTTTTAGTATTTAACTATGAGAATCACATTATCCATTTTTCATAGTGAATAGGGCTTGAGATTCTCCTTTATTTCAAGGATAGTTTTTTCCCAAAACATAAAATATTAAATAATAAAGAGATAAAGCATTATGTCTCATAGAAAACATTCAGGATCAGAGCTTCCTCTTAACCTTTTCTATTCTTTTCTTCCAATATCAAAATGGTAATAGTCCATTGGACTCTTATTTATTTTTTATCATCTATATTATTTTATTATTTCATCCATTGAAAATATCCTTTTTTGGAAAAAATGTTTCAACCATGACCTTTTGGATCATCACATTTTCATTACTGGATAACCTCTTAACATTTTTTACCTCACGATTTGAATCCATTATATTTCCATTACCCCCAGATTATTTAAAAAAATTCAAATTTCTTAGATAATATCAATTGAATTTTACAAACAACTAATAAATATTTATTAAAATTGTTAGTATTATAAAAATATTCACGACATTCCAATATTTTTCAATTAAATACTCTTCCCCTAAAAAATATTGGGATCATATCCTTATAAATTTTTCTTTCACATCCCATCCTTATGACCCTATAAAATGTACGTACTATATACTTCATCATATATCTGAATTTCTTTTTATGTTGAAAAATATTGATTAGATCGGGTCATAGGTTGTATCCTATGAGATTATTTCCTTATATTATCATATAATATCATCCATTGTTCATTTATATAAACTACTAAAGTCATATTTAACTAAAAAATATATGAATTTTATCCAAAATTATCACAAGACCAGTAAAAATATAGAACATTTTTTCATCTAGATTGGTTCTTGATCATTATAGATTTTTTTTCTAATTTATTATTATAAAACAAGGCTCACATATTGTGGGGGGTAGTGTCCTAATTGCTAAATTATTCCCCTCATTTATTATGTATGATTTCCATTTATTTTTTTGTCCCAAATTTTTTTAAATCAATTTCCCCAGTCTACACAATTAGGCAAAACAAAATTATTGTAAATATAATTAAGTGTTTATTACATTTTTCTCATGAACTATTACTCTCATTGTTATGAGAAGATTCATCATTCGACATTTAAAACAAAATTAATTCTTTGATTACCATGTTCAACTCATATTATATAGTGAGATATATGGAATGTGTCATTACAAGTTCTTCTTCCTTTTGGGCTTGTTCTTTATTGAGATATATTATAACCCTTTCATGTTTAGCTTCTATAAGATTTTGCTTCTTGAACTCATCAATTCATGTTAATATATTCTTAAAATTTTCTTCCTGATCAATATCCACTTTTTTGTTTTTTATCTAAATTTTATTCTATGATATATTTATATATTTTAATATTCTCATGTAGATTTATAATTGTTATTTAAACTCCCACAAAAGTTCTATCATTTATTCTCCATAACCACATATTCTTAATGAATCGAATCCTTTTTTCCACATGTTAATATAGATTGAATTCCATATCAAATTCTATAAATTAATCATTTATCAATTTCTTTTTCTTAAAGACTTTATTTTATTGTAAATATACTTTTTCTTTTTTTATCTTCTTACTATCCTAAACATATTTACATTATTCAACCACTTATTCTATAAAATTACCTTTTCCCATGGATTCAAAATGAATTTCATTATTTTTACTTATTTTTAAAAATAGTTTCATCTCTCAAGTTATATTCTATGTGGTTGTTTTGTATATCACCAATTTTCAGAAATTCTATTTCATAAGGATGGTAATTTTGAGTCAAAACGATCTATGAAATTCCTCATTATATTTTTAATTGTGTTGTAATCCACTAGATTCCAACTAAACCCCAAGATTTTCATCATAATATCATTTACTTGGGTGAAATAGGAATTGATATCTTCCTCATAATCTATTTCTATGTCCCCAAATTGACTCCTCCAAAAATGATGTTTGGATTCCATGATCATGATATTACCTCCATAGCTACATCTTGGATTTACCTAGACTACTATAACAGACTATATACTCATCAAATTTTCAATTTTTTCTCTGATAGAGACATCATGATGAAATTTATAGCCATTCTAAATAACTCCATATTCCAATTATCATCATGATTCAAAGTTGTAATAAAAATAAAAGATTAGATCCTAAATATTATAGAATCTCACTTCCAATAAATGTGATAATAAGTAGGGTATCATCATAATCCTTCAATTGTGATAATTCTACCATAAAATGTGGGATCACCTTGGTTGTTGATAAAGATAAGATTCTCTACTCTCAGTATTTTACCTTGTATCATTATAGGGTACCTATCATTGGGATAACAAATGATAATCCTAGATCTACTCGATCACTGAGGGGGGATATAATGACCCATACATTACATACATTGTTACTACTTCAGAATTGAATCACACTTATTACAACATATAACAAAACCATGGTAGGACCATATAGGTATAGTGTATTTAGAAACTAGGAAACATAAACAACTGGTTCATAAAGCATCTACATTGTCTCCCATTTATTTCAATAGATCTAGAGTCCCTTTTGGCATATCCAAATTAATACTCTTATTCCTGACCTGGGGAACAGAAAACATACAAAAGGGAGAGCTCAAATGATCAGTAAAGGTAAACAAAAGAAATATCAATCATATCATATTCATAAGAACATAACATTTTGAAAATATTAACCTGCAAAAGAGATCATAATATCATAACATGAGATAAATCATAGTAGTGAAATGTAATCCCAATAATCATAACTTGAAACATGAAATATTTTGGAATACACACATAATCATAGAAAATCATTTCATATTAGTCAATGCTCATTGCCAAGACCATCATAGCGGACAAAGTCCATTATTGAACCGAGTTCACTCCTCATTCCAGTCCTGTATCACTGAACCAGATTAACTTGTCATTCCAGCCATGCCTATCTCATAAGATATAAATCTTTACCCAATGCATTGGATGGATATATAGGTCCCGCCCATCTCATAATCAAACCATTCTTATGTGTTCCAAAAATCCTAAATCGTAGCATAACCCATGTAATAAAAATGGGATTCTTGATCATCATGCCATCATAACATAATCCATATATGATAAAAGGAAATCATAAAATTAATTCCATCATAAAATAATAAAATCAATTTAAAAATTGGGATATAAATAGAACCCTGTATTATCATAGATGGAAAATAATTTAGATAAAATACTTGAACTCCATTCTTGAGGAAAATATCCTTTATACTTCAAAAACATTTTTCCTTTATTAACATGTCATATAATTTTAAACTAAAATAAGTTTATTAAAAATAAACTTGAAAACTTTTAAAGGAAGCTTCATGGAAATAATGTTCTATGAAATCATAAAAATCCATTCATGTTGTATAAGTTAAAAAAACATTCTTCTCATACTTTGGCCGAAAAAGTTAAAAAGTATCTCGTACTGAAAACAAAAAAAGATTCATTTCATATATTTTACTTGAAATTAACCAATAGTTAAAATTGGATTTAAACAATTGTAGGAGGATAGAAATAATATTACATATTGAGGAAACATTTATGTGGATGATAAATATGCCCCAGAAAATTCTGATGTATAAACAATCTCGGATAAAAATGAGATTGTGAGATTTTTCATTATCTTAGGTCCGATATGCTTTGTACGTATCTAAAACACCTATATAATGATTTCAATAATTTCATTTACTTATTAAATAATCATATTCGTTGTTATGATATCATATATAGTCATATTCTTGTATTCTTATTAGTAATATTTCATTGCTACTTGTTATTCGGGTGTTCATTGCTTTATGTTCTAATTAATGTTTTGATGAATAAATTCTTATTCATTTTTATAGGTTATAGATACCTAATTTAAAGAATGGTATTAGTGTAATATATATCATATTTATTCATTAAATTCATTTATATAATCATTATTCAATGACGATCATATAGAACGAGTTGCGTCACATCATGGAGATGGTAGGTCGTACGTACGCACGAGTGATGATATCATTCCCATGATCGTGGAATTTTATTGAAGAGTATGTATAATATTTCAGAATCAATATTACTTTACAATAATCATATATATTTATTCTTTACACCATTATACCCATCCAAGTAAGGTGGCAGTGGAAAACAGATTACACCACGGCGTCGTGACGGTATTCTGTACGTACGCACGCGCGGTGATTTCGTTTTCCGTAGGATGGATAGAAGGTTTAATAGGGTTGTTTCATATTTATAATAACATATCAGTATATGATTGATACTTATGTTATTAATTCATAATGAAACAACTAATGAAGAGGAAGTATTAGAAGAAATAAATTTGAAAGGATCGGTAACGGATATTACCTCTTCTTCGACACGCCTCTTTGAAACCTCCTCTTAGGGCACTAAAATTGGTCTTTGAAGAAGACCAGGACCTCTAGTATTTTTCTAGAGAAGTTGAGAAGGGAAATGGGTAGGGTTTGGAGGAGCTTGAATTCTCAAAATTGTGTGAGGAGTAGAGGGAGGAGGTGCCCTTTTTTAAGTGAGGAGAGGGGCACCTTTGGAAATCTAAAAACAATTTAATTTATAATAAATTCAAACCCCACATAAAAACTTAAAAATTACTCAAATTCGAATATTATATGATATAGGGTTGTAATATCATCATCCAATAAAATTTATACCTGTTGGGAATTTATTTTAAACATTATCAACTTAATTTATCCTCATTTAATCTATTTAATTTTATTTGTGGTAATAATATTCTAATTTTAAATCATTATAAATAATTACTTATATGTTTTGAATTGTCAATAATTGTATACTTTACTAAATTTTAGAACATATAAATTTTAATTTATAATTTTTAATTATTTTTGTGATTTTTAAACAATTTTATAAAATGTAATTTTAATAAAATAACAATATTGTCAATTTAAACACTATTCATTTATTTGAATTTAAATAAAATATATACAGAAGATATGTTCGAAATAAAATATTTAATAGATTTATAACATGTCATTTATGTCTAAAAAAATAGTGTAGAACATTAAATAGTTCATATAATATTTATTTTAATACTTTTAAAATCATTTATTTGATATTGAAATCAATAAAATAATTTTAACATCACTATTGTGTCATAATTAAAGATAATTATTTAGTCCCTAAAAATTACAAATAAATTAATATGATGTATATAATTTTATTATATTTTTGGGGACTATTTATATTCGAAGATTCATGAAGTTTATCACTAAATTAGAATTATTACACTTATAAGATTTAAGAGAGTGACATGTTGTCACTTTCTTTGGTTTTAATAATAATTATATTATTTCATGGTCAAAAGTCCATGAAATGAATCTAGTCAGACCCTTAGGTAATATGGGTTGACTTTTATTCATCCAATAGGATTTTTTAAAGTGTTAGGGTAATATTATAATCTTATTTTTACCCTTAATTACCTGATTTACCTTTAACTGTAGTAAATAAAAATTGTCGTAGCTACTATTCATAATATCAAAAAAATAAAAGTAACCTATTAAAATAATTTGGATCCACTGAATAAAAATATGGAATCAATTTTTTAAAATTCAAAACACAGAAGTTGCAGTAATTAATTTAAAATTAATCCCATTGTTAAGAAAACGAGTTTTAAAAGTTAAAACATTGCCAAAGATTGAAATGATTTTACCTATGAATTCAATGTAAAATTAATGATAATGACATACATTATATTAAATGGTAAAAATATATTATATTTATACTTTAAAACCATTCAATAATATAATTTAACCATATAAATTATTTTGATGAAAAAAGTTGTTTTTAATTAAAAATTAGCTTATTTTTATTTTTCATCAAAATATGAAAGTTATCAAAAAAGTATCAAAAATTTATCCAATATAAATTTTTATATCCTGATTCAATGGAAGAATTTTATTTTGTAAAATTTATCTTATAATCTTTTCAAAAATTATATTTAAAATGGGTGCGCCATCAAAAGGCGGCAAAACTGCATTTTTTGAAAAATACTTATTTTACCCGAAAAAATTATTTTGTTCACATACCATGTTTTAGAAAATGTGTAAGATGAATAATAATGTTATAAAATTCAAAATGTAGTTAATACTATACATAAAATCTAGTCCATAATAATATTATAACAATATATCGTTGTTTAGGGAAACTCGATATTGTGGACAACACATGCAATCGAGGAAGGATACTCTTGTGTATAACGCAAGACAAGATAGTGTTGTGTATAGTGAAAGATTCCTTTGATGTTGCATATTACATAAGTCATAAAAAAAATATTTCTCATAAAATATCAGGGTGTTACATTCTACCCCCCTTAATATGAATTTCTCCCTCGAAATTCATCACTTCGTAACAAATAGATGAGGATGCCTCTCCCTCATCATATCCTCAAGCTCCCATGTAGCTTCTTCTAATTGGTCGTTACTTCATAAAACTTTCTCCAAGTGAGTGGTCTTGTTCTATAGAACTTTTTCTCTACGCTTCAGAATCTCTATCGGTTGTTCTTCATAAGAAAGATCTTGCTCCAGCGTACAACTTATAAGCTTAGTAAATGTGAAGGATCGGGTATGTACTTTCTTAAGAGAGATACATGGAACACATCGTGAACTTGAGAGAGATTCGGTGGAAGAGTCAATCGGTAAGCTACCTTCATAACACGATCCAGAATTTCGAAAGGACCGATATACCTAGGGCTCAATTTTCACTTCATTCCAAATCTCATTACTCTCTTCCAAGGAGATATTCGTAAGAACACTTTATCACCCACTTCAAACTCTAGGTCTTTTCTTCGGTTATCGGCATAACCTTTTTGTTGACTCTGAGCTACTCTTATGTGTTTATGAATAAATTGGACCTTTTTTTCCATCTCATCAACAAGATCATGTCATAATAGCTTTAATTCCCCAACTTCATTCCAGCAAGTTGGAGTTCGACATTTCTTTCCCTATAGAGATTCATAAGGATCCATCTGAATACTGGAGTGAAATCTATTATTATAAGAAAATTCCTCCAAAGGTAGGTGTTGATCCCAACCACCTCTGAAATACACAGAGCAAGCTCTTAACATGTCTTCTAGAGTTTGAATTGTTCTCTCATACTGACCTTCTTTCTAAGGATGATAAGCATTGCTGAAACTCAACTCGGTATATAGAGTATGCTGAAGACTTCGCCAGAACTTCAAGGTAAACCTCGGATCCCGATCATATATAATGTAAAGTGGTACTCCATGCAATCTTACCACTTCCTTCACATATATCCTGGAAAGCTGATCTAAAGAGAAATCTTCTCTAATAGCAATGAAGTGTGCTGACATCGTAAGACGATCAACTATGAACCAGATAGCATTATTGTCTGTGGATGTTTTAGGAAGTCCAGTGACAAAGTCCATGGTGATGTTTTTCCATTTCCATTCTAGTATGGTTAATGGTTGTAATATCCCCTTAGAATTTTGTCTCTCAGCTTTAACTTACTGACAAACCAAGCATCGAGAGACATATTCAGTGACATCTCTTTTCATGAAATCCCACCATAAGTACTCGTTCAGGTCTCTATACATCTTCGTGCTTCCAGGATGAATAGAGAATGAAAAACTATGAACCTCATCCAGCAGCTCCTTCTTTAATTCTTGGATGGGAGGAACACAAACTCGATTCCTGAACCTTATTATCCCATCACAATCTAGTTTGAATTCAAGAACATTTCTCACCTTCTTTTGTAACTCTACATCTTCTTTTTGTGCCTCTTTAATCTTCACATGTATAGATGGTTGAACATTCATTTGAGAAAGATAAGATTTTTCCCCTTCCATTATAATTCCAAGATCCATCCTTTGTAAATCCATAAATATTGGATCTTTTGTGATCCTCATCATGGATAAGCTAGCATGGTCTTGTCGACTTAATGCATCTGCAACCTTGTTTACTTTCCCAGGGTGATAGTGAATTGAGTAGTCATAATCCTTAATCAACTCCAACCATCTTCTTTGGAACATATTCAGCTCCTTTTGCGTGAAAATATACTTTAAACTTTTATGATCAGTATAAATATCGCACCTTTCACCATAAAGATAATGCCTTCATATTTTTAATGCAAATATTACCACGACTATCTCCAAATCATGAGTTGGGTAATTTTTCTCATGGATTTTCAACTGTCGTGATGCATAAGCTATCACCATATCATTTTTCATGAGAACACGCCCCAATCCCTTCGTGGATGAATCACTGTAGGTCAAGAACCTTTCTCCATTACAAGGTAGTGTGAGCACAGGTGCACTGGATAACCTTCATTTTAACTCCTTGAAATTTTCCTCACACTCCTCCGTCCAAATGAACATAACTCCTTTTTGAGTCAACCTGGTGAGTGGATTATATAACCTTGAAAAAACTTTCACAAAACATAGATAATATCCATCCAAACCAAGAAAACTTGAGATCACAGTTATAATTGTTGGTCTCGACCATCTTTCGATAACCTCTATTTTTGCTGGATCCATAGATATCCCCTCTTTTGAGATTATGTGACCAAAAAATGAAACTTTTTGAAGCCAAAATTCACACTTGGTAAATTTTTCATAAAGATTCTATTTTCTCAGGGTCTTCAATACAATTCTCAAGTGATCTTCATGTTCTTCCCTTATCTTTGAATAGACAAGAATATCATCTATAAAGACTACCACAAACTAGTCAAAATAGTCTCTAAAGACTCTATTCATTAGATCCATGAAGATAGTAGGGGCATTAGTAAGACCAAATGGAATTACTATAAATTCATAGTGTCCATACCTTGTATGGAAAGTCGTATTTTGTATATCCTCCCTTTTGACCCTTAATTGATGATACCCTGAACAAAGATCAATCTTGGAAAAGTATTGAGCTCCGCGTAGTTGGTCAAATAAGTCATCAATGTGTGGGAGAGGATATTTTTTCTTCATAGTGATCTAGTTATGTTCTCGATAATCAATGCACAGTCTCATTGATCCATCTTTCTTCTTTACAAAAAGAACAGGTGCTCCCCAAGGTGACGCACTAGGGTGTATGAATCCTTTATCAAGATTCTCTTGGAGTTTCTTCTTCAATTCCTACAACTCAATTGGGGCCATTCTATAAGGTATATTTGAAATAGGCATAGAACCCGGTATGAGTTCTATTTAAAACTCATCTTCAGGATTTGGTGGAAGACCAGGAAATTCCTCCGGAAAGACATCATCAAACTCCCATACAATGGGTGTAGTCTTAATCATGAGTTTTTATCTAACCATTTGAGATAAATAACCTCCATTTAGTGAAATCAAGACTCATAAGTGGGAAGAAATTTCCACTAAAAGGTTATATTCATCCGTGCATCGATAGATGATCATATATTGATTGGGAATATTAATTGTGATTTCCCTTCTTTGGAAATTGATATGATCTTCATATAAAGAAAGCCAATCCATGACAATAATCACATCAAATTCCAATATAGTAAGGATTATAAGATTTGCAGGAAGCACTTTCCCACAAACTTCAATCAGAGAAGAATTGTAAACATTTGATGTGACCGTTGTGCCATTAGGAGTTGTCATAGCTAAATCAACATATAATTGTTGAGGTAATACGACGATACACATAAAAAATTCTTTAGAAATAAATGATTAGGTGGATCCAGAATCAAATAAAACATTTTCTACTTTAGAGTGGATGGTAATTGTACCTTTCACCACTTCATTATCGTACTCCACATCGCCGATTATAATTGCATGTGACTTTCCTTTTTATTTGGCCTTAAGAGTTTGTTGACGTCGATCATCATCATCATCCCTTGGATTTGGGCATTTATTGGAATAATGCCCCATCTCCTTGCACTTCAAACATTGAAGTGTTAGAGGTGCATTCTGTGTATCCCTTTCTTTGTTCGCATCATTAGAAATCTTCTTCCCATTATTTCGACATTCAATTTCCTGATGACCCTCCTTTCCACACTTAAAACATTTTCTTGTCCCTTTAAGACAATTCCCTCCATGTTTCTTTCCACAGTTTGATCATAAAGGAAAACTCATCTTCCTTTTAGTGTGGTCTTTAGATTTTCCTCTGAATTACATTTTCCACTTCTTATAAAACCCATATGACTGACGGATTACTCCAATCTCCATCTCAACCTTGAGTGCACATTGAACAATTTCTTCATAGCTATTTAAGTCCCTTATGGATAAAACCCTTAGAAGAATTGGTTTTAATCCACTAAAGAATCGATCGATCTTACTCCCAGGTTGGATAATGATTCCAGAAGCGTACCTTGCAAGTCTTGTAAAATTTGCTTCGTAGGTACCAACTGATTCATCATCCTTTTGCTTCAGTTCAAGAAACTCCTTCTCCATCTTTGTTTGAAGAATACGAGGGAAGTACTTAGTGAAAAATAAGTTCTTGAACTCGTCCCATTCCATGGACTCAAATTCATCCCTTTACCTCATATTCTTAATAAGATTCAACCATTGATAAGCTTCACCTTCCAAATGATATGCTGCTAAGATGACTTTATCATGATCAGAACATTGTAGAACTGAAAATATCTTTTCAGTGGTACTAATCTATTGTTCAAACACTAATGGATCAGAAGACCCACTGAATGAAGGTGGAAGTTTCCTCATGAAGGATTCAACAGAATGTTGCTCCTTCCATTTCTTGTTTGGAAGTCTTGCATGATCCATAGCTTGAGAATGTTTTGTGAGAATGGCTATAATATTTTGCATTCCAGCTCCCATAATGTTTGGTTGCTCAGGGGGACAATCATTGTATTGCCCGTCACATTCAGTATTAACACGGTTCCTTCAGGTTCTAGACATTCACTAAAACCATGAAGCATAGTGTGAGAAATACTAATCATAATAGGAAAAACACATAATCAAGAATAAAATTTCACACTTTAAGTCTTATCATAGGTTGTTCATGTACATTTCTAAAACACTATTATTGTGTTCTATGTTTAGACATAACCTTAGGGTTCTTACTAAGTCTTTCACATCCTAGTTTTCAAAGGTTAACTATACCTTTCCTCTGATACCAACTATAACGACCCATACTTTACATAAATTTTTATTACTTTAGACTTGAAGCATACTTATTACAACATATAATAAAACGATGGTAGGACCGTATAGGTATAGTTTCTTTAGAAACTTGGAAACATAAACAACTGGTATATAAAGCATCTACATTGTATCCCATTTATTTCATCATATCTAGAGTCCCTTTTGGCATATCCTACTTAGTACCCTTCTTCCTGACCTGGGGAAAAGAAAACATAGAAAAGGGTGTGCCGAAATGCTCAGTATGGGTAACCAAAATAAATATTAATCATATCATATTCATAAGAACATAACATTTTGAAAATCTTAACCTACAAAAGAGATCATAATATCATAACATGGGACAAATCATAGTAGTGAAATTTAATCCCAATAATCATTACTTGAAACATGAAACATTGTGGCATACACAAATAATCATAGAAAATCATTTCATATTGGTCAAGGATCATTTCCAAGACCATCATAGCGGATAAAGTCCATTACTGAACCGAGTTCACTCCTCGTTCCAGTCTTGTATCACTGAACCGGATTAACTTCCCATTCTAGCCATGTCTATCTCATGAGATATAAATCATTACCCAATGCATTATAGGGAGATATAGGTCCCACATATCTCATAATGAAACCATTCTTATGTGTTCCACAAAATCATAAATCATAGCATAACCCATGTAATAAAAACGGGATTCTTACACATCATGCCATCATAACATAATCCATATAAGATAAAAGGACATCATAAAATTAATTCGATCATAAAATAATCAAATCAGTGTAAATATAGGGATTGAAACCTAACCCTATAATATCTTATATGGAAAATAATTTTGATAAAATACTTGAATTCCATTCTTGAGGAAAATATCCTTTTTTACTTCAAAAACATTTTTTATTTCTTAACATGTCATACAATTTTAAACTAAAAGAAGTTGATTAAAAATAAACATGAAATTTTTTAAAGAAAGCTTCAAGGAAATAATTTTCTATGAAATCATAAAAATACATTCATGTCGTATAAGTTAAAAAAACATTTTTCTTGTAATTTTGCCGGAAAAGTCAAAAAGTATCTCGTACTGAAAACGACAAAAGTTTCCTTTCATAACTTTTTCTAAAAATTTACCAATAGGTAAAATTGTATTTAAACAATTTTAGGAGGATAGAAATAATATAACATATTTAGGAATCATGGATGTGGATGATAAATATGCCCTAGTAAATTCTGATATTTAAACAATCTCAGATAAAAATGAGATTGTAAGATTTTCCATTACCTTAGATCTGATATGCTTTGTACGTATCCGAACCTCCTGTATAATGATTTAAATAATTTCATTGACTTATTACATAATAATATTCATTGTTATGATATCATATATGGTCAAATTCTTATATTCTTATTAGTAATATTTCATTGCTACTTGTTATTTGGGTGTTCATTGCTTTATGTTCTTATGCATGTTTTGTTGAATAAATTCTTATTCCTCTTTTAAGGTTATAGATACCTCATTTACCGAATGTTATTAGTGTAATATATATCATATTTATTCATTAAATTCATTTATATAGTCATTATTCAATGAAGATCATATAGAACGAGTCACATCACTTTGCGGAGACGGTAGGCCGTACGTACGCATGAGTGATGATATAGTTCCCATGATCGTGGAATTGTATTGAAGTGTATGTATACTATTTCAGAATCAATATCAATTTATAATAATCATATATATTTATTTCTTACACAATTATACCCTTCCAAGTAAGGTGGCGGTGCAAAACAGATTACACCACAACGTGGAGACGGTATTTCGTACGTACGCACATGCGGTGATTTTGTTTTCTGTAGGATGGATAGAAGATGAAATAGGGTTGTTTTATATTTATAATAACATATCCGTATATGAGTAATACTGATGTTATTAATTCATAGTGAAGAAACTAAATAAGAGGAAGTAGAAGAAGAAATAAATTTGAAAGGATCGGTAACGAATATTACCTCTTCTTCGACACACCTCTTTGAAACCTCCTCATAGGGCACTAAAATTGGACTTTGAAGAAACCCATGACCTCTAGTATGTTTCTAGGGAAGTTGACAATGTAAATGGTCAGGGGTTGGACAATAGTTAATGCTAAAAATGGCGTGAGGAGGAGAGGGAGGATGTTCCCTTTTATAAGTGAGGAGAGGGGCACCTTTGGAAATCTAAAAAAATATTAATTTATAATAAATTCAAACCCCACATAAAAACATAAAAAATTACTCAAATCCAAATATTATATGAGATAGGGTTGTAATCTAAACAAAAAATAAAATTTAGACATGTTGGGAATTTATTTTAAATATTATCAACTTGATTTATCCTTATCTAATCTATTTAATTTGATTTGTGGTAATAATATTCTAAATTTTAAATCATTATAAATAATTACTTATATGTTGTGAATTGTCCATATTTGTATACTTTACTACATTTTAGACCATATAAATTTTAGTTTATAATTTTTAAATATTTTTGTGATTTTTAAACAATTTTATAATATGTAACTTTTATAAAATAACAATATTGTCAATTTTGACACTATTCAATTATTTGAATTTATATAAAATATATACTGAATATATGTTCTAAATAAAAGATTTAATAGATTCTTAAAATTCCATTTTTATATATAAAATTAGTGGATCATATTAAATAGTTCATATAATATTTATTTTAATACATTTAAAATCATTTATTTGATATTTCAATGAATAAAATAATTTCAAAATCACTATTGTGTCATAATTAAATATAATTATTTAATCCTTAAAAATTATAAATAAATTCATATGATGTATATAATTTTATTAGCTTTATGGGGACTATTTATATTCTAAGATTCATGAAGTTTATCACTAAATTAAAATTATTACACTTATAAGATTTAAGAGAGTGACGTGTTGTCACATTCTTTGGTTTTAATAATAATTATATTATTTCATGATCAAAAGTCCATGAAATAAATATAGTCCGACCCTTAGGTGATATGGGTCGACTTTTATTCATCCAATAGTATTTTTTCAAGTGTTAGGGTAATTTTATAATCTTATTTTTACCCTTAATTACCTGATTTACCTTTAACTGTAGTAAATAATAATTTCCATAGTTACTATTCATAATATCAAAAAAATAAAAGTAACCTATTAACATAAATTGGACCCACTGAATCCAAATATGGAATCATTTTTTCAAAAATCAAAAAACATAAGTTGCATTAATTAATTTAAAATTAATCTCATTGTTAAGAAAAGGAGTTTTAAAAGATAAAACGTTGCCAAAGATTGAAATGTTTTTACCTATGAATTCAATGTAAAATTAATGCTAATGACATACATTATATTAAATGGTAAAAATATATTCTATTTATACTTTGAAACCATTCAATAATATATTTTAACTATATAAATTATTTTGATGAAAAAAGTTTTTTTTCAATTAAAAATTAGCGTATTTTTACTACTCATCAAAATATGAAAGTTATCCAAAAAAGTATCAAAAATTTATCCAATGTAAATTTTTATATCCTAATTTAAAGGAAGAATTTTATTTTGGAAAATTGAACTTATAATCTTGTTAAAAATAAGATTGAAAATGGGTGCGCCATCAAAAGGCGACAAAGCTGCATTTTTTTAAAAATACTTATTTTACCTGAAAAATTTATTTTGTTCACATACCATGTTTAAGGAAATGTGTAAGATGAATAATAATGTTATAAAATTCAAAATGTAGTTAATACTATACATAACGTCTAGTCCATAATAATATTATAACAATATATTTTTTTTAGTGAAACTCGATATTGTGTACAACACACGCTATCGAGGAAGGTTTCTCTTGCGTATAACGCAAGCCAAGCTAGTGTTGTGTATAGTGAAAGATTCCATTGATGTTGCATATAACATAAGACATAAAAAAATATATTTCTCATAAAATATCAGGGTGTTACAGTGGAGGTGTGAATTTGTGCTCTATTATCTTTTTCATGTTCTTTTAATACTCTTTGACTTACTAATGTTCAGGATCTACCAAATGATTTCTCTAAACCACATCATCATGTGAAGTAATAGAGATAGAGGAAATCACACTATATTTACTAGATTCAGCTAAAAGGACTACCCTTTTTAATGGTGGTTATTTCCCCCAATATAGAATCTCCATGATATTCTTGTTTTTAATTATGGTGGTATCATGATTCCATAGGTGTGTGCTTAGTTATACCCCCAATAACCTTCAATTCATTGACCAGTTATACTCCCCATACCCAATCCACTTCAAAAATTGATTATAACCCCTAGATATAATCTCTATTACTCCATGTTGTTTATCCAGTAATATAATTACCTCTATTATCTTCAAATATATCATTCTCTATATTATACTAGGTTTTTCGTTGCTCATATTCTCTATCAAATTCATTAGAAACATTGTTGGTCTTAAGAATCATTCCAGATCTAGCATGATCTAGATTATACATACCTTCTTTGAACACATAATTATATATCTTTCAGGGACTTCTATCTTCATCTCACCTTATTATCTCTATGATAATAGATATACCAAACTCTAAAAAATATCAACACACTATCTGTGTGAGTTCTCGATTTATTCTCTCTTTTTTAACAATTTTTTTTTCAGAACCTATATTAATTAATATCTATAAAAATTACTCATACCAAGTTACAAATAATATTTGGAAACTCATTGATCTTCAGAATATGTGGTCTTCTTCCAATATAATAGCTCAACAGATTCTAAGATTTGTTCCACATGTGAATTATCAGTTGAATCTTATTTTAATCATTTAAAGGACTCTTTATTTTAATTCATTCCATTCTTCTAAATATCACTATCATTGAAAATCCATAAATCTAAATTTAGAATTATGGATTATAAAAATATCACCCAATACAATATGAAATAATCCATTAAATTATTCTCAAATACCTATGTGAGTCAAATACGTTTCATGGATTCAGTTATCTGTTTCAGTATATCAGCATAGTTTTATTAGTCTTTTCTGTTTAATTTAGAAGCATAGTAGTACAAGGATATGTTTTTCACTTTTGTAATGAAGCCCCATTTACATACATAATTTAACTCATGTCATATTATTTACCTAAAAAAATAATAATCTTATACAGATTCTCCTATAACATTGGATTTTACAATCAAAGATATTTCACGTATGTAAGTTCTTCCAACTGTAGAATCGAATATGCTATAGAATCCATTACATAAATCTACATAATTTGATGTTTCACTCAAACACAAAATGGATCACATAATCCAAATTCTAGCCCTTCTTAATCACTTCAATAATTCTAAAAAAATCAATAATATGCTTCATCATCTATCCACAATTTTCTTTGATGCATTTTAATATCACTACAATATTCATCATATTTAATTTGACACGTTTTTTTGAACATCACCACCTGATTTCTTCAAGTTGTATCATCTAAATCCTTTACTACAAATCATGATATTACCTCAACCATCTAGTAGGATTACACGAATGTTTTATCAAACATTATATTCAATTACATGAAATGAATTCATAAAAATATACCACGAATAACCACCAAAACACTAAATAACTATTAAAGGAAAATTAAAAACTCACTTGGGAACAACACCGCATAAACTAACCTAAACCATATCCTAAACCCATACCACTAAGCTAAAAGAAAACCTCTTAGATTAATCCAACCCCTACCACCCATGATAAAACCATTCTCTATATCTTGGAATAACTCCCTATACTAACTCCTAAACTGCCCCCACCCAAATGAAATACCAAAAATTAACCCCAAAAACTAACCCAATAAACAACCAACCAAACCATGAGAAGAACATTGGAGGATATAGTCAAAACTAAGAGGGTGAGTGAATCATTTTTGGGAAATTTTTATCAAATTATAACTTTTAATTTTTTAACTCTTAGACTAGTTGGGATATTTATGCTCTAATTCACTTTTCATTATCATATATAAGTATATGAATGAATGTAGAAGATAAAATATAATTATTTTAAGAGCTTCACATTTCAATTATAGTAACTAGTCCTTATTGCATATGGTGATGAATAGTATATGGATTCTCCACTATAAGGATATACCAAGTATAGTATGTTTTCTAGAAAATAATCCATAGCCTAAGTGTAGGTCCCAACACGTTAGGATGGGAGACGAAGGTAAAATTGATTCCCTGGACTATTGATGACCATTTCTAACTTATATCTCTTTGATGGATTTTTATACTTCCACTATATGAATTCATCACCTTCTTCTTAAGGTACATTATAACACCAATAAATTATTCCACTAGATGAGACTTTTGTTGGGTTTCATGTTACTATTTTGTTCTCTAGTTAATTTTCTTCACTTGTTACTTTAATAGTAGTATACAATAAACATTTATTCTTATTCCTCCATGTGAAACATGTCCATCTAATCCTCCATCTGATCCACTCTATCTAATCATGTCTATCTGAAAATTTTCATCAACTGATGGTTCTCATGAGGATAGTTCACATAATTCGTTTTCTCCTCCTTGTTCATCAAATATAAAATGTTAATAAAATACCTATTCGGTATCTAGGTAATCTTTTTCTTCTACTTATTAATATACCAGTACTTGTTTTTCCAATACTACTTCTCCCTAAAACACCCTCCTTTCAATATAGTACATGTAAATTCCTATCCTTCTACTCTTTATTATTCTAATAACCACATGATTAAAAACTCAATATGGTATATAGATAATGCTTTATTATTTTTTCATCCAAGGATATATTCCTCCTTCCAATGATTCCACACTATTTAGTACCCCCTGCTCTTTCGGTACCTATCCTTACCAAAAATTGGTCTAAATGAGAATATCTCTCATGCTTCATTGATAAAATCATTTATGGATCTAAAAATAAGCAATATAAATTACATTACCCCAATTATCTTTAAATTAGAAATTAAAAATGCATCGTCCCCCCTTTATATATGCAGTTGTACTCCTCTATCATAGGGTGAACAAAATACATAAAATTAAAACATCAAGCTCAGGGTTTCTGATGCCCCACTCAAAAACATCATCTTGTTGACTGAATTGAATCTTCTTAAAAGATATGTGTCGACCAATATTCATAGGAAAATTCATGAGATATCGACATCAATTTTTATAATTAATCATCTGAAAATATCAACAAGAATCAAAATTTTCTATTATGATTATTTAAACATTGTTATTCAATATTATAAATATAGTAGTTCATAACTACATCAAAGTTTCATAAATATCTTAAACATTTTTTTTTGATAAAACTTCATAAAACATATTCCATGTCATGAATCAATATTAATTATTCATTCATTACATTAAAGTAAAATCTACAAATAATTCTCAACTCTCTTCCACTGACTATTAACATATATCTTTCCTAATCATCCTTTTAAATGGTTATTCTATATACATTCATAGGGATCATTATCTATTTTATAGATAATCATATGTCCAATAATTTTTCTCTATCTAATAAACACCTATATGTATACTCAGCTCCTTCTATCTGATGACGTCACAGAACTCCATCAGATGACATTGTAACACTCATCTTGATGTATTTATAGCAATTTTTCTAATCATGTCACTCATAAGAATTTATTTATTATAAATATTTGGAAGAATTAATAAAAATATATTTCATTGAAAACTTTAGTTAGATGAATTTCTCTTAGAAATATTTTTACAATGAATTCATATAGCAATTTATATCCAATTGAAAAAACTTGAATCCTATTGATTACACTTTTCAATGATTATTATATTTTCCCCCTAACATTGATACAAAATAATAACTAATCATTATGAAATGGTTCTCTTCTAACTATAAAAATATTATTCTTTCTTATTACCTATTTTAGTGCCCTCTTCTCTATCCCCTAATTTATAAACTCATATTTGACCATTCAGAAATATCTTTGTGAAATGATCATCACTTATTTCCTCAATCAATTGACTTCATAAGGAACCCTATACATGATCATTTGAGAACATATTCACATCACATTTCAATATTATTATAATAATATATGATATTCATTTTTATATTTAGTATCATTTAGCTAGGTGATTTCATTTACACTATTCAATCTTCTACAATATTTTCCATTTTGATGATTTTTATTTGTTCCAACAGACTCTGACTAATTACATTTTGATAGATCATCTGACTGAATATTTCCAATGAAACTCCTCAAAAATATCTCTTTGTTTTTTGAAAATCTTCCTCTCATAATTAAACATCACAAATTATTTATTAGAAAAACTTTATACTAGTAGAACTTACTATCTTTATGGAATAAAATATTCCCAGTCCCTACTCAATCTCCCTGTTGAACTTAGATAATTAACATCTCTTTCGAATAATTGTCTCTTCATCTAACTTTTATCTCCAATCATAGTATCATGTCATTATTATGTTTGATCAATAAATAATTCATCACCTAGAAACACCTAATTTTATTTTTTCTAATCAGTGTTTGTCTAATACAACCATGAATGAAATTAGACACATATTTATTTGCACCATCAAGATTATAAACATTGTCCATTCACATCAGCCTGATGTCGTTGTTACTATTCCATTGGTGGTATCCCATCCTTTCATTTTTCTATTTGAACATTTCATTTTTTCTATCTGATGGACTATGATATATTTCTTTAGAATGATTCATCTGATGGATAAAAAAGTGATGACATTATAAAATCCCTTCTATTGGATAATTAATCCGATAACATAATTTAGAATACCAAATATGAATGTGCTAATCTGAAGCATTCATCTCATGGACTAGGTATGATTTAATTCATTGGATCACCTTAGTGAAATCATATTCTTCTAATCACCTGAGTATATTGGCCTTTATCTAGTTATCATTATTATCTATAACCATTCGACTTTATAAACTTCTTATGGAAACTCTTTAATTAAACATTAATAATGATAATAATAAATGTGCCTCTCCCTAAATCATAGATCATAGTGTAGAAATTAACAATAGATTATAAATCATCAGAAGTAATATCAATGTCTCTAAAGTAATTTTCTAAATTATTTAGATAATAAGACTTGGGATATTAATTTTTCTTCTACCATTCATCCAATAAATTTCAACATTACTATCAAGTAAGGATACATTATCTAAAAATTCCAAGAGCCTCTTCTTTATAACTTCATCAACTTTTTAACATTCTTTTAATATATCCATTATATTAAAAACCATTTAAACCTATATAAAATCATTTACAAAAAAATATAACTCATCAAAAATGTGGTCTCTTTAATCTCCCCCTTTTTATTTGTTATAAGTACCTTAAAATCATTTATAATGTATATATCAATATTTAAATCTTTCTATTCTTTCTTTCCCTTTAATTTTGGAAAACTAGAATTTCATATTCTATCCCACTTATTGAAAATAAATAAATAGTTCATGAAAAAAGGTCATTAATTGATTCATGAGAAATTCTTCATCCATAATTTCACTCTACGTCTATATGATCCCTGATCCATGTTGAAAATAAGATGATTTGATTTTTAAAAAAATATTTTTCCCTTAATAGATCATGTTAATTCTCCATGAAATTAGAACTATTAAACTTTTCTTCATGGGATATCACTTTTATTTCTGGAAATAGATACTAATTGAGATATTGAACAATAATAAAAAAATTCAACATGAAACTCATTCACTCACTTCAATAGAAATATTAAAAAGATTATAGTGCAATAAAAAATATTAGATATCTTTAAGCACTTATATACTTCTTCCATTCTTATATCATTGTGTGATTGAATTTCTCCCCTTTTATAAATTTCTTAATTTAGTAACCAAGTATGATTGATTAAGAGATGAGTACCTTTTAAATATCTTTCCTTCAAGAAATTTCTTGAATAATCAAATTTTTAGGAGATGTTGATTCTATTAGTATATAAAATATTATTAAAATGTATACCCCTTAAAGAGAAATTTCTAATAGACATAATAATTATTAATCTATGAAATTCATACTCTTTTAGAACATTATTTTGAGAAATAAACTAAAGTAATATCCCTTATGTGGTTTACAGACTTTTTTTAATTTTCACAACATCACTAACTATAATCTTTTTATATGATATTTCAAAAAAATTACTTAGGAAGCACACCATTATGTAAACATTTGTATCTTATCTATCTAAATATAAAAAAATTTCCTCCCACTTAGGTTCTCCCCCTGACTATATGTGTCACCTTAAATTTCCTTTTTTAAAAGAGAAAATAAAATAAAATTGGTAAAGGAAAAAAGGTGGATCCTTTTTCTTCATAATGTGAATAAAATGGTTGAGATGATTTTCATAAAAAACATCCTCCATTTCCACCATCATTAGTTACTACACATCTGAACATCAATTATGATTGTGCCTTTATGGATCTTATAATTTATTCATTTTCTTTTCGTGTCAACCTTATTTACTCAAGATAATTTAAAGAAATTTTATTTATTTATGTAACATTTAGCTTCTTAAATAAGTATTCTTGTTATGGAATTATGGTAGAACAACCTCTAAGAGTGCTTGTAGCCATGTTTCACCTTTTATATAGAACATATTTACCATTAGGTGGAAATTTTATGTTTTACTTTTGTAGTGTCCATTTATTTTGATTATTCCATTTTACTCATTCAATCAAGATCATCATGATAGATAAATATATTGTCATTTAGAATTTTGGTAATAGGTTTGTATTTCGCACATGGTATCTTACAAGTGCCATCCTTCTTATTAGCTATATGGATGTTGAATTATTTTATTTTAATTGATTTTGAATCAAACGTCTCTTAACTTTCAAAACATGAAACTTTCTTGGGAGAATTATGGTTTAGAACATTTTTCAAATTACTTCCCATGGATTCTTATTCCTTCTCAACAAACATATATTATATTCATTTAATAAAATCTTTATATATATACTTATATGAGAATGCACCATTCTTATGACCACCATTTTTTCGAACATCATAGGCATCTTCAAACATACCAAAACTATTGGATGTTTCCAAATTTTTCTTATACTATGAATGTTTCTTCTTTTTCCCAAGATTTATCTCCATTAAAAAAGAATTATTTTTTGGGTTTTTAATTTATCGGATTTTAAAAATATATATCTCTAAAATTTCCCAAATATTTTATAGAACCAAAATTTATCAAACACACTTTTCCTTTTAAAATCAAATGTGTGATGTTTTTTGTTCTTATTTATAACATTTTGGGATCTTTATGGGTAATCAAATTCCAAAATATTTTTATTATCCATTTTAAATGTGTAGGTTAGATTCTTATCACCTTTATTAATCCATATTTGTATATATTTTATTTCACAAATTGTATTATTCATTTAAATAGATTTTGAATAATTATTTCATGATGGTATGAATAGTACATCATTCATCATAGTTTCATAAGATAGATTATTTAATGTATTCATGATCTTCTAATCACATATTGGTGGTATTTTATCCTTATAATCCTATAGTGATAGGTTTTAGTAGTCGAAAATTCCTCCTTATTATATAAAGCCTAAATATATGTCTTTTCAAGACTTTACATCTTAATACCCAATTATAGACATCGCATATTGATGTTTTGTTTCTATTCATTAATCATAATAACTTTCTATTCACAAAACTTCTTCATTCATTAAACTTTATATTCTTTCATATTAACTTACATATATAACAAAGATTCAATTTACTTTAATTTCATGGATTTCATATCTAATAGTATATCATTGACATCAATGATATTTTTCAACTTTTTCTCAACTGCATGGATCATTTTTTCAAGAGACTTATTAATTCGATATTTCTCTTCAAATTTTAAGATCCATTTCTATTTAGACTCTAAATAACTTATTTCAAGATCCACCTATACTTCTCTAATTACTATAAACTATTTGAATATATTTATATATTCTTTAAATTTTTATTTCAAATAATTATCCATATTAATTATTCTTCCATAAGGGTGATCATTTACCAAATAATTGTAGAAACTCTGTAAAAAAGAGATACTCATTATTTGGGAACACAATATAGAATATCTCTTAATCTAAATATTTTTATATCTCAAGAAGAAATTGATTTTCCATCATCACCAATTATGTTGGTATTTTCTTCTTGAGGAAAATTTAAATAACAATTTTCAGATAGCATTTGATTATATAACATTCATGATTCAATTGAGGTATGGATGTTTTCCTTATCCTTGGTAGAAACATGAAACAATTTATATCCACATTCCAAGCCATATTTGTATTCATTTTTATCATCGAATGGCCAAACCAATACTTTATTTCTTTAGGAAAGAGGGATCCATTCTTTACATTTTTCTATAATTAATTATCTTGTGCATCATGTTCTAGGAAGAAATAGAATTCTTATTTTAGATAACTACATCATAACGATAACTACAATTCAATGTTAATAAAAGAATAAATCTAAAATCATCAAAATATAATAACATTAATTAACAGAGTCTAATAGATGTGAGCCTAGGCACTCACCATAATCATATTTTTATTATTTTCTAAAAACAACTTTGTGGGAGAGTGGAAACCTTAAAAAAAAAGAATCCATGATGTGAACCTAGGCACTGATACCAATTGGGAGGATCACTTCTTGATATACTCAACATAATGTGGTGGGTGAATAAATTATGGGGAAATTTACTAAAATAATAACAATTTATTAGTTTACCTCTTTAACATATAAGGATCATGATTTCCCTTTTCATTATTTTATGAATGTATATGAAAGAAAGTAAAATATGGAACATGATATTATTATAAGGTTCACATCTCGATATGATTAGTTATCCACTATCTAGTATCGTGATGACTAGTACAAGGATTCTCCACTATAATGAGATATCATATAGAGTGGGTTTTCAAGAAAATAAATCCTTAACCAATCGGTTTTTTCATATTATTTAGGTGGGGATGTAAATAATCCATAATCCCCATACTCATGATGACCTTGTCTGATTTGTTATTCCTCATTGGTTATTTATAATTCCATTGATGTATGTTTTTACGTTTTTATTAAGGTACTTTTTTACACTAAGAATCTATTCCACAAAATAAGACTTCTATAGGATGTCACGTAAAGTAATTTCCTCAAATTCCTCTCTAATACTTGTTACTTTTAGAATAGTGGGGAAGAAAAATTTATTTTTATTCTTCTTTTATCCAAAATGTGTTTTTCTAATATTTTATTGATCATGTATGTCTGATACACTTAGTCCGATAATTTTTTTCAAATTATGTTTCATCTAGTGAAAATTTTTATGACCATTTTTCATCACCTTGCTCATACAAAATCAAATTAAAATAGAAGATTATTCTAGTATATTTCCATACCCTTCTTCTTCTAGATTTTTTGGTACCTGTTTGTATTGTGTTATTATTGTATTAGATTCCCTTTATTTAGTTTAGTGCATGTACGACTGATTCGGTTTCTCCTTATTTTTAAAACCACTTGATAATAAAACAAAATTATGTATATGGTTTATCCTTTCATAATTCTTTAAGTGGATGAAATGATACTCTGTCTAGGGATTCTAATCTATCTAGTACCCACAAATTTGTCTGGTACCAGTTATTTTAAAAATTGGACTATATGATAATAGATATCATGATTCATTATCAAAGAATTATTATGGCTCGTTGGGTCTTCAACATATTACCCATCCATTAAACACTCTTCACATTTACATCTTATATGCATCATTACCTCTATCTATTGGTATTTTTTTAATTATTTATTATTGTGGAGCCTATAATTCAAATTATAAAATCCACCTCAACGATTCAAATGACCCACTCGGTAACAGTGTCCATTTGACTAAATTCACAATAACAAAAATATAAGAGTTAAAAAAATTTCATACGCAAATTTTTAATCTCTTGGATTCAACATTCTTCTTAAATCATACTCTAATTTTAACAGGAATCAAAATCTTCATTTTAAAATATTTAAACCTTGATCAACCATCTTAGAACCACCACAATTAATAACATTATAATGTCTTTGTAATGTTCATCGAGAATTAAATTATTAAAAAATTTGTAACACATCATTAATCCAGTGTAACTTCATTAGGCATTCTTTCATTACATTAATTGAACATCTTGAAATAATTTATAAGTCTTCCACTAATCATTAACATCCTTTAAATGCATTTCTACCAATAATACCTTTATCTGACAAGTATGTTCAATCATTTGCTTAAAATATATCTAACATTATTTTTTATGGAGGTTCACATGAACAATGGTTATTATATGTTCAATAATTTTTATCCTTATAATGAACCCTCCAAGTTCTTCTCTACAACTTATATCTAATGCCTCTGTGTAATTCCATCAAATGACTTTGTAACACTGAACATGATGTCTTTGAAATAATTTTTAGGATCAAGAGTCCTAAAAACATCTATCTGATGCAATAGTTAAGAAATGTATTTATGATGATCATGTATTGGAGACATTAGTCTAATTAACAACACTCAGAAAAATATATCTAACTACTTCCTATATAATCATTTTTCTAATAAAACAAATTAGAAACCTCCATAAACTTATATTTAATGATATTTATATGTTCCTTATATATTTTTTATAATAAAGTTTTCCAATCATTAAAAAATACTTACTATCTGACTTTAAAACCATTATTATATATGATCATTTTCTTCATAAGTTTATTATCTATAAGATAATTTAAAATTTCATCTCTAATAATTTGGTAATATCTTCATTTTATGGTTGTCAGATGTTTTCTACATGAATTTAGCTTATAAAGAATCATTTTCTTGGTCATTTGATAACATTTTCACTTCACATATCTATCTTTTTACATGTACATCTAATATTCATTTGGATGCATAGAAGAAATCATCTGCATGAATTCAGTTACATAGATGAATCTACTTCATGATTTTTCCTATGTGGTTAAATTTACTCTATACTAATGTAATATAACCGATGACATGGTGGGATATAACCCAACTAAAATCTTTGGAAACTTCATTTTGTGCATTGAAAGAATTATATCGATCATAAAATATCATAAATTATTTTTCAAAAACCCTTAACACTCCCTCATCTTAATATATTCACGACATAAAAATTGCACAACCACTCCTCAATCATTCCTTTGATCATAATTGATTAATATATCTTTTAGATACTTTTCCATCCAAATAAACATTATCTCAAATCAATACCTTAAGGAATTATGATTTCTGATCAATAATAGACCCATCATAGAGAAACCATTAATATTATTATTTTTGAACAATATAATTTTGAGGTAACCATGAATGTAATTGGTCAAAAAGTTATTTTCACTAGTTGACTGATCGATTTAGTATGTTCAAATCTGTATGATTTCAATGTGGAAGTTCATTTTATGGTCTCCCAAATATTCTTTTGACACTTTTTAATTTTAAACATTTTTACCTAATAATTTTTTTGGATTACTTTAGAGAGATTAATCTGATGCACTCAGTAATAAATACTTTATAAATGTCCTTCCATTAGATACATCATCCACTGGAACAAATTAGAATCGTTTTTTACATGGTTATACATAGAAACCTTCATCTGATGGACTATGTGTGATTAAATACAATCTATTCATCAAAGTAAGATCAACATTTTCTAATAACCATGCTACACATACAAACCTCCAATCATCAATTCTATTTATGTAAGTTTTACAACACAAACTTATAATGGAAAATACTTAAGGAAACATTCATATTGTGGATAAAAAATGGTCCACTTTAGAAATAATAGCACATGGTGTAGACATAAATAATACCGTGTCTATAATTATTTTTTTCTATGAAAACCTTTGTCAAAAACATAAGTCAAATAAAAATTGGTCTCCTCAAAATTAATCCTAAACCCTTATCCTAATAAAAATCCCTTAAATAACCACCCTTAGTTGAAACCTAACCCCTAAAGCTAGTCCCTATAACCTAACAACTAAACCCAACCCGATAAACATATCCATTAATCATATCCCCTACCCTATTATAACCCATAGCAAGAGAATAGCCCCAAATATTAAACATATCCCCCGTATTATCTGAACCACGTAGACCTACCCCTACCCCTCAACCTAAACATAATCCTTAAACATAATCCCTAAAATAAAACACCTAAACCTAACCCCTAAAATCTGACACTATAAAGCAACCCCCTACACTATCATAACACAAAAAACTACCCCCCTCCTAAACCTAACCCCTAAACATAATCCCTAAAATCTTACCCCTAAACCTAACCACAAGCCTAACCCCCTGGTTTGAACATAATCCTTAGCATATAATAACACAATAAAAAACCCATAGCCTAAACAATACTCCTAAACCTAATCCATAAAACCAAACCCATAAAAATAAACCCTAAAATAACCCCCAAGCCTAAAACTAACCCCAATAATAAGAAATCTCCCCACTCCCCCACCCCCACCCCTAAACAGAATTCTTAAAATCCATCATCCTTAAAATCATACCTCTAAACTAGAATAAAACAACACCTTCCTCAAGACTAATTGTAACCCCTAAACCTAATATGTAAAACCTACCCCACCCCACCAACCCCCAATTCTAGAAATAATCTCTTAAACTTATCCTCTAATTCAATCAGCTATAATCCCCCCCCCCCCCACCACCTACCCCAGCCTAAAGATAACCACCTAAACATAAACCCAAAAACCTAGTACCTAAAAAATAATCCCTAAACATAACAAAAAATATTAACCCCAAATATTCCAAAACATACACCCTAAAACATAACATCAAAAACCTCACCTCACCCCTACCCTAAACCCAATCCCTAAAATTTAACACCTAAACGGAACCAAACCACATTATTCTTTCCCACACCCAAACCAATCTTAATCCTTAATATCTATCCACTAAAACTATCCGAAAAAATATCATAGCCTAAACCTACCCCTACCCCCAAATCCTAAAACTAACCATATATCCTAGCTCCCCACCCCAACCCATATCATAAATATTGCCTATGAACCTAACCCATGCACTAAACCCTAACATGATAACTTAACCCCCAACTTAATCCCTTGACATAACCGTATTTATCCCCTATCCTAGACCCAATTATTAAATAAAAACCCCTAAACCTAATCCATAAAACCCAATTCCATATCCTACCACCCAACCCCCTCTAAACCAGAACATAACCTAAGAACCTAAACCCCTACCTAAAATCTTACCCAAGAAACTAACCACCAAATTATATCCTTATACACCCATAAACCCCAAGCCTAAATCTAATCCATAAAACATATTTCCTATAAAAAAATTGAAGAGAATAATATATAAAACCTACCCCATCATAAATTTAATCCCCAAAACCTCACCCATAAACATTGACTAACCCGTAAATATAATCCCTAAAACATATCTTGAAGAACTAACTCCCCATATCTATACATTAACATATACCTAATCCCTTAATAATAAAACTAATATATAAAACCTAACATGTATATGAAACCCCAGAAAATAATCCCTTAACATCACCACCCCCCCCACTTCTACTATGAACTTAGTCCCTAAAACCAAACTCCCCACCCCTATCCTACTCATATCACTCCCTAAAACCAATCCCCAATCCAAAAACCAAACACCCCTAACCTAATTCCTAAAAACTAACCCCCTAGCATAAAACCAAACATATCTTAACCCTAACCACTAAATCTAATCCCCCAAAATTAACCTAGTCCCTAAAACCATACATATAATGCTAGCCTAACATCTAAAACTAATCCCTTATCCCCCGAAACCTCTATCCTATTCCACGCCACTAAAAACTAACCCCCTAAATGTATTCCTTAAAACATCTTCCCTAATTACACAAAAACCTAACACCCAAGATAAAACATAACCCCTAGTTTAAACTTACCACCTCACATAGAAACACCAATCCTAATCTTAAACCTAGAATAACCCTTATACCTAACCTCTAAAGTATCCTAGACAAAACCTCCCCTCCATCCCCCAACCTAAACATAACCCCTAAATCAAATCCATAAAACATATCCCAAGAACATAACCCCCCCCCAACACAATAATAATCACTATACATAACCCCACAACCCCATTCAAAAACCAAATACCCAAACCTACCCCCAATCATAAACCAAACCCCCAAAACATAATAACTAAAATCTAATCCCAAAAATAAAACACCTAAACATAAACCTATAGATTAACCCCTAACATATCCTAAACACTACCCTAAAACCTAAACACTAAACCTATCCTGAACACTATTCATAACCTCCAAACTAGAAACCCCCAACCTAGATATTACCCCCTAAAAATTGATATGACCTAATCCGAACAAATTGAACCCAAACGTAACCCCATATATCATAATCGTAAATATATTACATACCCTAACCCTAGATTAAATTTATCCCCACACAACCCACCCTAAAAATAGTCAATAAATACAAAACCTTAAAGAAATCCTATCTCTTAAGACATACCCATAAACTGTTATAGCCTAAACCTAGTCCCCTCCAGCCACATCCTATCCTCTAGCCAAGAATCCCCCAACCTAAACCTACCTCACAACAAAAACCTAGAACCCAAAACCTAATCCGTATAACCTAATCCAAAATAAACTAACCACCATACCAAACCGTCTATATTATCCACAAATATTAGCTAATCATAATCCCTAAACTTTTACCCCTAATCCTAGCCTAACCTCTAAACGTACCCTCCAAAAACAACTCCAAACCTAAACATAACTACTAAACCTATTCCCTGAAAACTATCCCCAAAACATATTCCCCTATATATTCACCCCTAAACCAATCCCACAAGACTATTTCTAAACCCAAGACAATCCCCCATCCAATACATACCCCCACCCACCACCAACCAAAAATCACACCCCACCACCCCCATCCTGATCCTAATCCTAATATCATAGATCATAAAACCTATAAAAACACTAAAACATATCCCCTGAGCCTAAAAACCTAACACCAAAGGCTAACCCCCCATGGCCTAAACATACTCTCGACCACACCCCCACACACCCATATACTAAACTATATCCCTAAGGTATAACCCTAAACCAATTCTAACATTTAAAACTATTCCCTAACCAATCCTAGCCAAATCCTACCTAGAAATACTAAGCATATCCTCATACACTAGCCCCCCCAATCCTAAAACCACCCCGACCCAATATCCAAAACCTAAACCTGAAACCTAAACCATAAACCTATCACCATAAACCTAATTCCTGAAACCTAATAAACCATATCCTATAAATCCAACCCCAATCTTAAACATAACACCCAATACTAGGCCCAAAACTAATCCAAATAACCCCAACCCATTGTATAAAATTTATCCATTAATCTAACCAAAAACTAACCCCTAAAACCTAACCCCCATTTAACCCACGAAACCTATATACTTAACCCAAACTAATACCTAAACCATATCCTGAAAACCTATCTTAGCTTCTAAACTAGCATATCCTTCCTCCCCCCATGAATAAATATAATATGCTAGTCGAGCATAACCCCCACACACCTAATCCAAACCTAAGAATATAACCCTCTTGGGTCAATCCCTTAACCTAACCCCCAATACCTAAACTAATCCTAAACCATAAAACATAAGCCCTAATCTAATCCCAAAAATATCCTTTCTAAAATCTACACCTAGATTACCCCCCTACAAACCTAATCCTAACCTGAGAAGTTAAACCTTAAACCTAATCCTTAAAATATTACATAAGAACCATTCCCCTAGATTTATATTAAAACCTATCCCACACTCCCTAGATAAATCCTAACCATATTCCCAGTATTAACACCATAACCTAATTCCTACCCAAAACCTAACCACATGCCCTAATCATAACCCCTAAAACCAAACATACCATCTACCCCTAAACCTAACCCCTATATTAACCCTTAAATTTATCCCCCTTTCATAAACCTAACTTTGTAGCCTAAAAAGTCTCAATCCTATCCTAACCAAAAAACCTAACCACCTAAACCACCCTAGTCTAAAACCTAATCCTAAAAAACTATCCCCTAATCAAAACCCCATAGCCTATACCTCATCCCTGGAAAACATACCCCCCCCCACTCACCTCTATCCTAAACCTAACCCCTAAAAAATATTGATAGAAACACACTAAAACAAAAACCAAACCTATAAATATACCCACATCAAAACCTACCCTATATCCTAAACATACCCCATATCCTAAACATACCCCCCTATACAAAAAATATCCCACCTTCCTAATATTATCATAAAACAAAACGTTCAACCCAAAAAAAATGTAACCCCTATGAAATAACCCCTATTGTTACAACCCCTACTAATATTCTAGACCTACACATATCCAAAACCTAACCCATAAAACTAACTCCTAGTCTTAATATAACACCTCCAAACTAATCCTTCCAAAAATTTACACCTACAAAAAAAAAAAAAAAACCTGACACCCAAACATACCCCCCCACCCATATTGATGGTAAATCAACCCCTCTAGTCTAAACCTAACCCCTAACAAAAATCAACACCTATACCCTAAAACCAAAACATATCCCCTAAAAACCCACCATCCTAAAACTGCACCCTATCATAATTATGAACTATTAAACTAAACGCTCATCCAATACTAAAGAATAACCCCTAAAATTTCCCCAAACTGAAGCCTACTTAATCAGCTTAAATATGATCTCAAGCCTAACCCCCACACAAAAACATAAACTAGACTGATAACTTAACCCCTATGTCTAAACAAAGGAACATAATCCCAATCATATTTCCAAAACCTAACCTATGTTAACCAATAGAAAAATCATAATTCCAAAAACCAGACCCCAATATCTACTCCCTAAAACCTAACCCCCCAACCTTATTCAAATACCTAAAAATAAACCCTAAATCCAACCCCCTAGAATGTCCCCTAAGATATCCCAAACCTAACCTCCACCAATCATAAACCAAACCCATAAAATCGTACTCCCAATCATAGTATAAACTCTAAATATAACCCCCTAAAGCAGTCCCCTATCCTAAACCTAATACCTAAAAATAAAACACTAAACCAACCCACCCCACCACCACCCTCCCTCCACCCCCACTCACACACCCTATCTTAACCCCTAAATATAACCCCTACCCTCAACTTAACCCCTAGACTAAAAAAACTCATAAAACCTAACTTTTACCCCTAATCATAACTCTTAACATAACCATTAAACAAAAACCCATAGCTTAAACCTAATCCCTAATCATAGACTAACCTCAAAACCTATCCCACTAAAAAATCCCACAGGTGTAAGAATAACTCTTAACCCTAATTTCAAAAAACTACCCCATAAACACAACTCTTATTCTAAACCAAACCCCTTAGCCCAAACTTATCCAACCCAATAACCCCCAACCATAACATCACTCTCTATCTTAAGCCTAACCCCTATCCTTAATTGAAATGTGTACCATAAAACAATTACCTAACCCATAAACTTACCCCCCACCCCAACCTACCCCAAGACAAAACAAATACATTTAACATAACCCTAAACCCATCCAAAACATAAATATACTATAAATACCCTAACCCTAAAATCCTAGATCCTCTGGTCACTTTATAACATTTGAACTAGATAAATTAAGTTTTATTCTGATGGAACAATTATTTTAATACTCTTGGTAAACTAAAAATATAATTGATATTCACAATAAATTTTATAACATAAAATAAAAAAAATATATTTTAGAACAACATTATTCCCCTTTGAATATCCCTTCATATTAATCACAAAACACATTCTAACATCCTGGGGAAAATGAAACATAATAAATAGGTAATATTTTATTCTTATTAATAGTATGTCTATAGTGGATTCAATCATGAATAAATAATCATAAGCAATAAAAAAATGTAAATAACTAAAAAACATGTAAATTTATCAATTACATGACAATAATATAGTAGGAATAAAGTTTGATCAAATAATCCACATAAATAATCCCATGATCTCAAAACATATACATGGATATTCTAACAAATCAAATAATCAAATAGACAACAAAAACTGATTTCATAATTATGGAATTCGTAATTACAAAAATTAAAAAAATACTGTTAAGGCATTACCCAAGACATCTAAAAATACTGTCAAGGCCCTTTTCCGTGACTTCTAAATTTTTTTTAGTAATCCCCACCCATCAAGATAGTTCTCCTCATGATAACTATATATGAATCAAGAGGAAATAGTTGGACCCAAAAATCAATCACTTTGTCTAATTCATTCATAATAAAAAATTAACACAACTGAATCATCATTTCTTGATAAGCAATAATTTTCCATATTGGAAGAACTACCATATGAAATTTTAATAAATTTCCCCAATTAAATTCATCATAAAACATCAAAAGTAATAGGATAAATTGTGTCATTACTTTACATCCTCAACTTAAGATTAATAATAGGATGTTGACATAAATTTAACTACTTTAAAAATTACATTAGAATATTCTCGATAAAAATTACACTTTTCGTTGAAAATCACTTTTTTAATCTTAAAATAGAGTATGTGATAAAGAAAACATTTTCCTTCAAAATATCCTTGGAAATTTTTATTTTATGTTTCTTATAATTGAATATTTTTTATGGAATTGATTATTTTCATTTCATTTTGGTTAAAAATGATTCCTTTCACATATTTGTAAAATAAGTCAAAAAGTACCTCGTTCGGGAATCAATATAAATATTGCACTTAAATTTTTTAAAAAAAATTTAAAATGTGTAAAATTTAATTTTGAAATAATTTTAGAATTGTATAAAAATTATTAAACCATTTTTAGGAAACATGGACGTTGAAGACAAATATTGCACAACTGTGTGTTAAAAATAATCAATCCCTAATAATGGTGAGATTTTGAAATAAACCCTTAGGACATAATTTTTTTTAGAATAATATTCCACGTAAAAGAAATAAGTTAAAATGAAATATTAAATACCATTATCAAAAATATATTAATGGTTTAAAATTAGAAATGAAATTTATATACTCCACACCTAAGAAATAAGTGGTGAAAATGTATATGTCATATAGAAGTAAAAGTGACATGAGAAAACCTTACCTCAAGTCTGATTTAAAAATTACATGTTAAAAACTCTAAAATAATAGATAAATATCTATTATAATATTAATAAAAAATTTAACTATCATATATGGTTTACTTATAACATTTTTCCTTCTATTTATTAACAATTCATTGTTAGAATCTCTATTTTGGGTGGTAACTATTTGACTTTCCCTGAATGATTTGGTTTGGTAATTTTGTTCATTATAATTTGATCAAGGTTGAATAATCTCCAGAATGTTAATTTTAATATAAGTATTATATATATTCATTATATAAAAATTTATTTTAATCCATAAATTGCAGATATAAAAAATGAATTACACTGTTCATGTGAACAGATGGTCATACATACACATGAACGTTGTATTCACTTTTAGATGGATGTAATGAATGAAATTAAGATAACTATCCACCTTTATAGAATAATTATTATTTTATTTAAATAATATATATTTAAAATATCCATCATCATTTCCACAAAATTAAAATAGAAATGAAAAATAAATCAATTAGCTTAATGGAGATGGTAGTCAACACGTACGCACGAGCGATATTATCATTTTCCATAGTTTTGGGAGGAAATGAGGTATATATGATATTATAGTTTATAAATATTTTTTTTCTTATATACAATATATAATCATAATTAAAATCATTATAACCATCCTTTTCAATTGGTTGTGTAAAACAAATTACACTGCTACGTGGAGATGGTATGTTGTACATACAAACGAATGTTGTTTCTGATTTTCATAGGATGAAAGATAGATGTAATATGGTTGTCCAATAATAATAATTAAATATATTTATATTTATTATACATGATTTGTTATATTATTATGGAGGCAACACATGATGTGGAAGTAGAAGAAGAAATAAACTTGAAATATTCGGTAAAGATGATTACCTCTTCTTCAGTAAACTCCCTTTAGATCTCCTCTAAAGGGACCTTGGTATTTTTTTTTGATATTATAGAAGCTCATGAACTTGGATAAGGATTTTTAAAAGTTTTATTTCTATTTTTTCATTTTATATTATTCAATTTGGTTTAAATTAGTAAGGTAGGAGTGCCCATTTATAATTTAGGGGAGGGGCATTGTTGGAATTTATTATAATATTAAAGTAATAGAAAATATCATTCTTGTCAAACTGGCTCAAAATTGATATAATTTGGATATAAGGTAAAAATAGGTCCAAATAATTTCATCCAATATAATTTGGACATGTTTTAGATATTTTTCACCATTATCTTTTAGTTTTAACGACCTATTAACGCTTTTTGACAATTAGCATAAAATTAAACAATTTGACTCTCTAAGGGTCAATAACGACTCAATAAGTTTTACAAAGACCAATAAATGTACCATGGTAGATTTATGAAACTAGATAAATTTAATTTGGATTAATTAATTATTTTTTGGAATTTTATATCATTTAATAAAATATTGTTTATTATAAAATATCAATAATTTCAATTTTAGAACTATTCATTACATTTAATATAATAAAATTAATAAAAAATATATAGTTCAAAAAATATTTTATTATATTCCTAACATGTAACAGACATCTATAACATTATAGTATTTCAGTATTTATTTCAAATTATAATTCTTTCAATATTTTAAATTTCATATATTTGAATTTTTAATTAATTGAATAAGTATTGTATCACCATTGTGTAAGCCTTTTAGGTAATTATTTCTTCAATAAAACTAAAATATGAATTAACATTATAAAGAAAAATATTTTTGATTAAAAATAAATTTCATAGTCTATCATTTACTTTAGATTCCCCCTTATTAAAAATATTATTGTTATTAAAAATAACAGCATGACACATTAGACTTTAGATTAAATAAAATAATATAAATGCTAGAATATCATCTAAGTTGTCATAAAATTCCATATAATAGAATCTAGGATTATTTTAGATGAAATTAACACATAAAATAAATTTAATTAATGTTTGAGTTAATTTTCTAGTCCTTATCATTTTATTTTTATCTTTAATTTTCTGATTTACATGATAAATTGAAAACAAAAAATTACTACGTTTACTATTCACATTTAACAAATATAAAAGGGACCTATTTACTAAATTAAGACCTCCTAAATCCAAATATGTAATAAATATTTAAAATTTCACAAAATTTATTTGGATTAATTTAATTTAAAATTTGACAATCATAACTCAAGTAAAACTAGTTTTTCTAAAAAATTCCTTTTAAGTATAGTTTTTTACCAAATTCTACCATCAAAATGATTCCAATTAACTTAATTGAATTATTATTAATATAATAGAACTAATTTTTTTATTATTTTAGAATATAATGGAGCGTTGTAAAAATTTTAATCTAATAAATTTTTTTATAAATATTTGTATTTTACACTATTTAGTGTAAAATTAATATTTTCAAAAAAAAAAAAAAATTACCACAAGGTAATTTTTATATCAATATTTAAAAAATTGAAATTATTTTTCAAAATTAATATTATCTTAATAGAAAATAATTTATTAAAATATTTACTCATAAAAAGAAATGAAAATTATTATTATTTTGAGGAAATCATGTTTCTGATGCATAAAATAACTCCACTGGAAATTGAGTACATATTTCATAGGAATTAATAAATGATATTAATAGAGTAGGTGATTTATCTATATTTTATAATTAAATTAATAATATGCATTTTCACCAATTTAATAGATAGTTTAAAATGACCATATTTATATAAAAATATATTGTGGCTCGTTTATACTCAGTGTCGCGTGTTGTATATGCTATTGAACATAGTGTTCTTTTAAAATAACATCATTTCAAATTCTACCCCATTCAAAAAAAAAATTCTTCATAATTTTACATTTAAATGGATAATCAATGGTTTGACATTTGAAAATACTTTTTCTGGTAAATCCACTTCAATAAAAGGGTTTATAAAATAAACATTTAAAAAGTGCGAAAATGAACTATGAAAGTCAAAACAAAATTAGGTTTTCATATAGGCAAACATTAGTGGGAGGTGAAAATATGGAAATGGAAGTCAAAAATAACACCCAAGTGTTAATATAAAGTGATTAAGAATATAATCATGATAATGGTAACCATTAAAAAACCATAAATCTATGATGGGATAACAGACAATTGATTTCTCAGTATAAAAATTGAAGGAATATAACTTCTCATTTCGATGAGGTTTTCCTAAAGTCAAGGGATTATTTCACAATATAGATAAGTCAATCAAGAAAATAAACATACTTAGTTATTTCCGTGTCTTAAGAATAATATTATATTTGTGTTCAACTTAAATCTATTTTCAATTAATCTCATATTCATGGAAATGGATGATTGAGATGAATTTTTCAGGCTTAAATCACTTTTAATGAATCAAATGATCTATAAGTTAATCCTTCAGCTATTAAATATTTAAAAACCCTAGAATTGTTAGCACAGATTATCCAATATGATAAATTATTTTTTAACAAAAAATAATAAAATTAGATTTTCAATTTAATCCATTCCACAAGTATTCTATCTTACAGATAATGCAAAATATATCCGACCAAATTCAAAAACAAAATCCATAAATTTAAGAATAATGTCACTTAACATCCAATATCATATTATCATTAATACCCTATAATGTAGATCTTAGTTTTACATTTAAATATATTTATCATATATAAACACTAAGCAATACATGTATTCTTCCAAAAATATATTCCTAGATTATCGAATATATTCCATACATCAAAAAAATAGTAAAATCCATTATGAATCAAATAATTACCCATTTTCAAGGTCACCAATACTATCCAATTTACTTCTATCTCAATTTCATGAATATATTATGGTATTCATTACCATTTTTATATATTCTAAAAAAACACTACTTCACCGATAATCACTTTTTTTGGTTATTGGTACCATTCTACACATCTATCAAATTCTTAATAGAACTTCATCAATTCAATCTTTACATGTTTCAAGACTCTTATAACTACAATATCATCGATAAAATACTTATAAAACATAAATATTGAATAAAATACTATAATAATTCCACTTCTACTATCTATAACATTACGTTTTTTATTCTTAAAATCTATATTCCCTTTATGTATTAGAAATTCGTTTACGCAGTGCCCCATATCCTTGTATTTAAACTATTTCACATTGTTTTCTTCTTTCATTTCATTGAAATCGTTGGCATGTTCACCTTTTTCTTTACAATTATAGAAATATCCTATGACATTAAAGAACATAACGAGGTGTTTCATTCCAAAATTATCACATTTGGTATAATCCTTCATTAATTTCTTCACCTTATCCATTTATTTCACTTTAATTTTTTTATTTTCTTGCATTACATTAAAACCATAAGACCTGAAGAAAAATTTCTCTATCTTGATAAAATAAGATATTATATCCCCATATAATTAGAAATTATGGGAGACTAGTTGTTATACCTAGATATTTCAAAGGATGAAAAATATATAGGATACCATAAAGGACACGCAACACTATAGTCATCTTGGATTACAGGAAGATCCAATATTTCTATGTTTGATAGCATATTCAACATGCAACATTAAACATAAACGACCCATAATATATATTAACATCAAAAAATAGCTTTTATATTGGATGATATGAATATTATTGACTTAATTAGGTGAAAATGGATTATATATATCCTTTAGGGAGCAATTAAATACAAATTAAAATAAAATCCTTCTGAAAATAAAATGAAATATTTTTTAGAAAAAACTATTTCAATGCTATTGGAGAATTTTGTACCAATAAATTATTAAAATCACTCTTATTGGGTTATATTATAGAAATATAAATTTTATATATCCAATATAATATTTAGGGTTCATTCTATGTTCTATATAGACTTTATATAGAAAATTAATTCCAATTTTATAGTTAAAATTCTATTTTTTAAAAAGAGCTATTTTGTTAGCAATTTATGGCACATAAATCATTGAAAAATAGTTTTTAATTTTTATAATAAAATAATTCAAATTAAATTCATTTTTCAAATCAAAATATCTAAATTAACTTTGGGAAACATTTTGGGATTTCTTAGAAAATATTTATTTTTTTATGGAAGAGTGAAAAATAATGATTTTTATAAAAAAAACTTTTCATTTCCATAAATTAATTAATTATAATGTTCCAATATTTTAATAATATGTTTTATATTTATCTATTTTATATTTAATCAAATTAATTACTTTCAAAAAACTTTTTATTTGTTTTAATTATGAGTTTATTTTTTTTGTTTAAAAAACTATTTCTATAAACAATTTTAAAATTTATAATATTTTTCAATTTCAGTTAATTAATATAATACAAAATGGGTAATATTTTATTTGTAATTTATAGATTAGATATCATTAAATGGTAATTTAGATTCATAAAGTGGTTTTCAGTATTCATAGAGTTAATATAGAATCTTATTTTTCAATAAAAAACTTTTCCTAAAACCCTAATGTCTTGTTGCATCTATGGGATTAATGTCAAATTAAACATTTCTAATTATATGAATTGAATTTGTGAAAATGGATTCCATATTTTTAAATAAAATATTTTCTAATTTCAAATTAGGTAAACATAATTCATGATGATAATGATTAGTGAGAATAGTAAATGTTATTTACAATAATTACGGTAAAAACTAGTTCACATCATGGTTAAACAAAGAATATAAGGTGTAACATTTAGCCAACACTATTCCAAATCCTATTAGATAGTCAAACTTCGATCATTTCCCATATATTATTGAAAATTTATCATTTTTTTTGGATTTTTGACATGAAAAAATGGTGGGTAGAATTATTTCATTCAAAAAAACTACATTTAGGACACTGACCCCACTTATAAAAGGCCACCCTCTATCCTCCCTTCTTTACATCATCAAACCTATCTGGATAGGCCAATCCATGCCAAAATAACATCCCAAATTATATCCCTTCATATTAAAAGAATTATTTTTGTAATAACACAAAATAATAATGTACTTTGCTGAAAACTAAAAGAAGTTACCTAAGGAAGAGGAAGATAGTTACACACGTGACTTGTCGAGCTCAAGGTAATGGTTTTTGTCATCCCACTTTTATTTCATTGATATATATTCCATATTCACAATTTTTTTATTTTATGGTGTATATAATACCCATTAATTTATTTTTTAATCTTATGCATAATGTTATATGGATTTATATATCCATTTTATAATCACTCCTTCATGGGGATTGCGCTCTCAAAGTTAAGAAAGTGGTATGAGATTTTTGTCCCAATTTTTATTATTTAAGAAATTTATTTTCTTATAAATATATATTATTTTTTATTTATATATACTTCCCCATTTACATTTTATATCATTATTATCATTATTTTAGCATATTCTAGGTCCCATTTTATGTTATTCCTTCACAGGGGTTACGATTCAATGATAAAAAAGATATAATAGTTAGTTATTACAATATCATCATTTATCTGGACAATTTATAATTATATATATTATGTTTAAATATTATAATTCTCATATATTCTATTCTCCTATGGTTATTAAATGTATTTTCATATAATATTACAATTTTCCCACTCTATGGTACCTATAATAGTCGATAAAATATTTTTTTGGAAAATCCAACTTTGTTTCTATCATTAAAAGGATATATATTTTCTTCCAAAACCATTTTGTTAAAAAATAGAATTTGTTTGGAATTGTTAAAATGATTTATTAATGAAATTTTTCCATAATTTTCTAATAAAAAGGGTTTTCAAAGGAATATTCATTTCAATTTCCGATCAAGGAACTTTTCTAACCATTTTACCATGGAAAATAAATGTTCTTTACAGCATATATTTAATTCCCCATAAACAATACTATAAATTAAGTGAAGCTTAATTTGAACGATTATGAGGTTATTTTTAAAGAAATTTTTTTTATAAATATTTTGGAAATTATTTTTTTATAAAAATTATTTTCAAAGAAAATTATTTTTAAAATGGAAAATGTTCTAAAAAGTGATTTTCAAAATAAAAAATATTATTTTCCTCAAGTATATGTTTATAGATATATTAATAGAATTTTAATCCATCAATATCGACATATATTTTTAATTATTATCTACTGGGGATGTTTTTTAACAATACCATCCACATTCATTTTTGAATGTATTAACATCTCAACAAAGAGATTTTTATGGATCCTTTTTCTCTTTCAATAGATTAATCATGTACTGATGTGATTGTTATAGATCTTATTTATTTTACTTAGTTTAATCATTATTTAAATATATTTACATGAAACCCATTTATTTTCCATGTTTTAATCAGGTTATGAATGAATAATGATTGTTTCTATGAGTTTTATGATGAACTGGAAGCAATTTGTACTTTATTCATGTTGTGGTTCCCATTCATTATATACAATGGGGTGGCCCAGATAGTGTCCAATGAGCCTATTATAGATTATAACATGGGGCGTCATAGATATAATTATGTAAGACTATTATAGATTATAAGATTTGTGTCCCTTGATAGTTACCTAATGGATTGTGTAATGATTTTGTTTTCAAATGAATTATATTATAAGTTAGTTATTTGGTTTTTATGATTTTTAATGGTTATTTAATGTTTATGTATGGTTCTAGTGAGATTATGTTCCATAATACCAATATGGTTTCTCTATACTTTCTATGGGTTAATGATATTTCATTTGATCAATATCGATGTCACATAAATAATGATTATTGATTCAATGACTATTTTATTGGTTAAATCCTTATCCCATGTTGTCATGATGGATAATATAGGTTTTTAGGGGTAATAATATACTTATGTTATACTATTTAACTTTTATTTTGTTATCATACCCTTATGGTATTCTTATTTTCCTTAATTGAATTCAATTATTAATTATAATTTTTCCATTGCATCGAATTTCATATCACCATTCCTATTTTTACTATTCCCTCAGGTATAATGAATGGGGATGAATGAATAATTTCTAGAAAGTATTTCATGTGGATGATGTTGATGACCTAAAGTGAAATAAGAAATTATGGGTATAATAGTATATGATGTTTATCTCCCTGGACTAGTTTTTTATAAATCCATGTTCATATGAGTTGGTGAAAATTTTCTAAATCTCCAGACATCAAAGGCCCATGGTTATGTAAGTGATCCCATATTTCCTTTTTATTTTTTATGTTTTCATTGGTAAAAATTGGTCCACCTTCTTCAGTATCAAATATTAAAATGCGTGTTTATAAATTTAACACTATATTTGGTTGTGTCGGTTCTGTTATAGTAGGTATCATAGAATAGTTTTGATAATTTTTTAGAGTAGGAAGATTTCATTTGAGGTTATCTTAATAGATATAGATTATATCATAGGTCTATAATATTAAGAATAATCATATGTTATATTTTATAGAAACCCCATTAAGGATTAAAGTGATAAGATCTTAAAGTGAATATTCATATTTTAGGCGACATTTTAAGAGATTTATGAATTTAGAAAGTTGGGGTTTAATATTATGATTGAATTTATATTTTTTTGGAAATTATATTCAATTTATTTATAATACTTAGGTTTTGTCGGATATTTTATATTTAAAATACACCTTTTAATGTGTATATAACCACATGATTCAAAAAATATATGTTGAATAAGTGACTAAAGTTGCTTTAAATGGATATCTTCATGTTTTGGGCATATGGAATATGAAATGAATGAGATAAGATTTTTGGTTAAAACCCTATTTTATTTTGATATAATTTAGGAATGATTTAGTTGAAAATTTAAGAATTAATATTCAATTTAGAAGATTAATTATTCATATTAAGGTCTCATTTAGGGAATTATCTTACATTGTTGTAAACATTTCAGTTTTGGTTAATTTAAAATTATTGGTGTAATAAATTTTTATTATTTTTATGGTTATATGATCCTTTAAAATCTTAATTTTAGTTCTTTAGGGAAGAAAAATTCAACTGTAATACTCATTATCTGGAGGAATAGATGAGATTCCGGAGGAGATTGGTTAAAGGATGGAATTATATTAACCATATTAGTATGTTTCCATATTTTTTTAGTCTAGATTTTAAGAGAATTCATCAAATCATGGAAAAAGGATCTTGAAACAAACAATTTATCCTATTATCTCCATTTTTTATGAACTAATAGTCTTTTCAATCATCATAGATTTATGGTTTTAAGGCCCGTAACATTCCATTGATTATTGACCAATATGTGATCAAAGACCACGATCACTCTCTGTTATTATTTATGATTTTACTCTATTACCACCATTTTATCCAATTTGGAAACATGTAATTTTTTCATCCATATGACTTCTCACTTACCTTTCTTTTCTATTACGAGTATGTTTTATCAACACTTTTTATGATGTCCGGTTATAAAAAAAAACTGTTTCCAATTTTCAACCATTTGATTACCGGGATAAATTTTAAATTAATTGGATAAAATTTTTTGGGGGTGTATTGTTAAACCCTGATATTTTAAAAGAATAAAATTATATTTTATAGTGTAGAGGAAATGAAATAGTATTTTTATCTTTCATTACACGCAACCTCGATATTTTTATGTTCGATAGCGTATTCAACGTGCAACACTAAACTTAAACGACAAATGATATATATTACTGATGTAAAATAGCATTTGGAATGGTGGGTATGGATAAGATTAACTATTTTCTTAAAATATGGTCTAAATATATTCTTTGGTTAATAATTAATTATAAATGACAATAAAACCCTTTTGAAAATAAATGGTAATATTTTTCTAAAAAACTATTTTTATGCACTCAAGTGTGTTTTATATAAGTAAATTAAACAGAACACAATTTTTGGGTTATATTACATATATTTATATATTATATATTAAATATAATTCTAAATGTTCATCCACTTTTTTTTTTCTAGAAATGAGATAAAAAAGAATCATATTTTATACTTTAAACTGTATTATGTTCAAAAGGTATTTATGTTACCTTTTTATGGAACAATTATATTCAAAATAAAATTTGGAACATATATAAAATTTATCTTATTAAATTAACTTCATTGTTTTTAATTATAATATAAAAATTTACTTTTGGTGAAATTTTATGCTTTTTTTTGAAAATAAATATTTTTTGGTGAACAATGAAAAAAACCGATTTTTATAAAAAGTGATTTATTTTAAAAAAATTATTTAATTTAAAAATAAAATATATTTTTTTATTATTTAATAATTTATACTATCTTATATTTAGTCTAATTAATTACATTGAATCAAATATATATTAGTTTTTAGTATAATTTTATTTTTTAAAAAAAAGGGTTCTTTCAAAAAAAAATTGTTTTAAAATGCTTAACATATACCGATTTTAATTTATTAAAATAATACATAATTGGGAATATTTTAATTTAAATTTATATATAATATATCATTAAATATTAATTGAGTTTCATAGTATTATTATTATTATTTTTAGAGTTAACATAGAATCTTTTTTTTCTAAAAAAAATACTCCTCTTAAAAACCCGATGTCTCGCCGCATCTACGGGGTTATTGTTAAATTAAATATTTCCACATATAAAAATTGAATGTGAATAAATTGAGTCCATATTTAAAATTTTATAATTTATACATTCTAATATGGTTAAATTAATTTTTTACTCTAATGAATAGTGAAAACAAGTAAGATTTATTAAGTGATTAATGTAAAAATGAGTTTACATGGTAGCTAAACATAGAATATAAGGTGTAAAAATTACCCAAAATTATTCTAAATACCGTTGGATGACCATATTTAGAATAGGAAACTTATAGATTAGATAATGGACCATTATTTGGGACTAGGTACTAGAAAACAACATTGGTGGAGTTCACTCATTCAAATAAATTATAGGTGTGCCACTCACACCACTTATAAAAGGTCACCCCCTCTCCTCCCTTATTCACACCATGATACCTCTTGGGTTCGACAACCCCCCCACCCCAATCACTTCCTAAATTCCATAAAATCATTATATTAGAATTATTTATAGAATAAATTAATCGAAGTAAATACTTTGCTGAAAAGCATAAGGATTTACCAGAAGAAAATGAAGATAAAGACACACATGACAAGTCATAATCAAGGAAAAGTTTTTTCTCATATCACTTTTATTTATTGGAGATATAGGACATATTCAGACAATATTTTTGTTTTATAGTGTATATAATTCCCATTAATTTTTTTTATGATTCATTTAGTAAAACTTGTGGTGAGTTACATGTCCATTTTATTATCTCTATTGAATGGGGTTTAGGGACTCAATGTTACCAAAGAGGTATGCTTTTTTTAATAAGCATTCCTTGAGGAATTTTTTACATTATAAACATATATTATTTTATGAGGTGTACATAATACCACTATTAAAATCTATTTATTATCTTGATTTTTGGAGTTTCATTTAATGTTATTCCTTCATGGGGATTATGATTCAATGATACCAAAGTTGTTAGAGTCTTTTTTTATAATTCTTTCATTCAACACGATTAGCTATGATTATTTCTCTAATTATTGAATCTTATAATTATCATGAATTATATTATCTTCTATATATACATGTTATTTTCATGTAATAGTAATATTTTTCCACACATTTTTCTTATAATGATTGAGGAAGTATTTCAATAAAATATGAATTTTTTCTCACTTCGGTAAGAAACATGGTCTCTTCCAAAATAATGTTCATTAAAAAAAATTAAATATTGTTTTTAATATTTTAAATAATTTATATTTAAATTAATTATTATCCAACTGTTTCATTAGAAAAATATTTTCCAAATAAATATTCTTATTACTTTCCGATAAAAGATCTTTTATATACTTTTAAACAAGAAAATTTATTGTTCAATATGCTAAGAAAAAAATACCCATGAATATAAACATAATTTATTTGAAGAATAATTTGAAAGCCTATTGGTTATTTTTAAGGAAATTTTTTTCTTAATAATATATAAATTAATTGATTTTTAAAATTATTTACATAGAAAATTATTTTCAAAATGTTATATGTTTTAAAAAGATATTTACAAAATGAAAAGTATATTTTATTAAAGAATGTTTTTAATGGTATTTTAATGGAATTTCCAGTCATCAGCATAAAAAAAACCTTATTATTACTCATCTTCCACTATTGATATTTTTTAATGACACAATAATCATTCTTTAATGCGTAGATTAATATTGTTTTAAGAATACTATTCGGGATCCCATTTCTATTTATTTGATTTAATTGTGTTTCAATGATATTATTATGAAGCTAGTTTCTTTTCCATATGTTAATAATTTTCCATAGAGGTTTAAATGAAACCTATTTATATTACATGGATTAATCTAGGTACAAATGATTATTGATTTTTTCTATGATTTTTATAATGAAATGGAAGCTCAATATACTTTATTCATGTTGTTATTCTTAGAAATTATATATAAAGGGGTGGACTATATATAACTAGGTTATCCTATTATAGCTTATAGGGTGGGAAGAGATGGATAGTGTTAGGTGTTCCCATTATAGATTATAAGATGGGGTGGCCTAGAGTGCATTAGGTGATCTTATTATAGCTTATATGATTGGTTATCCCAGAAATTTCTTCAATTCATTGGGTAATGATTATGTTATCTGGAGAATTACATTTAATGTCGGTTGTATGGTTTTCCCAATTTATAAGGGTTCAATATGGGTTATGTAAGGGTTATATTATATGATGTTCGAAGATAATCATATGTTTTATCTATATCGTTTGTGGGGTTATAATATTTCATTTGATCACGATTGAAATAACCTGGATCATAAGTATTGATTCTTATAGATATTTCTTTTATTAAAGTCTTATTCCATTTTATCATGTTTGATGATCATGAAATTATTGTATATAAATATTCATCTATTTTACTCATCTACTTTGACTGTGTTATAATTCCCTTATTATCTTATTATCATTTTTGAAATTCAATTATTAAGGCTTATTTTACCCTTACAGAGCATTTAAGATCACCCTTTTAATGTTTCTGTTTACCTGAGTTATAAATAATGAGGTTTAATGAATACTTTTATTAAAGGATTTCATATTTTTTATTTTGAAAACCAATTGATAAATGAGAAATGATATGTATAATGGAAGAATATGTTAAGTTATATCAAGAAATTATTTATAAATTAATGTTTATATGAGATTGTCTAAATTATCAAAATCTCCAAACATAAAAGGCCCCTAAGTTTTTAAGTGATCCTTTTTTAGTAATTTTTTATTGGTGATTTTTTTGACCTCTTCCATATCAAATTAAAAAATGTAAATTTTATGAATTTAGCATGAGATCAGGGAATGTAGGTTATGGAATTTAATTCTAAATCCCTTCAAAGGATTAATTTATGAACATAAATTTAATGGTAAACCATAATATTTTTATTACATACATAGTACATATAATTCTTGTATAACCATGTATTGAATAGTTCATACATAAAAATGCGTTCCACTTCCTTTTGTCTCAAACTCAAGAATTGTCTCCCTATATTTTTACATTGTTCTAGAAAAAAATATTATTCCACAAAATATTCCTTAAAATACTTTTATTATAGGATATCATATTTGTTTAGTATCCATAGAGTTTTTAATCAATGACAAATATTGATATAAGGCCCCAGCCTTAAACCTTACTTAATATTGAATTAAATGAGTAATTCACATTGAGGATCTTTTTAGGTTTAGAGTTTTAGAGAATTAGGACATAACTATTACATCTCAAAAGATTAAAAAGTAGTCGCTTCTACTAAATTTCCATAAAATAAAAACTCCTAAAAAGAAACATGTATAGTTCCATGTTTTAGGTAGCATGACTTTACCTTGATCCCATCCTTGACCCTATTCCACGCTAAGTCCTATAAAAAACATTTCAAAAACTTGGGATGAGCATAAAAATCTCAGTAAGGGATACACAAAGAATGAAAACTGTTAGTTTTTAAAAACAACAAGTAAACCATGTATACTTTATCAAAGTAATACTTTTCACCTCTTCGAAGTAGTAAAAACTCTTCGCTGAATAAAATTTCATTACTTACCCTTTTGTAACCAAAAGATTACCATAAAGCCCATATAAAGAACACATAACATATAAAGGTAACTTGGGACATAAACATACTTAAGTGGAATAACCATACGGTCGACTTCCACACATATCACTTAATGGAATAGCCATTCGGCCAACTTCCATACATACTTAATGGAATAACCATACGGCCGACTTCCATACCCAATGCATTGGAGGTTATAACGTAACCACCCGTCCTGGTATTCACGGCACCACCCGTCATATGGTTTATCACGTAACCACCCGTAAAATGTCCCAGTACCATAATTACACATAAAATATTGAAAATATAAACATTTCAATAACACCATTTCATTTTCAATCAAAATAAGTAATTCCAAGATATTGAATTAATCAATCTATTTTCAAAAAATCATTTAAAAGAGATTTTTGAATCAAAGTGTCCCATAACACTTTGAAGCTTTTATTGGAATTATAATTTTAAAACATTAATTTCCATATAAATAAATACTTAAAACCATTTTGAAAACATGGACATTAAAGATAATTATTTAGAATAATAAATCTTTAAAACATTTAAAACGATATTTTTGTTAAAGAGTTTTTAACAAAATTAGAGACTCTTGAATACAAATAATTGCAGAATAACATTTAATCCGAACTTTATAATATCATGAGAATAAAGGGATTCATGATATAATATGTCAAAGGACAGTATACACACCATATAAGAGTGAATTGGTGCATAACAACAATTAATTCTCAAAATAAATGTAAAATGAGATGAAATCCATTATAAAGAAGGTATCCTTAAATTAAGGATAAATCAATCTCATAATTATGTGTGAAAAATATAAATACCCCCAATATAGGTGGATATTAAGGGTAAAACAATAAAAGGTCATTCACACATATTCAAAGGATGACATCTTCAATAACTACATGTTGAACCCAAAGAAATCGAAATTGGGTTAAGAAGTTCCCTTGGTAAAATTCGACAGCCTAACGGCGTCAAATAAAATTTTACAAAAAGGGTTGATGAGAGAGATAAAGGGTATCTCATCACTGGGACATAAAATTTACATCAATAAGGATATAGAAGAACACATCCCAACATAATAGTATGTGAATTAAAAGACATAACAAAAGAAGTCTTTTAAAAAGAGGAGTGTGAAAGGTTCCCTTACCGACTTGGGTAACTTTCGAAACGTACACCCCATGGAAGAAGGGCCATTAAATGAAGATGTAAATACCCATTAACGAAATTATATTACAAAAAGTGTATAATAATGGGCAGTACATACACCACTAAAAGGAAATAGTGGCAAACGGAGCATAAATCTTACGGGACTAAAAGTGAGATGAAAAATCTCTTACGAAAACTCGGCAGCCTAACAGCGCCACTTAAAGCATCAAAAAATGGATTGATGAGAGAAAATAGGGTCTCTCACCATATGAACATAAAAATTACAGTAGTAGTAATATAAAAGAACATCCCAATCATAATAAAGATGATCTTAAGAGGAATGACATAAAAGAGTGTACTTAAAAAGAAAGAGAGGAGTAGGATCCCTTACCTCGGGTCCGACTTGACTCAATCGTTCTTTAACGCCCCGAATAATAAACTTGAGTTAATTTCTATTTGCTTAAGAACCTTTTTCAAGTTCATAATTCCTTTTATATCACTTATTTCCATGTTATAAACATTATGTAATCATTTAAGTTAATAATATTTGTTTTATCGATATTTGGTTCTTTTGTCGAAAGTGGACTTCTTACAATTACATGTTGTTCATGTGGTCAAAGGTTATTTATATCCAGAATTACACTACTGATTTGGATATCATATATATCATATATATCTAGAATATACATGTATTTATAATATCACAAAATCATTTAGAGGTAAGAAATGAAATGCACCGTTCATGGAGACGGTAAGCCGTACGTACGCATGAACGTTACTTTCATTTCTTTGTCATATTATTGGAATTAAAACTAAATGAGAGGTATGTATATTTTAATTCCAGAATTATATTCATCATTTAGATGTATCATTCATCATATATATCCATTATATACATGTACTTATAATAGTACATTACATTTGGGGATAAGAAATGAAATGCACCGTTCATGGAGACGGTAAGCCGTACGTACGCATGAACGCTACTTTCATTTCTATCTCATACTTTAATGGAAAGAAATAATAATGATATAGAGGTATATAATAATTCCAGTAAAACATCATATTTAATAACATTAAATCCATCATTTATACGTCCCACGTATGGCATTAACGAATCAAATCACTTTGAGGGGGCGGTAGTCCGCACTTCCTAAAATGAAGATATCGCGTATACCCATAATGGAAGCCATAAAGGTAAGCCAAAAATGAAAAATACAGAAGCTTAAGTAAAAAATAAACATATTATATATCATGTATAAATATATTGACATCTTAATGGCCACCTTTGAAGGTGTTATATGAGTGTTGAACAATCATCGTTTCGTGAGGCAGAAATTCACCATCCACGGAAACAGTATATTCTTTAACCATTAGATGTAGGTGTGTGTAAGTGTAGCTAGAATCCTTATTATAAAAAAATCCTAGTATATTGAGTATACTTCATTTGTTACAAAATAAAATAATAAAAAGAGTTTAGGGGGTTGGAGAAGCAAAATAAAACAAAAGGACTCAAAAGAAGACATTACCTTAAAATCAGGTAACTCCCCTTGGTTTGAGATCAAAGGCTTCCTTGGGAAGACTTATGCCAAAAGTGAGGCTTCAAGGAGTAAGAGAGGGATGTGTAGAGCCAAAATGGGAAGGGGTTGGCCGAGCCAAATGCTTTGGGAGTGTGGGTAAGGATGTAGAGGTGGGGGCCTTTTATAAGAGGAGAGGAGGGGCACTCTTGGAAAGTGAAGAAAAGTCACTTTATTTAAAAATGGTATTCGGATTTAAGAGGTCCCAAATTGATGTATTTCGAGGATAAGGTGATAAGGGTTCTAAATCCACTCATCCAATAGGTTTTGGACATGTGTAGGTCTAAGATATTAAATTATCTTTCCATTTTATTTAAATCGTTAAATAATGAGTCCATCGCCGCAACGTCATGATGTCATAAATAATTTAATTTATTTAACGTCTAAAAATTATAAAAAAAATACTATGATTTAGGAAATCGTTTTATATTTCCAATGAATATTTATAGTCAAAAATATGACTTGTATAACCCCATGTAAAAATTGTTTTAGTAAAACATCTCATGTGTGTGTCATTTTTACTTTAACATTAAATAAAAAGTTATTTATGTCATTTCCCAACCAAAGTGGCCCCATGGGGTCCCCAAGTTGACCCATGGCTTGTCTTGGTCGGCCATGACACATACAATGAGGATAGAACATGTGTAAAGTTCATTTCATATTATTAAAACATTATTTTTACCTTAAACTACACTAATTACCTCTAATCGCGATTAAAAACTTAATAAGTTACTATTCACCAAAAAATTATTTTAATCCCATTGAACCACATTTTACTTCTTAATGACAACCATGTATGTTGGATTTTTGAAATTAAAAACACAGAGGTGGAAAAATTTCATTTAAATGGAAAATCAGTTTTTATAAGTACCACTTAGTGGTTTCACTATTCATCAAAAATTAAAGTTTTTCAGAAAATTACCAAAAATTCACCCTAATATATATTTGATATTACGAATTCAAAAATGAAGTCTACTTTACAAAATTAAAAACATATAAGTCACATTAATTAATTTAATAACTAATTCCCGCTGTCATGACAAATAGCGTGTTTTTATGAAACAATAAGTATCAAAAGATTGACACTAGTTTAAGTCCGTCTTCAAAGTAAAATTAATTCCAACGAACACTATTGGATTTAATGGTAAAAATATATTTTAATTTCACTTTAAAACCAATTAAAAAGATAATCTAATCATATAAATAAATTAGATTAAAAAGAGGTTTTGAATTAAAATACAACATTTTACACTATTCATTAAAAAAATGAACTTTATCGGAAAGATACCAAAAATTTACACAAAGTAAATTTTGATGTCCCGATTCTAAAGAAGAGTTTTATTTGGTCCAATAGAATGTATAATAGTGAAAAAAACTATATTTAATGACGGTTCACCATCAAAAGGCGATAAGTGGACCTTTAGTGAAAACTAGGGCATATACGCCTAAAATTGAATTCTTTCCGTATTTTAAGCCTTTATCTTTTATTGGATAAATGTAAAAACATTTAAAACCATATATAATAATATTTTAGTTATTTATATCCATTCCCTCAAATACAACGGCTACATGTTAACTGCCATTTAAAATAATATTATTTTATTATTAGAGTGCAACATAAGATTCCCAAGAAACTCGTTGTTGCGTGTTGGGTACGCCATCGAGCATAGCGTCCCCTTTAAAGTCATATTAATATTTTATTCAAAAATATGGATAAATATGAAAATTTCATATTCTTTATTTACCTGGGGTGTTACATCCTTCCCCCCTTTTGGGAATTGCGTCCTCACAATTTTAAAATTGGGCTTGGAAACATCCTTGAAAGTCCCACATCGGAAGAAGAGTCGGTAAAACAATCAATTTAAAATAAAGAATGATAAGTACAAAGGTCACTCGAGTTAACCCATACTAAGATTACAAGTATGAAAACATGGACATGGAGGAGAAAACATAGGGTCATGTTCTGATAGAGAGTGATAGAAAACATGTTTAGGAGAAAGTTAACCACAAGAAAATCACAACTTGTGATGGGTTAAACGGTATTCGATTCCCCAGTAGGAAAAGTTAATAGAAAACATTTTTGTTTTAAGTTACTTTTTATTGAGGAATTTATTCATAAGGAAACTTAATCACTTATCATGTTGACTTTCAACTTTTATTAGATTCCTTACACAAACTCATATTTTCTCCAAAAGACGAGTATTTTGGAAGACTTGTTCACATTAAGAGTACTATAATCAAATTCTAGAGAATCACCTAACCCAAAAAAAGAGAACTATATAATTTCCATGTCTTTATACTTTAACCAAAACCAAAACCCAAAAGTTTAGTACAAGATTAGATAATCCAGAAAAGGATAACACTTTATAAAAAGAAAATCTATTCTTAACCTCCAAAATTTGTCCAACAAAACCCAAATTTCAATGAGGACCATTCGATAAACAATTTTTCCATAAAATTCTTCAAAGTAAACCAAACTAAGATTGAAACCCAAATATTTGAAGGATTTAGTCACATAGTGTAACACCCCAAGCTTCCACGGTACGTTTCCCTTCGAATAATGCGATAGCGTGTGTTGTACGCAACCTCGAGTTCTAACACACACCACAACTAATTAAACTAGCCGTTGTGAATAGTAATACCTACTTTTTGAAATAATATATATTTTATATTTCAAAATGTACTTCATTTTTGGATTCGGAATATTGAAATTAGCCTAGGGTGAAATTTTGGTACTTTTCGGATAACTTTTATATTTTGATGAATAGTGAAAATTACTAAATTTTAATTAAAATCAACTTTTTTAATCAAAATAATTAATATTGATAAATTATTAATTTGAGTGGTTTTAAAGTATATTTAGAATATATTTTTACCATTTAATTTAATGTTTGTCATTGGACATAATTTCACAATTAAACCAGACGTAAACAAGTGTCAATCTTTTGATAGTTATTATCTCTTAAAAACACGCTTTTTATTTTAACAACGGGAATTAATTTTTAATTAATTTCTGCCACTTCTGTGTTTTGAATTTGTAAAAATGGATTACATATTTGTAATCATGATGTCCAAATTATGTAAATAGTTAACTTTTATTTTTACACATTTTGAATAATTACTGCGGTAAATATTTTATTTACCATGGTTAAAGGGTAAATCCGGTAAATAAGGGTTAAAAATTATATTATAATAATACAAAATTAACCTAAAACGTGTCCTAACCTTATTGGTGGACACATACCCGACCATGGGCATCCTTGGGTCGATTTGGGGACCCCTTAGAGCCACTTGTATGTGGTAGGGACACATTATATTAATAAAGTTAAAATAAAAATAAAAATGGAATAAACTTACATCTTTTAGAAGAACAATTTTTACATAGGGTTATACATGTTGGATTTTAGATTATAAATATTCATTAGAAATATAAAAAGATTTCCTACATAATGATAGTTTATTTATAATTTTTAGACATCAAATAATTTAAATTATTAATGACACAATAATGATGCAATGTTTACCTCATTAATAAATCATTTAAATAAATAAGATTATAATGATTAAAATATTATCTAAAACCTGTCCAATTCTTATTGGTTGATGTTATTTAGAAAATGAGTCATCTTATCTTCGACCTCAATGATTTTTGGACTATTATAAACCGAATATAATTATATTATAAAGTAATACTTTCACTCTTTCCTAAAGAGCCCCTCATCTCCCTTATAAAAGGAGACCACTTCTACTCATTCCTCACACCTCTCAAGCCACTTGGCTCGGCCAAACTATGACCAAATACTCTCCCAACTTCCCTCACTACAACCTAGAGGCCTTAGTTTGATCAGAAAGCCAACCTAAGGAGCCCTTTTGATCAAATCAAAAGGAAGAACCCGAAGAAGAGGTAATGTTTTCACCACCCCTTTTCAAGTTCCTTTCTTCTTCCACTTCTTCTTTCTTTGTTCTTACCATTATAAAATAATAACTCCAGTATATCACATATACTGTGATGTTATTATAAATATGGTACAACCATATTCAGTATTCTATCCACCCTTTGAATAACATGTCACCATACGTGCGTACGTACGGCTTACCGTCTCCACGTCGTGGTGTAATTGTTATTCAATATATTATTATTTGGATGGGTATAATAATGATGTGCAACTCATGTAAATAATAAATATAACATGTTAATTATTCTTTATATATGATATAACATCCATTTATATATTATTTTAATATAAAAATAATGATATTGTCGCTCGTGCGTACGTACGGACTACCGTCTCAACAAACGCGATAAGATTCATTCTCCATCGTATCCATTCAAGTATAATTATCATTTGATGATTTAAAAATGATGTTTAAGGACTTGATATCATTCTGGATATGAATAATATACAACCTATCCATTACAAACATGGATTACGTAACAAAACATATAAAATAAAACAAGTAAGTTAACACCCGAAACAACGATAATACTAAGATATTATTATCAAATCAATATTAAAAGATCATATATGATATCATATTAATGTATATGATTCTTTTATAATTTAATAACAATTATTTCACCATTATATATGAGGTTAACCTACCCCAACCAAGGAAATGTACAAGGTAAGGGTTATTTCACAATCTCTTCATTATCCGAGGTTGTTTATACGTAATAATCTACTGGGATCTCGTTATCATCCACGTCCATGTTTCTTCAAAATGTATTTCAAAACATTTTTAATATTTAAAAGAATATGGGTTAAAGTCATTTACACCCTTGTTTTACTTTTTATAAGAGGTTTGTAAGGGAATCTTTCCGTCGTTTTCCAAACAAGGTGCTTTTTAACCTTTTCGACAGAATTAAGATAAGAATGTTTTTTTAACTTATACGGCGGGTGCAGTTATTTTCCGCCGTTATAAAATCGTCAAAGCTTCCCTTACAAGCTTATAAGAATATTTTCAAAGAAATTTTTTTATTTTATAAATATATGACTCTTAAATTATTTCAAAATAGAAAGAGATATTTCTTTAAAAAGAGTTTTGATTTCATCTATGTCAACATCCTTTAATGGATTTTACGCTTATTTGAGGATGATATATTATGATACAAAACTTTTATATTGTATTGAAGGTTTTGTGATATGTTTTAATGTGGATGTGCTATTTTTTATATACCATTCATGGTTTATGGTGAAAGTATTGACATTTCATATGCTAGTTTTAATACGAATGTTTATGTTATGTTTAAACCTTTTCATATGGGAATGCATTGGACTTAATATGTGACGGGTGGAGCCCTCTATAGCTCTTCGATGCATCGGTAGTTCTCATGAGACAAACTAGTGTCTTGGTACAAGGCCTTGGCAAAATCTTATTTGTAGTCTTGGCACGAGGCCTTGGCTATGTGGTTATGATAGTCTGGCATTATGCATTCCATCATTATGAAAGTGGTTATTGATATTGCATGTGATTATTCGATTAGTAGAATATCCATGTGAATAAGTAAATGAAATTATTTCATTTTATTTATGCCATACTATGTTGAAGTTAAAGTTTAAAAGGCTTTTGTTTTAGTTATACATTGCCTTAAATGTTTATTCTTATTTATGAAAGTTTCCGCTATATTGTTATCCTTACTGGGCATTTGAGCTCACCCCTTTTCTATGTTTTATTTTCCCAGGATGTGAAGAAGTAAATTATGAATGACTTGCAGGGATATTATGAGGGGTTAATAGTGTGGACTATGGAGACAATATATTGTTGTAGTAGTTTTTTTATTTTGATGATGTAATGTAAAACATATAAATATATCTAGTGTTTCCAAGGCTACTAAACCAATCGGTCTTTCGAGATTTGATCTTTCTTGTGATCATGACAATGTTATGTAATTAATGCACCGACTCTGGGTAACTGGGGTCGGGGTATTACACATAGTCTTCCAAGTTAAATCGTAACATTTATCTCCAAACAAAATCAGTTGCTCTTAATGTCTCGTATTGAAAAGTAATTAACCTAATCACATATCCTCGATGATAGGTTAATCATTTCCATAGAAAACCCAAAATAAACTTACTCTTGATTCCTAAAATTATCTAACTAAAAGGAATCAGTCAAAATAACCAGGGACTTCACGTAGTCCAGTGGTAGGCGATAAATACCAATTGCACTTTGGTTGTGGGTTCGATTCCCGCAGCTTTTTCCGACGCGACGGGTTGTCAAACGGTCTGCGTGTTGTCCTTTTTCCAAAACTATATAATTCTTAAAACATTCCCCGAAATTAGATAAAATCTTCAAAAATAATCATAACATATTTTAACCTCAAGTTTATCTCATGCCTTTCATTTTCCATCATATCATATAATAACCCATAATTACCTCAAAAGTAAGGATCATATAAACTCTAATGGTTACCTTTATAATTATTACCTGAACTTCCACATCGATTGGTCATCTCATACATGATGCATTACAGAAAATACCAAGGTTCAAGTGGTTGATAATGACTCCTTGATAGTTGGTTTAGAACAACCATGAGTTTCCTCATTGAATCCCCCATTTTATCTAGTATCTTAATCAGAGAACCACCACAGTTTCCTTCAAACCTGTTGTCTCTTTGGTGCCTGATAGATCCATCCATTCACTAAAAACAGAAATGTCAGTGTGAGTATATCAACAAAACCATCATGTACTAAAGAGGAAGGTAAACACTAAGATATACTTACTCATTAATTTCTCTAAAACTAGGACTCTTTCTGAAATCCTAACCATTATGGTAATGTCACTTATGCTTGGAGAATACCCTAACCTCTAAAGTTATCTAAACCGACCTTTGATACCAACTATAAGGCCCCAGCCTTAAACCTTACTTAATATTTAATTAAATGAGTAATTCACATTGAGGATCTTTTTAGGTTTAGAGTTTTAGAGAATTAGGACATAACTATTACATCTAAAAAGATTACAAAGTAGTCGCTTATACTAAATTTCCATAAAATAAAAACTCCTAAAAAGAAACATGTATAGTTCCATGTTTTAGGTAGCATGACTTTCCCTTGATCCCATCCTTGACCCTATTCCACGCTAAGTCCTGTGAAAAACATTTCAAAAACTTGGGATGAGCATAAAAATCTCAGTAAGGTATACACAAAGAATGAAAAATGTTAGTTTTTCAAAACAACAAGTAAACCATGTATACTTTATCAAAGTAATACTTTTCACCTCTTCGAAGAAGTAAAAACTCTTCGCTGAATAAAAGTTCATTACTTACCCTTTTGTAACTAAAATATTTCCCTAAAGCCCATATAAAGAACACATAACATATAAAGGTAACTTGGGACATAAACATACTTAAGTGGAATAACCATACGGTCTACTTCCACACATATCACATAATGGAATAGCCATTCATCCAACTTCCATACATACTTAATGGAATAGCCATACGGCCTACTTCCATACCCAATGCATTGGAGGTTATAACGTAACCACCCGTCCTGGTATTCATGGCACCACCCGTCATATGGTTTATTACGTAACCACCCGTAAAATGTCCAAGTACCATCATTACACATAAAATATTGAAAATATAAACATTTCAATAACAACATTTCATTTGCAATCAAAATAAGTAATTCCAAGATATTGAATTAATCAATCCATTTTCAAAAAATCATTTAAAAGAGATTTTTGAATCAAAGTGTCCCATACCACATTGAAGATTTTATTGAAATTATAATTTTAAAACATTAATGTCCATATAAATAAATACTGAAAACCATTTTGAAAAAATGGACATTAAGAATAATGATTTAGAATAATAAATCTTTAAAACATTTAAAACGATATTTTTGTTAAAGAGTTTTTAACAAAATGAGAGACTCTTGAATACAAATAATTTCGGAATAAAATTTAATCCGAACTTTATAATATCATTAGAATACAGGGATTCATGATATAATATGTCAAAGGACAGTATACACACCATATAAGAGTGAATTGGTGCATAACAACAATGAAGTCTCAAAAGAAATGTAAAATGAGATGAAATCCATTATAAAGAAGGTATCCTTAAATTAAGCATAAATCAATCTCATAATTATGTGTGAAAAATATAAATACACCCAATATAGATGGATATTAAGTGTAAAACAATCAAAGGTCATTCACACATATTCAAAGGATGACATCTTCAATAACTACATGTTGAACCCAAAGAAATCGAAATTGGGTTAAGAAGTTCCCTTGGTAAAATAAGACAGCCTAAGGACGTCACATAAAATTTTACAAAAAGGGTTGATGAGAGAGATAAAGGGTATCTGATCACTGGGACATAAAATTTACATCAATAAGTATATATAATAACATATCCCAACATAATAGTATGTGAATTAAAAGACATAAAAAAAGAAGTCTTTTAAAAAGAGGAGGGTGAAAGGTTCCCTTACCGACTTGGGTAACTTTCGAAACGTACACCCCATGGAAGAAGGGTCATTCAATGAATATGTAAATACCCATAAACGAAATTATATTACACAAATTTTATAATAATGGGCATTACATACACCACTCAGAGGAAATAGTGGCAAACGTAGCATAAATCTTACCGGACTAAAAGTGAGATGAAAAATCCCTTACGAAAACTCGGCAGCCTAACGGCGCCACTTAAAGCTTCCAAAAATGGATTGATGAGAGAAAATAGGGTCTCTCACCATAGGAACATAAAAATTACAGTAGGAGTAATATAGAAGAACATCCCAATCATAATAAATATGATCTTAAAAGGAATGACATAAAAGAGTGTACTTAAAAAGAAAGAGAGGAGTAGGATCCCTTACCTCGGGTCCGACTTGACTCGATCATTCTTTAACATCCTGAATAATAAACTTGAGTTAATTTATATTTGCTTAAGAAAATTTTTCAAGTTCATTATTCTTTTTATATCACTTATTTCCATGTTATAAACATTATGTAATCATTTAAGTTAATAATGTTTGTTTTGTCGATATTTGGTTCTTAAGTCGAAAGTGGACTTCTTACAATTACATGTTGTTCGTGTGGTCAAAGGTTCTTTATATCCAGAATTACATTAATGATTTGGATATCATATATATCATATATATCTACAATATACATGTATTTATAATATCACATAATCATTTAGAGGTAAGAAATGAAATGCACCGTTCATGGAGACGGTAAGCCGTACGTACACATGAACGCTACTTTCATTTCTTTGTCATATTAATGGAATTAAAACTAAATGATAGGTATTTATATTTTAATTCCAGAATTATATTCATCATTTATATGTATCATTCATCATATATATCCATTATATACATGTACTTATAATAGTACATTACATTTGGGGATAGGAAATGAAATGCACCGTTCATGGAGACGGTAAGCCGTACGTACGCATGAACGCTACTTTCATTTCTATCTCATACTTTAATGGAAAGAAATAATAATGATATATAGGTATATAATAATTCCAGTATAACATCATATATAATAACATTAAATCCATCCTTTATACTTCCCACGTATGGCATTAACGAATCACATCACTTTGAGGGGGCGGTAGTCTGCACTTCCTAAAATGAAGATATCGCGTATACCCATAATGGAAGCCATAAAGGTAAGCCACAAATGAAAAATACAGAAGCTTAAGTAAAACATAAACATATTATATATCATATATAATTATAGTGACATCTTAATGGCCACCTTTGAAGGTGTTATATGAGTGTTGAACAATCATCGTTTCGTGAGGCAGAAATTCGCCATCCACGGAAATAGTATGTTCTTTAACCATTAGATGTAGGTGTGTGTAAGTGTAGCTAGAATAATTCTTATAAAAACATCCTAGTATATTGATTATACTGTATTTGTTACAAAATAAATGAATAAAAAGAGTTTAGGGGGTTGGAGAAGCAAAATAAAACAAAAGGACTCAAAAGAAGACATTACCTTAAAATCGGGTAACTCCCCTTGGTTTGAGCTCAAAGGCTTCCTTGGAAAGACTTCTGCCCAAAGTGAGGCTTCAAGGAGTAAGATAGGGATGTGGAGAGCCAAAATGGGCAGGGTTTGGCCGAGCCAAAGACTTTGGGAGTGTGGGTAAGGAGGTAGAGGTGGGGGCCTTTTATAAGAGGAGAGGAGGGGCACTCTTGGAAAGTGAAGAAAAGTCACTTTATTTCAAAATGGTATTCAGATTTAAGAGGTCCCACATTGATGTATTTAGAGGATAAGGTGATAAGGGTTCTAAATCGACTCATACAATAGGTTTTGGACATGTTTAGGTCTTAGATATTACATTATCTTTCCATTTTATTTAAATCGTTAAATAATGAGGTCATCGCTGCATCATCATGATGTCAAAAATAATTTAATTTATTTAACGTCTAAAAATTATAAAAAAATACTATGATTTAGGAAATATTTTTAGATTTCCAATTAATACTTATAGTCAAAAATATGACTTGTATAACCCCATGTAAAAATTGTTTTAGTAAAACATATCATGTGTGTGTCATTTTTACTTTAACATTAAATAAAAAGTTATTCATGTCATTTCCCAACCAAAGTGGCCCCATGGGGTCCCCAAGTTGACCCATGACTTGTCTTGGTCGGCCATGACACATCAAATGAGGTTAGTACATGTGTCAAGTTCATTTCATATTATTAAAACATTATTTTTACCTTAAACTACACTGATTACCTCTAATCGCGATTAAAAACTTAATAAGTTACTATTCACCAAAAAATTATTTTAATCCCATTGAACCACATTTTACTTCTTAATGAAAACCATGTATATCGGATTTTTGAAATTCAAAACAGAAAGGTGGAAAAATTTCATTTAAACGGAAAATCAGTTTTTATAAGTACCACTTAGTGGTTTCACTATTCATCAAAAATTGAAGTTTTTCAGAAAATTACAAAAAATTCACCCTAAGCTATATTTGATATTCCGAATTCAAAAATGAAGTCTACTTTACAAAATTCAAAACACATAAGTCACATTAATTAATTTAATAATTAATTCCCGCTGTAATGACAAATAGCGTGTTTTTATGAAACAATAAGTATCAAAAGATTGACACTAGTTTAAGTCCGTTTTCAAAGTGAAATTAATTCCAACGACCAATATTGGATTTAATGGTAAAAATATATTCTAATTTCACTTTAAAACCAATTAAAAATATAATATAATCATATAAATAAATTAGATTAAAAAGAGGTTTTGAATTAAAATACAACATTTTACACTATTCATTAAAAAAATGAACTTTATCGGAAAGATACCAAAAATTTACACAAAGTAAATTTTGATGTCCCGATTCTAAAGAAGAGTTTTATTTGGTCCAATAGAATGTATAAGAGTGAACAAAACTATATTTAATGACGTTTCTCCATCAAAAGGCGATAAGTGAACCTTTAGTGAAAACTAGGGCATATACGCCTAAAATTGAATTCTTTCCGTATTTTAAGCCTTTATCTTTTATTGGATAAACGTAAAAACATTTAAAAACATATATAATCATATTTTAGTTATTTCTATCCATTCCCACCAATACAAAGGCTACATGTTAACTGCCATTTAAAATAATATTATTTTATTATTAGAGTGCAACGTAAGATTCCCAAGAAACTCGTTGTTGCGTGTTGGGTACGCCATCGAGCATAGAATCCCCTTTAAAGTCATATTAATATTTTATTCACAAATATGGATAAATATGAAAATTTCATATTCTTTATTTACCTGGGGTGTTACAATTGATCTGTATCCCCTTCCATGGAAACATTATCCTTTTTATTACTTCCCAAAAAATAAAATATATTCTTTAGTGGATACATCCATTGCTCAGCTATAAACTGATTGGTAGTTCCATGGAATGATGGTGTTTCTTTATGCATGATGTTATCTAAAATTGTTACACCAAATTGTGGATTATGAATTTTCTATATATATGGGAAAGGATGTTGTTCATAACATGTGTATGTTGTCCCAATATAGTCAAAAAAAATTCAACACTAGATGTAGATCCATCTCCAGATAAAGATACATCTCTAGTTCAAACATTATTATCATTCCTAGGATGGAAATTCTCACATGTATTAAGTTCATTGATATGGTATCCATTCGTTTTTTTAGGTTTCATTTATAAAAAATATGGTGAAGGTTACCTTGTGAATTTTAGGAATGACAAGTACTTAGTACACAATTACAGGGATGCGTTTATTCTTTCAACCCATTGGTGAGAGAATTTATATACACTAAACATTGAAGACCTTGGGAGAAAAGATCTACCTTTCCTTAGTGAAATGGATTACTAATCTTGGTTATGGCATATAAGTCTAGGACATTGTAACCTTAGGAACCTATGTAAACTCACAAATAAAAGACTAATTGATGATTTACCAGAGCATATATTTGATTATTAAAAATTTTGTGATCCTTTTAAATATGGAAAGAAACATAAATCAAGTTTTAAATCAATCGGTGAAATCTCATCTACCGATGCATTAAAGTTAGTGCACATGGATGTTTTCGGTCCAACACAAACTAGAAGTATTGGAGGAAAATATTATGTATTTATCTTAGTTGATGATTACACTATATTTAAATGGTTCTATTTTCCAGAAAAGAAATCTGAAGCTTTTTCTTAGTTTAAAATTTTTATATCCCTTGTCAAAAATGAGAAAAACCTTCCATTGATTACTATTCATAGTGATCATGGAGAAAAATTTCAAAAATCAAATTTTAAAACTTTTTATAGTAAAAAAGGTATTACTCATAACTTCTAAACTCCAAGAACTACTCAATAGAATGGGGTTATTGAAAGAAGAAATAGAATTCTTCAAGAGATAACTAGAACCATGTTGAGTGAATATTTGATATCTGAACACTTTTGGACTAAAGCTGAAAGCAATTATTGTTATAATATAAACTGAGTTTTATTTAATATTTTTCTTAATAAAATAACTTATGAGTTGTGGAATGGTGACATAAGGCAAATGGGCTATGTAGACCATAGAGTAGCCCAGTTCACACATAACAGGCCCTAGAAGAGGATCAGAGCAACAAGAGTAGCAACCACCAAGATGTAGAGCTAATTAGATTGGAAGAATGAGAGGGTATGGCAGCCGCCATCGGGACGAGGCATCATGCAGCTTTGTACAGGGAAATTCTATCTGATCAGCAATGCAATGTGGAGATCTAGGTGATCAATGACGTAGAAATATGGGGAGGGGTAGTTCAAGTGGGCTGGGCCTACGGGTCATGTATTTGGCATGGAATGCTTGTAGGATTTCGGTTCATGTATTGTGGGTTTTTTGGGCCTTATGGCTTGGTCCTATGGGTCATGTTTGGGTTCCCCTTAAACTCTTAAAAGGGGGATTATCCATAATAAAATAAAAAGAAGGCCTTCAGGCCATTTGGGATGATGTTATGGAATGGTAGAAAACCTAGATTTTCTTACTTCAAAGTATTTAGTTGAAAAGTATTCATTTTAAATACTATGATAATTTACATAAATTCACACCCAAATTTTTTGATGTCATAAGACAAGTCGAAGAATATTATGAGAGGTAGAGTACCTCGAAGAAGTTGTCGATCGAGACATCATAAGACAAATCATAAAATTTTCTACCCTAGGAAAAGATAAAAATTGTCAGGAAGACGGGAATAAGAAATGTGATGATGAAAGTGTAAATCATGATTTCATTCATCCATAATATCTAGTGGAAGATACTGAGAAAGAAAACCTTGAGGAATACAAGATTGTTCAATTATCAAAAAGTGAACATGAATCATCTAAAGTAGAAGAGATTATTTCGAGAGCTGATAAGGGAATGTTGGTGTTGGTTCATACACCTAGAAAATCCATAGTTGAAAAGAAATATGTTGGTGGTTCATCGAAAAGGAAAGATGAAAAGATAGAAAAAGAATCCTCACAAGACAAACAGTCTGATTCAGAATCATCCTCTCTTGGACATCATTTTGTAGTTCAATCTTTGAAGAATCCAGTTGATACCATTCCCTTATTTCTGAGTATAGTCTTGAGGTTCCAGATGCTTCATCACTCATTTAATCATAAAGTAGATTCAGTCACCATTATTTTGGAAAATTTTGTTAGTCTTGAGGATGATTTCAAAAACTTATTCATTGGATATGAATCTAACAAAATATCTTTCAAGGAAATCACAATGTGTTTAAGTAAAACAATATAAGAGATGATAATCCATGATAATTTTCAGGAACGTGTGAAGGATTTTTTTCACACTGAAGATGGAAATTTCCCTCATCTCACCAAAAGTTTTGAGGAAAATCTAAGTATTTTACAAAAAACTTTGAAGCAGAATGTCAAAGACCTAAATGGAAAGATTAATTTAGTTTCCATGAATTGTAAAAGAGAATGGGATCTCAAAATAGAGTTTTAAGATAATATTGCTAAGAAAAAATATTTTTTGAAGGATCAAAAAGATATTCTTAAGGCTCAGGAAGAAAAGATCAAAGCCTTTGAGAAAAAAAAATGAATATTAGGATCAGTTACTCAAGTGTATGGAAGAATATCACATGGAGATAAAAAAGTTGAAAACCATCAGGAAGAAGTTAATTCCAATGGAGAAAAAAGGATAATTTTTCAACAATCTGATCTTTTGTTTGACTAGATTTTTTGTACAAATATTTTCAATCATAATGGAATTTTAGTTTTTCTTCATATATTTTATTGTTAGTACTAATATTTCAGGTACCTGTTTTTTTCCATTCCCTTTATTCCTTTTTGAAAATCACAAAGGGGGAGAAAGGAATGATAAAAAAAATATTATGTAAAGAATTTATTTCCCTAAGTAAAGGGGGTCCATCTAGGGGTAGTTCTTATCAAAGATGATTTTTTTGTGCAAGAAAATGTAAAATATCATTCAAAAAATCAAGAATACGATCCTTATGTATTTCAAAACCTATTAGGGAGTTAGTTTTATTCACTATGATCCATATGTAAAGGGTGATAATTTTTCTTTTATGTTTATTAAGAAATTTTCAAAGTCTTTATATTCTTTTTCGTAAGGATGTTTGTGCTTTCCAAAAAGTGGGAGAGTATTGAGTTAATAATGTTTCCTTATGACTTATCCATTCCTCTATGCTTTGAAAATCACAAACACTCTACCTTAAAGAAAATTTTATTTTCCCTAACAATTATCTTAATATGGAAAATTTTCCTTCCCCAAGGATGTTGGATACCCTACTCTTTGAGATAAAAGATTTCATACTTTTACTTGTTTTGTTTCAAGTTTATTTCTGATGTATTTTGATAAAAGGAACAAAGTATAACCTTCATATACTTTCTTATAATTTTTTGATCTGATAAGTGAGATTATATATACTTTATGGTAGAATATTTTCCTTGTAAAATTTCCTTAAGTTTTATTTTTGGAACCATATTTCCATAACCTAGTAAGCTTATTTAGGGGAAATAAAATAGGTCTAGTGAATATTACCTTGTTTAAATTTTTTAAACATCGTTCTCCTTAAGGTTAAAAAAGAATGTTTTTAAACTTACAATTCATCCCTCTTTTATTTGAGCATCTACATTCATATTTCGATCCTAAAAAAGTAACCACATCACAAAGGACTAAATAGATTAGTTTTCTAGGTAAAAAAGATACATACATGAAATTCACAGAACTTTTTAAAAACATAATGTACACAAAGTGATTTATTTTATAAATAAATTATTCCCCTTAGGGTATCCCAATATATCAACTAAAAGCAATTCTTGGAATCCCATAAAATTGAAATATATGAAAGGGGTGACCTTAGATACTCAATAAATGTATTTTTACAATAAAATTAATCATGTATAAGAAATTATAAATAATATGTAAAGGTAAAGAACTAAAACACATTCCATCTAAAAAATATCTTGATCATAATATAGCAGGAATGAAGGATAATTAGATGATACATATAATCAATAAAATGATCTTGAAACTTATACATGGATATTATAACTAATCGAATTATCACATGAACATCAATAAATGAATTCACAGTGATTGAATGTATAATTATAGACATTTAATACATACCATTTATTCCTTGTCCAATTCATCTGGAAATACAATCTATACCTTATTCCATAACATCTACAAAAATGTGTAAGGCCTCAGACAAAAATCGGGTTAGTTTTTGGCATGAGACCTAAAATTTTATCTTGGCAATATAGATAGCCCCTCCCATCACTTAATAAGTCCAATTACTCACACATATGAATAAATAATACAACAAAATCAACATTAGTTAATAATAAATAATTTTCCACACTTAAATAAATGTCATATGGAATGTCAATACCTTCCCCAGTCAACATGATCATAATAAAACCAATGAAATAAGATAAATTTTATCACTAAAGTGAATCCTCAAAATAATTATTCCTAAATTATGTTAACATTAATGAGAATAATTTAAAATTATAATTGTAAAACTCTTGATGAAATTACACTTTTCATTTAAAATACCCTTTTAATTAAAAATAAACTGTTAAAATCTAAAAACAATACAGGAAATAATTAAATTGATTTCATTTAAAATAAACATATAAAAACAAAAAAGAAATATAAATTAATTGAGGGTTTTTATGGTGGAAATTGTATTCATATCATACATGTTATATAAATATTCCTATAACACTTATGTAATAAAAGTAAAAAAAGAATCTCATTTGGAAGGTGATTGGAAGATTCATTTTAAATAATTTTTTAAATGTAAAATATTTTTAAATAATTGTATAAAAAATAATTTCAGTGTAGTAAAAATATTTTTGGAAAAACATTTAGAATAAAATGAACATGAAAGAGAAATATTCCTCAACTGAGACATAAAAATAGACAATAATGAATAAGGATATGATTGTTAAATAAACCATTACTACTTGGGTTTACATTGAATCATAATCCCCATGTAATAAATAGAAAAAAATAAACATTAATTAAAATAATGGAAAATTAATTTATGTTATAATATAAAAAATGGGATTTATGTTCACCATAAAAAATAAATAAGTTGTGAATATGTCATATATCTCACAGAAGATAAAGTGAGATCAGAAACCCTTAGCTTTGTTCCGATTTCATTTATATGTCTCAAAACAATATATATAAGAGATACATATTTATTATAAATATATTCTAGAAATATTATATCATATATAATTTACTTCTTATATTTTACCACCCATTTTTTAATAATTCATAATTAAAATAATTGTTTCGGGAGGTAACTATTTCTATTTTCACATATGATTTTGTTAAGTATTTTTGGTCCTTATACTTTGATAAATGTTACATAATATATATATTTTAATTAATGAAATAAATATAATATTATATTATTTTATACATATTTAGAGTAATCCATATTCTTTAGAGATAAAAAAATAAAGTACACCATTCATAGAGAAGGTATTCCATATATATGCATGAAGGTTGTATTAACTTTTAATTGAAAGGAAGTAAACAAAGATATATAATCATTAAAATTATAAATAATATTAATTATATCATTTAAATCTTATATATTCATAAAATATATCCACATTACTATCCTTTTAAAATAGAAAAGAAAAATGAATCACATCACTTCATGGAGGTGACAGCCTACACGTATGCATGAGTAATGTTATTGTCTTCCATTGGATTGTAAGGTGAGAATTTATATATGATATTATAGTCGAAAAATTGTATTTTTTTTATTGATATCATATATACTAATTGTTTCCATCTTTAAAACCATCCATGTAAATTGGCGTTGAAAATGATTTACACAATCGTGTGGAGACAGTCAGTCATATGTGCAAACGTACAATAATTTCAATTCTAATGGGATAGAAAAGGAATGTAATATTTTTGTACCATAATTATAATAAAATATATGTATATTTATTTTAATTATTATATATTTTATGATGGGTAAAAAAATAAGTAAAATTAGAAGAATAAATAATCATGGAAGAGTCGATAAATATGTTTATCTATTCTTGAATGGATTCCCAATAGATCTATTTTATGGGACATAGGGATGATATTTCGGAATGTTTAAACCCCCATGAACATCAATAGTTATGTTTATAAGAGTGATGGATTTTTTTTCCAAGTTAGATATATCAATTTTGTGTAAACATGTAAGGGAGGAGTGAACATTTATAATTGAGGGGAAGAGAATTATTGAAATTTCTTAATGTATTAAATTTATATAAATTAATTATCATTTAAAAATAGGAAAAATTGATCAAATTAGGTGATAAGGTGAAAATAATACTATATGATTCTATATAATTAAAATTTTACATGTTTTGGATGTTTTTTCACTCTTATATTTTAGTTTTACCACCCATTAATCCATTTGACAATTACCATATTATTAAACTTTTCTACTCTCTAAGGGTAAACAATGTTTCTATAAAATAGAAAAATAAACATAAATAGACCATAGTGTATATAATTAACCATATCCTATTAAATTTTAAAAATATATTTTTTTATTAATATTATATCATTTAATAAAATATTTTTCATTATAAAATAATTATAACAACAATTTTTAGAACTATTCATTATTTTAAATTTAATACTATCAAGAAAAAAATTATAATTAAAATAAAATATTTTATTATATCCTATAAATTTCATGATAATTTATAAAATCATGGATAAAATTATTTATCTAAAAAAATATTAATTTTAATATTTTATGATAATTTACTTGATTTTTTACATTAATTGAGTAATTGATGTATTAGTGTTTTTTAAGCATTTAAGGAAATTATTTATTTACTAAAATTTATAGAATAAATTAACATGATGAAGATAATTATTTTATATTTAAAAATACTATTTATAGTTTAACATAGCCTCTAGATAAGCTCATATTAAAAATAGTACATTTATTATAAACATGAGTGTGACATGCTTTAATTTTTTTGAAATAAAATACTTTAAAGGTCATAATCTCATAAACATTTTAATAAATTATTTTATTACCTAATATTTGAAGATTATGGATTAAATTATTTCATCCAAAAAATTTATGTCATATTAAAAGATCATTTTCAGTCCTTATTATATTAATGTTAACATTAATTACTCGATTTAAGCTTTGTCATGGTAAAAAAAGATACACAGATTACTATTCACATTGAACAAAAAGGGACCTATTTACTAAATATGGACCTCCAAAATACAAATATTAAATCCATTTTAAAAAAACACTCAGAAGTGGAATAATTAAATTTAAAATTAAACCAGCTACACGTAATGAAACACAGATTTTTTAGAAAATTTTCTTTTTAAGTTTAAATTTTTTTTCATAACAAATTCAAAAATAAAATTTCTTCCGAAGAATATAATTTTATAATTAATAGTATAATAGATTTTATATTTTTAAATAATTTTAATATAATATATAACTTTTTAATTAATTAAAGTAAAAATATAGTTTTCAATCAAAATCAGTATTATAACTATTCACTAGAAAATTTCTATTTTCAATAAAACATAAAAATTTATCCTGAATATAATTTGATATAATTAGTTAAAAAATTATATTTTTTATAAAATACTATTTACATGTTATAAAAATTAATTATAATATTTATTCACAAGAAGCAATAAAATTCATTTTTTGAAGAAAATGTATTTATAAAGAATTAAATAACTATACTGAGGAATATGTACTTATTTCCTAAGTATTAATCAATTATTTTTCATTCATTAAGTATTTTATATATATTTAATAATTCAGAAAATACTATTTATGTCTGAAAATTTAATTGCTCGGTTATAACAATCATATTTCAATAATAATATTTTGGGTTTCTTTTAATCTCGATGTTTTTTGTTGCATACACAAGTGAACGTAGTTTTATTTTAAAATCACGGTGTGTTAAATAGACCCCTACACCCTAAAACTATAACCCAACCCCCAAACATAACCCACCCTCCTCCCACCCCACCTAAAACATAATTCTAACACTCTAGCCTAAACCTAACCTCAAACCTAAAACATAAGTTGCACCCTACACATAAAACATAACACATTATCATACCCCCTCCCTAACATAAAAATTACGCTAGAATAAACATATCCCATAAACCTACCCACATAATAATCTTATAGATTCTAAATCAGTGTGATATCTCTAAGAGGTGGAGGCTTCATATCGGTGATCCCTTTTATTTTTTTTCAAATTGATTCTTTTCAATGTATAGCTAGATTAATCCTTGATCATGTCATGTTTTTCCTTTCATCCTCACCAAGGATATTTTTATAAATAAATGGATTAAAATATATAGATTTAATAGTTTTGGTATAAATATATACTACTTCCCATGTTGGTTATTCCCCACAGCCACATGGATTCTCCACTATAGGTGTTGGTGATTCTAGAGAGCAATTGGTTATATCCACCAATTAAAAGTTGGTTATACCCCCAAAATACAATCCACCCTCAGAATATGGTTATAACCCCAATTTCACCATCTTCCCCATTGATTAGTTAGAACCCCAATCACAAACTTCTAGGAAGTATTTATACACCCCAACTGTAGGATTCCTTTTAATAAGGCTTGATCCATTATAGAAATATCATTTATATAATCCTTCTCTATAAGAATGATGGATCATAAAATCTTGTGTACCATTCATTTACCTTTTCACATATACTTTTATTGATAAAAATAATTCATATCACAATATATAATTAGCTTTATAGTAAAAAATATTCTCAAGATATTCTTCTTTTTTATGCTGAATTCACATCCTCAAATGGTTTTGTGTAAGTTGTGCACAAACTATCATTGATATTATTTTATGCATGGTTAACTATGTTTCATTATTATCTTGAAACACTAAAACATATTATTAATTAACTTATTAATTTATTCCTTATTGTTCACTAACTTACTTCATGTTTCAATCTACCGTTTAGTGAAAATAGATCAGGTATCTCATTGTGTTGCCATTTATTGGTTATCTTATCATATGTATTGAGTTAGTATTTTCATTTATGAATACATTAAATTTTCACTATACTCTTAATTGGGTAACACACTATAGTCCCCAATCCATCTATTAAAAAATCACATTAGGGTATGGGCGTTTTATTTTTGTCTTACTTGTGCAATTTTATTGTGCTTCACATAATATACCTACTATATAAAAAAATTCATGAAAACATTTTGAACGTGTATCCAATCCTTTAAATAGATAAGGATGGGTTCTATTTAACCCGATTCATTAAATATCCACTCAAATTTTGATTCTCAATTTAGGAGTCGATGTGCTCTTCTTCTTGTTTATTTAAGAAAACTACATTGTGGAAATTCCTCCTTATGAAACTATGTTCCAACGGTGTATTGTTTTTCTAGAAATGAGAGATTATCATTCATTATTAACCCTCTATTCCTAACTATTTCATATTTTATTGGAATGTTAAACCACCTTTTATCTTCATTTAATGTCACATCAATGCTCCTATAAAACATTTCTAGTCACAACTTGGATAAACCCTCTAATATCACTTAGTTCTCAAATATTATACAACAAATAACATAGTGTCTTCATGATAAAATCCTAATGGTGGAATTATCACATTTATATGATTAACATAGAAATCATCCTTAATGATTAAAGGCATCCGTGAAGATGGAAACATGATTAGACTCATAAAATACCATTATCAACCATGATAGTTTCAATTTATTCAATCTAATTCATTCATGTGAGATGACGATTTTGTGCATCATGGTCCTTTGACTCAACAACTCAAATGATAAAACATTCGATAATTTAATGATCATGGAATTAAATGTACCATAATTAATATTGAATACCAGAACACTAAGGAATCTTGAGTTAGAGGATAATGAACTTGTTTTAATCAAATGGCTAGGATTTATCTGATCATATAGTGGGAATTTTATCTATATTATTTTATATGCAATAAGAGTGTCACATTTTTCAGCATTCCCACATCTAATTTTACCACATATGAATTCATAAATATATTACAATCTTTATTTCTTACCTCTTAAGTCAGCATTGAGGTTCGACACCCACAACATGTTATACCCATGAACATCATGGGTCACGCCTCCCCTGTGTTATCCCACATGTCGAATACCATGTGTGCTCACACCTATTTGTATGATCCTATGTGACATGTATGTCCCATTCACTTTCCTAACACCATGTTTTTTCTTGATGGATTCCTCTCAAATGTGTTATAGGCATCCTCCCACATGTGTGGGATTGAGCTTTCCCCTTTGGATTGTGTGTTTATCCCCAATTTTTTAAGGCCAAAAAAATAACCTTGTAAAAACCAAGAATATGATCATATAAAACCAAGAAATTCTGAACACCATATAAAAAATAACATTTTAAAAGTTCATCTATTAATTCTTCTTATTCTAAACTATTTTTCATGTAAATCATTATTTTCATGTTCTTCACTTAATTGAAACTCCTCATGCAATAAATTTTATATTGCATGGCCCTCATTATATCATCCTTGTTGAAAACATTGGGTCTCCATTGAAACAAGTCTATTTTGTATAAACAAGTACAATAATTATCAAATTTGATGAAGGATAATTGTTTAAGAATGAAATCCCATGATAATTCATGAAATCCACAGTAATTCTCCAAGCGTCATCACATCACATATTGACCCACTAACAATAAATGTAAATTAGTATCAACAATGTTTTCCTTTATATTTTCTTGTCAATATTCTCTCACATAAAATTCAATATGTGGTGCATACTTATTTTCTCCCACTTATTGAAAATATAATGAAATGGTTTATATAGGGGGTTCCACCTCATCTTTTCATTTTTATTTATACATTTTTGACATCACTCTCCATATAGAATGGAACAACATTCTTTCTTAATGAAGTGATATTTTATTTAGCCGTCTCTAATTATGTTTTTAAAAACATGGTGTGAAAATAAGTGTTATGTTACAAGAGAATCAATGTTTTCTCTAATATATATATATATATATATGATACTATACTAAATCTCATTCAAATGATTCATTTCAAGATATATATGATATTTTTTTCTAGGGATATAATGTATTAAAAATAACCGACACATAAAAACATTTCAAGTAAAAAATTACCCACCTACATCTCTTTTTTCGGATGATCTGTCACCCACCCTTGATAGGTATTTTAAAATAATCAAGGAATATTTTCAAGTTGGATAGTCATACCTCATATACAGTGTTACTTACTCTAATGGGATACTCATTATTCATAATCATAGATATAACTATTCTATATGGTGAAAACTCTTCTCCTTTAATTCTCTATGTGTTATTTAATTTAAAAAGAGAAAGGGGATAAGGGGGTATCAAATGTCTATAGAAGAAGAATTCAGAGTGAGAGTATCATCTAAATATTGACTTCTTCTTCTTATTCTTCTTATATTTCATATAATGTTTGAGTAATTTTTCCTCATCATATGATACTTCTAATTTTGTTGTTTTTTCCTCTTCAGTAGTAGAATCACTTCATTATAAATTGTATATATTATTCATGTTCAATTATTGGGATGGTAGGACTACCATTAAAAGTTTTTTTCTTCCAAATTTGTTCACTCTTCATAATTTCTATTTTATCATTTTTAATTCTCTTATCATCAAATTTAACTTCTTCAAATATTACTACATTCCTTCCTTCTAAATTGTTTAGCTTATGATCTTTCTATATTTTTTACCATCTTGAACAATTAACAGGTGACTGTATCATACTACACTAACTTAGCTCTATTTTTATTTTTATTGTATTGAATCTTACTCTATTAGTTATCTATACACTTAGCAGTTTTGTGACAATATTTTATCTTTATACCAAATACATCATTCCTAAAGTCATTTTATTTCTATGTTGGGAGCTTAGATGATGTCCTAGTCATATTTTTATCTTTCAAATAATTTTTTCTCATCTTCTTAGCATTAATCCCCATTGATTTTTCCTCTTTATAAGTAATTATATTTTATAAAATTATGAATACGATTTATAACTAAACACCTCACAACACCGGAAGTATCCTTTAAACCTTCATCTTCTAAACTAATTGTATTTATACAATAAATATTATTATTTATGTACTTTGATAGACAGTTGGTTTTTCTAGTTGGGAGAAAACTTTTGGATGAGTTAATCTACTATTCATTTATAAAAGTTGTTTTCTTATTTATTCCATTACTCTATAATTGTTCATTATTTTCCCCATACTTGATCTATATGATATGAAATATATAAATTGAGACTCATTAAGAGTAGAATCAAACCAATATTTATAGACCATTTATATTAGCATATTATGATGAATCTCTTTTATGTTCAACTTCTCAAGTGAAAACTTATTTTATCTTTTTCAAATCATTTTATTATAAAAGTTAAATTGATTGTGTATTAGATAATTCTACTTATTTCTCAGTAATTATTTTCACTTATATCATTAAATATATTCTCAAATTTATATATCATCAATATGTATAGTTTATTCTATTTTAAAAGTGTAGATTCATTCTTATTAAGATCTTATTTTTTTGTTATATTTTCATCAACAATTTTAATCTTTCATTCTATAACATTCATCTTCATCTTATTTTCAATTATTTTTTAAAGATTAGTATTCTCTTGTATAACATGTTATTTATTTATAAAGTTCATCAGATCAATTTTTTTATTCATCCTATTCTTTTCCTTATCAATTTCAATATTTTTTACAAGTGTATTGCATGGATTTTATTACAACATCCATTCTAGTTTAGTTCTTCCATCACATTTATCACCTTCAAATGAGCCATTGTATTACTTTCATATTTTCACAAGACACATAATATTATTATAAGATCATCCATATTCTAAATAACTAATTGATAATGGAAAATTTTCCATTTCTATTCTCATCATATTCCACTTCATTGGAGTAAACCTCTTATTCTTCTTATTCAACATCATTTTATAAGACTTCATTTATTCTTCATTCGAGTTTGTATCACCAAACTTCTTGTTTTGATAGTTTCCATAAAAATAACCACTACATTTTACATTTAATCATTTGAGTGATTTCATTAAATTTATATTCCATCCATCCCATTTGAACATTCTTGTAAATAATGGAAAAAATTTATTGATGTTCTCTTCATCTTCTTCATCCTTGGAATTACATGATTTTGGTTCTTTACTGGTTTTAGATTTCACTTTTATTATGGACTTAAAGGATATATCATCTATTGTATTCTTATTGAATGTTGGTAATTTTCTAATTTAAAATGTTCTGAGAAGATAATGAAGATCATGAAATGATATAAATTCTCAATATTCTAGAGAAGAATCTATTTAATCAATATTGTCTCAAATGTTTATAATCATTTTATTCAAAATGTTTGAGTCATCCATCTTCTCACCAAAACATATGATGCTACTAACAGTCTCATTAACTCATGCAAAGTACTCATCAACACATTAAACTTTAATAATTTTTATATATTAATGTTTTATTCTTAATATTTGTAACATAGATTCATTGACATTAATATATCCTTTATTACAACTTCTCTTAATATCCCAGATCTCCTTGTGGGTTTGGAGTCTCATCCCATAAGTGATATATTTTCGGATGAATACATAATGATTTAATTTTGAGCCTTACCATCCATCTCCATGATCATCATATCTACAAATTTCATGGGATCATTTTCATCATTGGGTTGAAATATCACTGTAATTGAACCACCTACATATAAAACATGTCACGACCCATCTTGGTGGGGCTCATTCCATGACCACCCCAAGCCCGCCTCTAATAGGCCATGGGCTGGAGACCAGCATAGAGTTGGAATATCTCACAAATGGGAGGTTGTAGCCTATGTGCCTGTACACACACGTGTCTCCTAGCCTAAAATGTAAAAAAAGGAAGGGGAAACACCAAACATCATGTATACAAACTACTAAACATAAAAGTAATACAAATAGAGTGAAACCAGAAAGTGAAGTGTAGTCCTAAAAAATGGGGCTAGAATACAAGCCCAAAAGAAAGAAAACTACAAAGAACAACTTGATAATGAGGGTACTAAAGCTATAGTAGAAATATTTCACGAATACCATGGATCATCTAATCTCACAGGGCATCGTTCGGTCCTGGTCGTGGTCCTACTCCACCTAGAACTCTATCAAAGCATCAGTCATCTACACAAGACATGAAACGTGTGGGAAAAACCTGTGCATGGGTGAGTAAAACAATACATAGTAAGACACCCTAAAAAAACACAAAGTAAGGACACAAAGGAAGGCCCAGTTATATCTACATAGGTATACACCCATGAATGTACCATGAATATCAAGATATACTTATATACTAGCCACATGGTAGAGGGATAAGTCACAGCCACTTCTGCCACATGATTCCTCTAACTTGGGACCCACCAAAAGATAATTTTCTTGCCAACTGGAGAATACCATGAACCCATTTTGTATTACACTACAATTTTGCGGATTCTGATATAATACCACAAACCCTATGATGCATCTCGTAACATAGTGGATTCCTAAGAATATCATGAAACCTACTGATATGGCCCACTAGATGGAGGATTAATACCCTTCACCTAGAAGTCACATAAACACCCAATGAACTTCATCAGGGGTGATAGAGTATCAAACCAGTCTTAGGGACGATTAAATAACTCTATCGAGGACTCTATATCCTAAGGGGATTGTCATGAAATGTCGTACAAAACCCTTGAGGAATGAACCAAGGGGAAGTTGTGTATTATACTGTTCCTTACTAAAAACCCAAATATCTATCTGAAAAGGACTACTCCATTAAAATGGTCCCAAAACCACAGATGACGTGTCAAACATACTTATGGTTTGAATGTTATGGGTTTTTTTGTAAAAAGGGCATGGTTGTGTCTGATCTCGGTCCTACCCAGTCGGGCTGATCTGAATACGGTCTCCTAACTTGACCCTTCGGGTCGGCCCAGCCCACTAGGCCCGTCCCACTAGAGTGGGCCAACCCAAGGTGCTGGGCTTGGGCTGCATGTCCTACCCGGCCCACTGGAGTGGGCCAGTCTACTCCGCCTGAGATGTGGTGGGTTCCACATCTCCGAACCACCCATGGAAATAGTAACAGGTCACCTCTTCAGTCTAGAGGGAATGCGGCCTCCTATCCCATTATGTTGTAGTGGGATGCATCTACTGAGACCATTGTCTTCCATTGCTAAGTTCCCCTATCTGACGCCTGCAACATAGTAGCAGGACTCTTCCGCCATCTCGTGCACCGCCTCCTGCACCCTCGCATCCATCGATCCCCCCCTTCAGAGTTTCCAACAAACTCTTTTTTGCATGCCTCCTCTACTACCATGGCCATTGACCCATATCCCTCTACCCTCACTTGGTCCCCTCCTAGACCGCAGACCATTGCCACCTTTACGATCATGGATTCATTTCAAGATTATTTCGGCAATGAAGATCAGGAAATTAATAGAATGAGGGAGGATAAAATTCACATGAACACACAAGGTGGAAATAATGGGCTTTGTTTATATCATCCTTGATCCATCCAAGTTAGATTTTAAGAAAGGATAAACAAAAATCAATACTAATCATTGGTTCAACATAGACCCAATTTCACAGTGATTATTCCAAAATGAAATCCATACCACAATACTACACATGATCCATGAATCAATCCATTAATCGATTGATTCATGTTCGTAGTGGAGATTTAAAAAGGGGGAAATAGAAACTGAATCAAACAAAATCCCTACCTATGAGTTGCATCAGTCAATGAATAATGTTCACGTTCATCGTTCGTCGATCCTTCGTCGAGTAATCTTGATCCTTGAATCCTCTTTCGTTTCTTTTCATTGTCTCCTCCAAAATTTCTCTCTCATCATAGAACTAAAGAAAATATCAGGGTAATAAATTTTATCCCTAGACCCCTACCTATGGGTTTAATAAAAAGGGAAATAGATCTTCATTGTGCCTACAAAATATTTCATTAAAATATTTTTAATGACGGTTATATCTCAATATCGATCTTTTTTTCTAGCCTCTACTAAATAATGATAGGACCCGCCTGAGGTAAAGTCGTTATTCTGGACGCAATGGTGCAGTTGGATTTTCAATCCAGTAACATGTTTGGGAGTTATAAAAATTCAAAGTTAGCTGCCGAGCGTTTTTAATTTTAAATTATGGCTTTATTCAAAAATTTATTCTAGGCACACCAGGAATTGGAATCTCAGGCCGTCTTAGCACGTGGTCTCAGTATTTTCCCAATTAAATTATTAAAATAAATTGGATGAAAATATTAGTGATTACATTCTCCTCACCTTAGGGGTTTACATCCCCAAAATTTGAAACAAGGGATACTCAATAAAAATATGAGTGTGATGAGCACACATCTAAGCCTCCCTATCTTAGGTGCTCTCCTAGGTGCTCTCCTAGATGCTCCCATATTGACACCAAACTCATACTATAGGAATCTACCTCCCACTAAGGATCCACTCATATTGGTCCTCAATCTCCACTTCGAACACTACAAATGTCTCCCCATCATCAATGTACAGCTCTCCCTAGTCAATAATGTGTGAGGGGTCATGCACATACCTACTCATTTGTGACATGTGAAAGACATCATGCACATGGTGAAACTATGGGGACAGAGCTAGGTGATATGCCACCTTGCTAACTCTTCCTAGAATCTGAAAGGGTTTGATGAACCTCTTGGACAACTTGCTATCCAAACCAAATATTTAGAAACCCCGTCGACGTGAGACTAAAAGAAAGACATGGTCTCCCTACCTGAACTCCAAGGGCCTCTATCTCCTCTCAACATAATACTTATACCAGCTCTGTGAAGTCCTCATCCTCTCCTAGATGATCTGTACCTCCTCAGTGGTATCCTGCACTAACATTGGACCCACATGTGCTGACTCCCCTCGGTCAGTCCAACATAACAGAAATCTGCAAGGTCACTCATGCAAGGCCTCTAATGGTTTCATACTAATGTTGGGGTGGAAGATATTGTTATATAAAAACTCCAGCAGTGTTAGATATTCCTCCCAACTATGAACTAATTCAAATATGTAGCCACATAGCATTTATTCTAAGTCCTAAATGGTCCTCTTTGTATGACCATCCGACTAGGGATGAAAATTTTTACTCAAATGAAATTGGGTCCAAAAATCCTCTTGCAAACCCTTCCACAATCTGGAATTTAAATGAGTATCATGATATTAAATGATTGTTGAAGACACCCCATGAAGCCGAACTATCTACTGGATGTAGAGGAGACATAGGCCCTCTTTGGAACTCTACTCCCAGAAAGATGTGAAGTTGGTCAACTTGGTGTTTTGGTCAATGATCACCCAGATGGTATCATTTCTCCTAGACATGTATAGTAAACCCATCACAAAGTCCATCTATATTACATATCACTTCCACTCTAGATCCTCGAATATCGGACTCATGCCTGCTAGAACCTGGTGCTACGCATTCACATGTTGACAAGTGAGGCATCGATAAACAAACTCTGCCACTACCTTCTTTATCCATGACCTCAATAACTAGCGTCGGAGGTCTTGGTACATATTTACCATTCTTGGATGTAATTCCAGTGGGGACTTGTGAAACTTCCTCAATACCTCCTCCTACAATACCATCAGCACAATCGTGCACCCTATAAAGATAATGATGTTCTCCCCAACTATTGAATATCCATTAGGGGCCATCCTTGAGGATAAATGTGCATGTCAGCACTTGCAGTCGACATCCCCAAGATGTGCCTCCCTGAATCACTATAAGATTAGAGTGGCGATAGACATCGACTAAAGGAAAACTACTCAGTAATCATCCATGGATGATATCTATATTGTGCCAAACTAATCTGATGCTTCACTCATCAACTACAACAGGGACATCCTATTGATCTAATTTGCCACAACATTCCCCATCCCAAGAGTATAGACAATCTAGATGTTGTAATCCTATTGCAACTCTATCCATCGCCTCTGTCTCAAATTCATTTCCCGATGAGAAAAGATTTACTAGAGGCTCTTGTGGTATGAGTAGATGATAAAACTCTCCCCCAACAAGTAATATTGCCACATCATCAAAGTGAAGATTACTGTTGGCAGTTCAAAATCTTGGGTCGCTAGTTATACTCATGCTGCCTCAGCTGGCATGAACTATAGGCAATCACCACTTTCCCCTACATCATGACACATTCGATTCCAGTCCCTGATGCATCACAGAGGACTGTATACCTAACATGCTCTTCTGGTAACCTCAAGAAGGGAGTACTCGTCAACCTCCATCTTAATTCCTCAAAACACTACTATCAATTTTTGTCCATGAAATGGTTTGTCCCTTCCATGTCAAGGCCATCAAGTGTGTTTTGAGAATTCAACATTCAATCATGAACCTCCGATAGTAGCTAGCCAATCCTAGGAAACTCCTTACCTCGGTCACACTCCTTTGTGTGTCCCAAGTAAGAACTGCATCAATATTCTCTCAATCCACCGCAATTCCAGCCTCCAAAATGACATGTCCCTGAAAGGGTACTCCGAAATCAAGAATTTACACTTCGAGAGCATCTCATAAATTTTGTGCTCTCAAAGTGTATCCACGACCAGTCTTATGTGCATCGCATGTTCATCTTATCTTTAATAGAACAACATAATTTGATCAATGAAGACCATAATGAACCGGTCAAGGTATGGCTAGAAGATCATGTTCATGAGTCACATTAACACTGCTAGGGTATTGGTTATGAAAAACGACATAAAAAAGTACTCATAGTGTCCATACCAACACCTAAAGGATGTCTTTGGTACATCCTCATACCATACACAAAGTTGATGTTAGTCTGATCTAAGGTTTATCTTTGAGAACCACCTCGCTCCATTCAGCTGGTTGAAGAGGTAATCTATTCTCAATAGTGGATACTTGTTCCTCACAGTCACCTATTTCAGGTTCCCAAATTCCACACATATCCTCAAACTCATGTTTTCCTTCACGGAAAACAAAACATGGTCTAACCATGGTGATATGTTGGGCCTCACGAAGCCCATCCTCTACAAATCCTCCAGTTGTACCCTCAACTCCTGAAGATCCATGGGAGCCATCCAATATGCAAGTGTGGATATTGATTTTGTCCCAATGTATAGATCGATTCATAATTCAACCTCCCTGTGAGGAGGTAATCCTAAAACATCCTTGGGAAAGGCATCCTCACACTCATTCACCACTACCGTAAACTGGGGACTACCCTTCCCTAACACATCAAGGGTGAGGTTCGCCAAATTATGAGTGATCGGTTGTACCCCCTGAGAAAAATAATCTTGTTCTGCATGCATTTCCTTTTCTATGGTGAAGGAAAACTTGGTCCCAACCCTATGGACACACCAGAATCTATTCAAAAAATAGTCAATCTATGAATAGAATGTGGATAACCATTCCATAATCAGAATGATGTTGTAAGGCCTCAACAATGTTACCAATAGATCCCAACTTAATCTCTCACCTCTAATAGTAAGATCACACTTATATAACTAGTATGTGATCATTGAATCCCCTCCCGTTGGAGTCTCTAAACATAACTATCGAGCCAACACCTCCACTGGAATATCTGTGCTCCGAACAAGGTTTGTATGAAAGAAGGAGTGACTAGAATAAGTTTTTATAAGAACTTCATCTAGGGTGTATAAGATTCATTTCATAACTTTAGTCATATCTAGAGCACTCTGATTATAACCATCCATCACCTAATGTTAGCCTCCTCATATCCACCATCTCCCGGAGCCCGTTGTGGACCACCCGGGGGAGGTGGTGGTAGTACCTCAAACCTCTATCCATCATTGGATGCTCCACCTACTCCCCTACCCCATCCACCTCCCTACGAACCACCCTGATCGAACCTATTTTTCTACCTCAGTGGTCTCTCGACAACCTGATGGTCGTCCTCATGACCTATGGGGAAATCATAGGATTAGTGCCCCAAGACACCACACATGAAATAAAGTCTATCTTTAAAATGTCTCTCTCTGTCCTGGGATCCTCACACCAATGATCTTCTATCTTAGAGATTTCTCCTAAGGGAATTGTCCCACTTGGGAACCTTGGTCTACTATCAGATGCCCACCACTGAAGACTCAGCTACCCAATGCCTGCAGGTAGCTCCTACTGTTGGCATCCGCCCTGCCAAAAAGATCTCCATGAATAATGCTTTCTCCAGTACTCCAGCATATGTAGAGATGTTAAGGGAAATATTGGATTTCCTGATCTCTCGACGTACTACCCACTCAAAAGACCAATTCCTAAATAATGGGTATTGTACCATACCCATGGAGTAGTGAGAAAGATCGGCGAATCTTGCAGAGTACTCTGCTACTGTCTTTCTACACTTCTGTAGGTGCAGTAGCTCATGTATACGCACAGATCGTAACATTTCTGGAAAGAACTCCTCCTTGGAGAGGGAATCAAAGACTATAGAAGTGATAGTCACCTTGTCACGCGTCTAGATCACTAATCTCTACCATCATCATGTTGATCCAAAAATATGGCTTGCGACTAATACTTCCATCTGATCAGGCGGTGTCCTTACAAAGTGGAATAAACGTGTAACTACCTCCATCAAATCCTTAGTAATTTTTGGGTCTATCTCACACCTAAAATTGGGAGGTCTCTACTTTTGTATCTTTTTCAATGCACTGAGCATGTGTTCATCCTCAACTGTTAGTGCTGGAAAAAACTGTTTCTCAATGAGTGGTACTATAGTACGAAAACCACCCAGGTGTGCCATGTCTGGAATAGGCCCCTATACTAACACCTCATCGGTAATTGGATCATCCTCATGATCATGCATCGGGATCCTACATAGCTATATATGTAGAGGCATCCTGAAATATATCATGATAAACAATGGTCAATTCAGTATATTTGGATAGATGAATTAAAAAATACATGGAAAAAACAACCCATTCCTATATGATTCAAGCTCCATTCATTTACCTACAACATTTTTTTTCATGTATTGAGTTAGAAAGTAAGTGCCCATAGTCCTAGTGTATGGATATGTGGGCCACCGCACCAACACTTGATTCCCTAGCATTAAAGCCAAACTCGAAACACTTAACAAGGTTTCCCCAAACCAATATCACTATCTCCAAATCCCAAAGTAGGACAAACCTTCCCACTTTGATAGACATCTGATACAACCCATCCCGGCGGGGCTTGTTTTGTGACCACCCCAATCCCACCTCTGATAGGTCAGGGGCTGGCGACTAGCATCGAGAAGGAATATCACACAAATGGGAGTCCATAACCTATGTACATGTACACACACACATGTCTCATAGCCCACACACAAAAAGAAGAAGAGGATACACCAACCTGAATGTAACAAACCACTATTCATAAAATTAATAAAACTAGAGTGAAACCAGAATGTAAGGTGAAGAACTAAAAACTGAGGCCAGAATACAATATGGAAATAAAGAAAACTACAAAGACCAACCTACAAATGAGAGTACTGAAGCTATATTAGAAAGCTATCAGGAATGACTTATACCATTTTATCTCAAAAGGTATTGTTAGATCCTAGCCCTAGCCCTGATCACCTTAGAAATCTGTCAATGAGATGGTCGTCTACACAAGGAACGACATGTGTGGGAAAAGCCCATGTAGGGGTTAGTAAAACCATACCCAGTAGGACAACTCAAAAATCACAATGGAAATAATAGTATTCTCTACATAGGTATACATCCATACATCTACCAAGAATATCTAGATATTCTGAGACACTAGCCACAGGGTAGAAGGATAAGTCATAGCCAATTATGCCACAAGATTCCACTAACATGGGCCCCACCCATAGAGAAGACTCTTGTCAAGGATCATAATATTCTTATAGTGTATTCTCTTTGAAGAATACCAAGAACCCAATATATATTACCCCATAATGTAGGGGATTCGCAGAGAATACCACGAACCCTATAATGTGGCTTGTAAAATAAGGGATTCCAAAGAATACCATGAACCTAACCAATACGGTCCACGAGATTGAGGATAAACACCCTTAGATCAGAGGTCATGTAAATATCCAATGAACTCAATCAAGGGAGATGGATTATCACTACAGTCCCAGGGAGGACTCCATAACTCTATTTGGGACTCTATCTGGGACTCTATATTATGAGTGGATTGTCTAGAAATGTCATACTAAACCCTAGAGGGAAGAACCAAGGGAATTTTACACATCTATACTGGTCCTTACTAAAAAACCATAAATCTATCTCAAAGGGTATTCCCTGTTTCAAGGGTCCCAATGTCATGGACGGTGTGTCAAAAGGACTTACAATTTGAAAGTTATGGGGTTTTTGTAAAAAAAGGTTGGTTGTGTCTAGGCCCAGTCTGACCTATCCGACCCGACCCGGTCCATTGACCTAACCTGGGTCCACTAACTAGACCCGGTTAGCAGGGTCCGACCCACTAGGTTGACTTGTCCCAGTCGGTTGAGCTGGCCCTGCCTGAGTTACTCGGCCCAGCCTGCTAGAGCCGACCAATCTTCTCCCCTCGAGATGCGGCAGGCGTTGCATCTCTGAACCACCCATGTCAATAGTCGTGGATGGCCTCTGCGGTACATCTAGACCATGGCCTCCAACCACATGACGAGGTAACGATCCTAATCTATAGAGACTGCCACTGGCCATTGTTGCCAGCCCCTGTATATTGCATGTGACATAGTCTTGGGCCTCTTATGTTGTTGCGGTCGTCGAGCCCCCCCCCCCTCGTGTGCTGCGTCCAGCCTCCTATTGTAGGCCTCCTCTACGGTTGTGTTGTGCCACTAGTTCACACATCCACCCACACTTCCGAGTCACAACCCTCTGCTGGAACCGCAGTCCCCACCAGGATTGTAGATTTCCACCATCGTTGCAATCATGGATTCCCATCCAGAATTTTACAGAGATGAAGATCAATAAATCAATAGAACGGGGGATGAAGAAATTCACCTGAACACCCAAGGTGGATGGATCAGGTATTGTTCGTGTCATCCTTTATCCATCCATGTTAGCATTTAAGAACAGCTAAAGAAAAATAAATGTTAATCATATGTTCAAAATAGATCAAATTTCCCAATGATTATCCAAAAATCAAACCCATCCCACAATAGGATGCTTGATACGTGAAAAAATAAGTTTATCGAATGATTCACTTTCATCAAGGAGATTTAAAAACATGGAAATAGAAATTGAATCAAACAAATTCCCTACCTCTAGGTTGGATCTGTGGATGATGAATTCTCATGTTCTCCATTCATCAATATATTTTCGAGTGATCCCATTCCTTGTATCCGGATTCGTTGCTTGAAAACTTCTCCTCCCAAGGATCCCTCTCAACAGAGCTCTCAAAAAAATATCAGAGTCATTAATTGTGACCCTATTGCATTGCTTCTGGGTTTAATAAAAAGGAAAATAGAATATTCATTATGCCAAAAAATTATTTTCATTAAAATATTTTGAATGAACGCTATGTCCCAAAATCCAACATTCTCGTTTGGCCTATTTCGGATGATGTTAGTCCCTAACTAAGGTAAATTCATTGTTCCAAACACAATGGTGCCCTCGTATTTTCAATCTGGGCACCCATTTGGGAGTTATTAAAATTCACTGTTAACTACCAAGAATTTTTAATTTAAAAGTATAACTTTATTCAAAAAATTATTTCAGGCATACCAGGCATCCGAATCTCTTGCTGTATCAGCGTGTGGCTTCAGTATTTTTCCAATTAATTTATTAAAATAAATCATTCAAAAATCCGAGTTGTTACATCCCAACTGATAGGAGATATAGTATCATCCAATTTCCCCATCCATGACAGTTATCTCCATTGAAAATGGGAACACTTTTGGTAATTACTAAATATCTATTCTATATCCTCAAAATCATATTGGATCATTCAGAGGAGACCTTTGTTCTGACACCACTTGTAGTATCCAGATCAGTGTGAAATCACTAAAAGGGGAGGGGTCAGTCAGTGGCCGCTTTTTCTTTTTTGAAAAATCATTATGATTTAACCATTATGGAAAAATGAAATACTCAATCCACTATTATTTTGTCTCTTAGACTCACCTTGGATATTTTTATAAATCAAAGGCACAAAACAAAAGGATTTACATGGTTCTGTACAACGACTTACTCATTTTTTTATTCCCCCATACAAGGATTCTTCGCTATATGAGAAAGTGATTACAAATATTAATTGGTTATGAACCTAATTAAAATTTATTAACACCTTTTAGTTCCAATCCACCCTCAGCAGTTGGTTATACACATAAACTACACTTTTATCTCCATTAATTGGTTATACCCCCAATTACAGTCTTCCTGTAACTAGTAATATCCCCCAGTTGTAGCCTTTCTTTTGAAATAGATTAATCCACTGTAGAAATATAAATTTAATGATCTCCCATCATCAGAATGTTAGATCAAACATTATTTCAACCATTCAAGTCCCATTTTATAGATTCTAGTCTTTCTTAAACAAATTCAAAACCTAGTATATAATCAATTCCTTCAATGTGAAAATTATCGAGTTATTTTTAATTTTTATGTTGATGTCTCATCCTCCATAAAATCTGTGAAAGATGCACACACAATATCTTAGATATTATTTTATATGAGAATTAAAATTCACAACTCACTTCTCCTATGTTCTTAAAACCCTAGAACACATTTTTTTGTGTTTTTATTTTATATTTTATTTTTCACTATCATACATCATGTTCCATGCTTCCATTTTTATAAAAAAATTGTTATATAAATGTTTTATTCTATTTTGGTTACCATATCATGTGAAAATGAATTCTCATATTCATGTATGAATTCATTCACATATCAATATCTTCTTCATTGGGTAAGACATTTTATTCCTCAAAACCACTATTCAACTTCTTGTTAAGGAATGGGGGTTCAACTTCAATATTCTTCACACAAGTTGAGTGTTCTTCATAGAAAATATCAAGTACATAGGAACCTATTATTCCTGAGGAATTATGAATAGGGTATCATATCCTTTGTGTATAAAAGTATAATATTTTTATAATCTAGTTCTTCATGAAACCCCTATGTGTGTGGTTCACATGTGATGGGGCCACAAGATCCTCCTCTACTTCATATAGTTTAACTATTAAAATGATAATCCTCATCATGAAAAAACATTTCATTGTTCTGTTCTTCTAGAAATGAGAGCCTATCCATTGGAATCAACACTTTTATCAGTTCTATTTCTTCTTTTATAGGTGATCTCTATTTCTTGTATTCAATGTTTCAGGCTACATAAGTGCTCCTTCAAAAACTTTTATGTCATGTAATTTATAAATACCTAAATATTTCATGTTTCTTAAATATATTACAATGAAAGACATGGAAAATTCATGATGACCTTCCCATTGTGAAGTGCTCATGTGCATATGATGATACTTACAATCATTGTTAAAGTAAATACTCATCTATGATGATGTATAAATTATCATCCTCCTACAACTATATTATTATCCTTGATAGTTGAATTTTCATCAATAAAATTAATGTATGAAAAAAGAAGATTAAATGCATAGAGGTAGATCGACTTATCACTTTCAATGATTAAACATTCAATCATTTATCGATCATATAAGTCAATTCACCACAAAAACATTAACACGATAGAACACTAAGGCATCAAAAGGTAGATGTAAATGATCTGGTTTTAATCGACTATATTCGATTTATCTGGTCATATAGTATGAATTTTATATTTGTATTTTAATAATGAGGAATAGTGTTGCATTCCAACATTTTCCCGCATCTAATTTCCTCCTAGATTCATGCTTAAATACATTAAAAGTAACTCTTAGTACCTCTTGAGCTCATAGTAGGGTACGAAACCCAAAACTCCTTACATCTATAGGCTTCATGGGATGTTCCTCACTTACACTGGCCAACATTCCCATTCCCATGCACACTTACACCAGTCAACATTTTCCTTCAAGACATATATGGACCATTCAAAATCCTTCTAGAATATAGGCCCTTTAATGATGAATCTCCCACATGGTAGAGGCCTCCTCCTACATTTGTGGGATTGAGAAGGGCCCATCAGCTTGTGTAGTTGGCCTAATTTTTTGTTACGACTTACATAATATCTTAACAAAAAACTATGTATAACAACTTATGAAAAAAATCCCTTATAAAATCTTCATTAAAAATAATATTTCCCATTGTATAATTTTAATTATTCTTATTCTTAACACTAGTGTATAAAAATAAATTTTATATGTTTTGGGAAAAGCAGAATCATGGCAGGGATGGTTCCCAACATTTCTTTTTACTATAATCAATGATCAATCTGAGATCTATATAATGATGAAATATATAATCAATGAAATTGAATCAATGAAATAAGAAAAAGGATAGAGACCTGAAAACCATGTGAAAAGATAAACATATATTCTTTATAATTAATTTAATTAAATAATAATTATATCCAAGGTTATTCTTTCTTCATTAAAACATTATCCCACTGATCTGCAGTGCACCAATGATGAATTATAGAAAGAAAAGTAGATTTCATCTTGAGGTGATCCACGCGTGTTCTGTGAATCTCAAGACATTGCTAAAAAGTCTCCAAGTGTTATCACGGAAGATCATTGTGCTTGAATTTTTCACCATTGATCACCTTGAGAACCACTTATAAAGCATTCCCCTTGATCTGGAATAGGATGATCGTTCTCATTCTTGAGAGAATTATTGGAGAAGGAAGAACTCTATAGGCTTGAATGTTTTTCTCCAAAATGTTGTGCACACTGAAATTGGTGTCACAATTCTTGCACTTGGATAATGAGAGAATAATATAATTAGGTATTTATTTCACTGGGGTTATAATAAAATAATTTTAACAAGTTACATTAATTGTATTATTTATCCTAGTAAAACCCCCATGCCAAATAATAACAGTTATATTTTTATTTCCAGACATGTGCTTAGAAAGAAAATTATAAATTAAATATTATTTAATCAAATAATATTGAATATTATTATTTATCACTGGTCCATTTAAACATAGTCCACCATTCCTTCTCAATATTTATCTGGACTTGAACAATGAATATTTATTTATTACATAAATATCAAATTATTTCTGCTGATAAATAAATAAATATTATTTTCATAAAAAAAGAAAATACATATTTAATATATATTTCGCTCACAATATATTATCTCAAATAACCAGTGATGGAAATAATTTGATCAAAAAATGCATGAATAATTTTTAAACCACAATTTGGATTAATATTTATTCAACTTGTTAAATAATAGATCAATTAACTAAGATATAGAAGACACATAGTATCTGATCCTCTAGGACTCTTTCTCAGTGGCATTAGTGAAACCTTCCTAAAGCAAAAGATTAGCATCTAGAAACATGAAAAGGTACTCATAGAGAAAGAAGTTAATGTTTTAATGAAATGACCCCTCATATGAATTCTTACCTTGTAATATAATCTCTTTATCCAAATATATTTAATAAATCAGGTTTCATGCCAATGCCATCAACTTATGTGCTCAATATCTATTTCTTTGACATTCTATAAATAGAGATTTCCTAGAGAACACCATGTCCATGGATTTATTTAGCCTATATAATTTCCATCCAATGTACGAAGATATTAACTTCCCTTAATGAAGAGAAGTTATAAATCCTTTCTCAAATAATTTATTAATTCAATATTACTCATGATTCACCCAACATGTCCAACCTCATCACGAAAAGTTTTAATCTTGGTTTTCATAAATACGTCAATGTTTACGACTCATAATATCCATTAATAATAATAATAATTTATAATGACCAATAAACATTTATATTGATAGGAACATCTGATGACACTTATAAATGTGGATTTCCTACTTTTGGTTCTTGTTCTCATAATATCTTATATGATATTACCAAGGGTGTACACCCTGAGAAGGTTCCTCAATGTCCTATGAGTCCCCATCCCTAATAGCCTGTATCAGTTGTATCCCTTCAAAAGATATCATCCAGTCATAGAACATATGTTCAAGAATAGTTTCATAGAACTTCTAGGTTCTCATCATAGCAGGGAACTGCTATGACTTGTTAGTGAAATAGCTAATCTTGGAACATTATCACATGCTATTTCATGCAGAAGAAAAATCATGATGTGATAATGAATTTATTAATATTCAAAACTATTAATACAATTTTATCATAATGTACATAGAAGTTTTTTCAAGAAAAAAACTCCGATAGACTCCAACATTCACTAGATTCAATTACTAAATGCCTTCAGTCCTCTAGCTCTCACATGATAATCATGCTTCTTCTCAGATAAGCCTTTAGTCTAGGGCTCCACAAAATTCTTTTTCTTGGAGACTCTAGTCACTACAAATTCACTCATCTGGTGAATATCTCTCATGATTTGATACTTATAGAGTGTATCCTTTGTCCTTTGATATGACTGTTTCTCTTTTACAAGATCCACCACAATAGTATTATCACAATACAATGTGATAGGGTCTTTACTGCTAGGTACCACATTAAGCTCCTGGAAAATGTTTTGAATCCAAATGGATTCCTTGGATCCATCAAAATTCACTATATAATCAGAATCGACTATAAAATCATCAACAACTGGATACATTAAACACTTCAATCTCAGAGCTCCTCTGTTAAGATATAAAACATATCCTGATTGCAACATTAGATCATTATGATCTGTCTAAAAACTAGAATCATCAAACACTCTTTTGAAAAGCACCACATCTTCTCTATACACCAAGAACACATCATTAGTTCTTCTCAGATCCTTAAAGATAGCCTTAACAACAGTCCAATGTTTTTATCCTGAATCAACTTGATATATGCCTACCATGATCAATGAATATGAAACATCAAGTATATTACATAACATGGAATATATTATTGAGATTATCATTGAAGCTTATGGGATCTTAATAATTATATCTTTCTCTTATTGTGTCCAAGGACACATTTTTGTTGAAATATGTAAGCTAAGTGACACTGGAACCAATCCCCTTGTGTATTGTTCGATACTAAATCTCCTTAGTATCTAGTCAATATATATACTTTGACTTAGTCCAAGCAGCCTCTTGGATCTATCACGAATGATCTTGATCCCAAGAATGTAGGCTGCTTCATCTAAGTCTTTTATGGATAATCACTTATTTAACCAGTCCTTAATAGACTGTTAGACTGGTATGTCATTTCCAATATGTAATATGTCATAAAAATATACTACTTGGATAACATCTTCATTCCCACTAAACCTCTTATAAAAACATGGCTGAAATTCATTCTTAATGAAACCAAATTCTCTTCTGGCTTCACCAAATCTAATGTTCCATGACTTTCTTCAATACATAAATGGATCATTACAATTGGAAGACCCATTTGGAGACACATGGTGTCGCAAAACCTTCTGGATGTGTCATATAGACATCATCTTAAAGGTTTCTATTATGGAATGAAGTTTTTACATACATCTACCAAATTTCATAGTCATGGTAATTTTGTATGTAAAGTGTGATTATGATGGATTTAGACATGGGAATTGGCGATAAGGTTTCTCATAGTAAATTCCATGATGTTGTTTAAAAACTTTAGTGACTAGACTTGCTTTATAGGTATTAACTTTACCATCCATGTCCAAGTTTCTCTTTAATACCCTTTTACACCCAAAAGGTTTTACATCAACTAGCACATCGATCAAAATAAAAACTTGGTTCTGATACTTAGAATCCATCTCAAAATTTATATCTTCTCGAAATCTTGTATCTTCTGATCTCTCTATATCCTCCTTGTAGAAGAGAGATTCATCATTTTCCAATAATAATGAGTCACCATCCTAGATAACTATAAAACCATATCTCTCTGGTTCCCTTACCTCTCTTACACTCCTATGAAGTACTTGTGTTTCTTGAACTTCTTATCCCACAAAGACAAGTGGAACTTTTTCCTATACAAACTCTTGTGTATATTGAGCCTAAACTTCATCTACGTCAATATTGTTCCCACTATCCTTTTTTATAATGTTCTCCCTCTCAAGTAAGACATTTTTTCTAGAAATAATCACATTCTTGTAAGATGGTTTGTGTAGGGGTTATCCCTTTTCTTTCAAGGGATACCCTATAAATATACACTAAATTCCTAGAGGTGCAAGTTTGTTTCTAATGAAATCTGTAACAGATGCCACACAACCCCATTAACATATACGCGATAAAAAGGGTTTCTTTCCACTCCATATCTCGAAGGGAATTCCATTTTCTCCCTCAGTTGGTGCTCAGATTAATGTGTATGATGCCTTTTTGAATGAATATATCCAAAAGGATAATAGAATATTTTCATTACTAGTCATCAAACATACAATTTCCAACAATGTATGATTCCTCCTTTCAATAACACCATTCCATAGTGGTGTATAAGGTGGAGTGAGTTGCGATAGATTCCAAAACACTCATAGAAAGTTGAAAAAATCTTGGTTAAGATATTAACCACCTTGATCTGATTGATGCTTCATTATATTCTTATCAAGACGATTCTCTACTTCATTAATGATTTCTTTATTTTATCAAAGGATTCAGAATTGTACCTCATCAAGTAAATATATCCACATCTACTCAATTCTTTAGTAAAAGTTATGATGTAAGAATATACACCTCTATCTTCTATTGGAAATGGTCTACACAAATTAATTTGTCCCAATCCTAGTAGTTTTGTGGCCCTTTCACCTTTTCCTCCAAATGATGGTTTGGTCATTTTTCCTTTCAAAAAACATGACATAATTCAAGTGGTTTTAGCTCAGAAGAGTCTAAATAACCATTGTTACAGATATTTTTCAATAGCTTCTCATTTACATTACCAATATAGTGATTCCACAACTAGATGTTATATGAGTCATGTGAACATGATTATTTATTGATTTCCAACATGTGGTTTTTTTAATTTATTACATACAGAACAATATTTAAATTTTCCATACCATAACATGTTTTTTCTTTATAAAAGAAACAACATTTATATCTGAACTTGAAAATAAACCCATATCTATATAAACATGATATAAAAAATATGATTTGGGTAATAGTTGGTAAATAATAACAATCATGTAATAAAAAAATCATTCTAGTCAATAGTTAAAGGTGGTAGTCACCAATGGAAATAGAATCCATCCTCACACCATTGACAGATCCTAGATCCACCTCTCCTCTAGAAATTTTCCAAAATCTACTTGGTTCTTACATTTTGATACAAATTTGATAACCAAAAGATGTATTTAGTACCCATGTAAAACAAACTTCCTCCTTTTCCTTACCCTGGTTATGGATCTTCTTCTTCTTGGTAGGATGGTTATCAGAAGATTTGGTCCTTTTATAATTATTGGGCCCATTTTACTTTTCCTTATCCTTTATATTCACCATTGGTACTATGGGGTTTTTATTCCCCATGTGCATTTCCACTTGGAAAATCATGGTCATAAATTTTGGTATATTGTTCTCATTATTTTTCATGTTTTAATTCACAATAAAACAAGAGAAGTCATTGGGAAATGATAAAAGTATGATATCTGTATGCAACTCATCTGGTAATTCGATCCCTAATATGTCCAAATGCTCAATGTAGTTGATAATATTGACTACATGAGGCCCTGCAAGCATATACTATCCAATCTTAGTGGGGAAAAAAGCATTGGAGATCTCATTCCTATCTTTTCTCTCCTTATCTTGGTAGATATCCCAAAGGTGAGAAATCTTGTTATATGCACAAATTTCCTCATGTTTCTTCAATATATCATTAAACATGGATGATAGAATGAATCAATGAACATGTATAGAATCATTTACATGTTTCTCGTTCAGAGAGAGCTCTTCATCACAGACCTCATTTCCAGGTACAACTATTATGGGTTATTACAACACATAAAGACTCCTTTAATGGTTAAGTATATCACATATATAGCTTATTTTAAATGTATTTTTATTTTAATTTCCATTGATGGCTTGTTTTGGGGGTTTCCAAAGGTTTTACGTAGAATATGTGAGTTTTCATTAATTGGGCCAAACCGTGAGCCCAATTCCAGATTTAAAAATAAATTTTGTTTCATTTATAACTTTTTCATTTTTTAATATTTTTCACTAATTACAACTCTTAAATGTCCTCCCCTGATATATTAACACCACAAATAAATTTGGAGCCTTTATAAATCCATAATAATGGGGGATTGTGGTTTTTATTTGATAATTGGGCCAACCAGAAATCCCATTCTCCAGTTTTAAATTGTTTCTTTAAGGTTTTAATATATTATTAATTTTAATGATTTTCTCAGTGATTCCACCTCCCTCTCTACCCTAAGAAGCCCAGGCGCGCGCCCATTTCTTTTCCCCCCTCTTTGGAGTTATTTTTCATCTCGTTTGAGTGCTGAAAGTATTAGGGTTTCTAAAATTGGGCAGATTTGAGGAGGTAAGTTCATTCCATCATAACTCTCTCAATTATTACTCTTTTTCCCCCATTCCAGTTCTTACATTATCTCATAATCCTTCTTCAAAAATCCCTTGAATAGTTGGATGTTTTTAAATTCATATTCTGGTGGATTTTGGGTCGTTTTCTTCAAGATTATTTTAGGTAAGTGTTTCTCTCTTCAATTCCTCTCTTCTCCTTAGGGTTTCCACCCTATTTCATGAATTTATAGAATATCCAGAAGTTAGGGATAGAACATATGGTCTGATTTGGTATCTTTTGGGTTAATTTTTGGTGGTCTAGGTCTGGATTTATATTCTTTGTGGTGCGGCAGTGGTGCGCTTAAGGTTTTGCGCCAAGTTTTGAGGGTTTCGACTCAAAAGGTAGGTGGTTCCATGTGTAAACATTTCTAGATGAGTTAGTTTGCTTGAATTACTTATTATTCATGTTACTAATATGATTTTTGTGGTGCGTGAACTATTTATGTTGGATTTGGTAAAGCATTTGTTTTTATAGTTTCATTTTAGCTTAAAATTCGGTGTTTTTCATGTGCAACCCTTTGGGTATTGTTTGGGTGTGTTTTATAACATATGAATTTGGTTTAATAAATATTGTCTGGGATAAAAATTCTGATTTGTTAGGGTATTGGTGTTCCATTAGATATTAAAGAGGTTTTTTTAGGGTTTAAGGTGTAAAACCTTATTGTACTTCTTGAAAGTGATTTTGAAAATGTGTGTTTTTCAAGTGGATCTTTTGTGGTATTGTTTGAGGTGTTTTTATAACACTTGGGGGTAGTTTAATAAATGTTTTTTGGGCTGAAAATTATGTTTTGAATTTGTATTGGTGTGATTTTGACCCTGAAATATGGGTTTGAAATGGGTTTTATGTGAAAAGCTTTGGTACACTATTTAGAATTGTTTTAAGAATGTTTTGGGTGGTTTAATGATTTATGTAAGAGGTGAAACCGTATTGGAAAACTATTTTGGATTGTTTATACTTTCAAATGAACCATTTTAAATGTGAATAGGTATGTCATGTGATGTGTATCCTATTATAAATGTTTTATAAAAATGTTTAATGGATTTACTGAAATGTGAAGAGGTGTGAACGTGATGTGGGTTGTTTGTGTGAGTGCGATGTGAAAAATGGATTTTTTTTATAAAAAGTGTTTTATGAAACATGTTAGTGGGATGTTATGTGATGTTTATAATATTTTTAGGGACTTCATAAAATTTTTAAAGGATGTGTTGGATTGTGAAAGTTATGCAAAACGTTTTGTGGGCTATTTTGGTGTGAGTTTGATTTCAAAATGCATTTGAATGAAAAGTTGAATTTGTGACTTATGTGATATACATGGTGATGTTTGGTTAATTTTTGATGTAGAAGTGAAATTTTCATGTGAAAAGAATATATATTGGCTTGTTAAACTTGTTTGAGCACAGTGGGAAACCCAGGGTATCTAGGTGGGTGGACGTGTACTACTATGCTAGTGAATCCGTGGGGTTTGGCCTCAGTTTCACTTTGCAAGATTGAGGCTTAAAACTCTAACTAAACTATGATGATGATGATGATTGGGGACCACTAGGTTATGCGTATGTTCCCTACTATTGGCTCGTGCACGAGAACAAATATTTATTTTTGGTCACTCTCACCAAGATACGAGGTTCCTGGGACCCACAGCTAGATAGTGCCAAGGGGTTATTTCCTATTCCTTGTACTCATTAGATCCTTTATACTTACCGTCGGCATAAGGTATATTTGGATGAAAAAATTCAGTAGCTTTTGAATTTACTTTAAAAGTGTTGATTCTTTAAATTAGCCCACTTGAAAACTGTTTTTTTAAGTTGCATCTTTTAGAAATTGTAACTAGAAATTACATGTTTTTGAAAACTTGCATGCTTTTTGTCTATGAATGTTTATCACAAGGAATATCTTAGTGGTGGTATCCTACTGGGCATTTTCTCACACCCTACTTACACCCTTGGGTGTAAGTAGAATTGGTTATTTTTTGTTGTTGTCGTAGGTTGCGTACAGTTTTAAGTTCCAGTGGTTCGGGTTTCTAGCATGTCCTTGGTGGTGAAGTCTTGTGGAGATGGCTTGAGGGAGGTTTCCCTTGCCATGAGGGTTATTGGGATATCTTAATTTGGTTTTTACCTTTGTAATGGTCTTTAAACATAGTTTTAACTTATGTAATTCAGATCTGTAATTTTGTAAAAGACGGTTTTATTTGAAAAATCCAGATTTGTTTTTTTGAGTTCGTTCGTTGTTTAATGTTTATAAAATCGGGTAAATCATTCTGAATTATAATTGTATGATACTCGGGAACTTGTGCCATACCGTGGGGATCGGGAACGCCCTTCAGGCCTTGGCACGGGCTGGGTTTCGTGCCGGTTTGATGGCGACCAGATCCGGTTCGTGACAAGATGGTATCAGAGGAGGTTCTAGTTAACTCTTTGGGTCACATTATTTAGGGAACGGTTGGGATAGTCTAGAGTTTGGAAAGTTGGGACATGTTAGTTCGGTTATGGGTAGTGTGCATAATCACCACACCTCATGACGGGATTCGATTCGCTAGGGGAAGTCAGGATTTATCTAAGTCCTTTGGTTTTCTTAGTTTGATGACGATTAGGGGAATTGAAAAGAGAGTTGGGTTAATGGTCTCAGTGAGCTCGTAGGGCCTGGCAAGCCATGTGGAGCCGAGGATATTCCCTAGAACACTCTCTGTGACAGTGAAGTGATTGGAATATGTCCGCCAACCATATTTCCAATTCACCCACTGAAACTAGTTTCCTCTCAGATTGTTTTGTGATTTAGTTTTGCAATCATGGAATTTTGGGTGTAAAGAGACTTGGTTTTAAGAAGTGTATAGGTTTTGTAAAATTATTTTCAAATAAATAAGGAATGGATTGATTTATGAAATGGTGGAACTGAATTTTTAGAATAGTTTTGAAATGGAAAATGGTGTTTTTACACCTCTTTTGAAAGCAGGAACTATATTGAATTTTGTTTTGAAAAAGTATTTCCAATAGAGTTGTCTAAACAATAAAAGGGTGTTTTAATGGGATGAGATGTTTTGAAATTGATGTATATGAATTGAAAGTTAGTATTCATTTTATTGATTTGGATTTTTATTCCATGGTTAGAGGTCTTAAGAAAAAGGAAGTATTGGTTAGCCGTTTTGGTTTTGAAAAGTGGAAAGAATTTTTATTTTAACCTTTGGTATTTTCGTGAGAAACCACATGCATGGGGTTATATGGAAAGATGAATGGTTGATGAAATTACTGGATGAGTGTTGGAATAGATATGAGGTGGGTGCTGGGTGTGGCACAAAAACATGCATGTGTGAGGCCCATGGGGTACCATTGGTTGATACGCTTACCGCTGAACCGTTTGATTTCAAAGAAATGTTTTTAAAGAAAAACATGATGTCTTGATGAATTGTTTGGGATGTTTTGTATTATGGGTTTTTGAAAATGTTGTTTTTGTGGGTTGTTTTTTTTAGTCCAAGAACCCCTCCTGTTTGAACTATGTTTTGGGTTTGTGCTTTTCGGTAAGTTGTGTTGTAGGGACGGTTAGTGGTCTCTCCTGAAAAATGTTTTTGAATGCCTTTACGGTGGTTCCCTTCATGTGTTTGGATCTTTTTTGTCATATATCTTGACCAATGGACCATCTTGGTTGGGTCCTTGGGTTCATTCATTGGATAAGGTATGCCCCATTAACGGTTATTTCACAACTGAAGTGCAACCCGGATTGTTTCGCTGTTTGAAGACCCTCCAGTTGAACAATATAGGGAATCTTTTTCTTGAGATTTTTAGATTGAGTCTACAGCCTTTACTTACTTGGTTTTGTGTATCCTCTTGTAGTGGGAGAGTGACCATGGAAGTTTTAAAGGGACCTTAGCTTCTTATGTTTCCTGATTTGCCGAAGGTGGAAGTAGTCTGGGGTTGTTAGCCTAGATGAGTATCTGGTTTGTGTCAAAGAGGTACTCTTGGTCCTTCCTAGTCTCTTCGATGAAGGAGTTCACGTTAAACTACTAGTGTGAGAAATGTGGCCACGAGGGGATATTTTGGACACTTTCTGGAATTGTGTGTTTTTTTGGGATGTTGTATAAGGTCCCTCTCCATGCATTGTTTATATCAGTCATAATGGCCATGTTCGGGGATGCCTTGTGATGTCATGTGCTCGATTGACCATTAAGGTGAAATTCATGCAATCCCATGAGAGTCACGGTTATGTTGAGAGAATGTCTCCCTTGGAAAAACATCAAAATATTCCATTTTAGAGGATGGTGAGTATAAATGTTCTTTACTTATATTGTTTCTCACCTGAAGAAACAATGTGTGATGTGTGTGCATCTTCTAAGCCCTTGTTTTAGTGAAATATCAGGTTAGGGTAAAGTGAGTCTGGAATGTGTTATGTATTTGAAAATATATTGGGGATTGTGGTGTAGTTTTTGGTGATAGCGAAAGAAGAATTCTTGTTCATGGGGTTTCCAAAGCCTAACTATGAGGACTATGATGCTTCAATCATTGAGCTCCAACCATAGGACTTGGAGAGAAGCTGGCTCGTAGTTAGGGGAAATCCTAGGGCCGTTTAAACCCTTTTACAAAGTCCTATCCTTAGTATGAAATATTGGAATAGTTCAAACCTCTGGTGTTGTCATGGTTGAGCACATAGTTTGTGCGTGTTTAGTAGTGGTCATGTGCTAGGAAGCCATTTAGAAAGAATTATATTCACAGTTAGTGCATAGTTTCCCAAACCATGTGGACTAACCCTGCGCCCTTCCTAAATCTTGAATTTTTTTGTGTCTTTCTATGTCGGCCCATGCTGGTCGGTTAAGATGGTTAGTTATTATAGTGTAGAGACCCACTATGATTCTCATGTATATTCCTTCATAAACATTTAATGGACGTATATCCCTTGTACTAGAGAGTCTGTTTGGGCCTCCCCTATTAGTGTCTTGATTCTGCCTTAGGAAAACAATTTAAGTTGTCTCTTATGGTGAGGAGCCCATTTGTGTCTTTTAATACGAGTAACTCATATTTTTCTTTGGACATGTCTGGGAATTAGGTATTATCATTCGAATATATCTAACTACCTACATATTCATTGGGTAAACCTTGATATTGGGGAGTTTCCAATGGTTTAGTTATAGTAGGGTAAGTGTAACCTTGTTCGATGTTGTTGTTTATTTGGGTAAATTGATTGAGTATTGTTCAGATTGTGTTTGAGGAGTTTTAGTTTGGGATAAAGCCTGAATGTTCTTGATTGTTTTAGGAAAGTGGTTTATGTTTGGTTTTTGAGAGTATTCCTTACTTCATTGATCACTGGAGGTATTTTGACCTTTGGGGGAGAAACCTGGAAAATGAGTTCCTCTTGGTTTCTCAATAGGGTTTGGTTGTTTCTTTGGTCTTGTTGTGACTTTTCAAGGCAGAAAGTTTTCATGGTGGGAAGAATTATCACATACATAGCTTATTTTAAATTTTTTTTATTTAAATTTCCATTGATGCTTTGTTTTGGGGGTTTCTAAAGGTTTTATGTAGAATATGTGAGTTTTCATTAATTGGTCCAAACCGTGAGCCCAATTCCAGATTTAAAAATAAATTTTGTTTCATTTATAACTTTTTTATTTTTTAATATTTTTCACTAGTTACAACTCTTAAATGTCCTCCCCTGATATATTAACACCACAAATAAATTTGGAGCCTTTATAAATCCATAATAATGGGGGATTGTGGTTTTTATTTGAGAATTGGGCCAACCGGAATGCCCATTTTCCAGTTTTAAATTGTTTCATTAATTTTTTAATATCATATTCATTTTAATGGATGTGTCAGTGATTCCACCTCCCTCTAGACCCTAATAAGCCCAGGCACGCGCCCATTTCCTTTCCCCCCACTTTGGAGTTCGTTTTCATAGCGTTTGAGTGCTGAAATTCTTAGGGTTTCTAAAATCGGGCAGATTTGAGGTGGTAAGTTCATTCCATCATAACTCTCTCAATTATTACTCTCTTCCCCCATTCCAGTTCCTACATTATCTCATAATCATTGTTCAAACATCCCTTGAATGTTTGGATTTTTTTAAATTCATATTCTGGTGGAGTTTGGGTAGTTTTCTTCAAGATTATTTTAGGTAAGTTTTTCTCTCTTCAATTCCTCTCTTCTCCATAGGGTTTCCACCCTTTTTCATGAATTGATAGAATGTCCAGAAGTTGGGGTTCGAACATATGGTCTGATTTGGTATCTTTTGTGTCAATTTTTGGTGGTCTAGGTCTGGATTTATATTCTTTTTGGTGCGGCGGTGGTGCGCTTAAGGTTTCACACCAGGTTTTGAGGGTCTCGACTCAAAAGGTAGGTGGTTCCATGTGTAACCATTTCTAGATGACTTAGTTTTCATGAATTAATTATTATTCATGTTCCTAATATGATTTTTGTGGTGCGTGAACTGTTTATGTTGGATTTGGTAAAACATTTGTTTTTATAGTTTCATTTTAGCTTAAAATTCGGTGTTTTTCATGTGCAACCCTTTGGGTATTGTTTGGGTGTGTTTTACAACATATGAATTTGGTTTAATAAATCTTGTTTGGGATAAAAATTCTGATATGGTAGGTTATTGGTGTTCCATTAGATATTAAAGGGGTTTTTTTAGGGTTTAAGGTGTAAAACCTTATTGTACTTCTTGAAAGTGATTTTGAAAACGTGTGTTTTTCAAGTGGATCTTTTGTGGTATTGTTTGAGGTGTTTTTATAACACTAGGGGGGTAGTTTAATAAATGTTTTTGGGGCTGAAAATTCTGTTTTGAATTTGTATTGGTGTGATTTTGACCCTGAAATATGGGTTTGAAATGGGTTTTATGTGAAAAGATTTGGTACACTATTTAGAATTGTTTTAAGAATGTTTTGGGTTGTTTAATGATTTATGTAAGAGGTGAAACCATATTGGAAAACTATTTTGGATTGTTTATACTTTCAAATGAACCATTTTAAATGTGAATCGGTATTTTATGTGATGTGTATCCTATTAGAAATGTTTTATAAAAATGTTTAATGGATTTAATGAAATTTGAATAGGTGTGAACGTGATGTGGCCTGTTTGTGTGAGTGCGATGTGAAAAATGGATTTTTTTTATAAAAAGGGTTTTATGAAACATGTTAGTGGGCTGTTATGTGATGTTTATCATATTTTTAGGGACTTTATAAAATTTTTAAAGGATGTGTTGGATTGTGAAAGTTATGAAAAAGTGTTGTGAGCTATTTTGGTGTGAGTTTGATTTCAAAATGCATTTGAATGAAAAGTGGAATTTGTGACTTGTGTGATGTACATGGGGCTGTTTGGTTAATGTTTGATGTGTAAGTGACATTTTCATGTGAAAAGAATATTTCTTGGCTTGTTGAACTTGTTTGAGCACAATGGGAAACCCCAGGTATCTAGGTGGGTGGACGTGTACTAGTATGCTAGTGAATCTGTGGGGTTTGGCCTCAGTTTCACTTTGCAAGATTAACAATTACAACTTTAACTAAGATATGATGATGATGATGATTTGGGACCACTAGGTTATGGGTATGTTCCCTACTAGTGGCTCGTGCATGCGAACTGATATTTTTTTATGGTCACTCTCACCGAGATACGAGGTACCTGTGACCCACAGCTAGCTAGTGCTAAGGGGTTATTTCCTATTGCATGTGCTCATTTGATCCTTTATACTTACCGTCTGCATACGGTATATTTGGATGTAAAAATTCAGTAACTTTTGAATTTATTTTAAATGTGTTGATTCTTTAAATTAGCCCACTTGAAAACTATTTTTTTAAGTTGCATCTTTTAGAAATTGTAACTAGAAATTACATGTTTTTGAAAACTTGCATGCTTTTTTTCTATGAATGTTTATCACATGGAATATCTTAGTGGTGTTATCCCACTGTGCATTTTCTCTCACCCTACTTACACCCTTGGGTGTAAGTAGAATTGGTTATTTTTTTTTGTTGTCGCAGATTGCGTACAGTTTTAAGTTCCAGTGGTTTGGGTTTCTAGCATGTCCTTGGTGGTGAAGTCTTGTGGAGATGGCTTGAGGGGGGCGCCCCTTTCCATGAGGGTTCTTGGGCTGTCTTAATTTGGGTTTTTACCTTTTTAATGGTCTTTAAACATAGTTTTAACTTATGTAATTCAGATCTGATATTTTGTAAAAGATGGTTTTAGTTGAAAAATACAGATTTGTTTTATTGAGTTTGTTTGTTGTTTAATGTTTATAAAATCGGGTAAATCATTCCCAATTATCATTGTATGATACCCGAGCACTTATGCCATCCTGTGGGGATCGGGAATGCCCTTCGGGCCTTGGCACGGGCTGGGTTTGGTGCCGGTTTGATGGTGACCAGATCCAATTCGTGACAAGATTGCATCAGAGGAAGTTCCGGTTAACTCTTTAGGTCACGTTATTTAGGGAACAGTTGGGATAGTCTAGAGTTACAATAGTTGGGACTTTGTAGTTCAGTTATGGGTAGTGTTTCTGATCACCACACCTCATGAAGGGATTCGAGTCACCAGGGGAAGTCAAAATTTTTCTAAGTCCTTTGGTTTTCTTGGTTTGATGACGATTAGGGGAATTGAAAAGAGAGTTGGGTTAATGGTCTTAGTGAGCTCGCAGGGCCTGGAAAGCCATGTGGAGCCGGGGATATTCCCTAGAATGCTCTCTGTGACAATGAAGTGATTGGAATATGGTCGCCAACCATATTTCCAATTCACCCACTGAAACTAGTTTCTTCTCAGATTGTTTTGTGCTTTAGTTTTGCAATCCTGGAACTTTGGGTTTAAAGGGACTTGGTTTTAAGAAGTGTAATGTTTTTATGAAATGATTTTCAAATAAATAAGGAATGGATTGATTTATGAAATGGTGGAACTGAATTTTTAGATTTTTTTTGAAATTAAAAATGGTGTTTTTACACCTCTTTTGAAAGCATGAACTATATTGAATTTGGTTTTGAAAAAGTGTTTCCAATAGAGTTGTCTAAAAAATCAAATGTTGTTTTAATGGTATGAGATGTTTTGAAATTGATTTATATGAACTGAAAGTTAGTATTAATTTTATTGATTGGGATTTTAATTCCATGGTTAGAGTTATTGAGAAAAAGGAAGTATTGGTTGACCGTTTTGGTTTTAAAAAGTGGAAAGAATTTTTGTTTTAACCTTTGGTATTTTCGTGAGAAACCACATGAATGGGGTTATATGGAAAGATGGATGGTTGATGAAATGACTAGATGAGTGTTGGAATGGATATGAGGTGGGTGCCCGGTGTGGCACAAAAACATGCATGTGTGAGGCCCATGGGGTACCATTGGTTGATACGCTTACTGCTGAACCATTTGTTTTCAAAGAAATGTTTTTAAATAAAAACATGATGTCTTGATGAATTGTTTGGGATGGTTTGTATTATGGGTTTCTGAAAATGTTGTTTTTGTGGGATTTTTTTTAGTCCAAGAACCCCTCCTGTTTGAACTATGTTTTGGGTTTGTGCTTATCGGTAAGCTGTGTTGTAGGGACGGTTAGTGGTCTCTCCTGAAAAATGTTTTTGAATTCCTTTACGGTGGTTCCCTTCATGTGTTTGGATCTGTTTTGTCATATATCTTGACGAATGGACCATCTTGGTTGGGTCCTTGGTTTCATTCATTGGATAAGGTTTGCCCCATTAATAGTTATTTCACAACTGAAGTGAAACCCGGATTGTTTCACTGTTTGAAGACCCTCCAGTTGATCAATATAGGGAATATTTTTCTTGAGATTTTTAGATTGAGTCTACACCCTTTCCTTTCTTGGTTTTGTGTATACTCTTGTAGTGGGAGAGTGACCATGGAAGGTTTAAAGGGACCTTAGCTTCTTATGTTTCATGATTTGCCGAAGGTGGAAGTGGTCTGAGGTTGTTAGGCTAGATGAGTATCTGGTTTGTGTCAAAGAGGTCCTCTTGGTCCTTCGTAGTCTCTTCGATGAAGGAGTTCATGTTAAACTACCAGTGTGATAAATGTGGCCACGAGGGGATATTGTGGCCACTTTCTACAATTGTGTGTTGTTTTGCGATGTTGTTTAAGGTTTTTCTCCATGCATTGTTTATATCCGTCATAATGGCCATGTTCGGGGATGCCTTGTGATGTCATGTGCTCGATTGACCATATAGGTGAAATTCATGCAATCCAATGAGAGTCATTGTTATGTTGAGAGAATGTCTCCCATGGAAAAACATCAAAATATTCCATTTTAGAGGATTGTGAGTATAAGTGTTCTTTACTTCTATTGTTTCTGACCTGAAGAAACAAAGTGTGATGTGTGTGCATATTCTAAGCCCTTGTTTCAGTGAAATATCAGGTTAGGGTAAAGTGAGTCTGGAATGTGTTATGTCTTGGAAAATATATTAGGGATTGTGGTGTAGTTGTTGGTGATAGCGAAAGAAGAATTCTTGTTCATGGGGTTTCCAAAGCCTAACTATGAGTCCAATGATGCTTCAATCATTGACTTCCAACCATAGGTCTCGGAGAGAAGCTGGCTCGTAGTCAGGGGAAATCCCAGGACTGTTTAAACCCTTGTACAAAGTCCTATCCTTAGTATGAAAGATTGGAAAAGTTCAAACCTCTGGTGTCTTCATGGTTGAGCACATAGTTTGTGCGCGTTTAGTAGTGTTCGTGTGCTAGGAATCCTTGTAGAAAGAATTATATTCACAGTTAGTGCATAGTTTCCCAAACTGTGTGGACTAACCATGTGCCCTTCCTAAATCTGGAATTTTTTTTGGGTCTTTCTGAGTCGGCCCATGCTGGCCGGTTAAGATGGTTAGTTCTTATGGTGGAGAGACCCACTATGATTCTCATGTATGTTCCTTCAAAAACATTTAATGGACATATATCCCTTGTACTAGAGAGTATGTTTGGGCCTCCCCCTATTAGTGTCTTGATTCTGCCTCAGGAAAACAATTTAAGTTGTCTCTTATGGTGGGGAGCCCATTTGTGTCTCTTAATACGAGTAACTCATATTTTTCCTTGGACTTGTCTAGGAAGTAGGTATTATTATTCGGAGATATCTAACTACCTACATCTTCATTGGGTAAACATTTATATTGGGGAGTTCCCAATGGTTTAGTTATAGTAGGGTAAGTGTAACCTTGTTCAATGTTGTTGTTTATTTGGGTAAATTGATTGAGTATTGTTCAGATTGTGTTTGAGGAGTTTTCATTTGGGATAAAGCCTGAATGTGATTGATTGTTTCAGGAAATTGGTGTATGTTTGGTTTGTGAGAGTATTCCTTACTTCATTGATCACTGGAGGTGTTTTGGCCTTTGGGGGAGAAACCTGGAAAAGGAGTTCCTGTTGGTTTCTCAATAGGGTTTGGTTGTTTCTTTGGTCTTGTTGTGACTTTCTGAGGCGGAAATTTTTCATGGTGTGGAGAATTATCACATACATAGCTTATTTTAAATGTATTTTTATTTAAATTTCCATTGATGCTTTGTTTTTGGGGTTTCCAAAGGTTTTATGTAAAATATGTGAGTTTTCATTAATTGGGCCAAACCGTGAGCCCAATTCCAGATTTAAAAATAAATTTTGTTTCTTTTATAACTTTTTCATTTTTTAATATTTTTCACTAATTCCAACTTTTAAATGTCCTTCCCTGATCTATTAACACAAAAAATAAATTTGGAGCCTTTATAAATCCGTAATAATGGGGGATTGTGGTTTTTATTTGATAATTGGGCCAACCCGAAAGCCCATTTTCCAGTTTTAAATTGTTTCTTTAAATTTTTAATATCTTATTCATTTTAATGAATTTTCCAGTGATTCCACCTCCCTCTAGACCCTAAGAAGCCCAGGCGCACGCCCATTTCATTTACCCCCTCTTTGGAGTTCGTTTTCATCCCGTTTGAGTGCTGAAATTATTAGTTTCTAAAATCGGGAAAATTTGAGGAGGTTTGTTCATTCCATCATAACTCTCTCAATTCTTAATCTTTTCCCCCATTACAGTTCCTAAATTATCTCATAATCCTTGTTTGAACATCTCTTGAATGGTTGGATGTTTTTAAATTCAGATTCTTGTGGAGTTTGTGTCGTTTGCTTCAAGATTATTTTAGGTAAGTGTTTCTCTCTTCAATTCCTCTCTTCTCCTTAGGGTTTCCACCCTATTTCATGAATTTATAGAATGTCCAAAAGTTTGGGTTCGAACATATACTCTGATTTGGTATCTTTTGGGTCAATATTTGGTGGTCTAGGTCTGGATTTATATTCTTTGTGGTGCGGCGGTGTTACGCTTAAGGTTTCGCACCAAGTTTTGAGGGTTTCGACTCAAAAGGTAGGTGGTTCCATGTGTAAACATTTATAGATGAGTTAGTTTTCTTGAATTAATTATTATTCATGTTCCTAATATGATTTTTGTGGTGCGTGAACTTTTTATGTTCGATTTGGTAGAGCATTTGTTTTTATAGTTTCATTTTAGCTTAAAATTCGGTGTTTTTCATGTGCAATGATTTGGTTATTGTTTGGGTGTGTTTTATAACATATGAATTTGGTTTAATAAATCTTGGTTGGGATAAATCTTCTGATTTTGTAGGTTATTGGTGTTCCATTAGATATTAAAGAGGTTTTTTTAGGTTTTAAGGTGTAAAACCTTATTGTACTTCTTGAAAGTGATTTTGAAAACGTGTGTTTTTCAAGTGGATCTTTTGTGGTATTGTTTGAGGAGTTTTTATAAAACATGGGGGTAGTTTAATAAATGTTTTTGGGGCTGAAAATTCTGTTTTGAATTTATATTGGTGTGATTTTGAACTTGAAATATGGGTTTGAAATGGGTTTTATGTGAATAGATTTGGTACACTATTTAGAATTGTTTTAAGAAAGTTTTGGCTGGTTTAATGATTTATGTAAGAGGTGAAACCATATTGGAAAACTATTTTGGATTTTTTATACTTTCAAATGAACCATTTTAAATTTAAATAGGTATGTCATGTGATGTGTATCCTATTAGAAATGTTTTATAAAAATGTTTAATGGATTTACTGAAATGTGAAGAGGTGTGAACGTGAAGTGGGCTGTTTGTGTGAGTGCGATGTGAAAAATGGATTTTTTTTTATAAAAAGGGTTTTATGAAACATGTTAGTGGTCTGTTTTGTGATGTTTATCATATTTTAAGTGACTTTATAAAATTGTTAAAGGATGTGTTGGATTGTGAAAGTTATTCAATAAGTGTTGTGGGGTATTTTGGTGTGAGTTTGATTTCAAAATGCATTTGAATGAAAAGTGGAATTTGTGACTTGAGTGATGTACATGGGGCTGTTTGGTTAATGTTTGATGTGGAAATGACATTTTCATGTGAAAAGAATATTTCTTGGCTTGTTGAACTTGTTTGAACACAATGGGAAACCCCGAGTATCTAGGTGGGTGGACGTGTACTAGTATGCTAGTGAATCAGTGGGGTTTGGCCTCAGTTTCACTTTGCAAGATTGACGCTTACAAATCTAACTAAAATATGATGATGATGATGATTTGGGACCACTAGGTTATGGGTATGTTCCCTACTAGTGGCCCGTGCACGAGAATAGATATTTTTTTGTGGTCACTCTCCCCGAGATACGAGGTACCTGGGACCCACAGCTAGCTAGTGCCGAGGGGTTATTTCCTATTGATTGTGCTCATTAGATCCTTTATACTTACCATCGGAATATGGTATATTTGGATGAAAAAATTCATTAGCTTTTGAATTTATTTAAAAAGTGTTGATTCTTTAAATTAGTCCACTTGAAAACTATTTTTTTATGTTGCATCTTTTAGAAATTGTAACTAGAAATTACATGTTTTTAAAGACTTGCATGCTTTTTGTCTATGAATGTTTATCACATGGAATATCTTAGTGGTAGTATCCTACTGGGAATTGTCTCACGCCCTACTTACACCCTTGGGTGTAAGTAGAATTGGTTATTTTTTTTTTCCACAGGTTGCGTACAATTTTAAGTTCCAGTGGTTCGGGTTTCTAGCATGTCCTTGGCAGTGAAGTCTTGTGGAGATAGCTTGAGGGAGGTGCCCCTTTCCATGAGGGTTCTTGTGCTATCTTAATTTGGTTTTGTACCTTTTTAATGGTCTTTAAACATAGTTTTAACTTATGTAATTTAGATCTGAAATTTTGTAAAAGACGGTTTTAGTTGAAAATTCCATATTTGTTTTATTAAGTTTGTTTGTTGTTTAATGATTATAAAATCGGGTAAATCGTTCCCAGTTATCAATGTATGATACCCGGACACTTGTGCCAAACCGTGGGGATCGGGAATGACCTTCGGGCCTTGGCACGGGCCGGGTTTGGTGCCGGTTTGATGGTGACCAGATCCAGTTCATGAGAAGATGGTATCAGAGGAGGTTCTGGTTAACTCTTTGGGTCACGTTATTTAGGGAATAGTTGGGATAGTCTAGAGTTAGGATAGTTTGGAATTGGTAGTTCGGTTATGGGTAGTGTGCCTGATCACCACACCTCATGATGGGATTTGAGTTGCCAGGGGAAGTCAGGATTTATCTAAGTCCTTTGGTTTTCCTGGTTTGATGACGATTAGGGGAATTGAAAAGAGAGTTGGGTTAATGGTCTTAGTGAGCTTGCAGGGCCTGGCAAGCCATGTGAAGCTGGGGATATTCCCAAAAACACTCTCTGTGATAGAGAAGTGATTGGAATTTGGCCGCCAACCATATTTCCAATTCACCCACTGAAACTAGTTTCCTCTCAGATTGTTTTGTGCTTTAGTTTTTCAATCCTGGAACTTTGGGTTTAAAGGGACTTGGTTTAAAGAAGTGTAAAGTTTTTTTGAAATGATTTTCAAATAAATAAGGAATGGATTGATTTATGAAATGGTGGAACTGAATTTTCAGAATTGTTTTGAAATATAAAATGGTGCTTTTACACCTCTTTTGAAAGCAGGAACTATATTGAATTTGGTTTTGAAAAAGTGTTTCCAATAGAGTTATCTAAACAATCAAAGGGTTTTTTAATGGGATGAGATGTTTTGAAATTGATGTATATGAATTGAAAGTTAGTATTCATTTTAATTATTGGGATTTTTATTCCATGGTTAGAGTTATTGAGAAAAAGGAAGTATTGGTTGACCGTTTTGGTTTTGAAAAGTGGAAAGAATTTTTGTTTTAACCTTTGGTATTTTGGTGAGAAACCACATGCATGGGCTTATATGGCAAGATGGATGGTTGATGAAATGAATAGATGAGTGTTGGAATGGATATGAGGTGGCTACCTGGTGTGGCACAAAAACATGCATGTGTGAGGCCCATGGGGTACCATTGGTCGATACGCTTACCACTGAACCGTTTGTTTTCAAAGAAATGTTTTTAAATAAAAACATGATGTATTGATGAATTTTTTGGGATGCTTTGTATTATGGGTTTTTGAAAATGTTGTTTTTTTGGGATGTTTTTTTTATTCCAAGAACCCCTCCTGTTTGAACAATGTTTTGGGTTTGTGATTTTCGGTATGCTGTATTGTAGGTACAGTTAGTGGTCTCTCCTGAAAAATGTTTTTGAATGCCTTTACGGTGGTTCCCTTCATGTGTTTGGATCTGTTTTGTCATATATCTTGACCAATGGACCATCTTGGTTGGTTCCTTGGGTTCATTCATTGGATAAGGTATGCCCCATTAACGGTTATTTCACAACTGAAGTGCAACCTGGATTGTTTCGCTGTTTGAAGACCCTCCAGTTGATCAATATAGGGAATCTTTTTATTAAGATTTTTAGATTGAGTCTGCACCCTTTCCTTTCTTGGTTTTGTGTATCCTCTTATAGTGGGAGAGTGACCATGGAAGGTTTAAAGGGACCTTAACTTCTTATGTTTCCTGATTTTCCGAAGGTGGAAGTGGTTTGGGATTGTTAGCCTAGATGAGTATCTGGTTTGTGTCAAAGAGGTCCTCTTGGTCCTTCGTAGTCTCTTCGATGAAGGATTTCATGTTAAACTACTAGTTTGAGAAATGTGGCCACGAGGGGATATTGTGGCCACTTTCTGGAATTGTGTGTTGTTTTGGGATGTTGTATAAGGTCCCTCTCTATGAATTGTTTATATCAGTCATAATGGCCATGTTAGGGGATGCCTTGCGATGTCATGTGCTCGATTGACCATAAAGGTGAAATTCATGCAATCCCATGAGAGTCACTGTTATGTTGAGGAAATGTCTCCCTTGGAAAAACATCAAAATATTCCATTTTAGAGGATGGTGAGTATAAGTTTTCTTTACTTCTGTTGTTTCTCACCTGAAGAAACAAAGTGTGATGTGTGTGCATCTTCTAAGCCCTTGTTTCAGTGAAATACCAGGTTAGGGTAAAGTGAGTCTGGAATGTGTTATGTCTTGGAAAATATATTTGGGATTGTGGTGTAGTTGTTGGTGATAGCGAAAGAAGAATTCTTGTTCATGGGGTTTCCAAAGCCTAACTATGAGGCCGATGATACTTCAATTATTTAGCTCCAGCCATAGGTATCGGAGAGAAGCTGACTCGTAGTCAGGGGAAATCTCAGGGCCGTTTAAACCCTTGTACAAAGTCCTATCCTTAGTATGAAAGATTGGAATAGTTCAAACCTCTGGTGTCCTCATGGTTGAGCACATAGTTTTTGCGCGTTTAGTAGTGGTCGTGTGTTGGGAAGCCATGTAGAAAGAATTATATTCACAGTTAGTGCACAGTTTCCCAAACCGTGCCGACTAACCCTGCGCCCTTCCTAAATCTTGAATTTTTTTTGGGTCTTTCTGTGTCGGCCCATGCTGGTCGGTTAAGATGGTTAGTTCTTATGGTGGAGAGACCCAATATGATTCTCATGTATGTTCCTTAATAAACATTTAATGGACGTATATCCCTAGTACTAGAGAGTCTGTTTGGGACTCCCCCTATTAGTGTCTTGATTCTGCCTCAGGAAAACAATTTAAGTTGTCTCTTATGGTGGGGATCCCATTTGTGTCTCTTAATACGAGTAACTCATATTTTTCCTTGGAATTGTCTGGGAAGTAGGTATTATCATTCGGAGATATCTAACTACCTACATCTTCATTGGGTAAACATTGATATTGGGTAGTTCCCAATGGTTTAGTTATAGTAGGATTAGTGTAAACTTGTTCGATGTTGTTGTTTATTTGGGTAAATTGGTTGAGTATTGTTCAGATTGTGTTTGAGGAGTTTTAATTTGGGATAAAGACTGAATTTGATTTATTGTTTTAGTAAAGTGGTGTATTTTTGGTTTGTGAGAGTATTCCTTACTTCATTGATCACTGGAGGTGTTTTGGCCTTTGGGGGAGAAACTTGGAAAAGGAGTTCCTCTTGGTTTCTTAATAGGGTTTGGTTGTTTCTTTGGTCTTGTTGTGACTTTCCGAGGTGGAAAGTTTTCATGGTGGGGATAATTATCACATACATAGCTTATTTTAAATGTATTTTTATTTAAATTTCCACTGATTCTTTGTTTTGGGGGTTTCCAAAGGTTTTATGTAGAATATGTGAGTTTTCATTAATTGGGCCAAACCGTGAGCCCAATTCCAGATTTAAAAATAATTATTGTTTCGTTTATAACTTTTTAATTTTTTAATATTTTTCTCTAATTATAACTCTTAAATGTCATAACCTGATATATTAACACCACAAATAAATTTGGAGCTTTTATAAATCCATAATAATGGGGGATTGTGGTTTTTATTTGAGAATTGGGCCAACCCGAAAGCCCATTTTCCAGATTTAAATTGTTTCTTTAATTTTTTAATATCTTATTCATTTTAATGAATTTGTCGGTGGTTCCACCTCCCTCTAGATCCTAAGAAGCCCAGACGCGCGCCCATTTCCTTTCCCCCCTCTTTGGAGTTCGTTTTCATCGCGTTTGAGTGCAGAAAGTATTAGGGTTTCTAAAATCGGGCAGATTTGAGGAGGTAAGTTCATTCCATCATAACTCTCTCAATTCTTACTCTTTATCCCCCATTCAAGTTCCTACAATATCTAATAATCCTTGTTCGAACATCACTTGAATGGTTGGATGTTTTTAAATTCATATTCTGGTGGAGTTTGGGTCGTTTTCTTCAAGATTATTTTATGTAAGTGTTTCTCTCTTCAATTCCTCTCTTCTTCTTAGGGTTTCCACCCTATTTCATGAATTTATAGAATGTCCAGAAGTTAGGGTTAGAACATATGGTCTGATTTGGTATCTTTTGGGTCAATTTTTGGTGGTCTAGGTCTGGATTTATATTCTTTGTGGTGCGGCGGTGGTGCGCTTAAGGTTTCGCACCAAGTTTTGAGGGTTTCGACTCAAAAGGTAGGTGGTTCCATGTGTAAACATTTATAGATGAGTTAGTTTGCTTGAATTACTTATTATTAATGTTCCTAATATGATTTTTGTGGTGCGTGAACTGTTTATGTTGGATTTGGTAAAGCATTTGTTTTGATAGTTTCATTTTAGCTTAAAATTCGGTGTTTTTCATGTGCAAACCTTTGGATATTGTTTGGGTGTGTTTTATAACATATGAATTTGGTTTAATAAATCTTGTTTGAAATAAAAATTCTGATTTTGTAGGGTATTTGTGTTCCATTAGATATTATAGAGGTTTTTTTAGGGTTTAAGATGTAAAACCTTATTGTACTTCTTGAAAGTGATTTTGAAAACGTGTGTTTTTCAAGTGGATCATTTGTGGTATTGTTTGAGGTATTTTTATAACACTTGGGGGTAGTTTAATAAATGTTTTTGGGACTGAAAATTCTTGGGTGGTTTAAGAAGGTTTTGTGTGGTTTAATGATTTATGTAAGAGGTGAAACCATATTGGAAAACTATTTTGGATTGTTTATACTTTCAAATGAACCATTTTAAATGTGAATAGGTATTTCATGTGATGTGTATCCTATTAGAAATGTTTTATAAAAAAGTTTAATGGATTTACTCAAATGTGAAGTGGTGTGAACGTGATGTGGGCTGTTTGTGTGAGTGCGATGTGAAAAATGGATTTTTTTATAAAAAGGGTTTTATAAAACATGTTAGTGGGATGTTATGTGATGTTTATCATATTTTTAGGGACTTCATAAAATTTTTAAAGGATGTGTTGGATTGTGAAAGTTATGAAAAAAGTGTTGTGGGCTATTTTGGTGTGAGTTTGATTTCAAAATCCATTTGAATGAAAAGTGGAATTTCTGACTTGTGTGATGTACATGGGGCTGTTTGGTTAATGTTTGATGTGGAAGTTACATTTTCATGTGAAAAAAATATTTCTTGGCTTGTTGAACTTGATTGAGCACAATGGGAAACCCCGTGTATCTAGGTGGGTGGATGTGTACTAGTATGCTAGTGAATCCGTGGGGTTTGGCCTCAGTTTCACTTTGCAAGATTGACGCTTACAACTCTAACTAAACTATGATGATGATTATGATGATTGGGGACCACTAGGTTATGGGTATGTTTCCTACTAGTGGCTCGTGAACGAGAATAGATATTTTTTTGTGGTCACTCTCACCGAGATACGAGGTACCTGGGACCCACAACTAGCTAGTGCCAAGGGGTTATTTCCTATTGCTTGTGCTCATTAGATCCTTTATACATACCGTTGGCATACTGTATATTTGGATGGAAAAATTCAGTAGCTTTTGAATTTATTTTAAAATTGTTGATTCTTTAAATTAGCACACTTGAAAACTGTTTTTTTAAGTTGCATCTTTTAGAAATTGTAACTAGAAATTACATATTTTTGAAGACTTGCTTGATTTTTGTCTATGAATGTTTATCACATGGAATCTCTTAGTGGTGGTATCCTACTGGGCATTTTCTCACACCCTACTTACACCATTGGGTGTAAGTAGAATTGGTTTTTTTTTGTCGCAGGTTGCGTACCGTTTTAAGTTCCAGTGGTTCGGGTTTCTAGCATGTCCTTGGTGGTGAAGTCTTCTGGAGATGGCTTGAGGGCGGTGCCCCTTGCCATGAGGGTTATTGAGATATCTTAATTTGGTTTTGTACCTTTGTAATGGTGTTTAAAAATAGTTTTATCTTATGTAATTCAGATCTGAAATTTTGTAAAAGACAGTTTTAGTTGAAAAATCCATATTTATTTTATTGAGTTTGTTTGTTGTTTAATGTTTATAAAATCGGGTAAATCATTCCCAATTATCATTGTATGATACTCGGGCACTTGTTCCAGCCCGTTGGGATTGGGAACGCCCTTTCGGCCTTGGCACAAGCCGGGTTTGGTGCCGGTTTGATGGCGACCAGATCCGGTTCGTGACAAAGGATGACTCTTAGGTGACTTTTCCACTCCAGAAAATTAGTGTTAGTGATAATTTTTTCCTTCTTGAGTATGTAATGCAATGATATGTTTCACATAATTATTATTATAGTTTCTACAAATAATATGTGCAGAGATTTAGTAATTTATCTTGATCAATTTAGACCAATAAATAAAGATTATATTAATTAGTCTCCTAGCATTTTATCGAAACCCAATAGCCTTCACCATTGGCTTAGGAATATCCTATTTATTGGATATTCAAGTGGAAAGGATCCATATTATCATTATCATTTCTTCAACATTGGATGGTCAAGCAACTCAAATGGTTTTAGGTAGGAATTCCAAATTCCAACTGCATTAAATCACAATTCCTTGACCCATTGAGTGGACTCCCAAATCCTAAAATCATTAATTTAGATTTAATCAACATTTTCCCCTCATTTACATCAAGTCATGCTTTAGCAGTCAACCCTTGATGTCTACATAATTAAATCAACTCAAAACCTCATATTTGAATTCTTCAATAATTTAAATCACCCCAACCGTGTCCAGTCAAGAACATTGAACTATGGTTTTATTATAACTGAATTAATAGAAGGTTATACTAATATAATATTATATTTAGGGATTTTATCATTTTTTCATCAATTTAAAATTATTATCTTTATCACATGCTTTTTAATATTATGTGGGATTTGAATAAGTGATTAACCATATCTTAGATAATATTTACACATAAGCCAATTTATTTTAGTTCCATCTTGCATTCTTGTTCATTAATTAATTATGTGGTCAAGAAAAAACATCTGAAATGAATAAATATGAAATTGGAAGAAATAAAATAATGGTTATGATCATGAGATTGTTCTAAAGGTCCATTTATCTAGTGGTTGATAAACTAACCATTAAATTAGGGGATAAACACCTTGAACCAATCTGAGTTTCATGTTTACATCTTTCTATTTATCCTCCATTGTATATCCTTGGATTTGTTTTCACCTCGACTCCTAAATTGAACTGTATCCACCAACATGGGAGCTCTGTCCATCACATATACTCTTACTCACACATAGGGGAGGTGAAAAGGTGGGTTTACATAAAAGAAACCATGGGCATGTATGATTTACATATTAATAAAGAGAGAAGGAATGCATGCCAATAATTTAATTTAATAAAAAATTCAATGAATCCAATCACATAAAAAGGTTTGGTATAGCACATGATCTTCCACATACATGAAAAAAATTATGCATTTAATGAAACTAGTATTCAATTCATTAATCATTATTTTTTAAGTTAAATCACGATCAAATCGATAAATTATTATCTTTAATTAATCAAAACTTTTATCTTAATCATTTTCAGAATTTTACTAAGATTTTCTTCCATTATAATTTTAAACAAAATAAATTAATTTAAAATTAACCTTGTATATAATTATACCATGGAGGTAACATGGTGAATACCCATTTTAATCTACCTAACATGTATTACACTCATATACTATTTTACTCTTGTGAAATGGATTACATAATTTAATTCCTACTATCACAAAGTGTACTTCACAAATGATTATAAGAATCACCTGAGTTTTTCCACCACGTGTTATGGTTAAATGGACCTAGAGTAATAGACTTTAATAAAACATATACATGATGTGAAATTTTGAACATTATGCAGATATTTATGTTTTAAATCTATGTAATTTGGTAAAAGTACATGGAATGTAGATCTGATCTACATGAAATTTACTTCCTTCACCATCTATCTGAAGTAAACACCTAGGGACTTAGTAGGTGAGGCATAATTTGGAAATATTAGAGTGGCTAGAATTTCTAGTGTTCCACACTCCACGTTGACTCTTGTTTACATGGTCACCAGTCAAGTAGGCCATGTATGAAATACATAGACCAGCCCTAACCCAAAGGGACTACACTTCGTATCTAGTGGGCCACACAGTGTTTGTGTTCCAGTCTATCCTGATGAACACATGTTTTAATAATCAACTACACCACATTTCAATAATTCACACAAGTTGAGTAACTATCTAATTAGTTCTGGTACATTGAACACAACTACATGGTGTGTAACTCTAGTTACACAGCATGTACTACTGTGTTATCCAGGAATAATACATGTCACCCCCAAATGAGATTCTCAATTTTATTTTAATCATAAAATTGATTGTTTCTATTTGATCTATGCGAAACTATGGAGGAAGAAACATATCTAATAATTCATATTAAAAAATTTATTGAAAATGAATTGAAAAACTAAATAATGAATATACAAATCACCGATGAATTTAAATATTTATAATCAATAATATTCCCTATCTAATAGAACTATATAGGTTTTGGGCATAGAGGAAGAATAGGAGGGACAATGCCTAACATTAATTTTTTCCATAATAAATTATCAATCTGAGATCTATGCGATAATAAATATCATGATCAACATAATTGGTTCAAATAAATAATACAAAGCATAGAAAGCTAGAACCAAATATAAAAGATCAACAAATATTGTTTATAATTAATTTAATTAAATAAGAATTACCTCCAAGGTTATTCACTCTTTTTTATGTGTCCATCCAACAATATAAAGTGCAACATCAGTTCATTTTAAAAATAAATGTATATTTCCTATTGAGGAGATCCACATGTGTTCCTTGAATCTCTGGATGTCGCCGAATGAGTCTTTCAGTGCAAGCACAAAATATCTTGCACTTGCATCATCCACCTTTGATCTCCTTGAGAATTACCACCAAAGTGTTCTCATAGATCTGTAGGATGAGGATCTCTCTCATTATTGAGAGATTTATTAGAGAAGTAAGAACACTCTAGGCATGAGAGGTTTTATCCAAAATGTTGTGCGTAGTGGAATTGGCATCACTAGGCTTGCCCTTAGCTGGTGAGGGAATAATATAACTGGGAATTTATTTCATTAGGGTTATAATGAAATAATTTTCAGAAGCGACTTTAATTATTTTATAAATCCTAGTGAAACACACCTGTCAAATAATAACATCAATATTATTATTTGCTAACATGTGCATAACTTTTGAATTATAAATTAAATATTATTTAACCAAATAATATTCAATATTATTATTTCTCAGCAGACCATTTATACTTGGTTAGGAATTCCTCTTCAATATTTATCAGGCCTTGAACAATGAATATTTATTTATTATATAAATATCACTATATTATTCATCAATAAATAAATAAATATTATATTCTCTATAATATAGAATTAATATCTATTAAATATTCTAATCACAATATATTCTCTCGAATAACCAGTGACGAAATAAATGAAATCAGGAATACATGTGTAATTATTAAACCACAACTAGGATTATACATTATTTAATGTCTTAGATAATAAATTATTTAACTAAGATTTCGGATACACATAGTGTGTGACCCTCTATATCTCTTTATCAGTTTAATTAACAAAACCTAGCTAGAGTCTAAGGTTAGAATCTAGAAACACATCAAGGAGCCCATAGAAAAAGTGGTTAATGCTACAATGAAATGACAACTCATACAAACATTTACCATGTAATATAATCCCTTTATCACAATATCTCTAATTGAGTAGGTTGCATGCCAGTTCCATCAACCTATGCACTTTATATCTCTTTATTTGACATTCTAGAAAATTAAATTTCCTAGAGAACACCATGTACATGGAATTATTCAGGCCATATAAATTCCATCAAATGTATTGAGATATTAAAATTCTTTAATGAACAGAAGGTATAAATCCTTTCTCTCATTATTCATTAATACAATATTGGTCATGACACAGCCAACATATCCTACCTCACTGTGAAAATCCAGCACCCCAGTTTTCTTCAATACATCAAAGTTCATGACTCATAATATCAATTAATAATAATATTAATGTTTAAGGACCAATACACACATCTATATATAATAACATCTAATGATAATTATAAATATGTATTTTCTACTAACAGGTCTTGTCCAACTAATATCTTACTAGGAATTACCAAGGTCGTACACCCTGAAAAGATGCCTCAATTTCCTATGAGTCTCTACCCCTAATAGCTTATACCATTTTTTCCCTTCAAATGATATCATCCGACCATATGACATATGTTCAAGAATAGTGTCATAACACTTCTGGGTTCTCATCATTTTGGGGGACTATTATGACCTATTAATGTGATTTCTTCTCTTGAGAAATTATCACATGCTATGTCATGAAAAAGAACAATCATAATGTGATAAGGAATTTATTAATATTCAAACACATTAATATATGTTTTTACAAAGTAAAAAAGAATTTGGTTATAGGGAACTAACTCCAAAAAATATTTCCAAAGTCTTCACTTCATCAATACTACTCTTGAAATAAAGTTTGTATGCAAGGTATACTTTAAATCATCCTTGTTGTAAACATTATGTCATAAAATATTGAAGTCCTTACCATGTAAACTATTTGAACAATAGTCACATTTTATCAAGGATAATTGTTCAATCATGTTATCCAAATCCATTAAATGAAATCCATAACAATTTTCCATGTATCATCACAACCTATATTGACCCATTCAAAAAAATGAAACATGGGATCAATAGATCCAATCATAAATCAACACCTACACCATATAACTAAAACCTTTCCCATAAACATACCCTTCCCCCACCCCCACCCTAAACCCGACCCTTTGTACAAATCCTAACCCCTAACCTATAGTGACACCTACACATTAAACTTATATCATAACCTCTGCACAAACCCACTAACATAAAACCACCCTTACACTAAACCTATCCCCTAACCCAATACTCATACTAAACATAACCCATATCCTAATCCTAGCATTCCCCTTAAAAAACAACTAGTCTAATCCTAACCCCTCCCCATGTCTAAACCTAACTCAATAACCAATCCCCCCCCCACCAATGTAAACATAATCCCCAAAACCTAACTCAAGATCCTAAACAAAACCCCTAAAAAAGAATCCCAAAAATCTAACACATAAACATTACCCATACTAAACCTATTTAATAAACCCTAAACCTAACCCCCACCCAACACAAACCTGACCGCTAAACCTGATCCTCAGATCATAATAAAAAAAATTGACACATAAACCCGACCTATAAAAACTTACCCCCCCCCCCCCACCACCACCACCACAACCTAAACTGGTATCCTAAAACTGAAATCAAACATATTATTTATATAAAAGGATAATTATTCCCTGAAACAAAATCTTAACTTCTAAACTTACCCCCTCCCCTCTCCAGTATAATCCTAACAGATAAACCTTATTCAAATACTATACTAAATCGACACGTACCCCATAAAACTAAAACATAACACATAAAACTAATCTCAAAAACCAAACAGTTAACCTAAATCAAACCCTACCCTAATTCTATCCCTTAAACCTAACTACCCTAATCAAAAAAATAATATGTACATGTATCCTATAACATATTTCTGATCACTATAACATAACCCCCTAAAATCCTCCCAAGCCTAAACCTATCCAAATATCCTAAACTAAACTGATATCACCCCCACCCACCATAACATAAATTTAATTCCATTTCCTAAACCTTACACTATAAACCCAACCTAAAATAAATCATACAATATCAAATTAAAACACATCCCAAAAAACCATTCCATACAACATCATACTAACCCCTAACCCATATCATAAACCTTACCTAACACCACTCCCACCCAATCGAACCCCAAACAGCCCATCCTATTATTAATCTAAAGGTACACAAACATATTAAAACTAAACATATCCCATAAATATAATAACTAAAACCCGACACCAAACCTAAACCTACTCCCATTGGCATAAACCTAACCCCTCACACCAAAACTAATCCTAACCTAAATTGAAACATAATTTTTAAAACTAAAACCTAACCCATATACTTACCCACAATCCTAAACTTAACCTCTATAACTAACCCCTAAATATACCCCATGTATCCCAAACCGTTTTCATAGCATAAACCAAACCCACCAACCTGATCTAAACCTAAATCAACACCAAATACCTAAAAATAAAATGTTTCCCCATATACTAAAATTAACCCTTAAACCTAACCCCCACATCCTTAACAAAACCCCTATTACATAAACCCCAAACCTATATTTAACCATAGTGCACATACCCTGCCCAACCTAAACCAAACCCTTAGACTGAACTTATGACTCTATAAAATAATCCAAACCTAAATATCCTTAAACCTAACCCCATAACCTAATGGGACCCTAAACCTAAAATCTATCTAATTAAATAATATATATAAATAAATGAACTAAAACATAATTAATATAATTAGGGTCATATCATATTATTATTTCCTAACCAGTATGACATAATAAGTATCTACAACTAATAAATTTTTTAATATTAATTTTTTCAACAAAATTAATGACAAATAAATTCTTAAAATTCTTGAGAAACATTATATAAACACAGACACGTTTAGGATTATATATGTATTATTCTATAATTAACATATTTTCATCTTTTATATTTTTTTCTAAAATTGACTTGGTATTCATTTGAACCAATGAAGAATTTCTGATTATGTTAATCGTGAGAGATTATTTTTATCATCAACATAGGTGTGTCGATGTATTATATACATAGAAAATTCAAATTATTAAATACATAAAAAAGAAATTATCGATTAATACACTATGTTATGAATTAACTGTGTGACTTGAATTCCATTACATTATATTATTACCCAACAAAATACATTAGTGATGAAATCTAATAAGATAAAAATAAAAATTTATTAAAGATAAAAAAATGGAAATATGATAAATAAAATATTAAAAGGGAAATAAAAAAGAATTTATAGGGTTTCTCTAATAGATTTACATGTTAAGACACAATCAAGTATTACTACAGTATTTAAGTATTCAGGATTTATAAAAGTAAGGAAATAATAGGTGATACCAATTGAGGAACTACAAATCATAACAGAAAAAATTAACATTGTATACCGTAACAAAATACAAGGAATTAATCACAACACTTGTTCTAATAGAGTGTTCCCCTTATGCTAACAGAGGATATGGTTTGTTAACTAGAAATGAAACACACACAAAATTGATTTGTTTTTAGGAGATTTTAATAGATCTTATTCTTCAAAATCATAAATTTCATATATTTAGGTGGCCAAAAAAATTAATGATAACATTTTTTATTTATAATAGAAAACATTTTTATTAATTTTATTTGTTTTCAAGGATTTTAATTAATTTTAAATGGTGGTAAATAAAATTTGAATATTTCATTAAAATAAATATGATGAAGATGATTAAAAGATTATAAATCATAGATGATTTAATCAAGTCCTAAAATTGTATGAAACAAATAAATTATTTTAGGACATTGATTTTCAAATGTGTTTCCTAATGATTTATTTGGGATTCATCAATTGACGTTGGATTTCATTCTTGAATAATTATCCTAGTAATTCAAATAGATGGCGAACTTATATTATTTTCCAATACTTGTATCAATGTTGATATATTGTTTATAATAATGATGATAGTGGTTTTGATGAAAATTGTGTTATTTGGAATTTATATTCCTAAAAGAATAGAGGAAGTGGAATTGATTAATGTCCATTCAATACATTAATTTCATTAAGATATGTTGATGAATCATTCTTGAAGACCTTGATGAAATAGAATTTCATATAATTTTCATTAATAATGAAGAGGTGATGGCCCTGAATTTTTTGGATTCCATTATTGACCTAGATATATTATAAATTTTTATATTAGATAATTTTATTAAAAAATATGGCCATCCACACATTTCAACCAAAACATCTTCAATTAAGGCATGTTTGTGACACAGAGGTTAGCAACACCCATAAGAGGTCATCATGAGCCACCAATAATGGAAGTATGTGTATTTGTTGATGAATAGTGGTGACATGAACTTGGTGGTACTTATATAAGTCCAAGAGAGTGAATTCCTGAATGCATGAAAAGGGTGGGATAGAATCCATTAGGCCCAAGGATTGGGTGTGGTTAATTATTCCCAGTATTGATCCCTAGTTTCTCACTCCAACAGTTAGTGGTCATCATTTATCTAATATATTTGAGGGATGAAACATTTTTATTTCTATGTGGGATTCTTAATTAGGTTTATTACTCATCCACATAATAAATATAGAGACATGTCACATCTTACATATCTAGGAGATCTGATGATCACTGAGCATCCATATAGTCAAGACATTTCTCTCAGAATGAAGGATGGATCAATAGTGATTTTTGAGGCCCATACACTCATCTTTATCTTAAAATGGTCCAAGAACTATGAATAACTTACAAAGAATATTTTTTTGATGTTTTTAGTGGTTAAATATGTAATGGGATTCTTATTATCATTGTTTTTCATGAATGGAATATGTTGAAGGTGGATATTTGGCCAAATGAAAAACATGGTTATTGAAGACAATATTTACGTATAAATTTACTTAGATAATTTGTAGAAATTATTTACATGTGATCATCATACCATGTAAATGAGTATAAAACCACAAATGGGAATCTCATTCATGAAACCAGGATTCCACTATTTTTCGCGTCAGGTATCCCATGTTTGAAAAATTAAAATCTAATTCCTTTATGAATTAAAATCTTTATTTAGATGTAATAATGATTGAGATTATAGGTAGTTTAATTGAGGTGTGAACCTCACCTATATAAGGATAGGAACTGATCCTATTGATGGTGATATTGTTCACATTCATGAGATCACTCGTTCTGTTTCTTGAAAATAGATTCTCTATGCTTTTTTGTCATGAGAACATGCATGGAAAACCAAAATACTTAAATGAATCATGAAGAAGGGGAATCCCATTATCCTATTTGGTTGTGTTAAGGAGATATTCACCTATCTTGTGTGAGTGATAGTCATGAAAACATGACTGGTGCAAACACGCACTCATCATGCTTCATAGTAAAGGTTGGTTTCATAAACCAATGATTTTGTATTATACCCACACTATGTTGCATGATGTCAATAACATATATGTACATGATTGATACATGATGAATAGTTGAGAAGAACCAATAACTGTAGTGTTTCATGAAGGAGTAATCAATGCAAAGCATATTTTTGTTTTACTATACATACAAAACATGATAGAAATACAAATAAGGAGAATCATGAAGTTTCACTTGCATGATGTTTACAAAATTGGATTTAACACGTGAGAGTGAATACAACTATAAACTATCTTCATATATATGTGAATGATAATATAATTATTAATTTATGTATTCGTGAATTTATATAATAATTCATATGCACATGAAGAATTAAATGAGACAGTGTGTTCATTTTCATGATGAAGGGAGAATAAAAAGTGAACAAAAATAAAATAAATAGTTTATATAGGAATATATAAACACACATGAACATGATATAATAAATTGATAAAAACATGATTAATTATAATTTTGTGCTATGTTTTAAATGTTTTAGAAGATGCACGAAAATTGTTGAACATGTATAAGTTGTTTTGATATGTTCTATGCAGTGTAATCGGTGGTTTGAAACAATCAATTTCATTAATAGTATTTTTATAATACACTCCATTGGTTATATTATGTATCTAGGAAATCCAAGATTTCATTCAACATTGATATTTAGATCTTTGAGACTAAGGAATATAATGAGGATTCCTAGAAATCAACTATTTATTATTTTGGGTAGTTTAATTGTGATGATTCTAAGCTAAGATAATCTTTAATTATTTCAATAATCACAAAGTAGTTTTTTATTCTAGAAAGATGAATAAGATAAAAATTCAGTGAAATATCTTTTTCACTGAGGAATAGAGAGATCAAGTGATTCTTATACATAATTTCATATATTTGTGTGTCACAAATCAATAGAATAAGAGGAAGTGATTTTACAGGTTGATATCAATTGATTACTATTCCCATCATGAGTAATTCGGTGATCATCATTCAACAACATATTAATATTGTTGTGAATTATATAAGAAGATGAAAGTCCAGCTCTCAGTTTGTTTTTTTGGAATATGTAGGAAGAGTTGTGTGCTAATTTTTGTGAAAGTAATAAAGGTAATAATAAGATATTAGTTGAACAATGAAACACTGTAACATCCAGAAGTAGTATCAAAAGGAATAATACCTTATTGTTCTTATAAAGAACTTTTTTAAGAAGTTGCAGAATAATATTAGATGTAGTATAAAGATCCATGAAATATCTATAATACAAGAAATTTCAATTGACTGTAGTGCATTTCAGTTGAAATGGTATTTCCTAATTTCTATAACCATATTTAATTGATTACTTTCTAGTTATTTTGTGTTCAATAATTTATACATACCATTCCATGGAATTGCTACTCTTATTGAGTACTAATCCTTGTAAAAAACATTTTTTATTATTTACTACTTTCATATACTTACCTGAAATATGGAAAAGAGAATAATATAATCACAATCTTATCAAGTCAAATATGAAAAGGGATAAAAGAATAAAAATTTAACCAACACTGATTCACCCCGATCAATTTTGATGATATCCCAAACTTGTCCTCTAAAGTGGAATTGTAGCTAAGGTTCAACTCTGTTGGATTCTCTATAGTGATATTATTCTCTTATAAAGATTTGATTTTCTTTCCTGAGAAAAAAATAAAGTGTTTTCTTGGTGAATATTTTTTTTATATCTGATTAGAAATTTATACTCACCAATATGTTGCTAAAAAAGAAAAATAAATAGAATATAAATTTGAGGAAGAAGTCCCTCTTTTATAAGGAAGTGCATGTAAATTTTTTCCCATATCTTGTATAAAATGAAGACATTTCGGACTTGGATAGTATTTAGTTGGTGGATAGAGTTTCCACTATAGAAAAATAAAATATTTCTACCTCAATAAATCAAGAGGTTAATTTTTATTCCATTAAAAACTATCGCCAAGATGATGATCCTTGAAAAAATGGTGATAATGACCAATCTAAAACCATTCAATATATTTCAGTCGATATATTAAGATGTATCCTATATTTTTTCCCATAAAAAAGTGTCTCTTATTTGTGGAGTCTTTTAATGTATGTAGGAAGACATCCCCAAGATGGAAGGAAAAGATGATTTTTTTGTTAAGGTCTTGAGAGTAAAAGTTCATAAATGTTTATATCTCTCTAGACATGTTGGTTCTTCTGATGCAACCATGAGGAAACATGAAATAATATTCTTAAATTTTATTAATAAGTTAAAGGGAATGAGGGAGTCAAAATTATTTTTGAATAAAATGTACATGAACTTGAAGAAAATTTAATAAATTCCACTAACCTCATGTGTTTAAAATTAGAAAAAGTATCCAATAAAATTAAGGAAATTGAATCTTTGATTCAGAGTAAATATAAGATTTGTGAATATGAAATTTAATGAATAATGAAGTCTTGTGAAAAAAAAGGATGATATTGACTTAAGATCAAAATTTCATTCTCAATATGAAATATCTAGAATTGGAAGCTAAGTTGGATAATCTCTAGAAGAAAAATACTGAGACTTCACAAAAGTAGGATATATTTCTTGCTGATACTAAATTATTTTTGGGGGATTTTGAGGTTGAAAGAACACCAACATGTAATAATAAGATCATGAATTCATTCAACGATCTGTCTCTAGATACTATTTAAAAAATGGTGCCATTCACTCTAAACATAATTAATGATTCCAATTATATGGCCATGAATAGTGTAGGTTGGAAAAAAATTAATAAGTATGGATGATGAAATATGATGATAATACTACCACCATGAATAAGGTTTCTAGGAAAAATTTTATGGAATCTGGTTCCCCAAGGAGTGCCTGACATGTTATGAAGAAAAATAAAGAATATCCTACAAAAAAATCAGCATATCACTATTTGTGGGTTAATGTTGGTTCTATAACAGATTCAGTTATTGTGCACAAGATTTTTGTTATAATCCATGAAATGTTAAAGCACGAATAATTCTCATGTCAAATGGGTTCAAGATAGAGATGAAGAAGCATCATCCATAGGTCCAAGAGAATATATATACTTCAAAAAAAATTGAATTCATGATATCATATCTAAATTATGAAATGGTGGTGGTATCAAGGATAGTACATGCATATCTCTACATGTATCCAAATATGATGAGAAAATAATACCATATAAGTTGTTTATGAATGAAGAAGTGACCTTGGGAATAAATCAAATTAATTTTTTGAACATAAATTCTCTGAAGAAGATTTAATGTAAGGAAAATGAGAAGACCTTGGATTAAAAATAAAATATGTTTAAGTAAATTTCATCATCCAAAATAAAAAATATGAATGATTACACATAGAATAACTTATGTGTATGATTCAAACACGTTTCCATAGTTTTTAAGGACATATTAGTTATCTGTTCAACTGATTTAGAAAGAATAAAAAAATAAAGATGTGTAGGGTAATGATAGTGAAATATAAATATAAAATACCCCACATGATTAAGTCAATGTTCATGATAGTTTGTTATCAAAATTAAACTCTTGTGTTAAATAATTTATTTGTGAGATATGTAAGAAATATAGTCAAATTGAAAAAGGTTGTTTAACCATTCTACCAAAAAATGTGGTTCTTATTTACTAGATTAATAATGAATCATCTATAAAGGATTTTAAAGATGAAATATATCCTCACAAATAATAAGATAATTTAATGAGATACATGGATCCCAACATAAATATTAAAATAGGTTCAGATGTGAAAGCATGAAGACTCGATGAAATTGAGAATCTTGGTTGAGAAAACAATATCATCCTTGATGTTAAAATTGAGAATCATGAAAGGATCCTCCATATTCTCATAAATATTTGCATGTTGTATCTGTGATAATATTTTAGGTAATTTAATGTGAATCATTTTCTCAAGGGGATAACCTAAGAACAAATGAGTGTTGTCAATTATTTATAAAAAAGATGAATAATTCACCACCAATGAATGATTAATAAATTTGGTATTAAAATGAAAAATATGATATAGGATCATCATTGATGAAGATGGAGAAAGTGAAGTAGTTTTTTGGATATCCCAGATAAAGAACATACCTTCTTATGTTGATCTTATTGTTCATATCCTGAAGAATTAGTGTTCAAAAATATCATCATAGGTGAAGTTGTGAATGTTATCCAATATGGATAGTCACATGTTGAAGATCCAATTTGGTGTATTCTCTATATTATAAAATCCAGAAATACATTATAAATGTAGTCCATAATTATGAATATGTTGAGAAATGTTTTCCTTTAGGGGGTGACAAATAAATAAATATGAAAAATATATTAGAATCGTTATTTCAATTGGTATCAAATTTAATTATTCAATAAAGTGATTGAAGATCGTGTGATTGGAAATGTTATGTATCTATTGATAACTCATCCTTTTTTACTCAAGGTAAATATAATTTTAAAAGGGTGGAGTGTTTGAATTAATCAATGACATATGAATAATGGAAGTTCACGAATTCCACTTAACCTGTCTATTTCACTTTAATGTTTTTATATATTTTTTGAAGTGAGTGGAAGAGTTTTAGGATGATTTTTATTATAAATGTTTTCATATCACATTTATTATAGTTATCCTGGAATGAATGTGAATAACACTTTAATACAAGTTTATGAGTTATAATTTCATGAGGTATCATGATTAGTTGGTAATTTATAGCTTTATAGTTTAATAAAATCCACTTGTTTTCTACACTGAGAATGACTCATGTAGACATAGATTGAAAATATATATGGAACATTTCATAAGTATAGATAGAAAACCTTCTCCCATGAACTTTTCATTTCTTATAAAAGGGGGATATAAAATGTAAGTAATTTTTTGGGAATGTAAATGGGACATACTTAAGAGGTCCACATATTGACACATTCATTTGGAAATAACTTATAAGGTATTTCCAACAAATACAATGTGGAATATTGAAGATACCACTTTTTGTATGAATTTTAGTTGTTTTCAATGATTTTAATTGGATGTAAATGGTAGATAATTATATAAGAATATTTCATTTATTTCAATACTATGAAGAAGATTCAATGTTATTAGAGATTGGATGATGTGGTCAAGTATTATAATTTAAATAATCATATAAATGGTTTGAAGACACCGAGTTTCAAATGTGATTCTGGGAGAATTTTTTTGGATTCAATAGACGAAATTGTATTTCATGCTTCAAAAATTATACAAGTAATGTATGTAATAAGAGAAACAATTTTTATGTCTAATACATGTAGAAATGGTGACATATTGTTTAAAAAATGATAAAAGTGGTTTTTAATTTGAATAATTCCTTTCAAGTTTATATTCCAAAATGAATAGAGGAAGTGGAATTGAAGAACAGTCATGAAATAATTTAATTGTATGAGCATACATTGAATATGGACTTATTGTGACCATGATAAAATATATGTTCATAAAATTTTCATGGATATTGAAGGAGTTGTGGCCATGCATTTTTTTATTTCATATATTACATAGATAGTTTCTAGTTATTTATATTTTAGGCTTTTATTAAAAAATAGGGCCAACTACTCTTGGTACAAAATCCAATCTCAATTAAGGCATTTGTGGGACCTAGAGGTCATTTGTGACCATGGGAGGTTACCTCAATCCACCAATCATGGTGGTAGGTTCATCTGGAAATGAATAGTGGCCACATTAACTAGGTAGGACCATGTATAAGGCCCACAGTCTACATGCCTAAAGGCATAAAAAGGTTTGGCCAGAATCCAATAGGGATGAGGCCCATGTGTTTGAAAATGTGATCGGTTTTTATCCCCAGTATCTTGATCAAATGGTGATTAGTTGTCAATTAACTAATTTAACAAAGGGATGATACATATGGATTTTGATTTGGGGACATGTACTTAGATTTAAATTTCACCCACATAAAAAATATATAGACACATGTCATTCATTTGATCCATGAAATCTGATGATCATTGAGATTGAACATAGTCACAGTATTCCTATCTCCATGAAGGATAGTATAGAGACCCAGGATTAAAATATCTATATATTATATAAATTTAGATTAACATTCATCACATTTCAAAAATTTAGGCCCAAGGACTGTAATAGTTTAGTGCCTTTGGAAACATGGAAACATAATATTCTAACATGGTGAATGATCTTCAACATATACCTTAAATATATTCCCATTTTAGTACTCCTACTTTAATAATTGCTTCATTACCTTGGGAAAATAATCATAAAAAGGGGTAAGCTCATACGCTTATTTAGGATAAAAAGGAAGATATAGAAGCATAACATGAGAATAAGGGTATGAGAACATGACCATAACATTATATTATCATACCCTTTATATAAAAGATCATAATCAAGATTCATGGAATACGTGTTAGTAGTTCATAAGAAATGATTCATGAGGGGATCAATATCATAATCCATTAGATCATAATTGTGGGTTAAATTAGGAATTATGGCACACACCTAAACATAGAAAACCCAATTTCATCGCTACCTACCAAGAACATCATAACAAGTTATACATGGGTTAATAACTTATGTAACTGATTTGGAAATGGGATTTCCTCTTTTTCCCCACTTGTTTTAGGATTGAGATTCCCTCTTGTATACCCAATTGTTTTGGGCATGGGATGCCCTTTTTGTATACTCTTGTTTTTCCATGGGATTCCCTCCCATGTACCCTCTTATTTCAAGAATTGTATGTCATCCCATGTACACTCTTGTATTGGTATTTGGATTCCCTCATGTGTACATTCATTTTTCTAGCATGGGATGCCTTCTTGAGTATCCTCTTATTTTGAGCATGGGATACCCTCCTACAAACCCTCTTTTTTTTGGGTGTGCGATTTCCTCCCATGTACCCTTTGAGATCATTAAAATTTTACCATTATCCAATTCATTATAGGTAGATATAGGTCCCACCCATCACATAATGAAACCATACAATATAAATTAATCAAATCATGACCCATTAAAAGAGAATGGTTTTACAATCATCATATCATGACCCATGAAATTAAATGGGTATCCTAAGACTTTTTTCATATAATAACCTATGGAAAAGGGAAAGGTTTAAAAGACATTTCATCCTATATTAACCTGAGGTAGGAAGTTAGATTCATAAGCATTTTATCATGACATAACCCATGGAAGAGAAACAGGTTTCATAAAAAACTTTTCATTATAAACATACACCATTAAAATAAAGGGTAATAATGGTTTCCTTGGATCATAAATTTGGAAGAGTATAAACTATATCAAAGGATATAATATGAGATGGATAAGGATTTTAAAATATCTCTTTGAACATAAAATTTATTTTAAAATCACATTTTAAAAATATATTAAAATTTCAAAATTCCTTTCTTTGAAACCACTTTGAAAACAAATAATGGAATCATGAAAAATAATTTAATGTTTTGTAATGGAATCCATCTTTTCCTTTTTGAAATTTTCTTTTTAAAACATAAAACATTTTGAAAACATTTTTGTTTAAAAATAACCTTTAAAACATATAAAGGATGATTTGAAAATCATTTTGAATAATTTTTAGAATATACATTTTTTAAAACCTTTTTATTTGAGAAACTCATTAAAACATGGAATTTATAGACTAATAGGGAAAATTTTATTTAAAATTAACCATGTCAACATTCAAATGAATCTTCAAGGAAATGAGGTTGGGTAAATCTATACATTCCAAATATTTATTTTTTAAACATAAAATGTTTATAAGGGTGACGTGATTATTAAAAAAAGGATATTAATTTTAACCATAATAGTAAAAAAAAATTGACCCCATTATTATAAAACATTATTTTTTGTAGAATGAAAACTTTGGAACTAAGAGAGAAATAATGTTGGATTTAATTTAAAAAATCACAATTAATTATTATATATATAAAAGAGTGGTAAATTGTTCTCAATACATGGGGTTATCATGGACAGCTATGGGAGAATAAATTTCATGAGAGTTCTTGAGATATGATTCACATGATTTCATCAATGGAAGAATAATCATAAATAATCTCGATATACAATGAGATTATATAAATAAATTGTTACTAATTTTGTAACGTTGACTCATAATCCATTAGAAAGAATAAAAGTATATGAAACAAAAAATTTATTGAAAATAAGTAGATTAATAACACATAAAATGGAATTATATACAACTCAGAAAAATATAGGTGTGCAACATGGATTGTATATTAAATATAGAAAATTGAGACAAAATTACTTTATAGATTTGGTAAATTTTGAACTATAAACCCCGTGATAAAAAGATAATAAAATGGATGTGTAAAAAAAGAAATTTGTATATAATAACTATATAATTCATTCATGGGAAGTATATACCAAACATAATAGAAAGGAGCAGTGAATAAGGAATATCCCTTGTAGAAATAAAAGTTAGATGAAAAAACCCTTACTACTTGAGTAAATTTTGAATCGTGAGATCCATGAAACAATAAAATCCATTGAAAAATTTTATATCATGAAATTAAGGGTATTCATGATATAAAATTTCATAGGGAAATATAGACACTACAAAAAAAGAAGTGAGCGGTGAATAAGGCATGTACCTCACGGAGATAAAAAAGTGAGATAAATTTTATTAACTTAAGTCTTCACATTATTCTTAAATGTTAAAAAATCCTTTATAATAAATATAATTTTATTATAAATATACCTAAGAAACATAAATATTTTCTCGCATACCATATTTTATTTGATTATGACTACATATTACCAGTTTATTAACAATTCCATATTAATGTTACTTTTCAGGTATTAACCACTTTGTTTTTTATATATCTATTGACTTTTTATTATAGATCCTCTTACATAGAACACTAGTTACTTATTTAAATATTATAAAAAAATTATTTAAATATCATATATATTAGGTATATAAATATTTATAATAATCTTAAAATATTTAAGTACGAAATGGAATACATCATTCATGGAGACGGTAGGTCGTACGTATGCAAGAACATTGTTTCCGTTTTACTGTCATATTGAAAGAAATAGAGTAAATTCAATATATGTATATATATATCATAATTACATTATAATTACTATTTAAAATCTATTATATCCATGTACTAAACTCTTCCCTAATAAATTCCATGTAATTTGTGAACAAATCACATCGCTTTGAGGAGGTGGTTGTCCACACATCCAGAAACAAAGTTATCATATTTATACTAAATGGAAAGCATGAAGTTATGTTTTATATAATAATTAAATAACAATAAATACATAATAAATATCCTTTATATCATAAAAAATATAATTTCGTCCATTCTTCCCAACATTAAAAGGTTCCAATTGACTAATGAGAGGCATTGGTTTGTGAGGTTGTTGTTCATCGTACACATGAACTATCATATTGTATCCCATTTGAAGGAATTGTGTGTGAGTATAGGTTGAAAACTATAAATAAATATATCTCAGTATATTTAGGATAATTATTTTATTATATAATAATTTAATCAAAATAATTTAGGGTTGGAGGAAGAAATAAATACAATGTTCTTATTGAGGGATGTTACCACTTCTTGGGGTAAGTCTATTTGGTTTGCACCGAAGGCCTTCCTTGGATGGAAATTTTTATAACTTTAGTATTATTGGATGAAGAGAGATAATATTTAATCTTATTTTGTTGGGATTATTATGATCCAATGTGTCTTGAAAGATGTGTGGAAGTGAGGTGGTGAGTGGCCTTTTATAATGGTAGAGTGGCATTCTTGTAAATATAAAAAGGTATATTGGGAGGTATATCTAACATAATGTGTCTCTAATAAATATACATTTTATATAAAATGTATTATATGATAAAATTATTTCAATATAATTGATTTTGGACTTGTTTTTAGGGTATTTCTTCACATAAGTTAATGTTTAACCACTATATAAACATGTTTTTACCATATAAACTTTAATTAATTTTAATTACATTCACTAATATTTTTGTAAAAAAATATGTTGAAATTATTATAAATTATAAATTATTCTGATTAAAAATATTTAATCTATTTCATCAAATTATAATCACTTATGTGGTAGAAACTAATTTAAAATTAATCCCATAGACCGGATGAGATGATAGGTTTTTAAAGTGAAAAATTCCCAAATCATGAAATATTTTTATATCGAATTTCAATGTGAAATTAGTTCCAATGACCTAAATTGGCTTAATTTATGTATAATTTACCTAATTAAAATTTAAATCCATAATATTATATTATTTAAATATATAAATAAATTATATGAAAAAGAAGTTTTGAATTAAACATCATTGTTTTTTACTATTTATCAAAATATTAAAATTCTAAGAAACAAGAAAAAATTCACCAAAATTAAATACAAATATTCCTATTTAAAATATGAATTTTTTTAAAATAAAATTTATAAAAGTTTTAAGAATTATATTTAAAATAGGTGTTCCATCAATAGGCATAAAATTAACTTTCTTAAAAATGAATATTTTTATTCATAAAATTGGATTTAATTTTATCTTATGCATATGAAATATATTGTATGTTTTTCAAAGAATTTTATTTAAAATATAATATAAATATTTTATTAAAACATTCATCATAATTGGGATGTTTAATTTATTGAGGTAACATTACATAGAAGAATGGTTTTCTTTGAACATGAATCTTTTTGTTCTCAAATAGTTCTTACATTCATTTATAACTAATTAATAAGAAAAGGATTAATTTTATATACATGTACAAACATAGTTTCAAAATTTATCCAATTTCATTAAAATCTTTCATTCAAATAGTTATGTGATTATCATTTTAATAATATTATTAATAGTATATTTTAGTTCAGTAAAACATTGTCTCGTGGGTAACACAAGATATGAAATGTACTTGGTATTGTGTTTAAAGAAAAGAAAAACATAGTGGTACATGTACCAAAATCTAATCTTTGTTTTGAGTGTATTTAAATATTCACTTTTTTTCATATATCATGGTAAAAACTTTGTGATTTCATAAAACAAAAGTTATATTCATTGTTTCATGAAATGAAAAACATTGAAAATTTTAAATTAATTCAAATAAAAAATATTTCAAAAAATATCAGGGTGTCACATTCTATCCCAATTAAAATTAATTTCCCACTCTAAATTTTTCTTGGATATAAATGGTTTAATAATTGAAAGTTCTTTTCATAAAAAACTAAATATTAAAAATGAATTACATAACATTGTTTAAAAAGGAATGTTTGAAACATAACAGTTTTTCAAATTAACACATAACTAGGATTCCATATAGGAGGACATATGTGGAATGTGAAAACATGGACATAAAATAGAAATGTAAGTATCAAGTTCTGATATAGAGTGATATTGGACAAGGTTAGGATATAGCTAATTATCACAAATCCATAACACAAAAAAATCGTGTAAAAGGTCATTGATATCATCAAAAATGACGGTAACATAAAAAATTTTATTTCAAGATCCTTTTTCTTATATTTAATGATTTTTCATGAAAATATATACTTACTTGATTTTAGTAAAACTGAACCCTTTTTTTCCTCAAAAAATTTCCAATTCATCTCTTTTTACAAGAAAAGAATGTGAAATTTTCATTCCTAAATCATTAATAGATCATGATATCCATAAATTAAATCATAGGTAATTCAATCTATCTTAATAAAAACAAAAATGTTATCAAAGGTTGTCCAATATGCATAAATCCTCACATGGGGACATAATACATTAATCTCTAAAACCTCTACCAAAGTTTAACAAGGACCATTCCACAAATGGTTATCCTTAAAACCCTTCGAAAATATCAATGTCCAAAAGATTAATAAATAAGGTCCCTAAATTTCATAAAAAATATCACTGATCCCTAATCTATCTTATAGTAGCTTTATGTTTGGAACATATGAAACAACTGAATAAATGAATCCTGTATTCTCTTCGAAAATGGTATTTAACATAAATAAATAATGAAAACAAGAATTGTTTCCATATTCCATAGTTTATTGGATATATTCAATAAATTAAAAAATGTTGTAAACACTATCCCTGACAGAACAAACTACTTCTTCAATAAATCCTTTATTTTTTATGAGGTATTAAATATTATCAAATTTACTTTATCCATATCATAATCTATTTATCTATATAAAATATAATATTCTCATTCCCAGTAACATGTTATAGGTTACCTTCCCTTAATGTAACTTTTCCATGAAATCAATTTTCTAGGTCATTAGTTTTATTTAAAATTTTATTGAAAACTCGTATGGAAAACTACTACAAACAATCCTTATATACTTCATTAATCATATAAAATAATCTTTCCATTCCAAAACATATACACTTAAATCATACAACATTATTCTTAAACCATTATTTTGGATTCATCATCTTATAAATTTAGACCAGATTTCTAGAATATGATATATGAATCATGTATTTAGGTTTCTTGACCTCAATCTAAATATGTTTCATATTTTTAATATAAAAAATATTTTTATAACATCACATAACTTTAACATTTAATCCATAGTATCTTTATGTTCCACATTATAACCATTACTTGTTCCACCTTCTTGATTGTATTCCTGAGACTTCCCTATATGAAATTGATGTGGATAATTACCATACATTCCACATATGAAACATTTAGTGTTAACCAAGTTTCTTCTAGTTCTCTATGTTAACTAAGAACTTAAAGCATATTTTGTGAAACACTTCTCATAGTAGAATTCCACATAATCTTGAAAAATTAATTATTGAGTGCCTAAATGATGAAACCTTTTTTAAATATATGAATATTTAGGATTATCTTTAGATACATCCTGAAAAATATACTTAGTAATATCTCTAGGTATATCACTAAATATTTCTCATCCTAGTTTCTAATGATTGACTAAACTATTCTTTTGATTCCATCTATAGTGACCCAGGCTTAACATACATGAATATTACATTATTTTAGATGAATATTCAGAACATTACAAAAATACATGCCTTAGGATCATGGTTGTTTAGTGTATTTGTAATAATAGAATCATAATATTATAACATGGAGGAAAATATCTAACATTTTCCTTAAAGATGTTCCCCTTTTAGTACTCCTACATAAAACCTTTCTCCATAACATAGAGAAAATAATCATAGAAAAGGGGTGATCTTAGATGCTCAGTAAGGGTATTAAATGGATATTTGTAAGAATAACAAGATCATAATGGTATGAGAACATGATTGTATCATTAGAGTGACATACCCTACATATAAATGATCATAATCAAGAGTCTTGGCATAAATATTGGCAGCTCATAAGAAATGAATCATAAGGGAATAAAGTGCACAATCCATGAGAGAATAATGGGGTAGTAAGACAAGGAATTGTAGAATATACATAAACATATATAATCTTATGTGAAAGCTACCTACCAAGACCTTCATAATTGATTATTATTAATCTAATCACATGTGTACCTACTTTGGGATTGGGATTCCCTACTATGTACCATCATGTTTGTGGCACGAGATTCCCTCCCATGTACCATCTTCATTCGAGCTATGAATTGCCTCCCATATAGCCTACTCTTTCTAGATTTGGATTCCCTCTCATGTACCCACTTCTTTAGGTCATGGGATTTCATCCCATGTACCCTATTATCTAAGTCAAGGGATGCCCTCCCATGTACCCTCTAGTTTCGGGCTAGGGATGCCCCCCTATGAACCCTCTTTTTTAAGCTTATGATACCCTCCCATATACCCTCTTTCTTTGGGAATTGTATGCACTCTAATTTACCCTTTAATTTCATATAGCATTTATCATTACCAAATGCATTATTGGGGTAAATTGGTCCCACCCATCATATAATGAAATCATATAATAAAACATTCATCATATCACTGCCCATATTAAGATATGGGTATCATAAACATCATAACTTAACTCATGAAACAAAATGGGTAGAATAAACATTTCATCATATCATAGCCTATGGAAAATATATAGGTTTTATAATCATTTCATCTTATAGTAACCCGTAAAAGGAAGTGAGTTCCAAATGAATTTTTTCATTGTATAACCCATGGAAGAGAAATGGGATTCAAAAATAATATTTTCATCTTAAAAATAAACTATAAAAATAATGGATAATAATGGTTTTCGAGGATCAAAAAACAACTAAATAATAAACTATATCAAAGGATATCTTCTTATATGGAGTATTATTTTGAAATATCACGTGGAAAAAACATTCACCAAAATTTATTTTTAAAAAAATATTAAAAATCAAAATATTTTTTCTTGTAATCCCTTTGAAAACATATAAATGAGTAATGAATAATTATTTCAATATTTATTGCAGAAATTATCTATTTAAATTTGAAAAAAAAACTTTTTCAAAAAATAAAACATTTTAAAAAATAATACCATTGAAAATAACGTTGAAAACCTATAAATGGCACTTTGAAAACACTTTTAAAGAATATTTATAATATAAAACATTTTTGAAAACCTTATTCTTTTAAAATTACTGTAAAAAAATGAATTTATAGAATATTTGGGGGGGAAATTCTTTAAAAAATAATATTTTCAAGGAAGCTTCTAGGTAATGATGTCATGTAAATCCATGAATGTTGAACATTACTTTTTCACCATAAAAACATTAGAAGTTTATTTTGTTGAAAAATTAAATGGATATTATTTTTAAATCCCTTAAAAAAATTTAAAAATGGGTAAAAATTTATTTTACACATCAATGTAAAATATTTTTGAAAACATTTTTAGAAAACAAGGTTTTGTGATTAAAACAATTTATCAACCGAAGAGAGAAATAATGTCAATTTTTTATAAAAACACTTTCTTAGTTATCTTAAGTACCAAAGGGTTTTAAAATGGTACCAATACATAGAGATATCATGGATAACCATAGGATAAAAAAATTCATGATATTTATTCATATATGGATCATAGGATTGCATCAATGGAAGCATAACCAAAAACAAAATCAATAAACAATGGGATTGTAGAAATAAATGGTTATCCATTTGTAAACACTGAATCATAATTCAATGGAAAGAATAAAATTACATGAATATTAAAATATCATGAAAATATGAGATTCATAAAATGTTAAAGAGTAGTTTATAAACCTCCTAGAAAAATATAGGTGCATAACATGACATATATCTCAAAGAAGTAAAATGGAGACAAAATTACTTTACCGATTTGGTAAAAGTTTAACCATAAACCCCATGAAAAAAATATCAAAAATGGATATGTACATACCCATAGATTTAAATATAATAATAATTTAATACATTCATGGGATTATAAACCCCACAAAAAATAAATGAGTTGTAAAAGAGGAATAAGAAACATAAAAATAAAAGTGAGATGAGAAATCCCTTACTACATGAGTAAATTTGGAATCATGAGATCCTTGAAAAAATAAAATAAAGTGAAAATTTGGATATAATTAAATAAATAGAATTCATGATATATCGTTTCATAGGGAATTATATACACCAAATAAAATAAGCGAGTGGTGAATATGGCATGTATCTCAAGGAAATAAAAAGTTAGATGAAATACCCTTACATTAAGTCTTGACTTTCTTAATAGTAATTAAAACATCAGGTATAATAAATATAATCTTATTACACATACAACATGGAACCATATTCTTTTATTTAATACCAAATATGATTTTATTATGACTATATATTAGTCATTTGTTTATAGTTCCCTGTTCATTTTACCTTTTGAGTAATATTTGATTAGTTTTTTCTAAATGTTTTGACTTGTTATTCATGATAATATTACTTAGATAATTATTTAATTATTTAAAAAATCTAAAAAATTATTTAAATATCATATATATTCAGTATAAAAACATTTATAATAATCTATAAAATATATAAATATGAAATGGAATACATTTTCCACGGACACGATGGGCCTTATGTACTCATGAATGTTGTTTCCTTTTTATCTTCATATTTAAAGAAAGAAATTTAATGAAATATATAAATGTATATATTATAATTATAGAATAATTATTATTTCATATATATCATATATTTTCCCTAAACTCGTCCTTAATACATTCTATGTAATGTGTGAAAAAATCACATTGGTTTGAGGAGGTGGTAGTCCCTACATCCACTAATGAAGTTACCGTATTTACACTAAATGGAAAAAAATGATGGTATATTTTATTGAATATAATTAAATAATCATAAAGAAATAATAAATATCATATAAAAATAAAATGTTCATCATTATTTACAACATTTAATGGTGGCAATTGAATAATTAGTGTCATCGGTTCGTGAGGCAGTAGTCTATCGTACTCATGAACAATGATTGCATGTCCCATTTGTTTGACGTGTGTGTGAGGGTAGGTAGAACCCTTAACATAAAAAATATCATTATATTTAGGATACTGAGTTTATTATATAATATTTTAATTAGAATAATTGAGGAGGTGGAGAAAGAAAGAAAACCACTGATCTTGTTGAAGGATGTTACCTCTTCTTTGAGTAACTCCTTTTGGATTTTACCAAAGGGGTTTCTTGGTTGGATTTATTCCCAAAGTTATGATTATAGGAGGATTTTTGTTATGTTGGGAAATCATTTGGGAAGGTACTGGATTATCCAAAGTGTCTTGAGAGGTGTGATGAAGTGAGGGGGTGGGTGACCTTTTATAGTGGAGGTGGAGTGGAATTCATGTAAACATAAAAAGGTAAACACTATTAAGTGGTCTCCCTTAAATCATGTTCCTACAATAATAATACATTTTGATTAAAAGGGAGGATATGGTTGAAATATTTATAGAAAATGGATTCTGGACATGTTTATAGGTTATTTGGTCCCTTATATAAATTTTAACCACTGAGTAAAATAATTTTTCATTAATCGGTGTAATAAATCTAAATTAAATTAGATAATATTATATGTCAAAAAATAAGATTGTAACATCCCATCCAGAATCACATCTAATACAGTGGCCAAACTGGTGGGTTTCATGACCATAAGTGTGTCTCCATGTATGCTAGAGGTTTCCAACTAGTAGGAAGGGTATCGGGAGGTAATAGTGGGGATACTATACCTTCTTATCAGAGTTTCATTGTGGTGTTATAGAGTATAAGTATAAGACAACATTGGTAGTAGTCAAAAAATGAAATACAGTATAGATATAGTAATAAATAATTGACAAAGATGTGGTAGACAATATTTAACAATTTTATAAAAGTGGAAAATGCTATATTATTAAAAAGATGAATTCATGTAATAGTAATGATACATAACTGATGGAAGTAAGCATTACCGATTTCTTGAAAACACAAAACAATAATAATGAAAGGATAGAAAATCATCATGGGGGATCTCCATGAGTATCCTGAGCTCCAGATCTATAATGGCCCAAACCTTTAGTAATGAAAATTCCTCTTGATCTAATTAAATGTATTATTATGTAAAATAAATATATAAAACATATTCACTTCCATGGTTTTATGTTTTTGGATATTGAAATACCATTAAGAGTTGTTACTATTTATAATATAGTATTTCAACAGTGATCACATGATTATAATAAATATAGGTCTTTAAAAAATCCAATTTACCCAGAAAAAGGAACTGATGGACTAATATAGTAGAATTTATCCATATTAAACCCATTTTTCAAATCTCGTAAAAGAGGTGTCATCATTGGACTTCGCTCTTGACCATACACAAGTAGAGCTTCAACATGTTAAGCTTGAACGGAACCACCTACAGGAGAAGTAGAAGTTGATAGACATTACCACCCTAGCAATGTTATCCATGCCACCCAAAGAATCTGTAACCATCACTCACCTTAACCTTAAGTCTTATAAGCTATTATAAGGGGTTATAAAACAACACCGTAGCGCTAGGATTATGTGTAGTAGTGTTTTATAGAATAATGAATATACATTTATTTTATTATTGTTACTTTGTAAATGATTTTTAAAGAAAAAATAGTATTTTTACTTAATATTGAATTAAGAAATATATTTTTAGGAATTAATAATTTTTTGAATTAAATAATATTTTAATAAAATATTATTTCTAAATTAATTTTTAAATATAAATATCATATAATTTTATGAATAAAATTGTAATTTTTATTAATATTTGAAAGCTGTTTTTGTCAGAACCCCTTAATTTTTGATAAATGACGGTTTTTATTTTAAAAGTGATAATTCACATATTTAGAAAATTACTTAGATAAAATTAATATTTTTTTTGCATCAGTAATTCAAAATTATTCAATGGTAAATATTTCATATATTTTTGAGAAAGTCGAATTTTTGGGTAAAAATTAAATACTATTTAAATATATAATGTGTTTTATGACATCATAATGACTCAATAGTGATGTAATAGAATACAATAAATGTGATTTTTTCCCTTTATACTAATTTGATTTTATAATTTTTTGATTAATTTTATCATGCCTTAGTGGACCCTCCAAGATGCATAAAACATTTTAACTTTTAAAATGATTTCCTTGAGAGTATGACTCACCTCCACATAAGCAAGCCTAATATTTTAAGATGATTGGACATTGGACTTTTAACCTAATTTTTTCCAATCCCCATTTAAAAAAACCAAGGGAAAATACCATGTTTTGGATTTTGGTTTTAAATATTTAATTATATATATTCCAAAACCTATGTTTGTGAAATATTAAAGAATTCTCCTCTCTTTTCCTATATAAACCCACCTAATATCCCACTTATCTTCACTCAAAACCCCTAGATCACATCCCTACTCTATCTTCCTATTTCAATAATCCTACCAGGGTTCTCCAAGATCCCAATAATCCTCTCTGTAGCCTCTCCCAAGATTTTGGGATCACACTTCAAAGTAATGGATTTCTTCCTTTCTCATTTTTGTCCAGATTTTATTATGTTGTTATACCCTTTTTATTTCAATTAAAAATTTTGAGGTATGATTTCTCACCTACCCCATACTTCACTCCTTATTTTTTAATGATTAGATACCCCTTTATCTCTCACAAATTCCTCCTGTGTACACTCATTACCATGCCGAAATTCCATAAGGAATTTCTATCTTCTCTGTTACATTCAAGAAATTATTTTATATCATGCATCTAAATTCCATTAAATATGCTGGGACATGTACCTATATTCCCCCCTTAATGTCTATTTCATGAAAATATGATGAGATACCCCTTTCTCTCTCATCAACCATTTTTATGAATTCTTATGTCATACTGTTATGCTGCCGAAATTGCACCATAATTTTCCAATCCAATGTCATTTTGTAGTGAATACTAGGCCCATTTATCTGTCAAGGGTATTCAACTTTATGTAAATTGATTATATAGTTTTATACATTCCTTTATCATCAAATAAATGATTATGTTGAATGATTCTATGTTGTATGATCCATGTGGCACACTTATGTATGAAATGGAATGATTATGTAGGGTGCGCCCTGATAGCGCTCCAATGCATTGAGTAAAGAGTAGTATCATGATTTGTAAAGTGCAATGAGGGTTTATTCATTCTACATCTTGTTCAATGATGGTTTACACATTCTCCATGGGAAATGATCCTTGGATCATGCTAATATCATGTTAAACGTTGTTGCCACATCTCATGTTATGATCATCATGCTATATCATGCCTTTATGTTCATGTTTCTCTTGTACTCCATTAATATGACTAATGCCTAAATTGTATTGTATTATTCATGTTATTTCATTTTTACTCCCTTAATGGGCTTTATATCTCACCCTTTTCTTATGCATGTCCTTAGGTTTTCCCAGGAAATGCTAAGTACGAAGGAATGTAATGGTCATGTAAAATAATTTTTCAATAAAGATATTGAGTTTTATGTTCTTAATTGTTATATAATGTTCCTAATTTCCCAAGACGCAAGACCTCGAGATCCATGGAGCTGTCTTAAGTGAACTTTTATATAATAAATCATGTTTTAGTGTGTAATAAAGATCAGGGTAGTTATAGTTGGTATCAGAGGATAAGTTTAGTTATTTTTTGGTTTATGATTATAAAACCCTAGTGAAAGCCTTAGGGATAAGACTAAGTATAATAAAAACACCACTAAATATTGGTGAGTATTAAGAAAGTGGTTTATCAATAAAATAAATCCATGTCTATATTTGAGTAGGTAGAGGAGGCTCTGGCACAGATGTAAAAAACACCATGTTGATCTAGAGTCTAATTAGAACTGGTGCACAACAACAGGCCTTGCTGCACTCTAGATTACGACACTCCCATGGGATATGATTTGGAAAATTCATGATATTAGTATTAACCATTATTAAGGGAATACAAAAATTCACCTAATAATATATGTTTGGAAGTATATCATGGATAACATATATTTAATCCTATAAATTAATAAGTTAAGGAAATAAATGTGATTTATAAGTTATCCATTTTTATTTGGATTCCCAATTATTTGTTACCCCAAAATTTAATTTTATTCCATCCAATGGCTGGTAATAGGAGGACACGAGCTAACACCCGATGTGAAGATCAATGTGATGACTGTTCTAATGATATTCCCAATCTGATGGGAGTGGGAATCACAAACTTTGTCACGATACTCTCCCAGTTAACTAAAGTTTTGAATAGAAACATGGGTCAATAGGAATGTTCAACCCCCCCAGGAAATAACAAATCGCAATAGAGAGCTTCATGAGATAAAGGCCTCCTACTTTTAATAGATCATATGTCCCCTCAATTGATGAACAGTGGATAAACTCCATTGAAAATATTTTCTCCATCCTTTAATGTTCCGAAGAAGAGAAGGTTCTTCTAGATGCTGATCGTATTGAGTGTGAAGCTGGTCAATGGTGGGCATTGATCAAAAATATGAATCATGAATGAGAGATCAAGGCATTAGAATGGAAGGATTTCAAGAAAATGTTTATGAAAAATATTTTCCTTGAACCCTTCAACTTAAAATTGAAAGGGACTTCCTTTCCCTCAATAAAAAAAGATAAAGAATTCATCGGAGCGTATGAGGAACACTTAACAAGGCTTGAAAGATATCCATCTTGCTTTGTTGTTACCCCCAAATGCATGGTTGACCGCTTCTTTGGTGGGATAAAACCTATCCTACAGAAAACCATAGTGATCCATGACTTCAAGAGCTATGAAATAATTACCTAATGTGCCCTCAAAGTAGAAATGGAGATCGGAAAATCTCATGGGTACCATGGGGATAAGAAGCATAAGGTGGAATTTAATTATGGAGGTCTGATGGATTTATCCAATGATTCTAAGAAATTCCATCATCCCACTTTCGAAAGGTGCGAAAAGAATCACCCTAGAAATTGCATGAAGAGGGAAAGGAAATGATTTAGGTGTGGAAGAGGAGGGCACCTGACTATTAACTATCAGAAAAAAACCCACTACTTTGATAGAGGAGAGGAACGCTCCATTAGAACCTTAATTCATTGTTCAGTGCTTCAACTACAAAGAACCATGGCACTTTGAAAACTATCTCCCTAATCCAAGGGATTTCAGAGGTAACTAACAACCTATATGGAAGCAAGGGAGAGATTTTTCCATCACTACTTCCGAAGCAGACCCCTACAATGAAGTGGTGATAGTATGATAGTTATTCATTCATGAATAGTGAACATACTTTTGATTCTGGTTCTACACATTATTTTATATCCTGAACGTTTACTATAACAATCCCAAAACCACCACTAATCGTGTGAGTAGAGATGTTGGTGAGAATGGAAAATGGGGTAATCATTTAATCCCATGAATATAACTCCTCCACTATCATAATTTGTGGATTGAACTTCCTGAAGAACTACTTCATAGTCCCTCTGGTGTAATTTGATGCAATTCCTGGCATGGGTTGGCTTTCCCTATATACAACCAACATAAATTTCCATGAGAGAGAAATCACTCTCTATATGGAGAATCGACCCTCAATTTTGTACCAGTGCAAGGAGGAGGATGATTCTTCTTTAGCACTCTAATCTCAAGTGTGGATATTACTACCCTATGAGCACATGTATCTTGCTTAGATGATTGAGTATCTGGAAGAACCCATCCGTGAAAACATGCCTATTGTGATGGAATTTTCTGAATTGTTTCCTAAGAAATTTCCAGGTCTTCCTCTTTGAGGAGATGTTGAATTATCAATTGATATTATACCTATGGAATTTCCAATATCTAAGACTCTGTATAGAATGGCTATTTTGGAGCTTAATGATCTGAAGAAAAAACTATCTAAGTATTGGGATAAAGTGTTTATACTCCCAAGTGCATCACCATGGGGTGCACCCGTCCTCTTTATCAAGAAGAATGATGGGTCAATGCACCTTTTCATTGATTATCATGAGATCAAAAAAATCATAATAAAGAACAAGTATCCTATGCCCCAAATTTATGACTTGTTTGATCAGCTACATGTATCACAATAATTCTCTAAGGTGGATCTACAGTTAGGATATTACCATGTTAGGGCGAAGAAGGTGGATATCCCCAAGACTGCTTTTCATACATGGTTCAGGAACAATGAATTCATAGTAATTCCCTTTGGACTCACTAATTCTCTATAAATATTCATGGACATGATTAATAGAGTCTTCATAGATTACATAAATAAATTTTTGGTAGAATTTATAGACGATATTCTAATATACTCCAAAACCAAGGATGAGCATGAGCAGGATCTAAGAATTGTACAAGATACCTTGAGAAAGGATAAGCTCTATGAAAAGTAAAACAAGTGTGAGTTCTGGTGAAAGGAAATCTCATTCTTGGGTCATATCAACACAAGAAATGGGCTATCTTTGCATCCATCCAAGAGAACTGCAATTGATGGATGTCTAAGGACAACATATGTGATACATATCTGTAGCTTACTTGGGTTAGCTGGATATTATCGAATATTTGTGAGAAATTCCTCACTATTTTAAAAGTATCATACTAAGAAAACTCAGAAGGTAGTCAAGATTTCTTGGAGTGATGAATGCGAAGAGAGATTCAAGGAGTTGAAAAGGAGGCTTATCAGTACGCTCATGCTCACACTAACCACGAGTGGAGAACATTTTTTGGTATTCAATTATTCTTTGAAGAAGGGTCTTGGTTGTTTGTTGATGTAAAATGATAAATTCATTGCCTATGCTTCAAGGAAATTTAAATTTCATGAGAAAAACTTTCCAACATGTGATCGGGAGTTGGCTGCAATGGGGTTTGCTATAGTGATATTATCTTTAATAATTTGGAGACATTACCTCATTGGGGAGAAGTGTGAAATATATACAGACCACAATAGCCTCAAGTATTTATTCACATAGAAATAGTTGAACATGAACCAACGAATTTGGTTAGACCTGATCAATGTTTAAAATTTCTCAATCCATTACCACCCTAGGAAAGCAAACAAGGTGGAGGAAGCTCTAAGTAGAATGGTCCAAGTGATTCTATTATGGATGAGAATTGAAAAGGATCCAATCTTTATAGATTTGATGAATATGGACATGGGAATCATAAACAAGGGAACATCATCAATACTTTTGCAAATGATTTCCCAACTGTCTCTTTTGGAAAGGATAAAGGATGCTCAAAAGGATGATTTGGGAATTCAGAAGAAAGTGGAAACAATCAGAAAATGGAAATCCTTGAAGTTCAATGATAATGAAGAATGAATTTTTAGATTTGGGTCAAGACTATGTGTCCCATCACATTCAGAGATATAGAATGAATGTTTGGATGATGCATATAGTTCAAATTTCTCCATTCACCCAGGAAACAAGAAGATGTATCGAGATCCTTGAGGGCATTATTGGTGGGATAACATGAAGAAGTAGATAGTGGATTATACATCAAAGTGCCTGGTATGTTAGAAAGTGAAGGTTGTGAGCCAGATTCCCAAGGGGATGATGTATCCATTACCCATACCAAAATGGAAATGGTAGAACATCACCATGGACATTGTCATCAGACATCAGAAGACAACCAAAGGAAACAATGTTATCTGTGTTATTGTGGATCGTCTTACAAAGACTTCCCACATCATTGAAATTCAGGATTTATCAGTAGATCAATTAGAATGGATATACATTAGATAAGTGGTAAGGATGGATGGAGTACCACTATCGATTGTACCTGATCAAGAACCAATATTCACCTCTATGTTTTGGAAGAGTGGCCAACACACACTGAATATTAAGCTAATTTTTTGTGTGGCTTATCATCCTCAAAATGATGGTCAATTCAAGTGGACTATCCAAACACTTGAGGACATGTTTAGAGAATCCTCCATGGACTTAAAATTTGTATGGGATAAACATCTTCCTCTGGTTGAGTTCTCAAACAATAATAGTTTCCACTCAAGCATCCAAATAGCTCCTTATGAAGCCCTTTATGGGAAGAGGTGAAGAACACCATCATTTTGGGATGAAGTTGGGGAGTTAAAACTCCTAGGTCCAAAAATTGTTGATAAAATGGTGGATAAGATTAAGACCATCCAGCAGCACATTAAAGCTACTCAGAGTTGACAAAAGAGCTACAATGATAATTGTCGATGGGACCTAGAGTTTGATGTCGGAGACATGGTATTCCTCCACATATCACTGTGGAAGAGAGTTATGATATTTGGTAAGAAGGGAAATCTTATTCCAAGGTACATCAGCCCTTTTGAGATCCTTTATTACATTGTAGCAGTGACCTATCAACTAGAACTCCCATAAAACATATATCAAGTACACGATGTATTCCATGTGTCACTCTTGAGGAATTACATACATGAACTATCGTATTTACTCAATATACAGGTGGTACCATTAGAGAATGACCTCTTTTATGAAGAGAAGCTGATTAAGATCTTAGATCATAGAGAAAAAGTTCTATGAAATAAGACAATTCCCCTCATCAAGGTGTTGTTGCAAAACCACTTGTTTGAAGAAGCAACATGGGAATCAGAGTAAGTGATGAAGTAGAGTTACCCTCATCTATTTTAGTGTGGGAAAAGGATATTTTTAGGGTGAAATTTCTTTAGGGGGAAGATTGTAATGACCCAAACTTTTATTAATGAAAATTCCTCTCGATATAATTAAATGTAATTTTCTGTAAAATAGATATATAAAACATGTTCACTTCCTTGTTTTTATGTTTTCTGATTTTGAAATAATGTTTTGAATTGTTACCGTTACTAATATAGTTTTTGAACAGTGATCAAATGATTAGTATAAATATAGGGATTTAACAAATCCAATTTACTCAGACAAAGGAATTGATGTCCTCGTCCAGTAGAATTGTTCCATACAAAGCCCAATTTTCAGAGATTGGAAAGGATGCACTATCATTATGCTTCACTCTTGACCAAGTCCAAGCCAATCTTAAACATGTTAAGCTTGGACGCAACTGCCTATGGGATAAGTGGAATTTTATAGAGATTATAACCCGAGCGATGTTATCTGAGCCACCCCAAGAGTCTGTCACCATCGCACACCTTACCCTTAGGTCTTATGAAACTTTTATAAGGAGTTATTCAATAAGACCCTAGAACTATGATTATGTGAATTAGTTTTTTAATGAATGAATAATATACATTCATTTAATTATTATTACTTTGTAACTCGTATTTAAAGCACAAATAGTATTTTTAGTTAATATTCAATTAAGAAATATATTTTTATGACTTAATAGATTTTTGAATTAAATAATTTTTTATAAAATATTATTACTAAATTTCATTTTAAATATAAATTATCATATAGTTTTTATGAATACAGTTGTAATTTTTATTAAGGTTTGAAAGCTGTTTTTGTCAAAAACCCATGAATTTTTAATAAACATCGATTTTTATTTAAAAAGTGATAATTTGCATACTTAGAAAGTTATTTAGATAAAATTAATATTATTTTTTGAATCAAGACATTGAAATTATTCAATGGTAAATTTTTTATAATTTTCTGAGACAGTTAATTTTTTTGGGTAAAATTTAAATGTCATTTAAATATATAATGTGTTTTATGACATCGTAATGACCAAATAGTGATGTAATAAAATACTATAAATGGGATTTTTTTCCCATTATAATAATATTATTTTTGAATTATTTGATTAATTTTATGGTGCCTTAGTGGACCCTCCAATACTTATAAAACATTTTAACTTTTAAAATGATTTCCTTGAGAATGTGACTCACCTCCACATAGGAAAGCCTATTATTTTAAGAACTTCTGCCATTGGCCTTATAAAATAATTTTTTCTTCTCCCATTTGGAAAAATTCATGGGAAAAACCAAGGGTTGGTTTTTGGTTTAAAATATTTAATTATATAGATTCAAAAACCTAAGTTTGTGAAATATTAAAGAATTCTCCACACTTTTCCTATATAAACTCACCCAAGATCCCACTTATCTTCACTCAAAACCATTGTATCACATCCCAAATCTTCCCTACTATCTCTATAATCCTTCCAAGGTGCCTCAAGTTCCTAATAAGCCTCTCCCAACCTTTTGGGATCACACTTCCAAGTAAGGTATTTCTTCTTTTCTCGTTTTTTTCCAAATTTCATTATGTTGTTATACCCATTTAATTTCAAATAAAAATGTTGGCGTATGATTTATCTCATCCCCCATACATCCCTACTTATTTTTGAATGATGATAGACCCATTTATATCTCATTAATGCCTCCCATTTACACCTGTTACCATGCTGAAATTCTGTAAGGAATTCCTCTCTTCTCATTTACATTCAAGCAATTATTTTATATCTTACATATGTTAGGACATGTATCTATATGACCGACTTACTGTAAATTTTGTGTAAATATGATGATATACCCCTCTCTCCCTAATTAATCATTTTTATGAATTCATATTTCACGCCATTATGCTGCTGAAATTGCTCCTCGATTTTCAAATCCAAAGTCATTATTTAGTGAATACCATACACATTTATATATCAGGGGTATTAACCTTTATATAAATTGATTATATAGTATTCCACATTATTTAATCATAAAATAAATTATTATATTGAATAATTTCATGTTCTCTGATCTATGTTGCACACTTATGCATGAAATGGAATGATTATGAAGGGTGTTCCCTGATAGCGCTCCAATGCATTAGGTATAGAGTAGTATCATGATACGTCAAGTGAAATGAGGGTTTAATCATTCTAATTCAAGTGAAATGAGGGTTTCCTTATGCTCCATCTTCAATGAGCCTTGTATTATGATAGTATCATGTTAAATGTTATCTCCACATTTCAAAGTTATGATAATCATGTTATATCAAGCCTTTATGTTCATGTTTCTCTTGTGCTCCATTGATATGACTAATTCCTAACATGTATTGTATTATTCATGCCATTACTTGTTTACTCCCTTACTGGGCTATATATCTCAACCTTTTCTTATGCACGTCCTCAGGTTATTCCATCCAATTCTAAGTATGAAAGAATTTTTTGCTCATGTAAAATATGTTTTCAATAAAGATGTTGAGTTTTATGTTCTAAGTTGTTGTGTAATGTTCCTAATTGTCAAAGACACTAGAACTATTGATCCATGGAGTTGAATTAAGTGAAATTTTATGTAATAAATCATTTTTAAGTGTGTAATAAAGAGAAGGGTTGTTATAATATCATTCATTTTCCGGTAACACCCAGATACAATAAATACAACAGTCAACCTAGATCCTGCAAATATAATGTCTGCTCGGGTACCATGGGTACCCGAGTAGTGTGTGAGATATAATCTCATTATGATAGCACCCATGGTGTGTATCATAATCCAAATAATAAAATATATATTAATAAGTGTTCCATATAAAATAAATGTATAGTGATAACAAATTAATAATTTAAACTTTTTCTAGGTTCCTAAACGGACACCCTTCCCATACCACCTGCTTTGGTATAAGCTAGAAATTAGAATAGAGGTACCTATTCAAGCATAATCTGTGTACCAGTGAAAAAATAATAGGGAAATTATAAAAGGTGCACCCCCAAGCTTGTGCTTTGGCTTGGTGTCTAATTCCCATGTCATCTCATAAGTATTCTACTGAGGAAGAGATAAAAGTCACAACTGCGTGCTCTAAGATAAATAGAAGCATCAAGTATAGAACAAGAAATTTAACCAAATAAATCAGTCATTAACTCAATGAAATCTTCAGTTACATTTTGATCTATCCTTGATGTTTCACTAAAATACATCCATTCAAAATTACTAATTCCATCAATCTCATCCAAAGAAATCTTTTCAAAGGTCTAAGTATCGCAAGTGGTATGGTAACCATGAGTTAGTCCTAGGTATCTCACATAAGGGATTGAGTATCTTCCAAAGCTCGGCATATCCATCTTTCCAAAGGAACTGTCTTATGTTTCCCCTTAGAGAACCAGTATCACCAAAAGGTATAATGAAAATCCCAAGGAATCCCTTGCATGGTGATCCTAAAACAATGCTTCCTTGGCGTGTCATGGTAATACCACCCAGGCATGGGAGTCAATCCATGAGTTCTTAATATAGAACCCATATTCTCTCCCATCCCATATTAAGTGAAACATATTAGCGAAAATACACCTTAAGGAAAACATCAATATATATGTCACACAGCTATCATATACATAAATCATGTTATCAAATAAGCATCACGAGCCACAAGCTATTCAATTTATCTAGTAAAAAAAAATCCAAGCCAACAACAAGGAATAAGGAATTTAGCACAAAAGTAACTCAGGGCTGTAATAATGGTCACAATTTAATAATAAATAAATATAATAAATTTTCAATAAAGATACTAAGCTATAAGGATAAATAATAAGAACACCGCATAAGCACTTCCAAAGACCCAGTCCATATTTTAATTACCTTTTTTAAATCAAGTTACAAGTTTAGAACATTAGTTTATGGAACCACACACTCACCCAAAGGTGAAATAGAACTCAAGGAATTAGTAAAAATGTCCATTAAGATTGGGAACACACAATGGGGTGGCCATGAGTCAAGGAAAGCACCCCAAATGGGTTTTTCCATAAGAAAATCCTACAACTGACACAATATAACAAACCCAAAAATTTAATACAAGTCAAACAATTCATTATAGCTAAACAATATTTTCAAGGATTTCCATTGGGTATAAACCATCCTACTAAAGGTCTCCCTCAATGAATTTTCCTAAACATGGAAAATTGATTTTATTTTACAAGTTCCAAAGGTTTCATGTTTGTTACCATTAACGAATGCTACCAACTTACCTAATTAATTCTAACCATTCCATTAACCTCAACCATTTCATTTAACTCATTGAGAAATATAAAATACATTAAACGGGATCAAGCACTTAAACATTTTATTCATAAATTATATCCCAATAACAATTATAATAGTAAGTCAATAAGGTTTTCATCATAAAATTATCTCTCGACATTTTTAACTTCAAGGCAGTGCACCTCTATTGGAGGCATTTTATTAAAAAATGTGACCTTGTTATCAGACATAACATATATCACTTTTATTAATTTCACTAACTTTATCAAGGAATATTTTAAACTGAAAACCAAATTACATTAATTAAAAACTATGAATGATGCATTATGTAATTAATTAATGCATTACTAAAATTAATCGGGCAAGGAAAGGGTATATACCATAGGGTGGATGAAAGCCAATCATTTCAGCTCTAGGTGATTTTTAACTAAATGTTTCTTCTCTCCCACTAATCATATCCATCGTCACATATATATAAGCACACATACCCCCCATTCCCACATCTACATGGCCAATAACATGTGAATTAGGATGCTTACATATATTCTTATATGCATATACTCATCTCTAATCATCTATATATTAATTTTCATATATATACACAGGCACACCAATCCCCATACATGTATATCCAATGCCAATGGATGAATATACATATATCCATGGAACCTATATATATATAAATACTTATACACTTGGAGGTGAGTCATGTTAGACCTTATGACTCAAAACCACAAAGCAGAGTCCAACGCACTACACCATAAATACCGGGGACCTTAAAACACCCAAATTATGCAATATAAATTGAGTGAAACCATGTAAAAAATGAAAACCCTTACATCAGAGAGCAGAGACGTCCTAAATTAAAGCAAACCGCTTCTACTGTGGTGGATATTTCTAAAATACCAACCCAAAAGTCCCAAGGGATCATCCGTACAACCCAAGAACAAAAGAAACCCAAAGAATTTAATTACCCAAAAGAACTAGAGATCATCCTAATTGAGATGAGTGTCGGGGAGACTGAAAAATCACCATAAATTGAGAGAAGAAAGGGCAGATGACTGTACCTTGGTGAATCTAAGGATATTCATGAAGAAATGATATGCATGTGGTGATCAAAGAGGGAGACAGGTGATGGGGGTCACGTGTTGTAGGAGGGACAACCAGGGGGCCGTGTCATGCCTAAGGGAGAGGTAGAACACATTTGGGTTCTTTTAAAACTTAATCTAAAACTAAATAATAACTATTATTACTATTACTATTATAATAACAATAAAATTATTATTACTATCGTTAAAATATTTCCATACTATTTCATTCATTTTTTATTTAATTTCATTTATTTCCATTTCATTCTAATTTTTTTTAAATTTTTTAAACTTCTTTAAAAACCACATTATAGTTTTCCGATTCTCAAAAAAAACACATTGATACTCGGTCTTAAAAATGGTTAGTCCCGTAACATCAAAAATTAAAAATTCGTATGAATTTCACCGCGGCTTTAAGTGTGGGATGTTACAACCTTCCCACCATAGAACTTCTCATCCCTATGATGTATTTGGGAACAAAGAAAAAATCACTAGACCTACAAGGGTTTTCAAAATTCATTCAAATGGTCATGTTTCATTTCCAAATTCACAAAACACCTTAGATAATTCTTTTAAACACTTGGTCATAAAGCCTCCAAAACATGAGCTAACTCTCATCCACCAACTGAAACATTGCGATGTTTCTCACATGAGCCCATTTACCCAGAGACACAATCTCATTGTCTTATCATTAAGAATTTGCCCAAGGATACTTCCCAATTTATACTTTAATATTAGAAAAAAGAAAATTTCTGATTCATGTCACCATCCAGCATTGTAATTTCTTAAAAGAAAAGCCATTTAGTGTTCTAGTGATGCTCCTCACATGATTTTACAAAATTGATAAAATGTTTGATTCCCCATCAACCTAAATAACCAAGCTGAGCCATCTATTTATGAAAAGTCCGGACTGACACAAACTGCACTCGTCGAATATGATGATGTGGCAGAATCGATCCTTCACTAATCACTCTATTGAATAAGGGAAAAACTAGTCGATCCAATCCAACAGACTATTCAAGAAGATTTTCATATTATATACCCAGAATTTTATAATCTATGTTGTGATGTCTTCTTCCAAGGTATCACGCATTCTCTATAAACACATCCACAGAATTCTATACCTGACTTTTAGTGATGTTCCTTGATTTAAGAATCAATGATCCTTCTAACAAGTCCAGGATAACCTTGTATTGGAATGACTGGAGTGAATGGAAATAATGAAAGGTAGTCCATACTCTATGTTTATGAGTGTGACGTTGTCACAATGATAAGACACACACATCATAACATTGATAGAGGCCAGAACGGCATCATCTTGGTGTTCAAGTTACATGAAATAGTTTGTGTTCAATAGTTCATCATAGGAATTTATACATGGGAACCCCGGTGTCACTCAGAACAACCAAGCCTCGATTAGAACCATGAAATTGTGTGTAACATAAAAATAACCAATTGAACAAGCCTAAACGATTTAAAGAATTTGTGTAGCATAAGACCGGTGCCCTCTTATTGTATCAATATGATGTCAAGATAGGGAACAGGTTCATTGCTAAGAAAGATACACTAAGAGTATTTAACCATCTTCTAGTAAACATACCCAGGTACTACAAAAAAAGAATAGTCAAACCACAATTGGTCAACTTTAATGAAGAACCTCGGCATTAACTTTTGATGCGCTGTCACCATCCAATATCTATACTTCACCACCAAAGGTATCCCATGATCATTAAAGCATATCCACAATAGTACACCCACAACAATCATAATTACTCAAAGGTTTCATACACCACCAACCACACAGAACTCATGTTTTTGAGAAAGAACTGACATGATTTAATGTTCATGAGCCTCTCAAGTTTTTAAGCAATCTTGACCATTCTATGATGGTTCTATTTGTTTTTTGTTTCTTCTACATGGATGGATATGTATTTAACAAAACCCACGTGACACTTCCCATTGTAGGAGTGTCCTAATCGATGATAGAGTAGATAAACAAGTTCTCACAGGTGTGCTAGATCAAAACCACCTTAAATTACATGTGACATTTACCAGATTCACACTCACAAATGTCTTGACTTTAGAAAATGAAGACAAGATTGAATTTATCATCATGTCAAAACACCTAAGTCTCAAGAATGTACTCTCAATAAATGGGGAGAACATGTTTATTTAACTCTCAGGTTACTCTACCTTGGAAATGACCTTAGAAAGAAATCAACAACACTATGTTCTCCACCATAGAGGAATAAGAGAGAGTAAAGAGACATAAAAAATATCTGAACATGCCCAATGAATTTATCACTATCTAGAAATGAATATTACTCGATGCTCATATCCATATTAAAGGCCAAGAAGGATATGACCACCCATCCGAACAAGGGTTTCATTTTAAGCATGGGGGTCAGACTAAGGACAATGGCATGTGAATGACACCAAATGAAATATAACTCAAGAAATTATCAAGGATTTTAAATTCAAGGGTTTGCTACCTACTATGGCCTAGAATCTTCTAAAAAAATATCATCCACAATATAGGGTCATGTCAAAAGAAGTCAATAGGCTCAAAATTTGATCATCTAAGTCATTTCATAAAGAAGGATCACCTACGGAAAACACTCATGCTTCCATTACAAGGAAAATCTTTGAATATTTATTTACCATTACGTGAGGGTATTAAATAGAGTACACCACTATAGGTTTTGGTTTCATGCCCTTTATATTTAAAACCATTTCATAATGAAAAATGAACATTTTTATTAGTCCTACCATATGGGAACCCATTTACCAATCCATAAAGCGCCCATATTTATAATTGGAATTTGGATCTCATTTAATTAAAACCAATCCATTTATCCCATGAAATAAATTACATAAAAAAACTAGCATTTATCACAAGCAGATAACATAGGGAGGACATAATGTAGGCATAGAAACATGGAATTTTGACATGTAAGAAGGTTATACAAATAGGCATACTAATTAACATAACAACATGGAATGGAATTAAAGGCACTCAACAATACCAGTAGGAAACCTATGAATGTAGATACATGGTATGGCATATGCATGACATATGATTCCCTATGTGCCTATTATGATGCATGTAATGCTTCATCATTGCCTTAAAAATCCAATAGTAAAATACTATAAACTCCTTAAATCTATAATAAGTGGAAATTACACCATTCACTATAGTTGAAATAATAACATTTATAATATTGAAAATCATGAACATAAATTCCCATCCCTATCCACTTAGTCATTTACTATACTTGGGCTGATCTATCCCAGGAATGGCTATTAACCAAGAACAGACACATTCCTAGTCTTCTGTCTACCAACCAAAAACTATAAGACAAAGGAAAAATATCCTCTAATACCACTTTGTAATGTTCCGACCCACCTCACCTCTGATACGGTGGTCAGAACGGTGGGTCATATGACCTCAAGCGCATCTCCCCATACACCAGAGGCTGCCAACTAGAAACGAGGGTCTCAAGGCTTGATATTGGGGAGACTATACCCTCTTATTAGAGTTACAAAGTAGTATAATAGATTATATATTGAATGAAAAAGTGTAAGTAGTAAATAAATTAAATACCTAGCAGAGACTGTAATAAATAATTTTAAAAGTATCAAAAGACAATATTTAACAACATAATAAAAGTTTCCAATGCAAGATTACACAATATATGAACGCATTTCATGGTGATGATACATAAATGAAAGAAGTAAACATTACATAATGCTTGATAATATAGTAAATTAATTAATAAATGATAGAAAATAATCACGGGTGATCTCCATGAGCATTTTAAGCTCTTGCTTGGTCCTTTGATCCTAACTCTCATATATAATCAATACAACAGTCAACCCAGGTCCTACAAATTTAAGTTCTACTCAAGTACCAAGGTACTCGACCATGGTATGTGATATAATCTTAGTAGGATAGAAACAATAGTTTCTAGCCTAATCAAGAAAATGTAATATAAATTTTGAAGTGTTCCATGTAGAAAAATTTAGAATAGTAACAACTTAATAATAGAAACATGTTCCAGATTCCTAAACAGAGACCCTTCCCATACCACATGCTTTGTCCTAAGATGATTATTAGAACATAAGTGCCCATTAAAGAGTAATATGTGTACCCATGCTAAAATTAATATAGAAATTCAAAAAGGTTCACCCCCAAGCTTGTTCTTACTCTTGGGGTCTAATTCCTAGGCCATCACATAAGTATGATAATATGCATGAGATAAAGGTCAAAAGTGCATGATCTTATATAAATATAGGAATAAAGTGTTACAATAGAAATTTAACCAAAGAAATAATTCATTAATTTAATAAAATCTAGAGTTTTAGTCTGATCCCATCTTGCAGGTATCACTATAATATATCAATTAAAAATATCAAATGCCACAGAGCCTATCCAAGGCGATCCTTTTGAAGGTCAATGTATCACTGGGGTATGGTAACCATGAGTATATCATGTGTATCTCACATATGGGACCAAGAATCTCTGAAGTCTTGGCCTATACATCATTCCAATGAAACCATCATCGGTTTCCCCTTAGGGAACCAGTATCACCCAAAAGAATAACAAAAATCTGGAGGAAGCCCTTGCCCGGTGAGCCTAAAACAACACTTCCTCATCACGTCGTGGTATAAACACCCATGAAAGAGAGTCCATCCATGAGCCATTAATATAGAATCCATATTATCACTCATCCCATATTAATTGAACCATAGTACCCAAATCACATTACAAAGAAAACATCATTACTTATATCACTTGTCCAGCATATACATAATTCATTCTATCAAACAAGTACAATGAGCCATAATCTAGTCAAGATATAAAGTAAAAAAATCCAATTCATTAACATAGAATAATCAATTTAGCACAAAAGTAACTCAAGGCTCTAATAAATTTTACTATGTAATATGAAGTAAACATAAGAACTGTTTAAGAAATGTACTTAGATATAAAGACAAATAATAAGAACTAGGCATAAGCATTGTCAAAGGCCCAGTCTATAGTTAAATTTCCATTTTTAAATCAAGTTATGAGTTTTGTACATTATTCCATGGTACCACACACACACCCAAATGTGAAATAGAACTCAAGGAATTAGGAAAAAGGTCATTTAGGTATGGAACACCCAATGGGGTGTCCATGAGGCAAGGAAAACACCCCGAATAGGTTTCACAATAAGTGATACCCACAACAGACATGACAGAACAAATCCAACAATTTAATACAAGTAAAACAATTCATTTTGGATAAAAAATTTATTCAAGGCTATCTTTTTAGTATAAACCATATTACTAAAGGTTAGTCTCACTCAATTTTCCTAAACATGGAAATTTTATTTTAAGGTACAAGTTCCAAAGGGTTCATGTTCGTTACCCATAATGAATACTACAAACATTAATAATTCATTCTAATAATTCCTTTCAACTAAAACCTTTTATTTAACTCATTTAAGGATTAAAATTAAATTAAAATGGCTAAATCACTTAAACATTTCATTCATTAATTATAACTTAATCATAAAGAAAATAGTAAGTCCATAAGGTAGCCAATATAAAAGTATCTCCCTACATTTTTATCATGATGGCAGCACACCTCCTTTGGAAGGGTTTTATTACAAAAATGTGACCTCATTATCAAAAAAAACATGTATCACTTTTATGAATTTCACTAACCATATCAAGGAAGATTTTAAACTAAAAACCAAACTGAATTAATTAAAAACTATGAATGGTGCATTAAGTAATAAGTTATTGGATAACTAAAATTAAATAGGCAAGGAAAGGAACCCTACCATAGTGTGGATCCAAGATGAACATTTTGGGTCTTGGTTATTTCTAAAAAATGATACATCACCCCCCCCAAAGTGTATGTATATTCACATACATGTAAGGACACCAAGCCCCTATGCACACACCTACTTGTCCATGAACATGCAAAAGGGGATCTTTACATATATGATTATATGTATATACAAGTATCCACATCACATAAGTATGAATTTTTATATATATACATTTTACAGACCTGGTTTTTTCCTTATAATACTTTCAAATATTTCTATATATATTTCCAGAGTTAGGCATTTGGACAGCGTGCGATTCTGAGGCCCAGTGTGCAAGGAATTTATTTTACCAAAAAAAATTAATTATATTTTATACTATCAACATGTAGGAAATGGAATATCTATTAAATGATAGCTTGGATAAGAAATATGAGGACACATTTGAGTTTGGAATGTTGTTTTTTCCCGAGGTGGGGTATCACTTTTATTGGTGCGAGAATTCAATGGAAAACACCACCCTGGGGAAAATGGTAATTAAAATAATTAAACATAATTATTTTATCTTGAACGCCAAACCCAATAATTTTTTAACAGGAAATTAGATTGGAAATCTGAGACTGTGGTTGACTTTAAAATTTTGTTTTTTTCCTAAGTGTGGGAGAAAATGAGAAGGGGTGACAGCTTTGGTTTTCCGCACTAAGAGAGAATACTATAAATAAGTGTTAAGATCTTAAGTTAAGGTTAAACCCTAATCACCATATCCATATAGAATATATATATATATATATCTTATTCTTCATCATTCTTTGGTGGAATGAGGAGTTTTCTTCACTGGAACCTCGACGGATCAAAGCGGGATCGCAACAGATGTGTCGTCAACACCAGATAGTCGAATCGAGGTAGGATTCTTCCATATTTTACCTATGAATGGAGTTTTAAATTTGATAATTAATCCTGTGTTGTTTTAATTAATTTTTAAATATATATTGCTGATTTATTTTTGAACACGGCCACATATATCTATTATAAAACCGTCTTCTTCATCTGTTCTTCGTAAAAACCCGTCATTACCTTTTCAGTGCATCAATCCACCATCAGATCACCGATCAGATGTCATCATTTTCAAGGTTTCATCATAGGGATTTTAGATCCATTCTAGAATATAAAATTTGTCCTCTGGATGAGATGGTATGTCCTAAAAAGGAAGGGGTCAATTGGGTCTGGCATGGAGGCATCGTCTAGGGCAAGGCCGAGATGGTGGGGCATTGGGCGGCTGACAAGGATGGTGGAGGGATGCAACAGTGTGGTAGTGGGTCTGCTGAGCAGATAAGTAGGAGGTTGATATGTGCCAATGTTTTTTATTCAGTGTTGTAATGGAAGATCCTAGCTACGGTCTAGCTTGAAGGAAAATGGGGTTCGTTGTTCCAGTCCCCAGGTGACAACGACCCACAAAATGCGGGTCGCCACGGTAAAGTGGAGGACTAGGGAACACAGGGGTCCTGAGGTGGACTAGGGTTCCCAAGGTGGATCGGTTTAGTGAGTGTGGAGGTCGGGCCACATAACTAGGTCACAGATTGGTGGGTTGACTTATCCAGTGTGAGATAGCCCACGCGGGGCGGACCAGCTGGATCGGGCCGGTCCTTCCTTTTTTGGGCCCAGGCACTTTAAATGCATGTATCTTTTGATCAGACACTCCAAATCGCATGTCGTCTGTGGAAACACAATACTTGAGTTGATCTAGATAGTTTTAGGTGGTTTTAAAATTTCTTGGGAAAAAATCCCTCAAGGTATCATTGAAGCATTTTTGAGGTGATTGTGTTTGTTGACAAAGTGAACATCTGAGTGGTGTTTGTTGAAAAAGCAAAACAACGACATACAAAATTGTTGACAAAGAGTATTTCACGGTGGAATGTCGAGTTCAAGAGCTGAGGTCAAAGATTCATGTTTGATTCAAAAATGTTGACAAAGAGATGGATGATCTGGAGTCGGTACAAAAAGAACAGATACAAGGTGGCTCTGTTTTCCAGTGTTTGCCAAATTTTTGGGCCTGAAAATCATCAAATGAAGAAAAGTGATTTTTGGCAAAGGGACTTGCGCGTCATGCACTAGAAGTCTCGGAAACTTGCGTGACCAATGTTTTTCAAGATCACATCATCAAAATATGGAAAAAGGATAAGGGTCACGTAAGTATTGGTGGTGTCGCGCAAGTGGGCTTGTGCGCTGTGAAAAGACTTGTGCGCGAATGCCTAGGAGTTTTCAGAACATGCGCGCCTATGATTTTCAACATTTGAAGATCAAAATATGGCAATGGGATGAGGGTTGCGCATGTATTGGTGTGGTCGCGCAGGGACCAGCGTGATGAGACTTGCGTGCTAGCATAAGTATGTAGCGTGGCAGAGGCAAAGGCAGTGGGAGCTGCGCGCTGTGACTTGCGTGCCAAAGTGGGACTTGCACGCCGTCGCGCAAGTGTGGCCAAATTCCTATAAATACTGGACCCCCCATACTCATTCAGCACTGGAGTTCAATACTTTGAGAAATCAGAGCTCCCGTCGCGCAGGTGTGGTCATCGCGCAAGTGGTGGTGTGTCGCGCAAGTGGGACTTGCACGCCTGAGTTAGAAGTTGCACGCCATTTGGTAGTTGTGCGCTAATGTTGGATTGGGCATAAAGGGAAGTGTGTTGTTCAAGTTCAGAGTTGAGGAAGACTGTGTCGCGCAAGTGTCTGAAGTAGACTTTCGCGCCCGTTGAGACATGCACGGTGATACTTGTGCGCTGAGGTGGACTTGAACGCCAAGTAAGGGTGAGTTACAGGCCGTATTTTCAGGCCTCTTAGAAGCTGGAAGTTTTCCCAATACCTTCGTTGCAAAGAGAAATTCATCTACGGGTGAAAATTGAACTTCAACAGAGCATCTACAAACAGAGAAAGATGCATTCCTTCATTCAAATGAAGAGACCGAAAAGTCTATAAACTGTGAGTGGATCCTTTCTGGTGCAGTGAGCATAGGAAGAGGAAGCAAGTGATCCTCTCCACCGACAGTGAGTCAGAGAGAGAGAAACAGGGAGTGACCCTTGGGAAAGCAGTGAGATGACCCTAAACTTTGTAAAGGCAGTGAGCCTGGGAATAGAAGTGATCTATCTCGAACCTTGTAAAGGTAGTGAGCCTGGGACAAAGTGTTTGATCCCGAATCCTTGTATCCAAAACTATTAAAGAGTAGTGGGATTTTGGTACGACCAGAAACTTGTTGGCGTATTCTCCTTGGACGTAGCCCAGTGCGGGTGAACCAAGTAAAAATCTTTGTGTCTTTCTATTGCCATCCCTGCATTGCATTCAAATAATCAACATCAGATAAAGAACATGAAGTTATTATAATTAACACACAAGTGCAAACAAATTGACCCTTGTAATAAAGAGGTCAAGATCCAGTGGGGTAGTAAAGATTATGAAAAGAATATCCATACCCTGATTCACCCCCCCTATCAGTGTATATAAGCCCCTATTGGCCCCAACAATTGGTATCAGAGGGACTGATTTCTGTTATCATATTTGTTTGTTCAGACTTGGTGTAGTCAAGTTGTGTGGTTGAAGATACATGTTGCTCTTATCTCAGTCCACAATGGGAATGGGAAAAGCATCAAAGAGGAATCATAAGTCAGGTAAAATTTCCCAATGTGGAAGTGTCAATGTAAAGAGTTTGATTTTATTAAAGGAATCATGTGATGAAAAGAAGGATGGTTTGGATGAGTCGTATAGTAAAAACGCTTACTCATTCAATGATGCTGAAGGAATGAGTGATGAACCTGACTTTCCAAGTGATATTGGAACCACTGATGATGAAGGAGCAGAAATTGAAGGAAGAATTGATATACGAGCTGAGTTGGAGGCTGCTCTTGAGGAGATAGATGTTTGGAGGGCTAAATTAAAGAAAGCTCACAAAGTTTTTCACGATGCCAAACTCTATATGCAGCAGCAGGAAGGAGAAAAGGCTGAGTTGATGGAAGAAATTGAGAAACTAAAGTTATCAACACTAGAGAACTCATAATCAGTAAGTAAGTATAAGCTAATGATTGAAGAACAGAAAAGAGAGATCAATGGCTTGAACAAAAAAGTGTAAGTTATACATGGGGCTAAGGAATTGGATCAGAAATTCACTGATGAAAGAAAATCTAAAGGTATTCGGATCCAATCTCTAGAAACTGAGATCAACAAGCTAGAGGGTTTAAATCAAAGGATTATTGACGTAGCTACTGATCTGAGAGAGAAAAATTATTCTCAAGATGAAGAACTACGAAAGATGGATAAAATGAAAGGAAAACAAAAGGATTATGGTTATGTAGAGAATACAGGGTCAGATGATGTTCGGAATCTGAAAGCTAGAAATGAAAATCTAGCAACATAGCTATCTAAGCTAGTTAAGAAGAATCAAAGGCTACAACAAAATAATGCATATGTCTCTGAACCTATTGCTCAGGAAAAATTGAAAGTAAAGGAGCAATGTGGAATGGTGGATAAGCTGACACGGGAATTAAAAGATGAGTTGAGTAGCAGAACGAATCTCAGAAAAGAACTCAACACCCACATTGAATCAAGGCATACGAAGATTAAAAAGTTGGAAGAAGATCTAGAATCAGTGAAGATGGAAGTGGAAAAATCCAATGCTAAAGGAAAGCCTAAAATGAGGGATGCCCTACACCTGCTATTTGATTATCCTTCAGCAGGTGATGATGAAATGAAAAGAAAATTTGCTATTTCTGAAAAGAGGCAAATTTTTTTTTCTCAACTCAAAGACCATATAGTCTGGGAACAAATGGTATCGGATTTGATGAATCCCCTCTCGTGCAAGATAAAAAGAGAGCTGTGAATAGTTACCGATGTGAAAGAAATCATGTAGGTGCTGGAGATTGGACTAAGAGGATAGTTTCAAGAGGAAATGATGATATGTGCTATTTCTGTGGAATTCATGGCCACACATCAAGCTTCTGTTTAGTGGATCTGGAATACATTTCAGGTTGTGAAAATAGAAACTTTGATAAATCTGAGAACAGGAAGAAGCACGATGAGAAATCAGAAAGAAGAGTCTCTCAGAGGAAAGCATATATTAGATTCTATTACTTTGGAAGAATGGTACACACCATGAGTATGTGTCAGGAAGCTCAGGAGAACAATGTTAAAGGAAGAGCTCAAGATGAATCAACATCTTGATAGAGAAATAATGAAATGAGGTATTCCTTTGATGGAAAATGCTTTATATGTTCTATTTATGGGCACATGGCAAGACATTGCAGTAAGAAGAAAGAAAGAAAGGAAAAGGGGCTCGAAAGGAGATTCTCGACTCCAGTGATGCATAATGAAAAACGTTATGAAGGAAGACAAAGTGGTAAAATGAAGAAAATGACTAGAGCCTCAAGGGAATCACATGGAGCTGAATGAAAGATGTATCAGTCACCTCCTATGTCATATTCACAAAAACTCTCATGGAGAGAATGTGAACAAACTTGGATGAAAAATGGAGGAAATGCTACAGCTGTGAGTAAGAAAAATGCGGGTACAGTAAAGGACTCACAACCAGTTAAAAATAGTGTGGTGACTCTGAAATATGATAAAAGAAAGATGAGCAATGAATGCATTGAAAAATTCAAATGTAGTGTTCCTAAATGAGAAGTGGAAGAAAAAGAGAGATCCATGTAATGGACAAAGAAGACAGGGAAGATGACAAGAAGAGATATTCCTGCTCAGAGAAGGAATCAAGGGAAATGTAATTTCAGTGGAACATCAAAGAAAAAAATGTGTACTAGTGGGTTTAGACCCCAGATTGTGAGAAAGGCCAAGACTGCAGAATCTATATATCAGAAAAAGTCTTAGAATGTGATTAAAGAATGCTTAGTCATATGGCCAGAGCAGTTGAAGTTGGCTAGGTAACTCAAAGAAGCAAGGAAATATTGTGATGATCTGCAAGAAAGAATCAAAGGGTTGACCCATCAGGATCAACTACAATCCTCATCTTGAGGATTCCAGAAGAAGAAACCCCTCTCTCTATGTATATAAATGTTGTTAACTAATGATTCATGTGTTTCAGGTTTTAGGGAGATACAATCCATGGGGAAGTGGCATCTAAAGATGCAAAGTGGAGAATTTATATGCTTTGGAGTTTCAATTGACTCAAATCTTGTACCAAAGTTGAAGAATAAAGGGATCAAAAGAGCACAATATGAAGTGATTGTGTTATTAACTTAGTCTCTTGTTTCCTACATGGAGTTTCAACTCAGTAGGCTTAGATATTTTGTTAATGGATCAATTCCAAGTGGAATATGAGAAGAAAAGATGCAGGAGATGATGAAAGTTTATGGGTCTAAATAGTGGCCTAACCCTAGAAAGAGTTGCATAACACAGGGGGATCATTCTATATCCTAATCAGAAGAATGACTGGGGCACAATTTTTAACAAACTGGTTTTGATGATTATCTTTTTGTTTTAACAATGTGGTATCAGCTGACTGTTTTCAGGATACCAAGAAGCTACGAGAGAGTATCAACAGTGTTTCAACAAGAAGATCAGAAAAGTAGTTCAAAGTAATGAATTCATTGAACAATGACACAGTGACAAGTTATCTGTTGAAAGTGAGGAAGTAGTAAGAGACTCAGGAAGAGAAGAAGTGGCTGGAGATGATTCAGAAGAAGATACTGATGGTGAGTACGGGGAAGTAAAATCCTTATTTGCACAAAATCCTAAGAGTTAAGCTGAAATTGATAGGCAGAATATCACCAGTGATCATTAAGCTCCAGTTCAGAAAAGACGAATGAAACCACTACAGTAGATATCATTACTATCACAGGCGGAGCCGAAGTGTTTTTCCGATGCAGCTGAAGATGAAAACTGGGTTCAGGCTATGAATGAAGAGCTTGACCAGATTGAGAAGAATCAAACACGGGATATTGTTTCGAGACCAGCAAAAAAGAATGTCATCAAGAAAAAATGGGTACATTTCAACAAGATGAATGAAGATGGCACAGTTATTCGGAACAAAGCATGACTAGTGTGCAAGGGATACTACCAAATAGAGGGCATTGATGTTGATGAGGCATTTGCACTGGCTGCAGGGCTGGAGACAATCAGATTATTTTTTGCCATAGAAGTGAAAAGAAAGTACAAAGTGTTCGAGATGGATGTCAAATCTTCATTTCTAAATGGGGTTCTGGATGAAGAAGTGTACATTGAGCAGCCAGATGGTTTTCCCATTCATGAGGATGAGAACAAAGTATGTAGGCTGAATAAGGCGTTGTACGGGCTGAAACAAGCACCAAGAGCATGGTACTCCAGGCTTTATCAGTACTTGAAAAATCTTGGTTTCCATCATGGGGGAGTTGATTACAACCTTTATTTCAACATTAATATCACTCAAAGGATGATGGTGTTGGTGTATGTCAATGACATAATATTTGGCAGATCGGATGAAGCTCAGTGCAGACAATTCTCTGAATTCATGAAAAATGAGTTTGAAATGTCCATGATTGGTGAGCTAACGTTTTTCCTTGGTCTCTAGGTGACATAAGGAAGGAGTGGGACATTCATTTATCAATACGAATATGACAAGGAAGTTTTAAGAAGGTTTTTCATGGATAATTCCAAGGAGATGAAGAATCTGGTTGCTACCCAGATGAAATTGTCAAAATATGATGATGACAAGGCAGTTAATATCACAGAATACATGAAAAATCATTGGAAGTCTATTGTACCTGACTACAACAAGGCATGATATTGTTTTCGCCACATGCCAAGCAGAGATATTTCAGAGTAATCCCAAAGAAATCCACATGCTTGCAGTGAAAAGAATACTTGTATATCAATGGCGTGGTGGATTTCGGCTTGACATATTATGATAAATCTCAGACAGAGTTATTGGGATATACTAATGCAGACTGGGCCGGATCAGTAGATGATAGAAAATCCACGTTAGGTGGTGCATTCTATCTTGGTGGATTGTGTATTTCTTGGCTAAGTAAGTAGCAAGATTGCATTTCATTGTGCACCGTGGATGTTGAGTATATTGCAGCCACTCAAGCTTACACACAATTATTGTGGATGAAGCAGCATCATGAAGATATTGGAGTTGAAGTGAAGTCTCCGATCATAATCCATTGTGATAACTCAAGTGCTATAAATCTTAGCAAAAATCTTGTCCATCACTCAAGGAGCAAGCACATTGAGATAAAATATCATTTCATCAAGGATAAGGTAGAGCAAGGGCTTGTTAAGTTGGACTACGTGCCTACAAAGATACAGGTTGAAGATATTTTGACAAAGGCCTTACCCAAGGAAGCTTTTAAGAGTCATCGGCTGGCTCTGGGAGTCCAGTTGACTCCACGCACTTGAAAGAGTGTGGGTGTGGGACACCCCCCCCCCCGAGGTATGATGTGTTATTCCCTAATGTGCTGATATGTGTTCTTTACTCTGTTAAAGACTACAAAAGATTGTCCTTTGGGTTCGTTGACAAAGGAGGAGAAAATAGTGATTGTTCAAGGGGGAGATAGTGTGGCAATTTGATAAATCATGATTGATACAGGGAGAAGCTAACAGGTGGAGCAGCCAGATAGGGGGAGCAATGAGAAAGGGGGAGAGTTTCAAATCAGATGATGCTAGACGTGATCGATCAATGAATAGATATCATGACAGCTGAGGATCATGATGAAAGCATAAGAGTGGTGTTGGAAAATGGTAAGAATATTTCCAAAAATTGGTATCAGTGTAGTATCAAAAATTGGTATCAATTTGGAAATTGGTATCAGTTTGGTGTCAACAGTGGATGTCAAAGTTGAAGTGACTCATTGATGAACTTTTCATTTACTCTTGTTTCTCAAGCCAAGCATTGCTCATGTGGGCTTAGAGTATGTGTTGAGTAAATCCTTGATCGCTATCAGAATTGCTGTAAGGAAAAAGATGGCTGAAGAATCAACGATGTATCTTTTTATAAAAGAGTTGTAAACAAACCCAAAGGGGGATATTGTTGGGCAAAAATCCCTCAAGGTATCATTAAATCATTTTTGAGGTGATTGTGTTTGTTGAAAAAGTGAACATCTGAGTGGTGTTTGTTGACAAAGAAAAATAACGACATACAAACTTGTTGACAAAGAGGATTTCATGATGGAATGTCGAGTTCAAGAGCTGAGGTCAATGATCCATGTTTGATTCAAGAAAGTCGACAAAGAGATGGATGATCTGGAGGCAGTACAAAAAGAACAGATATAAGGTGGCACCGTTTTCCAGTGTTTGCCAAATTTTTGGGCCTGAAAATCGCAAATGAAGAAAAGTGATTTTTGGAAAACGGACTTGCGCACCGTGCATTAGAAGGCTTGGAAACTTGTGCGAAATTTTTTTTTCAAGATCACATCATCAAAATATGGCAAAAGGATAAGGGTCACGCATGTATTGGTGGTGTCGTGCAAGTGGACTTGCGCGCCGTGAAAAGACTTGTGCGCCAATGCCTAGAAGGTTTCAGAACATGCGCGCCTATGATTTTTCAAGATCAGAAGATCAAAATATAGAAAATGGATGAGGGTCACGCAGGTATTGGTGCAGTCGCGTAGGGACCATCGCGACGAGACTTGCGCACCAGCGTAAGTATGTAGCGCGGTAGAGGCAAAGGCAGTGGGAGCTGCGCGCCGTGACTTGCGCGCCAATGGGGAACTTGCACGCCGTTGTGCAAGTGTGACCAAATTCCTATAAATACTGGACCCCCTCCCCATTCAGCACCGGAGTTCAACACTTTGAGAAATCAGATCTCCCGTTGTGCAGGTGTGGTGGTCGCGCAAGTGGTGGTGTGTCGCACAAGTGGGACTTGCGCGCTGAACTTAGAAGTTGCGTGCCATTTGGTAGTTTCACACCAATGTTGGATTGGGCGTAAAGGGAAGTGCGTCGCGCAAGTTCAGAGTTGAGGAAGACTGTGTCGTGCAAGTGTATGAGGTAGACTTGTGCACCCATTGAGACTTGCGCGGTGATACTTGATCGTCGAGGTGGACTTGCGCGCCAAGTAAGGGTGAGTTCCAGGCCGTATTTTTGGGCCTCGTGGAAGCTGGAAGTTTGCCCGATACCTTCAGTGCAAAGAGAAATTCATCTAAAGGTGAAATTTGAACTTCAACAGAGCATCTAAACACAGAGAAAGATGCATTCTTTCATGAAAATGAAGATACCTACAAGTCTATAAACTGTGAGTGGATCCTTTCCGGTGCAGTGAGCATAGAAAGAGGAAGCAGGTGATCCTCTCCACCGGCAGTGAGCCAGAGAGAGAGAAACAGAGAGTGACCATTGGGAAAGCAGTGAGCTGACCCTAAACTTTGTAAAGGCAGTGGTCCTAGGAATAGAAGTGATCTATCCCGAACCATGTAAAGGCAGTGAGCCTGGGACAGAGTGTCTGATCCCAAATCCTTGTATCCACAACTATTAAAGAGTAGTGGGATTTGGTACAACCGGTAACTTGTCGGTGTATGCTCCTTGGACGTAGCCCAGTGAAGGTGAACTAAGTAAAAATATTTGTGTCTGCCTGTTTCCATCCCTGCATTGCATTCAAAGAATGAACATCAGATAAAGAATAGGAAGTTATTATAATTAACACACAAGTGCAAACAAAGGGACCCTTGTAATAAAGAGGTCAAGATCCATTGGGGTTGTAAAGATTTTGAAAAATATATCCATACCCTGATTCACCCCCCCTCTTAGGGTATATAGGCCCCTATTGGCAAAAAAAAATTTATTTATTTTTTCTAGCTGATGGAGGGTGGCATGAAATGCTCTCTTTGTTAATAATAATTTTTAGTTAATATTATTCGAAAACTATTTCAAACCTACCATCTAAACAGGAGGTCTGTTTGACATTCCATCATTGGCGGTAAAACCCTTGTATCGTTATGGACTGTTCAAGACAACTTTTAGGTGCTTAATCTAAATTTGGGTTGTGGGCCCCATGGGGGGTCATTCTCACATTTTACAGTGAAATACAACTTTTCACTATTTATCTGTTTTGGACGAATGAGTAGCCCATATCATGTGTTTTTTCGAGGGGATCAAAATGGTTTGAACCATATATTTTGTTTCTATAATTATTTTTAGGAATTAGAAGACACCTTTTGAGAATAGTATGACATCATGTGACATTCTGTTCGGATGTCCTTTAGGGGAAATTGAATAGTCTACCTCTCGTCTTTTCTGTAAGGATCGTGAAGGTATAATCTGTTCGAATGTGTAGATCTTTTTTCATGATCATATTAAAAGATGAAACATGAAAGGACTATCGGTGGAAGATCCTTTTTAATGTGATTGAAGAGTCGAATCCCCCATCAGTGTGGGAGTGGATCCTCTATCGGCTACCCATGATTGGAATCCCCCTAACGTATTAGGGCATGGGTCCACTATAATGACTATAAAAGTAGAACCCCCTATGGCATGGGTGTGGGTCCTCTATCGTATACCCCTAAGGGGAATACCCCTTACATATTATAGTGTGGGTCCTCTACGATGACTATCGAAGTGGAATCCCCCATCATCATGGATGTGGGTCTTCTATCAGCTACCTCTGAGTGTAATCCCCCTGAAACACTAGGGAGTAAATCCCTGACATTTATTAGAGTGAAATACCCCTAACGTGCTAGGGTGTGGGTCCTATACTTGGTGTTTTAATCACTAGGCTTTTCAGGTCAATGATGAGATGTACTTTGATTCTACTATGGTCTCACGAGTATGATGGGAACTTTCCCCACTAAGGGATGTCCTTGAGACATGACTAAAAACCATGTAGGTGAGACAAACCCTCCCAAAGAGAATAATATCAAGGTGTGGTGTCTGAGCCCCTTTAAATTTCAGTTTAGGGCAGATGTGGGGATATTGTGTATCGATGGTGGCTACTTATGGGATTGTTGGTGAATCTTTTCTAGGCTTTAGTTTTGAGATTTAATAATCCTTACATTATTGTTTGTGTTTCTTTGGTATGATCATATATATTTTCACTCTATTTAAATACCTACACCATGGGTTCTCATCACTCTCCTTAAAGTAGAGGTGAAGACGTGTGAGTTACTCCACGTACTTTCCGTGTTTAGATTTTTAGGGTTGTACAAATCCACTCTCCTATTATAGGTTGAAAAGAATCGATGAAAAGTTTATCTTCTCATGGTCTCTAGCTCTATGTGTTTGGATGAGATACTTCACTCTCCTATTGGGTTGAGATTCACTCTTTTATTATATCATGTCCTATATACTATATTTCACATCTTCTTGTATCTCTTATGGTTCACCCTTATTTTCAGGGCATCCTACTAGGTATGTTTATAGTCACCCCTGCATGGTATTTTCCTGCACATATCTTTATCTATAGATGACAGATAAGTCTAGTCACGACTCTAGTAAAGTGTAGTGATACGGGAGTTTGGAACATGTACGGTGGCCATATATGGGTTTTTGGGTTAAGGAAATAAGTAGTTTTACTTTTAGTTATTAGTAATGTTGGGAAAATTTATTATTGCATGTGTATTATTTCCTTTTTCATTTCATATTACATTAATATATCTGTACTTTTAGTGGTCCATGCATGTATAGTTCACATTTACAGTAGGATGAATCTTTTGCCTTTTTCCCCGTTGACTTTTTCATCGAAATGGTTGTGTGTGTGTGTGCAGGTACTTAGGCAAAGGCCTTCCTGATTAGTTGATCCTTCAGTGCTAGTCGCCACCCTTGGCCTATATATGCGGGCTTGGGGTAGTTATGGCTCAATCCTTTGATGGGTCGGGTCATGAGAAAGTGGTATCAGATCTAGTTCATTCCTTGGGATGTTGTTCAAATGATCCCTAAAAAAGAATTGGTTGGTTTTAAAGAAATGGTGTTGAAGTTTCTTGAGAGCTTCTCTCAGGATAGGGAGTCCATTTTTGGTTTGGAGGCAAACATAGACATTCACTAGGACCCTGAATACCCGTTTATCGACTCAGCATGCTAAGACACTTTTTTCTGGGAACTTTGTTACATGCATCATATTAGATCAAGTCTTTGAAAATCTGTGTTTACTCATCTCCCCATTCATTTTTGTTCTTGTTATATATATATATATATATATATATATTCTCATCTAACCATGGTACTCTTTGATAAATTTTCAGGCTGCCTCCACGTAGACATCTATCCAGGTTTCCCGTTCCAACTGGTGATGATGACGTCGCAAGAAATGAGGCCCCAGTTTAGGGGACATTGTTTCTGATGATTCCGCTAGGTCTCTCACACTTGTCGAACTCGGGGACGATGGGCACAGTTTTATGTGGCCCAACATTCCCGCTTTCCATAGGCGGGTGGCATCTTTCGCCTATTCAGGTACGTTTTCTCCTTGATCAAAACGGGATGATGGGATGTTGGTTCCTATTTTCATGGATTCCTACTTGGAACTTGTCACCTACTTCAGGTCTCCCTTATAGATTAATTCATTGTTCGTGAAGCTCCACCTAGTGGCATATCTTCATGGATGCATTTTAATTACACTGCTTCTGTCGGAACGTTACAAAGGGTCCAACTAGGGAAGCAACCTTCAGTCAGGGGAGTAGTCACATTGGGCATCACTGGCATGTCTGTACGCTGGAGTACTGGTGCATCTGAATTTCTTCCCCTTATTATAGGGCTTATCGAGGGCACGGAAGCCTGAGGAATCCCACGTCGAATGTAGGGAATTATATGCCATGGGTATGTATCTGAGGTTTTCCTTAACTTCCCATGTTTAACACTAGGTATGACACAAGTTTAACGTCCAGCAAAGATGGATCAGACTGATCAGAACACTGACTAGAGTGGATCAGGTAGGCATAACCCCTTGAGGGAACACTGATGTGTGTGGGTTGGTATGACTTTGCTGGGATGTGGTGGCTCGGGTAAGAATCAGGATAGATGATAGAGGGTTAAGTGAAGTGGATGGAGAATGGGATGGGGTCGACTTTAGGTCGAAAATGGTGTTGGTCTTGAACCTCGGGGAGGCTTCCTATGTAACATGCCTTGGCATGGATCAAAGTCCTTGTAGTTCAGGATGGTGTGGGTGAACCAACGTGAAGGGGGGAGGAATGACCGGGTGGTTGGTCTTGAACCTCAGGGAGGCTTCCAACGTACCATGCCTTGGCATGGATCAAAGTTCCCATAGTTCGGGATGGTGTGTGGGACTTACACTCTAGACTGCCCGATGTTAGCATGGTGAACCGACATGAAGGGGGGTCGAAACGACCATGTTGTTGGGCTTGAACTTCATGGAGGTTTCATATGTACCATGCCTTGACATGGATCAAAGTCCCCATAGTTTGGGATGGGGTGTGGGCAAACAGACGTGAAGGGGGGTCGGAACGACCAGGTTGTTGGGATTGAACCATAGGGAGGCTTCCTACGTACCATGCCTTAGCATGGATCAAAGTCCCTGTAGTTTGTGATAGGGCATCGGAGAGCCGACGTGAATAAGGACCTGGGGTCTAGATGGATAGTGGGCTTGAATATCGTGGAGTCTTCCTACGTACCATGCCTTGGCATGGATAAAAGTCCCAGCAATTCGGGAATTGGTGTGGAACCAATGTGAAGATGGTCAGAACCAATGGATGGTAGTTGGGCTTGAACCTCAGGGAGGCCTCCTACGTAACATGCCTTGGCATGGATCAAAGTACCCATAGTTCTGGATGATGGTGGGTGTAGTTTAATGTCATGCGGGGATGATGAGGGGGAATTGGGATTGAACCTCAAGTAGGCTTCCTACGTACCATGCCTTGGCATAGATCAAAGTCCCCTTAGTTTGGGATCGGTCTTGGTACACCGATGTGAAGATGGTCGGGGCCAATGGTTATTGGGCTTGAACCTCACGGAGGCTTCCTACGTACCATGGCTTGGTGTGGATCAAAGTCCTCATAGTTTGGGATGGGTGTGGGGCTTACACTCTAGGCTTCCTGAAGTTGGTGTCATGGTCAGTGCATACTCTAAGCCCACATGAGTCATGCTCGGTGTGAGAAACAAGAGGCGGAAGAGACCTGATGATCATGTCGTGAAAGGTGCATCTGTGACAAGTGAAATGGGGGATAAGCTCAAGGCGACCCAGGGAGAAGAAGATTGGGACCTACGTGTGGTTAGTGGCCCGAGGAGATGGAGACTGGGGCTTACTCCTGGAGGGAGGCCCGGTTGGTGACAAATACCAATGGGAGAGGGAATGGGTAATACAACCCCTGTCCCTATTTCCACTTTTGGTCCTTAGCACCGAAGAAAGGAGGGGGGAAGAGAGGCCACCGCTTGCAAGAAAGGATAGGGGCTTACACCAATGTGGTTTTCCTTTCCCCGTGGACAAACGCCACCCTGGTAAGGAGGATGTCATTCCATGTGAGGAACGATCCCATCCCTGTGGAGACCAGTGGGCGTAGAGAATGCCCGGGCCAGGAGACCCCTACATAGGATACATGGGGGGAAGGTCGTAGTTTAATGTCATATGCTAAGGATGATGGCGCTTGGTAGTTTAATGTCCTATAGCTCGGACGAGGTGGGTACACTCCATACCCCTAGGACTTACATAACCGGCACCCGCTTCACATTGGTGAGGGGAAGGGACCATCAATGTTGTAGCTAGGAATTTCGTGAGGTGGTCCCATTGGAGGTCCTACGTTAGCGTGGCTATGCGAAGAAGCAATAGCCATTTGCATGCCTATGCGAAGAAGCATGAGGCGAAGCAAAGAAGCGAAAGGTGTTGTCCAAGGGACTTTGAAATCACTTCATGCAAACCTTGAGGGTCGCATGGGAAAAGGAATTAAAAAGTATAGGACCTCAAAATCAGGGGCCACATGAAGCTCTGGTTCTCCATATAGTGGAGGGTACTTGTGAAGGGGTGCACTTCGCGAAGTGGAGTGCCCCAGCATAAGAATAGGGCATCGAAGCACATGGGGGATGCTTCGCGAAGTGGAGTGGGACTTGCAGAGCACTTCTTCATGAAGCAAGGGTTCCCCATGAATTGAAGTGTCGAGATGTAGTGTGCCTCACGAAGTACAGTGACCCTACCTTGGTATGTGTGTAACATGTACGTGAGGGGTGTTTCACGAAGCATAAATGCTCCTCGATGACTCGGGTCCCCTTTAGGATCCCCTTCCTTTGCAAAGGGCCGTTGGATTCACGAAAGGAATCCCTCTCGGGAGAGGGGGTTAAAACATGGAAAAGGGGAGGCAATTTACAGAGTAAAAGTACCTCGCGTAGATCATGGTTCGTAGAGCGAAAGTTGCTTCACGGTTTGAGATCTCGAAAGTTGAAAGTTCAGATCGTCCATCCCCTTGGGCTCAGGGGGAGTCAGGTATTTATCGGCAAGAGGCGCCGTGAAGCAGAGCTTGCACAGCGTGAAGAGGGATTGGAATGCTTCAAGGTGGGCCCGAAAATTTCAAATGTGTTTGTGGGGCCTCTCACCTCCTTACTTCGCAGCGTGATCGTGAATTTCAAATACATTCATGGAGCCTCTCACCTCCTTTCTTGAAGACGGTCTCACAAACGTCAAATGAGTTCGCTGAGCCTCTCACCTCCTTGCTTGGCAGTGGGCTCTCGAGGCTACCGGGGCCACGTGAATGGCTTTCGTGAGGCAGCCTTTTGGAGGTTCTCCATTTATTCTTCCCCTTCCCACATTTTGGTGCCAACAAATCCCCCCCCCCCCTTAGACTTGGAGTCGTGAAGAAATCAAGGGTCGGAGTTTGAGGGTCAATCGCCAAAATCTTCGGTCATTCACAAAGTGGTATCATGAAGAAGGCTTACAAGGCCGAGAGGGGACGTGTAGGACAAGCGCGTCATGAATCTCGGCATGATTTGGATGCGTCATGAATCTCTGAAGGCCGTTACATATAAATAGGCGTGTTGAAATCTCTTTTGTCTTTTCTCTCCTCCACGAATTTCATCCTTTTGCAGTCTCGATTCACGAGGCACTGCGTACTCCGCAAGTGTTATCCGTGAATCGGGCCTTCGTGGCGCACAACGAGCTCTCGACTCCATGTTTGCGCCCTAAGATATCACGCTTGAAGGCCTAAGCAGAGCTCTACAAACAGTCTTTGCCGACGTCCTCTGTGAATGAGCTTCGTGAACCAACCTAGAAATCATCCAAGTTCCAGAACAGAATGTATGACAACCCTGCTTTTATTACAACTTAATCATGATTTATTACATAAAACTTCACTTGATAAAACAAAGAAGATCGAGAGGTTTAGTGTCTTTGGGGCTTAGGATCATTAAATAAAAACATAAAACTTGAAATACAACATCTTTATTGAAAACTTCCTTTACATGACCACTATATTCCTTCGTACTTAGCATTGCATGGGATAACCTGAGGACATGCATAAGAAAAGGGTGAGCTATAAAGCCCAATAAGGGAGTACACATGGAATAACATGAGGAGTACAATACATGTTAGGCAATAGTAATATCAATAGAGCATAAGAGAAACATGAACATAAAGGCATGACAAAGCATGATAATCATAACATGGAAATGTGGCAACAACACTTAACATTGAATTAGCATGAGCCAAGGCTCATCGCACATGGAGCATGAGTAAAACCTCATTGCACATGAAGCACGAGTAAACCCTCGTTGCACTTTAATTATCACGAGTAAACACTCATTGCACATGACGTATCATGATACTATACTTTACCCAATGCATTGGAGTGCTATCAGGGCACACCCTTCTTAAACATTTCATTTCATGCATAAGTGTGCCACATGGATCATAAAACATGGATTCATAAAACATAATAATTTATTACATGATAAAGGAATGTGGAATTCATACATGAAACTTTACAATAAATAAGTAAATGTGCATAAAGGTGAATACCCTTGATGGAGAAATGGGAGTGATATTCACTACACAATGACATTGGCTTAGAAAATCGGTGCGATTTCGGCAGCGTAACGACGTGACATAAGAATTCATAAAAAAAGGTTGATGAGAGAGAAAGGGGTTCCTCATCATATTTACATGTAATTGACAGTAAGGAGGTTATATAGATACATGTCCCAACAATTGTAATGGAATTTCGATTCATGATACAAAAGTATTTCTTGAATGTAAAAGAGGAGAGAGAAGTTCCTTTCGGAATTTCGGCATAGTAACGGGTGTACATGGGAGGCATTAAATGAGAGAGAAAGGGTCTCCAATCATTCAAACATAAAGAGGGCAGTATGAGGGAGGTGCGAAACCATACCCCAACATTCATAATTGAAAATAAAATGGCAAAACAACTTAAAGAAATTTGGACAAAAATGAGAAAGGAAGAAAAAACCCTTACTTGGAAGTGTGCTTCCAAAGGCTAGAGAGAGGCTTGTGAGAGGCTTCTTGGGAGCTTGGGGAACCTTGGGAGGATTCTAGAGAGAGTTGGGCAGAGGTTTGAGGAACTCCAAAGGCTATGAGTGAGGAGGAAGTGGGAGCTTGGGTGGGTTTATATAGGAAATGTGAGGGAATTCTTTATTATTTAGGTTTGGGTCCCCTTACATTAAATTAATCCAAAACACAAACAATCCCATGGTTTTTGCACATGGTTTTTGGAAAAGGGAAGATGAAAACAATATTTTATAAGGCCCAAGTCCGAACTTCTTAAAATAATAAGGTTGCTTATGTGGAGGTGAGTCACACTCCCATGGAAATTAATTTAAAAAGGCAAAGTGGTGAATATGTTTTGAGGGGTCCATTAATGCTTTGAAAAGTAAGTCAAACAAACCCAAAATCAAATTATTTTAATGTTAAAACATATATTGGCCGAACATATGGATTATGGTATTTTATTACATCACCATTGGGTCATTATGATGTCATAAAACACATTATATATTTAAACGGTATTTAATTTTTACCCAAAAATTTGACTGTCTCAGAAAATTATGAAAAATTCACCGTTGGATAATTTCGATGTCCTGATTCCAAAAATAACATTTATTTTATCTAAATAATTTTCTAAATATATGAATCTTCACTTTTAAAATATAAACCGACATTTATCGAAAATTCACGGGTTTTGATAAAAATGGCTTTCAAACCTTAATAAAAATTTTAATTGCATTCATAAAATTATAAGATCATTTATATTTAATAAAAATTAATTTTATATTAATAATAATATTTTAATAAAATATTATTTAATTCAAAAATACCTTAATTTAATAAAATAGACTTCTTAATTAAATAATAACTAAAAACACCATTTTCATTTTAAAAAACTATTTACAACGTATCAAAAATGACCAAAAATTATATTCATTATTATATACAAAAAAATAATGTACATGAACATAGTACTACTTATTTGTTACATAACCCCTTAAAAGAGCCGCATAATACATAAGGGTAAGGTGTGCGATGGTGACAGACTCTTGGGGTGGCTCAGATAACATCGCTCGAGTGGTAATTTCAATCAACTTCCACTTTTCCCATAGACGATCACGTTCAAGCTTGACTTGATGAAGCTCAGCTTGGGCTTGGTCAAGAAAAAATCCCAAAGACGCCACCTCTTTTCCGAGCTCTGACAAATGGGCTTCATATGGGGCAATTCTACTGGATGAGGCCATCGCTTCCTTTGTCTGAGTAAAATTGCGTTTGTTAAATAAATATATATATACTAACCATGTGATCATTGTTCAACGGTTATATTAACAACGGTCAAAATTATTAACATAAAACCAAAGAAGTTGACATATTATAAAAACATTTTTCATAAAGAAACATTTAACTAGGTCAAGAGGGATTTTCCATTAATAAAACTTTGGGTCGTTACAATCTTCCCCCCTTAAGAAATTTCTCCCTCGAAATTTTCCTTTTCCCACACTAAAAAAAATGTGGGTAACTCAGCTTCATCATATCCTCCGACTCCCAAGTTGCTTCTTCAAACTTGTGGTTTCTCCATAACACCTTGACGAGGGGCATTGTCTTATTTCGTAGAACTTTTTCTCTACCATCTAAGATCTTCACTGGTTGCTCCTCATAAGAAAGATCGTCTTCCAATTGTACCACTTCAGAAGAGAGTACATGTGATGGGTCCGGTATGTACTTCCTTAAGAGGGATAAATGAAAGACATCATGTACTTTGGCCATAGTAGGTGGAAGTGCTAGTCGATAGGCCACAACCCCAACACGATCAAGAACCTCGAAGGGGCCGATATACCTTGGACTCAACTTCCCTTTCTTTCTAAACCTCATGACCTTTTTCCATGGAGATATGTGTAGAAACACCATGTCTCCAACTTTAAACTCAAGGTCTCGTCGACAATTATCTGCATAACTCTTCTGTCGACTTTGGGCTGCCTTGATATGCTGCTGTATGGTTTTCACCTTCTCCACCATTTCTTCGACCATTTCTGGTCCAAGCAGCTTACGTTCACCGACCTCATCCTAACATGCCGGTGTTCTGCACCTTTTCCCATAAAGGGCCTCATATGGTGCCATTTGGATGCTCGAGTGGAAACTGTTATTATAAGAGAACTCAACTAGAGGAAGATGTTGATCCCATCCTCCTTTAAAGTCCATTGAGCATGCTCTCAACATATCCTCAAGTGTTTGGATAGTACACTCGGATTGGCCATCAGTTTGAGGATGATAGGCCGTACTGAAGTTCAGTTCAGTATTTAGAGCATGTTGAAGACTCTTCCAAAACTTAGAGGTGAATCTTGGATCTCGGTCAGACACAATAGATAGCGGTACTCCATGCAACCGTACCACATCTCTGATATATATCCATGCCAGTTGATCCAAAGAGAAATCCTATCGAATAGCAATGAAGTGTGCAGTCTTTATAAGACGATCCACAACAACCCAAATTGCATTATTGCCTTTGGATGTCCTTGGAAGTCTGATGACAAATTCCATGGTGATGTTCTCCCATTTCCATTCTGGTATGGGCAATGGTTGCATCATCCCCTTAGAATTCTACCTCTCTGCCTTCACTTGCTGACACACCAGGCACTTTGATGTATACTCGGCAATATCTTTCTTCATATTATCCCACCAAAAGTTTTCTCAGAGATCGCGATACATCTTTGTGCTCCCTGGGTGAATAGAGAAATTTGAACTATGTGCATCATCCAATAGTTCCTTCTTCAGCTCTGGACATGATGGAACACATAGTCTTTTCCCAAACCGCACAGTTCCTTCTTCATTAACATTAAACTCCGAGGATTTACCCTTTTTGATAGCTTCCACTTTTTCATGAATTACCACATCATCCTTTTGAGCATCCTTTAACCTTCCCAGAAGAGATGTTTGAGCAATCATTTGTGAAAGGATTGATGATGTTCCCTTATTTATGATTCTCACGTCCATCTTCATCAAGTCTAAGAAGATTGGATCCTTCTCAATTCTCATCATTGATAGAATCACTGGATCCTTTCTACTTAGGGCATCTGCCACCTTGTTCGCTTTCCCAGGGTGGTAATGTATTGAACAGTCATAATCCTTGATGATCTCTATCCATCTTCTCTGGTGCATATTAACCTCTTTCTGTGTGAATATATATTTAAGACTCTTGTGGTCAGTATATATCTCACATTTCTCTCCATAGAGATAATGCCGCCAGATTTTCAAGGCAAAGATCACAGCCGCCAACTCCAGATCATGCATTGGATAGTTTCGCTCATGGATTTTCAACTACCTTGAGGCATAGGATATCACTTTATCATTCTGCATCAGCACACAACCTAAGCCCTTCTTCGAAGCATCACTGAATACAACAAAAAGTTCCCCACTTGTGGGTAAAGTGAGTACGGGCGTAGTGATAAGCCTCCTTTTCAACTCCTTGAAGCTTTCTTCGCATTCATCACTCCAAAAAAACTTTACCCCCTTTCAAGTTATCTTGGTAAGAGTGTTGGACAATCGTGAGAAATTTATCACAAATCGTCGATAATAGCCAGCTAACCCCAAGAAGCTACGGATATCCGTTACCGATGTTGGCCTCGGCCATACCTCAATTGCATCTGTTTTGGAGGGGTCCACAGATATCCCATTGCTTGTGATGATATGGCCCAATAATGAGACCTTCTTGAACCATAACTCACACTTGCTGTACTTTTCATAGAGCTTCTCCTTGCGCAAAGTCTCTAGTACAGTTTTTAAATGCTCCTCATGGTCCTCCTTGGTTTTTGGAGTATATTAGAATATCATCTATAAAGACTACCAAAAATTTGTCAAGGTAATCTCTAAAGACTCTATTCATCAAGTCCATGAATATTGCTGGAGCATTGGTGAGTCCGAAAGGCATTACTATGAATTCATAGTGCCCGTACCTTGTACGAAAAGCAGTCTTGGGGATATCTTCCTTCTTCACCCTTACTTGATAATATCCCGACCGCAAGTCCACCTTGGAGAAGTATGGTGCTCCACACAGTTGATCAAACAAGTCATCGATTCTTGGGAGAGGATACTTGTTCTTTATCATGATTTTGTTAAGTTCACGATAATCGATGCAAAGCCGCATTGACCCATCCTTCTTCTTGACGAAGAGGACTGGTGCACCCCATGGTGAAGCACTTGGGCGTATAAACCCTTTATCCAGATTCTCCTATAGTTGTTTATTCAGCTCTTCAAGATCAAAAACAGCCATTCTATATGGATTCTTGGATATTGGAAGCGTCCCGGGTATAAGTTCAATTGAGAACTCAACATCTCTTCTTGGAGGAAGACAAGGCAGTTCCTTGGGAAACACTTCAGTGAATTCCCTCACAATAGGAATTTTTTCAAGGATGGTTTCTTCCTTGGACTCAATCATCTGATCCAGATATGCGTGCTCATAAGGCAGTAATATCCATGCTTGAGATGATGGAGCTAGAGGAGATTCATCATCCTCCTGACACTTGTAAAGAATCAGGGGTCGATTCTCCATATAGAGTGTGATTTCCCTCTCACAAAAATTTATGTTGGCTCTATATAAGGAAAGCCAATCCATGCCAAGAATTGCATAAAATTCCACCAGAGGGAGTATGACGAGGTTCGTTGGGAAATTTAATCCACAGATTATAACAGGGGAAGACTTATATTCATGGGATGCAATGATTTCCCCATTTTCTATACTAACCGACATTTTTAATTCTAGGATTTGTGGTGGTGCTGTGATTGTTCTACTAAACTTTCGAGATATAAAAGAATGCGTAGAACCTGAATCAAAAAGTACGTTCGCTATTCTTGAATGAATAACTAGCGTACCTGTCACCACTTCGTTGTCGGGGTTCACATCGACAGAAGTGATGTAAAAATATCTTCCTTGCTGTCTTCGAGGTTGTTGGTTGCGTCCGAAAACCCTTGGATTAGGGAACTGATTTTCAAAATGACCCAGTTCTTTTCATTTGTAGCATTGAACAATGTATTGAGGTTCGAACGGAGTTTTCCTCTCATCTTTCGCAGTCGTGGGTCTTTCTTGCCGACGATTAATAGCTAGGTGCCCATCTTTTCCACACCTGAAGCATTTTCTTGTCCCCCTAAGGCAATTTCCAGGGTGCTTCTTTCCACACTTTTGGCTAGTGGGGTGTTGGAACTTCTTAGCACCATTGGATTTATCCATTGGCCCACCAGCATTGAAGTCCACCTTATGCTTCTTATCCCCATGATACCCATGTGATTCTCCGATCTCCATTTCGACCTTGAGGGCACATCGGACAATTTCCTCATAGCTGTCGAAGTCACGGATCGCTAATGCTTTCCACAAGCTAGGCTTCAGCCCACCAAAGAAGTGGTCAACCTTGCATTTGGGGGTAACGACAAAGCCGGAAGCGTATCGTGCAAGCCTTGTGAAGTTTGCCTCGTACGCTCCCACATATTCTTCATCTTTTTGCTTGAGGGAAAGGAAGTCCCTTTCCATCTTAAGCCAGAGGGTGCGCGGAAAATATTTATCGAAAAACATCTTCCGGAATTCCTTCCATTCTAAAGCCTCGATATCCTCCCAAGGCTTCGTATTTTTGATCAATGTCCACCATTGATCAGCTTCACCCTCCATACGATAGGCCTCAAGGAGAACCTTATCTTGTTCAGAACATTGAAGGATAGAGAAGATCTTTTCAATGGAGTTGATCCATTGTTCAGTGATCGTGGGATCAGATGATCCACTAAAAGTAGGAGGCCTTTGTCTCATGAAGCTTTCAATAGAGACTTGTTCTTTCTTAGGGGGGGTTGAACGTTTCTCTTGACCCGTGTTTCTATTCAAAACTTGAGTTAGATGAGAGAGAAGCATGACAAAGTTCATGATTCCCGCTCCCATTGGATTTGGCATCTCATTAGTACAGTCATCACACTGATCTTCACAACGGTTGTTAGCCCGAGTCCCCCTATTACCGGCCATTGGCTGGAATAAAAGGAATGTTAGGGGTAACACATAAAGGGTAATCCAAAGATAAAAGTTGATGACTTATAAATAAACTTTCATTTCCTTAACTCATGAGTCTATAGGCTTCAATCTAGGCTTTTTCATGATCTTGTTTCTAACATATATTCTTAGGGGCATTTTTTTCCTTAATAAGGGTTCATACTAAGATTGTGAATTTATGAAAACATATCCCCTGGGAGTGTCGTAACCAAGAGTGCAGCAAGGCCCGTTGTCGTGAACCGGTTCCCGTTCGAGTCTAGCTCAAAGCGGTGTTTTTGGGTTTTACCCCTAGGATACATCTGTGCCAGAGCCGCCTCTACCTGATCGTATCCAGACAGGGATGTATTTGTTTGATAAACCACTTACTTAGTACTTACCAAAACTTTGGGATGTTCTTATTATACTTAGTCTTGTATCTATGGTTTTACAAGGGTTTCCTAATCCCAAAAATAACTAATCCTTTCCTCTGATAACAACTATGACAACCCTTCTTTTATTACAACTTAATCATGATTTATTACATAAAACATCACTTGATACAACAAACAAGATCGGGTGGTTTAGTGTCTTTGGGGCTTAGGATCATTACATAAAAACTTAAAACTTGAAATACAACATCTTTATTGAAAACTTCCTTTACATGACCACTACATTCCTTCATACTTAGCATTGCATGGGATAACCTGAGGACATGCATAAGAAAAGGGTGAGCTATAAAGCCCAGTAAGGGAGTACACATGGAATAACATGAGGAGTACAATACATGTTAGGAAATATGCATATAAATAGAGCATAAGAGAAACATGAACATAAAGGCATGATAAAGCATGATAATCATAACATGGAAATGTGGCAACAACACTTAACATTGAATTAGCATGATCCAAGGCTCATTGCACATGGAGCATGAGTAAACCCTCATTAAACATGAAGCACGAGTAAACCCTCGTTGCACTTGAATTATCATGAGTAAACACTCATTGCACATGACGTATCATGATACTATACTTTACCCAATGCATTGGAGCGCTATCAGGGCGCACCCTTCTTAAACATTTCATTTCATGCATAAGTGTGCCACATGGATCATAAAACATGGATTCATAAAACATAATAATTTATTACACGATAAAGGAATGTGGAATTCATACATGAAAATTTAAAATAAATAAGAAAATGTGCATAAAGGTGAATACCCTTGATGGAGAAATGGACATGGTATTCACAACACAATGACATTGGCTTAGAAAATCGGTGCGATTTCGGCAGCGTAACGGCGTGACATAAGAATTCATAAAAAAAGGTTGATGAGAGAGAAAGGGGTTCCTAATCATATTTAAATGTAATGTACAGTAAGGAGGTTATATAGATACATGTACCAACAATTTTAATGGTATTTAGATTCATGATACAAAAGTATTGCTTGATTGTAAAAGAGGAGAGAGAAGTTCCTTTCGGAATTTCGGAATAGTAACAGGTGTACATGAGAGGCATTAAATGAGAGAGAAAGGGTCTCCCATCATTCAAACATAAATAGGGCAGTATGAGGGTGGTGAGAAACCATACCCCAACATTCATAATTGAAAATAAAATGGAAAAACAACTTAATGAAATTGGACAAAAATGAGAAAGGAAGAAAAAACCCTTACTTGGAAGTGTGCTTCCAAAGGCTAGAGAGAGGCTTGTGAGAGGCTTCTTGGGAGCTTGGGGCGCATTGGGAGGATTCTATAGAGAGTTGGGCAGAGGTTGGACGAACTACAAGGGCTTTAAGTGAGGAGTAAGTGGGAGCTTGGGTGGGTTTATATAGGAAAGGTGAGGGAATTCTTTATTATTTAGGTTTGGGTCCCCTTACATTAAATTAATCCAAACCACAAACCATACCATGGTTTTTGCCCATGGTTTTTGGAAAAGGGAAGAGGAAAACAATATTTTATAAGGCCCAAGTCCGAACTTCTTAAAATAATAAGGTTGCTTATGTGGAGGTGAGTCACACTCCCATGGAAATTAATTTAAAAAGGCAAAGTGTTGAATATGTCTTGAGGGGTCCATTAATGCTTTGAAAAGTAAGTCAAACAAACCCAAAATCACATTATTTTAATGTTAAAACATATATTGGCCGAACATATGGATTATGGTATTTTATTACATCACCATTGGGTCATTATGATGTCATAAAACACATTATATATTTAAACGGTATTTAATTTTTACCCAAATATTTGAATGTCTCAGAAAATTATGAAAAATTCACCGTTGGATAATTTTGACGTCCTGATTCCAAAAATAATGTTTATTTTATCTAAATAATTTTCTAAATATGTGAATTTTAACTTTGAAAATAATAACCGACATTAATCGAAAATTCACGGGTTTTGATAAAAATGGCTTTCAAACCTTAATAAAAATTTTAATTGCATTCATAAAATTATAAGATCATTTATATTTAATAAAAATTAATTTTATATTAATAATAATATTTTATTAAAATATTATTTAATTCAAAAATCCCTTAATTTAATAAAATAGACTTCTTAATTAAATAATAACTAAAAACACCATTTGCATTTTAAAAAACTATTTACAACGTATCAAAAATGACCAGAAATTATATTCATTATTATATACAAAAAAATAATGTACATGAAAATAGTACTAATTATTTGTTACATAACCCCTTAAAACATCCGCATAAGACCTAAGGGTAAGGTGTGCGATGGTGACAGACTCTTGGGGTGGCTCGGATAACATCGCTCGAGTGGTAATTTCAATCAAATTCCACTTTTCCTATAGATGATCATGTTCAAGATTGACTTGATGAAGCTCAACTTAGGCTTGGTCAAGGGAAAAGCCCAAAGACGCCACCTCTTTTTCGAGCTCTGACAAATGGGCTTCATATGGGGCAATTCTACTAGATGAGGCCATCACTTCCTTTGTCTGAGTAAAATTGGGTTCGTTAAAGCCTTATATTTATACTAACCATGTGATCACTGTTCAAAGGCTATATTAACAATGGTCAAAATTCTTAACATAAAACCAAATAAGTTGACATATTATAAAAACATTTTTCATAAAAAAACATTTATCTAGTTCAAGAGGGATTTTCCATTAATAAAACTTTGGGTCGTTACAGAATGGCTCCTGAAAAAGCTGCCTAGGGAGTCCTTGCGGATGCCGCCCGGATGGATGAGATAGAGAATAGTCTAGGCCTAGGATAATTAATCCAGAGTAGCTCAAACCATAGTTCAATAGTGGAGCAGCTATCGGAGAGCCATAATAACTACCTATTGTGTAGGAGGCTGCCCCTATATGGATTCGAGCTAAGGGATGATGTCTTCATCCCTGAAGTGAGTAGGGACAAACTAGCTTACTGGTTTAAGATCACGCCATGTAAGTGCCAATGGTTCAGGGCGGATGATGGCCATGCCCCAAATGACTTCACGGCCGTCGTGGTTGAGTGCCTATACAACCATCTGAACAACATCGACGGGAAGGCATTGCAACTAGAGACGTCTCCTCCTCTGTACCACATGATACTGAAGGCAGCCTTAAGGAATCCGGAAAAGGGATGGTCTGAAGAGTGGGACCTGTGCATGGGCGGAAACTTCACAGATTATTGGGCCTAGGCCTACTGGGTAGGCGCTGCGTGTGAGTATTTCAGGGTGGAGCTGAGGAGAGTGGGTTTGTATGAGGCAGCCTGGGCCTCCCAATTCCACATCTACCAAGCAAAACAGATTATTTTGGATCTATTAAGAAGATGGTCATTGAGTACCAACACCCTCCATCTACACCATGGGGAGATTGGTATTAGCTTGTGGGATGTCCACCAGATTTCTGGGGTCTTGATACTTGGGGCTATGTACGATGAATTCCTCCCGGACATGAGAGTGTGGGAGGATCCAAAGTAGATGCCATGGATAGCAATGACACTGATGGAACTGGTGTCGGGAGTGGACAAAAAAGCTATAAGAGATGTCCACTTTTGGAAGTGGTTCAAGCAGTTCTTGAACTTCCTGGAAGACCGAAAATTCCCGGTGTGACCTCGAAATTTCCCGAAGGGGGATCAATGGGGAAAGGAGCACTCATACTGGTGGCTCTTGGCAGATATCTAGTGGAAGACCTGGGGGTTTAGTGTCAACACTGAACAGTAGTCAACAGTCAGGTTAGAGGCATTCATCACAACTCTTATCTATGGTTGGATCCTACCAATGAGGGACACTAAAATGGGAGTGCAACCTAGCACCTTTATCATGGCATCCACATTGGCGATAGGAGGGAGGGTCAACCTGGGGATCCCAATGCTCACCAAATTGTATAAGATGTTGTGGCACATCAACGAGGGGAAGAGGCAATTGAGGATATATGGACTGTTTCACCTTCTGTATGGGTGGATCACAGCGCACATCAGGGGGGTTTATGAGTACCCAAATCCCATCTCACCTTTGGGATCCAACTTCCTCCCATCAATTATGAATTCCATAGGGAGATTTTTGGCCAAGTTGACCACACTGTTTATATTGAACCGGGTGTGGAAGGTGGAAGAGTTCAATTTCCACCCATTCCAGCTACCAATGGGGTTATTCACTTATGACGGTCGAGGAATAGAAGAGAATGAGGCCTACCTCTGGGCCTTTCATGGCGGTTTTCTGGTGGCGAGGGTAGACCGCAAGCCTCTCTGTGAGCCATACACCCCACACCAGTTCGCAAGACAATTCTGGTGCATGTAGTGACTGACCCCGCGTGTCTATTTGTCGGTGTTCCCCGAAGAGCACTTTTGTGTGATGAGGTAGATGTGGTTCATGTTCACACAGGAGGACATGAAGATGTGAAATGAATTGCCTCTACCCACCGCCGTCTTCAGGTTGGTGAAGGAGTACTCCATAAGCTGGGAGTCGGCCAATCCGGGGGAAATGCTGAAACAGCCAACCATTCGGGTTGGTGACAGTGATCCTTCCCAATCTTGAGGTCAAGACCCAAAAGAGGCAAGGGCATCTCATGGTGGTGGTGTTGCTATGGTGGAAAGAACTTCACCGGTTGAGGGTGAGGTGGCAGGGGTGAACCCAACAGAGGCAGTGGATCTGGTGGTCCCAGGAGAATAGAGTCATCCGGAGGGGCGACCACTGAGGGGATTCTGTTGGATATCTACTCAGGCCTCGGGGAAACAACTGCGCCATATTGACATGCTATAAAACGCTACATTCCTGGAAGCTTGGGAAATCTGGGAATTCAACCCGAAATTCCTCGGCCCATCTGAGTTATGGCAACACCTAAATCGTCTCGGGATGGATTTTCTGGGGGTAGGCCCTATCTGGGCTAGTTTTGCAGTATCTCAGGTGGAGGCGGAGCAATACTTGGCCGAGCAAGAGGAATTTATCCATTCTCGGGGTGCCCTGCATCCAATGACAAACCGGGTGAGGGTACTGCTGTATCGAATGGTACCTTCACAATTGTTGGTCGCCGAACTAAGAGAGTGCTTCCCTCTGCTAGAAGAATCTGACGAGTCCTCCTGGGGGGACAAGGCCGGTATATGGAGTCCGTTGGAGGAGGGAGAAGTCGATGATTAGAACATGGATCTTGAAGACTTTGCAGAGGCCCTGGAGGTAAGACTCCAAGACCCTTCCTCAGGGTCTTCTATATGGTCATTCTGGACTCCTTAATACTATCTGCACTATACAGGAGGACCTCGTACATAGACCTCATTATCACCCCTCATTGGGTTCCAATGTAGGAATTTCAGGATCCACACCTGTGGCTACATCATCATCCATTTCTAGTGGGGACAGGGCACCCAAGGCAGCTCCTCCGAAATCTCCAGACCTTCTGACCATATACGGGGGGCCACGCCTTGAGGTCCCAACTACGTCAACACAGGATAAAAACCAAAAAAATTATCTCTATAAGTATCCTCTATAAAATTTATGACTGACATCCCCCGACCATGTTGACAAACATTCACGTCCCTCCCTTTCTTTTGTTCACACAGTTATTCAATTGGCATGGGCCACTGCTGTGTGGTTGGTCGGGACTTCCGACAACATTCTTCCTAGTGGCATGCCAATGATCGTGGAGGTGGATATTCGACCTGATCATATTGCAATGCTTCCGATCATTGGAGGTAACATTAGCGGGGCCGTACCCACGGTTATTGATGTGGGATCCGAAGAGAGGACTGATCAAATAGCTTAGGTCCTACTACACCTGATCAAGCACCAGATGCGGATCATGCTGATGAGTTCTTGAGGGCATTTCCCACATATGAGCCTGCTAATGGCATTGACTGGGACAAGACAAACTTGGATGAAGAGGATAGAAAATGATTCTGTCGCCGATCGTGGAAGTTGGTCAATCTCTTCATTGATGACACCCCCATGCATTATGGCTGGACGAGATGGATAGACTTCGTTCATAGCTACGTGAACTATTCATCAGGGGAGTGGATACCCAGCGCCCTCACATACTCATCCGAGATCTTATGGTAGAAAAGATTCAGGAGCATGATTGTGGCCTTAGTGTGGGCTGGTAGTTGAGGAAGGTGGTAAATATCAAGAGGCTCCAGAATACCAAAAATGAGGTTGAACGTTTTTAGGCCCTAGAGGATGATAATTCCACATCTCTTGAGATGAAATCAAAGTTCATATCACAACTAAAGGCCCAGCTGGAAGAGGATGAAGAGAATATGAGAAATGTATCCCAAGAACTGGCCATCATTTTGACTGACATAGAGTAGGACCAGGCCATGACTAATGAGTTGCGCCCCATTGCTGCTGAGGAAGAGCGTGAGCTAAGAAGGCAGCGACAACTCCTAAATTTTTCCAGCCGGAGAGTGGAGGAATTGTAGCTTTCTTTTGATGGGGTTAACCCATCCACGGGAGGGGTAAAACCTCGAGTGGTATAATGCACGTAACATTTGAGCGGAATTTCAAGCTTTAATTAATTCAGTACAACTGTGTACATGAGCTCTATTATATTTATTTTTTCATTGTGTTCCCTTGAAATTCATAGAGTGTCCAGTGATCATTATCTAAGCTCATGTGGGTTGGCCCGATTTGAGAAACAAGGGGTGACCACCTTATTACTTCATTCGAATGCGGAAGTGAAAACCAAACCTCAGGAATCCGGGGCTTGGAAAACCAATTAGGATTTCTTGAAGGAAATGAGAGAGGACTGATCGGAGAATTATGATCTCAAAACAATAAACTTGATACTCTTCCAATGTGCTCTGGTGCACAAGTGGGGATACGCAAGGGGACTTAGAATGAGTCCAAACATAGGGGAATGAGGAAATGTGAATCATGATACCTCATATTCGAGACACTGTGGGGGTGGCGTGATAATGAGGGATAACTGTTGACCATATTTGAAACACATCACCCATATTGTGTTAGCCTGGTATGGGTATAACAAATGAGGGCTGACCACTGACCATGTTTAAAATAGGGGCCTTGACTCAAAATATCATCCATTTGTCTTCTGGAACGTTGTCCCAGGGAGTAGGCGGACCATAGTCCAAGCATCCATAATTTTAGGGGGTCCCTTTAGATGTGAAAGAGGATGACGATCTGAAAAAAGGGCACGCAAAGCGTGGGAGGGGGAGTGGTGGTTTGTTAGAACAGAATTCAACACTCTTGAAATTATGCCTCCATAGTAGAAACACATTAGATGGTCGTATCAGTCTGATCATGGATCATTTCTACCTTTGGATAGGACCTCTTTGGAGAGGAATTTGTCGCTCCCCAACATCACCGTGGGGCATCCCGAACTTGTCCAGGGAAAAGGTGGAGTTACATAAATTCCCAAAAGGGGTCAGGCCAAGGGGCTGAAAATAAGAAAGAATGGGATTTGTGATTCTAGGGGTTGGACCCAAGAAGAAATTCCTGGGAATCTCTACGTATACAATGAGAATGGGAATCAATCCATACGTAGTTCTAGAAAGGGTCTTAGTTCAGGGTCTTAGATCTCGGACCACGGATAGTAGGCGACACGGGAAACACATGGTGATGTAATTTGTACAACCCGACATAAAGGAGGACGAGGTCCATATCATCATGTGTTCCCTGGTGAGGTTTTAGGTCAAGGGACCAAAAACTAAAGTTAGGCTGGGCCCGAGACAAGGTGAACGGGTATTCCTACATATCCCATGAGAATGGGAATCAAGCCATACGTAGTCTGTAAAGGGTATTAGTTTAGTGTCTTAGAGCTCGGACCATGGACAAGTGAACCTCTCCCGACTAGGCACAAACCTCAATCCATTTCCTAGGCCCACATGAGACAAACTTAGTATAGGAAACAAGGGTGGATGAAGTCTTTGCAGCACATGGGAGACACATGAAAATGGGATGTTGGCGCAGGGCCCTGAATGACACCCTACTACGGCTTCATCCTCCTAACATGCGAATGTTCATTGAGGGATAGGACCTGGAGTGTCGATATTCCATATAGACATGATGGGGTGGAACATAATGTGAATCATACCGCCAAAATTCAAGGCCTGAAGGTGCTGGAATAGTGATGGAGGATTACTGCTGACCATGTTCGAAACACAACATCCATATCATGTTATCCTGAAATGGGGACAAACAAAGGAGTGTCGACTGCTGACCATGTTCGCAACGTGGGACTTGTATCAATTTGTTGTCTGAAAACCCTCAGGGACATTGGCCTGTAATGGTAGAAGAGCCCTTGGGCCTAGAATCTATGCCATTATGGGGTCCCTTTGGGTGTGAAAGATAATAGAATCCCTAAAAAAGGGGAACACGAAGCCTGAAAAGTGAATGAGTACTTGTCCAGGATGGATTTGACACTCTAGGTCCTAGATTAGAGTACTCTTGGGCACATTGGAGAACCACCGTAGAGGGTCGAGGAGCTCAACTTGAGAGCATAAAATTTGAGAAGATGAGTATAGCACAAAGAGATGATGAAATCTAAGGAGAAAGAGGTCCATAGCGCGGTTGTCATAAACCCATAGTTGGTGAAGACTTAGTCCCGTACGACACCATACATCCCTCCCAGGGAAAAAAGCAGGCCAAGGGTCCTAGGTGACAGGGAGATCTATAAGATATGGGGATAGGCGAATGGAATAAGTGTCCGGGTGGTCCTACGTATCCCATAACGATGGGAATCAAGCCATACGTAGTTCTAGAATGGCCATGCAGTTTAACATCATGCGGTAAGGATGCGACAGTTTAAGGTCATGTAAGACCACTGACTCCGGAAAAGTATTCTTGAGGAACTTGGCATTGGTGGGAGGACCTATACACTCTCCATCCATGGTCACCAGTGATTATACACTATTAGGGTAAACTTTGTGAACAATGAAAGGTCCTTCCCATTTGGGCTCCAACTTAGGTGGTTTCCTACCAGGCATCATTGGTTCCCTAAAGGCCAGTACCAAGTCTCCTTGCAAGAAGGAGTGGTGGTGAACCTTCTTGTTAAAGGCTTGAGCTATCTTGTTCTGATTCCTTTCTAGATTATGAAAGTCATGAACCCTATTCTCATCAATTTCTTTTAGTTCAGCCAAATGGATTTCAACTACTCTTTCTGGCGCTTGCAGGCCATAGACCGTTGTGCGTAATGAAGAAAACTGAATCTCAATGGGAAAGACGACCTCAAATCCATACCCCAGGGAATATGGGGTCACCTGGGTGGAATTACGAGTCGTCGTCCGATAAGACCAGAGGGAATTGGGGAGCTTATCCGGCCAACTCCCCTTGTTCTAACCAACCATCTTCTGCAAAATGTTAGAGAGGGTCTTGTTGAACGCCTTGATCTATCCATTTGCTTGCACGTGGTAGTGAGAGGTATGGTTAGAGTTAATGTTGTACTTGGAATACAACTTTTTTAACTTGGATACTTGGAATTTGGTGTCATCATCAGTGAGGACAACGTGAGGGACTCCAAAACGATAGATGATATTGGAGCTCATGAAATCAATGATAGAACCGACATTGACCTCCTTGAGCGGGACTGCCTCCGCCCATTTGGAAAAGAAATCCGTAGTGGTCAGGATAAACCTACACTGGCGAGATGTCACCTGCTAATATGGAACTATGAAATCTAATCCCCATACTGAAAATGGCCAAGAGAACTTGGTAGTGTGGAGAATCTCTGGTAGCCGATGTAAAAAGTTAGCATGAACTTGGAACACATGGAACCTCTTGGAAAACTCGATGCAATCGTGGATCATGGAAGGCCAAAAATAACCTAATCTCCGAATCTGGTGAGATAGCTTCAGTCCAGCCTAATGGACACCGCGGGAGCTGGCGTGAACCTCTTGCTTGACCTGTGGAACCTCAACTCCCTGAATACAACGGAGGAGAAACCCATCAAACCCACATTTGTAGAGGATCTGCTCAAGACTGGGACCACTCTGGAGGGTAAACTATAGTGCACAGTGTTCGATTCTCTCGCACTCAGCCTGATCGGATGGGATATTACTATGTTGGACATATTCAACCAAGGGTATCCTCAAAATGGGAGTGATTTCAATCCATGCATCCGGGGGACCCGGGGGCCCCGACGTGGAGGCGCCAACGGTAAGGTAGCTTACCTATGGGCCATCATCGTCACCCGAAGTAATAAGGGATATGAATCTCTAGTGTGCCACGGGAATAATCAGATCATCCTGTTCGGGCTTTGCAAGTGATGTAGGTAGGCTGGCCAAAGCATCCGATCAACCATTCTGTGATCGAGGGACATGGGTAACCTCTGGCCGAGAAGGGAACTAGTCCATTAGCTAGAGAGTATGTTCCAATAATGGCATGATCTATGGATTCCTGACAACATATTCACAGTTGATCTTCTTTACTACATTATTGGAATCCCCTTTTACAAGAAAATGAGGCACATTGATCACGAGGGCCAGCTCGAGGCTGGTGATGAGGGCCTGATACTCTACCCCATTGTTGGTGCAGCCTTCCGACAGTAGGAATGAGAATGGAAGAATGGATTGTGCTGGGGTAATGAAGACGATACCTAGGCCTACTCTATTGAGCCTAGGATCATTAAGCCTTCTGCTGGTGGGGCTCCAGGAGGTGCCACCGAAATGCATTTTCCAACACGAGTTGGCCTGATCTACCGAGAGGATGGCCTCATCGGGAAAATCCAGATCCAGAGACTTGTCAGCGGGGGTTGGATGAAAATTAAGAAAATTTTCCAATACTTGTACCTTGATAGCCTTCTAATAAATGAACCTGATATCAAACTGATGGAGGATTACCGCCCACCACGCTAGTTAGCCCGTCAACATGGGACGGCTTAGGATGTACTTCAGCGGGTCTACCCGGGAGACCAGCTGGACATCATAGTGTTGCAGGTAATGTCTCAATTTCTGTATGGAAAACATGAGTGTCAAGAATCTCTTCTCAATAGGGGAGTATCTGTTCTCCATTTCTATTAGCATGAAGTTGAGCTAGTAGAGGCTATTCTCTGTCCCCTCATTATTCTTTTGGGCAGGTAGGGCACCGAGGGATCATTCTAGGGCGGTCACATAAATGACCAATGGATTTCTGGAGATAGGTGGCATCAAGACTGGAGGATGGATTAGGTACTTATTGATCTCCTAGAACGCAGTATGACACCCCTCATCCCATTCATAGGCAGTTCCTTTCTTCATGAGCCGAGAAAAGGGCTTACACTTGCCAGTCAGATTCGCAATGAATCGGCGTATGTAGGCTAAGTGGCCTTAGAAACCTCATAGCTCCCAAATGTTGCTTGGGGAGGCATATAGCTAATTCCCTTGATCATCTCTGGGTCGATCGCGATACCTCAGTATCCGACAAAGAATCCATGGAACTTGCTGGAGGTGACTCTGAAAGCACACTTTAATGGGTTCCTCTTCAGGTGGTGGGAACGGAGGAAGCCGAACACTTTTTCAATGTCCTTGAGATAGTCCTGGAGTTGGAGATATTTTACCACCAGATCGTCCACATATCATTCCACCAATGTTACGATGATTGGATTAAATATGCGATGCATTTCATGCCGATAGGTGGCACCCGCATTCTTCAAACCGAAAGGCATAACTTGGTAATAGAAAGTACCATGGGGTTCCCTAAAGGATGTGGCCCCTCATCCTGAGGGTCCATCCGGATCTGATTATATCCAGAATACCTGTCCATGATGGAAAGATCCTAGAACCCATCCATGGCATTAATCAAGAGATCCATCATAGGAAGGGGAAAATCAACCTTCGGATAGTGACAGTTGAGATCTCAAAATTTGATACAGAATCTGATCTCTCTGTTTTTCTTCCTGACTAGCACAATGTTGGATAGAAATTTGGGGTACTGGAACTCCTTAGTGAAATTTTCCCTGATAATCTTGTCAACTTCGACCTCAACCACGGCACCCTGAGAAGGGTTCATCTTTCTGGGAGGCTGCTTGAACCCGCGATGATTTGCCGGAAGACCATGGCGGTGGATGGCTACCTGAGGATCTAGTCCTGGTATCTCGTTGTAACTCTAGGAAAAAACATCACAGTGCTATCTAAGGAATTCCACATACCGTTGTTTCTCCTCAAGAGGCATGGCAGAACTGATCAATGTGGGTTTTGGATCCGCCTCACTACCGATGTTCACCTGTACCAATTCATCGATCGTGGTGGAGACACCCTCTTCAAAGGAAGAGGTTCGTGCTCTATATCCTCATCTCTACTTATGGAGGAGGGATCTTCCACAGGGGGAGTTTCTTCTGAGTCGGCAGATCTTGGTAGAAGGTTTGTGCCATCCTGAGCGAATGTGGTCATTGCATCGGGAGGCTCTGGTACTGCTGAAACCATAGCAATAAAGGCCGTCGACCCGATCCCATCTAGTATTTGTCCCAAGGGGCCACGCTTGAAGATATCAAAGCAATAGTGGAGAATTGGCATGAGTTGGTTTATTCCAGCCCAGCGGAATATGCATGTATGATGTAATGTCGTTGCCATGGGGTGGACATCCCAATACCTTATGGGAGTAGGAGGCTATGGGATCACCGAGGCATGATTCATATAAAAATAAGAAGTGATCATCTGGAATCACTTAGACCTAGGAATGTATTTCCCCCTCTTCCCAGACACAACAAAGCATTGTCCCATATATAGGGTTGTGGCCTCCAGTCGATGGATTAGAAAGACATAGGCGTCATCCAGGCTTACACAAGGGTCTGTAGCAGCAGCGACTGGCTCTACTTCACTTGACTGAAATTTTTTATCCTTGCTCTTGTAGTAGTCGGCATCCAGATAACGGGATTCACAAAAGGTGAAAGGAGACACTTCACCCTGGAGTATGCCCACTCGACCATTAAGGGTGTAATTGAGGCATTGGTGATATGATGAAGGGATCACCGTATGTAGGTGGAGCCATGGCCTTCCCATCAATGCATTGTACATGTTGTCATGGGAGACAACCATAAACTCAATGCTGGAAACTAGGCCACCAAACTGGGTCTTCAAATGGATCTTGCCGACTGGGGTCTTCTCCGTCCTGTCGTATCCTTGGATGTTTAGATTGGAAGGAGTCAGATCATCCTCGGATAGCCCCATATTATGAAGCATCCGCATCGGGATAAGGTTGATCACAAAGCCTGTATTGAAAATGTAGTGAAGAATCTACACACCATTGAACTGGCCGGTGATATACAATGGAAGAATGTGCCCCTGTATAAGAGAACCTTCATCTTCTCCAGAGAACAAAATGATAGCCTGACATTCAGCATTCTTGAGAGCCTCGACATGAAAGGCCTTTGTAGCTGCGACTTCTGTCTCAAACTGTAGGGGGCTTCTTAAAGCCTCAGTGAGGGCCTAATGCATATCTGGAGATAGTCCAGAAGCTTCGAGGATAGAAAGTCTTACTGGAATGCCGAAAAGATGTTTGAGGACGTCGTACTTCTGTGCCAGGTGTGAACTTCTACTTATAGAAGATCCCTCTCTGATAGGAGGCATGGTGGGCCCTGCTGGCCGGACCGATGACTGACTAGTGCTAGGAGTATCCTGATGTTCACTAATCGAAGACTGCACAGTTGCTACCGAAGGGGGTCCAGACATATGCAACAGGTCCGTGGGAAATCACGCTTGATCGTGGCAAGGTCTGGGTGGCTCTGCCTAATCTAGCAGCCTGAATGGCGGTGAAGGCGGACCTGAGGTCATCAAGTGAGAAAGCTACATTTGCTGACCTCTGCGTTGAGCCTGCTTCCTAGTTTCAGTAGCATTTACAGCCTTGCTCAATGTGCTGGTAAAGGCATTCCGATGGCCTGAATAACCATGGCTCCAACGACATTGGCGACGACTACGGACGTTGGAATGATCCACCTAGCGTTCCTCATCGTCGAGAGTCATATAGGGATTTACCAGCTCCACGGTATTAACCAAAGCGTTCCCTTGACTGTCACTTTAAGAGTCTTCGATTATTGGGAGAATATTGGGAGTAATACCCATATTTGGAGGAATGAAGTCTCCGAGAGTATGGGACGAAGATGGCATTGGAGTGGCGTGTTGCGTTCCTTTGTGCCGCTGATTCTTGTTCTTCTGGGAAGAGGGTGGTTGAGATGATGATGCAGAAGTAGCGGCTACATCTTCTGAAGGCTCCAGATGATTTATATGAGCATGGATGATTCCATGGGAATGGGAAATCATTTTTCGGTCCATCCAGTCATTGTACTTCTGAGACCCATGGTTAGGAACCAACTGCCATTCACCTTTGCTGTCACTGCCGCTATCTGGCTTCATGAAGACACAGTCCACTTGTGTCGGGGATGGAAACAACAGAACTATATTGTTTTCAACCTAGTATTGGAGCCAATCCTTGGAAACAAAGCATTTCTTGAGGGTGTGACCTAGGATCCGGTGGTAGGGGCAGTAGTTGAGGCGATCAGTGAGGTTCGCCTCTTCTAGCCTTCTACACTCAGGCAGTTGTACGATCCCTTACCCCAAGGTGCTGCAGAAATAAAAAGGGACCTGATTCTCATTAAATGAGTAGGTCTGATTCATTATTTCTAGAATGGGGGATCTAGGATCTTGACCCTGACGTGGGTCCAGAGGAGCCTGATGAGGAGGCAGAGCCTAATTAACTTGCCTAGTCAGTATTGGTGCATTGCGCGGGGGCGCCTTCCAATTTTGAGGTGGCTGCTGCTGAGCTAGAGGATGCGCTCAAGGCGGAGGGCCCCTACAGGGTTGCAGAACCATCTCCACTGGTAGTAACTCTAGTTTCCTTGGGGAATCTATTTGGGACACCATGGCGGGCTCGGCTCTAGCGGATCTCCTTGCGGGGATTATAGGAGGCAATAAGCGTTCCTGGATGGCTTGTTGCAAGGCTTCTTCAAGGCGTTGGGCCTTATCAGAGAAGTATCATAACCCTATGGGTAGTTCTGAGTGATCAGGGAAGGAACCAATTCTGTCTTAACATTTACCACACATATTGTCAGAAATTTCTCCGTAGTTAGTGGCATGTCAAGGGAGTAGATGAGTCCTTTCCACTGGGAAATGAAGTCCGTGACACGCTCATCATGCCTCTGTTTGTATGTGAGAGGTCTATGATGCTTGTATTTCGCAAGGTGGAACTGAAATGGAATAGAAACTATCTGTGAAGATACTCCCATCCTGCTATTGATCCGATGTGGAGCTAGCTATATTAGACGAATGCAGGCCCTTCCAATGTAAATACAAATCACCAGAGCTTTGCAGATTCTGGTTATGCCGGAGATCCCATCATGGGTCCACACCTTGAAGAAAAGTGGACTAGATGCTGCAGGGGATCACCCGTCCCATTAAAGGGGGATAAGGTCGGATTTATGAAACCCAGGGGTGCTAGTATGTCATCCACCCATACCGGATATGGCTTTCCATTCGGTAGGAGTGCCACCTATCACGTCTCCAATGCCTCGAAGAGGGCGATCAATGCTACCATTGGATCATCTAGATGGGAGTCCATGTCTTGATGGGGGTCCCTAACTACTAGCGTGTTGGCAGGTTCTTCAATGCGATACTAGGGCCTAGTAGCTCATGGAGCAACTGTATGAACTTGGGGTGGGGCTTGAGGATTCACACGTTTCTCGGGTGGATTTGGCGACACATACCATGCCCTCTTTCCATAAGTGCCAGCCTCTACCCTCTCTGCATAGTCAGGGTGTTCAGGGTTACCTAGTGGTAATTCACTAGAGGGGAGTTATGTCTTCCCCTTCTATACTGACCGAGGATCACCGTAATCTGGATGCTTTTCCACAGCGCGCTCAGCAAGGAGGTCATCGACCAATTTTCTCTGCTCGGCAGGTTTCTGACGCAGCATAGCCTTTTTAGGTTCCTCCTCTATATTTTTCACTGAGGCAGATGGGTCGGAGCGTTTGGTGGCACCATGGTTCTCTTTAACCTTACCGAGATTCCAGCTTAGCACTAGGGCCTCGATGGGCAGAGGGAGACCCAGCAGATTTATTTTTTGGAGAGTAACTCTTCTCGATAGGTCCAGTAGTGGTGGCACGTCCTTTAGGAGGATGTTCCCTTCATGGAGCTCCAGTGCATTCTCCCCTTCTGATAGATTGGTCATGTTGACCATTACTCCTCTCAGGGGCATGTCCTCAATGTCTTCTAGTGAGTCGGGCTGCAGTCGGATAGAACTGAAGAGGGGGGCAACGTAATTCCCCCAACCACGAACATGTATGTGGGGGGAATCTTCCTTGATAATCTTGCGGAGTACTTGGATACTCTGAAAATGTTGTTGTTGGAGGGCCTTGTGGCGACCAGATGACTCAGGATGCTAGACCATAGGGAGTGTGGCTTGGTCAACCAAAATCCATTGTTCTCCAATGTCCTCAAAGTGTGCTTGGCTCTTCAGATAAGTCACCCGCTAATGAAGAAGGTGAAAGTGTGTCACCCATAGGGTCCCACGGAGACACTCAACTTCCTATGGGGTGAGGGATTTCAGCACACAAAATTCCAGTGCTGCCACGGTCCAGAACATCTCAGGGAAGTGGTCTGCTGTTAGGATATTCCATAAGCTCCCCAGCTTAGATTCAGGGTCTGGCCCTTCATTGCTCCACTCATCGACTGAGGTTGGATAAGGAACTGGCAGCAGCACTGAGGCATACCACTAGGACAACAGGCTCGCGGGTGGATAATATGACAAGAGGGCTGACTGGCCGCCGAATCTAGGGTTGTTCTCTAGGGAGTATAGTGACCTAGCCACTACATCACAATAAGATGTACTGGTGAGCCGGGTTCCTAACACAGCATCAGCGTCTGCCGAGGGTGGGTTATTCCATGGTTCTTCTTCCATTGACCCCCAAAATAGCTTTTTGTGATCTCTAGCCGAGGTAGAGGGTGCTTCTGGAGATGGCGGTGGCAACTGCATGGTCTTTCCCTAAGTAAAAGCCAGGTTCTCATCTTCTTGGATATACCTTCAGAGGGAGATAGGTATCCTATGGACCTCACATTCCATGATTACGAGGCTAATGTGGCTTGTTACTGCCACAAACTTTGACTCGGAGGATTGAGTGGAGGTCTCCAGCACGAAGTTGTACTCTACCTCAGAATCTGAGAAGCATACCGGTTTGATTTTTGTTCGGCCCTTCCCAGAATTATTTTTACTGTGGTGACGACCAACCTTCCTGCCCCTGGATGGTTCTTCAGGATAGGTTAAGGCTCCGGAACAAGGAGGACCCTTAGTCATTCCAGTGCCGGGGTGGAGCGGATTCCCACTTGAGTGAGCTGGGGTGCGAGGAGCACTGGGAAAGATGTCGAAGGGGACACGGGGAGGACCTATGTGGGTAGTTCTGAAGCAAGTATGACCTCCTCCAGAGCTAGCAGGAGCACGGGTAGGACCTCTGTGCTGGGCACTGGTGAGGTGAAGTTGACCTCCACTCCTATGGTTTCTCGGGCGAGGATGGCCTTTGCTGACTGGTATGAGGGCATGAGGAGGTCCCCTATGTAGGAGAGTTACCAGATGTGAAACGTCTCCATATCTGTGGTCCGTGGTAGGAGGAGTGACCCCATACCTGGTGTAATGAGCACAGGAGAGGCTCCCACATGGAATATGGGGAATACCCTTTCTTGGGTTGAAATTGGAATGGGGAAGACCTCCATGAAAAGCCTAGGAGATGTAGGGGTCTGCACTTGCATTGGTGACCGTATGGGGGGAACCTCCGTACTGGGTGGCATTACTGCGGGTTAGTTCGTGGCGACCACTGATTGTGCCGGTGACCAAGAGAGTCGACCCGGCCTACCTGTGGGGTGGTTGGGGCCTCGATCCAGGCTACGCATATAAATGACCCTACTCAGCATATTTCGGGAGGTGATATGATTCAGCGGTGGCTCTGGCCACAATAGGCGCTAACATTGATGCCCCTTGGCGTGCATCCTCTTCAACTTGCACCTGACACTGGTGTCGGGTCAGGCGGACCAGAATCAGTGGTGCAGGTACGTATCTTACCTGCTCCTCAGCTCAAGGAACTAGGCAGTGGCGCTGAAGTAGCTTTCTTGGAGCCCTCCTTGGGGATCCCTAAAACGGGACCCCGATTGGGTTGACCTGGGCATCCCCTACCTCATCAGTGTAGGGGAGTGAGTCGTTGAGGCATTCTAGGTAGAGGCTCCAGAAACAGTTTTATGTTGTATTGGGGAGCGGCGGCTCCCTATGCGGCCCATTGGGGCGGCGTTGATGATGAGGCGCAGACGCCTCCAAATCCATGCCGTCCATGTACCTCATAGAGATGATCCCCTTCTCCTCATACCGGCGTACGAGGCCGTTTATTACCCTTTGTTTGATAACATCCGATGGGAAAAGGGGGTGTGGGCGCCTAGTTGTCATGACCATGGGGACCATCGTGTAAGAGGCAAAACCATGCGAGAGTGACACGTCGGTATTGCCCCTACCCATGCATCGGTGGGCAGGCGGTGATCGGGTCCCTGATGCAGCAACTTGGTTCATGTAAGTTGGGAGATCAACTCATTAGTGCTGAAATGAAAAGAAATCGATGACCAGTGCCCCATATACATTCCATCTTCTATGACAAGTAATATGGATCCACACTGACAACATCCCAGAACAGGATGCTCAATGTCTTGACTGCCCTAACTTCTGGCGAGTTTCACACCAGGCCCACAATTTTCCTTGCGGGACCTGGCACTGGATAACTGGATCCATTGGCGTACTAATCCATTGATGCCTTGAGCAGTACTAGTCTCCATTTTGAGTAGAAGATCTTCAGGTCAGGTTCTCCATTTATATTTCTGACGCTTCCGCCAGGGCGAATGCGCTCGTCAGACTCGGGGACAACAGGTGTGGTTTTCTATGGCCCTGCATTCCCACTTTCCAAAGGCAGGCAACATCTATCACCTATTCAGGGATGTTTTCTTCTTGATCAAAATGGGATGATGGGATGTCAGTTCCTCCTTCCGTGGATTCCTTCTTAAAACTCATCACCTAGTCTGGGTCTCCCTTATAGATTAAGTCTTTGTTTGTGAAGCTCTTCCCAGTGACATATCTTCATGGATGCCGGTTAATTACATTGCTTATATCGGGATATTCTAAAGGTTCTATCCATGGAAGCAACCTTCGGTTGGGTAGTAGTCATGTTGGGCATCACAGGCATGTCTGGACGCTGGAGTACTAACATGTCTAGGTTTCTTCCCATTATTATAGGGCTTCCCGAGGTCGACGAAGACCAAGTCATCCCACGTCGAATGTAAAGAATTATATTCCATGGGCATGTATCTTAGTTTTTCTTCAGCTTCCCATGTTTAACATAGGGTATGACGTAAGTTTAACGTCTAGTGGAGACATATCGGACTGATCGGAACACTGATTAGAGTGGATCAGGTAGGCCTAACCCCTTGAGGGAACACTGATGTGTGCGAGTTGTCATGACCTCACCAGGATGTGGCAGCCAGGGTAAGAATCAGGATGGATGATAGAGGGTTAAGTGAAGTGGATGGATAAGGGGATGGGGTCGACTTTAGGGTGATGAAGCTGTTGCGCTTGAACCTCAGGGAGGCTTCCTACGTACCATGCCTTGGCATGGATCAAAGTCCCCGTAGTTCGGGATAGTGTGGGCGAACCAACATGAAGGGGGTATGAACAACCAGGTGGTTGGGCTTGAACCTCAGGGAGGCTTTTTACGTACCATGCCTTGGCATGGATCAAAGTCCCCGTAGTTCGGGATTGTGTGTGGGGCTTACACTCTAGGCTGCCCAAAGATGGCGTGGTGAACCGACGTGAAGGGGGGTCAGAATGACCAGGTTGTTGGGCTTTAATCTCAGGGAGGCTTCCTACGTACCATGCCTTGACATAGATCAAAGTCCCCATAGTTTGGGATGGGGCGTGGGTGAACCGACGTGATGGGGGGTCGGAACGACCAGGTTGTTGGTCTTGAACCTCGGGAAGGCTTCTTACGTACCATGCCTTGGCATGGATCAAAGTACCTATAGTTCGAGATGGGGTATCGGGGAGTCGACATGAATTAGGACCTAGGTTCCAGATGGATGGTGGGCTTGAACCTCGTGGAGGCTTCCTACATACCATGCCTTGGAATGGATCAAAGTCCTCCTAGTTCAGGAATGGGTGTGGAACCAATGTGAAGATAGTCAGAACCAATGGACGGTGGTTGGGATTGAACCTCATGGAGGCTTCCTAAATACGATTCCTTGGCATGGATCAATGTCCTCGTAGTTCGGGATGATGGTGGGTGCAGTTTAACGTCATGCGTGGATGATGAGGGGGCATTATGCTTGAACCTTAGGGAGGCTTCCTACATACCATGCCTTGGCATGGATAAAAGTACCCGTAGTTCGGGATGGGGCTTGGTGCACTGACATGAATATGGCCGGTGCCAATTTTTCTTTGGCTTGAACCTCAAGGAGGCTTCCTACATACCATGCCTTGGCATGGATCAAAGTCCTCATAGTTCGGGCTGGGTGTGGTGCTTACACTCTAGGCTGCCCGATGTTGGTGTCATGGTTAGTGCTTAATCTAAGCCTACGTGAGTTATGCTCAGTGTGAGAAACAAGAGGCAGCAGAGCCCTGATGATCACATAGTGAAAGGTGCGTCCGTGAGGAGCGAAATGGGGATTAGGCTCTAGGTGGCTTAGGGATAGGAAGATTGGGACCTACACGTGGTTAGCGGCCCAAGGAGATGGAGACTGGGGCTTACTCCAGGAGGGAGGCCCAGTTGGTGACAAAGCCCAACGAGAGAGGGAAAGGGTAATACAACCCCTGTCCCTATTTCCCCTCTTTTTCCTTGGCACCGAAGAAAGGAGGGGGGCAGAGAGGCCACCTCCTGCAATAAAGGCTAGGGGATTACACCAAAGTGGTTTCCCATTCACCACGGACAAACGCCACCCTAGTAAGGAGGATTTCAATCTATCTTAGGAATGATCACATCCCTGTGGAGACCAGTGGGTGTAAAGAATTCCCAGGTCGGGGGTCCCTACGTAGGATACCTTGGGGAAGGTCACCGTTTAACGTCAGGTGCTAAAGATGATGACGCTTGGCAGTTTAACATCCTGCAGCTCGGACGAGGCGGGTACACTACGCACCCCTAGGACTTACATAACCGGCACCCACTACACCTTGATGAGGGGAAGGGACCGAAAATGTTGTGGTTGGGGGTGTTTTGAGGTGGTCCCATTGTAGGTCCTATGTTAGCGTGGCTATGCGAAGAAGCAATATCCATTAGCATGCCTATGCAAAGATGCATGAGGCGAAGAAATGCATTGATAGGTGTTGTCCAAGGGGCTTTAAAATCACTTCATGCAAACCTGGAGGGTCACACTGGAAAAGGAATTTCAAAGCATAGGAGCTCATAGTCAGGGGACACATGAAGCTCTGGCGATTTATATAGTGGAGGGTGCTTGTGTAGGGGTGAAATTCGCGAAGTGGAGTGCCTCATCCTAAGCATAGGGCATAGATGCACATGTGGTATGCTTAACGAAGTGAAGTGGGACTTGTGGAGCACTACTTTTCAAAGCAAGGGTACTCCATGAAGTGAAGCATCACAAATCAGTGTGCCTCGTGAAGTACAGTGACCCTACCTTGGCCTGTGGTTCAAATCTACATGAGGGTTATTTCATGAATCATAAACGCTCTGCGATGACTCGAGTCCCCTTGGCCATCCCCTTCCTTCGCGAAGTCCCTTGAGCTTTGCGAAAGGAATCCCTCTTAGGAGAGGGGGTTAAAACATGGAAAAGGGGAGGCACTTCAAAGAGAAAAAGTACCTCGCATAGCTCATGGTTCGCAGAGCGAATGGTGCTTCGCGATTCGAGAGATCAGAAGTTGAAAGGTCAGATCGTCCATCCCCTTGGGCTCAGGGGGAGATAGGTATTTATAGGCAAGAGGCACCGGAAAAAATATCTTGTGCAGAGTGAAGAGGGATTGGGTTGCTTCGCAGTGGGACCGCAAATGTCAAATGTGTTCGCAGGGCCTCTCACCTCCTTGATTTGTGGAGGGATCGGGAATGTCAAATGCGTTTGCAGAGCCTCTCGCCTCCTTGCTTCGCGGCGGGCTCTTGAGGCTATCGGGGCTCCGCGAACAGCTTTCGCATGGAAAACCATTGGAGGTTCTCTGTTTATTCTTCTCGTTCCCACATTTTGGCACCAACAGCCTTCACATGATCTCCTTCATCCAAGTGGACCAGCAGTAGTACCTCCACCGGTAGATTAATAGCTACTATTGGCAATATAAATCGAAGACGATCGCTGATTGAGCGTGCTTTGTGAGTTCTTATAGTAGAAGCCGTTGAGGTTTAGAGGAGAGCCAAAACCCCAATCCACATAGAATTGGTTATAATTTGTTATCTTCCTCTTCAGGTTGGTGGGCACACCATCATACTAGATGGTGACCTTGGTGGCTTGGCTTTTTCTTGAGTCATCTAGGCGATGGTAGAGTATGGTCTCCCGGATGCGGGATGTGATCACTCTCTCTTTGGACGAGTTTGACTAGTTGTTTCGCGATGAGTACTTAACCTCATAATAGTACCCTGTCAAGATATAGGAACTTTTGGCACTACCACATGGAGATATGATGGTGTCTACGTACACAACTAGGTTTACTTATCTTACCCACTACTCCCTGGATATAATCTGAGATAGTTACTTCCATGAATAGAAGCTCGATCAGGGTATTTTCCAGGAGATTTGTGGCAGTGTGGGGCCCCAATGGATCCACACATATGTTGGGGTTCTATAGTGAGCACTAGTTACCAAGTGTTTCCTTGCATAGGGGAAACAACTAGCTGGGAGTAGCACTGTCCCCTTATGACAAGAGACATCCATAGTAGGTGGAAGACATCAGGTAGCAAGGCAACGATGAATGAGGCCACCCCACAATCGGTCTCCGTAACATGATTAGGCAGCACCTGGGCCATGCAGGTCTCCAGGTAATCCTGGAGATAACCGGTGTTTTACGTGTGATGGGGGAGGTTACATGTACAAGGACTACCAGACTCAATGAGATGAGCATCTCAGGCAGGTGGCAGGTGGACCACCGCAGTAAAGGCAGTGTTGGGATCAGGATGCTCCACATAGAGGTAGTGCTAGAAGAGGTGCTAAAGTAGATGGAGTTGAGGTACAACATAATGATTTTCCACCACCACCTCCACCAGGTGACCCACATTAGGTTCAGGTGGATGGCGGTCAGGGCCGCAGACAACTTTAGGCAATGGACATTTCTGATTCTCCCACACATGAGATGGTCTGAGGTATGTACTAGGTTTATTATACTCTTTCATCTATATTAGTAGATATAGGGGATAGCCACTCTTTCATCTCATTACTTTTAATATGAGAGTTTGAGCTCCCAGTAGGGGCACTATCAAAATGGCTAAACCTCAAGGTTCCTATGGGAATCTCATCTTCTTTATCTTTTATCTGTTGATAGTGAATGGTTTCATTCATATGAGAAATGTTCATGTGGGACCTTTTGGTCATCATTATAGAACCATATTACTTCATCTTAGGCATGGATTAGCTTTCTATGGTTTGATCCCAAATCAACTTTATCCACAGACTAGTCATATGTGTTCATACTGATGGGATGAGGGTTACCTTTCTTAGTTAATGAGGCCTCGTAGTGGGGCAAGAAATTGCTAGGATTAAGATACTATTGACATTTTCTCATCAATTGTAAAGTGTGACCCTTGGTTTAGTGGACTCGTTAGGAACTTTGGTTCCTTTAGTTTTGGAGGATTACATGAAAATATTCCCTTAAGATGTCATGGGACTACCTTTGAGATGAAAATTGGAGTTCTGTGTTGATTTGAAACCAGGTACGGATCTGATATCTTCTATGGCCTATCAGATAGCACCCAATGAGCTATGGGAGCTATGTTTTCAATTGGAATACCCTTGCGAGAAGCCTTTAATCAGACCCAGTGTGTCCCCTTGGGTGGCTCTGATTTTGTTTGTGAATAATGATGATGGGAGTTTGTGGCTTTGTGTGGAAGATCGTAACATGAACCGGGGCATGATAAAGAACATGTACCCCTTACCAAAGATTGAATAACTCTTTAACCAATTGTGAGGTGAGAAGTGGTTCTCCAAGATTTATATGATATCCTTCTACCACCAGCTATGGGTACGCGAGGCTGATATCCTAATGATGTCCTTTTGTTGTCACTACAATAATTACATGTTCTTGGTGATGCCCTTAGTGTGACGAATTCCCCTTCCATATTCATGTCCTTGATGAACCAGATCATCCATACATACATGGATTGCTTCATTATTGTCTTTATAAATGACATACTCATTAACTCAGCATCAGGGGATGGGCACACATAGCATGGTCCTTGATTTTTCTTTTAGAGCCTCATCTTTATGGAAATCTATTGAAGTGTCAGTTCTAGATACACAAGTGTCACTTTCTAGGTTATTTCATTTTGGATAGGTCTTATACATGGATCCCAAAATTATCGAGTCAGTGCTTTCCCGGTAGGCACCCAATAATGTGTAAGAGGTGTGGATCTTTATCGGTTTTGATGGGTACTACCGGAGATTTGTGGTAGAGTTCTCCTGGATCGAAGCCACTTTGACCACTCTGACACAGAAGGGAAAACCATTAAATTGGTCTAAGTAGTTCCAAAAGGACTTCGAAAAGTTTTGGTAGAGTTTGATGACTAATCCAATTCTAAGAATACCATAGGAGGGTGTTGAGTTCATATTTTACTATGATGCCTCTGGATCTTGAATTGGATGCGTCTTGATGAAACAATGGGGGGTCATCATATATGGGTCAAGGGAGTTGAGGCCCCATGATAGGAATTATGTAACTCATGAATTGGAGCTCACATCAGTAGTTTTCTCCCTAAGGATGTGAAGACAATACCTCTTGGGAGAGCACTTTTTGGTTTACTTAGACCACCAAAGCCTAAGTTTTATCATTACCCAGAGAGATCTGAACCTAAGCCAATGATGCTGGTTGCAGTTCCAACATGACTATGACTTAGAGATCACATATATGCTAGGTAAAGGGAAATTTTGTAGCATATTCCATCTTCTAAATGTCCCAGTCTTTCCACGTGCAGGAATCATTAGAGCAATTAGCTTCCCTATCGCTAACCTAGGTAGTGCATGAGGGTACATATTTTCTACAGTCGATGGTGTTGATGCCTTCACAACTTGAGTAGGTGAGAGAGACTCATCTAGGAGACATTGACTTTGAGGTTCTACATGATCAGATATCCATAGTCAATACACCTTATTGGTATTATGAAGGATGGAATCACAAGATCTTGTTCCAGGAGAAAGCAGTGATTCCAGTTGTGATGAGGGAGGAAGTAATGTGGGAGTTCCACAAATCACCCCTAGTTGAATGTACTGATGTGGGGAACATGTACATGGATCTTTAGAAATAGTTATGGTGGTTCGACCTGATATGAGGTGTTGCTGAGTTCACCTCCTGATTCCTTACCTGTCAGTTAGTGAAAGCTGAGCAACAAGTTCTAGCAGTTTTTTTGTAGCCTCTCGACATCCTGGAGTGGAAGTGGGATAACATATCCCTGGACTTCTTCATAGTGCTTTTGTGCATAGAGAAGTTCCATGACTCCATATAGGTGATAGATACCAGCTTACCAATTTGATGCCCATCATTGCTATCAGGTAGCAGAGTTCAGTAGAGAGTTTGGGGAATTTGTGCTTGTAGGAGATCTCCCGCCTTCACAGAGTACCCTCGATGATTGTCTCCAATCGTGACACACAGTTTACATCATGACTATGAATATGACTATAGGAGTCATTTAAAACTACATTTTGGATGAGTAAATCCTTTCACCCCCAGACTGATGGGCAGACCGAGCGCACTATCCAGGTTCTAGAGGATATGTTGATGTCATGTGTGCTTGATTTTGGCCAGAGCTGGGAGGATCACCTGCCTTTGGTAGAGTTTGCGTGAAACAACAGCTACCAATCTACCATCATCATGGAACCATAAAATTCTTTATACTGGATACCCTAAAGGTTACCCTTTTGGTGGACAGAATTTGGATAATCATCCCTCATGGGCCTAGAGTTGGTGTGAGCCATGAAAGTGATGGTATAGGTCATCCATGAATGGATAAAGATGGACCAAAGTAGATATAAATCGCATGAAAAATGCCTTCCTCAGCCCTTGGAGTTCGAGTAGGGAGACCACATATTCATGAGAGTCTCCCCATGATGTGGAATGCTAAGGTTTGACTGAGGGCTAAGCTATCCAAGAGGTTCATTGGGCCATTCGAGATCATGCATAAGGTTGATGAGGTTTCCTACTTATTTTACCAACCCCTACAGCTTGAGTGGGTTCTCGACATCTTCCACATGTCACAGTTGAGGCAATATGTGCATGATCGTACATATGTGAATGACTAGGTAGAGTTGGACTTCAATGATGGGTCCACCTTTCAGGAGCACCCAGTGGAGAACAAGGATCGATAGGAGTGAACTTTGTCTGGGAGGTTCATCCACTTGGTTTGCGTGTTGTGGTGGCATTGAAGCATGTAGTAGAGTTCTCAGTAATGGGAGATCTTGAAGTGGGATCAGTATCCCAAGGTGTTTTCCTAGATTTTACTTTTATGGGATGAAAATCTAGGTGTAGGGATTGTTTCAGAGACCTCATTTTCACCTTGTAATACTTTGAAATATTTCTATATATATTTTCAGAGTTATGTGTTCATATCGCATGTGATTCTGAGGCCCAGTGTGCCTGAAATTAATTTTATAAAAAAAATATATTAAGAATATTTTATACTATTCATGTGTAAAAAATCGAATATGTCTTAAACGGTATCTCAGATTAGAAATATGAGGCCACAGTTGAGTTTGTAACAAGGATTTTATACTATGCGGGGTAAAACTATTGTCGATGCGGGACATCAATGGAAAATGCCACCCAGAGGAAAAACTGTAATAAAATAATTAAACTTAATTATTTTATCTTTAACGTAAAACCCAATAAATTTCAAAATGGAAATTAGATTGGAAATATAAGACCGATGTTGAGTTAGGAAAGTGGTTCTTTTCCTAGGCGATACATAAAATGAGAAGGGGAGATGAATTCAGTTTTCCACACTGAGTGAGATGACTCTAAATAAGAGTTAAGAGGTTAGGACAGGGTTGAACCCAAATCACCTTACCTATTTAGAAATAATATCTATCACACACTCTCTCTCCTATTATTCATCGTTCTTCAGCAGAATAGGGAGATTTATTCACTAGAACCTCGATAGATCGAAGCGGGATCGCGACAAACGCATTGTCAACATGGGATGGTCGAATCGAGGTAGGATTCTTCCCTCTTTTACCTCTAAGAGGAGTTTTAAATTATATAATCTTTCCTTTACCATTTTAAATAATTTTTTCTTATAAACCATCCTATGGATTCATGAACATAGCCACTAATATCTATTTTAAAACAACATTCTTCATCTGTTATTCGTCGATACACACAATTAACTTTTGGGTGCGCTAATCCACTATAGGATTACTGATCAGAAGTTGTGATTTTGATGGCTTCATCACAAGGATCATAGATCCATTCATGGATCTGAAATTGGGCCTCCGGATGAGCTTTTTTGTTGAGCATAATATGGGGGGAGGCGGGTTTGGAAAGGTGGTGTCGGCGAGGGTCGGGCTGACACGGTGGTGTGCTAGGTGGTGGCGCTGGCTGCTGGTGAGGATGGAGGACGGTCATAGAGGTGCGGTGGTTGGTTTAATGAGAAAAGAAAGTGGGGGATGGTTTGGGCGGGCATCATCTGGTCAGTGCTATCATGTCGGAGCTTGGCGGTAGGTAGGCTGGAAGGTGGAGAGGGGTCACGGTTTGTGACCCTGGGCGAAAGCGACCCAAAAAATGTGGGTTGACATGGTAAAGCTAGGGACTAGGGGACACTGGGGTCCTGAGGCGGACTGAGGGTCCCAAGGTGAACCGGGTTGGGGAGTTTGTTGTCCAGACCATGCGACCTGGTCATGGGATGGCAGGTCGAACCGGGCCGGACCAGCCTATTTTTGGCTTGTGCACTTTAAATTTCTGTATATTTTGATACGGGCCTCCAAATCATGTGTCATATGGTAAAACAAAATCCTTGAGTCAATCTAGACCATTTGAGGTGGTTTTTGGAAATTTTAATTTTGTTCTATCCAAATGCGGTTGTCGTGAAACTCTCTCTTTTTGAATAATAATATTTAATTATTAATATTCAAAAAACTGTTTCAGACCTACCTTCTAAATAGGAGTTCTATTTGATGTGGTTTCAGTAGTAGTGAAACCATTTTATCTATAAAAAAAATTCAAGGAAAATTTTAGGTGATTTAGATAAAGATGAGGTGTAGGCCCCATGGGGGGATGGTTCAAATATGTTATGGTGAAATACAACTTTTTCACCAGTTATCTATTTTGGATGAATGAGTAGTCCATCTAGTGTGTTTTTCTGACGGGATCAAAATGACATGATCTGTATATTTTGTTTCTGGAATAATACATGGGCCCCATGAAATTCCTTTTGAATATACGGTTCAATTAGGTAAAATTCTGTTTGGATGTCCATTTGGGGTGAGTGAATATTCTACCTCACGTGTTTTTCTGAATGGATCACAATGGTGTGATCTGTTCAAATGTGTCAATCCTTATTCATGATATTATTAAAATTGTAAACATGAATAGAATATTGGTGGAGGATCCATTTGACATAATTGAAGAGTGGAATCCCCCATCGACATGGGAATGGTTCCTCTATCGGTTACCCCTGAGTGGAATCCCCCTAACTTATTAGGGTGTGGGTCCTCTACGATGACTATCATAGTAGAATCCCCCATCGAGGTGGGTGTGGGTACTCTATCTGCTATCCCTGATTGGAATCCCCCTATCATATTAGGTAATGGGTCCTCTATGATTATTATCATAGTAGAGTCCCCCATTGGCATGGGCATGGGTCCTCTATCAGCTACCTCCCAATGGAATCCACTTGACATACTAAGTAGGGGTCTTCGATGACTGTTAGAGTGGAATCGTTCTGACGTACTAGGGCATGGGTCCTCTAATTTGATTTTGCATCACCTAGATTTTTTGATCAATGAAGATATATAAATTGATGCTACCCTGGACTCAGAAGTATGTGGGGTGCTTTCCCCCACTGAGACTTGTCCTTGAAATGCTACATAAAACCATGCAGGCAAGACAGAACTGCCCAAAGAGGATAATATCACGATGTGGTGTTTGAGCCTTTTTAACATGTAGTTCAGGGCAGATGTGGGGATACTATGTATCGATGGTGGCTACTTTTGGGACTATTGGTGAATCTTTTCCTAGGATGAGCTTCAATATAGAAATCCCCTTACTTCCTTTTTGGGGTTTTTTGGTTTGGGAATATATATTTTTCACTCTATTGTAGTACCCTCTCCTGGGGTTCTGGTGACCGTCCTTCTAGGATAGGTGAAGTGGTGCATGGTATGCAACATTCAATATGTTTATATCTTCTTAGGGTTGGACAATTCCACTCTCCTACTATAGGTAGTTAAGACTCGACAGGATGTTTATCTTCGCACTATATCTAGCTCCTTGTGTTTGGATGAGCAACTTCAATCTCTTGTTGGGTTGAGTTGCAATATTTATTGTATCATGTCCTATCTATTGTATTTCACTTCATCATGTATCCCATATGGACCCCCTTCTTTTCAGGGCCTCTTACAATGTAGGTTTATACTCACCAATGAATATGTTTTTCCCAAACATATCATGCTCTATGCAGATGACCGATATGTTTGATCGAGACTCTAAGGGAGTACGGTGATATGGAATCTTGGACTGCATACGGTGGCCACAATTGGGTTTTCAAGAGAAGGAATTCAGTAGTTTTTACATTAAACTACTAATCAGGTTGGGATACATTTCAGTTGGTCATGTATTTTTTCCTTTTTACTTTCATCTTACATTACTATATCCATACTTTTAGTGGTTCGTGCATGTATGGTTCAATTTTTCAGTAGGTTTCATATTTTAACATTATTTTCCCTCTTAAATTTTTATCAAGATGGTTGTGTGTGTGTGTTTTTGTATACAGGTACTTAGGAAAATTCCTCCCCATATTTTTGATCCTTTGGTGCCAGTCGCAACCCCCTGGCCTATGGAGGCGGGCTTGGGGTAGTTGCGGCTCGAGCTTGGTATGGTTCGTGTCGTGAAATACATAGGAACACCAATCCCCTTACATGTATATTAAATTCCATGGATGAATATACACCTAACAAGGGAAACTACATATATATATATACTTACTTATTCACACGTAGGTGAGTTTCCTTAGACCCAGTGACTCAAAACCATAGAGCATAGTCCAACGCACTACACCATAACTACCAGGGACCTTAAAACACCCAAATGATGAAATATAAATTGAGAAAAACCATGTAGTATATGAAAAATAGTACCTTAGATATTGGAAATGGCTTGAGTTTAAGGGAACCACTTCACCTTTGGTGTAAATTTTTGAAACACAAACCCAAAGGCCTCGAGGGACCATCCACACAACACTAGAACAAAAGAAAACTGAAGAATCGAATTACTAAAAAGATATAGGGTGTGGCCGAATCAAGAAGTGCATTGGGGAATCTAAAAAATCACCATAAATTGAGATAAGAGAGGTCATATGACCTCACCATGATGAATTAATGGAGATTCATGGGGAAACAGGGTCCAAGCGGTGATCATAGATGGATCTGGGTGATGGGGGTCGCACACGATTAGAGGGTCAACAATCGGGCACACGTACCACCTATGGGAGTGGTGGATCCCATTTTGGTTCTTTTAATACTTAACCTAAAACTAAATAATAATAATAATATCAATAAAATTATTCTTACTTGGATTAAAATATTTCCTTATTATTTCATTAATTTTTAATTTAATTTCATTTAATTCGTTTTAATACCAAAAATTTAATTCAATTAATTTTACTTCATTATGAAAATAAAATTATAGTGTTCCAACTCTCGAAAAATTCTCTAATTTGTGGTTTTAAAAATGGATCATCTCGCAAACGTAAAAATTCAAAATTCCCCTGAATTTCACCTCGGCTTTACATGCGAGAAGTTACAAATTTTAAATTTTTATACATTATAAATTATTCTTATTAAAAATATGGAATCCATTTTCCCAAATTCTAATAATTTATGGGGAATAAATTAATTATAAATTAATCCCACACATGGGATGAGACGACGCGTTTTTAAAGCAAAAAATTCCAAAAGATTAAAATGTTTCAATATCAAATTTCAATGTGAAATTGGTCACAATGACCTAAATTGAATTAATTTATTTAAAATTTATATAATTATATGTTAAGAATAAATTAATATATAATTTTACTATATAAATAAATTATAGGAAAAATTAGTTTTGAATTAAAGTTTATTGTTTTCACTATTCATCAAAAAATGAAATTTCTCAGAAAAATACCAAAACATAAGATAAAGTAAATTTAAATATTACTATTTAAAAAATGAATTTTATTTTGTCATAGGAAATTAATGAAAGTGTAAAACATTATATTTAAAATAGGTTCTACATTAAAAGGCGGTAAAATTACCATTCTGAATAATACATATTTTTATTCATAAAATTTTATTTATTCTTATCTTATGCATATAAAATATATTGGATGATTTTCTAAAATTATTATTAGTATATAATATAAAAAAAATTATTGAAACATTTATGAAAAGTGTTTTGTTAAATTAATTGAGATAAATTGGTGTTTGTGCATTGAATAATATTTTCTTTAAAAATGAATTTCTATATTCTCAAATAGTTTCACTTTAACTTATAACTAATTTATAACAAAAGTTTTCATTTTATATACATTTTTAAACCACTATTTCATAATTTAGTCAATCTCATTCATATCTTTCATTCTAATATGTATGTGATAATTATTTTAATAATAATATTAATAGTATATTGTGGTTTGGGAAAAAAATCTTGTGTGTAACACAAGCTATCAAAAGGACTCAGTATTGTGTGTAAAAAGAGCCAAAAATAGCATTGTTTGTATCTCAAGCTAATCAATGTGTTGTGTGTAGTGCAAGAATAACATATTGTTTCTTATAACATGACCCAAACTTAGTGCATTATTATAACAAAATGTATATTCAGTGTTGCTTGAAATGTAGAATATTTAAAAGATTAAAATAATATGAAAAAAATTCAAAACAAATATCGGGGTGTTTCATATAGATCGATAGTGATATTTGAAATTCGGCCCCAGCCATGATCTTCAAACGAGTTCTAGACCATGAAGAATATCTCAGGATAGTTTGTATGAATTCTGGAGAGGTTAAATATGCAATGAGATTCTTATGATCATTGTTTTTCATTTATGGAATATGTTAAAGGTGGAGGTTCCTCTGAATACAAACATCATTTTCAAAAGGCTAGTTACGTTCATGAATAAACTTCAATATTTTAGGAAAATGAGTTTCATGTGATCCTAATCACATTCACCTAAGGATAATATCATAATGAAGAAGCTTTGTAAAAAAGCAAGGATGCCACCATTTTCTACATCACATCACTTGTGCTTTCTAAATTCAATATAGAGACCTTTGGTCATCAATAGTTTATTTACATGAAATAAAGATCAGGATTTGGTAAAGTTAAAATAATGCGTGATCCTTGAATATAAAATGAGTTTCATTAAGCCTGTTTAAGTTTCTTCAAATCTCATTCTTGAGAGCTCGCATTTTTTTACAAAATGGAGTCTCTCAACTAATTATGTTATGCCAACATGCCAGTGTAAGTGAATTATTTCAAAAATTTGAAAAGATTGGGTGTCTTGTGAAGAAATTTCGATACATTAAAGAGATATGTTCACAACATACATAAAGGAGAGAAATGGAAACATAACTACTATAATCATACCCTCACCATTCTCTGAGAATAAGTTTGGTTCCATGAACCAATTCCTTAGTACTGTACCCTCATTATGTTATGAAAAGTCAATACCATATGTATAATTGATTGATACAAAATGGATAGATGAGAAGAATTTAAAATTATGGTTTTGTAAAAAAGATGAAGTAGGGAAAAGAATATTGTTGTGTTGGTTTGTATACACTATGTGAAGGAAATAGAAAGAAGGATATTTGTGCAGTTTCACTAGTGTGAAGTTTGTAGAAGGTATAGTTAAAACATGAAATTGAATAAAAAATACAACATGTTAATATACTAGTTATGTGAAGAGAAGGAATAATCTGTGCATATATGAATTGATATGAGAATGCATGTGTACAAGAGGAATTAAATGAGGTAGTGTGTGAAATTGAGTGAAGAAGGGAGAATAAGAAGTGAACATACATAAATGAAATATTACATTTCTGTATACATAAACTAATATGAAAATGAGAACATAAATTGATAAAAACATTATTAAGAATAATTATGAGAAAGGATTACATATTTTGGAAGACCAGTGAAAATTTTTATGCTTGTATAAGAGGATGTGATATGTTCAAAGTAGTATAAGTAGTGGTTTGAAACAAAACAATTCACTAAGATGAAGTTCATACTATACTCAATTTTTTATATTGTACGTCATTAAAGTCTATGATTTTAGTACAATATATCATTCATATTATTTTTATTAAAAAAGAGAAAAATATTTCTCATCTATCAAATGATTATTATTTAGGGTATTTTAATTGTGATAATATTAAAATATGATGATATGTCATTGTTTAAATGTTTACAAATAAGTATTTGATTCTAGAAAAAATGAAGAAGAATGATATTCAGTGTAATTTGATTTTTACTAAAGAAGAAATAGATCAAGACACTTCTATACACTATTGAATATATTTTTGTTTCATAGATCAGTTACAGAAGAGGAAGTGACTGGCCAAGTTGATATTAGTTGATTATAATTTTCTTTTGGAATAATTCAGTGATCATCAGTCGACAACACATTCATATTATTATGAATTATAGAAGAGGAAAAAATAGAAGCATTCCATTTTCTATTGAGAAGAAGTAATAAGTGATTCTTTTTAGCTATTGTATAGGTAAAAATGGGATGATTAATTTAGTTAATGAACTAAGTAACATTGTGAGATCCTATAGTAGTCTCAAAAGTTAGAAAACATTATTGTTTTTACAAACAACCTTATCAAGAAGGAAAATAATTCCATATGAGGTAGTACAATGATCCCAAAAAAGTTGTAAAACATACCCTATCAATTGACTATAATGGGTTTCAAGTGAATGGGTATTTCGTACTTGTTGTAGCCATATTCAAATGAATAATTTATATTGGTTTTGTGGTTTGGATTATTTCCAGATCAAGTTAACGAATATATACTCTTATTGTGTATGGGATCTTTTAAAATAATCATATAAGATATTTCAGATCCTAAAAAATCATATTAATAATGGGATAAAAGAATAAAAAGTATTAAGCACTGATTGACACCCCCCACCCACTCTCCATGTTAGGCATATCAGAAAATGGTCCATTCATACGCATACTATAAAGTGTTTTCTCAACAAAAAAATCTTTGAACACTAGAATAATTAGGGTTATCAAAAATATTTAATCAAAATTAACATCAAAATATGATGGTAAAATGTTTTACTTTTTTTCATTTGAATGATAAACAAAAATCATTTCACCTTTTACTATGTGAAGATATATTGACTTCCATATGAATGAAATTATAATTAATACTTTAACATTAATTAAATTTCCTATATTGGTGTCAGTTAATTGACTTAATCCAACAATATGTGAGTTCTTATGCGATGATTCAACAAAATTTTCAAAGAATAAATTTAAGTCGAGAACAATTTATAAAAATTCCTATAAATGTTTCAACTAAAAATAATTATAATGGTACCTCAAACATTTCTATAAAAAAATAATTTTGAAAAATCGTACACATTCACAACCGCATGAAGAGAATATAAAACAATTCTCATTTCCTTATGAATTAATTTTATTAAAAATGTGTCCATTAGATTCAAAAAATATTCAATTTAAAAAATGTGTTGGGAAGTTTCATGATTCCTCATAATCAATTCTTGATCATCCATTAACAAGATACCTCTAAAAACAAGAAAAAAATATTTTTAATATATATAATGCCTTGACATTTCAATACTGGTGTTCTGTATAAGAACCTATGAATCCCAAAAATAGTTTTTATATTATAATAGATGATGTTGTTAATATATAAATGAACTAGTAAAACCAAATTGGTTAATTTAACAATTACACAAGATAAAAAATGAGTGTACATTAAATAGTTGATATGAACATAGTAAAAATACAAAATCAATAACTATTAAATAATACATGATCCACTAATTCAAGTATCCCTACCTAAAAACCAAACAAACATCATGAAAATTGTATTACCATAGTAAACATAAAAAATTCAGGATTCCTATAAATATTAAAAGATAAAACCAATATAAAATACAAATTGAATTTGTAAAGACGATTTTCCATAGATAATTCATTAATTTCAACACAATAACTATAAAACATAAAATAAATTCAAATTGAAGAAAGATAATCATGGAAACTGATTCAAAACCAAATGAAAACGACACTATTTATTTCTATAGTCATATTATTCATTGTTTGATCATAATTACTATTCATCAAGAGATGCTGGATAATTAATTTCATGATATAAACACCCTATTATTTTTTAACATTTATGGGAACCCTAGTGTTACTGATGTAGAAGTTGATATAGTTCAATCTAGGATAAATAGATACCCTAAGGGGGTCAATAGAAGGTTCACACTGCTTTTAATTAATAGTACTAATCTTTTTGATGTTATTTTATAGTGTTGGGATATAGGTGATGAATAAGTTGATCATTTTCATGTTTTTATAAACACATAGGGTTTTGTCGTACAGATGATGTAGGTGTCATAGAAGAGAAGTATTCTTTCATGCTAGGATTTCACCTGATATGGTCATTATATGGTTTTCTTGGAGGGGATTGAGTTTTTGATACTCTTCAATGAGAGGGTAGCGATTAAGGGGAATCTATGGTGGATGAGTGAAATGGAGACATGGAGTTAATTTCTTCAATAATATGAAATGGGGTGATGGTTGGTGGGAGAGAGCGATAAATCAAGAGTCGTAACAAAGACTGATCAGGGACGATTGTGATTTTAAGGATGGTAATGATAAAAAAAGTTAGTGGTTTTGAGAATGCTTTGACTTGAGAAAAATAGTGTCTAAACCCTAGAGGAATAAAATATAAGGAGAAATATCCTGATGAAAAAAGATCCATTTATTTCATATTAATGTTATATTTTTATTTTAAAATTTCTGAAATAAAATTCCTATGGTTTTATAGTATTTTAAAATTAACAAATTTCATGTCAAAAATAAAAAGAATGATGTCTGTGGTTTTTTTTGTCAAACTTGTTATATTAAGTTTAAAATATTTATGTTAAATTTTTATGTCAAAAATGAATTTTTATTTTTTCATTAAATAATATTTTAATTTGTTTCATTTTATGAAATATTTAATATTTCTTAGTGCCCAATGTTCTCATTGGTCATAAGTGACACTTAGTGATTTTTATAGAGGTAGAATTGATTTTTTTAGGAACATGACATTTTATTTCATAAATGTATGATATTTAGGTGATAGTTCACTGAGAAATACTATCATATATTAAATGTGTTACAAATTTATTTTTTGAATAAAAATTTAAAATTATTAAGGTAATAAGTTTTATTTTTTTAACCTAAAAATCATAAATAAATACATGTAAAATCTAATAAATAAGTAGATCATTTGAAATAAAATGTTTCATTAGAGAAATATCTCACTCACAACTTTTATATATGATAAAAAGAATCAAAAAATATTTTTCCCTTATTTTTGGCAATATTTTGTTGTATACAAACAATTTCAAGGATTCTGATTAAAACAAAAATGATGTTTAAAATAAACTTTTTAAGCATCATAAATAATAATTAAATGAATCCTAAATCTTATTATCAAGTGATATTTTTTGTGGAATAAACCCTTATTTTTACTATAAGATGGGTGGGAGTTTTATGAGAAAATTAAAAATAATAAGTAAAACAATAAGTTTTACACATCAAAGAGTCACAATTAGTTAATATGTAATACATATCTTATGAAGTTATTCTCTAAAATCATATGAGCTATAATATATTCTACTACAAGTTATATTAAATCTTCTATCCATAGCCGAACTGTGTGATATGAATACTACGAGATATCGTGTAATAAAAAGATGGATACTTGATTCTTCAAATATGACTTCATTTCGCATTTCTGACATAGAGAGATGGTGTGTAAAAAGAGTTATAAAATTTGATTCCCTATTACGATAATTAAAAAAACTGATCAATTTTTCCAACCACTTTTTATTGGGGTTTTTGAAGAAGGTTTACTAAAAATATGGATAATATCCTTTACATTCTAAAACTGTTGATTTCTCATTAATAGAGACATTGATGTGTCTTATTCTCTATTTAAATATAATGATATCATCTTGGATCAACATTTATGTCGTTGAGGTAAAAATATGCAGTATCCAAAAAAACAATCTTAAAGGAATGTTTCAACATTACTAGTGTGTGCCTCTTTCATAGATCAAACATCCAAACATCCCTTTAAATTTTTTTACTATCATATTTCCCTAAGAAAAAAATATTAATCATATAAATTAAAAATATATTGAAATTATTAAAACATAATAAATTCATAAGTATAAATACATATTTAAAGAGGAATAAATTTTCATAATGTTAATAATTAACAAATATTTAAAATAAATAAATAATATTTAAATAATGAATATTAAAAATGAATAAGTAAATTTCAATAAATTTTAAAATATATTAAAAAAAGATAATTGATGCCATTAATTAAATAAGTTAAAGAAACACTTAAAATGAATAAAAATGAATCAAAAATAATATTAATTATACAATGAAGAGAATTAAAAAACCGTATTATATTGAAAACATAAATAATAAGATATAAAAAATCATTTAAATAAATCAATTATATAATTTCAAAAACCTATTTAACAATTTAAAACAAAAAAATAATAAAAAAAATAATTATCAATCAAATAAATTAGAAATGAGTTGAAAATATTAAAACATATTAAATAAATATTTATAAATAAATATTACAAATGAATAAATTAAAAAAATTATAATAATAAATAAATACTAAAAATTAATAAATAATATAAAATTAAATAATATAAAAATTAATAATTGAAATTGATTAACATATCAATATATTTTAAAAATTGATTTTGTAAAATTAATTATACAAATTAAAAACACATAATTATTTCATAATAATGAATAAATAAACAAAGGTTATTAACAAAATTTTTTTTATAAAAAATGAATTATAATAACTATACAAACTACTAATATATTAAAAATTCATTTAAATAAATTTATTATATAAATTTGATTAATTTTAAAAATATTATAACTTTAAAAATAAGGGTGAGGAAATATTAATCATATAAATTAAAAACAAATTGAAAATCTAAAATCATAATAAATAAATATCTATCAATATATATTCATAATGAATAATTACCAAAAATATTTAAAATGATAAAATAATTTTAAATGAAAAGAAATTTGAAATGAATAAACACAATTGACTAAATTAAAAAAAAGTGAATTTTCACAATTAAATATATGAATTTCAAATAGTTTTAAAATTAAAAAATATAAAAAAATATTCTATATATAAATAAAAAATATTAAAAATGTATTCTCTTATCTATTTAAATTTAGAAGATATTAAAAATTCATTTAAATAAATTAATTATAAAAATTTCAAATATATTAAGAATATTAAAACTTAATAAATAAAAATGTATTAGTGTTAAACAAATTAATTATAATCGCATTGAAAATTTTAAGACATAGTAAATAAATATGTATAAATATTAAAATTTTAAAAAAATTAAAAAATAGTAAAAATAAATAGATATAAAAAATGAATAAATAAAATCAAAGGAAAAAATATTAAAAACAAGAAAATAAAAATTAATAAATTTTAAAAATTAGGAAAAAATATAATTCATAACATTAATTTCATGAATAAAAAACACATAAAAATTGAATAAAATGGACAAATAAATATTATTATTTTTCTATTTATTGATATATGAATTGTATTGAGTGTATATTAGAAATATAATTAATTATTAACCATTATAGTTTTTTATAATTATTTAATGTATGTTTTTAATTTAATGTATAAATATTTGCAAAAAAGTTTTAAAATTTACATTATTATATAGTGAAATTAATACACACACAGAGATATATATATATATATAATTACATATATATATATATATATATATATATGCACAAATTAGTATCAAACATATACAAGGAAGGTCGTGTAAACCCTGTGTGTGAAAGGATGACTCGTCGTTCACTGCCATAACCCACTTAATATATGAGTTGTGACACCATAAATTATATTTATCTAATTGTACAATCTTCTTTTAAACTAGTTTAATTACCATGTTCATGTAATTTTATATATACGTCCTTTGTAATTATAATTATAAATTTATATACATTAATATATATATATATATGTATGCACAAATTTTTTTATAAACACATATATTTATTGTAAAATAAATAAAATATATAAAATATAAACATATGTATAAATAAATTAATTTATTCAAAATTATTTTTAATGGTTCTATTTTAGAAATGATAAATGTTGCCTTTTTCAGTTCTTTTTTAGAGCTAATAAAAGTCCATTTTAATGAGTGCTTCTAATTAGGGATGATAATAGTCATCATTGAATATAGATGAAATTATATTAGTGATTGTGAAATGATTTGTAAAATGTTTTAAAAACATTCTTTGATTAAATTTAGGTTGGACCTGGGGTAGGACCCAAAAGCCATCGGGCAAGCGAAATGCACAGACAAGGAATAATAACACATATATAAGGTGAAAAATTTCACCCATTACATTAGCTCCCTATATAATAAGGGAGAAATTTCTTGTATTGGTCATGGGTAATGAAATTTTTTAAGATGGATTATTAGATATTACAAAGATTTATATCTATGGAGATAATTTTATACTAATTGAAAGCATTATAAGTGTTGTGATGATTTACTATCACTACATGAATATTTGAGAATCATTCTAAATCCATTTGGATATCACTCGTTAATTGAAATTGTAACACTATGATATATGGTAAATGAATAAATACAATAATATTATTTCTTTTTTAATTTATATTTTGTAATAAATGTGTTTTTGGAATTTATTTATTAAAGCATAGTTACTATGCACAATTAATGAAATCATGCACTACATTCTTAGACAATATCTAGGAGAAATCGATAGTCATTGTTATCAAATTGCGTTGTTAACTATATTTCATGAAAAAAATATTCAAACATTCATATTTTCCAATGAACTCGCCATTATTTTTTGGATTGATTAAATGAACTATGTATATTATTATTTAAAATTTATTATATTTAAATTTAAATGGATATGAATGGGAGTATATTTAAAGTATAATTAACAAAAAAAATTCATTATAATCAATATCATCATCAAACGTCATGTTTGTTGTTGTTGTCATCCCCTAAGTAATTGATGGGTCGGTCACGTCTATGTGAGGCCTTGCGGAGGTCTCAAGTTTGAGTGTCCCTAAGTACTTATTCATGCATGTGTTTGTTTTCTGATTTTCAATGTAATTTAACACTTTTGTTTCATCAATGTAAATTATTATTATTAGTAGTATTAGTAAATTAGACTTTAGTGAAGAAAAAGGGGCCTCCCATGCCCCAACATAATTTCTATTCCATTTCACTATTATATATTCAATAATATTCAATGCTCCCATTTATCAGTACTAAAATGCATGCTCATAGATGATAACATTTTATGAACATTAATTAAATTTGATGTTGAATATACCCTAGGTCAGCACTAAAAACTATTGAAAAATAGATGACTTCATTTTTTATTACTTTAGAACCCACAAAGGAATCCATTATTAGTGATTTAGTCAGCATTGAAAAATAAAACCATGGATAAGTAAATTTATATATACATATATATACATTTAAATATTATTTATATACAAATAAGTATATATATATATATGGTATTATACATCTAACTCTACAGAATGTACATGAAAAAATTCTCCTCAGGATATAAACCAGGGAGAGCAAATCACCCAACATGTGTGTGTGTGTGTATTAATTTCTTTATTTGAATTTTATTTATATAAAAAATATGTTCATATATGTTTATAAATGTGATTTATAAATATTAACTCTTTTTAATGTATTTTTATAAATTATCATTTATTTATAGATCATTTAAGGATGATGACAGAAGCTATGATGCATACAGGGGGTGGATACATATGTACATTTTGTCACAACACAATAAATAATTAGGGGTCATTGATAAAGGATTATGGGTCCATTGTGCCATATAATGGCATTCATGATAAATGGAATTCAAGGAATAAAATTTTAATGAGTCGACTATTCAGTGGGGTATCTCTTCGAGGGGGGTTTGACTTATCCTTGTTAGCCAAAAGGTGTGTGTGTGTGTGTTGTTTCCTTTTCTTGTAAACTCCAAGACTTTTACAAATTAATATAATAAATTAAATATAGTTCATATTTTAATGAATATATTTATATTCATGTTAAATATTAAAAAATATAAACATATATTTGTATGTTTGTGCGTGCATATGTATGAATGTGGATGTATGTGTATGTCTGTATGTGTGTGAAGTTATGTGTACGTATTCATATGTTATTGTATATTTGTATATGTATTTGTATGTATTTGTATGTATTTGTATGTATTCATACACATGAGTATGTATGCATAAAACCTAAACCCAAAATCTAAAACCAAGCCCCTAAACCTAACCCCAACCTAATCATAACCTAACTCAACACACTACAAAAAAATAGAATATTAGTGGGGGGGTTTTACAGGGGGTTATACACAACCCCCTCTAAATTTTTTAACATTATATTTCTCATATTTGGTTGTATTTTTGAGGTAGTAATGTCAAAATCGTCACTAATTTAGTAATTAATGGCATTATATGTTCTGTTGGATTATAGAGACATTATATATATATATATATTATTTGATTGGATTTTAGAGTCTTTATATTTATATAACATGAAATTTGTTTTTTGAAAAGGAAATAGTGGTGGTTCAAAACCCCCTATAATAACATAAATTATTGGGGATTCAAACCTCTCTCAAATGTATTAAATTAGTGGGGGTTTAAAACCGCCAATAATATATTAAATTTGAAGTTGTTTAAAACCCCCTCTAATGTCTTTAAATTATAGTGGTTTCAAAAACCCCTCTAATTTAAGAGATTTGAGGGGGTTGTGAGCCCCCACTATTTAAAAAAACGAATTTCCTAATATATATATATATATATATATAATTAAAGAACAATATATAAATTTATTTAAATACACTACATGAACATGTTACACAAAAAAAATATATGATTGTGTTAATATGTATTTATATGATTACATAAATATAATTTTATAATTTTATATACATTAATATATATTTATTTGTATAAATTTTATTTCATATAATAATAATTATATATAATATAAAAGTATAAATATATTATATAAATATATACATAAATATAATTTATTTAAAAAATATATCATATAAAAAAATAAGGTTCTAGTTTTTATAATTTATATTATAATAATAATTTATATATTTGTAAATACTGTGTTTATTCTTTTATAATATATATAATTAATATTATATGATATACAATTCTTAAAAATAAATATATATTAATTCACAAACAATTATACAATTATATTTATTGAAATACATATATATTAATGTGTATAATATTATACAATTCTCTTTATTGAAATTCATATATATTAATGTGAATAATAATAAATATATGAGTAGAAATTCATTATATAAATATTTTTATAAATGATATTTTGTATAATATTAATTCTATATTAATTCTATAAAATATTATACAATTTATATAAATAAATATATATTAATTTACAAAATAATAAATATATGTACTGAAATACATTGTATAAATATATTTTTAAATACATTTTATAAATAGATAAAATAAAGCCTTATATATATATATTATAACTAACCATTTACATAATTTATAAATATCTATTAAAGTATATAAATAATTTAACTAAATATATTTGTAAATATATAAATATATGAGTATATATATAACATAAATAGAATTATAGAAAATATTTACTCAAATGTATGTAAATACATATATAAATTATTTAGTTTAGATAAATGCCTAAATTGATTATAATAATCTATTATAATATAAATTCATATATAGATAATATGAAAATGTATATATTGATTTATATAAATATATCCATATATTATATATTTATATGTATTTAAATATATACTCTAATATTATGTATTTAAAATATATTACTAAAATTTATAAATATTATACTCTAGAAATATAATAACAAATCCAAATCATCATAACTATGGATTTTCCCTAGTGATAACCTAGCATCAAGGGTTTGATACTTAGTGTAATCATTTTAGAAGGCTACAGGAGCAGAATTACATGGTGGTGGGGCAGGACTGGGTATGGACAGGAAACATGAATGAGACTCTAGGGAACTTACGTGAAATGTACAGGAGGGAGAGGGTACTAGGGATGGATGAACGGAACATGGGGATGGATGGGTATAGGGAAAATATCCCTATTTATGATTAGAAAATATAAACAATTAGAGGTGGTTTTATCCTTTTTTTGATGGGTTTTGAAAAAAAAATTATATAAATGGGATTGGTCTACCATATTTTTAAAAAGGGGGCCCAATAGGTGCTAACCTCATTCATTATTCTCCCCTTGGTAGGAATAACGAATAGGGATTAGGCTTCCTATGTCACATTTCTGAAGGAATCATCAGGCCTCTAATGGAATGAGGTGATTTAAAAAATTAATATTGAGAGGCATTTTTAGTCTTTTTTTAATGGATTTTTCTATTTTTATAAAAAAAGGATAGGGTTTACAATATTTTAAAAAAGGCATCAGATAGGTGTGAACATCATTCATGCTTCTCCCCTTAGCAGGATGTGTGATATGGGTTCACGCTTCCTGTGTCACATTTCTAAAGGAATTGTGAACCTCATTCACATTTCCTTCAAAAAATTTACTAAAAAATCATCAATATTTATAAATACAAATGAAATATAAATAAATATTAATTAAAAACTATTAATATTTAGAAAATAAAAAAAAATATAAATACAGGGGATAGGGTCCCCAATTTTTTAAAAATCAGACTCGGGTGGAATGAACCTCGTTCACACTTCTCCCCTTAGTAGGAAGTGTGAACGGGTTTCATGCTTCCTATGTGAAATTTTTGAAGCATGAGGCCTCTAAAGAAATGGGGTGATTTAAAAAATAATAATTACAGGCAGCGTAATATTTTTTTACTGGTTTTAAAAAAAATATTATAATGGGATCTGGTCCCCAATATTTTTTAGGAGACTAGAGTGGCATGAATCCAGTTCATGCTTCTCCCCATGGTAGGAAGCCTGAGCGAGTTCACCCTTCATGTGTGACATTTCTAAAGGAAGAATAAACCCCATTCGCACTTACTTTACAATTTTTAATTAAGAATCATTAATATTTATAAATACTAGTTAAATATAAATAAATATTAATTAAACAAATTATTAATATTTATTAAATGCCAATAAATATAAAGAAATATTAATAAGTATTAATTGAATAACCAACAAGTATAAATAAAATACTATCAAATAATAATAAATATGAACAAAATATTTTTCCACATTTAAAAATATTTAAGAATATAAATTGTAAATTAATAAAATTTAAGTAAAAATTAATAAATATTCTTGAATATTAATAAATACCAATTAAATAATAGTAAATATTAATTTAATATTCATAAATTGAAATAATTTTTTAATAGGTTGAGGGTAAAACCCTCTTATTAAGATTATAAACACTAATTAAATATTAATGTTAAATAAATAGTAATGAATATTCATGAATAATAGATATCTATTAAATAAATATTCATAAATATTATTAAATATTATTAAATATAAGTAAATATTAAAATTTAATTGATATTTTGTCATATATAATGATATTATTTCAATTTAATATTTAATGTATGGTGATTATTTATTATTTAAATACATAGTGTTATAATACTTATTTTATATGATAAATAATCATCTTAAATAAATTATTAAATAGTAACAATATTTATTGAACTCAAAATAATTAGTATTGTTAATATTTAATAATGAATCAAATACATGTAGAAGAAGTGCCATATTTTTTAATTAATTAATATAATCTCATTATATTGGATATTAAAGTTAATAAAGCATTCAGACATAAAGTAAGGGGATTCTCAAACCCTTCTAATTTTCATTAGGTTATTCCTCTTTCATGCCAAATTTCAGTGCTGATGTTCTTTTAATGTTCTAAAAATATGATTTAATTTCCAGTCCCTTTTCTTTTCTAGGATATTCATGTTTATAATATGATTTTATGACAAATTTAAATATTTTCCAACATATATCTTATTTCTAAAATACATTTTGACTCCCCTTGAGTTGTTTCTTCTTCACTAAAAAATGATGAATCTTATACCAAATATGTTTTCCCTTTTCATTTATGTACCCCATGTTTATTCCTAGTTGATGAAATCCTTATGAAACTGATTCATTTATATGGTATAATCAACGACTTCGATTGATATTCATTTTATGTGGTATAGATGATTATGTAAATGTTATGATGTGATGGGTGTTCCTAGAATTATATAGTGCTCTAATGTAGTAGGTAATGTGATGTATCTCATAAGATAATGCATATTATATGTTATCATGATTATATTTTTTTCACAATAATTATTTTATTATTATTCACATATGTTATGTATGAACATGCTTCTAGCTTTGTTCCCAACATTTGGTGGTATTTGACCACTACGATATGATATTTCATTCTTATGGATCACCACATTCCATTCATTTATCAATTGTTTCCAATCATGATTAATATGATGATCCTATTCTTATGATATGAGGAATATTATTATTCTCACTCTTCATATGTTGATTCATGTATTTATCTATACCCTTACTAGGATTTTAGACCACCCCATTATTTGATGTATATCCTCAAGAGTCTACATGTACATAGGAGATCATGATATTTATATAGATAAAGAAGAATATTTCAAATAAATATATTTTTTCTATTATGCATATGTTATGTATGGTTCTAATTTTCCCAATATAGACTACCATTAGATCCTATATTGAAATAGTTTTTTGTTTTTTATCTTTAAATTGGTTTTATAGTCATGTAATAAAACATAGTGTTTCTACAGTTGTTATTAGAGATCGGTTTAATTTTTTTGGAATTGAGATTAGAGAACATTAGTGAAAACTATCAGTATGAGACTAAGTATACATAACCACCCATGAAGCATTATTTTAGAAAAATTCTAATCATAGGGATCCTATAAGATATTCCTTTTGATTTAATTTCTCAAATAATAAATTATTTACTTATCACTTGATGACTTATTATTTTCTAAAAACTTTTCTATTTTAGAAAATGGTGGGAACTAAGAGAAACCAGGCCAATAATCCGTGTGAGGGATAATGCATAAATTTCCCAAATGACATCCCCAATTCCTTGGGAGGTGGATTTCAATATTTCATGGAAATTATTACCCAGTGGTCTCAGGCTAGGATAAGTAACCTAAATAATGTGGAACATCCACCTTTATCTAAGATGTAGAAATTGGATATCAAATCTTTTATATGGTAATGACCACCAACATTTAGGTTATATATCGATCTACATTTTTTGAAACAAATGGTCAACTCAATGAATAACATCATTCCTTTCATCCTCTATTTCTAGCGACAATTTTCATAATAGTAAGACACTTATTGAAAAAAATATATAACTCTATAAATAATAACATTAAGGAACATACAATATGTATCATCAATGTAATCTATGTATATGCAATGGATGCTCCTCTATCCCACATTAAGGCATATATATGATGTTCCCATTCCATTTCTCTCTATGTCTCCACTCTAGAATACGCTAATATTGTATATCATCACCGACACGTGCCTCCACATCCACATGTGTGATAGGCAGTGGATGTATAGTCTCACCGCAGGTACCATGTCCTCCCTCTAAGGATAGTGGATGCTAGCTGGAACTATCACCATCATATGAATAGGATGGTTGTTGTGTTGCATACGTCTACAAAGAAAATATTAAGATAGAATCTAGGTCAGACAATTCAATGGTTTTCTATCCCTATGGTTGTGACTGAGGAGACGGAGGTGTATCTAGATGATCAAGATGAACACCCTCCTCCTATGAAACATCAACATCTATAACAGTGTCATCACCCCCTAGCACATCAATATCAGTGCAGTAGCCTCAGTATCATGTGGTGTATCAAAGATAATGTTATGATAAATCTTGTCCATGGAAGGAATCATCTTTGTCATAGCTCTGTGAAAATATGTCTTGTCAAATATTTATCCCTCTACTCGATCAGACATGTAAAGCAGATGACTGATATTGTCATCCTATGATAATAGATTCATATATTAAGTGATGTTAATAAAAAATATCAATAATGGAAGTAATAATGGAATCCTCATTTGTGTTAATTGATAAATCTATCTAGGGGCCTACAATACAAGGATGCATAATCTAGATGAGTGATTAAAAACATGTGTATTGTCCCCTCCCATTGTAATCAAGACTCATGTCATCTGTCCCATAGATCAATATATCTAGAATGGTACCTCCTCCAATAAAATTATCTATTCCTTGACATATTTAGGTAATGAAGTGAAGGTAACTGACTGAACTGGTAAGGAATGGGCTAAGGGAATCTGAACTATCTCCTAACTCTATCAGTCAGATTCCACTCAACAATATAAAAATGAATCACTTTATGGAATATGTGTATACTAAAAAAAATGAATAATCAATTAATAATTGAAGATATGTACAGTAAAGAATAATGTTTTCACAATATAAATTATTACCACTTACATCATCTGGTTGATGGTTGTCCATCATAAGTCTGTAGGCATGGACATCATGGTTGGTTATATCTGAATATCGATGTTCCTGAAACCACCTTTATATAACATTGATATAGTTATATTTCATAATAGAAAGATATAAATCTATGCTAGAAATTATAAGTAATTAATAACACACCATCACCCACAAGGAGACTTTGCTACAATATCTGCAAGTAATGATGCACGAGGCTGTGGAGCTACATGAGGAATTTGCACTCATACCAACATTTGTATAAGAATAATGCATCTAGTGATCTGTATCTTATTGATGCGATATGAATTTCATATAACACTATATTTATATGAATTACAATTATACCCCCATCTATAGAGGCATTCCTGGTCTAAATCCTCTAGTAAAGGTAAATACATTATATTTACAAATTTAGTGGAGGGATCAATGAAGAGTGTACCACCGATCAACATCAAAATATAAGCATGTGTAAATTGCAGCATTGTGATCTCATCAGTATCCTAGTATAGATTTTTAATGTTTTGGTCTAACCATGGAATGTGTAATCTACTAATGACTATGAACCTACCATCATCATATACTTCAATTCCTAGTAATCTATGAAAAATCTCAAACCAATCTGCTCCGACTCGGTTTATCACAATCGCACAGTCGATGGGGAGGCCCAACATAATTGACACATCTTGTCGGTTATTTTTCATGTACCCCTCTCTACAGTGGAATGTATGGGACTCTGGCCTCCATATCTCTATGAGAATAGAAATAATTTGATGGTCGAAAGAGGTAAAATCACACATCGCTACACCATAGAAAATAACATGACGAATATGGGGGATGAAATCAGTAGGTGTTGAAGAATGGTTTAAATGTTGATATCTCCATAAACTCGAAGGAGGCACTGGATATCCCTTTAAAAGTAGTCACTAAACATGAGTATCCTAGGATTTAACAAAAGAGGACCGTCCATCTACCAAAATTATATCATCATAACATTTTTTGTTTGAATTCAATAAAAATTTGAAGCCTTTTTTTAGAAAAAAACTAAAAAAATAAAAATAAGGTAGATAAATAGAAATTATAATTCAGTATTATGATGAAAAAGTGGTTAAGAAATATATTTTTCCTAATTTATTGGATTAGACTATGATTTTTTAATTGATCTCTAATAATTTTTAATGTATTTTATTTTATATATATAAAGAAGTACTGATGAGAAACCCACATAGAACATGTGGGTGCATGATAAATTCATTTTCGTTATATTTTTATTATTTTAATAGTTATAGTAACAATAAAATCTAGTTAAATCCAAAAATGAGAAAAAACCAAACTTGAAATAGGTCACAAATACAGCAAGTCGAAAATAAAAGGATTTATTACTGAAATGTACACATACAAAGATAAATATAAAAATTCATGCCAAAATACATAGACTAGATCATGGATAATGGTATGTGTAGCTCTATCCTACCATAAGGGGAGATCACTTATGAGTATTTCCTTTTGCATGAAAAATGATGCATCATAGTCCCCCTCTCCACTATCAAGTCTATATAATCCCATTTATGATTCGATTAGACTTTTTTCTTACTTGGGGGGTGAAACCTGGTAATATGAAACAAATAATTTAAAAAAAGACAAAAATGGTAAAAAAAATAAATGAAAACAAACCCAACTTATGAAACATGGAAATATCAGGGACTATAGTCGGCTGATCATTAAGGAATGTGATAGAATGAAAGTCACCAAAAGGCATCCAAGATTCGCTATAACATTTAACCAAATTATTCATGTGATATATCAAGATAATATATAACTCCCAATATATTATTACCAAAGCACATGTTGTGACAACAAATGCAGAGGGATATTTCATTGCCTGGCACTTTTGCAATTACAGCATCTCTTATTCAACATGAACCCAAGAACTCAACCATTGAAGTTTGTAGCCCTGTCATATAACTTTCTTACCAAAAAAATCTCTTATTTTACTAATAAAATTTTAGAACACTCCATCTTGATGCCTCATGTAGTATATGGTCATTGTCACTTTGGAAATACTGATTAAAATGCATCCCACTTTCAACCATCTGATACGCCTTTTGGGACCGTTCAACATAGTAGTGCACACATATATAAAATTTATCCTATAATAACCATGTGATCAGAAGTTTTCCGACACTCTTGAGAACCCAATTAATATAATTAACTATATTAGTAGTTATATGATCATATCTCCTCCCACCGTCATATGATAATGACATTTTTTCTTTTAAAATATGAATCATATATTCCTACACATCTAGATTGGAACTTAAAATCTCTTCAAGTTGTCAATAAAACCTTTCCTGTTGGGAATCATATGGTGAAACCACAAGAGAATAATGTATTTAAAGGAATATTAGATTACCATTCAATAAAAAGTATGTTTAGGAAAACATACCCAACTTGAGAATCACTATCTTTGTTACCTCATCTCTTAAATGATTATGCATATTTCTTGAAATATGTCTTATTCAAAATCAATGATAAGATTTAAACTCTTTATTGGAAACCCCATAGTTAATTATTCCCTCAATAATCAATTGATGTTGGTCAGATATCAGAGATACTCTCTGGTATTGTGTGATATGAATGTGTATACATGACAAAAACCAACTCCGGGATTCAAAATTATCCTTATAAAAAATTGAAAATAAAATTTGTACAGGAGAAATATTATCATCTTGTATGGAAGAAATAAGTAGAACACCTATATACTGGACATAGATAGAAGTTCCATCAATATGAATGAATTGTTTACAATAGTCAAAAGCAGTGATTCATGGCTTGAATGCCCAAAAAATCATATTGAACTTCTCCGTTGAACGATCAACTCATGGATTGGGGGACACATACTCAATAGCAACCAAATGAAAAATAATCTGATTGTTGAGGGACAACAATTCCATATGTTGTTTCAAAATTGTATAAGATTCATCCCAATGACCATAAAAGTTTATAATTACCTTCTATTTTTCATTCCAATATTTGTTATAGGATATCTTATAATTAAACAACTGTGGAATTTGTTCCTAAACAAGGTCCATGATAATGTCCCTCTAGGTTCATATTAACTCTACAATAATAGTTGATATAAACTTTGCATCAAGTGAAGATTGGTCCTACGACAAGCTTGGTTTTACACGTGTATGTGTGCCTTCTAATTTAGTTATCTTCCAATATGTAAAAAATATCATATATTTCTCTTAATTAGAATTTATATTTTAGCCCATATTTTCACACAGAATGATATATTTTGTTTTCTTTGACTCATAAACCACAAATGAGAAATTACAATCTATGTGATATTTGTTTACTGATTTTTTGATGTAACGTTTCATATAAAACTACTTCATGACATAGATGGAATTATCATTTGATGAAGATCTATTCCAAATAATTCTAGGGAATTCATAAGCATGTGTAATTAAATCCTAATAAAAATGTTGTTCACATGACATTCCTTAAACTAAGCAATTCAATAATGAAGGATTATTACCACTGACTGGTGGATGTTGTTGATACTTATCTCTCAGAGGAACATCAGATCGCTCATTCCCAACATCACCATTTCATACATTCATATCTATCAAAGGAACCTCATAAGGTTCATTTCCTACATCTCCCTCACCCATATCATCTCCTAATTCCTCAAAAGATACTTCATTGTTAGATAAAATTTCATTCACTACATTAAATGTAGAAAAGGGGTTTCCCCCTACATTTCCTTCCAAATTCTGATCATCTTATTCAAAATTCAGTTCTATCATAGGAGTCATATGAGGAGGCAATTTATAAGACCATTGTGATGGACTGACTTCTATAGAGCTTAAAAAATGCTTCCGTAGTAGTTGGTTACACCACATCAATATCAAAAATCACCACATACAATTCCATTATACCATTACTACATTATTTCTTGAATAACAAAGATGCATCCACCCAATCGTCATCATCAACTAAAGGGTATATAGTGTGCCATAATTATTTAGGATATTGAATATGTTGATATGATATTGAAGTAATTGATTGATCAGACCTTAGTTTGAACTGACTATGAATCTTATTGTGAACTTCATCCAATGTCACACAATCATTAAGATTTTACAGTCTTGTAGGTGAAAAAATATAGCTAAAAATCCTCTCAATATAAATTAACTCGCCATGGAAATATATTTTCATAGACATGATAACTTAGAAAAAATAATCAATTTCATATTATATATTACATGAATGTTTACAAATATTTAAATTGGTTATGATTGAATAATTAACATGATCTTTAGACTTTTTCAATGGATTGGTTTATCGTTACTGAGCTATAATGACAGTGATATTATGGAAAAATCAAATTTCATAAAATTTTATATATTTTTATACCACATCATCAAATGTTTTAGAAATTTTAATTAATTATGAATAAATTACCATTATTTTATCTTGAGACTTACTATGGATTATTTTATCATTATCTAATAAACTAAAAAAACTACTAGTGAACTCCTAGAATCACTATTATCAAATATTTCATCAACTTCCAGTCTCTTTGCAAACAAAAATTCCTCTTGTCGAATGCCACTTTTGGAATGATTGTTCTTGAACACCTCATGTCAATAGCCTTTTAATTATAAAGTTACTCACATGCAAGTGAGGGGGTGTAGGGGTCTGAAATACATAAGATTTTTTATTAGACACATAGTTCCTTTCATATATATAGAGGGATGATGAAAATATTTGTTGATAAAATAGTTTTTTAGAGTTTTGTAACAAAATAGAGACCATAACAATGTAAAATGGGGGGGATCCTTTTATAGAAATCAGTTGGGAAAATGCATGGACCATGTACATTATTCCTTTGTAAATATTGCAAAGGAATCATGAATGGGGTTCATGCTTCTTATATTTTATCAAAGACATGTTAACGGATTCCATGCCTCTTTGGTAGAAAAAAATGTAGCATGAACCCCATTCACAATTCTTCCTTGGATCAGGGAAGCGTGAACGAGGTTTACACCTCTCAGGTGCCCTATTTAGAAATAATTGGTATGCTATCCCTTAAAAAATCTAAACCCCATTATAAAAAAAATTCCGATGTTTTAAAACTACCTCTAATATGTGTCTCAATTAGAAGGGGTTTTGACCACTTCTAATCCAGTCTTAATTAGAGGAAGTTTGCAAAATCTCCTCCAATTATTCAACGTATGACTTAATTCTCAGTGGTTTTCAACTAGTGCTAATTTGAATTATACATTATAGGTGGTTAAACACCCCCACCCCCTCCTATAAATAGAGATTATTGGGTAATTTTGAAGTGTTTTTAACCCCCTATAATACAAATACTACTAAATTTTCCACAATTTTACCAACAGTTCCCTAAAACTTCCTCTAATAATATTAGGTGGGCACATTTGATACGGTTCTTCATAACCGGAACTAATGTATTTTGAGTGGGTTGTAACCATATCTAATCTAAAAATTAACCCCCTATAGTCACCCTATTTTTTAGTGACACTTAAACCCTAAATCTAAAAACAAGACCCTAGACCTACCCTGCCATCCACCAATCAAAAAATAATCTATAAAACCTAAACCCTAAGAAAAAACATAACCAAATACCCCTAAAACTAATCCCCAACCCCAAAAATAATCTTAATATAAATTGACCACTAAACCCTAAAAATAAACCCTAAACCTTAAACCTAAATCCCTTGCCTAAACCTACCACCTAAGAATAAACATAACCCTAGAAACCCCCCAGCCTAAGCCTAGTACCCGAGCCTAAACCTAACCCCTAAAAAACCCCCATCATAAACCTAACCCTACACCACTGCCAACTTAAATATAACCCTCAACCCTTAAAATCTTACCTTTTAGCATAAATTTTATCCCTATCCTACACATTCCCCCCATCTTAACCCCTAGAGTAGACATATCCATCCCAGCGTGAGGCTTACCCCAAAACCCACCCCCAACTTAAGCATATCCCCTAAACCAAAACCCATATCTTAAACCTAATCCCTAAAACCTACCCACTAGACTAATTAAAACATAGACTTACCCAATATCCTTTACCATTACTCATCCTAAACCATACCCTCTATCCTAAACCAAGACCCCTTAATATAATCCTAAACTAAATTGAATCATATTCCCTTAAATTAAAACCTAACCCCTTGACATGTTTTTTTTCAATATACACAATGTTAACTTAAAGAATATTCAATGAGAAAAATCCATCAATCACTTAATATCCACAAATTATTACCCACCCAAATTGTAGATTTACTCATCCATTGATATGGTTAGTTATATTTTAATATGTTTTTATGGTGATTAATTATAATGTGAATGAAAAAAATGGGATAAAAAAAGAGTTGTGTGTTGAACACACACATGAACAGTGAAGATAATTAAACAAAAAAACTTTCAATTTAATGAGAAAGAAAAATAACGGAAGTTATTTTAATATTATATAGACAATTTTAATACCATTAACATTACACAACATAAGTTGGTTGAAAATGAGATATAATGAAGAAGAAACATGCATTGAAACAAAATTACAATACAAACACTTAAAAGATTACCAATAAAGAAGAACGCAAAAGTAAATGAAAATAAAGGGAGTAGGAAGGGTTTCTCAAGTGAAAAAATGAGTTTGGAAGGTCCTACCAAGCCTTTGGTGTATCCTTGGTTATTCCAAAATATCCTCCTTTTCATTTAAATTCCAACCTCTTGTAAGAAGAGTATGGGGATGTATTTATAGCCCAAGGTGGTGTACTATTTCCTTTAGAAATATACCACTCGATGTGGATCTCCAATTTGATAATTAAGATAGTATAATCTATAGAAATCATATTCCTAAACGTTTTATATATGATTGTTGAATTTATACCCTCAATATTTGGTGGCCATTAGACTTAAGGATCCAATGTTATGGTAGTTTGAAAAAACATTTTTAATCTATCCATTATTTTTCAAAGGCCAAAATGTGAATGGGTTTTTTAATATGAATATTCCCTCAATTACAAACCATTTCTTCTAAAAATTAGGCCTTGTATATCATTTATTTCACAATGAAAAATCTTATCTCTAATTAAAATATATATCAATAAAAAATTCAATAATGGTGTGTTGGATTTAAATTTAGGAGAGAATGGTTGGATGGACATAAACGAATATGTTGGGCCCCTTTTTGGTATACGGACTTCAAATTTTTATCCATGTTTTTTCATTATAATCATGAAAATATTCTAGAGTTTCATAAAATTTGGTCTTATGGATTGATCCTAGAAATTTAATCATCTTGGATGGTCCAGTTTCTTCACAGATTCTAGGGGACTTTTGTGTGGACCACATAACCCTTAAAATGGAAAAATTGGCCCAAACTCTAGTATAAGGATTTTTATAAAATTGAATAAGGAATCCTAAAAAACAATATTCCTACAATTTATATATGTATGGTGATATTTATAATTAAATGGGTAAAATGAGTTGAATGGATTAATACAAATAATGCTCAAAAATTATATTTAGAATTAAAAAAGGGGTACTTCACACCAATTATAAACTTTTACATGAAATAATTAAAGGGAGTAGAAAAAAAGTTATTAATAAATTAATAAAATCACAACTAAACCTAATCCCAATCCTAAACCACCCCCTGTACATCCTAAAATGAACCCCTAAAAAGTAACTTTGAAAACTATATCCATAGCCCAAACCTAACCCCCTATCCACTCAAACCTAATCCTAAAATAAATCATCACATAAAAAATAAGTCTAAAATATATCTCTCAATACCTAACACTTTAACATATCCCCTACTCCAGACTAAACGTATTCTAACCCCCTTCGAAAACATAACCCATTTCTTAAGCCTACAAAAAATTACCCCCCCACCAAGTCAAAACCTAACCACCTATCCCAAAGAATACCCCCATCACCTAACCTAATATTATCCTAAATATACACCCATACCCTAAAACAAAAATTTATCCCCAGTATCCTAACCCCTAAAAACCCTAATCATATCCCCATCATAAACATAATCCCTTGCCTAAACCCCCCACCCAATGTATAAACTAAACAATAACAATCACCACCACCAGAGCTAACACCTCTCACCCAAAACCAAATATTAAACTAAATCTACACCTTAAATGTAAAAATAAAATATATCCTCCAAAACATGACCCCCCAACCTCAACGTTACCCCCTCCCACGAATCCTAAACCTTTCCCAGTTTCCTAAAACATAACCTGTAATACCTAATCACCTTATCTAAAACCTAACACCCTATTAAATTCATAATCCCTAAAATCTAACCCTTTAACCTACCACCAATATGAGACATAATCCTTAAAACCTAACTACCCAACCTAAACATAACAACATATCATAAATCTAACACTTAACCCTTAAACCTAACCCGCAACCCTCCAACCAAATCATAATCTAACTCTACATGTAAACACTAAATATATTATCTAACCCATTAACCTTACCCCTAAAACCAAACCCCAAGCCTAAACATACCCCTGACCTAAAAAATCCACTATAATATTTCAGACCCAAAATCCTAACCCCTAAACCACCCCATGCTAAAATTAAGCCCTAAAAACTAACCCAAAACATAAACCTAAACCCATAACATAAACCTAAAATCCTAAACCCTAAACCTAGACCCTTACCCTCAGCCTAATCCTAACCTAAATTGATATCAAAACCCTTGAACAAAAACCTATCCCCAAAACTACCCTTAACTGAAACCTAATTCATAAAAAATAACCCTTATACTAAACCATACCACTAACCCTGAAACATAACCTCTGAGTCCCCAACCTAATACAAACCTTAAACTACACATAATATATAAAAATTCTACTAACCCCAGCTCAAACCCAACCCCAAACAACCCCCCCCCCCCAAGCATAACCTTCACCCGAAACTACTCGCAGCCTAAACCTAACAGAACAATCCATAACATAAACCCAAAAACATAACCCTCTATTCAAAACACTCCCATATACTAAATATAACCATCACCCCCACCCAAACACCAATCCTAAAACCTAATACCTATAAATAAAACCAATCCATCAATCCTAAACTCAACCCCCTTGACCTGTATGGCACCTAATCCCCCACCCCCTAACTCCCAACAAAAAATTGCCCCTAAAACCTACCACTCAAGCATAAATATGTCCCATAACCCCTAAAACACACACCTCTAGAAAAAAACACCAAACACCCTTACATAATTCTACCCTAAATCAACTCTTGTACCCTAAACATAATTTGTAATAGCAAACCCTATAGATTTAACCTAACCCATACCCCCATATTAATCCTAACTTAAATAAATAATTAAACCCTAACAATATAACTTAACACCTAAGAGAATCCCAAAAATCTATCACATAAACCAAACCCAAACTGAATCTTAACTCCAAGAAACCCTCCTCCATCCTAAACATAACCCTTATTAAGCCTCATCCTAAAGATACCCCTAAAACCTAACCATATAGCCTGCACCAAATCTATAACCCCCACACCCAAACTAAATCCTAATAAAAATTCACACAAATACATTATAGAAAAAACCTACCACTTAGCATATACAAAACCCCTAGAACCCCCCCCCCCCAATCCTAAATATAACACCTAAAACATATTCCTCCAAACAAAAAATAAGACCCTAAACTAATCCCCCCATTATAAACATAACCCCCCCCACCAAATAAACCTTACCCCTATCCCCCAAAACCTAACCCTCAAGAAAGAACCTAACCATTATTCCAAAATATAAATCGATACCAAAATTATAGAACTAAATATTAATCCCTGATATATAATCCATAAAAAATACCCCGTAAACTACCTTTGAACTAAATTTATCCCTATAAACCACCCCAAAAAAATCATATTGTCCATAATCAAAACATACACCCTATACTTTATATGTAACCCCCGGCCGAAATCATACCCATAGAAACCCCCATCCTAAACATAACCATTAATACCCTTAAATCTAGCCTAAAACCCAACCACCAAACATAACCCACCACCGATCTAAACCACTATAACCCCAACCCTAAAAATAACCCTCTAGACTAAACCAAACTCGTAACCCTAAAAAAAATCAAAACATACACCTTAAAACTAAAACCTAACCCTTAACCTCTAAACATAAATCCTAAAACCCAACCTTATAACCCCAAACATAAACCTAAACCCTAGACTTAATTGACACTTACATACTATAAATAAATGTTAAAACCTAAACTTAACTCAAAAAACATAAACCCAAAACATTAATCATAGCTTAAAGTGTACTCTTAGCTGATAATTAACCCCAAAACATAACCCCCAACCTAATACAAACCTAAATTGAAACATTCATCCTGAACTAGAAGACAATCATTTATACATAACCACTATCATAAATTAAACCCCTAGCAACCCCCACCATAAATGAACCCCTTAAAACATAACCCTTAGCCCAAACCAAACCTTTAAAGCTACCACGTATCGAAAACCTAACCAAATTTAAATAACCTTAAACCCTATCCCCAGGCCCCCAACCCAAACTTACCCCATTATAAATCCTACCCCCCCAACCACAACCACCACTTAAACCTATCCCATTAATCTTACCCCTGATAAATATCCAAAAACCAAACCCCAAAAATATTCTACTCTATTTTAAATAAAAACCGGTAAACCCAAAAAATTAAATAGATTCCTACACCCTAAAACAAAAACTTATCCCACTAAACTTACCCTCCTTCACCCCCACTACTACCGAAACCAAAACCAAACCTCTATCATAAACCTTCCCCTAACTAAAACTAGTCCCTAGCCTAACCCCTAAGCTAAATTGACACCTAAAACCTAAAATAAAACATAACCAAAAAACCTAAACACTACACTTTTACCCCCATATTAAATATAACCCTTAGCATAAACCTACCCCCAAAATGAAATAAACCACATAAAGTAAAAATATCCCACCTAGCCAAAACCAAACCCCCCACATAAATTAAAGCCCCCAACCTAAATCAAACACATGAAACCTAACCCTATATCCCAAAAAATCCTCTAACCTAAATCAAATCCTACAACCTAAAGTAAACCATTTATCCTAAACATAAACTTAAACTCGAAACCTAAATCGACACTTATACCCTAAAACTAAAACATAACCCCCAAATCATCACCCGAACCTAAAATTATCACTCACCCCCAAAATAAAACTTACCCTTAATATATTTCCATGTATACCAAACCTTACCACTATCCCATAAAATTAAATTTACACCTACTACCTAAAATAAAAACCTAACACCTAAAACTTAACCATCTATCCAAAACAAGAACACTAACCCCTCAGACCTAAATTTATAACTACAACCTCAAAATAAAACCTAAACCCCCAACAACCAACTTAATCCAAACCTTAATAGACACTTTCAATCAAAAAATAAAACATAACCACTATCATTACTAAATAATAAACATACCCCTAGCCTAAATCTACCCACAACCTAAACCTAACACTGTAGGAAAAACCAACCGCCTAACCTAAATCGAAACCTACACCCTAAAAATAACCCCCCTTTAGAAACCCATGCCATAACCCCCATCCTCTGAAACCTAATCCAAACAAAAATTAACACTTACACACTAAAACTAAAACCCAAATCCTAAAAATTAACCCAACCTAAACCAAACCCCATAGTTTTCCAAACACATAAACCTACCAAACATCCTAAACATAACCCCTAAAACCTAAATCCCTATCATAAATCATACCCCAACCTAATCGTAATCCATAAAATGTAACCCTTTATTTTAAACCTAACCCCTAACCATAATCGGAACCTTGACCTTGAAACTAAATTCTAAGCCCTGACCCCCTCAACCTCAACCTATTTGAATCCCAAATCAACACTTACACAAAAAAAGAACTTACCACAAAATTAAACATACCCTCCCCCCACTCTTACCGGTAACATAAACCCATCATAAACATAATCCATCCCCACTCAGTATTAAATTATCTCCTAAATTCCAATCCCACTAGCCTAAACCTAGCCCCATATCCCCTAACATAAATATATAGGTGCACCCTAAAACTACTACATAAGCCCTAAAAACCCAACCCTCTAGATTAAACCTAACCCATCACACCCCTAACCTAAATCGACAATTATAACCTAAAACTAAAATATAACCACAACATAAACCAAACCCTTAACCCCATAACTTAATCATATCATAAATTGACACTTACATCCTAAAAATAAAACCTAACCCATATGATTACTTCACTAACATAAAACTACCCATTGGAAAAAACTAAATCGTTAGACCTACCAATATTATACTAAACCAACCTCCTAGAACCATAATCCTACACCCAACCAAATCCTATCCTAAATTTAAAATTACATCCTAAAACTAAATATAAATCCCTAAACTTATCCCCATCTGAAACCAACCCAATTGCCTAAACATATCTATTAAACAGACTCGTTGTAACACCCTAATATTTTGAAAGAATATAATTATATTTGATATTTTAAATGACATGGAAAACTATGTTCATATTTTGTTACATGCATCCCCAATATTTTTATATACCGCAACGTTTTCAACAAGAAGAACCATACATAAACAACCAATGATATATGTTAATGTTATAGTCAATCCATATGAATGGAGGGTATGAAAACGAATAAAATAATTATGAAAATATTGTTTACATTTAATATTTGGTGAAAAAAAATTATAAATAAAAATAAAAACCTTTTTAAAATAAATGGAATTTTTTTTCTAAAAATATATATTATAATGTACACTAGTGTGTTTTATTCTAATGAATTATAAAAGTAACTGTTTTGAGTAATATTAGAAATATATATATATATATATATATATTATTAAATCTAATTTCTAAAACTGATCATATGTGTTTTCCATAAATGACATAAAAATCAAATTTTATGCTTAAAATTGTATTTTTTTCAGAAAGTTTTTTTGTTGAATTTTTAAGTCATACTTATCATATAATTAATTTCTGACACTTTTTAAAGATATATTTTATTAAATTAACTTCATATCTGTAATAATAATATCAATATTTAATTTGGATGAAAATTTGAAATTTGTCTGAAAATATTGATTTTTTGGTGAGGAGCGAAAACATACATTAAAAAAAAGTCTTTTCTTTTAAATAAATTAGGTAATTTAAAAAATACAATTAAGTATTGAATATGTAATCAATTAATAAAACGTATATTTAATATAATTAATTAATTTTAATCAACTCTATATTTGTGTTTAGTATATGTTTCTTTTTGTTAAAAAATCGGTTTTTTATGAACTATTTTAAAATGCATAATGTTTCTCCATTTTTATAAATTAAAAAAAAATCATAATGGAAAAAGTTTTAAAAGAAATTTATAAATTATATAACTTTATATATTAAATTTTTTTCATAAAATTATTATTTTTAATCATAGAGTTAATATAAAATCAACTTTTTCTAAAAATATACTCTTCTTAAAAACATGTTGTCTCGCCGCGTCTGTAGGATTAATGTAAAATTAAAATCATTCACTTATATGTATTAAATTTATAAAAATGGATTAAATATTTGGAATAATAATAATTTATAATTTATAATAATGTCAACATAATTTTTTACTATAATTATTAATGAAAACATTTAAAATTAATTGTAGTGATTAAGGTAAAAAATAATTTACTTGTTGGTTAAACATAGAATATAAGGTGAGAAATAACCCAAAACATTTAAAAATATAAATGTATGGATAAATTTAGAATTTATCACTTAAATTACAGATAATGGACCTTTATTGGGGCCTATTTACATTAAAAAAAATATGTGGATTCTACTCTTTCAAAACAATTAAATGTGTGTCACTCAACCAACTTATAAAAGGCCACCACATATCCTCCATTATTCACCCCATAAAACCTATTATGTACAGTCAGTCCCTACTAATATAACTTCCCCCATAACCACCCCTCATCCAAGAAGAATTATTTTTTTCAAAAATAAAACCAATAAAGTCATTTGGTGAAATCTTAAAGGAGTTACCCAAAAAAGTGGTAACGTTCATCAACAAACATTTTTCTTTTATTTCAATATACACCCAATTAATGTTTTTTTATACTAGGATTATATAATAAAATAATTATATTACAAATACTTAGATGTGATTATATTATTTTCATGACCTACAATCACACACAAATCCATCAAATGGGTTACAAAATCATTATTCGTGTGTACAGCGGAGTGTCGCCTCGTGAAATGATGTCATTCATTTTTACATTACCACCACATAGGGTTGGGAATAATAATGGATATAAATTTTATATATGATATTTATAACATAACTATAAATTTTCAGTTATTATATCACACAAAACCTATTTATATTTCATTCCATATGGTATACAATAATAATGCTCGTGTGTACAATGGACTATCACCTTAAGAAGAAATGTGATTCTATTTTCAATAATGCATTACATAGAAGGTAATAAGATTAAATATAAATAATATATGTGATTTAAAATAAAAATTTATGATATTAATGATAAATTTATCATTATATAACTTTAATATATTGTTTTCTTTTTACCTTTTGAGTCACTAAAAAAATGATGATGCCATTCATCGATGCGTGGACAACTGCATCCTTGAAGCAATGTGATTACATTTTCACCGCAAAATCACAATAATTCTATATATAATTATATATAAATAAAAAATAGTGTTTAAGGCATATTCTTGTTTTTAATGATATGGTATTACTTAAATTCTTTCAATAATGATCATTGACAAATGCAAAATGCTACTCATGTGTATGTATAGCCTATGGTCTTCATCATCGTAATGTTGGTTCATTTAACATGACCTCATTACATGATTGGTTTAAAAAATAAAAATTAATGTCTAAATATTTTAATTATTTCATGATTTTTATTTTTTATATGTTTAAATAATTACCTATTTTACCATATTCAACCCACCTAAGTCATTTTTTACAAAGAAGTCGAATATCGTTAAAATATCCTAATTAAAATTAATAGATTAAGTAATTGTATATAACATGTCAATATGGGAAATAAAATTACAAATAAAATTTAAAAAATTTATCTAGAAAATAAATAATAAACATAACATTATTATTCATCATGGAGGTGTTCTTGGTTGTTTTCATTGATCTTGTGGACATGCCTCTGCTCTTGAAGCAGAAATTCTTGGTGTGATTATAGAGGTTGAGCTGGATAAACAAAGCAGTTAGAAACATATTTGGCTTGATTGTGATTATACCATTGTTTTTCTTGCCATTATATCAGGTTATTTTCATATTTCATGGAATCACACTAATAGATGGATAAAATTTTGGGATTTTCTGTACTCTATGGATCATATTATTACCCATATATACCAAGAGGCTGATGCTCTTACAGATGGTCTTGCAAATAGAGGCGTCAATGGTCTTGTATTTCAATGGGACAATCAGGTTCTGAATGATCTTATTCCTATTATTAAGAGGGATCAATGTGAATCTCCCTATTTTCATACTTTTTTAATGTTTTTATTTAATAAATGGGTCTTGATTTTTGGGCAAGTAATCAATTTACCATTAAAAAACACATGAAATGTCTGACTTAAGGTAAGGTTTTTCTTATATCACTTTTATTTTATTGAGATATATGTCATATTCATCTCTTTTTTTTATTGTGTGGTGTATATACTAACCATGAATATATTTTATTATTTTTATCATCAAATTTATGTTTATTTTCATATCCATTTTAGGATATCTCTTTCATGGGGTTTATTGTTTCAATGTTAACAAAGCAGTATGGTATTTTTTGCCTCAATTTTCCTTCATTGAGACGTATGTTTTTTTAAATATATTCTATTATGAGGTATATTTTATTATAATTTGACATGTTAAATCATGAATATCTTTATTTTCGTGATATTTTAATTTTCATTTAATTTTATTCTTTCACGGGGATTACGATTCAATGTTATAAATGTGGTAAGTTCCTCTTATTACTATCTCACCATTTGTTATAATAGATTATGATTACGCTTCCAATGATTATATTTTATGATCCATATCTTAATAAACTAATTAATGTTCTTATAATCAAGTTATTAATGATATTTAAAATTTATATTAACATTTTCCACACTTTTTTACTTTATAATGTCCGTAATATTTTTAATAAATTCAAAAATAATTTCTCTCTTCGGTTAGGAATAATTTTTCTTCCCAAACAATTCATTCTAAAATTCTATTCCAAAATAAATTTATACATTTAAAAATGATTTATTAGTTAAATTTTTACTCGTTTTTATGTAATTGTTTTTCAAAGGAATATACTTATCGCTTTCTGAACAATACACTTTTATAACATTTTTACCATGAAAAAATATTATTCTTTAATTCATCACATGTCGATAGAAAAATTATTTCATTAAAGCTTAATTTTCATGTTTACAAGTTTATTAGAAATATTTTTTTTAATATTCTTGAAATTATTTTTTTTCTAATTGGTTTTCATAGAAATGTATTTTCCAAATGTTCAATGTTATAAAAATTGACCTTAAAATTACAAAAGTATATTTTCCTCAAGAATGTTTTTAAGGATATTTTAATAATATTTTCATCCATAAAAATCAATAACCCTTGTTTTTACTTATTATACATTGGGAAAATTTTTTAATGATACCATCATTATTATTTCCTAGGATGGATTATGATAGTTTCAATGAGATTATTTGGAACCTGTTTCTTTTCCATGGATTAATCATATTTAAAAGATATTATTATAGTACCCATTTATTTCTACAAAATAATCATGTTTCCAAGAGATTTTTATGGAACACATTTATTTTCCATGGGTTAATAATGTTTCAAAGTTATTTTTATGGAACGAGTCTGTTTTCTATGGGTAAATCATGTTTCATGAATATTGATGTGAAATTCATTTCTTTTCCATGAGTTTATCAAGTAATGAATGAATAATTATTGATTCTTTGATTTTTATGATGAAATTAAATTTCTATGTACTTTATTCATGTTGTAGTTATTGGAAGTTATATATCATGGGGTGTTCCAAATAATAGTGGGTGATCCTGTTACAACTTATAATATGAGGTGGTTTTATTAGCAATGGGTGTGCTTTGTACGAATTATATGATTTTACATCCGAAATAGAATCATGTGTGCCCGTTATAATTTATAAAATGGGAGAACCCATATAGCTCTACAATGCATTGGGTAACAATTTTATTTTCTAGATATTTATATTAGATGTTGGATATAAGGTTATTCAAATTGGTATGGGTTCTGTAAGGGTTCTGTGAGATGATGTTCCAAGATTCTAATATATTTTTTCTACGATTTATATGGGTTTATGATATTTTATTTGATCATGAATTCTATCACATGAATGATGATTATTGATTATAATGAATATTTTATTTGTTAAGTACATATTCCAAGTTATCTTGTTTGATGATCCAGGTATTGATGGGTGTAAATATTCTTATGTTATACTCATTCACTTAAATTATGTCATCATTGCATTGTTCTCTTCTTACTATCCTTGAGGGAATTCAATTGTTAATTATTGTTTTACCCTTACTATCCATTTGAGATCACCCTTATTATTTTTCCTCTTCCCAAAGTTCTAAAAAATGAGTTTTAATGAATTATGTATGGTAATAATTTCATATGGATGATGTTAATGACCTAATGTGAAAAAAGAAAAGATGGGTATAATAGAAGACGACATTCATCTTTATGATCTAGTTGTTTATGAATCCAAGTTGATATGAGTTGGTCCAAATCATCTAAAACATTATATCTATAAGTTCCATGGGTATGTAAGTGAGCCAATATTTCTTTTTGATTTTCTATCTTTTTATTAGTGAAATTCGGTTCACCTTATTCAGTATCACAGTCGAAATTTTGCATTTATGAATTTATCACTGGATCTAGGAGTGTGGGTTCTAGGGTTTTATACACTCGACTAGCCTAAACCACCCCCCCCACACACACACACATAAAGAACCAATTAAAATGATTATATTTTGACTCCATGTTTTTTTTGAAATAAAAGTTTCATTTTCATTTAATAAGTGATTAACCTATCCAAAAAATATAAATCATTCTTATACATTATTGATACTTTAAGATAATGATCTATAATTCATTTTTTTTCTGTGGGATTTGAGCACAAAACAATTTAACACATGATGTTCCATGTATGACTCAAGTTGATTTCTTAAAATATAAATTTTCAATTTTGTCTAAAACATGATTCATATATCCAATGATATGTAAATGAGCACAAATTTTATTAAAGATTTATGAAAATAATAAATTATTTATTGTGGAATATAGGAACTGGCCAAAGATATAAGATAAATGATATGGGAAGTATGACTCAAAGTGCATGTTTTAAATATAAAAGTGATAATTTAGTTTAAAATGAATGTCACAAATTCAATATGAATCAAACATGCTTGGTTTGTATGAAAACATTAGGAAAATGATAGATATTAGGCCAATAGATTCTTAGTAAGCATGAAGAGTGGCCCTTGATGGAAGGTATGAACCACATTCATGTCTAGTGTACAAGATTTAATGGATAATAATATAATTAATTATATCAACAACTAATAATAATAAATAATTAATTAATGTAATTAATAAATAAAAATACAATTAGTGATATAATTAATAATAAATAATTAAATTAAAAATATGATTAATAATTAATAATGTAATTATAATCTAGTAATTAATGAAACAATTATTAATAACTATTCAAGAAATCAGGAGAATTAATATCTTATCATATTATAAATTTATCGATTAATCAAAAAATTATTTCATATAGATAATTAATTTACAATGTAATTAATAGTTTATAATATAGTTATAAATTAATAGTGTAATTAATAATAAATAGTGTAATTAAAAATATAATGATTAAAAATATAATTAATCTTATAACTGATAATATTGTAAATATATTATTTAATAATAAATATAATTTATCATTGTGGATTATATAACATTGAAATTATATATTTTTACTTATTTATGTAGTGTTACTAAAATAAATATTAGTTTTATTTCAAGGGCACACTTTTTTATAGATATCAGTTGATCATTGGAAAAGTCCATTTATAAGTGTTCTGGTTTTGAATAAGGTTGAAATTTTCTTGATTCATTGAAAATATTATATTAATGTAAGAATTTTATATGAATTTATTTATTGTAAATTTTATTTTAAATGATGGTGTAATGTGATACTTTTACTTCCATTTTATCTAATTTTAGTATTTAAAACTAATTCTATGCTTGTTGATTTTAGTTTTTCTGAAAGGGTTTATATAGGTATGAGGGTCTATATTAGCTGGAATTATATTTATCAGCATGGAAAAAATAACATATAATTTCTACCATTATGAGTTCTAAAAAAATGCAGATAAAGGATGTGATGTCATTAAGGTGGGTAGCTTGTTAGTGATTTTTATCATTGTCAGTTTTAGAACTGAAAATAGTCAAATGCATAGTAGTGGATATATATACAACTGTATTTATATGATAATAGACAAAAAATTATTCATCATCATTATTATTATTAAAATCATCACTGTTATTATTATTATTATTATTATAGTACAAAAATATACTATAAGTAGAGGGGGTTATTTTTTTCATCTAGAATGAGTTAAAACCCCATATAAATACTTTAGTTGGTCATACATACCTATTATTAGTTGTCTTGAATGATCATTTCTAAGGTTAATATAAATCAGAGGTGAATATTTTATAGGTGTTTTTAACCCCTTCTCGTTTTTTTAATACGTAGAACTATCGTTATAAGATGTGATATTTTCTAAAAACTTATACCCCACATGTTCAATTTCATGGGACAAGGTAGATTAAAAAAATTGGAAATTATAATTAACTAATAATACCTATATAGATATTCAATATTGTAAGAGAAATAAATTTAAGGGTAAATAATATTTTTCGTTTAAAAAAATATAACAACATCATTAAATAGTGATTTGTTAAATTTCAAGAAAAAAACAACATATAAAAAGAAAGTAGTTCAACCTATTAAATTTTTCAAATGAACTGCTTTCTAGGATCCTCTAATATTGATCCATATCAAGTATAATCATTTTTGGATTCATCTACTACATTAATTCTTTTTTGGATCAAAATAATGTTCTAAACATCTCTACAAATAGCATGTTAAATATGTTGTCAGATAAAGTTCACACACTAAAATTTGATAAAGATAAATATTTTGACCAATATGACCTATGTGATGTAGTTACCATCGTGTATTGTACACCATCTACATGGAAATATACAATTATTAAACATACATCCGTATTTTAATTGTAGATAAATATAGAAACCTACAATAATGGGACACTGCTCTGATAGATATATGTGTTTTAGCATAATTCCAAGAACCTATTATCTAGTAAGAGAGCCAATGACTGGTTGTTTTTTATCATTTGTACAGTGGAAAGATGATGGAAGAAATATTTTGGTATATGAATATAGGTTATTTTTAGGGGGGGGTGTTTGTGTCTGTAGTATGGGAGAAAAAAAATAACAGTGTAAGAGAAACCATCAAGAAATAGTAAATCAAGGTGAGAAAGTGGTACTCTAGTAATTATAGCCAAACAAATATACTTTTATTAAACCAAATATCCAAACAAAACTTTTCTTACTCCACATGAGTAATGTATTAATATTTTCAAACCTCCATATTACTACTATATAAAAACAAAAAAATTCACCAGTAACAAACCAAAAAAAATGACATGAATGATAAAAAGGAAACACAGAGGACCAAAATAATAAATTAGTATTTAAAAAAATTCATGGGATTATGATTACATAAGGAGTTGGAGATGATAATAGATTTGAAATAGGATCAATTGTTCATTCATAATGAATATCATAAACTAAAATTGTTTAAATCATACATATAAATCTTATTAGTAAACTAAAGTTCAATAACAATAATCAAAATAGAGGGAATGAATATACATGGTTTCATCAGGTATATACCTATTAGAAGACAGGATTAACACATCGATGTTGAGGTGTTATGACATACTTATATTCATTATATATATAAACCAAGGGCTCCCTTATTGATACATCTTGGGTATTGGGTCCACCCCTCTTCCATTTATACATGGTATTAAAGGAGGTCCTAACATAACACTACTATAAATATGTACCTTAGAAACTGCCAAAGGTGGTCTCTAAAGGCCTTTAGAAACTGCCAAAGGGGGTCTGTAAAGGCCTTTAGAGACCATCATGGGACCGCTTCTGGCAGTCGTAGTAACTCAGTCGGTGTTGCTCAAAATCTATCGACACTAGATGCCTCTAAAATCCCACTCCATTTTTCATGTCGATGGTTCAATGGGGAATACGGGGCACATAGGAGGTAACCAGGAGGGACACCAAGCTTCAACTTCTAGCCATGACAGATATATCATGGTCTTAGGGAGTTTCTAGGGTGATGATGGGAGTTGTGGGGTGGCGTTATAATGTATGGGGAAATAGGTTTGGTGGTGGATGTGCATGGGGGTGATGGAAGGTGATAATGGTGGCGATGACGGTGGTTGGGGTGGAGGGGAAGTGGAGGGGGTAACATAGAGTGTGTTGCGGTTGATGCTGTAGTGATTCAGGGAATACATTAGTAGGGGCTAGAAAAATCCTGCCAATTTAGTTTTCCATATTAGGGACCATCATTGACAGTCTCTAATACTACCATTAGTGTCCTTTAATGAAGGTCTCCTACTTCTTCTTTTAAAAAACCTTATATTATAGTAGTATAACCATATCCATCCGATATCTTTTTTCCTTGGAGTTTAACTATTGATTTTCTCGATTGCGGGTCGTAGCCCCTAGCCTTTGGCCCCCACCGCCCAATGTTGCCCCTACCTCTTCCAGTGAAATCCCCCCTGTGTATTCTCTACTCGATCTCCTACTGTGTTTCCACTATCCCTAAAATTGCACCCTCCACCTCCCACCTCTCCCATTTTCTACGCTATGCCAAGGAATGCCCGCCTCCCAAGCTTCTCTTATGCAGCACATCCATGCACATGAAATACCTACCTCTCTATGCGCAGTCCTCTGATTGAATCCCAAATTCCTTGAAGGAGAATCTATGTGCCTGATGGCCTGGTAGGAGAATCCATCTTCCCTCCCACTAGAAAATCCCTACAATGGCTCCTTATAAAGGGAATATCATGTGCACCTCATCCTCCCTACATCACCCTCACCCTTCTATGCCTCAACCCATGTGCAACAGCTGACGGGGAATCCCCTTCACCCCTAATATGTGTGACGCCTTCCCAAAGGGAAAAATCCCCATCATGATGGGAGAATCACACTATCATAAAAATAACCAGAATTAGCGATGATGTTTCCCATCCATGAATCTATAAATATCTTTATAAAAATCTTGGACTTGTTAGAATTTATGTTGTGTTGAGTCCCACATCAGACTATAATTATTTTTTCATCTGTATTATTCATTATATATAGACACCATTTCCTCCTTTAGAGAGGCATCTTGGGTATTGGTTTCACCCCTATTTATCATTTAACATAGTATCAATGGAGGTTCTCTAACTCTAACAATTCCTTCCATCTTTTTCCCCCTTGAAGGATGCCTACGTTGTTTCCTAAATGGGGAGGTGTCTCCTAGCGAACAACTCATTTTAGTCAATCACCCCCTACGATATCTCCATATTCCTCTATTCTTTGTGAAAAGTCCATACCTCTAGCATCCCCTCACCAAAAAATATAGTGAAGCTTCTCTGATCCTTATGGAATCTCATTATGTGAAGCCTCCTTCCTTAGTGGTTCCCTCCTCCCATCATCAACCCCTCATATGATGGTCTCCTAGGTAGTGCCCCTCCTAACCAGACGACCTCCTACATGTCCCCCTCCATGTGAAACTATTGATGGTTCTATTCTACACCTTAGCCAAACCATTTTGCTCATCCGACCTCAACACCACCTCCCCACCAGCCCCCACATTCCCCTCTTATTTCTCCACACCTTTTTCATTACTCCCTCCCTCCCTACCTATATTCACTTTTGGTTTGTGGAAATATGTTCATTAAAAGAAAGAGACAGGGGATCATTTGTTGATGCTTAAAAGAATGTGGTCTAAAAATGAAGTGACTGATGAAGGTCAAGGTGGAAGGTTTTTCACACATCATCCATTCCAAATGTTGGGGAACAAGGTGATGAGAAGATCCAATTCATCAAAAGAGGAGTGGATGGGGATGTTACCTAACATATGAAATAATTGGAGGAGGTAATCGTCACCACTGTTGGAGCGAATGTGCACAAAATAAATAATAATAATAATAATAAAATTGAAAAAAACAATGTGGGATGGTACATGGGGCTTCTGCCTCTACATCGTACATCTTAATCATTGTCTAAATCATTGTAGGGATTCCTCATCAATGCTCAGATCATAGTCAAATAGTCTACACCAACATTGAACTTCCTCATCACTACTCAGATTAACATTGAGCTTCCTCATCACTACATAGATCACCATCAAGATACCTGGATCACCGTCAGGCTTCCTCATCACTACTCATATTGTTGTCGGGATGAATGAATCTCTTTCGATCTTTCTTATGACCTCTCAAATCACCATCTAGGTCTATTTATATTTTTTAAGGTTTTTTTCCAATTTGGGATTTTCCATCTTGAGTGGGATTGTCGGTGATGTTTATTTTTGTTTTATTATGTATCCAAGTTACGTACACCAAGCTTAATGGGGTGTGTTAGAGGTTATTTTTTTGAGTCCCACATTGGATTCTAAGTACTTTTTCAACATTATTATTCATTATATATAGATTCCAATTCCTCCCTTAGAGAGGCGTCTTTGGTATTGGGTTCATCCCTCTTTATTATTTAACAAAAGCAATAATGAATATATAATAGATGAAAGATGAACATGATGTAATAATTCTTATGGTGTTAGATTTATGTAAAAATAAATGAATATATATCATTGGTAGTTGCTTTATTTTTTTCAAAAATAATCCTCTTAAATGAAATATCAAGAACAAAATTCTTCATATCCAACAAATGTTTCCTAAAATCCAATTCAAAAAGAGAATTTCTCATCAACTTCATGACTACATAAAATAATACATAGATTAATCCAACCGAATTATTGTATAATGATTTTTTTATAATAGTTTATATAGAAAACTATACTCACTATTCATTAAAAAATAAAACATATATACATCATATTACATTACAATCAAATTAAGTTATTTAAATAATAGGAAATGTGTGTAATTGATATAACATGTAGTATAGGATACTAAAATTCTAAAAAAAATCAATCTCATAAAAATAATAACATGAAATATTAAAAGAAAATGAATTACTAAAATTTTATCCCTTAAGAATTAACTCTACTATAAAAATTTAATTTAAAATAAGTAAAACATTGTAGTTATTTTGTTTATATGCACAATGAAAATAATAAATGTTTTATTCAGATGAAAAAAGTAACTAATATCTAAGGTCACAATATTAATTCATACAAATTTGAACAAAATGCTTCCTTTTAAGTAAAAAATCATGTATGGAAAACCCTATTGAGAGTGAAGGTACATAAATTTAAAATGGATAAAATTATTTATCAAATTCATAAATAGAAGAAGGTGATATTACTGGAACTATTGATCGAGATTAGGTTATATGATTAAATCTAGAGTAAAAAGGTACATGAAGTCTAAGGAATTAGGATTAGGTGATTATTCATTGAACTATTTCATCCTTTCAAATTTGAAATCAGGTACATAAAACCCTAATGCAAGTGGGTAAGTGTGGTGTTACTACTAATACCCCACACATGCATATTCACTTCATAGTCATTCAATTGAAAATTCCCATTAACATTCTCATAATGTTGGGTTAATAAGAAATGGGAAAAATTAAATTAAAAATATTTGATTTTGAATCAATTTATACTGAATGATAACATGTAACATATGTCAAACAATATATGATAAATGAATTTCAAAGAATACATGTAGAATGGAATATTTTTACTCCAAAAAATGACTATAAATATTTCCCAATGAACATTATATTATCATATGAATAAATTATCAATAAAAAGCATCATTTTAGAAGAATAAAATTTAAATAAATTGATGAAATTTATTTAGTTATTGAAGGAGGAGCACCATAGTAATCTAATTATATAGAGGATGAACTATTTCTTCATGATTTCAAACCACTTCTTTATTACCTAGAAACATGGACTAAATAGAACCCGAATTACGGGAATAGAAAATTCAAAATGAAATAAATAAATAGAAAAATATTACAATAATGTAATTAATTGTTTATGTTGTGTCATAAAATATTAAAATTACTACATAATTATTATAAATATAGTGGGATTTAAACCAATAAAATTACATTATGATTTATAATAACAAATCATACATCATTCTCATTCACTTTCAATAAAAACCATTTGAGTTAAATCAAACCAATAAAAAAGGAACTAGATTCAAAATGTGTTGACATTGCTAACACTAGAATCATATAACATGGTTTATAATAACATAAATCATTCATTGAATCCATCAATTTATTAATTAATATGAAACCCTTAAAATCTATTATAGAAAAATCGTTCTTTTATTAGTTGGGTCTACAAATAAAATTAAAAAGCGGGATCATTTTATTAGGCCAATGACCACACAAATAAATCATTTAGTTTTATCATTAATGGTTGAAGAGATCAACTGTAAAACACATAAAAATATAAATTAAGAAAATATACCTCAAAGGGTAACTATACGTGATCATATGAAATAAATTTTTTGTTAATTTTAAATGAGAAAAAATAATCACCATAGAATCATTGATTTTTCTATCTGTTCATGTGATGTTGAATTCAACTGGATAATGATTCTCCAGTATCCAAATCAAAATCATAACCTCCCTTGAAATAAATTTTCACTTCATATAACTCATGTAAGAAAAAATTAATATAAAAAAATAATTAATATTTTAAATATTGTTTAAAATTAAAAATATAAATATATATCTAATGGTTGTATTATTTTTGTAGATGTTTTACTCTAATTACTTATCAAAAAATTATATTTTTAATTTTAATCTAAAAAAATTAATATATAAAATAGATAAATAATGATGGAAAATAATTAAACTAAATTGAAAAATAAAAAATAATTGTTAAAATTGTAAGTGAGTTTTTTAGTCATAAAAGAAATTCTAAACCATGTGTTTCACATGATCAAGTTACTCTAATTCCACTCAAATAAAGAATTAAAAAAGGAAAAAATGTTGATTAAATAACATGAAATCATCCCACTTATTTATGGAAAATGGAATCCTTGACATGATCTAATACATAACCAAAATACTACAAATCAAAACAAATAGGACCCCTCAAAAAGTAGAAAAAAATTTGTGTCTATGATGGGAACCAAAATAAATCTAATAAAGGATAGAATAGAATGAGGAAGAAAACCAAAAAAACTAATAATAAATAATTAGTTATATTAGGGGATGCGATCATTAAGAATTGGTGATATCAAGGTATAGGGATTTTGAGGATCAGCATGAGTTCTTTAACTATATAATACACAGACTGGGTTATAACTCATGATCATATTTCATCCATATTGCTGAAACTACATCCATATACATCATTTAAACACACACAACTATTAATTATATATTATTGAATATTTCTAAACAACTATATAGTGGTGAATATGGAGGGAGGTAAATGATTGTGATTACATTTATAAGATATTAACTCCTGTGTTTGGGAACCATGCTTTGTTAAACATTTTCCTAGTTCAGTATTAGAGTTTCTTTTACAAATATCAATGTCAAATTAGTTTAAATATAAATCTATAACTTGATGTATGTAACATTACTCTATTTCATTCTACACCATCATTCCAATATGAGTCATTTAATAAATATTAAAAAATTGATTCAAATAAGAAGCCTCACCAAAGTGACAAGACATTGTCATCAATGATGCATTGTTTGGCCAACTTGTCTTTAGCTAGTCAGAAGCTCCAAAATCAAAAAATCCAAAGCTATACTCATCAAATTTCATTTAAGTTTGTCTTATCATTTCATACCTAAACCCTATTTTACCAAATACGCAATTTTTGTATTTTCAATTTGGAAATTAATTTTTTAAAATAACTGTTTATTTAATAATTAGAATGAATATTGAAGCGTTATTTGGGAGAAATTGTTAGGAAAATACAAATTACTTTCAATATGATGAAAAATAAAAAATGATTTTTGTGTACTAGTTTAGCTGATGTAATCAAACACAAAATTTCATAAAAGTGACATCTAGTGTATTAGAATTTTATAACTTTACTTTAAATTAGTATTATTCAAATATTTTTATTTAATATGAGATTAATATTATTAAAACATAAAAATAAGGTTAATGAGTCTTTATTTAATATTTTTTTAAGGGAAAATATTACTAAAATAAAATAAGAAAAGTTAAAATTTCGTAAACATGCACATACACTGCCCCTATATGTTTATTTTCATTCTAATAGAATAGATAATAACTAATTTTATTAAAGGATAATTCTTTGATTTAAAACTATGTATTTAGTCTATATAAGAGTTTCTAAGATCTCCAAATTAGAAGAAAAATATTCAATAAGTACATTGTTAGCTATGTTTCTTATATAAAATAAGGAAATAGGATTTTCAATAGCATAATTCTAAATTAATTTGTGGTGAAATAATACTAGTTGTATTAATATAATTTGATAAAATTTTAGATGTTAGGTGTTTCAAATTTCCTTGAAACAATTTCAATAATGGTTTATTCTATAAAACATACTCCATTAAAACACTACATTAGAACCAGGTAAATAAAAAACCTCTTCACTATCAAATGAAATGGAATTAAAACCTTTTAATTTGAATGGATTAATTATTTTTTAAAAAAACGTCATTAGATCAAAATGGGTGGATGAGATGTATTTTTTGACATATCGAGAAGAATTTCTGGAAAGTATACTTTACTATGAGTCGTTGTTGGTAAAGGAAGTGTGTATCAGTTATATTGAGAACATGTGATATTACACATCCATTGCATTCATAGAACAGGTGTTTTGGGAAAAACATAACTATAAATGAGATTATTTGGAAGTGAAAATTCATTAAAGATGATAAAATTTATTGGTTTTTTAATAAATATAGTAACATATACATATGAAACATATTAAAAAAGATTATTTTACTTTAACTGTGAGATTAAATCAGTATGTTTTTAAAAAATTAATAAATAAAAAATATTATAATTGTTTTTAAAATAATGAAATTAGTATAATTGTGATATTGATTGTCAATGCTACTGAATTTTTGAACTTTCAAGAAATTTTAGGGAAATAACATCTAAAGGAAGAACATATACAAAATAAAATAAGGGGAATTAAATATATAATAAATTTAAGGGGACATATAGAACTAGTGATGATTTTAACATAAATTTTATTATCTAAAGAAAAATTATGAATTAAATATGTAGTTCTTATTTAAATGTTGAAATGTAACTTAAAATTAGTTGAAAATTAATAGATATAATGAAAACGTGTTCTTATAAGATGTCAAAATAAAATAGATATAGAATCGTATAAAAGGTCTATCTGATCTAATGGTTACAAATATTTAATTCTAATATTCATCTAGTTCAATCCCAATATATATCAAAATATACAATATGAAGTCATCAGAATTACTTCATTGTTTTACAATACTGTGCATTTCCATAATATCATGAGGAGGTGGAGAAGGAAAAAACTCCAATTTTTCAACATGATATATATCTACTTTGGATCTGAGTGATCCAAATACTAGAAGAGAGAAGACTGAAAAGAGAAAGGAAAACCATCCAAAACACCTAAATAACTTCAACATAGGCCCCATATTTCACACAATCATAAAAAAAATAAAGAATAGATAATGAAAGAATAAACACGTGTTGAATAAAAATAATTTTAGTGTATGAATGAAAATACACATATACCTTGTTCATGTTCTCTGATTTCATATATTTTAAAAAAATTGATAGTAATTTTTAGTGGAAGTTATTGAAATGTGATTGAAAATAATTGACCCTTATAGGGTGTTAATGAGTGGCTATGAATAGACTACTAGAAGATATAATAAAACATTAATGTTTTGAGTCATTGATGTGGATAGTGATACAATAAGAAAATAAGAGAATTTATATTTTTTATTATCTATAATGAAAAGTAATAGTATTTTGTTAGAAAAAATTATTTATTATATATAGAATTTCAAGATACATGTAGTGTATAGAAATCATACCTTCACCTATGGAGGGTATAATTAACCATCCTTAATTACTTGTGATACTGAAGGTACATAAATGGAAGTTTCAATTCTTTCAATGGAAGGTGTGATTCGGAGGCCATGGAAGATCATTTGATGGAAGGTGGTAAATGATAGAATAAGAAAAGTAGGTACGATTCCATGGGTTCACTTAGAAGAATATAAAACTGAACATGAGCTTGAATATAATTGTAGATATGAATTGAAGGAGAAATTCATAAATTTATGGAAATAGATTTAAATGGAGTATGATTTTCTTATAGGGTTTTTCAATAGGGGAAACATTACATTACTTCTAAAATGAATATATCTGAATGGAAGAAGGATCTATAATATAGAACAGATGAGGATTTTTGATTGAAAGAAACTATGATATAGAATTAGTAGAACAAAATACACGTACCAATGTAATATGTTGATGTGTATGGTAGAAGATCTTAATGGATGAATCCTTACTTGGATATGGAGAGAGGACGCGGCTTTGTTAAAGGATATAATGACATGATAGAATAAATTGATAAGGTGATGAGGGATACATGTAATCATCATATATTTTTGTGAGGATGGTATGTTCATCCTATAGAGGGGGTCATAAGTGGAATTTTATGATGGGAGGAAGTGTATCATAGGGAGGGAGAGCATGTTTGAAATTGAAATTGGCTATAGGGAATTGAGATACTCGAGAGAGGTGGCCATGTAATGTATAATGGTTTTCAAAGCACCACATGTTCTGGAGAGTCACTCTCTATAGTATAGTTAATGGATTTTTGATGTTTTTTGGGGTGCTTACCAACCACAATTATTTTTTAAAAAATAAATCTAATGTGGAGGAAACTACTACAACCACCGCACCTCACACTTTACCCTCTACTCTGGAACACACAAAGCCACCTCCCTTTCCTATGTAACTGTATTATGTACACAAAGCCACAAATGCCTCCCCCACTTGGTGCATTGGGACCCCATCACTAATCCAGCCCAAAAAAAGATGTTCTTCAATGGATTTTTAACACATGATTTCCCCTTGAAAAACCAAAAACTACTATGTTATATTGAATTTCTACAATTTATATAAATAATCATGTTTATATTTATTAAAATAAAAATACTTACACAAATATATTTTTTTGTCATTTATATATATATAACCTTATATATACAATTATATATACATTAATGGATTCATATTTACATTATATATTTATATTTTACATATTTATATCATATAAATTTAAGTAATATATTAAATACATTTACATTACACAATACACAAATATAGATATGGTATATTATAAAATAAAGAATATAATATATATATATATATTATAAATTTATAGACCTTATTGTATTCATATTTCGGTTATTTCCAAATTTATATTATATACATATATTTTATATTTAATACATATTCATTATTGTATACACAAATACAAATATGGTATATATTTATAAAATATAAAATATAATGTAAATTAATATATTCATATTTATGTTATGTATATATTTAAATTATATAAATTATTATTATATATTATATTAATATATAGATATAATACAAATGAAAATACATATATTAATATATATTATTTAATAAAAATTTATACAAATATATTATGAAAATGTAAATATACATTATAAAAATATTTATGATACAAAAGTATATATATCAAAAAAATAATAACACATATTATAATATTCAAATATTTTATACATATACAAATATATACATATATATATATATTATTTATATGTATACAAATATATCTTTGAATTTTTTTTATTTATATATTATAGAAATATACTAATCAAATATATGTATACATATAATAATATATATTATATTTAAAAAAATATAAAATAAAAATATAAGTTATATTATAGTAATGAATACAAATACATATATTGATATATTACATATTATTATGTATACCATCCAAAAAATATATAAATATATAAATTTATATATATATTATATATTATATCTTTATATATATATATATTATATTATATCTTTATATATATATATATTATTTATTATATTTATATGAATACAAATATATATTTTCTACATTACAAAAATATATTATACAGATATATATATATTATTTAATAATTTTAAAGTGGATTGCAAGTAATCAGATAACTCACACACTCAAACACGTCATTGCGTCATCCCTCATCCATCTCCTCAAAGAATGCAAAGAACATACCAGACCTCTTTATTTATATATAAGGGTTTGAAGACCCACTGACCCAAAGGCCATTACATGTTCTGAAGGCCCAGTGACCCGAAGGCCCATCATGTGACCTCAAAGCCATGTGAGTAGGATATATCATGTATTTATATATGTACTCATTTAAATAAATAAATATATATATATATATCACATTTATATTAAAAATATATACAAATAATATAATGTAAAGTAATATTTATATGTAGATAAAATTTTATGTATATTTATATACAAATATATTCTCCACATATATATACATATATTTATATTCATAAATATAGTAGTATTATGTATACTAATATATATTTAATAAATAATCATTTAAAAAAATATCTAAAATAAATGTTTAAATACTTATCTGAATATTAATATGTTTTTGTGTGTGAGTGTAATATAACATAATCTGTGGTAATGTTTATATAATTATATGTTCACACTCTATTAATATTAAATATTTTCACATATTTAAATAATGATATAAATAATCATTTATGGATATCATAATGTCTCTATTTAATAGGAAATTTCATTTCCCATTCACATGATAATTTTTATAACTAATGGTTTTCATCATGCTTTGGAATTCCATCCTATATATATGTTTGAATAATATAATGTGAAGGTCACCCACTATGAAATTTACATTGTGTTATTTCTTGTCTTCAATTTATTTTATTCTCTTTTCATAGAATTTAATTCTCCATAACCATTCCAAATATTATATTTTGATTTACATTACCCTTTTCTTTGGTTTTAATCGAAATTTGTATACCAAATATGGAAATCATTATTATTTCAATTGATGACCAATATATTTCACCATACATTATCAGAATGACTATTCAAATATAGCTAAATGGTTATTCAAATTGTTAAGATATTTTTTTTTCAAGTCGAATGTTAGAAATCATGGGTTTCTACTAATTTATGTTTATGGAAAGAACTATATGAAATGGATTTTAGATGATGAGAACCATCTTGGAAAAAAGGCCTTGGCAAGATGATTAAAGATAGAAATCAAACTTCTATTGAAGACTGTTCCTTATCCCTAATATTCCTCCACCACTAACTTTATGAATATTTAATGAATTAGTAAATTATGGTAATGGATCCAATGATGTTTTCGATAGACCATAAGGATTGGTATGATCACCATAAACTAATGATTCTTCAATGAGAAAGGTACAAGTGGAGTCATCTTTGATTCCAAGACATCAAATCGGTAGGTGAATATAATCCTCCCATGATTAAATTAACATAACAATTAAAATTATGCAAAGATAATACCATTGAAATTGATATGATAAAAACCTACTCTACTTTCCATGTTAGAAATTTCATTTGGAAACAACAATATCATGAGAAGGTTTTTAGAAATTATTCTATGTTACTCACCAGACTTCTTATTTCAGAATAAAATAATGAACTCCTTGTGATAAATCATGAATCTAGACCAATAGGTATAGCTTTATTCCCTGATAATAATGTATCTAATTGTATTTATGGTCACTGAAAGAATAAACATAGACCAGGACAATAGAAATCAACTACTCAAGGTGGTCATACACTAAATGAAAAGTCAAAAGGAAATCACCAAAAGTGGGAAAATAATTGACAACCACATCCAAGGAAAATAAATAGTGATGAAAAGAAATATTTTCACTAGGGAGTGATGGTGAATTGTTCGTGGGACAATCATATGATAAACATATTTTTGATCTTTATAAAAAATAATCAATAGAAAATAAAATATCATTAAAGAAAATTTTTCCAACCAGGCCTTGAAACATAATGATAACATTCTAAATTATGACATCTCTGCTTATTTTGTAAACCGTGAATGTATTGAGAATGTTGATAATATTTAAATTCTCATGACATATATTTTTTTGCAATATTTTTTTATTAATGTTTCATGTTTTAATTTATTTATTATATGTAAGTCTTATTTCTTTTTAATATAAATAAATTCTATGTAACACTATATCCGGATTAATCCTTATAATGATGAAATTTTCCTCATTTATAGTGTCACAATTCATAAAAATTTAAATGTGGGAAATATTTAAACAAATATAAAATGGTAAGTGAT